>JAREIS010000076.1:0-2724001 GCA_030060385.1 Muscicapa striata striata | reverse complement strand
CTTGCTGGTTGGGGAGTGACCCTCCTGGCTGATCCCCATTATCTAGGTGCCTTGTTTTAATCTTAGATTTCCTAGTTTCCACAGGGGCAACTGCTGCTGGCTGTGGCTGCCCCTGTGATCCAGCTGAACCTGGACAGATGTAACATCTACGGGTTCCTCTGCAGCACCACTGTGACTCTTCCTCTTTAGGGCAGGGGAGGGTTTCTACTAGCTGGGGAAAAGTGCTCCTTCAACATCTGGCCTATGTCCTGCATCTCCTTCACTAGAACCCCCACCCACTCTGGCTGGTTCATTTCTGCAGAGGGCTGTGGGGCAACACCAGGCTCTGGGGCAGCATCTCTAGTCCCTGGGGCAGGCTCTGGGGCAGCATCCCTATTCCCTGGGGCACAGAGAGACTCTGGGGCAGCATGTTTCAGGGTTGTAATCCAAGCCAGTATTCCCTTGTCTCTGAATGCTAAGTAAAACAGGCCCATCAGCAACACCAGCCACTGAATAATAACACAAGCAGTTAAAGCAGATCTGAAATCCTTGAAAACTGGTGGGGTAGCCTCAAAAAACTGGGTGATGGGTTGGGAGAAAATTTCCCTTGCATTCATTGCCTCACAGTAAGTACCATTGTTGAAATAATCCCAGAAACACGCAGTTAGAGTGCAATAGCTCTGGATCCATGTGGCCAATTTTCAGAAAAAAATAAAAACCCATGAATTCCTGACATAATCAATCCACCACACAAATTGGATCATAGCTACAATGAATTTGGTGAGGGGGCCCATATTCAAATAAGGGCTTGCAAATGGGAGAGAAATATCTGTGACCACATGGAGCCCAAACCAGATTAAACTAGACAACATGTTGCCGCTCAAGAGCTGCTTCTCCTGTCTTAACTTGCCTTTTAATTCCCTCTGCCCCATGTTGGGCGCCAAAATCTGTCCTGGTTTCTAGGACAGGGTTCTGCCAATAAAAGGCAGATGTTCCCCTTTGAAATAGAGAATTTAATTTCACCCCCTCTAAGTGTTTAATTGTTTGAAATCAAGGACTCAAGGCAGAGATAAGGGGAGAATTAACAGCTCTTTACTACTATATCCAACCGCACAGGTAGAAAACAACAGCAGTTATTAAAATTACTGACAGAAACAGAAGAAAATAACCCAGTTCCAGTCCTTTCTTTGGCTGCCGACGCACTCCGTCTGTGTCCGTTCCCGGAGATGTAATACGTGGCAGGGCCGGCACAGCTGCAAGAGCAGGCAGGAGTGACAGAGGTGGGGGGCAGCAGCCGTGGCCAGGCTGGGCTCAGGTGGGAACAGGCTCCTCGCTCACTGTTGTGTCCAGAGACTAGTTGTAATCCCAGGGGTAGGAGGCTGAGCAGGACAGATGCAGGGAAGTTGACACAGGCGTCCGGCTCTCCTGCCTCCTGGCCATGTGCGGAGCAGACAGGTATCCCTCCTCTCAGCTCCCTCGCCGGAAACACGAGTGCCCCTCCGGAAGCCCGCACGCTCCTCTGGGTAGCCCTGCCCGGAAGCCCTCGTGCTCCTCTGGAAGCCGCTCCCACCTACCCGCCCCATCCAGGGCTGTCACAAGACCCTGGGCGCAGTTGGCATCACAATGGGAAAAATTCTCCAAACTCACGCAGTAAAGGAACAAAAACCCAACCCCCCAACAGGACCCAAACTCATTTGTAGAATCACAGGCAAATTTGTAGAGCAAGGGGACAGAAAACTGGTCAGGTGGAGTGAGAGTGATAGATGAATATGTAGCACGGGAACATTGCGCCTGGAGGTGCACAGGAATGAAATGAGTGGTGTGGTGACCCTATTTGTGGAAGCCAGTGACTGTTTTACTCTTCAGTAATCTTGTTAAAACATGCTCTTAAAAACTATGTCTTTTCTGCTCCTTTGCATGGTAGTCACCTTAGTAGATGCTGTTTCTGTTACTCCATTACATGAAGATTCAGTTCCCTTCCTTGTCCTTGAAATCCTATATGCTCAACTTTTGGAGGCCCATATTTGTTTTGGGAAGCCTCTACTTCCAGGCAGGAAAAACTTTTTAAAGAAACAAACCCTCACCCAAAGAATTTGCAAGAAAGTCATTGGGGTGGAGAGGACAGTCTGATATGGCAGGGTTATGAAAGGCAACTTTACCTTAGAAGATGGGACTTAGCAAAATTTTCTTTTAACAGAAGGAAACACTGAAGTCTAAAAAATAAAACTTTAACTCTTGAGCACCTGAGGCTGATAAGGGAATGTAAGGCAAAAAGTGCCTGAGACAAAAAACCAGAGTTTGTTGCCCTGTGTGAGAGACTTCGGTTTGTTATTAAGAAGAAAAGAACTCTTCATCTGGTTGCCTGAAAGACCATTACTATTAATAAAGATTGGATCTTTGTAGGATATGCTTTAAAAAGTTACATAAATTCAGCATTGTAAATGGCTGTATTTCCCATTCTCTAAATGATATATAGACTCTTGCTCTATTATCAGTCCACTAAAAAATGTAAATTGATCTATTCTCTTCAGTACTGTAATACTAATACTAATATCTTCATTTATACAGCTGAATCTGATGAGTTTGTCCAGGTTATGTTTTCAAACTTTCTGTATTATTGACAGACCTAGAGTAAAATGTTGCTAGGATCGAGAAATAACAATATTTTACCTAGCTGGTGGCTACTGAAATGAGAGGAAGAAATAAATTTAGTGAATAGCATTGTGAAATGTCAGAAATTTCTGCTTATCCTATTAGCCTGCCTATACTATTGCCATCTTTGGTGGTGAGCTAGCTGCCTCCTGGCTAGACCTCTGCTTTATTAAACATTTAATTTGGTAAATGAAGTATTGGTATGTAACCTCAGGATGCATGTAAAATATCATTGCTGACTGTATAGTGGCACCTTCTCTCAAGAGATGCATGGGCAAAGGCATTAATGAATGAAATAGGAAATTCCAGCAATGTTCAGCTAGAATTGCAGCACCAAGAGGGTGCATGAGACCACAATAACATTAAAGAGATAGCAGCTGGTAATACAGTTGTCAGCAAAGCAACAACAACACAATAATAGGAAGTCAACAAGGACAGCTTTATTAATAGGTCCACATAGCAAATAATTAAAACAGAAATGGCACTTGAGGAATTATAGAAAAACCCACCTAGGTGAATGGAAGCTTCATCAGAATTCTGATCCAATTACTGTCAGACAACCCTGTGCTGCAACACTGAACTTAATTTGCAGGTAGGAAGCACGGAAAACCCTCACTGGATAGAAAATTGCCTACAGTAATCATAAAGGTGATCTGAACAACTCATGGATTTGGTTGCTTTGATTTTTGCAGGAAGTGATTAGACTATGCCAGGAGGAAAGAAAACAGATCCGTGAAATTTAAGCACTTCAAACCTGTTTTTCTGTTCTTTGTAAGAAAAGTGGTGGTTTACTGCCTTCATGTAGTCCCAAGCAGAATTTTCCCCCACTTGTTTATATGGTCCCGTCTGACCTCTTACCATATATTTTTATTTAGCACAAACAATAGGAGGAAAGGTTAGAGATACAAAGTTAATCTTATGTGATTGTGCAGTAGAGTACTTCCTGAAAATAAAATAAAAAGACAAGCTTTGCTTAAAAAGTAACTTTTTTCTTTTGAATGCCTTTTCAGAGGCATTCTGTATACACAAACAGAGTTTTATTTACTGTCTTTCTCTGTGCAACTGTGTTAAAAACAAAAGAATTTTTTGCCTTGGTATGATAATTAGAAGGAGCCTTGCAAGTGCTAAAGAAGAACTAAAGCTTAGCTGCATTTCTTTTACCTTGAAGGTTTTACATTTAGCATGATTTTACATAGGCCTCACATCCTTCCTTCATGAAGAGCACAGAATTGACATTGTTCAGAAACAAAATTCCTACTTACAGCCTGGATAATGATTTATTTGGTTTTGCTTTTGTTTTTGCCTCGATTTGCTTAATTTCTTTAATTCCAAGTGATTTCTTGTATATACTTGTCTTGCCTAGAGCATTTTTTGAGGCATTTGCAAGTTGAATGATTTAATCTGTCCCTTTTATCACCACAAACACAGTGCCAAAACCACAGTTTAGCTCTTGTGACTGTGCACTTGTGAGAGAAGACATCTATCCTGACCTCGGGCTCTGCCTCTCTTCTTGTGTGAGAGAAGGCAGTCAATACCTGAACTGAGGGTGACGATGAAGGCTGCTGCTGAAAAAGTACAGATGTGGTAAGCTGAAGTCTGTCATTCCTGGAGGTATTTAAAAGACCCATAGATGTGGCATTTGAGGACATGATTCAGTGGTGGACTTGGCAATGCTGGCCTCAGTGGTCTTGGAGGCCTTTCCCAGTTGAAATGATTCCATGTTTCTCTGGTAGCTGTAGGGCTCATCAGGTGGTGCTATGTGGGACTGCAGAGAAGGAAGGAGTGTGCAGCACCCTGCTGCAAATAGGTGAGGTCCATGGTTGGACACATGTATTTTTTCTTTTAAAAATATTTTTTTATTCTCTGAGGCTAACAGGCATACAGCCTGCAGTCTAATGAGAAGATTTATTTTAATGTACACATCAATTAAAACTGATAGTTGTACACTGTTGCCATTTAAGAGAGTTTGCACCACACCAGGTACTTATAAAGAAATTGCAATTAAGCAGGGATAGGTTATAACAATAGAGCCTCATTAGTATAAAATACCTCTGTGCATGTTCTAATGAGGAGCTTAACACATTGTACAAACAGCACCTAATGAAGTTAATGCCACCCTTGAGAGTTGAGTAACGGTACACCTGTTTTTACAATTACATTAAGTGAAACTTGAAGATGTGAGGGTATTTGGGAAAGGTTAAAAGAACTTGACTGATTTCAATCTACTCTCTGTTACCAATTAATGCTGAGTGTTTAAAAAGCCTATTCAAGAAGCCCATGTCATTCAAATAAGTGAGGTAGGGAGAGCCTTCAAAACTTCAGCTATTCAATTTGACCAGCAATACAGGGCTGTGTCCTTGAAAGTCATTCTACTTCAGATTAATTACATAAAGCTATGGTTTGGATCAGTTTGCAGTAGATAGTATTGCTTAAAGGAGCTGAACTATGGTAATTTTAGTCTGTCCATGTTTGCATGCATTCCTCAGACCTGATAACTGAGTTTAGGTTTTTGGCAACCTTTTTTACAAATCTTTTAATATTCTTGTGGCAAATTTTCCTATCCCTTGAATGAGGGTCAACAAATATAAAACAAATTAGTGCAGCAAAGTCAATAACTTTGTATCAGTATTAGTATATCTAGAAACATGTTTGAAAATATAAGGAAGCACTTTTAAAATCTTTACTAGATCTAGCATTATATAGCAACCCTTTTTTGCTTTTCAGTGCTAACATAGTTTATTATTAAAAAATAGAGGAATTGAAATGTTAATCAGATCATTGCTCTCTAGTATGCTGCATTCCACAGTGAATAATAAAATATGTGGTAAGCTACCTGGTAAGCTAATAACATAAGAAGTTGATTTCTGCAGAACAATCTTTTATGTTGAAACCTGTGTTCTGTAGGTCAGTTTGCTATGCCAAGCTATCAATTTGTTATTGGTATACCCTAAGTGAACAAAGGCTATTTATGCTTGACAGACATGGTCCAGTATTCCAGTAAAACTGAAAGCAATACTTCAAGGTTTTAACATCTTTATTTTCACTAATGTTGTTTTTAGTTACTAGGAATTAAAATTATAATAAATATTGCCTATTAATTTGCTGAATAATCTAATCTGGTAGAAAGTTCCTTTGCTAATGAAAGACAGAAAATATTTGAAATATTTTATTTTCTCAGTTGCTAGTTTTCTTTAATGGTTTTATATCTGAAAGATTAAATTAAACCTCCGAAGTAATATTTTGAATCAATTTTGGTTTATAATCAGAATTGTTGCACAGTTTAAGACATTTGTATTTTATGCCTGCCATTCTAAGGCTATGTCAATCCTATGTGATAGAATAATAGAATTGTGACAGTTGGAAAAGACTTCCAAGATCATCAGGTCCAGCCTGAGCCTGAACACCACCATGACAAATAAACCATGCCACTGAGTGCCACGTCTGGTCTCTTCTTGAGCACCTCCAGGGACAGAGAGTCCACTGCCTCCCTGGTCAGTCCATACCAATGGCTTAACAACCCTATCAGTGAAAAACATCTTCCTGATGTCCATCCTGAACCTGCCCTGCAGCTTGGGGCTGCATCCTCTTGTCTTGTCTCTAAAACGATGTCTTTAAAAATGCTCCTAAAAGTCAGTGTTTTATACTAGGTGCTAGAGGAGTGATGGTATCTTTGCAGTTTTCACCAGCAGGTTTGCTTCCTGTATATTGTTACTCAGGCAAGCACTGCATTTGTTGTTTACTTAAGATGTTGAAGCTAACTTCTGGGTTCAGCATTGTTTCTGAGCTTTTCATGAGAAACCAGAAAAAGTAGATTGTAATGTGATTCTTCTGTGACCATCTGCAATTGCTGTCTTGAATGCTTCTCTGTGTACTTTATTTAGACCTCCAGCAGTAAGAAACTTATTTGCTAAATTCTATTGAATCTACTAATCATTACACCTTCACTGCCTCTCATCACTCCTATTCTTCTGATACACTCTGCTGTATGTTAATGGTTTAATGCTTTACACACTTCGTCCCTGCGCCCTTCAGTAAAATTTTCTTTTGACTCAACCCATTATTCTTTGCCTCCTAATCCTACATGTCTAACTTTCTGTGTGTGTGTGTGCATGTGTGTAATGTTCTTTTTCCAAGAGAAAATTACTGTATTTTGTTGGTTAGCTGCCAAATTTCCTGAAAATACTATATGTTTCTCCTCTGGTCTCCTGCCTGGTATGCACTCAAGGTTTATAGAAGTTAGACTGTTACAGACTGTTATTTGAAATGAAGATAAAATGGAATAAGCCATTTGAAATAATTAACTTTCTCTTTGTGTGCGGTGAACTTAAGATATTTATCAATGAACAAACTGGAAAAGGTTCAGGAAACAAAAGGTCATGTTTTGTTTCCTAAAATCTGGATTTTGCTTTTTATGTAATCTGCAATATAAATTTATTTTCAAACCTGAGTATTTCTTTGAATTAATAAAACAAGAGGTCTCTTCCAGGCTGTAAGTTAATATATGGCTGAATAATACACGTTATCACTAGACCTGGCTTGAAATGGATTATTTTAGACAAAAACAGTTAAAAATGAGAGAACTTATCTCTAACCCCACTAGGCCAAAGCTTAGTTTTCTGATCTAATGTTGCTTCAAGAAAGAGATTTGATGGACACCAGTACCATTCACATGAATGATGAGGAGGAAGCCTATAAGAAAAAATTAATCTGAAACTTTATGCTATTTTCTTATTTTTTACAAAAATTGCTGTAACCCTCAATGGTTGTTTCCCTGTCCTGTTCTTTCATATTTTTCAGACAAAAGCACTAACTATGTGGGCGAACAGCACCATCTAGCGGGTCGTGCCGCCCTGGTGGCCTGTGCTGGGGGGCATTTGCTCTTCTCTTCCCGGGGAGCCGCAGCCATGGACCCGCTCCTCTCTTCCTGGTGCTGCAGCTGCCAGTTCCCTTGGGATGGGGCTGATGCAAATGCAGATCCTGCAGTCAATTTGGAAAGCATTGCACAGAAATTGAGTGCATGACTTTTCTACAGCTTCGGGTGAGTTCAGGATCTTTAAGAATTCACTGATTTGTTTAATTGTTTTTCCACTGTGAGTCATTCATCCTGTCTCTCAAAAAGTGCCTTAAATGTAGATTGTTTTTACAAGAATTTAAGTTAAAGCTACTTTAAGTGGTTGAGCCAAGAATGATGGAACAACAAGAAAGTTGATATATGAAGGCAGACAGATGTCAAAACAGCTGCTTAATAATTTACTTTTTGTGAGTTATTTGTTAATTTTAATGAAAAATCAATAAATTTATAAACAGAAGGAAGTTTCATAAATTTTTCCTTTTAGTAAAAGTATGTTTATTATGTGGCTTTTTACTCAATGTTGTTTATATTATGTGTCAATATTTCATTTTCTACATTGGAGATTACTGGATAACAGATAACACATGTCCACCAGGTATGAGTATTTGTGAGATCCTGATACATAACCTGTATCTTATTTTGTGATTGGGATGTTTGTTGTTTGTTTTTTATGAGGGAGGCTATAAAAGTTAAGAAGAATTCATAGAATCAGAATCCCAGAAAAGTTGGAACGGGCCTTAAAGACCATCTATTTCCAAACCTCACATCACAGGCAGGGGTATCTTCCACTAGATCAGATTGCTCAGGGCCCCATTCCAGCCTAGTCTTCAACACTTCTGGGGATGGGGCATTCACATCTTCTCTAGGCAACCTGTTCCAGTGTCTCACCACCCTCACAGTAAAGAATTTCTTACTTAAGAACAGAGGTACTTAATAGTGTGAATCTTTTAACCCGTTTCCCGTTAAATGTCTGTCTCATTACACAGATGCACTTAGTTTTGATATTGCTTCTTTCCTTTGTAGCTCCCCTTTGTACTAAAGGTGAAGGAGTATGATAGTGGCAGAACATGTGGACAGACTGAACCTCTGGATGTAAACTGGCATAAAAATCTTACAGCGATATTCAGCTGGAAACACAGAGCTTGCATAGATAAGTGAAACTTCACTTGAAGCTGGAGAAACAGAAGGGACACAGTGTTGTACCCAGCCAGCCACCACTTGCTCATTCCCTGCCAGAAGAGAGAGAATCAGAAATGTAAAGGTGAGAAAACTTGTGAGTTGAGATAAAGATGGTTTAATAGGGAAAAAAAAAATCCATGTACACAAATAAAACAAAAACAACAAAAATAAATTATTTCACTGCTTCCCATGTTCAGCTATCTCTAGGAGAGCAGGGCAATACGTAACATTTGCTTGGGAAGACAAATGCCATCCCTCCAAATCATTCCCCCCATTTCATCAAAAGTGATAAATTTCATAATTTAGTAACATAGATACAGGGCCAAATACCTTTTTAGTGGACATTATGTGGCCTGTCAGTTTCCTTTGACCTTGGCACAGCTAAAGTGTTAAGACTGGAAGAAACTTTGCTTCCAATTTTCCAAATCAGACTATTGGTATATTATTTTCCTTTGTTAAATTGCATCCTTCTTATTGTAGTTTCCTTCTTCCAGCAGGTTTTTAGCTTGTAAGAGGTTGCAGTCCTTTTGCCACTGAAGAAGATAATATCTAGTATCCTCTTGATTTTTTCCTGAGAAAAGTAGTTTTTCAGATATTTCAGTGTTAAAATTAAAGTCTCATCCACTTTCGTTGGATGTTGTTATGGTAACAACTGGATGAGCTTGTGTTTCCTAGGAAAGACTTGGAGGTGTTTTGATTTCCTATTATGTTATATTTTATTGTATGAAGCCTTTATGTACAGGAAGGCAGAAGAGTGTCAGCACACTTCTTTCAGCAAAAACGCCATTGGCAAGAAGAACTATTAATGTTGGTAATGCTACCAATGTTACTTATTGAATGAACTTCATTGTAGTAAATACAAAACTCTTCCCTCATCCGCCAGTCAATCAAAATGCAGGCAATTGTGTGCTGTTGGCAAATTGGCCTTTCAGCTCATCCCAAACCATGGAATTTAAAGTGTGCAGATGGTGATATGTAATCTCCAAGGCCTGTTATAGAGCTGGAAAAAACTGCTAGCTGAACATGCCTGTGTTCACTTATCCTCAGAGGAGCTTCAGCTGGTATATGAAATTCATGATGTCTTGCTTTTATTCCAGAGTTCAGAATTCCTAGTCTTTAAAAGGTTAAAAGAGTATGTTGGTAAAATATGCAAGGAATGTAGTGAAGAAAGCAAAGCTGTCCTGGCCGGTGTTGCTTATATTGGGGGTACACAGCAAAGACTGCAGAGTCCTGTGTTGCTTTTTGATTTTGGGCTATGCAATATCAAAAATGCATGCTTACCCTGAGAGGCTTCAGCTTTTTTTCTTGATATCTCATTCAGTCTCTGTATAGTTGGTTTGGTTCTTTGGACAAAAAATGTGCTCTTGCTGTACTTAACAGAGCAATAGTCTCTTCAATTTCACATATAGAGTTAGAAATGCCATTCTAAACTGAACTAATGGCTGAATACACCTGTAAAATGTTTCTGTATCAGAAAATACAGCTAATACTGACAAAGAAAAACGTCAGTTTTCAAAGAATTTGAAAAAAGGTTTTCTAATAGTCTACACAAGTGCGTGGTTTGTGTAATTGAAATACATTTTTTTTTCAATCAAATAGTTCTGTATATTGGATGGTCAGGAATGGGATTTAGTTTTATCAGAATTTAGAGTGCAAACAGCTGAGGCTTGCTAGCAAAGTACTGTTCTTATTCTTGGATCTTCATATTTCTAGGACATGATTTCAACAAAATAAAAGACAGGAGAACACATACATAGCTGCACCCTAAACCACAGTAATTTCCAGGTTGACCTGATCAGATGCCTAAGTGCTGTAACTTTGAGTATGTCACTTTAGGTGAGTTCACATGGTGGAGAGCTGTCCTTGTAAACATGCAGAGGAAATTACTGTTGCAAAAACATGCTGAGATCCTAAAAGTCTATTAGGCCCCAGGTGCTGCAGGCAAAGTATGGAGGCAAGAGGTTGGGCCACCCTGTGCACCAGTCACAGGGCTGCACTTGTGCCACATCAGAACTGCAACTTCCAGACCTTGTACCTCAGGTGGTGCAGGATTAAAAGAAGGCTGACATCCAGGAAGGGATGCCGAGAGGAGATTAGCTCTTTTGGTCAGAACATGGTGTTAATAACACTACACATTGAGGTTTGTGGGTGCAATCCCTGTACATTTACTTACATTTACTTACAAGCTGGACCTTGTAAGGTCTTTGTAGGATCCCTTTCAACTCAGAATATTCTGTGAGTCAGTATGTGAGATAAGAGGGTCTGTGCTAGTTCCTGGGGGATCCACAAATGTGTATGTGCATATGAATCTAGGAAGGGGTGTGTGTGTGTTAGAAAAGATAAAGTCATCAGCTTCACCAGAGTACTCCTCCTAACTAAGGGGATGGATTCTGTTGGTACTTCAGTAATCAGTACTTGTTTGAAAATACTCTTCTTCCTTGAGGAATGCCAAACCAGCTTTACAAGATGCTTTCTTGTCCCATTCTAAAGGGACAGGAGAAGCTGAGTCTTTCAGTTGAAGGGACTCGTCTTGGGCAGAAGCAGGTTATGTTTTTCCTGGAGATGGCTCCTGTTCAAACTGTCTTGCTTGTTAGAGCAGAGTGATTCCTAGCCATAGGCATTTCCCTGGGCAGCTGGGCTTGTTCCTGCCAGACAGCAAATGCCAGGGAACTGGCACTGGCTGGCTGCAGGTTCCAAGGGGAAGTTCTCAAATGTCACCATGATGCTCCATGGTGGTGACATTGCAGCCTGGAGCTTGTGTCCTGGTACACTGCAGCAGCAGAGAGGACGATGACAAATAGCAGTTACCACTTTTCATTTCCAGAGCTGCAGGTGTTTGGACTCAGGAGTTGAGCAGTAAATCCAACTGTTGTGAGGTGCTGTAGGCAGTGTCAGGGCAGTGCAGAGTCCTGCTGTCTGTTAGAGATGTTAGCCAGGGATGAAGAGGGAAGACTGCAGCATTAGGTCTCGAGTGCTCCACTGTGAAAATTAGCCAATGCAACTGTCATATGGTTACTCTTTAAGTGTATGTGTAAGTGTAAGGGAATTCCTCAGGCTTAATGTAGTGATGTAGTGTGTAATGTACTGAGTTTTTAAACATTTTTCTTTGGGTGGTTTTTTGGTTTTTTTTTTTTTTTTTTTTTTTTTTTTTTTTTTTGTTTGGTTTGGTTTGTTTTTTTGTTGTTTTTGTTTTAATATTAGCTGTGCATTGTCTAGTGTCCTGACAGAACAGTAGTTTGTAGTTTTAGTAATACTGTGGGAATCCACTGACACAAAAGAAAAGTTTATATGTTTCCAGAGAACAATTTTATATCCTGTGAGGCAAGCAGGACTTAGCTCTAATGATCAAGTAGGGAATTGGGACAGATGTTACATGAAAAAATCCCAGGCAAGATAACACCTGTTACTAGATAAATATGTAAATGTGCCTGACAACTTTCAGAAAACACATGTAAGACATAGCCTGAAAACATCTGCCTGTGGTAAACAACTCAGGGCAGTAACAGAAATAAAAGTACAATAGCTAATAACTAGGTGGCTTCATTTCTTAAAACCTCCCCCCAAAAAAACCAAACCAACGTCTCTCCCCAAGAAACAACAGAAAATCCCAGTAAGTGGCATGAATTCTCCAAGAGAGAATACTACTAAAGTATGTAGAAGGCCATCAACTCCTCATTATGTATGGAATAAAACTTGTCCAGTTTCCATTTCCTGCAAAGGAGAAATAATTGTGAGAAGAGAGTTTAATTATGAATATTTTTTTAATTCAGGAAACTTCTTTCAACTTCCAGGATAAACTGTAGGGGTACAGGACAAAGGACAGAAACATTCACACAACACATTTCAGTCGTGAAACATTTTTTCTAAAGCAGATTGTTGTTTTGTTTTAAAAACAATGGAATCCTTGAAAGGTGCCACTTGATTTGACTTGAGCAAAAGAATAGAATCTGCAAGAATGTCCTATTAGCCCACAGTCTTCAAAACGTAGGCATGAATTATAGAAAAGTTTCTAGACAATATTTCTTTCTGTGTTATTTCTCTAAATGAAGGCAGCAGTAAAGATAGCTGAAGAAATGGGACACATGGTGATCCTGAGGAGGGAATCTGCGTTTCTAACACGGATTGATGTTGTCTCTGGAGCACTCCAGGTGCTATATTAGGTCAAATATTCGGACTGTTAGCTACACTGATGCTACAGCTTTTTGAGAGTACTTAGTTTACATGTTTTGATTCCTTCTGAGATTGCAATTTAGTGCATGAGAACTATATATGAGCAAGATAATGCTGATATCTACTTGGCAGTTTATTCTGCACTCTAGAAAAAAAAAAGTATTTTGCAAGACAGCCAGCACCTTGTAACATTCTTAAGGATGTAGGAAACAGGCACCATGCAATTCAGTTATCTTTAAGGTACTGCTAACTCCTGTTGGTAGCAAAAAATTTAGTTTTACTGTTGCCTGTGGCTCAGAAGCTCTTGTTTATGTTGTCATTTTCCACATGCTTTAATATCTACTTATCACTTTGAAGTCGTACCCTGAAACGCAGTGAGGGATTTTACTGTAACTTAATATAACTTCACATGAAATTTTTGAAAACCTATGATAGCTGTGAATCCAAGGAAAAAATTCTGATATGTAGTTAGTTCAAAATGGATTTTTGATTCCTTAAAAAACACCAAAGCTGTAACATCCCACCAACCTTCCCTAAAAATCTACATGGAAGAAAACAATCTTAAAGCAAGAGTGAGTAATTTTAACAACATTATCTACATAACTACATAAGGACTCAATGGACTTATTTTCTGAAACTTTTATTGCTTTCTGTTTAAAGAAAGGAATATAAACACTGAATTCCAGCTTGATTCTGACCACTATTATAGGAATTTGTGCCTAGAGCTCAACTTTCTTACAAGAAAACACAGTTCCAGCTTCCTCTGTGTTGTTTCTGCACTTACAGTTGACCAGCCACCCTCATAATTCCTTGTTGGAGAAAAAAATGTTTTGGGTATAGTGCATTCTTTATTTTTTAATATTTGGTCTGCTTGATTTAGACAAACACAAGAGGGAACCTGAAATTTCCCCCAGCTCACAGTGAAATTATGCCATCTACTGCTGCATTTCTGGTATCACATTTGAATAGTCTGCCTAAGTGAGAAATACTACCACGGGCAGTATTCTAGCAAAGATAATGACTTGGCATGAGAAAGCATTGTTGTGCTTCAAGTAATGTGTAGCTTTAAGTGAGATACTGAACACTGATCAGGTGTCTTCTGTTTCTTTAATCCTGTCTTCTGGTGGCAAATACTAACATGGAACTGCATCATATCCTTCCTTTTCATGATTCAATTCCAGAAAATGGAAGTAATATCCAATTTGCAATGAATATGTGCCATAAATTGGCAATCTACTGAGATTTAAAGGTTAGCAAAACACAGTTTGGGTGGAGAAGTCACTGCTAATCAGAAAGCAAAGGAAGGCTCCCTCCAATTTTTACTCTTGTGCTTTTGATCCTGACTGGATACCAGATTCCCACTAAGCAGCTCTATCACTCTCCTCCTCAGCTGAACAATGCAGAGAAAAGGTAATAAAAGGCTCATGGGTTCAGATAAGGACCAGGAGATATCACTCAGCAATTACCATCACAGGTAAAAGCAACTTAACTTGAGGAAATTTATATTAATTCTTACCAAGCAAATCAGTAATGATAAATAAAAACTAAATCATAAAACACCTCCCCCACCATACTCCCTTCTTCTTGGGCTTAATTTTAATCTCACTTCTCTCTACCTTTTCCCATCCAGTGGTGCAGATGTACAGGAAATGGAGGCTGCAGTTCATCACATGTGGCTCTGCTGCTCCTTCCTCTGCAGGGAGAGGTCTCCTTGCACTTTTCCCCTCCTCTGCTGTGGGGTCCCTCAAGACCTCCATGAACTTTTCCAATGTGGGTGTTTCCCACAGGCTGCAGTTCTTCATGAACTGCTCCAGTGAGGGTCCCTTTCCACATGGTGTGGTCCTTCAGGAACAGGCTGCTCCACTGGGTCACAAGTCCTGCCAGCAAACCTGCTCCAGCATGGACTCCTCCACCCGTGGGACCACAGGTGCTGTCAGGACCCTGCTCTAGTGCAAGTTTCCCATGGGGTCATTGCCTCTTTAGACATCTAACTGCTCTGACTTGGGCTCCTCTATGGGCTGCATGTGGATCTCTGCTCCACCATGAGCTTCCATGGGCTGCAGGGGCATGGCTTGACTCACTATAGTCTTGTGGAATCTGTGCTCTGTCACCTCGGGCATCTCCCCACACTCCTGCACTGACCTCGGTGGCTACAAAGTTATTTCTCTCACATACTCTCAATCACCTCTCCAGGCTGCTATTGAGGAGCAGTTTTTACCCTTTTTCACTACTTTATTGCAGTGGTGCTACCATTGCAGCTGTTGGACTTGGCCTTGGCTAGTGGTGCAGCAGCAGTGGTTGTCTTATAGCAAGCTGGAACCAGTTTTGTTGGACTGGTGTGGAGCTCCTAGCAGGCTCTCACAGTCCTGCTACCTAAACCTTGCCATGCCAACCAATCAAAATGTAATTAAAATAATTTACGTAACACTTTCTTTCATAGACATCTACTCATCTTTATTCCCAATTCCATCTCTTTTCAGCTGGTTATTTTACTTTGGCTTTAATTAGAGGATCAATGTGATCCTGTTACTACCTCTCTGCCACAGAGAAATGCCTTGTCCACTGTCAAATTGGACTGGTTCTAGGCACTGCTTTACACTTCTAAAATCTTGGATGTTAAGACATTTTTGTTGGCATGTAACTAGAGCTTTAAACCTCTAGAATCACTGTTTTCTGTTGACAGTGGCATCTGTTTTTTCTTATGTACATTTGGGGTTTTTTGGCCACTTTCCTCTTCATCCTTCTAGAATGAGAATTCAAGCCCAGAACTAGGCATGACTCTAGCTGAGGGCAACTCAGTCACTTAAATGAGTGAAGAAGTTCACATGGTTGACAAAAATTAGGCATTTCCTCCTGGATCACAAAATACACTAGTTAACTCTTAGATCTCTTTCTGCAGTGCAGCTATGCATGGAGTAACGTGTTTTTCTATGTCTGTGAATGGATTACCTCCAAATATAGAGCTTTGCATTTGCTGTTACTGAGTAGTGCCTAATTTCTGTTGCAGTCACTAAGAATTCAGTCAACTATGATTTGGAATTCTAACTCTAATTCTTATTGACATTACCTGTAATAAATTTGGTAAACATACCTATTGTTTCTTTCATCCAGGTTGGTAAAGAAATACTGAATAGTTTTGGGCTTGGCATAGACTCTTGTACCTAATCCAGCTTGTCACTAACCTTCTGATACTTCTGCTATTTTGCTTGTCCTACATGCTACTTCATTTTAACTTGCTTTCTTAATTTTTACAAGAAAATAATCTGGATCAATCAAAGCTTAAAGCAAGGTATTGGCGCTTACTTTACTCCCCTTTCAGGAGGAACTGTGCCCTGAAAGGAAGAGAAATGCAAATAATTTGGTGCTATTTGCACCTCTGTGGTGCTTGAGCTTTCTTCCTTTTTTTTTTTCTAGAAATCAGAGGTAAGCTCATAAGGCTCAGATTCCTAAATTCTACGCTTTCTTTTCCCCTGTTTAAAAGTTGTCAACAAGTGGTTTTTCTGTCTTCTTGTCAGTTTTCAGAGCTTGTCCAGGTCTTTCATGAAATCTGAAGCAGAACTGCTGGCTTTTTGTTGAATTGCTTCCTTTGGCCTTTTGCTAACACTTGTTTTAGGACTGTAAGGTGGGCCAAAAAGCTGCCCATTGCTGGCAGCGAGGCAGGTTCCTCTCCTCTGCCCTCAGCTTGAGTGTGCTGTTAGGTTGGCTCCACCATTCACAGTCTGTGCAGTAGTGTATTTCTGCCAACCTCAGAACTTCCAACATGCCCTTTGCCCTGCTGGAGTTTTTTACCTTTTTGTCACTTGGATTGGTCATGTTAAATACTGATTGCAGCCCAAGTGAGGAATTAGGCAAACTGGTATTGAATACATCAGTAACTGAGAACTGCAAATCTATGCTTCCTCTTCACTGTGTATCAAGCCAGCTCTTCTTGTGCTTGTCTTTGTATTGAATTACTTTCTAAATAAGTGTAATTTCTCCTTAACTCTTCAAAGACTGGCCTTTCTATATTTTCTTCTCAACTTTTTTAAATTACTGGTGGTAATAAAAAATAATATAAGCTAATTTCTACCCTGGGTTCTCTTTTTGAATTCACTGAAAAACTGAAATAACCAAGTCAGTGTTTCCCAAATCTTACTTATCTTTCCAGTGAACTGTGATAACTTGCACCCATGCCCTTTAAAGGTCACCATCTCTCCTCATTCCCTTCTCTTATCTAGGCATCCATCCCGCTAGACTTCAGCTACCATGGCTGTAAGGTTATAGAAGGCTGATTACCTGAAGGCTATTGATTTTTTTCTCATGCTTCCCTTCCTAAGAACCAGAAATGTTAGTTTTATTTTTATACTCATCTAAGTCACTTTCCAATTTTATTTGCTGTCACTGCCAAACAGGGTTTCTGTCTCATATTTGTATTTAAATGCCCCCCTTTGTTTGGGAAGAACTAGCCTATTCCCTGTTCTGTTCTCCTCTTAAACATGGACATTGCACATTATAATCGTATTTATGCCTGGGTGACGCTGCCAGTGCTCACAGAAAGCACTGTGAATTTGACCTTGCCAGCCAAATCGATATTAAATTTGTTCCGTGTCCCCTTTCTTGTTTTCCACTTGTGTTATTTACTTTTTAGTTACTTGGCCTGTTCCATAATTTGGACGTAAAGCAAATATGCACATTTGTAGTATTATAAAGCTATACTTTTCATTGGTGTTTTTTTCTGAAAAAAAGATATACTATTCCACACTGCACATCCAGCAGATATCAAATCATAATCTATATAGTAGTATTCTATACCATTGTGTTTATTCTCCACATAATATGAATAGAGTTGTCCTTTCCTTCTTTCAGAGCCCAGTGTCATATCTGCTTGTAACAGAGTACAAAAGAATATTGCAATGGAAAAGGTGAAAGATATGACTGAATTATTTCCTTGTTTTTGTAAAACGTGTTTAAAGGATGTCTATCTTGTTATTACTGTGCAGGTAAGAAGGGCAGAAAAATAGGTATTCATGTTTTTTGCAAATTCCACACAAACAATGAAAAGGAATTAATGGAATATTCAGTTCTTGGCTTCTTCATGATTTTGAATTCAGCTACTGGTATCAAGTGCAAGAGTATAATTTGCAGAGTTTGGAAAGCCCAGTGCTCTGTCAGACCAAGATGTAGTAAACCTGTACTTATGGCTATGAAAGTCACAGAGAAGATAAAGGGCTGGAAGAAAAGTGTTAAAAGATGAGTCACAGAAGCCTCTCTGATCTTGCTATCTACTACACAGCAAACCAAATGATATAAATTAAGATAGCACTGTCTTTTACTATAATCAGGATATATACATATATAAATATATTTATGTGTATATAAAAAAAAAAATATATATATATCTTGACTACATTAAAAGATGATCCTGCCTTTGATTTATATCAGCCACTTTACCCTTTACACAGGATTGGGATACAAAGCCATTTAAAAAAAAACCCCACAGTTGTTAGAATTCTGAGAGAATTCTTGTTTTATAGAAACATATCCTTCTAATAACTTTCCTGTTTCAGAAATACTTTAATTTCTTGTGAAATCTTAGGAATATTTTAACATGAAAATGCTATAAGCAAAAACATATTGAAATCTGTAATATTTTTCACTTGTGCAGCAATGGAAGCAAGGTGGGAAGAATCAAGGAATGGACGTGGGAGTATTATGTGTATTATGCATGGATATATTTGTGCATTATGTTCATGTTTGTGTCAAAGAGTGCTTCTGTGGCTTCTGGGAACTGTAATTGCAAATCCCCATAAAATACAGGAAGAAATCTGTGAATTGCTAGAGGAGCAAAGTGTGTACATATGGTAATATGTTTAACTCATATTAATTTGAACTATAGGTTTGTAAAGACATAACCAGAAAAATGTCAGGACATACACTGAGGAAAAAGCAAAAGCACAGAAAAAGGGTTGGCTGAAGTGCTGATGTATGTTTTTCTTTAGCAGAACTAGTACTGGCATTTCCCCTACCTTCTGTAATACTGTGTTTTGTCACGTCTGCTGACTGCCAAGATATATATTAAGCAAACTAGGGAAAACATGGAAGTGGCTCAGTTGAACCTATCAATAAGCTGTTAGTGGCTTTAGCAGATGTAGGGATTATTCTTTTTCTCATTTGTCTAGATAAAATAAGACTAATATATTTTCTTGTAATCATGAAGCATGCCTTGAAACTCACTAAATTTTGAGACATGAGCAGATTTTTTCCAACTTGCTAGAAACTTTTTTTTTAGTTAAAAGATCTTTGAGTTGCTGTTACCAAGGGTTACCTATGAGAGTTTATTTCAGTTCTTGTTTGTTTCTCTAGTTGTTCATTTTGCTTCATTTTAGCAAGCAAGCAGTAGTTGGAAGTGTTATGGTGGTGCAGTTGGGATAACATGAGCTTGCTTTCTTTTAACACTTAGCCTACATGACAGTTGTCTCTCATTCTGTTCACTCTTAATCACCTGCTTCATACAGAGAAACAGCAGAAAATTAAATACTGCTTTGTACATGAGCATGCATGGGTGTGAAACCCACGTTCTCACTTCTAACATGCAGCCACTTTTTGTCAATGAGCAAAAGCAACCTGTTGAACATCTACAATACTTTCTTCCACTTCATTTATATGCTATGTGGGCCTCTGTAATTGAATGAGGATATGAATATGTGCATTTGGTTTTTCTGGTTGTTCAGATTCTTAATTTCAAAATAGCTAAGGATATCATATTTCCCTTCTTCATATATTTAAAATAGATGTAGAGAGTGTTTGCATGTGGATGTTTGTCTGTATCTGTCGATGAGAATTGAATTACAGAGCAGGTTGCTCACTTCAAAAGACAACAGATACAGTAAGGTGATAGGTTTATGGAACTTTTGCCTAGGCAGTGCTTTCTTACACCATTACACTAGTGCTAGAAAGCTAGGAAATAAGAAATGTTTTGCTTGATCTTTTAATGAAAATGCTGTCCAGTTTAGTGGAAATTAATACAATTGTTCTGTGAGTTGAAAGCAATTTACAAGTCCACAAGCTGGTGAAACTGAGAGTCAAATCATAAACTACTTAAGAAGAGGATTGTTGCTTTTTCTTTTGAGCTTCATATGGTGAACCTTTCACCTCCAGCTTGTCACTTAAATAGAAATAAATCCTTTCTGCTGCCCTGAAGTTTTAACATTTCGGTGTTTCTGTCTGTATTGACACAATAGGGGTCACAGCAGTGTGAGCAGCCCTGGCTTAACGTAACTCTTTAGAACTAGTGACCAGTAAGTTGCTCTGGGCTCTGGTTCCTAAGAGGGATTTGCCTTGAAGGAAAAGGCACTTCTATTTCCAAAGGAATCATATTAAACTGTTCCAGTTTAGACTGTGCTTGATTTTTGAAAAATAAAATGGCCAACCTTCCTAAATTTATGGGCCACATGTAAAAACTGCCCTTTTGTCATGGACTAGTGACACTAGGCATAACAAGTTACTCCAAACTAATTTTAGTTTCATCTCTGGGGCTGCCTCATAGGAAGGAGACAGCACTTGCTTGCTTCCTTTCCTGATGGGCCTTCCTTTTACATATACTGCCCAGGTGTCAGGGTTGGGTGTGTTGGTGCCGGTCCTGGGAGCCTGGTTTTCTAGCTTCTGAGGCTGAGTTTGCCCAGCTGGGAGAGCCCTTGGGTTCTTTATTTTGTTGTTTATTATAATGGATTGTATTAAGACTCTTTTTTCTATTCTGTAACTCAGTTTACTACGTTCTTATCAAGAAAGATAGAACACCTTCTACTGTGTAGGAAAATATTAGTGTGAAGTTTAAGGAGTAGGTGAGATGTGGCAGCTACTGATGATCTTCAGTGTATATCCTGTGTGACAGCATGGAGTTATGATATTTGTGCTTAATTTCTCTCCCTGCTGCTGAAGGAGAGAATATGAGTTGTTCAGTACATCCAGATATCCTTATTGCATCTTCCCTCTGGAAGCTGCCACTAAAAAACATGGACAGCTTGGGACAGCAGTGCTTGTAATCCTGTGGTCCTGTCCAAAAGATAGTTCATAGATGCTGAAAGTGGCCCTAAGTGACTTCTCGGCTCACAAGAGGAAGCTTTGATTGATGAAAAAGACTGAAATACACATGCAAACAAATTCATGAAGTGAAATGTCCTGAACATTGGCCCTCTTCATTCTTGATGCAGTGCATTAGTTTTTGGTATAGAGTACTTTGTTGTTGTCCAGGGTAACAGAGGAGATGACCAAGTGCATAGTGATCATCATGAGCTAACTTTGTTATTTATGATAATCAAGCTTTCTTGCTCACTTTGATGGAATTGTTGCTAAGCTTTTTAGTTTTTATTTGTGCCTGCCATGGGAAAAGTGGACATGGATAACATAGTTTAGATTTTCTCTGTTTTCTGGATGGTTGCTGATTATTTTTTATCTGGTGTTGGTTATTTTAAATATCTGTCTTTGATGCTGACAATCAACAGGATTAAATCCTGAGAAGTCAAAATAATATTCTGTAAAATCTGGTAGCTCTTAGACCTTTAAATAGAGGATGCCTGGTATTCACTTACTAGTTTTTCACTTGTCTGTTCCATGTTTGATATTATTAAAAGCAGCTAACCTGAACACCTGCATATCAGCCAGTCATTCACAGCGTACCTTGTGTGGTCATACTTAGAGACAAAGCCACCTTGCTTCTTGCTGGCATGGTTGAGGTGAAGAGAGTAATATGTAATAAATTCACTATAAGGGCTAATGGGCATTGCCTGATCTTGGAAGAAAGCATTCTTTTAACTGAGATAAATCTAGTGGCTTTTTAGAGACCTTGTTTGAATAAATTTGCTTTTTTTGCCTCATGAATGGGCAAATAAACAGCCTTTGTGTCTTCTTTCCCCAAAGAATAGAGATGGTTTTTATAATCTGAGAGAAACAAAGTGAAAATTCAAGCAGTAGGAAAGGGACATATTACAATACATGCTCAGTCTTCTTTGTGGTGCTCTCTCTTGTGATAAAAGATCATATGAAAATTTGAATAAGCACTAAGGGAGAGGGCTTGGCCATGCAAATTAGCTGCAGTATTATTCTAAAATTATTTGAGCTGTGTGGACTGTAGACAATTTGTTCTTCACCTAAAACATCCTCATGACCTGTAATGACTAGGATTTGAATATTATAATCTGGATTTACTTAACAAGATAATTAAATATTTAAAATCAGTTCATTTAGAGGATAGAATGGATTATTTCTCTGCCCTTCTATTTGTATGCATGGCTGAATGTTCTTAAATTTTTTGCTACAGCTCTCTTTCAGATTTCATACCTTAGCTTTTGCCATAATAATTAGGACTGTGAGGAGCTTTTTGTTGTCCTAGAACTGGGGGAAAAGAAATTATGAAATGCTGAATAAGATGAAATGGGTTTAGTACTCATTGCACTGTAGAAAAGCACCCATAAAAGTTAATTAAGCTCAGGAAACAGACAGCAAGATAATTAAGATTAGGCCTAATTTTACACGGCAGGAATTCTGTTATGTTTTCCAAGGGACATCATGGAGAGAAACTCCAGGCTTTCAGTCAGATTCTCAAAAGATCATTACAGATGATGTTAAACAGCAAGACGGACTAATGTGATGAGGCATATGTTTTCTTTTACATTGCTTTAAAAGTAAAATTCTGCCATAAACATAAACAAGGACTAAATACACTGTTTATTATTACTGGCAGTGAGGTATCAAAGGGAATCTGTTGCTGGAAACCAATAATTATTAACACAAAAACCTGGACTTGTTTGTTACTTCCTCTGCCAGACTAAAGTGTGCTATGCCATACTGCAGTTTATTATGCTTTAGAAAACTATGAGAAGATTCTTTTCTTTAAATTAGGCATACAGTGATCACTTTCCTCCCATTGTGCACCCTGGACATAATCTATAGTATTCCATGCGCTGGCAGTGTAGCTTCCTAATACTGTTAGATAAAGAAAATCCATACAAAACCTAATTACCATCTTGTCCACTTCAAATTTTTATTACTACGTACATTAGACATCTTGGAAATGAAAATGAGGAACTGTGGATTCTTTCTTTCTTTCTTTCTTTCTTTCTTTCTTTCTTTCTTTCTTTCTTTCTTTCTTTCTTTCTTTCTTTCTTTCTTTCTTTCTTTCTTTCTTTCTTTTTCTTTCTTTCTTTCTTTCTTTCTTTCTTTCTTTCTTTCTTTTCTTTCTTTCTTTCTTTCTTTCTTTCTTTCTTTCTTTCTTTCTTTCTTTCTTTCTTTCTTTCTTTTTTCTTAATTTATTTTTATTCTTCTACTAATTGAGTGTGGAGCAAATTAGTCTGATTTCTTATTAAGCTCACATCAGTTGTTTAGACACCAGTGCTGTATTCTGCATGCTTAGGTTTGTGCACCAGAACTGTCAAAACTTTCTGTACTCTAGGTTATTGATCCCTGGAAATATTTTATAGTTTCTTTAATATTTTCCATCCAGTAACATTTGAATATATTGATTCTGTGTTTTCTTGTGTAATTGAAGGTTTTTTTTTTTTTTTTTTTCTTTATTTTATGTCCTTCCCAGGAAAAGAAGTAAGGTGATAGAAAGATAGAAGTGTGGGAATTTTTTGTTGATTAAAAAAAATACTAAGATTATCTAAAGCTGTATATACTAGAAAGTATTTTCTCTCGTATCTGCTCAGAGAGTAACAACAGAAGTGCAAATAAACATTTATAAAAATTATTTTTTAAAATCAGCTGGAATACATAAGAAATTGAGATGTTGTGATGATGAAAAATGAGAAGGTTTACTACTTGGTGCATGCATGTCAAACAGACAAGAAAAACTGAACAATCCTCAGGCAGATCAAATCCTCCCTGTGATGCCAGTATTGTGTCATGGAGATAGATTACAATAAAATAATGTAACACCTCTGTGTGTCCCTCTCACATCTCAAATACAGCAGTTTCATAGTACTGCTTTGACTGACAGGTTATGTTCCTGGATTCATGGTTCCTTGTAACTTTTACCTGTCATCCTAAAAGTATTTTTAGTTGTCAGTCTTTAGGGAAAACCTTGAAAACATGACTGAAACAATTTCTTGAAAGAAGCAAGTGGTTTTTTTGACCAAAGGCATCCACCTGGCTTTTCCATAAAGGGGTCTTATAGTAATGCTGGAGACAGACTTTTTAATAGGGTCTGTAGCAATAAGACAAGGGGTAATGGTTTTTAACTGAAAGAGTTTAAAGTTTATACTCTATGTAAGGAAAACATTTTTATAATGAAACTAAGCATGTCTTAAAGAACCCAAGCCTTAATTCGTTTTAGCTTGTAAAATGAAAGGTTCTACCATCAAAATCTCTAAAATTAATTTGATGTTTTACAAGTCAGGGCCATCATTTTTATAAAATTAACTATATACTTCAGATAAAACAAAAAAAAAATGGAGTTAAGTATTAAAAAGGGAACGAACTACTGCTGGATGAGCTTCTCCACGAAACAAAGTCTTCATATGCTGACATCTGTGCATAGAACAAGACAAGCCTCTGTGCTTACTCAGTGCTTTGAAGTCCTGCTGAAAGCATTGGATCCTTTGTTTCACTATTTTCCACCATTCTTAAAGTTCACATTTTTTAATGTCTCTGCTTGCTTTGGCCTGGTCATAAGTAGACTGGTTTGGAAGGTGCAGTAAGATTTTTTTTGTGGCAGCTGTGTGGAAAGCCAAAGCATGTTTGCCTTCAAGCAGCATTTGGGTCTGATGATCCTTGAGAGTCCCTTGGGTTATTCTATGATTCTCTGATTTTCTGATTCAGGAGCAGTGCTCCTAAGGCAAATGTGCTCACTGCTAGTGCAAAATGAGTGTACAAACCTAGCTGAGCAGTTCTGGTTTTTATATATATCCTTCAAGTGCTAATATTTTGAAGTCTGTTGTATGTGCATACTGCATGAGCTTATTGTCCAGTTACTGATTATTGTAATATCTCTTTTCTTCTCTTTACACAACAGAGCACAACTAGATGCAGCTACTGTACTTTGCTTACATTTATTATATTTTCTCATTATAGTAAAATTATATGTGTTGACATTGCCATCCTCATTCTTCTAAAATCTGCAATAAAACTTGCTCCTCTATTTGGCAAATAACCTTTTCTCCTCTGGATCTGAAAGCTTTTCCTTTTACCTTAACATTGAATGAAGCATTGGGGTTTGTGGGTTATTTGAAGTTAGACTTTCTTTTAATAGCTTTTTGCCTTACCTTTTCTATTTGTTTGTTTTTGCTGTATTTTGTTTATTTGTTGTTTGGGGTTTTTTTGGTGGATATGTAGTGTTTTTGAGGATGTCTTAATTGATGCTGGCTACTTACTAGTGCAGATGCTTTTTCTGGGTTGCAGATTCTTCATGTATTTCATGGATGCATGTGTTCATAATGAGTGCACATATTTATGGTTTTGGAATAATAAGTATTCAGTTATCCTGAAACCTAAACAAATCATACTGCATGAAGTTTTCTGTTTCACATACGTATCTCTTTTCCAGAACATAATTTATCTTCAGAAAATGTATATATATATTTTTTTTTTTCTCACAGGGTCCCTGGAAGGTTTTTTGTCACCATTTCAGTCCACACTGTATCACAGAAGCACAGAATGGTCAGGTTGTAAAAGACCACAGTGGTCATATGATCCAACTTCATCCTCAAGCAGGCCAGCCCCAGAGCACATGGCACAGGACTATGTCCAGATAGTTCTTGTATTTCTCTGGTGAGAGGGAGTCCATGACCTCTCTGAACAGCATGTCTGACTCTTATTTGTATCCTGCTGCACATATCCACACTTGTGTCTGAATATTTTATTGAGACTTTATAAATCTGACTTAATGTGTATTATTTTTTTCAAGGCTGGCTTGATGCATTTATTTGCTTCATGAAGATGTTACAAGGTAAAAATTCTAGCTGCTGACTCCAAAGCTTTGGCTTTTGGCTGGCTGTGGTGCTGTGATATGACTGAATTCCTGGCTATGGGGTGTAAACATGCTGCTAGCAAACAGCCATCTGTTGTCAAAAACACCCGGTTTCTAAAGTGTTGCAAACACTTGTCTTGAGTTTATGCAGAACATCTGCAGGTTATTGTCATCCTCAAAATCTGAATGAAGCCTTTGTTGTGGTGTCTGGAGTGCTTTTGCTGTGATGGTGATAAAGGTGGTCATGATCAACTTTGCTCTCAGGCAGAGCTGTTACACTCACAGCAGAAACAGTACAAGGGAATATGTATGTTCATCTCAGTTAAGGCTTTGCCTCTAAGGTAGTGGCACATGATTAATATAATTTGTTTGCTTCAAAGGCTGGGACCACATCACTTGGTGTTGCCCTGCTCCTGCCCCAAGATTGAGTAAATATGAATCATATTTCTGAATCCTCTGGGTGACTACACTATTTCAAACCACACTGAAATCAGATCAGCAGTATTTTATCATATTGTGCTAGAAAGATCCCTACTAACTTTAGATTTTGACTTAAGAAGTTGCAAGTTAAAACATAGGATTTTGTGTTTAATGGCTGAGAAGGAGATTTGTATTTCTGTTTTACTCATTTTCTGTGCTATTCTGGCGTGCAGAGCCTTGACAAGTCTGTCAGTCAATGAAGTACTCCCTTTCCCTCTCCCTGAAACTGGGAATGCTCTCAATATCCAAGATACATTTGGCTTTTGCTGTGTTTCCTAGAATGTGTCACAACTCTATGCTGAATATATTTGGTCATGTTTGGCAAATGTCTGTAGTAGGCTTAACCTGAAAGTCAAATCCAGCCAGAGCTGCCTGTCTACCTCTAATAATCTTAAAATAATTTCACAAAGGATTCTGTATCTCAAGGACCTCAATGCTTTAATTTAAAACGACAGTTTTTGCAATTGATGATCTTGGATAGTTCAGAACATTCAGTAGTGGATCGTTCTTAGAATATCAGACACAAATAATCATAGAATATTAGTTTGTATTTATTCTTTATTTTTGTTTTTCTTTGTTTTTGTTCTCTCTGAAGTGATGGAACTAGTTCAGTTCATTTGCTTTGTCTCTTATTTTTCTGTTTTCCCAGGTGGTGTGGATCCTCTTGGCCTGCTGTAGAATGGTTTTAGATCCAAAATTATAGTTTTAGGTAAAAAGACATAGTGTTCTTCTCTGGCACTGTTTACTGTGCAAACCTTGGGAAGTGAGTACATTACATTTTCAGACCATTACCAGAAGATTTCTTTGGAGCACTCCTTTGTGAATAGAATCTGTCTTAAATATGTATGTTCTTAACCTTTTAAAACACTGACTAATCTGTCCATGACTCTCATTGCCCTTTTTTTGAATATTTCTTTGGCACAAATGATTTAACATAAATTATCCATAATTCCTTCTTTTTCTGTTTGGTCTTTCCCTTGCTCTCATATCACAAGAGGAATCAGTGATCTGGATGCTGTATTGCTTAGTGTTTTTCTCTGGTTTAGTGTGTTTATGGGCAGGATGCTCTTGTCCTGTAAATCTGTCATAATAATCTGTACCACTTTGCAGAGATCCCTGTGGTTACTATGGGCCCTGGCAGAATGTGCTCAGTGCTGGTGGCTTTGACTGAATGTCTGTTCATGTATTGTATGGTTTATGTCCTTGTCCTGCCCAAAATTTTAGCATTTTTTTTCCTCACCAGAATTTTGTATAGGATTTCTATTATCCTAATGCTGCATATGTAAGACTGAATAATTTTATCTTCTCTCCCATCTTCCACAGCTCTTTTTTCACTTGTACCCCACTGACTGCTTGGCATTCAGCTGACTGTTTGCCTACTGATGCCTTGTCTTTGCATCTAATACTAGTCTGAATTCTAGAAACCATTTCTTTGTAAATTTTGCATTGCATTACAGTCATAAAGTGCAGAAACTTTCCTCTCAGGTGCTGTTTTGCTTTCAAAGTGTGTGATTTTTTTCCTTTACTGCAAGCTTTAGCACACTGACAGAGCTGCCATGTAGGCAGGGCATTTTCACATTCTTTACACCAGCTCAGGACATTAGCTTTGTCCATGTCTCTAGTTTTGCATTTATGCATTTCTTTTTACATAGCTTCTACTTAATTTATTTGCTTTTTTTCTATGATGAATGCATATCCACTGTTTATATGTTTCATGCTATAAAAAATAGCTTTCAGCTTGTTTTGGAATAAAAAGTGTTCTTGGTACTCTAATAATCTATGTATTTCTCCCATGTCTGAGGCAGATCTTGTACTTACGAGTATCTTCTAATATGTTTTCATTTTATCCCCCTGTTCAATGGAATATTCACGTTGTTTTAATCTGCAGTATTTAAAACTGTTTAATCTGTAGGATCTTTACATTTATTTTCTTGGTGAAAAGAATCTGCAACCCAGCTGCGTCCTACTCTTGCTTCTTGTCTCACTACTCTCCGAGTTTTAAAAATATGCAGGGTCATCTGTAATTTGTGAAATCTTTCTCAACCTTCAAATGTAAATAAAAAACTATCAAAGGTATTGTAACAATTGAGACCTTATTACTTTTCTCTCTCTCTCACTTTTTTTTTTTTGTTTGTTTGTTTATATTTTTTATTTTTTTCTGTAAAATCTGAATGCTTCCTATTCCAAAACTC
Source organism: Muscicapa striata striata (assembly GCA_030060385.1). NCBI lineage: Eukaryota > Metazoa > Chordata > Aves > Passeriformes > Muscicapidae > Muscicapa > Muscicapa striata. The sequence continues at coordinate 2,695,557 of JAREIS010000076.1, read as the reverse complement.
TTAACTTTAACACCTGGAACTTATGCTGCCAGAAAATTGTGGTGCTGGGTTTTTTTTTCCTTTCCTATCACAGGCACTAAACTTATTCTTAGGATTGTTTATGTGGGTCAAGCTAGAAACCTCAGATGTCACAAACTTCCTCCAAATTGGAAACATTTCTGGTTTACTTGCATGACTAGCAAAGAAACAATACAGCTTAATTATGCTCTTGGGAGCTATTTTTAGGTAGAAAAACAAGTCTTATGCTGAAAGAAGCTGATACATATTTCAATTGCTGTATTAAATTCCTGAAGTGAGAGGCCTGTTCCAGTAAGAATAAGCACTTTCCTGAGAATTTATGTGCATGTATTTGTGTTCAAAAACCAGTTTACTTAAAAGCTCTCTAATGTATAATTAAAATAAAGATGAGGAAGTACATAAAGATCAGGAAGAAGTGTAAATTCAAACAGTGTCAACATCTTTTTGTCTGGAGTTCAATAAACATTTTATAGTATGTTACATTATGTCATCAACTAATTGATTTCCAGCTTAGATTTAAAAGTTGGAAGGAGCATCACTGCTATCAAGGTTTTTTCTCCTTTGTGGCTCTGTATTTTCTAATCTTGAAGCAAAAATATAGAAATGTAAATAATTCTTTTTATAAGAGTGAAAGTGTACAAAAACATGCCTTTTCTCTAGGTCATTCCTGGCTCATTCATGTGGCCAACTTATCATGCATGATTATAACTCTGGTTAGTTAAACTTGTAATTTTTCTGTTACTTTTCTTATGGATGCCTAGTATTAGTGTTAGTAAAATGATGACTTCAATGAGTGTGTGATTTTTTTAAGAAAAAAGAGTGCCATGTCAATATGTATCACAGGAAATATTTATGAGCTTCAGTAAGATGGCATTCTCCTTAGTTCACACTTAAAATGAAGTTTCCATATTTAAATATTGACAGCGTGACTTTTGTTTTAAATAATTCTGTCCCTCCTGCATCTCTTTAGCTTTTGCAGTTATTTCCACTATGAAAATGTAACCAGGAGTGTGTTTTCTCTGAGATGTTGTCTTTTATGCAAATGACACCAGAAATTTCAGGCTGAAGCATGAAAGTCTGCTGATTTATCTCCCACTGTGATGATTTATTAAATTGCAAAATGAAATGTGTAACTGAAAATGAAAGTGACTCCATTAGAATAATTATTAAAACTTAAAATCTGTATTTTTATCAGAGCTGGACAATTTCCTCTCCTGAAGTCTAATAAAACAGATCCACATTTACTTCCCTGCTGTCTGGCTCTTTGTTTGCTTATGAAGAAAGGGTAATATTTGCTCTGCATATATGCGTGTATTTTACCACCCCACAAGTACATTAAGGTGGCTGTATGTGTTAGTAATTTAGATAAGACATGGGTCCTGAAAACAGTTGCATTTATACTCAACATGGCATCAACATGGCCATGTGAGCTCAAAATGATATGTCTGACATGCTCGGAAAGTATCATGAGTTTCTGGAAAAAGTGTTCCGTAGAAATAAAACTTTTTTTTTTCACCTCTTAATAAGGACTTTTCTGATATTTGTCTTCTGGCTCAACTTGGTAGACTGCTCAGGAACTCAGTGATATGGCATCCTATTTTTATGCATTGATACTTGACAGCGGGATGTTAGGTGTCTAGAGTATAATGATGAAGGCAACCCAAGTATGTAGGCTAATGTGGCCAACACTGCACTGGCCAACAGTGCTTTGATGGTTACAGAATCACAGAATGAACTGAATTGGAAAAGACCTTTGAGATCATCTAGTCCAACCTATGACCTTACAGCTCCTTATCAACAGCACTGAGTGCCACATCCATTCTTTTTAAAGCATGTCCAGGGATGATGCCCATCTCCCTGGGCAGATGATTCCAGTGTGCAATCACTCTTTCAGTGAAGAACTTTTTTCTAACGTCTAACCTAAACTTCTCTTGGTGAAGCTTAAGATTGTGTCCTCTCGTTCTGTCAGTCATTGCCTGGGAGAAGAGACCAATTCCCACTTACATACAAACACCTTTCGGGAAGTTGTAGAGAGTGATAAGGTCACCCCTGAGTCTCCTTTTCTCCAGGCTGAACAGCCCCAGCTCCCTCAGCCGTTCCTCACAGGGTTTGTGTTCCAAGCCCCTCACCAGCCTCGTTGCCTCCTCTGGACACACTCAAGCGCCTCAACGTCCTCCCTGAACTGAGGGGACAGAACTGGACACAGCACTCAAGGTGTGGCCTCACCAGTGCTGAATAAAGGGAAAGAATGACCTCCCTGCTCCTGCTGGCCACACCATTCCTGATGCAGGCCAGGGGCCATTGGCCCTCATGGCCACCAGGGCACACTGCTGGCTCATGTTCAGCTGCTGTCGACCAGCACCCCCAGGTCCCTTTCTGCCTGTGCACTGTCCAGCCACACCGTCCTCAGCCTCTAATGTTGTAGGAGATTATTGTGGCCAAAATGCAGGACTCGGCACTTGGACTTGTTAAGCCTCATTCCATTGGACACTGCCCATCCATCCAACCATTCCAGGTCTCTCTGCAGAGCCCTCCTACCTTCCAACAGATCAACATACGGTCCCAGCTTAGTGTCATCTGCAAATTTACTAATGGAAGACTCAATGCCCTCATCCATGTCATCAGTAAAAATACTGAACAGAGCAGGCCCCAGCACAGACCCCTGGGGACACCACTGGTGTCTGGTCACCAGCTGGATGCAGCACCGTTCACCACCACTCTCAAGGCCTGATGATCCAGCCAGTTCTTAACCCAGCCAAGAGTGCTCCTGTCCAAGCCATGGGCTGCCAGCTTTTCCAGGGAATGCTGTGGGAGACAGTGTGAAAGGCCTTGCCGAAGTCCAGGTACACAAGATCCACAGCCTTTCTTGCATTCACCAGGTTGGTCACCTGACTAGTGAAAGTGGCTTTAAACTAGACTTGTAAGGGGAGGGCACCTGTCCATCCCAATCCTGCCAGACAGATGCTGACACCTGTAATGTATGCTCAGACAAGTGCAAAGGCATTCCAGATAATCCAGCTAGTGAGTTGGCTTTAACCAGATTCTGGGGCCCGGCTAAGATGCCCCTACACAAACGCATGTGTTATGGGGAACAAACAAGAGGAGCTAGACGTGCAGATGCCCATGTAGGTATATCATTGGCATCGTGGAGACACGGTGGGAAGGCTCCTATGACTAGCATCAGAATAGAAGGTTTTAGGCTTTTTACAAAAGACACACTAGGGAGATGAGGAGGGAGTGTAGCCCCCATGTCAATGACCAGCTGGAGTGTATGGAACTCTGCCTGGGCAAAGATGTGAAACTGAGCTTGTGGGTCAAGATTAAGGAGAGAGCATATTATGGTGTGGATCTGCTGCAGACCACCTTATCAGGGGGATGGTTTTGATGAAGTACTCTACGGGCAGACAGGAGCAGCTCCACACTTGCAAGCCCTGTCCTCATGGAGGCTTTCAGTCACCTGGATTGTCAGTTGGAGGGACAATGTGGCAGGGCACAAGCTATCCCAGAGGTTCCTCTGATATGCCAATGACAAATTCCTTAGACAAATGATCGAAAAGTCAACAAGGAGAGGTGCCATGCTGGACCTTGTGCTTACCAACAGGGAGGAGCTGGTGGGGAATGTAGTGCTCCAAGGCAGATGTGGCTGCCGTGAGCACAAGATGGTGGAATTTGAGATCCTCAGAGCAGTGAGGTGGGCACAGAGCAAGCTCACTGCCCTGGTCTTCAAGAGAGCAGGTTTTGATGTCTTCAAGGACCTATTTGGTAAAGTTCCATGGGATAAAGTCCTGGAGGGTAGAGGGGCCCAGTAATGCTGGCTGAATTTCCAGGATGACCTCCTCCAAGGTCAGGATTTATAAAGCTCAGCAAGGAGGAAATCCAGAAGAAGTGTCAAGAGGTCTCCATGAACAGATAAGGAGTTGCTGAACAAATGAAGCAAAACCAAGAAGCTTTTAAGAAATTGAAGCAAGGACAGGTGACCTTGGAGGAGTACAGGAAACCAGGGACAGTGTTAGTAGTGATAGGACAAGAAGTAATGGATATAAACTGAAAGAGGGAAAATTTAGACTGGGTATGAGGAAGAAGTTTTTGAGTGAGGTGATGCACAGGAACAGGTTGCCTAGGGAAGTTGCAGATGCCCCATCCCTGGCAGTGTTCAAAGTCAGGTTGGATAAGGCTTGGAGAAATCTGATCTAGTGGGAGGTGTCTCTGCCCTTAGCAGGGGGGTTGAAATTATATTGGTCTTTAAGGTCCATTCCAACCACTTAACATTCTGTGATTCTATAGTTTTGATCACAATTTCATACATTTACCAAGATCCTGTGCACCTCAGAAGTCATTGCAACTTCCAGTGAAGAGTCCTTTAGAAATGGAGTATCAATTGCAGACATTTATTGCAGGTTGAAGAACAAATTCTACAGAAAGATGGGATATTAGGAGACATCTGGAGACCCGTGAGTATTATAGGAATGATTTCATGCATACTTTTAAACTGAAGTATAATAAGAAGTCCAATAAGAAGTCTTCCAATAGTATGAAGTCTAAGGAAGATCTAAAAAGAAATACAAGTAGAAAGATACTCTTTGTGTGCTGATGAAGCAATGCTGATTTAGCATGGATACATGAGCAGATACTAAATATAACCAGGTTTTATGCAAATCAAAGCCCTGGTGCAGCACTCCAATGACAATTGAAAAGAGCGCATTCTCCTCCAAATAACAATTCCAAATGCAGTTCTCTTATCCAACCAGCTGAGGTTTATATTGTACCCAGAAAAGCTGTAAAGCAAGAACACTGCATTACACTTCCAGCTACTGTGTTACTTTTTTCTACTATTACATTTAGTTATAAAGAAGTCACTGTGATTTATATAGCTTCATTTGAATGGATAAAACATTTGTGTTGGGAAATATTAAAAATGAGAAGACAAATACAGGTCACTCATGCGTATATTGAGCATGGTGTGCAGCTAAGGAATCATAAAATTGACAGGAAATATTAATTATTGCTTGCTACTAAGAATCTTTAAATAACATTGCCTTAAGGTCATTCTTTGCTATGACATCAGTATTGCAGTAAAGGAGCTGTACAACTTATGTTAACTGAAGGTCAGAATGTGTCATGTGTGGTGCATTTTGGGGAATGCGTCAGGTTGATTTAAATTTTTTTGGCAATTATAAATAGGAATTTGCCTTCAATGACAGAATGAAAAATGGTCGATGTCCTTTTGGTAAAGAGTAGACTATTTTCCTTGTATTATTTAAACATATTCTTTGACTAGAAGATGTTATTTTGACAGTGAAATTTATTAATTGAGGAAATGAAAGAAAACTAAATATTTGGTGTCTAAAATCTAGTTATCTGAAGAGAAGTAACACCTCAACAAATCCACCTAAGTAATAAATACACTAAATATAAATCTTCTAGGTGTTTTACAGCAAATAATAATTCAAGTATAATCACTGTGGATATGCTTGCACCACCCTAGCTCTAGTAATGACAAAATGTCATCTGTTTTTAACAGAAAGGTGCATTGAAGGAAAAGCACTGTTAGGAAATACATTCTGGATGACATTCATGGCACCAGTAAACTGCATTAAGGGAATGCAGTAATTAAAAATTCACTTCAGGGGAGCTTATTATTCCTTAATTGACAGTTACTCCATCTATCAAGGGTCTCCTGGACCCAGGCATTATGAAAACATGATGCCTCCATTACTTGCTTAATTTCTGACTTAAATCTTCAAAGGAGATGTAAAACTTGCCCAAATCATGCAGATAAAAATAATGAATAAGAAAGACTTAGGAAGCTTTTAGAATAAAAATAATTAGGCCACAGTGGATACTTTCAAAATATTAGCAGCTATGCCAGTATAAAAGAAAATTCCTCATTAGCGTCTGCCAGATATTACAAATCTAATATTTAGTTAACCAGTCACTTCTAAAATTTATTACTAATAGTGTGATCTAAGTTAACTGTGTTAAGAAAATCTGCGTACAGTAACACTTGTAATTCTGGAATTATGTGAACTAGAAGAAATATATATGTAAATTTAAGTATTTCCTGGTGGATGGATGTTATAGGTTTGCTCCCCCACCTTGTGTTTTTTTGGATTGCTTTCTTTTTTTCACTTTTCTTTTGAATTGTAGTCTTCCTGCATGGAAAGTATCCCACGACGGGAACTGTGTGTTGGACTGATATTTTCATAAAGCCATCTAATTTAATCTCCATAATCTTTTGTGAGTAGAAACTTAGGAACTGTATACTTTATTACCTTTTGTTTGCATTGTGTTGAACATGGTAAGGAGGAAGGCTGCTTGTAAAAGATGGCACAGGAACCGTGTGGTACTGAGTCACTAGGCAGCAAAAACGCAAGTGATCATGGCCTTTCATAGCTCATCCAGAAGGCCTGGTCTCCTCCTCTCCCCAGCCAAAAAATGTGGAAATGGTGGCGATGATTGTCTTAAATAAGTGTAGTGGATAATATTACATGAAATGTTACAAAGATGTTCAGGCTTCAGTCTGTGGGAGGAAATTATTCTCCCAAAGTTTTACTCATTTAGAGATCCCAGAATAATGAAGGCTTTTAAACCTAACAAGTTTTTTAGTCTCCCTTTAAATAGGCTAAATTGTTTTATGGCTATGAAATATCTGGTCTCAAGAAACCTCACTATCTCTGTTTTAGTATTATTAACATTCTGTTAGGTAAGCAGAATTGAGTATAAGTCAAGATAGCTGATGTACTTTGCTGGCAGTGAAAGATTGCTTTAAAAAAGGAGGGATTTGAACCTAGATCTCCAGTGATCTTAGGGATCCAAGTTACTAGCAGGGAAAAGGATTTGCTTTATTAATGATTTTAAATTGCATACATTAATGTGTGTCTAACGCATTTGCTGTATCAATCATTAATTCAATGCTATTAATCTGTTAATGACAGCACATTTCTTGGAATCATCTATCATATAGTGTGATCTTGGTTGCATAGGGGATGCCTTAAGACTCTCACTTGGCAAGTCAGCAGCAGCTTAAATATGTCCTGGGAACCTGTTATTGGGAGATTCAAGTGCAGTGACCTAAATCTGCTTTTTGTTTGTTTTGCTGCTCTGTATTTTTTTTGTGCTAACTTGACAAAAAATTATTATTACAACTTCTTTTTTTTTTTTTTTTCTCACCAGAATCATCCCACAGAAGACGCCCCTGAGGCTCAGATCAGGATGCAGCTCGCTTATCTAAGAGAGGAATGCCCTGTATGTTAAAACAAGCTGTCCAGTCGCCCACTACTGCCTTATTATTGTTACTAAATGCTTTTATTTTTCTTCTCAAGGTCCACAAATATATCAGAAAAGACGTGTGGCAGTGAAATACTAGGATTTTTCTCAGTGGTTTGAATCACCGTTTAACACAAGGTGTAACACAACACGGTGACAGAAGCCTTTTACTTGCTACGAGTAATGAAACAAGGAATATCTGCACTTACATGGAAATTTCTACAGGCCCTTAAACACATATTTCGCACTAATTCAAATCGCTATTTTGCCTATGACTCTTGCAGTTCTAGTTCACTATTGTTTTATTAAAGGAGCATTGAAGGTCAACTGCCACTAACTATACTGTTAAATATTGATTTAACAATTTGAATTAATGTAATTTTCTGTTGTTCTCCCTACTAAATGTACAGCAGCACTTCAGTGCCCCAGTCAATAAGATCAATAGCACTCACGTGAAGTTCAGGTCATGGCTGTCGCTGGTTTGTTCTCCCTTTCGCCTTGCTCTCTTCTCACAGGGTCAGACAGGTTTTAGTAAATGCACAGTCTGTGTTCCTGCTAATAGGCTGTGGGACTTCTCTAGCTGGATGCATTCTGTGCACACCAGTTACTCGGAAGCAGAACATTTTGTGCCTTATACTGATTTTTTTTTTTTAAATCATGCTACTATTTCTCCTTTAATGAGAGAAAAAAAATTAAACTATAAAGGCATTTTTTGTGCTTTCTGCTATGGTTTTCTCCAAGCCCTTGCTAAAGACTATTTATACAAGTAAAAGTACACATTCTGTAATTTTTAAATAGCAAGTAATTACTCAATAGCCCTTGCTAATCCTAATGTCAGAGGTAAAAGACCACTATCTAAAGAGATATATGTGACTAACTTGAGCATGTGTTTAAACATTTGGTTAAATTGTTTAGAATTGGTGTACTAGCAACCCAGTAAGCTATGCCTTAGAGAGAGTGAAAATATATGGGCAGTTAAAATGTTAAACACTTGGACAAAATAACACTTGAAATATAATGTGCCTTGGTGTTGCATGGAAAAGTATGTGTGATGGTTCCTATTCCATGGATGGAACAAACCTGCCACAAGGGGAAGTCATAGCTGGTATTCAGATGGCAAAATTATGGCAAGTTTAGAATTGAGCATGTATGCCCCTGAGTCAATTTCTCTTTGAATATTTTTCATTAAATGTTAGTGGTGTTGTTTTTTTGATGTCTGTCTATTTTAAGCCAGGAATATACATTTATGCATAAGTACATTTCAAGATGGAAAGCATCTGTGAAAAAGAAAGAAACATGAAAGCTAACATCCTTTGACTAATTTTGAGAATATAAGAGGATATGTATTAAATATGAAACTGATATTTGTGCTTCGATTTAACACAAAAATGTCAGTAGCTGCAATCAAAAAAAAAAAAAAAAAAAAAAAAAAAGAACCTCACCTCTGCTTTCCTTCCTTAATTCACAGTGATGTCTAGATTGACATTGTGATGATCCTGTGCTGCCAGACTTTTCCTTGCATTCTTTTCCACATACAGTGTTGTTCATCACACGTGTTACACTCGTATGAAAAGGATGCCCTGCTTCTCCTTGAAGCATCAGTGGCTGGGTATGATAGAGATAAAAAGCCAGCAGGATTATTGCAGCTGCTGAAGCCATGTGCTTTACACGCACAACAACAAAAGCAATACAGTCCCTGACCCCTGCACTGTAAAGCTTAGAAAATGTAATTAGAGAATAGTTTAACCTGGAAAGGTACTAAATTAACCCAGACAAGTGTGATAAACAGAATCAAGTTTTTTATTCTGGCTCCAGATAACACAATGAAGTGTATGGAAGGTAAAGCTAAAAGCTGCACATCTTTCTGCACTGGCTGATCATCACTGAGGATATATCTTGAGAATTTGGCTGTTCATGGCTTTTCTTATATATTTCCATGTGGTTCTGCTTTCTGAAAATAGATAACATGAAATAAGATGGAGAGGAAAAATAGCAGATGAGTGACAAGGGTTAAGGTATGTCTATGAGCTTGAGAAAGCTAAAGTATGATAACTTTATATACTTATTTATGGTGTCAGAAATTTACGAGTGTCTCTGTAAGTAACAAACTCTGAAGCTACTTTACAGAATGAAGACTAGTGATTTTGTTTAAAAAAGGAAGTTGGCTTTGTGCTTTCTGTCCACTCTGACCATTTTGTTACCTTTCAAAAACCCTTTTAGCTGTATGGAATATAACAGGTTTAAAATGCCTCAGAGGATGTTTGAGCTAAATTGTTTATTTTATTATTTGTTTTTCTAAATGATTCTTAGTGAAAATAGAAACCATCTTGTTCTTGCAAATGATTTTTCTTATCTCTTATGTCTCTCCCCTGCTATTCCACACTCTGTAACATAACTGAGAAACATGATGATTAAAAATTCGCATCATGCCCATCTGCCTCTGTGCCCTGCACTTTGTCATCTGACAGTTGGGTATCAAAGTAGCCTCATCAATGTTCTTTGAAAACTAAGCAGATTGGACATGCAATTTATATGTAAAACAAAATTACACTGTGTTAGCTTGCTTTTGGCAAGAGTATTAGGGCTCATCTTGGAGACAGGAAACAATAGCAGCACTTCATCTTCATAAATTTTAAATGAGGGGAGATGTAAGTGTGTGAGAGAGCTGTCTGGCAGAAGCCTTTCCCTACAATCTTTCTCTAACTAGTTCTTTCCTTTCTAAAATGTGTCCTAATGACATTCGCTGGAATAATATGTATTTTCATACAACACTAATTATTGTCTCACTAGAGTTTCTTTCAAATAATTTCTTTGTTATTCATTTAAAACAGAAGGCTGTGCCTTGATGACAAGTTTCAGAACCAAAACGAGACAGGGCTAAAAGAATCAAATCATGTTGTATAGACTCATTTTCAGCCAGAAAAAGTTTATTTTCTCATCTTATGTACAATGCCTACTGTGGTATGTTTTTAAACACTTTTAAGTGCTCATTCTTAGATTTTTATAAGCAGCATTCATGAAAGTTTGTCTGATAAGAACACTAAACTAAATGCTCATTTTTTTCAAAATGCCTATGCAAAACCCATCACACATTACTGTTTTCTTAAGTCCTTCAGGGTGTTTGAGAACAAGTGTGTGATGGAATGTATTGACTTTGGAGAAAGTGCTTTTTAGAGAGTATCTAAGAACAAGTTCAATGGTAATTATGCCTTTTAGTGTGGTGGGTTTCTTTGTCTGGATGAGAGCCGTAATCTGTCCTGCAGCACTTGTAATTTAGTTCTGAACAATGTCAACAAGAAACTAACAATGTGTTTGTCCACCTTAAGAAAGTTCTTTATTCTGAACTTTAATGCTAACCATAAGCATAAAGAAATTCTCGGTGATATTATCCACGTGACTGAGACATAGTCTGAGTTGCTGCTTTGTACTTGAAGTTTGGCAATTTTTTTTTGTTCAATGAGGGCAATATGTCTGCCTTAAAACTAAATATACAATATTCTTCTACTTTCTTCATTATTTTTTTTCCTTCAGTAAATAAAATAGATTTATATTTTACATTGAGTTCTGAATTCTTTAGGGGCTAATGACAGTAAAGTGGCTGCTAAAATGGACAGTAAACAGTAAAACTTAATTTTATCTAAGTATAAAAGTTTGCATGGTTTCCACAATCAGCTCCCCTTGAGGACGACACAACCTCCAGCCAGAGGTGTAGTTTTTATGGTGGGAAAAGAACCCAAAATTTTGCGAAGATGGCAAAGTACTACAAAAATAGGATAGAAGTAAGAAAATAAATTATTTTTGACCTATTAATGGTTGCCAAGTAAGACACTGTACTATTTGTCCAGAATAAAGGCACATGAGAAGTTTGTATGAGCCAGCACTGGAGATGGAGGACCACATTCAAGCCTACCTCCACTGCAGTCCATATGGAATCCTGCACCTGAAATTCACTACCATGGTCAGTGCCATAACTATAACAGCATTCCCTGTGTGTTGGCTGCTGTATAAAGACTTAGGGAACATATTCAGAGATCAGAATTCTGCAATGGCAGCTGTATGGTTTTGGGCATACTCACGGGGTCTGGGGAGTGTGGGGTGTTTTTTAGTGTTCCCAGACAGGTTAACAGTAAATGCACCTGACTAAAAGCCAAGTAAAAGCAGCTCCCAGCTGATGCTGTGGCATGGTCTCTGCAAGCAGAAGCAATCCTGGCCCTCATCTGATAGAAGGCTGTGCAGCTCCTGTGCTCTGGCTGTGTCAGCCTGCCAGGGACACAAATGCATTTTATCACTTGGGAGTGAAGAGGACTGCTGTCTGGCAAACCCTCACCTATCTGTTTCCAAAGCCATGCTAGGAACCATATAAATATTTCTATATTTATAGAAGAGGTTCACTCCTCACTGCTGGTGGCCATGTGCTTGGCAAGGTTGGTGGGCCTGCGCAATCCAGCCTTGGTTTGCTTCAGAGCTCCCCACATGGGGAAGAATGCAGCACTTCTGGCTCTCGTTCATTTCCAGCAAACTAGCTGCAGATTCCTCTGTTAGATGACACAGAGAGAAGAGAAACTGTAAATTCAGGTCAAGTGAAACAATTAAGTAATTAAAAAAATCCATTTTGAGATACTTATGGCCACTATGATTCAACTTTCTATTTTCATGCTGGTATGGGGAGCATATTCAAAGCTTCACAGCAATTTTTTTGCATTCTGTAAGTCCAGAAGGTCAAAAATTTTAACTATTTTAAAATTTGTCTGAATATTTAATTGAACTGGAAAATAAAAAATATAGGAAAAAAATAATTATATTGCACAACATAGATAATGAGTGGAGCTTTAAAAAATTTTAATGGTTTTGAATGTTTTTACCCAAAGGGCAGTGGTCCAGTAACTTAAAGTGGATTATTTTAGGCTCATAGGAAAGCTCAGTTACCCACTAAATACCAAGCTGCTGATCTTAAAATTGTTGACAGGATGTAGCTGTCACAGACGTGTTGAAAGAGACCTCTTCTTTGTTTTAGAATGATGTAAAATTTTTTTCTGGTATTATAGTGTGTGTTGAATATTCTTAAATTTTGAAGTAAGAACCAAAGAATTAGAGGACAATCAAGACAATTACATATATTGGGCCCTAGGTGTTAATTAACTACTGAGAAGAGCTTTTGGATTAGGCAAAGGTGTGCCAAAGAAATTCACACTAGGTAGTAGAGGGTGGGAAAAAAAAAGACTCAAATCAATTAATTATATATAAAACCAGCAAAGTTATTTCTTTCATCTCTCCTTGAGTGTTTCCCAAGAAAAGATGGTGGTGCTTTTAATGATTTATATTTTGGAGTATGCAGCTGGTGTGCAGGATTCAAATAGGTCTAGGAAATTGTTTCTCTTTAGGATTGCACACTCATGAGAGTTTGCTGCTTGCACGTAGACTTGGGGTTATGGAAGTTCTAAGAGAACAAAAAAGAAAACGGGGATGACATTTCAATTAGTTTCCCCAGAAACTTTGCCTTGAGGAAAACTGATTAATGATAGCCAGCTTTTTTCTTCATAGTCCAAAAATGCATATTAATTATGGTATTTTTATAGCTCTGGAAAGTTTCTATGTAACAGGGCACGTAACTCAGCTGTTTTTCTTCTGATGTACAACTCACTTAAGAGTGTGTGGTTGGGAAAAAAAAATGAGTCCTTTAGAAAGCACCATCTCACTTCTCAACTTGATTGATCCTTTTGTTTAACACTTTCATGCTTAAAGAGTGTAACTAAGCTGTCTAATGTGCTAAAAGCCCAGTTTCTTTTCTCTCATTCCTGGAAATATCCCATTGTAAGCTGCTCCTAAATACTTGTGTTGGTTTCACATGGTGCGGGGGGAAGCCGCCTGAGGGAAGAGCACAGGGCCGGGAAACATGAGGGCTGTCCCCTCTCTGGGAGCTTCCTCTGTGTGCCGCAGGGACGAATCGGGGGGCTGGTTTGGTGGTTGGCATCCTGGGTAGCCAATGGAGGAGTTGTTTCATTTCCATAAATCACATTAATGAAGCTCACCTCCTTTTGTCTTCTGGCTGCAAGGCAGGAAGCAACCAACGGGGCCCTGGCCCGGCCCCGGCATGGCTCGGCAGGGCCGTGGCTCGGCCTCGGCTCTGCTCAGCTCAGCTTCAGCTCGGCTCCGGCTCAGCTTGGCTCGGCTCGGCCCTGGCCTGGCTCCGGCATGGCTTGGCAGGGCCGCGGCTCGGCCTTGGCTCAGCTCAGCTCAGCTTCAGCTCAGCTCGGCTCGGCTCGGCCCTGGCCTGGCCCCGGCATGGCTCGGCAGGGCCGCGGCTCGGCTCCCCAGCTCCGGCTCGGCCCGGCTTCCCTCTCCATGGGCATGGCCGAGCGGGAATGGGAGAGCCACCGAAGCCCTCTCCCTTCCTCCTGTTCTGAGAGGAGAGGCCTCCAGCTGACCACGTGGTTTCTTCACGTTCTGGATGCAATTTCAACTCTTTTAATGCCTGGATAAGACTCCAGATCTCCTGACTCCCCTGAATGAGAATAATAAAGCAAGGAGTCTACTGAAGTCAGTGAAATGAAGATAAAGTTCCTGATGGGAAGAGACTGAAAAGATGCCACTGATAAGTAGATGAAAACCTTTTTTTTGGTGGGCTATGAGGGGACTGTGACTACTCTGAAATTCCTTTGAACTGTGAAAATACTTGGGGAGGTTAAAGTGCTTGAGAAAAGGATCTTTTTGTCTCGAGGGGATGAGACTGTTTTAGGACTGGAGATATGGACAGACACATTTAATAGGAAAAGAGATTAAGAGAACTTTGTTTTTCAGCAGCTTGCCTTTAAAAATAATACCTCCAAGTGTGCAGCATAACCCATTATACAGCTCTGGAAGGACTGTGTGGATGGCAGGAAGTCATAATTTGCAATTTTTTTCCCTCCAGGCGGATGCAGATTGTGATAGTGAAGACACCCCCCTAAGCCTAAACCAAAAAAGGGACTTTTCTCTCTCAAGTGAACTGAAATGATTATTTAAGTAAATAATTGACTGAAGTGTTCTCTGTATGTTGTTGTTAAGAAATGTGGAAGATGAGGGAAGGAGGAAGAAGGAATAATCTGGAAATCTTATTCTGAATTTCTTTTTTAGTGTTATTAATAAATTTCTTCTTATACCTTTTTAAGTTTTAAACCTGCCGTGTTTTTGCTCCTAAATCCTATCTCTAAAAGAAATTAAATACATTAGAATTGGCAAACCCTAGTCCCACCATGACAATACTCTTCTTCCTTTCATCTCTACTAATTTTTTTTTTTTTTCCAGGTTCAGCCTAGCACAAGGCAGGTATATAGATATTGCAAAGAAAAAGCTATAAAAATAGTTTTAAAACCTAGGAAAAGTGTCACTGTCTGTGGGGTCTCCTGTGCCTGAGTTCCCCACAGCAGGACATTTAGGTGGTTCAGAGTCCAAGTTTTCCAAGCTTCAGCACTGAAGAAGGTTCAGGAAGCCGTTTTCTGAGGTTTCCAAGGTTGTTTATTCTTTCTTATCTAAGAAATTCTTTCTCTAGCTAACAGAGGTCTGTTCAGCACGTCGATCCAGGGCACACTGCCTGCTCTTGGGGTAGGACTTATCTTTTATACTATAAATTACGTACCTAATATTTACAATTACTTTCCAACACATGACACCTTTATTACACTGTCCAACTTTGTCCCAAACCAATCCAGTGATGCCATCCTGGCACAAACATGGATGGCATGAAGAAGAAAGAAAAGACATACCACACCCAAAATCCTCCATCTTAACCTTAAACTCCCTAATATAAACATTTCTAAAAATTCACTTTTCTGCCTTCTAACAATCTAATTTATACTCTACTTATTTTTTATGACTTGAAATTCTTCCTGCAATGTTGGTAATTTTTTCCAGGGGCTGAGATCCAGTCCCCAGGGGGCCTGGGCACTTTGCCAAGACCTCTGAGACCCCAGGCAGGGGTCCAGGGAAGCCAGGGGAACACCCTGGACTCCCACAGAAAAGCAGGCAAATGGCTTTAGAAGGTCTCATGATTTTAAGAATGAGCTCTTTTACTGCATTAAGATGTTTTTTGACTGCTATTCCTCTGAAGGGTTTAAAGATAAATCAAATGGGAACTGTCATAATTCCCCCAGCAAAGTGTCTCTTAGGAAAACAATTTTATTGAGCCTTGCTCATGACAAATAGAAAGAGTAAACTTTGTGAACAAACAAATGCTTTGTGTATCATGCAGATATCAGTGTATATATTTTCATTCCAAATGTGCTCTGCAGCTTTATGTAGCCTGACCCATGCATAGTTGTTGAGGTAACTAGATGTGATGTTTCATAGTCAAGGAATTCTTTTTTCTCTTGGCTTCTGAGACAAAAATTTCATTGCTTCCTCCCAGTTTTTATGACTCAAAATTTATATCTTATAAATAAGATAACATATTTTCTTATAATTATCTTTCTCTGTTTCTTCCTCCATTTCACAATGTCACCCCTGTCCCAAGATGTACTCCCAGACTGCTCACGCTCTGGAGACAAGAGCCTCCTTGTCTTCCATCTTATACTTAGACTGAAAAGACTCTTTCAACCCAAGTAAAATGCAACAATGTTTTAAATCTGTGGTGATTTACAGTCTATAAATTAAACATAATAATTTCAAATGCTTTTACACAGGCTGTCAAACTTGGGAATCATTATATCAGTCGGAAGTGCACTGCATTTTAGTCTTGAATGGTTTTAGTAATTGTCTTGGCGTTCTTCTTCTTTTGGTATTTGTGCTTTCTTGAGTTATGTTTATTTTTTCTTCATTCATTTTTTCCACACCACCCTGAGAACTGTATTTGTATTCTTAAAAAACATCCCAAAAAACAAAATTCAAAATTGAGGTTCTTGACTTGAATTGCGGTTCTGCAGGTTCAGACCTGCCGAATATACTGTGTTTCTGAGGCCAAAGATCCGAAAACATCTGCAGCTAGGGACAGGGTCAAACCTTCATATGCTAAGAATTACTGAGCAGCCTGGAAAACTCCCTGAAGTGGAACATGATTTATCATGATCTAGCAGATCCAAGGCCTCTGAAGAAGCATGATCTAGTGAACAAATGAGGAAAATGGAATAACCCTGCCTCTCCTACTATTCAGCTGTACCTGAGAAAACTGACTTGCTCACTGGGCCTGGGATAGCACTGATGCTCAGAACAAGGACAGCATCCACCTGAACTGGCTGCCCACCTTGAATGTTCAGGCGGGAACACACTGTTCTTGTGTGACAGCATTGCTCCTGGCAAGTGAGTTATGAAAGCTTGTTCTAGTGAGAGAGACTGGTGGAGATGGTAGCTTTGGCCTCCTGAACCGTCAGAATTTGGTGAACAGAAACATGGTGACAATAGAGGTGTCATTGCCTTTGCACTTCTTTGCCTCTTTTGGATCTCTCAAACTTGATCTGATCAGACCTAAAACATGCAGGTTTTGACCACCCCAGAACATCCAAGTGTATTTTTAAATTTTGTAAATAAGCTTTTACCATCTTAATGAGTGAAACCAAACCCTCAAATTTATATGCTTGTCTGTTCTTCAGGCTGTCTAAATTTAAATTTATTATATCAAGTTCATTTCTAATAGAAACTGTCAGGGATGTGATCAAAAGCCTTTTCAAATTCAGCTTTTTTCCACTGTCATTGATCCACAAATTTTTCTGCCAGAAGATGTTTGAAATGCTTTTCACATTGTCTGATTCCTACCTGCCCCTTTGTGAAAGCCTATTTGATTACAAAACCTTGCACAATTCATCAAGGTTTCTGATCTTTTGGACTATGTGCTGGTTAGTGTTTCTGCAACACATCCCTAAATGGGTGACTGAATGGTAAGATGCCTGTTTGAAGCAGGAGACTTGTCCATTTGGCAGAGGTCAAAACAAAAAGTAATTTTTACTGTAACAAATAGCAAAGTGGTGTGCTTGAGATTCAAGAGAATAAAAAGACTTCAAAATGTCTCTTTTTCTGTCACTGCTTCCTATACTACAGAATTAAACATGCAGATATGACCTTGCTTGGTGTATGTGTGTGGGTGAGTTCTGAAATCAACAAGAAATCTTGGTGGATTAAATTTTTTGGACCAAGAATTTGTGTTGTTCTGCAATATGATGAGCAGCTTTTGTCACCTTGTTAAAGGAAGGGAGTCTCTTAAATGGAGTGACCCCCTTCCCACATGCACACTTCTGGTAGTGTCTGAACTGTGCCCAGAATTAGGTGTCATGTTTATACACCCCTGTGGGCTGTTTAACAGAGTGTGTGGCTGTAGCTCCATTTCTTTTGTACCCAAGCTAACTCATAATTAACAGTGCCAAACTGCACTGAGCCATTGGCCAGTGCCAGTGTTGCTAACTGGCATTTGTCTGTGCCACAGGACACTGTGTGGGAGAGTCTTCAGACCTCCATGCCACTTGGATTGACAAACCAGCCTTGAGAGATAAAATTGGTGCTATCTGGATAGCTAAAGGAAACAAAAGCACAAAAACCATCTGGCAATAAAGTTGTATCCAAAAATAGAGAAGACATGTTTACATGCATCAGATCTAAGCACTGAAATGATTTCCTTAAGACTATGTTAAATTCTTACTCCCATCATTCAGAGACTATGATCTTTAAGCAAAGATGACCCAGAATACTTGAGGATGGTATTGCAGATCAAAATTCACTGGTTTGAGTTTTTTTGACTAGTAAATTCAATTGCTGACTATAAAGAAGGCTTGATTTTTAAAAAGTTATTTTCTGTTAATTGTTGGTAAAAACTTTTAGGAAAGGACCTGTTCACCACATATTTACAATGCTGGTGCAAGAAAGTTCTCACTTGGATGTTAGAGCATTAATTAATTTTTTTTTTTTTTAAATATGACTCTTCTTTAGAAGAAAGGTTGACATGGACATGATCTGTATTTACAGTTCATGTGTGTATGCCCTCCTACACAACCCTAGCAACCTCAGCTTTAGTCTACGGGACAAAAAGGGTGCTGACTTCTCACCAATGCTTTGCATCACCTGCTTGTAACAATGTAAAGTTACAAAATAATGGAATTTCATGTTTTTTCGATCAAAAACACTGTAATGAAATACTCCTGAACCTTTTTTCTCCCAGTTTTATCTGACTTGCTGCATGATTTTTTCTTCTCTTTCTCCAATAAACATCATCAGCTGTGTTTGGCAAAAGTTTTCATTGATATTAGTTGTAAGGAAGGATGAATCTGGAAAATCTTACAAGTACAAAAGCTTATATTCTGGGAATATAGAAACCATAAGCGAGGTTGAAATGAAAGCCGTCTCTGAGATACCAAACCTCAGTTACTAAATAACCAAAAGACAATAGGATGGCCGGCAGAGGATAATCCCCTCGTGATTGAACAATACCTGGTCCTGGAGAAGCAGGTCCAAAGGTCACAGAAGACCCTCCTAGGGTCAAAAGAGTAGTTTTTAGAGTTTAAAGTGTAACACAGTATGGTAATAGAATGATTCCTATAGGTTGTATGTAGATGCTATAGAATTTGTATCTTGTGTTAGATTGGTTACTGGAAATTAGAATATGCAACATAGGAGAAGATTTATTGTATTGTAAACGGGAAATCGCTCTCTTAGCTCTCTTCATTCTCTTCTTCTCCTCTCTTAGCTTTCTTCTTCTCCCCCTGCTCTTCTCTTCCCTCTCCTCTTCCTCTCTTTCACCATTCCCCTCCCCCACTCTCTTTCTGTCCTGCTTAAGAGCCGTGGCTGGCGGCTCTTGGCAGGACTCTTTTCACCCCCACCCTAATAATAAACCGCAACTTAGTAACTAGCTTGTACAGAGTGCCTGAGTTTGTCCTGGAAGCCGTTCACCGACACAAAGTAACCCACAATTAGTATCAGGGGCCCTACTTACGGTTATAGCAGCTAGGTACAGGTATGTTGTTAGGTTAGAAATAATGCATGTCTATGCATGTGAATGGCACCTATTCAGGGTTTTTAGAAGTTGTGATGATCTGTACCAATGCACCTAGCTTATAGTCATGTGAAGATGACATTCCTGTCCAGATATGGCAAAGCTTTCTAAAGCTGTATTCTAAATAGATAGTACAAGACACTATAGAAGAAACATGTAGCAGGACACTTTCTCTGGTTTTTCTTTGGCATAAGTTAAATTTTTAAAGTGATTTAAAATTCTTTCTTAAAAAACCTGCTTTTTCATCATCCTGTGTATTTGTTTCTTTCAAGTGTCTGTGGTACCACTCTATCTCCTAAGATGTAACTGTCTTACAGATTATTTTATAAAAGCCCAGTCATCTTGGTTTTTATGTTACTTTTGCATTTTTTCTGTATGCACATATGTAACTATGCCTTTTTACTTCATACTCAGTAAATAATCTCTTGGATTTTCAAAGGGACACAGATAAATAGGGAATGGGAAGGGAAATAGGTATCTCCATACTATGTACGCATGAATGCCTCTGCTGGTTAAAAACGAACTTTGGAGAAATAAAATTCACTATTCCCTCACAGTTTTCTCATGAAAAATTCTGTGCTTTGGAGAAGAATATACTTATTTTTGCACTATGCAAAAAGCAACAGCTTGCTTCTCTTTTGCAGGTGAAACACAGTGCAATCTGCTTTGTGTAGGGTCTGCTAAAGTCAACTAATCTGTGGAGTCAAAGGTTCCCTGTATTTAACTGTTTCTCTGATTTAATGCTGGCAGAGCACTCTCTGAATGCGTAATACAGATTTTAGTCTGGACCAAGTCACCAGTTTTCAGTTTGCCCTTTATCTTACACAGCTGTCAAGTCTTCTGTGCTAGATTGATTTCTCCCTACATGAAAAGACCAGCAATGAGACAGAGTGCCAGTCAGTTTTCTTAATTAGGTTCCTTTTAAATGCTTGCTTGCACTCCTTACATTTGAAGCTGGATCTTGCACCCTGTGAGGGGGATCTGCCATTTTTAAAGGCTCATTTTTGCATTATTGTCTGTTTGAACATTTGTTTTTTAATGGTTTCCTCTTTTTCTGAAGTCATGTCAAAATGCTTAAAGAGAGTATCAGTAAGCTGTAGAGTCATGAACAGAATTAAGAAATAGAGAGCTTGTTCCAGCATGATTTAAGTGATTGTGTTGCTGTTCTTCTGACATTATCCTGTCTGAGAGTGGCAGGACAGTGCATAGCACCTTCCATTATGTTTCATGGATCTAGGAATTATGGAAATTACGTCTATGATTAAGAATTGAAGGGTAACAATGACATAACAGACATGTCTTCATTCCTTCCAGGAAGGCCTCCACTAGCACCAGGAGCATTGGCATTTAGAGAGCCCTGCTGGTCCCACTGTGCAGTGCCTTTGTGTTGCCTTAAGAGAATAAAAAGTAAACATGTTCAGGCAACTATGACTTTTGTTTAATGTTGCTCTGCACTTTGCTATTTGATGTGATCAGTCTCCCTCCCATTCATAATTTATTTTCAGAGGATTTTTTGACCTTGAACATGAGATAAAATGTCGCTTCCTCTGGGATCTGTACCTGAAATGTGTTGTCTTTAAAGGAAATTTTCAGTAAGAGAATTCCCTGAGAATCTTAGTATCATAATCTTAAAAAAAAAAGAAAAAAAACCAAATCCACAAAAATACCTCTTTTATTTTTTTTTCCTTTTGTATGCAGCACACTGCTTGAGATTTTTTCATTGTGTTCCTCCTCTTTTCTTGGTTTTAAGCTGGGAGAACAAAGCTGAGAAGAAAAATCAGAAGTGTTGTGCCTGGCAGCATGCACCTGTGTCAGTCCCTCTGTAACACTGCTTTCAAACATCACAAACAAAAAAATTTTCTCTTACCATAATCAACATTTTGATTAAGTCCACAAATTGCTGATTCAAAATGTGTCTCAACAAATGGAATCATTGTATATAAAAATGAAATATACCCATGGTGACTTATTTCCCCTGTTTACATCTACTCATCAGAAAGCAGAAATATGTCCAACTGAAGTTACTTACTAACGTAACTGGCCATAAGTGATTCTGTTTCAGGAGAAGCAGCAGTGCCTGGACATGTACAGAAGTTACTGTAGATAGAGGGTCAAAATGCAGCCAGATCAGCAAAGATCTGCAGTTGTAGTGAAAAGAACAAACATGAATCTTCTCACTTTTTTCTGGGCCCTAAACTAAGGAAAAAAGCATCGTAGTATTGCCATAGATGTCATGGGCAAAGAAGTAGCAGACAGATGCTTCCCCTTTAGGTTTGGTAGTACCCAAAATTGCCCTACAGCTCACAAGAAAGCTTCTGTGTTACCTTAATGCAGCCCATATTGCATCCTGAAGAATGGAGACTAGATAACTTCCCTTTCACAATACTTTTTCCCCTGGTTGTAATGTGCTGGCTGTCTGTAGTATTCCGTGGTCCAGGCAAATATGGTATACAGCAGCAGTGCACTTGTTCTCTGTGTCAGTTCTGTGGCCTCTGGATCCTAATTTATTATTTTGAGTTACTTTTGTAATAATGTATTTATGTTATAATTCCAAAACCAATAAAATGGCAATGCAACAAGAGCATCTTGTGTTCCTGCTGTGGCTTGATTTAAATTCCCCACAGTTCTGACACAAGAAAGATATCATGCTTCTAAGAACTGCTTGTGATATCTTTACATCCCGAGGGTGCATGGGATGGTCTCCACTTGCTTTCCATTCAGGTGATTTTAAATATATACAATGAACAAAGATACACTTTATGACTACACTAAGTACTACCACATAGTCTGGTGTAAATAGATTTTTTGTACCAGACCATAAAAGAAACTCTCCATTTCTGTCATTAGGAGGTTCTGTAGTTTCAGTTGATTCATTTCTCCAGGCATTACTCTTGTTCCGTAGCTAGAATTTGGTCAAAAATTGTTGTTGTATTCCACAGCTGGGATCAGCTGGAAGTAACCTGAGAATTTCTCTTCTGAGCTCACCCTGACCACAATTGCTCCTCTCTCCTTCACTGCATTCACCGCTTTTCAATGTGTAGGGTGATGATGATGACAACTGATCCCTGCCGGTATCCTAGCTAGGTGTCTGTCCAGAAGAAAACATATAATTGGTAGAAAATCCATGTCTTTCCTTCCGAAGATTTTCATTTGCATGAGTTTGATTATTTCTGAATTATGGCTTGCCATCAAAATACAACTCAAATGCTTTTTTTGCATGACTGTACACATTTTTGTCCCTTATTTTAAAAGCAGTTTTGTAGTGTATGCATACATCTTCATACTTATCACTTTAGTGTACTGTTTCATGGATGTAACAAGTGATGCTGCAGGCTTGACAAGCTGTTGATATGGATTATTGACATTCATTTCTAATGACTTATGTAGAGGCAAAAAAATTAATGTCATGTTTTTATTTTTCTGTACAATGGCCTAATAATGTCAAGTTATGTAATTTACCAACATTGATTCCTTTAGGATTTAAACAAACAAACAAACATACAAACAAACAAAGTGATTTCTTGCTTTTCAGGTCTCTCACAATCGTTCCAGTGAAATAACAACAATTACTTAACTTTTCTTTAAACTGCAATTCTGGCTCTAGAGATAGTGCCTTCCCTCTTCCATTCTCCTCTGCATCACTAAAACACTAACGCAAAATAAATTTTTTACTTTAAAACCAGCAGAACTCTTTCTGCTGTTTACCTGTATGCACAATGCAACAGATGCAGCTGGAACTTCTCACAGAGTGAGAACATTGAGCCATTTCTTGTAGAACTATATACAAGAAAACACTTTTTAAAGGGACATTGCCCATTTTTCTGTAATCCCTTATCTTCCCTGCTGGGTATTCAAAGGCGGTCAGTCATGGGTGAATGAAGTGGCCATCTTGTCTAGTTTTCTTTTTGTAAAACACTAACATGCTCACAGGGTAATGAAAGCACTTCATCACCAGATGGCAATGTTGCATGAGCCTAACCCCTGCACCTCCTCACAGGGGTGCACCAGGAGCAGTGGAAGGAAGTGCTACAATTTGTTTAGGAGAATGAGCAGCCATATTGTCAAAACTCTTTTATATCCTTTAAAAGTACCTACAATGGAGGTCAAAAAGGATAATTTTCCACTTTGTCAAGTGCAGAGAAAATCTGGAATGAAGTTCATATGAAATTCAGTTTGAGCATCAAGCAATCTTAAAGAAATATGTGCTTACACTTCTTCGTCCTTTTTTTTTTTTTTTTTTTTAGTTGCTCTTTATAATAACACCCAGAGACATTTCCAAGGTTACACTAACTATACACAAGAATACTGCCAATCACAGTTCCCAGAAAGTAGTGGTGAGATTTTTTTTTTTGTATGAATGGTTAGTGAGGGTGTGAAATTACAGTTTTTCCTAATTTTAAGGTGTCAGGTGACTGTATCTCTTGTGGCATTGCATAGTTTTAGTAAGCTTTATTTTTTTCTCCTGAAATTACTTTCTAATGTAATTCTTCTTACAGAGTGTTTTCCCCCCAAAATTTATTTGAACAGAAATCACGGTGTAAGAACATATTTTGCATTGAATGTTCCATTGAGTTCACAGCTGTTCTAATCTGTTTATGCATTACACATTCCAAATACACATGATTCCAAAAGGGTATTCACTTACTCTGCTTAATGTATATATCATAATGAATCTACTATTAGGATTATGGTCAAATACCTTACTTCTAAAATTGTAATAATTGAAGTGGAAATCTGATTTATTGAAATAGGAGAACAGATATTAGATGAAGTCTAACTGGAAACACAAAGATGAAATTTGAGGTTTTTGTAATAAGAAACACAATCTGATAGAGGCACACTTAGTTGAACTCTACCCGCAAATGCACAAAGCATTCTTTGTCTTTACAGTAACTTTAATCTATGTCCATCCCATAGGCATGTCTGAAGTATTCGTAATAATAGTAAATAATTTCATGTTATTTTAAACTATTTCTGAGTTGAAGGAAGCCTGAGGAATATTCTTAAATTCAGGACTGTGTAGATCACTGAACAATAAACTAAACAGTTCAGTTGCAGTAAGCAGTAAGGGGTTTTGGCCCAATCAGTTAGTGCTTCTCCAAGACACTGACAATAGGTGTCTTGTTGCCCTTGGGTATGCCTTTAATATAGCAGGTAATTCTGCCCATTGCTTTCCTATACTGACTCCAGACGAAAGCTTGGATGATTTAGTGGCTTCATTAAGCACTTAGACAGAGAGAATGAATCTGGGCCTAAAGCCGCACTATAAAATTAAGTATCCTCGTTCTACACTATCTTCCTCCTTCTGTGGGAGGCAGGAAGAGAGCAAAGGCTGGTTATCAGCCATATTTCCAGTGGTCCCGCACCGGTAGTTTGGATGCCACCAGTG
The DNA here is from genome assembly GCA_030060385.1 of Muscicapa striata striata. NCBI lineage: Eukaryota > Metazoa > Chordata > Aves > Passeriformes > Muscicapidae > Muscicapa > Muscicapa striata. Next base: position 2,670,937 of record JAREIS010000076.1, on the reverse strand, counting down.
ATGGATGTCAGTACCTTTTATTTCACGTTTATCACCCAGGGTGAAAACCACAAGGCAAGGCTGGTAAGCAAATTGTCAGACACACTGCAGTAGGGATAAAGTCCTCTCTTAGTAGTTTCCTTGCTTTTCTCTTCCCAAGCAGGACTTTTCCAATGGGTGCTCATGGGATTGTCCTGGTTTTGCATACTCTACAAGGTGCCAATGAGCTTAGCCATACCTCTGCTGGTGTCCGTTTGCCTGAAACCACAGCATCCTTTGCAAGATTTCCTTCTTTCAGAAAGGGAATCTCTTCACTGCTATGCCTGTCTGTATATTTCAAGGGGCAACTGGCAGCACATGACATCATTCAGCCTAGAGAAGGAAGACTGTGGTACTGGGAAACCTGGTATCAGATGAGATGCTTGGGAGAACACAAAACTGTGCCTGGAATGAGGGCTCAAGTGTGTATGGACTGCTTCAATTACACATCACTAGGAGAGTTGTGACTTGAGTGTTATTCCCCCTTTGTTATGCTCTTGGAAAGGAAGCTCTTTAGAAAGCAAAATGTCATTGTAGCTGTAGTTTGCCTTCTTGTAAAGTGGTTTGTTTATATGTTGGAGCTGGTTAGCCAATGCATGTGTGCAAACATGGCAAGATATTCCATTATGCTCACTCAGGCTGACTCACTTATCCAGACCACTGTACAAAAAGATGTCAAACTATAGTCACCGTGACAACACTTTTCCTTCTAATTTCACGCTGGTAATTTTGACAGAACAAGAAGGGCTACATGTGAAGATTGCACTTTTTAAAGCAGATATGGAATGACAGGACAAATTATAGCATTATTGTCTAATGGGTGGAAATGAAAATCTTTGCAATTTCAGGCTCCAGTAAAATTGCTTCTTTTTAGAGATATGGATATCAGACTTCAAGTGGATTTCATAAAATCTCCTCTAGATATCTAAATTAAAATCTATTTCAAAGAAAACTCTTAATCAGCAATTCTCAGTAGGATTACTGTCACAATGCACTCTTTTTTATTTTTTCTTTATTTTTTCTGAGGAACTTTAAAGCGTTGTATTTAATTTTTTTCCTGGAAGGAAAAGACAATGGGAGATAGTAACAACTAAGAAATAATTTTGCTTTTCTGAAAGACTCAATGATATAGACTTAAAATCTCAAGCAGCGGGAAACATCTTCTCCCTAATCCCCTAGGCTCTACCATATTATGTTTTTTTTTTCTCCAGTGAAAAATTAATTCCTACTGACATCTTGTCAAGATTTACCTTGCTTAGTGTGAACTTCATGGAGGTCAATTATCTGTGTTTGGGTTTGGGTTTTCTCTTAAAGTTAAACAAGTTTTGAAGTGTGTTTGGTTATAATTAATGAAAGTACTCATAAAAATAGATCCCAGCTTCTCTGGAATGTAAAATTATTTTAAAATGTCATTAATTGTTCTTAAAAAAAAGATTTAATAATTTCATGAGGCAGCATTTTAAGCTCTGAACAACAATATGAACTAATTTAATTTACTATCACAAAGCTGATGGAAATTTCATGGTTGCCATTTGCTGTGTGATGCTAATGAAACTATTCTCAGTTGGGAAGCCTCCTGTGTTGTCAAAATAAAAACCCGAAAAAGGCTGATGCAGTGATCTAGAAGATATGGGGAATTTACCCATTCCTTTTATAGCAAATGTCTCTGTATTGGCAGTCCAGCTGAAATGGGAAAACTCTCCTGTGTGGTACTCTTGTGTTATGATCTGGTTCTGTTTCTTAGCCTGGTGACCAAAGTGGGCTGCCTGGCAGACTTCATTCAGCCCTTACCTGCCTGTAGGAGCTGTTACTAACAAAGTATAAACATGATGATGACAATCCACACCAAGATCATGAAAACCTCACTGACCTACTCCACAGCATTTCTTCCCCAGTGTTGCTGGTAGGAGTCCAGTAAGGGTTTGGCCTCGATTTCTACTTCCTCCTATGGCTCAGAGCTGTAACTCCAGTCAAGCTGCACCTACATAAATGAGCACTTAAAGAAAATCCTGAAATCTTACATTTAAAAATTATTTCCCCCCCGTTTTTATAACCAGCACAAGTTAGGAGTTGCTGACAGGTCACAAAGAGGTCAGTGGATATTCTCCAATTTGCGTTGCAACACAGGACTTAGTGTTGGTCTCTCTTTTTCGTTCTGTGGTTTGCACTGAATTCTCGTATGATTAAGAAACTGGGACACTAAAGGACAATTTTGATTTAAGAAAAGTAGACCAAAATTTGGGTCCCTGCAGTAACTGGCAGTGAAAGGGAAACTTGCAGGCTTGATTTTTTTCTCATCAACATGAGAAGATACAAATTATAGGCTGTGGTAGGAGTGTCTGCATATTCTAAAACCTGTTTTTAGAATGTAGAACAGTTTTATTTACCTGAGACATTTTATGAAATGTGCTGCAGCTACTGAGATAATTCCTTTGAGGTAAAAATTGAAGAACCCCAGGTTTTGAAAATTCATGTTTACAGCCCATTGGAAAATTTTGAGTTACATTTTTAGAAGGTTGCAACTGTACCATTCTAAGAACATAGAAATTCCTTAGAGGTTAGACACTGTTTCTTACTCTGAGAAACGCCAATCCCTAATCTTTTCTCTCCCTAGTATTCTCCAGGGTATATGCCACTGCCCATTACATCTTTTAATTAATGTGATAATTGCTGTACATGGAGTTTGATACTAATTCAGTCAGCTTATGCTGAGAAGCCTGATGTTCTGAATTTGTTGAAAACATAGATAAAGCCAATTTTGCTCACTATGTTAATTGTGTAAAGTCCAGATGAACCTCACATGTCCATTCCTCAGCAGAGGCAGTTAGATCTGAAATTAATTGCCACCAGGTCCTTTACAGGAGATGCCTCCTACCTCCTACACTTTGTCAACTCTATCACACTTTTTTTCCATGCAAGCTGGCCACTGCTACTGCTCTAAGGACATTATCCTGATTCTTTTAACAGAGAAACCAGTTAGCAGTACAAATAATAGCACATAAATATAGAATAAGGCATTCAATGTTTTTAAGAAACAAAATAGGTTTCTTTTCTTTTCCTCCACAGGCATTCTAGGGGTAAAATCTTGGGCTGAGGAGAAGGAATAAAGCACGGAGAGCAGTACATAAAACAGCTCATAAGATTTCTGAAAACACTCTCTTGAAACAATCACCTAGTTCTGATGGTACACATATGAGCTGGATTTTGTCGCAGAACTATTCCTGTGCTTCCTTGGACAAAGACTTACTTCCTGTCATCTGTAACAGATGTTACTGCTTGTTATTGAAAGTGTACTGACTTTAGGAGGTTTATGAGAAAAACCAAACCTTTTGGCTTTAAAATTTTCAGCTACTGAGCCTGTATTGTTCAGATGCTGTTTTGCCCAACACAATGTGTAAATCAGGTTAAAAGAGGTAAAATGGACTTCATGTACCAGTCATGGGTACCAATCTAGAACTCTAGTTTTCTTTAGATAGGTTCGAAAGGGATACACTAAGCAGTTACTTATGTTCAATGGTTTCAGGAAGCATTGATATGTTTGGGTTTTAGTTTAATGCGCAGTATAATAACATTCATATTAAACAATTCTTGTATGCTCCTCTAGAGCTGTCTGATAAGTGAAGATTTTATAATTTCAGTTAGGACATGAAGACTTTACAGTATAGCATTCTCTGAAGCAGTTTCCTTCTTGCTCTTATTCTTCATTGTCATCCCTGCCATCTTAATCAAATACTTTGATCACTTCAGCAGTGCAGATGTTGGCATTTTTCCTGTGCTTTCAGGACTCTGAAATGCCTTGAGATATTGGTTCATTTGGTGTGAGACTTTTGTGCGATTTATGGTAATCATATCCAGTACTTGAGGTTTTCATCCGTGTTTCCTGCAATCTCAGCTGCTGTTCATGTGAGTGTGTTGGTTTCTTTCCCACTGCTGGCTTGTGGAGTGCCTTTCAGTTACCCCTCCTGTCACTGGGACCTGGGGAGCTGTTAGGTCTGAGCAGTGCTGTCAGCTCTGTGGGTGCATAGCTGCCAGTCTTTGATGCAGTGGAGTTCCCTTGTACATCAGAAGAATAGTACTTAGATACTCATCTGCTCACTACTTGAGTTCTTCAGCATCCTGTCTGAAAACTGATGCATGTATAATAATTAATTGCTTTATATCTAGCCTTAAGAGGAACAGCTGAGCCCTAGTGAAAAAATGGACAAACAAGGCTAAAGAGCACCAGAAAATAATTGTTCAGATTACTAAATCAGGGTTCTGACTGCTCTAGTACACAATATCCAAGGATCTCAGAAAGCAGCTGCTTCAAAGAAGGGTTGACAAGTTGTGAAATAGGCAAACATGGAGCAATCAAATCAAAGAGGAGGACTATTTTCAGGTTTTATTGAATTGAGTAAAAACAAAAGAGCTTCTAGAGCACCTTCTTGTTACTGAATATAGAAATAAGCTTCCCTGTTCCCTTAGGCTTACTTGAAAGGTAAATAGAGATATTTCTCCTGGCTTTATTTAAAAATGAAGGACAACCCCCTGCCCCTTACCCAATGTATTTTGCCCAATTACCCAACGTAATTTGAACTTAGATGCTTAAGTAACATTGATTACACTGGCATTTTTCAAAGATAAGTATAACACTTCTTGCAAGTGGACAAGAAGTGATTTACCTAAACATAGGGAGAAACCACCTCTGCACTTTGACGTACTAAGTAAGTGAAGATCAAGAAGCAAGATGTAAGAAGAAACAGTGGATCATCATAAATAGTCTTTAGATAAGACAGCAAAGTTAAGTATATTCATTCAAGAAAGCTAATAAAAGAAAAAAAATCTTGCATGTTAGCACATAAGTGAAACAATCTGGGTTATAAAGAGGAGAAGCTGCAGATCTTAATACAGAGTCAGAAACAGTGTTTAATTAGTATGATGGGTTTTGTGGCATGTCTCATTATGCCAGTATGCTAGTATTCCGGTGTATATTTTTTCTCAGGCAGAAAAAAACATGTAATCTTGAGCATGAGGAAGACAATATGCTTGCCCTGAGGTTTTGAGTACATGGGGAGTTAGACTTGTTCAAAGCCTATGATACGGAATGCAGACTTACATTGTAGAATTACGGGTGATAATTTATGTCAAAAAAATGTAGAAAGCACCAGGCAGAAAACAGTGTTCAGTGGAAGATTGTGACAAATCCGAGTGAAGAATAAGACCTGGACTGTCCAACAGAATGCAGTAACTGATGGGTGAACAAATAGAGAGGGAAATCATGGATGGAACTGTCTGTGGTTTTGAACTGAAAAGGACTGAAACTGAAATAAGATTTTGTGATCTTTGGGAGGAGAGGAAAAAGAAAGCAAAAACCAAAAAAAATTATGGACTTTCAGAAAACAGATTTCAGTTAGGTCACAGAATTGTTACTTAAGGTTACACAGGAAGAAAACTGGATGGGATAGGACAGTGAGGCAGAGTAAATAAGCCCAAGTCATGTCAGCTTCACTGACTTCAATGAGTGACTAAACACAGAATGCAAACTTGGTTATCTAGTTGACAGTCTGATGGAAAAGAAGTATAATGTGAATGTGTAGTAACAAAGCTGGAAAGTCAAGGTACAAAATGAGGTTAAGTAGCAGAAAATGTCATGGGTAAGAGGGAAGCATTTTAAAATGAGTTGATTTTAAGTTCAACAAATCTATTACTGGCAAAATGAAAATGAAGGAAAAAGAAAACCCTTTCCAACCATCACAGGATATATATAAGCCTTGTTGCATTTAGTCTTCACAAAAAGACCAGTCGGGGCAGATGTCTAACACAGTACTGATGACAAAGGTTTCAAGCAAAAGTCTGGAAAAGACGGATTAAAGATCACTTAGATAAATTAGATGTTTTCAAATTGTCTGGTCAGATAAACTTCATTACAGTATGCTTAGTGATGTTGCCTAAGCAATTTTAGATTGGTTGGAATTTGCCTTTGAGAAATGGTGGAGGACAGCTGTGCAACAGGAGTGCTAGAAAAATGGCAAGCGTAGTGCCTGATACTAACTTTGTAGAAAAGAGAGGTCCAGGAAGCATAGACTAACAAGCTAGTTCAGTTCCAAGACTTTGAGATTTTGAAAAATAACAAGGAACAGAGTAATAACTAACCTGGATTTGTTGGGGAAAAAATAAGTCAAAACAAGTTATAGTAAGGGGGAAAGACATGTGAATAGGGGAGACACAATAAATGCCACCAGCTTTTGACATTGGGTAATATAGTAGCCTAAAAGGGCTGAAAATTAAAACATAGTCTAAATTGAAAGTATTGTGGAGGTGAGTACCAACATTTAGTGAATCTGTTGAAGGGGGTACAGGTGTCTTTTGTGGCTTAAAGGGTTCAAGGCTTTTCCGATTCTAATGGAAATTAAATACTCTTATTTACATTTGGAGATGACTAACTGTAGGAGAAAAAAAATTATAAAATGGTCTGGGGAAAAATTAAGATGAAACTCAAGAGAGGATAAGCTAATGCTGACAGAGCAACTCCACAAGTACTGGGTAGGTGCTGTTAAGGAAAATTTGGTTATTATCTCATGCAAGAGAAACATGAATGGGTTTCAATATTGCTTCCTGAGTTAAATGTGTGATTTCTTACCATCTGGGTTTGGGATGTAAGGAGAATCATAGATAAATTGAGATGAAAAGGACACTGCATGAGCAAATGTGACCTGCAAAAAAGAATTGAAAATTCTGCAAATGTTTATCTTCAAGAAAAGGTTAGGAAAACACTGAGAGCCAATTACTGATGTAATTAGAAGGGTGCTTGTTAAAAAGAAAAGGATGGCTTATTCTCCCTTCCATGGCGAGTGCTAATGAGCTCAGATTGCAATGTGGAGAAAAGGTCAAGGTAGAAATCAGTGAAAAACCTCTCCAGTGGTAATGCCACTGAAACACTGGAGTATATGGCCTGGATGACACTATGGATTTTGATTTCAGGTGCTCCTGCTGTTAATTTTGATAGATGTATTCTCTGGTATATTTGACCCACAGAAGAATGAATAAAAAACCTCTTCACTCTGTTTTTCTAAAATTTTCTGCAAAATAGTTTATCTGTATACCTACCATGCAGTGCAAGTGACTGCTAATTTGAACTGGATTTTGGGTTAAATAGTGAACACTTCTGAGCATTTAACTGATTTTTCTTGAAATTTTATCCTAAATTAAAAAGGATTCAGTGGAGCTAGAATTATCTTATGTGAGTTTGTTTTTAGTTTGAAAATGTTTCACAAATGTTCAAAGGTTTGTTTTTTTGGTTTTTTTTTTTTTTAATTCACAAAGCAAGAAAGTAACCTAAGTAGAGGTGAAGCAAGCAAAACTTCAAATGGATGGAAAAATAAAAAAAATACTTTATCATAGTTCCATGGGGCTCAATTTCAGGGCCAGTGCTCATAAGTATTTTAATAAATTACCTGGGTGCAGGAGTCAAATGTACATTAAGTTAGTTTGATGATAATTCTGAATTAGGAGGAGCTGTGGACTTCCTTGATTATAGAGAGGATCTTGAGGGGAGAAGGATTCTGAAGACAGAGGGTGTCAGTCACTAGAAAAGTCTACCCAAGGAAGTTGGTTGAGTTGAAGGAGCATCTGGATGATCCATTTATGGTTTAATTTTAAGTAGCCCTGTGAAGAGCAGGGAGTTGGACTTGCTGACCCTTGTGAATCCCTTCCAATCTGAGATAATTTGTGATTCTATAATCCAGTGTAAAAAACCATCTGAACAGTGTAAAGTAGGTTGTATGAACCCTTCTGAGAGTGGGAAATAAAAAGCGTTAACAACTATTACCAATAACAGTTCTAATGTCTTTCTGTACATATGCAATTGAGACTACATTGGGCCAGATGCTACATAAGAAAATGTAAAGAAAATGGCAAAGGTAGGTGTGTTTTCTGATGCTCACTAAGGACTCTCTGTCTGAAATTTGATGGTAGATAGTCAGCATTTTGTTTTCCTACAGATGAATTTAGTCTTAATTAAACTTCTTGGTTTAATATGAAAGTCTGTAACTATGACAGGTAGGGCTTACCCAAGGATGTCAAAACAAAACTTATAAAAAAACTAAGTTACTTACTGAGTTAACATGAAGCTTAGCAGCAGCTTTATGTTAAATTACATTGATTTTTGCTATACTTGGATTAAAAAAAAAAAAAAAAAGTATATCCAGTGCTGCTAATCTTTAATTCATGTTAATTACAAAGAATGTAAAGTCATGCTTTCTGCAGACTAACACTGGTGTAGATTCTGGAAATATTGAAGATCAATCCTGGAGCTTACGAGCAGTCCCACTAAATATAGTGAATTTTCATGCTGGCTAAGAATCACAGTCCCTGGTGTGTTTAACTTGTATTTAGTTTATTTTATTACATTTTACAACTTCAAGATTTTAATCTATAGCTAGTAATTTTAATGCTGCAATTATCTGAACATACATTCTTGGCATGAATTTACAAAGCTATTGGAATGCTGTGTATATCTGGAAAAAAGAGAAAATCAAAGTCTCAGCAGGCAAAAGATTGTATAATTCCAGACAATTTTATCTCAGAGATAAAGAGGAACCCTGCATGCAATCCTGATGATATTGAGAGCTTGGTATTTTGAGAAAAATATCTGAGGCTTTTCTCAGCTAATTATTATGGAAATAAAACATTTGCACTGTAGATTCTCCCTCCTTAAGGTAGGCAGGGTCTGCAAAACACCTGCAGATAGCAGGCTGAAAATTGCTGGGTGTTGGACTTGTTACTGGTCTTCCATGGAGGGGATGATGAGTGGCAGTATGTAGTCACCAAAAATGCCTTCAGGGTCTTGGGGCAGTGGATAAGGGAATCTGGGGCACAAGTCATATTCTGCTCTGTTCTTCCTGTAGAAGACAGCAACATTGGAAGAAACAGACAGATTGAGTCTATCAATATATGGCTTCATGACTGGTTTCACTGCAGAAAAGTTGGGTTGTTTGACAACAGAAAGGCTTATGCAGCACCAGGCATGCTGGCATCAGATGTTTCTCAGTGAAGAAAGAACCTTTTTGCTTGGGAAAACTAGTGTCTGACTTGCTGAGCTAGATGTGATAGGATAGAGGGACAACATCAGCTTATCCCTGGCCAGCTGTAGGATGAGAGGCAAAGGTTAGAGGGATAGGGTGCTAGTGAGGGCTCTCTGCTGCAGACTCTGAAGTCACACAGTGCTGACCACACTGGGACACACTTGCAGTCTTATGGAGATGAGCCAGGGACTCCTGAGGTAACAGGAGCCAACAGAGAAACACCAGAGAATGGTCTGACAGGAAGGAAATGGTGTACCTGTGGGATGACAACACGGCCAGTCACCCTGCTGAGGTACCTCTATAGAAGGGCATGCAGGGTTGGCAGAAAACAGGAGGAGCTGGAAGCCATGGAAAACTACACTGCTGAAAAACTATGTCCTAGCTGCCATTACTGAAGCCTGGTGAGGTGAATCCCTTGAAAGGAGTGCAGTTACTGGTGGCTACAGCCTGTTCAGAAAGGGCAGGGAAGGAGAGATGGAGAGGATGCCCTCTACACCAACAGGCGGATTGAGGGTGATGAGCCATCTCTGAAGAACAAACTTGTGAACTGAAGAAGAAAAACAATGAGCAGGCAAAAGCCTGTGGGTAAGAAATAGAGACTGAGGCAACAAAGGGAACCTTGTTGTTGGTGTCACTACAGGTCCCTGACCAAGGCTAGCCTATTGATGAGACCTTCTTGCTCCAGCTACAGGATGGATCACACTTGCAGGCTCTTGTTCTGCTGGGAGACTTCAACCACCCCAGTGTCTGCTGGAAAAAGTAGCATAGTGAGCTGTGGGCAATTCAGGATATTCCTGGAATTCATGGAAAATAACTTCCCACAGGAAGGGCTAATACACAGCCCTAGTGGAGGGTGGTGTTACTGAGTCTGTTGGTCACACAGGTGAGCTAACTGGGGCTATCAAGAGGGAGGCAACCTGGGGTGCAGTGATCCTGCAGTGGAGTTCACAGTCCTGAGGGATACGGGTAGGTAAGGAACAGCACAGGAAGGATATCAACCTTTTGGAACAAATCCAAAGGAAACCTACTGAGTTCATTATGGGCATGGAGCATGTCTCCATTTGGAAAGGCTGAGTAGAGATTGGTCAGCCTGGAAAAGAGAAGGCTTTGAGGTACCTAATTGCAGCCTCTCAGTACCTGAAAGGAACCTACAAGAAAGTGGGAGAGGGGCTTTTCACAAGGACGGACGGGTACAGAACAAGGGGGTAATTAAGAGACAGTAGTATTAGATTAGATATTATACTGTGAGTGTTAAGGAAACTTCCCAGACTGACCATTGATGGGCCTCTTTGGCAGTCACACTCCCAAGGCCAGGGACTTTCCTTGATGGGACCAAAGCCCCTTCACACTGAGTGTCTCCAGTGACCTGACAAGCCCCTGCTTTGCTTGCCACACATCCACAGGTTCAGACCAGGTTTCTTCATAGCAAAGTCTCACATGACTCATTCCACAGAGAATTTTTTTCACAGCACAGTAACACAGAAATAGCCTGAGCTGGTGTCTCTGAGGAGGAACCCCCAACAAAGGAACCCCTAGGCTTTTATACTCTCACAGTCAACCCCCACCCAAGTCTTGCTCTTCCTCTTGACTCCTGCTGCTCCTGGTCATCTGGCTGGCACCACTTGTCCTCATTCCCACTTTTATCCAAAGGGTTGCAGTTCATGGCTTCTTGTTCAGGCTCCTACCCAGAGCTCAATCTGCATCTCAGACTTCATCTCAATTTGCAGCTTGCAAAGCAAGCTACATGCTTCAGATGTATTCCTCAGCTGGAAGGGTGATGAGGCACTGGAACAAGCTCAGAAAAGCTATGGATGTCTCATCCTTGCAGGTCTTTAAGGCCAGGTTGTATGGGCCTGTGAGAAACTTGGTCTAGTGGAAGGTGTTCTTGCACATGGCAGGGAGGTTGAAGCAAGATGATATTTAAAGTCCCTTCCAACCGAAACCATTCTGTGATTCAATGATTTTATGATTGCTCAAGCAGAAAACAGGTTGGGGAGGCTGGAAAGTCTTTCTTGGTGATGCTGCTTTTATTGTAGTATCCCATCTCCATAAATTATGATGCTCAGCTAGTATTCAATATCTTTCTCTAACCCCAGCATAAGCTGCTTGACTGACAAAGTAAAAGATATGAAGAGCTATATCTACAGATATGGTTTGACAAGTGCTATATCAAAATGCTTTCTTTGAAATTCTAATAATTTTAGTCAAGATCAGGTTACATGAGAAACAAATATCATAAACTAATTTATCTTAAGGTCCTCTATTTAGCAGAAATATCTTGCATCATTAGAAATGCTAGCATACAGAAACAAGTACCATATCCCAGATTAACTATGAAACATGAAATGGTAAAATGGCTATGGAAATGGAGTATCTGTGAGAAGGTCTTCAGCTTTTTCTGAATTTTGGAGAGTTATCAGTAAAGTAGGAACCTCGTATTTTAAGAAACATATAGTGGAGACAGAATCAAATTTTGATAGCCTTTGATAAAATGGAAGTGTGAAAGCATTGAATTTGCAGTGCTTTTCTATTACTGTCAGTCACTTAAAAAAAAGTGTACCTTCATCAAGTTTCATAGAGTTTCATATTTTCATTCCAGGTTGGTATCACACTTGTGACCTGAGATATTTGGAAAGCCCTATAATGTTCAAATGATGCCTGTAAAAATGGACAGGTGTGTTAGCACTTCCAGAAACACTTCCATCCATTACCTGGATATGGTTCTTCTCCTTGGATCTAGATGACAAGGCTGTGGAAGGCCATCTGAGATGGCATGGCAACCCTGAAGAAAGCTCTAACCCTCTACAAAGGACAATCTATCAGTTGCACCAGGATTAGGCACTTTGGGTACCCAGCCTTAGGAGCTTGCCGTGCATGGCAGCTGTGGAAATTCAACTTCTGTTGAATAGGGCCATTAATGAGTAACAAAAGAACCACATGCTTCAGTTAATATTAACAGCAGTACTCCAACAGGCTTCTTAGAGATGCAAAAATCATGGTAAATTAAAGCACATCTAATTCAAAGTAACATTTATTGCAACCTGATTGTAACATTGGTAGTAAATCTCGCACAATTTCTTCTCTGAATGGTGGGAAGTATAAATTCTGTCAGGCAATGTATATCTGGGATTCTGTCCATTTCCCGTAAAAAATGCAAATTGTTTCTCTGATTATGACATGAGAGACAGATTAATTGAAATTGCTTTGCAGAAGATCTCTTGAATATTTATAGCCTGCAAGATACTGTGTAAGACACTCACATACAGTTAACAAAATTAAAACAATATAATAAGTTTACCAAAAGATATGATCTTACCTCTTTAAATAAAAAGCAAATACAGGCTTGTGCTTGATTATGGAGAGAAAGATTTTTTTAAAGTAAGAAAATTTAATATTACACATTATCAAAGCAGGCATTAAAGTAACACAGAGCTCAGATCTCCAGTGCAAAATTTAGAAATGGGTTGTCAGTGGATAAAACCATCTGCCACACCTTCTTTGAATATTTATATGCCAATTTTTAATATTTGTACATGTCGATAAGACTTGCTCTAGCGTTGTTGTGAATCACAGAATCACTAGAGTGTTATGGTTTGACAATGGCCCAATGCCAGTGTCCTGGTTTCTAGGACAGGGTTCTGCCAATAAAAGACAAAAGTTCCCCTTTGAAATAGATTTCACCCCCTCCAAGTGTTATAGTTGTTTGAATTCAAGGACCCAAGGCAGAGATAAGGGTAGAAGTAACAGCTCTTTTACTACTGTATCGAACCGCACAGGTAGAAAACAACAGCAGTTATTAAAATTACTGACAAAAACAGAAGAAAATATCCCAGTTCCAGTTCTTTCTTTGGCTGCAGACACACTCAGTCTGTGTTCATTCCCAGGGATGTAACGCGTGCAGCAGAGCAGGCGGGAGCGAGGGAGGTGGAGGGGAGCAGCCATGGCTGGGCTGGGCTCAGGTGGGAGCCGGCTCCTCGCTCACAGTTGTGTCCAGAGACCAGTTGTATTCCCAGAGGTAGGAGGCTAAGCAGGAAAGATGCAGGGAAGTTGACACAGGCGTCCGGCTCCCCTGCCTCCTGGCCATGTGCTGAGCAGACGGAATGGTCCCTCCTCTCAGCTCCCTTGCCAGAAACACAAGTGTCTCTCCAGAAGCCCGCACGCTCCCCTGGGCAGCCCCGCCCAGAAGCCCTCGTGCTCCTCCAAGTAGCCCCGGTCCCACCTACCCGCCCCGTCCAGGGCTGTCACAAAACCCTGGGCGCAGCCAGCAGGTTTTGTTAACATCACAATGGGAAAAATTCTCCAAACTCACGCAGTAAAGGAACAAAAACCCAACCGCCAACATTATCCACCCTGAATTTTTCCATGCCAATATGCTACAGCAAATTAAAACCTTTAAGTCATATACATTCAGGCAGTTACAGGCACAGTATCATAGATAGTGCACCTAGAACAAGGTCTCCTTGGGATATGCATCAGGTCTTTCCATCCTTTTCCGTGGTTAGATCCACCCCTCGGTCTCGTGCCCACTTATAGGTGGCATCTCTGCCCTGATCACCTGAGGCATGATGGGCCCATCGAGCCAGGAACAATTCTCCCTTGTGTTCCCAATCTAAGTCTATCTTTGACACCTCTATCTGTGCAGCCTGATCTACCCGCTCGTTGTGTTGGTGTTCTTCACTAGCCCGACTCTTGGGAACATGGGCATCCACATGACGGACTTTCACGGGTAGCTTCTCTATCCGAGTGGCAATGTCTTTCCACTCATCAGCAGCCCAGATTGGCTTTCCTCTACGTTGCCAGTCAGCCTTTTTCCACCTTTCCAGCCAGCCCCACAGAGCACTGGCTACCATCCATGAATCAGTGTAGTGATAGAGCTTTGGCCATTTCTCTCTCTCAGCAATGTCCAAGGCCAGCTGAACAGCTTTGAGTTCAGCAAGTTGACTTGATCCACCTTCTCCTTTGGTAGCTTGTGCAACCTGTCGTGTGGGGCTCCATACGGCTGCTTTTCCACTTCCGATTCATTCCCACGATGCGACAGGAGCCATCAGTGAAAAGAGCGTAGCAGGTTTCATCTGCTGGCAGTTGGTTGTACGGTGGAGCTTCTTCAGCCCGGGTCACCTGCTTCTGCTCCTCTTCATCAGCAAGACCAAAATCTTCACCTTCTGGCCAGTTTGTAATTATCTCCAAAATCCCAGGACGATTTGGGTTGCCAATACGGGCGCGCTGTGTGATGAGGACAATCCACTTGCTCCATGTGGCGTCGGTGGCATGGTGGGTAGAGGGAACCTTTCCTTTGAACATCCACCCCAGCACTGGCAGTCAGAGTGCCAGGAGGAGTTGTGCTTCTGTACCAATTACCTCTGAGGCAGCTTGAACTCCTTCATAGGCAGCCAAGATTTCCTTCTCTGTTGGAGTGTAATTGGCTTCAGAACCTCTGTAACCTCTGCTCCAGAATCCCAGGGGTCGGCCTCGAGTTTCACCAGGCACCTTCTGCCAAAGGCTCCAGGACAGACCATGGTTCCTGGTTGCAGAGTAAAGCACATTCTTTACCTCTGGTCCCATCCTGACTGGGCCAAGGGCTGCAGCATGAGCGATCTCCTGTTTGATCTGGGCAAAGGCTTGCTGTTGTTCAGGGCCCCAGTGGAAATCGTTCTTCTTGCGGGTGACCAGGTAGAGAGGGCTCACAATCTGGCTGTATTCAGGGATGTGCATTCTCCAAAATCCTATGGCACCTAGGAAAGCTTGTGTTTCCTTCTTGCTTGTTGGTGCTGACATTGCAGTGATCTTATTGATGACTTCAGTAGGGACCTGGCGCCGTCCGTCTTGCCACTTCACTCCCAGGAACTGGATCTCTCGGGCAGGTCCTTTGACTTTGCTTCTCTTGATGGCGAAGCTGGCTTCCAGCAAAATCTGGATGATTTTCTCTCCCTTCTCCAATACCTCCACTGCCATGTTCCCCCACACAATGATGTCATCACTGTATTGCAAATGTTCTGGGGCCTCACCCTTTTCCAGTGCAGCCTGGATCAGTCCATGGCAGATGGTGGGGCTGTGTTTCCACCCCTGGGGCAGTTGGTTCCAGGTGTACTACACACCCCTCCAGGTGAAAGCAAAGAGGCCTGCACTCTGCTGCCAGAGGAATGGAGAAAAATGCATTGGCAATGTCAATGGTGGCATAACACCTTGCTGCCTTGGACTCCAGCTCGTACTGCAGCTCCAGCATGTCCGGCACGGCTGCGCTCAGCGGTGGAGTCACTTCATTCAATGCACGATAGTCCACAGTCAATCTCCATTCCCCCTCAGACTTGCACACAGGCCAGATGGGGCTGTTGAAGGGTGAGTGGGTTTTGCTGACCACCTCTTGGCTCTCCAGCTCACGGATCATCTTGTGGATGGGGATCACAGCATCTCGATTTGTCCGGTACTGCCGGCGGTGCACTGTCATGGTGGCAATTGGTACCTGTTGCTCTGTCACCTTCAGGAGTCCCACTGCAGATGGATTTTCTGACAGTCCAGGCAAGGTGTTCAACTGCTTAATGCTCTCTGCCGCTACAGCAGCTATTCCAAAAGCCCACCTGAGTCCCTTTGGATCTTTGTAGTAGCCGTTCCTGAGGAATTCTATGCCTAGAATGCACGGTGCCCCTGGGCCAGTCACAATTGGATGTTTCTGCCACCCCTTCCTTGTCAGGCTAATCTCAGCTTCCAGCAAAGTGAATTCCTGTGATCCCCCTGTCACCCCAACAGTGGAAACAGGTACCTTCCCCACATGTTCTGATGGTATCAGGGTGCATTGTGAACCAGTATCAACTAACACTCTATGTTTCTGTGGCTTTGATGTGCCAGGCCATCGCACCCACACTACCCAATAGATCCTGCCATCCCATGCCTCCCCCTGGCTGGAGGCAGGGCCCCTCTAGCCCTGGTAATTATTTCCTTCCTGGGCATACATAGTGGAGGTTCCTTCCAGGGGATCTGACAGATCATCCATCCTTCTGTAGTACCCTGCACCTTGGTTGTGGGAGGTCGAGGCTACCTTCATTTTAGCGCGATTCCCTCGGTTGGCATTTCCCTCCCTGAGTTGACGCACCCGTGCTGCCAGGACAGAAGTGGGTTTCCCATCCCATTTTTCCATGTCTTCCCCATGGTCTCGCAGGAAGAACCACAGGTCAGCTCGTGGGGTGTATCCTCTGTCCCTAGCTGGGGGCCTTGGGTACGAGATTTGGGGCCTGTAACTGGTACTGGTGCCGCACTGATCTTCCTTATCTCCGCCCTTATAATCTCCTTCATCTCACCTTTCAACCCTCTCATCCCCTTCATCTCCTCTTGGACTTCTTGGAGGTCCCTGGCCACAGCAGAGACCTTGACCTGCCATTTATCATACTCTCAAAATTTCTGAGCTTGTTGGCAACAGAACCCACTGTCTCTCGGTGGTCATCAGCATTAATCAGTGCAATGTAGGTAGTATACTCAGATGGCCCCAGGGTTGCCAGATCCCACAACATCTGCCCTGTGCACCTGACCTTGTCAGGGTCATTGTCATGCTGTCCATCCCTCCCAAAGAGTACCTCTAATACTGCCACTTCCCTCAGCTACTGGATCCCTTCCTCAATGGTCTTCCAGCGCATTCTATGGTGGTGCTCCTGCATTCTCTCTCTGTGGACAAACTTCTCTCTCACACTCATTAGAAGCCGTTCCCAGAAGGAAAGGAGGCCTTGCTCCCTTACAAATGTCTGGTCCACACCTGAGTCCTGGGCCAAGGATCCCAAATTCCTGGCCTCAGTGCCATCCAGTTGTACACCTGTTCCCGTAAGGTCCCAGACCCGGAGTAACCAGGTTGTAAAAGCCTCACGACCCCGTCGTACAATGTCTTTTTGCAGGTTACGGAGACTGTCATATGAGAGAGACTCGGTGACAATCTCAACCTCTGGCTCTCTTGCTGGTTGTGAGGACCCTCCTGGCTGATCCCCATTATCTAGGTGCCTTGTTTTAATCTTAGATTTCCTAGTTACCACAGGGGCAACTGCTGCTGGCTGTGGCTGTCCCTGTGATCCAGCTGGAACCTGGACAGATGTAACATCTACGGGTTCCACTGCAGCACCATCAGACTCTTCCTCTTTAGGGCAGGGGGAGGGTTTCTCACTAGCTGGGGAAAAGTGCTCCTTCAACATCTGGTCGTGCTCCTTCAACACCTGGCCTATGTCCTGCATCTCCTTCTCCAGAACCCCCACCCACTCTGGCTGGTTCATTGCTGCAGAGGGCTGTGGGGCAACACCAGGCTCTGGGGCAGCATCCCTAGTCCCTGTGACAGGGGCAGGCTCTGGGGCAGCATCCCTATTCTCTGGGGCAGGATCAGGCTCCGGGGCAGCATCCCTATTCCCTGGGGCACAGGGAGACTCTGGGAAGGCATGTTTCAGGGTTGTAATCCAAGCCAGTATTCCCTTGTCTCTGAATGCTAAGTAAAACAGGCTCATCAGCAACACCAGCCACTGAATAATAACACAAGCAATTAAAGCAGATCTGAAATCCTTGAAAACTGGTGGGGTAGCCTCAAAAAACTGGGTAATGGGTTGGGAGAAAATTTCCCTTGCATTCATTGCCTCACAGTAAGTACCATTGTTGAAATAACCCCAGAAACACGCAGTTAGAGTACGATAGCTCTGGATCCATGTGGCAAATTTCCAGAAAAAATTAAAAACCCACGAATTCCTGACATAATCAATCCACCACACAAATCGGATCATAGCTACAATAAATTTGGTGAGGGGACCCATATTCAAATGGGCTTGCAAATGGGAGAGAAATATCTGTGACCACATGAAGCCCAAACCAGATTAAACTAGACAACATGTTGCCGCTCAAGAGCTGCTACTCCTGTCTTAACTCGCCTTTTAATGCCCTCTGCCCCATGTTGGGTGCCAAAATCTGTCCTGGTTTCTAGGACAGGGTTCTGCCAATAAAACACAGAAGTTCTGCTTTGAAAAAGAGAAACTAATTTCACCCCCTCCAAGTGTTATAGTTGTTTGAAATCAAGGACCCAAGGCAGAGATAAGGGGTAGAAGTAACAGCTCTTTTACTACTATATCTAACCGCACAGGTAGAAAACAACAGCAGTTATTAAAATTACTGACAAAAACAGAATAAAATAACCCAGTTCCAGTCCTTTCTTTAGCCGCAGACACACTCAGTCTGTGTTGTTCCCAGGGATGTAACACGTGCAGCAGAGCAGGCGGGAGCGAGGGAGGTGGAGGGCAGCAGCCGTGGCCGGGCTGGGCTCAGGTGG
The DNA here is from genome assembly GCA_030060385.1 of Muscicapa striata striata. Classification (NCBI taxonomy): domain Eukaryota; kingdom Metazoa; phylum Chordata; class Aves; order Passeriformes; family Muscicapidae; genus Muscicapa; species Muscicapa striata. The sequence goes on along the minus strand of JAREIS010000076.1, from coordinate 2,652,577 downwards.
GAACAGGCTCCTCGCTCACAGTTGTGTCCAGAGACCAGTTGTATTCCCAGAGGTAGGAGGCTAAGCAGGAAAGATGCAGGGAAGTTGACACAGGCGTCCGGCTCTCCTGCCTTCTGGCCATGTGCTGAGCAGACGGAATGGTCCCTCCTCTCCGCTCCCTCACCAGAAACACGATTTCCTCTCCAGCAGCCCGCACGCTCCCCTGGGTAGCCCCGCCCAGAAGCCCTCGTGCTCCTCCAAGTAGCCCCGGTCCCACCTACCCGCCCCGTCCAGGGCTGTCACAAGACCCTGGGTGCAGCCGGCAGGTTTTGTTAGCATCAGAATGGGAAAAATTCTCCAAACTCATGCAGTAAAGGAACAAAAACCTAACCCCCAACAGCCAGACACCCATGGGAGTCACTTGCTCACCCTCCCCTGCCACAGATGGGCAGTGGAGGGAAAAGGGAAAAAAGTTAATGAAGGATTACTGAGTTGAGATAAGGACCAGGAGAAAACACTTCAAGGGCAAAACAGGCTCAGCTTAAGTTGCAAAGTGAATTTATGACTAACAGAATTAGAGGAGGATAACGGGAAGTAAAATAAGCCCTTAAAACACCTTTTTCCCCCAAGCCCCTCCCTCCTTCCCACTGACAGCACAGGGAAACAGGGCATGGGGGTTTTGATCAGTTCATTACTGAGATTTTCTTCTGCTGCGCTGGGAGAGGAGTCCTTCCCCTGTGAGACCGTGGGGTCTCTCCCATGGGAGACAGTTTTCCATTAACTTCTCCAGCATGGGTCCACTATCATGAGCAGCAGTCAAATCACACCTGCTGCAAATGTGAGTCCATCCCACAGGCACACAGTCCTCCCAAAATTGCTGTGACATGGGTCACTCTTCCATGGGGTGCAGTGGTCCAAGGACAGACTGCTCCAGCCTGGAAGCAGGGACCCCCTCTCTCCATGGGTGTCCCACTGGATCACAGCCTCCTCCAGGTATCCACCCTTTCCAGCATGGGCACAGCCCCCACGGACCCATGGTCTGCATGGGCACAGCGGCTTCACCATGGTCTCACCACAGCCTGCAGAGGGATCTCAGCTCTGGTGCCTGGAGCACCTCCTGCCCCTCTCTCCACTGACCTCAGTGTGTCCATGTTGTTTCTCGCACATGTTCTCACCTCCTCCTCTTCTCTGACTGGCATCCAGCTGGGTTTTGAATGCCTCCGGAGAGGGAGGCTCCATGACCACCCCAGTCAGCCTTTTCTGGTGCTTTGGCAGCCTCAGTGTGAGGGCACTTATTTTGCTGTGAAATTACAATTAGGCTTTGTAAGTGGGAAAAATCAGAGTGCTGTTTGCTTTTTGTTTCATTAGGAAAAGTACTGAACCTAAGGGACTCAGTTCTGGCAAAAAAAACCCAATTATATTTATGTTTTGGAAAAGTTATCTAGCTCACCTCTCCTTCAAGAGTTTTCAGTCAGCACTTTGGTGCCTACTGTAGTCTCTTTGGATGTTATTTAGTGCACCAGGAGGGTTTTGCATCTGAACACAATGGATCTTTCTCCTTTTGAGAAAGAAGATTATCCAAAAAGAGCTGGAGTTTTTGAATCTTTCCTGAATGTGAATTTTATAATGGGGTCTGGAATTGTTACAAACCAATATCTACATCCAGGTGTCACTTTCAGCTAATTGGATTATGACCACTGAGATGAGAGAACTTCTATTGGAAACCATATGTTGTGGTTTCACCTCAGCCTGCAGCTGAGCCCCAGGCAGCTCCTCACTCACTCTCCTGCCAGTGTGGCTGGAGAGAGAATGGGAAGGGTAGAAGCTGGAAAACTCCTAGGTTGTCTATAGTTTAATTGGGAAAACAAAATCAATGTACACAAGCAAAGCAGAACGAGGAACTCATTCAGTGCTCCCCACAGCAGGCAGGAGTTCAGCCAGCTCCAGGAAAACAGGGCCCTATCATGTGCAGTGCTTACTTGGACAGACAAATGCCATCACTCCAAATGTTCCCTTCCTCTTAGCTTTATGCACTGAGTATGATGTCACATGTCTGGAACATCCCTGTGGTGGGTTGGAGTCACCTGTCCCAGCTCTGTCTCCTGCCAACCTCTCATGCACCTCCAACTTCCTCACCAGCGTGGCAGTACAGAGAGCAGAAAAGGCCTTGGTTCTATGCAAACCCTGCTCAGCAATAACAAAAACATCTCTGTATTATCAACCCTGTCACGGTGTGACTGGGGTTTGCCAATTTTAATATATTTAATTTCTCTTGGGGATAGAATTTAGGAGTAAAGACAAAGCAGGCTTAAAGCTTAAAAGGGTACAAGAAATTTATTAATAACACAAAACAATTCAGAACGAGATTTCCAGATTATTCCCTCCTCCCCCTTTCTTCATACCAGTAACATACAGAAAAACACTTCGGTCAGTTATTCACTTAAATAATCATTTCAGTTCACTCAAGAGAGAAAAATCCCTTCTTTTTGTTTAGGCTTAGAGGGTGCCTCACCCTCATAACTTATATCCGCCCGGAACCGACAAATTATGATTTTTTCCTCCCATTTCCACAGTCTTTCCAGAGCTGTATATGGGCTGCTGAAAACCCATGGGGTGTCATTTTAAAGGCAGGCTACTGAGAAACACAAAAAGACTCTTTATCTCACTCTTCACTCAAATGTCTCTGTCCATTCCAGTCCCAAAGACAGAGAGCTCCATTTCTCAAGGCAAAAAAAGTCCTCATCTCAGGCACTTTAACCTCCCCAAGTATATTCTACAGTTTAAAGGAATTTAAGTAAAGTAACGATCCTCTAAAGCCCACAAAAAAAAGGTTTTAAGCTACTTATCAGTGGCAACTTTTCAGATCTCTCCTTCTATGACCTTGGTCTTCATTCTGCTGACTTCTGTAATTCTTCTTGCTTCATGCCTTTCGTTCTGGGGAGCTCAGGAAATCCGAAGTCTCATTCAGGCACTAAAAGTTAAACTTGTACCCAAAACAGTAAAGAGCCAGGCTGAAACCATGCTGGGAAAAATGCAGCCACCACGTGGTGATGAGATAGCTGGACTTCTTTCTGCCGCCACGCGGCCTGGGAGCCAAGCCAAGCGAAGCCATGCCGAGCCAAGCTGGGCCGGGCTGGGCTGAGCCGAGCCTAGCCGAGACGGGCTGGGCCGGGCCGGGCCGGGCCGAGCCGGGCCGAGCCGGGCCGAGCCGAGCCCGAAGCTGAGCCGAGCCAAGCCCTGCCGCGTGGGGCCGAGGGGCCCAGCCAAACCGAGCCGGGGCCGCGCTGGGCTCCCGCCAGAGCTGGGTCAGGCCGGGTTTCCCCCCGGGGCAATCCCGGGTCTGGGGCCATCCCGGGTCTGGGGCCAACCCGGGTCCGGGCCCTTCCTCCTCCCGGAGCTCGGGCCGGGCCGGGCCGGACCGAGCCCCATGCCAGGGCCCGAAGCCCTGCCAGCTCCTGCTCCCCTGCCCGACCGGAAAGGCAAAAGACCCCACTAACTCTATTTCCCTGTGATTTGTGGAAGTGAAACAGCATTCTAATTGGTTTTCTGGGCTGTCAATCACGGACCCAGGTCTTTGATTGGTCTCCGCAGCCTCAGGGGAGGCTCCCACAGAGGGGCTGATCTCTTTGTCTTACGCCCTTGTGCTCTTAAGTGGCTTCTTTGGGGGATGGGCCACCATCCCCCTCCCTGCTCCATGTGGCCCCAGCACAACCCTGTGCTCAGCACAAATCTAAAACACAGCCCCATACCAGCCACTGTGAAGAAAATTAACTCTACGCCAGCTGAAATCAGCACATTATACTTCTACTGTGGAAATAAAAGTTGAATTTTGTTTTGAACGCTGTGCCTTGGGTACCAAATAGAATAGGAGATCTGATTGAGTTGCTTTTACTGCAGAACTGCAATTTTCTCTTGAAAAATACTTTTTTGGAATTCTGCTGATTTTTCTTAAGAATTTCAGAATATTTCATGTAATAGATGTAATGAATTCATGTAGTAAAATTGTAACAAATCATTTTTTTAAAAAAGGAGTTTCCTGAGTTTTGTTGAAGTAACTAGGTACCATTCATCAGACTGATAATTCTAATACTACTTCTTTTAGCAAACGTTAAGGAAGAAAGAGATTACCTGTTGTTTTCACTAAGAATGCAGTAGAATTTGGGCATACAATGCAATTGTGTCTACTTACCCATTTTGTGTCTTGGAGGCTCTGGTGGTCTTTCTGCTTCTTCAGTCAATCCACATCATCAGCGTACACTTTAAGCATTACCCTTTAAAGTCTACCTCCATGGCTAACTGCTTTGTACTCAGAATTTTTTGTAGCTTGTTTTTTTTCCTAAACAAAGGAAGTTACGTTGGCTGAAGGATGGATGTGGGGAGCAAGCAGTCATATCTTAGGACCATAAAATGAGTGACCTTGACCATTAGGTCAAATTATTTTCTAAACACTGCAGTGAAATGTATTTAGCAAAGATATTCCAAATTTACAGCTGGAAATTGGTTTAGACATACAGGTTTCAATGTTTCCAAGGTATATAGTCTTCTGGAGGTGCAGATATGTATGTGTTGAAGTTTTAAAAAATTGTAGCTTTCATGCTGGTGCAATGTTGAAAGTCAGTGACATGCAAGGACCTTTTGAAGGATCTGCAGACTTGACTAGATGCTTTAACAAGTGCTTACAATCTCATGGCTCCAAGAGGCACAGCTCCAGATCAAGCAAGAAATCTTTCGTAGTACCAGGAATTGAAGCCTTCAGCATATAGTTATGGCATTAGCTGCAAACCCATATTTCCTTCTCTTTGATAATCACAGTTTGAATCCAGTTTTAATGAAGGTGCAGGATTACAGTTATTTTATCTTAGCTGGTTTGTTAATTCCTGGTTGACAACACATTTTCTAATACCACAGTAATAACTTCAGCACATATACGAACTGTAATCATGCCAAGACATCCTGTCAGACTTTATAAAAACCCCACAGGAGTTAAATAGGACCGTGTGCAAGGCCAGACTAGCAAGTAGAAGCCAGATAAAACATTTGAGCATTCAGATTTGATTAAAGGGCATGGAATTGGCAGCATCCCTGATCTCTCAGCCGAGAATTACATTGTGAAGAGGTGAAGCAGCACCATAATATAATATAATTTAATGTGGAAGAGCTGATATTTCATTAGCAGCCAATGATTTGGAAGAATGTTTTCAACACATTGCTTTTGAATAGGTTATATATTAAATCCATATAACTAACAGTGTTTAACTAGGTCTGAAGGATGGTTACAGCATCTGTCATTGACAGATTCCAAAATGACTGCCTTGGAGAAAGAAAGAAAAATGAGATGTCTTGGGAATTTGACTAAAATTGGCTAAGAAAGTTGTTCTGACTGGTGACTTCAACATACGAAACTTTGTAATACTGGGGCTGGTTTTGGAAAGCAGGAAAACAGTTATTTGCTGATATTTCCAGGGTTTGAACACTTTATTTCTAGTTAATAAGTTCTTAAGAAGAGAGAGTTTTCTTTTTTAAGTGTGGAGACTATTTTAGTTATTTTTGTTCTTAAAGGCTAAGTCTTTGCATTTAGGGAAGTATCTCCTTCAGAATATTGGTGAATTGTAGTGTTCAACCCATCAAATACCAAGAAAACATGAGTTTTTGGTGGGTTTGAACAGGAGATCTCATAGGCGGTTTACGTATTTCATAAATGTTCTGGATTTTTGGTTTTCAGTTAAGCTAGCAGGTTCTATAACTATCATTCTCTCTCTTCACAGCTCCCCCTCTACCCTTTTCCTTCCTTCTTTTCTCCCTCTCTCTCTTCTTCTCCTTCCTGATGGATGTTGATGTTGTGGCAGTCTTCTTAAGCTTTGCATGGTTTCTTTCATTCAGTATCCTTTAAGCATTTTAAAGGAACACCTTAAAGTTTATTAAATGTATTAAAATGCATTAAATTTTTGATAACAGCTCCTGTCTGGGTTCAGTGGTGCTCTTCGTTAGTGTTACTGTAGCTGTTGGGTAAATAGAGCTGTATCATACCCGATAAAGCAGCTTTGACAACTTGAGGCATGCAGCAGATGACTGGTTGGTCATGAAAAATTATGTGAATTGTTTATCTAGGCAAGACAAAAGTCTGTCAGGCCAGAATTTGGGAGCAGAAGCCTCAAAGTGCTGCAGGACATGGAGGGCACTATGGTGCAGCAGCGTAGTAAATGCACCTCCTCCTGAACAAGGTCTCAGTATTCAGCAACCTGTGTCTTGTGTATGCTTGTCTTTTTGTTTGACAGCCTGGTGGCTTTTTACTCTCCTATCAAGTAGTCCAGTTGCTTTGTGGATGCCTGTAAGTCACAGTGCCCCATGGCAAGGATTTCCAAAGCTTGATTGATGTGATGGATGCCCGTCTGAGAGGGTAAGCGGGGGACACATGCACTACCTTGGCTGTTTCATTGCCAGTCATTGGGGTCTCAAAGGTTAGGCAAAGGCTGTTCCTTCATTTCTCCAAGTGGCATGAAACTTGTAGGTACCTCCTAGCAAACCCTTCTCCACTTTTCCCCAGACTAAGGAGATGTTTGTCTAGTAACTCCTTAGGCAGATCTGTGTATCCCAGATAATCTGTTTTGCTCCTTCTACCTTAGTCTTTTTGCACACAGGTCCAGAATTACATGCAGCACACAAACATTTCTATCCCATGGATTTGCGCTGAGGCATATCACTCTTCCCTGGTTTTGGTCACTATCCTTTTTCTGAAGCACCACAGTTTTATAAAGTTAAGGCTTCTTACCACCCTATAAATTACTGACTTGAGGTAAGACCAATAGGAAGCCTGCTCTTTGTAACATCTATCCTCCTGTCTTCCCACAGGCTGAGTATTAAATTGTCTTGTGTTGTTATCTGTCTTTGTGTTGAATCATGTAAATTATCTAAAAATTAGTGAAGCTTCAGATGCTATACCCTTTTCTAACAGATATTATAAATTATTTAAATATTATTTTACTCTGTGAATGTAAAAATTGATATTAGAGCCTGCTTTTAGCCTCAAAATGTAAAGAGAAATTGCAACCCTTTGGCACAACCTTATGGGGTTTTTTTACAAGTTCAATTCTCAGGTAAGAATCACCACAAAATAAACACACCCCATTCTAACAGCAACAAAATACTTGTCTGTGTATAATATTCTATCTCCTGTGTGTAATTAGATATCAATTAATAACAAAATTATATGTTTTCTCCCATTCAAAATAAACAAAAGGTTATTTGAAGTAAACAAAGACATTATTTCTATTTTGAATACACAAACAAAAACCTGGACTATTTATTTTGATATAGCTGTTACAAGTCAAAAGGACAATTTAGAATATGTTACACTGTATGCAATTATTTTATATAGGTATTATTTTATAAGTGCTGTACCATCTAAATGTGCTTTCTAGCTTCACAGATAAAATAAAATTCTTAATATTAGTTACCCTTCTCTCTGTACCAGCATTCAGGGATGCAGAAAAACTTCCCTTCTATTTGAAAGGGCTGGTTTGATGTATGTTATCTCTAGTGGACACTGCAGAAATCATCAATGTTTCATGAGACAGCTTGTTCCCAATATTGTAGGTACACCATAGATTTAAATTTCCTTTGCACAAGGCTTAGTTTGTGAACTTTCACATGGATATTTTTCTGTAACAGAAACTGTTGGTCTGAAGTTCAGTATAATAAAAAAAAATTACTCCATTGTTATTTTATTCTGGTTTTATTGTACTATTCATAGATTATGGATTTTTTGTAGCATTTACAAGGGACATGGAAGTGGATATGAAGTGAAAGAAATGAGAAAGAAACGTTATAGGAATTCTAAAACATCAAGTCCATATTAATTACTGCAACTCTCTTACTTATTAACCTACTTTCCTATACAAAACTACTCTCTCCAGAAACTTTCAAAAATCTGTTGCTAAAAGTACCAACAATTGTACCTGCCAGTTTTAGTATCCCACAGATATGAAAATCCATGGGTCCACGTTCTCCTTGATGTCCAAGATTTAGCTGCTTTTTGTTTTGTTTTGTTTCTTAAAGTTAAGCAAATGCCTTGTCTACCATCACAACTGTTTTAAGTTTGTGTGATCTTGTAGGATACATTTTGTGAATGCTCAGGAGCGTCACAGTGTCTCTTGCAGACACCATTCTAATTTAAGGTTTCCCATCTTCAGGGAGCTTAGCTATAACATTACATGGCAAAGTACAGGCTTGCACTTGTTTCCTGCCTCAGGAGGACGTCTTCAGCTCCTGTTTTTGACCAGCTGTTAATAATTTCCTGGTACAACTGTCAATTAACTGTTTTGAAGTGAGCAGTGACATGCTAGCCTGAGTTATCACACTCTACCCCTGGTATGAACACCCTAAAGTGTACACCCAATTTTATTGGGAGAACCCGGAATGTTTTTGTAGAGTGCTTTCTGGGTGAACTGATGCAGTCTACTTCCTAGTAATTAAGAAGATATTTTGCTTGATGATGATAATGCATAACACTAGTTAGTGTTAAAGTCATTAGTGGCAGTGGGTTGTCTTTGCTGATAGAGACTCTTGTAGAACATCTTTACTGCTTTATGAAAAGCTTTCATTATAATAGTTTATGCTTTTGGGGATTAAAAAAAAAAAAAATACAAGCTTGTAGTATTCGTGGTTTAAGTCTTTCATGCCTTAGAGGTAACTGGTCAAACAAAAGTCAGAAAATGGTTTATAAAGAACTGTGATAAGAAATAGATTTTGTTCTTGTTCTGTGCTCAGGTCTGGGCCACTCTCTTTACTAGAATCTGATAACACTGATTCAATCCCTACACAGAACACAGCCTGATGGTTGGATTTCTCTTTTGACCTTAAAAGAACATCATTAACATGATCCAGCATTTATGAGCTGATAAAGACCAAATGATGAATTATAATACTTTTAGCAAAAATGCTATCCTCTTTTACATAACTTTGATATATCTGAGTTTAAATATTAGCTTTAGAGTTTTCATATAAAATGTTCTCAAGAAAATATGTTGTTTTGACAATGCAAACTCCAGATATGTTTCCATCATCTGGATCTCTTGGCACTCCTTAAACAAAATGTGCAGAAGTTCTAAACAGGAAAATGAAATTTTAAATACAATCTTAATCTTTGAAAATGTGACTATTGTTTTGTTGTTTTTTTCTGTGTTCTCTTAACCCCATTATTTCTGTTTAAGGAAAATGGCAAAATTGTGATGAAACAATTACTTATCTTCATTATTCTCTAAGGAATTAGCAGTATCTCTTCTTTTCTAGTTACCAGGCTTTTTTATTGTTACTGTCACTTTTATTTGCATCATTCAAAGTACTTGTAAACCTACGTTGATATATCAGGTTTACTTCAGAATTTTTAACCTGTTTAGTTGGTGAAGAAGCAGGAAACACTTCTAACTATTTTCTAAGTCAGAAACGTCTTTCTTGAGTGTCTTTCCTGTCACCGGTTTTGCACACTGACTACTACTTCATTTCTGCCACTCAACCAAACACTAGCTTTAATAGATTTTGGACTCAAATGCTCTTGTGCTTTCTTCAAACTAAAATTTTTCTTGTATTGAGTGTGAGGCACTTGAAGGAAAGTCTTTCTTGAATATATTAAGAACATGTACTGGGAGATTATATGAACAGCAAATATAACTAATATGATATTTGGAATTCTTTAATAGATGATTCTTTAAGGAAAAAAGTATTTTAGAACAGCTTTATAAGTAATTTCTTAGATCTCAGAGTTCCTTGTAAAGTCATGGTAGAGCTCTATCTATTGATTTGGAATAACTAAACATGTGCATTTTAATTAAAGCCTTTTATTTACTAATTTTAAAGAATTACTTTATTCCTAAAGATATTTTTTTCAACCAAAATTTCTCAATGTAATTGAAAGTAACTTCACAGCATGACTGTGACAGAACTAACTAGCCCAAAGGGCAGAGTCCCAGACGAGTGGGAGGGAAATTGAAGTGATTCCCTTAATCTTAATCTTCATGGCAAGAGTTAAACTGACATGTTGTTGTATATTATTTAAATTTTCTTTGTAGACCAATCTGAAAGAAAATATGGTGTCTCAGCTGCAACTGCTTAACGTGTTAGTGTTTGATAATTTTTTTTTAGTCATAGGACTTTTAACAAATGCAGAGCTTAATACCCACTTTGAGGTCAAAGAGGTACAGAGGACATTCCCTGCAGAAGCATCCTGAGGAGTGAGGAATATCTAAGTAGATCTTTTCTCACCCTCTTCTCTTGCACACCTACTGCTGCCTTACTACTCCTGTGCCATCCATGCAGGAAAGCTGCTGTACTCACAGGGAGACTGTTCTCCTTCTCTGGTAGGGAAGTGAGCTGGATTTGTTTTTAATCTTTGATTTTTTTACTTCAGAGGAAGCAGCAGAGGCAGAGATGGAGCTGAAGATCATTCCCCGGAGATGGTATCTGTCTTAATTGACTGGTTTCATTCCTCACCGCATTTGCTTTGCTTATATGTATACTTTCCTTTCATGTTAGTAGACTTCAGTATTCTTTCCACCATACACTTTTACTCTCATTGCAGAAGTTTTATGTGTCTTTTTCCCCAGTAAAAAGTGGCTGTTCAGCAGCCTTTGAGCTTGTCATCACAGATTTAAAAGGAAAAACATACTGGCTTGTTTTCTCTTTACTCTTTGGCATTGTCCATGTGCAGCTGGTTTCTGCAGATGTTTTCTGAACAGAGCTATGACTTCTAAACCCTTGCAAATATCATCAGTGTTACAAATTTCTACTTTGCTTAGAGCTGCATCACACAAGATACATATGTCCTTTGCAAGATCCGGCTGCACTCCTTGCCTTAAAAATAACCTTCACCTTGTAGTAAATGTATGTTTTCTCAGAGCAGTAGAGTAAAGGTGTATCTGTTATTGATGCTGGAATGGCCGTCCTAATGTGAAAAACCATGGTTTCAAATGACCTGTGTGTTCCATTCACAGACTAAACATGCTCTTCTAATTACCTTTGTATAATTTTTTACCGCATTGATTTGCAGCTGAACTTCTCATTAACTCCTTTTCTTTTTTAACTTTTAATTCTTCTTTACCCTCTGCATCCTTTTGTGTTTTTCCTTGTTGTCTATTTCCTTCCTCAGCTTTCTGCATTTAATTCCTTTCAAATGAAGAATACTTCTGCACATGGGTATATTTCATGAGTCCTTTCTTCTTCTGACTCTGAGGGTTCCCACATTCTGTAAAATATTTTTTGAGCACCACATCTGCCAAATGCTTTACCTTTTGAGCTGTTGAAGGAAAACATGTTAGAGAAACAGAAATGTTCCTGACAAGTATCCTTTATTCTGTTACACCCTCTCATTTGTTAGTGGCTGATTAGGATATAGGGAACAAAGGCCATATTTAGTAGCTGGTATATATGTAGGCAAACTTGTACATATTTCTAATCATTGTAAAGCAAATAATAGAAAGTGGAGTTCGGTCCTTGGCTGTGAACAACTTTACTGGCTGGAGTATGTATCCTAAGGTGGGGGGGGGAGAGGGATTGTATCTCCAAATCCTGAATGGTGTAAACTCCCAGAAATTTAGAGCATTTGTTTTTCATTATTTTGGTTTTTTTTTCCAAAGTAGTGAGGCTCTTGCTAGTGATGACAGGCCATATCTCCTAGCTTTAGAACAGAACTGTTTTACCACTGGTGGAACATTTAAAAAAGCAACTGTAATGGGAAGTCAGCCTAAAGCCCATTGCTTCCCTTACATTTCAGAGATTCTTACCTTTGGGGGACCGTGTTTGACCTAAATTTTACAGGAGAGAAAAGACCTTTCAAATGCTTGAAAGTGTTCCAGGAAAGAGCAAAGATGCCACTGGTGAAAGTGGATAGGTCTGGTAGCAAAGTACTGTATCTCAATAGCACCAATTGTATTAAAGAGATTGTGATGTTCCCAGCATATGGAGAACTCTGCTCAGAATAGATATGTTAGATTTCTTGAGCTATTCCATATGGGGTTTGCCTGATTTGGATTTTGTCATATGTAAAAATGGTATTTTAAATTGCTTTCTTTACTTCTAGAAACATGGATTTTAAGAGGGTGCTTACAACTAGTCTAGGATTTGATATGACAGATATTTATATTTAATGCTGAGCAAAACGCAAAATACACTTAACCCTTATTCAGTTGCATTGTAAATGTATTCTACTTTCTTTCAACTGAAGTGAATTATATTAATAGCTTGTTATTGTTAAAATGTCAAGAGTATTTTCTTTCTCTTTGAATTATCATTTCTTTGCTCAAGGTATTAGGTTTTGCTTATCGCTCCTGACATGGAAAGGAAGAAATGTAATCTTACATGAAATGTTCAAACTTCTCCTGAATAGGTAGGTTATTTCTTTTAGATTAGCTCAAGTAATGGTTACAGAGCTGACACACGGAATGTGGAAGGAGACAGGAACCAGACAATGCACTGAAATGGAAACGCTTCCCTGTTTAAAGATGCAGTCTCCCTGGGACTAATAGAGTGATGAGCCCAACATGTCAGGCATTGCTGTATGTGGCACTTCTTTTAATTTTCACCAAACTGATTTCAAGCATGTAGCTTTTATTTTACTGTGACATTATCAAAATAATTTACATTCACATTGCAGGGTTGCAGTATACCTGTTTGGAGAGGCAATCTGAGTAATTAAGGAAGAAAAATCGTACCACAAGAAGTTTTGAATTTCACTCCATCTCTGCAGCTGATGAAAAATATTCACTGTAAAGTATCTGGTTAATCAGATAGACCTTAAATGGTTCTCTCCTCTCACAACTTCAGAAACAGGTCATTCTGCCTCTTAAAGGAAAGTTACATTATGGGAAATATGTTAATCCACTGCCAGTCTTGAAGGGTTGAGGACTGTGTGTGTTTTGTGGTCAAGAACTTTCCAACCTGACTTACAAAGTGAACAGAAATGTGAAGTTAAACCTTTGAATAATGATATTGTTCATAACCAGAAATATATGAGATACTCCTTCTAACAGCTTTACTCCAGCAAGCCAAAAAAAATTCAAACAGCTGTCTTCATCATAAATTCTATTTTCACTTTAAATTCTTGTCCTTCCTCCCAGCTTCATAGGAAGTAGTACAATTTTATAGTTCATCAGAAGGGACAACTTGGATACAATGCTGGCAAAATTTTTCTTCCAGTACAGTTGGTTTAAGCCAACATACGTATATTTTTGCATTCTCATTTTCAAATTAATTTAAGCTTTCCAACAGCTGCTACTGATTAATTTTTAAAGCTGTCCTTAAAAGAGCAAGGTCCAGGGTAATCTTATTTCTGTGCATTTTTATTTAAAGTAAACATTTGGCCCAATAGTATTAGTAATAGTATTGCTTTCCAGATGGACTGCTTTACTTAAATATTTATTAGCTATTATTTTAAATTTATTAGATTAAAGCACAATGAACTACACCTGGGTCTTGGCAATCCCAGACACACCCACAAGTTGGGTGGAGAAGGGATTGGGAGCAGCCCTTGTGGATAAGTCTTGGGGACAATGGTTGATGGAAAGCTCCACATGACCCAGCCATGAGCACCACAGAACAGAAAGCCAAAAGTGTCCTGGGCTGCATCCAAAGCAGGGGATGCAGGGGATGGAGGGGGCAGGGGAGGGAGGGGATTCTGCCCCTCTGCTCTGCTCTGGTGAAACCCACTGGAACCTAGCATCCAGCTCTGGGGTCCCAGCACAGGAAGGAGTTGGACCTGGTGGAACAGGTCCAGAGGAGGCCAAAAAGTTGCTCAGAGGAACACAACCCCTACCGAGCCAGGGTGGGAAAGCTGGAGATGTTCAGCCTGGAGAAGAGAAGGATGCGTGGAGACATCACAGCAGCCTCCCAGTAACAGAAAGGAGCCTACAGGGAAGCTGGGAAAGGACTCTTCATTAGGGTCTGTAGTGATAGGACAAGGAGTAAAAGATAAGAGTTGAAGGAGGCTAGGTATTAGGAAGAAATTCTACACTGTGAGGTAGTGAGGCACTGGAACAGGTTGCCTAGGGAGGTTGTGGATGTCCCAGCCCTGGCAGTGTTCAAGGCCAGGCTGGAAAAGGCTTTAAAATCAACCTGTTCTAGTGGGAGATATCCCTGGCCTTCACAATGGGGGTTAGGACTATATGATCTTTATGGTCCCTTCCAACCCTTAACATTCCACAATTTTGGCAATGAAAGGAATGTAAAAGTAAATCTTAGTTTTAGTATCTAGATCCCACAGTGATGCCAAAAAATTTTCATGTGCTGCCTTATTTGTGAGAAGTCTGCATATACTTTAACTCTACTGGTGTGATTTCTTTTATGACTTTAAATTTTGAAGAAATGCCATTATCCTGTCTAATGTTAACCACAGCTCTTTTTCTATTTTTATGTCCTTATAGCTTCAAAATTAAAATTATGAATGGGAATACCATTGAGAGTTGGGGAAAACACCACTCAAACCTCATGCTGGCCCACCCACAGAACAAAATAAGCAAACAAATAAAGAAAACAAACAAACAAACAAACAAACAAACAGTCTTTTATTTTAAAGTCACTGTCATTTTTTATTCCATGCCAGAAAAGGAGGTTAGAATAAAGTCTTGGTTTGCATATTGCAGTCTGGGTGAAGTTCTGAGGGCAATTTCATTTTTGAACTTCCAGAGAATATATCCTGGGTGTCTGACATTTGCAAATTTTACAGGATTCCCATGGGATGGAGAACATCTAGAGAGTCACAGTTTTAAAATATTATCCATTGCCAATAAGAGATTTTCTTTAAAGCGTACTCCCAATTTATCTCCCCAACCCAGCCCATGGAAAGGAGTGAACTGGATATGTTTTGAAGACTGTTGTTCTGAGTGTGACTGGAAGGGATAATAAGAAGCATTTTACCTGTTCTTAAACAGTATTTCAGAGAAAAGTTGCTTGTCATTGAATGTGTCTGGAAGAGAAAACTTGGAAACAGCAACTGATTCCATCATCTTGTCTTGCAATAAGTACTAAAGCTACATATAGTACCTCCCCTTATTGAGCCAGTTTGAATGACAAATTAGTCCTTAGCTTTGTATTTCCCCAGGATCCTCCCAAATGAATGGGCCAAGGTGTTATTAAGGGTATATTTACACTGTGTTTAAATCCTTTATGTAATGATATAATTTGATGTTTAGGATTCTTAATGAGTTGGATTTTTCCCTAAGATGAAGTGCTTGCATGAATATAAACACAGAAAAATCTTGCTTTCTTCTTTCCACCCAATAAAAAGAGTTATTTTTTGATCTTAAAAATAAAAAGAAAACAAATAGGTATATTCCTAAAATTGTTTGTAAATGAAAACAACTATTATTTACTTATAAGAATTTTCCTTTTTTTCCCAATGTGTTTATTCTTATTTAATGTCTTGGAAAAAATAATTTGCTTGTGGGATAGAACTCCTGGAGGAAAATTCTTACTTGACCTGCCAGAAAAGGTCATAGTGGGTAGTTAGGCAGCCCAAAAGAGTACAATTTTGCTTTGTAAAAATGTACATGTTTTGTAGAAATCAGTTTTGGAATGAACATCTGTCTAGACATTTCACATATTGCATATTATTATTACAGTGAAGAACCTTAGCCCTGGATTTCTTTAATACAATTGCTTGAGTGGAAAGTCTTGTGTTTTATATATGGGGCCAAGAGCCATAAAACCCTGGACTCTGGTCCCCTTTTTGATGCTGAGTTACCTTAATAATTCTTTGCACATACATAGCACTTGGCAAACATTATTAATTTAAACTTCACAGAGTCCCTGTGAGGTACAGGGGTGTAATTATCTGACTTTTTCAAGTGTGAGAATTGAGACTCATAGAGGTTATGCTCTGCAATAAAACAAGTTGAGAAAGAGGGTGGAAACCCAGGTCACTTGGCACTTGCTCCTGCTCCTGATCTGCTGGAGTGCTGCTTAACACCTCAGCTCCTTAACCTGGCACACGGGATCAGTGCTGCCTTCCAGGTTGTAGGTGCTCGTGCTGAGTGTGTGCCATGGTGACAAGGAGGATGCACATCTGTGGCATCTGTCTTCCATGGAAGGTGCCACTGACCTGCTTTGAATTCTTGGGAAACTCTGTGTAGCAAGGTGGGCAATTCTAGCCCCAAAGAAGGCAATGAAATAATGTCTTATTTTAACAGATGCTGAAAATCCAAGTGAGGTTGCCACAAATGTGTACTTGAAGTGGATGCAGAGCAGGGCAGTAGATGGCACAAGAAGGACCTGAGGCTGTCTTGGTTATTCACAGCATGAATCTGTGGCAGGCACTCTCCTTTTTGAGCCTCAGATTTCTTTCTGCATATTCTTAATTTGTTTTTAAGCCATGATGTTCTGCCAAAACATGAGCTTAGGAAACGTTGGATTTTAGTGTGGTGTTTCATGGCTTTCAGATTAATCTGGCTGAATTTCTAGTGCAGAAGCTAACTAAAGTTTTCACTTATTTGCTTACTGTTCCTAAGACGATCCAAATTGCTGAAATCAGAAGACAAGATGACACTATGTGGATGTATAAACAATTTTTACTGCCAGCATTTACATCTGGTGGAAGTGTCTGTGGGTGGCCAATCTGCAGGAGGGGCAGCACAGCTGCCCTCCAGCTCATACACTGTGGAGTTTTTCATTCCTGAGCTCATTTGAAGGCAGTGTGGAGCAGAAAGAAAGAAGAAATTTTAATTTACTTTTCTGACAGATCCGAAGTGCCAGCTACAGAACAACAGGTGCAATGGTATTTTAATTTATCATGATCTTCACCAACCAGCCAAAGTGCCCTGAGTGCACCATTCTAAAGTTATGTGTCTTTTCCTCACAGTGTATATGGGCTGCCCCTGGATCATGGTGTTTTTCCTACTCAAACAACATTTTGCTTTCTGTGGATAAATTTTGCAATAAAAAAATATGCTACCCCTTTACTGGATTCAATAAAGCTTCTGTTTCTCTTTCTTCCTGTGATTTTTTTTTTTCTCTCCACCTTATGTTTTGTTTTTCCTGTTCTTGTTGCTTTGTGGCTTTGTTTTATTTGTCCCCAATTAACAGTAATTCCTTTTGTAAAAGTGGTTTTATTTGCTATACATCCCAACACTTCTTATATGTCATCTATTCATAATAATTTTAATGTAGTGAATTATTTTTTATACAAGTGTGCTTTCTTTTTTATATTTTAGAGCCTTCTGTTCTCTCAGCTTCCTAGTAAATTACTATTTTCTCTGTATTACTTTACATGCTGTAATTACTTTGTTATCTATAAAATAAAGGTAGGCTTAGTTTACTCCTTTCATCACTGCCAGAACCTCTGTGAATGAACTGCAGTCCCTCTTATTACCATAGCTTTGTTCTGCTTTGTTCTAGTGATAATTGCCCTTGTCATCCTCTTGTAACATTTGCTGTGAAAACTTGCGTTTAAAAACAGAGAGAAAGTAATAGGTGGTGTTGGAGAGAGATTAATTAGGCAGAATATTTTGCAAAATTAGTTGATTAAAGAAATGTTTGTATTTCACATCATTAAATAACTGAGTCAGAATTGATTATGTAAACAGCAGCACACATGGAGGAAAGGCTAAGCTGCTTTACTCCAGCAGATACAGTAAGAATATGGCAAAGGCAGTTTGCATTGTTTGTTTTGGTCAAGTGAAGACAAATGAAAATTTTCAAATGTCTGTCTGTCTTTAAACCTTTTTTTTTTTCTCTCTCTCTGGTGTTCTTTACCTTTCTTCCTTACAGCCTAATCTCCCTGTTTTTACACTTAAAAGTTATTTTTGTAAGATAGTTATACTGCTTTTTAAACCATGTCTTTATAAATCCCTTTCCCAAAGGCAGTGAAAGAAGTGTGTTTTGCTCACAATGACCAAATCAGTAAACAAGTTTGAAGTTAAGATCTGTTTTGTGCTGCTGGGAAGCTCACTAACACTGTCAAAAACATTTCCTGGGAACTTGCAGCCACATAATTTTTGTGAAGCTAGCTGACATTTGCAATGGAATCCCCTTTTTTTAAAATGAGAAATATGTATGAAGTGACCAATTGAAAATACAAATAATAAATGTATAAATAAGAAAAGAAATTCAGCTTCATGGATTGTTTCCCTAGTTCTGGAATGTTTAGTCAAGCTGCAGTTTTTTATAATATCTCTCAGTAAACAGACTTCACTGCTCCTCATTCAGCATTATTTCTGTCCTGGGAGTCTTCCAAAGGAAACTAAAGATTTGGCAAGGCTTGGAAGCTTATACAGAAGCCTGTTTATTGTAGGGGAATTTGAAAGATAAACTTGTCATCAAGGAAACTAAGGTTACCAGGTGAAAATGAAAGACAATGTTACTGTATAAAAGGACCAGTGATGAAGGTGTTCCAAAACAGTGGAACCAGTCTGGGAAAATGCCTGAGACAGAAGCCAGAGAGATAGCTCCAAGGGCAGTGGGTGTGTGTTACTCTGGTTCTGTGTCTCTAATAACTATATGACGGAGCTAGCCTGAGTCTGAGATGCAACTCTGCACTTTAACATGTGGGTGTATCTTCTTCTTTGCTATTTTTAATAAAACGCAGATGAGTACATTCTTTGGTGGTCCTGGTGGCTGAAATCCTGTTCTCACTTCAACAGTAAGTACAGTGGAACTGATACAGCCCCTTGTTGTGAGCACAGCCACAGTGCAAATGTAAAGGTGATCTGTTCTTGGAGAACAGCACAACAACTTTTCAAAAGACTCATAAGAGGCTATTGGTAGAGCAAGGGAATGTGTGTTTGAAGATATAAAAATCCTAGAGACCACAGATGTAGTCCTGTCTCCAGCAGTGTTTCCAAGCCTATATCCATTACAGCAGAGAGCAGCATCTGCTGTCACCACAGGGTGCTTGCTCAGTTCATTTGGAGAGGTGTGGCAAGCCACAGCATATTTTTTCATCTTGCTCCCTCCAATGGAAGGTTTGCTCAGATGGAGAGAGAAAGAGATATTTAATGATTGCATTCATCTGTTGAACACTTATAATTACATATTCATGATATCATAGAACTGCACAAAAATCAAGCTGAAGAGTCAACCCCTTTGATTTTGGAGTCTATTTATGTGTGCAGTATGCAATGCAGAAGAGGAAGGAAAGCACTCTGTGCTGTGAAACAGTTGCCAACTGTACTCCAGTGCTCTGGAGCTGTGAGGTGTGACCTGTGACCTAATTGCAATGAATAAAAAGAATACATCCCAGAACTTTCATAATTTTAAAAGACCCTTAGGTCAGATACACAAAGTCTCACAGGATTAAGTAAATGAGACCGAACATCTGCCTTCAAATTTTTATGGAATGGGTAAATTGCAATTGACTGTCACAAAAGTATGCATTTTTTGCCAAATACATAATAAAAATACTCTGAATTAAATCAGAACACTTGACCATTGATAAAGAAAAAAAGCAAAGAAAAAACGTGGAAAGATAGGGCAAAATACTGAGTAAGTGAAATGGTTTCTCTGTATATAGCTGTGATTCAAGGTCCAGTATATCTCCAACTAACTTAAATATCAACTGAGGAAGGAAATGTTTTCTTCAGCTGATTATAAAAGCAATTGATTTTTTTTCCTAATATGTAATACCTCCAGGTATTTGTCACAGCAATGAGAAGTGGTTTAACTGAGAAGCTTCTAAAGCCTGCTAATTCGGAATGGACTGGAAACAGCCCTATGCATCTGCCAGTAATCTGCCAGAACCAGGCTAACAATATTCTCTCTGTAGATGGAGTTCAAGGCAAGTTAATGGTGTTTGTCTTTCTCTATATTTTTATTTGCTCAGTCTGCTTCAGTTCTTTGGCACTTGTTAAAGAGCTATTGAAAATGTTGACCCAATACTCATATCAAAGTTTATTTTCTTTTCCCCTCCTGTGTTTAAGCATTACATCTCAATTCAGTGATGGTTTTCTTGTCAGAAAGGTAAGTGCTTTTCATGTAAGAATCATTATATCCAGTAGGAATTCATCATGCACATAAGCATTTGATGAACCATTGCTAGAATGTGCTTGTGCAGGAAGACTACAGGATGTTTATGAGACCACAGATTTTACTCTCTTATACTTTACTTTTCATGTGTTCCCTCTCCTGCTCTTTTATTTTCATAGGATAACTTCTTTCTCTATGAACATTTTCTTTCCACTACTTTGCATTTTGTTTAACAAGAAAAAAAAAAAAAAGAAATTTTTTTTATATTTAAAATGAAAAAAAGTTTATGATGCAAATAAATGATGCAGATGAATGATACAGAAATGAAAAATGGTCTGATCTCTCTGTTTTGATTTGTATTCTATGTAACTTACAAAACTGTCCCCTTTTAATGCTGATCTCCAAGAAGAAACTCCTGCCAGTTGGAGTATTTTTTAATATGAAATGCAGTGTCTGCTTCAATTTTACTACAAAAAGAAATGAACATATTTTTGATCCCCTCTAGAAGCCCCATTTTTATTTGAGAGGGACTCAATCTAATTATTGCAGTCTCTCTTGAGCCACTTAAGGATATCAGTATAAGAGTATAGCATGCAGTCCCTTGACCTGTAGGTAATAATTTCTAGCTGTACTATTGTAATAGATTTGAGACTCTTCTCCTGGAAAAAAAGAGGTAATTGCAAGTTTTATAAAAATTTTCAGCTTGTTAATGCAACAATTAGTGGGAAAGAATTAAAATCACAGTTTGAACTAAGAATATTTCTGACTTACCATCAAACAAGTAGCCCATGACCACTAAGTAATAGCATAATCAAATAAGTAATTCCTTCTCTAGGTAGGTGAAAATACTCAAGAAAAATTCTGAAACATCTTGCCTTTAATAATATTGATTATAGCTAAAATGTTAGAATATGAAGAATTAGAAAAAGCTCTATATTTAGCATACAAATCTGTGGGCAACAAGAAGATGTGCATTTCTAAAAAGGCATCAGAAAGAACCAATATACAGCTGAGAAAAGCTGTTGTAGTCTGCTTGACACCAGTCAACAACGTATTTCTACTAAAGCTCTTTTCAGTGCTTTTTAAGATTCCAATATTTATTTTCATAGGACGCTTATATGTTTTTCATAGTTTTATCATCTTTTTGGTTCTTTTTGATGATAGGAAACACTTCTAAACTGATTTTGGATAAGTGATTTGTTTTGTGATTTAAACCCACTTCTATTTTTCATTTGTGATGTCATCTTAGCTATGGCATATTTGTTCTTCCAAGTCATCAAGGGTATTTAAATATGTGATCTGGGATACATATATAGTGGTACAGTCCCTTTCTATGCATAGTTTTAATTTATTGTTATTAATTTTGCAATAAGTCTACTTCTATGGCATAGTACAGTTATGTTATCTTGTAGCTTTTATTTTGAGTGTAGCTGGATCCAGATCACCAAAATTTAATTTATTTTTTTTTATATTGTTCAAAAATATTTTCTGTCTTATTTTTCACAGCCTAGAGAGATAGTGTAATTCAGCTTTATAGAAGAGCATTTTAAGTTGCTATGGCTTAAATGTCTCAATACTCCTCCCCCACTAAGAACTTAGTATTTTAAAGAAGCAATTCAGCTTTTAAATTGAAATATATTCCTTTATGCTTATCTCTGTATTTTTGTGCAGGACTTCTCTGTGCTTTTGCTTTATAATCTGAAGATATAGCTAATGTATTCTCTTGTATCTCTTTCACCAATTATAAAAGTAATGCTGAGAGGCAAGAGCATTTTAGTTTTAGATTTATGCAAATAACTCAGCAAGTAAGTCAGAACTTCCTTCCCTGATGGCTCCATATTACCCTTGATATGTTCCAAAGGACTATGTTCATTGCAGCTGTATTTTTAAAGTCTGGAAGTACTAAAGAACAATAATTTTACTGGTGCATAAAGCCATGAATGGCTAATGCTCAGAAAGAGAAAACTAGGAGCAGTGCTAGTAGTAGATCAGCTGAGAGAGAAAAGAAAGAGAAACCTGTTCAGATGGGCAGGTTGTAATTTTATATCTAAGTATATATATTGATGAAACACGGGCATAACCAAGGGTGGAATAGAGGAATTACTGTAATATTGAACTAGTTGCTTGTGAGTATGCTCTGTCTTTTCTATAGCAGTATCAAAAAGTATTTCTGAAATCACTGGGAAAATTATAACAAAGATTGTAGGTTATTTGCTAAAGCCAGCATCAATATCAATATGAAGTTATTGTGAGAGCTGTTTTCTGAACCAGGGCAATAGAAAAGCTATTCATAACAGTTTCTTCACTTTTAATTTAATTTTTGTAAGAAAAGAGGATAGGAATCTTTATTAGTAGTAAAGGGCAATATTTAATTCTTCTGCGTGAGATAGTAAAGTCAATAAAATTCTGGCTGCAGAATTGAGTAAAATAACTGGAATCTGTATTAACAACTACTTATAATTTTAAATATCTAGAGACTTCAGTGTCTGGAATTACTGAAAAATTTGGCAAGTATCTCTCATATCTGCACATAAAATCTGTCACAGACAGGAAGAATTAAAGATATTTCCAAAGTGCTTGGAAAGGTTAAACTAAAGGCTATGTAAGTGGTTTTATTCTGTTATGTCTACCTCAACTATTGATTCTCCTGTGAAATTATTTGTCCCCTGAAGTCCTTTGGCCTTTTGACCTTCAAGGAGTAAAATATTTTCTTCAATGGCTGCTCAGGGTTGTGGTTTGAATATTAATATTAATATTATGTGTAAATCAGGCTTGCTCTCATAAGGAAAGGCTACATTTTCAGCTGTTCCTCAGCTGGGTAATGATGCTATACTCCAAAGTCCTGTTGCTTCACAGTGGTAGTAAAGGTGACATAAAACCACTGACAATGGATTTGACTGAGAGGCTTGGATGCTTTTGAGGAGAGTAATGATTCTGTAACTTCCATAATTTAGGCTTGGGATGATTTGAGTACTTTTGCTCTGACTCTTGGAATAATTTTGTTTTTCCAGAGTGCAATATAGTAGCCAATTTTTTTAAGGAAAAGGTTTTTTCATATAGCATGAAGTGGTGATATAAGTCATACATCATATATGGATACACTGTGTGAAATAGAGCTTGGATTTCTGTATTTGACCTGAAAAATTTATGTCAGAAGTAAGGGGTGTTGCTAAGAAATTTCAGAGGGATTGAGGAGGGTTTTCCCTGCTTGGTTTCCATTGGAAAAGCAGTTATCAGTGCTTTCCCATGGATTTTAGCAAACCAATGCAATGATGCAATAATATTAATTTCAACAATGTCTATTGAACTTGATTGATCTTTAAGCTGTTAGCTTCATCTCCAACATTCTTTTATTGATTTTTATTCTCTTTTTTGCTGCCTCTTCAGGTGTTTTTGGTGTCATTGCAGTATTTTTCCTCCTGCTGTATGTATACAGCTCCCACCTGGTTAGCTAAACTGGCATCAAGGTGTAGCTAAATATTTGCCAGGGAAGGCTGTTTTGTTACTCTGATCTTCCCACCAGCTGTGTTCTTTGTTCATGTATGTTTTATCTTAGGTTAGCCTTGCTTTTTACATCTGTGGCATTACAACTCTGAATTTACTTATGTTTGTTGGTACACACTGGGCCTTTGGTCTAACTAGAGGAACAGTAGTTTTCAGTATTTTGAGTGAATATAGAAAAACAAAACGTTTCCAAAGAAGGAAGAATAGCTTTCAGAAAAATGTTCCTTAGTAAATTATTCTGGAAAATATGTATTAAGTTTATTGAAGAATACAGTAGTTTAGCCTAAAATGACAACAGAATGGTCTCCTGTCTGACATTTTTTCCCCTTTTTTAAAATAATGTGACTATTTGTGCTAGCAAATTACATAAAGAGGTGATGGGGACCAGACAGAAAGACAGATGGATTTGAACAGGAATGATGCTGAAAAGGAGAACAGATAAATATCACAATAAGGGAGAATTAATTACCTGCAAAAAGGTGGTGGGAACAGCTCTCCTTTTTGTCCAGCAGATCACTCTAGGTCTGGACATAAAAGACAAAAGTAAAAATAACTAATTTCTGAAAGGAAGTTTAAATTTATATCTTTCTTCTCAAAAACATTGTAAAGAATTGCAAAGCGCAGTGATTACCTTTCCAAGGACCCCTGCCTGACTGGAAACAACCATATATCAGAGGCAAATTGTGAGGAGTGTGGGACTTCAAAGGCACTCTCTACCTGATTCCAAGCAGGGGAAGGAGTCCCAGTGCCTCAGTTTATTGGAGAGTAAGAAAGAATTATGTTCATTCTTCCCCAAGATTTCCAGGCTTCAGTTTTGAATTTATTTTGGTGAGACAAAATGGGAGAAGAAAAAATGAGGAAAAGATTACACTCTTTGAGGTGATGATTCAAAGCAGGTGCTCTGTAATAGGAGCAGGAATGAATGGAAGGTTTGTAGGAAAGCTTTACTACAAAACCTTGCCATTTATAGCCACTCAGCCCCAGGCCTAGCTCTTACTGTTTTTCCAGGAATTGAGATAATGTGACTCTGTGAAATGCTGCAAGGGAATCAAATTCAGTTTCAATAAATGTATTTAAAACACTATTAGGCATATATCATTTTTATATTCCCTAGTAGAAACATGTGGGAAATGAGGACAGATGTACTCTGCTCAGGTTTATTCTAGACTTCAGTGGGTCATCCAGAGTGCAGGGAAAAAATGTTTTAGAAAACTTGCACTCAGAAACATGAACATCTACTGAAAATCATTGCATTTATTTACAGATGGGATCATTGTATTGTTAAATTGCTTCTTTTTCTCTCTCATTTTTTTCTTAAACCTGAAAGCCTCTGCTCATTTACTTTTATTTGTATGCTGACTTCTGAATCTTGAAGGATTTTTTTGAAAAAAAGTCTGCTTGAGGAGGACGAAATCAGATAACTAGCAGACAATTTGAAACACAGTGATGGGAGGGATGGTAAGTCATTGCTTTGTAGTTCCTTTATAAATGGCAATGTGGTTTGCTGTGCAAGAACGGAAATACAGAATATCTGGACTTGCTAGCATGCATGAAATTACAAAAAGGAGATAGTTTTTGCCACTAATCCACTGCATTTTGTGGAAGAAAAGAAGCTTGGGGTCAGAGCTTTAGAAATTGGGCAAACATCTGATAAGGGGTATCCCTTTTTTCATTATCTATTTTCTTCATTCTTGAAAGCTGTTTTATATTTTAAGCAGAGTGTAAAACTCTTACTAATGACAAATCTGTTGGAGAATAGCCTTTTCATTACATACATTGAAATTGAGATTTTGTTTAATGTGGTTATCCCAATTTCTTTTTCATTTATTTTCCTAAGTCAAAGGAAAAATGTTATTTCCTGCAGCAAGTGTTTCTATTTTCATGCTAAAGGCTATGCTAACTCTTGATTCCTAGCCATCATCAGTAAAAACAAAAGTAGATCTGAACATGCCTGTATTGTTTCTGGGTAAAGCTCTCCTGCTTCACTTTGACTTGAAGGCTACAAACACTGGATGAAAGATAAAATACCAAAGTTTCATTGACCTGTGGGGGCAAAATGATGCCTTAAAATTACTGTGATTGTACTTGTGCATAAATTTCAAGAATTTAATGTATTTCCACAAAAATATTGGAAGAGCTAGATCCAAGTGGTTTTGGCTTAGAGCTAGTTTCTTTTTTTTGTTTGTTTTATTTTGTGTTTTGGTTTTTGTTTGGTATTTTTTTGGTTTTTTTGGGTTTTTTTTTGTTTTTTTTTGGTTTTTTTACAATTACAAGAAATACAGACATTGATTTCACCTTTTACTTGTTCTAGTCTTAGTAGCTGTTTGATCCATCCATATATATATATTACCTTTTCTTCATTCATCAGTCCTTCTGATTTTATTTGATAGTTTCATTTGCACCTGAACTTTGGAGGTGCTTATTTTATGAAACTTGTCATTGGCTAAAAGTTAGAATTTGTTTGAGATATTTTCAGTGTTGTTTTTTCTGATGGTGAATGGCAACATATTGTAAAGAATTAATGTTGAAGTTAAAGGAAAAAGCTGCTTGATGGTTTTCATATATAGATGGTTTTCATACATAGAGAAGAATTTCTATTAAGAGTAACAATATAACTTTATGTTGCATACATATCTGTGGCAATTTTTAAAGGATTTTTGAATTTTTTTACCTAAAAAATGATGATCTATTTGAATGACTGGTCTGACTAACAGAAGTGTCCGTCAATGTCAGAGAAATTGCTCCAGACTTTGAAGACGTGGTGTATTTTGTTGTGGAAGGTTAAAGTCATTAACTATAAGTCTTTTTCAAATTATCGCATTTGAAGGACTGCCAAAATGTAAAGAAGCATATGTTCAAATGAATGAGGAAAGTGGAAGATGAAAGTGCATTATGTACATGCTCTGCAGGACTTAGAATAAGGTATGAAGGAGTATTAGAGCATGGTGCTTAATGTGAAATATGCCCTAAGGCAGGTACAGACATTAAAAAAATCTCTTTTCACCTGCCCAAATCCTTCTAGAGGCATCAAAATTGGTCTTCATTGTTGTTTTCTATCATACTTAATAATGGGGAAATGGTGTAAAAATGACACCTCTTTCTCTCTAGCTTTTTTGTGGAGGGCGTGAAAGCAACTTCATTCTGCTTTTTGGATCTATTTTGCTTTTATGGAGGATGCCAATGTGGGGAATTTATCTAGATGTGTATTTTTGTGTGGGAAGTGATTGTGATAGTGTTTAAATATTGAGGCTCATCCACTGAAAGGAATCTCCAAATATTTTGATGGGTTAGAGTCTAAGAGCAAATGTTCCCTGGAGATACCATGGTACTCAGGTGTCAGACTAAACTTTAGTCAGGACTTTTTAGATGCTCTTCCATTCTGGTTTAATTTTTCTTCCCACTGTTCCAAACTTGTGGTCTCACAAACAATCATCCCAACCACCTTTCTTCTTAATTTTTTTTACTTCTGTTATGACTACATCCGGACTGTGGTGCAGTACACTGATCCCAGCTGGGCAGCAAATTCATCTGGTGGGTCCATTTTTGGGCTAAAATGTATATATTGGAAACACATACTATTAACACTTTTATCTCCCAATTCTTTCTGGAAAACCAGGATAAACTGGTTATCCTTCAGGCCAAAAACCAGCTTTAGTATATTCATTATTACACCAAGCATGGATAAAAATTAAAGTGTCCATTAATAACTTTCACCTGGTTGGAAGCATTGAGCTTCATCTGTCTGCCAATTCACTTATGATTTGTAGAGGAAAGAGGGAATTCTTTTGCAGTATGTGAAAGTCTGTTAAGGAAACAGGCAATGAATGCATTGAAAACCAAACTCAGAATACCATGTCCTCGTGCAGCTCTTAAAGTAGAAGAGACAAAGCAAGAATCAGTGGATAGAATCAGCACTCGTTCTTGGAATATTCTCCTCTTGCTAATACTATGTATTTCGACTCTCCAGTTGCTTGCATCTTCATCTTATGAAGTCTTAATCTTCCTTAGAATTGCTTTGTTCAGAGATCATGCCAAAAGACTACATGTCCAAATGACATGACAACTTTAATGATAAAATGGATTAGATATTCATGTGCAGACCTAAAATAATACACTAATAGCAAATCAAACTGGACTTTTCTTTGAGCGTTTTATTTGTCTTTGTTTGGTTGCTTGGTTTTTGTTTGGTTTTATCTTTGGGGTTTTTAAAATTTTATTTCCCCGCTGCCCCCACCCCCTGCCCATTTCTGAGCCCTAGTCTACATCTGGGCAATATTTTTATGGGATTGGAGTTTTCAGCACATCAAAAAAAATTATCTACATGATATAGTGCCCCAGACAGCATCTCTGGTTCCATTGAGATCCAGAATATTTATGCAAGGTGCTGGAAATCTGTATCCGTCAATGTAAGAAAAGTTGTGTCAGTGATCAGTTTGATGATGAAAAGATGAATAATTTTCTACACAGCTGATCCATGCAAACAAAAATCAGTGACATTTCATTTCTAATGCAAATTAAGGAGAATAAAATTCAGCTGTCAATTTTTACACCTGTTAAGCATAGTACAAATACTGATCTTCAAAAATATCAGTTCATAACAAGCAAATGTAGGAAGAGATGACTGATGTAATATCTTCCCTTTTTTTTTCTGACCAATGAATGAGACATTGTTCTTAGCCCATTATTTCATCATTGGGTGTCAGCATTATTTAGACATATTTTTGTCTTGCTGCCATATACTGATTTTGTCTAAATAGAAGAGTAGCTGAAAAATAAACAGGTAATTTCAGTTGAGCTTTTCCTGCTGTATATATCTACCTTTCTTGACATAATAATGACAAGTGACACTGATATAATTTTAAAAATCCATCCCTGTACAGGTTGATCAGAGCCCTGTCCAAAAAAACATGATTTTTTTCAGGAACAGAGCCTGAATATACCTCTCTGGCAACCTGTTCCAGTGTTTCACCACCCACAGCTTAAATTTTTTTTCCCTTTATTTCTAGACTAAATCTACCCTATTTTGGTTTAAAACTTTTACCCATTGTCCTATTACTATAGGCCCTGCTAAAAGTTTGTGCCCATTTTTCTTATAAACCCTCTTTAGGTACCGGAATGTGATATAAGTTCTTCCTGAAGCTGCCTTCTCTCCAATCTGAACAGCCCCACCTCTCTCAGTCTTTCCTCATAGAAGTGGTGGTCCATCTCTCTAATCATCTTCAATTCACTTCACCTAAATGTCTTCAGTCATTTAACTTGTCCTTTCACTGATCTATAAGTATTTGATTTCTATTATTTTTTCTTGGTTTCTTGATAATCAGAATTTTCAATGGACTAAATATACCTTGTGCATTAAGCTTTTGTAGTTCAAAGCAAATATGGCATTTCACCTTCTTGGAAATAAGATCTTGACAGTAGCAAATGAGAGTGTCTTGGAGCATGGAGTTTTCATGTCATGTGTTCTGTGTTGAGAAAAAAGCAACCAGATACCAATATCTGTCACACAGATGAGCTGACTTATGCAGTGAACAGTCAAGGGAATAAAATAATTGAATTCAGCTGCTAATTTTGTCTAAATATTCCAGGTATTAGGAAAATACAGGAATGCTTCCAAAACTTCTTTGCCTATATAGAAAACTGCAGTTTAGGTTTTTCTTCTCAAGTTTCCATCTTATTCAGACCTGGCAGCTTGGCCCATCTCCCAATCCAAAGACTGAAAACTCTCTGGAGGTATGAGTTTTCCTACACTCTGTTCTTTGATCCTATAGTATTGTCAATTAAAGTGTATATTTTTAACTTCATCTTCTCATAGCAGCACTTAAAAAAAAAAAGGAATATACATATATGTGAAAAAATAGACAATACCTTCTGCTTAGAATTGCATCCAGACTGATGTTAATGCATCAATTCTGCCAGCTCAGTCTTCCAAATTTTCTTGTCTTTTTGATCTAGTCTGGCAGCAGTGTCTTTTTCACTGTTCAAACATCAAAATTTGGACCATAATATCTTGCACGTCATAATTCTTTAGAATGTCACTCTATTCCCACTCTCCTTCTTCCTGGCCACTAAATGATTGATTTGGCATTTTTATATATGTAGGAAGTTTACAATATGATTTCAGTCCTTTACTATAGGAAATTTAATTTATATTACTTATAGCTTTTGTATTGCCAGTATTTGTCTCTTGTAATGTTGACAAAAGTTGAATTTATAAGAGTGAATACAAGAGGAAACCAGCCAATTGTCAAGGAATGACTCTGGAGGAAGGTAAGTATGAGACAGTTATGACTGGCTTGTACTGGTTGATTGTGTTGAGCTTTTCAAAATACTTCTCTGGCACCGATGCAGTGATTCATTATCCTTTACATTGGCTTCTCTTTTGACTTTTTATATAAAGTTTTTACTCCTCCTATTGGTACTGGTGCTGGTTTTCAAGATGCAAACATCTCTCCTCTGGGAATGGGCTTAGACTTAGAGCTATTAAACAGCTGTCAGTTGAGAATTATTTCAGTCAGGAAATCTCCTTTTCTACCGAAAGACCTTTAAAAATAAAAAAGTTCTTTAAATTCAATTTCCAATACCATAAGACTGACCCTTAAATACCAATCATGTATAATCTTGTTTCAGTTACAGATATTTCCACATTTGAGAAATGTTTATAGCAAGAAAAATGCCTTTTAACCAAACTAATTGGATTGAGTGAGTGTGGTATTGTGAATTGCTGGAAAACAGAGAAAACCCATCAATTAATGACTGGTAAAATGTTTCAAGAACTGTATTGTCTGGTCTTTTTCTAATTTAAAAAATATTAACTCACATCAACCCATCAGAATACAATTCAAGGAAAGATATCCAAACCAAAGATGGGTTTGTAGGCTATCAACTGAATTTGACTTTTTAAAAGATTTTTTATGTTATAACCTAATTTATCTGAGTGTCTTAAATGATATTGAGGGAATACTTCACTTACCTTTTTGTTAATGGCATTCATTTCTTATAGATGCAGACCCCCAACCCCCATCCCCCCAAAAAAACCAAACCAAAAAAAAACCCAAACCAAACAAAAAAACCCCTCAGGACTGAAGAATAATTCAGGGCTTTAAATAATATTTTGGCATGACCTACAATAGTACTATTCTGCCCACCACCCCCTCTAAATTACTGACCTCTTAGTTTTCCATGTTTCTGCCTATGTAGAAATATTTGTAATTGAATGAAATGTGAGACCAGTGAAATGGTGGGAGAATTATCCCATTCTCAGATTTACTACAGTTTCGTACTGAAAAAACTGAATATTTTATTATCTGAATAGCAGAAGTGTGAGTTTTCTAGACAGATTTTTAATGCTTGTGAAGCCTCTTTAAAATGTCTAGAAAACACTGCATTTCCCTCTTCTGCAGCAGCCCACTCCTTGGCTAGATCAGCAAAGCAGAACATTGCAGAGCATTCAGGAGAAGTGTTTGTCACGTGTGATCATCAGCCTGATTTTGAGCAGCAAACAGCAGAGTCCTCAAAACCTGTGGGAGTCTGATTGCATGTGTGGTAAAACTAATTCCACAGAGAAAGTAAATTCTCTGTGTCCAGCAGAGTGAGGCTGAATGGATACAGTCATGTCTCACTTTCAGCAGTACTGAATTGTCTTCCAACATAAATATTAAACCAAAATGTTCGCAACAGAAACTCACAGTGAATATCAGTGCAAATACACATGCTTACTTCCTTTATTTTCACCTTTCTTATTATATATCTGGTCTAACCAGACATTACACAGTATATCAGGAATTCTGTGAAAAAACATTTGTTTACTGAAATAGCTATTGAGTCTGAAATATGTCTGTGCTGAGTGTGAGGGCAGAAAGAGCTGGAAGGATAAAGAAATTAACTAGACGGCAAATAAAATTGACTCCTTAATATAGAGGGAAGAACACAATGCTTTCTTCCTTCATTTTAATGTATAAAAATCATTGAATAGATTTCCAAGCACTGAGATTGAATAAATTGATCGTAAATAATTTGCATTCTGATTTTTCTTCCTTCATTACCAGTGAACTATCAACTAGAAGTTTCTCTATTTCTTGCTGTTTTCAAGGACAGTTGTCAGGGGAAACCATTTTGCCATGCAAAACGAGCGGGAATTGTGCTATATATCCTCAGCACCAGCTACAATCTTCTTGCAAATAGATGTTACCAACCATAAACAAGCAGGCTCTGGAATGTTTCTGTACAGTTTTTGTAACTTAGGTCACTTGTTGAATAACTTCTCCAAATGCATACCAATTACTTTTTAGCATCTCATTTTTGAGTTTACAAAAATTAATGTGTGGACAATTGATGAATTCTGATGTCTCATATATGTCATTATTGTCCAAAGCATATGTGTAATAGGGATGACAGAGCTGGCAAACTAGAGAATCCACTCTGTCAGCCTACCCAGGCAGCCACTAGTTCATCCCTCCCCAACAGGATTTGGGTAAGGGTAGAAGCTGGAAAACTCCTGGGTTGAGATATAGACAGATTAATAGGGAAAACAAAACCATGTACACAAGCAAATTGAAACAAGGAACTCATTCAGTGCTCCCCACAGCAGGCAGGTGTTCAGCCAGCTCCAGGAAAGCAGGGCCCCATCATGTGCAGTGCTTACTTGGACAGACAAATGCCATCACTCCAAATGTTCCCCCTTTTCTCTTTCTTCCCCTCAGCTTGATGCACTGAGCATGATGTCACATGTCTGGAATATCCCTGTGGTGGGTTGGAGTCACCTGTCCCAGCTCTGTCTCCTCCCAGCCTCTCATGCACCCCCAACTTCCTCACCAGCGTGGCAGTACAGACAGCAGAAAAGGCCTTGGTTCTATGCAAACACTGCTCAGCAATAACAAAAACATCTCTGTATCATCAACCCTGTGTGCAGCCAAAACACAGCCCCACACCAGCCACTGTGAAGAAAATTAACTCTACCCCAGCCAAAACCAGCATGACTGGGCACTGAAGAGTAGGCTTTAATCTAAAATTATGTATGTCAGTCTGCAGAACAAAGAATATGATTCTGTAACTTTGTGGTTATAGAAAATAACAAAGTCCATAAATGTGATTATTAGAATGATTTAAAAATTGCTTACATTTTAACTACTAGCAAGTTATGGGTTTTAGTTCCCAGGGAAGTAGAACTAAAAGTGTGGCCTATACTGCAAATTAAAATCTTGAATGAAATTGTCAATTTTTGCATGGATAGAAAGAAAATAATTGATATTTGCAAACTCTATTTATCTATTTTGTCCTAATATGAAGTAAAGATTTTGAGTGATTCTACATGTAAAACATTGTATTTGAGTTTCAGAAGAAACCTATAATACAAAAATGTAAAATTACATAGGTTTTTTTTTAAAGACTGTTTAAAGAAAATAATTTATTTGAACTTTATTATTTTTTTTCTGGACCATTTTTTTTTCTATATTGGGCTTGGATATACTGTCTATTTTTTATGTAATTTCAATTTCAAATGTTTTGATATTGGACAATCCCAGTGGAGAAATTTATACATATAATCTATTTTATATATTAAATGACACAAAACATTATGTAATTTTCTAGTCATTTGGACTCATGGTAACTTTTTGTACATGGTTTAGTGAGCAGAAGAGGAGACTGCAGCTTTTAAATGCAAACAGAAATTGCCTGTGTTCATGCTACCTGGGAGGCTTGTAGAAATCCATATTCAGAATTTTTGGGGGTAAATCAAAGTCTGCCATGAACACTGCCCATTCAGATGGGAGTTGACTCATAACCTGGAATGTGGAACCATAACATACAGTTATTTGGATAGGCTGAATATTATTTTGGGACTGGTGCTTGCAGCAAACTTTTAATGGCCTAAAATAGCAAGAAGTGGTTAACCAGGGGAAAACTGTCAAAAGTCTTCCAGACTGCTGAAATCTCTTTAGCACTGACAACTTCACAAATGCTTATCTTAGAACCCCTTGCTGTCTGTATTGTCCCACCACACTTTCGGGTTAAAAAAGACTGCTGAAGTCCAGGACATACAGAACACAGTGAGAAGACAGTCAAAGAAATGGAATCACAGTTGCATTAACACCACACAGAGTTCCAAGAAAGCACTTGGGGTTTCTCTGCCACAGTGACTTGCACGTGGTTTCTGGTTCATATGGTAAGACAATTACTTTTCCTAGTCTGCCAACCACTCTTTCTGGAAATGGAATGTAGCTGTTTTTTTTTTTCTTTTAATGCATTTCTATACATCCATGAAGGTAAGCCTGACTTTAGCAAGAAATAAGAAATGACCACATAATGGTATTTTAGAAATTTTAGAAATTATTGCCAGTATGTACATATCCACCAGCTCACAAATATGATAGTCAGAACATTGAGAAAAAAACAATATTATTTTGTGACTCGAATGTAGTTTATATCCCTAGCTATTTATAATCTAGGCACCCTGATTCAGTAGGCTGACTTACTGTGTCAGCAAGTATCGGGCGCACACTAATAAATGAGGAGAGAATGTCAACTATGCTGGCAGGAAATGGCCAGTCATACAGCTGACAGCCAGTCTTGGCAAGGAGTATATGTAATGGCTTGGTACTGCAAGCTGTTTGTAGTTAGCATTACCAAAGCTGCCAGCCAATTGCCTCTTAAGGTCTGCTGACAGGCAGTAATCTAATCTGGCCTCCCATTTGTTCTTTGTTTTTATCTGCTAAACACAACTTCATCTTTCCCGTCGTTGAATTGTATGCTATTTGAAATCTGAACATTGCATTCAATCTTGTGGACACGAGAATAGCAGAGGTGTTATAATCAAAGTCATATAGAACTGGGCCTCTGGAAACAATTTTTCATGAAGATGTGCTCAGATTTCAAAATAAACTTACGATAAAACAGGAAAAAAAAGTGGTTGTGTTATTTTCCCATATATGTCCTGTTTCAAACTGAAGTTTGAACACAGGAATGTTTTCCTTCATAAAGAATTCCAAATAGATATCAGGGATAGACTGGAGGGAGAATTGTGGGTACAGTGGAAAACAGATTCAAGGTTGCTGGGTTGAGCAAAGCACAGAAATAGGTAGCATGATTTGGGCTCAAACAAAGTAACTTATCTGTAAAATAACTACAGTTGAACAAGATATGTTCAGATTTGCTGGTTTTATTTCATGTTATTTGTTGAAAAGCAGTTGGCTTAAGATTAATCACTGAGGAGTTGATGTGTTCTTATGGCTTTGTTTGACATGAAAACTATTTTTTCTTGCACAAAAGTACTAATCTACTGTGTCATAGAAAGTCAGGATTGTCTAGTGGGAAGCGTGCTAAACATTACTTTACTCCTCCAGAAGCTCACTGTGTTGCTGGTGGCATATTTGATCAGGACTAGATGAGGAGCAGTGTTGTGTATCAAAGAGTGTTTCTAATAAATATTAACTGCCTAGCAATTAATTTCTCAAAGCAGCCATTTTGGTAGAGCCTTGCAACTACCAGTATTTTCAGATGTAAATTTCCACTGACACAGCACTTCTGGCCCAGTGCTTGTGCCCAGATGTGATTCTCTCTGTCAGCGCGTGGCAGCTTGGCGTGCACGGCAACATCCTGCTGGTACTACAGACCAGGTGTTGCACAACTCTTCCACACAAAATGAGATGAGCCTATCTGGTTTGTCGAGCTTACCTCTGGCCAAATTATGTGGGTTAGGAAGATGTAACCCCAGGAGGTGCAGGGTCATTTCTGTTCCATGGTGAAGCCACCCAACTCTGGGTTTTCTCTGAGAGCTTCCCTTCTCTCCAGCGTGGTGTTATGAAAGACCCACACTGAACTGCTTTTCAGAAATCTTGCTTGTGGCCATGCCTTCCTTCCACCCTAGTTTCCTGCCTTTCTTTCCTAACAACATAAAATATTCTGTTCTGTCTTAAATGTTCTGTCTTAAAAGAGATCTTGTGTAAAAAACCCAGTGAAACATTCATCTCTTATAAATAGATCCTTGCTTGCCAAAATGTACCTTGGTTTTCCTTGTCTACATTTCTCAAGGCTGGCAAGGCATTTTGTACTCTTGAAGGAACACAGATAATAAAGGTGTTCAAGCTTGGGAATTGTTTTTTCTATAGTGTCAGGGGGTTACTAAAAATCTGAAACTGTTACCCAGAATCAGCAATTTTTAAAGTACTGCTGGTAGCACAGCTTATAACAAGATTCTGTTTCTTGACCTGGAAATATTAGGAATCAGTTGGGCGAAGCCTCTGGGCACCAAGGAAAAAGTCCTTTTCTGACAGCAAAAATCCTCAGAGATCAAAAATTCATTTGCCAAAACCCAATTAACATATAAAGATAAAATGGTGTGCCGAAGTTGATCTCTAAAACAAAAATTATGAAAAATTTATCTATAATTTACATATATTATATATTATACAGCTATATAACATATTTTTATATTATCTAGGCATTAGAACATAAATTATAAAAAACCTAATCTTAAAAAGTAAAATAGAATGAAAAATTACCAGTATGAGTCATTATTTGTCGGCAATCTATAACGATTTATTACTCAGTAAGAAATTATGCAACAATTTAATGCAAATTGCAAACCAATATCCACTTTATTTTCCTCTAATTGTTTAGTGCCAGGTGTCACATGGACATTTAAGGATCTAAGCAGATATTCAGAATTAAATGCTGAGGAAGTCAGCTCTTAATAAAAGTAAAGGTTTTTCATTCACTGATGGGAAAAGAACTGGGAATTGATGCTTGAGAGAGGGGAGAAAAAATGAGGCCAACTACATGTGTTCTCATGGATTTACTAACTATATTGTGCGAAATGGATAAGGACAGTCTCCTCCAGAATAAAATTTTTTATGCAAACTCTATTAGAAGTCTCCTGTTTTGCAATTTTCTTACAGTAGTGGGAGAATTAGACTGGCAATTGACATAATACCATTTGATCTATTTACATGATTTCCTTTTATTTCCTGCAGCTTTTCTGTTTTCATTCCTAACACAGGCAGTGTTTGATCCATCTTGAAAGGACAAGATGTATCTCCCCTCTTCAATGAAATGCCTGCAATTTCTGCTGCTTCTGTCGCACCTGCTGAAGTCTTCCCTTGCTGTCTCGCTATTTTAACAAGATCTCAAAAAAATCAGACATTGATAAGGTGATTTGCCTGCAATAGACATAATTCCACTTTCTAGGAGCTTCTCAAAACACAGAAGTTAAAACTTCTTTTGTATAATCTGAAACACATGTTTCCCTATAGGAATTATTTCTTTTCAGAATTTATCTCTCTTTTCTTAACTCAAAGGGAAAAAAGCAAACGTCACCAGGCTTAAAAATCACTGAAGCCCAAAAGAACTTGCCCAGATCACAGGTCTATTGTTCAAAGAACTTCAGAACTTTGCAACAGTAAAATACCAGAAATAGCAACTGTGAAAGATGAAATATGGATATCAGTGCGTCTTTGTCCTTTTGTGCCTGCAGAGTTTTTTTTCCAATCAATAAAAATGTCAATGATAAAAAAAATATGTCTTAGATTGGAGAAATGTAGGAGTTTTTAACAGTTAAAGAAGTATCACAGGAGCATTTTAAGATTCTGTCCATTTTCTCGGCTAAAAAGGAATTCCAAATCAACACAGCTGTTTTGGCTTAATATTTGTAATCTTAAACCTTTTTGAGAAATGCCAGTATTCTCTCATGAATGTAATGCGTCCATGCATGACAACCAGGAGAATTGTACATGGAAAACAAGAGAGAGAAAGGGCAGAGAGAAAAGAAAAAAAGAAAGTAAAGTCTACCAAAACAAAATTGTATCTTCTTTACTGATTAGTCGCCTGTTTTGCATCTACCTTAATTTTGCCCAACTCATTGGAGGCTACCACAACTTGAATTGACATGATGCAAAACCCCAGCGTGGAAGACTTTTGGGATGAAGTATTTCAACAAAAAACAGACTTGAAAAGTTACAGTCATTTGTTCTTCTCTTATTTTGTGCTCAATTGGAACCCACATCAGTCAAAATGTAATTAGTAATGAAAATGACATAAATTTCAAGGGAACAAGTTTCTTTTTGCCATTGCATGAAAAACAGGATGGGTTTGATCTGAAAAACATTGAGTAATCCTTCCAAGTAGTGCAGGACAATGCTTATATTTGGGGCTTGACAGCAGATTCTAATTTTTTTTATTTTGATAATCATGATGATGATGATCATGGAGTCATTTTCCAAAATGCCACTACAAGTAGAGGCTCCGGTAGAAGGCAATAGGTCAAGGGAACTTAAATTAGGAATTTGTTGAATGTGATTAATCTATATTGATGATTACTCTAGAAATTAATACGAGGGGCCACAACACATAACATATCATCTTATTGCTCTGAATAATTCTTTATTCTCTGAATAATCTGTAAATACAGAATGAGTTGAAAGGCCTGTAAGGAGGTTTTAGTTTATAAAGACAAATTCAATAATTGAGACAGAGGATTTTGTCATAGCTCCACCAGAACACTAAATATGAATTCAGACTTAAAATTCTCTTCTACTGGTGACATAAGGTAGCTGAATTATAACCCATATTCCCTCCCCTTCCCTCCCCTTCCCCCCTTTCCCCTCCCCTCCCCTTCCCTCCCTCCCCTCCCTCCCCTCCCCTCCCCTCCCTCCCCTCCCTCCCTCCCTCCCTCCTCCCCTCCCTGAAACTTCTCTGGAACTTCCCTTCCCTTTCAGTTTATGTTGACTAAATCCCAGACTAGTACAGATGTATATACAGGACATAGCAATAAAATCATAATGCCTAGCACAAAGGGCAGGTAAAATATTCATGGTGGGTTGTATGTCATTAGAAGTAAAGGCATTCAAAGTATATTTGTGATATCTTCCACTGGGACTGTGTTTACTTTACACCCCAATAACTTTATTATATTCATTGGATTTGTGGATCCCATATAGCTGCCATGGGATAAATTAAAATTCTCTTTCACTTTACTGGGAGGAAAAATGAGAGAAAGTTTATTGTTAGTAAGGTAATTTAGAGGGGAACTACATTGTACAGCACTGGTATCAATTTACTGACATTTTAAGTGTTTCTAATAAGACATTAACCTTGGAGTTATTTTCCTCAGCATATCACATAACGTAAGCAGGCAGTAAGTGTTGCATCTGTTTCCATTACTAGCTATGAGTGTTGTTCTTTTAAAAGTTGATCTTTAGCATGGGAGTAAGTAGAGAGTTGCAAAATGAAAGTATTTTTCCTTAGTTTCCAAATGTCTGAAGCAGTTCTCATTAGTTCTGGATTCTTTTGAACCTCCATCATTAGGACCAGCTCAGAACTTTAACTCAGCCATTTGTCAGATGTGATGGAACATCAAACAATCAAATGGAAATACATGAAAAACACATGTTTAAAAGAAGGACCCACATGTGCAAAAAACTCTATTAATGGCGCTCATCCATCTCCTATGAAAATCCAAATGAAACTTACATTTTTTATGCATTTCCACTGCACTATCATATTTAAATCTGATGGTAACAAATTGATCAACATAGGATTTTTAATACAGCAGTATATTGAACATGACATGCTCTATTTAGAAATTCAGCTTTTATTGACTTCGGTTTTCTACTTCCTCTTTTTCCCACAGCTGATCTTTGGAAGGGCACTTTTGACCTTCCTTTTGTGCCCATTCAACACTTCTCTGTAAATTAGTTGCACATGTATATTTCTGTGTGCTTTTTGCATGTAGATGATGGAATGTAAATGTGGGGTGGTTCTCTCATGTTTTCATGAGGATGAGGTTTTAGAAGTGCAGCCTTGATACAGGAAATGTATTTGACTGCAAGCAGTTTGATTTGTGTATATGCAACTTGGAGGAAATACTTTTAAAATCAGGTGTTCATTCTGAATTGAAAAACTGTGCAAAAATGCTGTTAACTTATTTATATTTTATAAATAAATAAATTTTACAAATTGTCCCAATTTATATTGGAGAGACTTGCTTATTTACTTTATTCTGTAAAAAGTAAAGTCTATCTTTTATTGTGCAGATAGGTGAGCAGGTAAAGGGAAATCTTCATGTTGTTTGCAAAATTAGAACCTCCATCCTCACAAATCTTTGTCTTGTTCTTTTTCTTTTTCCTCTACAATTAATTGAAAATATCCTTGGTTTTATCATCTAACTGAAGTTTACACCTATAATCTTGGAATCTGTGATTTGTACTCATTTCTTGGGGATAGGGAAATGCTGCAGGATCTGTGTTGTGATGTTGTTCTCTCCCCGTGTTCTTCTCCTCCCAAATATTTGGAAAGCAAGAATGCAGACAGCTTTAAGACTTACTGTGATTTTGGACATCTCAAACTCTACTGAAGCTGTCATGAAAATACAGCATATCATTACTAGATTTTTTTTGCTATTATAAAAATACCTTTCACCTTAGTTCACTTAAAGGCATATAAAACGTAATGTTTTAACCACGGTCGTGGTCAGGTATTAGAAAGAGAAGTCTGAGCATCATGTACACATACGTTCTTATATTTATTCAAAATTTGTTGTGTTTTATAACAAATTGTTTTTAGCATTAGAAACATTTTAAGAGTAAGTGTTATAGTTTGAGTATGCAAAAAGATGTTAATGAAAAGTGCAGAATAGAAGAGCTAGCTGAAGTTGTTTGAAAGAAATTCATTTGTAGACATAAAAGTTGCCACGGATATCCACTTTGTGGGATTAAATCAATGCAAGTTAGTGTGCTGTATGCTCACTGATGGCAATAGAATGCTATTGCTTTCTGGATGAGCCTGTTTTATGTGAATTTGACTGCCAGACAGGAAGAAAATCATGCTGGATTCCCTGGATGCCTGTTTTGTGTTCAAAAAACTTTATATGTAAACTTAAACACAAAACTTCAAAACATAGAAAGAAAACAACAGTTGAAAAAATAGCTATAATATTTTATAGCAATTTATGACTTTGTTTGATCACGCAAAATTTTAGACAGGATTGTTTTGTTTGCCAAATCCAAACTATATTTAGCAATAATAGAGAAAATAATTCAATTTGTATTATGTTTTTTTTTGTGTTTCATGAAACTGGAGATTCAGTAAGGGTTTCAAAGTGAATTTACTACTTTTTGGTTGGGTATTTTG
Source organism: Muscicapa striata striata (assembly GCA_030060385.1). Classification (NCBI taxonomy): domain Eukaryota; kingdom Metazoa; phylum Chordata; class Aves; order Passeriformes; family Muscicapidae; genus Muscicapa; species Muscicapa striata. The sequence continues at coordinate 2,612,032 of JAREIS010000076.1, read as the reverse complement.
TTTGTTTGTTTTGTTTTGTTTTTTGGGTTTTTTCCCCAGAGGAAATAGATTCAATTTTCCCATCAGGAAAATAAAAAAGGTATTTTTTTTTTAAAGATCAAAACAGTTTCATTATATATTTAGGAAAATAAAAAGATTAAACAAAGACATTTTACTTCTTCTGTAACTGCTAATTCATCACACCTTATCTTTACACACAAGCTTTGACCATAAAAATAGCAATTTCCTTTATCCATCATGTCATATTTTAAGACATGCTAAAAATTACACAATGAAAGGCAGGATATTGCCACAGTTGAAAACATCTTGTGTTTTCAGCATTTGGATTGTATTAATCTTGTGGTCTCCTTTCATTACAAAGGTGTCATGTTGGTTTCCCTAACCTCAGAGCTGTGTTAGAAGAACTGCATTCAAGCTTGGTTACCAGAATAATGTAAATAGTACTTCATCTCCTTGGAATTTCTTACTGCAATTGCTATTACTTCATATGTCTGCTGGGTTGGGGTTTGTTTTTTTGTTTTTTTTTTTTTTTGCAACACTGAGCACTGATTGGTTTTCACTAGAAAAGTCCCTGTGTTTCACTCTGAACTGCTTATTGCTATGCTGTGTACAAAAAGACAGCTTTAATAATTTTTAAAAATATGGATGCATGATAGCAGAAAATTTTCAACAGCCTCGCGTAAAACTCCTGAGACTAACTGTATTATTATGAAACAAACTCAGAGCAGAAATATTTTGTAGACAGAAAGAAAACTTGCAGAGAAACAAGATTCCCTTGTGTTTACATTCTGAAAATGATATTGAGTTGTGCTGGCTGTGAGTCTGGATCATTGGAGGTGGCAAACATATTGTTGCACATTTGATCACAACCTCAGCTTTGCATTTGCTGACAGTCACCTCACAGAAATACTTTACTGACTGCTGTCTGTTAGAATTGCCTGTTACACCTCTGAAAGGCAACCAGGGCTTTCTTGCAGGTACATCAGACACAATGGATGTTTGTACTTTTGTCTCTGACAAAAGATACACAGGTAGATGCTATAATCTAACAGAATTTGTTTTTCTGTAATTAGGACTATGACACCTCTGGATGATCTTTGATCCCAACATATTATGATATGACAGATATATATCACCATGATTTCTCTAGTGATGCTCACTTTTTCTTTCTTGTCAGCTTTAATAGCAAAACAACTGGACAGGCTAAATTGAAATGATTTATTCTCTCGGAAGATCATAGTCAAAACATATTGTCACAGTAACAGGTTAGACTTTCTCCTGTATGCACAACAGATTTTTTTTCTTGTAACCATGTCATGCTTCATGGTGTCACTGATACTGTCCTGCTCTCTGCCTTCTGCCTCCTTCTTCTTACTTCAGTTAAACAGGAGCAAATATTATCCTGTATGGTCTCATCCCATTCTTTCTTAAAAAAACTTTTTAAAATAGTTGAGCTAATACTCTAAGTGAGCAGATGTTATCCTTCTTTGTCTGTGAAACAGCTTATCTCAAAAATAACAGATTGCTTTCTCTGTTCACTGAAGGGGCAGAAAGGTATTGCTTGAAGATTGAGGGGAAAGTACAGAATCTGAGAAAAAATTCACCTAATTCTTTCAGTTTTGAATTCTATCCATGTTTATAATCCTTCTTTTTTGAAGTTTGTGGTATTTAATTTCTTAAATTAATGCATATACTTACTGAACATTACAGAGAAGTAACTGTCTGTGATGACTTTTAACTTCATCAATGATATGACAACACATGTTGAAGCAGTTTGTATAGAAGGACTGTCTCTCATGGGAGGGATCCTGTCCTGGAGTAGTAGAAGAGTCTGAGAAGTCATATCACTTGCAAGAGGGGGAAGAGGAGCTCAAGGAATAAGAAACTCCCCTTCAGCCCACGGTGAAGTGCACGGTGAGACAGGCCGTCCTGCAGCTCACACTTGTTAATGGGGGAGATTGCAATGGAAATACCTTTAAGTTGTTGTAGCCTGTGTTTTGAGTTGCATATTATGAAAACTACTACAGCAGGAAACCCTTGCTGCGGCCAGACTAAGAGCAAAGGAGAAAGTTCACTGCAATATTAAGTCCTGTACCCTGGCCAAAAGGGATCAGGGATGAAGCATGTAATGGAATGAAGAATAAAATGGAAATACATCTAACGTGTTGAAAGCCATGATTTGAGTTTCATGTTACAAGACTGGTTTAACAGGAACAACCTGATCCAGTGGAGGAGAAGCATTACAAAAAGCAATGCAACTTACAGCAGTGACCTGAGATGGCCTCAGTGCCCAGGAACTTCAAGAAACACACCACCTCTCCCATCTTGAGAGACCACTTAACAGGTGGAGCCCAAAGTCATGGACTAAATGAACTCAAAAGACTTTTTTTTGAACATTTGTAGATATTTTACAGACATTTTTCAGGGATAGTCCATAGGTCCAAAGTAGTGATATCTTTGTATTATATCAAAGAACAGGAAGAGATAACATGATTAATGATGGTGTATTGAATAGTGTGGGACTTGATCATAACATAAAAATGGTATGGAATAAGGGTGAGATAAAATTATGGCTTTGCCTATGTAGAGTTATTTTTCTTCATAGTAGCTAGTACAAGGGCTATATTTTGGACTTTTGCTGAAAGCAGTGTTGTTTAAACAGGAATATTTTAGTTACTGCTGGGTAGGGCTTACACAGAGCCAATTTTCTGCTCCTCACCCAACCCACCAGTGACCAGACTGGGAGAGCACAAGTAGCTGGTAGCAGACACAACTGACCACAGGAACAGCTGTCCACAACTGACCAAAGGAATATTCCACACCATATGGTTCATACATAGCATGTAAAGCTGTGGAGACATAAAGGAAGGAAAGACAAGGAAGACACTTGGAGTGATGGTGTTTGTCTTCTCAACTAAGAGTTTTGTAGGATGGGGCCCTGATGTTGTGGAGATGGCTGAACACCTGCCTGCCATGGAAAGCATTGATTTAATTCCTTGTTTTCCTTCACTTGTGTGTATAGCTTTTGCTTTATCTTTTAAACTGTTTTAATCTCAACTCAAGGGTGTTCTCAGTTTTACTCCTCTGGTTCTCTCCCCAGTCCCACTGAGGCAGATGGAGTGAGCACCTGTGTGGTACTTGGTTGTTGGCTTGGGATAAATCATAACATGGGAAAATTATTTACTGCTGTGAATCTAAGACAGATAAATGTGATACCTGAATAAGAAAAGTACTGACAAGTTGCAAGAGGCAGATTTCAGATGAAGTTAAGCCATATCTTAGTTTTTCACGGTGCTTGTCTCAGTCCAGATCCTGATGGGAATGTTATTTTTCAGGGGTCCCAAATTCAGTGACTACCAAGAATTTTGATGATGATGAATAGGAGAAATGGGGTTTGCCATGCCTAAGATTAGGGTATTTAGGAGTTCGGCATCCCAAAGTTAAGCTCTGCAGGTCCCACTTCTGGAGGTTTCAGACTGGAACATTAGTGAAACTGAATTTATGTGCAATGATACGGACAATAGTGTATGACAACAATTACTGTTCAAGATCAGATGATCAAATGGTAAAATGGTGTGATCATAATAAACATAATATTGCAATAAAAACTACCTCTGAATTTGAACCCATTTAAACCATTCAAGACACTTCTGTGCATTAAAGTTCTTGAAAGATGATGATCTTGTTTAGTTTAATTACTTTCTATTTAGCAGCTTACTTCTGCTTGTGGACAGAACATATTTTGGTCTTTATTTATGCTTTCATTTTTAATAGCAGCTATTTACTAATTTCAAACACGTTTACCTAGAATTGTGCCCAGAGGGAAATATACCCAGCTAATTGCTATTAGTGTTTGCAATGCCTGATTAACTTATAATAATATATTAGTAAGGCCATCATTTAATATTAGGATTGACATAAAGAAGGAAGAATTGGTGACGTTAATTTTAATAAAAGCCTAATTATTTGCAAATGGAATGGAAGGACAGTGTGAGTGGTATTTATTCATTGTATATCTTTTGTAAGGAGAGTCTAAATTCTGCTTGATTTTCTACTGTGTGGTTTCATTCATCTCTGGACTAAAGTAACACACAAAGTAAAGTTAGCACACTAGTATACATAGTGTATGTACAAATGGCTTGTAAATTTGGTTTGGTATGTGAAATGGAATGACAATAAGTCATGGTGCCTAAGTAATTTTTTTGTTTGTTCATTTTCATAAAACATAATTACTCAGCTATTAGCGACTGGGATTACTATGTTTATGTACTGGCAGCATAAAGGAATTCTTAATTTTAGCTGAACTCAAACTTTCCATGTAGAAATTAGTAAGAAGGAGGAAGGAGAAAGATCTACTAATTAAACGTATGCATAGAAACATATTTTAAGTAGGGGCTGTGTATTTGGTGAGATAATTACAATTTGTATTTCATTTACAATGTTATGCTACAATACTGGGTTTATTTCTTTTGTGGCTTTCCACAGAGGTAAAAAACATCTTTTCATTACCAAGTGGAAAATGTTGAGAATCATGAAGTAATTCGGTTGAATTGCAGAAAACAAAAATACACTAGCTTTTCAATAATCAATTACAATAATCAAAATTTTGTTCCATTTGTGAATAAATGCTCCTCTAAAAAAATCATCTATCACCCTCTGAGTATTGCATGTACTATATAGGTAATGTGATAACTAATTTTTTTTTTTTTTCTTAATTCCAGTGAAAGAGTTTATATTGGAAAGCCAGTCTGGTAAATGCTTATGAGCTGTAGGCTAGTATAAATAATTAAGCAGTCTGATAAAGAATATTTTGTATGAACTTATCAGGTGAGATTCTGCAAACTTACAGGTCATATTTTTTCTTAAATTATGTAGAGTCTCACACTGTGCCAAGTAAAAGTAACTTTCCTAGAAATAATGACTTGCTGTAAGAAAATAAATCAGAACTTCATTTTCAGCCAGCACATTTTTGCACCCAGATAAAAAAAACTAAGGACAAATAAACAGTTACTTTTTTTGCCCATCTTGATTAATGGGGTAGCCCAACTGAACACTCCATAAACCATTTCTATATTACAAAACAAGACCTTTTTTTCCCTGTAAAATTTTGAAAGATTCAGTACTATAAACTGGGAATATGCATTTCTTTAATGATGTAAATCAGAGCAGCTTATCTGAAGGCACAGGTTCATTCATGTTGTACTGTCAAATGTGATTTTTCAATTATACCACTGTTCTAACTTTACTTGCAAGAATTAAAAAACAGAAATTAGGTAAGTGCTTTTTGCAGTGTTTCCTTACTTTGGATGATATGTTACCTCCACGGAAGGAAGCATTAGTAAAATTAGTATAGCTTTATGACTAGCATGGAAGGAGTTGATAATTCATTCTCTACACCTCAGAACTGATTCTGCCTTCTGGTATGGCCACAGCTGACAAACTTGCTGGCAGTTTCAGCTGGGAAGCCAGTACTCAGTAAGCAGCCAGGGCAAACACTTGTTCCAGCAGACAATTCCTTTGCATCTGGCAGGAGACACACTGGTGAGGAGGAGAGCAGTGGCTATTAGCACATCTTTTCTGTTTAGCAGCAGAGAAAAGTTAATGCTACTTTGGGCTGTTACCTTTCTTGGGTTAAATCTGTGATGACATCTATGCAAACAGGGCCATGTGAAAAAGTATGGCGGTAATATGCAGATTACAGCAAAATATCTCAGCAGACAATTCATGCCACTGGTATTTACAGAAATCACCAATATGATGATCAGTTTATAGTGAACTTCTAATCATGTTAAAGAATCCACAGACACTTATCCTATGCTTGTCTCACAGTTTATGGAGAAACAACACCTCAAATCATAATGGTCAGATGATCTCAGGATGCAAGAAACCTTCAGATGTTTCTAGAGTCCTTGTAAAACATGCTTGCATTTGACAATAGCAGGAAAGTTAATTTCCATCCCTTTTACAGGAACAGGAGTTCCCTGCAAAGGCAATTCTGTTGCCTGAGTAAATGCACACTTGTGTGACTCAAACCAAATTAACGATTTGTATGGTTCCCTTTGAGTATATTTACCATAGTAACATAAAAAAACCCCAAAACCAGCTGTTTGAGTTTGTGTGTGAGATAAATCCACTTCTTTACATTTCCAAGATATTCCTGACTCCAGCGTGCTCACATCCTTTGTATGTGAAATTTAGAAAATGTGCATCTATTTCTTACCCTTCCTTCAGAATCCTTTATTCTTTCCTCTCTCTCTACACAAGCATATAGCACTCAAATATGTGCCTTTGGCTCATACATTTTTTTTTTCAGTGGTAAAATGAATTATTTTGATGAATCAGGCAAGAAGAATATCTGTACATTTTGCAATAACTCTATTTGCTAGAAGTATTTAAAGGAACTCAACTACAGCTTCTCACGGATTTTCTTTATTTCTGCTAGCTGATGTTTTCCAAGCTGCTTACTGTATTAAAAGCATGTGTTTGCAATGCTAGTAGTCTGCACTTTGTTCCAAGAAAACTGAAAACAAATGTGAGAAAGGTGACTTAGCATTTTGTAGTTTCTATGTGGAACAAAATGGTGAATGTTTCGTGAATGGTGAATGTGTGAGCATAATATAAAAGTTAGTTCACGTGCTCATTTTATAGCAAGGAAATAGTTACTGAATATTTTCCATACCAACATAACAGAGTAATAAGTGTTCTGTGTTTAATTGACTGGAAGACATTAAAGGAGGTTTGTGGCTGGCAGGAAGTTTTATTCTTGATTCAACAGTTCCCCCATGCAGCCTATTGTTAAGGGTGCAATAATGCACTCCAACTCTGTAGTCTGGAGCCACATGCCTAACTCCACTACCCTCAGAAGTAAAGCAAACAACCCAGGGTATCAGTGGGAGGGCAAATAATGTCTAACACTTTTCTCAGAACTTCTGTCACAATGTGAAAAGATGAAAGGTGATTTTGATGATTGCAAGCTGATGGAATGTCTTCACGTACAGAATAAACCATGTATTTTTAGTAACAAATCAGGGCCAGATTTTCCAGGGAATATGTGCAGACTGAGTTCACCAAAAGGATGTATGGGTTCTTCTTCTTCTTTAATGCTTTTCCTTCCTCTAACTCACAGTCATATTTACAAAGACTTACAATATTATGAAAAAAATAAAAAGTGTACATATGGGGAATAGAGAAAAGATGATTTTATCAAAAGTTGTCAGAAATGAGAATACTCATACTCAAACAAAAAAAAAACGCTTTCTACTAAAAAGAAAAGGCAATGCATATATTTTCTTATATAAGAAAGCAGAATTTTTAAACTGTGGTTTTTGTAGGCCTGCACTCCCTACACAGGCTTTTTGCTTTCCTAAATAACTTTGAATATTTAAAAGATAATTCTAAATATAATTGCACAATCTTAAATATTCAGGCCTTCTGATAGTAGTCTATAAACAACAGTTCTTCTGTCCATAGGATTTGCATTATTCTCTGTCCCATAGGTTTGTGTTTTATTGATGTTAGAGTATCTATCCTACAGATATGTGTAATTTAACATATATTTTAGGAAATAACAAATTATTTTGGCTGTAAGGTAAAAAACCCCACCTCATTACCATTAATTCAGGATAAACACTTAAGTTTTGCTTAGAAAACCCCAACTATCAAACAGTGAACTCCTCCCTTCTGCTCAGAATAACTCAATAATAATCCAAACTGGATCAATGCTTCGTCTGTCTGTTTTCCAGTTTGATTTAGTGTAGGCCCAGTTAAGCTACCCTTCCATTTCAGCAGTGATGTGTTTCTCAGTAAGTTTGGTTCCTCCTCTAACATATGTTATTTTTTCTGCTGTCAGCATCCCTCTGCCCAGACTGACTTGTAGTGAAACACTAATCTTAGAAAATTAGGATTTTAGTTACCTAGCTGAAAATAATTGGAAGGGAGTTGTTCTCTGAAACTTAAATAATTGATTGTCTCCCATTTTATGTTTGCTCAGCTGCGCTTACAATGGGAAAAGACGAAACTAGTGAGCAGATCCAAAGGAACATAGGCAATGCAACCAGAAACCCATTCTTTGAAAAATTGGACTATCCCCAGAAATTATTTGTATTGTCACTGATAGAAAAGGTCAAGAGTTTAGGGTGAGGAAGACTCACCTTACTTCCTCCTTTTAAGACCCCTCACCACGAAAACGACCCCAGACTTAATTTAAAAACTCAATCATGCATGCTGAATAATTATTCAAGCTAATTACCATAGGGAGCAGGGGATGGAAGAGGCTGTTATTATGAATATGTATTTGTTTGAATCCTTTGCTAATAAATAGACTTTGTGGTCACCTGTGATTTTGCAGTGCTCATCAGAGGATTACCTCACACTGCTGACCAGCACTGAATGAGCATACACTTTCTAACTTTAAATTGTTAGAGAGTCATTTGTCCGTCACAGTTGAGTATCGGTATTATTACTCTTATTTTGGTAAATCAATAGCACAATATTTTCTTGGTAGTAAGGGGTGTAGGATCTTTGTTCCTCCAGCTATGCTCCTCAGTTGTAAGTTTACCAATATGGAAGAGAGTGCACATAATTACAATTGCAACTAAACCTGTAAACCAAGCCTTTCTGCTTCTACTAGAAAGCTTCCATGCTTGGTAAAAGTATGGGAAATTTGAGTTCTGAATTACCATTCAAATTTGAATTTTCCTTCTACTTTCTGCCTTGTATAGGTGGAGAAGTCTTCTGACTTTGAGCCATAAAAAGCCTATCAGAAGTGCACATTTAGTTTTATTTCATTACTTTTGTCTTCTCAGGGTGTCAGGTATCTTGAACAAATCCTTGACTTCTCCTGACAACTGACTGGTGAACATTTAGGCAGGTTTCCTATGACAGTTGTGCTGCAGGCTTAAAAACACATGTGAGCTCTAAGCCCTGTATTTCATGATGCTGGCAATGCAGTCTAGAATGAACTCAGCTCCATTCTACAAACAGTATTTGTCTGAACATTTTTATTTAGTGAACAACTTGGATAATTTTGTTCAACCAACCTGACAAAAGCCTGTGTTAGGGGCTCTACTCTGAGAAGTAAACATCAAAATCATTTTAGACAAAAATGCCCCCATGAACAGCATGGTTCATATTTGGCTGTTGAAATGCAGTATTAAGAGATATATCATATGTATTAAGAAATTGTGGCAATCTAGAATTTGACATTTTATAATAAAATAAAAGTAAAAAGTATAGGTTGGTAAATAGCAATGTTGCAATTTCCATTTAATGTGCAATGAGCGTTTCATTGTTGAATGAAGTGTTCTGATAGACTTCCACCAATTTTGCAGTGAACATTATGGTAACTGATATAAATTCCTGAAAAGTACTTTGTGAGAACAAATTAGGTTGTTAACTGGTTTTGTATAGAACTTGCATTTATGAGCTGACTCACTGCAAGATCTGCAACAGTAATGAATACTTCCCTTGAGTGCAGTTCAGTAAAACTACAAAATTTTGTCTGAGCTCTGTCACTGAGAGGCCTGGTTGTAGAAGCCATTGTATAATCAATGGTTCAGGGGATCAAAATAAATCTAATCTACTAACAACCTCAAAGAGAATATAGGGTAAGATATGGTGTGCCCACGTCAATCAGAAATTTTGTGGTAGCTATAGTAAAAACAAAGGAAAAGGAACTTCGATTACTTTTCGTAAAATAGTCCAAAATATGCAGTTTTACTTGACCCTGACTTTTCTGGAATTCACAGAGCCTTATAAAGAGCAGAAAGGCAGCCTAAGAATCACGCAAATACCGAATGTAGCTATAATCAGACCACATGTATGAGGGCAGGAGGATTAGTTCAAGGCAGAATGAGATGAAGTCACACAGGATGGAAGGATAGCCTGCTTGAGCTGCTCATATCTGAAATTCAAAACAGACTAGAGAGAAAAATGAATAAAGCAGAGATCAGTGAACTTAAAGTGAACCGAAACAAATGAGATTCATATGTCTTCAAGAGCCATCTGATGAAATCTTTAAATACATGAATGTTCTTTTAAATGTAAGTGCAGCTGTGACTGTTTAGGAGCATGTGGTTTTGCTAGCTAGCAAGTACTTTGTGCAATGATTGATCTCTACAAATTAATTTGCTAAGAGAAACAAATAATGCAGTAAGTGTTCCCATTTCTCAGGACACAGCCAGTTTCTCCCTGTTGGCTACTGCCTGAGTCCCTTTCCAATGAATCAGCACAAGACTAAAGTTAGTGTTATAATTAGATGATTACAATCTTCGGCTGTTTAATTAAATATGACTTTGCGCAAATATTTTGTCACCAGGCTGTTGAAACTTGCTAGGTACACATTTTTGGAAGCAGCATGTAAGCTTGGGAAATGGTAGCCTTTGATCTTTGAGATTTTCTGTTCTTTGAAGATTTTTTCTAAAGTCAATGCAATACAAGTGTTAATTTAATACAGCAGAGTGAAAAAATAATCTTAAGTCAGGGAGTATTAACATACAAAACATCCTAACTTTTCATGTGTCTCTTAAATTTAGTAATCCTCTCTTTTTTAAAAAAAGCTCTCCTAGGAGATTTTTATTATTTTTCTGAACTATTAGGAACTCCAGAGTAAGCATTTTTTTTTTACCTGTGTGCTTTAGCTTAGCCTCCTTTCATTCTCCATTTGCTTTTAACCTTTTAGTCCACCTTGAAAGGTATGTTTTATTCCATACTTAGGAACATTATTGAAAATATAAATGCCTATTTGCTAAAAATTCCTTCTGTCTCTGATTACCACTCCTCTCTTCCTTAAGTTTCCTCCCTGACACTTCTATTGCCATGATTCCAGAGCTTGTCATGGTTTTCAATAGTCATTTTCAGAAATACCATTATAGGTCTTGCAAGCACTCTTTCCAATGCATGAATCATGGAAGCAAGACCTGGAAGAATGCAGGGTTTCCAAAGTCCAAAGTCAAGAATCTCGGAGATACTTCACTGTTTTTTTTTTTTTAATGTTTGTGATCTTAAATGTATTACGTACATATTTGATTTTTCTAGAAATATCTCTCATCTTCTCTTAATTGCATATATGGTAATACTCAAATATTTTTTTAACAATAGAAGTTTCTGGGGCTCCTCTTGAGCATGGAAAACTTGTTTTAAAGGGATATGTTTATTTATTCAAGATTTTGAAAGGGCCTGTGGACTTGGGAGGAGGATGTAAGGTAATGTTTTTCTTATTATTTACTAGTGTGTAACGCAAATACTGAGTGTACTCCATAATAAAGTAGTGTTAGGGAAAGAGATACTTCTATAGTTATTTTCTCCAATCAGAAGTTGGAGGGTAATAATTTGTGATCTGGGGAGAACAGAGTTAAATGCATTTTCGAATTGCAGAGAGACACAATACTGATTGTTTCACTTTCAAGGGGATGTAGAAAAATATTTTTCTTCCTACATAATTCTAAATGGGTCTTTCACTTTTAAACTGTGTCTTGCTGGAACAAAGAATTACTTCCTCATATCTTATCTAAAGATATCTCATATCTTTATCAATCAAAAAATTGACTGCTGTCTAATGTGTTTCAGCAGACTGCAGTACCAAAATAGATCCTCTTGCAGCTCTCTGTTGCTGTCTTTCCAGCAGGCAAATCTGTCTTCATGGCACAAGGCATCACACTTCTGTTTCAGGGAAAAAAGCCACACTGCTGGGGCTGAAAGGATGTGCTTTACTAGATAAGTTTATCAAACCATATCCAAACAGCTGCATTATGAAAAATGTAGCCCTTTAGAGCTAGCAGCAACAACCGTTGATTAACAGTAAGTCATCTAAATAGGCTGCAATACATTCTTTTTTGCTTCAGAATAGTAGTGTCTAAGTTTCAGTGGAAATATAATTGAGCTATTGCAAACAAGAGAGTCTGCCTCTTTCATAGGAAGTTGCCTATGTACGTGTATTGAATTTTTTCTTCAGAAGGTTGTTTTTTTTTTTTTTTTTCAGATATAGCCAGAATTACTTTAGTTTCCCCGGTTTTACTATTATTTTGTTACAATTTTTCTTAAATTTCATTCTCCTGAGTGATGGTGAACAGTATTACCACTTTGTCTTGTAAACTGCATTTTCTATTGCAGCAAAATCATGCCTGGATTTGAAACTGAACAAACTATTTACTCATCAACAAATACTTGATCCTTTTCTCTTAAAGTAAACAAGATAAATTGATAGACAGAACATGTTAGCAAAAAAATTCCTCTAAAGTTGATTAAATTGCTGTGTTTTGCCATGAAAGTATTACTAAATCTATTGCATTTTCTGAGTAAGTGGACCAGCATTATAAGCTATGTTTATGCATTTTCCACATATTTTCATATGAAATGGCGATAAAATCTGTGCAACTGAAGAAATGGAGGTTTGGAAACAAAAAGGGATTAAATAAGAAAAACAGAGAGAAGGAGAAAAATCTTTAATTCATCAATTACTTGTATTTTCAGGAGCATAGTGGTTAAAGATGCATGAAACAACTTTAGAAGAAAGGTTTTCTAATAGCAAGGCTATTTCTTTCCTGAGATGTCTTTCTGCTATACTGAAATGCCATTTTGCATCTGAATTAGGCTTTCCAAATAGAAACTCACTCACTGCTGGACATTTTCAAAAAAAGCATTTTATTTTAGACAAAGTATTATGTTTCTGAAGTAGAAAATTGCACAACTACTACCTGAATAGCTTTACTAACCTGGTGTGTTGGGTTGATGTGGCCAGAAATGTGTATTCTGTCACCATCTGTTAAAACCGGGTGGGGTAGTGATTCCTTATCTCCGTGGCACACAGTATCTGCTAATGGGCCATCTTTAAGACAAAATGGGGCAATCACTTTTATCTTTTCCACAACCCACCCTCCCTCCAGGAAGATACCACCTGCTGCTGGCCCATTAAGTCCCATAAGTGTGACTGATAAAATTACATCATCCCATTGGGAGATGCTCCAGTCAGGGGGAGGAGCCAAGCCTTTCCTACCTAGATAACAATTGAGCTCTTGGACAGCAATTTACCTTCTTTCCACTGGATTCCAGAGGAGAAGCCACCATCTACATAATTTCTACATCATCCCTGGACTTTTGGAGGAAGGCTGCACCCTCCTACAGGAGCACTGCTTTAACTGAACCACACCTGCCACTGCAGGGGTCTGTAGCCACCATTTGATCGGACTGCTACCAACACCCTGAGTGACAGGGTATCAGGTTGTATTCTGACTCTGTCAGGGTTGGGATGGGTTTTTTGGTATTACTGTGTTTCTATTTTAATTTTCCTGGTAAAGAACTGTTATTCCTAATTCCCATATCTTTGCCTGAGAGCCCCTTAATTTCAAACTTATATTAATTTGGAGGGAGGGGGTTTATATTCTCCATTTCAAAGAGAGGCTTCTGCCTTTATTGGCAAATAACTGTCTGTAAAAGCAAGTGTCTTAGTTTGAAGGACAGGTGTCTGCCAATAAAAGGCAGAAGCTCCTTTTTGAAATAGAGAATTTACTTTCACTCCGTCCAAGTATTATAATTGTTTGAAATCAAGGACTCTAAGGCAGAGATAAGGGGGTAGAAGTAACAGCTCTTTACTGATATATCTAACCGTACAAACAGAAAAAACACCAGTTATTAAAATTTGCAACGACACAGAACAAATAACTCAGTTTCAGTCCTTTCTTTAGCTGCTGACACAGTCAGCCTGTGTCTGCTCCTGGTGATGTAACACGTGGCAGGGCCGGCACAGGTGCGGAGAGCAGGCGGGAGCAGAGGCGGGAGCGGAGGCGGGAGCGAACAGCAGCGGCTGTGCTGTATCTCAGGTGGGAGCAGGCTGGCTGGGGCAGCCTTTGCTCACCGTTTGGTTTCTGGCGGTCAGCAGTGTCCTCAGAGGGAGCAGGGCAGATGCAGGGCAGATGATTGGAGAGGGTCTGGCTCTCCTGCCTTCTGGCCACGTGCAGAGTAGACGGGGGGTCCTTCTCTCAGCTCCGCTCCGGAAACACAAGTAGGCCCTCCCCAAAAGCCTGTTCCCACCTACCCCTTTTTTTTCTAGGGTCATCAGAAGACCCTGGGTGTAGCTGGCAAGCTTTGTTAACATGATAATGGGAAAAATTCTCCAAACTCACACAGAGAAGAAACAAAAACCCAACCCCCAACATTATCCACCCTGAATTTTTTCCATGCCAATATGCTACAGCAAATCAAAACCATTAAATCATATACATACAGGCAGTTACAGGCATAGTATCATAGATAGTTCACCCTAGAACAAGGTCTCCTTGGGGTATGCATTGGGTCTCTCCATCCTTTTGCATCACCCACTAAGTGCAACCTGGTCCTTGAGCGAAAACCACCCCACGAACAGGATTGTCTTTGCTGGAGGCAGAGTTCACCCAAACAGTTTTCCCTAACATGCCTCTCAGGTGTACCACTGGAACCTTATCTCCATCTGGTGCTCCCAAGGGCTCAGACTGGGCAGGGCCTGCTCGGTTAGTGGAACCTCGGGTATTCACTAACCATGTGGCCTTTGGTAGATTAATCTCCCAGTTCTTAAAAGTCCCCCCACCAAGTGCCTTTAAGGTAGTTTTAAGCAGGCCATTGCACCGTTTGACTTTCCCGGCCGCTGCTGCGTGGTAGGGAATATGGTACACCCACTCAATGCCGTGTTCTCTAGCCCAGGTGCTAACAAGGCTATTTTTGAAATGAGTGCAATTGTCTGACTCAATTATCTCAGGGTACCATGCCTCCAAAGGACTTGTTTTTCCAGGCCCAGGATGGTGTTCCTAGCAGTAGCGTGGGGCACAGGGTAGGTCTCCAACCACCCGGTGGTGGCTTCCACCATGGTCAGCACGTAGCGCTTGCCCTGGCGGGTCTGAGGCAGTGTGATGTAGTCAATCTGCCAGGCCTCTCCATACTTATATTTGGACCATCGCCCCCCATACCAGAGGGGCTTCACCCGCTTGGCTTGCTTGATGGCAGCACACGTCTCACAGTCATGGATAACCTGGGAAATACTGTCCGTGGTTAGATCCACCCCTCGGTCTCGTGCCCACTTATAGGTGGCATCTCTGCCCTGATCACCTGAGGCATCCTGGGCCCATCGAGCCAGGAACAATTCTCCCTTGTGTTCCCAATCTAAGTCTATCTTTGATACCTCTATCTGTGCAGCCTGATCTACCCACTCGTTGTGTCGGTGTTCTTCACTAGCCCGACTCTTGGGAACATGGGCATCCACATGGCGGACTTTCACGGATAGCTTCTCTATCTGAGTGGCAATGGCTTTCCACTCATCAGCAGCCCAGATTGGCTTTCCTCTACGTTGCCAGTCAGCCTTTTTCCACCTTTCCAGCCAACACCACAGAGCATTGGCTACCATTCATGAATCAGTGTAGAGATAGAGCTTTGGCCATTTCTCTCTCTCAGCAATGTCCAAGGCCAGCTGAAGAGCTTTGAGTTCAGCAAGTTGACTTGATCCACCTTCTCCTTGGGTAGCTTGTGCAACCTGTCCTGTGGGGCTCCAGACGGCTGCTTTCCACTTCCGATTCATTCCCACGATGCGACAGGAACCATCAGTGAAAAGAGCGTAGCACGTTTCATCTGCTGGCAGTTGGTTGTATGGTGGAGCTTCTTCAGCCCGGGTCACTTGTTTCTGCTCCTCTTCATCAGCGAGACCAAAATCTTCATCTTCTGGCCAGTTTGTAATTATCTCCAAAATCCCAGGGTGATTTGGGTTGCCAATACGGGCGTGCTGTGTGATGAGGACAATCCACTTGCTCCATGTGCCGTCGGTGGCATGGTGGGTAGAGGGAACCTTTCCTTTGAACATCCACCCCAGCACTGGCAGTCAGAGTGCCAGGAGAAGTTGTGCTTCTGTACCAATTACCTCTGAGGCAGCTTGAACTCCTTCATAGGCAGCCAAGATTTCCTTCTCTGTTGGAGTGTAATTGGCTTCAGAACCTCTGTAACTTCTGCTCCAGAATCCCAGGGGTCGGCCTCGAGTTTCACCAGGCACCTTCTGCCAAAGGCTCTAGGACAGACCATGGTTCCTGGCTGCAGAGTAAAGCACATTCTTTACCTCTGGTCCCGTCCTGACTGGGCCAAGGGCTACAGCATGAGCGATCTCCTGTTTGATCTGGGCAAAGGCTTGCTGTTGTTCAGGGCCCCAGTGGAAATCGTTCTTCTTGCAGGTGACCAGGTAGAGAAGGCTCAAAATCTGGCTTTACTCAGGGATGTGCATTCTCCAAAAGCCTATGGCACCTAGGAAAGCTTGTGTTTCCTTCTTGCTTGCTGGTGCTGACATTGCAGTGATCTTATTGATGACTTCAGTGGGGACCTGGTGCCGTCCGTCTTGCCACTTCACTCCCAGGAACTGGATCTCTCGGGCAGGTCCTTTGACTTTGTTTCTCTTGATGGCGAAGCCGGCTTCCAGCAAAATCTGGATGATCTTCTCTCCCTTTTTTAAATATTCTCCATTGCCATGTTCCCCCACACAATAATGTCATCAATGTTCTGCAAATGTTCCAGGCCTCACCCTTTTCCAGATGATCTGACAGATCATCCTCCCTTCTGTAGTACCCTGCACCTTGGTTGTAGGAGGTTGAGGCTACCTTCATTTTAGCGCGGTTCCCTCGGCTGGCATTTCCCTCCCTGAGCTGACGCACCCATGCTGCCAGGACAGAAGTAGGTTTCCCATCCCATTTTTCCATGTCTTCCCCATGGTCTCGCAGGAAGAACCACAGGTCAGCTCATGGGCTGTATCCTCTGTCCCTAGCTGGAGGGTATTGGGTACTAGATTTGGGGCCTGTGACTCGTACTGGTGCCGCACTGATCTTCCTCGTCTCCTCCTTATCTCCCTCACCTCCCCTTTCAACTCTCTCATTCCCTTCATCTCCTCTTGGACCTCTTGGAGGTCCCTGACCCCAGCAGAGACCTTGGCCTGCATTGGGCCATTCATCATACTCTCAAAATTTCTGAGCTTGTTGGCAACAGAACCCACTGTCTCTCGGTGGTCATCAGCATTAATCAGTGCAATGTAGGTAGTATACTCAGATGGCCCCAGGGTTGCCAGATCCTACAACACCTGCCCTATGCACCTGACCTTGTCAGGGTGTCACGGTGTGACTGGGGTTTGCCAATTGTAATATATTTAATTTCTCTTGGGGATCACATTTAGGAGTAAAGACAAAGCAGGCTCAAAGCTTACAAGGATACAAGAAATTTATTAACAACACAAAACAATTCAGAATGAGATTTCCAGATTATTCCCTCCTCCCCCTTTCTTCATACCAGCAACATACAGGAAAAACACTTCGGTCAGTTATCCACTTAAATAATCATTTCAGTTCAATCAAGAGAGAAAAGTCCCTTCTTTTTTTTTAGGCCTAGAGGGTGTCTCACCCTCATAAGTTGCATCCGCCCAGAAACTACAAATTATGATTTTTCCTCCCATTCTCACAGTCCTTCCAGAGCTGTATATGGGTTGCTGAAAAACACATGGGGTGTCATTTTAAAGGCAGGCTGCTGAGAACACAAAAAGTCCTTTTAACTCACTCTTCACTCAAATGTCTCTGTCCAATTCCAGTCCCAAAGACAGAGAGCTCTATTTCTCAAGGCAAAAAAAGTCTTCTTCTCGAGCACTTTTAACCTGCCCAAGTATATTCTACAGTTTAAAGGAATTTTAAGTAAAGTCACGATCCTCTAAAGCCCACAAAAAAAAAAGGTTTTAAGCTACTTATCAGTGGCGACTTTTCCATCTCTCCTTCTATGACTTTGAACTTCATTCTGCTGGCCTCTGTAATTCTTCCTGCTTCATGCTTCTCGCTCTGGGGAGCTCAGAAAATCCGAAGTTTCATTCAGGCACCAAAAGTTAAATTTGTGTCCAAAAGGGCAAGGAGCCAGGCTGAAGCCATGCTGGAAAAACGTGGAGATGAGCTAGCTGGACTTCTTTCTGCCGCCACACAGAGCCTGGAGCTGGGCTGGGCTGGGCCGAGCCGAGCCGAGCCGAGCTGAGCCGAGCCAAGCCGCGCCATGTGGGGCCAAGGGGCCGAGTCGAGCCGGGCCGGGGCGGGCTCCCCCTCCGTGTCCGAGGCCGCTCTGGGGCCTTCCCGGGGCCGGGAGTCATCCCGGGGCTGGGCCCTTCCTCCTCCTGGAGCTCAGCCCGGGCCGGGTCCCATGCCCAGACCCGGAGCCCTGGCAGCTCCTCTCCCCTGCCCCACCGGAAAGCAAAAGATGCAAAACTAACTTCTTTCCTGTGATTTGTAAAAGCGAAACAGCGTTCTAATTGGTTTTCTGGGCTGTCAATCACCAACCCAGGTCTCTGATTGGTCCCTGCAGCCTCAGAGGAGGCTCCCAGAGAAGCCATTGCTCCCTTTGTCTTAGGAGCATGTGCATTCCATGTGGCCTCCATGGGGGATGGGCCACCCCCCCCCCCCCTCCCTTCCATGTGTCCCCAGCACACAGGGTCATTGTCATGCTGTCCATCCCTCCCAAAGAGTACCTCTAATACTGCCACTTCCCTCAGCTGCTGGATCCCTTCCTCAATGGTCTTCCAGTGCATTCTATGGTGGTCCTCCTGCATTCTCTCTTTGTGGACAAACTTCTCTCTCACACTCATTAGAAGCCATTCCCAGAGGGAAAGGAGGCCTTGCTCCCTTACAAATGTCTGGTCCACACCTGAGTCCTGGGCCAAGGATCCCAAATTCCTGGCCTCAGTGCCATCCAGTTGTACACCTGTTCCCGTAAGGTCCCAGACCCGGAGTAACCAGGTTGTAAAAGCCTCATGGCCCCATCGTACAATGTATTTTCGCAGGTTACAGAGACTGTCATATGAGAGAGACTCGGTGACAATCTCAACCTCTGGCTCTCTTGCTGGTTGTGAGGACCCTCCTGGCTGATCCCCATTATCTAGGTGCCTTGTTTTAATCTTAGATTTCCTAGTTTCCACAGGGGCAACTGCTGCTGGCTGTGGCTGTCCCTGTGATCCAGCTGGAACCTGGACAGATGTAACATCTACGGGTTCCACTGCAGCACCATCAGACTCTCCCTCTTTAGGGCAGGGGGAGGGTTTCTCACTAGCTGGGGAAAAGTGCTCCTTCAACACCTGGTCGTGCTCCTTCAACACGTGGCCCTGCTCCTTCAACACCTGGCCCATGTCCCGTATCTCCTTCACTAGAGCCCCCACCCACTCTGGCTGGTTCATTTCTGCAGTGGGCTGTGGGGCAACACCAGGCTCTGGGGCAGCATCTCTAGTCTCTGGGGCAGGTCTAGGCTCCAGAGCAGCATCACTATTCCCTGGGGCAGGTATCAGGATTTTTATCCTAGCCACTATTCCCTTCTTTCTGAATGCTAAGTAAAACAGGCCTATCAGCAACACCAGCCACTGAATAATAACACAAGCAAATAATGCAGATCTGAAATCCGTGAAAACTGGTGGGGTAGCCTCCAGAAACTGGGTGATGGGTTAGTAGAAAATTTCCCTTGCATTCATTGCCTCACAGTAAGTACCATTGTTGAAGAAACACGCAGTTAGAGTACGATAGTTCTGGATCCATGTGGCCAATTTCCAGAAAAAATTAAAAACCCATGAATTCCTGACATAATCAATCCACCAAATGAATCAGGTCATAGCTACAGTAAATTTGGTGAGGGGGCCCATATTCAAATAAGGGCTTGCAAATGGGAGAGAGATATCTGTGATCACATGGAGCCCAAGCCAGATTAAACTGGACAATGTGTTGCCCACTCAAGAGCTGCTAGTCCTGTCTTAACTCATCTCTTAATGCCCTCTGCCCTACGTTGGGCGCCAAAAGCTGTCCTAGTTTGAAGGACAGGTGTCTGCCAATAAAAGGCAGAAGCTCCTTTTTGAAATAGAGAATTTACTTTCACTCTGTCCAAGTATTATAATTGTTTGAAATCAAGGACTCTAAGGCAGAGATAAGGGGGTAGAAGTAACAGCTCTTTACTGATATATCTAACCGTACAAACAGAAAAAACACCAGTTATTAAAATTTGCAACGACACAGAACAAATAACTCAGTTTCAGTCCTTTCTTTAGCTGCTGACACAGTCAGCCTGTGTCTGCTCCTGGTGATGTAACACGTGGCAGGGCCGGCACAGGTGCGGAGAGCAGGCGGGAGCAGAGGCGGGAGCGGAGGCGGGAGCGAACAGCAGCGGCTGTGCTGTATCTCAGGTGGGAGCAGGCTGGCTGGGGCAGCCTTTGCTCACCGTTTGGTTTCTGGCGGTCAGCAGTGTCCTCAGAGGGAGCAGGGCAGATGCAGGGCAGATGATTGGAGAGGGTCTGGCTCTCCTGCCTTCTGGCCACGTGCAGAGTAGACGGGGGGTCCTCCTCTCAGCTCCGCTCCGGAAACAGGAGTAGGCCCTCCCCAAAAGCCTGTTCCCACCTACCCCTTTTTTTTCTAGGGTCATCAGAAGATCCTGGATGTAGCTGGCAAGCTTTGTTAACATGATAATGGGAAAAATTCTCCAAACTCACACAGAGAAGAAACAAAAACCCAACCCCCAACACCAGGACACCTGGATTTAAAAGTTTCTGACCTGGAGCACAGGCTTTTTTCACTCATATTGGAATCTGAATATTTACAAGAGAAGATCACATTTAAAGCTGCATCACGAGATTTTTCAGTCTACTGACATTTATTATATATTGTTAGATGAAATTTTATTGATTTCTGCTTGAACAATTGATAGGCAGTGAATCCTTATAACTTAGTTCTTCTGGTATATGCAATACCTGCATTGATTTAGTTGGCATCTAGGAATGCAGCTAGCAGGACATGACTGACTATAATGTAATGATGTAATTATGTCAGGTAGGCTTTTTAATTTTTTTTCCTTGATTCCCATTGTTTTTTAAACTTAGTATATAATTAGCTATATGAGATTAAGAGTGGGGTCACAACAATTCATGCATCTAATTTTTCTGTTATTTGAAATGTCTCTATATTTCTGTTTCATCTTTTCTTGCACATTTCACTTTCGCCTGGTGCTAGTGTGGAAATTTCCCCAAGATTTCCTAGCCACTCTACATAGCATTAAATTCTTCAGAGAGCTTTAATTTCAGCTCACATACTATTTTTGAAATGTTTAATTGACTGAAATACTGAATGTTTTAAGAATTAAATGGATTTGATATAAAAATCTTTCAACCATGACAGGGAAAGCATGATTGGCTGGGTAAAAATGGATAACTGAATATTGCTTTGAATCACTCTTCAACTCTTTTGCTATGATAGCTTAGTGGAGTTCAAAAGGTAAAGAATGTAATTTTATTTGTAAACTAAGGATTGTCCCTTTTCAGTAATCACCTTTCCCCCCTAATATAACTGTTGTGTAAAGAAACAGACATAGTTTATTTGGGAGAAATAGAAGAGAGCTTGCCTTAAAATGGTGTTTTCCAGACTTTAGGGTAAGAAGAGAAAATTTTCTTTGTGCAAATAATGCCCTTAAATGACAGCATGTGGACCTGGTAACTTCTGAAAATTTGTCAGAGAGACTGACATGCTGAATTCTGATTCTTTATTCACTTGTATATGCCTACTAGCATTTCAGAAGCCCACTGAAACAGTACAGGGATTATATATAAGACACTGGAACTATGAACAAGAGTGTTTTTCTGGTTGGCATTTGAAGGCTGGTAAAATTATACTAGTATATCTGAAATGGCACTAAACATTTGTGATTTATTTTAAAGGGATCTTCGTATCTAAGCTTTTATTTACCTAGTGTCTTGCTCTTTTATTTTAACATTTTGATTGACAGAAAAGCTAATAACTAGATAGCAGTAAAATTTTTGGCATTCTTTGCTATTCATCCAGAAGTAGCTCTGTACTCTGGACCTCACTGCAGGAAGAAAAATGCCAGAGCCATGAGGCGGAACCACAAAGTTCCTGGATCCTATCCATATTCAATCCTCTTTTCAATATGGGGGTGGATAGGGGACTGGAATTAGAAACTACAGTTCTTTCTTTCCTTTGACCTTGATTTCTTTTCAGAACTTTTCCTTTGAATGCTGTCTTATTAGGATCAACTAATTTTTTTCTGTAGTAAAGGACAATTATTAAAATATGTTTTATCCTTTCTTTAGAATTATATATATGCATATTATATATATGCATATAGTGGGAATGTGTGATGATGGAGGCCCAGATCATCACCTAACTTTAGCTGAACAGCGGTTTGCTACTCAGCAGAGACTGATAGTCTCCTGGGATCCATAGCAGTCAAAAGTGTTAAGGGTAGGAATAGGTAAAGAAGTGCAAATGTAGTGCTAAATTAGATCCACTAAAAGCTCCTACATATCAACATGATATTTTAATGATTACTTTGGGCTTGAAATGATATGAATATAAACATTTAGCTTTTTTTTTTTTTTTAGGCTGCTCTTAGACAGGTCAAGGCTTTTCATGCCCAGCATTTGAGCAAGAACAAGATTGCCTGCAAATAGACAATAGACACTGCAAATGTAACCTTTCCTGGTAATGACAAGGCTTTTTTTCTAGAGATATTCTTGTTAGCTGTGCTTATCTGAATTTGTTAGCGGTTGACTCATGGAGAAATACTTATTGTTGGTTGCAAAGTAGTTTTCGAAATTGAACACACAGCTCCTAAGGATTTTCTGCCTAAAGGCAAAGGTTGTAAAATGGTCCGTGAGCCCTGAAATCTCTTTTTACTGCCTCAAAATAGGACGTCACTGAAATATTGATTTTGGATTTGCAGTCAGATTTCAGTCTTTACTGAAATGAATTTCATTCCAGTTCAGAAACTGTCTATGGTGTTATAGCATAGCCACACAAGTAAATTAGGAATTAAAATAATGGATTGTGTGTGTTGCTGACTCTTCAGATAGATTTAGGTCATCTAACTGTGTAACAGGTTAGAGAAAATAATGAAGGTATCTTGGAATGGAAAGCTGCATAAACATCCTGATTTATAAGAGACAAAGACAACTCCTCTGGCAATTTAATTTAAGATGCATCAATAGTCCTTGGTGTGTGGACAGATATCATGTATTCATATCTACAAGGAGCTGCTTCATATCTGCAAGGAGCTGCTCTCAACATAGGTTATAGTTTCCTTGCACTTTAATTCCCTTCTGGATGAATCTTACATTCTCAGCTGCAAATAGTCCAAAGTACTTTTTTCTTTTTTTTTTTTTTTTTTTTTTTTTTTTTTTTTTTTTTTTCCTGGAGTGATCTGGGTTTGTAAGAAACTGATTTATGTTTAAGATGTTGTTTACAATTCTCTAACAATCTGTCCCTGCACCTGAGCCCCCAGCCTTTTAATTATTGTGGTAGTACTGAATTCAAGGTAAACTGTGACAGTTAAATATTGAAATATCATTGGAAAGTGAAGAACTTCTCTAAATACTCACATTTCCCAGCTGAAGTGCATTACACCTATGCACACAGTATGGTAACAGGAGAAGCTGGAAGCTGTAAAGCTGTGGTGTAGCTGTCATCATGGAGACATAGTGTGAAGACTTCCACCACTGGAGTTCTGTAGTGGTTGGTTATAAGCTCCTCAGAAGGCACAGGTGAGGCAGAAAGGATGACTCTGTGCATTAGGGAGAGTTTTCACTGCATAGGTCATGGAGGTTACGACAAATTGAATCAAGGTATTGATGGAAAAAACAGGTTTTGGTAAGAGTGGATTTATGATAAAATGATCAACCAGAGCTGTTTGTTCATATTACCTGTCATTGATGTGAGCTCTGTTGCATTTAGGTTGTGTAGACAGTTTACTAAGTAAAGCTCCCTGACATAGGATGTATTTCAACTAGAAAAATGCTGTCTGAAAGACAGCAGACATACCAGATGTAGACCAGAACTTCAAGATACAGAAGGACATTTTTCTTTTTTTTTTGGGTTATGTGTTTAGTTTTTCCCCCTATTATTTGCTATAAAATTAGGTTCATATGTGAAATAGTTCATGTTTCAGTTTTTCAAGATTTTGCTGTTTCTCACTTTTAAGACTACTTCTGGAAATCACTTTAAATTAGGTCACTGACTTTAGGTGGTGAATAATGAGTTTCATGTCTTGAAATACAGCTCTGTATTATACCTGTAAGTCTATACATTTGATTTCCTCAATTTTAGTTATAAATCTAATAAATAACATAAATAATATATTGCTTTTGATCGCTTCTATCTATTGACTCTTATGTATATATCTGAATGTCCCTTTTGTCAAAACATAGGATACTAATCCTACATGTTTATCATCTAGTATGCTTATAAATAAAATTGGCTGAAGATGCGTGGTCAAACAGCTCAGCTGAACACAGGACATTGTTCAGTCTGCATTTTACCTCCATGAGGAAACTTGGTATAAATAACAAGCCTGCATCAACACTAGGGGTATAAAACATATCCATAGTTATTATGTTTCAAGTCTTCGAACAAGTCTTCGTATTTCTTACTATGTGTGCCTGCTTCCATGCTATACACCTTGGATTGTGACAGTGAAGGGCACACCTCTTGTTGCCTTACCTCATTAACATGCATTTATTATTTGTTTTCTGTGTAATTACTATCCCAGAACAGTACAAAATTACATTAGATGTTAGAATTCCAAAAGGTGTCAAGATAAAAACTACAGCTTATTTATCCTTCCACAGCAGCTGACATTTTGATTGCCTGTCACCTGGATCTGCTGAATTATAAGGCTCCTTACAGCAAGGCCAAATGGTTTTTCAAGATCTTAAAAAGAAAAGGGATCTTCCCCCATTCTATTTATTTCTCAATTTTTTTTGCCTGGTGCATATAAATTCTGACTATGTGCTTTTTATTTCACCTTTGAAATTCTAAAGTTTGTGTCTGATTTTTGTTAAAGTACAACTTGAATTGATGTTTGAATGTCTACTTTTGGATCAAAGGTAGACATTTGAATTTGATTCTTACAAATGGATAGGGAATTATAATGCTACAAACATTTGGAAATTGTTTATATATTTGGAAAAGACCTCAAGTTTTGATCTGATCTTTATGGTGGGGTTAGATTGAATCATATTCTGATAGAGCTGTTTTGTAATGTCGTATCTGTAGAAGCCTAGTAAAATGACCATAAAAAGCAAGAAGTAATTTTTTTTGTCAGAAAATTGGAAATTGCGCCCAGAGACAGTGGAAGGAATATAACATATAGTAAGTTATATTTGAAATCACATCTAGTGATCACATCAGGCAGTGAAGATTTTTGAATAGTTAATTGCTCTAAAAATAAAAATATGTAATAAAGATATTTTCAAACATATCAGAAACTGGAAGCCTGCACTTGACTCCATAAGGCTGATAGGTGTCTGGCATATGAAAATGAGCATTGAGGTTAATACTGATGAAATGTAAATGTTTTCTTTATATTTGTGTCCATTATTCTTAAATAGGTACATTACTGGAAAAGATTTTAGAGCAAAATATGAGAGTAAGGAATTTTCAGAGCAAAGGGTTTCACCCAAGGTGTCTAGAGTGAGTTCTTACCAACTTTATAATATAAAACCTGTTGCTTGAATCCTGAAGAGAGTAAGGAAGCAAATGAGAACAAGTTTTCAAATAGGGCTTCAAAAAGCTATCTGGGGATCTACAGGCCATTACATCTTACTTCTGTATCAGTCATACTGGCAGAAACTATGAGAAAGGATAGACTTAGTTAGTCAGCTGGGAAATAAATGTGGCAAGTCACGCTTTGCATTTCTGCTGGTGTGCTTTAAGTCACACCATCAAACACAGATGAGGGCAGCTGGCTGTCAGAACATTGCATTTGCAGAAAAATGGTGATTAATTACTGAGTTAAAATAAGGAAATGAGGATAAAGTTCCACTTTGAATGTACATTGTCAGTGACATTCCTGAATTAGCTTTGCAGACAACAATTCTATTTGATGTTTATCTTCAGAAAACTTTAGAAATGCGGTGAGCAATGAGATGGTAAGGCTTCAACATCACAACTCCAGTCAAGACAGGGAAGAGTTGCAAAAGATTGTTAATAAAAAAGTGAGTAGTGAAGTGCCAGCTAATATCTAAAGTGAATAAATATGAAGCATTGCAGATGACAAGACAATCTTGACTGTAGACACAATTAATTGCCTTGAAATTAGTGGTCCCCCATTCCTGAGTCAATATTTAAAGTAACTGTGAACAGCACTCTGAAACACTCATCTCATTTTTTCACAGCAGTGAGAAAGGTACATGAGGTGTTCACAGCAGAGTGAAAATAGAGAACAAAATAATGTGGCATCACAACTAGAGCATAGCCTGCAAATGTTTTAAAATGAGCATAATAGAGGAAACTCAGAGATGTTATAACAGAACTAGGGACAGAAGAGAAGGAAATGGGAATGATAAAAAGTAATCAGATATTTACAGAGAAAGGAAAAGAATTTAAATCTTCTCACTATAGAAAAGAGATTGTAACAGAGTATGCAGAAGACTTTGCTAATCAAACATTGCTAAATTAGGGAACTCAACCAAAAGACCACTGAAACTTGCTTAAGCTAGATTATGTCTTAGATAACCACAAATATCCTGTATGTGCCCAATTTGTGGACGCTTGCAAAAGATAGGAACAAGTCAACCAACGGCTAAGAGAGGAAGACCACGGCCTTCCTCCCCAGTGACCATCAGGAGCCCAGAGAAGGCCCCCTAGCAACTGGCTGTGCAGACACAGAAAGAACGTAAGAAGATGGTGAAAGGCCACATACACAGAAGATGAAAATAAAAGATGGACAGAAACAGAGTGGGGAGCATGCCGTTGGTGGAGCAATCACTCCCCGGATGCCCAGTGTTGATTTGCTTGCTGCTGCTTGCTCAATAAATTTTTTATTGATTCCATTTATTGGAGTTGATCACTTTATTACATATAAATTTATAACAGAGATGACTGCAGGTGATTTTGGTAGATGTCCATGTAATCACAAATTGAATGATCAGGGTGAATAGGGAGTTATTGTTCACTGTTTTTCATTACAAAATATATGCAACATCCAGTGTAGCTACTTTGCATGCAATAAAAAAGAAACAAAAGTGTTGCTACTGAAGTGTGGAATTAATTGCTAAATAAATTGCTATAAAAAGATTTAAAAAGCCATAAGGAAAAATTGTGAAAGAAAATGTCAGTCCGAAGGATTCTAAGCTGTAGCTGATGTTTCAGACAGATGATTGAAATCAAGAGGATATTGTCAGTGTAAGATAAACATCACCTATCTTTCCTCTAAGTTTTTATGCACTGCAATAATGATGAGATATGAATTTACTGTTCTTAATATTTGAAAACCTATTACTATTATTATTATTATTATTATTATTATTATTATTATTATTATTATTATTATTGTTGCTGTTATCATTATTTATTATTACGAGAAGATAGCAAGTGCCTTGATACTAAGTAGGTGCCAGAACATCATTAGCTCAAGCCCTATATAATAATTCACTCTTTACCTCTCTGTTGAATAGTCAAAAGCACAACTCAAGAGTTGCTAGTGCACCTGTGTTGCATTAAACATTCACCAAGGTCAAGAAATGTGTGACATATTTCCATGGAATTTGCTAAATGCTGTTCAATATTGTATCGTGTTAAGGCTCCTTTAAGTATGAAGAAGTTGTATTCCTCTTCCACATTTCTGCTAGAAAACAGCCATGTTCTACATTTGAAGAGAGTTTTTGTGTAAGCTGAAATTTCTAGATTTTTGGTTGGGACTAACACTATATGCTGAAATCTAATATAAATCCTAGCACTCCTGTTTGCTGTGTATGACTGGATTTCTGAACACTGGATAATATACATTCCAAATCACCTTTGGGATATTATATGTTCTCAATTAAAATATTTCTAGGTATATCAATTAAAATTTTCAACACTGCCAAACTTAAACTTTATTATGAAGTTACTGTAGTGCCACAGTGAAATTTAAAAGTAATTCTAATAATGAAAAATTGTCCCGTGTTTTAAGCGTCACTATATATTTTAATAAATATATTCTTAAAGCAAGTGAAAATATGGGTTTGAAGTGTTAGTTGAATGGAAAAAATTGTGTTTTCTCTTATGTCACCCTTATAGAAGAATGCTCTGCCTAAATGGGGGTAAACCAGCTTGAACTTTACCTTGTTTGCAAAAGTTACAGGCTGGAGAATTTACCAGATGGAGAAGGGTGGGCCATACTACTTTTGAAGGTGTTGAAGACTGTTGAGAACAGCCTGATTCTCCCATCCCGAATTTATACATTCTGAGGAAGAGAAGAACAAAGTTTTCCGACAGTGTGGCAGATGTGGCAGATGAAGTACCTGATAAAGCAACCATCTTGTGACAGTAACTGATATCTTATCTGAAGTGTCTGACTGAAAGACTGCTGAGCTGACAGAGCTGGTCTAGAAACCTCAGACTCATCATCAATCCCAGTCCTACTTTTAAGAGCAGAATCTTCTAACACACCCCTTCTAGGGGGCATGTGTGGAGATTCTCCTTAGAGGGGGAACTCAAGGTTACTCCTTGAGTAAGAGGTATTTTCCCATGGTCATTGATATGGGTGAAAAACATCAATCTGTACTTAATTATTTCTTTAATATCATTGTTTCAATATTACTTTTAAAAATATGCATTCAATTACACCTATACATAAACTTTTATACATAAAGCACTGATGAAGTCTGGGGCTAGGCTTAGATCCAGGTGCATCTAGACTCCTCTCTGAGAAGAAGTGTAGAAAACACAGTGGTCCTTTCTGCACTTCATGACTCAAAGGGAGAATCTCCCCTATAAAACTTGTCCAAAACTTCCACTTTGTCTGCAACAAACCCTTTATAGAAAACAACAGATGGTAAATGATAAAGGATCCTCTAAATGATACATAAAAGATGATAAGTGGTAAAGGATACTCTTTTAAATTTATGTTGAAAATATGCTAACAATGTGAAATTTTTCCAGGAAGGCCCACTTGCTTATATATGTGGATTTCTGTATCTGTTTTGAAGATTTGCTGTGTGTTCATTTCTGCATATGTCACAGATTTATGCCATAGAGGCAAGAGGCACCTGTATTACCACTCTATATATGAGTCAATCAAGTGGGTTGAATGTAGTCATGGGGTGGACTGTCACTGAGGCTCTCATCCCCTTACCCAAACAATCAATATTTGGTACAGGTTCCAAAAAGGTAAAGACCTGCACAGTTACAGGAAGAAAAGGAAAAGAACTAAATTTGGAAGAATAGATGGAAATTATGCTCATGCAAGCCCCATACCTGCTAAACTCATGTAAATTAGGAAATTAATAGTGTCTCTGGAGGACTGGGATGGTGATATTTGGGGTGATATTAATGACTATGATGAAGGAAAAGACAACTTCTCGTTTTCTCTCAGGTTCCTCTGAATATGAGTATAGACTCATAATTAAAGCAGATACACTTAGATGTCCTAGTTTGAAGGACAGGTGTCTGCCAATAAAGGCAGAAGCTTCTCTTTGAAATGGAGAATGTAAACCCCCTCCCTCCAAATTATTATAAATTTGAAATTAAGGGCCTCTCCGGCAAAGATATGGGAATTAGGAATAACAGTTCTTTACTGGGAAAATTAAAATAGAAACACAGTATTACAAAAACAATCCCAACCTTGACAGAGTCAGAATACAACCTGACACCCCGTCAGTCAGGGTGTTGGTAGCAGTCCCATTAAATGGTGGCTACAGTCCCCTGCAGTGGCAGATGTGGTTCAGTTGAAGCAGTGCTCCTGTAGGAGGGTGCAGCCTTCCTTCAAAAGTCCAGGGATGATGTAGAAATTATGTAGATGGTGGCTTCTCCTCTGGAATATAGTGGAAAGAAGGTAACTTGCTGTCCAAGAGCTCAATTGTTATCTAGGTAGGAAAGGCTTGGTTCCTCCCACTGGTTGGAGCATCTCCCAATGGGATGATGTAATTTTATCAGTCATACAATGGGACTTAATGGGCCAGCAGCAGGTGGTATCTTCCTGGAGGGAGGGTGGGTTGTGAAAAAGATAAAGGTGATTGCCCCATCTTGTCTTAAAGATGGCCCCTTAGCAGATGGTATGTGCCACGGAGATAAGGAATCACTACCCCACCCAGTTTTAACAGATGGTGATAGAACACACATTTCTGGCCACATCAACCCAACACAGTCACCAATGACAGTTGATAAAATTTTCAATAGATACAGGTGCACAGTATTCAAACCCAACACATGGTACTGAAAAAGCAGTGGTGTGATCTGAACAGAAAGGAGTGAGCATCAGTGAAGTAAATGGAGCACGTGGTGTTCACCAAACCACAGAAGTTAATTTGTGGCTCCTGGGGCAGAAGCACAAACTCCCTATTTGCTTCGTAATTAAATAACATAAAAAAATATTTTGGGGTTTGATGTTTTGCCTTGGTGCTTTCCAGACGGCCCTGTGTGGTTCTTCAGTATAAGTGCTAGCCACAGCCCTGGTAGAAACTATGAGACTACAGTGCAGGTACCCCAACCAGTGTCTGCACTGCCAGTTCAAAACTTACCTATGTTCCATAGCATGTTATTCCTGATATCTGTGCTGTGGAGCAAAATGTATTTTCTGATGTAATAGTAGCCTTAGAAAAATGGCACAGTATTTATATAACCCACTCCCCATACAATTCGTGGCCAGTCCAAAATCCAGATGGGAGACAGCACCTAACAAGTGATGACACACTACAGAAGTTGCTCTTTCATACATTAGAAACAGCCTGTGCAAATTAGAGGACTATTTAATTTTATGCAAGCATTCCCAGAGTGGATTGCTGCTCCAGGAGTTGCACAAATACCTTTGGTCAGAAAAAGGTCTGTCTACTTGATAATTAACCAAAGAACATAGGAGAGTTTCCCAATTACAGATGCCTTTGAATTCAGATCTATTGGCATTACAACAGCTTCATAAGTTTTCACCAATTTTAAGTGCACCTCTCCTCACCAAAGAAATACCAAAGACATTTGGTTAACCTATGCCACAGCAAAAGGGCAGCATAAGGCTGCTGCATGAATCATTGCAGCCGGCAAACAAAAAACAGGATATGGTGGATGTAGCACATAACTAGGGGTATAAGTACCATTGTTTTGCAGCATCAAATGAGGTAAAAATTATATGTATATATGTAAACTTCTATTTGTATGGGTTGGTGCCACACGATGGCAGAGGGCATCACTGAGCTGAGGAGGAAAGTGATCTCCAGTCTGGAGAAATAAATCTTCACAATCATTACTAAATGTAGCCAGGAAAGCACCAATCAAGATGTGATAGGTGAAAATTAATGGGAAGGACAATAAAACAGGCTAAAAATGCAGCCAAAATACAGGTGAATTTACTAAAATTATGAAGGAAAAGTAGGAGCTCCTTAAACACCAAGTGGTGTCAGCTGGGAGAGTAGTTACACCAATATTTGTGTCCCGCAGGTAACAACCTGCATTATTATGTTGCACAGAGCAATGTTTGGCCCAGAGATAGTTACTGCACAGTGGATTTTTCCTTCTTCCTAATAGCGTGACATGCTGGGACTCTCCTCTACAAAAATGTCATTATTTTCCCCTGCAGCACCCTAGAGGATGGCACGTGAAAGTTCTGTGTTTGTGTTAGTCCAAACCCTGACAATGCTGCTTCTCCAAACCAGTGATAGAAGAACCCTAGCGTGACTATGATTTAAAGCTCATATTAGGTGCACCAGCAGTGTTGGGACACACTCTGATGGCAGAAATTAAAATCTTTCCACCACTATCAATACTAATCAATATCATAATATTAATGCAATTAAGTCCACCTGCTCACCATTCCCGAATACATGTTATACAGGATTGTTAGCTGGATACATGGACAAACCCTATTCTATCCAAAATTATCCAGGACGGATGTTTTGACAGTACATAGTGCTTCAATATACAGCATATACCCTATAATTGTGCTGGGATAAAATCACTCTAGAAATGTCCTCTATCCATTAGTACGTAGATTATGGGCCCAACTAAATGGGAACAAACAACAAACTGTTGGTGTTGATACATGGGTTGATTGTGACCAACAGGCATTTATTTGTGAAAATAGTTCCATTAAGTCCCAATACATCTGTCTTGACACTCAACAATGTATTTGTCACTTTGAAATACATCCTTATGAAACCCCTGAGACTGTAGTTGTATATACTGGAAATGGATGTGTTTGTATGACAACCTTTTGTGATTCAATATTTACAGGCAGCACCACTGTAGAAACAGGTAATCACAAAAAAAGTCCTTAATTGTAATCTTACTGAAATTGTAGGATGTCACTTTAACTATTGAGCTCGTGTCACAATCCACCAATAGCTACAATCTAACTACAGATTGTTTCAAATGTTCCTACCCACCTCCACTGGAATGAAACTTACTTTTGTAAGAATACAACTGCAACATGATCACTTGAGTACATTTCTGAAGAGAAACCAGAGCAGCGAAGTATCCTGATTAACATCTATCTTCACAAAGTGAAGATACACAGTGTCCTAGAAAAACTGGAATGGGATGGAGAACACAACTGGTGGGACATCCACAGCACAAACTTTGAATCTAAAGCTTCATCTAATAATGTTTTTCTTAGCTTCACCATTATGCTTATTGATTAAAATAATTTTATATGCAGAAGTCTGATAAATCATAAAGCAAATGCTCCTTATTCGTTATGATGATTTCCCCTATAATGTAACTAATAGTAATATTTTATACTAAAAGATATTTGCTTACTTTGGATCTGCAAGTGTGCAAACATAGTATATAATTAACACTTATTTTGGCACTTAAACTAAACAGTTTATCAAATAATTGGACTCTTACCATTGATCTGTCATGTATTTATGGTATAGAGACAAGTGTCAGGTGTACTATGCCTTTATGAATCAATTAAGCAGAGTGACTGTATTTGTGGGCTGTTCTGTGATTTATGGGTCCCACTACTTAATCAAACTCAAAATAGTTGATGAAGGCTCCAAATGAGGTACAGTCCTGAGTGATAGCTGGGCCAATAAAGCCTCAAAGAAACCTTAAGAGGAACAAAATGACCTTATGAGCATCAATGCACTTGGGAGTGGAACACCAATCACACAGCTAAGGGGTTTTCCCAAGATTTCTTTATAAAGAAATGAAAAAAACCAAATAATTGTGAATATAGAGAGTTTTATGTACACCCTTCCCATTGTAAGAAATTTGACCTGAGCCAGACACTGCATCCCATAAATAAAATGACCTAAGTGAGCCTTCTTTGAGCTCTTGCTGTTCAGTGCTGCTGGATGGTGGTGATCTCCCCCTGGAGCTGGGATAACTCTCAAAGTTGCTCCTCAAGGCAGAGAGACCTTTTGCCAATGACAAATTTTTGAGTGAGCCCAGTCGGAGTTCCCCCTAAATTGTAACTGGACTGCATTCCAGGATGCTCTGCTCCAGCATCAAAACAAAAGAGATGAGGAAAGGGAAATATATTTCAGGTTGCATCTCACCTGATATCACTGAGTGGGTGAATAGCACTGGCTTGAGAGAATAGGCTTCTTCAGTAGTTTTGTGGGGATTTTTTTCTGCCTGAAAACCATCCTAGGATTTTACTGCATGGACCAGGTAATAAAATACCCAATGAAACTCGAGTCTGAAATCGTGGACTCTTCAGCAACTGGGAAATCAGATAACAATCAAATAAAATACCTTGGAAATAAATCTTAGAACTGAACAGAAGGTTTATAATTTCACGTTACAGCAGCACACATGAATGAGAAAACAGTTAATTTAGATCAATAGCATGTCAATGAATTTAAGGGCAGTACTGCAAAGAGTAGTCTATAGTAGTCAAGTATCATGTTTTTCAACAAACTATCTCATTAAATTCATTGAATAGACATATTGTGAACGTACATTAAAAACTCCTACAAGTGAGATATTTGTTTAGCCCTTAGAATGAGATTACTTTCATGCTTTCAGGTGTATGTTCTCATCATGTGTCACTATGCTGCCTGCAGTATATTAAAATTCATATTACAAACTCCATAGGATATTTGTATTATTAGCCTATACACTTGTTATAGTCCCTAAAACATGAATCCTTGTTTGTCCTTTTGCAGCCATATGAAATACTGTCTTATATTCATTTCTCTCATGATCTTCAATTATCAAGGCCATATTTTCTTTGCATGAACAACAAATAGTTCAACACCCTGTAAAAAACCAAAAAATTATACCACCTTTTTTTTTTTTCTTTTTGTGCTTGATTATGATAACAAAAAGGTGGCTTTGTTAAGAGCATGGATTTTCTGAGCAGAGAGGAATAAAATATGGCTGGTTTGAGCCTCTCCTGAGTCCCTGGGAAACATCTCAGTGATAAAAATTTAATACATTTTTATTTCTAAAAGGATGTATCCTGATGCTTTTTCCTTCTCAGGGCTCATGAATAGCTGTATAGGTCTATGACAAATGAAGGTCTATTTATCTGGCTGCTGTGTTACTTGTCAAAGTAACTTAGAGAAAAAAAGTAGATCTAAGATAAATAGAATGAGACTATGTTGCTTAAAGTGATGTGATTTTTGAAAAGTGCTGCACTTGTAACAGCTTTTATGGAATCCTTCAAACATGCATGTAATTATTTCTGCTTCTTGGATAAAATTGAAACTACACTTTCCTATTTTTTCATATCGTTCATATTTCTAGCATATAAAGTATATTGGAAGTAAAGTAACCTTATTTTTTTCTGGGCTTTTTTCCAGATAGACAGTATCACTTTTTTTTTGTCTATATAAGAGCTTTATTTTGACTTGTGAATTGGTCAATAGAAGTTAGAAGTCTCTCACGTACATGTACAATGAAAGAAAGTCTCCCTGGAAGTATAGACACAACTGTAATATGGCAGATTTTTTTTTTTTTTTGCTACCATTCAGTGCAGAGAGGTAATATCTTCAGGTTTGTACTTATGATACCCAGTTTAGAAATTATCACCTAACTCAGGTGTCAGAGTTGGCATTGGTTGGTATTGTTTTCTTCTCATGGACAGCTGAAGGACCTGTGCTTCTTAAGCAGGTCCATTAAGTTAATTATAAGTTTACATACTGTGGTGAACATTTAAAAATGAGAGTTACAAAATGGATTTGGTCCATGTGAGAAATTACAGCTGCTCCTGAAATTTCAGCCATGGTAGAGCTTAATATGATGTGCGTGGTAAGATGGAAATTCATGGAAAGGCTGAGGAAAATACAGTTACCTAGTGTGACATCTTTCAAAAGGGCTAATGAAAGGCAGTGACATTACTGCTGAACCTAAAATTCAATGCTCCTTAAATCTAATTATCTTCAGGTAGTGAAGAACATAGGGCAAATCAAAATTTCAATTAATATTATCCAACCGTTTGTGAAGTTGTCTACGAGCTTAACTTATATTTCATTTAAAATACTGAGGCAATATTAATGATTTTCCTGAAAACTAGTCCTAAATCAAAACACATTCTACTGTATGGTTGGTGCTTCACCAAAAATGGCTGGCCACATCCCAGAAAGTTTACAGAGAAATCAATGAGACAAAAGTGCTGGGAGAAATATTTTTTACGGGTGTGGAACTATTCCATAAAAGAATAAGACTATTTTCTTAAGTTTTGGAAATCTCTGTCCCAGAGGGCATTCACACATTCCCAGGTGTGAATTTACAGGTCTGAACTCTTTCTCCTTGGCCCACCATATTAAAATTCAGTTGAAGAAATTAACAAAGTAATTCCTTAAACCAAGATAAATTTCTCTTTGGGATTCTTTTACTGTCTGTAATCTAGCAGGTTTCCTGCCCTTCAGAGAAATTACCTAAATAAAGAGGCCTGGACTTCAGAAATGTAAAATATTTAGTGGTTCCATGAAACTTACAGAAATCAGAGTCCAAAAATTGTCCTAAAAGCATTCAGAAAATTATTGCAGAACCTGAAATTAGATTAAAAACAGAGACAAGAGAAAGAAGTATGATGGTGATGAAGCAAGAAAAACTTGTTTGTGATGTTTCTGTTGGTACATATACATTGATGGTGTTAATTTTACTACTGTAGTGGATTTTCCCCCTAGAATTTCTGAATCTAAAGAAAAATTTTTCGTATGGGGATATTGGGCTAAAACTATGCTGCAGACATGGAATATATAACCACTTTTTAGAAGGATAGGTTCCTTGTAAGTTGTTTGAAAGCAAGTTTTAATTTGACTTGTCTCCTGCGTTTTTGCATGAAAAGAAGCTTGTGATCATCACAGCCTTTCAGAGAAAGTTCCTCCAGGAGCCAAAGTAAATGTTTTGAAGACTGTATTATCATGCCATTGTTGGAAAAGGTGTTAAATTTCAAAATCTACTAGGGTTTTATTGTGTGTGTGTGTGTGTGTGTGTGTGTGTGTGTGTGTGTGTGTGTGTGTGTGTGTGTGTTTGTGTGGTTTGGTTTGATTTAATTTTTGTTTGGTTTGGGGTCTTTCCTGTTTGGCTTTATTGTTTTCAATTTTTATTATTAACTTGTTTTTCCTAAATAAACTAATAAACTTTTAGTTTATTTAGAAAATTTGGATATTTCAAACAATTTTAATATTTTGGTTTGTTTGGTTTTGGGGCTTTTTAAAAATTATCGTTTCTTTGTGAAGGACACTGCCTGGCTAATTCTTTCCAGAACATGATTTATTTTATGGAACAGAACCTCAGTGTTTCTGCAAGTACATGACTGATTGTTTTCTTCTCCACCTCATATGCTGTAACAACAGGTTTAATTATGCCATTTAATTTAGGGTTATTGTGCTACACAAGTTTAACAAGCCCATTTGCTTGTGGCAGGCAGAACACTGCTTTCATCAGACCTCTAAAATATACATTGTGTCAAAGAGCTGCAATTAATCTCTGCCGTTGGTTCTGTATCATTAAAAGCATGCTTTAGGTCTATGTGATCCAAAAGAAATCCAGCTTCTGTTTACTGATGTCAATTAAAATTAATCCCATTGCAATAAGCTTTGTCAGCCCCAGGAACTCTCAGTTTATTCCACAATGAAAAGTTAAGTTTATCTGTGTTTTACTTGTGTTTTTAGGAAAATCTCATCCATGTTTGGTTTTGTTTGTTTTTTTCTCTCTCTTTTTTTTTTTTTTTTTTTTTTTCTCTCTTGTGGCTATTTTATATACTGCTTTTTACAGCAACCATGTAAGGGAAGAATCTTTGCTATGGAGGGTAAAAGTGGTTGGTTCAACCCTTGCTTTATACTGGTCACGTGAACATAAGGGGTTTTCTAGAGTAAAAGTCACTCTCATTTTGTTCTCAAGACTTAACTGACAGCATATGTCATTCAAAGTGCCAAACATGGTTTGTATAATGATTGCTACAGCACTTAAATTAAATATTTGTTATATTTCAGCTGAATCTTTAAATCACAACCTCAAGATGTATTTATAAAATATTAAATTAGAAGACATGTAAAATATGTGGACTTCGTGAATTCTACAATTATTCATAGTTCATATGTTAAAAAATATAATCTTGTAAATCAGAATAGATTTCAATATGAAGTAAATATTGGATTTGCACATTTTGATATACTGACTTACAGAACAGATTAACACCAGATCTGTGTAAATGACTTTGACAGGATGTTTCTATAGCTGTAATGTTGCTTTTGTGTACTTTATGTTATTCACTATAAACCTCTTAATTGCTAACTAAAAAGCTTTCGTGACAACATCCTTTACTTTTAAAACATAAATTGGGGTTCTGATATTTAAAGAAGAATTAGTAAAGAACAGGTGTTTGCACCACATACAGCTTCCTGACAAACACCTTCCTTCCCATAAAATCAATTCCTGTACAACTGCACCTGTAAAACATCTGTGCAATATGTATCTCTCAAGGTTTCCTAGACTTTTTAAAGTGTCTATAAACGTGTCATGATTTGGTATGATTGCATACTTCAAATGCTGAAATTCTCATGAGGATTGTGAGGGGTGACCACTTGGGCATTTGTCATTAATGAATAGTACTGCCTACAAACAGAGAAGTGAAGAAAAGATGTAGTGAAGGCTCTGCCATGAAATTGTTTTCATACCTCATTTACATCAACAGGGATTTCATCTTAAGGATCTTTGTGGCACAATTGAGCTGAAGATTTCTTTTCTTCTCAGCGCTTACAGGAGCTGACCAAGTGCAGCAAGCCTTCAATAACATTTTAGAGGTGACTGTTTCACCTATGAATTTTTTTTTTAAATTTCACTTTCAGGTGCTTTACTTTGTAAATGATATTACATTTGTTGACTGTCGACAACATCAATGGGATATTTATTTATGCTTCTGCCCCAGTAAATCTACCACTTCATAAAACTTTTATTACCAAAGTACAAAAGCATCAATAATTGGATGTCAAAAAAGTAAAGGGTGCTATAATTTCAGCCATTAATATCAGAGCTGAGGGTGCTGTGTAAACAAGCATCAATTGTATATATTTCTCTTGTATGTGGTTTGTGACAATCACGGCTCTAAAACTGGAATCTGACAACTTTTATTAATACTGGAAATTAATAACTGAGCATAAACATGAGCTGGTAACTGAAATAATGAAACCTATAATATTTTATGTTCTAGCTGTTTTTTCCTCTGGAATATACCTTGCCTAGTTGTGTTTGCTTTAACATATGATGCTCTCTTCCTAAAAGACATTTTTTAAAGGTGTTTAATAATATAACTCCTTTTTTTTCCAGTTACATGTGTTTTGATAGTTTTGTGACTAAAAATTTCATCTTTTTTGCAATAAAAGCCCTTTTCATTAAATTTTGTGGACACTTCATTTCCTAAAGCGTTCTTCAGAACTGCAAATGGTACACGTTTCAAGTGTCTATTCACCTGAAGATAGAGTATTAGGATGCATGGGGGTTCTTCCCTGCCCTGTCCCCTCTTCACTTAAAGAATATTATCTTGCATTTCAACTTATGCTCAACCATGGGAGGAAAGGTAACTGGACACCTGGCAACCATTACTGGTATGGATGCCAAGATGATTTTTTGTCTTTTTTTTACTATACTTTTAATATAACTTCTATGTATCCTCAGTATTCTTAGCATGCATACTTTTAATTTCTTAAGTCTGATAACTTAGCATAGCCCTAGTTTTTGTTAGCCCAGGAGACCAAGCATCCTAGAGGCCTCGTAGCAGGAGACTGGAAAACCCTACATTATTTTGAGAAACCAAGGCCCCCTCTACAACATATCCTGTAAACGAGAGCTTTGGCCCATCCACGGGCAAATTCCTCAGATGGGGGAATATGATGCCTTTCATCCAGGCCTCCCATTTTGACACCCTTGTTAGATATGCTAATTTGTATGGTCTATAAATTGTATATGTGATCTATCGTATGGGCACATTGAGTCGCATCCCACCTTTGGGAAGTGGGGCTCCAATCAGGATCCTTATTAAAATACGGAGCTAAAATCCTCTTATCCTTTAGCTGTGTTTGGCTCCCAGTTTTATAAGGAGAGGAAAGACATCAGCATCAAAAGTTTCAAACATTTTGTTTCTTCTGCTATGACATGCAGTTTGCCCAGGATTCCAGAATTTCTCCAGATGGACTGTTGCCTCACTCAGTCACTTAGAAAAGTTGGTATGAGCTGCCTTTGGTAGAAATATGTATCTATTTGCAGCAAAGCTACACATTTTTGGAAATATACCATCTGAGAAGGAGCATGAGTAAGTTTGGATTTACCTTGTCAGTGCTGGTAGAGAATAAAATTAGCATGACTCTATCTGTCTTT
Source organism: Muscicapa striata striata (assembly GCA_030060385.1). Classification (NCBI taxonomy): domain Eukaryota; kingdom Metazoa; phylum Chordata; class Aves; order Passeriformes; family Muscicapidae; genus Muscicapa; species Muscicapa striata. The sequence continues at coordinate 2,572,289 of JAREIS010000076.1, read as the reverse complement.
ATCCATGTCCCCACAGCATTGCTGAAATTAAATAACAACAGGTTTACAAATTAAATAATTACAGGTATATAAGCAAAACATAGTGAGAAACAGGCAAACAGCAAAATGATAGTATTGTGTTTTATCAAGACTCAGTGGTGTACTCAGATGCTATACTGTTTTATTATTTTTATTATTTTTATTTATCCCCCATTCCCTTTAATTTAAACCCTTGCTTTCTTCAGAAAAGAAATAGCATGCTTTTTTGGGTTATTAATGGTATGTGGTTCGAGCTTTTCTGCACCTCCATTATATCAAGGGCCAGAGTAGTCAGACAAATGTATGCTCACCCATCACTTTTGTTTCATCACTGAGACCTTGATCTATCTTTATCTTTGTTTATCACATACACCTGTCCTCATTACAGCAGATTGGAGTCAGTGGTGCCAAAATCTGAATTTTTATGTGTACCAGCTATCTTATATGCCAAGCCCACATCATAGCATTTGAGATCCCACTGTGTAAACTCCTGGGGTAAAAGAAAAGCCTTCATTATATCAGTTTAAGATTTCTATAAGCACCTATAGGGAGATTTTCTTGTATTCAAGTGTACAGGTATTCTGAGGTAACAAAGAAGACACCTCAGATATAACTAAATACTTATTCACCAGTGAATGATGCATGAAGCTTAGCCATTTGGGGACAAAATGATCATCTGTGCATAACTAATAGAAAATAGCCTATGTGCTCATCTTGAGGTGTTAATTCCATTTTGGTTTGTTTTTCTTTAATTTTTTTCAATTTCTTATGAAGATTTATTAACAGTCAGTTGCTCTTGGTGCCAGACTCTGATAAGCTCTTGTCTACACTGTAGTGAATTCAGATGATCATTGGAATAAATCATAGCTTGATTTTCATTCTCTGAGCAGCTCAGTATTTTGTGGGCAGATTTACAGTGAAATGGTTACATAAGAAAATTCAGTCTTGTGAATGCAAAGGTAAGTTCCACAGGGTGATATTACATACATTTTGTGGGTACGGAAACCCAGCTTTTGGGCAAAGAACGATTGGTTGTTTTGAACTATGGCAGTGAGAAATTTCTTCTAATGATTAGAAATAGTGACAGAAAAGGTGTAGCTGTGTTTCTTAAAATGCCTTTGGACATCAGCAGAAAATGGTCTCTAAAAAATTGTCCTCAACTCTTTTCGTACCAGTCTGTTTCAGATTTTCTTTGTACATTGACTCTGTTCTACAACTAAAGGTATCAGCAAAATTTTAAGTCCTCAGTGATGAAGCAAGGATTAAGATTGAGTATGCTTGTTACATGCAAAATTGCAGATAAAAACCAATTTCCAAATACAAATAAGCATGTGAAGTCATGCCTCTGCGCCTTGTCAAAAATCTTTATATTACCTATTAAATCATCTTCCTCTTTCATCTGTGCAGTAATTATAAATAGATTCACAATGAATTCTCAATTCTGCACATGTAAATCATGCCACATATCATTATCTGATAGAGCTGAGTAAGGCACACATGGCAGCTGAGGTGCTGAAATACCAGTCCAGGCAGAAAGCTGTATCTCTTAGCAATAACTACTCTGTGCTACAGACTAACAGGGAGTCAATAAATAAAATATTCAAAATTTCTCTGAAACCTGGAGCAATACCAAAGATGAGTAATGATTTGCTTGAAGTTAAACGGAGACAAGAGTGGAAAAGGCAAAAAGAAATCTCAGCAAAGGGCTAAAACCTCCAATTGATTGTAGACAAAAAATATTTATGACTGACTGGTATGTTTACTCCTTCTTTAAATGCCTAACTTTGATAATAGTTTCCTCCATTACTCTTCCATTACTTCTTTTAAGAAGCTGCAGCTTTGAAGGACGAATTTAGTATGCTTTATCACTAGAAAGTAGTACCTGAAGAGAATTATCCTATTTGTGATATAAGTTCCTTGTGGAGGGAAACATGCTGGGACAGGGGAAACCTCCCTGTGTGCCTGGTAAGCAATGCAGCTCAGTGCAGTTTGCCACTAATAGTCAGAGCACACTTTCTACCTGCTCATTTACAATATGGATTGTTTTATATTAGCCTTCTTTTTAAAATTGAAATGAATTTACTGCTTAATAGAAAAGCTGTGGAGAGAACTTTTTGGTGCAGTTCTTTTTGTTCATTATGGGCTGCAAAACAACAAACCTCTTTTATACCATTCCATGAGATTACTTTTCTTCCCTAGCACTCCAAAAATATATATGTGTAGCAGCTGAATTAATGTTCCTTTAATGAGAAAGAGAAGATAACTGAGTGTAGTTTATTGAAAAATAATTTTCATTTTGTTTGACTGTTGCTTTTTATGCCCAGATTGTGTTTTAATTAACAATGACACAGATACTTTGCTGGCAAAATTTATTCAGATGAACCACAACATACAATGAAAATGGCAGGATTGAGTGTAACACCATGATTTTCTGTTTTTCCCCTCCCCCAAATTTCCACTAACTGTTGTGTTCCTCCATTAAACCAACATTACGGCGAAAAAAAGAGAAGACAGAAGAAGTGAGCTTTCCATGATGAGAAAAATATTGTTGATTCTGCTGGCAGAGTAATTCACCAGCTCATTTCCATCAGCTTTTATTTCACAGCAATTGTAAAATAAACCACTCGTAGCACATGCTGTTAATCTCTAGTCCCTGGGGTGTAACTGCTGTTACACAGTATGGGTCATGTGCTAGCTAAAGTGTGCATTAAAAAGGTAGAAATTAATAGTGGTAGATCTGATTCCAAGCTAAATGGTATTCAACGGGCAAGGTAATTCCCTTAATGGCTGCCACCAGTAAATTGCCATGCATGTTTCTTTTTAAAATCCTGATTTCCTCAATTTACAGAAGAAAAAGCAAAAAAATCCATTATCACAGCAAATTCTAAAGAAAATTCTTTCAGGACAAAGCCTACATGATTACTGTGATGTTCATCTATCCTCTGTTTCCTTCTTCCCTGGCTCATCTTGTGCAACTGCAAAAATGGAGCACTAGTGTTAATGTCAGTGTTTTATTTCCTACAGGGTTAGTTATCTCACCTAGCTTTTTTCACCAGTCTCAAAAACTTTAGCATTAGATTACACATCTATTCAGTGGCTCTCTCATAAAATATATTGCAAGAAAGAATACCAGTTTTCTTTTCTTTCTATAAAATTGTTCACCTATAAAATAAGCATTAAACCAGCTTCAAAGCACACAGGTTACAGAAACTTTTGTACTGCTGAATTCTTATTAATGTTTTTTTAAAAGTGTATTCTAATTTTAAGGAACAGTGAAACCCCTGACAGGAGAAAAACTGCAAAGTAGGAAATGGAGACAAAAAATATGTCTCAAAGCTGCTTTTCTCATTTCACATGTATAAATAAATTAGAACTCAAATCTGGGTTTGGAGCACATTGAGAGTCTCGGTAGCACTTTGCATATCTTTGAGATATTGTGGTCTCAGGGATTTGTGTTTTGTTATGAGAATATATTCAAACTTCCTTTCCCAAAGCATGAAACATCCAATCTGGTTCTTAGTGAAGCGAGTAGAAAAACAGGCATTGATTTCCATGTGGGAGAGGGAAGATTGGTCCCCAAATGAATTTACCACTTAATGCTAGCTTTATGTATTGTAATACAGGATAAAATGTTCTGAATAAAATAACTCTCTCCTTCTTGCCTTCTGCACACCTCATGGTACTGCTGAGTTGGCATGTAAGGAAGGAGCGATAAAGAGGAATAATCAACTACTAGCTTACATTTCCATTGACAAAAGCAGACTATTTCCCTCCTGAGGCAAAGGAGGCAGCAAGGAAAAATGTGTAATTCTTAACTAGACTGTTTCAGCAGCTGCTCTGTCTCTCTCCAAGGAAGATTAAGTCATCATGAACCCTTAACTTCTATTAGGACTGATTGTTAAAGAACAATAGAGAACTTCAGATGGAAAACCCCACAAAAAATAACCACTAAACCCTAAATTTATATTATTTTTTTTTTTTTTTTGCCTGGTGTCTAATAGAATTTCATTGCCATGCCTTTCTATTGATTATTAGTTTATTCTTGCTGCCTCCTTGATAAATAGATATGTTATATGTAGTAACATACATTTGTATTTTATTTCCTAGCTTTCTCATACGGTATCACAAATAAGGTAGCTGGAAGGAAATAATGCTGTACTAGGTATTCTTCAATACTAGAAATACATTGTTCTCTCTCTTTTCACTAGAGAATTATAATTGTTACAGAGCTGCCTTTAAAAAAACTTTAAATATTGGAAATTTGTCATCCTAAATCTTATCATCATTCCAGTATTCTTCCAGTTATTTCTTATATCATATAGGAAGAATAACTGGAATATTGTTACTACATTCGTCTACTGCTATTAAACACTTGTATAAAGAGTAAATAGATAGGTTGAGAGAAAAGGGATACTTAAGGCTCAATAGAAGGATGTATTAGATAAAATTTTTTGAAGTGTTGAGCATTTTCGGACAGTTGAAGAAGATCTTTTATTTTATTGTGTATGTATTTGACATCTTGCTGTCATTTTTTAATTGACCTGCTTTATTTAAGCAGGACTCATGCAAATCAACAGCTATGTTTCATAAATACAAATCTAGTAGTTTTTTGAGTAGTTTTTTTCCTGCTCTATGTGACTGGAGAAATGTCAATGTTTCTGACCTGAGAGAGGCCTTCTAAAATGATTTGTCCTTTTAAGGCAATCATGTAAGTAAGAATTAACATAGATGTTTTTGCAGGACCACATCAGACCAAGGTAATAGAAACTTGCTTGTGTTTGGATATTACATAAAGAAGTCTTTAAAAACCTTGATTACCATGAGTTTGCAGGTCAAACTGTGGTACTTCATCCCATTGTGCTGGCCTTCACAAGTCAGTGTATACAAGAACAGCTGTATGTGGGAGCTTGCTGAATGAGCTATGTAATTGAAATATATCTGCTTTCCCAACACTAGTCTTTGTCTTGGCTTAAATGCTAAGTTGTATAAGCATCTCTAACCTCCTGCTAGTTGGATTGAATTTATTAGGAGTTCCAGGTGTTTGGCTTTTCATAGGAGTTAGAACTTCTAAAAAAGTATTTTTTTTAATTAAGTTGAGTATGGGGAGGGCAGAAGAAAGCAAGGGTACTAAAATGTCACGTAGAGAAGTTTACTATTGAAATCAAATACTTGAAATCTGTTCCTTCAGCTCTATGGATGTGCTTTACCTAAAGAGTCCCTTGTTCCAAGGGCTCATTATCAAATTACTCACACCACACTCACACTTGGAGAGGTGTCATGATCCCCTCAGCCCGAGCTGGAATCGTGATGGTTCATTCGACCCCAGGGTGCAAAAGACAAAAGAAAGAGACTCAGGTTTTATTCAGCAGCAAGCAGCAATGCAGTTTATTGGGTGTAAACAATTGCTATAGAACAGTGAGAGAGAGAGAGAGAGAGAGGATGGGGTATAGCTACCAACAGATGAGACGCATCCTCGTGGTTGTCCAATGAGACGCATCTTCAATCTGTTGGGGAGAAAGAGATCTGAGAGTCTCTTTAAGAAAGTCACTTTTCATAGTCCTTTTCCAAAGAGAGTGGCCTCTGGCCAAAAGGTGGGAAGATTTATGGACTATTGTATGTGGAGATGGTAGCTCCATGACACAGGTGTGGGGACAGGGTGCAATAACCAGTACCTTGCAGTGTGCCATGACAAGCACCAAGCACACCTACCAACAGTCCTTGGCCCGCAAGCATCCACCTTAGCCAGGCCGGAGCTCCGGTTCAGGGTGAGTGGTGGGGTCCTGGGGTTCAGTCTCTGATGATGGTCGTCAGGCAGATCAGAGAAACTTCGGACCGACTCTTACAAGGTGTCAAGCAGTACCAATCCACAGACAAAACATTCACCAGAGGGAGGACTTCGAAAGGCCACTTCTGCCTTTTTCCTGTAGTATGATGCTTTCTAATGTACCTTTTAGACAGAGTGTTTGCAAGATCAAACCAGCAGTGGCAGAGATTAAAAGACGCTTTCTGTCCTAAATGAGTTCTGTATTTCTAGCAACAGCATGCTTGAAATATTTGGATATCTCATTTCAGTGTTATTTGTTTAAAGAAACTCAGCTGCCAGACCAGCGCATATGATCCCACAGTCCATCTGATGGAGAATACAGAATGTGGAGAAAAATATCATTATTACGTATTTGGCATCCAGAAATTTATAGTATGCTACTTGTGCTGTGCATGTTCTGTTACTCATTGGTGATTACATTTAGCGCAATAGAGTTTTAAATAAGAACTGATTTCTCCTTTCTCCATAAAGAATAATAGAATGTGACTTCCATATGAATCCAATATTTGACAATTAAAATCCACAGTGTCATACTTTCCAGTTACAATATTTTTAAGTGAATGCTTTATTTTATACAAGGTCTACTCAAACATTTGACAGATTAGTCAGGCTATTTATGTCAAGTGTATTCTAGGGTAAATTTCCCCATATTCTTTATATTTATTTTAGGTTTTGGTTTTTCTTTTTTGTTTTTGGTTTTTTTTTTTTTCAGAAGAAACCCCTTTATTTATATTTTTAATATCTTGATTGATTTTTCTGATTCTTATGGTATAGATATTTCAGAATACAGTAGCAACATTTCTGTGTCTTTTTATTTCTTTGGCAAATATGTAGTTTCTGCATGGAAAATGGAAAGACACTCTTAGGATGTTTCTAGCATGACTTGAAAGAAAACTGGAAACCGTACCATAAACAATCTGCTCTGTGTAATGAAGAACACAGTGGAGATATAGTAAAGAATGGAGATGTAAAATGCTGATGGAGAGAAAGGAATGGAATAAATATTTTAAACTTTTTTTTCTTACTGTATTTTTGGATGTTCCTAAATCTTTCCTATCATTAATATACAATAGTTTTACCCAATTTATTTATTGAGCTTATAATTGCTTTTCTAATGAACAGAAGTCATTTATGGTTAGCAAGTTATGACTGACAGTTATGTTGATAAAGACAAATTCAGAATCTGCTTTGGATTCTTACGGATTCTGACTCTATGGACCTGAATGTCATTTTCAAGTACCATCCAAATGTTTATCATTATCTTTTCTAGAAGAAAGAAGTGCTCCTCAAAGACAAAACAAAACAAAACAAAACAAAACAAAACAAAACAAAGAAAAACAAAACAAAAAAAAACAAAAAAGAGAAAAACAAAACAAACCCCTTTATTTTCTTGTTTGTTCACATCATTTTCCCATCAAATTGGTGTTAACTTTTTAATCTTGAAAGCAGTCCCATCATCAAATGAGCTCAACTGATTACAAGGTTCAGACTCTAGAAGAATTGCTTCTGCTAAACCCTATTATACTCAATAATAATAATAATAATAGTAATAATAATAATAATAATAATCATAATCATAATGAAAAAGCTCAGATATGTTAAAAATAATGCACATTGTACAAGCTTCAGAGGCAGTGTCACTCTGAGTTGGCATGTCAGTTGAATGCATCTGACACAAATCTTTTTTAAATGTTGTTAGAGAATATGACTTATGTTATTAATCCTCTTTTTCTACCAGCTCCCTTAACAAAAAACTTCTGTTTCCAAGTATGTTTGAAATTGCTGGTATCACATGCTAACACAAGTGGTGCCTAAGAACATCAGATGGTAAATCCAAGCATATTAATTACATCATTAAACTAACATTTGGTATACCACTGAGATACATTACAATAACAATAACCTTCATGTGTAATAAGATGCACAGCCAGCGCATAATGTGGGAGCTATGTACAACTGAGACATTCTATCCTATACTTGCATGGGGTAATTGAATTGAGTCAAAAATAAGTAAGAACACACTGCTTTAAAATACACTGTCCTGCTTTTTATATAAGTCTCTGTATGTAAAGGGGTATGTGATTCATGTCTGAATATCGTCACACTCTGAAAGCCAGATAAACTATTTCAGAGAAGTCAGAGTTGCTTGGTTGCATCTGTTGAAAACAGTCTGTGCTGTGTATGAGAGCTCATTTCAGTAGAGTAATTGCCATAGCTGAGATAAAGCCTGTGCTAAATGCCATTTTCAGCTGACAAACACATGAAACCAAGCACCACTAAATGATTCAGTTGTTCTGAGAGCTTAGCTCTATGTCTGGGATAAAACCATTTGTCTTGACTTCAAAATAAATAAACAAATGCAAAACCAGAACAGAATGAAACAGCTTAGACCAGAGGGTGGGAAAAAGTCAGTTAATATACCAAGTCAAGTGGAGAGAGAAGTTTGAGAAATAACTGGTAGAAACTCCTAACAATTATCTTAAACACTTTTTCTTTTGCTACATACTGTTTATAGGTCATCAGAATGCAAATTTCCACTACATTAGCAAGTAACCAGAAGAATGTTGTTCCTTAAATTGATAGCAGTCTAAATGTACTAAAAGCCACATTTTTAACAGATTGCCAAAAGATGAGGCATGCACATATTACAAAGAGTGGGGTGTTGAGAAGTTATACATCATTGCTAAAATATTCCTAACTAGAGAAAAGATGGAAGTAGTTTTAAAGCCCTTCGCATTAAAAATAACCAGTTTTTAAAAATGTAAGAAAAAAAAAAATAAAGGTGCGTGTAGGGGGAAGTCTCATGTCTTTCCTCACAATAAGGAACTGTTAAACTGCAAGCAACATTTTTTTTTCTCACTGGAAAAATGTCGGACAATTCCCATTGAGCTAAAAAAAGGTTTATTGACTTCAAAAGGTTACTGATGCCAGGTGACACTTACTAAATATTTTATGTTGCAGGAGACAAATGTGGTGTAGCTGTCTCTGAAATACAGTCACAAGCTGAGAAGTTACTCTAGCTCATGACACAGTGTGATACAATACAGAGAACTGAGCTTGGCTTCCAAAACCAGAGTAAAAGAACTAATACGATGTCATGTTAAAGGTAAAATGTTCTTCCTCCACACTTTTTGTGCCCTGTTCTTCATCTAGATGTGATCCACAGTGATTAAAGCTGGCAAAGGTGGTGTGTGTATCATCTCGGATTTTCTGCATTGTACTTCCAGACCCAGCTGCAGAGCTCTTGTTGGCCAAAAGCCTGGCAGGACCCTAAACTCAGCATCCATTTTATTTTATTTAATGTCTTTGAAATCCAGGCTTTATTTTCTATTTCAGCTTTATTGTAGAAAGTAGAAAAAGTCCTGCTTTTCATTCACCTTTTGTGTAATAGGCAGGGCAGGAAGTGTTCTCCCTCTCAAGACTTTACAGTGTATTTCTTGGAAACACCTGGCCATTTGCAGTCTCTCAGTGCTGAATGTCATGTAAACAATAAACAACATGGAATACCATGCTGTTACACCTGGAAGGATATTGGAGCTGAGTGGTGTGCTACCAGTAGCAGGAGAATTTCAGTAAGGAGGAAATATGTGGAAAAAGTCATGCAAAAAAGGCAAGGACAAGAAATTTTAGCATCTAAAATAGAAGCTAGTCAAAACCTCTTTCTAAATGTCTCTCTTTGTACTTCTAAACATTTTGTCTGTTGATGAATGAAGAATGAATGAACTGCAACATGTGCCATTAATATTTTCTATCAGTGAGACATATATATATACATATATATATATAATATATATATAATTTATAGTAAATATAACATGATTTACTGAATTAAAAACTGACCTCAGGTTTTATCTGTATGCAAATCAAACCTGGAAAGGAGCAGATCAAGAACATGAAACACAAAATACACAAAAGATTATAGAACGGTATTTTAAAGCAGCTTGTTTTAAAGCAGTTTCTAGTAATTGTTTCATTATTTTTTAGACCGTGTTGCTTTTATCAAACATATTATAAGTGAATAAACAAAAAGTAGTAAATTTTATGTTTTCTTTGCACTGTAGAAAATCTCTCATTGATCAAATAAAATAGATTGCTCTTATTGTTTAAATAAAAAAGAAATACATTTTTAGAGAAAGAGAGAAGTCCTGGGTAGTAATGAATTAAAATGTTGAGAGATAATGTTGATTTTTTTGCTTTATCAAGTATTTTAATGAAATTTCGTGTAGATAGGGTTTTTATTTTTCAGTGGTCTGTGTCAAACTGTTTCAGATGAGACAGTATATGCAGAGGGATTGGTATCTGAGAAGTCTGTCTCCATGACCAAAGTATCTAATACCACTCTGTACTGTTTCCAGGCAGCAGCCTGTGCAGATGCACCAGCATATTTGTCTCACTGCTGGATATGTCCATTATAGGATTTTTCCTTTAGCACATCATGCAGGTTTTTTTGGGAAATCGTTCTAAAGCAAGCAGCTGTTCTGGTATCTGAAGGGTGCCAGCTCTGGGTGAAATGTACAAGTTCTTCATAGAATCACAGAATGCCTTGTCTTGGGACACCCCTTAAGGATTGCCTAGTTTCAACCCTCACACCATAGGGACACCTTCCATTAGAGCAAATTGCTCAGACCCCCATTCAACCTGACCTTGAACACTTTGGGAGTGCCCACAGCTTCTCTGAGCAACCTGTTTCAGTGCCTCAGTAAGAAGCACAGTAAATATTTTCTTCCCAATATCTGTTCTAAACCTGTTCTCTTTCAGTTTGAATCCATTACCCTTTGTCTTGTCACTTCAGTCTCTTGTAAACAGCTTCACTCCAAATTTCTTGTAAAGTCCCTTCAGGTACTGTAAGGCCTCAATTGGGTTGAAAGCCTTCTCTTTTCCAGGCTTTACAATCTCAAATCTCTCACCCTTTCCCTGCAGGAGAGGTACTCTCTCCCTCTAATCATGTCCCACCCATGGACTTGCTCCAGCAGGTTGATTTCCCTGCTGTGCTGGGACCCCAGAGCAGCCCTCCATGGGGGTCTCATGAGAGTAGAGTTCTTCACTTGGTACTCTGTGGGTGCTTTTCTGTAGGCATTATGATTATGTTGCTAGATAGGATAATGATGATGTAGCACAGTTCCTGTCTTAAGAAGCAGAGGCTTGTAAGTGTGCCACTGTCTTATGACAGCTTTGCAGGTCATCGGGTGCACTGCTGGCAAGCTTTTGCTGAAATCTGAAGGGAAGCACGAGCATTGGCCCTGCCAGTAGCATCAGGAGTGGGAGTAAAGAGAGGACAATGTGGATTGACATTTCCTTGGATCAGAGTTGTACTCTGTTAAGTAATTTCTAGGCTTCTGCAGTACATGTTGACTAATGAGAAAAGATTGAGCTAGAGGGTTTTGCTGACCAGTAGAGGCTGCAAAATACTGTGATGGCAAGTGACACTTTTCTGGGATGTGTGTGACAACATTTTGACAGCAGAGGGGATTTTTTGCTCAGTTTGTTTACCCAGATGATTAATTCTAGGTAGGCTCTGCTATTAAAATAATGTTTCTTGGCCCAGAAGTGATCAGTGTTAGCCATAGATTTGCATGTGGAATGAGATTTATGGAAACATTTTCAGTCCTTCTGCAATGGGCCTTACATTGAATGGGTGGAAAGAAATACTTCAGTACAATATTTCATTGTTGACAGGTCTAACATTTTTCAGACACAAAGATATGAAAAGATGTGCTACACCTGGAGAAGCTGAGAATGTTAAGTTTATTTAAATACTGGATAGTTTAAGAGAGACTAACTTTCATTAGCTATGAACTTGAGTCCCAGGACTGAAATTTCTTTATTTTATATGGGTCCTTGTTTGTTGATCTTACTGTATTTGGACTCAGAATGATGATTTTGCCTTAGGAGGTTAGGGACTTTATTTTACAGATGCGTAGTATTTGCACATTACCAAGAGTAATCTATCTGAGATTATAAATGTACTTGCATTTTCTGATTATATGAAAGTAGCTGGTAAAAAAACAAATGCAAAAATGTGTTCTGCTGACATGTAGCCAGGCTATTTTTTTAAATTTTTATTCCAAGATTAAAAGCTAAAACTAAAATCAAGTTAATTTCATCAAGATTGGATTTGGTGCTATGTACAGGCATTCAGAAGTACAAAAATATTTTGTGGAATTACTTGAAATATAAATCGAAATGAAATCATATTGCCCCTTATGAAATATTTATGAAATTGCACTATTTTTGGAAACTGTCCTTCCTCACATAAGAAACATGGTTTTCATAAAGTTACACTTTTCTTTAATTGTAATTTACATAATTAGATAATTTATTTTTTTAAAATAGTTTTACTTTTTAAATAGGAGGAGAAATTATATCAAGTTCTGCCAAACTGTGATATTTGAATTAACAACAAGAAAAGTGCAGAAACAGAGCTGAATACACTGAAGTAGTGCTGTAAGCCCAATCATCAAAAAGTCATGACTGTCCGACTCTTTTCTAACAGTGCAGTGTGCAACTTTTTTTTACTACAAATTTAAAACTGCGTCTGTCTCACTTGCCTATTGCCTGACTGCAAACTATAAAGTAGTTTTTTTTATGCTCAAGCTCTTTAGAGATAAGAACAACAGTGCTGCAGCACATTTTCAAGTAAAAAAGTCTGCCTGTTCATGAGCTTTGCATTTCCTGGTTCTTTACTCTTTTTAATTTACAGTGAAGCCCTGTCCTTCCCCTTGTAAGTACAGGAAATCTCTTTTTATTTGTGAAGACTGCTCAAAGTTTTCTGAAGGTATCTTCTTTTCTTTTCCTTTTATTTTTTTCCATTCCCTTCTTCTGTTGCATTTACCAGGCACCAAGAGATAGATAAAGCTCCAATCCTTAAAAGCAAGTCAGCCCAGTTGCATTGAATCTGGGAGGTGAGGAGAGGAGCAGGCAATTACTGGATTTTGTTCAGTTGCCATGGTACCAAATGGAAAATGTTTTCCATTTCAGTTTCGAGATCCTGTCATTTGAGACTCTTCCCAGTGTTGGCAAGTGATAGCCTGTGCCTTGGAGACCCTTCTCTTTTATTTTCTGTAGTTCTGGGAGGATTTGCTTATTATCAGTGTACAGTGGTATGTGATTGCTTTGCAAGTCTGAGGATCAGGATGTTGTACATGGCTTTAAGAGAACAGAGGAGTCAGTGGAGAGTGGAGGGAGAGGGATAAAGAGGACCGGGAGAACTACTCATGGAGAACAGGAGCAGGTTAGTACTACTGGCACTTGTTACACTGGAGGATGTAACCCTCCTTTACTTGAATGGAAAATAAATGTGTCCATTTGTGAAAGCAGAGACCAGCCTGGAGGGCCTGGAAACACATTAATGACATGATTTCAGATGAGACAATAACCAGAACAATGCCCTGTGAGATGTGACAGAACTGAAGGAAAATAGCTCCCTGTGCAGGAATGAGACAGAGCAGTCTGGCCTTCAAATAGTAGAGCTCAAATAGAACATTTTTTCAGTCATAAAGTTTGCTTTATATCCATTGTAAGTGTCTAAAAAGCTCACTGTGAATATTTTGCAAAGATTATTTGGAATTTTCAGCAACATTCTGAGTTTATCATCTCACTGCTGGCATATTATCCCTATGAAACTTCATGTGATATACCTGTTTATCCTGAGAAAACATTTCCTCAGAAGAATTGTATTCTCTTCTGCTGTACTTCTGTCAGTAAGTTATGTCAATAAAATAATAAGAGTTATAAAATCTCTTCCAGCATTTTAAGACATAGCTTAACCCTCCTATGTCCCAAAGCACAGCTAAACAAATACAAACCTGGTGATCTAAAATTTTGCCTTTTTGCAGTAATATTGCTCAGACATTGAGATAAAGTAAGAAAGATATTGTACATCTTACACAACATTCAATAAAAACATAAAAATAATATGTTTTGTTACTTGATATTGCTCTGACAAAGCAGTATGGGATAAACAACATAAATACTTTGAGTGAGAGTCATGGCACTTCTCCCAATTTCATTTGTAGATTTGGGCTAGTAATGATCAAAAACCAGCAAGTGTAGGTGGTAGCCTGGCTGGCAACAAAATTCATACACACTTTCAAAGAAACCACATACTTTATAATTTTTCCTCCCACTTTCTAGTTCTCAGTTATAATGAGGGTGTGAAATAAAGAATTAGGGTAAGATACTTCAGACTGGTAAATTATTGGCAGCAAAATAAATAACCCATATTGATTACTGAACACTAATTATTAAGATGATTTAGTCACAGTTTAGGCTGTGGTTTTCTTAAGGGTTTTCAGATGATGAATGCATTTCAAATGTGGACCATTCACAGCTTTTATAATTGGAAGAGAACTGATTTACAGAACAGACCTTTTCACATGAGTCCTTTTCACAGTTTGCTCCTGGTTGTCTGTGCTGTGGTAAAAATATGAGAGATCTGAAACAAGATTCTGCTGTCACGCTTTGAGTCTGCATAGCCAAGAAAGAGCTAAGAAATATCTTGCTTTTGTTCAAGGGTCATTTCAGTGTCTTCCCGGCTATCCAGTCTGTCCAGGTGTGATCTATTTTTACCCTTTATTTGGAGTTTGGTTCACCACGTGGTTTATTCTGGTTGTTCATCGTGGGGGCTTCTTGCACACTGACTTGGTGGGGCACAAACTATTGTCAGATAACAACTGTTAAGTAAATTTGTGACTGCAGAGTAGCAGGATGGATACCACAAAGATGGCAGGACACAGAATTATGCAGATTCATAGTCAACGAGTGCAGTGTAAAGTTTATACCTTTTGTATAAACTTTTCAGAATTTAATGCACATTACACTTTGCTGGTTATCAAAGCATGTATGTCAGAGAACTGTCAAACCAATGTGTTTATATGATGACTATGTTGTTGTGGCTCACTTCAAAATACAAAATAATCTTTAAGAGTTACTGAAAGAGGACAAATCTTAAGTGAAAAAAATTTTGTAGACTCCTGTTTACATTGGTTAGTCTTCAAAACTGAGCCTTTATCACTTACTTCCAATGCTGTGGAGTTGAATGCAGAAAATAGGCACATTGTTTTCAGACTGTATGTTAGCAGGCACCTAAACCAAGACATCATGCTTAACAGCTTAAAAATGCAGCACTCAGCTGTTGTCTGTTATGAGAAAATGCTTTAGGAATGATTACAAAATAGGTTGTTTGCCAAATTACTGAAGCTGTCTGGAATTTCATGCCAGATTTCTGATCTCCCTTCCATGGTGGATGTTTGATGACAGTTAAAGGATTTAATTTTGGGAGAGTGAGAAGGGAAAAAAACCTAATATGAAGGCCAAGGCACAAACAGACAAAGATGATACAGTTGCAGAGTTGGTGGCTGGCTCAGCAGATTTATTCTCCAGACCAGGAGATTTCTTTGTAAAATTCATTTTCACAAAGATCTTTACCTGTTGCATGCTTTCTCATGGCATACAGGATTAACAGCAACTACTAACATTTCCTGGGTTTTTTTTTGCCAATAGTAGTTCATTAATTCTAAGGTCATCTCTTTTCTAAAACTATTCAGTTATAAATTAAATAGAAAAAATTATTTTCTTAAAATGAAATGAAATAAAATACCGCAGTGAGTGTAACCAAAATCCTAATGCCAAAAATGCAAGAAAGAGGTAGAAATTAAAATAAACCTAACAATATCTTGGTGTTATGGACCTAGAGCTGTAAAACTGCTGTTTGGGAAAGAAGATAGGTGGGACTGGGAATATGGTGCACTACTTTTCTGAAATTAAATCAGCGCATAAAGAAAGGAGATTATGAGCAGTTTCATTCTCTCTGCCTTCCAGAACCTGTGAAAAAGACAACAGAGTTCACAGCAGATCATTAGGTTGTCCTCAGGACCTCAAAGACTTTTTTTCAACCTAGTTGATTCTGTGGTTTTGTGATTAGAGGTATTGGTGGAAAGGAGAGGGAGAGGCTCTGCCCCTCTGCTTCACCAGGGAACTCCCTGGCACTTAGCACACCAACAGCTGCTGCTGCTGTGGATGTCATCATTATTTTGCCATCTGATGTCTCCTGTGTGAGCAGGCAGCCTTCACAGGAGAGGGAGCCCTGCTAGAGACACATGAATGCCTTCATCTCCCACCTTCCTCTCCTTCCTTCTCTTCCCACCCTCCTTTCACAGACCCCTGAGACTGAGCAGCTAAGGGCAGCATCTAATGGGATGGAGAGCAGCACATTTCTTTATCTGCAAAAACACTGCAGCTGCAAAAAGTGCAGCTGGTCTGGTCAAACCAGCCTGATCATCTTACTCTACCATAATGCCTAGGTTTCTGACCCCATTTATCAAAGTTAGGAAAACCTCCTTTCAGTCATACCTATGAATTAGTCAACAGAGCTAGCTCTTTCTGTCTCAGTAAAATAACTGCTTAACAGCATAAAATACTTTGAGTTCTCCCTGAAAAAGGGACACTGGTACGTTTTGATAAAGTTTGTGTTGCTTAATATTAAAATACTCTGCCATGTTGTGATTCTCATTCTTTTGTCTAAGTCATGCAAACTAAGTCATACAAAAGCTAAGCCATGCAAACTTTGGCATGAATCTCTTGACATGTTTATCAAAAGTGAGCTGAGGTCTTGGTAGTCAAAATCAAACCCTGGATGTGAAACACCTTTGCCTGAATGTCCTAATTAGTCTGTCAAAAATCAACACTGATCTGACTCTGCCAAAGTTGGTGTCTTGTAGGTGTTTTTGCTTTTGTTTTTGTTTTGTTTTGTTTTTAATTCTGATTTTAAAAATCTAGGTTTTTTTCTCTTTTAAATTTACTGTATTTCAATTAAGAAAAAATTCACACAAGTGTAAATTGTTTCCATCTTTATCAGTTCTAAACATTATTTGTATGTGAAAACAGGTGCACATCTTGCGGCTGTAGTGTAGCACAAAGATTGCTCAAGGTATAACCTACTCAGAGACACAGATCCCATCCTTGTCAAGGGATTGGCAGAAATTCAATAAGCAGAAAATTTAGGAGGAGTCCTGATGTCCTTGGGTTAGCAGGTAGTGGTTATAAATTGAAGGTGATATGCTTGGCCAACAAGAAAGAGAGCAGATCACTTCTTGGAGGAAAGCCCAGACAGAACCTCCCCATCTGGTTTATACATAGGATAACAGCAGGGACAGAGCAGTAGGACTTAGTGGGCAATTTCATTATTATGTGAAAATATTACTGATATAAAAAAAGATTTTTTTTACACAAAAAAAAGAATGACAGAGAATTTTGATCACAAAATATTTCTGTAAGAAGTAGATAATTAAACTCTATATTTTATTGAATAAGAACAATCACATGCTAGGTGGGTTTAAAATAACAGAAATGCTGAAGATCTCTCACTGTCTGAGGAGAAAAAAGAAAGAATGTAAAATAGCTATTTCTTGATGTATTTTTCATGTTTCATGTTTCAAAACCAGGCAGGTATATTTTGATATTTTATCTTGCAATGTTTTCTCTTTTTTTTGGTTATTAAGCAAGTTTTGAATAGAAAATTAACATGTACTAGAGCAGATGTGATTTTCCCCTCTCTGTCCCATTGTCTGTGAGCCTTCAGGTCAAGTTTGGGTGCATTTGTGAGAAAATGCTATAGCTGGACTCAGGTTACTGAGTTTCTCAGAAATAATTTTTTAATTTGGAGATGGTGATATCAGACCTATTGTCACAATTCCATTGGTGCCCTAGCAAATTTTGCTGGCCTCTTGGTCACACTTCTGTTGACTGATAACAAACTCTGCTAGGTGACCCTGACTTGGCAGAGGGTTTGGTCTAGATGATCTCCAGAGGTTCCCTTCCAACCCTAACAATTCTGTGACTTTGTAATGCTTTTCACTAAGGAACTGTTGTCAGGATTTGCAATTCATAGATCTTGATGCATAAATGCCAAATTATAATTTAGTATAGTTGCTGTCAAAAAGCTATAATTTAAGAAAGTGAGAAAATACACAGTTAGGGATCTTAAGGATACACATCTTAGCTGTCCTGATTGCATAAACTCCTCCTTTCTTTTTTTTTTTTTTTTTTTTTTTTTTAATATAACACTTTTCATGACTGTAAGCTCTCTGACAATTGCTTAGGTTTGCCTCCAGAGCCTATATACTAGCAGGGCTGAGTAGTGAATAACTTACCTGATCAGACATCCCATCACAGCCTGATTATGTCTGAGCCTGTCACAGGGCTTGACCTGATAGGATTTCTTGGAGTGCCACTGTGCAGATGACACCATGAGTAAGTCACGTGTGTGTTACCAGAGACATTGGCTCTCCCTTATGCCATGTCTAGCAGCAGACAAGTGCATTTCCCAAAAAACGAAAGGCATAACCCTCTTCCAGGCATTTTCAGGGTGCAGAACTCTTCTTCTCATCTAGGTGTAGTTGACAGGTCACACAGTAATTTTTCTTATCCCTCTTTGAGCCAATCTTTTTCACAAGGCACAATAAGAGCAAGGTGAATCTCTCTGCTCGCTCGCAGCACTTGGTCACTGT
Source organism: Muscicapa striata striata (assembly GCA_030060385.1). Taxonomy (NCBI): domain Eukaryota; kingdom Metazoa; phylum Chordata; class Aves; order Passeriformes; family Muscicapidae; genus Muscicapa; species Muscicapa striata. Next base: position 2,553,941 of record JAREIS010000076.1, on the reverse strand, counting down.
CCAGTCTTTACATGGACAAACTGCTACCTTGACACCACCTCTACAGAGAGGTAAGAGCACAGAGTAATACAAGGTAATACAACAGCAGCTCACAAAGACAGCCCTAGCTTTGCAGCAAGGGTTTGGGTCCCACCTGGAACCCCTCTGATATGTACAAAGTGAATACAGAGCATCTGGTTCACTGGTACATCTCTGTGTCTGTGTCTGAGTAACTGTTTCCTAAAAGATGAGAATTTCCTCTCCTTTTTCCTTCTGGGAAAGTGAAAAAGCAATTCCTCCTTAATTCTTTGAAAGTGAGTTGATGGCAGTCACAGTAATGGAGGGGTTTTGGCAATTGAACACAAGGGATCTTACCTTCACCTGCAAGGGAGGCACTTGCAGTGCAAGGGTTCAAGACAGTTCCAGGTCTCTCTCTCTGTTGACTAAGCAACACCACTTTAGGAACCAGCTGTTCTGGAACCATTTTTGAGGAAATAAGCTCTTTGACCATATTGAAGACTGCACATTTTTCAGACAACTAAAAACTATTCTTAAGCAGTTATTAAAAAGTGTGTTTTGGCAATGTAGAGCTGAGCTCATCATCAAGTTAACAGTGGTGAAAAGGGTCCCAGAAGACATATGATCTGCCCTAATAAACCAAGAGGAATACTCTTTCTAGGCTATTGTCCATAACTGGAAAATAGTAATATTTTTCTGCTATTTAATTTTTTCATGTTCTTCAATTTGGAGAAAAAAAAGAGATGAAGATGGGAAAAATAAGGATGACTAGATGGAGGGAAAAAACATTGCTATTAAAAAACCCGGGCACTCCGCTTCTGTGCCCAGAAAGCATGTAGGAAACTAGTCCTTCTGAAAATGGTGAGCTCTGAGCCCTGCTGATGGGGTAGCAGCTGCTGTAACAAGAAAAAAAAAGTGTAAGCATAACTGGAATTGTTTGACAAACTAGTTCTGAGAAAAGAGACTAAATGAACAGAAAAAAGTTTAAAGAAATTTGAAAAAAAAAAAAAAATAGGAAAAATGACAACATGGTGCTCTCTTTCATTAACTTACAGAGATCTCTCCTGGTCATGGAGCTAGGCAAGAGCACAGACTGTGTCCCCTGGTGTGAGTGCTGAAGAGCAACACCTTACTAGAGAATTACATATACTCAAATATATTGTGCTAGTGAAATCATGTTGCAAGGATGCATAAACATGGAATTTTTGGCATATCAGGTGTTGCTGCCTGAGATGGCTATGGAGCGGCGGTGAAGGGATACAGCAACATGGCAACTCTTACTTGATGCAAGAAAGAGTGCAGTTTATTGAAGAAAGTTGTGGCTTTTTATAATACAGTTCGTGCAAAGCAAAATACAAACAGTTCATTGGAGAGAGTAAGAGACACCTCTCCTCTCTGGTTCTCCCATAGATCCAGCAGGTGTGTTATCTATGTTATGATTCTTTCTCTTATGTTTACAGTACAGACAGAGGCCCTAGCATGGGAAAGGTTTCAGCTAGGCCTGAGAAGGTTTCACAGCCTGAGAAAGGAACTCAGACCCTGTGAGGAAAGGCCTAGGCCTGCAGCAGTGTCCACAATCAGGAGATGAGTAACACAGAACTTTCAAGAGAATCTTTCAAGAGTCAGAAAACAAGTGTTTGAAAGAGTTAATTCCAGAGCTTGTTTCCTGCATTGCTGTATGTTTTATTTCTCATATTTTATTTCTGGAATATTTCTGAGGACCACTACAGCTTTAAGCAAAAGACCCTAAATTGAGCCTAAATTTGAATTCAGTTGATAGAATTTCTCTAAGACTGCCTTATGACTGCTAGCAATACAAGTAATACACAAGTATCTTAGCAGACTATATTTTTGACTATATCTAGCAGTTTCAAACTTCTGTGTTTTACTCACCCTAAATTTTAGATGAAAATAAAGGATTTTTACTATTTCTGAATGTTTTACTCAAATAATGAAGTAGTTTCTAGGCAAAGGGTACTTTCATCCTACAGCTTGCTTCACATTTTGAAATAAGCTCTGTTGTATGCTTAGTCTCTCTTGGTAACATTGTCCTTCTTTCTATCTTCTGAGTATTTATGCATTTCATTTTTATAAGACTGGGTAATAGTAAAATAATATTTTCAACTTAAAATATGTAACTGTAAAAATAAGAATCTGTCTCTCCTAAATGTGGTAGTTAGCAAATGCCCAGTACCATAATAATTTAGAAAATTGGGCTTTTCTAGCCAGCTCAAAATACAGAAGAATAGGTTAAAATAGCCTGATATTACAATAAAGTGCCTGGTACTACAAAGAAAAGTGATTTATTATAATAAAGAAGGAGATATCAGTTCTTATTCCACATACATTGATTTTTTACTGAGATGTCCTGTGAAAACAGGAGATTTATGTTTATTTCCTGATTAAATTTTCTAAGTGTGTCCATCATGTGCTCATTCATTCATTCATATACACTGTCAACATATTCCAGAGGAAACAGGTAATATAGTAGTGAATGTCAAACCAAATTTCTATTTACATATTCAGTTATACTCATCTATGGGTTCACCACAATGCTTGAAATTTTACCTTAGACAAAGATGTTGTGATCAAGAGGGTGCAGTTTCTTGGATATGTCCCAGGTACAACAGTGAGCATTCTGCAATATCGTTAGTGCTTCTGAAAGAGAGACTAGTCTCACAGGAAAACAAATATCTTCCCAGCACCTGAACCTCAGAGTTAGTTGTTGATTGATTAAATGATTCTCAAGTGTTTGGATGTAACTGTAGGTCTCTGTGCTGTATGAAGAATTTCAGCATGAGTCGCTTTTTGGTGGTATGAAGATAGATACAAAAGGAATTTTTAGGGACACTGGAAGTGTTTCCTAATGAGAATCCCTTGCATATAACAATTGAAAATATCTCTAGACACTTTATGACACCACACATCACTGATTATTACATATGCTTCTTTTTTCACATTTCCAGTGGTGGTGAGGCTATTCCTTTCTATGTTATATGCCTTAGCCCTCATTGCACACACACAAAACTACACAGCACACAAAATTCAAAGCATGGTAAACCTTGCCTGAATATATATGTTTAGTAAGGCAATGAAGTCAGTCTAGTTTCAGGTAACTCTCCTCCTGGTTTTGTGTCAAAGATTTTTGTATCCACAGTGGTTTTGTTTCAGACAAAATCCCACATATTAGCAAAAAGGTTCTCTACATCTTTAATTCTCACCAAAATGTGTGTTTTAGAGCTGAGGTGGGCAACAATTACAAGCATATGTCAGCCAAAGCAACGGCATAGGATTGTGTTAGCCTTAAAAGAACCCATGATAAGTTTGTGGCTGAGTTATTGGGGATTCCAGCAACATTTACAGGTGCCTTTGATGCTTTTAGATGTGATGCTAGATTTCAGACAGATGCTGGCTACATGCTAGAGTCTACCTAGATGCTAGACTTCAGACAATCAAGGAGGAGCAAAGAAGTTGAAATGACTGAACAGTTCACGAAGATCTCGCTGCCAACCAAATGTATTTTCTGGTCCAAAAGACAGACTTATGCTTTGTCATGGTTTAAAAAGGAAAACTTTATATAAACTTCATATTTAAGGCTGTTTGGTACCCAACTGTTTGTGTTGCTTAGTGATGGCAGGACTCACTTCACTACCAAATTGGCCTTCATAACTGTATGAGTTCAATAAATACTTTCTGATGCTATTTTGTTCCTTTGTACAGATTATTCTGTATTTAATATCCAGGATTCTGAGGAGGAGGAGGAAGAATAATGTATGTGTCTTAATCATGTACAAAAGGGTGGTGAAACTGGTAGAAATTGACTTGGTACTGTTCTGAAATCAAGCTAAGAAACAAACCTGGACTTGCATTTTGTCCTTATATTTTCCTTGAGGAAATGATCCATTCTGAAAGGAGGACAGAGGGAGGGGAGAGGATCTTGTGACTATCTCATCTTTAATCCCTCATCCTCCTGTTCTTAGTTTGTTTCTCAATGACACACAGAAGGGAAAATAATCACCAGATATTTCACCAAAAGTAGCATTTAGATATTCAGGCAGCTGTGTAGCAGCTGACAACTAGTTTTATTTAATAAGTAAATAATAATTTTTGCTTGAATTACAAAAAAGTTAAAAATTCTCATATGACCCTTTTAAATTTTTGTGCCAACTTTAAATTCAGTGCTAATAGTTTAAAAATCTGATTTCTGGTTGCCATCAAATAATTTACTACTGTTTCTCTGTTCCAACATTGTATGAAACTACCCTTATAAGCAAAAGGGTATGTGGCATGATTATATTCATAATTTGCAATAACAAAAAAGTACAGACCTACAATTTAATGTGGCTACTTTGGTCTTTTTCTTTGCAAACCAGACTCTCAGTGCAGTTATTAGTCAGAGAATATCAACAGCTCAATATTTCATGCAATTAGGCCCTGTCTCAACATAATTAAATTACCCAGTATTGCACGTCTTTAGAAAAAGTGAAGAATATTTTTTATCCTGGAAAGGGCTTTGGAAACTAGACAAAATTCTTATATTTTGTCAAAAAATGAGTTCTTCACATTCTGTTGGGGAAGATGTTTCTTGTGCAAAATTTAGTAAGTATTAATTAAGGTATTTATAAAATAAAATGCTTCAACAGAAGAGCAAAGCACCATAAAGTTACGGCATATTCAGTATCTACTGTACAAAAATGAGAGCAAGCCTAATTCCAGTAGTCTGTCATTGACTTTGCCAGACAGAGCGATCTTAACAATATATTTACAGTGCCTGGCTCTAAATAATCATGTAGCTGGAAGTAAATGCCAGAAAAAATGGAATTTACTTGCATCTAATGTTACCACTATACAGGTTAACTTATTGCGATATACATCAAACAGGTCAGTTTACCTACCTTTTTTTAAATTTACTGCTACACAATTGGCTCTAACCTAGTATGATTTATACCAGCTGCTTAATCACATGGGAGTATACCTGCCATTGAAATAATAACATTACCACCTGCTGGTTGCTTCCTTCTCTATGACATGCATTACATTCTGCAATTTACCTACTGGTCCTTTGCCACAATCCTGCAGAATTTCTAATGAGTTTGCTGCGAGTCTACTCCTTTTTTTATGTGTAGCAAAATCTCAGTTTTGTGACTGTGGAACTTTTCATAAATTTCCAAAAATAAACATACATAGTTTTTTTTTTTTTTTCATATTTTTTAAAATTCATCTTTCCTAAAATTATAGCACTTAGAAATCCTATGTGCAACATCCGAACCCCTCAAACAGATCAATATATGTCTTGGTTTATTTTTTAATTTTTTCCACAGCATTTAATGGTAGACTTACACTGTACCTATCCATTCAAATGGTGATAAGGTTGTTGGAGTGCTACCAGTACATTAATAACTGAACTTGTTTGAAGTCCAAACAATTGCTATTTATTCTTATAACTTAGCTATGGAAACTCACCCGTAAAATGTAAATAAACTTTTTTTTTTTTTTTTTTTTTTTAATTATGTGTCTGCTACAGCAAAATACTTGACTCTAAAACTTTCAAACTTATGCAGGATTGGCAGTCAATTTTTGGAGCAACTACACCACATCAGTGTCCAAAAAGCAAAGTTCCTTTTTCAGAAGGGCCATTCGTAATGAATATAAGATGTTTTAGTGTTATTTACCAGTGGGAATGAGTATCTTATAATGAAGCAGAAATCTGAGTAGAAGACGGAATGCAAGTTTATTTCCAGTGACTGTGCCTGATAATACTGCCCTGATGTTGTAGATGAATGAGCCAATGCCCAACACATAGCTATGCATAGCACATAGCTCAGTGGGTAATATCCATGACAGTCAAGAAAGCAGGAGATGTCAGAAACAGAAGCTAGAAATAATTTGATGAAAGGATAGGGTTCATAATGCTGCATGCCTGGGACTCCGTCAGGACACCAGATCTCTCTGTAGCAATATAAAATGGAATGGACTAGCTCATGGTGGAAAGAAGCTTCTCCCCTTCTGTAAAGGCAGAAGACTTTGAATCATATGAATTGTACTAAATGTGGCAGCTTATGTTCAAAGATCCTTCAGAGATGAGGCCCAGACTTAGTGGAGATGTTCTAATGAACTTACTAAGTTTTCAATTTCTTTACTAGAAATAAGGGATATTGTACCAAGACCACAGAAATGCATGTAAGCTCTTTTGTCAAGACCCTTACCTGACCGAAGGGGCTCTAGAGGGAGTGGGGTAATTGCATCATCTGTTTCTCCCAAAGTGGTGGCTGAAGCCATTGAATAGGAAACCATTACTACTGAGCAGTTGATGGCTGTCTATCATGCCAAAGGGCTGAGCAGTATCAGCTGCTCCATCATGCTAACTGCTATAATAACCTCTGAGTTTTTCCTCAATCTAGCAGACAATGGGGAATTACAAAGGCAAAGTGTGAATACAGTAATAAATACAATGAAGCTAATTTGACATCTGTAGTAAGAAGTGATTATGACTATACTGTCCAGATTTAAAAGGGGATAATTCCACTTGCCTGTGCAATACCACCACAGGAGGGATATATCTCTCTTCAATATCCAAATTTGAGTGGAAATCATTGCACTTTACTTATCCTGGGTTATCATTGTTGACATAATAATTTGGGAATAGATGAAGCTTTTCAGAAAACCTGAGTGAAATGAAATCAATACAATTCTCTCAAATAAACAAAGTCTTCTGAGGAGCTAAGCACTTTGAAGGAGGATTGATGATCATAGTACTTGAAAAAATTGCACCCTTTAAATCCAACTGCTGATTTTAAACAGAATCATCAACTATTCCAAAGACTCTTTCAGTTTCTTGTGCAAAGCTATGTAAGAGATGTTAAGAGGATAACCCAGGAAAATATTAGAAGGTGGTATTCAAAATAACCAGATGCAGCTGACACAATAGAAAGAAGACAATCCACCCAGAGGGGAGTGGGCCTATGGGAATCTCATGAAATTCCACAAATCATGGTTCAAGGTGCTGCGCCTGGATTAGGGCAATCCCATAAGTACAGACTGAAAGAATAAGTCACTGAGAGCAACCCTGTGGATAAAGACCCAGAGGTTCTGGTGGGTAATAAGTCCTGAGCCAACACTCTGCACTCACAGCCCAGAAAGCCAGCTATATGCTGGGCTGCATCAAAACATCATGTCCAGGAGCATAAGGGAGGGGATTCTGTCCCTCTGCTCTGCTCTGCTCTGCTCTGCTGTGCTCTGCTCTGCTCTGCTGTGCTCTGCTCTGGTGAGACCCCACCAGGAGGGTTGCATCCAGCTGTGGAATCCCCAGCATAACAAAGATGTAAAACTGTTAGAACGCTGTAGGATGTAGAACTGTTAGAGGCCCACAAAGATGATGGAAAACCTCTCCTATGAGGACAGGCTGAGACAGATGGGGTTGCTCAGCATGGAGAAGCAAGGATCCAGGGAGAGCTTACAGCATCTTCCAGCACAAAAAGGAGGCTTATAAAAAAATGGGAAGATTGCTTTTTGCGTAGGTATATAGTGATAGGACAAGTGGGAATGGCTTTAAACTAAAAAAGGAGAGGATTAGATATTAGGAGGAAATTTTTCACAGTGAGAGTGGTGAGGCACTGGTTGCCCAGAGAAATTGTGAGTGCCCCAACCCAGGAAGTTTTTGAGGCCAGGTTAGTGGGGCCCTGAGCAACCTGAACTAGTGGGTGGTATCCATGTCCATGGAGGAGGGATTGGATTGAGATGATCTCCAAGTTCCCTTCCAACCACACCATTCTATGATTTAATGTCCAGTTGTTGTTCCTTGCTTTCAACAACGACATACAGAAACAGATTGAATGTGTTCTTTTGGAAGATTTTTAAAGGGACTCTTTATTTATTCACTGGGTGAACATCAGTCAGGTGCAAAATATCTGAACTGTGTTATTGGCAGTAACTTCCAGAATTCATAAACTTTAACATTTATTTAGACTTTTCTGAACTGCAACAAACTTAGGAGTGAGATCAATGAGGCTGTATGTAAAGTATCAAGACAGTAATCACTTTTAGACAGTTTCTTTTTTTACAGAGCATCTCTCCTTATGAGTGCCAATGAGCAAAAACACCTATGCCTCCATCGACATTTAGCCCCCAGACAAGTGTGATCTCAGAGCTAAAGAAGTCTACCACTATTTTGGTCTGTTTTTAAAAGATAGCCTTGAGCCAGAGAGTGAGAGTGATATGCTAGGATTGTATCCCTTGTGATCTGGGGAATAAAATGCATCTCAGAGTTGTTTCTCCCATTTGATGGAAAGGAAATATTAATCAGTAGGTCAGAGTCTCTGACAAATTGATTCCATTTAGCTGGCCTAACACAGATAGCACTTTAGCAAAGTGTTACATTAATAATCTATCCTTTTAGCCTTCCTATTTTCTTGTGGAGGCAGGTGCCACTGTTTTCCTATTACTTTAAATAAATGTAATTAAGCAATGGTTCAGTGATTCTACTTCATGAGCCAGACTTGGATGTTTTTTTCTGGTCTGAATCTGCTAAGTTTTTAAGCCTTTTTTTTTTAAACAAGATCAGGATCTAGCTTCATGTGTCTCAACCTTGATGAAACTGCTCAGTGATGAAAGCAGAGAATTGCTGTTTGTTTCCAGATGACTCTTCAGTAAAAAACCACCTAATAACTTAACAGTTTTGGTTCTCTAGGCATCTATATGAGTAAAATAACATCTCTCGCAAATCACAGGTTTGACTTGTCAGGAAATACATGAAGACTTGTAGCTGGACTCTAATAGAGAAGGTTATTTGTGGATCCACATTATTATTGCAAATCATTCTAATGCCTCATCTATATTTTACTGCCTTTTTCTGGACCACATATTTAAATAGACACATAGAAAAGCACAGCTATTGTGGTAGAAGAGAGCTCATTGAATACCACCCCAGCTACAGGAAGAATGGTGTTAGGCACCATGCCTGAGCTGCATGATAATCCCAGCACTCATTCCTGTGCAGGCACATCGACTCTGCTCATGTCCTGAGAGTAAAGATATTGTCATGTCTCACCAGCCTCACGGAGATGTTTGGTTCTGCATCCAGTTTGCAGTATAAGCAAAACCCCAAAGTGTCAGAACCGGATTGGAATCCTTCTTCTAAACTTCTTAACCAGAAAACAACATTTTTATTCATGTGGGGACCACCAGAATTGGTGTAAGGGGCAGGTTTTCAGAAGGAAGTATAAGGAAGTAATACAAAATTTCATAGGAGCCAGGACGAGCAAAAGAAAGTGCTAGAGCTATGGAAAGAAGCAGGGTAGGGAGGCTGCAACACAGGAAAAGTGTTCCTGCAGCTGGGAGGAGTGACTAGATGCTCTAATGCTCTACTCTAGATCCAAAGGTTTTCACATCTGGATCTGGTGATAGAAGATAGCTGATAGAAACTCAGTGACAGTCCCTTCTGTCCCTCCTTTGCTAACTGATTTAACAGTGAAAGAATCTCCCTCTGAGGCAGCTGTGTCATTATTTCAGATACTGTCTGCTCATGTGCTGGAATTAACACCTTAAGCATCCTGAAGCTGCATGCAGGTTTATGTATTGAAAATTTATTTTTAAATTTAGGAGAAAGGAAAGAAATTATAAGTTCTATTAGGTATGAAAAGGCAAATACTTCAAAGCAAGGAATTACTAGTATTTGAGGCAATAGCAAGTAATCATGAAGATTGTATCAAAATACATATGCACAAGGGAGTCAATTAGGTTTGCTTAAGCAACTTCGCACACTGTGGTTTTTTCCTGAGTAAAGCACTGGGTTTTGAAACCTGAAGGATCTTTAAATGTAGGCAATCATAACCAATATTACAGTAATGCCTAATCTTGGCATCCTGCTAAGATACTAATTCCTAGTGGTATGTTCTACAATGATTTCTGCAGATGGAGTTTTGTTAAAGTATGGTTTCCTTTCACCATTTTAAACATTTCTGCCTCTCATTGTCTTCTTTACCTTTTTATTCTTATGAAGAGTGCCATGCTGGAGCTGCTTGATGTATGTTTTTCTGTTGCAAATACACCTTTATATACATCTATTTTATTTTGAATCTGTACAGCTCCAACTTTCTCAGTTTCTCATGTGGTTTTATAAGCTGACATCCCTAGGAGGTAAACAGAGCTTTTTTACAGTCTCTAAGCCTTTCCAGAAAACTTGAAATTATGTTCAACATTGAAAATTGATGAACTGGCCAGGATGTCATAGAAAAAATAAATGATAGATGTAGGAAAAAGACAGATAGAAGAATACGTAGGGCAATTTTCTCTGTTTCTGAAAAAGAGGGGGGAAGGCATTGTTTACAATGGCAAAATATAACAGGCAGTGACAGGAAATGTTAAATATTTAGCCACATAAATGTCTCAGAGTCCTCACTGCATGTTCACATGCTCCTGTTCTTCCCCCTATGTTCTTTCCCACTATATCATACAGATAATTTATAACTGGATAACAGTTACCTTTACTGTATCAATTCATGCCGGCACAATATTGAGTGACATTAAAACTCATAAGTCCTGGGTGGCTTCAGCTCCTGTGGGTTTTGTGTGCAGAAGTACTATCGAAATTGCAGCCAGCAGGCTGAGCGAGATGATTACTTCTGTAATCATAAAACCACACCTGGAGTGCTGAGGAAGAAATCCAGTGGAGGTTCTCCAGAATGGGTGAGCACTGGAGCATGTGGTACATAGAAAAAGACTGGGGAATCTGGGTTTGTTCAGGCTCAGAAAGGAGATTGAAGTGAGAACCATATTGCAACTTATGCTTATTGAATAGGAGGAAATAGGGAAGATGTAGTCAGACCTGGAGGTGCAGAGTGGTAGGACAAAGAATCAGAAGCTGGAAAACAGGAAATTCTGACTATATCAGACGAAAATATCCACCATGGGGACAATTAAATACTGGAACAGATTGTCCTGGGAGAGATTCAAATCCCAACTTGATGAAGCCCTAAGCAACCTGACTTAGTTGACTTTAAGCAGGGTTTGAACTACCCATGTCCTCTTCAAATTCGACTATTCCACAGATTTGTGTGGGATCAAATAGATAGACTCCAATGGTCAAGAAAAATTGATTTCATAAGATTTACACTAAAAAATTTACATTAAAAAATCTAAACAGTTCATGCACTAAGTTATTGTTATCCACTTAAAATAGAATTGAATGGAAAATATGCAGTCAAATGAAATATATAAAAATATTTTGTAATATCAAAATCTTTTGCAGGAGCCAACATTTGTTTGTAACATATTTCAAGATTTATCTCCCTTCATGTTATGTAAGCTTTTTTGTATCATCTAAAGATGCAATTCTTAAAATATACAGGACTTTCTGATCCATTTTGAGGGCATATTAATCCCTATTAACACAAAAACGCAGCAAAAAAAAAAAATTTGATAATATCCTGACTAAGAGATTTTGTCTGTTAACCACTTTTTGTGCATGCGGTCTTGTATATCTGGTGATTTGTTTCTCTGGAATCACACATATGTTCCCAAAGTAAACCATAAAAATAACATTATCATGATGTTATCTGTTACAAAGTATATGACAATATTGTGTTTATTGTTAAATACAGCCTCAAGGACCTCATGACAGTGCCAAACAAGTAAGTTGTTTTCAATTAAGGGCATTGTCGCAGTGCTCAGTAAATGCAGAAGATTATTTATGTATGAGCCTGATGTTGTTAAAAAATGTGTAGCAGAATCATGCAGTTCAGCTTTTGTTTGTATGTAACTAAAAGCAACAAAGACCGAGCACAACTATTAAAATAAATTATGCCAATAATAAACCTAGGTCATAGATGGTTAGTTCATTTTGCTTTGTTCATAATGAATGGGTACTCCTAATGATTCCATCAGAGTCCAAATAACAGAATTCAGCACAAATGTATTTCTACTGAGAAGTAGAAACACAATTTCTCTGGAACTGCAGCTGTTGTAGTAAAGATTAGTCTCTTATTATCCCTTAGGGAGATGACTGTCTCTGCCAGCTGACTTAGTTTTTATACTGCCAGCGATTTATTAGATTGCTTTGCTCTTAAGTGTGATAATAGGCCTTATGCTTAGCAAGGTTTAGAGACTTCCAGTGCATTAATATTTTATAGCAATGACAGTCAAGACACATTTTGTTTACCTAACAAGACAAACCAAGCTACAGCTGATGTGTACTGGAGATTAGATTTAACTGGTAGGAGCCCTGCCAATTACATCTTTAATGCTTTGCAATGATTTTTGTAATTGTAATCTAATAATTTATATATTTGATGCATCAACATTTTGTTGCACTGCTGTTTTGCTTGAGTCAGGTGCTGTAGAAACCTTTTGTCTGTAGCCATTTTACTCAGTTCTCTGGTATTGATATATTTTCTTTGGATAGTTTATTCAATCAGGTATTTGGAGGCTGAGAGGACTCCCACCTAGGATCCCATATAAACCTGCTTGGGGGATTCAGTTTACAATGAAATTGATTGAAAGTTTCAATCTTGTGAACATAAACCCCGGCTGCTGTTCTTGCTCTGTGTTATGGTAAAAATAGTACCCTGGTTTGCTGTGATAGCTTTTGCTGCCCAAATAAATATTTCACATGAAGGAGTCTTGTCCTGATTTCTTTTTGTTTCTTCTCAACAAAGCAGATTTATCAGCTATTAGTGGTAGAAGACAGAGAGTGAGGATCAGTGGGTCAGGTGTCTGGTACTGATTCACTGTTATCTGCAAAAACCTCCGGGGACAGGATTGAGCACATTTACCAAGCAATTGCATATGGAAGGGTTTGATTCCTCAATTACTTAGCTCAAGTATATGAGAAGATGTTAGATGTAGGTTCAACAAGTACTGACATTAGCTGTTGTATGGTTTCAGCTGCAAATGTGTGGTGCTTGTGGCAAGGGGTAGAATAAAGTCAGGCAGGCAAAATACAGCTTTTGTTATGAAATGTGCTGGTCTGTGATTTTAAAAACTTCTCCTTTCATAAGATTTTAAATGGATTTTGTAAAATTTGAGTTCATAAAATTCTTCTAAACCATCTAAAAAAATAATTCTCTGTAGAAGCTCAAGGTAAACCACAAAAAAATAACACATTTATTTGTATATCCATAAATATTATGAAATACAGTAAGAAGTTTCAGCAGATCTATCTATCTATCTATCTATCTATCTATCTATCTATCTATCTATCTATCTATTGTTAATGGTGTATGTTGGGGTTTTTTTTTTTTTGTTTTTGTTTGTTTTGCTGCATTTTTTTAGTTTGGTCGGTTGGTTGGTTTTTTAAAATATCTATATTAAATATAAAGATTTTTTATTTTAGTGGTCCAGAAACTGAGACTTTATCCTGGAGTATATATATTCATGATAATGTAGAGGGCAAATGAGACTTCCAGTCTGCAACCCAGCGATGGCTGTTGCGCTGAGCACTGCAGTTTCTCAGCTGTAATAATTTGCAGAATGTGCAATGTGCTACTGTCTCTTCCCAGACACCCTTGTAGGTGAAGCTGCAGTAAGCTGTGATCTTAACCCCAGAGAGTCCCAGTGGAGTTGTCTGTGTGCTGGTCAAGAGAAAATTGATCAGATACAAACAAGCACACATCTGACACAGTAACAAGCATCGGTGGGTGCACATGGAGGCACAGGACAAATTCCAGATTAAATGAAAATAATAATAATAGTAATAATAGTAATAATAGTAATAATAATAATAATAATAATAATAATAATAATTTTTCTCTGCTAAAGTAATTTTTTTGTCTCAGTGAAATTTGGCTTGAGAATTTTATGTTCTTTTGGCAAACCTCTTGGGATGCATAGGCAGAGTAAGAGATATGATCAGTCACAGGAATAATTATGAGGTCTGCCTGTCATTCAGCAAGCCTAACAACACAATTAGCACCCATCTCATTTATGAATAGCAGGGAGCTAGGTAGGATTTTCATTTTCATAGCAAGTTAAAAAAAGGAGTAGACCCAAGAAGCTGCAATGGGCTACCAAAATTATGATTGCAGGATCAAATTTTTATCAAAACTCTGTTTGATATGGCTGGTGGTGTTGCATACTCCAGTTTTTCAACCTCATTTTTCACCTGTTTGTGTGCACAGTTTGCTTAGGCTGGTCCCTTGTGTTTCTGGCACTGTGGCCTGCAGGATGCTCGGATAAACTCTGTGGGAGTGCAGTGTAGCAGTGGGGGTGGAAGCAAACCATGGGTTTTCAGTGAATTTAAACAGTTAGGATTATCTTGTCAGTGGTACTAGCCTAAGCAATTGTCATGGTTGTGTGTATGCTTATGTTTTCCAGGGATGAAAATGTGTTTAGATGTGAATGTCAATTAGGTGTGGCCCTCAGGCTCTTGGCAAGGGGCCAGCAGACCACTGATGGCAAAATATATATATGTTTCTCCTGTGGGGAATATGAAAGTGATTTTGGCTCCGGTGGCTTTGGGGACATCACCGGGTGCAGCATTTACGTGGATTCAACAAAAGAATGGTGAAAAGAGAAGGCATCAAACAATAGGTAAAAATCTTTTAGCTAGAGGCTCCAGTTTATGGTTTTTGCCTTTATGGAGTATCTATATCACAACACTTGATCTCTGTACTGGTGATCTCTCCATGTGCTCTTCAGGAATTTTCTAATGAGTATTATTCTACAATAGGCTTATGTTAACATAACATATGCATGTGCATGCATGCACATGTATACCCTGTGCATACTTTAAGAACATATGTGCTAATATTTATTTGACAAACAGTACATATTTATGCACCACAGCCTACATTTATTCACCTACTTCAAACATTCAGATGAGCAAGTTTTTGTTTACCCAGTGTGTGTGGAAAGAATGTGTCATAAGTACTGGTGTGGATAGAAGAGCCTAACTCATGTGAATTGTGCACATTGAAAATGCTCTGTACGAGTTTCCCCGAAAGTTTTTCTGCCAAATTGGTATAGGGAAGAATAACATATTGTTTAGCTAATCATCTATTTAGATTAATATACACATAATCACAGCAAATCATAGGTTAGCAGTAACGTTTGAAAACACTGAAAACCTCTGAACAGCATATAAAGGCACCATTCTGGAAAGCAATCGCACTTTGAAAATTAATATCTCATACAATCCAAACAGAGGTACAGTAAATAATAAATTTACCTTCAGTAGTTTCTAAAATCTAGTTTTGCATGAATATTGTGAAAACTTGCAATTGAGTTTATTTACTGTTAAAGTGGATTGAGTATCCTTTCAAGCTATTTTCACTTAGACTGAAATATAGACTAAAGCAATAACTTCCTTCCATCCTAGTTAGTTTCTTTTCCTGATTACCTCTAAGAATGAAATGAAAACAGTTAAAGAGTGAAATAATTCCTATATTTTCTATTTTTTATTTAGATTTATGTTGCTTGATACTTAACCACTCTTGTGCATGTACTTGTGAAAACATGAGGGATAATTAGTCCAAATATATGTGACTTTTACTTGGAAATATTTGCAAGCTGCATGATCTAAATGTATATATGATATGAATTGAAGGAGGGGAAAATAAAATCAATTACTTTCTTTTACAGAAAAGAAAATTCCCCTAGTGACCTGAAAAATAAGACCATTCATTATAGAAGGGACTTTTAAAAAATGTATAACTTTATATGAAGTGTACCTTTAAAATCTATTACATGACTAGAAAAACAAAAAGTCATGTCAGAAAAACTTTAAAAAGTTGTAGCACCTATTTATTTTTCAGGAAAATTTCCAAAGTATACAGGAAATAGAAATCTTGCTCAGAGTATTTTAGTTTATTGAGTTCTCTCTGCCTTGAAAATCATAGTAGAAACCCCCAAGGACTCCTATAAAGATGTATTACATCATAAAGCAAACTAAGGATAGTAACCCATGTTATTAAACTGTCAACATACATTATACTGCAATCTATCCACAATCCAACTCAACTTAAAGCCTCATTCTTGGCAGAAAGTTTAAAACATAAGACTACTCTCTAATCATCTAAAGCCCTTGGTACTTTGGAAAAAATGTTGTAATAATCGCTCCACTACTCCATTACAGTATGTGTGAATTTCATTGGTTTAGTACTGCAAATGCTCAACCATTACAAGGAAGGGTTCTGAAGGATTACCACTTAAAAGGTTATATTAGTGATGCTGTAGATTTCTTTTTTTCACAGAATGTTAATAAAGGTTTGGTATAACAGCCAAAATGAAAAATCTTAAATCTTAAAACCCAGTTCTTAAAGCTTGCTTAATTTCCACATTAATATTTAATAACAAACCAGATAAAATTACGTTGATATAAAGTCTGCCTTCACAACTAAAGAAAATCAGGGCTATTGCTTTGAATAATGAAATACTGAAAGTCAGTGTTATTTGTCAGGAATTATGATAACTGAAAATTTCAGATCTCCTGATAACATGTGTTGAGATAAGAAAATCCAGTTCTAAATATTAATCTACATCATCATTGTTAGTTTCCATTTTAGCATTACCAAGGAATCCTGAGGTTTTTTATAGGTATTCCTAACCCAGAGTTTATCATAGGAGGTGTAGCATATAAAGGGTTATGGATACAGAACAGAAAGATAATTTAATCAAGTAACTACCTAGGAGAGATCAGTTTTGAAATCTTTGTGAAGTCTTAGTGTCAAATATTTTGTCTTCGTCCACAAGATGGAAGTGATTGGTACTTTCTTTTTTCCTTCTCCTTTATTTCCTTCCCCTCCTTTCTGAGGTGTTTTACAAGAGAAGACATGGAGGGAGGAAAGCAGCAGACACTGTCTGTCTGGGAGGAGTGGGGATGGGTGGGGGCTGTAAGGGGCATCCACTTGCATGGAGAGATCTTGAGTTGATGGTCATAGATGTGAAGGTAGCAGAACAGCTATGCAAATATATTAATAATGGTTATTTTTATCTCTTCATAACAAATAATTATGAAAGCTCTTGCCATAAAATTTCTAGCAACACAATTCTGTTATCAAGAAAAAAATGTCAACCTTGTTGAAATAATTCCTCAGAGGTATTTTATTTGGTTTAAATATGTGTTTCCAAGTTGAAACATCAGAATCTAAAATAACTAAACCTATAGGTTGTTAGAGATTAGAAGTGGTCAGAAACAGGAGTTAAGACAGGAATGTGGGAAATGGCAGGAATTTAAACTCTCTGTTCTTCCAATCCACCTACAATCCACATGTAATTAAACACTTCTGCTAGAAATTCAATAATTAAGTAAGTAAGTAAGAGACTTGATATGGATTCTCACCAACATTATGTCAGCAATAGTGTAGAAAAAATGGAATATTTGTAATTTTTTTAAAATCTAAGGTTTCACCTCATTGAACTGTCAAAAAGTATATTTAACTGTCTCCTTGCTCACAGTGGCAAACTATTATTCAAACCACATGGCATAATATTCTTTTGAAACTATCATTTCTCAGCTACAATTAGATATAGCCATTCTTTTTGCATGGAAAATAAATTAAGCATGTATTCTGCTTTCTTGGACATATTCCTGTCCAACAGTTCCCACAGCAGGGAGTTTTATTAGGAAAATGAGAAAATAATTGAGAAACAAAATGTCAAATGTAAAATGTATGTACAGCTTTCCTGAGCTAGACTGTAGTTGAGGGTTTTGTTGCTAATGAGAAATTACAGTACGCAACACAATGCTGCCAAAGAAATCATCCTTGCAGAACCTGTAGTGTGTGCATCTGAAGCCTAACACTTCCTGAATATATAAATATTTGGACCGAGTTGTGCTTTGACACTTTTCTGGGATCCTTCACATTTCAGCCAGGCAAATGCTGACTATTTTTTTCTCCACAACCTGTGGGGTAAGGAAAGAAACAACTAGCCAACCTGCAAGAGAAGCAGCAAAAATCAGTAACACCCTCCAACCTCCTTCCTTTCCTACAGCCAGGGGCCCTTAATACTTGCTGATGAGCATCCTTAGAGAACACCTGTTGCTTGCTTCAACACCTTATCAGTATTTTAATGACTAATAGTTAAAATTGCATCAAAATAGGATAGCAACTGAGATACTGCTATGTGTGTATTTTATCTTTTATGTGGAAATATTGATGTGAAGTCCTCATTTTGAAATTAGAGTGCAAAAGAAGGATTCCACACTTCGTGCTACAGGCACCTGCATTTCTAACTGGCTCATCTGAAGGTCAGCTGACACCATAGTCTTTAAACATCTTGCTGTGAAGTCTCACAGTTTTTAGGGAAAGTTGCTCAGACATGTTATTTAGAGCAGTAGTTTTTATTCCATACAATATAAGCTGAGGAACATACGGTGCCCAGGTGTCCAGCATTGAGGGGCTGGACAAAAAAAAAAATATTATCCTCCTTTCTTCAGGACTTGAAGTTGAAAGGGAAGGAATAAGTCTCCTAAAAAAGCATGTCACTCTAGCAAAATGAAAAGCCAAAAGCAAAGCAAAGCAACATAAAGCAAAATACATTACTTTATATTTCAACATCAATTTGCATCTCATCACATTGATGCATTATGTCTTACTCACTTCACAGAGGTTAGTGGTTGTTTCTGCATGTGAGGTTGCCTACTTTTCTACTTTCTCACTGAGAAGTGGATTTGCAGACAAACTATTCCACAGGGAAAAAGTCCTTGTAGCACGCAGATGCCCTTGGTGCTAAGAGTGCCATCTAGGATAGTGCTAAGGAAAATGCATCTGATTATCCACAGGTGTGCAGAATTCATTAAAGAGGGGTTTTAATTCATGATGATGCTCCCATTCTACAGGTATGTGGACAAAACTGAAAGCTTGCTAATGACCTGAGGAAAAAATTAATCCTTCAAAAAGCTAAAACTGCTGAATTTGAAAGAATGAAATGGAAGAAGTATTAAATCAAGTATTAAAACAGTCAGTACATTGACTTCTCTTTGTTACTCCTATATTTAGAGTTGAAGCTCTGTGCCTACTGAGACAGCAAGCCTTTCCATGGTGCTCTTTCCCTGTGTCTAGGTTGTTATTGCATCACAGACAAAGAAATACTAAACTGTATCTCATATTCTCTGACCATGCTTGACTAAAAACTATTACAGTAAATAGCCAGGTGTTTTCTAAAAGCCAAAGAGAAGGCATATTTAATTTCTTATTGTAACCTTTATTTCCCTATTCCAATGAGACAGCAGAATTTCACTGTGCAAAAATGTGAAAGAGTATTCCTAATACCTTGATTTAATTTCCTATGTACTGTGGGGATCTTTTATATCAGAGACATTTCCTGAGATGTTACTGTAACTAGCTGTTCACCAGCAATGCCAAGAGCATTCATGTGCTAGAATCATCTCCAAATACTGGGCTACAAATACACGTATCTGCTGAAATAAACAGTGGTCAAAAGACCCCTGATATGCTCCATTTTAAATGTATTACAATATGTAATGTTTTTGAGTTACTCTTTGAAAAATTATCAGTCATGGTGAATCTAGCAATACAATGGTGGTGAGCTACTAAATGTTGTGTGCTTAATTAACACTATTTAGCAAGAGACTCTCTCCCCACCTCCCCCATTTCGATGCTCCATGCAGAAAGGCAAGAGAGGTCATTCTAATACATTTGTTCACCACTTAGAAAAAGAAATCAAATTTTATCTGTAGTACTCTAATGTGAGTATTAAATAATGATGTCAATAGCTTTAGTGAAAACAATAGTGAAGTAGTAGCAGATATGTAAGCAGTGGCAATTTAGAGACTCTGTAGGAGCAAGGACCATGTAGCAAACAAATGGCTAAGATTTTCATTGCAGTTTTTAAGCACATTTAATATGCAAAATGAACTTTTGCTCTCTGGAAATTCAGCCAGTTGTCAAAAATCAAGCTAAATGTCTTGCCCATCATAAACACATAATCCCACAGAATTTGTACTGTTCTTTGCCAGCTAATTAAACCAAAAGGCATCTGGGGTACATAACTTGTTCAGGTATTGTTCAGTTCTGTGGGAGACTAGGACTCAGACATAAAATTAGTGTGGGAGGTGTTTCCCACACTTGTCTGCTCAGTTCATGAAGGCCAAGAGAGCCTTGCAGCTGCGAATGAACTATTTCATACTTCTGAGCTAATTTTCCCAAGATCTGGACTTACTGTAACATGTTTTTTTACCCACAGAAATCAGATGGAAATGAATAGTTGTGTGGAAATTTCTATTTGGACTTCCTCTGCTCAGTTCTCTTCCACACACACTTTCTCAGTGGTCAACCATATCCTTTGGTGATGTAGCATTATGGCTGTTCACAAGTTGGTCATAACCTTTAATTAGGGCATGGATGCCAAATGAGAAAGAATTTAAATGTCCAGCCTCAGGCATCACAAAAGTGCTGACTTTCTTGCAGGAAGGTCTTGTTACAATCATAATTTTGCTCTAATTTGCAATCCCTGCTCTACACACATACCCTTATCTCATTTGTTCCCCTTCCTTCCTTCGTTGTCCCATTAATTTCAGGGCGGGTATACATGCATCTGTGTCTGCTATTAAAAGTGTCTGTATGCCAGTTGTGGGAGAACTTGAAAGTTTGTTTTTATTTTTTTATTGCAGGTATTTTGGAAAAGACAGAGTTCAGTGATGTCTCATTTACCAGACAATAGTTCCCTGTGCTGTTCAGCAAGGCCTAGGAGAATTTCAGAAGTATGAAGTGTTTTTCAGAAATGCCAAGCAGGGAGGCAGAAGTAATGCTGGCAGCATCCACATCAGAGATATCCCTTGATGTCTCCATATGGCCTTAGCCTCTCATTTTTGGCAGGCTCTTACCTCCCTTCACTGCTGCTTCTCACTGACAGTATGGACTCATTACAATTATAAGCAAGTATGAAGTTCAAAACAAATGCTTGCTTAAAACAATGAGCGAAAGGTATCTTTTGCTATAAAAGTTTGGAAAATTAATGAAAAATAGCCAACAAAATAAGCAGCTGGTCGTGTACAGTTTGTAACTGGAGCAGAGAGCAAGAACAAGTTAATTCACTGAGACCGGCTACAGGTATATTGAGCTCGAAATAGACTTAGCTTAAGATGAAAAATTTCTAATGTTTTTCCACCTTCATGTAATATTGGTACAAGTAATGCTGGTGGTCCCTGTAGAGGCCAAACAATTCTTTTGCTCCATTAGCTCAGGTTAAAATTGCTTCTTTCCACAGGTGTGAATAGGTCAGCTTCTACCAGTGCTTACTGTGGGTGTTGCTACAGAGCTGTGTAACAGTCTGGGACACTTCTGCCATCCTGGCTTTGCTTTTAAGCCCTGCAAAGTCTGTGTTCTGAAGTCTTTGAGTCAAAGATAGGAGAAATAAATGCAGGTTAATAATGAAAATATTTGAATATAAGTAATCTGATCCTGGACAGATTTTTCAAGACCTGGCTCAGCAGAGCACTACTGAATGAAAAAAAAAACTTTTGCTACTTAAGCATACCATATTTTTTTTGTCTAGGTTCTAACTTTCTGACAAATGGAAATAATGAAATGCACTGACATGACAGCAACCAACCAGCAACAAAAGTGAGGAGGGACTGTTTTTTTAATAAGGGAAAATACTTTGTTTTGTGAGTATTTCCAGTGATATCAGAAGAGTATTTGTTTTTGAAGTGTTACATAATCTGTGTTTTGCTTGCTTTTGGTACTACACATCCCATGCATAAGAATTTTTTGTAATACAGAACTTCGGGAAACACAGTTTGTTCTTGCTAGTAGTCACGATGAATTTGTCCTATCTTTACCCTTCTTTATTGCATGTATATCCTCTGCACTCTTTATTTTTCATTCTGAACATTTAAAAATTGCCTTTTTCCACTTCAACTTGTTTTCTGTTTGGCATTACAAAATGACTTTCAGACTTTCTATCTGGACATATGCTCAAAAGTGTTTGTGTGTTTCTACTTCTGCAGGGATCAATATTAAAGTTCCCACATGTTTCAGTGGTGGTGGATCAAACCTAATGTTACTAACAACAAAGATAATGTATTATAATCAGCATTAGTATTTGTAGCAGTGTAGCACATGTTATGTACAGTATGGACATTTCTGTAGCAGCATCTTCAAATCCGTGGCTAGATGCTTATCAGCAAAAATATAAGTTTATAACTAATTGATAGATCTGAAAAGCTATACAGGATTTATAATAATTATCTTTTTTTTCACCCTCATTTAAATGTGTGATCCAAATATTTTACAAGCAGGAAAAAAAAAAATAGGACCTTAAATCAACACTCATTAGAACTGATTGCAGCTTGTCAGAGACTACTTCAAGGATTTGTTGCATCTTATTCATTAATGAACTACCATTTTCATGTTGTAGATGAAAAATTAGGGGAAAAAAGTTTCCTTATAATGACAGATCTTAAGATTTGTTTCAAAACAAGTATTCTCTTCAGTTTCCAGGTTGTTCATTGGTACCTATTATCAAACACACCTTATGAATCTGTTCATAGTGCAGCTGAAATAATCAAGAATGCTGGCACAGGAACAAGGACAGTATACGTTTTTTCAACTTTTAAAACAAAAGATAAACTCCTTGCCAAATGGGTGAGGACAAGAATATTAAGGAGAGATATTTTATATCAGACTGAAACACGATACGAAAAACAATAAAGTAGTAACTATACTGAAATGACAAAATGACTTCCCTAAAAATTTGAAACTGTTTTCAAGATAAGTAAAAATACAATAAAACATGATAGCAAACAGTTATAAGGGCATCATGTCTTTATTAAAAGAATTCTCCAGTAATAACTGCAGTAAATTTCATACATAGAATATTAATATTTTGCCCTTTATCTTTGTATACTGGATGATCTAAATGTTAGTTATTAAGTTTTCAAAGGCAACTCAAGTTAAAAGTTCATCTCAAAGTTGTGTATTTCAAGACTGGCAGTACTTTTTACAAAGAGGAATTTCTGATTAACTGAAAAAATATTTAGAACAAGAAGGTTTTACCATTTTTAAACCTGAAATTACTTTTCAAATGATTCTACTAGTATAGACAAGCCAAGCAGTGACAAATATAACTACAGTCATATATACTATATATAATGTAAGTTTTGCATTATGAGATGGCACAGATGTGCCGTAGGGAAAAAAAAAAAAAGATATTAATATCATCCTAGATAACTGTCACTGATGTGCATATAGCTCTTGGAAAATCTGGTCCTTAACAGCTGTGCCACTACTGAGAGTTAGGGCAGCTGTCAGGTCTGAGGCTTCCCTAGTGTAACAAGCTGTGGAGAGGTGGGAGGTGTAGCAGAGTGCAGAAGTTCTGTCATGTTAATCTCTGTATGCAGCTTTAAGATGTCCAAACTGTTTCCAGAATGTTATAGAAAGCTGTTAGCAAAATGAATTGTGCAGTTTTCCAAGATACTGCTTTTAGGAAAATAAGAACCTTGGTACTGATGACAACCATCAGCTGAAAGACAAATGGTGTGGCCTGTGTATAGGGAAGAAACAGGAGGGCTTCATGGGGGAAAGAGGAATGGTAAACTTCTTTTCCAAAAATCACTGTCTAAAATTTTCATATAAAACAAAACGTAGAAAGTAGTTTATAATTCTGTATACTACAGTTATAATAAAATATATGTTAATGAAACACTTTTGAGGGGGAAAAAAAAAAGTGTCTAAGGCTGTGGGTGGGTGCTTATCTGGTATGACTGGTTTTGTTTCCTCTCCTTCCTTTACTATGCCAGACCACAATTTGCCAAGAGCTACCACTCTGATGATCTTATTTGAAGTGGATTTTCTCTAAGCAAACTGTGAGACAATTTTATCACAGCAGAAACTGCACCTTTTCCTGGCAGCCAGGGTCTTCTTGAGCTACACTACTCATCTTCTTATGTGTACTTGGGCTTAACCAGCAGAGAGTCCTCGTGTCAGGAGCAGTTTCACAGGCAGGTGAGCAGCTGTGTCTGCCAGCAGCCAGAAAGCCAAACACAAACGAGAGGGGGTGGGGAGGGTGTTTGCTTATTGCGATGGAGGAAGGCTAAACGAACTGTTGCTAGGCAATATGTTCCTGGATGACAGATCCTCTGCTTTGCTAAGTGACCAGAGTAATTATTTTTGGCAAATCTGTGCAGCACTCTGCA
The DNA here is from genome assembly GCA_030060385.1 of Muscicapa striata striata. NCBI lineage: Eukaryota > Metazoa > Chordata > Aves > Passeriformes > Muscicapidae > Muscicapa > Muscicapa striata. The sequence continues at coordinate 2,529,853 of JAREIS010000076.1, read as the reverse complement.
GGCTGTCATTGGCCTGCAAAGAAAGAAATGGGTGTATAAATATACAAAATGTATTTGATCCCTTTATAAAACTGGAGGTTTGCAAGAATCAGTCATCTGGCACACATACAGTCTCCTTTGCTTAGCTGTTTTTTCTTCTGTCTTTCTGAACTGGTTACCTTGGTGTGAATCTGGGTTGTTCTGATCCTCCTCTAAGGTCTTCTCCAGCTGCTGTCGAGGTGTTTGATCCATGCCATATTTGTTGGCACTTCCAGTCAGAATGATGGAAAACCAACGAGCCAGTGCTGCTCTTGGATGAGTTGCTGCTGCAGCAGGTGCTAACAGTGTGAATTGATAACAACCACTTAAAAACCCAGCGCCCTTGCCAGCTCTCTCCCAAGCAGAATTGTGCTGTGCTTGCTGCTGGCTGCAAGGGGCTCTTCCAATCAACACCAAAGTGAGAGATGGAGATAAATAGCTCTGACCTTTACTGATAGTGTCTGAGTTAAATGAAAAAGCATAAAAATACACTTTGAAATCTTTTGGCAGCATTTTCAACAGCCACTAAAACCTGATTTGGACCCTGAAGATGAGGGCTATGCTTGCTTGGTAATCCTGCTGAAGGGTCTGCAGGGCATGCCCTTTAAACCCTATGCCAGAGACATAAACTCTTGTTCTCAGACTCCAGAGACTCATCACAGTTTTTGAGTTGAAAAGGATTCTGAAGTAAAAATTCTATAATCTTTCTCACAACAATGATATGTTCCATCAGAAGGACTATAAGACTTATTGTAAATTAATGTGCCTACCTGTTATCTTAGGGTTGGATATATACCTGTGACTACCACTTATACTGAAACCTAAAAAATGTCCTAAACATAGCTTGTTTTTTCAGACACAGACTTGAAACTCAGCTTGGGTTCAGGGAAGGGGTGATGTGGTGAATGATTTTTTTTTTCCCCTTCCACCCTTTTTTTTATAAGGCTTTTTGAGAAACTGGGAAGTGATTTTGAGGTTTAATATTCAAAACCCAGAGGAACTCAGCCATTCTACTTTCCTTTGTGGGAATATTTTTAAATGCTTCATTTGAACTTGAAAATCATCCCAACCCCAGGAAAAAAAAATCCCAAACATTAAAAGTAAAGGTTTGTGCAAACATCTGACATGCAAAACAGCTACTTTTACTCAGCCTGTGCATTTGCATTGCTGTGTGATGTGCTATCCTCTTATGCTGAGCTCCATCCCCCATCTTGCCCATTTAAGCAGCATATTGGCACTGCCAATCCCAAATCCTTCTGGAAAAAGTATCCCAGTGCAACCTAGGGGAACTTGCAAGTGGCATGGTTAGGGAAATGAGGTGAGAAAATGATGCCAGGAAGGGCCAAATCACCACCAGAGTGTTTGGGAGAAGTGCTGCCACAGGACATCTGCCTTACACCATTTATCATGAGGTGTGATCCTTGCAGAGAGGATGGCATAGAGTGGGGGAGAGAGGCTTCTTTTGCTTGACTGAACTTCATGCTTGGTCGTTTAAGTTGGTGTTGTGGTCCTATTCCCTTTACTAAGGGATGGAAATCAATCCCAAGTATCTTAAATAAAGATAAGGAAGACGCAGCACACTGTAATAACTTTTGAAGCATGTATTTTTTCCTGCTTCATGTTGCTGCTGGTAGAGCTCTGGCTAAAAGAGCTTGCCTGGAGCATCATCACTTCTTTTTCATCTGCTGCTTTGTTCTCAGGGGGCTTTCTGTAGTTGCCAGCCTTAGTAGAAGAAGATCAAATAGCTCTGGCAGCTTTCGTAGCAAGGTAGGATGTCATTTAAATAAAATGATAGGCATGTATGGTGTAAGCCAGCCACCCTGCTGAGAGGGCATAACAAACAATTAAAGAGCAGTTTCCTCTGGGGAGGAATGGCTTTTGGGGAAAGATTTCAGTTATATGTGAATTATATATGATTTACTAGGGACAAGTGATCTTGTAAAGTGAAACAGCTGATAAAATCCTCTGACAGCACTGTGTGCAGTCACAAGGGAGCTTTCCTGTGTTTGCTGAAACTGGGGAGAACTTCGAGTGGATTGCAGTCAATAAAATACATTTAAAAAACCAGAATAATCATAGCTCCTAGTTAAACAGCAAAATATGAACTGATAAATTAAAGTCAAATCATATGTTTAATTCTAGCTTGAAGATCAGAGCAGATTACATCCAGTTAACTGACCGCCATGCTGCTGTCCAAATGGAATATTCATCAAAGTCAAAATCCAATATTAGATGGAATTGTAAGGAAAAATCAGAGAGTAAAGGAGTATGCCTCTTGTTTACTGGAAAAAGGACTAAAATGAGGGATAAGGGAACAAAATAGAAGAGATAAGAAAACTACTCTAATTGTTACTCATCTTGTAAAGAAGGAAATTTTCTATAGGTGACGCCAGGAGCTGCAATATAGTGTTGGATCATGGCCTCATATACATTGCAGAGGAAAAGCAATTTATGCTTACAACAGCTGATGACTGCTAATGTGGTGACTGTGAGAACTGCTTAGCTACTGAATTAACAAACAGAAGTAGTCTTCTAAAGAAGTTTTAACATCTTTTGGTAAAGAGCTCTGGTGTGGGTTTCTATCAGAGATATGCAGAAAAATTGAAAGGGAGGTCCCCCCAAAAAACTTTTAGAAAAATACAAATCTTGAAAAAGCTCTTCTGAAGCAGTCTTTGAAGTTGCATCTGTGGGAACAACAGAAGAAAGGGGACATTTACTCCAGACTCAAACTGTAGATGAAAGGAAATTGAAAAACAGTTTGACATTTTTAAGAGATGAGTAATATTAAGAAGCTTGACCCTGTAAAATAGGAAAGCTGCTGTTTCAATGATTCTGGAATTGAAGACTGGAATATGAAACAGATAAATGGAACCACTTTTTATACAGAGCTTAGCTCAGTACAGTGCATTAACTTGTGCAATTCTTTATTATGTGAAGGGCTCTACAGGACTCTGAGAGGAACACATTATGTGAACAAATATATATCCAGTGGCATGAGTATTTTCATAGAAAGGGATATAATTTCCTGTAATTTGGGGCACAAGGCTATTATTTTGAGAAAATAGCAGAGGAAGAAACTTGCCTGACAGGCAGCTTTTTCCATACTATCATGTATCGTGTGTTACACAATTGTCTTGGTCTTTACTACATGCTTTACTAGATCTTTACTGCATGCTTTTGTTCACAGTCATCTCTGGGTTAGGTTACACTGTCAAGGACCTTCTGTCCCTAGAAGCTAAGAAAAAAAAGACATCTCACCTGTCTAAGCTGAATGGCCTTCTCTGAGAAACACAACATGCCTGAACAATTAGTTTATCCTTCTGTGCTTTCTCTTTTTTTTTTTTTTTTTTTTGATAGCTAAAAAACATTCTTCAAATGTTTTCACGTGATCTTCATGTTTGCAGTCTGATATGCAAACATTGCATGTTAAATCTTTGCTTCACATTTTATAAAGATTCAATGACCAAGGATAATAAATGCCTAGATACTGCATTTATTGATGATATGTGATAATTAATTATTATGCTATTTTGGCATTAGTATTTAATCTTATCTGCCTGCCTGAAATTTAGGTGTTCATGGGAGCAATCAACCTGCATTTCATTCTTACAATTTTAATATAGGAAAGAACACAAGTCATGATACATGAACACAAATATGTGCACTCTCAGATCTGACTTTAAAGTCTAAAGCTTTGATCTACCAGAGAGCACTGTAGTCTTGCTACTGTTGCCCTTTCACTGAACTCTTAGAGATGTTTTATTTTATGGAAAGCTACTTGGCACAACTTGCTTCAATGTGCTCTTATTTGCTTTCTTCTGATCAGCACACCCTAAGATTTGCAGCACTTTGAAGTAAGAGCATTTCAGCTCTTTCACTGATAATGTTAACTTACCATTGTTTCTAGATTGTGGGTTTTTTAGCAAGCACAGTCTTTGGTTGTTTTTTATGCTATACTTAATGTTTGAGGTTTTCAATTGGCAAAAAGCCAATCTGAACTGTCTCCTGCAAAATACCTGAAAGACCTTTTTTTGTAAAGTATATTTTATACCTTTATGTTTAAGTATTCAACAATGTCTACACTGTGATCATCTCTTATGCCTATTCTGAATCCTTATGAATATTTTAAGACAATTTTCTTGACAAGATCCTTCCGCTATTGATAGAAGAGACTGAGAAATTATATCCTAAACAAGTGCAAAGATACATAGAAATTGTAAAAGTCTCTAATGGGATTACATTTAATCACAACTGTGAACAACCTGGAAAAACACAAATTTATTCTTGTATTATTGTCTCAAACATATACATGAAATTTGAGCTGAAAATTTTTCATTAATGAAATTAATGTGTATCTAGTGTTTAATAAAAATTCAGCTGTACACGAGAAAGGCTGATTTTGAACATAATTGAAGATTCATAATATGGGCTCATAAAAATATTCTTATATAATCTCTGTATTTTTATGTAGGCATTTTGATTTGTTTTTATTCCTGGGAAAATATAAATCAGTTTTACCCCAAAATTTAAATTACTATTCTGTCACTTAAAAGTCTTTTTTACCGACTTGGAGTGAAAAATATTTTTAATTTAAGAATTAAAGTTGGATTTTTAAGCATGTTCATGTATAGTAATTTACAATTATTGAAGTAATTTGATTTAATAAGCTGTATCTCTCTAAGAATAAGAAGCACTTGCATTACAATGCACAAGCTCACAAGTCAGAACCCGATTACTTCCAAACTGAAAAGCTTATAAAAAATGTGAAGTACTCTAATAATTTTAAATTACTCTATATTGCACATTTTCAGGTCTCTGATCACCTCCAAATTCAAGTGCTTATAAAACTGCTCCAATAATTTTAAATTGCTATGTGCTAAGTGATTTAAAATTGTTAAAGTCCTTCAAAGTTTTTTAATAATTGCTTTAATTTAGAAGTGAGTTGAGCAATACTCCAGTATACCTTCAAGAGATTATTAAACTGATGTAAAAATTTACATCTGGAAAGAAAATTAAACTATTTCTTTTAAAAAAGGAAAAAGAAAGGGGTGGGGGGAAGAAGAGAGAGGGCAGAGAAGCAGATGTAAGATGTAGTAACATGCTAGTGGTGAAGAATACAAGGATGAGAAGAAAAAAAACCATATAAACCCAAACCTCACAGAGTAACAGGTTTGTGGTGTGAGAGATAGGCCTTCAAAACTTAGGGCAGCTGCCTAAACATGGCCACAAAGCTCTCCTTAAAATTATTATAGCACCACCCAGAAGGTTATATCAAGTTAACAGTGATGGAGGGAAAATGTTTTTGCAGACACCTGACAGACAGCGCATCTCAGGCTTTCAACATCTAAGCTGCTAACTAGGCTGGTATGCAGATGCACATTTTTCCCTTAACATTCCTTGTGCTGTGAAGTTGTGTGGCACCCTTAAGTTGCAATTACTTGTGTGAAATAAACAACTGGTTTATTAACTGATTTCTGAAGCAACAGGTCTAAGAAGAGCATTTCTGCTTAATAAAATACCCTTTCCATAATGACATTTCTTGCTTTTGGTATATCCAAACCCGTCATGTTATTGGATTTTTCTGCTAGAAATTTGTAACAAAGATTAAATACAGCAAGTATCTAATTGCCATTGAAGTAATGAAACTTGCACTTCAGATGTTTCTTCAGCTGATGTAACACTTTTTTGGTTTTAACCATTTGACTTGAATGTTGACATATTAATGATACGCCTAGCAGGAAAAGAACTCTCTATGAAAAGTAAGAGAGGTGAAATATCAGACCATCTACTTGTAAACAACTAAACCAAGCATACAGCTATCAGTTTCATAGGAAATAATCATCCAAGCAGGAGTGCTGATATGATAGCCTTAGCTGAATTATCATGTATGAATATGTATGTTTCCTGGATGTATCTTTGCTACAGATCCTCAGAGCCTGTTCCAGGCAGTTTTGACAAATACAGCCTTTGTTCAGATTTCTGAAATACAAGAAAAATTACCCAGGTCTTTTTTCTTAAGAGATATTCAAGCAGGTAGTGGGGTCAGTTGGCTGCAATGATCCAGGAGGAGCTGGTAGGGGCACAGAAAGGACAAGGATGGTGTTGGCAGCTGGGGCTTAGAAAGCAGAAAGGATGAGACAAGCTGCTATGTCCCGCTCTGTTCTCATTTGCTTTTTGCTATGGGAAGGACAGTGCTTTGTTTGGTGGTAGTGTACACTGTGCTTTCAGTACTTGCTTTGACCTTTAATCAATATTGATTGATTTTGTGAAGACGTCAAATCTCTGACCTCTAGCTGGCTTTGCAAAAGTAAAGTTAAATGGTGCTAATACCTTTTAGTTACTGAAAATACCATAAATACATCAGGGAGAAAACCAAACAGCTTGCTTTGAAGCCCATGTGGCATTATTTGAGGTGGGTGCCTAAAGGAAAGCTTTTTAGTTTTCAAACTCAAGATACAAAAGTGTGACATTAAATATACATTGAAGTGGGTCCAGGTATCACCTTAGAAAACTATAAGCTCTTTCATAAAGAGTAAACAATTACACAATTCACAAGTGTCAGAGGTTCATTTTAAATTGGCTTAGAGAAAAATTGAAATCAGTATGTATCTCCTTTGTTGTAGTGTGGGCTTGTTTTAGCTCTCCCACGAACTCAAGAGAGAACTAATTCAAGAATCATGTTGACTGTCTCTTTTTCTACAAGAAACAATTATTTGAGAATAAAAAAAAAAAAAATCTTTCCTTATGGCCATGAAAGAAAAAACTACTCAAATGGTTAGTCATGCATTTGGCCTTTAAAGAACAGAACAAAAAGATCAATAACCTGATTTCCTTTTCATCTGCCTGGACTGTGAAGCATAGACCTCTTGCTTTGTTTATTGTGTAATGAAGGAGGTAAGGCAGTGTTAGCAGAAAGAAAATATTATCTCCCTCTGGTAAATATATTGATGTTACAGACAGGCACAGTACAGCACAGAGAGTAATGAGAAATTTGTCTGCTTTGCTTCCTTTCCTTCCCTTCCAGCTTAGCACTGCTGCATCCCAATGAATTAGCAGCTACAAAGAGAAGGAACAGTTTAAAGACTGGCAACTGAGAGCATTTACAATTAGCTGAATTGATTAACCTTTACAAATGCTGTTACTCTACAAGGTGTTTTTTCTTCCACACTAGTTGAACAATATGCCTTATTGATTAAACATACTTCTTTATTGTAGCACTGATTTGTCTATGGCTTCTCCAGTCATAAAGCTGCCTCAGTAATAGCTGCTGCCAGCTCCTGTAGAGGACTTAACACTGGAGACTGATTGGCATTTGGCTGGAAGATGCAGACTGATGCAAACACTGGAACATGCTGCCTGGGGAAGTGGTTGAATCATGATTCCTGGAAATATTTAAGAGATGGGTTTGATGGGGAGCTAAAGGATATGGTGGCCTTGGCAGTACAGGCTTAAAAGCGAGACTCATTCTTAAAGGTTTTTACCAGCTTAAATGAACTTATGATTTTGTGATTCTATGATTTTGTAAATAGCTCTCCACATCTTTAGCATCAAGAATCACACTGCAAAAGCAGAAGAAGGAAATGTGCATTTCAGATGCTCCTCTAAAGCCAGGGCTTGCTGAAACAAAGGAGTTATCCTTTCTATTATATGTCACCTACCCTAAACAAAACACAACAAGAAAATGTGTGGGATTTAAAACCACAACACTTGTCAAGATGGGAAGACTGACAGCTAAACATAAACAAATAAGTAAGGAACATTATTTGTAACAACATTTATGGCTTAGGTTATGTTATTTTTTTGTGAGTACATCACATGGAAATTAGGCAATGGCAAGATTCTGCTTTTTGGTGACAAGTGTTTTGAAATCTCTTTGTAAGCTTATTTTGGTCGGGGTGTGACAGAGAGTGGGTTAGCCTCCCTAAAAGAAAAAGCTCTGAGAGATCAAGATCTCTTGGAAGATGTATGTGATGCCAAGTGGGCTCCCTTCTAACCTTACAAACTGTGAAGTTCCAGGAGGATCTGTGCAAAATAACACTTGATGTTTTGTTCTTATTTTTGGAAAGGGTATGTGTGGGATTCTCATAATTATGAAGGCTAATGACAGCACAGGCTGTTTCTCTAGAAATTCATCATGCTCTGCCCAGTGTTAGTGCTCACTGTACCTGGGAAAGGGGAAGAGTAGAAGTTTAATTTCCCTGCCAGCTCAAGCTGAGGCTTCTTCTGTAAAGTCTTTGATGTATTATGAATCATGCTGAATTACACATGTTGTTCTACCATTTGCTTTTCAGCTCAACAGGGACTGAACTGAGAATGCCAAACTCATTTCAGTCTATGAGGACTCTCTGTGGGTTCAATGAAATGTCATTCAATGTGTAAAAAAGCCACCAGGCTTTATTTATTTATATGAATGACCAAGACTCAGGATTTTAGCAGCACCCTTCCAGATTTTCAACAAAAAAATGGCTTGCCAGTAAAATTGAGGACACACAGAACATGAAGTGGCTTAAATTAGACGTTCTTTCAAATGCAGATAAACTGGTTTGAAGAGATCTATATTCTAATGAATGTTAACAGGGAAGATATAAATAGTACACATATACGTACAGTTTGTATATTGAGACATATGATAGCATGTACATGTAACCTATTAAACCTATATCATCAAGTATTTAATGGTTTATATGAGGAAACTGATGTCATTCCATGGATCAGAGTAACAATGGTGGCACTCAGCCATTTCTCTCCTGAATAGCTGCTGTGTTTTTAAAAATAACAGAGCTGCTGTAGCAAAGTCGGTAGCATTCACAGCATGACAAACAAATTAGAAAACAGCAGATGCAGCACAAATTAAGATGTATTTAGCACAGCAGCCCATCAGATGTGTGAAAGTCTTTTGTATATCAGCTTTGCAAGGTTGATGTATTGCACTTTAGACAGCTGATAATGAACCCTTCTAGCAATTAGAGGTGGAAATACTGAGGATTTGAAATTGTGCTGTTCCCAGTGGGGGCAGGGGGGAAGGGGAAAAACCCTTAGTGAGAAATTTACTGCTTTGTGTGTGTGCACTGAGCAAAACAAAGCAAATGTTTCAGTTTATGCACATGTAGATTTTGAATTTCTCATTTGTATTTTTATATTCAATACTCATGTTATATATATATATTTTTTTTAATTTAAAAAAACGTGCATTTCTTTTTTGGAATTGCGAGTTTTATGGCTGGTACAATCTCTCTTGGTGTATATGATTTTGTCATTTGATGGGAGGACAGTAATCTCACTAATCTAGTCTTCAAACAGCCATAAACCTTTTAATGGTTTAAGTAATTTACATCTTTGCAGTTCTATTGAATTTTGCTTTTTTCTCTCCAGTGTTTCTGTTACACTTTCTCTTTCTACCTCCCTTTCCATAGTTAAAAACACAGTTTAAAAACCTGATGGAATCTTTGCATAAGTAAATGATGTGGGTTTGAAGCCGAGACTCAGTTCGATACTCAATCCTTCTAGATGCTGAGTGCTCTCAGCTGCAAGGACTTGCAATGGAAATGGAGAGTACTTAGCAGCTCACATGCCTGAGCCCCCTGAGGAGAGCAGCATATTACAGCAGAGCTGGGATCTATCTGCTATATAGATAATAACAGTTTCCATTTATATAGGGTCTTCCATCTGAAGATCTCAAAATGCACTACAGATTATGGATGTGCTACAGCAGTGACTTTGTTATGGCTGCGCAGAGATCTGAAACTGAGGCAGGCATTAAAGTTCTTTGTTACTTGTGAACAAAAGAATGTATCTTAATACACCCTCACCAGGCTTATTATCACCAGGCTTTATGAAAAAATAACAAAAGCTTTTTCTGTGAGCTAACATATCTACTTAACTCGAATTATGGTTGCTGGTGTGTGTGGCAATTTTTTTAATTTTTTTTTTTGATGCGGTATTTGTGCTCTTCACTCTCAGCTGCCATTCTGCTTGAAGGTGAGTGCCTTTTGAGAAAACACATCAGCAGCATCAGACCAGGCAGCAGGGAAGCCCAGGCTGAAGTGCAGCCTTGTCACAGCCCTCTGCACAGCAGTGTTGATGGCAATCACCATTTCTCACAGAAAGAGCAGCAGTCGGTCTCACATATTGATATGTGCAGAACAGTGCTATTGTGGAAATGTTTTAAGGGTCTCAGTCCCTATATCACTATTATGCAATCAGAAGACTGAGCCTTAATTACACAAACTATGCAGACCTCTGCAGAGGGAGGAATTTTATGAAAACTGTGTTTTTCTATACTCTAGAGAGTGGATACTGCTGGGATACTGCACTTGGAGGCTGTGGGGAAGAGTGAGGGATCTTGGGCGAGATTGATAGGGCCCCTTTCCTGTCACACAGCATTGCACCTGCGTTCATAATTAAAACTTGCAGCTGATGACAAAATGCACAAAAACTGGGTTTTGACTTCTACGTATGTTTATTGATTGTAGGAGAAACTTCCCATCCTTGCTTTGTGTCATGAGGGACAAAATGACAAGAACAGCTGGCATATGGGTGATGTGAAACCTGCCTGTCTAATGTGGTACTAGACTGGTCCACTGCCCAAGAAAACTAGGTTTGATTGGTTGAACTGGGGGTGGTACCTGCTGTACTTTTCTTTCGCTTATTCCCTTGTCCATATTAGGCTTGGGGACAGTGTAGTATATGCACAATTTTGATGTACCCTTTCACAAATTCTGATATGGAATGAATCATTCTATGTAGTTACAGTAGGAAACTCTGTTAAATTCCATATGCAGTATAATCCAAGATTCTGCTAGTGGAAAGGATGATAAACCATATCATTCCATAGCACTTTTGCTAGTGTTATTTGTTCGAGGGGTGAATAAAATATCTGCTATGCACATTTGTCAGAGGGACCATTTGGAATCTATATCAGGGCTCTGAGCAAAGAGTAAAGGGCTCTTTCCATCAGCAACATTAGAACTATAATCCTGTCTTGGCTTTCTTACCATAGCTTTTGACTTTCCTTTCAAAGCTGTATAATACTAGTAGTTATTAACAGTGATCACTTGGTATGATAGTTTTTAAATTAGACCAAATTGTCAGCAAAAGCACTCTGATTGCATTTAATCAGGAAATGAAGATGATTCTCTCTGGGCAAATATGTTACCTTTACATTACTAAAAAAAAAATAAAAAAGCAATCAGGCAAGATTATGTCATTTCCAGTTCTCGTTTATAGAGATCCAGAATAACAGTAACATCCAATACATAAAACATTGCCTAACTCTTCTGATTTTATGAAGCCATGGTAAAGAATTTTTCCTTGATGCAGGCTAAGTGACAGATACAAAAAGGGTTATTTTTTGGGTCATACATAGTTAAATTTTTATACTTAGCATTTTTTTCTCCTGACTGTGCTCTGAATGATTATCTTAATTTTCAACTTTTATTGCATAGATGTAAATAAGCCATGGCAGTTGATTATATACTAGTGAATTAAATGTTAGAAGTTTTAATAATAGTATAATTCCTAAAGTAGTTATATTTATTGTTGAGTTTTAACAAGTATGTACATATGTGAAAATGGATTATGCATGTCATGGGTAAGTTTTTTGCATGCATAAAAAGGGAAATTTATTATTTGGGGGGGATTTTTTTTCTGTTATCTTGTTTTACTGTATCTTGCAATTATTTGCAAGAATGCAAGACTTATTGCTGTTTAAAAAAACCCCAGGATTTTCAGTAAATATCTGTATAAAACATGGAGTTAGGTGAATGATGGCCCAGGTTGTCAGAGTAAGTAGTAAGTATTTTGTTTTGCTATTTTGTCCTTGTTCTGAGGTGAGGCTGGAGAATAACTTAAGGTTACATGAAATTGCTAAGATTCTTGGGGAAATATCAAGTACATGTAGATTTATAAATCAAGGTTTTTTCAGCAGTTTACCTTCCTCTTTGAACCTGAGAAACAAAATTAAAATTTTTGCAGTTTTCCCTTTTTAAAGGAAAAATTTGTAGGAACATTTTCCTTCTTATTATGATGAGTATTAGCTCTCAAAATGTATGAATAATTTTAATTAAAATATAGCAAGTTTTAAACTGAGCTGTTCACATATTTATATTGTGTCTGTAACAGAGAAGGTAGAGAAGGTTTATATGTGTGTGCAGTGTGCTCAACATACTTTCTGGTATAAGTTGTCAAAAGAAAGCCCACCCTGTAATATTTCTAATGCACAGCCTCTTTCCTATTTAGTCAATGATAAGCCTTTGAAAGGGCCATTGCTTCCTGTGAAGAAAACTCAACAGCCCATTCTCTCATCCTGATGAAAATGCAGACACTTAACGTACTTTATCCTCCACAACTGCAAATAGCTAATCATAATTAGGAACCCTGCTGTTGGGAAAACTGCTCACCCTGGCACTAAAAAAAAACACCCCAGTGAAGTTATAATTTTCCTTTCTTGTATTCTACAAATCTTTCTAAAGCTAAGTGTCTACACAGTTTGTCTGAAAGTAACACATGGACTCCTGCAGAAACAACTCTTCTATTGACCCACCAGTGCTCCCAACTCAAAATATTTTTTTTTTCTTACTGTAAATGAATAAATATGATTTATTGTCCATTCTTTCCTCTGTAGGAAGTGCCTTGGCATGAGACGAGAGCATGCATTTATTTCACTTCTGTTTTTCTGATTGCCTTATAAAATGCCCTGATTGGTTGTGCTTACCTGAAAATTATATCTCTGCAAGCAGAATCTTCTAGTTAAAAGTATGTCAGTATTGAAGAAATAATGATTGAGGTATTTAGGAAGGATTCATGATCACTGGAAAGATAATAATAGTTTGAAGCCCAGACAATGACAATTCACCCTGCTGGGCAATAAGTCTTACGATATTCCCTGTGCCAGTTCTGATACAGTTACAATGTAAGCAAATATAGAACACTTCCTTTCAATATTTCCCTCATTTCGCATGTTTTCAGAGTTAAGTCATGGAAATCTGTTTTGGTTCTTAACTATGTTGCATACTAGAGATTTGTGCCTCACCCATCGGCCTGTCAAATTATCAACCTGTGTGTGTGAACTCTGAGGTAGATATGCACCCTAAGTCTTAAGGAGAGTGTTTTCTGCATTGCTGAATTCAGCAATATTTATCACAACCTCCTCTGTTGAATTTAGACCATTCTGGGGATGCAAGCTGGATGCAAGTTCCTGATTGCCTTGTTTTCATGTTCCTGGTAAAAGATGCTTCTTTACTGGGGGAGGGGACACAATAAACTAAATGATGCAATTTTCTTCCTGCCATCTGCATTCTTGTGACATTCTACTGAATTTGATTGGCATGCCATTAGCTTTACATTATTTAAAAGAAATTCCTGCAGTATTTCTAGCGCAACCAAATAATTGAAGGACGTGTCATGCAACACCTCGTTTTAATGACATACATCACCATCCAGTACCATTGTAATGACATCTCTGCCACTTAAGATGTCTAAACCAGTATCTGTGGTTTTTCAGCATCACCCTACATTTCAGTATACAGAACCAAGGGTTTTGAAATTTTGTGGTTTGGGTTTTTTTTTGTGGGGGGAGAGAGTAAGGAAGTTAAATATAACCCTTCAAAACTGACCCAGGTCATAGAAAATGTCAGCGTTTATTTTAATTGCATCATTAATATATATTTTTTAATGTTATCACCAAGGAGTCAAGATCAAAACAGGAAGATAGTTTAGCTCTATTAATTCACTATATGAGATCCCAGTAGCAAAATTTCATATGAGCAGGAAACCATGGTAGTTGCCTCCTCAGACTGAACCACAGAATCACAGAATTAACTAGCTTGGAAAAGACCTCCGAGATCATTGAGTCCAACTTATGACCTCACACCACCTTGTCAATTAGACCAGGGCACTGAGTGTGTCCTGGTTTAGGACAAGTTAGGGGGAAACCTCCGGAAGGAGCCCCCCCAGAAAACAAACTCCCACGACTCCTTCCCCCCACCACCGGGTTCAGGAAGTATTTCCTCAGAGGAAAAGTGAAAAAAACCTGTTTATTTAGCAAACAAAAACTCTCCCCAACACAAGAACAAAACAGCCCCAGATGACAAAAAACTCTTTCACCAGTCTGAGAGGATGAACAAACTCAGAAAGTCTCTGGCGCTGGGGAGAGCTGATGCATATCAAGAAAATGCAGACTCTGGGTGTTCCTTGATGTTTTCCAGGTACCCGGTCCGGAACAGGTTTGGATTTTGGATGGTATTCAGGAAAATGGAAGAAGGAAAGAAAAGAAAACAGTCCAGAGAAAGAAATTGGACTGCCTAGCTAAACTAACAAGCAAAGCAAAGTGAGCCAAAGCTAGCAAGTAAGCAAAGCAAAGCAAAATCCAGCAAGCAAAAGCTAGCAAGAAAAGCAAAAAGCAAAAGCCAAAAGCAAAGCCAGCGAGCCTCCCTAAACCCAGATGATGGGGGGGAAGGGTGCCAGCTAACTAGACAAAACAAACCTTCACTTTCAGAGTTAGTTCTGAAAGCACCAAACATAATTCCAGGCATGAACAGAACACACTGGGGATACAAAGCACTGTAACGCCACCCCAGGACAGAGTGTCACAGTCAGTTTTTTCTTAAAACCTCTAATGATGGTGGCTCCAGCACCTCGGAATGGACAGTCCATTCCGACGCTCAGTCACTCCTTCTGTGAAGAACTTGCTCCCAGTGTCCAGCTTCAACCTCCTGTGGCGCAGCCTAAGAGGCTCTGTCCTCTCATCCTGTCGCTGGTTGCCTGGGAGAAGAGGCTGAGCCCTCCTTTCAAGGGGTTGTAAAGAGCAATAAGGTCATCCCTGAGTCTTCTTTTCTCCAGACTGAACAACCCCAGCTCCCTCAGCCATTCTTCACAAGGCTTGTGTTCCAAGCCCTTCACTAGCCTTGCTGCCCTTCTCTGGTCACATTCCAGCATCTCAACATCCCTCCTGAGTTGGGGACTCAGCACTGCACACAGCACTCAAGGTCTGGCGGCACCAGTGCCAAGTACAGGGGGAGAATGACTTCCCTGGTCCTGCTTTCCAATTTTTTTTCCATGTTTTTTACCAAATTGCTGCTTTTCAAATTTTTGCTACTGACTTCAGGTACCCATTTTTGGCTCCCAGTGTTTAGATGGGAAGAACAACATAGATGTGTACACACTGTATGATATGTACACCTGCACAAGATCTTACATATATGAGAGATAGACAGATATCTACTCTCTATGATTTCCACAAAAAAAGAGAAAAACTGAGAGACAATGCAAATTCAGAGAAGAGGTCTTCATGTACAAATATTCTTGATCCTTTAGTGAATAAAACTTAATCTCAAAAACCTGTAAAGCAAGACAAATTCTTGTTTCAAGAACAGAATTTTATGAGCTGATGTTTGTCTCACAGATTTATTAGTATTCTAGGTTAGAACTTCTAATGTAAGGGAAAAAAAGGAAAAAAAGAGAAACTTTCAGAAATACCTAATTATTTAAATTTAATTCTTAAAGGAAATTTTGTTGGGTTTAGATCCTATTATGCTTCAATATTTTGTTGGAAAGATTTTGAAAAACATGTCATGTTCATATGAAGTAAAGCACCATGGAATTTAGGAAGCTGAACAATGGGTTCTTCAAAGTCTGTACTTGAAAAATTGAAAATATCTGAATTTTGGGTGGTTTTAGTTTTGGGTTTATTATTTGTTTGGTTTTTGATTTATATTTTTATATGCAATTAGCTAAATGGAGCATTCCTTTAGAAATTCTGTTTGTTTAGAAACTTTAACCTGGGAAAAGTGTGATCAGAAGTAAAACAAATTGGAAGGACTACCAGTAAGACCCTTAATTGCTGTTTGTAATGTGTGTTTGGTTCAGTGTTGTACTTTTCAGGGCGGAGAGAATTAGTAAAATACTCTGTTAAAACACTCTGATGCAACAGGATGGTGTTTTCATTGTCATAATGTTTTCTTACCCTCATTTCATATTGCATCAATATGAATGTTGTCATCAAATTAATTTTCCATTAAAGCATAAGAAATTGAACAAAATGCTATTCCTGATAACCACTCTGCAACATTGTGACACACAGTTTTGCCTCCTCTCATCCCATATGTATGAAGCACTGGTAATTTCCTGTTATGGGACTTGGACTTTCCTGGTGAATGTCACAGGTATGTATCCTTTAGTAAGAACTTTTGGATTTACATCTCAGATTTAGCTAAAACAAGCATAAAGATAAGTGTAGCTGGATAGTTCCCTATTGGTTGTATTTATGAGGACATAAAAGTATGTACATTATTTCTTTTGCTCTTCACTGTAGTTTGTGCACATTGGCTTCCTTACATTCTTTTTATTAAACGAAGCATTTTTTAACAAAATGCTCACTTTAGAGAGTTCAATT
This sequence comes from Muscicapa striata striata, assembly GCA_030060385.1. Classification (NCBI taxonomy): domain Eukaryota; kingdom Metazoa; phylum Chordata; class Aves; order Passeriformes; family Muscicapidae; genus Muscicapa; species Muscicapa striata. The sequence continues at coordinate 2,513,445 of JAREIS010000076.1, read as the reverse complement.
AGGTTTTAAGATACTCTCATTTTCATGGAATATGATTTTTAGAAGACTGAATACTAGCGTACTCATAGCAAAAAAAAATGAAAGTCAGCATGTATTCTGTATCAGTTTTATTTATTAAATAATTTTAAGTGATCTGTGCTCTACTGGCCAGAGCTGCACTTTTAGCTGTAAATGCATAAACACATATTTGTCACTTTTTCCTCATTTTTAAGGAAATTGGTCAAAGTCTAAGGTCTAAGAACTGATTTAAAGTACCTAACGTTAACAGATGTAGATTACATTCTCAACAATGCCAATCTCATTAAAATTATTCTGAAATTCTGCTGTTTTCAAGGGACTTACGTATTTTTAAATTCCAGAAAGCTGTCTTCAGCCCTGCACTATGAAGTCAACATCTGCCTGTATTTCCTCTCTCTCTGATTTCACAAATTTTGGATCTTTTCCTCTCCCTTTTGCAAAAACTGGCATATTCTGGTTATTAGGACAGTCAGCTGGGTGTATGAGTTCTGTGCATTTAAATTCTTCATGCTGAAGTGATAAATTTTGGTCTCCTGTTTCTTGGGTGAGATTTTGATTGTTAAAACAATAACAGTAACCTCAATGTGGAAGGAAACATTAGTTTTATTTTTCAAAACTCTGGCAGTGACATCAGTGCTTGGGTTGAACCTGGGTGTCATTGAAAGGAAAGATATGCAGTACAGAACTTATAAAAATGTGGACACCTAATTTGTGAGTCTAAAATGACATTGAAAGAGGAAAAAAATGCTCAAAAGATCTGCTTGATAGATTACTCTTTTCTGGAGTGGGTGAGGGGAAGGATCCTCACTAAAAATTCTTCTCCAAATCAGAAATGGGATAATTTCTAAATTTAAGAGAGATGGATTTGATGAGTGGACTGTTAGATGGACAGAAAAGTGGTGAGATATTCACATCCAAAGGACAGTGGTCAATGGCTCAGAATCCCAATGGACAATGCATTGATAAATGATAAGAGCTATCCTCAGAGATCCATATTGGGACCACTGTTATCTAAAGTTTAATATAATAGATGAAGGTATTGAGTGCACTCTCAGCAAATTCGCGCAGAACACCCAGATGAATGGTGCCGTTGACATATTTAAAGGATGGGATGCCATCCAGAGGGACCTGGACAAGCTCCAGAAGTAGGGACAGGGGAATATCATAAGGTTGAACAAGACAAAGTGCAAGGTGCTGCACCCGAGTTGGAGCAAGCCCTGGTATCAACACAATCTGAGGGATGAACAGATGGAGAGCAGCCCTGCTGGAAGGACTAGGGGGTGCTGGTGGGTGAGAGGCTGGACATGACCCAGCCATGAGCACTCACAGAACAGAAAGCCAGATGTGTCCTGGGCTGATTCCAAAGCAGTGTGGGCAGGGGAGGGAGGGGATTCTGCCCCTCTGCTCTGAGAGTCTATCTGAAGTGCTGTGTACAGTTCTGGGGATATTGACACTGAGTGAGTCCAGAGAAGTGTTGGAGAACCTCTCCTAAGGAGAAAGGCTAAGGGAATTGTATTGCTCAAACTGGAAAAGAATAAGCTTTTGAGGTGGTCTAGCTGTGGCCTATCAGTACCTGAAGGGACACTAACAGAAAGAGGGACAAGGACTATTTACCAGAGCATGTAGTGACAGTACAAGGGGGAGTGGCTTAGAAATAAAAGCAAGCAGATTTAGTTCTATTAGGAAGAAATTCTTCATTGTGATGGTGGTGAGGCACTGAACAGGTTGCCCACAGAAGCTGTGGATATTCTAATTCTGTTAGTGTTCATGACCAGGTTGGATTGGTCTCAGATCACCAGGTCCAGTGGAAGGGGTCCCTGCCTACAGCAGCAGGGTTGGGCCTAGTGATCTCTAAGCTCATTTCCAAGCCAAACCATTCTTTCTGTGAAGAGGAAACTGTTGTGATTTGATACTGGCCAAATGTCAGGCACCCATGAAAGCCACTCTCTCACTCCCCTCTGCTACAGCTGTGTAGAAGGGAAATAAATTAATGAAGTGTTCATGAGTAAGAAAAGGACCAGAACAAAACACCCCAAGGACTAAACAGGCTTGGCGATAAAAAGTGAATTTATTACTAACAAAATCAGAAGAGGATAATCAGAAATAAAATAAGCCCTTTAAAAACACCTTTCCTCCCCTCAACTCCTTCCCACTGACAGTGATGGGAAACACAGAGTGGGGGTTTCATTGTTTTGTCACTGCGGACACTGCCAAAGGCCTAGGCAGATTTCAGCCAGGCCTTTTCTCAGGTTCTGAGTCTTTTTCTCAGGCTGCGACACTTTCTCAGCTCCAGCCAGAATTTTTCCCAGTGTGCTGGGGACACATAGAAAGGGGGGGGGGGGGGGGGGGGGTGGCCCATCCCCCATGGAGGCCACATGGAACGCACATGCTCCTGAGACAAAGGGAGCAGGGGTCTTCTCTGGGAGCCTCCCCTGAGGCTGCGGGGACCAATCAGAGACCTGGGTTGGTGATTGACAGCCCAGGAAACCAATTAGAACGCTGTTTCGCTTTTACAAGTCACAGGAAAGAAGTTAGTTGTGGGTCTTTTGTTTTCCGGTGAGGCAGGGGAGAGGAGGTTGCAGGGCTCCGGGCCCCCTGCCATGGGGCCCGGCCCGGCCTGGCCCGGCCTTCCGCGTGGCCCGAGCCCCGGCACGCGGAGGGCCCGGCCCCGGGAAGGCCCGGGGTGGACCTGGCCCAGCCCTGGCTTTGGCCCTGGCGGGCCCCGGTCGCCTCCAGGTGGGGGGGACCCAGCTCGGCCCCACGCAGCATGGCCTGGCTTGGCTCGGCTCGGCCCGGCCCTGCCCTGCCCAGCCCGGCTCCAGGCCTCGCACAGCGGCAGAAAGAAGTCCAGCCATTTCATCATCTCGTGTGGCTGCGTCTTTCCCAGCATGGCTTCAGCCTGGATCTTCACCGTTTTGAATACAAGTTTAACTTTTGGTGCCTGAATGAGACTTCGGATTTCCTGAGCTCCCCAGAACAGAAAGCATGAAGCAAGAGGAATTACAGAAGTCAGCAGAAAGAAGACAGGTTCTTATAGAAGGAGGGATCTGGAAAAGTCGCCACTGATAAGTAGCTTAAAACCTTTTTTTTGTGGGCTTTAGAGGATTGTGACTTTACTTAAAATTCCTTTAAACTGTAGAATGTATTTGGGGAGGTTAAAAGTGCTTGAGAAGAAGACTTTTTTTGCCTTGAGAAATGGAGCTCTCTGTCTTTGGGACTGGAATTTTAGACAGAGATATTTAGTGAAAAGTGAGATAAAGGGACTTTTTGTGTTCTCAGCAGCCTGCCTTTAAAATGACACCCCATGTGTTTTTCAGCAACCCATATACAGCTCTGGAAGGACTGTGAAAATGGGAGGAAAAATCATAATTTGTAGTTTCTGGTCGGATGCAAGTTATGAGGGTGAGACACCCTCTAGGCCTAAAAAAAAAAGAAGGCGCTTTTCTCTCTTGATTAAACTGAAATGATTCTTTAAGTGAATAACTGACCGAAGTTTTTTTCTGTATGTTGCTGGTATGAAGAAAGGGGGAGGAAGGAATAATCTGGAAATCTCATTCTGAATTGTTTTGTGTTGTTAATAAATTTCTTGTACCCTTTTTAAGCTTTAAGCCTGCTTTGTCTTTACTCCTAAACTCGATCCCCAAAAGAAATTACATAGGTTAAAATTGGCAACACCGTGACACCCAGGGTGATAGCTTTCTTGCAAATAGAAAGTAATTAATAAACAGAGATTAGCACCTGGTGCTGACCGTGGGACAGTGTGTGATGTGCGTGACATGGAATGCTTTCTCCTGTTGCCCAATGAATTGCTATCCTGACTTAGATTCATGAACCATCCTATAAATATAGGTTGGGTTTTAGTAAAGTGCTTTTTTCTTTAACCCAAAAAGAAGTGTGTTGCTATTATTTGCTGCTCCTTGCGGATTGCGATATATCACCCAAGGTTTTCTTCTACGACACAGAAAGAGAAGTCTTTTGGGTCCCTTCCTGTGGGAGAGAGTTCTCTGAATCTCTTTGATGTAGGACCAATTTCACAAGCAGCAGTCCTTTCAAAATTGCTGTGACATGGGTCACTCTTCCATGAGGTGCAGTCCTCCAAGGACAGGCTGCTCCAGCCTGGAAGCAGGGACCCCCTCTCTCCATGGGTGTCCCACTGGATCACAGCCTCCTCCAGGTATCCACCCTTTCCAGCATGGGCACAGCCACCATGGGCTGCAGGTGGGTCTCTGCATCCCCCATGGACCCATGGTCTGCATGGGCACAGCAGCTACACCATGGTCTCACCACAGCCTGCAGAGGGATCTCAGCTCTGGTGCCTGGAGCACCTCCTGCCCCTCTCTCCACTGACCTCACTGTGTCCATGTTGTTTCCCGCACATGTTTTCTCACCTCCTCTTCTGGCTAGAGTTGAAACTGCTCCCCTACTTCATTTTGATTTTCTTAAATACATCATCGTGGAGGTGTTACCATCATCTCTAATTGGCCCAGCTTTGACCAGCAGCATGTCCACCTTTATTACAGCAGACCTCTTGTTTGGGGTAGAAACGAGCCAAGACACAGACATTCATTCAACAATGTAAAAAGAGTCCCAGTTTATTCTTCTCTGCAGCTTAGCCATCCTGACTCTGACTACAGCAAGCTCCTTGCTGCAGGGTCCAACTGCAGACTCTGACTGTGTTTTTTTTCCTGTGGACTATGACTGCAAGTATTGGTTTGCAGACCCTGAACACAGGCTTTACCTGGCTTGACTGTGACTGCAGGCTCTGACACCATCAGACCCAGACCAACTGCAAAGCAGATCTTTTACAGCAGCCACTCTCTTTCATTCTTCTTTGCAGTTCTCTGGCTCATTCCTTCTTCCTCAGGGCTTCTCAGCCCACCTTCTCACAGTCCTCCCCTAAGCAGCCAACCCATCCATTTTATCACGCTTATCTTTATTAGTCACAGCTGTGACCCATTAAGGGCAAGGTTGTTCCTCTTTGGTAATTAGTACAACTGTGATTTATCAGGGGCTAGGTTGCCTGTAATCCTTATTCTACACCTACAGACCTTCAGATCTGGAGATCAGGATCTGGCTCTGATGGACATGGTGGAAGCTTCCAGCAGCTTCTCATAGAAGCCACATCTGTGGACCTCTTCTCCCCCTTCTTCCCTGCCAAAAAGCAGACCATGCAAAACCAATACAGAATCACTTTTCAGGGACACACCAAACACTGTCAAATGACTACAGGAGGCCACATACTGGTGCGAATCTGCCTGGTCAGGACATGGAATAAATGTGGGCTTGAAGCCTGGAAGTACAATATAAGAAAAGGAGAGACAGCTAAAATCTGTTATACTATTTTGTGGTAATTGTGGAATCATAGCTGCTGATACTGAAAAAAAATAGGCTAGGAAGAGAAAAGTGCTCGAGGAAATTCTGTAGGGGCAATCCAAGCTCAGCTGAACTGCAGGTCTGCTTTACCACTTCTGTCATCAAATACATTTTTAATCTGGTGAATGGAAATATGTGAAAATCATGTACAATGCTCCTAAGTTTATTTTTTAAGCGCCTAGCCAATGTATTCCTAAATGTGCAATGATAATAAATATAGCAATATGGATTAAAAAAAATTCTTAAGTGGTCTTAGTGTAGTGAGGATTCTGGTGTTTCATTTCAGAATTACAAAAGAAAGAGATGACTCCAACACAGCTGTTCTAAAATTCAGCCCCAGGAAAGTATGTTATCACTCCAGAAAACAAGGTAAGACAAATACAGCACGTCAGTGACATTTTGTTTGAGTGACTTTCAGTTCTGAAGGAAAACATTTGCAGTTTTAAAAGTTGAAATGTTGATCCATAAGCATATTCTTCACCCAATAGTTTTGCAGAGTCAAAACCAACCATTTTCATAATATTCAACTTTATTATAATAAACCTATGTTTGTTTGGTTTTTTGTTTACATTTATAATGCTGATTTGTTTTAATGTTTAATTTCTATTTTGTCTTATGTATCTTGGAAGCATTAGGACAAGAGAGGCTTGATCTTGGAATGATTATTCATTTTATTATGCAGATGAAGAAAGCCAAGTGAGGAAAAGGTCACTGTAAACTCTTCCTAGCTAGGTTTACAAATATTCCAAGTAGCACATTTGTAACTTCAGGTGTATATATTTGCATCTTGTCATTTTTATTAAATAATAAACACTAAGTTCTGAACACAAGTATAATATAAATGAGAGAAATCTGTGTTTGAAGTTTTTCTGTCCATCTTAGGACTCTTTCTCTAGTCCCTGTCAAGCAGCTGTTTGGAGCAGGTCATTACCCTGTCAAAGAGCTCCATTCCCACCATTGACTGGAGCTGACACTTGTGATCCTGTGCTTGCTTTGGTCAGGTCCACACAACTGTGGGATGTGAAAGCCCACTCTGTGCCATTGAGAGCTGTTGGGCATAATGAGAAGAGAAAGGGTTTAAAATAAATACTTTATATCCCAGAGATTTTAAAACAATGAAAATCAGCAGTCATAGGAGGAGTAAATTTAAGAAAGTGTAGCTTGGTTGGGATAATAATTTCTGCAGGAATCAGTGTAAAATGTGGGAAGATTGTAAGAAGATTCTTTGCAAGAGAAAGAAAAAAAAAAAGCTGTCAAAGCAATACAAATTGAATTCTTCTGGTTATTGCATTCAAACATTAATTATAATTCTCAATTTATCTCAACCCAAACCATCTGATTGAGTTATAATTCACAGTATGCACCCATTAATGAGAAACTTGATGAAATCTCAGTATTAAATTTCCTAACTGGCAGGTGTGTCACTAAAAGGTATAGACAGTTTTGGACATATCAGTATTTATAGGGATTGGTCCTCAGCAGATTTAGTCAGAATTTATTCTCTGAAGTGAAATAGTGAGGGGGTTTTATTAATCCTATTTTCAGGTGGTGATAACAGATGTAGGACTGTAGGACTGTCCAGTTTGCTTGCACTCTTGATTTTCTAGAACAGTGTCTGAACCAGTTCAATTTCCTTGAACTGGGAAGTCTGAGCACTAGTGGCATAACTTAATTGCTTTCTGGTTGTTGCTGTCATGTTGTAATATTTTCATCACCCTAACCTAGTGAATAGATGAGCAGACATATTTTTTCTTAAATAATTGTATTTTCTGGTTTTAAATGTTGAGGTAGAGCATTCAAGGCAGGCCATTTAATAAGTCAGTGTTAATATTTTCCACTGAATTATACTTTTTGTAGCTTCTCTATTTCCTAGTAAAATATATACATGGATGTAAAATCTCTTTTCTTGAGATATTGAACACTGATTTATCAATAAGTGTTCTTTTCTGTATCAAAAAAATCCTTTGTGACAGACTGCTCCAAGCCAGACAATGTAGAGTTAGTAAGAAGTATCAAAATTATGGCCTTACTTTATTGTTTGCCACATTTTATTTCGTCGTTCACAAGTGGGGAATTTAAAATATCTTTATTGAGTGAAACAGAGTAGTAATTAATCTTTCAGCCCTCAGATATTACTCATTCATTTTTCATGGCATTTTATCAAGGTCATCATAACTCCATATTGTAGGTGTTAATACTTATAACTTGTGGGTTTTGAGAAATTTAAAGGTATGTAAAAAGATGAGTGTTTTAATTGCTTGTCACTCAGCAAAATTGCAGATGAAATTACAGGCTAGCAGAAGACGATGGTGGTGATAAGTCCTGAGTGAATAAAAGGTCTTGCTCAGATGTCAGTCTCATAACTTTATTTCCTTGAACCTCAGATAAAAAGAACATGAAAAAACAAATCTTCTGCAATTAAATATTTTTCTTTGGCCCATTGCGAAAATATGGCAAATAATTTTGAGTTCAGTGATCTATAGAATCAGGAAGAGTTGAATTTTGTAGATTATCATAAGTATCATGAAAGTCATACTGCTAAAATGCCTTGTGTTTAGAATGAATCTAAGACCATTTTTATATTTTGAGTTGGTTATAGTCCATCAGTGAAAGGAAACCTATGACAGCCAGGAGTTTTTCCATACCTGAAGTGGTATCATTTAGATCTTTGTCTATTATATCATCTCCGTCTTGCTTGTGTTTGTCTCCATCCACATCTTAATCAATACATTTGTCTTCTACTGCTGATGAAAATAGGCTGACTAATGGACAGTATTGGCCTGTGACAAACATGAACCTGAATATTGGACTCACGCTCAAGTTTGTCTAATGGTGGCTTATAGATCTTGATCAGGACCAGATGAAACTAAATATTACACACCTGTGCGTGGAGAGATTCAGTTACAGATCTGTCATCAAACTCTAGTCACCATGCACGAACTATTTAGACAAATGATATCTCAGAAAATAATATCTAAATCCCTGCATGCTGTCACTCTCAAGCACGCTTTCTAGCAGGGGTTGTGTGTCCTAAAAGGCTTTGTTCTCATATAGTTTGGAGACATTGCATGTACTACAGACCTCGGGGGTTGCCACTTAGTGACTAAAGGTCACTACACTCATTGTTCTGATATCCTCTCATTAGAATTTCTTTTCCATATCCTCACTTCTTGTTTGTTGTGGTTTAACTCCAGCCAGTAACTAAGCCCTACTCAGCCACTTACCCATAGCGGGATGGAAGAGAGAATAAGAGGAAAAGTGAAAAAAACTTGTCATAAGATGACAGTTCAAAAGCCATGCAAAAAGATGAAGCAAAACAAATTCATTCCCTCTTCCCATGGGCAGGCAGGTGCTCCATCATGAGCAATGCTTACTCGGGAAGAAAAACACCATCACTCTGAGCGTCCCCTCCTTTCCTCTTCTCCCCACAGCTTTATACGCCACACATGGCCTATCTGGTCTGGAATATCCCCTTGGATCTGTTGGAGACAGCTGTTCCCCACCAGGTGTGTCCCCTCTCAACCCCTTGTGTGCCCACAGCGTGGTTGCTGGTGGGATGGGCTGAGGAGCAGAAATGGCCTTAACTCTGTGAAGCCCTGCTCTGCAGTAACAAAAACATTCCTGTTTTATTAACTCTGTTTCCAGCACAAATACAATCCACAGCCCCATACAAGCTACTATGATGAAAATTAACTCTATGCCAGCTAAACCCAGCATATCATCTAGTGATATTTATGGCTGTCACCTCTTGGATAAAGGAGATGTTGGTTCCAAGGAAGATTAAGGTCAAAGCTTGCCTGACTGTATTACTTAGAAGAGAACAATAAAATCATAGAAACATCGAATCAAAACTGGTTCGGGTAGAAGGGGACCTTAAAGACCATGCTGTTCCAAGCACCCTCCCATGAGACCAGGTTGGTTGAAATTCCATCCAACCTGGTCTTAAACACCTCCAGGGATGGAGTATCAACAATTTCTATGGGCAACTGGTTCCAGTGCCTTACTACCCTCTGGGTTGGATCACCACATACACTTGCTTTTTTAATAATGAAATTGAAAATTATCAGCTATTTTTTATATACTTTATTGACATGTCTTCCCACATGTATGAAACCCTTCAGTAAGAACAGAAATATGCCAGCAGATGAGCAAGCTCTGAGATAATCTTGCATTTGTTACCTTTAGAAGAGAAGAAAAACTCCTTTGCCATTTTTGGTATGGAAATTGTTTGATAAACAACAGTTTATATTGAGCTAGCAGGAAAGGTTGAACTAATATAATTCAAATATGAACTTAACTAATTTAGTTTTGAAAGGGGAAATGACATACATGAATCAAAGCTAGTCCCAACTACTGTAAATCAAATGACTGTGCCTTACAACTCTAAATTAGTCACGTAATGCAAGCAACACTAATCCAAAATATATTCAACAAATAGAATCTAAAAAAATATTTATGTGTGAAGAAATATGGAATTCCTCAAGATGGAGGAATTCTTACATTGTTTGAACTCTGGGACAAAAAAAAATTGTATCAGAATGTTTTTATCTGATATGTAGTATCTGATACTTGAGATGATGAGCAATATTCTTCAATAACTCAGTTCAAATTGTGAGTTAAGGTTCCCCCTACTATATTTGTAAAATCACTTTGACTGTGATTTAATGCAAAAGCCACCTGGATTATGTAGTTAATATTCTACGCAAACATTTATTGCACATTGTCAGTCAACATGAAACAAACAGGGTTACAAACCCAAATAAATCTGAAGCAGTTCATAGAATCACAGAATGTCTTGGATTGGAAGGGGCCTTTAAAGGTCATCCAGTCCTACCCTCCTATTCTGGGCAGGGTCATCATTCACTAGATCAAGCTTCTCAAAGCCCTGTATAACTTGGTCTTTAATGTTCCCAATGGTCAGGCATCCACAGCTTTTCTGGGAAACCTGTTTAAGTTTTGTGAAAGGCCTTACAGAAGCACAGATAGATGACATCTGTAGCTGTTCCTTGGGATTCTGATGCAGTCACTCCATGACAGAAGGTCACTGGAGTGTGCTATATATTTGGACATTCCAAGGTAGCTGATTACAAATGGACTACATGCTATTTTAGGAGATTTTCCTTAAATCTCTCTGCCAGAGAAGGAGTGAGATGTGTTTTTTTCCCAAGGAAACCCATACATAGCACTATTTCTTGCTTACCATTTTAAAGATAACCTTTCTGATATCTATAGGGCCACATTGTGCATGAACTGGACACGTTCATTCCTGATGGGGTGGGCAGCATCCTCTGCATATTCTTCCACTCTCTCTCTTATGCTTTGGGAAAGGCATGGAAACAGTATAACATCTTCAGAATCAGTTCTGATTCACTGTGGTTATGTGTCCTGGTTTTAGGACAGGGTTCTGCCAATAAAAAGCAGGAGTTCCCCTTTGAAATAGAGAAATTAATTTCACCCCCTCTAAGTGTTATAATTGTTTCAAATCAAGGACTCAAGGCAGAGATAAAGGGGTAGCTCTTTACTACTATAACCAACCGCACAGGTAGAAAACAACAGCAGTTTTTAAAATTACCGACAAAAAAACCAGAAGAAAATAACCCAGTTCCAGTCCTTTCTTTAGTCGCGGCCGGGTGGGCTCAGGTGGGAGCCGAGCTCCTCGCTTGTTGTGTCCAGATGACCAGTTGTATTCCCAGAGGTAGGAGTCGTTTGGTCTTTGGTGGTCAGTAGTGCCTCTGAGGTAGCAGGACAGCTGATTGCAGCTGATGGCTGTCTGCCTCCCTGGCACATGCTGAGCAGACCGGGTGAATCCCTCCTCTCCGCTCCGTCGCCAGAAACAGCAGTCCCCTCCAGAAGCCCGCACGCTTCTCTGGGTAGCCCCGCCCAGAAGCCCTCCCGCTCCTCCGAGCAGCCCCGGTCCCACCTACCCGCCTCCACAATGGGAAAAATTCTCCAAACTCACGCAGTAAAGGAACAAAACCCCAACCCCCAACATTATGTGTGTGTTTTAGAGTGAAATATAAGCAGAAAACTGGTAAATCAAATGGGCAGAAAAATGGCAAGAAACTATAGTTTAAAGTTAACTATTACCTCTAGTGTTTCAAGACTTTGAGACCTACCCCCTCCCCTCAAAAAAATAGGGAGGGAACTTCACAATATGTTGTAGGTCAGAAAATACCTTCTTTTTCTAATTTGTGGACATTTAATAAAGTTGTAAACAATTTCTTCTTTGAAGAAAGGTTGTGGGAGTGGTTTGCATAGTGTTTTCAGTGTTTTTTTCCATTTTCCACAAAAATCTTCTCCGTTTATTCTTGCCTCCATCAGAATCATACAGTATTCATGTAATTCCAAACTTACTGTATGTATTTCGTGCTTTGTATTGCTTAATTAGAAGTGAGAAACATTAGCTTAATCGCAGATATTCATTGATATTCATTGAAGATACCGTCCATTCTCACACAAACTCGTCTCCTCACATATTCTATTTTCCATGAAGTTGAAATATTGTAAATAGCTTTTTTGATATTTTTCTTGAATGAGAAAGAAAATAATTCATAGACATGTAAATATTTTATAAAAAATACAGACCCTGGCTTGAGATTTGGTGCCATAGTCGTGAATCACATACAATAATGTTGTAAATGAGACAACGACAGCATTATATTCTCTGGGCAGAGTTAATAGATTCAGTAAAACTCTAGAAAGATATGGTAGCTGACATTTCTCTATTTCTGTCAGAAAAGCCTTTTTAAATCCTCAGTTTGCATATAGGACCAGATTAAGTCCCAGTAGCGAAAATCCTTGATTTAGGGGATTTAATTTCCTAAGTTACTGAGTAGGAACCAACTTTATTGTCAAGTTTGACTAGGATACTCTATCAGCTTGCTTTCTTATTCACTGACAAAACATTTTCTAATAAAGGAGACCTACTAGTATTCCTAACAAATGTTAACCTACAGAGTCTCCAAAACTATATGCAGAAGTGGCATATTTTTTCCTATTTATTTTTGTGTGATTTCTGACAATGCCTTAATATGGCATTGAATTTTATAGAAAATAATTATTTATGTACCAGAATACATGTTTTTGACAATTTCCCCAGCCTCTTGCCTTTCAGTGCAAATGTCTCAAAGTGTACTAATGTCCTTGAAGGTCTCCTGTTGACTTGGTCTGTTATTAAACCACTGGGACACCGTGCTTTCTATAGAACTTTGAATATCTGCTAAAGAAAAGACACTGCCTAGAGACAAAATATCCAGGCAGATTTAAACAGTGACCTCATAAGATACTGCAAAAATATCTTAAATTCCAGGAGTTTACCATCCTTATCTAAGAAAGCACCTTTTCCTTTACAGAAAACTGAAGTATTTCAGTGGTGCATCTTCATGTACAGAGACTTTTTTCTTCTTCAGTGTGGACAATTTGTGTACTTTTCTATTAATATTGCATAGCTATGTATTTTTCTTAGGTCATTCTTGCACCCCACTGCTTTATACAGGTTTATGTTTATATAGGTTTATGAGAGTGGAAGAGAAACAATTTTAGGAAAAACATCCCTAGAAAGGCAAGAAATTTAGCCATTTAAAATATCATATAGATTTCCATAAATTTCTTCTATTAATTTATTTTTAGCTTCAGATTGACTTTCAGTTCTGGGACACCTACTATACATTTCAGGAGACCTAATTTTTTCTGACTACATTTGCTGTTTTATAAGCAGTCTGCTTCATCACAGGGAAATATTTAAAACTAACTGCATTTTTAACACAAAGATAATCTGTCCTTTCGAAATATTTCACATACAAAGATTAATAAATTACACTTGTTGCTATAGCAACTATGAATCAAAGTACAGTAAGTCTAGACAGTGCTGTTCATGCCCTTTGAAAAGAAAATCAAGTATAAATATCAAGTTTTTGATTCATGCCACCTAGAATATTGTAGTAAAAATTAAAACAATAGCAGTTTACTTTATCCTGATATGTCTGCTTGTAGAACTAATTTCAAAGGCTCACGTTTAAACACGTATGTGTTTTCCTGTGTATGTTAACATGTTATACTCTCCGATTTTTTATCATAGGTGCCCCATATGGGCCTTTGTAAAGTAATTCTTTTTCAACAGTGACATGAAAAATCATTAGTATAATGATAAACTATTTCTTAATCACTAATAGACACAAGTGATTTTCATTTACCTATGTGACAGACAAATGCAAGATGTCCTTGAAAATAAATTGGTTCCCTTTATTACATTAATAATTTTATAGAAAGTCTAGTATGAAATCTATGCTTTAAAGTCAGTTCTGTAGCCCCAAATGACAGTGATGACTCAGTCTAAGAGAAGGATTGACCAGGTAAATTTCTGATGGGCCATGTACCACTTCTCTTTTACAGCTCACTAGGTGCTCTGTTTGCATTTGCAAAATGAAAAGTGTTTAAAAAAATGTTTCCAATTAATTTATACTAATTATGAAGTATGTGGCAGGTGGGATAGGTTCTAGTGAAATAAACCAAAATAAGAAGGTCTGCCATGGATTTTGAGTGCTACTTAGTAAATATTTTTTGCATCAGCATGGGCATGAAATGGTGTCCCTGTGAGAGCTGCTAACTCTGGAGTTTAAAATAATCTCTGCCCAGGGAATGAGTGACAGTGAAGGAGATTACAACACAGTATTCACTCATGAGGTGGAAAAAGAGAATGAGGAATTACTATTACTTCTGATGGTATGAAAACAAGGGAGCATCAAATGAAACAGCAAGACAGGATTTTCAAAATAAGGAGGAAATTATTTTTCAGTAAATGTGTAAAGTTCTTTCCAAACAGAACATGGATGCCTGAAGATTACAAAGATTGCCTGAAGATGTTCAAAGCAATTGAACAATGAATTGGGAAAAATTGAGTGTGCTTGGTTAAACACAGAGATAAGACATTTGGCTCAGGGGGTCCTGTAGTTAAAATCATGGAGACTGGAAAGGGTTTTGGAGAAGTTTTGTTTTGTAATAATTCTGTTTCTTACACTTCTCCTTAGGTGGTCCCTGTTAACCATTCTTAGGGAAGGCTTACTGTGCACTATAGATAATAAGTGTGACCTTGTAAGACATTTTTAAATCTATTTATTATGTCAAGCAGTGATAACAAAGTTGAGAGAAGAGAATAAAAGAGAAGAGAGATTTAAAAGTATTTTTTAAAGAAGATTGTGCATTCTAGCAGCATCTTATCCTCTCAACTTAATAAGCTTTGTTATGTACTTTTCCCCAGGAGCTGGTGTTTTGTGGTTTTGATCTCCATAAAGCCAGGAATAGAATCCATATTGTTCTAAAATTAGAGGGAGGCTTAAGACTTTTTCCCTCAGAAATATCGGATCCAATTTTCTATGTCCAGAAAACCTAGTCAGTGGATGTTTGGGAAAATGACATTTTTGTAAAATGTATTCAGTGTATGTTCTTTATATGTTTCTTCTGTAAAAAAGAGTATTTGGTGATATAGTTAACATTCAGTTGAAAATTTGGAATATATGGTCAAAATATAGGCACTTTCTAGGAGCTGATACACAGTTTGTCTGTGAGTAATTGAAAGCTAGACTCACATACCCCTTATATGATGAGTTTTGTTAGATGGAAATGATGAAACTTACAGAAAGCACAGAATCTCTATGCAGATAAGATGAGAAGACCTATAGTATAGTACTTTGCCTTGGCTTCTCCTTACATTAGCCACTTGTTCTGCCTTGACAGAAAGCAGCTGAAAGAATGAGGATGAAAAATGAGATTCCAGTAAAAAAAACTTCCAGGCTTTAGTTTATTTTAAGTCAAAGTTACTTAAATATGGAATGAACACTTATATAGTAATAGTTGCCTCCCCGCCCGCACTTTTTGACCAATTTGTAAAATGTAAATATAGTAATATCAGTACATTAATCCCATGGAATTCAGTTTAGCAAGAATTAATTTGTCCTTGTAAATGTTTGACTAGTCCTGTTGACCGAAGTACATTATGGAAAAAGAGAATTGTTTCTGCATGTATATATGTACATATTAATAAACAAAGAAAAAAAATAGATGGGATGGAAAAAAAGAGATAATAAATGAAAAGCCCTAGGCTGCCCATATAGCTGAAAATATATGATGTTTTCTTTGGATGAAATATTTTCTAGGAGTAGTAAATAAAAACTCCTTCTTTTGCATTTTCCAAAGCTATATGGGCTGGCACACTGACATTGAAAAGGCACATCCAGGAATTTCCGTTGTAGATTTATGTCAAATAATTTAGAGATGAGGCAAGTAATTTCTGACTAGGCAGAAAGGGCTGAGGGTGGGGATGGTGTTTCCCTACTCAGAGCCTATTGGCAGAGCTAACACCAGTCTCAGACTCAATAGTCCAACTGTCAGGGACTGTGCAACTTTCAGATCTCAGTTAAGTGGATAAATTTCAGATATTTTCTGGAACACAGCTCTTCTATGATTTCCATGTTTGTGCTGGAGAATCTGGGTGTTTATTGAATCCTTTTGTTTCATTCATAGAAAGAAAGAATGCTGTGGCACCAGTGGCAGTTCTGTGATTGCTCTGTCCTTATCAGGATTTGTCACAACACACCGCACTGTAGGATGTATCAACAGAGCAAAGTGTTGTAGATGTTTCAAGGCAATTTTAAGATTGCTTGGGTGTATTGGATGACAGCTACACAAGAAAAATCTTGATATTGAATTCCTGCCTGTGAATCAAACCTCCAAACTCTGTTTTCTTCCTGATCAGGGAACTCAACTATATCTGGCTTCTACAAGGACTCTGCTGTCAAAAAAAGCTAGATTCATTTTTATGAGATCCTTGCTGAATCTGTAAAGTACAGTTACTGTTTGAGGTTCAAAATGAAAATTCCTTGAGGTGAGAACTGCATCTGACATTGTGGCAATTCTCTTTGGATTCCTGAAGCAATTTATCATCTAAACATTTTTTTTTTTTTGGCAGATGGACAACAGAATTTGAGGGAGTTTTTTTCATTCACATTTCTCAAATCTGCATAATAGATTTAGCAGATACTTTTGCTTTCTTTAACACTGCATCTTTAGTAGAGCAAGGCACACAGATATTCCATATCACTGCACCCTACTCACTAATATCCTGTACTTGATGGGGAGGGTTGCTATGTCTGCTAAGAAAGAAAGCAATCTCTTCAGGACAAGAGACCATGTTATTATGTACCAATTAAGTGATGAAATTACCTCCAAAAATCGTCTAACATACCTTAGATTTTTTTCCTTGTAGTACTTGTTTTTGAATTTAAGCAACCTTATGAAACCCTACTGGCTGTCTTGAATTACCTCCCTGTCCTCCACGTGTCATCCACAGGAGGATCTGTTCCATGATCTTCCCAGACACAAGAGGTAAGGTTGACAGGTCAGTAATTCCCAGGGTCCTCTTTTCTATCATTTTTAACAATGGGTTAAAATTTCCCTTTTTTCAGCCAGCTGGGACTTTGCCTGACTACCATAACTTTTTTGAACATCATGGAGAGTGGCTTGGCAGCTGTATCAGCCAATTCCCTTAGGACTCTAAGGTCCATGGATTTATGTGTGTAGACTCAAGAGTCTAAAAGTGGCCTTTCTCAGTGAGAAAATGATGAATCCCATGCTATCTGTTTGTGTCAAAAGTCAGCACAGCTAGGTCAAAAATGATCACAAGAAAATAACTTTTAAGTGAGGGTGCCTATAGAAAAAACAGCAAAAAAAAAAAAAAGAGATTTTTTAAATGGGAATTTTGGCTAATATTCAGTGAGGAGTTTTGGACTTGTAAAAGGAATACATGGTAGATTTAGAATTTTTTATTCTTATTAATACAGTTCTGTACATTCCTCTGTAAAGCGGTCTCTGTAACTGCACAAAGAGAGTTTCTTCCTCAAAAATCTGATTTGGCCTTTCTAGTGAGACAATACAGTGAAAGATTTCAGAAAAGTGATATGGATCACATTTCAGGAAAAAAAAAGTTTACCATAAAACCAGTGGATGTCTGTAGCTGGAATGATTGTGGAATCTATGGGTGGACAACAACATGAATTATGAGGATGTGTTTTCTCCTTTTACATTCAGGGATAGATCTGTCAAATATCTAAAATGAAAACTTATAACAGGTCCTGGACTTTGGTGGACAAACAGATTAGATAACTTTTGAGGTCCCTTTTAACACCTCTATACTTACATAATGATCTTATCATAAAAGATCTTGGATCTGAAAAATGTGTAATTGTTAGATTATTTCTGGATGATTTGAGTTAAAAATTGTCTCTAGAGGTCTATTGATCCAAAATCCTACTTCAAGGATATACCAGAGTTATCAGGGTTATGTCCAGCTGAGTTTGTCTATATCTGTGCTTTATCCAAACAGCCTGTTTCGGTGTTCTCTGCTTCTCTGTCATGGGAGAAAAACTCGCTTTATTTTCTCAGTTGGCTTGATGCTTACTCCTGCTGTTGCAGATTGATACCACTGCTTCTGACTATTTTACTGTGCATGACAGAGAAGACCCTGGCTCTGACTTCTGTAGATTCCTCTGTAGGTAGTTGAAGACACTGATTAGATAGACTTCTCCAGTGTAAGAATACCCAGGCTTTCTCTACATTTCCTTCTGTGAAATGTGCTGGACTGACAAGATGTGTGTTTGCTACCAAGAGCGCAGTGGCTATAAATAAAATCTCTCCAACTTTCAGTTTGAGCAAGAGATAACTGGTTGCCTTTGAGTGCTGTCTTCCGTGACCTTTGCTTCAAACATCTTTCTTTGAATGCATAAACAAGGAAAAGGAAACAGTTTTTTGGTTGCATGGTATTGGCAATGGAAAGTAATTTCAAAAAGTACCCCAGGGAGAAGAATAGAACAATTAAAAGCTCTGTCAGAACTCATGCTCTCTGGAAACGCAAAAGGCAATTGAAAGTATTCTCCCAAAGGGAATTTCATATGGTTCTTGTCCTATATCTGCTAGCAACATGAGTCAGTAAATGTAAGATAATCTGAAGGCTGCCACCTTTAGCATTTGTCTTATTTGCTCTGTGCAGAATGTGATATATTCAGCAGTTTTGAATTAAATAGGTGAAACTGAATGTAGCAAAGTAATCCAGAGGACTGGGAACATTTCTGTGAGAACTATATAATGTTAACATATTTTCAGGGACTTCAAGGCATTGCTGATGAGAGGAAGGGAAGCCAAATCTTTCAGAGAGTGAGGAGCCAAGTTGCTCATAAAAGAAAAAAAAATAAAATACAACTATTTGTGACTTGTTGTAGAACAGGAAAAATAGAGATTTGGAAGACTAACATAATCAAAACAAACTAGATTTGTTGTGCAAAGAATATCAGTCTGAAGTGCTTGGATTACACTTTGGTGGTAACTAAGAATCCAAAAGAGCACAAGCATAATAGAAGGAAAAACTGTAAAGAGCAAAGAACTTCACTATTGCACAAGTGAGCTAAAAAGTGAGGCTATTTCTCACAACTTTAAAATAAGTGGTTTAACCCCTGATTTTGTCATAATACTTCCTTTTTTAAGAAGAAGAACTACAGAAGGGAGAATCACCTAGAGAGAAGCTTGAGGATGCTTTCCAGGCATAAGAAAGCTCTCAGGAGAGTACATACTAGGGCAGTAAAGGCTCAGTTGTCTCATGATTTGATGTTGGAAACCTTGGACCTGAAGACCCAAAGCTTTGAAGCAGAGAGGTGCTAGCCAGGCATTTTTCATCACTGAACAGAATGAAGAACACTAAAACTTAATTATTTTTATGTTGTTGAAAATTACAAAATTTTATTGCAGAGTCATAAGATGGGTAAGTACAGATTCTGAGGCCTTTGGATGCTTGTTTCTCTTTCCATTGCTAAGCTGTCACACATGAGATAAAAACAAAACACAGTCAATACTAAGCAGATCAGGATGAAGGGTTTATATTTTTGCTCTCACCACTCTGGTGTTTCTTACTTTCTGAGCTTAGGGGCGCCACTCTTTTTAGCCTGGTTGCTCTGGACAGGTCCGGATTCTGAGAGAATCAACAGATGGGTTCTTCTAGTCTCCTCTCACCAGAGCATGTCAACATTGCCCCGACAAAGCACTAGGATCATCTCCAACTGACCTCTCCAAATAGAATCAATAGTTTTGTCTGCAACTTATTGCTTCTGTATCCTAAAAGTTTTCTTCATTCTCTACATCTTAGCTGTAAAGTGGATGTAGGATTTTTATTTGTTTCCTCCGGTGTTGTCTTCGCCTTTTGATGGTTATATAAACCCAGTCTTAAATGGTTTTGTTTGTTTTTCTGTTTGCTTGATAAAGCCTATTTGTGATTGCTGAGCATCTGAATCCTGTAAACAGGCTTTGTAAGTTCTCCCTGAAATCAACTCTCGTTCTTTATTTGCTTATGAGTTCAGCAAACACCTTTCTACAAGGTCACACATCCATGTGATGGTTGTTATTAAAGCAGCTTGATCCTGTTTGCGCCCCAGCTTTTGAAAATGCTATGTTACTAAGTGTATCCTTTATTTTAATGCTTTAATTTGCATTGGTGTGTATAGATAGGAGTTGTATAAGAGAGATATATTTCTTATACCTCCTTCTCCTTTTATCCCATTGACAGCACTCCATACATTGTTGCCTGTACTGTCCAGCGTATCTTTAGGGGTTCTTCCTTGTTAGGCAGGGGATTTTATTTTTTTTTTTTTTTTTTGGTTGTTGTTAATTGGTTGACTGGCTGGTTGGTTGGTTGGTTAGTTGGTTGGTTGGTTTGATTTGGGGTTTTGTTTATTTGTTTCTGTTTACCTCTTTGGTTCTTTGTTGATTCAATTTGGTTTTGTTTACATATTAGTTTTGTTGATTTTGTTTGTTTGTTTGGGTTTTTTGTGTGTGGTAGCTTTTGTGTGTGTGGTGTTGTTTGTTAGATTATTTGATTTTGCATTATGTGTACATACTCTGTAATGGGTCCTCTTCTCAAATGTGTATTCTGAGGCTTCTCCCACTGACAGTGATTCATTGTTGCATCCAAGATCACAATTTGGACCACTGCATACATGGAGACATAAGAGAGTCACATCTGTCCTCTAGGAAACATTTCATTGGAGCAAAACATTAACCATGGGGGCACATTGCTGTCTTCTCATTGAAGTCGGCTGTGATTAAACTCAGTAGATGGAGACAGCCTTGGAAGCACACATTAGCATTAGAACTGTTCTTTTGTGAGTGTGCAGAGAGGTCAGTAAGTGCATGAATATAAATTAGCTTGGTGGACTAGTGTGGCCATTAGCTGGGTCGAGTATTCCTTTTCCATATAATTGTTTGGTGCACCTGAATTAATTTGAGTATCTAAATCCTGCATATTAATTCTGTGCTGCAGTATGTAAAGCTTTAGACTAATCCCTTTAATACTTTTCTGTATAAATACCTTAATCAAGCAACAGCTTTATAACTAGTTCCACTTTCAGACTGGATATTATTTACTTTCCTATTGCTCATAACTTAGTCCAACTTTTAATTGCAATGATTGTTTTGGTATGTAAACAGAGATTTAGCTTCTCAAGAACTGATCTATTTTTCTTTGTATCTATTTTCCCAATGAAGACTTGGAAGAAGAAATCATCTTCAGAACAAGAACATTTTGACGGCCAGGATGTATTGTTTGGAAGGTAGCATTTTAAAATGAGATGAATTTGTCATTTAAATTAAATGCATTAAGACAGTTATTGTGTTAAATGCATATGGACCTGTGGATTATTAAAAGCACGTTTGTTCAGCTTGGGTAAACTTGTTGAAGAGAAACCTTGCATAGGAAACATAACATTTTTAAATTTTAATGAATACACTTTTTCTAAACAATTGAACCATCAATTGAATAAATTGAACAATGTACACTTTTTTATGTTCTGAGTGTTTTAATAAATCAAAGTGTAACACATTTTGAAACACTGTATACAGAGAAGTTATTTTGAATTTGTCCAGTGTAAATATGATTAGAAAAATAGTAGTTTGTGGCTTGTTTTCTGGGGTTTTTTTGGTTTTTTGTTTTTTTTATTTTGTTTTTTTTTTTCCCCCAAGATTGTTAGTAAATTAGTTTTTGCTCCATATTTCTTTTCTTATATGTCATAAACTTCTTTTCTACTCAGCCATTGTGACTGAAAGCACACCACATAGCCTATAAATGTAGTTTCTCCCACCTGATATGTTGATGACTGTAGAAATACTAAAGGGTTAAACAAATTTTTAACCATTTCAAAAAACTGCTGTTGTTTACACATGTATATTTCATTTAAGAGATAATAAAAAAATTAAGTTATTTGAGGAAAACACTCATTGAAAGATTAACATTAAAATAAACATATGTAATAGGACTTCTTTGTGAGGAAACTGTATTCCATTTTAGTCGCTGGTCCAGCAGTTGTTTCAGTTTGTCCATATGTCCATCTTCCCTGTGTCCATGTCCATATGGATGCTGATTCAGTTTATCCATAGAGATTCATTCCTTTGGACACAATGGCAAGGACTTGTACAGAAGGTCTCCTTGGTCAGCACACGGTTTTGTTGTATTAGAGGTGCACTGAGGGAGTGCTGATGTCTGTGAAGGAGAGCTCAAGCACAGCCAGACAGGGAGGATGGTGGGACAGCTGGTGAATCCCCACTGCACTGACAGAGGGCTGAGCCCCAGAAGCTCTACACCTGCCACAGTGTTTGCTCTGCCTCAAAGTTCTGAAAACACCCATATCTAGAGATTTGTAATATGTCTCTGATCAAATACTAAATCTAGAACAGAACCAGATATATCTTGTATGTAACTGTGACTCTTCCCACAAATATGATTTCTGTAATTTTTTGCCATTAATCTTACTACTGGGTTGAAACTTCCTCTCAGGTAAAAGGGTGCAGCAATTCCCTACACATAATGAATGATTCTTCTTGTCAGTAATATAAATTTCCAAAGAGAGGGGAGGTTGAGTAGCTTTATAAGTGACTGAGAAGAAGCAGTGCCTGTACTGGTGGGGTAGTAAGAACTGTTCCCTTGCCTGTTTGGAGACTGGGAATGTGCTTAGTTCCACACTCCCAGGTGTTATTTTCTTGCAAAGACCATGAGTTTAACCGTTGGAGGGTATGATCTGTTCTGTTACTCCTGATTAGCCAGGGTCTGTGCACGATGCCTGGTTGCCCTCGCACGTTTACACTCTGAGCTGGAGCATCTCTGCCTGCCAGCAATGCCCAGCACACCACAGAAAGAGCAGCCTGCTATTGCATGTATCTGTGTCAGCGCTGAATGAGGTGCTCAAACCACAGCTCCTCCCCTGACATGGAAACCTGAACGTGCATCAGGCCTCTGAATCTCTTTCCTCTTTTTATGACCCCTCAGCAGCCATAAGGCATTTGAATAAAACAGAATCACCACTAATCCAAAGTAAGAGAATCAGGATTAAATTTAAATGTTATTGTCTGTGAAAGCAATTGGAACTGAATTAACAGAGGCTGAGGTGCAGAATATTTAATTAGGAGGATCCAATCTGTCTTTCCTGTTCACCAACTTATTCGTTTCCCAAAACTCTTAATTTTTCTAAACATTGGCAAAAATACAGTTATTTCTTTCTTCTATTTTATCTTTTCCATACATGACTGAATATAGAATGAGGGTAAAAGGGGAACATTCCCTAAAATTCTGCTTTTACCTCGTTTGATTTTTTGATTGGTCCAGAGTTCTCTAGTTAAAGAGACTTCCTCCATCAGCCTTTTGGGAAGTGTTCTTTGTGAATGGAAGCCTCTTATTTCATTTTACCAAGGAAACGAACCAATTTGATATGATCCTTTTATCCGAGAGAAAGGGCGCCACTTCTTTATTTTCAAGGTTGTGCATTTTTTGCAACTGTAAAACATACTCCACTACTGAAGCCACAATTATATGCGCTTGTCAATCAATCCTAACCTACTACAGCATGGTTATGACATTTTCTATAAAAAGGGGAGGATTAAAGGCTCTGACCAAAATGAAAAGTACACACAGTAGACAAAGTACAATACACATTATTAGATTGTGAGAGGAGTAGGAGTAGGAGAAAAGGATATACCAATATTTTATTTTTCACAGACATTAAAGAATTATTTAAGGATTTCTGAAAAATATTTATGATGTGACATTTTGCTTCTGTTTTTCTTCTTATCACAAACACTTGCAGAATACTATATACAAGGTGGTTTTATAGTGTACCCACTATATCATATTAGGAAACTGTTTTTAAACTAAAAGTTGTAGTGAAAATAATGCCATAACATATATCCTGTTATTAAGGTAGAAATATTTCACAATGTAGAAGGACTACATGTTCACAGTTTTGATTATCAGTTTCCAAATTTTAGAATTTGAAATCTGGAAGCAAAACCACATCATCAATTGTCATATCACCATATAGAAACTAAAATCTAAAATTAAGTTCCTTAGTTGGCTTTTCCCAAGGACATTGGAGAGGTGTTCTAGAACAGACACAGCAGTAAGAGAAAATCTACTTAAACCAGATAATAGGAGCATATTTGTAAAGTATTGTTTGTAAGTTTGATAGGGGGGTTCTGAATGTACCTGTGCAGGTTTCATAGGGGACCACAAGAACCTGAAGTTCCAGAGTGTGTTTGGCCATCCTGCAGCCTGGTTAGTTAGGGAGAAGCTACGGTTGCTGGAGGTCTGTGCACAGGCTAGCCTGTCAGTGCATTATCTCTGGCCTTTTCCCGTGGGATGAGCCAGAAAGGGGTGAAATTCTTGATCATCTCTAACTTTTGGCATTATGG
Source organism: Muscicapa striata striata (assembly GCA_030060385.1). Lineage (NCBI taxonomy): Eukaryota > Metazoa > Chordata > Aves > Passeriformes > Muscicapidae > Muscicapa > Muscicapa striata. The sequence continues at coordinate 2,489,283 of JAREIS010000076.1, read as the reverse complement.
AGCCCAGTATCACAGAAGAGACCGAGGAGCAGATGTCTACAGCTGTTTTCACAGGGCTGACAGGGAGCCTGTAAGGTGTGTGGACTGGAGCAGCAGGATCTGAGGACAGGATGGAGACAGTGGCTTTGGGACTCTGCCCTGAGGTTACTGTCAGAACCCAGAAAACTCTAATATTCATGTCCCAATACAAGTTTTTACTTTGCTTTTCAGTGAAGACAATGTATATTATCCCTAAGTACTCTAAGTGAAGAAGGAAAAGTATTACTGGCAGATTCTAATTTCCAGTGGCAGTAATTCTTGTTTGGAAGCTTGGCCTGTAATCATTTGAAAAACTTGAGGGAATAGGATTTTTAACTGCTAGACGTTCATATTTTTTCTGCTGCCTCAGCCTTTTTGTGTGTTTCAAGGATTATCACCTACCTTCCCCTTGGTCCATCCTCTAACTGCCAAAGTGCAAAACTGTTTTCCTGAAAGAAGGAAGCTTTTCCATATTTCTAAATTTCCTAATTCAGAAAATTCCCAATTTCACAACAAAATATTTGTTTTCTGGATCCTCCTGACCATCCTACATGCTTTCTGCAGTAAGATAGATGACCTGGCTATAACAGGCACATTTAGAGGGAATAACAAAACTGCTTTGTTTACAAAAGTTTGTAACATTTTCCTTAGTAGCCCATGCTATTTGAAAATTTTCTTTTCTCTGTGGGTCTCACAAACTTTTTCAGCAGTAAAAGAAACTTTGCATGATGAGAGAGACACAATTACATTATTTTTTTTATACAGCTTATGTCAACACCTCAATACACTCTTGCCTAAAACATTAGAGATGGTTCATTGGTTACTCTTTACCCTGTGCATCCCTTACATCAAAATGGGGAAATGGTGTTATAAATTTAAAAGAAGATTTAAAAGCTTAGAATATAGGTTTTATATACTTCATACTTTGAATCAACAAATATCAAACATGAATATGTAAAAATAAAAACATTCCATTTTAGCTGCATTCAAAGGAAGAGCTAACTGGTGGAAAGGGGAAGAAAAAATAGCAATAAAAATGATATTAACAGCAGATGTGATCTTAAGCTCAAATTATGGGTGAGGAGTCTGAGGAAACATATAAAACTTTAATTAACAGGTTAAGCAAATTTCTGTTCCTTTCTTTTTACATTTTCTTAGAATTCAGCATTAGAATTTATGGACACAATTTGTCCTAAGCAGTGGTATAAAATCATAGCTTATTCTTACTCTTATATATTATATATACATATATATACACACACACACATATAAATATATATATAACACACACACATATATATATACATACATATATACCATTTTATATATATATACATATATATACACACATATATACCATTATATATATATAATAATATACCTTATTCTTACTCTTAAGAAACCCCAACAAACTTTATAACCCTCATATATAGTGTTACCCGAAAGAATCATACAGTTATATTTGCATTTATAGAATTTATAATTTTAAAGTACAAATGGAGTAACTTTTTATGTAAAAGTTCAGTCCAGCTAAAAAGAATGGTAAAATATCCATTATCTCTGGGGAAAAAGATATTCCCTAAATTAAGGAAAAAAAAAAAAAAGCTTTCAGGACTAAAGTGAAAAAAAAACCCAAAACACCCTTTTTAAACTTTTTTTTTTTTTTTGACCTTCTAAATTAACTGTGTGAGTGAATTAAAGTATCAGAATCATACAAGAGTTTTTGTTGGTGGATCATCAGACCTCTCTGGCTGGTGGGATTGTTGAAGCAGAGAGCAAGGGAGAGGAAAGAAATTAATGACGTTGGCACCCCACTGAAAACTTACCCACTCCTGAGGCTTTATCCTAGAATGGGCCCTTGCTCTGATTGCCTTCTGATGAGAGCAACAGCATGACTTTTACTTCCAGAACGCTCTGGTGAAGAAGGAACAGCAGGAACTTGAACTAGATTTTCTTATGTTCCATGCAAATTTTTAAAGATATTTTCATACCTCCTTGGTTTGAAAGTCTTAGGGCAGTTCAGTTTTTCCAGTGAAAACGTTTCAAAGAACTTTGGTTTGTTTCAGACAACATCTGAAACATGAAAAAAACTCTAAAAATGGAATAGAATGAAGTCAGGAGACTCTCAGCATTACCTGCAATTATATTTTTGGTATTTTCGGAGATCTAACTTTAGAAATCAAAAAGTTCCAAATAAGTAAATTAATTAAATATGGTCAATTCACTTACCAAATATCTCTACAGTCTAGTTGCACTTGCCTTGGGCAGGTAGGACAGGGCTAACCTTTACTTTCATCCTAGTTCAGCTGCTCAACCTTGAGACTAGTAACAATCAAGCAGGCATTCAGCCTGGAAACCAAAGTTTCCATCTCTCTTAAACTGTGATGACATCCTCTTACAATGAAAGGGAAAAACTTGGCTTGTATTTAAACCTCTCTTTCTCACAGAACATCCTAAAGGGATGTATGTCCATTGAAGCAGTATTTCAAGAATATTTACAGCACCCTGCTGGTGTTCACAGGATTCAGCATAATAGGATTGTTTTTCCATCTCCTTTACTTTATGGAAAGCCTTGGTTGATCCTTTAGTGCAGCATGGTTTGCTGCTTTTCATCTCCCAGGCAACAATAACCTCTCATCATGATTACAGAGCTTCCTGCAGACAGATGGGCCTAATCCCAGTGCTCCAACAATTTAGTAATCTATTCCAATCAGTACTTGATGGATTTGATAGGCCATCTGTAGCCAAGTGAGACAGATTCAAGACAGGTCAAAAACTGGGAGGCTTTCAGAAAAGCTTTCTGCTGTTTCACACAGACAATCCCGCTAACAAGAAAGAAAAAAAGAGAAAAATGGGAAAAAAAAAACCACCAAGGAAACCCATTTCCTGCCTCCAGTACTTTAAAAAATCTATTGTAATTACTACTACTGAATATGACTCGGAAGACTGAGTGAAGCCCTTGATATGAGACCTTATGAATTGAAAGGAACCAAAGAAACTATATGTAAACATTATTAAATTAAGGTGAATACAGTTGGTTGAATAATTGTGGAAGGGAGGAACAAAACCTGAAATATTTTTATGGTTAATTTTAAATATAACCAATAAAACTCAACACAACTGCTTGTCATTTAGATGAAACAGAAAAAATTTAATGCACAGGACATTTTATTTTATTGAGGTAGAGATGGAAAAATGGTGTTTTGAGTTGTCTGGAAAATGACTCTTGCATTATCCCTATTTTTATCTTGAGGAAAATAATCTATACTAGCCTGCTGCACAAACATCACAGTTAACAATAGCCAGTTGCATGCATACACATTCAAGAACAATTAGTTTCTAGAATTTACCTGACTCAGGCCCTGAGTTTGTGAAAGGTTATGTTTTAATGCATTATCTTGTCTATGTAGTTTTGTTGACTTTGTTGGGAGTTTGTGTTCACAGGTGTGTTTGCAAGATCACACCAACTGCATTACTACCACCAACAGTCAAGAGTGATTGTGGTAACCTTTATGTGTAATGAATATTAAATTAAAGAGGTTTTTCAAAAGCACAGACCACAGTTATCCCTTTGGTATTTATCAGAAACAGCAAAAGCAAGACATGACAGCAAAGAGTTTTTTTCTTTATATTTAACTGGTATAGGTATCTGTAATGAAAGGAAACTAATACCTTTTTCATTTTTCCCATTTTTTAAGAGAAATAAGTTTATTCAATATTTAAACATCACAGTTCTCTTTCCACATTTTAGGGCTTTCTGTAGTCCTCATTTCTTAATCTTACTTAACTGGATGTGAAAATGTTAGAAATACTTTAAATAGTTACAGTTAAAACAGTTAATAAAATATTATATCTATTTTTTTAAAGCAAGGGGAAAGTTATGTGAGATAAATGATGTGATATCAATCTAAAGCTGTTACAGTTAAGCTCTTAGGATACTCTTTATCTTTCAAAAGCTCTCTTCAACTACAAGAATTAAGTGAAATTTCCTTAATCTTTCTAGCTTTTCTTGGGCTAAACTGATAGGCTTTTTTCCCTAGGATTTCAAGCAGGCGGATGAAGAATTTAGTAATAACATTTAAGTTTGGGCATAGAAACCTGGAGCTTCCTATTCTCTCTTGAGCTGTCAATCAGTGATTCATAGAACAGCTTGGGTTGGAAAGGACCTTAAAGATCACCTGGTTTCAACTGCCCTGCCAGGGGCACCTCTCCCTAGGCCAGAATGCTCACAGCCCCATCCAACCCAGACACTTCCAGGCACAACCTGTTCCAAACCTCACCACTCTCACAATAAAGAATTTCTTCCTTACAGCTCACCTAAAGCTTTCATCCTTCCCATCACCCTGTCACTACATGCCCTTGTAAAAAGACCCTCTCCAGACTTCTTGTAACCACCCTTCCTGTACTGGGAGGTGCTAAATGATGTCCCAGGAACCTTTTCTCCAGGTTTAAGTAGTTTAACAGGAGAGGTGCTCATTCCCTCTAAAAACCAAGGAAAATATTTCTGCAATCTCCCTAGTGTGTTTGTTTGTTGTTTGTTTGTTTGTTGTTTGTTTGTTTGTCTGTCTGTTTTAATGGGTGAGGGAATGAACAATTGTTTCTGCTAAACTTTCAGGAATGGTATCAATATGATGTGGGAAGCTTTTAGTGAATACAAGTACTTATAGCAAACAACGGTAGCAATTTTGAAATTTGATTTGTATTGGCATGGTAATTCTCAGCTTTTCCCGCTTGTGACATAACCACGTCCTGTGTCTTCCTTGGGTCACCGCTTAGCCTGAATTTTTTGAGTGTGTTTCCTGACTTATCTTAGGTTTAGCAACCTAATCACTGCTATGTGTGGGAATTAATACCCTGTTAAAACAGGGTGTGAAAAAAGTGAAAGGAAAAGACAGCCTTTAATAAATATAAAAGATGCCTCTCCTACTCTATTTTTAAATTCATGGATGAATTTATCCTCCACATGAATAGATTCAAAGACAGAGAAACACACAATAACAGGTCTGGTTATACGGTTTGTTAAACACAAAATAGAGCTTTACAGCACAACCTCTGTTTCTGTCATGACTGAAGAAGTAATAACATGTTCAGAAAAGAACACTGTTTAATGAAGATGCATCTGATGCAGGGAAAGAGAGGAAAGAAATTCTTCTACCTAGAAAGATGGCAGACTTTATGAAAACATCCATACTCTTTTTATGTAGACTGCAGAGGAAAAAATAGTCAAAGTCTATGTAATTTTACAAGCTTACTGGAAGTGTAAATTTCTCCTCTGTTAGACTCTGACCATTATGTTCACTGACTTTCACTTCATAAAGAATCATAAGAATCCTCTCCCTGGTAAAATATTCTGTGGGAAATCTGGTTTGTGTTTCTTTATTCAGGGTGAGATTTGAGATAACTTAAATTCAAATTGTATCCAGCTTACTGTGGAACAGGAGAAGCATAATGAGAATGCAAGAGGAAGGGAATAAAAGCAGAATCCAGTTAAAAATCAGAGATATGTGCAACAGACCAACCATTTCTTATTGTAGTGACAGGGATGGTAACTCTAACGTATGCATCAGGGACTCATGCACTACCCTGTGTTTCAGTAGAATCTAGGGTAGCAAAATAGTAACATATATTTTAAATGTGTATTGCTTATATAGATGTAAGATATATAAAATACACCTCACTATCCACAAATTAATTTGTGCTCGGTACACTCCTTATGACTTTTTAAACTGTTTTAAACTATTTGTATAGCAGAGACTTTGGAGTCTGGAAAATGTCAAGAGCAAGGAAGTTCTTTGTAAGAGGAGAGTGATAAGAAAGCACAGCTGATAGCAATGGTGTATCAGAAACTTCAAAGGTTTATGCCTTAGCAAAGGCATTTCCTACTGTGTTTTCTTACTTGCCAACACTTCCTTCTGAACCCCCAGCTAGTGCAACTGATCTGAGCTTAAATACATTGGTGAGTTGGGCAAGTACTTTGAAGAGTACTTTGAAATCAAAGAAATAAGGTGGTTTAAATGAGAGGATTTATTCTGTCTTGCTGCCTGCTATAAAGGATTGTTATAAGAGTGGGAATGTTTGAGCTGTTAAATGTAAGTGGAGGGTAAGGAAAATAAGTATGTTTACTGCATTTTCAGCTGTGTGTTAAGTTTTCCATTGTCAATAATAAAACATCTTTACTGCCTGGATGTACCTACTGCCAGTTGTTTGAAAACATGTATAGGAATATGAGGAATATTTCTATTTGTTTTACAGTTATTTCAAACTCTACATTAAATACCTTCTGTTTGACTTATGAAAATTTTCGAAATCTTCACATAAAACCTCCTAAAACTTTGTAAAAAAAATGGGAAACACCCAGAGGTATCATTTTGACAAGTGTGAAATATGGCATGTGTCACAAGTATTGAATTATCTTTTGTCCTCCTATTAGCATCTATTTTGACTGACCAGTTTAAAAAAATCCAAAACCAATTCTTTATTTTCCTTTTGATGCTGTGGTGAGCTGTCAACTTGTATGTAATGTTTGGGGAGAAGGAATGAAATGAAGGTGAGTGGAGGTCATCATACACACTTGGTATATGAGGGTGGGAGAAAATTATGAGAAAGTGGGTTACAGAAAATATTTGCCTTCTCCTTGTGAGATATTGTTGGGCTGTAAGTGGTGGCTTGTGGATTTGGGGGCTGAGAGAAAGTTCTAGGAAGCTCATTATTTGGATGAGTCAAGGTTTAGCGTCCTTTCAGCCTGAAAAGCAGTGCTTGGGTCTGATATAGCCCTCAACAAGATGTGTATGAGGTGCAAACTACAAAGGTGTTCTTAAAGTCAAAATGCAGCAGACATTGGGATGGGGGCAGGGGAAAGGAAATATAGCATAGTTTGAAGAAGCAAAGGTATTCCCTTTATGAATTTATAATTTTATTTCCTACTGTGAATTTTACTTTCCCCTCAAAAAAGCTGAAAATTTCTCTTTCCTTTTCTTCACTTGGCATGCAGCTACTGGATTCCAATATCTTCTCCCATGAACTCCTCTCTTAGTAAAAATCCTTCTAAATGCAGTCAGAAGATATTAGAGTAGAAATGAAGCTATCTACTAAATTTCTTATTTATTTAGAAAGTTTAATTGCAAAAAGGCTTGCTGAGAAATGGACAGTCTGCTTTTTAAAATCTTTATTAAAGAAAATGTCAGTGATTTGAAATTAAGTACTTAACCAAGGTTTCCAAAGATTACATGAACAATTCATATTAACAATAATGCATTATTGAAAGACTTGCTTAAAAAATATTAAAAAATCTGAACAGTTACCTTTAATCTAATAGATGTAGACTATTCATCTTGAAATTAAATATTTTTTAAGAGAGTTGTGGTATCAAGGACAGTCAAAAGTAGGCCCTACCAACCATTTCTTCCATGGGGAAGAAACTTAACACCACCTTTCAGTGAGGATGAGAGAAACTATTTCATTTATGAAGGAAAGAGTGGTTTCAGTGTACAAAGGTCTTAGAGGTACTGTTTTACTTCCTTAAGTCACAATTTATGACAGAATGAGACACTGAAAAAGATGTTAATCTATAAAATAAATTAAGTATAATTAAATTGGGTAATGGGGCATATATAATGTGCACTTTTTAAAAATATTGGTGGTTCATACTTAAAATGGTGCTTCTACAAAGTACTTTAGTCATGGAATCACAAATGAATGAATCTTCATTCCATTTCTAACTGGTATTCATTTTAGACATCCCCATGGGGAAAGCAGGCATGAATAGCGGATGATCTCTGAACATCTCAAGACATTTCTCATGTTAGAATCATGTATTTTGATTTGTGGATTGGACTGCAGTTTCGTAAGGCATTTTGGATTACTTGATACATGGACGAATAGGGCAACTGTCAGAGCTATGCTCCCCCCTCTACATGAACAGAGAATCACTGTAATCTTGTGATAGTCACAAGAAATTGTGATGCTGGAGTTTAAAATTATGTGTAACTCCAAAATAATATAGGGAATAATCTGAATTGTTTCAGAGGTGTTTCTAAAATAAGCTAGTTGAAACAATTGCATTTTTATCCTAAATATATTTATTTTAAAATTCTAATTTTCTTTACAAAGTTTAATGGAAGATTTATGTATGTAGATGCATAATGTCAGAATGATTTCTTAGGTATTAGTGACCTACGAAACGACCTTGGCAAGCAGGTAGTAATCATTAGTTGTGACTATTAAAGTTAATATAAAATTTTGAGATACACTTACACAGATACACCAAATGTACTTCTGAAAATAATAATTATATTTTTGACACGTCACTAAAGAATGGGAGACTCTTGAGTGTGTTTTTCTGGAATCAGATTAAGATATGCCATTAAAGTTGCCAGTAGGCAGCAAGAATGTCATTGTGGAAATGGTTTTCTAAGCAATTAATTTAGGCTGAGGATCCTCCCTTAAAGAGCATTCAGTTTGCTGTATGTGACATTCATTACAGACACTTTTTCCATAATGAAGAATAAATTACTGTAACAGTCAAATTCTGCCTTTTTGCAAAAATATGTACATAATATGTGTCTTTGTCTCAGCCTGCCCTGTGTAAGTTTGCTGAAATCTAATTTTATGCTGTCCTTGTGCTTTATTGCTGTGGGCTTCAGTTACTTAGCTTCTCTATGTATAAAAATAAAACTAAAAATATTACTAAAAATATAAAATGGCTGTTAATTACATTGTACAATTTCTTTTCCTGCTTGATATTCATGTAGGGTTTTATTTCTTTTTTTTTTTTTTAATGGGCTGTTAATGTCTTCGTCTGCATAGATGAAGAATTTTGGTTTTGTCACAGTGGAGTAGATAAACAGAATAACATAAGTATACCTGTGAATAATTCCCAACAAATTACCTTCATCTGGAGAAAAACAAAAAGCTGTGAAACCTATTTTATACAATGGGATAGGTGGCTGGAAAAATGTGGAGTTCCTTTAAAAGCTGTCCAATATAAGCACAGATGTCCATAAATGTACAGGGCAAAAGACAGAGTAGGCTTTGTGAACACTGATTCAATTTTGACTCAGGCATTATTTACATAAAGGTCCCATATTTTCTTAAACTAGGTGTGCCTGGGTAGCCTGTGAGCACAGAATGATTCAACTTTTCTGTAACTACTCCATGCAAGTCATCTCTAGTATGAACTATGCATCCCAGTCCATACTCAAGATGTGAGATGGTTTTGCACCAAAAAGTCACGTGGAAACACTGGCACAACTGAGGCTTAGGGCATGGCATCTTCAAAAGAGCTCTGATGAGTAATGCTGCAAGCTAAGACATTCACCAAATTCTAGCCTTTATGATATAAAAAATTAAGTGATGATTCCTGTTTGAGTGGCTTTATTCAAATTTTAATTAGGATTTCACACAGAATGATTATTATGGAAGGCATCACAGTAGGTCATCAGCTCCCTGCTCAAACAGGGTCATCCTAGAGCACCTTGCACAGGACTGTGTCCACATGGTTCTAAGTATGTATTTTTGCTTGTTTGACAGCATACTTAGAATTTTTTCTGAAAAGTCTTGACCAAGTCTTATTTTTCAATTTATGTTTTACTCATTAAAGAAGTCTATTTTAATTATTTTAATAATATTTTGAAAAATTTAAGTGTTAGACTCCTACTCAGGCCTTCCCACTTCCAGTGTAAAACAAGGCAGGACCTCTATCAAATGTGATCTTTCTCTTGTTGGGGGGAGGGGAGAGAGATTTACAGATGAGTAATTCCCTGCCTTTGTTTTGTATCTTAACTTTTCATAAGATTCGCTTTACTGACAAACATTAGCAGCGAGCAAGCACTCTAACCACATTTAACATCTGTTGTACATTTAGTTGCTTATAGAATTTAGCAGCTCTAGAGGAACAGAGGATGTTAGATTTTTTTCCTTATGCACTCATTATTGACATTTGGCTTGAGCAGCATTATAAAATCAGTGTTGAGTCTGGGTCTGTTGGTCTTAGCTCAGTCTCTCATGATTTGTAAGCATGACTTGAATAATAAGAGGGTAGTAAAGTGTAAGCTGTATGTTCAGAAATGAATTGCATAACAGCCATCTGAAACAGCAACATTTCCATGCAGGCAGCACAGGCACAGCAAAATACATTGCAGGCTACTACACTTATTGTTATTGCTAAATGGCTGTAATTAATTTAGAAGAATGTTGACCCTACCAGATGATTCAGTATAACATGGCAGTGGCTGTTACACATGAATGAACTTCTGTATTCAATGCATTACTGTATAATTGTCCTTTCTGCATATTAGAAAGTCAGGAGACGTGGCATTATTTATGGCACTGTTTCAACAAAGACACTTTTGAAAAATGATTTCTGTGTAAAAAATCTTATTGATCTTGAAAAAGGTAATTTTTCTATGAAAAATATTAATTATATCTGAGACACTACACCTGTACAGAAAAAAAAATAATAAAAACGTGGCAGCATTTTATCACAAGTCTCCATTCTAGCTATCTCTGCATCTGATTTCCAGGTTACAGATATATCAGCAGTAACTGCATAATTAAAGGTTCTCAGGTTTGCAGCTTTAACAAAACTAACTTTTTCAGATTCAAGCACTAAACTTATTCTGACATGATATAATTTCATTAAATGCTTTGATACATACATACACACACAATACTGTATGCATGGCAAACCACATTTTGCTTTCTAACTCAGTATCTCAGTTATATGTGCCCTGTTTAATTAAGTGTGGCTAATGATTATCGGTCTTAGTCTATGCCTTGAATTTAAATTGGGCAACAAGACCAGTCATTTTATAATGAGTCCGTTAATGTTATTTAAGGTTCAAAAGAATATTTTATTCAGGTGCAAAAAATGCTTGAAGAAGTACTGTATTTTAAACCTACAACTGTCCTGTAAAAAAACAAGAAAAACAAAAAAATCAAACCAAAAAAACAAAAACAACAACAACAAAAACCTCAAAAATAAGCTGAAAGAGTAAGCATATGTATTAAAAGTGACAAAGATAGATGAGATTAGCTTAGCTTTTTGCTTGACAGGATTTTCCCACGACATATGTTCAGTGCTACCAGGGTTATTACAGAGAGCACCAACTAATCAGGGAGACAGATTCACAAACAGTGACTGCAACACATGGTGGCCTCTCAGTGTTAAAAAGGACCACTGCAGTCATTTGTAAACATGGTCAGATAATGTGTGTATTTATAATTTTGATTGCTTCAGCCACAGTCATAGAACCCAGAGGTCTTTTGCTTGACACTTCCACAGTTTGAAAAGGAAAAACATCTTCTAAGTTACCAGTGTCTGCTGCTGAACCAAAGTAGTGAGGGAAAATTCTAATAGCTTTTAATGGGCCTTATCTTGATTAAGTGTATTAAAAGCATTACCTTTAATAGTAATCAGTAACTGTGTTTTTAATGACAAGCTGACATTAATTATGGCTGGCTATTTTAAGCCATGTTAATACCAAATCTCTTATTTATCAAATGCTGCTTCTACATGAAGGAGCTAAGTAAATCAGATTTGTGGCGAGAAGCAGCTGAAGTTCTGCGTGACTGATGTAGCTTGTCGTAAGTGCTTGGCTGACCTAATTTTACAGCTACTCAGAGAAGACATTTGTAAATGGGCTTGTGATTGAATCTACAGTAGTCACATGCAGTGAATACATAATCTTTTATAATGAGAAATTTCTGTCGTATGTGCACAAGCTATTAGAACCAGTCAAAAGACTATTTAGTAGAGGAGTCTGAATCTTATACTTGTCAGGGTAGAGGGTAATACTTTAAGTTACAGACATCAGTATTTTTTATTTATCTTGGAGATAAATATTGCTAGCTTTCTGGAAAGTCAAGCTAGTGATAGCAAACTCCATCAGACTTGCAGGACAAAATTGTGTAATTATTTTGCATTTTTTATAGCAATGGATTCCATGAGAAATATCTGTCATTTTTCTTCTCCACCTTATTTTTCCATGAACTTTCTTTAAAATTAGAGTCTGTTTACCTACCAAACACAAATCACCATAGGAGTTATTTTTCTAGTTTCAAATTCCCTGATGTGTGAGGTACAGGCACAAAACGAAAATCTTCATCAGACAATTAGAGAAATTTCTGCCAATGAACCTTTTTCTGATACAGGGTTTAAAATCTTAAGCAGAAGGATCCCAGCCATCTCTTGTCCAGAGAAATGAATTTGACTTAACTGGATTCAGAAGCAATTTTCTAATTATCTCAGTGGAGATATACTCTGCCTTTGTTCAGCCCAAATGATCTTTTTTCCATCGGGTTTTCTTGATATTTTAAATTTTAAAATTCATCCCAAATTTAACCCGTTAATAGTTTTTTAAAAAGTTTGTATCAAAGATGCACTTAGGCAATGTCCTTAATACCATGATTATATGTTTTCAACCCTGAATTCAGACAGTTGAACTACATGATTACTGTAGATCTCTTCCAACTGAAAATAATCTATTATTTTTTTTTAATATATTATTTTTGTTATGTTTTGGTTTTATTGTTGTTTTAATAGCTTTAGTTATCTAACAAGTAGGAATTTTATATTGTATATATTGTATATATTGTATATATTGTATATATTGTACATATTGTATATATTGTATATATTGTATATTGTATACTGTGTTTTATATATATATATATATATAGAGAGAGAGAGAGAGAGAGAGTATATATATATATATAGTATATATTCCCTAGACTGCCATGTAGAGAAGCTTTGCTTTATTTGTGTTAAAATGTACAAGCGCATATTTTAAAACATTATATACACTTTAAGTTTCTAATGGTCAATAATCTTTCATAAATCTGGATCTAAAGGGTTTTCTAAAAATTATTTTCACCATTCATAAAACTGTCACAAAAGTATTCCTGAAGTAAGGTTAGTTCAGATTAGTATTTCAATAATTTTTATTATTAATTCAGTCTAAGGAAAACATTTCTTACAGCAAATCCCCACTTCTTATGTCCAGACCCTCCCTCTGTGCCCTGCTGAGCAGAGCCCAGCTTCAGATCCCAACAAAGCATTGTGTGCACTGGAGGCTGCTTTTAGGTGCCCCTGGAGCTGCCCTTTCTCCAGACCGAACCAGGCCTGGTTCTCCCACCACTCCTCAAAGGACAAGTCCCTTATCCCCAGACACCTCAGTGGACTTCTGCTAAGATCACTCTGGTTTATTGGCATCTTCTTCTGTATGGAGGAGTCAAAAACTGAATACAGTGTCTGTGTGACTGAACTGAAGATTTTAGAACAAGTTCCAGAACTTTTAAATTTTTAAAAATAATTCAAAAGGATCTATGCTCTCACCCTCACCTTTGAAGGTAAGCACTAATGGTGCTTGGAAGGTAGGCTGTGTTACTGAGAGTTAACTTGTTGTCTGTATTCTTGAGTCAAAATGGAGTCTGGGTCGCAGTTGAGAATTTTGTCATAGCAATGAAATTCAGTGCTGGAATCCATGCAAGTTGGATCTATTACAACCAGTGATTAGTTGGAAACTTGCTCTGAAGAAAAGACTGCATGACTCTTCCAGACAACTAAAATTGTGAATAAATCATAATCTTAGCTCATTTGCCTTAGGAAGTGACTTTTCTGAGTAATTCATATAGAGGGAAGATTGAGCAGAGAAAGGAGGATGTCTACATTTTACAACTCAGATTAATTTTTCAGCTGGACTAGTGAAATATGTAATTAACTGTAAATGTGTGTTCTGATCTAAAGCTGTTCTTCTAAGTTCATGTTGCTTACAAAATACAAGCATATACTCAAGATACCAGGTGTGCTTAGTAAATTAATTCAGGTAATGGAATCGGGAGCTTAAAATGTCGCATTTATTAGATATTTGTATTTCTTAATAACTTAAAAGATTTCTTATAACTTTAAAATATTGCAGAAATATTTCTGTACATTTTAATTAAATCTTTGCAAGCAGAGAATAAAAACATGGCAAACATTCCAACATACCCTGTTTTCCCAGCAGTACATGAACTCTTTACATTTTACTGGCAAGGTTCTACGTAAGTATTTAATAAGAAGCTACATTTAATATCATTACCAATCATCATGCTGATTTTTGCCAAGCAGGTCTTATTTGCTCTTTTCAACATGAGTCATTTGTGTGTCTGTGTGTGTGTGTGTCTGTATGGGTGCAGAGAGGATGCGTAACAGCTGGTGTTATAATTGAGTACACTTTTTATTTTTTTTTAAATATGCAGATCTAATCAGTTACATAAAGCATATTGTAGCAAAAGTAATTTTGCATGTAGTTTTAAAGGTGGAATTATTTGTGCTGGCTGGACTGGAAAATGAATGCTTAAGGCACAAAAAATAGGGAAAAATATTTTTGTCTGAACAGCAGGGACCCTTTCCTCTGTACACAAAAGTTTGCACTTTCTTGTACTTACAGAAAAAATTCCATTTAGGACTAAGATATTAATTTCTCCCTAATTATGATATTTGGACTTGTTATAGAGATGTTCCTGCACTCTAAGACAGTAATTTTATATCAGAATATCCCTTTAATTCACTGAACCAGGTTCACACTTTCAACTTGTTTTCTCTTCCATATGTCTGTTTTCTTTGTCCTTGTTTCAAGTTACAGTATATTCTGGTCTGCTTCATTACATTGCTGCCTTTCCATTAGGGATGTATATATAAAAGCAGCATAATGGTGAGAATGGCAAAGGTTTTAGGAAGCATTTTTTATTCTGTGGAAGAATGCATGTACCCATGTAAAAATTTATTCGTGATCAAAATCAGGAAAAAGAACTTAAGCATGTCCACTGTATGTCTTGCCATACTGTGTCTTTGAAACAATGACAGTGATAGAAATTCTGTACATATGCAAGGGTATAAAATTAGTTTCCTTCTGTAAAAGGAGATACTTCCTTTGTAAGGTTTGGAAGAGTGCCCTTAAAACCTTCAATTTAGTATGATTTCAGTAGTATTTTAATAGATTTGATATAAGGATAGGATGAGGACTGCATAAGGATAGGAGCAGTTGCATATAATTTTTAAGACCATTAATAATATTGTTTAGTGGAATTTTCTAAGTAAACGTTTTCCTGTGTACAAACAGCTGGAAGAAGACTAATAACATCAATCAATTTTGGTTTACTTTTAGTGTAACTGGAATGCCCTGTAGGGCTCATTGATATAATTCAGCTTTAGGTCTTTTCTAGTGTAAGCATCTCCACACTTAGTGGTGTTATTCTGCTGCCAACACTGCAATGACTGCTTCAAGGAAAGATATGGTTTTATAAAATGACGTAGAACTAGGTAGAATTTGAATTTTTTCTTGTGCCATTCTTGAAAAAAAGTAGGAAGTTTTCAAAACTTCATGTGACCCCCCTGACTGTAAAGTTTCCCATTTTCTCCTCCAGTGCTATGGCACTTATGTAACAGATAAAATACACGGATTTAGTTCTGGGTTTGTTGTGGAACTTGGTCCTTTCCCACTGCTATTAGAAAGAAAAAGCTTTTGTGGCTTCACTGGTAGTTGCTTACAGAGGGAATATGGAATAGCCCTGTCCCATCGCCAGAAACATTAATACACCAACAGAGATATAAACTCCAGAGTTACATTAATTTGAAGCAGTTGAAATAATTTGGTGAGGAATCTTGCTAAATCCTGTTTATGTTTAATGATACTGTGTAAAAATGAGTGGAAACTAGTTCCTTTTTTAGTAAATGTAGGAAAGATGTCACTGTGGAAAAGACCTTTATTCTGATTTTTAGACTTCTAAGTCATAATAAATAACTTGAAAATAATAATAAATAACCTGAGGTACAGCGCAAAATTTCTTAATAGCAAAAAATAATGCACACATATTTTCAACAAGACTAGTTCATGCCAACTTACAGCTTCTTTGTGTTCTTTTTTTTTTTTTTTTCCTAAACAATGTATTTTTTATATAGTCCACATTTTGCAGATTCATAGGGCTGTTATGGAGGCATAGTAACAGTGGGGGATGATGCTACGAATTTTTGTGTTAATCTTGAGGGATGTGAAGTAACCCAGTGATTTTGGCCAGTCTCTTCAAAAGACTTTCTGTTTACTCTCACCTTTTCCTTCATTTCTGAAAACAAAATAGAGTTTTCACTCCTCAGAGGAATGAGCTTTGGCCAGTGGTGTTGTGAATTCCAGCCTGGAAAATACCCCTGTTAAGTTCCTCCATGCAGAGGAACCACTCACTGAGCCCATGCTTAGGGAGAATCTCCACAGAAAACTCCATAGAGCTGTCTCAAATGGGTAATTCTTTTTTAGTCATTCCAGATTTTCAGTGCTTATACCTTGAAAAAAATCTGTATTATTATAATATATTCAATACATTGTTTTTAACCAAATTTTTGTTTAACATATGGAATTTAGTAGAATTTTAGGGAACTAATTTTTCCTCCCCTTCTTGAGCAAAACTTACTCTCTATCTTCTTTCCAACTTTTGTCTTGGGTTTAAGTGAGGTTAATTTTTCACGGGCCTTTACTTTCACACGCTACTTTATGAATTTCAAATAAAAATTCATTAAAATGGAAATGGCTTCTGGTTTCATTTTTTAAATATGTTTTGTCATTACATAACAACAAAATGGAAGTTACAATAGGGTAATCCTTCAAATGAAATGTAAATGTGTCTTTAAATCTCAAGATTTCCTCAGTTTTATGTTCAGGTGAACTATTGAAGCAAAAGTGAAAATGCAAGCAATATTTGTAAGTGACATCAATTTGATATTCTGGCAATGTTGTGTATTTAGTCAATTATACTGCAGTATTCACAGCAATGACTCTGTAACTGTAAAAAATACCTGTTAATGTTGACTTAATTTGTGTTACTATCCAAAGAGAGTTTTATCCTAAATGTATATTAAAACAGTAATTTGAAACCCTAACTTTAATTGATTATTCTTCTGCTATGTTATCTCATGAGAAAAGAATGTCTTGCATCACACTTTATCATTTCTGGACAATTATTCTTGTAAGAATCAAGGTGAACCTGGAGATCCATTACCTTTTGGCTGTGGCTAATTACTAATTTTATCAAGAGTTTATTTTACCTTTGGTTACAATGCCAAGTAAGTTTATGTCATACACCCATGCTTGCAATTGAGAAGGGATTTATAATACTAATCAAAAATCCATTTTTTTACTTGCCCTGCTGTGAGGATATCATGCATTCTGAAGCATCATGTGTAATATATATAATATATATGAATTATAAAGGTCTAGTGCAGTTTTTATTTTCTATTCAGTAGGTAAAAAATTATGAACTCATTTTTAGTTACTATTGGTCGTGAGATTTTTTTAAATCTGTTGACATATAAATGGTGCATTTGTTTTTCTGCTGACAACAGGGAAAGAGGAAAGTCCCATGAGAATCTAAGACACATGCTTATACAAAAATGGCTGTACCTCACTCTGTCTGTCAGTCTTCAGCATATTGAAGATGTAGTAAGTAGTTTTCTCAAAATTAAAGAATCAACAAGCAATACTGACCAGCAGTCATCACCTTGGGCAGATAAAGAAGCTTTTGTTCCTTGCTCTATCCCTGACTGGCCTTTTTATCAATCTTCACTGTTCTTTACCTACACATTTTTCTGCCGCACATGCAAGTCCTTAAGGGCACAAAGCATGTATCTGTATGCTTTGGTGTAAGATAACAGTAATAATTTCACTTGAGATTTATTATAAAGTATGTAGCAGTGCATTTAGAAAAAATTGTGTGTTAATGTTTCACAGCAATGCCAGATAAAACTGATTAAGTAAGATTCTAATCACATTGTTAACTGTGATTCTTTTTCATATGGGCTTCAATATTTGCAATGAAGAATCAGTATTGCTGATTTTGTTTGAGGGGCTATGTTAATTGACTGAATGAGAAAGATAAATAAAATGTTACAATTGAAAAGAAATAATTGAACCTCTGCTACATTACAAGTTAGATGCACTGCTACACAGCTTCAAAGAGCTTAAGATCAAGTGGTTCACCTGTTCTAACTTCTTGGCTAAGGTTAGACAAGCCATTAGATTTCTTCCAGGAACCAAGGAACATGTGTATTCTTAATACGTATTTTATAAATAAACTGCTACTAGTGGTGTTAGAGTTTCATTTTTTCTGGTTAAGTCATACATCAATCCCCTAAGCAGGAGCCACAAGCCAAGACAGATCAAAGCTCAGGAAAAAGAAGGCTCAGGTTTCAGCAAAAATAAAGTACTCCAAAGTCATGATTTTAAAACTACTTTCCTGAATGCTTAGGCATGGCATATGGTTAACAGAAGGAAAAGAGTTCAAAATAAAAACAAAAATAGATAAATATGTGTTTAATATATTTTAAAAATTTAACAGGAATTAAAAAAATAGTTTATTGAAATTCTTTTAAAATTTGGGATGATACAAATATTGATCAACCCACTAGGAGTAAAGAATTGTCCTAGATGTCAGACACTAGGCTGTAAGGAATGAGTGCTTCATCATACCTGCAAGAGAGAACTTGTACATAATCATAAAGTGGAAATATTGAACATATTTTCTCATTTGTAGGCATTTCTCAATTTTTTCTTAATTTTAAGCTTCAGGCTGTTTTTATGTCTTATGGCTATTCTGTCCTAAAGACAAAATTGTCCACAATTTTGTCCTAAGGAAGGTCTTGATGTGTTAGTCATGGAATCACAGAATCTGCCAAGCTGGAAGGGATTCACATTGAGTCCAACTCCTGGCCGTGCACAGCACCATCCACAAGAGTTACACCCTGTGCCTGAGAGCATTGATCAAATGTTCCTTGAACTCTGTCAGGGTTGGTGCTGTGACCACTGCCCTGAGGAGCCTGTTCCAGTGACCAGCCAACACCTGGGTGGAGAACCTTCTTCTAATATCCAACCCAAACCTCCTCTGACACAACTTCAGGCCACTCCCCCGGGTCCTGTCCCTGTCACCCCAGAGCAGGATCAGTGCCTGCCCATCCTGTTCCCCTCCCAAGAAGCTGTAACTGCAGTGAGGTCTCCCCTCAGTCTCCTCCAGGCTGAACAGACCAAGTGCCCTCAGCCACTCCTCACACGGCTTCCCCTCCAAACCCTTCACATCCTCATGCTCTCCTTTGGACACTCTCTAATAGCTTAAACCTATAACAGCCAAATGAAGTCAACATTTCCTTTAATTATTATTTTATCTTAATTTCTTTTTGGTTGCTTTACGTACTATTCTTTAAATGCAAAGTCTTTCTTTAAAAATTAGAAATACATCAAATCTTTTAGAAAAGATAAAATGTTCCACAAAATGTCCTGAAATAGCATATCAGTGTTCTTGCTAATAGTTTTCATCCTATCTATGGGGTGTGGGTTTAGATAACTATGGACATATAATTAAAAAATAAATAAGTAAGTAAATGAATAAATAAGTATATACATGTATATATATATGTGCACATTTATGCATACATACACAAAATTTGTGTGTATACATATAATGTATGTATTACATGTATGTCTTCTTTTATTCCCAGTCAATTCTGCTTCTCTAATCCATCACTAGAGATTCATCAACAGTGATGTAAATCAACAGATACTATTTTTTCACTGAACATTCTTCTGTTTCATTCTCCCCTATAACTTCGATATTTTTGGTTGCAAATCAACACTTTTTTCAAAAGATATTTACAGCCTTCTATCACCATCTTATGTTGTCTTCTCCCAGCAGTATCATGTCTGTGGGCCTCAGCTGCCTCAGCAAACTTCTAGAAGTAAAACTTCTTTTCAAACACTTTGAGCAAACCACATTCAACCTGACAGTCTACGGACATTAAAGAAGAGACTGAATCACCTTACACATCTTCATTCTTTGCTGAGGTGCTCTGCTTGATTCATTTGTGGAAGAGATACCAACTGTATTCTTCCAGCAGGGCTTGCTGGGAGATCAGAAGATGCTGCCTTTTTATACATTTCAGCAAATGATTTTTAGTGAACATCTAAGCACATTCTAGGCTTGCTCTAGGAGTCCCAGAGCAAGAGGTCAGTTGGGAACCTCTCTTCTCCTTTGCCTCCAGGCAACCAGAGCGCTCTCCAGAACAGTGTTGTCAGGTAATTGGGTTTTTCAGGATTTCATTAGTCCATATTTTGAGAGATACCCTATTCTCTGGAGGGTGTCCTTAAACACTTCTGCACTTGTTGAGGTCCCTTGCCCCTGACTAGATTGCATCTAAATTCTGACATTGATTTTGTATGTACCTGGTCACAGAAAGCTGACACAGTTTAGTGTTGGTTTTGGCCTGAAGGCTTTTCCCTTGTCTCCACAGGCTCTCTGTACTCATTTATTTGCTTTCTGAATCTCCTGTTATTTCTATGGTTTAATTCTCTGATAGTGGCAAATAGTTAAGTGGAAATGAGGGTTTGAGCTACCTTGTTTCTCCAGTTCTACTCTGCTTCTGGAACTTGCAGTTTGTTGTGCTTCTTCCTCTCATCAGAAATAGAAAATTATTTCTCTGTATTGGAATGGGAAGACTTATGTATTTGAACCTCAGTTTATGGCTCTGGCAAATAACTCAATGAAAAATTACTTTGTTGACTTTAAGTTCTTCATTAAATTCCATTATTTTTGATATGCTCATGCAGAAGCATTAGTATGTAAATCATGATGTAGAGTTTAATGCAGTAATAGATCCATTGACTGCGATGTTTCCTTTGTGTGAAATGTGACTTCCTCACTCATGTAAATGGTTAATCTGATTATTTTCACCATTTTTATATTTATTTGACAAGCACAATCTAAATAATTCTGTTATAAATTCAAATTAATTTTATTGTAGATATATGAAATACCTAATTATGATAGTAGTAAAGAATTAGTTGCTGAATTAATTAAGTGCATTCTAGAAGCTCAAGGGCATTAGAGGATATGAAGACACAGTCAGAAAGTGGAGATATCTGAACTGTGGCTCATCCTGTTCTTTTGTACACATTAGAACAGGAAACTAGGCCTATATTTGTAAGAGATAAAGTGGTTAAAAATCATTCTGACAAATTAGGCCGTTGCTGTGAAAGCTTTGTATGTGAAAATCAAAGACATGTTCCAACTAGCCATGATCTTGGAGATAACTGGGAAAAAAACAGTTGAAAAAATTCCTTCTAGACCACCAAAAAAGGATCATAGTACTGAAATGGAAAATTTGAGTGGAACCTTGCAAAATGCTGAACACCTGGGAGATGTTGAATGAAGCAAGAAACATTGTCCCATATATAGTATCTAAATGGCAACATGGTGCAGCTAATTTTTTTCTGCAATGCCTCTTACAACTTTTTGATGCTCCATGACTTAGCCAAAGGATCATATCCAAAGGCTTAGTTTGCTCAGAAATTTCTACTGTAGATCTGACACTCAGACAGACTGCCCTTCCAGGTAACTCCCCCCAGTTTACACATCGTGTTTTGTGGTGTGAAATAACCCCCTTTGGTCATCTTGGGTCACGTGTCCCAGCAAGGATCCTTCCACTTCTTTCTTGTACCTTCTCAGTGACAGAGCATGACACACACACACTCACACACACACACAAAAGTCCTTGACTTAGAATAAACATGACTTAGAAAAAATCCAGGATATCACCCAATCATGTGTTTTCAACATCATTCTCATTCTGAATCCAAAACACAGCACTGTAACAATTATTGGAGATGTCAAAATCAGGACAAACTGTAAACAACTTTAGTCAATGAATCATCTCTGTTTCCAGTGAAACTCTACCCTATGAGTAAGTCAAATGCCTTTCCACATTACATTTTTAATGCTAATGGGAGGACAAAATTAAGGTGTGCTCGGAGTGTCTTTTTTTTTCAAGGGTGTCAATTAGATATGCATAAGGGAACACCAAATTTTGCAGAAAACAAGTATAAGACAGTTTTGTCAAACTTTTTTTAAAATACAACCTTTTATCTTTTCTGTAGTTACAGCTACTTGTGAAGCATGGAAATACATGATATATAACCCAGAATGTAATCTGCTGATATTTGAAAATAGAGAGAATGTTTGGAGATAGATTTAGAAAATTTCACATTGGAAGGTGTTTTTGTTCCCACATACATCAGCATAACCTGTGTTCCTATTTAATAATGTCAATGAGTAACTTGTTTATGGCTGAAACAAGCGACTAATTTAGAGAAATTTTCTTATTTCTTGACACATTTCCAGAAGTCATAGCAACAGTATTATTAAAAGAATATGTTTTTATTCTTTCCAGGAAACACATTTTTCCCTGGTATTTTCCAAGCAGCCAGGATTTTTTAAGACAGAACTGATTTGCAACATGGCTTGTCCTGTTCAGTGAAGTTGAATGCGTTGTTATTGCCTTAATATTTTTAAAATTAGATTTGAGAAAACTGCAAGAAATTTTCTTGTTTCTGACAGGTGTTTGAATTTAGGTGGAGTTATAATTCAATAGTAAAGTACTGCTGATACTGTTGGCATGGTTTATAAAGATATGTGAGAGTCTGATTGATTAGTTCATCAATATATTCATAATGCTAATTGAGAATTTTCACAATCAGTGATGAATTATTATGGACCATATCTTTGGCATATGAATAGCTGTTTTCAACTTAACTATTCAGCTGGGTTATTTATAAGTAAAGAGATTTATTTTTTCTCAACTGCATTTAAAAAGCAGCCAAAACTCAAAGCCTTTTCATTGGAACTTTAGGGGTATGCTATGTTTCTCAGAAACTAACAAGGAAAAAAAGATTCTTATGAAATGCCTGTTTATCTACAAGTCAAACATGAATTAATATGCTGATGAGAATTTTTGTACCTCATATCTGCTTCCCTAATCAGCCTTCCTTTTTCATTTATAGTATGAAGAAAGGGACAAGAAGTTTTTTAGGCTTGAAAACAGTCTTAGTCAGAGAGAGTATATATCATAGAAATTTTGGGTGCTTGTGTTTCTGATGTAAATTCTGTGTCCTACAATAGCTATTTATCTTCTAATAATTTTTGGAGGTTGCTTCTGTGCATGACTATCTCTGAGGTCTATTTGTTTCCATTTGATAGTACCAGTTGAAAGTGGTGCATGACTGCTTTTCCCTCAGTTGTACAAGATTGCAGGAAATTTCTCTAATCTAATCTAATCTAATCTAATCTAATCTAATCTAATCTAATCTAGTCTATTACAAGAAATAGAATCTTTTTCAAGACATAATGCAATGTGCATAGCAGAGTTGTCTTGCTCCTGTACTACATTTTTGGGTGAAGCTGCATATGCTGTGTGCACAGTAACTTCCATTACTTTCTAAATGTATTTCTAGGGTGAGGCAGAATCCCGAGGAAAATCTTCTTCCAGGCAGGATCATTTAGGAATCTTCCTCATGCTCTTTTGACAAAGAAAATATTTTTTTCTAAGTCCAGTTAGAAGAATGTTTTGATATAAGGACACAGAGATTATCTAGCCCTTAAAAATTTACCTGCATTGAATTAATTTTTTTCTTCTTTTCTTCTCCTTTCTGAAATAGAGCATCAGGACAATCTTTTTTTTTTTTTTTTTTTTTTTTTTTTTTCTAATAACATCCCTGTAATTTCCTAGTTTGATCAAGAGTTTCTCTTCAGAGAGTTAATCATACTGGAAAGAATTTGGTTAGTGCCATTGGGTTTTTCTTCTCCTGCCTCAGTAAGCAGCCCTCTATCCTCTCAAACTGCTGCCTGCAGAGAACAACCTCCTTTGTCATCATTTCAGCTTCATTGCCTAGAAAGCATTGGAAGAGCTCACTATAAACTGAAACTGACCCCAGGGTAACAGACTGATTTTTTTTCACACATGATTTAGTCCATGACTACATTTCATACAGATTTCCAACAAGGCAAAACCATTATTTGTCTTGCATGGTACATCACAGAGGCAGAATAATACTCTTATTTTGTTAGTTGTTTGGTTTCTGGTTTTTTTTAATTTTGTTTTTTTGTTTGTTTTTAATATTACAATGAAAGATACTTAATTCAAAAGTATTTGGTTTTTTGATTGCTTATAGTTTCTAAAGCTTTTGAATGAGGCTTGTCTCTACAAAGCCTCATAATGCTGAAGTGAAGCACAGCTTTCTGACACACCATCATATCCTCAAGGTGTTTTTAAATAGAGGTGATCCTGTCCCATACCTCAAAGAATCTGAGAAGGAGTATAGCATATTCAAAGACATTATTTTTAATTAAAGTAACAAATAGCTGTGTTTGGTGAATGACAAACTTTAAAGGTTTGCACATGTGATGAGATGGGCACCATGACAGACGCACAAATATCACTAGATATGTAGAAAAAAGTACTAAAAGAAACAATATTCTTTATCACCTGAATTGTGATTATGTATATTATCGACAATTGTGTTGTTCTTTTATTATGTTACTATGGATTTTTAAAGAAATTTTATGATCAAGAACTTCAGTACAGAGAATACTGAACTTCTCTGCAAAATAATGAAGTATTGAGCTGTTTTTCTTTCCTCACTTTTTCCATCACCCTGAGGTAGGAAATGTCACTATGACCTTAGGGTAAATTCATGTTACTTGACCTCTGAGCTCATTCCTCTCAGAACCTTTATTCTTGGCAACACTGTTCAGATCACATACAATGTCTGGATGTGCCTTGAAAGTACTATTTGACTTGAGTAACTACTCAAAATTTCAAGTGAAACAGCACATTTTTTGAGGTGAGAAAGAAGTGATGAGAGAGACAAAAATTCTGGATATGCACCAAAGTTGATTTAAAAAAATAGTAATAATTTAAAAAAAAGTAAATCCCATTTCTTGAAAAAGTAAGGAATCAATAGCATAAAGTATATTTTTTAGCACTTCAGACTAGATTGTTTTTGTCTCCAAAATCATCCTCAAAATAGTATTCCAACGCTCTGCTTAGTCTTTTGGCCGTGTCATATAACTGCATAATTCAATTTCTCCATCATGGTGTATCACTTTCTGACTTGGAATAAATAACACTTTCTTGAGCATTGTATCACTCTGAGTTTTGGGTTGATATTTTTTCACATTACAGCTATTTCTATGGTATTTTAATACAGAAACTGAGGGGGAAAAAAAGATTATAGTCTCACCTTCATCTTTCATATTTAACTACCTGTAGTCCAACCTGTAATAATAATGAAAATGTGTTGACAAATGTAACTTTATTATAATGTTATTAATTTTTGGTTGGAAGGTTTAGTTTAACTAAAATGAAATGCTTCCCATGTTTCAAAATTATATGAGAAAAAATATTAAATTAATTGTACTTTCAGAATGAAAGCAGTATCTTTCTTTTAAAAGAGAAAACCACCATCAAACTTTTCATCTACTTTATCAACACCTTTTTATGTCAGAGGAGATGGGGAAGAAAATTTGTCATACTTTCAGTGGCCAACATTTCATTTTCAGAAATCTATTAATCTGCTGGTTTTTGGCCTAATCATAATTATACACCAGAGGACTAAATTATTAGCTCATGGACAAAAAGAATTCTGTTGTTGCCTGTCTTACAAATTGTCAATTTTCTACATAAATCAAGTCCAACTAGAATCACTCATAGAGAAAAAAACCTACATTTTTGGATGTATGCTTATCAGGAAATATCATGGAAATTTGTCAAGCACTACTTGTCATATGGCCATTCTTTCGTCATGGTGTCTATCTCTAGGAGAATCAAACTTTTCTGTCAGACTTTTATTATCTCTATTTTGAGAAGGAAGTGATGTCTCTGAATTGACATCTGAGCCATAGGAGAACAGTATCACTAAAGACCTTTTTCCGGAAATCCATCATCTTTGATACCTCTTGACTACATCTGCACAAAACCAGCATTGTCTGACTGTAGTGGTTTTGGTTCACCAATTTGAGATTTCCTGGCCAATGCACCGATTTATGTGGTGGGTTTAGTCTTGGCCAAATCACCAGTGCACCCACTAGAATTATTTACTTATTTCCTGTGAGATAGGGTTAGGAGTGAAGGCAAAGCAGGCTCTTCAAAGGCTATAAAGAAAAACATAACAGAAACTAAAAGGAAAAAATAGTAAGAATCAGAATAAAGCCTTCAGAACACTTCTCCTCCCCTACACTCTTTTCTCTCACACTGAGAACATACAGAAACAAATCAGTTAGTTTACCACCTAAAATAGTCTTTCTCCAATTTACTTAGGGAGAGGAGTCTCTCTCATCAGTCTATGGAGACTTCTCCACAAGAAACTTTTCTCATGGCCTCGGTGTCACAGTGAATCAGCTACCGGGGAGAATGGAAATCTGGTCACTGTAAAAATCCCTCCCCTCAACTTACAGCTCTCCCTACAATACTTTTCGAGGGCCTTGACAGCTTATGGGATACATTTTTAAGGATGAACTGTTCAGAAGCAAAGATTCTCTTTAACTATCTCTAAGATCATCTTCATCTCTGGGAACAGAGGTCTTCTTTCCTGGGGAAAAGGGTCTTCATCACCCTTCTCTCTTTCTGTTCAAGTTTCTCATCAAATTACAGCTACTTCAAATCTGCTTGTTTAGCATTAATGCCTTTGCTCATGTCTACAATTTGAACGCTTCAAACACCCCATATTTTTCAAAGAGTTACAGGTAAAAAGAGTCTGATGAATCGTACCTCTCAATTGCCTTACAAGAGCATTTCAGCCCCACATTGAGGCATCTCCCCAATCCATATCCCATCTGGGACCTGACTCTTCCTTCTTTTCTGACCTTGATGTCTCCATGTTGTTTCTCTGCATGTTTATAATCTCTCTCTTTTTCTTTCACTCAAGAGAGGATGGAGGGTCTGCAAGTCTCATCTGTGCAGTGAAACAGTTAATATCTCCCCTGAGGCCTGCAGAGGGTCATGTGTTCCCTGGCTGGGGCTGTTTATAGTGAAGAGTTTTTTGGCAGCCACACTGGGGGAAAGACCAGGATCTCAGCAGCCAGGCTAGAGCACAGAAGTAGCCCCCGTGGGGCTGATGGCCCACCCTGCCCTTACCTGGTGGTTTCTCGTGGAATTCAGCAGCAGCAGCATTCCAGCTGAGCCACGGGCCGGTCTGGCCATGCCAGGAGGAGCGGGATCCAGCTTGGCTTGGCTGGATCCTACTCTGGATCCGCACTGCTCCAGAGTAGGGCCCGGTCCTGCTGGGACAGGGCCTGGAGGGCTCCCCGGTGTTATAAGTGAATTGTTAGTATCTGTGTTAGTGTGCAATATAAGTTATCAGCTAAGTTATAACTGAATTACCAGTGTCCGTAATGTTGTATAATGTTGACTGTTTGTTGTTCCTCTCATCCCCTTAATGTTCTGTGTTTAAAGTGCAATACTCCTAGTTGTTTGTCGCTCGCCCCGTCCCCATACCTGATCCCACGCACTTAATGTCATTCCCCGGGATTAGCATGTGGCAGCAAGGACTTGTGGGAGTGCCACTGGGAGAAAACGCCCTTTAAAATCCCTAGCTACTATAACATCAAGAACTAAGAATTGTACTCTCAGGTGAGGAAAGCTGCTGAGGAAAAGACAGCCAACATCTGGAGCCTACCTCACCTTGCCATGACCTGAGCAGAACTCAGGTAGTGTGACACCCCTGGACCATGGGCCTACAGTGTTTTCACTGGGACTCTGTGAGGATGGAAGGGCCAGCTCTGCTTGTGACAACACAGCTGCACTCCTCCTCATCCTCTCTGCTGCCCGGGAGCAGGCGGCGGTGTGTGTGACCCCCTTGAGCTCCCCATCCAGAGCTGTCTTTTAATAAAGGCATTAAAAGGGAGCTGGTCTCCTGGCCCTTTTATTACAATGGGAAAGGGCCCTGGGCTGGGCCTGGAGGGCTCAGTGGGAAGCGGCCCAGCCCAGCGGCAGAGCCCACTTGCCTGGGCTGTTACCTGTACTTAGGCGGAGGAAAAAGAGAAATTCCCAGGGTTTGTTCAGTTTAAAATGTGTGTTCACAGAGGTGTGTTCAGCTTTCTCAGGGGTTTAACAGGTTGTCAGTTCCCAAAACCAATCACTGATTGGTTTTTCGGACATAGAGGAAGCTCTCAGCAGCTCGTCTCAGGAAAATCACTTCTGTGAGTGGCTTCTTCCTTCCTCACCAAATATCCTAAGTGCAAAACCAGCACACCAACTCAGTTAATACTATCTGTTTCTCCACTGGTGGAAACATTCTCATCCAAATTAAAAGCAGAAAAACCCACTTGGCAAGTCTGAGCCTGCTCATGCCTTGGACATAAACTTGAAAGAAGGTATAAGAACAAAAAGAAGGTCTGAAAGTGTTGAGAAATTACTTGAAAAGAGTGGTGGAAAAAAATTGTGATTATTATTACCAGGCTAGCATAAATTCAAGAAGCAGTAACCCAAGCCACATTAACAGAAGATATTATGAGTGTGAGCTTCATTGTAGAGAAAGAAACCACAAAAACTGTCAAAATGAATCACTTTATTATGATTTTACTGCATGACCCTGAATTGTAAATTTGATATTCTGCTGTGCAGTATACTTGTAGATGTTTCTAATAAAGCTCAAGAAAGACATACAATGTTGTTATGAAAGCAAATGAGAGTGTGCACTATGCTTTCAACCCAATAGCATACCATAGATTTCAGGATTGAGTCAAGGCTTTCAGGTCAAAAGAGCAAAGATGTACCAGAATACTTTCAGGAGAATGAATGATATACAGAGTTTTACTTAACTTCCTAAATTATAATTATCTGTCAGAGGCATGCAATGCATGCAGAGAAAGAGATTTTTCAACATATGGAATTAGAAATTACCCTTGCCTCTGAGTTTAGTCATAGGATTTTAATGTATTTATCAGAATGGGGAAAAAACCAAACAAAATAGTGTTATCCTTGACTGGAAAGTTCTCACCAATTTATAAATATTTTACTTCAGTAAAATGAGCTTCCATTCATATGTTAAAAAAATGTTACTGGTAACCACTGTGACTCTCCAGTAGACAAATAAAATAGCCTCGTCTCTGTCCTAAGAATACTCTATTCTAAACAGAAACAAGGCACAGACAATAAAAAAAATATAATATAAAGAAAAATAAGCGGAAATATCACAGAACTTCCAGAATTATATTGTATAGTAGTGACCACTTTTTGTGGTAATTTTTCTCTCCTTTTTTATTTAAGGATTTTTTATGGACTTTGTTTTTAGGATCATTTTGAAGAGAAAACATTTAGCAGTCTTGAAATTATGGAGACTCTAATAAAATATGGGGCTTGAATTGGATGTACAGCCTATGAAACTATAAGAACATAGACAGGCTATTTAAACTGGTTATTCTCAGTGAAGTTGTTAGTTTTGATGATATTTCTTACAGATGTGTTGTTCTTTCTGATGGTTGTTCTTTCTGATCTTTCAGTGTATGCCAGCATACTTTTGATGTTATTAAACTTTCAGACTTCTTATATTTTATGAAGCTGATTGAAATTAAATTTTCTGATGTTTTCCTAATATATTCTGTTATTTTTCCTCTCTTTTTAGGCCACTTTAATACATTAAATCAAACTTTTTATCATAAAAACTTCAAGTTTTTCAGAACTTAATTATCTTCTGACAGATTATTAGGAAAATTCTGGTTTGATTGTATTATTATCAACGGTCTAAGGTCCTAGGGAAGCTACAAAGTCATAGGGTATTATAAAAGGAATTTACTTTGAAAACTTGCCATACTGGATAGCAGTTGTGTTAGTGCTAAATAGCCTTGCAACCGAATCTCACCACCTATATTCTTTCCAATTTTTCAATCTGACATATGTGGGAAAGATAGGATTGCTCCACAGAAGAAAAAAGGAAGCACACCTGTCCAAAATTTTGCTTTCTACTTGTGTTTTGGTGATATTGATTTGTATTTATTTCAGATCTGTGTTTCTTCTGTTATTTTTTTTTAAATCTGGAAGTCAAATGGTGAATTTGAAGTAAATTGAAAATGGAATAATTTTAAAGGAGTTACAGCATTTTTACTGATCTTAGTAGCATCCATACAGTATGCATTAGAAAGATTTAACATCTTATTCATTTTTCTCAGATTCCTTAGATTTCAAAAGATATGTCTGTTATGGAAAAAAAAAGGTAAGAGTAAACAGAGAAGTGTGTCTTTTTATTCAGAAGGTTTCTCATTTAAGCTTCTGTGTCACAGACACATTATGAAGAATATTGATTTTCTTGACCTCAACTAAGCAACATGAAGACTTAGCCTACATTCATTCCTATCTTAAATTTATCATAAATCTCATATGTGCCAATATTCTATATTTCAGTGTTTTGTGCACATTAGCTATATTCTAAAATCATATTGTATTAAGTGGCAGAGCACTAAATTTACTATACAATAGGTTAATCTTGGCACTTCATGCATTGTAAATAGTAAAACAGTTATTGATTCTAATGAAATATTACTATAACTTTTTTTTCATAGTGGAGGGTATTTCCCCAATTGATATTGTACAGATATTTGCTAAAACAGCACAGCCACAGGAAGCTTTCCTTTGTTCATCATAAATATGTTATGTCAGCACACCCATATAGGTCAACTTGAGTTCAGAAAGATAGGATTATATTTCCTTCTGGGTGCAAGCATGTGTTTAAATACTTCCCTCCCTTTAAAAATAATCATAGTTGTACAACATTCCAAATAATGGCTAATCTATGAGTTATTTCACCCTATAATCTAGAAAACAAGAGCTGTCACAGAAAGCAGTAACTATAATGTTAAGCAAACTACATTGTTTCAGTGACAGTATTTAATCTTAAAAATGAATAGAAAATATATTTTACTGTAGTATTTGGTATTTATTTACATATATTTCCTGTTATGAGTCATTAGCATTAGTAAGCCTCTGCTGAAGTGGTACAAATTTGTTGTAAAGAACTGAAATATTTTCAAAAGACTCAGGAAAAAGGGTCTTTTTCTGCATATCATCTTCAGTCTTTCTCATAATTAATTTGAATATATTCAATCTCTTTCAAAACAAGCCATGAATATCCTCCTTTTGGCTGAAAGCTAAGAGGACTATTTTCAATTTAGCAGGCATCATATTTTTGCATATTATTGTCATTACCACTGAATATAAATTGCCTTACTTCCTTGATAGGGAAGAAAACTTTTCCAGAAGCGTTTTGTCACAAATTTCTTTTTGTTGAATTATCCAGTGTTCATGTATGCTGGGATTTATGTGGTTGTATGTTGTAATCCATTTAGTGTGTGTGAGTTCTCCTCATTCCTTTCCCTTTTACAAAAGCAGGTACATTTCATACAAGTCAAAAAAAGAAAGATGGAAAATGACCCTCAAAAGTGATTTTGATTTAAAGCATGTGTTGTAGTACAATGTACCTTCTGTATTGATAGGAAGAGGACATGGAAACAATATAAGAAAAATTTAAATTTGCTGCAGAAATAATAATAATAATAATGAAAATGAAGTCTTTTTAAGCCATGAAAATCTCTGTGTGCTACTTTAAAACAGCCAATTAACTTGCATTGCATACTGGCTTAAACCAGCTGGTCAAACACAGTAGCACTACATCAGTCTTCATTTTGAACTCCAGGTCTCTAAAGGTTAATGTATCATCCTCCTTCATTGATTTCAATCCTTTCAGTTGTTGATATGTTAATATATATATTGGCAGTAGATTTTTATTTCTTTCTCATTTTTGTTTGATGCAAAAGGCATAATACTCTTCATGAAAAAAAAAGTAATGAGGAATAATTTTGGGATGATTACTTTTCCTTCCCTGCCTCCTTTTCTTTCCCCCTGCAATAAAAACAAAACAAAACAAAAAACAAAACAAAACAAAACAAAAAACAAAACAAAAAAAAAAAAAACCCAAAACAAAACAACAAAAAACCCAAAAACAAACAAAAAAAAAAAAACAAAACAACAACAAAAAAACTATTGTGGGAGAAAAATCACAGGCAAGTCCATGTTATACCACTTCTCTTTTAGCTCATGATAAGTTAATAAAAAAAATTATTAACACTTGCTTCATTTGAAAGTATGAGTGTTATTTCAAGCTACAAAAATACACTGAATGGAGATTTCATTTTAATTCGTCTATATTTCCCACTAGTGAAGCTTGCAATTCTCATCAGTCCCGAATCTTTATTGGCTAGGAAAGCTTGCACATTCCAAACTTACACTGATGAAGTGCTTTATTTTTTCTAATGGCAGAGAGTACTGGGGATTTCTGTGCATATAGGTCTCACACAGTTGTCTATACTGATGAATGTCATTTTGAATGACATGTTGCAGTTCTCAGGTTGATTGGATGTGAGCCCAAGGGCATAGGTAGCAGGCAAAGATGATTTTACTAGGAGAGTTTGCATAACAAGCAACTGTCATCTCATTAGCAAGCATAGGCATTTTTGCCACATGTTGTTTAACACATCATCACACCTGTTCACACTTCATTGTCCCACGAATTCAGTTAGGCAGCTTGTTGTTGGCTTTATTTTTTCCATTTCTTACTGAGAGTTGGTTATTTGGTGCCAGATTCAGGGGTGTGAGATAGGTGCACTTTAGGGTTCAAAATATGATGTCCTATGAATACTGCTCTGAAGGGTGGTAGAGACCAGGATTACAGTTTGAATAATAACTACCATCAGTGACTGTCTTATTGTTCTTCTTGTGACCTGCTGTTCTTTTGTAGAGTGGGTTACCTATCCTCATATCCTATAAAATTGACCATTTAACCAGTGTTTGGTTTGATATCTGTCTTTTCTTCTTCTTGCTATAAAATGCACATTGAAGCACCAGAGAAAGATGTTTCTACAATAGGGAAGTGAAGGTCCCGTCACTTTTTGCATAAGTCATTCGTATGTCCTGGCAGATCCTGGTGTACCTTTACAATGGTAGCTCAGACTCCACACCAGCTTCAGCCCCGAGCTATGTGCTGGTGGAAGTCTATCACCAGCAGACTGGGGTTTTGGTGAACCTGTAGCTAAAATGCCACTTCTGAGGTGTCTGGATGGCCAAAGAGGACGCCCAAGTCTTGTCTGATCCCTCAATTTAGCTTTTGGGTGGAGAAGCATTCACCTTTTCCAGTCCTAAAACCAAGAAAAAAATGAAGTAGTACAGATTAGATGAGCTGAGTCACAGAACTGGGTGGCTGGTAAGAAGGAAAACACGAGAAGGGCAGTGTTGCAGCTGCAGATTTGGAGAAGGTGGAAAGAAGGAAAATAAGGAGATATGAGGGAAGGTTGATTTCACTAGTAAAACAGATGGAGGACTGCATTGAAGAAAAGAAGTGGGAGCAGATGAAGTCAGCTTGGATAAAGTGGAATTGATTGTAGCCCACCTACTCAGTCAAGTTGTACTGCTTGTCCAACTCACCCTTTTCATTTGCTGATGACTGCGATTGTGGAGGCACTTGCACACACCTTCATTTGCTCAGAATAAGCATGTTAGCCCCAGAAGGAGAGAGGAAAACTGGTCTGCAACCTGCTACATCAATGGAGCTGTTTCTCACTTTTTTTTTTTTTTTTTTTTTTGTGTATGAGAAAAAGCTAAATATAATCCATATATGTCTTACACTGTTGTGCCAGTGTAAAAATATTGTTTTATTCAATTTAATTGACCTTTTCATGCCTCCTGTTGGATGAACAGTACTCTGTGACTGCTGCAGCATCTCTGCATTTTGTCATATCTTATTGATTAATCGATCAGAAACAGAAAGCTTTAACAACAGAGTTCAGTGAATAAAACCTAAGTCTTCCATTGCTCTTCTACAGAGAATATGCTGTGTCTTGCTGTCTACCAGATCTACATTGGTCTCCTCTCAGTACATCGATATTATCAAATGGAGAATGCGTACAATTGCAAGTGTATAATTGTATATAATTGCAAGTGACTTATATTTGAGCCACATAAAAATGTGGTATTCTTAACTCTCTTGGCAAGCATCTGGACCCTGTTTTATTTATATAGGTCTCAAAAACAATGAGTCATTTTCTGTCACTGTGGTGATACATTTATAATTTCCCAAACAGTGCCAGATACTGAGACATACATGTTTATTTCATAAAGAGCCATACTTTGTATTGTTTCACTGCCATCTTGATGAATATTTACAGATTTGTTCTCTGCAATTATTTCTGGATAAATGGGGTTTAGTTAATTAAATACCTGTGAGATATTCTATGCTGTCAACCAGGAATGACTTGAAGAGCTCAACTCCTCTGTTCCTTTCAGTTTCTTGTCATAGGTTTTTCATTACAGAAAACTTGTAGATGACCCATCAAAATGGATCAAGGGACCCACTTATTGTTCACGTGTTGTACAGCACAGACTCTTTTAGCACATTTTCAAATGAAAGTTTTGTGGCTTTTCTCTTGCAGTTAAGACTAGGGTTTCTGAAATGCTCCAAAAGAACATCACATTTTTTGTTCCCTTGTCTTCATATTGGACCAGCAGGAGGCTGGTACTTCTAGGATGAGGGTATAAGACTGAGATTCAATTACTGACTGTGGTCCCCATTTGGAAGGAGCTGAGTTGCTGCCAGAACTTAAAGACAAATAAAAGATAAATAGAGGATCCAGTGTGGTTTCTGCTTGCTGCAGGATTCACACAGTGTTGCTACCTGCTGCTTTACAATGCTGTGCAAATCCTTCTGTTCTCCCTAAGGAGGATGTAGCCCACTGTGCTACCAAAAAAAAAAAAAAAAAAAAAAAAAAAAAAAAATCCTCAAGTACAAAATATGACTCTGCCTCTGCATGCAGCAAGATGCTCTGCTTAGAACAGAGTAAAATAACTCTAACAATGCCCTGTTTGCAAGGCTACCAGTGGTGAATGTAGAAGGGGACATTTTGGAGCTGAATAATGCTGAAATCAATCTGACTCATCAATCTCAAAGTCATACATCCCAATACTAACATGAAGATGTGGCAGATATAGTAAAGTACATGGAACAAGGGAGAAATAAGAGATACTGCTAATAACTGAGCTGGGCTGACACAGCTGGCTGGGAGATATCTGACTGATAATCAATCACTTTATACTATAAAAGACCAATCCCACCTTTTAAAGGCAGGATTTTCTAACATACCCCTTGAGTGTCTGCAGATTCCTTCCTTGTGTAGTGATACCCTTCAAGATAACCTCTTGTGACTTTCCCACAGTCATTAGTACATAAGTAATATCAATCTCTGCTTAATATTAGTTTTTTTCTATTTTTAATAAAATTGCTTTAATATAACTGCTTCAATATTTCTTCAAAATGGTGAATTATACTATACTAGTACATATAGCTCTTATACTCTGTAGTAAATAATTCTGATTAAGATATTTTTGTCAAATCACTATCATAATAAATATTTATGTAAATATATCTGATTTGCTGTCCTTAATTCTGTGGGAGAAAGTTGCAGGAAGGTTCAAACACATCTCTGGAATTCATTAGACTTAAGTGGTTGACAATCTGGGGCTAAGACTAGAGCCAGTGGCACCTAGGTTGCTCTCTGAGGAGAAGTTTAGAAGGCAAGGGAATTCTTTCTGCACCTCGTGTCTCAGCAGTAAGGCTTTTCTTGTAAAGTTTGTCTGAAACTCCCATTCTGCCCATGACACTGCAATCCTCATTTATTGCAAAGCAGCACAAAGTGAGCAAGCACTGTCCTTCCTAGCCCTAGTCTGCTGGCTGTGTAGCTGTTAGAACTTGATTTCAGAGAAGTAAATTCATAATTCCTTTTGTTATTAGGAAAACATTAATATTTCAGGAAAGGTTCACTCAGCTCATTTTTCTTAGTAATATCCTGCTATTTAAGTGTGTACAAAGACAGTTGCCAAACTACTGCATCCAAACTCATACATCCTCTAACGTGTCATATCATTACGCCTTTGAGACTGACCATTGGACTTTTCCATTTTCTGTTTCTTTTACCCTAGGTGGTCCCCTCATTTATTTAGCCCTTTGTTCTTACATGCTGGCCAATCCTTATGAACCTTAGCTTCTATTTCACCACATGTACATAGCATTAGCTTTGATTCTCTCATAAATCACATAGGAACAATGAAGATTCTGCTAGTTGTGAAGAAAGTGCAGTATTGTTTTGTGAAAAGGCAAAGTCCACAGCATATTAAAAATTATATGTATGGTCATTGTGTGATTGTTGCAGCCTCTCCAGAAAGGGAAAAATCTCCCATATGAAACCTTATTGATGTCACTGCTTTGGAAATACCCCTCAAAATTGCACTTGGTACCTATTTATGTGCATCTGGGTTGACTCCACAGAGCCATCTTCAACGGTATAAGCCATGTTGATTGTAGTTGATCGTACTGCATATTGCAAAAATACAAAAGACATATATAATAAAATATAATATCTGTTTCTGTGGAGAATTCAGGGGAGGTTTCAAGGAATATATATTGCTCCCTTTCCTTCTTCTCCATATCTTCACGGAGTATCACTTACAAAGCACTATGTTTAAAAATTAACTGTCATTAATTTCTTCTAAGCTCTCAGAAATCTTGTCAGATCATAACAGTCCTCTGCCACATTCTCTGTTTCACACTTCTTCTAGGGAGCCAGTGTGGTTCAAAAGTTTATTGACAGGTATGGGGAAAGAAAGTTGCATCTCATGGAGATCAGAATCTCTTATGGGATCAAATGCTAGAAAAAAAGCCAGCTGAGAAGTCACACATGTAGAAGCAAAGACCATGGGATGTTTTTATAAAAAGCAATACTTTTCTTTGTAAGTATTTCTGATATGGGTCTCAATGCAATAGTACTGCCAAAAGCATTTCTTGTTCTTGGGAGCAAGTGAGAGGAGTTTTTATCTCCAAAGAACACTGCAAGTGAAACCGCTCTTACAATACTGTTTTCGGTTCCAGCATGTAAGTTTTAGAAGTGTTCTTTAAAAATGGAAAATATATGAAAAATGTGTGAAAAACAAAAACATTTTTGAGGAATTTAGATTAATGTGATAATTTTCCACAAGGAGATTGAGAGATGACTTGATGATATAGCTTAAGCACTCTCACTGAGGGGGAAAACTAAGTTTTAAGGGTTGTTTCATCTCTAAAGACAGCAAGGATCAGTGCCTGGAAAAACACGGATGAGCTAAACTTTTAAATAAGTGACATCTAGTTTTCTTTTTTTAAAGGTGAGGCTCTTAAACTCTTGGGAACATTTGTGAACTGTCAACATGTTATTATATGCACAGTGAAGTCTTACTAGGAAATACAGTTAGAGCGAACATATATTATGCTCTAACCAAATATAAGTTAATGAGCTTAATTCAAAACTAGATGAAATTTAAGAAGTTCTAATGATCCCTTTGGCCTCAATCTCTGTAAATTCTGAGTGCTAATTAAGTAACCATTTTTCCTGAGTAAGGACTTTAGTATCTAACCACAAAGTAAGAACATATAATGTCTTATTGCCCTCTAAAAAAGATATTTGTCTGACATGGCTAACTGTATGCTAGCTTGTTAGAGAATTTGCATAACTGTTCAACAGACAAAATCTTTGTGAGAATATCTCTTTTCTAAGAAATAAAATGAAAAACAGTTGCTGCTTGAAAATTTTAAGAATCTGATTTGAATGCCATTGGGGGATTTTCTCTCACATTTTACATTACAGGAGGCAAATGTGTAGCCCAGGAACTGTGCTTGTCTTATGTTTGGTTTAGAAAACTGAATATAGATCCCTCAGGCACTGTTTTTTCAGGCGATCCCATGTGAGACAGAGCAGAGTTGGAAAAGCAAAGCAAAAGCTCGCTCTGACATATCCTCTCCAGACAACTTTTTTCAACTGGTAGGAGAAAAGGAGAGTCTATATTTAGCTTCCAACCCCAAATCTGACTGCTCTGTAGTTTTCAGGCTGTTTGGCTAGGCCACTTTCTTCCCCACTGAGAAAGACTCATAAAACTCATGTGGTTTATTTGAAGAATAGTGTGGAGAACATTGAACATCTGTCTCCTATCTTCTGACAGGCTGTGTAAATGTGTATTTCAACAAAGTGGATTGCAATATTCATGATCTCAACTTAAACTATTTTATGTTGGCTATAGCTTTGCAAAGAGGAAAGTATGAGAAATGAGTAATTTTCTTTCTAAATTAATCTTATTTTCAATTAGCCTTTGGGAGACCTCCCTATGTATAGACATCAGTGTTTTTTCCCAACATGTCAAAACTATTCACTGCATTGAAAAGAAAACCTAGGAATACAAGTAGAAGGGACATGTAGTCTTGAAAAGCTCCACAATAAAGGAGGCTCAGGAAAGACACCTCCATGGAGACTTCACTGGAAAATGAAGAAAATTTCTCATTTTGAATAAAAATCCTCAATCTGGAATGCCAAAAAAAAAAAAATTTAAGTCATTAATATTTTCCTCTAGTTTTTTTGTTTTATCTTTTTAAGTTACTTGTACCTTTAAAATATGATTTCAGATTTCTCAGCTTCAAATCATCTAAGAAAGAAAAAAATCCAGGCATGGAAATGTCACTTTTATTTGACTTAGTTAATGCTTCTCCCCTTTTTCTTTCTCTCCCTTCTCCTTTCTTTCCCTGCTTCCCAGGTCTGGAATTTCAGAATATTTTGATGGTTAGGTAATTTTTTTTTTTTTTGTGCATGATGTTAGAATCTTTCTGGGAGAGCCATGTATAATCTCAGAACCAATACAGCACCATTTGTCTTAACACATTTTATTGCTGTAGTTGTATTCATAAGCTCTCACTCAAATTCTTATCCTTGTGTACTCCCCATCTTTGTCAAGGCTTTGAAGATAGTCCCAGTAAAAATTAATATTTGACTTTTAGGGTTATATCTTCTGTTTCCATTTACTGAACTTTAGTTCTCTTTGAATGCCTTCATCCTATGACTGAAATGAAGAAAAGTATCAATCTTGGTAAGGCATAGGCTAGTGCAGAAGAAGACATAAGTGTGAGGGATTTCCCTCTTCAGGATATTCAGATTTTTTTAGAAAATATTCCCAAGGCAATGGCAACTTTTAAAATCTGATGTTCCTGCCACATCACTCACAGTTTTCATCTTTTTCACTCACATAGAACTTTTCTTGGGATGTCTTAGAGACAGGGATGTGAAAATGTACCTCTGAATAGAGTGCTTTGGTACTATTTATTGGTTTTTCCAGTGTTAACTAGGACTAGCAGTTTCTACCTTGCTAATGTTAATTTACCCTGTGAAGGCATCCCCTCAGTGATGTAACTGTGTGTAACTGAAGAACCAGGGGAGGATTGGAATTTGTCAATGTGATTATTAAGTCATTCAATATACAGACTGTATACAGAGGCATGTTTGTGACCACTTATATACAGCTGTTGCATCACTAGTGTGCCTTGTGTTGCAGTCCAGTGCATTTTAAGAGCTAAATCATGATTTTTTTGGATGAGCTTCAAAATTTAGAGACTTTATTCAAGACAGCACAGAATGAATTTTTAAGGCAGCACAAAGTTGTAATTACTGCAGTAGTGGATCATCTCAAAATGTGTATATCAAATTCCTTTTTATTTTTGGAACTCTTAGTACCATTGCCATTGTAAAAGTACAGACTGAGTCCACCTCTGCAGGAATAAATTGTACATTCTTTTGCTAGTAAGACTTCTTCTCTTGCTAAATTCCCAAAGAGAGATTTTTTTCCTGCTGGTGTTGTGATGACAGCTCAGAGATGGTGGCTTTCGTTCAACATTGAAAATAGTAGAAAATATATCGCTGATTCTACTACACATATTGCAACATCCAATTCCACAGGAACACCCAATCATTTGATGTATTTGCTGGTCTGCCAAGTGATGAGAGGAAGATGTGATTTCCTATGACTGCATTATCTCTTCTTTTGTCCACTGGGAGCTGGAGGCAAGTCTTAACCATTAGCCCCTAGGATTTTCTGTAAACACAAATGGTTTTCATAGTGATATTTTAGGATGAGATCATCTTAGTGTCTAAAACATGGCACAAAATCTTCCTTGTCACTAAGCATACTATAAAACATACATGATTTCAGAGCAGGCAAGCAATTAAAGGAAAAAATGGTGAGCTATTTTTAAATGTCTGGATTTTAATTTTCTGTTTCTTGTCTGCTATTTTAGCAGCCAAGACTGGAAGGTAGCAATTGCAATGCTCGTTTAAATGATGTGCTTTAAAACAGTTGGCAATTGACTTTAACTGTAATTACTGGCTTCTTACCAGTATTTGCAGCTGTATAGTTAAGACTGGGTCTTCGAACTTCATTTTTGGCATTTATCTATATTGTTATATTACTTTCCTAGTTACTTTTCATCAGTTTTATTTAGATCTTGCACTGAGTTATAATTATTTGAACCCAAAAATTCTCCACAGATTGATTTCCATAAAATATAAATATGTCACGTGTTAATTTACCAGACAAAAGGTCAGCAAGACAATTTTTTTCTCTTACTACAGAATTTGCTAGAGATTGTACAATGACCCTTTGCAAAAATCTGGCTTTGCTACTCTAAATCTTGAATTCTATTCTAGGTATTTTGTCTAATTGTGGAACAGAACCAAAAACCCTGTCAAAAAAAGTGTTTGAAATTTTCTAGCAGTTCCTAGTGGACATGCTGTGAATGACTAACCTTTGCAATAACTGGTGAAATAGAAGCACACACACAATTGTTTTGCGACATCAATGGCACAGATTGATAATCCTCTTTTAAAACATTTTAAATCTCTCTGATTATTACTGTGTTGTTATCTGCTGAAAGCTTGTATTCACTGGAAGGAAATCAGTCATATGAGTGAAGAATTCAGGATCAGACCCGGTAGAGACAGAAAATTATTTTGCTCTCAGCTGATTAAAATATCTTTGCATACAAGGACTAGGTTGAGAGGATATGAGTTTAGAAAAAATAGATTTGTTATTCAGGCACTGGAATGGGATTCAATTTCCCATTCTGCCATTCAGCACCTCTGTTCCTAGGCTCTCCTACTGTTGAGTAGATAATAGCACACATTCATCCCTGCATTTAGTATGTGCATGTGCCTTGCCATGCACAGTGTGCTGCTGATCTTGTCAGCCGGATGCATTGATATAATACAAGTGACAACACTGATAGCAATAATAGTGGGGAATAGGGCTGACAGACCTCACGAAGAGCAGAGCCTGAGAGGCAGGGGACCCCTCTAGCAGGTTGCCCTTTGCTCTGTACCAGCAAGAGATGGGCAGCAATGTCAGAGGTGAATGAGGATAGCGTGGAGGTAGATAGGGTGGAGGTAGCCTGTGAAGGCCCCCAAGGTGAGCATCTGTGTCTCCCCAGGGCCTAGGTGTGATGCTGCCACATGCAAATTCAGTGTTCAACTCCTCCACCTTTAATGGGCTTGTGGTCCTTGTCTATGCTACCTCCTTGTGCTGAGCTGTGGCATCAGAGTCACAATGTCAAGATAAAATGACCATGCAGATCAAAGACAGATGAAGAATGAGTCATGGTGTTTCTGCCATTAATTTCATTTATTTCATTTCAACTTAAAATATACTGCATTGTTCAAAGAAGGATTTCTGCTATTTCTCTCACCAGCCCTTTGGTACTTAAAAGCTTTCTTTGGTTTTTTTAAAAAGCCCAGATGCTGATTCAAAATTACAATATTAATTGGTGTAGTAGCTGAATGGTAAAATTCTGTGTTACTGACAATCCTGTCTTCATGGCTTGAGTTCTGAACTTAGAGTCCTGCAGTGCAGATCAAAGTGCCAAAATGAGCTCAGTGGTGGAGCAGCTCCTAGTTGGAGTGCTTTAAAAACCTTGTCTTGCTCTGAGTGACAACTGATAAAAATGTTTTCTCATGCCCCAGAAGCCTGACATTGTCAGAGGTCTAAAGGATGGTGCTGTGTTAGTGTTATAGACCTGAGCTTGGCCCTGCAATTGCTGCTGTAACAAGCAAGCTGTG
The DNA here is from genome assembly GCA_030060385.1 of Muscicapa striata striata. NCBI lineage: Eukaryota > Metazoa > Chordata > Aves > Passeriformes > Muscicapidae > Muscicapa > Muscicapa striata. The sequence continues at coordinate 2,447,424 of JAREIS010000076.1, read as the reverse complement.
AGGCAGCCTCTGACGCCTCTTTGTCTTCCCTGCTCTGGTGAATCTTTCATGTGCTTTTCTCCCTGATTTTCCTCCCTCCTTACTGCTTTACTAATTAAAATTCTAATCACTCTGACAGCCAGAGCTAGGGGGAAAAAAAAATCATTCTTCCATGCTGCAGAAGGTAATTTCAAGGTGTTTTAGCTGCCAAAGAAACGAATGGAAATTAGACAAAGAAACTGGTTGTCAGAAGGGGGTGAGTTAGTGCTGTGCGCCCTTCTACTGTAATAAAATATTAAACTTCCAGAGAAAAAAAAAGTAAAACAGGATTCATTCTATACATTATTGCCATATATTTAGAGATAATACAGCCTAATTTACCTTTCTAAATAGGAAAGCTTTTGGTGTGTTTATTAACATCAGAATGATTTACTTACCTTGTAGTGAATGCAATGTCAAACATTTAACTTGTTTTGATGTGTGATTGCTGATGATATGTGCTACTTGCTTTTGCAAGCTGTGGTTAAGAATATTTATTTAAAATGTACAGCAGCCTGCAGACACGTATTTAAAATGATAAACAGTTCTTGTTGCAGTGCTGTGTGGTTCATGCTGCAGATATTGTGATATAAGAAATTATAAAATGTAGAATATTATCACGGTCAAATCCCAGCCTTTTCTTTTTCAGACATTTATCTGGCTTCAAATACGTAATTTTTAGACCTACGCATTTCTTTAAAGTGTATGCTTTTGTAACGAAATTTAATAACACACAGTTGTTTTAAGATGCAAACCCCCAACCCCAGTCCCGGTAGTCTCTATTGTACAAATATATGGGCTGAATATAACATCACAAGAGTTTGCAGCAATTCAGTTTAAATAAACACTGCATCAGCTTTTAGCTACTGCTCAAACTAAATCCAAAGCTTACTCTGAGATATCAACAAATATATGGCTCATTTCTGCTGCTACTGTTTTGTTTCAGCACTGATTGTGTGGAGATAGAGAGTTTTACAGGATAGTCAAATCTCATGGTATTTAGACCCAGAGTATTTCAACATGTTTGAACCTTTTTCTTCAGTTTCAGGACAAAATGGGACAAGTAAATGGTCATACTTTGAGCATTAGGATGGTACTGTGCCGTGCTCTTTGTATCAGAGCCAGTTTTGGACAGTGTGGAAATGTTTCTGCAACCCCAGCCTTGTAACCAGAAGAGCCACATAGTTTTGCCTTTCTGCCTTGCATCTGTAGATGCTTGCAAGGGCCATTGTTTCAGGAAATGCACATCCTCTTCCTTATCATCCTCCCAGCTTTTTCATAAACATACCCTGACACAGAATTGTAACACCTACTTCTGCTATTTTGACAAGTCTTCAACAACTTTGCTAGAGTCTGCCATTTGTCTTTTACTGATGGATGAAGAGGATCCTCTACTCAAAGTTATTTTCTTTTGCATGTTACTCCCACAATACCTTTTTCATTTGCAAGAGCAATTGTGGCTTCCAGTTTTATCTTGAAAATGCCAACTGACTACTGGACCTTTCCCTTCTGGAAAAGATACTGTGTGATTGAGGTAATGCATGCTTGCTATAATCACTTTTAAAAAGCCCTCGTGAGACTTTTGTCCAAATCCAGCTAGTTCCACTTCAACAGTTCACTCAGCCAGATGAAATTTTACCACAGCTACATGGTTGAACATATTTTTAATCAAGAAGCAGCAGTCATTGAATGTATAACATAGAGTGGTACTGAAAAAGGAATTTCTCTTCATTCTGCTTAACAAAACTCTTTTTTTTTTTTTTTTTCTGAAGCTGTTTCTTCTTCATTGGAAAAAAAAAATGGAAAATAAGGAAAAAATTTAAAAAGTGTAGAATCTTTTATTCCCCCCAAGGGTGAAGTGAAGCCATACTCAGGAAAATGCAAACCACAGACAGTTTGGGTTTTTTTACACCTATTATGAACCAGTTTATACTCTTTCTTCACCCTACTTGATTTTCCCCAAAACAACATATCAAAAATATAAAAAAATGGGCATAAATATGTGTACAGAAGAATGTGGAGATGTGGCAGGAGCTGCAGGGGCCACTGCCTTCCCGAGAGCGTTGTCTTCACAGGAAAGGGATGGCTCTGTGCACCAGACGCTCACACACCGCGATGATATATGAGGGTTGACAAATGGAACAAGAGGGGTTCTTTGTTTGTGGAGTTTATTAACCTCACACAGAAAAGAACCAGGGACAAAAAACCCAGAACAAAGGAGGGTCCAGGATTTTATACAGGATAGAGGAAGGCGGGGTATCAGAACTGGGGGCCAATGGGCTGAAGGAACAGGGGCAGTGTGGAGGCAGGACTAAGGGGTAACAACCAACTGGGATTTAGGGGTGGAGTGACTAGGAGTGGGACCAATAGGGGATCAGAGAGTGAGAAACATTCTAGAACTGGGGTGAGGAAGAAGGATGATGTAACTAAGTACATTAACATAAGATTACAAAGAATTGTGGGAGAACATTCCTCGAAGTCTTTGAACGGGCATTCCCTCCCAAGGCTTCTGGACCACAATGTCTTCTACAGAAGAGGAACTGGGAAACTGAAAAAAACTTAGTTATGACATTTGCTTGTTTTTAAATTAAAACACTAATACTGACACAGGACTTATTTTACTTGGAGGGTTGGTGATCCTGCCCTTACATGCAGGTTTTACAGAATGAATGTGTGCAGTTATCTTTGAAAGTGTTAGTGTTAATAGTCAGTGTTAAAACTGTGTGGGAAGTGTTTAGATCATACCTTTATCAAGGACTCAGAACTATAAGTTGATCAAAAATCTCTGGGTGGGAGGTAGTAATGTATCTTTAGGTGAAAATTAAAAGTTTAAAAAAAAAAAGCGAAGTTAAAAAAACAAACAAAACAACAACAACAAAACAAACAAACAAACACCCCCAAAACAAAAAAACCTAGAACACTAGATTTTAAAAATTAGTTGTGATTCAGGGAAGTGTTTATTCTGCTGATCTCATTAATGCATAATGAGTAAAAATTATCAGTTACATTAAAATAAAAAGCAAGACTAACAGCCATTAGCTGTGGCCACCTCACTGATCTCTGATATTACAGTTCCTCCTTCCAACTATAAACTTGTTTCTTGTTTGCCTCTGAAATCAAATAATGAACCCTACTTAAAGAGAATTGGTGTTTATTATGCAAAAATAAGTTTTTAAGATAATAATTATTTACCAGCATTATGTTCTTGACACTCTCATCAAAATTACATGGATGGTGTGGACAACTGACATCAACTACAAAATTTATTGCAATAGATCAGGCTTTAGATGGTGTAAATATGACATTGATGTTCTTTTCATGTATCAAGTATCAAATGAGGATATATTACTTATCTTACAGATATCAAAAATAGTGTGCTAAGCCTTTAAAGGTTAGTTATGTGTTAAATATTAATTGAGTAAAAGTGGTGGAAATGCTATATGTTGGAAAAGGAGGGTTTAGACTTATGGAATTCTTAACCCAGAAAGTGGAAAAATAGCAAAAAAAGTTCTAGAGAAAGAGTTTAAGATGAAGTTTTAAGATACCAGTAGAGAAATCTTTCAAAAATGTTGGTCAGTTTGGCATTATCAGGGAGATACAGGGACACAGGAGGTCTAGGGATCCTAGAGACCTTTGGTGGTCATCTTTCCCAGCCTGATACTCACAGCAGGGAAAGATGAGGCAAGATTCAGCAAGTCAGCCATGGCCTTATCTAGTGGAGACTTGGAAGCTTCAGGACTGGAGCTTTCACCTCTCTGCCTCAAAAGTCTGAGCTTACAACGTATTCTGGACAGGGCTCCCTCAGTCCCTTTGGCTGGAGACCTTCCACCTTTGCATAAAATAAAGAAATACTCATTGGATTAAAAAGAGGAAATGAATATCAGCAGTAGTGGCTGGTCCTCAGTCTAATGAGTACTTAATTTTTTATACACAAGGAGAGAATTCTGACACCATGACTTGAAAGGCATCTCCCCTTTGAATACCCTTGTGGTCTCAGAACAGAGGGATCTAAATGCCTTCAGGCAGAGGTGAGATTGAACTCATCCAGGACAGAAGTCCTAATCATTCAGCTATTAAGTAAAACAGAGCTACAGTTCCCTCCCATTCTTGGAAACTGTGTCATTTAACTGCCCTTATTTTTCTTACAAACCGGCCAGAAATTATAAGTTTCCCTGAGGGTAAAATATAATATGAGCATGAAGACATATGGGACGAGTGGAAGCAGAGGAGAAGATTTGCAGGATAGAAAACAAAGAAAAAGTAATACATAATTTTATTTGATTGTATGAAATGCTTTTTTTTGTTTGTTTGTTTTTTTTTTTGTTTTTGTTTGTTTTTGGTTTTGGGTTTTTTTTGTCCATTGTTTGGCCACCCATCTGAAAAATTTGTATTTTGCACAGTCATAGTCAGGGCTACTACTATATCCATATCCTCATAAAAAGAGATAGTTGCATAATGAGAATTTAAAATATGCCTTTTAAAATATCATGTGTAAGATTGCCTCAGTGTCTGAAGGGATGGAAAAAGAAATCTGCAGATTTGTGTCAAGTGGCAGTTGTAAGAAGGATTTTGGCAGCATTTCATGCAACAATTTCTGAATTCTCCTTCCCTTCATTTCCTCTCTCAGCAGCCAACAAAATGAGTTGACACAAGGCAAATGCCTGCCAAAGAACTTTAACAAGAGGCAGTTTTTAATTAACAGGGGCCAAAGAAGGTGATAACCCCAAGGGTAGCGAGGAGAAATTAACATGGAAAAGAGTTCCACGCTTCCATGGGTCCCAAAAGGCCATTCGTATTAGTGGTGTCTGTTCTGATTGAACCTTTTCCATGTCTTTTTATTGATTCCCTTGTCAGAGTCTAACAAAAACACTGCTGGCCATCAGTTGTTTGCTCGTGGTGGCAGCTTATGGCTCCAAACAGCTTCCTTGTAAAACATTCAGCACGGCAAGGTCTGTCACTGTGGTTAGCATTTCCCAGAAATGATTAATTTTCTTAAACCTAGAATAAAACCCAACAAAATTAAAGCTAAAGCCTACTGAAATGAAAGAAATTCAGTTCACAGTTTCTCTCCAAGTAACTATTTCATCCTATTAACTGTTTGCCTGGCTTAGAGTAAAATGTTTTAATTATTAACCTTTTTAAAGTGAGATTTCAGAGCAGATAATCATGCTGGCTGTTTCAGAAAGGATTTAGCCATTTAGCATATCTGGCACTTGCGGAAAGTATTTTTAAAAAATAATATCCTGTGGATAAATATTTCAAGTTTCTCTTCCTGGGATGAAAATGAATAATAAATAAAGCTTGTAAGAGCTTGAGGAAAAACCTGCCTAGCAAGCAAATATAAATAAGTAAAAAAAGAAATGTAATAAATAAATGAAAAGCTGGCACTTTTGTGTGTATCAGTGCCTGTTCCAAATGCAACTAATGCCAAAAAGTGGAGGACCATTCTTTACAACATCTCAGGAAAATCCATGCTTATTTTTGCATACTTCTGCTGCACAGCCAGCTCCAGATAATAAAGACCATAATTAAATAGTATTTGAACAACTTTATAGAGGAGTGCCAATGTTTACCTTCCTGCTTCTTAGACACGTAGAAAAAGAGTGTCATTATATGAAAAGGAAGTATGTTCCTATTTTCTTCTTCAGAGGTGGGGCCTAAACGTTGATGTTCACTTGGTTAGCTGACTTATTTAAAGAGAGTGTGGTTGTCCAATTTCACTTGAAAGAATGTCAGCTCAGCCCTTCAGACACGTTAGGTATTTGAATAGACAGACTCTGTCCTTGGAAAAGCATGCACAGCTCCCAGTGACTTCAGTGGCAGTGATACCTTCTTCAGGGTACATAGTTGGACTCTATACCACGTTCTACTTTCCTTTCAGCCCTCTTTACAAGAGGAGTGAAGACTGATAATTGTTTATTTGGACTTATTGTTTCCAATGTTTTCAGAGTGCACTTTATCAGAAGTGCACATTAATTAAAAAAAATATAAATAAAATCTAATCTGAGATCAAACACTCCATCATACTGTGTCTGAAAATATTTGAAAAAACTGAGAATGGGAAAAATGCCAATAAACTTACTGGGGGAAAATCCAGTGCACTCAGGAGACAACATGTGCATCTATTTAATGAGACACGTACTCATATATATAACATGTTTGAATGTTCCTTGTAAGGATGCCAAAATTTTATCCTTTTTCCCAATAAACTAGAAATGTAAGACATTTAAGTATTTTGTCTTCCATCTCCCTTTCTAAAGCATCATGGGAGTCACAAATAATATAATCTATGTTCCCTTGGCTGACTGCAGACATCACTGGACAGTAAGATCTCAGTGAAGATCTGTGACCTGCTCACTGAGACTACTTGCTAGTCACAGTTTCTTTTGGTTGCTCACATTGTTTTAATTGATAATGTTCTCTTCTCTGGCTGTTTGACTAAAAATTCAAGGTGAAAAGAACACAATAGATAGTAAACCATGAATAATTAATATTTCAGATTGATTTTCAGTGTATAATTATTACTAGGGTGATGTACTCTATTTTCAGGATTTAGAAAGAATGGCAACTTTGTGCTCATGCTTTTGTTATTTACCAGGTTCACATATATAAACATTTTAATAGGAGAAGATTTCCTGTTGTGCAAGAATACCATTTTCTATTAAAATCTATTCAAAAGCAGCTGTGGCTTTTGAGTATTGCAATGTTTTGTGTCAGTGATAATGGGAGCTGGGGGAGCTGGACCATCCTTAGACATCTACAGGTAACTTTCTTGACCAGCCTAACATCCTTTAATGATCAGGTAAAATGCCTGGTGAAGGAAGAAAAAGGTTGGGTGTAATCTACCTGGACTTCAGCCAGGCCTTCATTGCTGTCATCCACATCATTCTCCTGGGAAAGCTGTAAACCCACAACCTGGACAGGTGCACACTTCAGTGGGTTAAGCATGGGCTGGATGGCCAGGCCCAGGGAGTGGTGGTGAATGGAGTTACACCCAGCAGGTGGCCAGTCATAAGGAATGTTCTCCAAGGCTCTGTGTTGGGTATGGCCTCTTTATCAACCACCTGGATAACTCTTAGTGAATTCACAGATGACTCTAAGTTGGGAGGAAGTGTTGATCTGCTGGTCAGCAGGAAAATTTGAAAGGGATTTGGAAGGTTTGATTGATGGGCTGAAGCCAATTGAATGAGGTTCAATAAGGCAAAGGGTTGAGTCCTGCCCTTAGGTCTCAAAAACGTCATGCAGAGCTACAGGCTTGAAGGCAGAGTGGCTGGAAAACTGCCTGGTGGAAAAGCACTTGGGGATGCTGGTTGATAGTGGCTGAACATGAGCCAGCTGTGCCCAGGTGGTCAAGAACCACAGTGGCATCCTGGCCTGCATCAGCAATAGTGTGGCCAGCAGGACCAGGGAAGAGTCTCCCTGTACTGGGCATTGGTGAGGCCAGATCTTGAGTCCTGTGCTCAGTTTTGGGCCTCCCTCTATAGGAAAGATTGAGGGACAGCAGAGCTGGGGAAGGGTCTCAAGCCCAAGTCTGATGAGGAGCAGCTGATAGAGTTGGGGGAGTTTTTGCTGAAGAAAAGAAGGCTCAGGGGATGCTTTACCACTCTCTACAACTGCCTCAAAGGAGGTTGTAACCAGGTGGGAATTACCCTCTTTTTGCAGGCAGTGACAGGATGAGACAACAGAGCCTCAGGCTGTGCCAGGGGAGGTTCAATTTGGACATTGAGGAATAATTTCTTCACAGAAAGGGTGTTTAAGCATTGCAATGGACTGCCCAGGGATGTGGTAGAGTCCCCATTCCTGGCAGTGTTCAAGAAACAAATGTGTTATAGTTATGGCACTATGTGTTATGGTTTGGTAGATATGGTGGTGCTTGGTCCAAGGTTGGACTCAGTGGTCTTGGAGGTCTTTCCCAACCTTAATGAGTCTATGATTCTGTGATCTTCAACCCATTCTCAAGACTGTTATAGTCTAAGTAGCTATTGTTAACTCTTATAATTTGTAATTCAGCCTCAGTATTATTACAAAATAGCTTTCTGAAAATTGTCTTGAACAGTGTCACTAACAGTTTATTTCTCTTACATTGCACATTATTACCAGCACTATTGATATTAGTATTATCTGTACTATGATCCAAAAAGCATAACTCAGAAATAGACTAAGATCTGTTGTTTATCTCACATAGCTGATTAAGTGTGATTTTAAGTGCAGTGTCCTTTCCTTGCTCTTTTTGGAGATATTTTCACTCCCTCAGAGGAGGTCATCCAAGGTACATGTTGACACTGATGCTTGACTTGCCATGACTAAAATGGCAACTGTGTAACAGCTATGTAACAAGTGCTGCTCATCTGTTTTTTATATTTAGAAGAAATGGTAATTGACATTAAACAATAGGAGCTATGGTAACAAGATTCTTGCAGCTAGAGAGACTGTAGGTATCAGCATCCATTCTACACTGGAACCCATGCGATTTCATAGCTTTTCTTTGTTATTTGGCAATACATATTCTCAGAGATAGCCCTTTCTCATCCCAAAGAAAAGAGAGATATTGTTGTGTTCGATTTTTTTTTTAAGTTTTTTATATTTTTCAAATAGGAATCCTACATAGTTTCTAGCTGAAAAACCCTATAATGTGTCTAGGCTGGCAGTGTTTTTTATTATCTCCTTATGTCACCATTTAAATAAAGACAACGAACACTGAGAAAACATTAATCTCCTCTTCCCCCCTTCTTGAAAACAAAGCTCAGAGAAAATACTGACAAATGATATTTTAATTTGTTTGACCTCTAAAGGGATTAAATAATTATGAAACTTCTTCTCTTTAACAACTGGTTGAAGTATTTTATAATCTTTGCTCAAAGAGATGCAGTTTCCAGCTAGTAGCAGTGTGATTGATTTTTCCATATCAGATACATTGTTATGGTCTATTGCTTCCATAGCAAACCTATAACATCTGTCTTCAAACTCAGGCTGCAGTCCTGCACTACTCAGTGATACTTTATGCAGCCACATACTTCCATTACAAGTATGAGTGGATTAATATTGATTTTTCCCTCTTGTCCAAGACAGAAGGTCCATCTTAACAGCAATAAATTGCACATCTGAGATATGAGGACATGCCTGGTCTTCCTTGGTCTTCATGCCACAGATTATTACTTTGTCTTGAAACCAATTTCTGATGTTTTTAACCCATTACAAGGGCTGAAATTGAAAGTTATCTCCAGGTTTAAATATTTGTTTGTGTTATGTTGACAATAAAAATTCACGGTCGGTGGTCCAAGAAACAGCTATTAACTCTAACCGTGAGTGGTAAGAGTGATCTTCCAAAGCTTGTGCACAGGCAGGCTTGGAAATAAAACTGCAAAGAGCAGTGCTAGACCAGGAATGACAAGCAGTGAGAACTGACCACTTGCTCAGAAAGTCAGTCTAATGAGGGTAGTAACAAAGAGAGTAACAAGGTAGTACTGGGTAGCAGACACAGCGCTGTTGGAAGGGTGAGGATGCACTGAGTTACTGATACAACTTTTATGAATGTCATGCATGATACTGCTGTCAAATCCCTCTAGACCGGTGAAGCTTTTCACAGTTTCATTTTCCAGCCTTACGTGGCTGATGAAGGGACTCTTAAAATACATTTTCAGATCTGGTTTTTGTAATGGGGTACAAATCTGTAGGAAATTAATTGTTAAATATAGACACTTTTATGACTCCTACCAGATCCCTCACAATACTCTGCATACTTTGTCGTGTGCTGCTCTGGTACTGACTGGTCACTCTGGTGCTTTTAGGCAATGTTTCATTAATATGATTTTTATTTTGCTGTGTTTTCTTGGTTCATTTTAAGTGTTCTTGAAGCAGCATTTCTAATATGTTGTTAATCAATATAGGCATTTTAGTCTGAGAGAGACATGTATGTAAAGACTGAAATATAAATACATGGGGTTGAATTCTGGTACCGAAGGGAGAAAATCTGCCTAGGAAATGATGCAGCTCCAGGGATGTCATAATAACCAGTTGCAAACATGAGATCCCTGACAAAAAAAGGAACTGCTGAGCCAGTTGCTCCCTAAAGCCCTGGGCTACCACAGGGAAACTGTGGGTGCTCAGAACTAATGGGAGCATCATGTTTTCCCTTACAGGCAGCTCACCATGGGCCTGGGGAGACTCCTTCCCTTCCCTTCCCTTCCCTTCCCTTCCCTTCCCTTCCCTTCCCTTCCCTTCCCTTCCCTTCCCTTCCCTTCCCTCCCTTCCCTTCCCTTCCCTTCCCTTCCTTCCCCTTCCTTTCCTTCCCTTCCTTCCTTCCTTCCCTTCCCTTCCCTTCCCTTCCTTCCCTTCCCTTCCCTTCCCTTCCCTTCCCTTCCCCTTCCCTTCCCTTCCTTCCCTTCCCTTCCTTCCTTCCCTTCCCTTTCCCTTCCCTTCCCTTCCCTTCCCTTCCCTTCCTTCCTTCCTTCCCTTCCTTCCCTTCCCCCCTTCCTTCCTTCCCTTCCCTTCCCTTCCCTTCCCTTCCTGAAACTTCCCTGAAACTTCCCTGAAACTTCCCTTCCCTTCCTGAAACTTCCTTCCCTTCCCTGAAACTTCCCTTCCTTCCCTTCCCTTCCCTGAAACTTCCTTCCCTGAAACTTCCCTTCCCTTCCTTTCCCTGAAACTTCCCTTCCTGAAACTTCCCTTCCTGAAACTTCCTGAAACTTCCTGAAACTTCCCTGAAACTTCCTTCCTGAAACTTCCCTTCCCTGAAACTTCCCTCCCTGAAACTTCCTGAAACTTCCTGAAACTTCCCTGAAACTTCCTGAAACTTCCCTTCCTGAAACTTCCCTGAAACTTCCCTGAAACTTCCCTTCCCTGAAACTTCCTTCCCTGAAACTTCCTGAAACTTCCTTCCTGAAACTTCCCTGAAACTTCCTGAAACTTCCCCTGAAACTTCCTTCCCTTGAAACTTCCCTTCCTGAAACTTCCTGAAACTTCCTGAAACTTCCCTTCCTGAAACTTCCCTGAAACTTCCCTGAAACTTCCCTGAAGCTTCCCTTCCCTGAAACTTCCCTTCCCTGAAACTTCCCTTTCCTTCCCTGAAACTTCCCTTTCCTTCCCTGAAACTTCCCTGAAGCTTCCCTTTCCTGAAACTTCCCTTTCTCTCTTTCCTGCTCAGGCAGCAGTTTCATCAGTTTGCTGTAATCCAGCCAGCATCTGACAGGTCTTCATGTACAGTAATGTTTTTTTAACCCATTAGCCTATTTTATAACTGAGTTGAGAAGCTGTATTTCTAGAGGAGTTGAAGGCTACTGGGTTTATTAGTTCATAGAAAGTATTAAAAAAGGCTAAAAATGGCTATAATCTAGAAAAAGATCCTAGTCCTAATCATTTTAAGTATAAAATGTAGTTTTTGCTTTGTCTGTTGAGATGTTTTTTATTTTTTTTAAGCACATATAAGCTTCTCTATTAACCAGAACAAAAAACAATCATAACTCAATAACTGTTTTTCTCAGGCTTCAAGTTGTGCTGATAGTTCAGCACGTTTGGATCTGTTTAGGCTAAAATTACTCTGATAGCATTTACTATTTTCAAGTATTAACTACAGAAGTATTTGGCCAAATATTTCTTAAAACATCAAAATTCTCCCGGATAAAATAAAAACAGCAGAAAATAATATCATCTTACTAGCTATGTCTTTTACAGAACATACCTGTATAGGACAGTCCTTTTAGTGAACTACATCTGAAACTTGGAAACGTGTTCTCATCAGAAATTATCATCTAGAGCTTAAAAATATCAGCTAGAAATGTCTCTAGTAGAATATGAACAAGAGTTAGCAAACTTTATGCAAAATACAGATTGAAAATCTATGTTCAAAATATTTTCAAATGCATATGCAATATATTCAAAACACATCTGCTAGAAAAAAACCTGTCCACAAGCATGAGATGAGGATAGATGTAGACAGAGTTTTTCTTCAAAACAGTAGTTCTATTATCCTTAGGGGAAAAAAAATTAAAAAAAAGGAACAAAACTGTAAGTTGAGTTCTCCTGAAGTACAACAATGATAACTAAAACTAAGAACATTGAGCCTGTACCAATTTTAGATTCTGTAAAATGCTAGCAGCTTTTCTGAAGACAGTTCTGAAGCTTTGTATTTTCTTGAAGATTTTCTGTGCAGTTAGGAAGTTTAGACAGAAATCTTTCTGGTAACTGGAGAGAAAAATTCTTTTGGAGTGGGCTCAAACTTCAAGCTAGCAAAATATATCATAAGGTTGGAAAATCTTACCTCAGTTATCTTTAAATTCACTGGTAGATGGGAAAATGAAGAGCAAATGAAGAGAAATTCCCACCAATGTGAAGGGAATATGCATTTCTTATGCTGTTGTTGTGAACAGGGAAGTTGAAATGTTTTGTAGACAAAATCACTTTATATAAACTGCCATATTTTGCATACTACTAATGTGATAAAGGTTTAGATTACACTCCTAAGCAAGCAAGAGTTTTTTGATGTGTTTATAAACTGATTTTATGCACAAATTATTTGCAAATGAGTTTTTTCATAATTTACTGTTTGGAATTTCTTGACAGTACTTTATGTGGCAAACTTCATTCATATTTGTATCATGCAGATTTTTGTCTGGGAGCAACTATTTGCATATTCATATTTGTCCTGTGACATACATATTGCACACGTGTCTACTCTTATGTCCTAATGTGGCATTCTAAGCTACCTAGGGACATAAGTGCCTTCTCTTTTCTCAGGAAAAGGCTAGAGAGACTTCCTTCTTTGTTAGTCTTTTTTTTTTTTTTTTTTTTAATAAACTTGATATCATTGTCCCTAAGTGTTTTGTCCTCATGGCAAAGTGTTAATAGCTGTTATTCATGTCAAAGTGGTTCAAATGGGACCTTTACATTGTTATAGCTGTCTCATTTCCATTAAAAAAAAAAAAAAAGTCATATACTGATGTACTCAAGATTTAAAAACACCTTGCTGGTTCACAAGAGTGAAACATTTGGCAAGAAACAGAGATTGGGTTACTAAGTTTTTAAACAAATATACAAGGGTAGGTTATGGGTGATGAGTCCTTTTTGGTTAGGCATGTTGGTGTACTTAGAAAAATAGATTACATTTGTGGTACAAAAAAAAAAATCTTTCTTATGCCACAGAGGTTTATAGCATGATTTTAATATGTAACTTGATGGCTTTCATATGAAAGAATTGTTGGAGCTAATAATTTCTTAGATAGGTGAAAAATGCCTCCAGTCTTTTTCTTGCAGGAGTATTTAATTGTTTTCACTAGAAATGCAGTGATTATTTCCTTCACAATAATACTGTGATATTGTATTTGATTAGCATGAAAAATTATTTCAGTGTAGTCCTATTTGAAAATGTATTTGTGATATTTAAAAATATCATTAAACAATTCCTAAGAAGACATGGTATATTATTCTACCAGATTACATTTTCCTTCAGCATTACTAAATGCTTTGCTTATTACTTTATCATGTTGCATAAACTGTCAATATTCGTAACTAAAATCCAAAATGGGAATGTGTGACACATGATAGAAACTGATTTCTCTCTGCAATTATAGTTTCAAAACCCAGCTATTTTTATTGTCATAATTGGTTTTAAAATATTTAAAGCATTAGTACATGAGATAGAATATTGCAATTTTATGACTCTCATTAGAGCCTTCAATCAGTGAAAACAACAAGGCTAAGGTGCATGAGGTGAGGCTGCTGTTTGAAGGCAGTGAGGAAACTCAGTGTTCTGAGGCAGGTGTAATCTATCAGGTTTGGAAGAGGAGCAACATTTGTGCTCAACTTCTAGCCAGGGGAGAGAGAAGGTTCTATGACTCCAACTTCCTTTGACTTTTTATCCTTGTAAACCCACTACAGTTAACCCAAAACCTTTCCTGCAAACCTGGTCCTAGCAGAGGAGAATGGGAGCTCTGCGTTTTGTGAGGAGTGATGTGCTCAGATGGGATACCAAGGGCTGATCTCCTCCATAGGCCCCTCCAAGATCCTGTGCGTGCTCCAGCCTTAGTGTGCTGCCCAAAACAAGGATAAGCCTGGACATTTTTATTGACTCAAATTATTTTCCAATTCTGTTAATGAGATGATAATGACGGATTTTCATGTTCATAGACTCAAAGCCATCTTCCTCCTAGCCATGGAAGAATAGCAAAGGGGTTATTATAAAATCAGACCTCCACTGTGCATTGTGTAGTTCTGAAACATAGTTTTTCATTCCTTGAGTAATTTAATTGTTTTAGAGAAATATATTTTTATGTTTGTAAAGAAAACAAAAGCAAATTGGAATATAGCCTTATGTATCCTTATTAATATAGCTTCAAAAGTGTTCTTTCACAATACCATTAAGATTACAAGCAATATAATGAAATGTTACAGAAAAGCTACTGCAAGTAAGGATTCCTTGTTCCTATGTATTGCAATAAAATCCTTAAATATTGTGATCAAATACTACTTATTCTAAGATTTCAGCATGTATGCTGTGTTCCAAGGAAATCTCAGCACAGTGTAGAAAAGACCTGAAAAAGTCCAGCCATCTCCAGACTTGCTTCCCATAATAACTTTATTTTGCCCTAAGGCAGAAGCTTCAGAAAGAACTGAATATATCCATTACTTATGAGAACTTTGAAACACAATAAAAACCTGGAGTGGTATTTCATGGAAGAAAAAAAAAAAAAGTGGCAGATTTCGCACCATTTATAGGCTCCCTAAAGACAAACATCATTTCCTAAAAGGAGATATATTTACAAAGGCAGACATTATAAATACATGGTTTATATCAATTCAGCAGTGTTCCCTAAAATGACCTTGCAAATCAGAGAAGACAGGTTCAGTATTCCATTGAGGAAACATTGAATGTGCCTACATGAGCTTTTAGTTTTCATCAGGAATGTGCTTTTGAAGCAGATCTCCACGTTGTCTCTACTTATTGCACTTTGGTTCACTGCACAAAGACATCAGCTTGCATGTTTTTCTTTTAGATTAAACTAAAATGAAATACTCTTGGAAAGGCCACTTCATGCATCTTGGCAACAGCCCAGGAGAAATAGTCCCCAAAGGAAAAAGAAAAGTTAGGAAAGAGTACACAAATGCCCCGAAAGGTGTGTTGTGTGTGTTTCAGGTAATTGCCATCAGCTACAGCTCCACAGAGCAATTTGGTTGCTCTGAGTGCTCATGTAGACCCAGCCAAAACTGCTGCAGATTGCTGTTGGGGATGTACACTGCAGAAAGAGTGTATCCCTCAAAGATCCTGTGGAATATTACATTTCACAGTGAAGAAGTGTTGAGAGGAAGGGAGAAAAAACACAGCCAAAAAATATTTTTTTAAGAATATTAAATCTATAGGTAGCAGTCAATGGACCTTGCAGTGGGATTACTGTGCATTATTAATAGCACTTATTTACAGTGGTAAAAATGTTTCTACTATCTCAAAAACCTCTATAATTTAAAGTTGACATATTAACAGCTTCAGAATCTGTCTATGTGTGCACATTTTTTAAAATTTTTTTGAGTTTTTCTTTCTGAAAGAGTGAGTTAATATTTTCTTTATTTAAGATAATAAAGATAATTTAAGATAATAAATTGTTGGCTAAGATATTTTCTGTAGCTGCTAAAATTAATATTAAGCTGCAAGTGTGATACAGAAATGTG
Organism: Muscicapa striata striata; assembly: GCA_030060385.1. Lineage (NCBI taxonomy): Eukaryota > Metazoa > Chordata > Aves > Passeriformes > Muscicapidae > Muscicapa > Muscicapa striata. The sequence continues at coordinate 2,431,749 of JAREIS010000076.1, read as the reverse complement.
TATGAATTTGTGTGAGTTGAAAGGAGATGTACCTTCTCCCACAAACCTTTATCGAAGGAGTTTCTAGAGAAAGCCAAGTAGCTTAAAGGACTTTACTGAAAAATAAAGCAGCAAATGTGAACATATCTCTGGCATTTGCCAGACTGTTGATTGTGCCCTACTGGGCATGAAGCTAAACAGTAAAAAAGAGAATAAATGGAATTATAAGGAAAAAGTCTGTGGGAAAAAACTGGACTTCTGAACTTCAATATGATTTTGCAGAAGCCAATTTATTGTTTACAATTCACCCAAATTATAAATTTCTAGAACCATCACCCATGTAAGACACACTTTACGATTGGTAATGTTAGAATATTAATCCACCCCTTCAACCCTCCAAAAGTCTGTAATTGGTGATCTTCAAAATCTTCATCACCCTCTGCTATCTTGAATCTTCTAATCTTGGTATTTGATGTTTTCAGCGTCTTCTCTCCCTATTTAGCATAGCTGATGTTCCAGCATCCTTGGGGGGTTTCAAACAAGTTATCAAAAAAATACCGAAATTTTCTCATGCTGTGCACCTGCTGTAAACACTGGCCTAAACTAAGAAACACACAAAAACAGCTAGCGTGTGAAAGAGACATGAGAACAAACAGCAAAATGTGCAGAAATAACTGAACAGCATAACATAGCAACTAAATAAAATTTTTGGCTGGTGCACACACACAAGGCCCAGATTTTTACAGACATGTCCATGGGGGTCCAAACCCCCTTCAGCCTTACAACAAATGTCTGGTGGGTTTTTCTTGTAAGAAGACTATGTGTATGTTGGAGATTTCCTGGTGAAACCCTTGGACTGTGCCCAACCCTCGTGCTGCTGTGAACCAGTGAGTTCATGGTCCATCTTGAGGTGGCCTCCCCATGTATGGTCATAGAATTGTTGAATCATAGCATGATTTGGATTGAAAGGAAATTTTATAATAATGGCTGCAACTCATAATTTTGAGCAGGAACACCTTCTACTAGACCAGGCCCCTTCCAACCGGCCTTGAACACTTCCAGGAATGGGGCATCCACAACTTCTCTGGGCAACTTGTGCCTCACCATCTCCACAGGAAAGAGTTTATTCTTAGTATTCGGTTTAGATCTACCCTGTTTCAGTTCAGTTGTGCCCTTGGAAGAAGTCGGTCTCCAGCTTTTTTGTAGACCTTTCTGGAAGGCTCCAATAAGGGCTCCAATATAGGCTCCAATATTGGGTCTTCTCTGGATTACACCTCAACTCCCTCAGCCTGCTTCCAACAGAGGACATGATGCCAAAGCAGTTTAGTTTGCTTCACACTTGAAACAGTGCAACTCAAAATACTTTTTTAGGGCTTTAAACATCTCTTTCTGCCACCTGGCAAAACTATCTTACTGCCTAATTTTGTTGGGAATAGGCATAGGTACAACAAGATACCATTTCTTCTGGAGTGGGAAGTTTAAGTAATTCCCTGTCATTAAAGTCAACAAGGTTAATTGTAATCATCATAAAATGCAGCAACACTGGGTTTAAACTAAAGGTTTCCTGTCCTTGAGGAATGGTTGGTAACTACAACAAAGAGAAATTAAACCAAAAGAGGCACAAGTTGGTGTATTACACCATATGCAATAATATATTGTCACACATAAAAGGGGGAAAATTACTAAAGGAGAGATCCAGGGTGAATATAAGTGAAGTGTGGTTGCTTAAATACTGTAAAAATTTATAAAATCATCAAGACTTATCAGGAACACTATTCACTATCAGGCAAATGACATCACTGTTAGGAATCATTTGGCCTAACAGGATCCTTTGGGAATCACTATTTTAAAATAAATTCTTTGCTAGTCTGGTTCTGCCAAAATGAGGTGGTACATTCTGCATTTTCTGAACCTTGCAAAACTCACCATGACTTCTTCTGGAGCATTTTACAAGCTATGGTACATTGAGGTGCAGTGTAAAACAACAGATTACAACAAACCCCAAAACAATTCTACAAAAGAAACCGCAACAAATCAGAGCACTATTTTTAAAAAGGTACTTTACTAAAGTTATGTTGTTGACACTGGAATGACATCTCTCATTTATATGGTACAGATGTTTTGCATTTAGATTTTACTAAATCTATCTGCTTCTACTTTCAGTGACACATCCTTGCCAAGCAAGCATAATAGAGAAGAGACAGTGTTTCGATTTTTGTTTTTCTTTAACTCTTTGAACTTCAGTGTTTTTTTTAAAGAACAGAAAGAATTCTGCTAGTTTTCTATTTGTTTGCTTTTGCTATACTGTAGTCATTAGGGCAAATATCTTGGCTCAAGTTAAATAAAACATTTAGTTGTTGCCTTTGGCAGATGGATATTCTAGATGGTAGAATGAATTTGAGGCCCTGTGCTTAGAGTTCAGAGGTCATGTGTGAATTTGTTATGCTTGCTGGTTAACTCAACAAAATAAATGAATCTAGTGAAATTCTCATGAAGTGTTTATTTTTTAATGTTTCCATAATATAGAGTAAATTATAATTTATGAGGTGTAATTGAAGAAAAGTCTAGAGGAAGTTGTGTAGAAGATTAGGGGATTATTAAATCAACTTTATTGTGTTTTCAAAACTTAAAATATTTTACAGTTGCAATAAATTGTTTGAGAGTGCTATCAACTCACAAATTTTAATAATTTAATAAATATTCTGCTGTAAATTGGAGTATATGGCCAAATCCCAGAGTGGTTTGTACACAGAGTATTATAATAGTAATATAATATTTTGTCTTTACCTAGATAGTGGAAAAGTGATCTGTTTTCATCCACAATGCATGGTGATTGTTCATTAATTTTCATGAACTGCATCTAAGAACTTTCAGGAGTTAGGAGGGTAGTTGACATGCTCCTCCTTTTTCTCCATCTGTTGCAGGCTGTTAGATACTGCTGTTGAATGCAAGGAGGGAGCATCACTTATTACCTCTCTTGAAGCATGTTGACCTTTTAGGCTCCTGGAAATGTACATCTTATGGGAGATGGCAATTATTCATCTCTCAGTGCTTGCCCAGAAGGAAACAAATAGGAAACAGATAGGAAAAATATTAATTTATTTCCCATGAAGGAGGATGAGGCTAAACAGAACAAGAAAGCAGCTGTTGCATTTGGGGTGTGTGTGTGCGTTCCTTACTTTTAAAAAAAATATTATTGCGATGTTTTGATCATAATTATGATTTAGAAACAGTACCATGAAAATACCTGTGGGAATTTTTTTGCACATGGCCTTGGGACACTCTGTCCTAATGGTAAAATGTAACAAAATGAAAGATCTGAGATCTCCTCCAAAAGTAACTGCTCAGCATCAGCTGCTCAGGATGGTGGGAGCAGCAGGGTCAAAGAGATTTGGTGCAGGACTCTTTCCAGATCTTAATAAGGAAAGTCCAACAACAAATGCTGTAATAAGATAACTGCTTTAACAAGAAGAGGAATATAGATACCCAGCAAATCTTAAGTCTCTTCAGTTGTTGGACACCCTGCATTTGTGCAGCATCAGGTGGAGCTCAGGTAGACTTTCACACGTCACACTGGTCAGATCTGACCCTGTCTGCAAAGGAAAGCTCTCCCTTTTGGTCATATAACTTCTTCACAAGTAAGCAACTCTGTTCTAATGAGGATTTCCTGCTGCCCTTTTAGGTAAAGGCAAGGCCGCAGAGGTGGTCCAATAAACAGTATCCAGTGGAAGCTGCCTACAAAATTCTCTCTTGCTTGTAGGCAAGAGCACAAATTCTCTTGCACAAATTCCCCCTTGTGTAGGTTTAGTTTATGATGCAGTCAAGGAACTTTTGCTGCACATTACAGACCCAAAGGCCTCACATTATGTGCAGGTCAGTACAGCACAGTTCAGTGCAGTTCTGTGCTTCCTTAATTTCTGTTTGTCACTGGTCCCAAAATGGACTCTCCCCATCAGCATAGACTAAGTATCCAGCAATGACATAACTGAGTGTAGAGTGACATCTGCATTTATTGACAATACAGCACCTAGAAATCATAATTTTTTAAATAATATCATTTATAATAAATATTTCAATAATTCATTGGGTTTTTTTCCTGGAAATTTAAGTAACTAACTCTAAAATAAAAAGAAATCCCTCAGTTTCTTCTACTTCTTCTATGTTAGAAAGACCCTACAGATGAGATGGATGAGATTTGATCCAATTTGCAGTGACTTAATAGAGGGAAGAGTTGTATGATATCTGGTAATCTATGTAGACTATTTGCATCAAATACAAATACAATTTCAGAACCTATTGAAAATATATGCATGTGTGCATTAATTCATCCATTTATTGCAAAGGAGGAATCCATTTTCTTTCAGGTTATGCTTATCTCATGTGAAAGGAATCCTCATTTATTAGTGGATAAGACCATGTATCAAGTGACTGTTCCTACCTTTGAAGCAATTTAATTTTGTGACTGTATATATATATATATATATATATATGTGTGTGTGTGTGTGCGTGTGTGTGTATGCACACTTCAGATACATTTTGACTTAATGAAGAGCTTAATAAAAATCAGCATTCATAGCTCCTGTGTAGTCAGATAAATTAGTTAATGCACAAACTGAGCTCTTATGTATTATGCAAAAGATTAGTTCTAAGATTTGCATAATGTGCTACAAATGACCTACTGTTTCAAACAGTAGCAGCTTGGGTAAAAGTGGGTTGAAAGCTGAAGTGACGTCAATAAAGTAATTTCTCCTAGCTTGGCACATCTCATTCATTGTCAAAAGTTCAAGTCCCTGTAGTGCTGAGAGAACAGCTGAAAGACATTGAAGGCAGGTTAAAGCAAAAATACTCCAACAGTAGTCAGCAGGAAAGGCAGAGAATGGTCAGTGTGATTGGGATAGCAGGGATTCTTAGCTCTTCAGCATCTGATCCAAAACCCCATTAAAATGAAAAGCTGTCCTTGTGCCTCCTTAAAGAGTGTTATTATTCTGAACCACAAGCTGCAGATCTGAGTTATGAGATTGTACTAATTCAGACTGACTACACTGTTAACTAGACCTTAAATCAGTGCTGTTTCTGAGAAGGGGGGAAATACTCTTTCCTTACAAATCTTGAAGAAATTATGTAGTAGATTTGCTATGTGATAAATAGCAAGTGCCTGAATTTGCATAAAGAGTTTGATCATATCAGGGGGCAGCGCACAGAGTGGATTGGAAACACATGGTCTCCAGTCAGTCCTTTATTTGGTTTCTTACACGGTCAAAGCCTTTACTTTCTATTTCCTCAGGTGTCATGTAGGAGAAATTTTTGTGAAAATGTCTCATAAAGTTTTGTCTTGCTACAGCACAGTTTACAAGAACAAGTCCATGGCACTAACACTACTCAGCATAGATTTTCTGAATCAGTATTAGACTAAAAATATTATTATATAGGTAGCTTATACTGAAGGCATTTCAGTCCCTCTGCACACTTAGGAGCCAAAAAAGCTTCTGAATTGGTGCTATTAAAAGACCTTTTTAATTTGCTCTCAAACAAATGATTAAATGGATAGTAGAATTGTTAGCTCCAGACTGAATGAGGCATGTAAACAGAGCAATTAAAAGAGATGACCACTGTTGGAGCAATAGGCTTCCCTCTGTCACATGCTGGAAGAAGCACAAAGGCATTTTGTATTCTGTGTTGGTCAGACATGCAGGTACATAAATTCACTTACTGTAATTTTAATCTAATTTTTAAGGGGATTATTCATAATTTTTTTAATCAGTCAATACACAAAGTATTTTTTTTTTGTTCTTATTGAAGGAGAAAAAAAGCCATTAACTTTTTTTTTTTTTTTTGGCATTAGGGGCAAGAAGAGTTTGCAATACAAATAATTTTTGGCTGAGGCCATCTTAAATTATGGTTCTCTCAAGGTAGAGAAAGGTCTAATCCACTCTTATAGAATAAAAATGTGAGCTGTAGCAGTTGAATTTCAGTGTTGCCAATTTGTGCAGTTTGTTCTTATTGGTCTGACTGTTCCAGTGAAGCCTCAGGCACAAATGCTGTGTGAAAACATAAGCAAAAAAAATTAATAGGTCTTCAGGTTAGAGAAAAGAAGCTTTGAGAACCAGACATGTTTGCAGAACTGAAAAAATAAGTAATTTTTGTGGCAAGGGGCAGAAAGAATGGTGCAATGTATCAGCAGTGCCGAGTGGGGACATTAGGGCCTCCAGGGGAAATTGGTGCCACGTGTCCTGTGTTTTGCTCTTAACAGCACTCTCAATGTGCTATGTTCTTCCTCTGTCAACAGGGCTTTTTTTGGGAAGCCTTGATCCCCTAAGAGCCTGTGCATCCTCCACAAAGGGAGCTGCAGCCCAACATGACCACACAGGGCTGGTGAATGTGTTGACCTGCAAGCTACGTTCAACATCAGCACTTGCTCCTGCTCTGACTTCTGCAGTTCTTCTAAGCAGTACACAGTGCTGCTCAAATGATTGGCTTTTAAATAAAACCCTGTGTTCCTCAAGAACAAATGGGAGAGTGAGAACCCCTTCCTTTCATTAATACACACAGACATAGCAGATGGAATAAATGGACCAGCTGCTTTCACTACTGAGGTACCTGAATTTACTCCAGCCACTCTGTCAGGAGGAAAATCACATGCTTGAATATCTTGTTAAAACCTCTTTTGGGAAAAAGAAGCAAGAATTTGAAAATTGTATGCTTAATTCAAAAATTATATCATTTCAATCTTTGATAATCATGGGGTGTAGTAAAAAAGGGGGTAGGGTGTCTAATAATGGGAACTGTTTTCAGAGACAGCCACAGGCATAGTAGATCGAAATCAGGTCATTTTTATCAATAAGACAAAGTCTCGTTTTTTCACTAGGAAGCAGTTTTTGTAGCTATCTTTATGACAGCCAGTGTTCTGTCTTAATTAGTAGTATCATTTCTACTTCACCTAAAATAGCTGAAGGGTTCTCCTGGGATCTATTCTTGGACACAATTTTGTTTAATCTTATTATTAATGGTAGTAATTTTTTTTCTTGCTTGGATTATTATCTATATGCCAATGATTCTATTATTTAAACAAATAATTATTACACATTACAATTCCATTTACAGCATGACAATAACAAATCATAGTTACAGCTCATTCAAAGTAAATTAGTTCTAAACCACTAATAAAATTAATTGCAAGATGCTTGATTGAAAAATAGAAACAGTTAAAACAGGAGCTCTTCATCATGGTCTTTGATGGTGTATTACTTACTAGAATAAAGATACTAGCCTTAAATAATTTGGTGATTGTTAGCAAACAAAGAGTAATTGAAACTTGGTTGCCAAGAAATGTTATTTTTCATTGTTGACAATAATGATTTTTTTTGATTGTTGCTTCTATTGTTGTCCATTGCACAAGCTAAATGTTTTCTCATAACATTGTAAAAATATTCTTTGGATTCCAATTGTTTTATGTGATACCACTGGATCTGTTTTAAAAGCTTACAGCAGCATGGTATGCTCCAGGAAGAGTGGCGGTGTGGGATTTTCTGTGGTAGATGTAAATTTTTAGAATGCCAAAGATACATGAATGAAAGCTAAAATTGCAGTCCAAGGTCAGCAATGCTAGCTTTCTCTCATATACTGCAGGTGGAAAAATTTGTAGCAATATTTTTCTTGATGTCTAAATGTCTTAGCAGAATTAGGTACATTTTTCAGATGCTAACACTGGCTTTTGGGAAAGCAACTTTAGTAATCTCAAAAGAGGCTTTAGTTTAAAGTTTCTTTAGTCTCAAAAAAGTAGCTTTAGTTTCCCTCAAATCATTAATCAAAGTCCATAAAAAATGAAGCCACATTTGTAGCTGGAAAAGCATTATTTAGCAAAATTCAGAGCTCTTTTATTGCTGATACAGGCAGCCATCTACAATTTGTTCCCCCAAAAATTCTGTTTGGTCAGATCGTGTAGCTGGCAGATTCTAGTCCAAATTTCTTTGTGATTAATGCAAGGGATTAAAAAACTAACAGCAAAAAAACCTCACCCACGTTAGTTGATTGTTTTGACCCATTAAATAGAGAAGTTCTGTTTTAGATCAAAACTCTGCTTTGAGAAAATTACATTAATATTCAAATGGAAAAAGTTTAAAAAAACAATTAAAAGATCTTATTTTTTGATATTTTGGAGGTTTTTTTAATGTTTACATTGTCTCTGAAATTAAATAAAATGCATGGGTATTCTAATTCTAAGAGGAAATACTAGGAAAAGAGGAAAGACTTGGAATAAAGACTTGCACTACGAACTAGAAGAGTCAGTGAGGATTTTTCATTTTCCAGCAGATGCACGATTTTCCTTGTAGAGAGCTATGCCATATCCCTTTATTTTGTCTGCTGAAGCATCTTTTAGTTATTAACTTCTTCAGGATGACGGAGTGTTGCTTATATCTCTGAGAGCAAAGAGTTCGCAAGTACAGGAAGTGCACACTGCAACAATTTACATGACAGGGTTGGTTTATGGAACAATTTACAGCATAAATTTTCCGATTGGGAATGTAGGCTTTGGAGAGATGCCAGCTGCAGTTTAAGGAAGAAGGAGGTATTATCTATTTTGTTTTGACTACAGGTTTTTTTCAGATCAGGAGTTGTAACCTTGCATCTGTGAAGTACCTTGAAAAATTAAGTTGGAACCCATCCGGTGCTACAGAGCACAACTGTTACATACATCAGTCCTTGTGCTGTAAAGAAAATATACATCATAAGAGAGATGTTTCTGCCAGAAAGAGAAATGAAATTTGTGTCTATACGTGTGTATATGTGTGCATGTGTGCATATATGCCTGATTATTGGTCTCACATGGAAACTCATTGTGGCAAAGAGCATTGTCAGTTTTAGTCCTCTAAAGACTGCATTTCCATGCTGAAAAGTTTGAGGTTGAACTCTTTCAAATAATTTCTGTGTTTGAAGATTTTTTTTTTTGCTTTTTGATCTGACAAGCTGGTTCCTTTCATTTGTTTAGAAGGGGATAGCTGCTGCTTCTTGAAAATGCTGGGAAGTGGTGTTTGTATTTTTTGTGTAAAAAGAGGAACATGTGGAAAAGTATCGGATTTCTTGATTTTTTTCTGAAAGGGAAATGACTTTTGCAATACACCTCAACATCTCCTTTGTGTGTTTTCATGTGTAGTAAATATCTGCTGATGTTGATAAAATCTGTTTTCCTAATGAGTGTTTTAGTATTCTTTTGTTCCTTTGTATTACGTTCCTATTAACTGGCTTACTGTTTAGGTACTGTGACTAATTCTTGGTTTCTTGTTTCTAATTTGATTACTTAATTAGTGGTTTCCAGAGTTCCAGAATGATGGTACTTTTATAAATGAAATGCAGCTACCACTGTTTTTGAGTATGAAAAGGACTAAATGTCAGTCAAGTCCCTTTTGAAATATTTTAAGAGAAAATGAGAAGAGAAGAGAAGAGAAGAGAAGAGAAGAGAAGAGAAGAGAAGAGAAGAGAAGAGAAGAGAAGAGAAGAGAAGAGAAGAGAAGAGAAGAGAAGAGAAGAGAAGAGAAGAGAAGAGAAGAGAAGAGAAGAGAAGAGAAGAGAAGAGAAGAGAAGAGAAGAGAAGAGCTATAGGTTCTTCTATAGGTGAGAAGCAGAAACCATCCAGTAGTCAAGGCAAAATTTTAATGGATTTTGGGTGATCTTGATGAGGTATTTACACATTTAAGGGAAGTTTCTCTGTTAGAATATGTTGCTCAAGTTTCTCTGAGTCTCCCTTGAGAGTCTCTCAAGTTTTCAGCTTATATATTCTACATGCACTATATGATTTTGCACAGGAGCCAAGCTATAAATTCTGCTATCTATTACCTGTGTAGAATTACAGAGTGTGATGCTACCTAGTCTTTTGGGATTTTATTCTTTCAGAAGAGAAAGTGTATTCATAAAATCTAGTCACCTAGTAACAATGAGGAAGTACTGCCTGTGTACAGAAAGCAGATTAGGCTGGGGTCGGTGACTTTATGACTGCTATTCCAGTATATTTTATTTAAAAGGCAAAATGCCAGAGATTTAGTGCTTTTGAAAATAGTGCTATGTAAAGCCTGTGTTGTATGATTAACGCAACAGAGGAGCAGCAGTGACAGCAAAAAGTGATTTTAATTTCTTTTAATGTTCCCTCTTTCCATAACACTCCCTGTGTCACATCATCCTTATAAACACTGCTGGAGTCTCTCAGTAGCACATTTACTCTGGAGAGATGTTTGTCACATGTGGACTGCCTTCAAGCCAGGAATTCAGTTGCATTTAAGGCAGTATGCTGAAGGGGAAGCAGTTTTGTTAAAAAGGAAGATAGGCTTGAAATGCCTCAATGAAACCATCATCTTCTGTGCAGGTTAGTTTCACCTAGGTAGCAAGCATCACTAAGCAAAGGAGAAGACCACAGATATTACTATGCTGCATCCATGCTGCAAGAATGATTATAAAGCAAGAGGCTGAACAGATGTGATATAATACAAAAAGTCAGTCTAAAGAGCAGAGGGAAGAGCACATTTTATCAGGTTGTGCCACATGTTTTGTGGAAGCTGATAGCTACATCAAAACATGACCCACCTGGCATGTAATCTCTGTCCAGGTGTTTTTTCTCCAGACACGGTAGTTGTAATGTGGGTAATTTCTGTATTTGTGTTCATAGTCATATCTATATATAGTTATGTTGTCTATGAGACAAGTATTGATTCTTGCATTCCCCATTTACCTCAGAAATGATTCCATTAAAATAAATGAACATATCGGTCCAATTCAAGGGAAAGGAATATGGTGGTGTATCAGTTGAGAAGTGTGTATGAAAATTCACTTGTTCATGAAAGAGGCACCAAGGACATTCAAAGCTTCTACTTCTAACAAACAGGAAAGTGAGAATTTTCTGCCTTTTATATGAACTAAAAGGAAGATTTTTAATATCTAGACCCTCATCTAGTTATGATGCAGATAGTATCTCTGGGCACTGGATTAAATTCACTGCACTTTGTAATTACTCATTACACATCCACTCCTGCAAATGTCATTGCACTTTTCTGGGTGGTGATGATAGGACATGTCTGAGCTCTCTCACCCTCTTTGTTCTTGTTTGAGAAGAGAATTAATCCTCCAGCAAACCTCATTGAAAGAAAAAATCGCGGAGGAAGAGGAGAGAAAGAGGGAAGAGAAAGAGGGAAGTGAGAGATAGGAGAGAGAGAGAGGAGAGAGAGAGAAGAGAAAAGAGATGAGGGTCTTAAGTTGGGGGCATGGTTTAGAGTAGCCTGAAAATATTGCAGTATTTATGTGCATTTTATTCTGTGTATGCACAAAGCACTTGCCATTCTGAGTCAAGAGAATGATATGTTTGAGTGCTATGAAAAATAAGACAATATTCTGCTCCCAATGCTTGCATCTTTGTATTCTGAGTGCAAAGGAGTTTTGGTGTATTACCAGCCCAGGCATGTAATGTTTTATTCCTGCATTACAACAATATAAGCACCTATGAACAGCAGAAAGTAAAAAAGTTGTAGCGTTGCAATTCTTCAGACATAGCTCTGAGCTTCACGCCTTTTTGTTTCTTATGGTGCCAAAAGTGAGAAACTTGACTTTTATTTAAGAAAACTTATAAACCTTATTTTTTATAAAAAGGTTCTTGAAAACAGATGGAGAAACACACATGAACTATATATTCACATGTCTTTCAAGCTGCATACAATGAAACATCATATAACTGTGTGATAAATTTAGGATTAATAGTTTGTTCAATGGATAAAATTCTTCTTTAGATTTATTTTTCATGATGTTTTTTTCAGTGCATGAAGTATGAGACTGAAGAACTTTATTTTATACATTTTTGTTTTAATATGTCTCTGTTTCTATCACATTTCTGTACCTGGCACAGTTCCATACTCAGTGTTTGTTTCAGAGCACATAGTTGGGCTTCAGTCAGTCCTAAAAATCTTTCTGCATATGTTTAAATTGAAGGCATAAGTCCATGTATTCAGTTACCACATGTGGAGATACTATTTGGTGTAAAGAGAACAGGAGCTGTATATTGCCTACCACTTATCTAACCAAATGGCTTATGCCTCCAACATAAATTAGTCATTCAAATTGTGGGAGTCAGAACCTCACAATCCCTCAAAGTCAAATTTTGATGGAGTTAGTATCTCCCTCTGGAATACACAATACTCTATTTGTAATGCTTTGCACTTCCACTACTTCTACTTTCACATAAATCTTTTTTGGATACTGTTTATGTTTTGGGTTTCAGATATTTTAGTGTGGCTGTAACTTTTCATTTGCACCACATGCTTTTCCAGGGGAATATAATTTATCTATTCCCCTTTGCAATATTCTATACTTTCTATTCACTTTAGCTGCCTGCCTTTTTTCCTCCACCCCAGTAAATTCTTTATTGCAGATTTTTTTTTTCCTCAAAGCTTCCAGATTTATTGTTTCTGTTTTAAAGAAATGCATAAAACGATAATTGGTGAAGGCATTACTGCTTTCAGTTTACAATGTTACTAACTAGAAGGACATTCACTTTCCTAATAAATGTGAAGTAAACTAGAAATTTAGAATAAATGTTATTACTTTTTTTTTTTTTTTTTTTTTTTAAGCAAAAGATTTTCAAATGCCCTGCACCATGACTTGTCAATGAAGAATTTTTAGCAGCCAGGGCTTTTACCTGTAGTGAATACATGGTTCAGGGTAAGAGGTCAAGGACAAAGACCTCTCTCAGCCGTCAATATTCAGGCAATTGATCTTCTCCTTTTATTTAATCTCACCAGCCACTTCCCTTCCTTTCTTCTCCTTTCCCTCTGTCTTTTTTTCCCTTCCCCCATTCCACTCAGGGAAACTAAATGTTCCTGCTGCCAACAGAGCTTAGTGTAAGTGTAATATTACATGAATCAAAGGCCCTTTAGGCCATGATATAGACCGGTAATTTATTACTGAAGAACAGAGGCTTTTTTGAAATTTCCTTTAGTTCAGGCAGATCACTATGAATTAACTAGGCAAGAGGGCAGCAGGTGCTCTCATTAAATTTACAGTCACTGCCAGCAGACAGGGAAGCATTTAAAAAAAGAATATGCAGCTGTGCTGACACATGTAATTGCAACCATCCACAGACTCACAAGATGTGTAGGGGTAGCCACAGACTTTTGGTCACTGTGCTCAAGCTGTGCTGGCACACAAGGACCAAGGCACATTGTGCTTATGATTAGGTCCCTAAAACGGCAAATTGCTTTTACTAGACCTCCAAACGTTTTGTGAGAAACAAATGAACTACTGGCAGGGCTGGGTTTAGTCAAACCTCCCAGCTGAAGTGACCTTGAACTTCAGAGAAGTTCATAGCCTGATTGCAGCTTTGTGGTTTTGGCATTTCTCCACTTACCCTTTGTAAAATAACAGCTTCAACAGATCTCCCCTTGATCTATGTCCTTGGCTCAGTTTCTTCAGCCATCAGATAGTGTTTTGTGTATAACTGCTATTTGAAACTAATGAAATGACATTTTTTTGCAGAATCAAACCTATATTTTCCTTAAAAGAAAGGAAATTCCATGCAAAACTTCCCACTAATGATACCTTCTTAGTTTTCCTTTGTAATTGCTTATTACAAAAAAAAAAAAAAGTATAGATATGCTTATTTTGCACCCTAAACATTCCTTGGGGAAATGCTAACAAAGTAAACTCTTGGCATTGATTCAGAGCTCCTTTGAATCAAGACTTCACTGACTTCAGTGAGGTTTTACATCTGGCCTTTAAAACGTAGTTTTAGCTTCAGACATATGTGTTTTGTTTTCATTACGACTTTTCATGGAAGTTTCACACGCATGTCTAAGGTTCTACAATAACCAGAGTCTTATGCCTTGTTATCTAAGTTCAAAACAATCTTCAAGTGCAAATGTACTAGAGTCAGTGCTCTGTATTCAAAATATGTTGTACTTTGTCTATGGCTGTGGATCATAAGCTGTTTGTATCCTACACACTGTTACAAAAATGTGCCTATTTTTTTTTCTTAAGTTTCTTTTCAAAATATTTTAACTAATAAAAACCTGAAAAAGATAGTTTGATTGATTAGAAAATTACATATAAATTATGCAACTCAGCATGTGTAGCTAAAAAGAGATTTGATTTTTTGATTATAGAAAATTTGACTTCTGGTTATTTCTTTCTCTCTTTCTGTCCATCCTTCCTTCTTCCTTTCTATTTTCAGAGTGCATAAGCCAAAGAATAGGATATAGTTTCAAGTTCTTAGTTCCCTTCAATCTTAAAAAATAAAGATGCTTCCTATTGCATTTTTAGTGTGTCTGAGTCTTAAGACAAATAAAGGGAAATATTGCCTCAGTTCTTCAATTTTTTCCTATATGTAAACTTCTTTTCAGGATTATAAATCACCAAATATCTCTCTATATAGTAATCTATACAAGGTTTTAAGAAGAAGTTTCCCTTGTCTTGTATTTACAATTTCCCTGCATTCATAAAATAGTCTGATGCTGCAGAGCTGTGAACAAATTACACCACTTTTAATAGAGCCATTTATCTGTTTTAGAGAAGATTAGCATGCAATCCCTAGAGACATTTCTCAGCTAATAAGAATAAAATGAATGCTGCCCACCCATGATCAAGTTACTTTTTATTCCCTAAACCCTTGACAGACTGCAGGTCTTGTAGTTTCCTAGGTGGGCCTTTTATAGACCCTGGTAGTGTACTGCTGGGATTTTTCCTTTCTGTCCTCTCACATTTTGCCTACTCACCAGCCATCATTTCTTGAGAGGAAAGTGAACCGACCAACCACTCAACCAACTGTCCTGGTTTGAAGGACAGGTGTCTGCCAATAAAGGCAGGAGCTTCTCTTTGAAATGGAGAATGTAAACCCTCTCCCTCTAAATTATTATAATTTTGAAATTAAGGGGCTCTCAAGCAAAGATATGGGAATTAGGAATAACAGTTCTTTACTGGGAAGATTAAAATAGAAGTACAGCATTACAAAGAACAATCCCAACCCTGACAGAGTCAGAATACAACCTGACACCCTGTCAGTCAGGGTGCTGGTAGCAGTCCCATCAAATGGTGGTTACAGTTCTCCTGCAGTGGTAGATGTTCACTTGAAGCAGTGCTCCTGTAGAAGGGTGCAGTTTTCCTCTGAAGGTCCAGGGATGATGTAGAAAGGTCTGGCTTTCCTCTGTAATCCAGTGGAAAGAAGGCTCCTTTGGTGTTCAAAATCTCAGTTTTTATCTAGGTAGGAAAGACTTGGCTCCTCCCCCTGGCTGGAGCATCTCCCAATGGGATGATGTAATTTTATCAGTCATCCAATGGGACTTAATGGGCCAGCAGCAAATGGTGTCTTCCTGGAGGGAGGATGGGTTGTGGAAAGGATAAAGATCATTGCCCCACCTGGTTTTAAAGACAACCCATTAGCAGATGGTATGTGCCACGGAGATAAGGAATCACTACCCCACCCAGTTTTAACAGATGGTGATAGAATACACATCTTGTATTGCAACCCAACACACCAACCAACAAGGAAACTCCTCTGAGGATGAAAATCCCAGCATTTTGGGGGAATGAAGTGCCCCACAAGCCATTCCTCATTAGGCATCACAGCCCAGCCTGAAGTGCTGGTGGAAAAAGGGCCAAATCATTTTATATCATGTTGAGGAATGCTGCTACTGCGGAATTGATTGTTCCCAGACAGCTAGCACAGCTAGACTGCTGCGCCTACAAAAAACAAAATCAGAACACAAACAAAAAACCAAACTAACCCAACCAAACAAAAGTTAAATAAAGAGAGGAAAACATCCCATTTAGGCATAGTAAAGTCTTTCAGAGTTCAAACAATAAGCAATGTGTAAAACTAATCCTGCTCAATATTAATTGGTTTTCAAGAATAATATTTGGCTCGAATTTAGTCTGATGTTTTCAGACAGAATTCACTAGTTTTAACCCAAAAAACTTAAAATAAGTATTCTGAGCTTGTTATATGTATATCAAAAATTAAATGGAGCTTTCTTGTATAACTCTGATTAACTTTTCTGTTATATCCACAGGAGGAGGTTTGGTTTTCTCTCATGATATCAAAATGACCTAGCTGTGATACATAGATCTATTTTCCAGATTGGGAAAGAGAAGTTGTGTTTATGCACAAAGTTCATGGGTTTTTCAAGTTGAAAACCTATTTGGGTTTATTCTTGTCCCTCTGAAAATGAATTAATTAATTTTATATGTTTTTCATTAACATTATTACCCATAAATTTGCTAAACTACCAGAAAGAAAACCAACAGAACAGATACAGCTTGATTTAAAAAAAGGGCAAGTACTATATGTTGATTGAAAAGTTACTATATAAGCAGATGTCCATGTCAGGATGTCGTTTCATGGATTTCAGATCAGACATGACACCAGCTGAAGATCGAATCTTTTATTCTCATCTCACTCTCTGTAATCTCTCAGCATGGGATTCCCTAGCACTTGTGCTGACTTTCTCTCCACAATGTCAATCATACTTGCATCTCAGGTGAAACTGATCAGAAAGATTCAAGTGAAAAGGACTTCTCCCAATGTCTTTTCATTTTGTAAGGAAAACCTCTTATGGGCTGTTTAGAAGAAAGAGAAAAGGTTGTTTGCCAGGTGTGGGTCTTGTATTTAGCTCTGAATTCAGTACACATGAAATCTGAAAATCTACTCCCACTCCCTACAGTAGAAGTTATATGCCTCACCTGCCTGGAATATGATAGTGTAAAACAGGCATTAACAAATCCTGAACGAGATGCGTGCATATCATCTCAATACCAAAAACTTTCAGCAGTCTATTTTATTTCCACATCTTAGACATGCTTTATAACTCCATTTTTACATGAACTCATTAGATGAAATTTCTGATGAAACAGTGGCGAATTTGCCACCTAGGTTTTTTTCCTTCTAATTATTTCTTAACTTTTAAAAATATTTTTTAAAATTTAATACATATCCTGTATAGTGAACAGGAGTCAGAGCACATTACCAGCAATGAGCTTATTTACATAACAATGAGTGAATATCTTACTGGTTGTTGAAAACAGATGAGTCCATACTCACGTGAAAAGCAAAAGGGATCCTACAATGAGGGCCCTCTTGATGGGAAACTGCTGGAAATCTTTGCTTGGAGTTTTTGTCCTTTTTTTAATTATTATTATCATCATAATTTTTTAAAATGGAAATAAAATATTTTCCTTTTTATTTTCCTACTACTTTTAGCTATCTTTAATTAATTTCTCATACTCTGAGTACTGCAAGATCAGACAAAACAAAGGGAAAAAACTTTGCATGTTCTTCATTAGAATTGAAATGATACTAATAGTTCTTGAAAGCACATGCTCCGTCCTAGAAAGTGCCATAATGACTTCATGATGTGAAGTGGTCTATGAACATCAAAATATATGAACCTGTTAATAACTCTGGAAAGTTTCTTTTAGACAATTTAGTTGGAGCTTAAATATCCTTGATGAGTCACCTATGGGATTGAAAATCTAGAGCAAATATTGTTACAAATTTATAAAGGAATAGAAGTGTTATTGAAATCTGGCTTTTTTTTTTTTTTCACTGATGTTAGGTGAAATTCTGCAGTGGAAAAACCTAATATGTTGCCAGCTACCTCTTTGCAGTGTCCAGAAATTTCATTTTGCTTATACTGAGATTTCCTTTATAACAGAAACAAAAGCCATTAGGCATAAACCTTAACTAATTATTGTCAGATGCAAGAATCTGTACCCAAACCCATATTTTTACATGCCTGCTTAAACAGAACATTTATATTTACAAATTTTATGTAATATGCATGACATTTAAGGCACCTTTACTGAAGAAGACCTTATCATCTTAGAATGCATGTATCCAAGGGAATATCTGTTACCATCAATTCTTTTAATTTAACAGACATCACTGTGATATTTGATTTCAGTTATTACCTCTACAGATGCTTAATGTTGAAGTGACAAGAGTTCTGCTTATCAAAAGCACACATTATTGCCCGAAATCCATGCCCTTCCCATTATATTTATCCTACAGATGGCTTAATTAAAATTTCTTTTAAAAGTATCTATTAATATGTTCTGTGCCTTCTCTCCCCCTGTACCAATGAATATCATGCCTTCATGTTTGCTTTTAGGGTTTTGCTGAGGACAGCAAAACAGAGAAGACCACCATTGATGAGTGCAGTTTAACTCAACAAAGGGAATGAACCTATGGATGTCCTTACACCACTCTGTATTTAGAGTAAGCATACTGGCATGCCCTCATGTTCCTTCCATCAATGCAGGACTGCCAGACTGACCTCTAACCAAATCCTGCTCCACTACCAGAAATCACAGTGTAGCTTCATAATTTTAACTATTTTTGCTTACACATAGCACTTCTGCCTATTTCTTACTCTCTATGGCTTTTCACTTTTCACCCCACATTGCTTATTCAGAAAAGATATATATGAATTTGTTTACCCTATTTTGCTTTTCAGAGTATTTTACTTAGACCTTCCTTTTTTTCTCCAGCTCTCCCATCAAGCATGTTAAGATTGAGGGATAAAGTAAAAATTATAGTGGTTTAATGAGTTTTTAAACTCAAATAATTACATGTATATTTTATATAAGTATGTTTTATATGTATAATTCTAACAAATTATACAAAAAATATTTTTTTACATTTAAATTATAAGCACAATTTAAAATTTTAAGAGGGCCAAGTATGCTAATTACATATTTTTTGTCCTTTCTTGCATATCAGTTTAAATTAGGTTCCCTCATAATCACCTTTATAATCTGTGAAATGCAACCAGACAAGCAAAAAAGAGGTTTGCCTTTTTAGTTGAAACTCAATGAAAGATTCTAGACTCTCATCTAGGAGCCTAATAACAGCTGTATTTCAGATCTAGGTGAATAAGGGCTATTGAAAACTAATAGTGCAAGAATTGTAGGATTCAGTGGATTGCAATAATCATATTTACCAGATGTAGAAGGGGGACAGCACCAAGAATGACAATGATGGTTTCTTGACTTGAAGCATACACCAGCATTTTAAAACCATTCTCTATCATTGTGTGACCAATGTGAGATAACATGATGGTCAGTAAGCAACTAAGATTATTTGCTTTTCCCCAAAACTTGAGAAAATACAAATATTTAAAACAAACAAACAAACAAACAAACAAACAAACAAAAAACCCACACAAACAAAGCAGTGGTTGACACAATGTCCATGCTGTGGAATATTGATTAAGTTAACCTGAGATGTACCAAAACCTGGTGGATTTTTTTAAAAACATATTTTAAACAGATTTTTTATGTCACTATCTAATTCTAATACAAAAACCCATGTTAATGCAAATTCTTAGGTTTTTAAGTTAGTGTAGGGGACCAAGAAGAATCTATCTAAAATCAAAATCAGTAAATCATCTCTACTTTAGCAGACCTAATGTTGCATATTTCTGGTAATATTCTTTCTGTGAAAGAAGAAATTTTAAAAACCTTGTTGTAATGCCTTGTCTCAAGGGGCTCTGACAAAAGGAAAAGCATCTCCTTGTTCTTCAATGGAGCTTCAGCTGAAACTGCCTAACAAATGAAAACAACAGTCAAGTTTATATATCAAGCTTGATCTTGATCCATGATGAGAAAAATTTGAATGACTGTTTATTGCTGTGCTGTAGCTCTTTAACAGAAAATTCTTAAAAACATTCTGAGCCTCACCCAGTGGGTGTTCTGGTTGGCAAACTTTGAAAGCTTCACCTCTAGACAGTGCTTGAAAAGGGCACAGATTGGGTGTCAGAAGGGTGAGCTGACTCCCCGCAGTGATGACCAGTGAGTGGGGGACATCTCTGAGGGCTCACAGTTTGAGTGAAGGCCATCTGGGTGTCAGCTGGAGGTGTTGAGCCTTATCCAACATAGGCATAAATGTGTGATGAAAGCTATCCAAGCGTATTTGAGCCTGCATTTGATAAAAGTATGTTACTAAGTAATTCTTTCCGAGAAAGCAGATATTTTCCTTGGGAATTTGGAAGAGTATTGTAATGTATGTTGATATATTGCATAAAGCACTCAATGGACATTGCAGGTAGGGCAAGGATAACACCTCTCGTGGCAGGAAATTGCTTTGCCTCTAGTTCTGATAAAGTGATGATGTTTCAAGGGACTTCTCATACCTGTTGGTTTTTTTTTCTTTCTTTCCTTATGTTTTGAATAATTCTATGCAGATTGAGAAGTCACTCTCCACCACAGCACCAGTTCCTGCCATGTGTTTGTACTGGATAAATGCAGATATAGGTTCCCTCAAAAACATGTTTGACCAGGCGTGATATGCTCATCACAAGACATTTTCTTCTAACCCTACAGATGTGGCCAGAAAGAAATAGTTTTCTGAATTATATTCAGATATATAGATTGTAGTTGTAATAATCTCTCTCTCTCTCTCGCCAACTCTCTTCCATTGCCTTTCCTCTTACCTTTATTTTTGATTTTGTTAGTCCTTCCAGCTCAGCCATTTGCACTGTTTCTGTAGATAGATGAAAGTCTCACGCCTCTGCCGTGTGGGTAAGTGACTACTAGCCTGTCAAAGCTTCCCATGGCTTTAATAGAAACTTAGCAAGTTTGGAGAATTGATTGGTGTCATACCATGGCAGGGTGATGTGAATAAATATCTGCATTTTTAATATCCTCACATGCGAATTTTAATTGCTCCCAGTCGGCTACCATCTTTGATCATATTTGACTCCTCTTCAGAGCCTGTGGCACTCCAGCTACAGACTTCTGCTCCAGAATGGATTTGGAGTCTCTTCTGCGAGTGTCTCTGCTCCAACTGATGTACCTCTATCTCTCTGTTACGCACATACATATACATGGTACTCTTTTGTACACATACTTCATCTTAATATCATCAATGCATTGAGGAAGCACATGCAGCTCCTCCTATGGTATCTGCCTATTCCGACAGAATGACAGAAGTGAGACCTTTATCATAAATTTCCTGTATTTTTATAAAGCTAGAAAGTAAACCTTGATGGTTTATTTCCCCTCAAATTATTTCTTGTCCCTATCTTAAAGCCAACACACACTTGCTTTGATTAATGCTCTTTATCAGACTAAAGATCCTTTATTCTATTCAACTGCCATATTTCTGGGCTGCAAAACTGTTCTTTAGTCAGCTATGTACATAAAAAGCATAGAAGATAGGACCTGAATACTAGTCCGTTCTGTCATGACAGGACAAACCATACAATTCTGTTTCAAAAACTCTCCAGTGATGAATATTTAACTATCTCCCCAAGCAATCTGTTCTAGTACTTCACCTTCCTTATCCTTAGGACATTTTTCCTCCCTCATGCAATTTAAGTGGATTGCCTCTTGTTCCAATAGCCATTGATGTGGAGAACAAGGTATTCTCTTCCTTTGTCTATCCTTTTCTAATATGTTTGAACACTGCTACCACATTCCCCTACCAATTTTATCTCTGAGACATGCAATGCCAGCTCTTTTAATCCTTCCCATGGGTCATGTTCTCTAGACGTCTGATTCTTTTCAGTTTCTCTCCTCTGGCCTTTTCAACCTTTCTTCCTTTAAGACCTTTTCTTGGAATATTTTTTTCTTCCACATTCCACCATCCCAGTCTGGACTCCAACATACACACATACTCTATGAGGAGGCTGAGGGAGCTGGTTATGTTTAACCAAGATAAGAGGCTGGAGAGAAATAGCTCACAGAATCACAGAATGGGTCTGACTGGAAGGGACCACAGTGAATCATCTGGTCCAATCTCTCTGTTCAAGCAAGCCCTAAAACACATTGCACAAGATTGTGTCCAGACTTTTCTTGAATATCTCCAGACAGGGAGAATCCACAACATCTGGGCACCTGCAGTGTAAAGTTCTTCCTCCTGTTCAGGTTCTGTACGTCAGTTTCTGCTTGTTGCCTTTTGTCCTGTTGCTTGGCACCACCATGCAGAGTTTGGATCCATCCCCCTGACACCTTTCTTCAGATACTCATAGACAGTGATGTGGTTCCATCTCAGTCACCTCTTATCACCTCAGCCTTTCCTCATAAGAAAGATCCAGTCTCTTAATCACCTTCTCAGTCTTCTGCTGGCCCCACTCCAGGAGCTCCATGTCTCTTGTACTGAACATTTCAGAAGTGGTTGCTGTCTTTATTGATCTAACACTGTGTAGAGAGGACAAATTCTTCTAAGGTGCTTAGTGAAGGGATGAGAGACAAGGTCACTGACTGAAACAATGGAAATTTTGATTGAATAACTAGAGTGAGAATGGTAAAACACTGAAAAAAGAACTCTGAGAGGCTGTGAATTCTCCATCCTTGAGAATTTCAAAACTCATCTCAACAGGAATTTTAACAATCTGACCTAGATTGGAAGCCAGTGCCGCTTTTATTGGAAGGCTTGACTAGATTATCTTCAGTGGTTCTTCCCAGATAAATTACTCTGTGAATCTTTGTTTCCTAAAACTGATCATATTACATTGTGCTTCAGTATTGCCCAAGAGATAGAATCACAGAATAACAGAATAGTTAGTGTTGGAAGGGATTTCTGGAGACCATTTAGTGGACCTTGTCAGAGTCACCAGGACAGCAAGTTACACAGGAATTGGTCTGGGTGGGTTTGGAATGTCTCCAGGGAGGGAGACTCCGTGACCACCCTGGGCAATCTGTTCCAGTGCTCTGCCACCCTGAAGGAAAAGTTCTTCCTCATCTTGATGTCGAAGTTCTTGTGCTTTATTTTACGGCCATTACTCCTGGTCCTGTCTCTGGGCAGCAGTGAAAAGAGTCTGGCACTATCCTCTTGGCACCTGCCTTTGAGATATTTTTATGTGTTTACGAGATCCCATCTCAGCCTTCTCTTCTATGAACTAGACTGGCCCAGCTCTCACAAGAGAGCATCTCTTGTAAGAGAGGTGCCCCAGGCCCACCACCATCTTTGTGGACTCCACTGGACCCTCTTCAGTAGCTCCTTGTCTTTCTTGATCTGTGGAGACCAGAGCTGAATACAGCACTCCAGATGTCACCTCACTTGACTCCATGATGCATCCCAGGACACCGTTGGCTCTCCTGTCCACAGGGACAAACTGCCTTCTCATGATCAACTTGATTCCCAGATCTCCACTAAACTACTCCAGTAGGTCAGCCCTGATGAAGGTGAGGGATTAATTCTGTAGTTATAAATTTGGTCCTCACATATCTCTAAATGATATTTGCTTTTTTGCAATTTTATTGACTAAAGCTCATGATTTCACTATAGCTCCCAGAAATGCTGCTAGGAGTGCTGTCCCAGAGCCTTTGCATCACTCCTTTACTCAGCTGACTCTGACTACTTAACCCTTCTAAAACTTCCTTGGTTTTTTGCATCCCTCTTTCTTTTTTCCTTTAGTTAGTGAGGATTCTTTCAAGTTTGAATTCTGCCCTTCAGAAAGCTTGCAGTCCCTACCACATTTCTTAGTAAAGGATAATTTACCAAACATTTTCCTCATCTAAATCATTAATAACACAATGATATTACTGTAGCAGAATAAATACATTCACTTTAGTTGATCCATTCCTTAAGAATGAGAACAAAAAGCTTCTGTCTGAATACAGCTTTCTAATAACCTTTTTCATCTACCTTAAGCAATTTCATCTCTATGTTTTGAACTCTTGCTCTCAGTGTGTTATATGGCATATACATAAGTTCATAAGTTCATGACAGAGCTTAAGTTCTTTTTGGCTGTTTTAGTCTTGTCTTGCCTTATTTGTTTGTTTGTTTTGACTGGGGTTTTTGTTTGTTTGGATGGTATTTGCTAAAATACACTGTGTCCCTTTCCTAATTACTTAAGATTACACAGTGTATTAGCAAGAATAGGAAGAGATACAAAAGAGGTGGTGTGCCGGGAAAGAGACAGACTCTCCTTGGGGGTCGGGTATTCAGGAGAGGGCAGTGGGAGGGGATTTGGCTGGCAGCCAATGGGATGAGGACACGGGGGACTAGGGTCAGAATATCGGAACTCTAGGTGGACAGCAAGGTGAAGGCTGCAGGGAGGTCACAGGACAGGAAAACAGGGAACTGGGGACCGGAAGGAGATGGACAGGAAGAAGGGGACCAGGACCCGTATGGAAATGGGGAAAGTAATTTCAATCATTCCTTTTATCTCCTTTTATCAAATTACAATAGGTATTGGTTTAGTTGGTTTTGGTTTTGTCTTTTAATGGTAATTTCTGATGAGACGGGCGAAGTATCAGGCTGGTTCAATATTGCTTTCCTCAGTGCTGAAGCTACATGTCTACTCTATAATTTTCTGTGACTTCTTTTACTTTTTAAATTACCCAATCTGCCTTTGCCAGTTTATTGGCGTCCTTTACACCTTCCACATTTTCTTCATGATTCCAGATGATTCTGCTTCCCTATGAACCAAGAATGGCAAAACACATCAGAGCTGTATATTAAAAATCTTAAATTTTTCTGATAATTTAAGATATTTTCTTTCATAATTGCTTTGACTTTTCTGCCTTTTTTGAAATCCTGGAGCTCATTCATGTGAATATGTTGATTGTTGGGCTACCATGTTCTGCCTTGATTACTACCAGAACCATAGGAAGTTCTCTATTTTCCCAAAGTTGGGACTTTCTTCTTGAGACCCATATCAATATATTCTCAATCTTTCCTTCTAATAGTATCACTGTTCCTAACAAATGTCTGTTAGATCAGTTAAATCACAGCTTTTATCTTACACTGCTTATACATATTCTTGATTGTTTCCTGATATGTTTCCACTGGTGCACAGAAATCACAAACATGTAACAGTGAGTTCATTCATTGAACTCACTTCCTTTATATGATGCTGCCATGAATAACCTTATCTTTCTTACTTTGGAGGGACTTTATCCAGAGTGTTGCAGTTTCTTCTTGTGAGTCAGTCACAGCTGAAGATATTCTCCTGTAAAGCTAGTGAATGTCACGCAGTACGTGTAAACCCTTTTCATGCCATAGAAACTACCCTACAACAATGACTTATGGACCATCTTCCCAAAGTCAAGGAAACTAAAGCCCTCCTGGTGAACCATCTGTGCAACCCTGCTTTCATCTATAGGATGAATCTGTCCTGGTTTGATCCTTTGACCCTTTATAGAAGGATTAATGAAAATACCATCTGAACCTCTGACTTCCTCACCCTTGCTCTGAGCCTCATTGTCACTTTTCATCCATTTAGAGGCATTCATAGTAGTATTGTTAGCATTCAGGTCTTTTGTTAAATCACATTCACTTCAATAACATATGCTATTGAATAACCATTTTGGAGAGTTTTTCTAAGAATTTGTCATTAGTCTCCGTGCAATAATTATCTGTCCTTGGTGAACTGCAAAATCTTTACACACCAACACTATTGTAAGGCATTATTTTTTGGTCTGAATTAGTTCATGCTTTGTTGATGCAAGAGTCCTTCATTAAAAAGCCAAGACTGACTGTTTTCTATTAGTTGTTTCTCAGTAGTTCCTCACTGTGAATGCATAAGAGCTGGCTTGTTCACACCGTGAAATGTCAAGATGTGACTGCTATAGGATGAGTATTAGGGAGATTGCAGAACCTGACAATTTCTTGATTTACTTTTGTGGAGGTGACCATCAGGAATGAAGTCAAAACTGAGAAGTCATAAAGTCTCCCCACAGATAATATTTTACTTACTTTTAACATTTATTTCCCTATTTTTAAAATAAATTTCTTATCTATTTACAGATTATAGCAAGCAAATATGGGAATGGTCATACTGGTACCAAATTCTCTTCATATCCACGATCCATGTATATTTGGTTAAAATGTTGACTTCTGCACATCCTCTTCTTACTGTTTGCTGGCAATCAAAATTTGACTTTCAGCAAAAGACACAGCTTGTTGCAAGCATCTTTATTCTGTAAAGTATTTGTTGCTGTGGTTTTCTAGCTACTAATTTTTGCAAATATTTTTCTTTGGTATTAAATATACAGAGATAGAATGCATGTGAATTTTTCTCCGCTGGTAATAATGATGATATCAGGGAGTAGGGATGTAATACTCAATCAATTATCAAGGTTGAATTATTTTAGGAGGACTCCTGAACTAAATGGAAGACTTTTAAGTTTAATATTTAGTTTTTAGATGCTACATCAACATTTTCAAAAAGATATCATTTATTTCAGAAATGCCATTATTTTTTTAAATACTACAAAAAAGTTTTTAATTAAAATAGTATGGCATTTTTCTCTTCAATATAGCTTAAAATGTTAAACAAAATGTCTAATTTAGTCTTGAGCCCAATAAAGTTTTATTCCTTCTTAATAAAATTAAGAATCAGATAATGTATCATCCTAAAGGATGCAGAAGAAAAGAAAATCCAAGTTATTGTAATTGAGATATTTCATGTTCACATGTCAAAGGAAGTGAACTAGAGACAGTTTATAAGATGTGAATTAGGAAGGGAATACAGTTTTGTTTGGGAACATGTTGCTACTAGGTTAAAGGTTGGGCTCAATGATCATAGAGGTCTTTTCCAGCCCTAATGTTTCTATGGTAAGTTAGGCTATTATGTTATATTAGGGAAGGAGAATTTTAGTAAGATTATATGATTACATGTATATTGAAAGAGCAACCACCTGTGCTAGGTCTAGAATACTTAAAAAGAGGAAGAAATAAAACTGAAAATTAATAACTGAAAAAGTCTTCTCAAAATAAGTCCATCTGTTTCTTCTGAGGAAAGGTCTGTAGGGCAGGAAGGAAGGATGCTGGTCGCTCCAACAGGATTTGCAGGAGGGGACAGCCAACAGATATCTATGAAAAACAGCATTGCTTGCTTTGTTTCAGGTGATTCTGAATAGTTGGGGAGCAGACTTGTGTCTCTGAATAGCTGTAGAACAGACACCAGGAGGTATGCTACGAGCCATCAAATGGCCTTCCAGAACAAGATGGCAGCCTTTGAATTCTCTATCTACATAGTGCAGGGAGGAATCAATTTGCATTATCAATTTGCATTTTGTGAAAAATTTAGTCTGATTGATTTAAACATAATGAAGGTAGTAGACTTAGATTAGATTCTATGAAAAAATTCTTTAATGTGAGGGTGCTGATACACTGGAATAGGCTGCCCAGAGAAGTTTTGGATTCCCCATCCCTCTAAGTGTCCAAAGCCAGGTTCAATGGCATTTTAATTTTAGTCTAGTTTGGTTTTCCTGGTCTAGTGGCCTAGTGTCCTTACCATGGTGGGAAGTATGTGTGTGTGTATCTCTGTGTGTATGTAATTAGATGACTTCTGAGGTTCTATGTCTGAGACTTAGGTTCTAATGCTCTCGGGATATAAGTTTCTCAAAAAGGTCTAGTTTGCTAACTTTAAAATAGCTACATTCAACACATGGAAACTTATTCATCAGTTCAGCAGAGTTTTAAAAAATGGTACATGTTTAAATGCTGAGGCATTTATTCTGGGGAAAAAAAAAAAAAGAGATTACTAAATAACAGCATTCATCTTTAAATAAAATATCTGTGTGTTTTAGAGAAGAAAAATATGCGTGCCATTGATGAATCCTGCTATGAAAGTATCACAGTAAATGATCCCACATTACATAGCTGGCAATTAGCATAAAAACCAGGACTGTTTATGCTATAAAATAATAGAAGGTAAGTAAAAGTATCATTTGGAGTTGGTCATTCAAGCAACATATAAAAAGTATGCAAAGTGCACAGCAAGTAGGAGAGAGAATTTTTATAAAATTGACTGAAGCATATTTTAAACTAAACTGTGTGTTTAAAGATTACAAGGGTCCAAATGAAACTTAAAATCTGTATTATTCATAGTCACATGAAAATCACAGAATACCACAGAATATTGCAAATTATAAGGAACACACAAGGATCATCGAGTACAACTCTCAGCCTTGCATATGGCTTCCTCAAGAATCACAGCGTGTGACTGTCAGTAGTAAAGTAGAGGAAGTACTCAAAAAGTATTATGTCACAATCAGCTATTGTACATCTTATGGTAGTAGTGGACATGATAATATTTTTTCCCATTCTCTAAGTGATTCTGAAGGATGTTAAGCAGTTAAGCCATCAGGTCTAAAGCATTTGAAAGGTTTTAAAGTGTTTTGAACAAGACTGATGTAAAAAAAATCCAGCTGGTGGCCTCTGATCCTCTGATTTTCTGTACGTTTTGAAAGATGGGAAGTTCCACAGAACTTGAATAAAACTGATATTAAACCAATGTTTTTAAAGGTGATTTTGATGCTGTGCATAATTAAAGACTTATAAAATACAATAATAGATTGGGACTTTAAGGAATACAAAGTTTGCTAGTTACACTAAAATGGGAGGAGATGTTGATGCCCTCAGAGACAGAAAAGGAGCTGCAGAGCGATCTCAACAAGTCAGAGGGCTACAAGTGCAATCAACAACTTTTGAAGTTTAACAAAGGCAAGTGTCAGACTCTGCACCTGGGACTAAGAAATGCTGTTTGTGTGTATAAACAAGGAATCAAAAGGGTGAAGAACACCACTGCAGAAAGGGTCCTAATCAGGACAAGTTGAACATGATTCAGCAGTGCCCTGGCAGCCAGGAGGGCCAAGAGTGCCCTGGGAGCATCAGGCACAGCATCAGAGCCGGGCAGGGAGGGGATTGTCCTGCTCTGCTCTGAGCTGGGGCAGCCTCACCTCCAGTGCTGGGGGCAGAAATGGGTGCCACAACACAAAACAGACATTGAGCTGTCAGAGAGTGTCCAAAGGAGAGCATGAGGATGTGAAGGGTTTGGAGGGGAAGCCGTGTGAGGAGTGGCTGAGGGCACTTGGTCTGTTCAGCCTGGAGGAGACTGAGGGGAGACCTCACTGCAGTTACAGCTTCTTGGGAGGGGAACAGGAGGGGCAGGCACTGATCCTGCTCTCTGGGTGACAGGGACAGGACTCAAGGAAAAGGCATGAAACTGAGGGGGGCTTTAGGTTGGATATCAGGAAAATGCTTTTCCCCAGAAGGGAAGGGAGTGCCCAGTGTTTGGGCATGGAACAGACTCCTTAGGGAAGTGGCCACAGCACCAGGCCTGACAGAGGTCAAGAAGACAGTGTTCAGAGGCACACGGTGTGATTTTTGGAATGTCGTGTGTTGGGCTGGGAACTGATCTGTAATTCTCAACATGGGAAAATTTTCCTTGCTGTAGACCTTCTCCTTGATTCCCTCCTCACTGCCTTGGCAGTGAAGTCTGAAGCACAGGTGCTCAGTATCTTTGCCTTCTCTGCAACCTCTATTTCAATGGTTGCCATTGTATTCTCTACCAAATCCACATTTTCCATAATATTTGTTTTGTTATTGATGTAATTGAACAAGGCCTGCTTGCTGTGCTTGATAGGTTTAACTCCAGATAGGCCTTGGTCTTCCTCATTGCATTTCTGCGTACTCTGACAACATCCCAATATTCATCCCTGCTTCCACCTTGTGCATCTTCTGCTAACATCTGTATTTTAACAGGCATTCCTTCTTCACCCAGGTCCCAGCCATTTTTGCTCAATTTCTTCCCTACCATTCTTGAACCTGGAGGAAGTGACCGCTGGGTATCAACCAGCTCTCTTGCAGTTTTTGTGTAGAGCTTTATTGCACTTTCAGATTTTTCTCATTGTTGTCTGAAAACCATCAATTTGCAAACACTTCCACCTCTGTGGCCATCTGGTCTGTTTTCTCACCTCCTTTTTATTTCCCTCTCCACACTCTTAGTTTCTGATTTCAGCAATCTGCGGGAGCTCATTGGGCTCAATGTTGACCCCATATTCAACGCTCCCTAGAACAGAAAGAGAGAAAGAGTCAAGACAGTGGCATATTTAATGCTTCCTTTTTTTTTTTATTATGACACACATTTGCACTCTTTTTTCCTAAGTACTTCCTGAAAATACATTTCTCCACATTTCTAGACATAATACTGTTAAGTGTTAAGTATATCTTTAATTGTTTTTGTTCCATGTTGATAAGCTCTCTCTTGTAATTGATATGAGCTGTATATTACACTAAGTAATATAAATGTTTCAAATAGACATGCAAATTACACTTTTTTTCTTATTATTTTTGTGAAGTTCTATGTTGCTTTTTCCTTTTGTGTGTGAATTTCTTTGCTTCAATATTATTTCAAAGAGGTATCTTCCTGCATATCATCCTGATGTACAGTCAGTTTTAAAAGAAGCAAAAGTTTGCAGACATACTGTTTTGTTTTCTTTGGAACAGTTTGCTAAAATGTCAGCAGATTTGCAGGAAACAAAGCAACATGAAGGAGTAAGGGTATAGTTTTGATCATTGCCAAGAACTAGTGCAGCTTTTGGAACCCAAGGAAAAATAATCCATCTGTTTATATAATACAGCTTTTAATATTAACATTACAAATCCACTTCCTATTGTTAATGTTATTACTTCTCCTATCTTGTCAAAATCATTCAATTTGCAGGAAAGGAATGGAGAATTTTATCCCACAAGTAACTAGAAGAATTCTTAACAATTCAATACTTGTCTTAAAGAATTAAAAATTATGTATTTGGAAGAGAGGCCAGGCAATCTTCTCCAGAACAGCTCTGATATAAAATTCTACTTTCTTCAAATTCAGAAACATTATAAGAGTCATACTAATGTTTAATAAAGCACAGAAATTTATTGTTCAGTAAATATAATGGGAATTTCTACAAATATCTTCTTCTGTTCAACACACCAGTCCTCTGCCACAATGCAGAGTGCATGCATTTGAATGATGATGCTCCATAAATTGCTATTGCAGAGTTAAGTGACATGTGAAATGTGGAAGGAAGAGCCTTTTGTAACTTAATACAGTTGGGGAAAATTGCTGTCTATCTTCTTCATATGAAAAGATAGGCAATAATAAGGAGATGGTCTGGCAGACCTGACCACGTAGGAGCAGAATTTTACAGACATACCTGGTGTTTCAGAAGTTTGTAGGGGATGGCACAAAAATTGGTAACATGGAGGAGTGGAATATTTTTGTGAAGTGAGCTCAGTTTAATATTATTTTTCAAGCATTAAAAAAATTACAAGGATTGCATACACCTACATGTGTATTCCAGCAACTGGCAGATCCTTTCCCTTTGGTGTTTGGCAGTTTGCAGCTACGTGTTTTATTTTCCTTGTGTTGATACAGATTAAAGAGGTAAGCCTTCCCTCTGACCCTTTCAATAAATGTTAATCTCAGTTGGGTACTTCTCAAGCCCTGGGCCCTGGGAAATGATCCTCCTCAGATTGGGCAGGGTAGGAATTTAAGATAGTCACTGTGGGGCTGCCATGTACGGATCTCTGGGATTTAAGGGGAACAACAGAGAAATAGGCAGTGAATCTGGAGAGGGAGGCTGTCTCGTGTTGTCTCTGGAAAGAACACTTTTGTGTTAATTGACACCAGTGGCCACACTATTCCTTTTACAAGCATGGACTAGCCTTTAATCACTGCATGGTATAAGCCCAAATGGGACCATTTCCAGTGCTACACATTAATATTATTTATTAGAAGGCCCAATAAAGCTTTCCTCTGTAGCCAGGCTCTTATTGTATGGTGTCGTTACATAAATATGATTTGGAAGACTGCTTCCACTTACAGACATGTAGCAGAAGGCTTTATCTGAGAGGCCAAGTAGGATGTGATTTTAGGCTTTTTTTTCCATCAACATTACAGCAGCCTAAATATTGAGGATGATTTGGGGACTAGAGAGTTTCAGCCAAAAACATTTGTTGCAGTAAATTATTTCCCTGTTTTCATTCCTTCACTTTAGAGACTTGGAAGGTTGGGAGTTTGTTTTTTGTGTTTGTTTTGTTTTGTTTTTTGTTTTGTCTTTGTTTTGTTTTTTTGTTTTTGGTTTTTGTTTTGTTGGGGTTTTTTTTGGTTGGTTTTTTTGTTTTTTTTTTGTTGTTTGTTGGGGTTTTTTTCTTGCTGTTGTTATTTGTTTTATTTTTTTAATTCTGTGGAGTCTGTACCAGCATCAGCTTCCTATATGTTAGCGGCATCTCAGGGTTTATTAGTCAGCCTAAGTCAACTGAGATTTGTTGTATTTGCTTTCATAGAACTGTGTGTACTATATACTTGTTGAACTGGAAATCACACAATGCTTCTTATTTGCCTTCAATCACTCACAGATGCAGAATGGTCAGACCATTTCCCTTTAAATTGACCTGAGGGATTAGAGGAATTCAAAGGAATTTCCAGCTAACTAGTGCCTCTGATTTCCCTGACTTCATTTCTTGAGCCTTCGAGGTCAGAGTCTCAGGTAACTTAATCTGTCTCTGCCTCCCTGATTTGTTCACTTCCTTCCTTTTTGTTTGCTCCAGAGCAGTAACTGAGTAGCCAGGCTCAACTCCTGTGTTTGTGTGCTTTCAGAATTTTAAACCAAACAGTTGTGTAAATCGGTGGGAGGAGGGTGCTCTGTTAAAAGCACAGGAGTCTGAAATGATCCTTTGTAGCATTTTACACCTTCGCAACCATCGATAGGCGTAGAATTACATCAAAGGTAGATGTGGAAAACAAGCCTGTTGGCAGCAGTTTAAATCTGGCATGCAAGGATCCCAGCTTCCACTGAAAAAATCCTACAGGGATTGGAGAAGGACTAAAAACTGGTCCCCATGCAGCAGAATATTGGGAACAGTGAAGGTCTTTCAGCACTCATAAATCTGTCCTGAAGAGGAGGATTCAAGATGTTCTGACTCACAGCAGAAGATACAAAATCCAAGGAGGGGAAGAGGGAAGTTGGGAAGAGGTGAGCAAGGCCACAATCTGCTTTTAATCAGGGATGGCTAATGGCAGTTCATCTTTTGTTGGTTTCTGTTTCAGAAACTGGTCAGGAGTCTTTGTGTGGATTGTCTCAATTTTATCAGGGTACAGGAGCTTACTTAGCAGGCAGGCATCTGAAAAGTGGCTAATGCTTTTAAAAACACTTCTAATTCTTTTGTTCTCTACCTCCTGCCATAATTTTGGTGTTTACAGTTTTGATATCTGCTCT
Organism: Muscicapa striata striata; assembly: GCA_030060385.1. Taxonomy (NCBI): domain Eukaryota; kingdom Metazoa; phylum Chordata; class Aves; order Passeriformes; family Muscicapidae; genus Muscicapa; species Muscicapa striata. The sequence goes on along the minus strand of JAREIS010000076.1, from coordinate 2,398,803 downwards.
TCATCCAATTGCTCATTTTGACTAAGTACTTGTAGGGAGTGAAAGGGACTTCCTTTCAAAGACTTTTTGTGTCATTATAGCTGTGTATCATTATAGAGTAGATAGCTGACTGCCATCTACTTTATAAACCAATTTCTATTTCAAAAAATAAGTTAAAAACCAAATCCGGTAAACTTCCAATCAGATTGGTGATTGAAAAACTGAAAAAATCTTTTTCTTTTATTTTTCCTTGAATTTTTTAACATGAAAAGCATTCATAAAGAGTATTGATTCCAAAAAAGTCATTATTTAAAAATCTCACAATGCATCAATATGTTCAATGGAGTAAAAATCTTCAAAATATGAACAAGGTCTTTCCAAGGAAGACAGTAATTTTTGGCTTGTGTTTGCCAAGTAAAGGAAAACTAAATCTCTTATCATTACTACAACTGCCACCTTCCTCCAATGTGTTATGGTGATCCCCCAAAAACTAATTTAAGTGTATATTTTATTTACTCATCCTGACTAAAATGAGGAAGTCAAGTAAAGTATGGGGGAAAAAAAATACAGTGTGTGATTGTCCTGGGATAGTGTTGGATTTTTAGATAGCAAGCAATTGCTACTTGAAAGTTATTATTTATGTTATTTCCTCACAGTGCCCAAAAAGACAAATTGTGTGAGGATGGAACAAAGCTTGAGGTACCTCTGACTCCATCTAAAGTAGCCAGAAGTGTTTCCAACAGTTTTGTCAATATGTCTTTGGAATTGAAAGAGCCTGAGGAAACTCAGGAAAATATTAAGTTTTAGAAATCAATGGAATTTAAGAACAGATATGGAGAAAAAATGTAGATTATGAACTCAAAGGAAAAAAGAAACATGTCAGTCTGGTTTTGAAGTTCAGTCTTATCTTTGCTTGTTCAGGTTTTAGAAAGGAGGAAGGAAATGTTAATGAGGCTGCTGTATCCACAAAACTTCCTTTTAATCCTGTGTCTCCTTTTTTTGCACTGCTCTAGCAAGTGCTCTGTCCTGTCAATTATTGTTTTCTGGTGAAAAGAAATAAAGTGATTATATAAGGTAAATAAAACCTTAACTGTGTGAAATACTTTTCTTCATTTTCATACAAGCATCTTTCTATTAATTGTACAAATAAATTTTTCAGACAAAATTCAAAAATCTAAATTAGCTTCAGAGTTATTGTGATTGTTTCTAGCAGCTGGTGGAAGTCTATATTCTTTTGGCTTATCCTGGATGTACATCCTCCTGAATCAAAAATGTGGTTTATGGTTCTTTTATATGAAATTTCTCCCATGTTATACTGGTGGATGACGCACACTTGTAAGCTCCCCTCAGCAGAGAGGAATTGGCTGCTTTCTCCCTTCCATCTCAGTTTGGGAAAGAGATATTGGCAGTTTAATAGAAGTGACCTCTAACAATAAGGCTGTGAAGAGAAGTGTGAAGGGGGCTTTGGAGCAATGATTTTACTGAGGAAAAATGTGGGGGAAATTTACTTGGCCCTTGGAAATCCAAGGCAGGCTAGCAGACTGTTACAGCCAGGGTGAGAAGCTGCACACCCACAGTTGTGCCACACAAATGCATCAGGTGGTGATAGAGAGAAAACAATCATGTAAACTGCAAAGATATGAGTTTCGCAGTGTGCTATACTCTTTTGTTTTAAATGATACTACAGATGGTGGTACACTTTTCCAATTCTTCAGGGAGACTTAGATTTCAGAACAGAGAAGTTTTTTTCTGTTATTCAGAAAGTCTGCATTTATTTTAGCTTCTTTCCATCTTCTGACTCCCAGTTTTAACTTCAAGGACCAGGAAGCCTGTGCAGCTCCATGCTTCGGACCACCATGTACTCCCTGAACTTGTTGCCTTCTTTAGATGATGAAGAGGAAGAGGGGCTGGAAGGGTCACTTATAGTCAGTCCTAGACTTGAATAATTGTGATGTCTCCCTGGTACCTGCATCCTGCAGTTAATCATAGCAGTATTTAGCTGGTCTTGCTGCATTTTAAATCTGTGAAAATAATGAAATTGAGTTCCATAGATGAAAGCCTAGGACCTGTGTTTTGATCATGCTGATTAATCCCTCATTTATGGAAGTTCTCTGAACTTTCTGTGACATGTTAGCAACTTTCTGTTTTACCTGAGTTTCCAATAAATTAATATTGATGTTTGGGTTCAGGCACCCCACTGCTATACAGAGAACTGTCACTTCTTGTATATGAGAAATGATGGCTTTTTCATATGGTTTCATAAAGTGTATTGATCTCTTTTGCCGCCAATTTTCTATTACAAGTTCTTTGCTAATTTTGATTTTCCTATTAGTCTTCTTGAGTTTTTTTCCTTCACTGTTTTGCAAATATCTCCCACCTGCAGGGTATCTGTTTCAATTTATTTTCCCTCAAACACTTTAACTTGTCTTTTTCACGACTCTCATTTTGTTACTTCCTGCCTGTATTTCTGACCCCTCTAGGACAACTCTGGTTTATGATCAGACTTGTTCATAGGCTTCATGAAAGAAGAGACTGTGCATTTATAGGTTTATTTTTATTGAATCATAGTGAAAATTGCACCTTGAGGGAGGACTTTATTACATTTAACTACTTAACCAGGTTTTATTAAAAATAAACAGCATAGGAGTCAAGACCTTCCAGATGGGATCTCACTTTAAATTTTGCTTCAAAATATATACAGACTTATGTGTTATCTCTGTATAACTCCTCTGATTAATGAATCCTAGATCAGCCTAGATTAGTTGCTCATTATTTTTGGTTCAGATACTCCAAAAGTCTTTGTATACCAGAGACTTGAACAGATTGAGTGTGGTGACTGAAGAGGAGTTTCCCTTCTCAAGGCAATTTTATGTGGGAACAATAATTAAAAACACCACATAGGAAGAATTGACCTGTGCCTCGTCCTCTGCCATAATTTAGGTCATTACAGCATTTCTGGGGACTCTGCCATTTTTAGGAAGTTAGTTTGTTGTCCTGCAGTGCTAAATAAGTAAAGAGTAGCTTGAGGTCAATATCCGTGGGAGTTGAGGGACAACTGGACCTTTGCAGCAAAAACATCTTTTACTGGATCCGAACTCACAAATTATTTATACTGTAAGACAAAAACCCATGTTTTCCTCCTGATATTTTGAAGAGTCAAAAAATTCCAGCTAGAAATTCAGTGGTTTGATCTCATCAAATTTTTATAGGAAAAGAAAGATATTTGCTTTAAAAGTGGAAAGGTTGCACTGAGCCAGGTTTTCATCTGTTGCATCAGTGTAATGCTAAAAAATTCTACTGATCCTAATGCAATGGCATGGGATTTTTTGCTGGATTCACACTGGACTTATAGAGATAAGACTCTAAATTTCTATTTTTGAAAGGACTTTAGGGAAAGTATTGACACTATTTGAAGGATTTCTGCGACACACATGGACTGTGTGTATATGACATTTTTTTCTTTACATGTGCATATGACAACCTTTTTGAGACAAGAGTAGGGAAAAAAGTCTGTTGCAGAAGTGACTTACAGGCAAAATCCTTTTTTTTTTTTTTTTTTTGTTTCTTTTTTTTTCCTCTAACATTACAGTGTTGGTAAAGTTTAAATAAGCATACTGCACAGCTATAGAAGAAATAGTCACAACTGTATTACATCAAAAACTGGAGCTCAGGCAAGCAAAAATCAAAGCCAGTGTCAAGTACATCAAGATCACCATCAGGCTTTGTCTGGCTGCTAAAAAAGAGCTTACCCTTGATAAAGGGGGAAAAGGAAGAAGGAAGCAAGGTTTTACAATCATAGCTCACATTCCATATCACATAACCGCTACTCCAGGCTTTGTCTCATCATTTAAATCTGTTCTTTACCAAGGAATTAAAGAAAGGAATGAGAAATCCACAGAAGGAGGTGTGCAGTGCCTGCACAGAGAATGATGACATCTTGCTGTAATGCCGTTTAGACATCACCACTGCCAGCCAAAGAAGAAAGAACACGGCTATGTGCTGTGTGTGCCTTCCCCTTACCCCCTGCACACTTGTGCTCATTACAGCTCTTTCTTTAAACTGCAGGCTAGACAGCTGGCCATGCCTCAGAGGAGTGTGGGGTAAGGGAGCATATAAATTACTGTTGCATTTTATGGCCAAGATAAACTCAAACTGCAGGGTTATAGCTTGAACTGACACACAAAAAAGGGAACCTTGCAGGTCTGAAAAGCAAAGGGAAGGAAAAGGAAAGTGAAATGTATTTCAGCTAATCTAGCAATTTCAGGGGGTGGGGAAAAAAAAAGACATAAAGATAGATCTTCTCTAGGTCTAAAGAGAAGAACTAGGTTAATACTTCTGTGTTTGTAATTCTGTAATTTCAAATTACTATTTTTTAAGAAGCTTTAGGCTTCTTTAAATTGTGTCATTATATATTTTCAAAGATGGCAAAGAATATGGAGTGATAATTTTTAAATTGTGTATTTTACTAAATGAGGCTTAACATATATGCACTTTCAGGTAGGTAAGAGCTTGGATAACTTTCCCACATGAACACTAAGCAGGTTGGACCTGTCTGAGGTGGTTCCATGCCTCTCACAAGTGATGGGCTATAGCCTGTTATTTTTTAAAAAAGTTTCAAGATATGAGTTATTAAGAAAATATAAGAGTTATTAAGAAAATATAAGAATTATTAAGAAAATAAAATTTCATCTTTGTTAATTTCTGATTGACTTTACACAGAAAAGAACAAATAGTGGTTCCTGATTTCACAGAATCCCAGAATGGGTCAGGTTGGACAGGACCACAGTGGGTCATCTGGTCCAACTTCCCTGCTCAAGCAGGGTTATCCCAGGGCACCTGGCAAGGGATTGGATCTAGACAAGCATGTAATATTTCCAGTGAGGGAGAATCCACACATTCTTTGGGCACCCTGTGTCAGTGTGTGGTCACTTGCACACTAAAAATATTCTTTCTCATGTTCAAGTGGAAATTCCTGTGCACCAGTTTCTGTCTCTTGTGCTATTGCTGGGCACTGCTGAGCAGAGCCTGGCTCCATCCTATTGACATCCTGCCTTCAGATCCTCATAGGCATTGATGAGGTGCCTTCTCAGTTGTCTTTTCTGGAGGCTAAACAGGCCCAGCTGCCTCAGCCCTTCCATTCATAAAATAAATTTTATTTTATCTGTAAGCCAATTAAATAATTAGATTTCTGTGGCCATGAGCTCTCCCAGTCATTAAGAGGTAGCTATGAAAAAATGTTTTGCATTAAAAAAAAAGGAAAAATACACAGATTTTTCATAACTCCTGGGTTCTTCTATTAGATTATTTTAATTATAAACATGCTGTAATTCTTACCTGGAATTTACTGTAAGTCCTATATGTGAAACAATTATTGAATAGATTAAAATTTAGTGGCTTTATAGTTAGGAAGTACTTCAAAACTGATGTTGATAAGGTCCTAATACTAATTCTGCTTTGGAGATAGGCTTTAAATGACTAAGTTAAGCTTCTGATCAATAAATAAAAAAATACACATTTTTGTTAAATTATTAAATTTTACATCAGAAGATGTTCCATACTAATACTGTGAAGTATTTTTACAGAAAAAAAAATAGGAAAATTCTTCAAAGGAAATTTGAATTATGTCATTATTTGTTCTGCTAAAAATTAGATTCATTCAAGGCAGTTTTTAGCAGTTTGAATATTTCAACACCTAAACCAAGGTGGTAGCTTTTTGAAGACAATACTGCAATCTAAAGGATGTAGTAACAGGTAGCCTTGTAATTGAAAGAGACAGACAATTTCCTTAAAAAAATAAGTCTCCAATATTTATTTTATTTCTTTTGAAGACAGACATTTTTTGGAGTGTCTGTCAGCTGATAATGTGTTTGCAAGATAGGCTGACTTTACAAAGACTCTGGAGAGTCATGGAGCTATTCTCTTGAGAAGACACTTCCTATGACACTAAGGCATCAAATGATATCAGAGGTCAGATATGATTCCAACTTTGCTACTAAATATTAATTCTCTCATCAGTGTTTCATACATTATTTCTATTCCTATTCATATTATTTCTCTCTTTTCCAAAATTAACCTCCATTCTTCCACAATTGCATCTTATTACTCTTTGCTTTTTTCCACCAATGCTCTTTAGTTTGTGTTGTGTCCTACATATTTCCCTGTTGAATGTCATTCTCTTCACTCACTTGACTTCCCTAACTGTATAAGAAAGTCTAAAATTATGGCCTTTGGCTTAAATGTATTTTTATTTATTGAGGTTTGACTTACTGGGATAAGGTCTAGAGGATGACCAAAGAAGTGCTGGTATTGTAAAGCATAGACCAGTTGAAAATCAAAGTATTGCTCTGAATTTTGGATTCTAATCTTCCTACATCTGCACTAAATTTATTTTGAGATTATTTCTGATGACCTTACATGTTCTATCATCTCATCTTTATTTTGTGTATGTAGAAATGATTTGATTGGTTTTGATAGTAATGCAGTTTTGACAACAACTTTCAATAACATTTGAGTTTATCCTTTTTACAAAGGAGAGTAAGAGAACTTTAATAAGAAGTGAGGCTGTCCAAAGGCTAGCATTATTAAACTAAAAAGACACTATTTTAATGTATTAATTTTAGTCAATTTCATAGGACATAGATATGCAGCTCACCTGGGCACACTGTGTAAAACTCCATTTTTCCTGTCTGTCACACCTTGTGAGACAGCATAAGTATTTCTTCTTATGTATGTGAAGATAAGCAAATTTTGCAGGTACTGAAGAGTGCTTTCCCCCCATAAATGGTAATGATGGAGAAAAGAATGGTATCAATGAAAAAAGGCATATGTACAGTAATGTATGTTATTTTTCAAATAGAAACACAGTCTTTCAAAATAAAAAAATGTGTGATCTCTGAAATCCATCCGAGATGACACTGTGCATAGCCACAGAAGAAGTACATCAATCAATTCCTTGCTGGCTTTTCTTTGAAGAAGAAATAAAATAGCAAGTACACAGAATGTGAATCAAATTGCTGGAAGCATGGAGGTAGATCAATTATTCACCATTTATTACAAAATAGAATAGCTCAACAATTCATAAATTAAAGGTAAGATAAATACCTAAACCATTATTATTAAACCTGGATTTATTTCTGTCTTTATTACATTTTGCTTTTGGCAGAGACTTTTAAAGGAAAGAGTATTTTCATGTGAAAAATTTACTGGGGAAAAAATTTCCGTTCCCTTTTTGGTTGTTTCATGCATCTGAGATTTCACTCTTTCATAAAACTCTTCTGGAATAATGGAAATTTTTCACATTGAATCACACAAATGTTTTCAAAGCCATGTCTGTGTAAAATGTCATGCTCTGTAGTTCTCATGAGACCCTTAAGAGGAATTGTGTCCAGTCTTAAATCTCTATCTTGAAGGAAGATAACAGTAAAGATGAAAAAAATTATCATTATCTAGACCAACTGGCTGTAGAAATGCTCTTATATATTTCTAATTTGCTGCAGGACTGACAAAACAAAAATTAAGCTTAAAGAAAGGAAATAGTTGTCCTGGTACTTCAAGAGAAAATTAATGTATGACTTATTTGTAAACAGAGTGGTATGATTTCTCAGAGCCTTGTCTGCTGATAGATCATCTGCCAGAGTGTGAGCTGCTGATAAATTCCTCACATTGGAGAAAAATAGGCATGCACTGTGATTTTAGTTGGGCAAGAGGAAATCGAGCCTACCTTTCATTGATGAAGATTTTGCTTTAATATATAAGTCTTTTATATATAAGTATTTGCTTTTAGATATAAGTCTTGGAAAATCTAGTTGTTTTCTCTTGGTTGTCAAATGAGATTTTTGGTTGTGGATCATGTAGGAGAAGAATGCTGCAACTCTTAAAGCAAAACCCTCATTCCACATTGGTGGTCCCTTTCCTGAGGGATTAAAGGGTCAGAATGCAAGGAAAGAATCCTAAACCCTTGCTTTCTAGAAGGATTGTGAAGAAGTTCTTTGTGGCAGGGAAGCTCAAGTGAAAAGGGCTAGCTTATAAGCAGGAAGGGCCATGCTGCCTCTGCAGGACATCAGAGCACATAGTGGTGCGTAGGGTCTGTTGGGAGGCAGGCATGATCCTAGGGCTACTGTAGGACCTCTCCAGGCCCTGGACCAGCAAAAATGAGTCTGAAAGCTGTTTTCCTGGCTGTCTCCTCCCCTGGCTGCAAGCTCTAGGTTGCCTCCTCTGCAAGATGTGTTTGCAGAAGAGATCTGAAGAAACCACAGCCACCTTTAACTGGCTACATAGATCGAACAGGTTTGCACTGTCTCTCTAGCTGAAGCACTGGAAGTGGGATGCTATCCATGAGGAAGTACCAAAAACAAGCAACATACACAAATTCCTAATGTGGGAATCTCCAAATGATATATGAATCACTCCACTAAACAACCCTTCCTGAATTCTTAATTTATGTTCTAATTAATGCTCTGAATAACTTTGCATCAGCCTAAAGATGAGACACAAAATTTGTATAGAATTAAGTTTCTCTGGCTTTGCTGAATCTCATTCATCTGTCTAGTTCCTCCATTTTGCCAATTAATCTGGAATTTAACCCATATGTACAAAGCATTATGGCTCAAAGGTAAAGCAAAATTTTAAAGCAATCAGCCTTTCTATTAAGGATTGTAAATGACAGAAGAATAAGGAAAAAACCCCAAGTAATAGAGATTAAAGATTTTCTGAAGTATTTTAAAATAGACTGGATTATTATCTACAAAAGACGAATGTTTTTAACAGAATTACAGATATATATTCTTCACAGATTTCAATTCTTCCTGAAATTATAACCTCTCTCATTATCAGAACATCAGGAAATACTATGTTGGTTGATGTCAGGATTGATTTTCCAGTGCTGATCTGAAATCCGTAGTAGGATGCAAGTGAACAATGGGCAATAACATGCAAATGAACACCTCTGCAACTCCTAATGCTGCAAGTTCTGCTGCTCCTGGGGTTGCAAAAAGGGCAGCAAAACCTGTCGGATAAGTACAGTGATTTTGTTTGCAACAACAGTTGAACACAAAAGCAAAAAAAAAAAAAAAAAGTTTTGGAGAGAAGAAATGACCTTATTTCTCAAATGTATTTCCCACAATTTATGATTAAGTTTACAAATAACAAATAATTGAGCTTTAAAGGGCACAGGTGGTTGACAAATCCAGAAATTGTATCTGAATTCATGTTTGCCCTGAGTTTTTAATGAGTGAGTCACTACAGTTTTTCAGAAGCTGTGATGCCAGGTAGAGCTTCATGTAGAAATAAGACTTTTTAAAAAATATACTTGTTAAGAATTTCCTCTTCATATCTGATGCATTCTTCAGTGGATGTCATAATATTTAAGCAGTTGCTTACTGTTGTTGTGTCAAATGCACAGCTTGGGAGTGTACTCAGTCACTTGTGCTGAACTGCGAAGCCAAGGGCAAAAGGAAAGAGTGAGTTTCCAGAGTGAAGACTAAACTGCTGGATGCAATAAAGATGGTGTTGGATACGGACTCACAGCACCGGCCTTACATTCTGAAACAGATCTTTGTCAGGCGCAAGAACTCACAATCCCCACAGTAATAATAAAGCAGCATGCCTTCTGTTTTTTACACACTTGTCTCTTTGAAGAACTGTTTTTAGTAGTCAAACCTTCTGACAGATTTGATAAATTGTTATTACAATTTGTGCTCTGTGTCCAGCACAAACAGTTCTCAAAATAAGCAGAAAAAAGAAAAAAAAATCTATTACAAAACACAGAGGTGCTTTCAGATTCAGTCAAGTGAGATTAGTCAGTTTAGTGCGGCTGCATGGCTGCAGCCATTAATTGAGAGCCAAGGGAGATATATTCTACAGAGAGCAGAGCATTTTACAGCATATCTTGGATAAAACATCTCCTGGTCAGTATTAACTCCCAAGCCTTGTTAAACAGCATAATTGAAAGAAAAATGTCACATAATTTTGCTCCTAAATAATTGATGGCGGCTGAGCACTAGACAAAAGGCCTGGTTCTCCCTCCCCTCTTTAAGGTTCTCCAGGCCCTGCCTGCAAAAACCTGCCAGCAGTCAATGGGATTTATGGGGATGTAAAAATATTGTAGCTGATCAGAGAAACAGGCTGCCTACATGCCTTCACAGTGTTTGTTTACTACATTATTTCTATTCTTTTGAGTTTTCGTAGACCTGTTTTCTTTTGCTGAATACACAGATATATCCAGGAGAGTTTAGGAAAATACCTTAAAATATAAAAACACTGCTGGCTTGTCTGCTGCGCTTATAGAAGCTTATGACTTAAAGAAATCTGGGATCAAGTTTTCTGTTTGCTAACAAAAGGGAAAATCCACAAAATCAGATTACAAGCTAAAAAACGAAAAGAAAAAATATTTCTTGTATGAAAAACAGATGGACTTTAGAAAGAGAGATTATAAATAGTTCTTTTTTTTTTTTTTTTAATAGGAACTTTGGAAGTAATTAATTTACCTACTTCGAAATAATTTCCTCTAATGCTAGGAGGACCTTTCTAACATTTTGTGTTCACAAAGAACCTTATACACAGCATGCAATTCATACATAGTTATGAAATTTTGCATAATGCAAGTGACACTTCTTCATCCATTTTCGTCTTTTTCTTTCTTGTGAATTGCAGCTGTTACATCTGTGGCAGTTTCCATAGTAACACTCAATTTTGGACTTTACTGAAGGGTGGGAACAAGTAGCTTGAGAATGATTGACCAGGAAATAGGTTTAAAATGAAAAATTATAAAACATTTCGGGTCTATTAGCAGGAAAAAAACCCAAAAACATACAACTGAAAAACTCTGAACCCTTTCCAGCTCCTTAAAGTGTTTTAACCTAGCCTTCCAAAAGTACTCCAAACAGCAGTTCTGGACACATAAAACATTAACACTGTGACCTGAGATTTGGCAGTTTGATAAGACAGTGGTTTCTACTGTGAAGATTATGGCACTGTAACTTTGTACTAAATTTTCAACGTAAAGAGTCCTGTAATTTTTGCAATCGTTCCACTTTCTCTCAGGGAGTGATCTTGCCTCAGCAACATGTGTGCTGGAGTCACATGTGATAGCACCGAGGTGGTCTGGACAGGCACTAGAGCATGATCTCAGCACAGTAAGATTTAATAATAATCACATGGCAGTTGCACGGGAAAAAAGTTCATAAATTACAAGAATGCTTGCCCCCTATCTGCCCCAAAATCTGTTTTAAGGACCATCTCTGTTTTAAAGCTGTGCCTATATATATTTAGCTAAAGCTCAGAAGAAATTTGAGTAGTCACTAGTAGAAACATAAAGAGCCTGGAAGAGGGTCTACCATGACTGCTGCACAAGCCCGCCCCATGGAGTGAATACTCTCTAGAAATAACTGTTGCTAATAACTTCAAAGGGAGGGAAAATAGAAGAGAGAGCAGATATTTGGTGGTTTAGCAGCTAAAACTTTGAACCTTTAACCTCTGTATCCATGATGAAAGCCCAGCTTGAAGTTCTCAGAAAAAGTATTTTCTACTTCAAAATGGAAAGACCTTACCATACATAATTGGAAGTGATTTAGGATAAGGAGTTAAAATAGTAGTTTTATGGGGTCATGACCTTTTAACCTCCACATTTTGTCATGGTTCTTTTTTACAGCTGGTTACATTTAGTCCAGGGAATAATTTGTCTTGACATGTTTTTGTTTTGCTTTGTGTTCAGTTTTGTAGCACTGTTCGGTTTTGCAGCAGTGGTACATAAATACTTCTTATAAGTGTTTAGATGCTCTAAATTGGATTATTAGAAGGTTGATTATTTCTCTCATCTTCTGATTTATTATAGTACATGAATTACTATGCAAGCTCATATCTAAAATCAGCATTACAAAGGCATGATTGGAATTCCATGGGAAGAAACCAGACTAAACAGAGAAGGCAGATTGTGTGCTCGAAAGAATGCCTGCTGGTGGGGATGGACCCTGTAGCTGTTCCAGGCCACCCATAACTCTTAATTTCACACAATCACAGTAGATACCTGTTACAAAACTAAAGCAAATTGTGGGACTGAGCCTAAAGAGGAGCCTTTATTTCCTGCTATCATCCTTTCATGATACAATTGCTGCTGTATAAGATGACTTGGCCTTGCCTCAAGTTGAGCAGCTCTCTCACAGCTGGCTTCTGCCTGAGCAATGAAGACACTTGGAAACACACACACTGTGTGTCTGCAAGTGTGAGCAGGGACTGCAGTTCTGTTAACAAGGCCTTCACTTAAGTCTTCACCAGAACAGACCCTCTGCTATATGTAAAAATTAACTAACGTATTTATGCATGCATGCATAATTCTGTAAATAAAAGAAAGTCTAATAATTTGAAAGGCATTTCAGCTTATCCTGATATGACTTCGCTAACCTTTTTCAGAAACACTGTGATGAGAAAAGAAAAAAGCATCTTAAAAAACAGCAGAGCAGAAGTTCAGCTTCATGAACCATGATAACTGAGGGGAGACAGGAGAAGGAAAAGACAACCAACCCAAACTTAGAAGAAAAGTGAAGTGCAACAAGATGACTAGTGAAAGAGTTAAGTTCTTTGCTTCATGCAGCTTGGCAAATGGATGAACACAAATCACTGCAAAGGAAAAAATGCACTTGAAAATCTCTGGAGACTGGCTTCACATGGCTAATTTACAACCACACGCAGCATCTGTCACTTTTACAAATCAATGAGAGTGCCTACTCTCTAACAGTACAGGTTCACTGCTAAAGGTTGCTGGTGTTGGCCATACAGATGAGACCTTTCAGGATGTCAGAAAAGAATGTCGGTGACGCACATTAACACCCCCACGCTCCTTTATGTCACTTCCAATTTACTTTATCTTAAATTGTCAGCTGGCAGAGCTCAGTCTGATATTAATAACTGGAGGTTTGCATCCAAGCCAGGAAAAATAAACTTATAGCTCCATGAGACATCTGGCTTACTCTAAGGAAAGCCAAAAGTGAAAGGTAGAGCTCTTAGTCATTCTTAGTAGACTCTGCAATATTTGGAAAGGAAAAAGATGGTATGACTTACAGATGGCCACATGTGTAGTATACAGAGAAATACTTGCATTTTGTCATTTTTTGGTAGATGTTGTTCAACTGGAGAGTGATTCAATTCTTTTACAGTATTGGAGTACAAAAGAAAATGTTAAAGCCACATACTGATATAAAATGTTCCCAGGAGCTAGAAGTAGTTTCCCCAGCCCTGAGTTTATATTTCTCCATGGTATTACTAGGCATTTAATCCTCTTTCTCACTCTTTTCCCAGTCTTATTGGAAAGACTTAATGGTCTTGATTCACTTTTTGAATTCAGGGGTGTTAAGTTTAGATGTGCTACTTGATGACGGAAATATTATTTGGGTAAATCAACAATGCCAAACTTGTCTCAGACCATCTAGCAGGCAATCACACAAAGCACTTATCCATCATTGCTCTTTGGAAGTAAAGGGCAGGATCCCCAGCCAGCTGCTGGGGAGAAGTGCTGATGCAGCTAGTCCCCACAGGTGTGCTTTGCTAGGTTTACTCTGTGACACTGCAGCTTTCCATTAAGGGAAATCACAGAGCCTTGTAGCACTCCCCGTGGTAATTGCAGCTCTCTTTTTTCATGCATTTAAACCAGGCGAATAAAACACTAACTTCTTTTTTTCTGTATCCCTCACCTAAGCAGGGGTAGATATTTATCTACAATTTTGGCTGAATCTGCACATGAGGACCTTGCTTTTGCAGACAAAACTTTAGTATGTTTATTGGAAGGCTAAAAAATTATATGTTCCTATTTGGATGAGTGTTAAACCTGCTTCTCAAGGAATAGGACTCATTCCCTATTTGTAATTTTATTAGCTGAATCTCTACCACTTTGGTCATATTATTTTCAAGATGAAACATCCTAGAAAGGTTTTTCTTTTTCTGCCAGATCCTTTCCCTGCCTCTAATATTGTCTGCAGGTTCGATCACCTACCTCATTATCTTCTTCTCCTGGTTGCTTATACATATGCAAAATCCATGGATGTCAGTAACAAACTTGTGGCGCCCTCTCCCTCAACAAAAGTATCCATTTATTTCTGTATTTTACTTTCTGGTTTTAATATATTTTTATTTCCTGGGCTTGTCTCCTCTCCTGTCTTGTAAACCTTGTAAACCTTTGCAAACAACCTTTGACAGGGATCAAGACTGAAAGCTTACCTGAAAGCTCAACTACATAATATTAGCCAGCTCATGATTACCTGCCTGTTTTAGGTGACTTATTCCAATAAATCTAGTGGCTATATTAGTGATGATTCCCAGTTACAAAAATAATACTTTATTTCCAAGTATGTCGTGTTGATTCCAGTGATCATTTCCTCTTTTTTTTTTTTTTTGTCAGCTTCCTGGAAACAAATTTCAGTGCTCTAAAGGAGTATGACTTTTAAGTATATAATTTTCAGGACTACCCTTGAAGCACATTTAAAGCACATGCTTGTCATCCTTTTTTCCTCTAAAAGGTAGGTTAAATATGTTTGACTCATCAGTAGTCACCCTTGGATTGTAGAATAGACATAGCCTCAGTAGCAGTAAATTTAGCAAATGGATGCACGTCAGGATGGCAAAAAAAGATTCAACTATCTGCCATCTTTGAAATGTTAGGAGACATGGGGGGAGACCCACCCATGCCCTGGGGTACATCAGGCCCAGCACCTCCAGCTGGGTAAGGGAGGGGATTGTCCTGCTCTGTTCTGCACTGAGGAAGGCACGGATCTCTTCTCCCTGCTGATCAGGAGCTGAGGGAATGGCCTGAAGTCTTGTCAGGGGAGGTTTAGACTGGATATCAGGAGAAGCTCTTCACCCAGATGGTGGCTGAGCACTGGAACAGGCTCCCCAGAGAAGCTGTCACAGCACCAGCCTGACAGAGCTTAAAAGGTATTTGGACAATGTTCTCAGGGACATGGTGTGACTTTGGAGGCTGGTACTTTGCAGAGCAAGGAGCTGGACTCAGTGATCCTTATGGGTCCCCTCCAACTCACCTTATTCTGTGATTTCGTGATTGATTCTGTGATTCTGGGACTAATTACATCTCTACAGAGAAACCTGTGACATTTACTCAGACTCTAAAGCTTTCTGTAAGAACTATGTCCATTCTTCCATTTCTGGAAGGTGATGGAGTTTTGCATTGGAGGAAATAACTGACTTAGTTGTCAATTACCTAAACTACACATATTTCACTAATCTATGTCAGATGCTAGATAGGGGGAGAAAGTGAGCAGTAAATACACAAGGCAGAGACTCCTCAAAACAAGGATGGTGCAGAAGTGATTTACACACCTCAGTGAAAATGTTGCCCATGGATTTACTTCTATTTATCTGTTAGGTTGCAGCAGTCACACTTCTTGGTATGATAAGAAAACAGAAAAAACCTTGTGGGATTGTTGTCGTTATTATTGGCAACAAAGCACGATATAGCTCTCCCAAGTGAAGCAAAATATTTTCTCTGAGTGATTTGTAAAGTATACAATGGGGTATTAATGAAAAAAAACATACAGCTATGAAGGACACCTCTGGAATTTTATGTTTTGAAACTGAAATCAAGAATTCAAGCAGTCATTTCTGCTCTCAGACTCCAATGGAATCTTCATATTCATAATGGGGCTTGACATACACAGGCTACAGAAGAAGGTAGAGCCTGCTCTTGTTTAGATTTCTGGGATTAGTTATGACACAGCAGTATGTCATCCCAGATTTAAGATTTGGTCCTTTCCTCAGGATTTTCAGCACTGACTGTTATTCTACTGTAATAACTAAAGTAATTGGAATAAAAATAATTAAGAAATATTATTTTACTAATGATAATTTATGATGACTATGTACACTACATGCTGGAAATTTTGGTCATATTTTCATTTAAACTTTCAGGAATTTTAAACTTTGTAGAAGCACATGAGGTACAGGCAGAAATAAATAGCACATAGGTACAATAGAAAGGATATAGTTCCTGTTGTTCTGTATAGGTAGAAACTAGTATTGCTTAATTAGTTGGGGTTGGTGTTTTCATTTACTGCCAGTGATTTCCAGAAGGATGAAATGGTAGGTAACCTGTGCAAGATACAGAGCCAGGTACATCTGCTTAGCACCTTTAGTAACCTATACTCAGCTTTTACTCTGTTGCTCTTTGTGCACTCCTATCAATTGTTCAGGCCAAGCTGACAGTGTTAATCATGCCTCACTGGCTTTGGTTCAAATCTATTAAAACATGCCTCTTACTTGTGGCTAAAATGCAGAAATTGTCCCCAGTTTTTTCTTCTCTTCTGCTTATATTAATTAAAATACGTTTGGGATAAAGCACTGGTAACAATATTTTATCTCACAGGAAATCAACACACCTGGTGAAATCATACTGAACTACATTCTCACAGAGGAAACAAACACTGGATGTAACATAAAGATATTCAATTAAGTTCAGAGATCAGTGCATAAGATCATTTTTAGCTATTTCCCTGTCTCTATCTGGAAGATGCTGTGCACAGGAGTGATCCTGATATACCATATTGAAATCCATAAATTTCCTGTATTGTCAGTAACAGCAAAACTCTGAAACCACGGCTGCTGAAGCATGTAGAAATTTTGTTTAAAACCCATGGGTTTACATGGCAAAGTCTCCTTGTTTTTTTTATTCAATTGGCACGTCAAGGACTAACAGTATTCCAAATGCCTCATATGGGACAAGTTGCCTTCTTGTGCTGAATAATCATCTCGGGCCAAAATAAGCTGTCCTACAGGCCACACTGTCCATAAAATTAAAAACAAAAAATTCAAAAGAAAAATTTAGAAATGTTCTATTCAGACACAGGCTACTTTGGATGAACAATAACAATGTTAAAATTACAAGATTTCTCTTTTATATATTTTGATCAAAGAAGTATATCTTTTTGATTTAGGTCCTAGGAAGAATGGGCATTGTCTGAATTTCTCAGATCTCTTGCCCGGAGACAGTTTTACTTTATTGTTTTAGATCCAGTTTTTACCAATCTAGTTTTTTCCTTAATTCAAAGTGTTCCAAGGCTTTGTGGGGTTTTTTTGGCTTGTTTATTTTTGTTTTGGTTTATTGCTTTTTTTAAATAATTTTGTCTTCCTTCCTTTTATAGTCTTTTTATGTTCTGTAGAGGATATAGGCAGTTAAATAATACCAATTTTATCTGTGCATCAGGATGCCACAGAAGAAAATGGAATGAATAATAGACATTGGTCAAGGAGCTAAAGCCTGAACTTCATCCATAAGTGAACAATTCTTTCACATGACTGAGGGAAGAGCAAGCAGCTATCACTGATCTTTTTTATAAGACTCATATCCATTTGAAAGCTTACTTTAATATTGGGGTTTTTCCTGCTGTAATTTTCAGCAAAATTTTAGATTTTGGTCTAGATAAAGAGTTTTTTTTCTTTATACATCCATGATACTTTTTTGTTTGTTGACACAGAATTCTATGCCAGGAAAGTGAGAATGCACTGAAATTCAAAGAAATATTTCGACAAATAATGAAAGAATTGAACACCCTTTGTCCCCACTCCTAGGAGTCTGGAGTAGAAACTGTCCAGAAGGGATCTGCACTCTTCAGTTGTTCAGGGTGCTCTGGAGATGAGGTACAGATTGGCAAGGACTGGCAGAAAGGATGCTGTCCAGAAACCATATGCTCCTTGATCATTCTCAGAACACTGGCAAGGTTCCTGAAATAGCATATGAGAGCAAAATAAACTCTAAGCCAAAAATGAAACCTGAGAAATACTTTCAATTGCTCTTGCTGTTTGTGCTCAAGAAGATGGTCATCTTGAATGGATCTCCTTCCATACGAAATTACTTCTTAGCACTACTGTTGTCATTCCAAACTTTCATTCCCTAATTTTGCATGCAATTTGGAATTCAAAAGCCTAGTGCAAGTCCTGAAGACTCTCTCTGACTTCAGGTATGGTCAATACCTACCTTGGAGATCGGGTTCCAGTAAGGTTCTCTCATTGTAGTATTTACACAATAAGTTACGATTTTTCATGACTTTTTAACCTAAATGCTGCAAGAGCCTAGTACATAAACAACCTCTAATAAATCAAATGATGAAAGAACACATCAAGAAAAGATGTGTCACCTCCATCTAGATTAAACAGATATTAAATAATGTATTTTTCAAAATTAATCAGATGGCAAATGAAAATATAAATATCATTTAAATACTGATGTTTTAAAATAGCTTTTCACAGTGTAACCCCAGCCATCAATCAAGTAAACACAGTCACTCACCTCCCCATGATAAGCTCCAACCTGCTATTGAAAATATTCAGCTCCGTAGCAGAGTTCTACATGGAGCATTCCAATTTATACATAGGTTTTCACCCCTCATTTTTGTTCTAAGTTTTCCAGAAATGTCTCAGTCCTCAATATATTTACTTGTTTTGTATCTATTCTACTCCATATCTCTCTTTATTTGGATCACACATCCTTCAAAGCCTGTGAGTGGGTGATGCAGCAGTGAAAGAAAGATTTGATCATGTAAGTGGTCTTGCTCAGTCAGTTTATAAAGAAACTTAAGGCAATCTTCTGTCTCCTAATCCTGGTGTTTCGGACCACTTGTCCATTTGTTGACAGATTTTGTTCAAGGTGACTTATTCTGAGTGAATAAGGATTTTTGACTATATAAATCTGGGCAATGTTTTTTGTCTTAGCCATAAAATTCTGTACCTTACTTACTATTTTGAGAAAAAAAAATATTACATGGAAACTGTGCAACAATTTGGGTTTAACAAATAGTACAGTATTTCTCAAAAATGTTAATCTTATTTGCAACTTTTCCTAGGGTATTTTTGGAAGCATAGGCCTCCACTCTATACCAGTAGGAGAAAAGTTAATCAAGAAAGCCCTTGACTTGAACCCAAGACTCTTTTTTTTTTTTTTTTTTTTTTTTTTTTTTACTTCCACTATATTAAATTCTTCCAACATATCAGAAGGTTTACATTCTTACTTGGGTTTTTTTACTTGAGAAAATATTTACATAGGCATCTTTCCTTCAACCTCTGTTTCAGGTGATTCTTGGGACATAGCAATGCATATTACTAAAGGTAAGTTTCAGTGTATTCCTGTTTTCCTGTACTTGGAAATAATGGAAATAATGGTACTAACTGGTGATAGTGATTGTGCTGTTACTGCCATGCTTATGGAAAAGCACTCTTTGGACAAAATCCTACTGAATATTTGGTAATACTGGACAAAACCTCATTCCTTCGAGTTTTTTCCCCACTCAAATTCAGTCACTTCTACAACCCAAATGCACAACAGTTTGTACATACCAAAATGTTTTTGATATTGTAATGTAGAAAACATAAAAAAGAATTTTGGCCTCTGGGATTTTTTTTTTTCCTACAGAAAAAAAGGCGAGAAAAGAATGTTATGAAAGCAAGTACTTAGAATTGATCAGAACTTAACTATGGAAGCAAAAGAATGAGGGGAAAATAAATAATTACAGTGACTCAGAATTGAAAGGACTTTTGGGACTTATGTCTGTACATTGAGATAATATGCCTTTCAAGGTCCAGTCAGTATTTTTCTGATAATCATTTATATATAAGTAGCTTTAGCTGTAATGCAATATACCTGATACTGTTGTAAATACTTTACCTGTATTATCATGATAACTAGTTATTGAGTTATTCATAACACATTAAGACATAAGTAACCTAAGAAAATTACTACCATTCTAAGACAAAGCTTTACAGGACAAAAGATGCAAAGGCATAGGCACTGAATTTACTATAATGGCTAAGACATAGCAACTACACTGAAAAGCTTCTGTGTTTGGAGTGTGAATACATAAAAAGATCTTGATAGTATGGAATACAGGCTTGAGAACAAGGCTGTAGAATGTTGCTGTTAGCAAAAGAAATAACAGCAGAAAACAGGATAATTGACCATAGAAAACAGAGGAAAGAAGAGAGAGCAAGATTAAATACTAGCAAGTAATCTATTTCTGGGACACATGGTTAGAAATTATTGTCCCCCCCCTTCCATTTAGAAGAGGCTTAGAAATGGCTAATAAGTGTAAAGCAGGTGTTATGGAAGCATATGATGTGGATTTAGACCATGCTTTTGATCAAAATGATTCAGAGAATTGATGGTGGGAGTCAGAAAGGAGTAAGGCAGACACAGGTTCTTTTATTTGCTTAAAGGATGAAGTGATCCTAATTAAATAATCTCCCATGATTTGCGTTGAGTAGTAATTTTCTTCCCCTGGCACCAAAGTGTGTTTTACAGTTTCAGCAGCACTCTGTGTTTAAATCCTATTATTACCTACCAGAATAAACAAGAAGTTTAACATGATTATTTGGGATGTTCCATTTACTTAAAGCTGAATTTGTTGCTACATCAATTTTCTTAGACCATAAGATAGAGGGTGGGCATCTGTTAGCTTTTCTGTAATAATTAGAATGCTGCTGAATGAAATTATGCTCTTTTGGGGAGAATCCTCTCAGAATACTTTATAAAGCCTATTTCTAAATACACTAATCTTGAGAGTTGTAACTTTTGGAAGATGCAGGATGGTGAGCATAACACAACAAATAGTCTTGTACAGATGCTTAAGAAGGAGGAATAATATATGTACATTGGGAGAAGTTCCTCTGAAGCAAAAATTAAAAGCTTCTGAGCACTTCAGGCATAGACTGCTTCTCCCATCCTTTGTTTATAAAGGTGACAGAGTGACCATATATTTTCTTCAAATGGAATGCTTAAAAATAGCTGTGTAAAATAGGGTTGTCAAGTTCCACTGCGGAAAATGCAAAAGTCTTTTTCAGAGGAGGATGATGTCAAGTGAGGCTGCCTTATGCTTAGTACCAGCCTTCAGACATCCTGTCCTCACTGCTTGTGCTGAGCTGCAAATAAATGAACCCCTGGGAAAGCTGAAGTATTCCTATTTTGAGGTGTTTGGAGAGGCTGGATGGGTATTTCTTCTAATTTAAGTGCGTAATGATGTTATAGTCTATCGTCAGATGACATTTGTAATGTGACTACTTCTGCTAATTAGGTCCTGTAACAACACCCTTCTCTCTTATGGACAGAGTGGCAAGTATGTGACTACTTCAGGACATGAGACCATCTCAACCCCGTTGCAAGTTTCATGGTTTAATTAGCCAAGCAGCCCAGGGAGCAGAAACCTGTGCAGTGTTTCAGCAGGCTGGGTGAGGGTCAGGGGAAGAAGCAGCCTCGTGTTCACAGTGCTCTGCAGGGTGAGAACAGCTGTGATCCTGCAAGCTTTCAGCTTATCTGGTGGCTGATCCTCTCCGTCTCAGTGCCACCACCCTGCCACCCCCTCGATGGCCCTCCCAGGGGAGCCTTGGATGTCCAGAACATTCACACGGGAGATAGATGGCTAAAAAAACCTGCTATTCTGTTTCAAAAATGTGATTTCCTCCTAATGGAGCCATGTTTCTTGTAAGCAGTAGTCCAGAACTCCTTGATGTCCCAGTTCTCACTCATTAGTATTCATTAGCTAGTTTACAGAATATCACAATCATTATAGATTTATTCATTGCTAATTCAACTTTTAAGACTTCTGCAATTCATACGGAGTAAGTTTGTCTTATGCACAAAAAGTCTTTTGATAGTTTTAATCATTTGTTAATTTTACAGTCATATTGTAAATTAAGATTTTCCTCTGTTAATATACAAATGTTGTAATATGGGTGTTACTTTTGAAACAAGAGGTTTTGTGCAATATGGAAAGAGGAGAGGATGTATTAAAATTTTTCTAGTGGATTTAAATTGGCTACTGATGGTAATTTTCCAAAACTCTTTCCAGCCTGAAGTCATTAGATGGCAGGTGATAAAGTCAGCCTCTAATTTTGGTTTTCTTTTGTGGTTTGAACTTCTGGGACTGTAGCTCTTTTTTCCATTTCATTCTTACAAACCATGGAACAGAGATAAGGTAATAATGCACAAAAACCCCTGTTCTTTGTTGGGAAAGCTGCAGTTTTAATGTGATCCTATTAAATTCAGTACTGAATACAACTGTGCTCAAAGATTGTTTTAGCTGCTATTAGCAATATTTAACATTTACTTATGGGATAGACAGACTGTAGCAAGTCTTACTACCTTGTTAAGATTTTAAGACATAGGTATTAAGATAGTTTATATATAATTATATATGTAGATATTGTAGATATCTCATATGTAGATATTAGGATACCTATATGAATATATCGTAATCCTGCATAGAAGATTTTGATATCTGACTAGGACTGTAGTACCTCTGTGTTTAAAATCGTATGATATTATCAGCATGGAATGACAAGTCCATGAAAGATGATGTGATGGCATGATGTGATCTCATACAAACACTTGCATCAGCTGGGTTACCATAGTAGAAAAAGTAATCCTTATACCAGTTTTTGCAACAACTTTATGCAGTTTATGGTACTTTACACTGTGCATTTTTACTGGATACTGATCTTCCAAACCTAAATTTTATTCAAAGAGAGCTGGAGTTTTGTTTTTGTTCTATGATCACTTATCACAAGGTTTCATTGATTTTCATCATGATTATTTTTAAGTTCTATGGAATCATAAAATCTTTTAACGGTTTGTGTTGGAAGTGACCTTAAAGATAATCTAGTGCCAACTTCCCTGCCATGGACAGGGAGACCTTTCAGCAGACCAAGCTGCTGAGAGCCCCACCCATCCTGGCCCTTAACACTGCCAGGGATGGGACAGCCACAACCTGAACAACCCTGGTTATGGTGCCTCACCACCCTCACAGTAAAAACTTATTTCCTGATATCCAATCTTAGCCTGCTTCCTTTTTGTTTGTTAGTTTGAAGCCATTCCCCCTTGTCCTGTCAATAGATACACATATACATAGTCTCTATCCATCTGTCTTGTAGACTCCCTTCAGGTACTGGAAGAATCCAGTTATATCACCTTGAATCCTTCTCTTTTTATAATGGCACAATTTCTCTTTATGTAATAGCACAGGAAATAAAGAAACAAAAAAAATCTATATTTTTACAAAGAGGTTTTCACTGTTGATGGGGAGGTAGCTGGAACTCTAAACTGGCTGAAGCAATTTACAAGTAAAACCGGCAAAAATGGGTGTGATATTAATTATATCTCCTCAGTGAACAGCACCTGTGAACTTCAATATTCCATAGAAATTCAGGCATCTGTTCTGTTAAACTTCTGTTTGTTTGATTGGCCTTACACACAAAACCACCTCTGACTAGTGTGTGTGGGTATCTTTATAGCTACAGTTGTCAGCTTTAGTTAGATATAATAGAAACAAACTGTATTATGCTTCAGAGAATCTTAAATTAGGAAGTCAATGCTGTCTTGAAAAGCAGAAATTTCATTGTCTCTACTACCGTGTTACAGTGGACATAGTTGAACCTCATCAGGGGATTCTATTGTCTATGATAGATCCTATTTTGAAAATGTGTAAAAAAAAATCTGAGTATTATTAGATATTACTTCAGTGTTTGAAATCTTTTTGGGCTGTCACCTTGGAAAAACAGTAATAGTTTTGGACCAGAACTTTCAAAACTGGCTTTAACATTCATTTTTTCATCTTGTCAAGTGGGTCCAATTTTCTGAGATTTCCTGAACAGTGTTTTTTGAGAACAGCCTTTAGACATCCTTGAGGTTATATTTCCTTTAAAGCCTTAAATCACAGTTTTACCACTGAAAAGCATTCTTTTTAAACATCATATTCTGATTTTTTTTTAAACATTATTCATCAGTCTCAGTCTAAGTCAGACCTGACACTCATCTGACCTGATTACTGGTGTTGCTTTGGCTGTTGCTTCCAGCCAGTAGCACTTTTATGTTCTTGAAAAGTGAGTCTTTGCTGATATGAATTAATATCATTCAATGATGAGATGATCTTGTGGACATTTTTCCTGGTTTTCTTATATTCTTAGATTTTAAGAAGCAGATGTTTGCTTCTCATTGAATATTCTAAGTAGATCTGAAATATTTCAGGCAAAATTTGGATAGTTTAACAAGCGGTTAATCTGCTTGACATGTGGAATAAATTTAATGTATTAGCATCCTATACTTCATCTTCTGTCCTCCAGCCCTAGAAGAAGTGCTGTATGACATGTGCACACCTCAGGTCACTTCTTCTGATGCCTTGGAAGATACCAGATATATTCATCTACAATTCCAGTTTCTTTCACACAACTGATTTTGTTTCCATCACTGAAAGATTTCTTCTATAGACCAAGAGCTAATACTTCTTACACATTCATTTTTTGTTTTTGTTTAACTTCCTTTGCTTCCTTTGGTGCACACTATGTACAAAACTTGCATGAGGTGCAGACTACAATAATCTTGTTTTTCCCTTTTACCAAGCAGTTTTAGTCAGATGAAGTCTGTGAGGTATTTTGAGTATCAACAAGCAGCACAGGACTGAACTCAGTGGGTAAAATTGTATTGATGAATGGAGACCAGAAACTCATGCTTCCTCAAGTCTGTGAGGAGCTGCAGAGCTGCCTGCTGAGAGCCTTCCTCTGAGCACAACACAGAATAACCACTCAACTTGAAAATGACACAAACTGGGGTGCTGGGGTAACCTACTGTATGTGAAAAATTCTGTTGAAGCCTACATACAATTATGGCCTATCTTCGTTTCTGTTTTTACCTTCGGTAGCATTAGACACTCTCTTAGTAAGTAAATTACTAGATACTATGAAATTAAAACTGAAGCTGCTGCAAATCTAGATAATGATGACAGGAACCTTCCTATCCATCATATTCTACATCTATAGGCACATAACTATGTGTGTATGCAAATATACATGTCACATATATAAATGTATGCAAAATTATATATGCTAAATATTATAAGTTTACTCAGTTGCATTCTATTTTAATCAATAATAATTTTTGGGTTAATTTTAAGTAGAGATAATAATATAAATCACCATATTTTTAGGACATCATTGCACAGATAGTTATTATTGATTAATAATAATATTCTATGTTCCTCTACAAAATGCAAATATCGGAATCCATGTGCATTATTTTTGTCTTACTTGGAAAGTGCAAAGACCAGCCCTTAGTGTTCAATTATTAAGGTTTCAGGGTAAGGCCTAGAATTTCATATTGAAACTAATTTCCATGAAGTTTTACTGCTACCTTTTACCTAAACAGAGTTTTCTTGTGAAAATAAGGATTCTTGGTTATAAACAAATTATTTAACCAGAATCAATGCTGAAGCATTGAATCAAATCTCGATTGAGCACTCTAGCTTTATCAACACATTTCTTCAAATCCTTTGTACTGAAACATAAGTGTTTACACAAAATCTATTATGTAAACACAAAATAAACTCTGTGACTCTTCAGTCTTTTCAAGTATACAGCTGCACTGGACCAGTTTAGGGGATTACAGTTAACCTGTGGGAAGTAATATGCCAAAGAATCAGAAAGCTCATGCCTTTGGCAAAGTATTTTCTTTGTATTAATTGCATTCTAAGCAAACAAGCTTATGAAAGAAAGACAATAATGTTAAAAAAACCCCAAAGCATAAAATTCTAAATTGAAAGCAAATTTTGTTTCAAAAATGAGGAAGAGATTTGATCATTTATGTAGTCTGATGGAAAATTAAAGCAAACAATTATTTCATTCTTGCTGTCTGGTGAGACAGTGGTCATTATGAAGCAGGTTTATTTTAAAATCCTGACAGTTAGCATTTGTCTACTTGCCGTGTGTATTAATGCTTTCCAGTGGAGGCTTTAGTCCTTGTTCAGTTTCAATTTGATATTTGCAGATTGCCTTGTGGAATTTCACTGTTCTAGCATTGTCATATATTTTCAAGTTCTGTTAAGATTGGTCTGTGGCTTGAAAGTTATTTTTGTTTTAAATTATATTTTTTATATTTAAATATTCCTACATGGTCAAGTGAAAAAAAACCTATCAACACCTATACCTTCTGAAGTCACTCTCCTAGAAAAATTACTGCTTTGATTTAATATTAAGTATATTTTCAAAATTGACTACATTAATTTGTCTTTTTTTTTCTTTGTTTTGTAGGAAAAGATACCTCTCCTTCACCGTGAGTCCCACATCCAAGCTAACAAAATATACTGTGGTGTGGTCTAATATGACAAATGCAGCCCCTGTGGCACATGCACTACATTAATTTGTTCAATCTACACCTGTCTCCAAATGAAGACATCTTAGAAACTACCACAGAGAACAAAAGTGTTTCATTTTTCTGCAGGCTGGGAACAGCTTCAAAAATCATGACAGATCCGCCTCAAGTTGCGTGGCACCCAACCTCTGAGTCTGGAAGGAGGGAAGGACTTGGTGATGTCCACGTGAGTCCCAGTGCCATTCCTCAAGTGGCCTCAGTGTAGTGGTGCCATATGAGCAGTGGGGTCTCCCTGGGAGCTGAAAGACACTCAGGTCCAAAACTGCTTTTAGCCATGAGAGTGATGAAGTGTCTGAAGGGACCAGCACCCCTGGCAAAGCAGTCCCAATGTGTATATGTATGCCTCTGCTTTGGAGAGGATGATGTTTGGTAACTCTCTCCAGCTGTAAAAAGTGTTTTTGATGGTTTGATCTTGGGGTTCTCCTTAACTTTGAAAGACTTGGTGCTTTGCCCCATGATGTATTAACACTGCTAACACTGGGTGTTCTAACACAATATAAGTGTGCTCCTAGTCCTTCATTTTCCCAGATCTTTTTTGCATCTGAGCCCATGAGATTGAAATATAAAATCAGAATATCCTGAGTTGGAAGGGACCCACAAGGGTTCTCAAAGTCCGAGTCCTGGCCCTGCACAAGACATCCACAAGAATCACAACATGTGCCTGAGAGTGCTGTCCAACACCTCTTGAGTTCTGTCAGGATGGTGCTGTGACCACTTCCCTGGGGAAGGACAGCTGATTTGGAAATATTGGAATTAATTGAAGAATTCATCATTGTCATTGTCCTTCATAGGTGGGCTGCCATCCGCATTATTTGATATCATGTGTTTGTACTACCTTCATCTTAAAGGTCTGAAAGTTCTTTTTTTCTTAAAATATGTATTTTCATAATTATGGATTTTCTTGGCATGTTCTTTGCAAATTCCTTAAAATTTTGAATGGATACTAATAAGCTTTTAACTGGATCCCAAAAATTAAAGCTAAATAATTTAACCGGTCTTCAATTTTCTGACTTAAATCTTAAAAAAAATTGGAAATACCTTTCTTTTTCTTTATTCATCTAAAAGCTTTTTATAGGTTAGTGATGTTCAGTGCCTCTAATTACCAAAAGCTTTTAATTTTTTTTGAAAACTAGGTCGGAAATTTTTTAAAAACCCAAATCTATATGACTATAATGAATGCTAAAAACTATTTTATAAAGTACCAATTTCAGATGTTATGAAAAAACATCCAAAAGAAGGAAGATTATTTCTTGATGTTATTTTGTCAATTCAATATAAAGTAGAAATATATAAATTCTCACATCAGCAATTTACAAGTTAACATTTAGTTCAAAGGAACTTGGATATATCTTTCTTCTTCTCTGAAAGGATTGCTTTTCAGATCAAGTATGTCTACTTTTCCCAAGAGCTTGGCATGTTCACAATATAGACTGCATTAATATTGGAAATGGGCTGAAACAAAAACTTCACTGTGATAGTCCCAAAAGGTATGAGAACAATATTTTTTGGTTTGAATCTAATGTGAGACCCATAATTTTCTAATGGAGATAAACTAAAACATTGACCTCTGTGGAACTGGGGTTCAGAGATTATTCTTTTTTATTCAGCACCATCAATGATCACATCACAGTAATAAAGATTTCCCAGTGAGATGGGAGTCTAGGTTTTTAGACCTTTTGCACTGCTTTCGTTCCCCTTCTGTGCAGACAGTAGCTTTACTTAAAAAAACTACTAAGGAAATAAAAGCCATATTAAGTTCTGGCCCATCTTATTTAATAGAATAAACAAGAGGAGTTTGTTGGTTGTTAGTGTGCCCAGGTAGCCAAGAGCACCCTGGCCTGTGTCAGCAATAGTGTGGCCAGCAGGAGCAGGCACTTGACTGTCCCCACTGTAGTGAGCACCAGTGAGGCTGTGCCTTGAGTGCTGTGTCCAGTTTTGGACCCTGATGACAAGAATGACCTTGAAGTGCTGGAGTGTGTCCAGAGAGGGGCAGTGGAGCTGTGGAAGGGTCTGGGGCACAAGTCCTGAGGATCTGGGAGTGTTTAGCCTGGAGAAAAAGAAGATGAGGAGGGACATTACTGGTCTGTGCAGCTACCTGACAGGGGAGCGTAGCCATGTGGGGGTCGGCCACTTCTTGCATGTAACAAGCAGCAAGGGGAAATGGCCTCCAGTTGTGCCAGAAGAGCTTTAGATTAGATATTAGAAAAAAGTTTCTTCATGGAAAGGAGGAACATAGGAACAAAGAACAAACTGCACAGCAAGGTGGTGGAATCACAATTCCTAGAACTGTTATAGTCATGTGGATATGGCACTTGTGAACATGGTTTACTGATGAACGTGGTTGTGGAGCTAGGACTTGATGATTGCTAGTCTTTTTGACCTTAGCAATTCTATGAATAAAATAATTTTAAAAGATATCTTTGTGACTACCTTATCACATATTTACAAAATATAGAATAAGGAAAAAAATCACAAATAATGCATCTACACTTTAAAAAGCTTGTTTCTTTCTTTGAACCTTATTTCAGATTCATCTTCATATACGGAAGGCAATTTACATTCTCTATTTGCAAAAATGTATCATCATAATACTATTGCATGAGAAATTGTTCAGCATTTTATATAGACTTTTTGACTGTATAATTTTAGCTTTAACGCCTTCCTACTTCTGAGCTTAATTTGGTCCAGAAAGAAGTCTTAGCAAAATTACCCTATGTAAAGGTACTTTAATGACACCTCTAGCCTAGATGAAATTAGAAAATTATAAACAAAAATTCCAAGAGAGTCAAGATCTGACTCCTAGACTACTTTGATTAACATTAGAAAAAACCTTTTAAGCTATCTGAATGTCACCTAACATACAAATATAAGAAATATAGTACTTCCACTTTTTAAAAGTTCATATGAAGATCTTTCACTTTTTAAAAGTTCATATGAAGATTTTCTTTGGTTTCATTAATTTCACCTGAAATTACAATATCACCTCCAAGTTACTGGGCGCTGGGGAGAAGTTTAAGAAAACCTATGCCCATAGGAATTTTTACAGGAATTCATTCTACATGTTTTTTTGTTTTTTGTTTTCTTCTGTGTTTTTTTTTTTTTTTAATTTTGTTTTGTTTTGGTTTGGTTTGGGTTGGGTTTTGTTTTCTTTGTTGTTTTGTTTGGTTTTGTTTTTGTTTTTCTTTTGGTTTTTTGTTTTGCTTTTTTAGCATTTAAAAAAAATACTAACACATAAAATCCAAATTAATAAATTTTAATGACGGATTGTTTTGATTTCAAAATAATGGATGTGCGAAGTATAAATATAATTTTAGTAGTGCTATTTATCCAGTCAAGACTACAAAATATTGGTACAAATAATACATACAATAGGTCAAATATGTTGAAACACCTCTGGTTTTACATGTCAACTCCACAACATATTTTCTGAACCATTTATATGATAATAATTACTTACAGAAGAAACTCTGCAAATAACTCAGGAGAAGTTATCAATAGATGCTCAATCTTTTGATAAAAAATTTTTGTAAAAGTTTCAGCTGAACTGAGAAAAACCTATTGGTCAAAAAATATTTGTCAATTTTCAATGAATGCAAGCAATAAGATTGTTTGCCATGTTTTGCATTAAAATATTAAGATGAGTTTTGGTAGAGGATCATAAATCATTCTTATCTCATCTGAAAGGATGTGGAGGCTTATGAACGTTCAAGATCCTTTTAATGAAACTGGCCAAATTCCAAATTTACAAGCACACACAAATCTATATTTATTTTGGTCCATACTGTAATCACATCCATTGAATCGTGAAGCTGCACCATTAAGAAGCAAGAGAAAAATTCAGTGTCTTACCTGTAGATTACCTGATTCTTTTGAAGTTAAGTGATATTTTTTGCATGGCAAATACTTTTGTGAGAACTGCCTATGCCTCTGTTAATATTTGAATATGTTGTCACAGTTTAACTTTTTCATACTTTGAATTTCATCCAAACAACATTCATAAAAAGTAAAAGCTCAGTAATTTCATTACCCACATTGCACTCAGGAAAACTACAACTGATGTATATGGAATCTTTTATTTCTTTTGTCATTAAAACAAGGAAATAAGCTATAAATGCTTTAAACTATGAACATAAATAATTTCTGTAAGTACATCTTTTCTACTGAGCTGGAGCATTTTGTCTTAATTACATTTTTGTCAGAGTTACAAATGAAAAGACAGAGTTTCTTTTACTTTTTGTTGTTGTTGTTTACTTTTTGTTGTTTGTTTTGTTTTTTGTTTTATTCCAGAGGGATATTGTTCCTGTGAGGAATAAACATCAGAAAAAGAAATAAAATCCATATTAAATGGGTCAATTTAAATCAAAATTTCACCAAATTTACTTTATTATTCCACTTGTTTTTCTTGGTGAAAGAAAGTTCTCTTTGTTAATAAGATCAAAAGAAGTCATCCCATTATACCAGCTCAAACCTAATAAGTCAAATATTTGCACACGTCCTCTTCAGATTTTTCCAAATAGATTTTTTTATCATGGCAATTAAATCTAGTGTGGAATAGGTGTCATATCTTGATACTTTAAGAAGCAAAAATGATTGAAGAGACCTGGCTGTAATTCCACACTTCAGGGGAGGCTAATTGGATGTGTCCTGAAGGCAGAGACAATGAGAGATACCTTCTCCCACTCACGTTTGAGTGCAGTTCTCAGTAACACTACCATGTTCTCTTGTTATTTAAATGCTTCCTCCAATAATTTTTAGCAGGCTTCATTCATGGATCTCTAGCTATTGAAAAACAGCAAGGTTGCAAGAGTTGCTGGGAAGAGGGCGTCATGAGCCTAGCTTAAAAATTTTGAGAATATGAGTCCAATATTTGAGGAAATACAGAATGCTGGTGTGAATTTTTGCAGGCAGTAGGACAAGCTAGACATTACCACCAAGCCATGGATTCTTGAACTTCAGCAGTCTGGCCTTCACAGTGCCTGAAAACTGCTCTGCCTAGACAGAGCAAATGATGTAGAAACACATTTCCTCTATGAGACCTCTGCTTTAACAAACAAGTTTGTTTGCTGCATCTTGTCAATTTGTGCCTGCATCCCACGATTTCAGTTTTTCTTCCTTACACAAAAAAAAGAAGGAATGCAAACGTTTCAGCAATGCATTCTGTCTTTCAGTAAGTGAGAAAACCCATTAGGGCTCTATTACAGCAATTAATTATGAATCTAAAGAAAACAGGAGAAACTCCAGAAGAGCATGGAAGTTGGCGTGTGCTGCTTCGGACTCAGCAGAGCAGCCCGAGAGGGGTCAGGAAGCTGGACCCTTCCAACGGGTGGAATCCCTGAGGGAAGGAGGACCACAGTGGGTCAGCGTTTCTTCAGAGAGCTTGTGTAAGGAAGAAATTTACAGCGGGGCTTTGAAGGGTCACTTGGTGTGAATCGGCTTGGCCAGCCAGCAGGAAATCACACTACTTTTGTAGTTATCTCTGCCATAAATTACACAGCTGCTCTGGGAGCACCTTTTATTGAGGAAAGCAGCATCTCCCCTGCTTCCCTAACCCACCATGTTCAATTGTGGTTTTGTAGGAATGCATGATTCATATTATTTGCTGGAAGAAAAGACCAAAGTGATAGAGTTTGCAAACTAAAAAGTATCATTTATTGGAACATTTATTGTTTCATAGAATATTTTTTCACAGTGCATGTAGACAACAACCTGTGTTTTTCTGCGCTTAGAAACAACAACTGTGAAGGCTTCTACTGTGACAATAACATCATTTAATCACAAAAGGCCTTATTCTGCGCTGTCTCTTCCTTGAAACCCAGAAAGCCCTTTCTCTGGAGTCTCTTTGAGTAGTCACAATTGAACCCTGCTGTCATAAAGCCTGACAGCTTTACCCCAACTCATCTGAAGCAGAACCGTGTTCTAATAAACAATTACCTTTACCTTCAAATAACTGTCTCCTGCTTGAAAAATCTTTTCATAATAATAACCCAAATTAATACAGAAAAATAAAAAATATTTATTTAAGAAAATAATTTCTGTGGTAAATGAAAGGGGAAGTATTGTAAATAATTTGTACATGATGCTCCAAAAAATGCTGTAATGTGGGATAGACTGCCTTAAGCTGGTAGATCTTTCATTATGATAAAGAGACAATGCTTTATTAGAAAGTATAGGAAAGGCCTATTTTTAGGTTTTAGTGAACTTAAAAAAAATACCCCATATGTTGTGAATATTTCCAGAAGCCTGGACATCACCTATAAAGGCCTCTTTTCTTGATAGTAGGTGTACTGTTTACATTTCATGAAGCTTTATTGACCAATATGGCTCATATTACTTTAGTTGCCCGAAGTCAAATGTACAAACTTTGGAATTGGTCACAAAGGCAGTTAAAAGTATAGTTCATGGGAACACAAAGGAATTGTATTTCCTCTTTAGAGATTTCCTTGTTGAATCATGTAGAAACTATTGATTATATTTCAAAGGCAGGCAGTTTTTTTAATACATGCCAGTGACTTCATCTGTCTAGAGCTGTCTGAACTTCAAACAGATTTGGGAAATACAGTAGATAAAAGGAATTTATGAGAAATAAATTATGTTACAAAAATGGCAGAAGTCTTCACCCAAAAGAAAGGTCCTTTAAAGGAAAGAATGGAAATAATAACCTTTTCCCTCCTTTTTGATAATGGGGAAGTTCAGAAGTAAATATATGCCTCTTAGTAAATAATTTAAATTAGAGGTTTATGATAATAATTTTCAAATTATACATGAGAATCTGTCCATTTTTCCATATTATTATGAAAATTTATATCCTTTCTTATTTGATTGTGTGTTGTCAATCTTTACTAATTTAGATTTTTCTATCCTGAAAATGCTCACATCTTCAAAAAGTTGATATGCACCTCCCTTACTTTCTCTGATGACATGAATAGAAAGACATGAAGAACTTTGCGGAGGCACTGGTATCTTGTGCAGTGTTCACTGTTTGTAATTCGAGAAAACTCCATCAGCATAATGCATGCAACCAAGAGCTTGACAGCACGGAAGGCATCCTGGGCAGCTGTGCACCCTGCTCTAAGTTAGGCAAAACAGGCAGAAGGAGATGCGACTGCTTTTTCACTAATCCCCTGGGAAAGCAGAGAGATGCAGCTCTCATTCCTACAAGGTCTGGTACTTGTTCCTGGACCTGGCTTCAGGAGGAGACGGAGATGTCAGAGTCCAGGTGTGGGAGCATTGATAAGGAGTGCCAGGAGCAGCCCTTCCCATGGACACAGCTGCAAGCATGTGACATGTTCTTGCAGAAAAGTAGGTACTCATCAAAGTGTTGGCACAAAAATATTCTGAGATCCTAGTAAAGATTACTTAGTGGCAATAAATTTGAGGGTCTTCGTTTTCATCACTCACTAACAAGGTTAAAATTAAAAGGATTTCTGTTAATTAATGAATTAATTGAAAGCACTGAAAAGACCACAGGATTTGAATTAAACATAATCTAGTTTGTTTTGGCGTGGGAGTGAATTTCTGTAAAAATTTAGTTGTGTGGGGATGAAGAATTCATCTTTCTGAACAACATGAAAACAAAGAATTTCCTGAGCTAACTCTAAGGGAAAAATATCTATCAACTATACTATTCCAAATTAATTTGGTTTTATATTACTAAAAGTCCATTTTTCAGGGCTATTAATACCAGGGAATTGTTTCTTCAGCATTATGGCAGCTTGCCTATTTTGGAGGAGGAAGGGACAAAAAACATGGCGTAAAGGAAAAGTACTGTGGCTCTGGGCAGATGGTATTCTCCTGCGGTTTTCCACCTTTCAGCCACTCCCTAGATTTCCTACTTTATCCTCTGAGTATTCAGGCAGAGTGAGAGGCTGTAGGACAATATTAACAGTGGCATTCTACTGGATCCACACTGACTCGATGTGCCCATTCTGCTAGCTCTCCCTGTTGGTTTGACATGGCTGACTTCTTGGTTATGACTTGTTTGTCCACCTAGACTCCTTATTGAGGAAGATTTCCTTTCAAGCGTCATCTACATCCATGAAGGTACCTTTAAGTCTGCTTTTAGTAAAGTAGGTGGTGAAAGAAACTGACCGGTAAAATTGCCATGTTATTGAAAAACCCAGATACACGTATTTTTAGTAAGAGGCAGTACTTCAGATGCCTTTTTACAGGACATTTGTCCTTTGCCTTTGTGACACTGGTTCAGATGGTGCTGCTAAAGAAAAAAATGAAAAGGTGGTAGTCTTATCTTCCAGGACCATTGACAGGTATCTACTAAATTATTAAAGTGGATACAAATGAGTAAATGTCTTGCACATTTGTCCAACACCTCTACCAGATATTATCAAACTACTTCAGGGAAAATGGAAGGATAAAAAATCCCACAACTTCCCTATGACAGGAAGGCAGGAATCTCTCTCTCTGGAATCACTTGGTTATAAGTAATGAGTCCAGGTTGCCTTCTGGCACCCAAAAGTACAAAGGTGTGTACTCATGCTGCACCTCAGTGAAGCATGTCAGAATACTGCCACATGGCTCAGTCTCGCCCCACAAACCCAAAATCACTAAGAGAGCTTTGGG
This sequence comes from Muscicapa striata striata, assembly GCA_030060385.1. Classification (NCBI taxonomy): domain Eukaryota; kingdom Metazoa; phylum Chordata; class Aves; order Passeriformes; family Muscicapidae; genus Muscicapa; species Muscicapa striata. The sequence goes on along the minus strand of JAREIS010000076.1, from coordinate 2,364,068 downwards.
ATCCAAAAGTTATTTGCTGAGTTATCCTAACCCTCTGGCCAAAGAGCAAGATGAGAGGCCAGACTCTGAAAGGCAATCTTGTAAGTCTTGCTTTGGTCCACCAGGTCAGGGAGTAGTTCTGGACAAAAAACATTTCAGAGTTTTACCTTTTATTTCCCACTTTGGGCATTTCAGGCTGTTTCATTTAATGTTCTTCTGGAAACACTTAAAAAGCTGTGAATCTCCAGCCTTCACTCTTACCCAGTCAAAGTTTTTTGTTTTCATTCTCTTTTTTTTTCGACTGTTCTTGTTCCCAAGGTTATAGTCAATTTTCTTCATGAGGTGAGAGATCTGTTATTTCCTAAATGAGAACCTATCCCTCTGCATTAAATGGGTGTAATGTAGGACGTAAGAAGTTGGGACCCTTTAGGATAAGGGGTTTTTTTCCCATTTGCTTCACTGGAACTACAAGGACAGCAATTTGAGTTTTCCTTCACATTTTTACCTCAGAGGTTGGCATGTTAGGATTATGAAATTAGAAAAGCTCTGGTTAGATCTAAAAAGATGGCAAATAAGTACATTAAGTGCATAAAATCCTTCCATGCAACATATATATGTTTTACTTGAGAACAGCATCACTGAATTATAGCACAAGATCAACGTAATTTACACTGCTTAAGTTTGTTCTACCTTGGTTCTACTTATTCCCTCATAGCATAAAATAAAATAAATCTTTATATGTTTCTCAATAAATGTACTCCTGACATCTTTCTTATCAAATCAGTCTGACACTTTTCCCTTTCAAGCCTGACATGCCATTAAATTGATGTGTAAAAATTTTAAAAGCCTCAAAACCCAGCTTATTTTACACATTTCTTAATGGTATAATGTAAAATTGGCTTTTAAAAATTGAGACACTCTTATCACATGTTTTAATTCTCTGTCTTTAAGGGGTGCAATGTTTCATTTTTAATCTATCATAGTGACTGTTTCACTCATTAGTTGCTGTGTCTGTTGATGGAAATGTATAGCCACTGTAACCATGAAAATTCAACATTCTTCCTACTGCCTCAGGATATGTTTATTTTGAAACTAGAACTACACTGCACTTCATTCATACAATATTTACATGGAGCTAATTATGGATACCATGAAATTTATAGCCTTAATAATAATGTTGACTATTCCACCTACAATTTGATAATTTCTTGGTTTTCTTCTAAAAAAAGTCTTTGTTTTGCATTCAAAATAAGTTACATCTAATATGCCCTAAAGAAACCCAGTGTCAATGAGTGTAATGAATCTAATAAAAAATCCATGAATATGAGGGTTTTTTTATGGGAAAGGTTTAGAAGTTCTGAAAAGAAACCAGCAACTATCTCTGTCACCCTTTCTTTTCAAGAAATTGTATGAGAAATAGATATGGCTTTCAAAGCCTTTGAGCTTATGTGCTGTTGGATAAGATATGGGAAATGGCAGAAGTAATAATTCCCAGCAGATGCAGCCAGGCCACATTATGTCAATGAGTAAGTGCGATTAGGTAGCAGAACTTGAGTGAAAAATCAGGGTTACAAGCAGCCCTTTTGGGCTATGTAGTAATACTCTTGCCGGTGTTGAGTGAAGTCATCAGCATATTAAAAAAATGAGACTTGATCTGTGTACAGAGATACACCCAGAAACAAATAAGTTGTGTTTCAAATCCTGGCACAATACAGTAACTACAGTTATTGAGGAGTGTAATTGTGTTTAAATGATGGCTCCCAAATCTCTCCAGGGACATTTCCTCATGCAAGCACATTGTAGCAAACATATCTAGAAGCCACAAAGCTTTGATTGTCTAAGTAATTACAGTAGCCTCATCAAGCTGGAAACATTTCTTTTATCATCACAACAAGAAACAGTCTTAGACACAAAACTCCATTTGTGTAGCATTAGGAAATGTAAGGGGTTGGAATGTCCTATACTTTGCTTTAGGATTTTCCATAGTATTTGTCAGAGTTACTTTTCACTCTACAGTCTTCTACATACATTTACTGATTTACCCCAAGTGAATAAAAACACACAATAACCATAAAATATCTATTGTCTTGTGAAAGGGAATACAACACACAACAATTTCTCTTCAATCACAGTGAAAAAATATATAGTCTCTCAATATTACTATCATGACAACTGTTACAGAGTAGTATTTTCTTCATCTCCATATCTTTTTTAGGATGAGGCAGAAATAGTTTGGTTAGTTCCTTGGTTTACTGTTTTGCCTTTTTTTTTTTTTTTTTTTTTTGCACTTGTGTTCATACTTAAGTGGGTGTGTTAATAATTTTCTGAGATAAAATTAATTTAGAGAAATTAATTTGGCATTTAACTGTCTATTTGATTGGTTTGTGGTTTTTTTTTTTTTTTTTCAAATGTAAGCTCTCCAGTAAAGAGACAGTATGTGTAAAATTTCTGTCTATAGCAGTAAGATTTCTTTTAAAATATATTTTTACCTAGTGCGACATAAACTGGTGAGGACCAAGGAGATAGACCATAACTCATAAGACAGGTGTTACCCTTTTGTGGAGAAATTGATTATGCCCTGGCATACTACTCTCTGGGTCTCTTTAGAGAACCATGAGCTAGACACCCAAAAGAGAGTGTTGAGCCTTCTCCAAAAATTCTTAGTAGGTGCTATCAGCCTTGGAGTAAAATTTCATGAGGAACAGATACCAGCCACTACACACTTAGAACTAAATCATGCTGCAAGCAACCTATTTTCTTCTTCAACAATGCTAAACTGGGCCTATGTCTTTCATCTGGGCAATTTTTTTCAACTCTTCTGCTTCAGATAAGCCAACATTAGGACAATTCTAATTTCATTTTCATGAAAGAAAAGATTATTATTTTCAGTACAGCATTAGAAATATAACTAAAAAAGGACATCCCATAATGTACAGCCTGGTCCGTTTCTCACCTGAGGAAGATTTTAGGTAAGCGAATGAGTGTTTAGTTTTCCTAAACTAAACTGTTTAGGAAAATTAAACTAATATTGCGTATTCAGAAAAAAAAAAAAAAATTGTCTGCACACCTCATCTGCCCGTCTTGTTCTAGCTGTGAGTCAAAGATTATTTTAGGTTCTTTTTGATACAACCTTCTTTTTCCTAGAACCAACAAGTGCTGTGCTTTTGGTAAGCCTTGAAATGCATTGTTAAAAGTTAGTCTAGCTGCCACTGACTGACATTCTGAAAGGGACAATGCTGGGATGCAAATTATCCACAAACTGGTGATCAAATTCTTCATTTGATTATTTTTATTACAAGTTGATTTTCATTTTGATATTTTCACAAGTCATAGGAACCATAACCTTTCTGATGGTCTTAGTAGGTATGCTATATAGTTATTTCTTAACAAAGATCACAGATAGCACATTTAAAAAGAAAAAAAAAAGCTCTCTAAGTTGGCCTCTTGCATCCCACTCTTTCTGGGCAGGTTTGGATTTGAATTTTGGTGTTAAAAGTTATGAGAAGAATCTGGAATTGGATTTGATTTCTTAGGGAAAGGTTGTCTGCAGACGAGGATCATGGGTATTCACAGTGATAGGATGATTAAAGAGAGCTTCCTATGGCTTGACAGATCTGGAATTTTTCCAATCAGCCATCAGCCATGAAGTTTGCAGACACTTGGATTATCACGAGCAGTTGCTGGAGACACAATTGGATCTGACACAGTGGGAAACACAGTAAGCTGACCAGAGAGAGGTAGAAGAGAAAGGATTTTCTGTTAGAAGTTCAGTAAGACTTCACTAACTGAACAGAATTAGCAGACTAATACCAGGTGGCCTTATAATAGTTGAGGAAATTACAGATCGGAAGACTGGTGTCCACTTGCATTTTCCCTCCAACATTTCTATTTGTGCAAGCACAGCTGACTTTTTATAGACAGGCAAGTTACTAATCATACGTGCTGGAGAGAGGCAGAGAAAAATAATGCGGTCCTCAGAGATTTGCCTCACCTTTGTGTTCTCTAGTCATGGCATAATTAAAAGCACTAATAAAGTCTCTCTGTACTTGAGGCACTACTTAGATATAGCCTTTCACTCAAAAGGAAATCAGAAAAGAGAAATGCAAAAATAATCCACATCCAATGTAGAATTTTCCTTTGGGGAAGTCTCAAGTAATTTTGTGTTTTATGTGTCTCTCCAGCCAATTATAGGCATTCACTCAGCTGCTTAGGTCTGAATTTGTCAGGTTTCTAGTGTAATATATAAATCTGTTCCTGCTTGACTCCAAAACCACAGCTGGTTTTGATCAGACTCCTATAAAAAGGAAATTTCAATTAGCAGTGATCCAAACATATTCTGGAGGTATATTTTTACGGCTGCTTGACGAATAGCACTCTTTGTTTGTAAGGGTGCGTGTGACTCTCAAATTCAAGGCAGCCAGAACTGTGAGTCATCACCACAAGCACAGTACTTTGTTGCAGAGGTCACATTCTGCCAAAACCAGAGGAATTAGCTAGCCAGATTGAATTAGCAGCTGAAACACATTAATTTATGCTACATAAATGTTATTGTGGCCCTGTGGGCGAGTACTTAGGTCATATGCCTTATGAACTATTTGCACCAAAAGGCTTTCCAGCTGTAAATCAGCTTCGAAGCACAGTTCTGCAAAGCATTCATGGCTCTGCACTGCGCTTTCCCCTGTCTGCGCTGATCCCATCTCTTGGCATGCCGACTGCTCCCATTCTGCACGTGCTTTGCAGGATTTCCTGCAAGAGGAGTGGATCAGCAGCCAGAGCAGAGCTCTGGTCCAGCTGAGAAGCTGAGCCCTGGCCAGTCGCCGATGACGTTTGCGGGCAGCTGTGGGTTTGTGGCTCCAGGCATCTGGCAGCAGGCAGGGCTGCTGGAGCTGGTGCAGCTGTGTGGTAAATGGAAACCTTGGTATCTCAAGCACATTCATAGCCCAGCCCTTGACAAGACTGTTTCTCTTCTGAGGGAGGAGGAGAGTTAGATACACTTTTGGCCACATCATTTCAGAGTGAGAAAAAGTAGAAGTGTTTTCTTGCTTCAAATTATGGTACTGAGGACACATGCCAAGAAAGAATTATGCATAAAGATAGTGTTTTAACTTGTTTTTATGTGTTTGGATATGTCTCTGCCAAAAATCTGACAGACCCTCTTTGTTGCAGCTTTTCCATCATGAAGCCACTGACTGCACCCAGCAAACATTTAATAAATAATGAAGTAATTGGGGGCATTTAGTGTTGTCTGATCATGTCAGCCGTTGCATGTAATGCACTCTGCTTTCCAGCAAGTCAGGTAAATGCTACAGCAGTGTCAGAAGGGATGCAGTGTAGGTCTCCAGAGAGGGAATAGTCTTTTTAAACAAACATATTTTGCTCAGACCACTAATTCCATCTTTATTTTGTTGGTTTTTTTTTTTTTTTTTTTTTTTTTTTTTTTTGAGGTATGCCTGCCTTTGCACAAAGGATTTTTGTTTTACTATTCAATTTTGTTCAGCTCAGCAAGCAGGCACTTGCACCACTGCTACTGTGATGCTGAATCACACTGCACATATATTTTCCCCCCCAGAGTGCCTCAACACGTCTCCTCTTGTTTTTAAATGTAGTACAGCCAGCACCTTTATTGCATATCTCCATTGTTCTCAATGACACAACAGCCCTGTTTCGGATTCTGGACTGTAACCACTTTTACTCAGGCTCCGTGGTTTCTGGGCTTGTTGATTTAGGAATCTTGGACATTAATCATGTGGTGTAAATGACATTTTTCTTCATGCTGAATATTTCAGCAGGATCACAAAAGGAATGTTTTTATAACATTAAATATTCATAAAATCATGCTAAAATAGTTAAGAGGATGTGAAATATATGAAGATTTAAAAGTATAAATATTTAATATTTCAATAGATTTTCATACAATTTTTTTTTTCATGAACCTAGTGCGGTTACCATACAGCTGTTATTTGAATAGGGAAACTATTATTCTTTTAAGTGTTTTCTATTATAAATTAAATAGTTTATCTAATAGCAATTTTGTTTTGCCTAGCTTATGAAAAAGACAAAATATTGAGGTCTGAGAACTGCCAGCCCTGCTTGTGTGAGTGATCTCCATTCACCTGGCTGCTGAAATGCTCCTGTGTTGACTGCTTTTAGTGCAGGAACCCATTTTACCCATTTAAAGGCTTGCAAAACAGCTGTTAAAACTCCCAGAGTGTAATTTTTATGCATAAATACCTTTTCCTGGAAAGTAGATAAATTATCATCTGAAGTGAGGTTGATTTTCAACAATGATGAATCCATATGTTTCCCATTAAACCTGTCTTCCGAAAACTCATGGTAGGAAGAAAAATATATTAATCTTTTTTTCTTTTCTTTCAAATGTATGTCCCATCTTAGTGTGAGACTAGAACCTCTGCGTGTAGCATGGGGTGGCAATGGTTATGTGTTTCCTAAGAAATTGTTTAATCAATAGAAGCGATAGACTAGATGTTTGCTATGTTTCGTTAATTGGGTTAAGGAAGTAGGGATATTTATGACTATTATTTGGGAAGCTGTGTGAAAAGATAGGCAGGCAAACCTCTATAATCCACTTACAACTCACAAAAGCCAAAGGGCTGAACAAGCCTATTAAACAAGCTATACCGCCTGTCTGTTTGGAGGAGCTGTTAAATCATGAATCTCTGCACAGTACCTGAGGCAAGTCTGTTAAGAAAGATGTTTTGTAGCAGATTTCTGTTCTATTAAGTATGGACAAAAAGTGGAATAATTTAAAATGTGTCAATAACTCAAGGCAAAAATGGGTAATGCAAGAAGCAACATCTTCTTGTAGTCAAGCATACCCAGTGGTAACTAGTAGGTGGGCTGCTGCTCATGGAATCAGAAATAATTTTTTTGATAGAATATGTGGAAGATTTTTAGCAAAAATATCTCCCACTGCGGTTTGTTATTGTGGTGTCTCTCTGGAATCCAGATTGCAGCTTTAAATATGGAAATTATAATTATTTTCTGTCACCATTTCCTAGGAGAGAGACAGAAAACTTGGCTTCATTTTCAGCTGGGTGAATCTATAGCACGGAGACATTTTCACATTTTATTACTGGAAGGGAATGCACAGTTTCTTCACCTCTTCAGGGCATACGTACTTCTGGATGTGGTCTCTGCAATGCAGTGCACTGACAAGAGTAGGTGGTGACAGTGGTTTAACATGGTGTTTCATGGATTCTGATGACTTGCCTCATGCTCCCTCTCACTGATGGGGTCACATTGCCCTCAGCCCTAGACTGTGCACTCATGAGTAGAATCTATGTGTGCTACAGTCTGCTTCTGATGGCACATTCCAGTCTGTGAACACACACCATTAACTTGGTCCAAGTCCTCCTCTTTCAGCTATATTGCATCCATGGCAGAGGTTTCTCCAAATCCATGCTGTTGACTTTGTTGCTTTGGACTGGCAAGCGTGCACCAGAGAGAGCACACAACATGGGCCAGGCCTGGGACTGCCTTCTAAACAGTAAGCACGGACAGAGAAGAAAAAAAAAAAAAAAAAAAAGTATATATGTATATATGTATATATGTATATATGTATATATGTATATATGTATATATGTATATATGTATATACGTATATATATATGTATATGTATATGTATTTATATGTATATGTATATGTATATGTATATATAATTCAACAGATAGGTTTTGCTGATTATCTCTAAGGGATGAAATCCACTAGCCTGACATTATGTTCCCCTTTTCAAAATCAATATTTCCACCTCCTGGCTGTAAAATGCCCCATGGCACTTTCTTCAGTCGTGTTTTCTCTGTGTCCTTCCTGATGCTTTTCATGGATATTGCTTGAACGAGGAGAGAAAAACACTCCAAGAAGGGTGGGGAAAAAAGGTAGAGGCCTATGCTAATTGAATTGTCTAGTGATGAGGCAGAAGCTTTAATTAATTGCTCTGTATTTAGTAATTTTTGGCAGTTATGATTGATTTATTATGTGTTACAGTGGGTCTTGATTTACTCCATCGCATTTATACTACTGCTTATTTTTGTCACTTTCGTGTGGCATATTAATCATAGGTTCTTGTGGTGTGCAGTTTTTGATTTACATTGTGCAAAACACACTCTCTACGACTTGAAACTTGGTATTTCAATATGAAAGCAATCACTCCAAGATTTACTGGTTTAGCAAACCACAGAGTTTGTTAAAATGTATTAAGAGTTTTTTTCTAGGAATGATGGTCTCTCTCTGCAATGAATTTTCAGATAGGTAATTCTGTATCATATCAATTAATTGTGTTTATGTTTCTTAATACACTTGCCTTGAATCCTATGCCAATAATTTCAATTCAAAACAAAATCAAAAGTCCTAGCAATTTTAAGATTTTGAGATTTATTCACTTTGGTCCTGTATTTTAGCCTAGTGGAAGTGGGTTTATGATGCATGTTAATTCACAGTGAAGAAAAATGTTCCTAGGGTGAAAATTAAGTTTAAAAAGAAAATGAAGCACAATATGATTGTGATGTAAGGTATCTGAGATGTTAAGTGTCAGGACTTGTGTGTCTGCTTGAGAGATCAATGTACTTGTTTAGCTCAAAATACTAATAAATTATTACAGAGGCCACTCAATAGAAAAATCATCTCATCCACAGAAGCATTGAAGTGAGTATTCTGAATCCTAATAAATTTCAGTATATTCATTGTGTCAAGCACACTGACAAGGTCACCAAATGCAAAGGAGGTGTTGCAAATATTTTTAGTGTGTTCATCACATAAAAGTGATGAAAATGTTCATGATATTTCAGGAAGAAATTAGGTGACAGCTGGAAATTCAGAAAAGCATTTAAATACTTTAATTATTGTGCATCTTTTTGGTGGCAATAATTAGTGTGGAATTTCTCCCTTTGCAAACATTTGTTTATATTTGTTTTATATGTATTTTCTGAAGGTAATTGGTGTATTTTAATCACAAGTAATATGTTTAACGTTACAAACTACCCTTGATTTTCCAAGCTTCTGTGAAACTAAGCGGAATCTGATCTTGTTTGCATAAACTTAATAATAATGATATTAGTATCAAGCTGATTTCAGTGGAGTTACCACTGATTTCTTTTCGGGTCAATATCCAGCTCCTGTTGGTAAAAGAGTCTGCCTTTGTTATAAAATTTTTGTCTGCCTATATTATAGAATGGATATTTTCATTTTCTTCTGTTTGTTTTAGAAAGAGGTTTTTTTTTTTTAGTATTGTTTCGAAATCTTGTTTTTATTACTTTCTCTTTCCTTTAGAACAAGCTCTCCTCTTTATCTTGCCAACCACAAGAGAGGAAAATGCATCCTGGGCTGCATTAAACGCAATGTAGGCAGCAGGGAGGGAGAGGGGATTCTTCCCCTCTACTGATGGGACCCCACCTGGAACAATTTACACAGCCTGGGGACACAACACAGGAAGGACAAGGACCTGTGGGAATGGATCAAGAGGAAGGACACCAAGATGATCAGAGGGATGGAGCACCTCTCCTATGAGAAAAGGCTGAGAGACTGGGGGCTGCTCAGCCTGGAGAAGGGAAGGAGACCTTATAGCATCCTTCAGTACCTAGAGGGAGCCTGCAAGAAAGCTGTAGGGGTCTTTTTCGTGCCTCCCCACTGCAGGAAATGGAATGGTATGATCTTTAAGGTCTCTTCTAGCTCAAACCATTCTTTGACTCTATTATTCCATGTTCTTTGGTCCTGCACTTTTGCAAAATATAGTCTTGGTTGGCAGGACAGGCTTGAGGCCCTCTTACCCAACAACTTTCCTTGCTCCTGCCACCAGTGTACACCCCTGCTGCCTCACCAGTTGTTCTGGATGGCCATCCATGTGACTTTGAATGGACAGCTGGTACAAACACTTTTAAATACACATTTTAGTTTTGTTGGGTTTTTTTTTCAAAAGATAATTTCTTCAGTACAGTTCTGCCCAGCATAGCCAGTGGGAGCATGCTGCAGCAAGGGTGTGATATTCAGAGCTAGTACTGCTAGCAGAGGCTATTTTTTGAAAATAGTCCTACTTTCTACTAGAATTTTATAAGAAGCAATGTATAATGGCTAATAGCAAAACTATTTCTTAAATAAAAAATAAAAACCTAATAGATCTGGAACTTGGTATCAGGTAAATTTTGGGTGGAGGAAATCAAACAGAAATGTAGTTTTAGCCTTCACTGTTAGGAGCCCAGCGACATCAGATAGATGCAAAATATGGGTCAAATTTTGGCTGTGTATAGGACCTTTGTGGTTAAGAAAAGGATGGTAGAATCTCAGTGCTGACACTGCCAAAAGATGGTCAGACTCTGATTGTTTGGATTTCTGATGAGTTTGGGTACTTTGAATTAGAGAAAATTGAATTAGTGACAACAATGTTTGAAATTTCAGGTATCTTAGATTCCCAGGATCCCAACTGGTGGATCTTGAGCCTACATTTTTGTGGTGGGGTGACTGTTTGGTTGCCAGATGCCCAGCTAGTCCTGCTCACCAGGGCAGAGGGAGCAAACACAATGAAAGAGATTGTGGGTCAAGATAAGGGCAGGGAGAGATCACTCACCAACTACTTCCATCAGCAAAACAGACTCAGCTTGGGGAAATTAAAATAATTTATTATGAGTTTACAATAATGCAAGATAGTGAGAAATAAAAAAAATCTAAAACCACCCTACCCCCCCACCCACCCTTTTTTGCAGGCTTGCTTTGACTTCACTCCTGGTTGTTCTACCTACCCCAGCAGCACAGGGGAATGGAGAATGGGGGGTTCAGCAACTTTTTCCTCTTCCTAAATATGTTTTGTTCCTCTTCCTATATACATTATCCCAGAAGCACTACAGCAGCACATTGAGGGACTTAGCTTTGGCTAGCAGCAGGTCTGTCTTGAAATTGGCTCTATTGGACATGGCTTTTGGTGTCCTGCCATAGAAGGCACCTCTGCAGCCCCACCTCCCTCTACTACCAAAACTTTGCTACATATGCTCAATGAGATAGAGGAGTAAACACATATTCTGCTATTTATTGTGTCCACTGCTTCAAGTAGAAAGCATCAGGGCCTGTCTTTAAACACTAACAGATGCAAAATAGGCAGCAATAAAATAAAAAGAGAAAAAAGTCTGTGGAGGTAAGGAAGACTGAAGTTTGAAGGGTTACCTCCATTTTGTCTAGTTTGGAGGGCTCAGTTCATTTTTTTTTTTTTTTCAGTTGGTGTAATCAAATTGAGGCCTACTAGAGAAAATGAAATGAATAGTATCAACATTGAAAGACTTAGGAGCTGTGAAGTGTGGGTTTAAATCTGTGAATTCTAATTTCCGGAAAGCCTTTTGGACAAAACAGCATTGAGTATTATAGCTTACTCTTCTTTTCTAGTTAGAGTATATAATTATCTATCTTTCAGCTGTCAAAGACATTATAAATAGGAACCATCTTTTGTATTGTTAATGAAAGCATTTTGAATTTTTTTTTTTTTTTGATGAGTGAATGAAACACTAGAAAAATGCAGAATTACAAAGGTAACATCAGGAAATGCGCATAGCTGGAAGGAAATATCAAGAGCTGGGAAGAAAGGAAAGCACTGGGAAGAAATCTGCTGGCACTGAGGTATTTGACTGTTACTTCTTCCAAAAACAGCAGTAACTCAGGCATTGAATACTAGGTTGAAATCCAATTGTAGCTGTGAGAATAATGTACGTATAACATGTGAGGCAACCTTTTTTTCCCATTCCTTCCCCTCAAAGGTTCTCTGGTTTTGAAAATATGCCAATCCAGATGTGCAACGTCTTGACCTAGTTGATTGCTTTTATGAATCATTAGATAAAGGCTGGGAAAAAAGAATTAAAGTAAATTGCAGCTAAATCCCGGTCATATATACTGGAAATGGCTAGCATTTTTTACCTATGTGAAGTATGTCTAATGTAGATAGTTTATAACAGTTCTGCAACTTCTTACAGTCCCCTCTTCTTTCAGAGGTTCTAGGTTCTAACCGAATTTGAGTATTGTCAGGAGAATAACTGTTTGAGAGGTTTTGTAAACAGTCTTAACTGAAAAGCAATGAATAAATTTAAAGAAAGCTCTCCCTGCTTATAACTCAATGATTCTCCAATTATTTCCTCATTTTACCTTAAATTGATGCACTCTCTTGATTTACTGTCAAGTAATCAAGAGATTTAAGAAGGTTGCACAAAACTTAATTTCGTAAAATGTTGTGCAATTTCTTTGCTGAGATAGATGTATGTATGTATTGACAGTGACTTTTTTTCTCCCTCCCTTGCACAAATGGCAAGAGTTATATTTAGGTGTGCTGAAATAAATAGTAAAAAACCATGGGAAATAGGCAGCTTTCATTTTTCCTTCATGGCAAACTTATTCCAATGGTATTGACTCAAGCTAAATTATTGGACGATCTCCTTTTTATTTCATTTTTTGCATTATTTGTTGACATGTCAAGTTTATCTCAATTAGGGAAAACGGGTTTCTATATTTGTCTTTAAGCCATTTCAGCATTAGATTTAAAAATGACAAATTACTTCTATATTGATATAGAGTGAAGATAGTATGTAGTAGGTCATATGATTTATATTGATCTGATGAACTGTGGTATTTAATCTGCAAAATGTTTGTCTGGTTTTTTTAATGCACATGTTTTCTATGTGTGATTTGATTTTGCATATAAATAAGGTTATTCTGTAATAATAATTCATAATGCAATTTATATAATTTCCAAATCATACTTTTAAAATATTTTAAAATTGTAAGTGAAAAGTTTGATCTTTTTTTTATCATCACATTTCACCCTTTCTAGGAAATCACAGATCTAATATTGAGAATAAATGAAATACAAAAGGGAAGACCTTACAAAAGCTTGAGAAGATCTTCAAATAAGTAAGAATTATAAACACAAATTCCAATGTCTTTCTGGGGCATTTATCTGCATGGGCCTTCTGAGGTAAGACCAGTACCTTCTATTTTCAACATCCTTTTTAAGACAGAACATACTGTAGTTTTATTTTAGAGCACCACTAATGCATGCAGAATTGTTTCAGCGCTGCAGACTTATTTTTACCATGCTGGAATGATTCAGTGTTAATCACCTTTTTAAAAGGAGAAGGGAAAGCAAACATGGTGTTTGCTGAGAACTGGTGAAGATAAAATTACTGGGCACGAACTCAGGATGACATTGGTAGGTAACAATCCGTTTATTTTCACCTGACACTTCAAATAATGTAATTTGATACTGAAAACCTGATCAGTTTTAAACACAAAAAAAAATCACTCTTTGTTTAGCAGACTTGGAGCAGATGTAGACGGAACTGTGTTTATTTTACTATAGTTCATAAAGCAGCTGAATCCATCAGATAGGTTCATATTGTATCTGTAATATGTCTTACCTATAAGAACATTTAAGGACAGATAAATCAGTAAATTGATTATTTTGTTAATCTAATCTAATCTAAAGCCCTGTGGAGTAAATTTCCCTATTCCTATGCAGCATATGAAGGGAATTTTCACACTTCAGGAGAATTATATTTTCTGGGAAGTCTCGTTTTTGGCAGGCTTGCTTTGTCTTATATGAGAAGAAGCTTATGTGTATACTATGCATGTTTATGTATATATAACATAGAGTTAAGTGAGCAGTTATAAGTACATCTGCAGATGTCATAGTGCACCTGAAAAAAAGCAGAAATGAACATAAGTCATGACCCTGCTGTTGACATGCTTTATCTTCACTTTCTCTTCCTTCCTCCTTTGCTTTTGCAAAGGAATGGGGTTTGGATGTGTGCAATTAGATGATAGCATTAGTTCCATGCTGCCACTGTCAGGGGCATGAAGTCAATCTGCACCACTTCCACGCTCAGGTACTCGGGTCTCTCTGCAGCTCCTTCTGTGGCCATGCTTTGAGCTGCTGGCTCTGCATGATGTGTTCACTTCTGCTCTTTTGTGTGCTTTCTGATATGGAAAGCTTGCTTCTCCACATGTGTTCTCCTAGTGAATGATGAAACACATTACTGCAATGATGCAATTCTTTGTAATTATGATGCAGCAAATGGTATTAGAAGATTTTCAAAGAGCCATTCTTAGGGGAAAAATCCATCTTACAGAAAAAAAAGAAGAAAAAATAGGAAAAAAAAGAAAAGGAAAACATTTTAAAAAAAAGCTAATGCTTGACTGTAAGCTTATGCAAAATGCTAGAATTGCACCCCAATGCCTCTTTGTACTTCTGCGGTATAGGTGTGACTATGCTGACACTTTCTTTCTTAGTAATATTAGACTAGTGCTCCCTAAACTCTGAGCAGAATATTAAATCAGATCTGATTAAATTGAGTTCCCTTGATAGAGCAGAAGATTGCTTAAACCTTTCTAATTTGTGACCTATGATTGTGCTCAGTTAAATGTGATATTAAGGTCAAGGTCTAACATAAAGTCACAGAGTACACCACAAATTCATTACTACATTTTAATTCATGTAGTGACACATCTAAGAACATGCTTCTTTACCTTTGACCCTCAGTTGTAAAGGAAATCCATCTGCTCTTACTAGGTTATGCAAACCCCTGGAGACTAGATTGCCAGGACCGTTAAGGATAAAGAAGGTCATAATAAGGAGACATCTGTATAAATACTCTGTCATTAATATTCTCCTTCATAATGAATGTCGGCAAAAAAATAAGGACCACAATCAACAATGTCTCATGACAACTTTCAGAGCAGAGAACACATTGAGGGGTATTTATAACATCCATTCCACTTTGGAGCCTTGCTTGGGTACAATTAAGTGGACCAAATAAAGCAGCTAGATTTCCTCCCAGTTAATAGCGACAGGTACCATCAAGGCAGTGATTCACCACGAGTTAGATGCTGAGGAAGCAATACAAAAACTATCTTTGTTCTGAAAAACAATACATGTCAACAAAATGGACACTGAGCAGCAAGAGGAAAAACTAAAGGAGAAATTATGGTGACAATTAGAAATTATTTTATGGTAAGAAGTCCTGTCCATGTTCTTTTTATGTGCATCATGCTTATTCTCTATATGAGTGTTTTCAAAGGTTAAAGAAGGAGAATTTATGTTTTCTTTGCAGTAGCTATTCAGCTGCTACAAATGTTATGTATTTGGTTGTATCTTGTTCTTTAGCACTGTCAACCACCTGTCAATCTTCATATTTGCAAAAGAGAAAACATACCAGCCACCCCACTGTGCTGAATGTGACAGCATTGTAATGTCAGAAGACCGAGAGACAGGTGATGGTTTATGATAGAAATAAATCTTTTATGAGAGCAAACTTGGGAGAATTGCAGGCTTTTGTACAGAATATATTGCTGTGCAGCTATCACTGACAATCTTCTCAAATGCATCAGTTCCATAAGGCAAGGTTTTTATTGTGTCTAATCATGTATTGAGTCATTGGGGGAAAAAAGGAGAAGATATATGCTCTTTGTATCTTTATAATATGCAATATATATGTGTATATCAATATATTTTTGTCTTCATAGATATTTGAAAATAATTAGACTCATTTAATGATCCTTAAATTGACTCACACCTTTATGGTACAAGTCTGATCACAACACAACATGCAAGAGTGTTTCTGTGCATTGTGTTGTGAAACGGGACATGATGCTTTCTAGATAAAGATTTTAATGTGAATGGGAGGACTTGAAGTTAAATTTGGTTTGACCTGTAAACCAAATGATCTTGTATTTCTTGGTATACAGTGGGGTGTTGCATTTTTGGGCTTCTTTTAATATGTTGCCTGTAGTTAGGTCACAGAATCATTTCAAGTTGTTTTTCTGAATATGTGTAAGAGAGTCATATCCTCCCCAAAAGCCACACATCCTATAGGCAGCTAAAATAATTTGAAGAATTTTATTATGAGATTTAATCTTCAAAGTTATGTTATTCCACAATAAAAATAATCATTAAGAATCATATAAAACTCAAAAGCCTCTGATAGTTTTTTGTTGAAAAAGCCTGGATATATGTGAAGATTTCTGATGCAGAAAGCCAGAATGTCATTAGAAACCTAGCAAATATAGTTACAATTCTTTACTCCCCTCAGCTGCTTATCTTGATATTTTTCAGCACTTTTGTCATTCATTTACTAGCTTGACCACACATAAAATTATGATTACAAACCCCACCTACTTTTTTCCTCTTTAAAATGGGAATAATTTAAGTTAAAATGAGTGCTCAAGGCAGTCAGTTCCACAAATATACAGCCTTGGTAAGAGAAAAAAGAAATTATTTTTCATCTCCTCAAAAGTATTATGCGATTCTATGTTACCCTTTCCCCTTCTTCCTATAATGATGATATTTTTCCTCTTTCATATTGCAGTTGCTTATTTGACCAGCACAAATGCATTGTGCTGTATTTGGTTATGCCTTTACCATGGATTCTTGGCAAGGGTCAGCACACAGTCATGCAACCCAAAGGGCAGACCATGGGTGACAGGGTCCTTGTTAGCAAGGTAGTCCTACGGCAGGTAAATGGTTTAGATTGCAGCAGTGGGTTTTGAGGTCCACACGCTGAAGCCAGGACAAGGATCTGCAAAGTGAACTTAAAATGCAGCTATTTCTTTTTATACTGGGGGAAAAAACCCAAAACCAACCAAAACCAAAATATTCTACATCTCACATGAAAACCTGTGCCAAAATCCTGCAGAAATACCTCACAATTCTGTCCAGCTGCATAAGGGCAGTGCTCAAGTGAACCAAAAGACATTTCTGCCTTGCATGTGACATCTGTTTTAGTCTCATGGCACTGAGTTGGAGTGCAGCAAAGAAAAGAATGCAATGACAGCCAGACACCTGGGAAGGATCCTCGTCTAGCCTGGTCACAGTTGATCTTAGTGTCCAATTAATTCCATCTACCAGTCCTGGAAAGAGAAATATATTATTTCATACATTCTTTTGCCAAATAATTCCCGCTAGAAAAGTAGTTCTGAAGCTCTGTAGACTTCAGCTCTTTTGTAAAGTGGCTGAGTTGTGTTTCCTGTCCATTGTGTTTGAAGTAAAACCTCAAATTTTGTTTTTTTGCACAAACACATGGTTTCAGAGACATCTTTCTGCCTCATTTTTTTAATAAAAGGTATGATGAAAAGTCAGGGGAAGGAGCAGGAAGAAGGGGATTTCTTAACCCAAACAAATTCCCTCATTCACATTTTTTTACCACTCTGTTTATTTGCATGTGGTTTTTCACGCTTTTTTAAAAACCCTCTCAGTCCCGTCTGGCAGCAGCACAAAATGTCTCTTCCCAAAACTCCCACTCTAGGAATGCTGTGCGATGCCAAAGCACAGGATGTGTTAATGTGAAGGCCAGAGCTCTGCTGTCAGTTCATCCCCTGCCAAGCCTTGGTCTCTGAAGCACGGACACAGGAATGGACAGAAGTCAACAGACACAGCTCAGATCAATACTCAAAGCTTTCAGAGCTATCCAAGTGGTCCAAATGCTCATCCAAGTGACCAGGCATCTGAACAGACCCACAGTAGTGCTCATGAACCTGCTCCAACAGCTCCCTGGAAGTTTTGTAGGCTTCAGAGCTTTCACTTTCCACAATTTCCCTTCTTCTTCCCTTTTGCTAGAGGTTCTGCCTGCTTCTGTTTGCTCACCTGTGCAAAGGTGAGGTGAGGGTGACCTCTCCCTGTGTGGCTCAGCTGTGCTGTGGCAGGAGCAGGGGCTGGGCTTCCCGTTCTGCTGGCATTGGAGCTGCTTCCTGCATTTTTGCAGGCTGTGTGAACTTGAGCAACTAATATATTCCTCTGACATCAAACAGTGCTGTAGCCTGTTGGTATATTTATTTATACAAGAGAATTTGCTATGAGATCCCATAAAGGGAACTGCTAAAGAACAGATCTCCCTTTTTCTAGGTTAGTGGCCTGGCATCCTTTTTTTTTTTTTTTATTTCATACACAAGCCCTGTCTAGCCTGTTGGACAGGCAGAAGTCTGTCACCAGAATGGTTTTAAATATAATAATCTGAGCTATATTAATGGCTGTAAGATAAAGTCTGGATTTCACTATACCTAAGTCTGTGTAGGAATTCTTTTCCCACATTGAAACTGAAGTCTCTCCAAATGGCCACCGTTCATTTGAGTTGGTTCAAGCTGAGCAACAGAAGAGGATAATTTAGGGAAACAGAGTTAAATTGCTATTTACTCACAGATTTCCCAGTGAAAATAACCTATATTTCTCTCAGTATTTTAATAAGTGGAGGAAATTAGTAAGAATCTCACTGCAGCTAAGAATAGTTTTTAAATACCTGTGTACTTGTAATTAATTTTATAAACATCTATTTCTATTTATATATATTATTAAGATTTAATTTGATCCAAAAATGACGTATGCAGATTGCTCCTCTGTTATATCCATTTTCATTTCTAGATATTAGACTAAAAAACAGACTAGGAACCAGAATCTAAAATACTAAATGTGACTAGTTAATTGCAATTTCACAAGGAAAATGGGAGCCAAAACTAATTCATTGAAAAGTAGTAGGTCTTAATTTTTAATATTAGTTTTTTATTTGATAATATGGAAACAAAATTGTGCAGAAATGTTTCAGCTGTACATTCCAGAGGATCTTCACATTTAGAAACTGTGATAATAGGACAAAAGTATTTCTCTTGGTAGTAAACCTGTAGCAAACGTGTTATTCAAAGGCTAGGAAATTGAATGACACTTTCTGGAGAATAATATATATAGTACAATCTCAAAGAGATTTTTGGAGACTAAAAAAGGACTTAAAAGCATATTTTTGGATACAGGTATATAAAACTCTGTAAAACCTCTTGTAGAAAGCAATATTTACTATTTCAAATATTTTAATATTTTAACATTTTTGCTCAAGATTGTACCTTTGAAAAGCCAGTTTCACTCTGAAAGATGGTGTTGAAAATCTCTTTTAGGTCTTTCTTTTGCACTTTACTTCTCCCTCACTCCATGTTCTGTCACTCAGATTGCCCTATTAATTTGTTGCCCCTGCTGAAAGGCTACATCCAGGGGCTGTTTTCAGAAATCAAGAAACACTGGAGCACAAGAACAATTTCTTCAAATGACTTATCCTTTAATTGCGACCCCTGCTCATACAAATTAGGTCAGCTGTAATGTCCTTAAAAATGAGTCAATTCTAATGACCTTAGAATGCCCTTCTTTTAATCTACAGAATATATTAGTTCAAATTTTTATAAGTTTAGGGCAGCTGAGATTTACTTACTAGAAAAATCTGCCAAAGATTATTCACTTTTTCTTTCCTACAATAAAGCAACGTGGATAGAAATCAATACAGTCTACAGACTAGATGGAAAACCACACCAGTTCATTTAATTGTGATTTATATGTGAAGAATAAAATTTTTAGGAGGAAGGAAGGATATGCAACATGTGTAAGTAGATGCACTGGAAAAACGAATAAATATTACATTAGTTAGAAACATATGTGAAAACAAAAGGGAGAAGTGTACCATGAGAAGGAAAACAGTTAAGTGATTAAGCCATCCTTGCGGTTTGCTATACCTCTTTTTAAAACACTCCTGCCTTGACATTATTTGCAAAACCTATTGAAAATGAATATTTCACAGCAGAATATTTTGTAGAATTATTTGAAAAGGAAGAGAGCTGGAGTATGAAACAGGCCTGAAGGGGTGAGGAGTATGGTGCTGAAGAGGCTCGATAAAGTACTAGGAAATGACAGAGGGAGACAAAGCACAGAAAAGCTGTGAAAATTGAGGGAACTCCATTTTGAAGGCAAAATTTAGATTAAAATTAAAAGTAGAGAGTGAAAAATTGGTAAGACAACTTTTAGACAGGACAAACATAGTCAGAAAGAAAATTAAATCCTTACTGTCTTTTTTTGGGAGTATCTTAGATCCACTCTTGGGCTACGAAAAAGAGAGAAAAAGATGAGATTTTTTTATATATATTGTAAGAGATTGAGGAATAGATTTAAGAGTATTCATGCTGTCAGTGAAAAAAATAAAAAAATCTAAGCGTGAGCTGAGACCACAGGACAAAAATAAAGCACAAAATGATAAATGTTGTTTATTCATAGATGTTTTGGAAACACATAGGTTTGAGTTGAGGATTGAGCACTTGGAGGGTTACAGACAAAGAGAGAAAGAAGTCATTAGGACAAAAGAGGTTGCATGAGCCTTTGGCACTTTTTACAGCTATTAACTATTAAGCCATTACTGATTTTCCTGAGATTCACAAAGATTTGGATCAGATGTTGTGGGAGAGGAGTCCAAATAATGGTCAGGAGAATGGCTGCTCCCATTTTTCAGGAAAGATGAGGCATAAAGACAGCAGTGTGGATTGATGACTTGTTATTGCAGAGTTGAAATTAACATTAATGGGATAGATGAGAGATGAAAATCAGGAGCTGTGAGTGAATTAGAGGACCTACAACATCCGCCATGTAGACCCCTGAGGGAGACAGCTTATGCAAAAGAAGACAAAACTGAATATAAAAGGTTTTTGCACACAATAATAAACTTCAACCATTATAAAAGCCAAAGTTATGAAAAAGAAATTACTTCTGGGGGGGTTGACCTTCTCTTCCAACTTTCTACAGATGTCCCTGAAGTAGGAATATGGACTGTGCTGGTTAAACATGTTGGAATTCCTACTTTTTCAATTTTTTTCCTAAACTTTCAAGTTTGAACTTCCCTGAGTATTTTTCCCCTTTTATACAGATTGCCTTTAGCAGATTTCACATGCTTTAACTTAAATATTTAAGTTAAAAAGCACTTGCAGTAGTTCTCACTTGTCACAATGGGGTTTATATATTTTCACACAATCCAAACTGCCTATGTAGATGAAAGCCAAGAGTGGATATAGAGCACTGGAATAGAACTTCACACCTCATCTACTTTTAAAATGTTGTTTCCTTCACAGGAGTAGAAGGAAAAGTACTTTGCCATTTCTGTCTCTAAAATACACATGCTAAAGAACTAGTCTACCTATACCACAAAGAAGAAAATACTTATTCATTATAAAATGCACTAGCTAAAAAAAAAAATCTTTAATGGCCAAAAATCACTAGTGTCCCAGATGCCTGGCAGTTATTAGTACCTACATCCTCAGAGATGTTAAAAACTTGATTTGTGAAACAAACATTGAATTTGTTAAAGTATTTTACAGATGTAATAGCAAAGACTGTATGGTCAAGCATAAGAACTAAGTGAAAATCGTTTTTTATCATGTTTAAGATATTCAGGAAAATGAGGAAGATCATGACTCCTTCTGGTGAGTACCAAACAGGCTCTACCTGAGACATGAGAGATGGTCTTGAGGGTTCCACCAGCAGTCTGTGTGGCCAGTGACTGGAAAAACTTCAACTGTAGCTACAGTCATGATCAAATTAGAGTGGAATATTTTCATTATAGCCAACATAATATCAAGTATTGAAGAAAGAATGAAAGATATTTGTCAACTAACTAAAAGAGTTTTAACAAAAACAACATAATTATCTTTGAATAAATTATTTCAAAATAATTTTTATTAATTTCTCTTTATAAATCACAGATCAAAGATTTAGAGATAGCCATTTTTGTCTGTTAGGTGCGATACCACTGTAAAAAGTTGAAAGTGGAAAGATTTTTATGTCATCTTGTAAAATTAACATGTAACAAATAGATTAAATACCGAATTTAGAAAACAACATCATTCTCACTACTGAGGATAAAGTGGGAAAACTTAAAGGGTTAATTTGTCATTTACAGATTATCGGTTTTTGTAGATATGCAATTTTTCTCTGTGTTCTCCAAGCTGATGTTTCTTTCTTAGACTCTATCACTGAAGTTGGGTCGATTTGAATATTGAAAAACAGAAGGAAGTAATTGAGACTGAGAAGGAGAAACAATATATTGTGCCATGTGCGGTTCCTGAATCTGTGAAGTTATCACCAAAAATCAAGAATATTTTGCAATATTAAAATTATTAACATTAATGTTCAATTTTGAATATATCCTGGCTACAGAATTTTACTCAGAACATTCTTATATTTTCATTCCAGTATTCCTTAGGATGTTTCTGCCATATATGAAAATGGTATCTAATCTCATGTAGAGCATTCAACTCAAATTTCTTTTCTTCCACACTGAATCATGATTGCTTCTTCTTGGTTCACTTCTAAAGCATACATTTATTTTTAATCATTTTATTTAAAAGTCATGAGAGTCCTCCCTCTTGCTAGCTGTTCATTTCATTTGCTTTGCACTGCTGTGAAGCTTCAGGAATTATTCTTTGTCCCTGCATTCCTGAGAGTGGAATTTGCCAGGGTCTGATAAACATGCATTTCATGAAAACATGAGCTGGGTCAGCAGGGTAATCCCGGCTGCCAGCACATTTAACATACCAAGAGAAGTAAGAGTCGACAGCAGTGGGATGGGAAGAGCAAAACAGACCTTCAGCTGAGATTTCCCATCTCTCATCTGTACCTTTAATATTATAGCAGGGAGTCAGATATATTTCCTACAACTGTCTACAGCTGACCCTATGTCACAGACGATGTGATCTCAGCATTATCGTATCTCCTCTGAGAACTGTGGTATACTTTTGAGTGACTAAAGTGCTTTAGGATCTAATGCTACCTGAACCTGGATAGGATTGGATTCAAACAGACCTGTGTACGTGCCCCCTGTAAAGGAAGAATTGGAGGGTTTCAATTAATGTATGTCTGGCTATCTCCACTGCTACACAGCTTCATATGCAGAAAACACTCTGTCCATTTAAAAATTTGATTGAGACACTAAGTGCTCCCAGCTGAAGAGTAGTAAAACTGAGTGACACCTGGGAGGAGAGGCTGATATACCTCAGGGCTGTGCTGCCATCCAAGCAGCCTTAGCATGCTGAGAGGATGAGCAAACAGGAACCTGGTGAAGTCCAACAGGGCTGAGAGCAAAATCCTGCACCTGGAGATGAGAAATGGTAGGAACCAGTATATGTAGGAGGACACAAAGCTTTGCAGAAAATGGCCCAGTGGACACCAAGCTGAGCATGGGAGAACAGAGTGGACCTGCTGCCAAAGTGAAAGGCATCCTGGGGTACATTCAGAAGAGCATTGCCAGCAGACTGGGGGAGATGATCCTGTTCCTCTGCTCAGCCCTGGGGAGGTCTCACCTGGAATGCTGTGTCCACTTCTGGGCTCCTCAGAACAGGAGAGACATGGAGCTTCTGGAGAGAGACAAGTAAAGGGCCAACAAAGTGATGAAAGGACAGAAGCCTCTTTCCTAGGAGTGCTGTGAATGTTCAACCTGAGAACAGAAGGTCCAGGGGAATCTTATCAATGCATTTAAGTACTCAAAGGGAGGCTGCCAAGAGAACAGAGCCAGGCCCTTTCCAGTTATGCTCAGTGACAGAGCCAGAGACAATGGGCACAAATCGAAACACAGGAGACTTCAGCTGAACATCAATGCTGTGAAGATGGCTGAACACTGGCAGAGGTTGCCCAGGGGAGTGGGGAATGTGGAGTTTTCATCCTTGGAGATATTCAACAGCTGTCTGGAAACAATCCTGAGCAACCACTTCTAGGTCATCCATTTAAGCATGAGAAGCCCTCAAGAGGTCCCTTCCAAACTCAGAATTTCTGTAATTCTGCAACTCTGTGATTCTGTGAGTGTGAACTTTCTGCATTTATTCCAAAGTCAATGAATCAGAAAGAACTTACTATAGTAATTGAACTGTTATGGTCAGAACTAATTTCCTGTATCCTCTGGGAGGATCCATATTCCTATAACTTAATCACTAATCTTCACACAATACGTTAGAGTGCTCTGGTGCTGTAGGATCATCTATGAAAGGTTCAACTGTGCTCACAAGTAGATGTTTCATCACTGTTATATTGCACCAGTTCCAAAAGATTCACAGAAAATCCTACCCAATTTTCTTGTTACCTGATACCTTTACTTCCTGCCATTCCTAAAGTTCTTTCTCCCAGTCCCTCTTCATTTGTTTTCACATCATTAAAATTAGATTCACACGGGTAAAGATATTTTTTGCTGCATTTACATTAGCAGAAGCAATATAAAGTGTTTATTTTCTTATAATTATTTTGAATACCTGTTCACATACCACTTCATCCTAATGCTAATGTCAGTGGGGTTGGGAGAAAACAAGGGTTTGGTGGGCTATCTTTCAAGTAGCTTAAACTGTACAGACTTAAGATGTCTCTTCCACACCGAACAATGACTGTAGGCTACAATGCCATCTGCAAAATTAGAAGAATAATCTGTTATTGTTCCTCATTGAAACTTTATAAAGCTTTCAGGATTTTGTAGGAAGGGAGAAGAACCCCTTGGGTATCTTTACTGGACTCCTCTTCAGAAAGGGACATTCCTTTGTGATCCTCAAATTTGCAAGTTTTCAGATATCCAGTGCAGTTCAGATTACTTCTCTGACATAGGACATAGGAACTGCAGATCATGCATTAATGTTTGCTCAAATTTATTGTACTGAAAGGACAAGGATGCAAAAAATTACAAACTTTGCACAAAGCTACCATTACTTCATCAGTAAAAACAGTAGAATCAAAAATTTTAAGCCACAACCATCATTGTTCTCTCAGGAAAATGACCTGAAAGGCCAAACATCCTCCCCCTTGTTTTTCTCCTTATTTCTTTTTTTATTAGAGAAAAAGAAGTTTTATTTTCCTTGACTCATCCAAATATTATTCATACTTCAGGGTAGGAACAAAATTCATATTCTATTTTCCTATATAACTTACATTGTTCTATATGATTGTGTAACTGGAGTGTATTATAACAGACACACAGAGGATAACATTCTTAGAGTTGTAAATTTCTCCTTAGCTTTGGCATTTCTTGATATTTGAGTAATTCACCATGTAAATTTAGTACTGCATGAACACAGGTTTTTTGGGCATTTAAGTTCCTGAAGCTTTTTCTCGTCTTTCAGGAAAAAAAATATATAAGAGAGGGAGAAAACTGTAAGGGATATATTATAGATATATATATGTATGCATATATATATATATGCACTTTGCATCTTTTCAGTCTGCAAATAATGTCATTAATTTCATTTTCAAGGTAGGTGTCTGGGCAGTCCATGAATTCATTTGCTCTTATTCAACACTGTCAGAACAAAACAATCTAGAACCTTTTAAACAAAGACAACAACAAATCTTTTTCCTCTCCACTTTGTAACTTATTTATTAAAATATCAGCCACGTTAAAAATACCACCTCCAACCATCATTAGCTTATTTACTGCCAGATAGATTTGTCATAATTCTGCTTCAGTTAAGCAATGGTCATTGCTGTTCACCATCATTAGATTCAGTTGATATATTGGGAGACAGTATCTCACCAAATACAATATTTAAGGCTTTCTTTCCAAACTTGCATAATATAGAAAGTGCCACAGAACTGTCACTACTTCAAATAGCAGGCAAAAATCAACTGCTTCAAAATTTAACAGAATTTACCACATGCAGGTAGATTGCTGCTGTTGCACCACCTTTCCATATATTTAATGTGATATTAGGAGATAGGTATAAAGTTATATTCGGGAATATATTTTGGAAGAATTCACAATAAAGAGTCTTAAGTTGTCCTTGAGGCACAGAGAGCATAAACCTAAGACTTTTAATTCACGTTTCAGTAGGAAGTGAGCTCCCAAAAAAGTGTAAAGGTTTCAAATGTCAAGCCAGTGAGCAATCCTCCTGAATAACTGCTACATTTATGAAGAAAGGATATGGTGTAGACTGTCTTTCAGGCCACCCATCACTTCTCCTCTTCCTCTGCTTCCTCAGCCTCAGCCAATGCTGTACACAGAGGGCTCAGAGGAAGGAAGCAAAACCTGGGACAAAAGGAAAACTGTTCTTCCCATACAGCTTGCTTTGTTCTTCCAAGCACAAGGCAACAAATACCTATTTAATCCTTTACATGTTTGCAAAGCATTACATTCAGGAAAGCTTTCATAAATAATACCTCCCCAATGACTAATTATAAATGCTATTACACAAATGTGAGGAGCTAAATCTGTTTTTCAAGGTTACAGAGACAGCATGTTTCTCTAACTTGAGCGCTTTGCTCCGAATCTGATGGATACTTTATGTCCTACAGAGAAAACAGTATGATATGTGATTTTGTGCAGCAGACACTAAACAAGCAAGATCTAGTTGCAATTTCTCTGCTCATGTAACTTCAGTGACTGCAGGGAAGAGTGATGAAGAAAAGACATCTACATCACATGTGTTTTTGACTGAATAAAAACTCACAGTGTCTAACCAAACATTTGCACATTTGCTACTCTGTAACCCTAGCTTTGGTTCCTCTTACATTTTCATGGGCAAAGACAATTCATTAAATTCTGCAATTTATTTCCTTTGGAAAAGTTTTGGAATTTTTGTTTTGTAATGGTTTTTTATTTGTTTGGTTGATTGATTGCCTGGGTTTTCTGTTGTTTGTTTTGTGATGGGTTTGGTTTGGATTTTTATTCAAACAAACTAATAGCTTTCATTGTCATAAATCTCAAATAACAGAAAAGATTTTTTTTTTAACTGCTCCAAGTGCTCACTTTTGGGATGAGACCAGACATGGAAAGTTGCCACCCTAGAAATGAGAGATCTGTTTTGAGTGTGTGAGTTTTACAGCCATACAAATGCTCGCTGTGTGTACATGCCTATATTTCAAAGCACCGTATGCTTTATAGAATGATTCACAGCAGTATCATCATGCCAATAAATGGCGTGTTTTGTGTATTGATGTTCATTAAGTGTTGGGTCCAAGAGTGTTTTTACTGTGGCTCCCAGCCTGGTCTTGTGCAGCACACACTGGAGAGGCAGTGACTCAGTGCTCTGGTTGCCTGTTCCTGCGTGCTAACACCAGTCAGCTTTGCTGCCTTTCGCTTACAGCACTTCTCAATAAGTGCTAAAGAATTGCTTTAGGAGCTGGGGAAAGCTGACAGATCCCCTGTGAGATTAAGTGAGCACACTTGCCAGAACAGAAAGGAAAGAAAATTTGCTTGTTCAAGGCATGCATGCTTTGGCTTGCTGCTGTCAGAAGAGAGGCTCTGTAGGTGTTAGCAGTAGAAATGGATTGTCATTTAAATAACTGTTTTTATATACTTAATAAATTGTAAGTAAATAGTAACCAGATTAAGTTCTGATCCATTTATTTTTCAGGGCACTTAAACCTACCAATACAACATTCCCGTAAGCCCCAAGAACTCCAAGACCAAAATGAAATATGTTGACATTTTTGTAGTAAGTTGTGAAAGGTAGGTGAAAATTTAAATCCTTGTGCCCATATGTGAGAATTTAGACCTATCATTTTTTTTCCTTACAGTCTGGCTATGTCTTAAAGATGTATTCAGAAATATTCATTTCATTCTGGTGGTGTTATTCAGTTCTACTGTTGGTTTACTTGTCAAGGACAGGTATGGATAAAATAAAAATACTAACAAAAGCATTGTGGACTGACATGCCAATCTTTCTCACAGGTAGAGTCCTTTTTAAAATCTGTAGATTCACTAGATGTGTAAATGCATTGGAACAAACTTCAGCTACAGAAGGATTTCTCTTGTGGATACATCTTAGTTTTCTGCTCAGACAATGGAAACTCTTCTGTCTGAATTAAAATCCAGATGGAGTCAGAATTTGAATAATTTAAAGCAATAAATTTATAAACAAACTTAGGGGGGGAAAAAAGTACTGTCTTTTCAGAAATTCTTTATTAAACTCTATTGCTTGGAAGTTGTTAGCCAGGGAGCAGTAATAAGAAAGGAGAACACTTAAAAGCCTGTGAAGAATGCTTATGATATTTATGTAATGTTTATTGTAACTCTTTGTCTCCTGCTTCTTGATTTTCAGAGACATAATTGCTGAAGAAGAATCTCTTGGAGGAGCTTGTCCTCTTGGCACTTTCAACTACTAATTAGACATCCCTTCTTACTTGAGTCTAACTTATTAATCAAATTAGTACTGAAGTTTTCAGCAACTTTTCCATGGTTCTGAATGAAAGGGTGAAAAGAGTTCATTGATGTTATTATTTCTGAAGATTTAACACGAGATCTGTGTCTTCTTGTGTACTGGAAGCAGGCATCTAAAGGTGTTTAAACCTGGGGCTTGTCCATGGGTCCCAAGCAGACTGAGGTAAATCCATTAAATAGGAAGCAACCCATTTTTTAAAAAGTAATTTTACGGAAGCTAAACCAGAGGAGTTCTTAAATAACAAAGAATTATTTGATGTGCTGTAGCTTTTTGCTGATTCATGAGTCTGAGATCAGGCATATCACAAGTGAGTTGTTGGTGAGGTTGTTCATTATGTTTCTGATGTCTTTTGGGGGCACCATGGATAATTAAGGGGTATGATGTAGATGGGCAAAGGTTATGTGCAGGCAGTGACAAATCTGATCTGCTCTGCGTGGTCATGGAACACAAAACAAACACATTTCAATTCCTCCATTTGCCTTTGTATAGTAGAGACCAAATGTAGCTCTATACAGGGAGGCAGAGTGAGCAAATCACTGTGCAAGGAGGCAGCTAATTGCTGAACTTGATTGCAACTGCTAATCAGAGTCACAGGGAAAAAAGTGTTGGGAATTAATTAAGCAAGGACCTTCAGAACAGCAGCAGGAAGCCTCCAAGTGACCTTTATTTACAGTCAGTTAAACAGAAGTGTGACTAAAAATGCCAAGGAGCAAATCAGATTATTAATATTGATTGCTTAAAGAAAATGAATAATTTAGGAGCAGTTAGAATAAATATGCAGTGACAGAGATGAAAGAGCACAATGTACTGCCTTTCCAACATTCATCTATCATGGAGCAGTGCCCCTTCACACAGAAATGGAGAATTTCCACCATCACAAAACATAATTAGTTTCATGACCCAGCACGATTGCTGTATTGCTGCTTCTTTATTATTATTATTTTCCCAGGGCAGAAAGATGTGGAGGGGACACAGGCCTGCTCAACAGTAGCTTTGCTCTTGTATTCAAAGTTATCAAATTCAGGTACCATGTCATTATCTTTTAGTTATTTGTCAAAAAATAGCAGAAATGTGCTATGTCATTTTTTCAGACATGCTGCCAGAGTGACCATTTTGAACAAAGCTTAAAAGCATCTATAAAATCTTCTAGTCCTAAATGCCCTCTCCTGCTTGTCTACTCTCTGGTATTTTGTTGGGTTTTTTTTTTTCCCCTAGTGATTTTAAATCTATCCTCCATTTTCCCTAGTTTTAGTCTAAAACCCTAATAAATTGGCCTAATAGGTTGCAGGAACATAGGAATAGATAATTTGTTTATTTCCAGTGGGGAGTTGTACACTGATTTTTTTTTTTTTTTTTAATTTACAAATTTGACTAATAGTAATAACAATGTCCTAAAATATAATCATAAAGTCATAATATTATTATAGTACTGAAAGTACAATTCAGCAATAAAATATCTGCATGTATATTAACCTAATCAATCATCAACCCCATTTCTCATAATCTTACCTGAAAAGGAAACTGGGTAGTACTACTTCTGTATCTCTTGTCTATTTTTTTCAAGTCAGCTATTTCTCTCACTTTATTTTCTCCTTTTTTTTTTTTTTTTTTTTTTTTTTTTTTGAGCAGACCAGCAGACCGCACAAATATAGGCCAAAATTGTTTTCTATGATTTTGCTACTACTCTGTCCAGTGACTTTCAGAATTGAAATTGTGCAGAAAGACATGATTGTGGAAATTTTCTTTTTCCTTTGAGAAAAAAAAAGTGCTACAGAATAAGTTTTCAAAAGATGTTACTTAGATTAATTGGGCAATATGATGGCTGTATTTCCACCGTTACTGTTAATGGTCTCAGAGGTGGTGGCACACTGTCTGTCATGCTGCCTTTGACTACACAGGGGAATTCTCTGTTGGCTGTATTTAATGTAAATTAACATAAGGGTCTGATGACAGCATCTATCTGATGATTATGAGTAAAACCTTCATGATCATATGTGCCCTCATGCAGAGGAAATATATACATGGCACAGACAAAACAGGTCAGCACATGCTTTATGTGTGTGATGTATCCTTGGAACACAGATACATGGGGCAAAATTGTACTTCGGGCAACATTCTAGATGATTCAGGGAAAACTGAGCTTTTAGAACACAATCCTGCTCCTTTCCGCTAACAACTGGCTGTCAGAGGCTGCCAAATGTGACTGAACAACGCAATCTGTGCAGAAAGGAAACCTGCACTGGTTACTCATAAACTCCTTTACTTTCAGCACTGCTCTCTTATGCATGTTTGGCTTGTTAAATGTGGAAAAGTGTACTGTGCAGTAAGGCAAGTAGGAGTACACTGAAATCTGTGGTATTAGGAGCTATACATTTTTTAGTTTTCATTTTCCATGCTGCCAGAAAAATAATTGCTTATAGATGAAACAATGAGTTTGCATCTCAGGTAATTGTTTTTATTTCAGATGACTTTTACTATTTGCATTAAAGTGACTGCTGTGAGTCGCCAAAAATTACAGAAACTGATTCATATTCTTGCTTTGGATATTCCTCAGTGAAACTGAGTGATGATATCAGCAGATTAATAATGGAAGTTAAGAAGCAATGAACAAGGATGTCACGGTCTCAGTATGAATATAAATATATTCCAGCTTTGTAAGACCTTACTCGTGTGAGTTAGGGCCATTGATTTCAATGAAACTATTCAGATGAACAGCTACTCACATTTTGAGCATTAATATGACAACAGACTATATCATGCTTCCACATTCACTGTGTGATTTAAGAACGAAGTGCTAAAATTCAGCTAATCTATGTAGCTTTAATTAAGCCCCTTAGCATGGAAGATACTCTTCATTAACAAACCAGTATTCTTTATTTTCCTATGGACCATAGAAACATTCACAACACGTGATGAACAGACAAGGATAACACTAATGCATGAATAACATTAAACCTGACATCAAGAGCTTGTCTTTGCATTTGAAATAGGATTCGTTTCAATGCAATTTTTTAAACAAATGCTAGCAAAATTTTAGCTCATATGACAAAATTAATTTTAGTTGGTGTGTGAACTTTAGTTTATCAAGAGAATTTCATCCTCATCTTAAGAAGATAATATATCTGGCAAATGGATGCTATAGCAAAATGAGTTGCTTTAAGACATGCATAGCCTGGCTTATACCCACCAGATTCATGCAATCTTTGTGAGCTTCCTAGTCTCTTGATGTCACAGAAAAATGTGAACAGAAAGAGAGCAGAATAAATGAGTTTCACTTTTATGTTAGGCATGCAAAGATGCTTGCTGACCTCTCATTCTTTCAAAACCATCTCATTATAAAATCCACTGTGAAGTTCAGGGGGAAAAAAAAGGAATTGACAGCTCAGCTCCAGCTTGGGAGCAGTGCAGGACGGGGCTAGCAGGCACCCTGCTGCTGTGGAGCGAGTGGCCCCGCAGTGTGGTGTGGGAAGCCAGGCACGGTCCGTGCCCACGCCGTGTGATACCTGGCTCCTTTTCAGTCCGCCCTGCTCATCTCTCGCTCCCATGAATGCTGTAATTGTGCTGGTTGCCACTTAAAGTCAGTGTTTGCCAAGACCTGTCACTGAGCAGCTTCTGAAGCACCAGAGCTTTGCAGGAAACAACTGTGTGGTACCTGTTGACAAATGCTGGCTTTTAAATGGCACCCACTGTAAAGGAAGCCCTTTCAACCTTCTCTCACTACGCCTGTGGGAAGTAAACTATTTGTTTTTTCACATTTCTGTACAGCCTTCCCCTAGTGTATGAAATGTCTGTAACTTGAGAGAAGTTCACGATCTTCTTGGGAAGTGCAGCCTCTGAAAGGTCGTTTTCGCTGAGTAAAACATTATTATTCAGGGGATATTTCCTACTTTTTCTCTGCTAACTCATTCCTTTATACTTTAAATCAATCTGTAACAGTTTATTTTTTTCGGTAATATATAACTGCTATTCAAAGAAAATGACAGGAAGAAGACACAGATTTAATAAAGTACAAGCTAGGAAGCTTAATCACATTAGATATCAAAGAATACCTTTTTTGGAAGTGTGTTAAAACTATTACAGTGGTTGAAAGATGGGTTACTGGTGGTTTATAGGCGATGTGAACACTGAATGAGCTGCAGTTTGCTCTCACATTATGCCAGGACTTTTCATTCTCCTTCCCAAAAGAGGTTGTTCTACTTTTCATTATGCCACACAGTTATGTCAAGTTATTAAGCATCACTCAATACAACAACATGTATATTTAAAAAAAAAAAAGTCTCAACAATGGAAATATACCATTTTTGGTGCAAAACCAATGAGACAAGCTCTTTTAACCAAAAGAAATCCCTGTTTATCAAGCCAATGTACTGCACTCAGTAATGGAAGGGGCAAACAGCACAGAGAGTCTTCTGCCTGCTTCTTCTGTTCCTGTGCTTGCCATCACCCAAATGCTGTCACAGCACTCAAACTACTACAACTGTGAGGGGTGGAAAGTAGAAAAAAGAAGGGAGTGAGATGAGTGGACTAAAAATTAAGAATTTATACATGGAAGGGCTGTTAGTTCCAAAATTATTCTTTCTCTCCATGGCTGTCACTCCCTCACTGTTAAACTAATCAAATTGTGAAAGTACTTCAGCAAATGCCAAAATCCCATGATATTTGAAACATGTGTCTTGAAATAAAGCATGTGTTAAAGTGTTTTCTGAAACTGGAATAACAATAATGGAGCTTGGGGAATGTCAGCAATATTCATAAAGGAATTTTACTTTAACGTGGTGGAAGGCTGTCATCACCACAGCCCAGCCAGCTCTCTGCAAAGTTACCTTTCCTTTAAATTTACCTTGGAAGAAGGACTCAACACTGAGTGCTAAAAAGACATTGGCAAATGTGGAAACCAATTCCAGACGCTCTGATATGTGAGCATACTAATGCTAGAGCAAAAATGATTATTATTTCAATGTAATTATGCCTCGGAATAATTTCTCATATCTGAATAGTATTTGAAAAATCCTATCATGTTTAGAATAATGGTCTAATCCTGACTAATTCTGGGAATCCTTCATCTCATGAAATTTGTACTATCACACAACATGCAGTGGATCAGTCTTTGTGAGCCAGATAAATGACAGAGAAGCAGAGCAGTACATGCGCCAGTCCGTACGTGAGAGACAACCACAGCCCAGCAGACAATTTAATCTCATCCATTTTCCAAACCCAGCCTGTATTATTGCAACACTGACTGATGTCTCACTGTAATAAAGTATCATCCTTAGAAGGGTACATGTTTCTGTTTTATCCCTTTGTTTGTACACAGATTAAAGCATGTTCCCCATTGACTGTAACCTGTAATTGAATCAAGGATTCTATCACTGTCACGGAGAGCAGGATTGGCGCTTGAGTGGTTTATGAGCATAAGCAGCACAATCTGAAGATTAAACTTCATCTTTGATCTTCAGGCTGTGACCATGGATTTTCTGTTGGTAGCATATAGAAAGAAAAATAATAGAAAAAATCATGAATGAAAGAGCTGGAGAGGAAAAGGGGTTAGCTGGGGATCAAAGACACTTTTGTTTGGTGTGAAATTTTGATACAAACTTGTTAGTTAAAATAGTGGAAGATTTTTATTAGTCAGATTTTTTTTTTTCATGTATATATATAAAGAATCTATTAAAATTATTGGAGGGGAGATTGTTGGATCCAAGTGGGTGAAGCAAGCTGTTTTCTCAGTCCTTTAAGCTTCTGAAGTCTCAGCACAATTTTGAATGAGGAAAAAAATAATTTTCCTGCTCTTTACATGCAAGTCACAGTTTTCTTATGGGTTCCAAAGTATACCTGTGGCCTCAAAGCACTACTGCACAGCTGCTGCTACATATGTTGCTGCTGAAAGCTAAAACTTGCTGAAATAATCAGTCCCAATGTTTGAAGAGAATGTGTTTTAGGCACCGCTTGATGCGTCTTGTTTCTTCAGGGAGCCTGAAGTCACAGCCCAAAACAGCAGCGACATCAAAAATTTCGGGTTGATGGGGGCTTTTGTTGTCCTCCCTCTCATCCCCACTCTGGTCTCTGGCAGTGTGAAGGACTAAAAAACTGCTTAACGTTTATTTCAGGGTAAGTGATAGGATTGATGTTTGTACATAATTGTCCATGTTGGATATAGGAGCTATAAATTTTTAATTTGTACATGGAAAAAGGACAATACAGGGAACAGAGTGTAAAACGTTAAAAGAGGAAACAAAGGAAGAGGCAGTTTTACACTATTCCACTGCCATAGGATAAGAGATCCATTAAATATAAGCTAGCAGGATCAATCATACATACAGGTAAAATCAAACAAACCATATGGTAACCCTGAGAGACAGATGTCCTTCCCAATTTTTTCACTCCATCAAGATAAATAGCTGCAGTTTGGTTACTCGACTGATGCAAATCAATAAAACTCTATTGAAATCTGCAGCAGTGTTGAGACTTCTTTTCTCCGTGAATCTGTTTCTCAAGTTCGGCCACTATAAAGTATTCAATGAAAGAGTAGTTCAATATGTTTTAAATTTGTTTCTATGCTCTTTTTTCTCCCTTGAACTTCAATACTGGCAGCTATGACAGGCAGTGAGAAATGTTCAGAGAAAGAAATGGAGCATGGAAAATATTGCTGTTACAAACAGGCAAAAAAAAAAAAAAAGAGTCTTAAAAAAAATTGGAGGAGATGGGGTGAAAAGTTTGGTTCTAATGCATCTGAGGCCTTAATTTGTAACAAAGCTAGGAGTGATACAAAAGTGTTGGTCGTGTGTCGAGACCTCACCAGAAGTGGGAAATGCCTGGCTGTTTTTGCAAATTAAACCCTTCAGATTTTATGGCTGACTGTGGCATTCAGAAACTAACTTAGTCAGGGAGGCTGGAGAATTCCCAGCAGTGCATGGTGTATCTCTGCCTGTGGTATTTTTACTGCCACTTATCTTTGGAACTAAAGCTGGAAGGTGCAATCCACACCTGTGCAAAGCCCGTGCAAGAGTTGTGCAGCACACAAGGGCTGAAAGCATGAGGTTTGTGTGGTGCTGAGGCTGCATGATGCTCCAGTGCACAGAGCTGAATTCAATCTAAGGAGAAAAGGGCTATACACTGTATAACCAGTCTAGTCACAACATGCTATTGAAGAGGACAATAATAAGGACACAGCATCTGGTGCAAGGAGGGACACAATTACTCTTTTTTTTTCTTTCAAAGGCAGAGAATTCTTTTCTGACACCATTTTTAATTTCTGATGCTGCAATTTTAAGTTTTCA
The DNA here is from genome assembly GCA_030060385.1 of Muscicapa striata striata. Taxonomy (NCBI): domain Eukaryota; kingdom Metazoa; phylum Chordata; class Aves; order Passeriformes; family Muscicapidae; genus Muscicapa; species Muscicapa striata. Next base: position 2,328,854 of record JAREIS010000076.1, on the reverse strand, counting down.
GTGAGGCAAATCCAAGGTGTGGCAATATAATGGAGCCAGTTGTAATTTAGCCCAGTGTGAACTCTTGATTGTTTTTGAATATGTAATTGTAGCCACAGGGATGGTGAAATTAAATTGGAGTAGAAATCCAAAGACCGTGCCTCTTTAAACCAACACAATCTGTACAGCAGAAAGATTTTTCCATACAGGCTGATGCAGAGCACAGAAACCCTGCTCTGTGTGTTTGAACCAGAGCTGGGAAAATGAGCTAACAAATGTTGCTCATGAATATTCATACACATTTTCAAAGGAAGGAATTTATCCATGTTGACATCTCATTTATGTTTGCATTCTGCCGAAGTGTAATCGTGAACAATCCAGTATGCGCACAATTTAAAGTAAATTTTAAATTAAAACAATGGGATCTATTAAAAACTCACTTTTTTTTCATTGAAATTATGTTTATATCAACCTTCTTGACATATTTAATAATAAAGAACACAGAATGAAGATTCTACACGAGGTATCTTACTGGGACTTATGGCAAAATGATCTCATGAGAACAATGATTCTTCTACTAGTCACTTGGAAAGGGCAAGGATTTTGGCTTATTTGCGGACATATTTCCACATTAGTCTATAACTGTGCTATACAGATCTGATACAAGAGACATTTAGTTTCCCAAAATCTCAGAAATAGTCCAATTAAGTTCCAGGTTATAGATCAGCATAAATAGTTTTATTATATGTGGATTAATAAATGTTTCCCTGCTGAAGGCTTTGAATTTGCAGTTTTGTGTGCAGTTGGTTTGTTCTTCTTCATACAAACTTCTTCTGAAGATTTTCAGAATTTGGAAGAGCCTTGGCCTGTGCAAGCAACTCACACTTGACATTGTACCTAAATGCATTGGGAACCACCATTGTGTGCTTTCCTCCCCATACAACTCCTAGAGTTCTGAGAATTTTACTAAAGCCACAAATATGGCTTCATTCAGGAGTGTAAAATCAGCCCATGCCTATCAGCAGCAGACTGACAAAGGCTATTGTTGTGAATGCAGCTATCTACAGGTTGAACATAATCTCTGCAAAGAGTCATTTCCAGAAGCTTTCCTTTAAATCTAGTCTCTCAGGACTATATAATGTGGCTACTATCTAAAAACACTTCTCTTCTGTGGCCTGCATCAGGAATATGTACTGCAGGTTCATACGTGCTGTCAGTCAAATAAATGCTCCAATTTTTCATAACAAGCTGTAAGTGTCCACAAGTTTAAAAGAACGTAATAATAAAAAATAAATAAAAAATAAAAAAATACAAAAATAAAAATAAAGAATACAAAAAAATAAAAATTAAAAATTAAAAATTAAAAAAAAAAAATAAAAAATAAAAAATAAAAAATAAAAAAAAAAATAAAAAAAAAATAAAAATAAAAAAAAAAAAAAAAAAAAGATAAAATAAATTTAAAAAGAGAGAGACTGAAAGAGATGTTGTCTCAAGAAGCAAACTCCAATATATTCCAAGGTTAGTGCAGAATAATTAATGGCATTACCAATGAAGCTGACAGCGTAGAGTCTGCAAAAGGCCAATAACAAGGATTAGATATGCATTCTCTTTTTCATTCATGTTCTTACAGTTTCTTGTGAGCCTAATTGAAGTCAGGAGGGTTTTTCCACATGACATTTTCCAATGTGGCTCTGATCAGTGGCAAACAGTTCATGTGCCCAATGGAAAAACCTCTTGCCATGTATTGCTAGGAAAAAAAGAAATTCTTGCTGTACACTTTTTTTATTAAAGCCTCAACCGGATATGTTGCATTAAAAACTGGGAGAAGCATTTTCAGCTGGGGCTGGTGCAGTGACCATATGCAACTTTTTTCTCTAGGATTACATTCAGCAAGGTTTTATTAATGAAAACAGACACATATTGCCAAAAAAACTGTTAAAGGTATCAAGTTTGCTTCAAAGTCTGTAAAACAATGGAGTGTAGACAAACGCTGGAAAACACTCCTAAATGAATTCTTCTGGCATTAGATTATTCTGAGATAAAAATTCACTTTAACAAGTGGGTCAGAGTACAGTTGCTAAAAGTAAGCAACCTAATGCAGTGGAGGCTATGGTTTTAAACACTATCAAAATGATTTTGGATTAATTGCCTTCCTGCTGGCAGTAAAGGTTATTTTTAGAACATAATTTAAAAAAAGAAGGAACCTGAATATCTCTAATCTCCTCCTAACCTTCTACAGCAAATCGGAAAGCATTAGCTCTGCATGCATTTCTGAATCTAGTTTTTAATTATAACTTCCCCATGTTTACATGAACTTTGGTTTGCTTTTCAAAAACCTCACAAACAATTCCTGCAGCTGACCTGTGTGTAGTAGTGAATTTCTCCATAAAGTGAGTATTGATGAGCTGAAAAGTTCAGTGAACAGGAAAATTCTGCTGCTTTTATTGCCAGTGTGACAGGTTACTTTATTACCATGCCTTTCACAGCAATTTAACAGTTACCCTGGTAACAGATTCAGTGAGGTAATGGGATCAGAGGCATTAGAGGAGAGGAAAGGCTAGCGACAAGAGAAAACCATCTGCTGGCTTATGTTCTTGGGGCTGTTTGCTCACTGCGAGCTTCTGACAATCATTGTACTTGGATGTAAATGAAGCAGGTTAAACCACAGGCCTGCCCTATTTAGCCGTACTCTGGTGATTTGTCTTTCTAATTCTATTGAAATAATAATCAGGATTTGTTTCTGATTAATTAACTAACCTTTTGGTAAAAAGATTAGATAACGAAATTGCTGCCTATTCAGAGATAATGAGATTTTTATTACTCTGTCAAAGGGAAAGAAAAAAAAAAAGAACATTTATGTGTCACCAGCCACCATGTCAAGAGAGAAAAATAAAGATTTAAATCTTAATGTCAGACATTTATTTCCCCCACAGATTAAGTGTATATTGTATTCTATGGGTGCACATAATCATATCTAAAACTTTTCAGAAGGGCTTTTTAAACACCAAATAAAGCATTAAATATATTTAAACCATTATGTGCTTGTCATTAATTTGTTCCAAAAGAGTTCTCCCTATGGGAAAGAAACACTTGATGATTCAGAAATCCACCTGTATTATGTGGGTGTATTTATGTAAGTGCAAAAATGCGAAGAAAGCAGTAAAATTTCAGTGTGAGCACTACAGAGCGTAAATAGAGTGCTATTACATCTTGCCTGATAGAGTAGTCACAGTAGAAAATGTTTTACACTCAGAAGATTTACCGGGGTGTTTTACACATCATGCAGGACACTGGAAGCTTTTATAATTAAACAAGAAATATTAAAAAATCACGGCTTTTAGAGCCTCCTTGTGAGAGGTTCCTGGAGCAGAGCTGTCTCCTTCAGGAGTGGCCCAGAAGGAGCCATCCAGACCCCACTGGCTGGGCTGCAGCCCCTGCAGCTCCTGCCCACCAGCACCTCCTGTTTTGTCATGGCCAATCCTGGCAAGGGACATAAAACACCCCAAACCTCGCACCTGGGACCACTAAGCCAGTACAGCTGTGAAATGTGTTGACCATACACGGGGGGCACAGCTGTGGGGCCATGTACAGGCAAACTCCTGGTGATAGAAGCACAATGAGTGCACAGCATTTGCTGCGGCTCACCCACTGCAAGAAGAGCTTTGTGCTCTGCTGACTGTCAAGACAGTAACTGTGATTTGTTAATTAATAGATCTCTACAAACAATTGTGATGAGAGGATTTGCTGTCATGCGTACAAAGCAAAAGGAAATATAGGACACAGCAGAGCATTTTGTTGCAGTGGAGTTAATGAATGCACTCTCAGATTTGAGGTGACACTTACATTGGTGGCTTTTGGTTTGCTTCATTACTTTTACTTTTACATGTTAACATGAAAGGCTTTCATATGCTGAAAGTCCCTGCTTTTCCCCAGCGGTGTATATAGCTGAAAGCCAGACAGAAGAGCGACCCAGTTAGAGAAAATGTCTTTGGTAAAGAGATCTGATGCTGAGCATGTTTCTGCCCTGTTCCCTTAGGGGAACCTCACAGTTTCCAGTTGCTGATTACCAAGTATGGCCAGCACTTCTCACTTTCTGCTCAGGCTTTCCAGTGTTGCAGCCATGACAAAGGATGCTTTCTTCAATCAATAAAGACTTGTATCCCCTTTCCCTGTCCTCCAAAAATTCCTACCGCAGTTTTTTGACCCCTGGTAGCAAAAATCACTTGAAAGGCAAGGAAGGCTTTTGGCTCAGTACCAGTTATAAAGTTATAAACCTTTCTTTCTGTATCTTCTTCCCCTCCACCCATGTAAAATTTAGATTTAAAATTAGTAATTCTTATTAATATTATCAAAATATTATCAGAGTCTCTCAGCTAGGGAGAATAACTACAGTTTTCCTTTTTCCAGACAATGACATCTGCAGCTCGACATTCTCATGAAATGTCTATACTTAACAAAAACATTACTTCATTTTCATGGTATTTCTTTTGTGCCTAGGAGCAACCCTGTAATTGTTCACTTCAATTACAACATTACTATTTTATACTGAAACCCATTTTATCTGCATGCCAGCTTTTTATTTGTTTTACCAACTATATCTATTTCCATTACTGCAAGGCTGATGGTTTGTCTCAAGAGGAAATCAAATCCATTAATTCAGAAATTTCAAGCACGGCTGCCTCTGCTATAAGCAGCATTTCTTATGCTAATAGCAAATGTGCTGAGACTGAAAAGAACTGACACAGCTCTGTTTTTTATCATAACTTAAGTATTTATGTAAAAAGGCAAATCCAATAGTACTAGGAAACCGTAAGTGTTATTATATATAATTCACTTTACTGAGAACTGCATACGGCCTGGTTTGTGCAACTGTGTCTTAAATCATTATGTTTGTGGTTTTAAATCAGTTGACATTTGGGATCTGCTTTTGATCTTGGGTACCTCAATGAAAATTTGCCATTGTTCATCTAGCAACAATACAATTATTTCAGATTTACCACAGACAAATAAAGATCAGGATATGTTCAGCTTGCTTATTGTATTTCATCTCACAATCACAATATAATAAACTAGCTTTGGACTCTGTATTTACAGAAAATGCATTAAAGAAGTAGGACATCCTTTTTCCCAGCCACAAAAAGTAGCCATTTCAAAGCTAATTTAGGTATTTCCAGGAAGCTACATCCTTCCAATGCCATACAGAAATAAATACATCCCCCACTTCCCACTACCTCCTCATTGAATGCACTTAGTCCTGTTGTATCACATGGGCTGTGTTCAATTAGATAGCTTAACAAGATAAACTCTGACTTTGACCCAGAAAAAGCAAACCAGATTGCTGCTGAATTCTACGTAAGCTTTTCCAGGCTTCGTGACCTGTTTATGTCGATGAAAAATGCAAGAGATCCTTATCATGAGGGCCAAATTACTTTCTGAGGGTTTGGATTTTTCTTAATATATGTGTGCACAGACAGAGTGTACAAGAAAACTGTGCCATTCTTGCCCTTCATTTTTGCAGCAAAACCCTTTAGTGCTGTAAATCAGATCTCATTGGGAGATCTTATACACTGGCTGCCGATAAGCTGTTGAGAAGTAGACAGGGCTTTTAGGAATTGCTGAACCATGAAGCTGACCTGCTTAGTGTTTTGTTGTAGGCTATTAAATCCAGGATTGGTGTTTTAAGATGATTCTGCTTTCTTCTTCTCTTGGCCTGGTTAAGCAACTCTACCCCCACCTCATTATTTGGCTGATTAAAATAAAAACTAAAATGAGAAACCTGCTGTTTGAAAACCCTTCCTTCACCAATCAAATTAATGAGAGTGACTTATGTTGACGTAGTTTATGGCCTTAGAAATTTGACACTAATTTTGCAACTGAGAAAAGTTTTACTAACTGTACACACCACTCACCTTTGGTGGGAGTGGAATGATATTCTTTTCTCCCAAAACAAGCTCTGCATTTTTGTAAACGTGTTATTTGGTTGCCTCGTTGTAAATAGATCCCAGCTGGGTAATATGAGTTCATCCCATTAGCATATTGACAATTAGACAAAGAAAAAAAAGATTTTATTTCAGCTGGACTGCTTTCATTTTCCAATTTTTTCAAGTGTTGTAAAGACGTTTTGCGCTGTACCTGTTACTGCCTGGTTAGAAACATGCTGGTTCTTTGCACATCTCTTTCATACTGAGAGAGAAATTAAATGTACTCTTTTATTTTTTTCTATGTTTGACGAGAGCTAACAAGTACAGCATTTGAGAAAACCCAGCCAAATACAGCTCTGTAGCTGTTGCTACTAAATAAAGCAAAAGCCACCTGGTGACAAAGTTCACTGGGGCATCATTTCTTTGTGTGGCTGAAAGAAAAAGAAGAGAGGAAAAAGGACTCTCATACTCATTGATGTAAATCTCATTGAATCACACTTGGGAGACAAAACCATAACGTGTATTTTGTATGCATATATGTGTGTATATATATATTTTTTTTTGCAAGTAGACATATCACCTAGATTCTCTCTGATGTGAACTATGGGATATAAATTCAGGAAGAGGAAGAAAAGTATTTAAAACTAGACATCACTCTGCTACCAAATGATTTATTTTTTTTTTAAGTCAGACGTTTTTATCACAAGTACATTTTTATCTCCATTTTTTTTTGGACTTCTAATGTAGGTTCAATTGCCATTGGGGCTGTCTTCACACGATCACTCTGTTTATTTTGGGATTTTTATAATGACTTAGGAAATTTGGGCTCTCATTATAATGGTCTTATTTAATGAAGATATCTGCTTCTGGTTTTCTCATAGTCAAAAAAGAAAGGTGTGAGAAGTAAAAGAATCACAAAACAATAGGGCCATCACATTAGAATGAAAAAGGAGTTAATTTGTATATCATATATGCAAGTTCTTATGCTTTGTAGGAATGGAATTTAATTACTGTGCAACCTTTCTCCCTCTCTGCTCATTTATTGTTCTTATTGTAATTGCTCATTTATTACTTTTAACACAGCCAAAGAATCAAATTGAAAATTCAGCCTCAGTGTCCTGGCCACCTCCTTAACACTGGTTCTCTTTGCAATTTCAACAGCTGTGCATCGAACTGCTAGTATTTCCCACATTCTAGGGCAGCAAAGTTTGTTTTCCTCCATGCATTTTATAGGCTCACATTTCATTTAGGCCTTATGTGTGTATTCAGGCTTGAGATGACGAACAGGCTTTTAGGGCAGTCAGATCACAGGGTTAAAAGTTTGTTGTTCAGGACTTTTGAACAGCATTCCCACAACTGCTGCTCAATTTTCTGCTGTGTCCTATCTGCAAAATAGCAAAATAATAACTCTATTAGAAAGTAACACTATGTCCTGCTGTGGGACAACTTCTACTCTGGGTGGAAAAACGAACGTAGTAGCTTATTACTGAGAAATCATGTGAGGCTACTGCAATGAAATCTAGATTATTTCCACAGTAATTACTGAATTCTAGTACTATAGCTATAAATGCTTGTGCTAATACTGCATAAACTACATGCCTTTAGAACACCAACAGTTTCTTCTAATGATTAGATTTAGATGCTGTATTCCTCCATTAATGCTCTGTCTTCTGATCAACACTTGCTGACTCAGAAATGACCTCTTTAATTAGAAAAACATTTTTAATACAATTTAAATCAGAAAAAGAATAATGAGATTTCTTACACTTTTTTTCCCGACATATTCAACAAAAGAGAAATCTTATTTGCACTCAAGGATTCCCCTAAAGTGTCCCACATTTCTCCTAAAGTGTCCTACCCACACTCTTAGTATGATTCAGCTCACGATTTTAGACAGTAGAAGATTGACACCCTGCACTGTTCATCCAGTTATTGCAAAAAGACACAAATATTTCCAAGTGGAGGTTTACACTTTGTGCTTTTCCTCCTTGGTTAGAGATGGAGCAAGATTAATTAGCCTAGAGGAGGCAGATAAATTGTGTTTGAGAGTGAATCTCCCTCCTTGTCATCTGGAGTGTGTGGCTCAAACAGCTTTCAGGGGTCTTAAGTGTGATCATTGTCTTAGGATGACCTAACTAATGCATTGGTGGTGCTCCTATTCTAATTTAAATTGTTCATTTCCCCTTACTCTGCCCTTCGGAAATCTTAAAATATCTTTTTCTAGTCTAAATGCAACGTCTGACCAGCAATGCATGAGAATATCAGCTCAGGTGGTCAGCAATGGCCAGTCATCTGTAAAGCTATTTACATGATATCTGAGAAGTCAGTTCTCAAGTCAGTGCACAAATAGAATTCCCATTAACAGTAATAGAAATTATGAACAAGTATGAAAGTAAAGAAACTCCCTAATTAGAGATAATGAAACACCAGTCTGGTAGAGCACTGAGAGGTAGTGGCACCCATATTTACTTTGACATAAAATTAATACAAAATTAAAAATGAAACATTAAGCTGATAAAATTAAGGAAAAGTAACTTAGAGCTTGAAGTTCTGTGCATCCCTACCTGCAGTTCCTTCATGGAGACAAGTGCAGATTTGACTATTCTGCTGCAAATATCTGCTTTGCAAGCATTCACTTTACAAGACAAATTGGAAAAAAAATGTACATGGACTTGAATATGTCTTCTTTGTTCAACACAAAAGCACCCAGGGAGTTTATGTCAGCACACAAGGAGTTCCTGATGGTTGACTGCATTTCCAGATACTGCTGGAAACCATGCTCATTCAAGCATTGCTCTAACTGTTTTTGTTTATTGCTTTTTGATAATTGTTTTTAGCCCTGCTATTTGTTTGTGAGTGCTCCTTTGGACATGAATTTCTGTAAGGTCAGTGTGAACTCCTCATGGTCCAATTATGCCAACTTATTTCTATTTTAGCTTAAAAAAGGCTTCTTCCTCAGTGAGGTTTGATATATTGTTCACCAAGAAAACACTATTTTCAACGTCATCCTAGAATATCATATTAATTTTGTCAAAACATATCTTATGGGAATGTGGATTCTGAATTGTTTTCTACATAAGGATTCACCCCTGATTTGCAGATTAAGACTTCCTTTAAAATAATATGCTTTGAAATACATAAGGTTTTAATTGGTTTTGTTTCACAAACAATTTGCATTAGTAGCTTGTTGTCATTCTCTTTTAAATAAATACTTATCGCTCTTTGTTTCTTCATATGCTTGAACCTGATGAGCCCACAGCATGTCACAGAAATTCTTGTTACCTTCAAGTGCATGACCTTGACCTTTGTATCTTTTTCCTTTGGATAATTAGTCCTCAAAGTAAGCCAGTTTGTTAATGAACCTACGCTACAATAATAAATGTTTCCTTTTTAATCCTCTTTGAGAAATATGCTTCAGTTTGGAATATATTGCTTGGAATATTACACCAGTATTTTTAAGACAACTATCAAATGAAACCTGCCTGAAGCCCAGGTTTTCTTCTTCTGACCAAAAAACTGTGTTCAAGCAACCTGCAGACATTTCGGTTTATTCAAGCAACTTGTAGACATTTCCGTTTATTCAGTACCTTGGTACTCTTACAGTTCTTGCCTCTCTTTAGACTTTACTGAGTATGTCTACAAACTTTCAAGTAATACCAGTGTGTTTGAAATTAATAGATATTCTGCAAAATCTTGGTTTGGGGAAAAGGTAGCTCACTGAATTTTAACAGGAAATGTTAATGTTTGTATTGATTAATTCAGTATTTAAAATCAGAACAGTTGTTGTATGTTGTTATATTGCCTATGTTATATGTAGCCTATGTTATTATATTCCTTTACTATATTAAATTTTTAGCAGCCTGTTTTGTTAAAAACTTACCTCTACTCATTTGACCAGTCTCTTCATAAATATTCAACAATAGCTGCTTAAGCTATTCTGTTTCAGCACTGCAGGACATATGTTGCAATTCACTGAAATGTCTTTGAAGAGCACAAAATCAACCACCTAGAAGCAATCTAGGGAGTTTTTCAGTGCAGATTTTCTATCAATAGCTGGAATTATTTTAATAGTATCAATCCTGCTGCTTTACATTGACAGGAGCATAGTAATAATAAGTTTACATCCGTAGAAAGCTTTGGCTTTGTTTCACCTTGGAAAGGTTGAGAAAACACAAGTTTTCCTGCTAAATTAAAATGGTTTATCGTGGCAGACATAAATCCTAGATCCTGACAGGAAAAAGAAAGTGAGACAGGCTGATGGCTATGCATGTTTTACAGAGCCCATGTGAGAGGACAAGATTTTGTTTAATTCAGAGCCCATCCCATTATTAACCTTGGGTTAGTGAGACTTTCTGGGAAAGCTTTCTAATGTAGCATGACACTTTTTTTTACCTTTGTTCTTATACTTTGTTTCTGTGGGTCATGTGGGCAGTTTAGCTGAAAATAAAGATATTATAATGGGGGACTTGAGTTTGGGGAATGCTGGAAATAAGACCCTAAATGCTGACCTCAGAAGAAGCTGAGTAATAAATAATGCAGTTGGACTTCAGGATCCAGTTGGAGACAGAAGACATGATTTCATTTTCAGACTTCCATCACAGATTATTTAGAACAGGCAGAACAGTATATCCATAGCGTGCTAGACTTCACGCTAGTTTTCCAAAGATAATACATTTGTTTTAGCAGTTGTTTGACAATAGATTTAGAATTGCTGTTCAAAACATTTGCCTCTCTTTATCTGCTGTATATTCTGTTGGTACACATATGACTGCATATGTTCATCGGACAGTGCTTTCTATGTCAGTCTTTCTTCTCTACCATTAAACTGCTTTTACCATAAAATGCTTCTTACAATTATTTTTTTTTTCTTTTTAAAAGAAAAGCAGAGAAAACTCTGCTTTCCAGGAAAAGCATTTCTTAAATAACTAAATTCCTTGGACCATCATGTAGTGTTTGTTTAGTTGCTCTGAAATGAGGAACTGAATAAAATTTTCATATCCAAATCTACAAGACATTCCTATCTAGGGAACCTTAACAAGTTCTCGACATATGCCAAATTTCCTTACCAGTGAAGAAATTGTTTCAAAAGGGATAGATGTCCTGAAAGAGGAGATATTAAAGCATGACAAGGAAGAAATAAATAGTGAATTGATGTCTATTTGTTTTGGTTGTGTCACATATCACATATCTTCTTTATTTCTTTAGATGGTGAAACTATATTAATTTATCCATTGTTTATTAATTTGGAAAATCTGTCAATTTTTCCCCTTATTGTCCAAGGGACTCCAGTGAAATCAGAGGTGGTTCAAATCTCCATTAAGTACAACTTCTAAGTACTGTCAATATTTGGCAACTAAATAGTTATATAGTTTGAACTTATCGAGAACTTAGATTGAAACACTCTTCCCTCCTTATTCCATAGAATCAAGACCTACAATGACATTTCTAGTCCTTTCCACTTTTCAAGCTAATGTATTTCTGAGATTTCAGCAGCCTCGTTCCTACTAATTGCTCTGACCAAACACTGCTTGCTCCTTTACAGCCTTTTCGAGGTTTGTTTTTGTGCCTCTCTACTTTACTGAAGTGTGACATTGTTGAAGGGAAAGACCTGACAAAGACTTTTTACAGCTGCTGTGCTGTTATGTAGTCAAACCTTGTGGGAAACCTCCTCCTTTTTTGTTGGTGTTTTTTTTTTCTTTCTGCCTTGATCTTTCTAGCTATATCCTGGATTTTAGAAATTATGTTTAAGAAAACCAAGTTGTATATTTGAATTCATCGGCCTCATTGGAACAGATATATCCAGTCTGAAAATGTATAAAGATTATGGAATCAACTAAAAATCTGACTTGTTTAAAAAATTTATTTCAATTAAATAGTTCTTAATGTTGGCTGCTTCCTAGCAAGTTATGCTTTACGCTTCGCACAGCGCACTGTGTGAGGTCCAGCCCAGCAGTTAGTGGAGCATCATAGTAATGCTTGTTCTTTCTTAAAACTACACAATCTTATATTGGTCATAAACTACTTCTGCAGCACTATGACCGAGTAACACACCTCAATTCACCTTTTGCCTGGGAGTATATAAAGATAAGCAAAACCAGAATATCAGTGTGCAGCAATTGATGTTGGCTGAAGATTTCTCCAAGCTGTGGTAATTGCTTGCTGTTTTCTTGGCTGCAGACCAGCTGATGCTCCTTCCAGGCCTCTGTACTGAGGCAGGCACTGATGTACAGTTTTATATCATTGTTCATTATGCTATTCAGGCCAGTAGAATGACCCCAGAAAAAATACCCCTTTATGAGCTTTTTCTCCCTGGCTTATGTACCAGCTCATGTCAGTAATATATTTTTTCTATTTTTCTGCAAGTCAGTTTAAAATAAGACGAGTACATCAAGGACATCTTCTCAACACTATTTTGTGGATGTTCAGAAAGCCCAAAGTTTTGTGAGACTCCAATGACCAGGGATCAAATCTGCCTATGACCAGGTTAGAGCCTATGAACAAGTGTGAGCAGGATTAGATGGTGCAGTGCTTATAAAATATTGCAGCTCTGTTATGTTTCACATCCCACATGAGCCACAGGAGTCTCAGCTCCTGTAAGTCAATAACTTGCTTATTCCTCTGAAGTTCAACATTTACCTCTGCTCCTAGACACAAAAGCCAGCACTAGTGGCTTGAGCTGGCCTGTCATTGGATATAGGAATTTCAGTCTTCCCAGCAGCTCTCCAGGAAATTATTAGAAACTTGCCTGATATTTTACAGTAGCCATAATATTTTGGATTCTTGATAGTTCCAAACACTTCCAAATACAGCAGTATACACAGCAGCAGACACAAGCAAAATTAATTTGTTTGTAATTAAGAAATGCCCGCTGTTTTATGGGGACAAAGGTAAATATGCATATCCAGGTTCCCATTATCAGTGGGAGTGCAGGGAAAAGGATGCCTTAGTGTACCTTTTGGTAATGACAATATCACTGGTGCTCACAGGAATCAGCTATGTGTGTAGGTCAACAACCCCATCTCAGCCATGGTCACTGTGCAAGTGATAATTCTGATATACACAGCCTTGCAATCATGTCGTGTTCCTGAGGTTTTTGTGTGTATATCACTTTTGTAATTTTTTTAAATTATTTTTTCTTTTTCTTCTTTTTGGTGTCAATTTTCATAGCAGATATTTAATAAGACTAAATAATACAGCTCACAATCCTTCACCCTGAAACATACTTAATCATTTTACTCTCATTTCTGGTCAGACCAATCTTGCCAGAATGTTCTCTAAGGAGAACATTCTGGTCTTTGCATCATTCCCCTGGGAAGTCCCTATAGAACTTCTTGAACAACAAAGAGCGTTAATATTTGTTTGTCTTTACAGGGCAAACCGTGGTCCACAGCTGAAGAAGTACACCCTAATGCATTTTGGCACACTCTGGGAAATAGAGGCTCTAAGCATTTTTGTCTTGCTGTTTTAGGACCAACTGTGCTGGAGGTCTGTGTTCTCTCTCCAGCTGTGTGGGAAGTGAATATGCATAACCTTTCTTTAGTACAGGTCAGCAATGAGTGAGCCATTCTCAGTCCCCTTCATTCATTCATTCATTCATTCATTCATTCATTCTTTCATTCTTTCATTCATTCATTCATTCATACATACAGACATACATACATACATACATTCAAGGTTAGTGTGACTTAGAAAGAAAGGATTAAAACTTTTGTTTAAAATGTTTATTGCAGAGTTTGTAAGTAAGTGAAAATAATTGTAGGGAAATGTTAAGAGTGCATCTCACTGTTTTAACACTACAAGTTTATTATACTTTAGGAGCTTGGAAATATGATGATGATGTTTAAAAATTAATGGAAGAAAATAACTATAGAAATTCTTTGTAAATTGGTTAGAAGTGAAAAATCCTAGGGAAAAAATCCTACATTAAAGTTTGTTTTAGATGAATTTCCAGATATTTATATTTCTAAAATGCTGCATTTTGTGGCTTTGTTTGGAAAGACAGAAGAATATGTTACATATGTTGTATGTGATTTCCTGAATATTGCACATTACACATAGATTATGCTTCTTCACAAGTGCAATAACTTATTGTTACAGACAATTAGAAATAATGTGGAAAATAAATGTATATAAGGCCACATTTAAAACATTTTTATTGATAATAGGTCTTTCATTTGAAACAGCTATAAGATCTTATTTTATCTGCATATATACTTGCTGCTAGGCTAAAATTTGAGGGATTTTTACTTCATTATAGATAATGCATTGCAAGGTACTAGTCAAAAATATATGTAAGTTCTCTTTTCATATTTTCTACTGACACTACTGATTCCCTACTGCAAATCACTCTGACAGATGTAATTTCTAATAATTACATTTTGTTGCAGCTGTGAAGTGAGTATCACTACCTTTTAATAAAACTGGCCCAGTTTCACATTGAGACTATGAGGAAAACAGCAGGTAAAAAAAAAAACAAAAAACAGTTGTGTACCACAGATGTCTGAAAGAGGTTGCTCAAGACAGAAAATTTGTAACTGCTAAATTCATAATCAATGCTGTAGAGTTAGCTATTGCTCTTTATAGGCTTGTGAGACTCCCTGATAATTTAATCCTGCAAAATCTTGGCTTTGATTTTTGTGAAAATCTAGCAGATAAATTTTGCCAGATTCCATCTTACTTTCATTATTCACTCTGAGTAAAAGTATTTCCTACAGCTCTATATGCTTCTCACTAAACAACCCACACTTCTAATCAGTGAATGATGGATTTTGTAGCAGAAATTTGTACAGAAAATGGGAATGAGTGTTTAGCAACATCTAACATGCAGGACCAACTTATACTGCATTGTGAGAAAGCATTGGGGAGCTGGAAGTGGGGAGGAGAAACTGCTGAAGAATACTGGAAGCATTAGTAAAGATTGCAAAAGTACAATTTTGCCACACCAAGAAATTTAATATATTAGTAAAAACTAGAATGAGGCAATGGCAGTACAGTACCTGTATTTTAACCAAGAGAGAGAAGGTGGTATGTGGAAGGAACAGAGTGCTCTTTCTAATGCAGAAGATTTTATTACTTAATTTTATTTTATTTCATTTTCTTTTATTTTACTATGTAAAGCCTTAAAAAAGTTTTTGTAGAAGTGCATGAAAGTAAATGAAAATAATTAAATATAGTGCAGTTTTACCAGAGGTAGATTGTCTGACACTAATTGATTACTTTTTTTTTTTTTTTTTTTAATATAAGATAACTGATTTCTTTGGCAAGATTAATAGAGTGGACCTAATCTATCTTAACACAGAGTGCTTCCTACAATGTCCTATAGTAAATCAGCATATAAGATGGAGATGATGGCCATTAAGATGGGAATGATGAGGGGGGAAGAAACTGAAAAGGAAACCGCAACAACAATACTTAGGGGTGAATTATCTCCCTGGTGGCTTGGCATTTTCCTCAAAATATTCTGAATATTCTGCTTTGTAAGACTATTTCAGACTAAATAGATTTCAAGTACGTATTGGTGAAGTAGATAGATGATGCATCCTGACTGTCACATTACTGGTGGCAAAATAAAGGAATATAGCATCTATAAAAGGGACAGGACTGGGAGTGCAGGAGCTGGGAGGAGGGAATAAGAAACCTTGCTCTCATGATGGCCCACCTCTTCAACTAGTGTTGGCCTTTTCAGAGGATGTCTAATGACCACAGGTCTGTCCAGTGGTCTAATGACCACAGGCTGTATGAGGGGCTAGGGCACAACTCTTATGAGGGTCAGCTGAGGGAGCTGGGGGGCTTGGTCTGCAGAATAGGAAGCTCAGGAGGGATCTTGCCGCTCTCTACAACTCCCTGAAAGGAGGCTGTAGCCAGGTGGGGATCAGTCTCCCAGTCAGCCAGGGACGGGACAAGAGGAAACAGCCTCAAGTTGCACTGGAGAAGGTTTAGATTGGATAATAAGAAAATTTTCTCACTAGAAGGGCTGTAAAGCATTGGTGCAGACAGCTCAGCACCTGGAAGTGTTCAGAAAACATGTACGTATGGCACTTGAGGACCTGGTGTTGAGGTGATCATGTTTATTGTATGTGGTTGACTGTTGGACTTGATGATCCAGAAGGTCTTTTCCAACCTTAATGATTCTTTGATTCCATCATTCCTATTCTCTTGCTCACTCATGTCCTTTCAGCTGTGGGGCACCTCATAACACATTTGTGTCCTTTTCCTAAACTCAGAATGAGAGGTTAAAAGGGTTTCTGCCTACTCACTCTTGTGTGAACTACATTCACACAAAAAAAACCCCAAAAAACCCTAAACCCCTAGGTTTAAACTCACTCATATGTGAAAGCAATATATCTTCATATATAAAAAGCAATATTTTATGTATGTTCCTCATAGCTAGATTTGCAGGAATTGTGGCCATGTCTGCAATCCTGGCCCCACTGCTGGCCCCAATGCAACCTGGCACTAGGTTGCATTTCTCTTGGTCAGGCAGCAAGGGACCAGCACTTTTACCAGGCTCTCTGCTCTACCTCTCATGCAGAAGTCCTCAACAAATGTTCAACTTGGAAAGCAAAAAACTGGCTGCAAATTTCAGGGTGAAAAGTGCAGACATGTGGTAAGTGCTACTATTACTTAGGAAAATGCCATTTGAGAAGTGTAGGATGACCTTGTAGACAAGGAATAGAAAAAAAAAAAAGTTCAGAGCATAAAATGCAAACTCATGTACTTGACCACTAATAACAAGGCTTTTCAATAAAGTTCTGATCAATTGCAGTGATGATAAGCTATAAGCATACTGATCATGGGATGACTGAGAGTTGTTGTTTTCATTCACTTGTGAAAAAAATTAATGCAGGAGGTAAGGAGTTGTGTTCACTCAGTTGTGAAAAAAAATTAATGCAGGAGGTAAGGTGGATAAAGTGTTATAAACAGGCACAGCTACATACAGCTACTAGCCTGCAAAATAAATTCTCTGTGCTGTTGTTTACGGTTCTGATCACTCATATGCAAAGGATTTCGACAGAAATGCAAAGGTCTAAATTCTTAGGAGAGATTTGAGCTTGCTGAGGATGGGAAAATAAAAACATCTTGTTATACCTAACCTATGAAACTAGAAGCTAGAGGTGGGGAAACATATGCATTTTGTATTTTTCAAAGGTCCAATTGTTTCAATGAAAATATAGCTCAAGCGTAAGGCAAACAGTTATGTATTTGCCTTAACTCTATTTCTGAGATGTATTTATAGAGTTTTTTTGGTTCTCTGTGGTTTTCTTGTAGAAAAGTGAAAAAGGGAATTCTCTCCTTATAATTTTCTTTTTTCTACCTCTGTCCTCCCTACTTAGCTGACATTTGCCAATACAAAGGTTTTTTTATTTTTTTTCCAGAAGTATAGGGTTTTGCTATTCTGCATCAGAAATTGATCTTGGTCAGACGCAGTTTATTGGTATTCTGAAGAGTGCTAGGAACACCTCAGGGTTCAAGCAAGATTTCAAGACAAGAAGGAATCTTTTCTTATTAGAAGAAGCTTGGACTTTTGGGACATCTCCAGCTTTCTTTGAAACATGATGCTTCACCTACTTTCTGCCATACATGGGAATTCAATCTGGTGGTCTCTTGGTTGTTCTGTGGATCTGAGAAAATTCTGTTTTCTCATTTCCTTCACCATACACTCTGCCCATTCTCAGTGTTGATCTCCTACAGGTTTGTTTGTTTTTGCTGATGACCTAAATGGAATGTTAAGGAAAGCCTTTGCACATGGGGAGCAAACAAGATGTACACACTTTGGGCATTTCAGGAAGGTGGCTGCACACCCCTAGGCTCAATGCCTATGTGATTCCAGCTGCCCAAAGCATTTCATAAGGTGTGTCCAGCATTATATTTCCATGACCTGCACTTGGTTGCACCCTAGAAAAGTGATGTCAATGCAAAATTTGACAAAGTTGCTTGAAAAAAGTTGCCCACATGTAATGTAGCCTAAATTTAAATCAAATTCATGTTCTTTGTGATCCAAATACAAATTTCTCATGACTATTATTACTTTGTAGTAGTATCCATGGTGATTTTTGTTTATTTGTTACCTCTGATGTTGAGATTTTTTAGCATGGAAAACAATGGTACAGCATCCAAGTCAGTTCCTATTCATGAAAGCATCCCTTCGATGAGTATAGCTTGACATTACAAGGTCTAGTTGTCCACCTTTCTTCATGATGCTCTCAGCATTGACATCAAAGTATTCTCTTCTTTACTTTGACCTCGTTGGCAGACGTCTGTATCTATGTCTTATGTTCACATAGACTCTGCTATTCCCTGTCAGTGTCAGTCTCCTGGTTCCATAAAATGTTTCATTCATTGAAGCCTGTCTGATGTTATAATGCTGGGGAAATTTGTCAGAAGCATGTATAATGCATTCAAAGCCTGAGCTCAGAAAGGTTTAGGCCCGGGAAATTCGTGGAAGAAAAGATATGACACTGTACTGCCCAGAGACTGAAACTTCTAAGACCTTGGTTTATTAAAGTGTCTTCTGCCCCTTTACATTATTAATGCCCAGTTTTTCACATCCAGGGGCTGTGAAGTGCAAATGTTACAGAAGTGTCTTTGCAAATGGTTCTTTCCTGTCCTACTGTTCCTGTCTTAGTGCCTGGTTTGGAAACAGAAAGGGTTCTCTCTGAAATTCAAGGCAACCATTTCCTACACCCCTGTTTCATGACAGAAACACATTTGATAGTAGCTACATAAATAGTATGGTCATTTCCAAGATGCTCTGGTCTAGACCACAGCATCATGACTCATTGATGCAATGCTTCATTTAGATGAATGCAATTTCATGAAAAAAACTAAGAATCACAACATATTTAATGGGAGATGTATTTACACATTTCATCATAAATGCACATCTGTATTAAGAGTCCTATATTCTGTCATATTTAAGACTCACTTTCATAGTAATAAAAAATGAAATATATCACTATGACCACCTCCAAGCTGAGCCTAAAACTGATACAGTTTAGTTTTGCTAGTAGAGTTTGACCTTTCACTCTAGTGTTGAAAGAACTAACATGGGATGATTCATAACTGTAAAAAATAACATCATCAAATACGACAGATGAGGATTTACATAAGGTCAATTTACAAAGGAAAAATTTTCTTATACTGGGGTTTATTTCTTTGACACAAATTATTGTTTTTCAATAATACTAAATTGGTCAAAGCACCAAAGACGGGAAATTTTTTAATGCACAACATTTATTTACCCAACAATTATCTGGATTTTTTACTGGAAAGTGTACTTAGAGATTTGATTATTTCTGAAAATAGAGCTCTTATTATTCTAGTTTGCCTACAGTGTCAGAAATTATACTGGAATATTCTTATTCATCTTTCTGTACCTCTGCTTAGAGAAGAACTGAAAAGGCTCACAAAACAAGGGAATATGCCAAATTATGTTTGTTTGTTTGTTTGTTTGTTTGTTTGTTTGTTTTTCTAACATGCAGTTCTCATTCAATCAGAAGTTGAATGGGTTCTATTATTCAGAAGTATTCATTCCATCCCTTTTCAAATTTTTTGAAACATTTCTGATACCAGGTGAAGTAGAATTAGTTGTTCCCAATCAGGAACACTCCCCAGGAAGTTGCACCCTCCTAAACCCATTAATTTTTTTAAGAATAAAGTATTGTGCTAAAAATTTGGATATTGATCCCAAGATCATATCAAGGATGCCACTTTATGATCTCTGAAGGTTTTGATAGCAATGGGACATGACACATAATAAACACAGGTGTAATAACATATTTTGCCATTTTCACTGTCTTTTCAGATGTTATCGAGGAATTCACTTCAAGTTTTTTTCCATTAAGATCGTGACATTATTTGTTCTGTAACTTAGTACATAGTCTAAATTTTAAAGGTTGTTTTTGTGCCACAAGTAAAAATAATTTAAGTATAATAAAATGGGTACTCTTTATTTTAATTATCCACTTCATAATGGGTAAAGAAAATTATTGGCATGAAGTGTAGAAGTATGATGTCGTGTGAAGAAAGCATTTTATTGATATCTTATTTATACTGATTTCTACTGAATGACAGGAAAAAACTATACATTAAATGATGCACGATGATTAGTTATGCAGCACAGAAGGAAGAGTTTAATTTTGACTAGTAACAATGTGGCTAGAAAACTAACAAAACATTGCTGAACACAGACTGGGAAAAATTGTGGTTTTTGACTCTGCTTGCAAATACAGTAATGGAAAAAACTGTAGCTTTCAGAATGACCCACTCTAATGCTTCTGATTTATAATGTTATTATTGTAGCCTTAAACTCATTCTGTTATATATTAAACTGATATATGCCATCTATAAAAGCCTGCTATGCTCACAGAAACTAACCACAAAAAGCAACTATAAGCCCATTCCAATATGAGTTTCCAAGACATATGAATTTGCTGAGTAGGTTTGGAAGATTTCCTAATTACTATTTAGTGTTTTGCAATAGTCATTAAAACCTCCTACTACCTATGTAGAGTGCGTGATTGGACAAAGATATAAAGTGAATATGTATATATATATACTTTTTCAATTTACCTTTCTGTGTGACAGTTGATGTCTGTCAACCTTTTTTTTAGCTTTACAAAAATTTTAGCTTCCTTTGGTCTCTTTCTTTGTACGAAGTATGCACTTATAATGATACCTATAATTGATATTTTTAGATTGCTTTATTGAGATCTTGGAATATTACTCATTAGTATTATTTAGCTATATTTGCCAGCTTGCAGACATCCAGAGCTGTTTTTTTAAATCACTTGCGTTAGCATACATACGCGTGAGCAAAAGACTCACTTGGCCAACTGAGAAATGCCAGAGAAGCAAGAATAAAACAGAAATAAAAGCAGAACTAAAACTAACAAAATTAATCTAAAGCCAAATTCATCACAGACTCAGACACAGCCTAATTTTCGTCAACGTGTGATATTTTATTTGATGTTAAAAATCTAGGGTGGATTTTTTTTTCCCTGATATTTTGGAACATCTCACAATTATTCCTAAACTTTTTACTTTTATGTTTTTCAGATCCTGTACTGCGTTAGTGTGTAACTCTGAGCTTCATGTAGAGTGTTGGTAAGCTCTCTTCAGTGTTTAGTCAGAAAAAACAATCTTTCTAGGCCTGAGAACAATGGATGCCATCACAGCCTCAGGCCCCAAAAAGTATAAAACAAAGTGAATTTGGGGGGTACAAACTGGGAGAATAGGTCTTCATCACCTGATGTTGTAATTGGACTGTTGACCTCTGATATGTAAATAGCCCAAACTTGTACCTGCCTGAAAATGTTGTGACCACTGTCCATCTTGGGTGTAGCCTCTGTGAGGCTTTTGACTGCCCAAGGTGTATCTATTAAAGGCCTTTAATAAATACCTACTTTACTCTTTTAGCTCTGTCTAGCCTCTGTTCTAGGTGGCCAGTCCAAGGCATCAATACCTGCTAGGAAAAATATGTAGGATCTAGAGCCAACAATTAACTGAGAAGACAAAAAATTCTTGTTACATTATGGCTAAGTTTTCTATAGATTTCAACCTATAAGTTTATCAAGGGCTGGGATATTGATTCAGCAGAGGAAGAAGCACAATATAAAAGGGGGTTACAGGGGAAGGTTACAGAGGAAGGTTATTTGGTTGGGCTTATTTAAACTCAAATCTGAAGTGTTAAATGGCTTTCTTTTCCCCATTTAGAAAACAGCAGTGCAATCAAGGTTGAGTGTTAAAATATAGTGGTGTTTTTACAGCCTGCATATAGGTATGCATGAATCCCAGCATAAACTGGAGTACTGCAAGTCTGAAAATTTCACTAAGGATCAAAGACACACTCTGGATATGAAAGCAGTTGCATTGTCATGAACAGTTGCCTTCTCCTATGCAGCTCCATCTAAGTGGATACCAATACACCACTGTTTAACCCCAATGAAGCTCTCCTGCTTTCCAGCTTTTCTGAATACTACCATTTCCATGGAGGTCAGGAAAGAGAGATTTACAGGTATCTGTATGATAATACTCCACATTAAAGAAATACATTAAAGAAACAGAGTTTTGCTCCTTTAAATTTTAGTGTAAGGAGTGAATACTGTCATGTATGCTAAACTACACAAGTTTCTAGATGAGTCTTTAAATAAATATTCTGGAGTGCATAAGAAAGAGATGACTATTTTTCCTAAGACACATACATACACTTCCCTATTAATTCAGCAAGAGTACTGTGTGTGCTACAGAACACAGGATTTCACCTTTAAACATTTGACTCTGTAAGCACATGCATGCACAGACACAACCAAATTTATTTGAAGTCAGCTTGGAAATTTCCACAGCTTTGTAAGCACTGTAGTGGTTACAGTGCAAGAGTGGGAAAAGCAGTAAAAAATCCTACTTCATGAACTTCCTTCTAAGGTCTAATGCAGAGATTTACAAATTTGTTTCCTAGTAGAAGGTAAAGCTTAGGGTTTGATCTTTTTGTGAAAACATAAGAAAGTGGCTCTTGTGAGAGTTATAGCAGTGGTCCTGAGATGAAGAAAATTTGATCAAGTTTTGCTTGTTTTTTAACATATTTTGCTTTTGTACACTAAAATACAATGACCATTAAAGTATATTGACCATTAAAGTATATTAACTGTTAAGAAACTCTTCAACTTTAAAAAAAAAAAAAAAAGAAAAAGAAAAAGAAAAAAAAAAAAAGAAAAAAATCATCATTGCTTTTGGAAAAAATGTGTATAGTAGATATTTTATGTGGATTATTTGTAAATTTTATGCATTTTCAATGAGCAATCATAAAGCAAGAATGAAACTTGATGGTGAAAGAGCATTTACTTAGCAACAATGCAGGTGTACATTCACAGAGAAATAGAGTACATGATGATATAAACAGAAGCATTTGAAGTCTATCTAAATGTCACACAAAATATTTGCAAATACATTCTTTATGGTAGCTGAAAAAAACCTTTGCTCTGCTTTCAGATTTGTAATCCACTTTGGTTCCTTTTTCCTTCATAATAAGTTCAATTCCTCCCCAGAAATAATTGATACAGGTACTGAGTGGTTCTCTACACATTTCATCCAGCATTCAGTATTCAAGCCATGACATGAATGGACCACCTCTCCAGTATTATGAATGGTAATTTAATCTCCATCCTCAATCCACCATGATCCCAGAAGCAAAAGTTGCCAATTATCTTGAACTATGCATAATTGTTTTACAGAGATTACCTTTTCAGTGATTTAATTTTTATTTCACGAACCACAGCTTTGATTGAATCAGCTGCTTTGATATCCTTGTTTCTTAACTAGAGAGGAACAAATTTGATGGATGGACCACCTGGTGGATATGCAATTAGTTGTGTGGTGGCACTCAAAATGTTGCAGTCAATGGCTCAATGCTCAGCATCAGACCAGTGATGAGCAGTGCTCCTCACGGGCTGGTATTGGGACATCTTTGTTAACAACAGGGACAGTGGGACTCAGTGCACACTCAGGATGTCTACCAGTGACACAAACTGTGTGGCAGTCAACTCTGTAGGGAAAGGATGCTTGAGAGGTGCACAGGCCAGTGTAATCCTAGTGAAATCCAACAAGTGCAAGGACATACATCTGGATCTGGGCAATCGCAAGTTCAGGCTGGGCTGAAGGTAGATCAAGAGCAACTCTGCCAAAAAGGAGTTGTGGATGTTGGTGGATGAGTAGTTTCAACATGACCCACCAAGTGTAGGCTGACAGCCCAGAAAAACATTTGTATCCTGGGTTGCAGCAAAGGAATTGTGGCTAGCCGGGAAACAGAGGGCATTTTTCCCCCTCTACATCACTTTCAAGAGAACCTACCTGGAGTGCTGCATCCAGCTCTGGAGCTCCCCACGTAAAGAAGGACATAGACCTGTTGGAACAAGTCCAGAGGAGGGCCATGAAGATGATCCCTGGGCTGGAACACCTGTCCTCTTGAAGAAAGGCTGAAGGAGTCGGGATTGCTCAGCAATAAGAAGAGAAGGCTCAAGGGAGACCTCATAGAACCTTCCAGTACCTAAATGGGCTTAAAAGGAAGATGGAGGGGGATTTTTACGAGGGCATGCAGTAATAGGACGAGGTGTGATGGTATTGAACTGAAAGACGGTAGGTTCAGATTATACATGAGAAAGGAATTCTTCACTGTGCAGGTGGTGAGTCACTGGAACAGGCTGTCCAGAGATGTGGATGCCCCTTTTCTGGAAGTGCTCAGGGCCAGGCTGGATGCAGCCTTGAGCAACCTGGTCTAGTAAGTGTTCCTGCACAAGGCATGGGTGTTGGAACTAGGTCATCTTTAGGGTCAATTTCAATGCAACAATTTGGTGATATTATGATTCTCTGAAAACAGGAAAAAACCCTATACAAATGGAGCAAAAAATACCAGTACTTGGTTGAAACAAATAGGTCAGCTATACTGCAGAATACCTATTTTTTGTAGAAAGCAGAGAGCTAGACCATCTTATTGCAAATCCCAGTGACAGACAGGCATGTGAAAGGGGTAGAACATTCTGATTTTAAATAGTCCTAATCAGTTTTGTATTTCAGTTCTGTATACTTAGAGTAAGGCAATCTCATTTCTCAGACATGTTTTACTTACTATCTAGCTAGTGAAGAAGCAAACTTACAATCCCTACTATTCTAAATAATTTGAGAGTGATATACTTATGTAGATGATATACTTTTTCCAAAAGGTTTTGCAGTAGACTCTAGCCAATCTTATGAATTTCCAGCTGTTGCCTGGGATTGTATGAATTGTAAATTTTTAAGGATTAAAAATATTTTAAAAATTTCTTCTCTGTGTAGACAATGGTCCTTAGTGAAGGAATTCACCCTTTCTTGTTAAGCTGAATATACTCACTCTCCCAAAACATATTTATATACTTCATAAATGTATGGATTAATTTTCTATATCTTAGTTTTTGAGGTAAAGAGTAGTGAGAGTTTACCTTGAAAAATTTAATATGCTTATACTTAACTCTCCTCAGGCAACATCTACTACCCTGATAAATGAATCCATGCTAGCCACTACAGTATGGAGAAAAGTGTCATCAAACAAATATTTCAAATATTGAAGTGGTGTATCATGCTCTTCCAACTGTGGAACAGTACTTTTTTCTAGGATACCAGATGAAAATATTATAATTCAAGCCACATTTTACAGGAATTTCTTGCAATGGTTCAATTTTCAGAAAGCGAGCAGAGCCTATCTGTAATCATAGGTCTTCAGAAGTGCAACTTTAGTAAAATCCGCAGAAACAAGAGCAATGGATTTTGTACCATAACAGCAAAAGCAAGCAATATCAAAGCTTCATCAATTTAATTAAAATAACAAGACTTAATTGTAAAAGTCAGCTGTGAATCACCTTTTACTTTGTAGTTCTCCTTTTTTTATCAGAGATTTTCAAAACAAATACCTGAGTCCATATCTTGGCCACTCAAAGCCAAGCCTTTTCACTAAGCTTAATTGTCTTTTTACAGAGGTACAAGAGATTTGTCTTCTGACAGACATGACTGTACCTTAGTTTACATGTTATTCAACATATACTGAACCAGTGTAAATAATATGATCATAGCTATGATAACAGTATCTACTTAAATTCATGTGTGCAAATAACTAATGAAGAGTTCTGCTTTACTAAAAATATTTTTTTTATTATTTTCAAAGAGTAGCATTTCTGAATGGCTCTTTATTTTTTCTTTTAACAATTTCTCCTCCATTAAAGACTGTTAAGCCGCAGAGACTGGATCAGTAGCGTAACAGACTCGGTAACAGTAAATGAAGTGCTGTAAGCTTACATCAGACTAATTAGTCTGAGGGATAAAATACAGGGAAAAACTTTTCAGGTTGCTTTGTGAACGGCAGTTTGCTTAATTAAGCCAACCACTAATTGTTAAATATTTTTCAGGCATTAACAGAGCTGTGCTGACGGTAATTAAATTTTGATTTTAGTGGTATTTGCAGGGATTAAGTCACAATCTGCTGAGGCACTGAGGTTAGTTAATATTCACTTCACTGCCACAGCTGTCCTCCATTACATTACAAAGGACAGGAAAAGAGACAGCAGAATAGGGTGAAGTAATGAGAAAGCTATTCATTCATTTGAACTGGCTCCACACTGTACAGCCTTGTACAAATGGATCTGATCTGCATGACACACAACTAGGCATTAAATCCGATTTAATTTGATACAATAAAGGACAGCCTAAGCCCTAAATGTATTTTTATTTTTATACATAGCACTATGCACTGTATCAAAAAATATACCCATGTGATTATCATATGTTTCAATTCAAGTGGTATTTCTTTACTTATTAGCTCTACAGGAGTCCTCCAGGAGTGTAAACCAACTCCTGCTAAATCCTTATTTCTTCTAGGTGCATGTAAATTAATCCTTCAGATTTCTGGATTGAGAATTTTTGTTCCTGCTAGAATACTTACTGGAAAGGTCACTGTTTTGCATTCCTTTTCATGTGGCATACTTGAGGGTGCTACACATTTGTAGCAGATAAACAGGGCATGAGCCTTGTCATAGCTACAGCAGGGAGAAGCTGGTCTTGGTGGTTTTTTTACACCAACAGTGTTTCACTCACCATGATGTCCTTTTGTAACGTTGTCTTGGGTTTGGATTCAAAATGCTTCATGTTTCTAAAAAGTGTCAAAGCCAATAATTATGCAAACGCATACAAAATTGATCCTCTCCATGTCACGGGGTGCATTGTATGCTCTTTATCATATTTAATCCTTTCTCCTCATGCCACCTCAGAACCCTCAGTTACTATTGGTGGTCTCAACCTCACCTTAAAATTGCCAGTATGAGCCTATAGGAGTAAGATCTGGTCCCTCTCCCCCAAAGAATGAGGCAGACAGGCCCTAATTCTCTGACTGGGCACTGACTGATCTCCCTTCTTTGTGGATGTGGAGAGCTACCCTGCAGAGCTATTGCACCACTAGGATATGGAATAGTTTTGAGTATGACCTGGTTTCCTTCTGGAAGTTTGAAGCCATACCAGATACCACAAGGCCTTTATACATGGCCAGTGTATGGCAATGCTTCAGTCACTCCATGAGAGCAAAGCAACCCTCTGGTTAGAGAAGTATTTGTAATCTTTACCTTTTTCCCCCTCACTTTCTCCTGGCTGTTGTTCCAGTCGTATTCTACTTCACTTAATTTTATTTTCCAGCACTGTCTTCTTAAAAGTTGCACCTTGCCTCCTTACTTCTTGACATTTACTCATCAGTCTGTTTCAGAATAAGTACCTGGTTAAACCCTTTAAACTTAAATATGAAGAAGTATGTTCCTCTTTACCACAATGTCTACCATAAACTTTGTTATTTCAGTTCAAGGTTTCCAAGAGAGGCACTTTTTTTTTTATTATTATTTTAGAGAGAGCATTACCCCAGCAAAATGCTGAGTCATTCCCAAAAATTCCTACAAGCTCTTTCAGTAATCTTCTTCCAAATGTAGTTTTCTGAATCATATCACACTGAGAGACGGGTTTTCTTTACTATTTCTTGTAGTCTTAATGAGACTTACTTTGTCCATCAGCTCAGCTGGTTTATGCCTGAATTCAGGAGAAAGTACTGTTTTTATATCATACAAACACATTGTATCAGGACTAGATGTCATCAGCAATCCTTTTTGTGTGCATTACCATACATCTCAGATTATGTTTCAGCTAAGTAATGGAGAAATTACTGGTGTGAATAAATTTATGGGTACAGATAATTTTTGCGGAATGAAGACATGATAATGGATAGTGGAAGTCACAAAATCAGTAATATTGCCATGCTTTCAAAACAAATAGAAAGCCAAAGAGTGCCTCGTTCAAATATTTCTGCTAATTATAGTAAGAAGCACAGGAAAATTTCCAAAAAATCTTGAGACAGAAATGGATTTATATTTAGTTATATTGTATTTCAAAGTTTTCTCTAGTACAAGGTTCTGTCTTTAAAGAGGATCTTTTCAATAGCCATTTAACAAGTTATATTGAAGAAAAACGAATATTAGAGAATATAATTCATACCAGAACTGTATAACATAGGTAAATGAACAATAAAAATGATAAATTGGGCAATAGAAAAGATTACAGAAATAATGCTTTCACATATTGGGCATTCATTAAATTGACTTTCCAGAGTAATCACTTTAACATTTCTACCTCTGATCCAGCACAGGTTTTTGAATCATTAAAACAAATAGTAAATATTACACGGTTTCAGAACCTACTCTTGCAGACCTCTTCCTGGAAACTGAAGAACTCTCTCAAAGCCTTTGCTGAAGGCTGAGCCTTTTCTGTAAGTCAAATTTTCTGAGCTGAAAACTGAATTCACCAATAATATTTTTCTTTTTCAAACCCTAGTCTTCCTATGAAGAATAATAAATCCATTCATTTTTGTAGACAGAAATAATTTTAAATAGAGTATTAAAATTAATAGTGAATTAACTTAGCATAATTCATACTTATACTGTCATTAGTGTGTATCATGATGAGACTTTAAGGATGCATTAAAACAGATCATTCTAAAACATGGAGGATTTTTAGAAATTCTGCTGTGGGTAGAGTTGGCATTTGATATTAAATTAATTTGATATTGGTTAATAATTTTTGTTAAGAATTTTCTCTGGAGATTGTTGAAGTTCCTAGCAGTTCCCCTACTGCTATGGTTCCATATTTTTAATGCTTTGGTCATCTTTTATTGACTAGTGCAACTTAAACTAAGAGTCATGTGCTTTAAGGACTTTGGAGATTTACAGATGCAAACTGAGTTTGTGGAAGCAATTTTTGGTATCTGGCAGTCTGAAACAAGAGAATTAATGTAGTCTTAAAAATGTGTTTTATCTATTTTCACATAGGTTTATATATACTTATGTGAAAATAAATAAATAAATAAATAAAATATTAAAAGTATAAAAAGTGTACTCCTCCTGAGCTAAGGTAAATTTTCCTTTAAGTAAACTTAATACACATACCAGTCATGCCTTATGGGGAGTTTTCAGCTCGATTTACATGTCTAGCAAGCAGGATATGCAGGAAAAAATTCACTAAGGATCTTTTTTCCTTTTCACTAGTGAAATGTAGAATCATTCTCTATAAACCTGTAAAGCAGTGCATGTTGCACCTGCCTTATCAATAAGGGTTTTTTTAACTTCCTAAACTAATGATACTGACAGTGGTCTGGCACTTTTTCCTCCCAAAAAAGCTGTATTTTAACATGCTACGTCTTACTATGGAGCACCATTGCTTTGTAAGGTGACAAACACAGGCCAAGACACCAGAGCCCAAAAATGCCAAGTCAGATTGCTACAGCTCTGTTCTGGAGAGTAGAATGGATGT
Source organism: Muscicapa striata striata (assembly GCA_030060385.1). Lineage (NCBI taxonomy): Eukaryota > Metazoa > Chordata > Aves > Passeriformes > Muscicapidae > Muscicapa > Muscicapa striata. The sequence goes on along the minus strand of JAREIS010000076.1, from coordinate 2,299,596 downwards.
CAGACTGTTCAAACTTCTAATCTGATCCTTAAAATTTAACAGGGATACATTGGCAGAAAAATTGCTGCTTCTTACTAATGCTCTGATCCATGAATATGTTAAACCCATGAATGTTTTGAAATAAGGGAGATCTGATGAAGCCCAAAGGGTAGTTGGAAGGCCTAAAGCTGAGCAGATGCTTAGCTTTTTCCAGTTTAAGACTTCAAGAACTGTCTATACCACCAAAGTGCACATTTATTTATATGAAGGAAGTGGATAATAGAACTAAAGTTTTCAGTACCATGAAATGTATAATTCTCTTCTCACAACTATGTTACACTCTTACATAATTCTTAGTCCCTTAGATTAGTAGATTAGCCTAATCTAAATATATTCCTACTCAGATCTCTGATCATAAATAAGAAGTTGAGGATATTAATATATGTCTGTAGGGTTGAGAAAACCCTTTTTCATTGCTTTAATTAGCAAATTATTCTCTTATTGATTTACTTTTAGAATAGCTTTCTTTTTTATCATCCTAATTTCACTAAATCAAATATATCCTATTGCAACTAAAAGTTTCCAGCATAGCACACTTTAACATTTTTATCCGTAGCCTAATCTTTTCCACTTCTCTTTTACAAGCCATTTAATTCTGAGTCTCTAGATTGATGGTCTCTACAGTTTCCTGCATCTGAAAGGATGTTTTCAGATTAACTTGTGAGAGTAATGTAAGATAAAATAGTGTTTTACTAGAACTTCATATAAAGTGTTCAAAGTAGGATATTTTAAGTTATAATTCCTCAGTAAAAACTATCTCTGTGAAAACTAAGATCACATAAATACAGTAAGTTAACAAATACAATTATGTTTTCAGCAACAAAGGCAAGGAAATATGGTGTGCTGATACCATTTAGGATGTGAGGGGGCCATTTAATGCTATCTGAAAATAGAACATAAATTGCCTCCCTGCTATTCTGTATTGTTCAGTTTTGTTTCCAGGGATATTTCTATCATTGGTAATGTCAAGTTCAGCACTTGCCTAGCCCCTTTTTACTGCCTAAAAACATTCTTACTCATCACATAGTCTACAAAGAAAGCACAGCTTAGTGTGTTTAAAATGATGTGACAAGAGGGTGTAGAAGACATGGAACGGGGCATAATGCTTTCATTGGTTACAGCTTAGGGGAAATACCGATAAGATTACAGTCTTAGTCTAGGTAAAAAATGAAAAAAAAAAATAGCTTATAAGTGAGCAATTAATTTTCATTATGTCTCTTCTATTATTAACATTTAACTGATATTCTTTTAGTGACATATCTCTTTGTATATATTAAAAGATAATATTTATAATGTAGTCTGCAAAGGAATATTCCATTTCAAAGTGCAATACTCACAGCAGAAAAGTAATTTCATTCCAAAGTCTGCATATACAAAGTAATGGTAGCTTTATATATTCAGATCATGGACATTTGCAAACCTCAAGTAAGCAGCCCTTTGTCAGAAGTCCTGTGATTTTCAATGTAGAATGTTCTCTGTTCACTCAGCTCATGTATTGCTATACCAGTCACCAAACCTTCCCTCTGAACAAAAAATATGCAAAGACAGGTTTTACACAAGACTGTCACTACCTAGTCCCATCATTTCAGCTTCCTCTGAGACACAGGGAACTACTGAGAGAGTAACATATTGCTGTATCCCTTTTTCCTGATGTGGGGGTCTATTTCACTTTCAACTACTTCACCTTTCCTCACATCCTTTTGTTAGGTGTCTACTAGGAAAAATATATCAACCTGCCTTCAACTTTGGTGGCTGCCAAAACACAGTTGGGGCTTGTAAAATTAGTCTGAAAAAATATTTTTTTCTAAAACAAGACCTATTCTCCAAGTTGTCAAAAGGAAGTTGGATGTAATTATATTACATTTTATAATAGGTTTGCATGTAAAGAAAGAAAAAAGGAAATTATCTAAAGTGTTTACTTATGTCTATAAAATGCACGCAGGTATTCTTATAAGAAACATATTACCGCTGGCTGTTCCTCTATGCAATTGGCCAAAACCAACATGAGTTATGAAGAGGAGAATGTACATTATAACACAGAGTTTCATCTCCTCTCATGCCTGTATGGATGATCAATTAAATAGTCAACAATTTAAACTATTTGCTTTATTTTGATCAGGAGTATAGAATTTAGTATTCCAATCTCAAGTATCCAAGCACTGTGCAGGCCCCTAATGAGGCTGGCTTCCTGACAAGAATTCTATAAAAATCAGAGTGCAGACATGTTTAAAGAATGTCAGAATGAGATCTGCTGTGACCAGCTTAGCTCCCAAATTCCCTAACTGAAAAGGATGGATTCTTTATCAGGGAGTTTTCAATACATCCAGCATTTTTTCTCTGAGTAGAGAGGGATTTAGGAATTTTCTTTAAGGGCACTGAATGGATTCCATAAGTCTTACACAGTACCAGATTCTCTGCATGTTTTTCTAGCATAATTGAAATAGGCAGATAGGATTTAATTTTTATGCTCTCCGCCTGGAAACAGGAAAATTGGAAAAAGCTGAGATACTGCTATCAACAGAGAAACTCATTTGCATCCCACCCCTTCTTACTCTCGCAACTATGCAGACACCTCACTTTTGTTTACTCTTTGTGACTCATTTGTCATGTTGAGAAGCTGAACCAGCTCCTGACTTAAGGCCGCAAATGAAGCAGTGTTCTCTGATAAAGCTTTAGATGAGCAAAGCTGCAAGTATGTGAATCACTGAAGAGTAGAGGGACACACCCTTTGAGTCTGGAAAGAGCAACACTGGAAGGTAATTAGACTTTTCCATAATTAAACCTTAAAAAGCTGCTATTAATTGTGTTGCTCCAGCAACAACAATCTAATGAAAGAGGAAAAAAACTGCCAAGCACAATCACGGTTTGCACAAAGAAAGCAAAGTAGAATAGTCAAATTTACATCTGCAGAAATGATTCTCAACTAGTGTATGACTACTGCATTGCTCTGAAGCCCATTGCCACCAAAATATGGCCATTTACACTATTTTAAACATTAATTAGGAATCTCAGAAAATTATGTACTGGACCATAGCACAGTTTTTCTTCTTTAAAATACTGGAGGGTGAGAAAAACGTGATGACAGGCTACTGAATGTGCTTGGTGCAGCATTCTCTGTGTCTCCAAAGTGTAGCATGAGTAATGCAAGGTTACTGCAGTAAGTACACATTTCTTATTGGATATCAGAGAAAATAGGTGTGTAAAATCCATGTAATTTGATAGCACATATATCACCATTGCCCTAGAGAGTACTGGATCATAAGGATCATAAGGCTACATATTTAGCATAGTAAAAGAATGTTTCTCATCTTTTCTCTCACAAAATTCTATGGAAATGAGTGGGGAATAGGAGAGAAAGCTTATAAATCAAGTATTAAAACAACAGGCAAACCACAGAGTTGCTGCAGAGAGACGAGGTATGTCCTTTCTTTTTATGACATTTTATTTTAAGTGCCCCCTCTATCCCCCATATTTTTAGTAGCAGTGTTAAATTACAGTAGCACTCTTAGGGAAATACATGTGAGATTCACATGAATACCAAGTACATTCATTATGATCAGTGCTGAATTCCAAATGAGAATAGCTCCACATTTTTATTTTTTTTTCCGTTCTCTGTGTTAACCTTCAAGGCAAGTCAACACATTTCAAACACCCCAGCCTGATCTCAATTTGGAAAACAGTCTTAAATATACCTCTGCCAAGTCAGATCGAATCAAAGCCGTGAGGAATGAAGGCAAGGAGGAGGAGGGAAGGCAGGACTGCCACAGCAAGGAGACACTGTGTGAGAAAGAGAGGTGAAAATGAGAGCTAACATCAGCTCCCCCGGGGTCTGCTGTAATCAGCAGACAAATGGTCTACACTCATGGCATGTATTCATTCTGCAGCAACGGGCTGCCAATAAGAGCCTTCCTGTGTCTGTTTGGAAATAAAGTACTAGTCTTCCTCTATTCAGATGCTTTGAAACTAAAAAGAACTGCTGACAAACACTGCTTTGGGCATTTGACACTGCTTTTTGATCTAGTTAGACAGTGTAAAATGAACAAATTAGGAATCTACTACAAAAGAGCCTCAGTCTTAGCTTGCTAAAATATCAGGGTTTAAAAACTGGGGTTTTGTCCTGTTTTACGCCTCCTCCCCTCAATCGTTTAAAATGAAGAAAGTACCTTGCCATTTTTTCATACTGGCAAATGGATGCTTTCTTCTGTTTCTGAATCGTGATTTTCAGCTGCATATCTGTTCATGAAAAAGACTTTAATATCACACACAACAAAGATATTTACATATTCACCATCTAGATAAGTGTGTTAATTTGTGTAGCACCTGTCTCTAGATATGTGCTCTGGATTTTGAAATCTGAAAATTTCCTTTCAAAATCTTTTAAAGGAATTTTCACATTCCCAGGAGGATTCTGACATTAGTTAAATTAAGTTCCTCTTTTAGTACAACAAAAATACCTTTGAATCAGTGAAATGCCCATAAACATGGTTTAACAATGAATCTGGAGCAGCACAAGTGATCTTATTTTTTTGAAGTACATTATTTTTCAAATGTACTTTTATCCTGTCATAATGTTTATTGGACATTAACGAGTTCCTTTACCTAGCATGCTTTGAAGTATCTGATGTATGTATACATAAAAGTCAAAAAACCTTTGAAACCGCACCTTTTTTGAAAGTGAAAAAAATTGGGTAGGCTGTTATACATAGAGCTAAAAGCAGACATCATACAATGGCCCACAAGACTCATAATGAAATTAGACAGTTTTTAAAATTCAATGATTCAGATGGATTCACTGATGGAATAGCAAGCCATTTCTGAGATCACTAATACTCTAATATATAATTGCAGGGTAGCAGCTACTTATACATTACATTCAGCTATTCTGCCATACTCCCAAGTTTAATTATCAGTCTGCCTGGGAAAATGCATTTTCCCTTCTCTTTCTGCAACAGCAAAATCAAATTTCAGTCACAATTTGCATTATAATACCCTATCATAAATCCACAGTTTAGGACTAGTAATTATAGTCATAGGTGCCTACTGATGGAAAACATTTACAATGTGCCACTGCTCTCTGATATTCCAGCCATGGAGGAAGAGGATGTGCAAGTGTGGAAGTTCATTACAATTTTCTGTCCAGCCTGTGATTAAGAAAAAGACTCAAAACAGGCTCTTTTTTGCCTGTGAGTATCCCACTTCTAAGCTGCCTTAAAATCGCATAACAATGCAGTCACAAAGGCACAAGAACTTAGCAAAAATGTTCCAAGCAAAGGGTCAGTGGAGCCAGTGAATAAAAACTGTGTGAATTTAATGAATGGGATCCCAGCTGTGTCCCACCTGCTCGTTCTTTTGGATGATCAAGCCTGTGCTCACACATATGAACAACAGAAAGGAACTTGTTCTAGATGTGTTTTTGTAATGTGGTGCATATGTATGAACAGTGCAGAGGAAGGGCAGCGCATGGACTGTAGATCAAAAGAAAACACTTTTGCTTTCTTATTTTTTAGTGAACGCTATTCTTTCAGTAGGTAGTGGCTTGGCAGTTACAGAGGTTGTGCTTCTGCTTGTGCTTCAGCAAGAGGAGAAGCACAAAGGACACAGCGGAAACAGAAGCTTCCTTTGCCAAAATTTCTGCCCCAGATGAGAAGGATTGTGTTTAGAGCTGCCATGGCAGGCAGTGCAACTCAATATTTATTTGCCTTATCCCCCTCTGCAGTATTGCTGAGGTAGAATACAGCTTCTAAGCTCTTTCTGTGTCCTCTGTACATTAGCAGGTAGAGAAAGTGAGAGAGAGAGAAATAGAGAAATAGACAGATACATAGAGTGGCTGTATTAATATTACTACTTGCAAACAGACCCTAGAAGGTACTACACCAGGCATGTACAACCAACTGTTAATATTAGGAGTAATTAGCAGTTAAAATTATTATTATTATTATTATTATTATTATTATTATTATTATTATTGATTGCCTCTATGTTTTGCTCTCTCTGAGAGACCCAAAACATACTGCCATAGATGACAGTTTATAGAACAGAGACGGCACATTTTCCATCTCTGGGTTTCCTTCAAATATTGACACTTTTTTTGAAATGCAAATGCAATGGATTTATTCATGGATGTCCTGCAAAAGTCACTGTTGTTAAGACTTTTTTGTTCTTAAGGTGTGTTTTGCTCTTCAACTTATTTTGTAAATCTGAGATCCGGTATTTACTCTACTAGTTATATCAAAAAAGCAAGCAAATGTGTTATTTTCTCGGAATAATGCAAATCAGATATAAGAACTGTTATCAGAGAATGATGACTTCCAAATCATTAGTAGGTAGTTAATACACTGATGTTAAGGATTATGATGATTATCTGCTGCACCCTTCCATGATCAGGTCACAAACATTGTGAAAATGATCAGAAGCAGATCAACTCAGTATGCAATTTGTTCAGCAGCACATCTAAATGCTGGATGTTCATATTCAGAAGAGTGCGATGCAAACTGAGGGCAAGACATCTGAAGGTCATGTTTGCTTTATTTGAAGGAGACTGCCCCAGTGACATTTGAGGAAATAAAGAAATTTATTTTCTCAAGCTCACCTAGAGTTTTTCTCAAGGGTCACCCCACCCTAGCCATTCCTTCCTTGTACTTTGCTTGCTGGTGATGTCAGTCAGGCAGCTTGAATGCCTTTTATTGATGATTAGAATGATTTCTTGATTTGCACCATGTATTGTGTGTAGCTCTGTCTGAATTGAGGTGTTGAGGTGGGGGAGAGCATGAACTACATGGCCACGCCATTCTCTAGGTCTCCTGTCTTTTTGCAGTCACCTAATTGGAGAAATTCAGACACTCTCTCAGTAGAGAAGATCTGTTATCAAAATTATTCTCCATGATACAAAATCTAAATGGTAAATCACAGTAAAGACCTATCACTGCAAGAAGGATCCCTGAGAGAAATGGCCAGTGAATTGAAACCTGAAGATGACTTCAGCTACAGCTTCTTTCTTGTAAATTGTCCTTCTTGCTTCATGTATTCCGATCATATCTCCACAGCAGTGGAGAACAAACTGATAAACAGGCCTGTGGATGCTAGGAGTGCAGAAGGATTGACGTTTTAAAGGTAAACATTGAGACTTTTCATCCAGGAAACGCAACAGCTACTATGTAGATACTGATAAAACTTCTGACAGATAATGATGACTATGAATATGTAATGTCATTCAAGATGAGAGGCAACAACTTATTTAAAAGCACTGAATGTTAACTATGAGGGTGGACCCAGCTGCCTTCAAACTCTTATTTTGGAAAAATTATCTACTTAAATGCCAGGGATGGCATTGAATAGCCTTCAAATTTCAGGACAATAAATTTGTGATCAGGTCCTTATGAGGCATGCTTTAAATGCAAATTGCTGCTGAAACAGTTGCTCAAGCAGTTGTTTGTCAGCCAAGGGTAGTTGCCAAACATTATACTCTTGCCAGGGCCCTGAATTCCTCCAGTCTCTGAAACAGATCCTGCAAAAACACCATGCAGGTGGCACAGCTCCTCTGCTGGGTGAAGACACATTTGTAAGTGTCTGCACAGGTCATTTGTAATTGTGTATGTCCAGGATCACCACTAGACAGGTCAGGCTTCACACTAGTTAAAGGCAGGCTCCAGGAGACCACATCCACATGTGATGTAACTCCTACTGTAGGCTTAGCTTCCTTTTGCAGCTTGGTATCCAGGTTGTGTGATGCCAGAACAGCTGCTGAGTTACCTTTCTGTTACTACCACAAGCAGTTAAATTGCAAGAGATATGGGTTTAAAACAGCCTCCAAATTTTCAAAAATGTAAAGCTTACTTAATTTCCATGAAAAAAGAGCCACATTGAAAAAAGGTGAGAATGACTCCATTCCAGCCAAATCCCACAGAGCAGAGGAAAATAAAGGGGAAACAATATAGAAAGTGAATTTAACTAATGCAAGAAAGAAATATTGCATGTTAGTTCAATTGTATATTGCAAAATAGTTTCCAGTTATTTTTCATTTTACACCACATTGCCCAGTCCACTGTATATAGTGAGAGTATAATCATATACCTTTCCTCCAGCTTTGTACAAGGTGGACACAACTCTGTACAGAAAACAAGAGAAAGTAAATTATGAGCAGCTGAAGCTGTAAATCTCAGGATTTTGTGAAGCAGCTGAGAGGTTGCTTCCTCTTTTGAATCCGATAATGCTTGGATTTTTGCCCTCTGTGGATATTTGAATTCTTTGGATTCTTTTATTCTCCATTAAACTTCATTTGACTCTGCATAACTGTGTTAGTCTGTGCTATTTTTTACCAAAGTGTGAACCAAAGATCTGGAAAGATCTAGCTGTTATCAACATGAACATAAATTAATAATTTAAAGAAGAATGCATAGTTTACTCAGTTCATGGAGTGTTTTGTCAACCTTTGACACCAATGTTTAACATGAAGAATTTAATGACAGCTTCCAAAAGGAGAACTGTCCACTTGTAAATGTCTTAGGTTTTAATATATACAGATATAAGTACACAAGCACTTAAATAGTAAATAATAATTTAAATTATTAACCATAGCATGTTTAAGTTAGAAGTTTCTTTTTTATGCTGATATTAGCTATTGCATAATATTTTCAATGCTTCTGTGGCTGCTACCAAAATGTTTGTTTTAAGAACAATAGACCTCTCTGATTCACAAACATTAAAAGTTTATACTGTTCATTTATAGAAAATCTTCAATTTATTTTCTTTTTTCAATTACTGTGAAATCTATGATTAAACAACAGTCCCAAAAGCTTGTAGGAAGAGACAGATTTTGTATACATATTTCTGGTTTATTTTTCCTAATGAAACCATGCTACTACTACTACTGATTATGATAATTAAAAGGAAATATTGTTATTCATTCAAGACATTAAAAAGATTTTCCCTTGGGGAACCCATGGCAGGTGTCTACAACAATTCTTTGATATTTTGATTTATGAATAGAGAATAAAAAAGACATAATCAACCAAAACAAGGGGGCTGTTTTCTAGAGGGAAGAATATTTTCTGGTATTCTGTTTTTTTGCTTATTTTCTTGGTTTTCTTTTGCTTTCTCTATTTATTGGTGTTGTTTTTATTTTCTTTTTTTGCTTAAATACACCACAGAGCCAAGCTTAGAGAGCAACTGGCATCATCAAGGATTTTCAGCCTCATTTTGTGGCTCTTCCCTACCTCCACTTTTGACACTAATCAGTGCATCAAATGTTTGGTTGTAGAACATCCACAATGGGTTGAACTATGTGCAGTCATGGGGATCTCAAGAAAACAAAATTAATTCTACGTAGTGTCTTGGGTCTCCCTCTCCATCCCATTCTCCTTGTCTTTTAGCTGCATCAGATTGATTCACTGTAGAGTAATTTAAAAAAAAAAAACAACATATTTTTGCAAAATTTACTGTTAGTCATCCAATGAGTCTATATAATATGAATTTTGTAACACAGAAAATGATCTATTTTTTTAAAGCAAACACACACTTCAGCATGTATTGTGGGCCATTTAAATGGGCCATTATTAAGAGGTTCCAGTTTTAGAGGAAGACATTTCTGTGCAAATATAAACAGTAGGATGGAACATATGTTTTTCCTATCATATCCAATAAGTTATTAAAATTCATAGCTCAGATAAGTGATCTGAGCTAAAAAGTTACTCAGTTTTTAGCAGAGTTAAACAATCATTTAAATGTCAGGCTCAGAATTGTAGTATACAGAATCCTACATGTGAAAAAGTATGTTTTGAATGTATGGTTTCTTTTACATGGGTGTCAACAGCAGCAGCAAACAACAACAACAACAAAGTAGAATAAGAATTTGGAGAAGCAAATTAGTAAATCACCAATGATGTTGTTTTAAAGAAGTATGAATTAAGTTTCAGGTCAGGTGAAGAGGACTAATTCATAGGAATTATTCATAGATCTGAGATTTCCTTATTTACTAAATTATAAGGTTCTGCCAATTAAAGACTGCTGAAGTGGAATTAAACTGAGGTGGACTGCATTTTTTAGATATGTATCTGCTATGGGCACAAGCAAGCAGTGCTGATTAGGAGAAAAGAGTATCAGGACTAGAAATCACCCAGATCATCTGACACCATGAAGATGGGGATTATATAAACATAGAGAAAAGTCTTATTTGAGAAGGACAATCTATAGAAAAGAAAGACCATCACTTAATGGATGTATTTTTGTATATAGATAGAGTTCCATTACTAGCTGAAAAAAAAATTTACAAATCAGAAATTGCCCATCATTTTGCAGAGGTTACTGTCAACAAGAGCACAGATTTTTTAAAGCTGCTTGTAAATAATGTAGGAATTGAAACATTACTCTTGTAGTGAGGAAAATTACTCAAAAAGATCATTCAATTAAAAAAAAAAAAAATCATATTCAAAGGAGAGACAACCATAGAGGAGATAGCAAAACTGATGTCTTCTTCACAGTCACAACAATTTCTAGTGATTAAACAATATTATTTTGGATTTTTGTTCCAAATAGGGATGCATTAACTTCCAGATAACCAGAACAAGAAGAACAGATAACATTCCTCTTTTCTCAAAAAGTTTCCTTAATGACTATTTGACTCTACAGTCACATGAATCCTTCATTCTCTTTTTCATGCATAGTCTTCATGAATACAGTAGAGACAAATAGCTTTGGAGAACAAATTACTCATTTTTTGTATACAAGAGAAATGGTTGGCACTTTTAAAGGAGCTTGAGTACTGCTCCACTCTGACCTGGAGTGATTGGTCCATGGGTCAGATATTCAGTCTTTTCAGCTAAGACTGAACCAAAATATTGTCAGCTGAGATGGTGCTTGTCACCCTCGCCTCAAAGGATACTGGCTCAAGCTGCAACTCGTTTTAGAGGAGCACAAACTCCTCCTCAGATGGTAGTTTGGTCCACTGAAGGCTCCAACTTGAATAACATCAGTGACCCAGAGAGAAAGGCTCCAGAAACTCAGCAATTCACCAAGTCATTCAGCACTTCAGGGAGAGCACAGGGGTAAAATCAGTCAAAAAAATTTACAAAGGACTTACCAGGGGTGTATTAAGCTTTATTCTCTCAGATTCCTGTAAAGCATTCTACTCAGATTTGATAAGTGAGATCCATAAGTACAAAAGAGTAGAATGCTGTTACAAATATGAGTACAAATAGATGCAGATTGCAGCAAAATATTTTTAAAATTCTGTATTTCATGAGGCAAAGTATTTTATAATTAAAAAGAGGTGTCACTCCCTTGAAGGACTTTAGATATTGAAATCCTAAACTTTTCATGTTAACAGTAGATGAATTCTCCAAAAAAACCTGCGTAATTAGTTCACCATAATGTGTGGACTTCTTTCATTTTAGCACTGATATTTGTCATTCATATACATGCGTGTGTGTGTGTGTATACAAGCGCAGGTATAGATGTAACTGCTGTACCACTGGAAATATAATTATCTGGGAGTTTACCTCCCTTGGGAATAATAACAGTTGTTATCAGTCGGTTATACTTAGTGTATGTTTTTACCATTATGATTAACTATTTATTCCTTCTTTTATTGACTGATTGTATTTATTATCTATTCCCTTTTACAGGATCATTTTTGCATGTCTTTTAAAGAAATTACTTTTTTTGTTTGTTTCCTACTTTTCTAGATGATCTCTCATTGTTAGTGTTTGTCTAAAGTGACAACAAGGGGATTTTTTTACCTCATTATATCCAGCTCCAGCATTTCCTACTCTCTTCAAAAATCTTTTTGAATTTTATTTAGGGAGCAAAGACTAATTACTAATTTAGACTTTGAAGTCTGGAATATTTTTTAAGTCCTGGTTTAAGAGGGTAGGGGCGGGCAGGGTTGTGGTTTTAGTTTGTTTTTAATTTATGACACTGAACTGACTTACATAAAGGTGATTTTTTTCATCAATTAGTGTGTTTCTCAAATTTATAGATGGATTCTACATTAAATAAATTTCTAGACATATTTGTAGATTAATTTCTCTACTGAAGATGAAATTTTTGGATTAAAAATCCTTGAGCTAGACTGTTAAGATAATTGCTATATTAATCAAATACTGTGAAAATACAGATGTGTTTCCATTTTAGAGTAAGATAATTAAGTAAATAAAATAGAGTAAAATAGAGAAGTAAATTAATCCAAAAGATATATAAATAATGATATTTTTCATTGACCATAAAAGTCTAAAATCTTTAATTTCCAAATTTTCAACATAATCTTGAGTAGCAGCCTCTAAAACATACAATTCTTGTTTCATGTCTGTGGTGACAAAGAAAATTAAAAAAAAAAAAAATCACCCAGCATTTGTACTAGTTAAAGTTATCTACTGACCTCCCTACCAATTCTATAAACTACTATTAACCTTGTCTGCAGGAGGGTGGTGATTTTGAGAGTTATGACTGTTAATGACCTTTGAATGCACCAGTAGTCTCAGATCACTTACTCCCTAGCGTACCACAGGACTCAGACTTTTCCAGATGGGAAAATGATAAGACAAAGAAGATAGCAGGTCAATCTTGAGGCAGCCTCAAGAAAATTGCTGCAAAATGAATCGTGCAGGTCTGCAGTGCTTTACCCAGCATTTTTCTTTTGAAATTCGTCAAGCCAATTCTTGTTGACAAAGTGAATGAAATGATTGTACAGCAGCTCTAAGAAGCCAACTTAAAGGTTTTTTGTCCATCATCTCAGCTATAAATAAGCAAGAGGATACGGGGAATATTCTACATATTTGTGCTATCCCTAACATTTTATACAGATCTGTCACATACTTAAATCTCACTATTAGTTTCACTGTAAAATAAATAAAAAATTTGGTCCTTGAAATTTGTGAACAGTTTATTTCATGCTTATTATCAATTAAATCACTATTTTAATAACTATTATTAGTGATATTTCTTCACCTGGCTATGCAGACACATATTCACTTGTCTATATAACGAACTAATCAGTTTGACACAGATGATAAACCTACAATGAGGGAACATACATTCAAACATATACAGCATTGCTTTTAGGAAATTTCATATCTTAGTTCAAATCTCTGAAGAAATGGGAGAAAAAACAAAGATAGTTTGGCCCACAGTCACCTAACACCAGAAATCTTTCCTGAGTTCTGGCAGCCCATGTTTTACTCTGTATTTGAGCTGGTAAAATGTGTTTTGAAATCATGAGATTAAATAACATACGTTTCAAGCTGCTCTGTTTTGTTTTCTGTATTTGCATCTTTCAGGGTTTAGTGTTCCCACTTTCGTGTCTCTGATAGCTAGAAACTTACTATTTATTGTAATGAATCTCGTGTTTATTGTGATACTTCTTCATGGCTCCTGTGCTGTAATTATGAGAACCCCACTAACTCTGCATGCCTCAGAACAGAACCACTGGAGAAGAGCAGCTACATCCCGCTCAGAACATTTTCCTTAGGGTTGGAGGAGCAGATTTGTTTCACCTGCTTTTCCTGCCTTCTCACCATGTTGCTCACTGTCTTTGTGGGAACCAGAAGGAGAGATGCAGGGTAGCCCCATCACTGGGTAGGTTATGCTGATCCTAGTGGTCGTGGAAGAGGCAGGGGAGTCATTACAGTGACTTTAGGGAAGGCTGCACTGTGGAGTACAAAAGCTGGTGAGATAACTCATGCTTTACTTCATCTAATGTGAATAGTCTGGCCTTGAGCAACAGGGACATAAACTAGGTTACACTAGAGGATTCACACTGCTCCTGGTTAACCAAGGCATGTCAGAAGCAGTCCCTTCAAACCTAATTCAGTTGCTTCATAGTAGAGGAAACATAGCCATTAATAAATTTAACATTATTTCTGATTAGCGTGACTTGCTTAAAAAAGAGAACTACTAAGTACTTTATGATCCTTTATTCAAATTGTTACATAAATTGTTTGAGAAATTGTAGTACATATATCTCCTATGAGAAAAATGTCTGGAATTTCAGTGGCAAAAGCAAGACAATTATAGAAAAACTCCTGAAAACTTGTTCTAAATGTTTTATCACACCCTAGGTACTAATATATGACAAAATCCTTCTGCTCTTAATGCTGTTGCATTTGTGTGAGATGAAGGTTGTTGTCTCACCCACACAGACGATAGGATGACACTTTAATTGGAAAGTGACATTGTTGGGAACATTTATGAATAATTTAGTATGTCCTCCCCACTCATCTTTTTATATGTTCTTCAAGTCATTATTTTATTTATTATTTATTAAGAACTGACACTGTGCTCATAGTTGTACAGAATAAAGGAGAACAAAGTCCCTGCCCTTGTGGATCTTACACAGCAAGAAACATAGAAAGCTCTTTTCCATTCTGCTCATAAGATAGTAAACACATTCTGGCTGTACTCCAGAATTCTTTCTCTCTTGGTGCTTTCCTTTGCTGACAAATGCAACAATAAAATTAATAGTAAAACTATCTCAATATGAGTGTACTGTTAAGCTTGACTGGCTTTTATGTTCTTACCGTCTGAGATCTTCACTTCCTGCTCTAGTTTTCTTTTCCCAGCAGAAATACACGAATGTTCTTGTTGGACTGAAGTTAATAGAATTTACCTGTACTGATATAAGACCATGTCAACAGAAACAATTCTGTCTTTCTTTACAGGGAGCTGAAACTTGTTAACCTCTTGCAAAACAACAGTACTGTTCGCTTACTTTGCTTTCTCTCTTCTCTCTTTTTATTTCTGTGTTCTTTTGCACCTTCAAATCAATTTGCTTATTACAGATTGGATCAAAAGGCTTTGCCTTTAGCTTTGGCTGCAGAACTCTGGCACTGCAGACCCATGTCTTCTATTCAGATCTGTAAGGCAGGCATTACAGAGACAAAGGAACTACATTGATTCGTTGGCTGTCCATACTGTTCCTTTCTGATGTAGGACTGATTTGTTGATATTTATTAATCTAGAAACATCTATTATCCTATTATATCTCTTACTGGTATTAATTTGTTGGACATGAAACCAACCATATTACCAACTTCGTTGTCAAAATATTTAAAAAACCCCAATTAGAATAATGTGTTTAGGATTAAGTAATTGCCTGCAGTCTAATATGAGGATTTTAATTCCTTTATAATTTTAAACTGAAAGACTATTTTGCCTTCTAGTATGTCTGCTTCTTTAACTATGTGATTTTTAGCAGTTCATATTCAGAAAATTTCTAATCATTCACAGAGTACGCTGAACATATACTTGAGTATATCTTGGGGTAACAGGTGCACTTCCCTAAAACACATTTTTAGAGAAGCTGATGCCTAAGGAAAAATATTCCACTACAGACAGCTGCATTCATGTGTTATGTCTATATGCTGTGTCTCTGGCCAGGGGGGTTTTTTCCCTTCTGGAAATCACCCTCTTCTAGGATATCACAGTCTTTTTTACAGTGATGACGATGTATGTGGGGTTTGTGGAGGACAGAATGATATTTTATGCTGAATCACCAAACCATCCAGATAAGACTTGGTTTAGGGGAGGAGGTATACTTGAGGGAGGCAGAGCAAGGGATAGAAGACTACTTGAGGAATTATTTTTTTAGCTGTTTTTATTTATGAATAGAGAAAAAACTATTTTCACCCTTTTCACACCAAATATTAACAATACTTAACCTTGTGGTCTCAGGCTGTGTCAGGGGACATTCAGGTTAGACATCAGGAAGAATTTTGTCACTGATAAGCTTGTCAAGGATTGGAACAGGCTGCTCAGGAAAGTGGTGGAATCACCATCACTAGAAGGGTTCCAGAAAAACTGGATGTGGCACTCAGTGCTATGGTTTAGTTGACATGGTGGTGTTGGTTCAGAGGTTGGACTCAATGATCTTGGAGGTTTTTCCAGCCCTTATGATTATATGATTGCAGGGCAAGCTAAATTGAACAAGCAATTTTCACAGAAAAAAGTACTAAGTTCTCCAACAGCAACAAACTGGTGATAAAAATGAGAGGGAACATCCTGGAAAGGAGGAAAGTGCAGTAGGCAGTCTCAGTGCAATGTGAACAAGATGAATGTGCATGAAGCCTAATTATCTGAGGGTGAAAGGTCATCAAAATCAATTTGCAGCATGATGTACAAAGGTCATTATCAGACTGAAATTTTCTATACCCATTGAAAATGCAATAAAATATGAAGTGGATACCTCCATAACCATGATTAGTAAAGAAAAAAGTCATTGAAACTCCTGCTTAAAGTTTTGGGCTACCTTAGTTTTATTCAAAATATTGCAAGTAATGAGAGGTGGTTTTTTGGAAGATAATATTTCTGAAAGAATCCATTCATTTTCAGGATCTATAATGCTGACAAAAGTGAA
This sequence comes from Muscicapa striata striata, assembly GCA_030060385.1. Taxonomy (NCBI): domain Eukaryota; kingdom Metazoa; phylum Chordata; class Aves; order Passeriformes; family Muscicapidae; genus Muscicapa; species Muscicapa striata. The sequence continues at coordinate 2,283,215 of JAREIS010000076.1, read as the reverse complement.
AGCACTTCTCAAAAATTACAGTCCTTTGAATCAATAGCATAATATTTGCAATTTGCCTCTTTTTTATTAGAGACCATTACTGTTTTTATTTTCAGCTTATGGAATAAAATATACAAGAAACCATCTTTTGCTTATCTGTTTTTAAACTGCTAACTCAGAGGTGGAGATTATCTGCTTTGCTTTGTCTGTTTTGTCATAACATTTCAGTGGCAAAATGACCCTTTTGCAAGCAAAAATTGATCTTTATAGCCAGCAGAGAAGACATTACAATACCAACACCTAAACCTAAATACATACTCAGAGATCTATTTATGCTGGATTTGAAGGTTAATGTAATCTATACAATAATGAGATGATTTGTCAGAGCAAGATGTCTACCAGAAGGTTTTCCATATGAAGTTCTTTGCCTGTTAGGACATGAGAGGTAAGCAGTCTATACAGGGAGCTGTCATTCAACAGGAACAAGATGTTAGTCTGAGCATGATCACTCAAACTTGAATTAAGTTCTGAAAACTGTGCATTAATTCCCTTTTGTGTTTGCTTCCCTTTTTTTTCTGGCACAAGGACTCTCCTTCCTTAATCCCCAATGAATAAAAAGACACTTGAAGTAGACGAAGGACCCTGGTGGATGCGGGGTGGAGAGTGGCTGCTGACTACTAATTAGACAGAAAATTTTCTTCAGCTTTCCCTCTTTGTCTGTGTTGTGTTTTCCACTAGAAGTTCACATCAAAGGGAAGAAAATTAATTTCCTGCACACAGAGGTACCAAACCTGCAAGTGTTGCTTTGTGAGACCCTCCTCATGCAGGCTGCAGAGCAGCTGCTTGCAGGGCCCACTGCAAGATCAAGGTCACAACGTGCTCACAGCCCCTCCTCTCTTCAGGAGCTTTGTAGATATAATCTCTGATGTCCTGAATATGTGGATTCACCTAGAAATGGGGTAAAAATAGCTGCTGGGGAGCCTGTTTCTTTCCCACATAATGTGCAGCTTCTGAAAGCATAATGTTATTCAATATTAATACCTTAATAACTGTTGTCAGCATGCTTCAAACCATAAACAAAAGAAGCTCTTACTGCTGGTATTTTTTTCCTTCTTTCTTTACTCCTGTGGTGTTTCACTAAATGGTTTGTTGCACCTTTTCAACACTCAGATCAAACCTTATTACCCTAATAAAAATGGTGCTGCAACTTCATTAATATATTTCTTATTTTTCTAAAAATTAGAAGGATTACATTGCACCTTATGTTCTTTCCAAGATATTTTTGAATGAGATAGCCACCACAGGATATTTCCCTTTGTGGCAGTCATGGAAATCTTCCGGACAAGGAAATGAGATTCAGCATTGCTAATGGGAAGATAAAAATACTCAGTACTTGTTTTACAATTTGCTAATAATGAAGCAGACTGAGGGAATGATTGGTTGAATGCACTTGGAATAATGATAAAGGGCAGGGCAGATGCTGAAAGATATTTTCATGTTTCTTCTTCTAATTGATGTTTGTTTCTCATGTCCTTTGTGTGCATTTCCTGAATTAGTCTAGCATTCTCTGAGGGTAAATCAACCTAATTTTCCCCTCCTGACAGCTGCATCCTTGACAGTACTCAAGAAATAGTTCCAGACTTGAAACTTGGCACTCACAAGGAGGCTGCACTGGACTCAACTGGTTCTAGGTACCAGGCAGAGGTTGACTGCTCTGCCTCTACACCCAGAACCACCAACCCTGCAGCCCTGTGCCACACCTAACACCAGACTGCTGGCACCCTGATGCCTTCTCATAAAACACCCTGCATTTTAAACCCAAACTCACACACCTGTAGGTGGCTTGGAGTACTGGGTACCTGGCAGAGAACTCTGCTTACCTTAAGGGCTTGCTTTGAGCAGCAGTGGAAAAACCACAGTGAAGGATTGGCTTAGGGTCTCAGTGACAGCCAGCCAGATGAGGGGAAAATAGCTGGCTTGCAGAAATCAGTGGGAGCAAATGGGACATGATCTCACCCCCACTGGTGTAAAGTAAGTCTACATGTTGGTCAAATAATATTAGAAATATTAGAAAACAACTTTGAAGATTATTTCATCACAGTTATTAGCAAAACAATATTGTAACTCATAAGTGTTGAATGCCTCAGTTACATGTGCAGAATGTCCTAATTTAGCCTAACTCCACCAGTGGATTAAGTCTCCTCTCTACACCTAACCCCTGCAGCAGATCCTGGTGCACGCATCTAGGTCCTGGTGGTTGATCAGTGCCCACCTCCTGCAGAGACACATTTTGCAAGGAACCTTTGGAAAAGCTGACCTGTAAATTGGCTGACTAGAGCTTTTCCTGATAAGACAGGCTACAGAGATGTAGCTTGGGTGCAAACAGGCTGATTACTTGCTTCTCTGAAAGAAAAGTCCCCGTGTGAGAATTTCTACATTGACAGTGTTCTTGGGCTTCACTTGATCCCAAAGTACCGTTCCAAGAAGCACTGGGGAGAGTGGAAGGGTAGGAGGGGGGAAAGGAGTATGTGCAATTCTGTGTTCTTCCCTCCTCCTGTGTCTTGACATCTATTGAGGACTTTGGCTCCAGGGAAATAATATTCTACATTCAAGCATTATATTATGTGTTTTATGAATAAAACATGAATTTGGTTAGCCCAGAAGAAACATACTGTTTGGGAGAATTTATTTTTTTTCTTACCCACCTCAAGTCCTTGGTATTTTCTCCAGGATTTACAGTCCTAATAGCAGTCAACTTGAAGAGAATTTGGCCTTACTCACACTTCACAGCCGTATTTCTCCTCATGCTCTAATCATGCAAATATGCTCTAAGTAAATAAATATTGCTTCAGACAAAATTATGATCTCAAGAAGATGTACTTAACTTTTAAAGTGGAGTTGAAAAGTGATCTCAGGTATTTTATAAAACCAAAATGAATTCAGGAAGATCTCCACGAGAGCAGGTACACAGACAAGCCACAAGACCAATAGGTTTATTTGATGGGCAGCTGTAGCCTTCAATGCTGCATAAAACTGAAGCCTTTAAATTACATTAAAGAGACTACCTGAGTGTGGAATTCACTACACAGAAATTAATTTGCTGTAGATTCTGATGGTTTTTACCAGCATCTGCCTCTCTTTAAGGCAAAATCATTGATGTGCTAAGGTATTTTTGGGAGTCTAATAATTAATACCTGATTAATAACTCTGTGATTAATCTCTGTACCTGTGCGGAGTTTACATTGTCATGATGGACAGCCTTCACAGGGAAAAAATTTTAAAGACCAAAAGGCATCACTAATGTGCTATTCAGCTTACATTAAATGCTAACAATCCCTTATAAATACATGCCCAAGGCACTGAGTTTGCACAATGAAACATTTAACCGCAGGAAATACAAATGGTCAGCTTTATGGAAATGACAGTGGTCAGTGCTTGGTCAACTTTAATTTGCCACCACTGGGCATGAACATAAGAATTCAGTGATTAATTACAAGATTAAATGAAATTTCTAATAAATATTATACAGCATCCTAATATTTAACCCCCATGAGATAGCCTGGACACCTTAACATCCCCTTTTCCTTTTTGTTGCCAGTACTAAGGATTTCCCTCACTCCACAGAAAATAAATTCAGAGTCTAATGAAACTGCTTTATACTAGCATTTGCAAATACTGTCTCTTTCCTCTTATATGATGACAAGAAGCTCTAGGTTTTTTTCACCTCTGATACAAAGTCTTCATTCTGCATAAATTCAATCAGGTTTACAACTAATTCTCACAAAACGCAAAGCGTTCTGTAAACATTTTCTCAATATTTTAATGTTTCTGTTTGAAAAGAGGTAAGGATTTCTGGTGTCTTTGCAGTAGAAGGCTAATTTAACTGGTTCATTGCCTTTCAACTGAGGTCACCATGTTACTTCCTCTATCCTGTTTTCTTGTCCATTTCAAGCCTCACATCAATTGTTGACGAGGAGTTTGTTGATGAACGTGCCTTAAGAGGACCATAAACCAATTTGTGGAGCAAATTAGAAGGTTATGAAAGCGATGACATACCCAGTGATTTTCCACTCTCTATCTTGTGTATGCATCTTAATTTCCAGATAGCTGCATCACAAAATGAAAAGAGTTAATAGCCTTCTTGTTCTTTGTGTTCCCCTTCCCCCTTCTGATAGGTTTCAGTGGACTATTTCAATAAAAGGAAAAAGGAACACTATTCACTAGAAAACAGTTATTCAGGTACAATAATTTGTACTTTATGTCATATTATAATGGTGAGTGTAAATTTTCCTTTGAACCATGTTTTATTAACTTTTTTTTTTCCACAGAGTTACATCAAAAGACTCTATAAATAAGTGATGTGCTCAGCCTGCCAGCTCTTACATGCATACCAATTACCTCTATTGGTTTCAGGACACGTAGTCAGTACTTTAAACAACCCAGATAATATTGCAAACTGAAATATTCAACATCTCCATCTTGGTATGCTGTCACCATGCAGAGAATGATTATAATTGGTAATCAGTTTCACTGCTGGTAAGTTGAGTGGCATGATGCATTTTATATCTATGCCTATGTCAAACTCAATTAACATTCTAGCACAGTATGTTTCAGACAGGGAGCTAATCTGAGGGAACAAAACAATTATTTTTTTGATGTTAAAAATTCTCAGTTTCATGAAGAGAAGAAATTAAAGTGCAAATACATTTATTAATACTGTAGTATATTCTATTTTTTCTTCCTAAAGGAATAGCATACAAAATAGATCTTCCATCCCAAATTCTTGTTTTTAGGGGGTGCCTGTCAATTAAATGAAAAACTGTAGAAATAAAAAATGATCAGGATTTTTCTTTTTCATTACACATTGCTGTATCAAGGTACGACATTCATTATGATACAGTGAACTGAAAAAAGGCTTAATTCTTAAGAAAAAGGAACAAATCTATCAAGGCTGATTTTTATTGTTTGCTTTTTCTAATAGCCCAAGCATTACAGTGTTTTGTCTAATTCCACAACAAATGCATAAACAAAATCATACAGAGAAAGCTTATATATGTAACCTCTGTGGAAGAAATTAGGAAGCTGAAGAGGGCAGATAAAAGCTTCAATATTATGAAATTCACCATCACTGAAAAATGTTTACCCCACTCCCATACCTCTCTTACAGGTTATGCATTTCTCCTACCACCCATAACATCAGTTTTTAATAATAGAGCAGGCTTTGTAACACAGATTGAAACAGATAAAACACATGAAATATCTTTTAATAACAAACTAACAAAAAGCTCCAACTCCAGCTGCTAGATATTGCAACTTGTCTAGAGTAGTCCCATTCCACGCGTGTTTAGTTTGTAGTATTATCAGATAGATCAGCAACGACTTGCTGATTCTGTCACTGCTCTGACAAAAGCAGCATCATTCTGCTGACATATCTTCTCTACATGGGCTCTTTTTTATACAGTAGTTCCATGGTCTTTATCATGTAGGATATCCATTGAGGGCTCCACACTCTGAAGTTAAAGAATCACATAATAGCTGAAATTGGAAGGGATCTCTCAAGGTTGTTTGGTCCAAGCCTCCTGCTCAGAAAGAGTCACCTGGACCAGGACCAAGCTCAGACAAAATTTGAATATCTCCAAGTAAGTGATAGGATGAAGAAACACCACCACCAACAAGAAAAAAGCTGTCGTTTCATTCTTCCTACAGCAAGCTTGTGGGGGGAAATATGGAAATACTGGAAAACATGAAAACATAACCACCTCTCTATTAAAGCAAAGAGTGATAATTCTACAGTTCAAAAATAAACAAAAATATTATAACATCTACTTTTTTTCTTTTGATAATCAGAATTCACTTGATGGCAGGTGAGATTGGCTGAAGGTAAAATAAACGTAATCATATTTTTCCTGAAGTATTTGAATCAAGTCTTGAGTCTGAAAAACTGACTTGGAAATTCTGAAGGAGCAAAGCTGTCTGATAGTTTTAGCATATTGAAACTTTTCTCAGGAATAATATATATTTATTTTTTTGTACATCTATAAGTTACTGTTAATTCACCACAAAATTGTCAAGATAAAAATCTTTCATCATCTTCTAGAACAATCAAAAAGTTCCTAACAGGTTTTGCTAGCAGACTCAGCTGAGTTATCCCAATTTACTTTTCTGATCTTCAGATCATGAAGAAATTGTCAATGAAGTAACTGACCTCAGCCTTAAGTTGTGTGAGCAGGACAATTCAAAATAGACTGTAGGAGAATCCTTCCTGAGCAGAATCCTCAAAATAGGGCTGTTGCTGTTTTTTAATCCTCCAGAAAGGAGAAGTGCAACAGAGCATGTTCTAATGAAACCTGACCAAAGACTGACATGACTGGTTTCTGTATCACAAAGCCTGGTCCACTGTGAATTTTTGTGAACTGTGAGTGGAAATACAGAAAAAACATACATTTTCTTTCTGAAAGAAACAGAGGCATGCTTTTCTATTCCACATTTTCATGAAAGATGGATCAGGATGTCAAAAACTCATCTCTTTACATCTCAAGAGAAAGACATTATTCTTTTTTTCTGGTAAGACAGAAATTGCTCTTTTAATTACTCTTTTTCCCTTCCTCTGCAATCTCAACTTCAAGGTTATGCTCTTCTATTTGGCTCTGTTAATATCTGTAGGCTGGTGCAGACCTTTTCTGGACAGAGTATAGACTATTATCTTTATGATGATATACTGTTGTCTCTCCTGTTCTTAACCATTGAATGCTAAATAAAGTCTTCATATTACCTGATGAATTCATCAGCATAATTCTGTACTTATTGGAAGCCCTTCTGAGAAGTTATTGATATAAAGATAATTCATCATTTTCTGGATACCCACCATGTCTCTGGTTTGGACTTATTGATTTTGCTTCCACCATTTGCTACGATGATTCTTTTGAAAGTATCAGCCTTTGATAGCAGGTCAGAAAACAGGTATGTAAGTCAATCTCTATCTTTACTTCAGTTGAAGATTTCAACATGTTATTTTTATTTTTTTTTACATTGAAATGAGATGTCTCATTAATATTAACTCTTTAGTATTCTCAAGAATAAGCTTTATAGCCCTTTTTACAATTCAAAATATACTTTACATGAGCAGTCTGGCTCCAAGCCATGGGGAATAATGTTTGCACTATATCATTGCAGAATTTTTCTCAGTGTTAGCTGTTCCAGAGAAGGGCAAATAAACCTGATGTCACATCTGACCACTCTATTCCCCTGAAGAGTAATATATTCAATATGGCAAGGGCTCCTCTTTAGGCAGTGCAATTTACACAGACCACATTTCTATTTATCCCCAGACTAACTTGCATGGTATTTTGGCTACAGGGCTGATTAATGTAACACATTCATAGCAGGACTCCAGGCAGTGCAATTTCACTCCTAGACACTGTTTTAGTACATACTGTATATTTACTCAGTGGCAGAATTGTCTGTGCTTTGAATATTGTCACAGATTAGGTTCACTTTAACAATTCGAGGATTTTTTTATAATTTGTCAATTCCAGAGAATGTCTGAACACTTTTCCTCTCTCTTGATAATGGTCTTCATCTCAGCAGGAGCAGAAAGGGTACAATGTCCATTATTCTGCAATAGACTTTTATGGTTCCTGTGCACTAAGGGTATCTATGTATCATATTTGCTTTAGTACAGGAAGTTGTACCCAATGTACTGTATGAAGACTACCTGATTCTGTCAGTAGCCAATAAGGCATGGATGGAGAAGAAATATACTAAAAAATATCCTCGAATCTGACAACATTATTATTGCTTGTGTTAATTAGTAAAATACTAAAATCATAATAGCCTATATCATATCTGCACTAATGTCTATACAATTTTATTATTTAAAAGATCCAATGCTGAATTTTAAGTTGAAGAGTTTTTTACATTCAGTAGTGTCTGGGAAGAATAATGTGGAAGATACTGCTCTTACCAATTATCCTTTTCTTAAGACCTTTCTCCCTCTCCCCCCTATTTCTCTGCAGTCATAAAAATAGGACAGTTTACATTTAATTCTCATTTATTTCATGGTTTCTTTTGCAAGTTATATGTTACATATGTTATATGCATTATCATGTAATGACTTAAGGTAACAAAAGAGATTAAAAGAAAATTTAGGAATGCAGCACTGATTAAAAAAATAACTGTGGTGCCAAAACACTTCTGCCCAGAAATTAAACTTCTTTCTTTCTTAAAAAAACGGCCTTTGAGATCAGTGGCCCCATCTATCAGACTCATCTTTCATTTCCTTTTGGCTTTTGTCACAGTCTGGAGTCATAGATTATATAGGAAATAATAATTCACATTAAAACAATGGGAGTGAAGGTATCCATGAGACTTTTACACTAAAATGTTTCATTATTTCTGTGACTATTTCAGATTTTAAGAATTACAAGAACTGACCTATTTGAGTATCCTCATATCTGCATTTCAAAAAGACATGACACAGACCTGACCTCCTTTGCAAGTAGACTGCATATACTTATGCAATAGACTTTTCTGGTAAAATATTTGTAGAAAGCTGGTTTCAGACTGGAAAGCTTTGTGAGAACAATTACATTATGCATACATTTCACAAGATATTTTCTCATAAATATCCAACAAAAAAAGAAACATCGTAGTATTCCTGAGATCAGTACCAATGACATCATTCTCACACACTTAGAAATTGAGATCAAACACTCATAAATAAGTGACTTGTGAGTAATTCAGGAGGTAGATGACTTTTAAAATATTTTTGTGACATTTAGCTGACAATATACCCGGCATGAAATGTTTTCTTCACAGAAATTTCCTGAGTTGCTCCAAGTGTTCTTCCACACTAATTGTTATAACTTCTGATACCTGCACTCTTCAGTTTCTACAATTTTCTCTGCGATACTTGTCCTCCACTATTTTCCACCACCTCTGTTTTGTTGTAGCTCTTCTTTACAAACCTTCATCCTCCTTCACATGCCACAATCATGTTTTCTTCAGCTTCATCTCTGTGGCACACGGTGATCTAAACTTCTCTTGCTTTTTAAGTGACTCCACAACACCCACTCCTTACATGACATCTACAAGCAATTTTGAGATTAACTATGGGACATTAGAATCTAGTGATGGACAATTTAACTATTTTTTTAATTAATATGTAGTTCTGTACAGAAATGTAGAGCAACTAAATTGTATTTGATTTATTTAATGACTTCCTTCATATTCATTATATAGTTTGGTTTTTTGGGTTTTTTTTCTGGGTGTTGATAATATTCTCATCTGTTTCTACATCTCTGGAACTTAGTTGTTTTTGCAGATAGATAAAAACTCAGTAAATATTAAAACAGTGTTCAAACCATTAGCTACTGTTAGTAACTTTATACACATCATGTCAAAATAAAGATGCAAAGAAAAATACACTGACAGAAGAGAGCTTGGGGCTATGGCAGCCTCTCCAGAGCACGTTCCTCAAGGCTTCCAAGAAACAGTGAGAGACATGGTTAATGGCAGATAGAAACTCGATAGCATTTGTTGGGGCTGGCTTCATTTTGAAAATTAGGGGCATCCCTGCCTCCTCCCATGGAGATCAGATAATTTCAAAATATCTGTGTGAGATGAGGAAACACAGTGTTTCCTTTATTTTCCTGGAAAGTTCTGTTGCATGGGAAGGCCCTCATCCACAATTACAAAATCACCCAGGAAACAGGAGACATTTGGGAAACACAGAACAGGGCTCTGCTGGGGGATCTCGTTTTCCTGATATGGGTTCCCAGAATGGGTTTTCCAGAATGGGCTCCCTCAAGGCTTGTACTTCTTAGGGAGACAAGGTTAAAGTGGTGAGTACTGCAGCAGTGCAGGTTGTGTGAGAAGGCTGGAGACCCATGGCAAGTATGTGGAGCCACCCTGACCCTGACAGAAGCAGCCCAGAAAGAACATCCCCCTCGATCCATGACTGTCAGCGGGAGAAACACAGGCAGATCCTGAAAAGCTGTGTTAAAGAAAGGGACAAAGATGCACCTGGGGAGGACATAGTGTGCCAAGAGGAGACAGGACCCCTGAGGGACAGCAGCCATGGGACACCCATGCCAGGACAGGGACATCCCAAGGGACCATGGCCATGGGAAACTGTACCAGGAACGCCCCTGGAGGACTGTGGCAAGGGAGGGCCCTGTGACCTGTGAGAACAAGGGGATGTGAGCTTTGGGTTAGGAGAGCACATGTGTACAATTGGCTGTGTGTGTGGGTGTGTGTGTGTTTGTGTTTGTTTGTGTTTGTGTGTGTATAAATGCTTACACCTCTTTTTCCCTCATCTGACCTGAACCTGGGCAGAAATCAGCAGTGGACTAGGAGGAATTGCCTGATTGAAGATGAAGCTTGGCCCAGAGCTGAGAGCCCTGGCAGTGGAGACAGCTCCCACCAGCAGCCAGCGCTGCCTCCACCTTCTCTCCCAAAACTCCTGTGCCCTCTGAAATATGCTGGTGCCACGGCTCACATCTCATGGGAATAAGTGCCTGAAGATTACCTTAATGTTTTCTTCTTCCATAATCTTCAGGCCTTTCAGCTTCTTCAAGCTTAAAGTGCCTTTTTTTCCAGTGGAAGTTTCAAAATGGGGGCTGAGTGGAGGAGGGGGGTGTGGAAAAACAGCCGGAAGACAGATCTTGTATTTTAACGTGACAACACACAGGAGATGCCCCAGAGTCACAGGATACAGTATATCTAGCCTCACATGAAAATTGAGTGTATTTATTGTGTCACTTTAAAAATAAAAAGTTATGGAAACATATTCATTAACAAGGAGCACAAAGTTGGACAAAGTGTCTGAGGGTGTTCAAAGCTTATTCTCTAATAGAGTGCCATATATATAAGCAGATAAATAAGGCTGCAGAAGCTTTGGGTAGAACCTTCATTGAAGTACGACTACCAAGAGTGCAAAGAGAGTAGGGCTGTCTTTACAGGCTGGCTGTGGCATCTCTCAGACTGCAAAGCCTGGCTGCACACTGAGAAATCAATGAAATCAGCCAACTAAGTAGTAAATGTCCTGTCACATGCCTCTGCTTACCCCTGTCAGATGCTCCCAGATGTTTATATTGCCCGTGCACGACAGTCATCCTGGGACCCTGGTGGCATAGACAAACACACTGTCAGAAGACAGGTCAATTAATTCCTCTCTGAAGATGCATCAAGTAATGTCTTTTGGCTAACAACAGCATAGGTTGTTCAGGACTGCACATCTAATTATAAAGACAATTTAATTTTGTTATTCTCAAACAGTTCTCTTTAGTCCTTCTTCCTCTCTTTTCATAAATACAAAGTATTTTTCAAACACCAAGCTTAGCACTGTTGTAAGGCGAAGACCGATTACACCGTCTGTAGCAAAGCAGAAAGTCTGGAATTGCTGAAGGCTGCAAGAGCTAACTCACACATAATAAATTGAGCCCTGCCTACCCTTGCCACAAACACACTATCAGCCATGCTAAGTGGAAACACATCTTTATAAGGCAGGGAAATTAACTAAAATTTCTTCCTATGTTTATAACTGTCTTGATGTCCTTCCAGCTTTGTGCTGAAATACTCCTAAACAAGAGAGCTGGTCTGAAGCTAAAAAGCCTCTGACCTGTTCAAACGGGTTTTTTTAATATAATGGGGAAAATGGCAGTGGTAAACATATTATATAGTACCATTAAGACCTGTAGTTATTATATAACTTGTAGTTATTTTTAAGTTGCAGATATTGGGGGTGGAATGTCTGCCTTTTGAATCAATCAAGAGAAGATTCCTCTAAGGGGATTTCAGAAGAATTTTTTTTCAAAATAAGGGAATAAGAAAGTTCTTATCATTAGGGCTACACATAAACATAAAATAGAAATCCTTGAAAACAATAACAAGAGCTAATTAGGTGCCTCTTCCTGTGTTCTGGGATATTCCACTTCAGTTCCTCATCTTTGCTTCCCTTGAAAGTGTTAAAGCCCTCTTATAGCTCTGGAAAATACCAATTTACTCATATGTTATTCAAACTGACCATAGACTTGTCAAGTTGACAGGTTTTTGTCCCCCAAAGGAAAAGTGCAGTTGCAGTTTCTCTCACAGTGTATAGCTGGGGTGTAATAAATGCAGAGGAAAGCAGTTCATTCTGGATGCCAGACACACACAAGTACCAGCTTTCCTGTCCTTGTCTCCCTTCAGACAAAAGACCTCAGCACAGAGAACACAATGTCACCCAGAACCTGTCCAGATTAACCAATTATATACAAGTTGATAGCATCCCTGAAATCTTTTCTGTGTGACTTTAGACCTGTTTTGGAAATGCTACAATTCCCAGAAGACTTAAAACAAAGAGAAATACGCACTCTGCTTAGGTCAGAAAGCAAGTGACATTGAGACCAAATGAGATAAATGAGATCTCTGTTAATATGGAACACCCATTTATCACCCCACCTGAACACACAAAGGTAATTTGTAAAACCACTACGTTTATTAAACCAACTACAAGCAGGTGCACTTGAAAATAATATGGCTTCTATGATTGACAGGCTTTTTGAAAGAGATGAAACTTCTTTTTTTGATCTCTGTCTCTCCCTCTTTTTTTTTTTTCCTTTTTCTTTCCTTTTTCTGTATTTTCCTTTTCTCTTGTGAGATTGGAAAAATAAACTATTCAAGAAAGATGATGCAGTGTCTCCTGGGTCATACCACTGTATCACAAATTCAGAGCAAACAGAGTTGCCATGAAATGAGCAAAACAACCTTTTGTAAGTCAGTGTTTAATTTCTATGTACAATGTATTATGTACCACATTTGCACTGAGTTCTGACATCCTCTGTTCTGTTGTCTCCTCAAATGAGTGACTAAGAAGCTCAATTATATACCTGTTATAAGGCCTGCTTGCTCCTCATCTGATAAACTTTAAATCAAATTGTCAAAATTACTTGAATAAATGGAATATTAATTTTGAACTAGATTATTCATGTACATGAAAATTACTTCAGTGTGCAAAGGCTTGGAGATTTGGTCTCTTCTTCCCTTCTCCTTCTCCCTTTCTTTTGCTTCTCAAGAAAAGCAGTACAATTAGTTTACTCTTTTGAGCTATGTTTTTCAGGCTTTTTTTGCAGACCAGATGAAGGCAGATTAGAAAAGTATTTCTCCTTGGAGCGAGGTAAACAGAGCTAAGGGAGTGACAGTACTGAGCAGTGATGTTACATCTCTTCTCTGTAGTCATCCATATAGTTTGTGCATCCTGATAATTTAGGTGTTTTCCTTAAGTGACAGAACACTGTGGATTCATGTTCTACTTATGCTTAAGTAGAACCTGCCTATATGCGCAGCACTGCCACTGAGCAGTTGTTCCCTGTCCCACATTTGAGTGAATGTTCTTACCAAGAATAATATTCTGTAATCCTTCAGGGTTTTTTCTTTTTAATTTTTCTTTTTCTTTTCTTTTTTTTTTTTTTCCTGGCTATTTATCCAGTTTGTCAGAATCACTTTGTATTCTAAAGTTGCCCTCCAGCACTTGCCACTGCTTTTAGCCTGGTGTCACCTTCAAATGTACTAATTATACTCTACTCCATTATCTAGGTCATTAGTGACTGAAATAGTATGAGATTGGGAGCAAAGCTTTGGGGAATCTCCACTTGACTCTTCTCTTCAGTTTTTGCAGTAGTTTGTTAGCAACTCTTTGGAGGGTTCATGCAAGTATGAGATACTTGCATGACACCTTTCCCCCTAACTTTTTTCCCTAACTTTGAAATTAAGTGGCACTGTGGCCTCTCTAACAGGAGGTCTTGAAGTTTTAGATTCTCAAGCGGTTTGAAAGTTGTATACATTGCCTTTCAGAATAAAACCTCATACTTCTGAATTCTTGCTGCCAAATAGCTGTTTCCCTGGTTTCTGTAATTACAGAAAGCGGGTGTGACTTCCAGGTAGGCCTTACTATGCTGATGCTGAATAAGGAAAATAGATGAAAAATTATCCTCGTGTTTAAAAGGTTCTTCTTCAGAGATACTCACAATCTGTTGTGACTGTCAAAAATACTTTCTAAAACTTGGTTGTTTTAGGAAAATACTGGTTGTGGTAAATCTCTGCAAACCTACTTCAAAAATTTTTGTTTAAAATTATGCTTGTGAACACTGTTCTTTTATGAAGAGATAAACCTTTTCTGAGCAATGTAGCGATGAGATTTGTTCACTGACTTTGTTAACATTTAGCAAGTAGAATAGCAGAATCTCATTTCAGAGAATGGCTCCATAATTTCTTGCACCTACCATAAAAACAAGCAAATTGACACCCTGCCAGGAGTAGCCAGAGGAGATCTTAGGAGGGAGTTCATAATGATACTGTTGTAATATTGCATGCCTGTAAATAATTCATTAAGTCAACTACCCTTTTGTTTTAAGCAAACATGAGCAGATGCCTTCCTAAATTGGATGCAGACAAATGTTTTCAGCAAAACATTGTTGTAATATGACACTTAAAAAGAGCAACATTTTTCCTTTACCGATTTTTGAAGCGTTATCCACTCTGATAATTCATAGTGATTACTTCTGCTAGACATGAAGTCCTTCATTGTTTTTCATCTACAATTTCCATATTTTTGCTGTGTTATAGATTTCACAGTTAAATCAAGCATGGTGGAAAATGAAAGAAATTTGCATGCAGTTAAGAGCTGAGTTTAGCAGAAGCCCAAAATACTAGTATTAATTATTTAATACAAGACCTGCTGCTTATTCCTGCTTTGTATTCAGAAAACCAAAAAACCTCATCCAGGCATTTAAGCCTTCTCTATACTTTTAATTAAAAGAAGTTTGGGGGTCAAAGCAAGATGTAAAAGCTAATGTTTACACAGCTGATGACTCCTTAGTACTCAGCTTGTAAAGACAGGTCAAATCTTTTAAAATTCCATATTTATTCTGTGTGGAAGTGTGTAAAATTCAGTCTTATTTGTAATTGTATTTTTTTACCTGCTCAGTGCTGTGAAGACTCACACACAATTAAGAAGTGAGGTTTTGTTCTTGCTGTTTATACTTTGAGTTTTGGCAACCTTCTTTCTTGTGAACAATTTTCTGCATATAAATTCATTAAGCATGACCTCTCCTTATATGCATTTCTCTATATTGCTTTCATTCCAAGTTTGTCTTCTATGAAAAAACTTTGAAATAGGAAATAAGGATCTGCATGCATCAAAAAGTAAGTAGTGAAAGGTTCAGTAATGAGTTTGGACAGTATTTTCCAAATATTTGTTACTCTGAAATACTTGTGGCAAATTTTTCACCATCTCAGCCAATTGTTAAATTACATTTCAACTTTCTTCTAAATCAGTTTTGCATTAAAAGTTTAAAAATTTCTATAAGGGCAGCTCCAAGATATGTTCCATCCGTTACTTACTAGTAAATAAAATGGAATGTGTAAGCAACTTGATTTTATCAGTCCAACTGATGTTTCAACACCACTACAATTTTGATTGTTTCATGAGACTCTAAGTCATAATCCTAAAATACTTCTTCATGCAAATTACATAACTTTTACAGTATAAAAAAGTGTTTGAAAATTACTTTTTTTGGATTTAAAGTACAGCTAGACACTATATGCTTCAGTTAGTCTAGTTGAATCTGAAACAATAGAAGGGGAGAACCTGCAGTGAACTGGACCTTTAGTTTTCTATCAGTATCTCTTATGCTCATCTTAACACCTTTGATGTCTCTTTATTTTTTCCCTCCAACTTTTTCCAGGGGAGAAAAGCAAAATGCCATGGGTGAATATAGTATGGGTGGAAAATGTAACTGGGAGAGTCTTAGGATCTCGCATCTGGAGGAATTTGTATACCCTTCTAATCTCACAGGCTCCAGGACATCACCTAGTTATTTATGCACTAAAGTAACAGTTTAGAGTAAAGCTGCTTATTGTGACCCTGGCCCAAGATAAATTATTTAGATACAAAGTTTCTAGCCTTCTTTCCCTTGTATATTATTACTATTCTCAACATCGTGGCATTCATTAAAGCATTTGGGTTTAATACACACGTCTAACCATGAGTCCTCCGACGAACTTATTACTTATACAAGAGTAACAATGTAGACAACAAATGTACAGGTGAAAGGTTAATTTCATACTTAAATATCATCAGATTAAAGTTTGGCAAAAATTAGAAGCACTTTTATAGTGAAAAGTCATAATGTTTTTCCAGCCATTATAAATAGTGTAGATTAATTTTTATTCATCCATAACATCCTCCACATGAAAAAAATTCAGTCTTACAATTCAATTTAAAATGTTCAATTAGAAAGTCTGTAATTTATGTCAGATATACAATATGCTGATTTTTCTGAATGCAACCAAAATCTCTTTCAGAAAGATTTACTGGGTTAATAACCTCCAGCTATTATAAGTCACAGTCAATCTTCATGGGAGCAGCACAGAGATTATACAGAGGGTTCATTTTCCCCATGGTTACTGCCTTATATTTCAAATATAAGGTGTTTGATGAAAATAGTACTCTCACACTTTGAGCAAGCTCAGGAGGCTGTGACTCCATCCTTCTCTATCTCCCTCTTTGCTCTTCTGTTACATGAGGAAGAAAGACTGTTAGCCTGTGTCAGCCAGAACTGAACAAATGGCTTTGAGTTACACAGAATCAATTGCCAATCATTTGGCTTCAATTAGATTTCACTTACTGTGAGACCAGCAGAGAGTCCTAAGCAGCCATCCGAGAATGACTACATTTAAACAACCAAACAGGCAGGAGGCACGCACAGACATCCCTACGAAGATAAACTGTTCCTTTGGAAATGAGTAGTCACACATCTCAAGTGATGAACTGTAAGGAACGCGTTCCTAACCTTGTGAAGTATTAGAAGCCTAGATGAAAACCTAACTTTGGAATATTCCCTATTATATATGATTTGATGTCAATGAGATCAGCATGTTGTCAATGCTGTTTAAAATAGCTCTGAAAAAGTCACACTGTTTCTTCTCCATTTGGTTATTAACTAAGTCAAACATCGTCATCAACTACTTTCTAGCTTACTTTGTCAAATTAAAATAGAAATTTCCTAAGTAATAAATAGTGTCATGTCAAAACATATACTACAGACTTGCTTTTTGTGCTTTATTTAGCAGAGTAAGAAGGAGCAGTACTTAAAATTAAGGAAATTTAAGTAGTGAGGGGATGAACAGAACAGTCCCTTGAAATAAAATAACCATTTTGCTGTGTATCTTCTTGTCAAATACTTCACTTATTTTTCATATGAAACACTAGCGGTTTTGATCCTCAGAAATCTGGTTCACTCAGAGCACCAACCACTGTTATAAAGCTTAAATTCAGAAAATCCATGCTCTTTTAGCTGAACATGCCATGAAAAAGGACCGGCACCATGAGACATAGAGATGGTAGCAACTTTATCATGTAAGCGGCTCTGAGAATTCTTGGTCAATAGCTTCTCCAGCACAGTAAACTGTAATCTTTTCCCAGTAAACTGTTCTATCACAAAGAATTGCTCTTAATTCAAAATAATAGTGGATGTATTATTGGAATCTGTGAAATCTGCACAGAGGCACAAGTTAAAAACATAGAAAAACAGGGTTCCTCTGGTGATCACTTTTTTTAACATGACTGCACAATTTACATGTGCCAATGCTCTGTATTTTCTGTCAAACAATTTTTGTTTTTATGATGACTTTAATGCTAACTTGTAAAGTGGCTCTAGAAGGAACTACAAGGGAGTAGGAAAAAAACTTACCTCCTAGTCCAGTCTATGAATGAGGAGAAAAACTTTTACAGTTCTTGACAGACAGAATTTGCTGGCATAGTAAAACTTCAAAGCCCTGACTTGTTCAGCTTAGGTGAAATATTTTAAAGTTTTTTGGATGCATACACAAAATTAAGTCGACGCATTCTGTGCTAGAATTCTGATACACCAGCTATGTCATAAATACATGTTTGTCAATCTTGTCAATTGGTAAGAGAGACAAAAGACTGAGATTATTTCCTTTTCTTCTCTACTTTGGAAATACTATAATTTTTGTTGTTTAGTGTTGTCAATAAACCACAGTCATCTTTCACTGCCCCTGTATCTCCATTATGTCTCACATAGTCTTAAAGGATGTCATGAATTTTTCTTTCTATTTTATTTATCAGACAAAGCCTGCAATTGGTGTGATATGCTTTTCTCCCTCTTTTTTTGGGGGAGGGGTTTTTGTTTTTATGGAAAGACAAAATTATTTTTTGTTCTACAAAGACCACATGTTCAATTCTTGTACTAATCCCATTCTTTCTTCTCTAACCAATTAGCTCTTTGAGGGTCTGTAACTTCACACATCTGGCTGCCAGGCTCCTTCAGTGACCATTGGAACTGCTGCAGGCTTATCTAAAGTGTTTTTTCTCAACATGACCTCCTCTAACACTTCATTACAGCAAAACTGTTATTTAGTTTCCTGAAGACTATTGCCATCTGTGTGTTTCATACCTTATAGAAGTAAAGAGTCTCGCAGGTTTAGTATATAGTTAGGCTATTATTTTTACATAATTAGTATCTGTAATTCAAACATTTTAGATCCAATTTGTGATTACACACTGAATTTAGTCACTGCGCTAACTTCTCGCATTTTTGTACAAAGATAGAAATAATTTCACAGTTTTGTTCAATGAGTATGTAGCTTCTCTGAAAATACTGAAATCTGTAGTAGGGTATAGTCTGTCCAGTCTGTCCAGTCTGTACAGTCTGGTCTGAAGACTATTTTACATCAATAAAAGAATTGCTAGGAAGCAAGTGCCAAAAGAAGATTTTTTTAACATTTAGGATAAAATTCTTCCTCTCAATGTTCCTATAAACATCATAGGGATCCACTTTTCTGGTTGAGTTATTCTCTGCTCTCCATCTCTCAATCAGGAGTACTGAGTATTTTCTGCTGCCTTGTCTTAACTGATGGAGGGGAAGGCTGATGTTTATATTTTCAGCTTCTACACAACAATAGAGTATTATGGCTTGCTTTCCAGGAGAGAAGCTCTGCCAAACATGAGAAGGGGAAAGTGAATGCAGCGCAAAAGAGTTTCCAATTTCTTTTCAGATTTACGGGCCATGTGGTATGCATTAAGACATCGAAGCAGCTGTGGTAAAAATAGTGGCTGTTCTTAACCTATAGTTGATTTTAAATTCCCATATCTGCAAATAAAATTTGTAGAAAAGTTTTGGGGTTTCCTTTTGGCAGCTAGAGTACATATGCTGTCTTAAAGTAGTGTTGGCTTTCTGTGAGCACCTTGGAATGCAAATCTAGCCTGAAAGATGCCAAAATGCATCTATTTTTTTCTGGTTTAATCTCCCATAAAATTAAATGTTTGAATAGTTTTTCTAAATTGTTTCTTTGTCTAGGCAGTGGGGGAGCTTGTTTTGACAAGCTGCATGTCATTAGCATGAAGAAGACTGAACAACATCTGATTTTTTTATACACTAACTTAACGGATCTGACTCTTTAGCACAGCACAGTTATTTTGTACAGCACTGACAACATTTGTCATAGTCCTGCTTAGGTTGATGAAACTTTTGCAGTATAAGCATGATCTGTTGGAGCCACAGAAACTTTGCTTCACTAACTGCTAACGCAAGGAAAAATGCTCCAGGTGGGAAAAAGAGTCAGTCACCTGTGGCTAGGTTAATTTTTTGTCCTAGGGCAGCTACCTATTTTGTACACAAGTTCACTTTTATCTTTAACTAGCATCTAGTTTGATGTAATGGTATGCCAAGCCTTTTGAGGTTCTGTATGTGCCCTACATGCTAATTTTCCTCAGTGCCACGGTGTGGCTTGGGTTTGCCAATTTTAATAGATTTAATTTCTCTTGGGGATCGAATTTAGGAGTAAAGACAAAGCAGGCTTAAAACTTAAAAGGGTATAAGAAGAAATTTATTAATAACACAAAACTATTCAGAATGAGATTTCCAGATTGTTCCCTCTTCCCTCTTTCGTCATACCAGCAACTTACAGAGAACACTTCACTCAGTCATCTACTTAAATAATCATTTCAGTTCACTCTAGAGAGAAAAGTCCCTTCTTTTAGTTTAGGCTTAGAGGGTGTCTCACTCTCATAACTTGCATCTGCCCGGAAACTACAAATTATGATTTTTCTTCCTTCCATTCTCACAGTCCTTCCAGAGCTGTATATGGGTTGCTGGAACACATGGGGTGTCATTTTAAAGGCAGGCAGCTGAGAACACAAATCTCTTTATCTCATTCTTCATCAAATGTCTCTGTTCAATAGTCCAGTCCCAAAAACAGAGAGCTTCATTTCCTGAGGCAAAAAAGGTCTTCATCTCAAGCACTTAACCTCCCCAAGTATATTCCACAGTTTAAAGGAATTTAAGTAAAGTCGCAATCCCCTAAAACCCACAAAAAAAAAAAGTTTTCAGCTACTTATCAGCGGCATCTTTTCAATCTCTCCTTCCCTGACGAACTTTGTCTTCATTCCACTGACTTCTGTAATTCTTCTTGCTTTATTCTTTTCGTTCCAGGAAGCTCAGGAGATCTAGACTCTCATCCAGACACTGAGAGTTAAACTTGTATCCAGGGAGTAAGGAGCCAGGCCGAAGCCACGCTGGGAAAAACACGTGGCCACCAGGGAACCACGTGGAGACCGCTGGATCTCCTTCTGCTGCGTGCTTGGCTGGAGCCTCTCTTCTCAGAGCAGGGGGAAAGGAGAGCCTCGGTAGCTCTCCCATCCCCCGCTCAGCCATGCTGCATGGAGAAGGAAAAACCGGGTCAAGCAGGAACCGGGGATCTGATTCGCACTGAGCCCTGCTGCGCAGGGCCGGGGGCCGAACCGAGCCCCGCCGTGCTGGGCTCCCCACGGGGCCGGGCCAGGTCGGGTCCCCCTGGGGCCACCCGGGACCGGGGCCCGCCAGGGCCGGAGCCGGAGCGGGGCCGGGTCCACCCCGGGCCTTCCCGGGCCGGGCCCTCCCCCCTGCCGGGGCTCGGGTTGGGCCCCACGCCGGGGCCAGAGCCCCAGATCTGCTCACCTCCACGACCGGAAGGCAAAAAGACACAACCAACCCTTTTTCCCTGTGATTCGTGAAATCAAAACAACCTTCCAATTGGTTTTCTGGGCTGTCAATCACCAAACCAGGTTTCTGACTGGTCCCCGCAGCCTCAGGGGAGGCTCCCAGAAAGGGGACTCTTCTCTTGTTTCAAGCCGTAGTGCTCTTCAAGAGGCTCTCTTGGGGGCCGGCCTCCCCTTCCCCTCTCTGCTCCACATGTCCTCAGCACACTCAGTGAGGAATACGGCTTTTTAGCATTGTTACAGCATGCTGCCCATCTTCAAAGCATGTCTTTTGGTTAGTAATGTTTACTGAACTTTCTGTTTTTTTCATTGAAAACATTCCACGCATCTGGAGTGTCATTTTGCTGGGAGTTTTTGTTGTCATTCTCTCTTTCTTTTTGAGCCCCTTTCATCTGTATCATTTGATCTAAATTTTCATTTCTTGTAGCAGTTTCTGCTTAAGCTCTGGAGACCAAGATTTTCTTTCCAGTTGTTTCAGATGAACTCTGCAGCATAGTACTGGTTGTTGCACTTCACGTATTTGATATCCTCAAAGCGGAAAGCAGAAAACAACTAACTCAGGCACTAAAGACTCACTCATTTGTATGAAAAGAAGAGGTTATGCAAGCCTAAAAGTCACAAAATATCGAAGCCCTGGGAGCTAAGTTTGTTGGTAAAACTTAGGAGTTTGTATAACCATCATAAAATGCTGCATAACAAACAACATGCAGTGCATTGAAAGACTTCCATTTGGTTGTTGGGAGGGTTGGGGGTTTGTTGCATGTTTTCTTCCCCTTTTATTTGCACCTTCTTATTCTAGCTGAGTAATTACAAACTCCTGTTTAGTATTTGCCAGTCCCAATAATAGCGAGAAAAAAACCAAAGTAAAGTCATAACTGGAGAGGAGGCTACTGCACGTCAGGAAAATCACCAGGCTCTGTTGTACTACTGTGACTGAGTTGTAGGAGATGTACAATAAGGAGGAAAGCATAATTCACCCTTGATGTAATGGCAGAGTGAGCAGCAGAGCTGCCTTTCTCCACTGCAGAGTCTTCTAGGGTATTTTACAATATTTTCTGCTCTTCCTGATGATAAATCTTTCTAGCCACTCACATTGTCACCTTATGGCCTCTGCTAAGTTTTCTCTCTTTATGGCCTTTTGGGCATATATTCTCACCTTCTCAAATGATTTGAAGAAGAAACAATACCAAAATATATAACAGATGCACAAGTGTACCTTGGAGATGTATGTCTTATGGACACAGAACTGTCATCACACTTCCATAAGCACATTTTTACTGTCTCATTCATCATGCATGTGTGGCTCAGTGGCAGTACACTTGCTCCCAGTGGAGTAAACTTCTATTGTGCATCCAAACTACCTGGATACAGGTTTTTACTCTGTATTTTAGACTTTTTTCCTTCCAGTCTGAGGTTTCAAGTCTCTATCTCTTTTAAATGATGTAAAAAACACTTTCATTTCCTACTTAGTGAGATGCTGAAATTTCAATGTTAAAATCATAGTTTTCACTGCCTGTAGCTAAAGTGTATTTTGACAATATCTAAAAACAACTGAAAATTGAGAAGTTGTAAGGACTGTTTGAAATTTAACAGAGTGGTTTTTAACTATTTTTATTTTAATTTCCAGTAGCTGTGGACAATGGAGTTAAACATAATTAAGTGGCCCTGGTTTTATGTGAAGCTTCTACTAATGGAAATCTGCACTACTTCAAGATAACTGAGCAGATAGTCTTAGTAATTTGAGAGGGGGTGGAAGCACCCCAAGTGGACTGGCATGCACCAACATAACCACAAGAGAAAGTCTCCATGTTTTTGCTCTAAGAGTGACTAAATATTGCTTCTCCCAACCCATTTTCAGAGGTGTTCAGGAAGCTAAACTCCTTACAGAAGAGGATAAATAAATCTTAGGTGACATAACTCATGTGGAGGTTTTGATGTGTAAAGCATATCTTGACTTTTTATTTCCTAGCATAATTTTTCTAATACTCTCTTTTTTACTGCTTCCGGGGTTTAACTATCAAAAGTTGGGGGATGGCGGAAAAAGAAAATAAGAATCTGATCTCCTTGATTTGCTCTATGGTTAACCTCCTATAAAAGTGTGATTAAAGTACAAATATCTTTATTGTCTCATGTACTGAAGGACTTTCATGACCACAGAGGTATATTAGTTCTTTCAAGTAATCCAAGAACTTTATGTTAACACTCCCCTATAAAACATTCTGGAAGGGTATTTTCTCTGAGTTGCTTCCATTACAAGAGTTTTCAGGATTGTTGTTTAGGTTTTGATGTTAGTAATTCTATCAATTTCAGTAAAGGTAGATTTCCACAAGGGAAAATATGGTCACAAGATTTCTTAGGGCTTTTTGCTTCCTCTGGAGCTTTGGTGTGTGGTTGGACCTAAGTGGGAAGAAGAAGAAAGTGGGTTTTGGACTGCCCTGAACCAACCACAGAGAGCATTTATTTCCAGGTGCATATGAACAAATTAATGGAGCTAAGGGTTATGCATACCCAGTGGATAAGATGCTGAATGAGATTCTGCTTTTATTTTCACGGTTGTAAAACTTATAGTAGGAGACCTTTCCCCAGGTTTCTAGCTGTACCAATTGAAAAGTTTTTATCAGGGTGTTGCTATGCAAGTTTATAATATGGTCCTTGTTAGGCGCAGCTTTGAGATGTTTCACATGATGCAGTGAAATACATGTGCTGTGGTGCCTTAGTTACTGCTGGCATTGAAACAGGTTCTGGAGATGAATAAGTGTGGAAAGTTTTGTTTAGAGACATTCAGACTTGTAAGAGTAGTTCTCCCCTGTGTTTGCCAGCACTTGCTAACAAAACTTACTTTTCCAGGCTTAAAGCTTAAAGCTCTGCCAAGGAAACAAAGCCCTAAAGTAGTGATGTGTAAATTCTGCAGTGCTTCACAAATGTCCACATAGCATGGAAAAGGGAATACAGTTTGAAACAGGATCAAACCAATATTTTAGCTAAAAGTGGACATTTATCCAAAAACGTATTCTGAATACAAAGTAGATATGTCTGAGGTGCAAACACAATTACCAGCACAGAAAGTACTGCCAAAACATGCAAATGTTGAGAAAGATGGGAAAACTTAAAATTTCACATATTTATTTATAAGCAAGAGAAATAACCTATATCAAAAGGATTTTAGGTATTTTTAAATCAATATCTTAGGGAAAAAAACATCAAACTTGTTGAAATGTTAAGAATACTCCTACTTTAATGAGTTATGTTGTTATACAAAATAATTAAACAACTAAAGCATGTACTAAAAAATTGGAATCTCCTCTTTGTTGCAACCACAGGTACACACATAAACATTGCATTACAAAACATATTACAGTATTATATATTATATTATGACTAGTACATAAACAACATTACCAGAAGCTGCCATGGACAGAAATGCAATTAAAATTATCAATTTTTGTTTCTCTTTGTTATGTCAAAATGATCTACAAACTTCCTTTTTGTATTGTGTTATACCTCTGCAACATGAATGTGGCACTTAGTGAAACAGCTTATCAATCACAGCAGAAATACCAGACTTTTAAATAGAAAATTAATTTAAGTATAGACCAGGATGTTATCTCCAACACCATAGTCCCTACAAAGGGGAGATCAAGCTATAATAGAAACTGTCAACGTCAACCCCACATGAACCACTTAATCATGTTTATATATAACTTGCATATTAAAAAGCAATATCCAATGTCAATGGCTCAGATATAAAAATATCTTAATAGTCAGTAACTGACTAATGAATACTGCAGTAATAACAGTTTAATTTGAAGAATTCTGACAGCTGGTTGCCTTGATGAGAGCTGTTACCAGGGAGCCCTAGTCCCATGCTGAGAACATCCACAGCATGCTGATTTATAGCAGCAGTGCAGAACTGTTTAATGTCAGCACCTCTCAGCTAAAGTAATAATAAACAGGAACGTTATGGTTTATTTTTCTGTATGAATTGTTCAGACTCTGTATGGTAAGCACCAACTCAATAGGGGATAATAGCTGCCATTCCCCAGGGAGTTGTAACTGAGGTTTAAACATTTTTATTGGCAAGGTTAGTATATCAAAATGAATCCAGCAGAACTTGTTTTTTCTATACTCTTTTTTATTTTATTTCTTTTTTTTCCCCCCTTGATTTTTTATTCCATTCTGAAAAGTAAATATCATCTCTGTAATTATGAAATCTTCTTTTGGGTTCCAACAGTGCTTCTTTTTTGTACTAGTTAAACTGCTTTCCCTTTTTATGTCTAGTGTTGGGCGTTAGTGTTGGGTGCTAGTGCTGTTTACTACAGACAGGACCACATAGCTTTTTTATTTTCCTTCCCCCACTCCTTTCCTGAATTCTAAAATTTGTAAACATGAAATCATTTCGCAAACTTCAAAGAAAGCAAGCTGCTGTTTAATTAAACATTTCACATGAAAAAAATGTTACATATTGAAAGGTTTAAAGCAAAACTTTTTTACTAGGTTGTCACTTCTTGTGTATACCCACAATTTTGAACTAAAACAACACTTTAGATGCATAACCTTAGAATATATCTTAGTTTAGCCTCCCATCTTGACCAAGTTTCCAAAGACTGGAGAATATTCACTATGAGCTAGGCAAGAGGAGAAGCCTTTTCTCACGTATTTTCTCAGAGAACTTCTACTCTTCTGACCCTTACCTCTCAAGGACATATTGATTCTTGTTTCAAAACAAATCAAATGGAAAAGTCAGTGATTGCACAGTTCTTTTGGTTTACTGCTGGTTGATGACTTCTGCCAAGACACTTCTTTGGCCTGCATGAAAATTGCTGCAGTTTTTGCTGATGGATATTTGAGCATTCCTGTTTTATACTAACGGTACACAAAATATACAGTGAGCATATCAAGGTGCATCTAGAGTCACATCTATCCTCACACTAAAGTGGTAAAGGCAAGCATGAATTAAGCAAATATAAACACACCACATACACCACCTTATGCCTCCCTCCAGGAGGCTGTACCCTGGGTACCCCAGCAGGAAAAAGCTGCATTAGAAGTGAGTTAGGGGGAAGGTGACAGAAAGGAATTAAAAATAAATGTCCAAAAGTCTGGATAGGAAAAAAACCCCTTGCTTTTTATAATTTATTTATGTTATTGTACATCAATGAAAAAACCCTTTTTCTCCTTCTTAAATGTGGATTCAGCACCAATGCCGATGTAAGTCAAGTAAGAACTATACTTGAAAAAACCAGTAAGGAGGTGTCTTAAATTAGGAGCATGCTTGAATAATTTCTCAGAACATTACTTTAGACAGGGGATTACCTTTGAAATACTTTTGTAAAGGCAGAACAGTATTGCATATAAATCCATCAGAAGCTCTTTGTGCTATTTTTGGAGATGAGATTGGGCAATTATTCTTCAAGGAGGCAGGACTGAACCCAATGAAGAGCATGTTTATTTGGAGATTTGATCTTCTTCTTGAAACACAGTTTTGTCAATTTTATTTGTCTACTTTGAGTGCTGAAATCTTGGAAGACTTTTTGTTGTTGTGTTTTTGAGTATCTGAAGGGGTGTTGCTGTTCATTTATCTATTGTCATATCACTGGCTCTGGGGGAATGACCTGGAGGGTCCACTCTGCGGCAACAAAACTGAGAAATATTCTGTTCCTTGTGTGAGGCAATCTGCTGATGAAGCTGTCTGTGGGAACCTTCAGCATTATCTGTAAATTCAGTTTTCTTCATTTTTTTGTGGGTACAGATAGTGGATCTGATGGGATCATCAATTTTAATTTACAGCTGTAGTGTTCCAAGAGTTTCTGGTTCAACAGAATTTTTTTTAAATAGTATCTATTTTGGATTCAAATCAAACCAAAGCTCCACAAGAGGAAAGAAGTAATTTCTAACAATCAAAAAAATTCTTTTTTTTGCAGGGGATTTTCTCAGCTGAATTTCCAGAAGAAAGTTTCCATGATCTGCATATTATTTCGTGTATATAAGCACTGGCTGATAAAAATGGATAACATGGTCCGATGTGTAGTCTTCTTCACTTTTGGTAGCAACAATGGCTCATAATTTCCATTTAATCTGGGATATTTCATTTCATTTTGGAATTTTAGTAGGGGTCTTTTTTGTGTGTGTGTGTTTTCTTTAGAGTTTATTTTCAGTCTTTGGAACACTTAAACTCAGACAATTAGAAGTAATGATTTTTAATATTACTGAACATAAACCTTCAATATCACTTTTCCAGGTATGAACCACTGCTTATATCATGCTGTTAGCTAACTTTTAACTGGATATTACGCTTGTCTCAGGTATATCTGCCACCTGCTTATATAACTTGATTAGAGATTTATTAACTCTTTATCTGAATCATATATATGACCTTTATAGAAATTGTAGTATTTTGAAAGTCAGTCCTTTACTGGCAGACGGCTATTTTAAGGTGACAGGATTATAATAGCCAAGAACTAAGCAAATAACTAAATCAGGCAACTACCTTTAGCTCACATTACTCTGCAGTCCTGTTGGCTGGAACTGGTATTTCTATATAGGTCTCTGAAGGCAGAAAGTCCGTGAATGTAATACAGTCTTTTATCTCCAGCTGCTATAGCAGAAAAAAAGAATATTAAAAAAAAAAACAAGAACATAGCTATAATTAATCTGATTGATGTGATGAAAATTTGAGGAGCAATCCAAGTCAATTTGAAGTATTTTTCTTCAGTAGTGGCACAATATGGAGCTAATGAATTATTTGAGCTATTCTGAAATCACCGTCTCTGCAGCCAACAGAAGAGCTTTGAAATAGTCCTGATATCAAGCTAATGGTAGGGGAAGAAAAGGAAACTTAATCTATTCTTGTTGATTACATTTTTGGCACTATCCTTATGCTATTTGCTTGGTTTGGACCTTCTAAGGTCAACTACAGAAGCAGCATAGAACTTCTCTAAAGAAATGTATTGACTCCTGCAGATGTTTACATTTTCCCCCAAAGTTTCTAAACTAGGCCAAAGTTTTCATTGGGCAGCAGCTTCCACTCAACAGAAAAAAATTCAAAACCAGCCAACCAACCAACCAACCAACCAACCAACCAACCAACCAACCGTGTCTTCCTTCTATACTCAGATTTAGAAAAACAGATAGATTCAAAGCTGGCTGAAGTTTCTAGCTACTGCTGGATATTCACGAATTTCTCTGGCTGGTTTGTGAGCTATGTGCTCTCTTTCCCAAAACGGCAGCCTAATACTGCAAGGCTTAGGGCAGCAGTGTCTTTCCCCTCTCTCGTACTGCTTTAATTTATTGGTTTGGATATTAAGCCAGTTCTTGAAGAGAATTACTGGGTGGCTGGAAACTGTCTTGTGGTATTGTACACTAAATGTGTGTTTCCCCCAGCTTGTATACTGGTGGCTTTGGGTTAGCAGGGACAGAAAGAAATTAATTCAGTGATCCAGATAATCCAGATCTGCCTTCTGCTGAGTTCCTAAACATACACAATGGCGTTTATTTCTCACCATTCTATGGACTTCTTGCTTTTGCACCGGCATCTTCAAGACGTTTGATACTTAGTTTTCAATGCTTCTGTAGTAAATATGCCTTTCCAATGATTTCTCACTCAGTTTATTTTTTCCCTTGGGAAGGAAACAAAAATATTTGGAGCAATCACATTCTACTATGCATTTTAGGCTCATTTTACAGTAAGACATAATCTTAAGTAAAAATTATCATTCTTATGAAAGCAGGCAGTTGTCTGCCTAGGAATTGTCTTCAAAGCATTAACAAATAAGTTACTGCTGTGCAAAGATATTTATGTCTCTTAAGGAAGTGACAGAATGCAGGCCATTTGTATGTATCCTTGCATAAATTTGTATGTCAATTAAATAAATAACATTTTTAAAAATCTGAATTCATTTTATTCTCATTTCTTGCTGGCAAAAGACACTTGTGGTGGAGGGAGGAAAGACAGGTAGGAAGACAAAAGCATTTTGTTGTGGTAAATTGAATGCAGTGGCAATACAAAAATGGAGACTTTTTTTCACTCCGTTCTTCAAAGGATTGTTTTGGTTAAAATGTCAAAAATGCCCAAGGGTTTACCCTGTGCTGAATGGACTATGCCATCTGTTTGTGTAATGAGTGACTTGGTATGCATAAACTGTTACCTAGGCAGTAGGATTCTCAGACTGTCAGCTCTCCTGTCAACTGCTGTCCTTGTTGCAACTGTGACCCCTGAAGGAATTAGCTGCATGATTGACTGACTGATGATGATTGACATCCACATACAATTAACTCTTTAGCTGCAGACCCCATTGGAGATGATCTCCGTGCTGTTAATCTGAAGTGCAGGTGTGCTGCTATTTCCATGCCAGTGAGCTTGCACAAAGTAAATATGATTAAGCTGGTAAGTGGAAGCTGGACAGAGCTGTGAGATACAGGGTTTGCTCTGAAGTCTAGCTGCTTTCTGTCACTTGCAACAATGCTGTTTTTTGGCGTAATTTCAAGTGAAGAAAAATTTGTCACCCTTAAAGTAGCTGAAGGTCTAAGGTTCAGCTTCCAGCTCTCAAAATTTTCCTTTCTTTGAAGGAAACAGTTTTATATCTGCTATGAAAGTGCTAAAGTCCAATACCAGTGTGCAGAATTGATGCAAGGGATGGCTTCCACCTCTCCTCCAGAGTTGCTCGGTGCAGTGGGTGGAGTCGTCTCCATTCCCTCGACTGGTTTCTTAATGTAATTCTTGTCAGGGGAATGAACAGTGGACTATAATATCCATGCTTATCAAAAATAACCATGTTAAATCTTTCTGCAAAATACAGGACTGGGGGAAAAAGCATGTTGAGACAGATTTTGAAATTTTATATCACTGAAACATAAGAAAAGATTTCATTTTCTGTGTAGGCAGAGAGAAAATATAAATTATCTAATTTTTTTCTAAAAAAACATTCAAATACACTTCTAATAGGTACTAAATAACAAACAAGCCTGTCACTGTTATAAATACTTACTGATAGCTTCTTCTCTAAGTGGTTAAATTATTATTCTTATTCAGAATTCCTCTCTAAGAGATTAGATGTTAAGGGCCCTAATCTGGAGACCCATTTTTCACAGTGAATTTTCCCGCTTAATTCGTGCATGACCTAACTTGTTTAACTTGTACTTTCATTTATGTCTTATTTGAAAGGCAGAGCATCACATGACGGAGTGACTTTTATGTCTGGGCATCTGTGTTTGATCTGGTGAAGTCAATGATTATATTCCAGTTGTATTGAGAGCAAAAAAGAATGTGTAGAATTGTACTCAATTTTTGGCACACTGGGGGTATAGTCAAATGATTTCTTGTTAAGAGAAGCCTTATGGTAAATTTAGGTTCTGATCTACAAAGGGTTTTTGATATACAAAGGTTTCACTGAATGATGTAAGCTGACACCAGTAGCCTAAATCCAAACAGAATTGAAAACTTTCATAAATGCTCTATTCTCAACACAAATGGCCAAAATAGGTTAGCAGCTCCTTGAAAAAATGTAACAAAAATAAATAGGTATTGGCATGCGGTGTACAGTGGGAATTTATTATTGGGACCCTAGGTGGTGAACTGCTTTTCAGAAATAGGGAATATTTAGCTGGTCCAAATTGATTGTGGGAACTTTGGAAGGAAAACATTACATATTTTCATAAACAAACAGTGTAATAAATATTGTTTCATTATTTAACCATAAAGCATCTATTAAAGGATTTGTGTTGCACTGCCATTAACATATTTTAAGTATACAGTTTGGAAGGAATGTGAAATTGACCATGTGTGTTTACAGCAATATTTGCAAATGAAATGCTTTTACTAGTACTGCCTAACCACAAGGAATGGGGAAAAATGAAAAAATGCAGTTATTTGTGTTCTGATTGCAGAATGATGTGGATAATTTTTATTTTTTTTTTCTCCACATTATTGTCATAGAGGCATAGAACCATGGAATGGTTTGCTTTGGAAGAGGACCTTGAACATCATCTACTTCCCACCACTCTGCCACAGGAGTGGATGCTTCCAGCTAGACCAGGTTGCTCAGAGCCCCATCCTGCCTGTCCTTGAACACTTCCAGGGAGGGGCTCCACAACTTCTCTGAGCAACATGTTCCAGTGCCTCGCCACTCTCACAGTAAAGAAGTTTTTTCTAATATCTAATCTAAAACTACTCTCTTTCAATTTGAACTCACTTCCCCTTATCCTTTCATTACATGCTCTTGTAAATACTCCTTCCCCAACATTCCTGTAAGTTCCCTTCAGGTATTGGAAGTCCACAATTAAGTCACCCTGAAGCCTTCTCTGCTCCAAGCTGAACAAACTTAATTTTGTCAGGCTTTCCTCAAAGGAGAGCAAACCCTCCAACCCTCTAATCACCTTGTTGATCTTTTTCTGGACTCACTCCACCAGGTCCATGTCCCTCCTGTGCTGGCACCCCAGAACTGTACACAGCCCTCCAGGTGGGGTTTCACCAGAGCAGAGCAGAGGGGCAGAATCCCCTCCCTCCCTGCCCACACTGCTTTGGATGCAGCCCAGGACACGTTTGGCTTTCTGTTCTGTGAGTGCTCATGGCTGGGTCATGTCCAGCCTCTCACCCACCAGCACCCCCCAGTCCTTCCAGCAGGGATGCTCTCAGTGCCTTCATCCCCCAGCCTGGACTGTCAACAGGGGCTGTCCCAACACAGGTGCAGCACCTTGCACTTTATGTTGTTAAATCTCACTAAAGTCCCACAGACACACTCCTGGAGATTATCCAGGTCCCTCTGGATGGCATCCTGTCTTCAGGAGTGTCACTGCACCACTCAGCTTGCAAATTTGCACTGGATCCCTTTGTCTACGACAGAACTTTGTCAGCAGTGTATTTTTGGAAATAGGCAAAGATGCCACAAAGTGCTATCTCTCTTTCTGGCCCTCTTTAATTCACACAGTACTCAGTTTCTCACATAATACTCTCATGTTTGAAAACTCTTCCTTACCATCCTCTCTAACTATGCCTACAAGAATCATTAGCACAGAAGTGTGTTTTAAGTATCTCATTCAGTGTAGGGCCTTGAAGGTTTTTCTCAGACTTTGAGGCTGGTGATTGTTTTTAGCTGTAATACTTGAATTGCTGGAACTCCGTGGGGAAGAAAAGCTTTTCCTAGTACAATGATTTCTGTCTCTAATGACTGTTGGTTTAGCTTCTTGCTTTATGTGTGCAAGATCAAATGGCACAGTATTTTTTTTTACAGCAATATACCTCTCTTTAAACAAGGTTAAACATCAGCTCTTTGAAGTGAGAGTAGTCTTTTTGTCTGTTTGCACATCACTAGCCCAACTGGGTATCACTGAAAATGGGTACATGAAACTTCATTGTATTAATGTTACTTTCAACCTTGTATAGTTGAAATAGATTGTGCAAATGGGAAATTCTTTAAATAGCATACATAACATTTTAAATTTAATTTGACTTTTGCTTGTTTTCGGACTTTTTAAGGCATTAAGAAATTATATTTTTCCTGTGTTATATGGCATTATGTTGCTAACCAGGTAGGTTATTTTTTTAAAGGGCATAATTTCAGCCCTATGGTAATTTTATCTATGCTTAAACCTAAGCAGCTTTTGTATAAATGACAAAATTATTACCTTGATTTTTCTTATAGCTTTTCCTTTCAGTAAACATCTGTTTAAAACACTTTAGTGTTTTAAACACTAAAATATTTATATAACATGGAAGAACTAGGAAAAAAACTTTTCTGTATACAAAATTTCTGTATGCATGTCTAGACTGTATTGATTCTTTATTCAGCAAATCAAAATACACTTGTAGGAAGTATATGTATAAAACCAGAAATGTATTGCACACTGGAGAAAATTAACACCAAAAACTGAAAGAGGTTACATTTTCCTCTGGCTAATATTTTCCATGGAAAATACTCCTCTCTTTGGTTTAATTTACACCAATCCTGCAAAGAATACTTTAAAAATAGCTAATAAAATTGTTAATTGCATCCCTAAATTCTATTTTAAAGATATTTTTGATAGTAACAGTGGGAATATTTGTTTGATTGAACTTTAGTTTGCCATACAATAACTCGAATTTAGCTTTCCATCTCTCTAGAGATAAATGACAAAGTACAATTTTCTTAGTCCCAAGGGGACTAATAGCCTTTCCATAGCTAGCTCTTTCAAACATACTTATTGTTCTGGATTTAAATTACTGATATTAATCACTGCTTCCAGTGTCTTACTACATTGAAGGATAGATTGACTTCCTTTCAGATCTAAGAATTGTTTGTCCAAAAACCTTTCCTCTGTCTCATCAGTTTATATATTAAAGCAATATTTTGCTGCTAAATATTTGGCCTTAATCCAGATTGGGATCAGAAGCACAAGAGCTTTGTTGGTTCCTTTTGATAAATTTCCTCTTCTGAAGAAGTGAAGCAGACCAAGATGCTTCCTTTTCTAATCTACAGCAGTTTGTGTATTTTTTAGGAACAGTTCTACCTATTTTTCAGTGATTCATGGAAACATACTGAATATGCTTAAATTCAACTGGCCTTCAAAATTTGAGTTAGAATCCCTACATAATTTTCATGGTCTGCTTGACACTGGTTTAAAATTATATTTAATGTTATTAAGTTAAAACATCATTAAGATAAAATGTTAAAGTGAGTCAGAACGTCCTTAAACCATACATACCCTGTAGAGTTTAGCAACTCCTAGAAAGAGGTAATAAGGAGAACGTAAACTAAAAAAATTTATAGCTGTGCAGGAAAGAATAAGAGGCTAAAATTTCTGGCACACAATGAGGTGATCTAAGAGAGAGCACAACCCACATGAAGATTAATGAATACAGAACACCTGTCGGGGCATTGTTTTAGCAGTGTCTATGCATAGATATAAGTGCATAATACTTAACAGTGTGAATCTTCATCCATCTTACCCCCTTAGAATATTACCTTGGAAATTCATTGTTTATTTACAATGATATTTTATGGACCTAAACACAAATCGACAGTAATGAGCAATTCATGTCACTAAATCCATTTTTATGTGAATTACCATATTCAGAAAGCTGTAAGGGTAGTTAATGAACCTTGCTGATGTTCTTGTTAGAAATGCCTGACTTAGACCCTTATCTCCTCTTTAAACCTTGGTAATGATCATGCCTTCCACAATTTAAAATGTTTATTGTTTCCCTTCATGATACCATAATTGCAATAGTCGGTTTTTAAAAAGCATTTAATAAAGTTCACGGAAATAAAGAAATATGAAGCTTCTGGTTGATTTTCTGTCTCCAAATCTAATCCTCCTTGTAGGTCTAATAAGGGCAAAATCCTTATGCATTTATGAGGGTCTAATAAAGCCCGTGTTGACCAGGAAGCTGCAACTGCCTGCATGTACTACCCCTTAGCAGTGCACACCCTGACTTCTTTTGCAAGCAAGTTCAAACTAAAATGTGTAGGAACAGACATTTAACATAGTTTTTTTGTGACTACAGTCTGAACATTACTTTTTTTTACAACTAAAGGCATTTAAAATTCATAAGGAAATTGAGTTGATAAAAAGTGATCACAGCTTTTTTAAAAGTACACAAATTTGCAGTTCAGATTAGGATTTGGAAGGAGAGGGGAAAGTTTGGAAATAGTTTGTTGAGAAGTTTTTAATTGCTTTGTGGATAGAATGCCTAGCAGTTCTTGAACACAGATGATTTGGGTCATCTCCTTATGGAGCTGTTCTCAGCTCAGGTACTGTAAGACAGTTAGAACCAGCATTGCAATCCACATTCTTTTTCTCCACTGGAGTTCTTACCTCCTTCATTTTAAGAATTTTTAGGAAGGAAAGAGGATATTGCAATGCTGTAGGAGAGTCCATACAAATCCTACTGGATGCAGTTTCCTCTGCCATTAGCCAGGTGGGCAACAGGAAAGAGATGTGTAAACATTCACAAGTTTTGCATTATCCCTTCTCCAAAGCCCAAGGGAAACCTCTGATGTTGTAAAGAAACCAAAATAAAATGAAAACTTCTTTGGAAGGCTTCAAAAGAAGTGACTGTGGATTGAGTAATTATTTAACATAATAAGACATTATTTTCTGTCCCATATTATCTTGTCTGTAAACCTGTCCCCTTGGGCAGGGCTTTAATGGAAAATAAACAGGATCAGTAGTTCTGTTGTTCAAAGACATAAAGTCCTTTGCAGCAGGATCACTGAGAGAAAATCCTTGTCTTGAGAAATCCGTGGGTAAAATAACTAAACTACTTGCTTTAGGGATTGAGGCGAGAGGATATTGAGACATGGGTGGCTCTGTAGTAATTCAAATTCACATGTTTTGGCGCTGGTTGTGTTGGTTTTTTTTAAGGATACATTTTATTCCTGCAGATAGCTGTGGCTGATGTTGTTGCTTATTTGTATTCAAAAACCAACCTAAAACAGCTAAACTGCATCTGCCAGAAAATACTTTTTCTCTCCTTTCTCTCACCATCCGAACACTGAGGCTTATGTTTGAATTCAGCAGCCTCTTTGATGTCTGATCATTTAGCTGGTTATTTCAGAACTCAGGTTAATTGAGGACGTAGTCTACAGTTGACTCAAGAGTTGCTTTAATAAGATTATGTTTATTAAATTGATTAAAGAACTGTTTGTCTCCATAATCGACTATGAGAATGTTATTTGTGGTATTAGAAATGGATTAAGATACACTCAGCCAAATTAAACATTTTGTATAACAAGTTTTATTTGTGGAGAGTAGTACTGCTGGATTTTGCACGTGTCTTTTTTCACTTGTCCTAGTGCATGTCGGGGGCAGACTTTCTGGATCTCATTGACCTATGCTAATCTTTCTACCTGGCAACTACTTGGCATGTAGCAGCATGGCAGTGCACCAGAGGTGGAAACTGGGCAGGAATTCCTGGCTGTCCATAGGTCAGGGTCAACAAGTTGTCCTTTTTCAGGGGCTTTCTCTAGGTTTCTGCTTTCACAGCTTTAAAGAAAGGCACAGATTCCTTACATCTCAGCAAAGAGGCAAAGAATTATTTCAAACTGGCAGAATAGCTGTAGTTTTACCTCTTTTGAAAACAATAATACCAACAAAATTTAAAAGACCTTGAACGAAATTATTTTAATTTTTAATAAATGAACTCATTATTGGCATTGAAAAAAATCATACTATAGAAGGAGGAAGACAGAATTTTTTTGGGAGCTTTGGGAAGTACTGTAGGTGAAATTTCTCTTAGAAATATAGCTCTGCCACAATGGAGGAAAAGTCAAAATATAAATAGCCTTCCCAACATAATTGTGAAGTTATTCCTTCTTTTTACTTCAATAACTCACAATTGAGTTCATATTGGCTCTTGCAGAAAAGCCTGATTATCTTTCTTTTCCCATAAAATTTCTCTGTCCAAAATGATCTTCCAAGTACCTAGACTTGCTTCTGTTAGTTATCTGCAGAGGTATGACTGCAGCCAAACTTCAGCTCAGAGAAGGAAATCGTGCCATGTTAGCTATTAATTTCATCTTGGTCCTATATTATGAGACCATTTATGGGAGCCAAATTATTAGGCTCAGTTGTTAAAACTAAAGTTTACCATTTTGTTTAAAGCCACACACCTTACTTATCATAGCCAAGATTTTAGTTTTGACTAGAAATTGTCCATTAAGAATCAATGATGTTTTTAATCAGTAAGATAAACAGTTTTATGAAACAATGTAGAATGCTAATTTATCATTAATGTGCTTCAAAAGTAAGATGAAATACAAGTGGTCAAGATAAAAAAACCTCTAACTAGGAAATCTATTTTCAAAAATATTGAAAACCTAACCAGAATTAAAAAAAAAAAAAAAGACTGAAGACTCTGAAATTGTAATCAAGGGCTTTCGTATACTAAAGAGCTATTGTGAGGTGTTGTTGGTTTTTTTAATTATTCAAGCACAGAACGAGGAGAATTTAACTTTCTACATTTTGAATATTTGGTTGGTTATAAAGAGAGTTTTCTTGCTTATTGTCTATATGTAAAGTAGAGAGAATGGGCATGAGGTTTTGCCACAGGGAATTGGTGAAAACTAAGCACCTGATGCCTAACAGCAGAAGATTTAATGACCCTAATTGTACATTCTCAAGTCTTGTGCATGTACACATCCTGTGTACCTAATGTGCGTGCATTAGCTACATAGGGTGTGAGTAGAAAGCTCTTTTGCAAGAGTTTTGACAGCAGTCAGTGATCAGAAATTGCCTCCATTAACTTTTATAACACTTGATCTGGAAAATGCTAGTATCTCAAGCCAGGTATCACAAAGATTCATGAATAGTGTGATTCTACCAAGCCGTAGTCTGCTCCTCATCTTTAGACAAGATGAGACCACGGGCAGATGCAGAGCCTGGGGGCTTCCTCCCAGTCTGTTCCAAACAGTGTCTGTGTAGAGCATTCCACAGCCTGCCATGTGTATGCTCACACTGTCTAAAAGACATATTTCTTAAGACAAACTCTGGTATTGAAAATATCAGTGCATCACAAACTGGAAAATGCTCATCGTGTTTTTAGATGCCTGCTGTTTAAAAAGGCAAATATAACAAAGACAAAACTTTGGACAAAATGCAGGTATTTCTAAATTTGCTGCAATGTTGTAAACATACTGAGCTGACTAGGAAGGTCAAGAGGGTCAAATAGCATGTTTAAGTCTCTACCATTTTTTCTCCCCACTTATTGGTGGGGGTTTTTTTTTGTTTTGTTTTGTTTTTGTTGTTTGTTTTTTTTTTGCAGTGTGATATCTTCTTTGTCACTTGGAGCAGAATTCGATATTCCTTTTTTTTCTGCTTCTGTACATTTCATGTCCAATACTATTCTCTAATCTTATGCTAAGCCCAGTAAAAGTTTCCCTTTCTCAGGGAATTTTAAATTTTAGAATGAAGTAACATATCTTTCAAAAAACTGAGACCCCTTTCCTAAGTCTTCAGAGGTAGAACAGTTGAATTCTTGGAGAGTGCCAGCTGCCCAGCATTTGAGATGTAATGCCATTGGATTTTTGTTACCCTTTTTTCTTGTTTTATTGCACAACCTGTTTTCTTTAGTGTTTCAGTACTTTGACATTTATATTGCAGACATGATAACATGGACTATGAGCTGATAAGTGAGCTGCCTTATAGTTTCTTCTGCCTCACTAACTATTTAGCAATTATTTTTTATTAGAATCCTCATCATATCAGGTTTAACTCTGCTGAAATAGTCATGAACTTAAGATGACTGGACAGTCTTTAAAATCCTTATAATTAATTAGTTAATTAATATAGTTAATTCTTTTGAAATCTTGCTATGTTACAAGAATAAATTTATTTTCCAAGTTACTTAAACTTAATCTAAAAAGATGGTGCTAACCCAAAATATTTTTATTTCCTTGTTCTTACGGAACACACATGAAACATATGCTCATTAGTTACAGGGACTAATTTAAAACATAATGTTTTCAAATAGCCAACATCAAATAAACTCAGGGAGTAAACATCAGTGTAACATGGTAAACAAGCTATGAAGTGCATCTGAGTGTGAAGATGATTATCCAGGGATAGGGTTTGTGAGTACTGGGCAAGTAAAGCAATTTACTTTTGGATAATAATGTGATTTTCTCACACAATATGCCAGATTACTTCTCCCTCAGCTCTGCTCTTGCTACTCTCAGTAATATTATCCATTTAGTGCACACTGTTTCTGAGCCTTTGCTGGCTAGTGCAGAGACCATCAAGCAGCATGTGTGTGCACAGCCCACACTGCTGCTGTTATGAATTTCCTTATTAGCTTTTAGATGTTCACAAAACCCTGAGCAGTCATTAATTTGTTTCACCAAGCAGAGGCAACTAAGTTCCTAGGAAATTGGGGCACATGAAGGAAAGTTAATATTTTTTCTCTTGGTAGCAAAAAAACAATTTCCTACATTGCTTGAACTCGTATTTATCTTGCTCATGTTTAAATTTTTTAGTGTTGCTCAATGATTAGACACTTAAGTAAATCTATTTATTTACAGCACTGTGCATGACTTCTGCAGTGTCAGATATCATAGACAAGTGCAAAGGCATTGGAAAATATGTTATAGAGGTCTTTTACTAGGTGCTTCTTGATATGTTTTTCTGCAGGGTATAAAATTAGAATGTTAACCTAATCTAAATTTTAATGGTTTTTACTTACAGTGGATACTTTTCCTTTTAATTAGTGAGAAAAGTGTTTGTAAATACATGTCTTTTCTTTTTTCTTCTAGTGAGCTCAGTAAGCTTTCAGTGCCCAATTATTTAGAATTAGAAGTCATTTACAAATTTGTGTAATGAGACTCATGTACACTAAACAGATTGTGATACATTTGGGAATTTTCAGTGCAATGATATCTTTTTGAAGTAACTTGGCCTGAGTAATGCAGAAATAGAAGCAGTGAGCCCATGGTGTGCTTACATAATGGAGATGTCAAGAAAGTGCAACTAAAACAAGTACTGTGTGTAAAACCAGTTCCAAATGTCTTACTCACTAATACTTATGGGATATCCATCTGAGAGAAAACAACTTTCAACCCGATTGAATTTGAGTGCCAGACACAGGAAAAGCAGATTAGGTACCTAGACTGGCCCCATTTCACCAGTATGTGCTGAGTCAAGCTGGACAAAGGCAAGAAAGAGTTGCTCGGTTGTGGAGGATTCATCAGCACTCTCCATGCATCATCTGGGAAGGAGTTCCCTCAGAGATGTACACCAGCTTAGCCCTGAAGCCCTGGCTGCACCATCTAGCACACATGATTAATTACCTTTCCTTGAAAAGCACATCTCTTCTTTGCTGTACACAAATATAGAATTTTCCAAAGAAAATACACAGATGGTATAAGATTCAGACCAGGACCAGAGAAGAGTTAGCCTGACATCAAATGATTGGTCAAAGATAAAAGCAGGTGTTCCTTGTCATTAACAAGCAGGGCTGTCATCTTTGTAGTTATTTCAATGTTCAGAGCCATTTTTAATATACAGTTTAAAAGTGTTAAAGTCTTGCAACTTGATATTGATGTATTTGGAAAAGCATTTATTACTGCTGTTTTCATTCCCTAGTTGTTCCACAGGGAGACATCGTTATGTTGGCTGATCCTGACTCTAAGGCTGGGAATGGAAAGTTTACACTAGAGTAATTTTACTAATTTCATTATATGTTTCCTAAACTCTGTTTCTGCAATTGCATTGATTGTATACAATGCTACAGAGTGATAGAAAATATAATGGCTATTTTATTTGTGATAAATTGTACAAGAAATTCCTTTCTTGTCTTATAACTATCCCAGTTCTATAATACTCCACACCATGCTACCATCTATCCCCTCTAAACAGAGTAAACTAAATATATATTTAAACTTGCATGCACCTAGTTTCTTATTCTGTAATAATTTTCCATTTAAAAAAATCCATGTTGTTTAATTTCTGTTCCTGCATAGACAAATGACCAAATTCTGTTCTTCTTTAAGGGCAAATCTAAGGAGAAATTGACTGTCCAAAGAATAAATGAGTCAAAATGTAGTCTAATTAACAGGTTTTAAAATTCCACAAACACAGATAGCTCTTAGTAGCTTT
Organism: Muscicapa striata striata; assembly: GCA_030060385.1. Taxonomy (NCBI): domain Eukaryota; kingdom Metazoa; phylum Chordata; class Aves; order Passeriformes; family Muscicapidae; genus Muscicapa; species Muscicapa striata. Next base: position 2,242,633 of record JAREIS010000076.1, on the reverse strand, counting down.
GATGATCGTAAATATATCAACATTTTTAACAAATTAACTTGATAACCAGCACACTAATCATATGTCAGTATACCTGACCAGCACAGCATGAATCAGACTAGTAAACTGGCAAGGGAAATCCACTACACCTAAACAGTTACTATTATAAATGCAAGCCATTATATTCAATATAAAAATTTGCAAAGATCAAAACTAAACATTAAGGAAGTGATGCTTCTACAATATCCTTGGATCCTTTTTCACAAGCAGCCTTTCTTCTCCAGGGACCATCTAAAAATATTTTTGCAAATACTGAGTTTTACCTGATTTACAATACCATGGTTCCTCAATTTGATAAACAGTCACAAACACAGAAACTGTACTTCACTGTGTTAAAAATTCCTTGGAGGATAGACAGTTATTTCTCTAGATCTCTGTAAAGGTGGAAGGTGTTGATTTTTAGTTTATTTATTTACGGAAAAACTCACAGTTCTTGTTTTGCACCTACTGAGTTCAGACATTACAGAGCTCTGCTTAGAAAACAGACTGCAATGATTGAAATTTTGAACCTTCCTTCTCTGTGTGGGGGCCATTGAAAGGGTCCAGGTCAGGAGCTAGCATAAAGTGAAGCTGTTCATATTTTAAAGTAGGGTTGTTTTTTTTTCCATTAAAACTGAATTTTTTGTACATTTTGGGGAAGTCCAAAAAATCCTGGTGGACACTTCTGATCATGTTTTCTTTGTTAATTATTCTGAAGGATGAAAGGGCAGTAATATTTGCCCTGCATTGTCCAGTGATAATTGGTTTCAGTTCATTAGGCAAGACTTTTATTTCAAATGCTGCAAACTAAAAAGTCAGTCCTCAATCACTACTAGGATATTTGGTCACGTTGTTCCTCATTCACCCTGACTATAAAAACATAGGTCCACTTGAGAACATATAGCATTATAATTGACTTTATGGAGCAGCTGCCAGAGGGGTTTTGCTATATGAAATTGCATTACACTTTGTTTTAAACATGTTCAACGTAATAAGTCTTTGTTGACATTCACAATTCATCCAATTTTTTCAATATCCCTTGAAAAAAAACCATTATGGAGCACATTATGGACCCTGGCAAATAATTAATATTTAAAGTTTGTCATAGAAATTATGTCTGTTTTTAAAAGTGATGTACAGGAAGGAATGGTAGTTTCTTGTCTTCATGTTCCTCTTTATTTTTATAGTCTATCTAAGAATCAAGGAGAAGGTTTTTTTCTTTCTAAGCAGTACTAATCACAATTTGCTGGAAACATTGTTAATGTTGTTATTATTGTAATATGGTAACTGATGTTATTTTTTTTTCTGGCAGTCATTATCAATGTTGTCTAAAGAGAGCAAAGTCATGGAAACACTAGTTCTTTCAGAGAATGAATAGGAGGGATTTTTATTCACATTACTCTCAATTAGTCTAAGAGGATTTAAACACATCTGTATGTGTTCATTCAGAAGTCTCGAGTTAAATCCCAGAATCAAATATGCTTTACAGAAGCTTTAAAGACACACCATGACAATGTTGTATCTTGGCTTGAACAGCCTTTTCTTTAATTCTCTCATCTGAAAGAGTTCTTCCCCCCTAGAAATCATGCCTGATGAGGAGTGGCTGAGGGAGCTTTGCTTGTTCAGCCTGGAGAAAAGGAGGCTCAGGGGAGACCTTATCAGTCTCCACTGCTACCTGAGGGCAGGTTGTAGCCAGGTGGGGTTGGTCCCTTCTCCTCAGTCTCAAGGAAAAGGATGAGACACAACGCCTTACCTCATAGCAAGGGACTTCAGATTAGATATTAGGAAAAAACCTATCACTGGAAGAGTGATTAGGCAGTGGAATAAGTTCTCCAGGGAGGTGGCAGAGTCACAATATTTTGAAGTGCTCGAGAGATGTCTGGATGTGGCCCTGGAGGATATGGCTTTGTGCCATGCTGATACTTTATGGTGATGCGGGACTGGATGACCTTGAAGCTGGTCTTTTGCAACCCTGTCAGTTCTACGATTCTGTTTTCAAAAACAGTTCACTCTACAAGCAAAAGCTGAAATGAGTCTCCCACAAAAAGTCAGATTATTTTAGTATAGGCTTCAGAAAATTTTTTTCAATTACAGATACTGACCCCCTAAATATTCTTTGCAGTATTTCAAGGTGACCAAAATGTCTTGTCTACATGCATCACAGATCTCTGGTGTAAGTTACAATAAGCAAATGGCAGAGGCACTGGAAAGATGCAACATCTCTTTTGTGGAAATGCTTGAGGGAAAGTGAAGAATAGCTACACTAATCTTCCGAATATGTAGCAAGGTTTGAGAAAGGCCTTGTGGAATATCTTCTAGGCTTGACTGCAAATAAATATTACTTAAAATAAATCAGAGAACACAGCCAAAATTAAAAGCAGCTAGTTTTTGTGCCTTCAAGTATGTGCTTCTCATGACTACTCATTTTTTGTTTTTATTTCCAGCTTGACATGTATCTCATAACTAAACCACAGGAGGTAGGTGCAACATGTTTGTACTAATCCAGTCACATCATAGGAAAAAGCCTTGGCAATGTAATTATATCCTTATGGTTCCTTCTTGTTGTGGTCAAAAATGAGCCTAGGCAAATAAACACATCATGTGGTTGGTGATCAAGTGGTTCACAGCTTAGCACAAAGGGTTGCAGTGAATGGGGTGACACCAAACTGGTGACCTGTCACAGGTGGGGCTCCACAGGGCTCCATCCTCAGCCCTGTGCTCTTCATAAATGGTTTGGACACAGGACTGGCCAGGATATTAAGCAAGTTCACAGATGGTACAAAACTGGGAGGAACTGTTTATTCCCTCCAGGGCAGAGATGCCCTGCAGAGACCTTGACAAAAGAGAGGACTGGGCAGGCACCAACCACATGAAATTCAGCAAGGGAAAGAGCCATATTCTGCCCCTGGGATGGGGCAACTCTGGAATTAAAGACAGAACAGAGAACAAGAGGCTGGAGAGCAATGCCATGGAAAAGGACCTGGGTATCCTAATCAATGGCAAGTTGAACATGAGCCAGCAGTGCCCTGGCAGCAGGAGGGCCAAGAGTGCCCTGGGAGCATCAGGCACAGCATCAGAGCTGGGCAAGGGAGGGGATTGTCCTGCTCTGCTCTGAGTGGGGCAGCCTCACCTCCAGTGCTGGGGGCAGAAATGGGTGCCACAACACAAAACAGACATTGAGCTGTCAGAGAGTGCCCAAAGGAGAGCATGAGGATGTGAAGGGTTTGGAGGGGAAGCCGTGTGAGGAGTGGCTGAGGGCACTTGGTCTGTTCAGCCTGGAGGAGACTGAGGGGAGACCTCACTGCAGTTACAGCTTCTTGGGAGGGGAACAGGAGGGGCAGGCACTGATCCTGCTCTCTGGTGACAGGGACAGGACCCGGGAGAGTGGCCTGAAGCAGTGTCAGAGGAGGTTTGGGTTCCATATTAGAAAGTTCTTCACCCAGAGGGTGTTTGGGCACTGGAACAAGCTCCCAGGGAAGCTGTCACAGCACCAGCCTGACAGAGTTCATAGGTGTTTGGACAATGCTCTCAGACAGCGTGACTTTTGGAGATGATGCTGTGCAGGGCTCAATGACCCTTGTGGGTCCATTTCAACTCATTATATTCTGGGATTCAGTGACTAAGTTGTAATGTGAGTGTCCAAAACCAAACAAGATTTGTTTGCTTTGGAATGGTTTTTGTCACGTAAACCCATTTAACTTGCTACTTCACTGTGGTCAAATATGGTAACATTTTACAATAAGTGCCTGACGGATGAAATAGAAACTAATGATCCATTAGGAGTGTGATGTCTAAACCCCAAGAGGAGTATAATTTTTTTGTTCATTTGGTTAGGCTCAATTTACATCAAAATTTAACTGTGAATAATTTACATTTTCCATAAACAGTTTTGATAGTGTCCATCGTTTGTTTAAATATTATAAATAAGGAAATTCCTTAATTTTGTGGACACCAAAAAACATAAATACTCCAGGTTCTTAAAGTTCCCTGTAATTCAAACCCCTGATATAATTTCCTTCTGATAATACAGTGCTGCAAATTGTCCTGTAGCTGATTTAAAAACTATACCTTTCTTTTGGCTGCACTTTTAAAAGTACTTTTGACACCAGGTTGCTATGTTTAAGATTGTAAAGAGGATGGAGTGACTCATTGGAAGTCTAATTTTACCCATTATAATCTTGCCTCCTGGTTTATACTATTTTAGAAGTGTTATTTGATCTGGAAGATAATTCTGTAACCTTCAGATTACTGCTGGGTGACTTCTGCAGAAAAGGAATTACCAATGCATTAAATTTGAATTAACTTTGAGAAATCATGCAGATGTATGCACAGAACATTACAGCAATGCTGTCTCCAAGGCACAGCAGAATTGCCTTTATGCAGTTTTAAAGAATCACTTGAGCAATCCTTGAATTGCACACATGGTGAAGCTGAGACAGCATCTTTACTTAAAAAAAAAAAAAAAAACAACCAAAAACAACCAAACATGCATACACATGTACACAGAGCAAATAAAGCTTTGAGAGTTGTCTTTCGGGGAAATCTGATCACAAACTGCTGCTGAAGGGGCCATTTTGGCTCAGACCTGTCGTAGTGGAGAGCACTGCTGCACATGCTGTGGAAGTGTCACTTAGACTAATGATTATGAATTATGCAGAGGGTCACATCCTCTTAGTTACAAGTCATTTCCACATTTTCCCTTTGGACTGCCTAGCTTAATTCCATTTTTTTTTTTCCTTTTACTGCTGCTAGCAAATAACATGCAGAATGAATGCCAAGACCTTAATTTATTCATGTTTCATTTTCCTCCCATAACTTCAAGTCAGTAAAATGACAGAGCAGTTAGAGGCAGGGAAGGAGAGACAGTTGCTATTGGATTAGGAAAAAGCTCCCTGCAGTTCGCTTGGTCATTGAGTAAAGTAGGACGCTAGAAACTATGTGTCTTGCTTCAGACTGTGTATTCCAAGCATTTGTGCCAGAAACATAATTTCTGAATTTTCCCTGTTTGGGAAAAAAAGGGATATAGTTTAACATATTTTCAAAAAGCATTGTCACTTTGGAACTACTAACCTGACAAGAGCAGGGTGAATGACCTTCCCCTGTCTCAGAGCTAACCAGGTGATGTAGTGCCCAGATGAATAGGAGTACCAGCATGGAACTGGTGCTAAATACATCCCTGGCCTGGCTGGGTATGCCTTGGAATACCCTTGACACTAAATGGGAAGATGGCACATTTGGAGGGCAGCAGATGAGCAGAAAGTTGTGGCAGCCAGGAAGATGAAGGATTGTTTAGACAAGAGTGTGTGGGGGAATGTTTGTCTGCCCAGAGATTTTGTCTTTCTTCCAGCGCTACTGGATGCTACAGGGAAGGCAAACTGGCAGTGTCCAGCTGTAGGAGGTTTCTCCCACATAAGCACTAAAGGAGGAAAAAGATTGCTAACTGGAATGATAGCTGCTTTTCTTAAAACAAATATACCTCTTTCTAGCCTTTCTTTGACGGTAGTTAATATAGTAGAAAATGTCGTTTATCCCGTAGCACTACAGAAGATTCCTCAAACTCTAACACTTCATCTGTTAATATCTACCAGTCTTGTTTTCCATTAGAACTTGAAAAAATTTCAACGTATGTTTCAACCTGTACCACTCATTTAGGAAAGAAAAATAAAAGCATTTCCCAAAGCATTTCCCCCTTGTTAGCTTATGACTGCATTAAATATCTGTGCCTGAGAACAAAATATTTCAACTGATAAAGTATTATATGTTATACTGCCTGGAATGGGGTTTAGGTGAATAGAGATTTATTGGCTACATGGTACTTAGTTCAGCTGGTTAGAGTAAGGTTGTGGGTTTGATCCCTGTACAGACCCCTCACTTAAGAGTTGGACTGAATGACCCTTTGGGCTCCTTCCATTTCAGAATATTCTGTGGTTCTGTGAGATATTTTGTCTTGCAAGACGGTCTAAAATTTAAGTTATATTTTATTTATAAAATACTGATACTCTCTGATGAATTTTTTTTCCTTTTAAAATAAATTTAATTATGCTTTCAGAGCCAAGTCAGTTAAATAGATTCTTATTCCTATTGCACAGAAGAAAACTACATTTCCATCAGAAAAAGCTTGAACTGAGGTTTAAGTTTTGCAGTATGTGTCCAGGGTAAATAAATTTGGGCTTTCTGTAATGAGGATAAAGAGCACCTGTAACACTCACATAATTAAACGTGAGGGCTACTAGCTTGAACAGCCCACATAGTGCTAAACATGAAGAGAGAATAAGGACAGAATAAGAGGCTTGATATCATGATTGAGCTTTCAGTTTCCCAAGAGTAAATAGAAAGGATATTCATCCATCTTCAACCGTGAACCACCCTCTATTTCTGTTCTACATTTTTTAAATGTTTTTTTTTCTCAGGTGTTATTTTCAAGAAAGAATACCAAGTGTTTTTCCCACACACCCTTTCCAACTAAAGCAGATGACTGGCAAAGACAAACTATGTAATAGGAAAGAATGGTTTAAAAGAACCAGCCTGGATGACAAACTAACAAGTTCATTTGTCTCTCTTATCTGTTCCTAAATCAGATATAATCAGATAGATTTTTGTAGGTGTCACCTAAAAACAAACCAAAAATTAACACAGATTATGAAGTACAGATGAAGAAACATGCCTAAGTCAAGTGGCAGTGCATGGGATATTCCAGTCTTTCAGTAGCTTTATGCCTAGGATTGACAGGATATGCTGAATATTACAAAGGTCTCTGTATCCACGAGATCACCATCTGAGATTTTTTTTACCATTTAGTCTTAGCTGCTGTAATTCTAGTTGTTTAAAATATCTAGGGCTGCAGCTAAATATTCTTCTAAATCCCGTTGTTCACAGTGACTGACAGAGAGTGCTTTTCATTTCCATCCTGGCTTTTTTTTTAACTGAGGGATTTATTCCCTGATGAGCTTCAGGTCAAATGAGTGGGAATACTACTGATACACTGAAAATACTGTGTACTGGGGTTATGAAGTGACAGAAAACATATGTGAGAGCATATAGCATGTAGAAAGCGATTGTGCAGTTATATTTATATCCTTTAAGGGTAGCAACAATCAGGAGGCTTTCCTTCTCCCTAGGACATATATTACTTGAAAGGAAAAACATTTATATTTTACTTTTATGCACACTGACTCTTTGATGCTGCATTTATATTAGGATACAAACTATGATTATCCATGGTTATTCCAAAGGACTCCAACATGCTGATACTCTGATCAAGGAAGTTAAATCAAATGGTTAACTTCAAAGAACTTTTGATTTTAAATAAAAATAGTAAGTCCCATTATAGTAAAATACAACTTTATGTGTATATAAATATATATAGGGCTTAGCAGAAATACCTTAATCATTGCTATAGACATGACTTTGTGTGTGGTAAGGGAATTCTATGACTTGATACCCTGCTCTCTTTCACTTATATAATGTAGAACTTGAACTGAGCAAGTAAAATATATCCTCCTTTTCTCTTGACAGAGAAATGAACAGCATAGTGTAGCAGATTGCTTTGATCCATAGTGGAAGCAGACCATTATCATCTAATCTACTGAAGGGATAACATTAATTTTTAAGTATGCTCTGGGATTTTTTTACTTCTTTACTGGAAAACAAATACAGTGCAGATGATGACTAGATATCTTAAATCCTCATCAGCACATCTGCCTATGTGGCCTTTGCTTTCCCTCCCAGCAAACTGCAAGGATTGGGAAGAAGACACTTGGTTGATCAGAAGGGTGAAGCAGCCTTCAGCACTGGGGATGCAGCAGCAGCTCCACAGCTGCCTGGACGTCCCATGGCTGGAGTGACCCTGCTGGTGCTGCTGAATGGATGCATCTCCCTTCACCACCTGCAGCCTCCTGCCTCCCTCCTGCCCCTGGCCGCTCTCCCGTGCTGCTCCACACTGCTGTGCCGTGGTGTCGGCTCCGTCCCAGGCTGCTCGGGGCACTGAGGGAGCGTGGCAGGCCCAGATGACTCCGAGGAGGCCAGTGAGCAGGTGGGCACAGCAGCTGGACAGCAATCCCAGACGGCCGGCAGGTGGATGGAGCAGCAGGGGGGCAGCACCAGACGGGCAGCAGGTGGAGAGGGCAGCAGGAGGGCAACACCACTTTGTGCTCAACTTGACATTAATTACACTTGTTGGAATCCTGTGTGGCTCCTAAGACCCTTTTTTGGGTGTTAAATTACAAAAGATATTTGTTTAGATCCTGGGTATGGCTTCCCCTAATGTCTGAAGACTTGGAAGGTGATTAGAGGGAAGGGAGGAGAAAGAAAGCCTTCTCCTACCCTTAAGCTATGAAATCTGACCAGACTTTGTGGGCAGGATGAGCTGGCAGTTTGTTAATTTGCCCCTAACCATCTAAGTGCCTAGGAAAAGCCCTTAGAGGCATTAAATGTTGCTAGCTTTCTCAATGGCTCTATTGTGTGGAGTTCTGCATTGTGATGTTTGCTGATATGCCCAGATGTTTATAATTAATTTAGTCTGATTACTTCTAATTACTCCTTCCTATCTACATTATCTTGCTTTGTCAACTTCATATGTAAGTAGCCCTCTTGACTATTTATTTTAGTTTTGTAAGGTCCCTTTGGACATTCTTAACCTTCTCTAGTGATGACTAATCTAAATAATTGTGCTTTGCATAATTTCTTTTTCCATCCATCTCCCCAGAACATTAATGAGGAAAACAGTCTTATCCAACAAGAAGAACCCCATTGCAATCCTGTCATGATGAAAACTGACCACTTCCCTGCCTCCCTCCCACTTCCTTCCTTCCTTCCTTCCTTCCTTCCTTCCTTCCTTCCTTCCTTCCTTCCTTCCTTCCTTCCTTCCTTCCTTCCTTCCTTCCTTCCTTCCTTCCTTCCTTCCTTCCTTCCTTCCTTCCTTCCTTCCTTCCTTCCTTCCTTCCTTCCTTCCTTCCTTCCTTCCTTCCTTCCTTCCTTCCTTCCTTCCTTCCTTCCTTCCTTCCTTCCTTCCTTCCTTCCTTCCTTCCTTCCTTCCTTCCTTCCTTCCTTCCTTCCTTCCTTCCTTCCCTCCCTCCCTCCCTGCTAACTTCTTTCTAATTCCAGACAGTATTTTAGCTGCCTTTTGTCCCTACCATTAAGGCATTTTGTCAAAGGCTTTTTCAAAGCCCAAGTAAATTGTATCTTATCAACAGCATTATTGCTATACTCAAAGAAATCTGTTAGCTGAGAGGGATGGATTTTTCTTTCTATAAGATGATTTCCTGCAAAATATCTTGTTCAACTATCTATTCTATAATATAAATTACTTTTAATTGCTTCCTGGTAGTTTTCCTAATCTGCATTAAAACACAGTATACTATTCAGAGATATTTTTGGAGTGCCTACTTGTAAGTCCTTCTAAAACCTGATCTACAGTTCAGGCAAACTTCTTCCCCTTCAGTCTTATTCCTTGAAACCTTCCTACTTCCACAGACAAAACTATATTTCCAGCTATTTTAGTCTCTTCTGCTTGTTTCTCTTTCTAAAATAAAGTCAGAAACTTAAGAGAAATTTGTGCATTTCAAAATATTCCCTGATCACTGCTACAGCTATCTCCTAGAAAAACAACCCTCTGATATATGTTGATGTGTGACGAAATGCTAACAAAAGACCCAGATCCAAAATTTCAGTCCTCTAGGTGCCCTTTATTGTTTATACATGACTTTCCAGTATTGGCCCTATGTTTCTGCAAGGCAAAGGTAAGAAGTGGAGTGCCTTCACCTGTTGTGCTGCTATTTCTGAGGTCACCTCTCTTCATTTTGTGACTTTTAGTCCACATGCTAGAGTTAAAATGTAAAGAGCTTCTTGGGTGGGAGTTTCTAAATGGTCAGGTTGAGGCAAGGTATGCTTAGCAGAATAAACAGGGAAAACTGCAGGGGTAAAGACACAGTGGAGGAGACATATTCTCTCTATCCTGAAAAGGAAGTCAATTCTGCCTGTCCACTTTCCACTGCCTCTCCAGTGGCCAAAAGTAGTCTTGAACAGCAGGTAATAAGGGGAAGGGGAAGTTATAGGAGCTCTCAGAAGGGTAAAACAATGAAAGGCTTGCAGCTTCCCTTTCCTAATCCTGCTTTTCTACTGGCCTTGGTCACAGTTGTTGAGGTACAAAGTAGACAATGCATTGCACTGTTCTGTTCCTAAGAGTTGGAGAACTTGTTAAGTATAACAAATAAAAAAACCTCACAGTGTTCCATCTGAACCTTTCCTCTTTCCGCTGAAGGAGATCCATTTAGCTTTACCTTAGAGGAGAAGATTTTGACCTGAGGTTTTGTATTCTTCCACTTGTCTTTTGTAGAAGCTATGTATGTTTTTTAGTGCTTACACACACCACATATACTCAATATTTTATGAAGAGTTGTCATCCCTTTCTGTGTGAAACAATTTGGAAAAGGCAGGTCTCACAGTTTTGCTCAGACTTCACTTATGTGCAACAGATGGATGTATCCAATTTTCTAAAACAGAACATCCTTTTGATTAAGGCTGTTAAAAAGGAAAGCTGTTTGTAGCTGGCGTTGCTTGACAGAACACATAGGATGAATCTCTGTGGGTCTTTTTGTGGCTGGTACTATAAGAATGAGACTCACTTAACATTTCCAAAGTGTTTTCTTCCAAAGGTTTCAAAAGCTTTACCAACTATTTAAGGCCCAAAGTTCTACCTGTGATAAATTACATCATGTCAGTGCAACTTTTCAGCAATTTATATGTAAATACAGCATCCCATTTTAGGACATCAAATAAGTTTGTATTCCTTAAAAATTACAAAACTGGTAGAGTTAAGTGCTTGGAAAAGGTACACAGTTTACAGGGAAAGTGTCCAGAATGAGATACGGCTCCTCACAGAAATACTAAAACTACAGCTACCAAAATTTTAGCCTTTCAATAGATTTTGCACATCTGTGGATCTGCTATGCATCCCCACATCCATGAACTGACTGTTTTATTTCTTCTAGTCCTTTAGTATGAGGACTGATCATAAAAGGCACCTTGATCCATTTCACTAGGCAAACAGTCCTCAGAGATATCAGAAAATCACCTAAATGCCCTGACAGTGGATACTTGCCTATCTCTAATGTCTCACTGATAAAAAAGACAAATCTAAAACCCTCAGTAATGCTTCTGCTATTACACTGTAATTTTCTCTTCTTGCAGACAGGATACAATGGGTCACTGGTAATGGTCAGGAGCCAAAATGATGCATTTTATTGTAAATAATCCAGGCATTAATTGAACCTTGTACAACATCGAGCATGTTTCCAGTGCCAAAATTAGTAACTGTGCTTGGACCCCTTGTTTCTGACCGTGCTGGCACGAACTCTTTTTTGTATTTGGATGTGTTTTAGGGTTTGCAGCCAGCATGTTCAGCAGTCTCCACCTCTCTTCCCCTCTACATTTGGTCTAATTGTGGGTATGTGAAGCACATGTGCAGAGGTGGGAGCGCAAAGCAGGAAGGTCAAGGATTGTTCACCTGCAACCTGCAGGGGCTCCTCAATAAAGTTAATTTACAAAGGCGCTGTACTTAGGGCCCCCATCCCTCTAAACCTTGATGAGGTATTTGATTAATGGCTCTGGAAGTGAAACACACAGAGTGCTCCCTTGGTTTTGAAGGTCGCAGGTAAATCCTGGCCTTATTCTGACTCAAATAATGCATTTATCTAAATGCCACATCTAAGTCATAACCACTCATCAAAGAGGTTACTGGGTAGTGCAGCAATTTCTGTTGAAACATGGAGCACCATGTGATAAATTGCATCTGCAAGATTTGCTTCGTATGTCAGGCACACATTACTTCTAAATCAAATGCTAAAACATGCCTTATTTAGTCAAAAGTAAGCAGAATGCTGTAATTTATAATCGTCTTGAAGCACACTGCAGTGAAAATGAAAGCAGACTATTAAAATTTAATGCCTGTTTGGCAGAGTAGCATATTTCTGGCCACGTTTGATGCAGCATCATTTTCTCACACCATTGTGTATGCACAAAAAGTCAGCTTGTGTTTGCCAACGTTTGTGGAAACTAATTGAAAAAAATGATTTAGCTGTTAAAGTCTGACATCAGGCTGGAAAATTATTGTCAGCAGATACTGATGGCAGTGTCTCCTTTCTCCTCCTCTCACCCTCATCCACTTGCTTCTAACAATTGTCTGTTGTTCTTCAGCACAGCTCCCTGCAGCACAGTTGCTAGCAAATATTCATTGGGGTGTCATCTCTGTTTAAAGTCTCGTCCTACACACCTATTCATCTGTGCTAAGTGAACAGCAGCATCAGCTCAAATTAAGCTGGCGTGAAAACAGCCACTGTTAATAATTTCTGATGTGATTCAGCTCAGCTTTGGATAACAGGTGAAGATGTTTCATAACAGAGGCAATTACAGCGCTGCGAGCTCTCTCTGCTCCGGCTGCCTGTTCCAGCAGAGAGGCATGGTGGCTGCTGGAGCCTGAGGCAGGGCCAGGGCTAGCCACCGTGGCCACCTGTGCTGCCTGCCACACCGAGCGAGCGCGCTGCCTCTCCGGGGTGTGCACAGCGTGCAGGAGGGCTGAGCTGCAAGGGTGGAAGTCAGCACACTTCATCTGGATTTGCTGAAGACCTCTCCCACCGGACAAAATCCTTCCTGACCACTGCTGCTTTGGCCGAGTGGCAAATTTGGGTGGTGACCTGTGTGTGTGCACTGATGACACGTGTGCTACACGTAACTAAAAATAAGATTACAGAAGTGCAGAGTTCTATTTCACAAGCAAGGACATAATCCTATTTTCAAAATCGTAACAATTGGCGAACTTCTGAGATGATAGTCAGGTCTGATAAAGAAGTAACTGTTTAACATCTGCTCATTAAGATGCAGCTGAAGGAGTAATATGGGTAGAAATTAATAGCTAGCAAAATACAAATGAAGCCTGTAATTTCATGTGTGAAATGTTACGCTACTGTGACGGATTTTTAGCTTTTTTTTTTTTTTTTTTTTTTTTTTTTTTTTTTAATTAAAGAACAAAGAACAATGTACAATCTACTGAATCTCTATTGTTCTATTATTTAAGTTATCTTTCATGTCAGTGCCACATGATTTGAAGTATATTAAAACATAGTCGTATACTTAATTGTGTGGATTTGCAGATGGTTCATTTCCAGCCAAATTTTTTTTCTTTAGATCTCAGAAGAAAATGTCTAGCAGCCTAAATTGAATTTTTATACATTATGATTTCCAGAAATGTACTTCTTAATGGTTTCTGATGTGCCTAAAGGCATGAATCTTGAACTACTTTCTTAGAAATGTGTGAGGGGAAAAACCGAAAAATGTGTTGTGGTTTATCTTTCAGGATTGCTTTTGTTTTGGGGGGGGATTAATTTGTTTTTTGTTTTTTTTTCCCCTGATAAAAATAGTGAATTTCAATTTTGTGGGTTAACCTACTTTTAGTGTATTGCTGTAGTGTGTTCTTGAGCACTTGTAATAATGAAAATATAACAATGTATACTTCAAAAGTACTTGATAGCAATTCCATCTTATCTGCAAAATGTGTAGTGTATATTGATTTCCAGAAACAAAAGACACGTCTGTTTCCTTTTCAAGGAACAAACCTAGTTCCTTTGAAATACTTGAAGTTTATCTCTTACAGAAGGTAGTGCTGAGATTGACCTATTTCCATATTCCTTTTTTTTTTTTTTTTTTTTTTTTTTTTAATGTGACATTGAAGGATTCTCCTTTCAATTAAGGGAAAATATTTTTGCAATTATTTTTAAGTGCCTGAAAGATTAAATCGGTTGCTAGCTTGTATCCATATTCAGATTCTAATCTCCCCAGCAAGTAATTGTTTTTTTCATTTCTGACAATGCTCTATCTATTGTCATCTCTCACTGTGTTCTGCATACTGTCTCTTCCCCTGACAATTACCACTGTTCCTTATCCCGCAGCCTTTGAAAGCTCCCTGTAACATTAGCCTATCTAGCCTAGCGAAAATGTCTTTACAGATTAGTGTAATGTTAATACTGCTGGCTCTCTGCTTTTGACCTGAAGTGGAATATATTGCACTGCTGGAGCAGATGGAATCAGGGCTTCATCGGGAAGCAGAGATTGCTTGGCCGCCTGCCAGCAGCGCGGGGCTGGCGGTGGCTGCCGGAGCCCTCCGCCGGGAAAGGACCGGGGTGGAGTAGGAGGGACCGGGATATTCTTGTGTTTTTACGTATGTTGTATTATTGTGCATTATTGTGTATTGCTCCTATTGCTTTTAGGAGTCAAATATACTTCTTTTCCTTTGCTTCCGCTTTGTTTTTAGCTAGGTTGCTTTGCGGAGGGGGGGCGGGGGGTTGCCAAAATATTTTAATAACCCAATGAAAATTATTTCCCTGCAATATTTACTGTTATACCTCCCGTGAAGCTCACATGGTACTAAAAAATAAAAATGGTTGGAAGATCAGGATAGACGACTCTTCTTCTGCCCGTCATACGTAGTTCAGTGTTTAAACACATTAATCACAACACTTGCACTCTACTACTATTATACCAAACAAATCTTTCATTGAACGTGGCTATTAAATATGTCACACTGGATTTCTATCTTTTTTTTCCACACTTCTGCAATCATATTTTTCTCTCAAGTACTGTGTTTCCCTAGTAGTAAAACATATGCTGTTTTCTGCCTAAGTAGAGGGATAATGTAAGCTGTGATGTGGAGAGTATTTTTTCTTATCATTTGCTTTTTGAGGGTGTAGTTATAGTAACATATATGTGCTTTTATCTGTGATAAGAACTACCATCTGGTAGCTAAATGTGCACAGCTTATTGCTTGAAGTGCTTATACACATTGTGAAAACACACAGCTTTTGTGTATGTTAGGATAGTGCCTATATGTATTATTAATAAACCCACATATTAGCTATTTGAATATGTCAAATGATTGTAAAATAGAACAGTGATTCCAGACAAGAAGGATTAGGCCTGGCACACTGCCAGATGTGTATTTATTCCAGCAGTACTATTATGACTTTTTAATATCATATTGTTTGCAATCTCTTCCAGACAATAATTGTTTGAGGGGGGAACAGAACCACTTTGACAAAGGAAAAGGCCTTTGTTATACTCAAGGATCTGAAGCTTTCATCCTTGGTATACCAATTCACAAAGATGTGTGCTGAATGTGTGCAAGCAGCAAGAGAGACAGAACATATAAATTTGAGTTACTTTGACCTTTAATCCAAAAGACCAAGAAGAGAAATGCACTAGGAAGGCTGGTTTGTTGCTGTCTGGAGACTGATAAGCTGTAATAAAGGTGCACTCCGTTGCAATTCATCTAAAGCTTCCATTGCTATCATCCTCTTTTTTTTGATTTTTGTTACCTCAAGTACTTATCTAAATCCCTTTCAATGCCAGCTTGAATGCACTTTGTATTCTCTCCAACTGTGGCTGGTGCTGTCTGTGTGTGTCAGTGTGCTTCAGCATACACTCTTTCCCCTTGTTTGACAAGAGCCAGTGCCAACACCTAATTAAGGATAAGCCGTGGAGTTCTCCGCTCTATCTTTGTCAACAGCTATGTTCCCAGCTTTCTGCTTAGTTGAGCTTTTATGACAAGAGCAACATTTTGGGTTCAGACAACCTCTGGCCTCCCAGTTCCCCATGTGAGAACTCAGAGCAACTTAACGCAGTGGATGATGTTAGAAGCATTTATGGTCACGAAATCCACAAATCCCTTCTGTCTCTTTCTAAAGTACACACATTTGTACATAGATCTGTCTCTGCACATCTATATAAATGGATATGAATGCACACCTATAACTGAACATAAATTGGACATCTTCCAGATTTCCTTTTATCTGGCTTACTCTTGCAAACTGTTTCCTAGGAGATGATCAGAGGGGTTGGGACAGGATTCTTCTTTTGCAAACACCATCTGAAAAAACAACCTCATTTAGGAGAACAGAAACCTCCTAATTCAGTGTCCAGTCTAGTTGTTTCAAGCCTTTTGTCTCAATAATATAGATGAATTTAGGTCACTAAACAAGAAACTCTTTCAAAGGGTAAAGCATTTGATAAACGTGAAAATCAGATTAACATGACTGATAGGTGACTACCAGACAGCCAATTAAATGAGTACATGAAATAAATTTGTAGTGAGATTTAAGTATATGTCTGTCTGCATAACCAAGTTAAATTACTTCAGGGAGCAGATTTAATTTTCTTTTTATTTTTTTCCTGCATCCAAATTCTGATCTGAATTTTATGTAAGCCTGCCTAGCTTACCAGGCACATGACAACATTGCAATGGAGGTACACTGGTGGAGCTAAGAAGAGATTTTGATTCACTGGCAAGTAAAAATTTCGCAAACTTCTAAAAGCAAATCCCAGTTGCACAATGGAGACCCCCTTTACTATTAAATACATACATAACTGAAGGTAAAAAGAGTGATTACTGGCTTCAGTGTTTGAGATCCTGCTTCTTGTACTGTTAATATGACAAGAGGGAATTTCACTGTTAATTCCTATCAGCAATGCCTGAATATTGTGTCTGATAATTTCAACTGAAAATCTCACCTATAGAGACAAAAGCCATCTGAAAAACTGCTAAGAACATTTAAGCAGTCAGTAGAAATTTGATAGCAGTCAGTAGAAATAAGATAGCCCTTCCAGTATACTTTACAATTTGGCTAGCTCCTAATTTTGGGTGCAAGATGTTTAGGGTCAATTTCCCTTGCAACTATAAGTTCATTTCTTCTTTGAGTTCTGCCAGTGACAGTGGCCTCTGAGATGCTCTGGTTTTAAGATCTTGCAATTAGTCCTACTTTTGTATGCCACCCTTACTTCGTCATTGCATTGGGAAAGAAGAGAGAGTGGTTGTTGGGAAGTCAATTCTCTGTGCCTCACCTAGCTGTCTTCATTTGTATTTGTGTTGAACTGTCACAGAGCTGACTTCTTGGGATACTAGAGCAAAAATGACAGGAATATTTTATTTATATTCTATTTATGTTCTTTACCAACAATGAGTAAAATCATAAAAATAACTGTATGTTATAAAGTGCGTAAAGACATTGTCTTATCATTGATGTAGACTATGATAAACCTAGCCTAAGCAATTTTAATTGCTCAGGTATGACAGTGAGTGTTATGCATTTCACAGTATCATTCTCTGTAGTAAAAACAATTATTTCCTGAGGATTAAATATGAGGAAAAGCTGTCTTGAAACCAGAGAACAGAAGGAATATGCTTTACTCATTATCTTACTGTTGCATTTATTTGTTTATTTATTTTATGTCAAGCAGCTCCCCAGTCAAAGCAGCTGGAAGCTGAAAGTTAAAACCTGGCAGTGAAAGAGGACATAATGGGCCCACATGTGCTTTGTGTGCTCCAGAGGAAAAAAACGGATTTGATTTAGCTAGGTTATGAGCCTTGGAAAACCACTCTTCATGTGAGCTCAGTACATTTCACAATTATAGTAAAATTAGTTTCAATTATGTTAAATTCTAGAAGTAACACAGTTGAATTCCAAGGTTTTTCAGACAGAGTATGTGGTACTTGTGTATTTTGAGTTTTTAAAAAATTGCAAACGAGATTACACTGTGCTGTTTGAGAAACAATAGTGTAGACACATTATAAGAAGTTAATTTTCTTTACAATTACAATTGTGTTGCAATTATGAGAGAAACTCAGCGGATGGTCATCTCTGGTCCCACAAGACAAGATGATTTAACCTTTTACTGCATTGCTGCTTTCTTGAAACGGTAGGCAGGTACATCCTGATGCCACTCACTAAAAATACTAAGAATTTTTATGCCACACTCTGGTGACTGACTGCCAGAATTACTGCAGCAGACAGTTGTGTATAACAGGAAGCAGCCACTTCATGTTTTCTCACAATGCAAACAGGCGCTTCTAAATTGACCTTGGATTCTAACACAACTGAAGTGTGCAGATTATAAAGATCCCAAAGTATACGTCTATATTAGCAGCTTTAAGCAAAACTGGCTTGAGTATTCTGCACTAGTATTTAAATCTGAATTATCTCTTCCCTGCCCCCCACTGCACTTTATCATAAAAGACATGTAAAGAGCTCAGCTGCAATTTTTTTCCTTCACTGTTTCAGTTCAGCTACTGCAAGAAAATTTTTAGTGTGAACACAGCCACTGACTTGTGATGAGACCTCTATTCCTTCTTGTTCGAGATATTTCTAAAAGCTGTTTTAGATGCTTTAGAAAATGTTACCCAAGGAGATGACAGACAGACTTATCAGCTTTTCTGTACATACTCATAGAGGTTACCATAGGGAAGAATGAAAAAGGGTGGCTTGAGGTTTACACACAGCTTTAACTCCGTGGCTTTTCTAGGGTGGGGCTGCAAAACATCAGTATGCTTTCTATACAGACAATGAGTGTCTGTGGGAGTATACACTCAAAACAGGGCCATCTGAGAAGCTCCTACTCTGGTCATTCCCATTCCAGTGGAGATCCAGCAGGAAAAATACACAAACATTGTTACTGCAAGCAGTGGTAAGCCAAATTAGCAATAAATCCTAGCAGCACCAAATATGGGATCAAGATATGAGCTATTTTTTGGCTCTAGGGAGCTGCAGTGAGTTGTTATGCATGTTTATATTCGTGTGCCTTGGGTACACATACGTGTGCATTATGTTTTTGGAAACAGGCATTCTTACTCCTCCTAGCACAGCACATGTGCATCCTGGAACTGCTCCAGATTTTCCCCCGCCCCTCGGGGCTCCTTTGTAGTTAACTTAAATAACAACAAACACGCCTGCCAAATTTTTTTTTTTGGAGCTTGGCTGCTTCTTGGCCTGCTCTCTGCAGGACCTCCTTTGTCCCTGTCACTCTTTTCCTGTGCTCCAGAGAAGCATTCACAACTCGTTCCACATCCAGGGCTGGCGCCAGAAGAATCCACCTGCTCTGCTTGTTGACAGGCCAGATATCCCTGCGCTCTTTAGGAGCTTCCTGTACTTGACCACATGAGTGAAAAATAAAATAGCTTGGCCCTTCGGTGCAAGGTGTAGGTGCTGCTGCTGCTTGTTTACAAGGTGCTGGGAGGTGTTTGTACACTGATGCACCCTGGCTGACAGAATGGGGCTGGGGCAGGCAGAGTGGGCATGAGTAGCTGATAGAAGCAATTGTGTTTGCAGTTGTCAGGCTTTGTCATCTCCACAGTTGTGTTTGCTGTCTGGGATTTGTGTCGGGATCAGCTCTGCTGCTTTCAATCATGTGGCACCTTTCCCCTCAGTCTTTGTCCACTTCCAAACGCTCTTCTTGTATCTCCCTGTGCTTTAGGCTAGAAGCTGGTCAACTAAAGTAGCAAATAAGTCCTTCAGATGCATTTACATGTACAAAGAGGGCTTAGAAACAGATTACTTATTATACCAGCTATTGTTCTTCAGAAGTACTTGGAAGTACTCTGTTGGTAACTGCAAAGCAAACAGTAATAAGAAACAAATGTCATGTGGGGTGTCAGCTTCTGGTTTTCATTACTTCTGTGGAGGAGTACAGTGAATACAAATTGTACCTGATTTACTGGTATCTAGTTTACTTTTGGTAAAATGTGTATATGCATTACAAATACTAGTGTGGACCTAAAAGTTCTGGTATGACCATAAAAAGAAGTTGTTTTTCCCACATTTTGTGCAAGAAAGGGGGCCAATTATGCGTCTAAAGTTCCAGTGCTACCGGTCTTTCTCATTTTCACCACTGAGCTCAAGAAGCTGACTCTTAAAGCATTTTAGGTGACAGCAGGCTCCAAGGATGTAGGATGAGCCTCCAGAGAAGTCCAGCTAATGTTGTTAAATTTCTTGCAATAGCAGTCAATCTAACTTGCTTCGGCTTCTGTATGCTTTGACAGTGCTTTTCTAGAAATGCACTAGAACCAAGAGAATATCTCAGATCCCAGAACCTTTTCTAATTAAGGTTAAATGCATTCTCTGTTTCTTTAAATACACACAATTCTTTTTAAAGGAATGAGGTGTAAATTTCCCTTAAAAGATGAAATGATAGTCTTGCTTTTGGTTGGGGGCGGGGGGTGGGGAAGAAACAGCATCTCATTATGGTAACTTGGTCAGAGAGATGTAAGTTAGTTTCAGCTATACAAGAATCTGATGTCAGCCTGGTAGTTACTAGGCAGAGTCAATAATACCTCTCCTCAGTATAATTGCAAATCCAGTACAACCATGACCAGAACTAAATTGCTTGAGAGCAATCAATAGAAATCTCCTGATTACATTCCCTGGTGTATACATCAGATATAAAAAGGAAAACTGTCCATCCAATCAAAAGGTCAACTTTACAAATGAAAACCACAGCATAAGGCTGGGAAGAATTCTGTCCACACAGAAGCCTCCTGGTTAACTCTGGTCAGAGGTGACAGCCCTAAATGGGAAGATGCATATTTTGAAGGTAATAAGCTATATCTACATGAACTGTAATTTGATGCAACTGGAGGGAAGCAATAGATTAATGTCGTTGATACTGTGTTCCCAATATTTGTTCCTTATACGGTTTGTGGCTTTTAGTCAGACTAAATTCAGTCTGTTTTTCTAAACCCAGTGTCCCATCATAAGTGGCTCAAAGCTGTCTGAAGCATCAATCTTTCCCTCAGATTTCTGTGTTCCTGCAAGAGGCTGGACATCATGAGACTTGCACCTGGATTGGAACTTCTGACTCAGCTTTCTCTGAGAGGAATGTGGTTCAAGTATACCAAAAACCACTGTGAGGACCAAAACAAAGCATAGTAAGTGGGGAAGCTCAAGGGACTAATTTTAAAACCTCACTGTTCCTTGAACTAAAATGGTATTGTAAATGCAGTCAAAGATTTTCTCCAGGAATCCTAATTGTTATTTTCCTAGATACTAGAGCCTTTTTCCTTTCTCAATCACATTTTCTTGTCTATAAATCCACAAATAAACACATTGTCTTTAGTGCCATCCAATTCTTACAGCTTTTTCCTACAAATATTAATTAAAGAGATATCTAATGATTTAGTAAATGCAAGAATAAATTTTACTTATTTTTGTGACCACAGTCACAGAATGGCAAGTTTGGTGCTCATATTGGTGCTATGTTCTTTTTAAAAAGAGAACAACTTTTTCTATATACTCTTCAGGAGTTGAATAAAAGTTTTGAAAAACACTGAAACCCAGTCCCTTGAAACTTTCGAAAAAATTTCTGGGCACCAGAGTAGTGTGAGCCCAACTACTTACTTAGAACTCTCAAAAACACTATGGAAAACAGGTTCCTAATAGCCTCTGAGTTCTTTTTGAATACCCTGCTGGCTGATGGGTTCTGAGGAGTAGATTGTTAAATTTTTTTTAATATATTGTCATTGTATCAACCAAATATTTGTGTTTTGGATTGAATGAAGTGGCAACTGTTATGCATTCTACCTGCTACTACATCTCCTTTTGAAGTCTTTTGCTGCAACGGATTAGTTTTCTAAACTGACTGGAGTTTTCTGACAAATCTGCTTTAGCATAAAATTGTTAGCTTTCTCACTACATCAAATTATGCTGCCCACACTGTACAAAACACAAAATGAAAAAATCTGCACAAAGCTGTGGTGTGGGAAACATCAAGAGTATTTTTGCTTAGGCTCTGTTGACAGAAAATGTTTTCTTTCAAGTGCAAGTCTATGTTTCATTTGACATGTCTTTTGTTCCAAGCTTATAAGCCAAATATTTTCAACAGGTGCCAGATTCAATTTAGGGGATTTTGGATATCTCTGTAACCCCATAATACTAGAAAAAGGTATTTGCCCCATCAGAAAGTTTTTGTAGAAGTCAGTATTAAATTCTATTCATCTCTCAACAGAAAACAAACAAACAAACAAAAAAACCCCAAAACTGACAGGTATCGCATTTACATTATGGTATGGATTTAAGTACTGCAGTCAGAATTGCATTAAAATGTTGTTAAATAGCTGATAATTTCATTGTGTTGGAAGCATGAGTAGAACTAGAATGCTATGAACATTTTCAATTATCATGCTCAACCCTGCTAAGAAGCTAAAATGAGCGCTATCAATGCAGTGTGGCAGGAGTAGCACAATAGCAGCCCCCTGTTCTCTTGCTCTCTCTCCCTCCCCTCCTTCCTCCTTGCTACCAGAAGGGAAAGGCGCGGACTCTTGCCCACACCACTTCTAAATTGCTGAAGCAATTGTTTCCTGCATATTAATTTGTAATTCTGAATCGCAAGAAGGAGGAAATGGGAGCACGTTCCTCCCCCAGGCCATTTACAGGCCTGGAGTTTTAACATGATCTAAATCAGCAGCTGAGGAGCCAACACACACAAGGAAAGCGAGAGGGGCGATGGCGAAGGTGACCCCCAGAGTGTCTCCTTAGCAAAGGTTTTTCTTTATGCACCAAAAAAACCAATTGCTTCAACCAATGCTTATACCTACCCTCTTTGCTCTTTTCTCTCATGCAAACAGGCTTATGTAAAAAAGCTGTGGGCTGGA
Organism: Muscicapa striata striata; assembly: GCA_030060385.1. Lineage (NCBI taxonomy): Eukaryota > Metazoa > Chordata > Aves > Passeriformes > Muscicapidae > Muscicapa > Muscicapa striata. Next base: position 2,220,153 of record JAREIS010000076.1, on the reverse strand, counting down.
TGTGTGCACACAGTGTACACACAGCGGCTGCATTTCAAGGAGGCTGCTGTGTGCCTGCCTTCTTTGTTTGCCCATGGTTGCTCTGGTGACAATAATTTCCTTACAGAAAGAGAGATTAAAACAAACAAACAACTTCCACCAACGCTGATGCTGTTCTTCATATTGTCTGAACAGGGCAGCTGGAGCTGTGAGCTTTTAAGGTTATTTAGAAATGAAAAGCACCAGACAGGCAGACTGTGAGGGACAGTTAGAAAATGTAACCAGTGATCTGAGCACTGATGCCTTGCTAACACTAAAAGGCCCTTCAGTGCCTATACAGAATCTGTTCTCTAAATACTATTTAAAATCTGCCATTTCATGAGCACATTCCCCATCTTCACTTTCTTCTATCTTTTGGAGTTATTCAGAATAGTTTAAACAACTTTGTCAATATCTGTATAAGCTTATTTTGTTCTACTTCAGTAGTGAAGATTTCTTCTCACCTTGGACTGAGCGGTCCACAATAAAAGAGGTATAAAAACGGAACAGAGAAGACTAAAGGGATCCAGAAGAAAAAAGTGTTACAATAGAGGGGCTCATAATTCAGCTTTTTGAAAGCTTCCTGGAAAGCTTTCCAGACAGGGGCTTCCAAAAAGGTGGCATTGTCCTCTGCTACTTCACAGAATGAAGAGAAGTCTTCAGTGAAAATGAAAAAGAAGTCTGCGTATGTGATTAAGATGAGCTTTTAATGCTGCAGAGAAGTCATAAACATTGAAGTAAAAAAGCTCTTGAGAATTTCTGTCTTTAACAATTTTCTCAGACACCTGCTACCAGTTTTCGTTACAATATTCCAGGGTGTTTTTTGCCTCAAGGATATTTTTGCCTCTGCTTGTAAATGGGAAGTAAGAATCCCTGATGGCAAGTGTGCCTTCAGGTCTCCTCCCTCAAGGTTACCCATTCTGTTCTGCCAAAGAACAGCCTTTTAGGGCTTTTAGGGCTGTGCCCTCAGCGCACTGGAAAACTCATGCCATGGGAGAAGGCAAAAGGCATGAAATCAAGTTGTGCTGTATCATTTTACCTGTGGGTTCTTATGCTTTGATCTAAAGTGTCTATAACTAAATGGCAAGTGCATAGTCTTCTGAAAACTGCCAAAAAGTCCGCTGAAGAGACAGGGATGTTTAGAAAAAAAAATCTGTAATATTTTCTCAGGGGCTGCAGACAAAATTTTCTTTCCTTATAATTTGGCAAGGATTAGTGTTGATTTTTGATTACTAAGCAAGTTTATTTCCATTAGAAACTTTAGGGAGTATTGTTAAATAAATGTTTAATATGACTGTGGACTCTGGAGTGTCCTTGTTTCAGAAAGGTGTTAAATTCCCAGCCAATCTATTTCAGTGCAGGGAGGAGACAAGCTTATCTGTTCTCTGCCCAAGGCATATTAACTACTGCCAAATTCCTTCCTCAGAAAAGAATGTCAAAACTGACCCTGTAATCATTCATAAAGCAAGAGAGGAAAGCATGAAACAAATGGACATCAAATTAGGAGGGGTTTCCCAGTGCTGTAGAGCAAAGGAGAGAGCCTTCCCAGGACTGACCACCAAGAATTGCCTTGTGTTCTTGATTAATTTGCCATGGTACCACAATAGTACAGAAAACATCTGAAATACTATCCTTTCTATCTTTAATGGGCATCTGGTCAGAAAGAGAATTTAGCTGTATTAAGAGGACATTAAGATTGCCCCGACCACGCTCTGATTCCTGAAAACAGCTGGATGTTTGAAAAAGGGGGTCAGGAACCTGGAATAAAGAGACATGTGCTAGAATCAGAAGATTATATTTGGCTGAAGTTAGGCCATCTGCTTAAGGTGGAGAAGGAAATCTCATTACAGAATGAGGGAATCTATGAAATTTTTATTTTGTCTTTACCGTTTTTCATAAATCTGTTTTTCAATTAGAAATATTTAAGACGTCCAAGATGTAGCTGGTATTCACTCTAGCAGCCGGACTTCTGTAGGTCTCTAATTGTAATTGCTGATTTGCCAAGGAATTCACTGTTTATCTTGATTTGTTAAGAAAACAAAAAGACTAAACTGATTACAGACTACTGTTTTATAACTACAATATATTTATTTCTATCTCTTATCTATTCTCTTAGCCTCTAAATATCTCAACTATTTGAGTCCAGTTTCATGAGTTAGAAGACTCTTTCATACTCAAATAAAATGTAGGTGTTGGCCAAGTGTTGGACAAAGAATATGAGTAATCTAAGGAATTCAAAGCAGGTGTAGTTCAAACATGAGATTTATCTGTTGAGGCTAAATCTAATATGGCAGCCATGTGAGAGTGCTCCTGCTTTCCTCTTCAATTGCTTGCACTCTGCTGTGTGGAGATGATGTTCTGATGCTGACGTTCACAGAGGGAGTGCTGGTGTGCTCTCCTGGCTGGAGGGGAACTGGTCAGTGGTGCAACTGACCCTGGCCTTCAGGCTGGACCTGAGACCCTCCCTCCTGCTTGGCACAAGTGGGCTCTGTCCCCTGGGCTGCAGCCTTAACTGCTTTGTATTGCAATGCAATTCAAAAGGGAGTGGAAAAAGCGGTAGACACAGCTGGTCATTGCCAAGCCAAGTTTCCAACTGTATCCACAAACTTTTCTTAATACACTTGGATGTTTCCAGGGCAGCTTTTCAGATTATTTGATGAGCTTTCAGAGGGAGGACTCTGACACAGAAATCTTCCACTTTGTGCAAAATGGCAGCTGAGTGAGGTCCTTGAAATATTTGGACCTATTCTTTATGATATCTGTATTCCATGGGCCAGAAGAATTTCCAAAAGCTTTTCTTTGTGACTTATTCTCTATATCAGAGAACTTATTAAAATAAAAGAATTTAGAATTCTGGTGTTATCCACTGCTGTGAAATTCAAAAGTACTCTACTTTTCTGAGCTTTCTTCAGCTTTCTGAAGTGGTTGCTGAGATGGCTTTATAGCTCAGGAAAAACTGTGTTTGCTTCATACACTTTACCAGAAAATTTGTCTTTTCTCTTTATGCTTTCCCTTAATTTTTTTCCAGCTTGGAGTCTCCTTGCAATCTAACTTCAAGAACCCTTCATGGGCTTGCTGTTGAAAGCATTCAACTCTCTCTGCTCAGCATGTTCACTCCACTTTGTCTGCCCTATAGCCTTGTTTATTGTTGTTTAACATTGATGTTATATGGTACTTAGATTTTTCTGTTGTACTGGATCTTTGAAAGCTGGCAGGATGAATTGCTTGGTTTCCAGACTTTAATGTTTATCTCCCCTTGGATCTCACCATCTGTTCCTTTTTGGCAGTGCAGGTAAACAATTTTTTTTTCAACTTCCTTTCATTTGCCCTATTTCCTGCAGATACTTAGCTTAGCTGTTTCCTTTCTCTCTCCAGATATCATCCAGAAGGTTTTGGTGGTGTTTATTGAAGGTGATGAACCTGACTGAAATTTGTACACTGCATTGTGTGTCACAGGATTTACTTAGAGGGGAAGAGGTAGGGACTTTTGTTTTATTGAGGCTTATATTCACAATCACATCCTCATGGAGTATAGTACAATGACATACACAAAGTTAGGATAGATATTTTACCTTTCATTCAAGTTTATTCCTCCTAATGTCTTCCACCTGCCTTTACTTCTCAATGTCACAACTTTGAGCACATTAGCAAGGCACATTACCATTATTTTGGGAATCAATGTATGTTTTGTAAGATTTCAGTTCCAGTGTAACCCAATATAAGTTGCAGCTAACAGAGGCAATGCCTCACCTCAGATCAGTGCCCATGCAATGGAGTCTTGACCTTCAAAGAGGGTGCACTATGCTGTTTTCAATTTTTCTCATTTATGGCCAACCTCAGAGTCTTGTGGACTACAAAGGGAGGGAGAGTTTTTAAGGGACGGTCTCAAAACTTGAAGATCTGTAACACACTTCCGCATACTGTTGAAACAACAGAAAACAAGGACAAAACATAGGATGTAGAAGGCAGAAGGCTTTTTTAATTTTTCCCCCTCAATTTCATTACCCATTACAGGAAGGCCAGCTTTGAAAAGATACTCTCAGTTTTGTATTTGCAAACATTTGGAGGTATAAAATGTTGTCTTTCAGAGTTGGTGATATTATCCTTCTATGGTCTTTTACAATGTACCCTCAGAGCATCTCTACTTCCACTATTTTTAAAGTTGATGTTGAAATCGAATGGGATCAGCTTGTGGTGTATGCCTTAATGAGTTACTGAAGGGCAGTTAGGGCTCTGTCTTGAAAGGATTAATCTGAATGAAAGCTGACCTGCTGTTCTCTTTTGTCACTCATAACTGTCCTCAGATTCTCTTCTCAGTCAGACCTATGAAATAATTTGCCAGTTGTTGCTGTCAGCTATGCCCATTAACTAAAAGTCATTTCCACAAAACAGCTGTCTCTGTGTAGCTTCTGTGTAACAAGTTGGTTCTCAGCCTCCTTCCAAAATCAGAGCCCACAGATATTTGGTATTCTTCTTGTGAGTGCTTGTAAAGAAGAGCCCAAGACCAAAATAGACACCAAGGCTGCATGCCATTCTGGCAATCAAAATCCTTCCTGGGGTACTCTCTAGGATTTTCAGTTTTTCTGGTTAGTTCATTAGGTCAGAGATATGCTGAATGGGCACAGTAGATTTTGTGTTTGTTGTATGGCTAAACAAAGGGTTCTGTCAGAGAAGCATTCCCCAACTACTGAAAATCAGTTTTTTAGCTATGCTCTCAGGGGTTTATTAAGATCTTTTCCTTCTTTTCCAACAGTTTTTGGCAGCTCCTGTAACTTCAAGACTATGAGGTCTTTTTTACAGCTTAGCAAGACCTAGTCATTTTTTCTGACAAAACCTAGAGAAGATATACTAGGTGTTACAGCAGTGTTTGGACTATTGGCACAGGTAGTAATTAAAAGATGAATAGTTAGACATAAACATTCAGTTACTATGAATCCTTAGACATCAGGATTCATAATAGGTTTCTTTCTCAGGTACTGATAATTTCCTGATAATTACTATCTTCAACCATTTTGCAAACAGCCACAGGTTATTCTAATATAAGACCACTGGTCTTTAGATTGATCATATCTGGTCTTTAGATTGATTAATGCTTTGGGGTTTTTTTTTTTAATTTGGCTGATACATAAATTCTAGACTTCTCAGAAAATAATTTTCAAAGCACTTAAGGCTGTGTTATTTGTAAAAACATTTCTCAGCTTCAGTGTTTCCTGTTTGATTTTTAGAAAACCTGCTTTTGTTTCCTCAAGGTTAGGCTAATGCCTGTGCTCATTGCTTTACCCAGTAATTTTACTACCCTTTAATGTTTGTAAGAAATTCTGCTGTTAGAGTGGAAAAAAAAAAAAAAAAGGAGAGAAAAACACCAATTTGATTCTTTTTTGTTTACTTTCAAGACTTGTTACTTAAGTAAGAAAATATAAGTTTCAAGGGTTTGCTGATGTTCTGTTACATCTTCTGTCATCAAGTCCTGGAATATATTTCAGACTTGGATCTTAGTATTGCATGAGATGTGTTTCTCCTATTAATGTACTTCAGCAGCTGAGGTAAAAATGAGCACCTGTATCACTATACGCTCTCATGTTTAGTTTTCTGCAGGTGCCTCTTGCCCTCCTATGTGAGCTAGGCACTCACAGCTCACAGCATTGCAGAGTGGAGGGAGAACTGTGTGCGCTAGGCACTTTTTCACTATTGAAAAACACTTTACATCTTAGTCCTCAAATTAGTTACACTAAGCCAAAACCTGAATCACCACACAGTATCTCTGAATTTGCTATATCACTTGAAAACACTGCTCCTACCCAAATCAGGTGACCTTGGTGAAAGGCCTTAGCCAGACACACTCGTGTGTTGCAACTGGTTGGATTAGGAGATGAGTGAATGCATTTGTGCTTTCTTAGCTGGTTAAGATTTTCTGGATTTACCACATTTGTAACTGCTGAGAATAAGCTCTTCTAGACTGTATTCATTTTAGTCTTTTTGTTGTATTGCAACACCTTTTTCACAGAAACTGTTGAAGATGTCACTGCGTATACAGTTGTGCTTACATAGCAGAGGGAGCAGAAGTGAGACAGAGGAGGGGGTGAACAGATGAGGACAGTGACCTCTTAATCAACTTAAGCTGTAGCCACAACACATCTGACTCTGTCTTGAACAATCTAAATTAATAGAAAAAGCCAAATACAAATGTTGACATGGGGATGGCCAGGAGCCAGGGATGAAATTCTGGCCACACTGAGCATGCAACTGGAAGGAATTTCCTGGGTCAATAAATCCCATCCCATGTTTTTCCAGGAAAACATTCTTGAACCTATCATGGTCCACATTAAAGTTTTTTAGTCCATTGACCTGCCACCCTTGAAAGCCAAACATCCCATAAGACTTCATTGGGCTGTGATTTCATTTCAAGTGATAGCTCAACAGAGCCAGAAATATACACTGAAAGTTTCTAATTAACCCTTCCAACCAATGCTTTCCCCACCTGATGACATCCTAGCTGGCATTCTGCTTCTTAAAGACACACCTGCTCAAAGTGCTGCTCCATTTTGTAGGGAAGCAGCAGATTAGCTCTACAAGTTTCCACGAGAAGGTTTTCTGCACATTGAAAATTTTGCCCCGCTACAGCCCCACAAGCTTTGAGGTTGAAGGGTCTGTTTTCCAGCACTAAGGTGATGTCAGGAAAATATTTCTTGTTCTTTCTTTTACACACACTCTGCCTTTACTCTGGCTGTTTTCTGATGATCAGTTTCTTCACAAATCTAAAGGGCATTGCTGAGAGCCACAGAGGTTAGGAAGTAACCTAGCCTATATTACTGCAATTTTTTCAGTAGGCCCTGTGCTTGTAAGGATAGTTATTTCTCCTTTCTCTGTTCTGATTTCTTTCTCAGACAGCTCATATCTACCTCACAGTTGTCCTAATTTCCCTGCCAGTCTTGGAGAAAACTTGTCAACTGGGCTCTGACCTTTACTTTCCTAAAATCACACATCTGTGTGTTCCAGCTTTCCTTTCAACATATGATTTTTACAATTTTTTTCTCATTTTGTCTTTTCTGTATTCTTCTGAAAAGCAGTGGAAAGAAAGACAAGCAAACTAGACCATTTGCCTGTCTGGCAAAGGAAATGGCAAGGTTTTAAAATGGCTGAGGTAAAGAAATAGTAAAACCTTCAAAAAATTCTAACATTTGTTCAGATGTTTTTGTTTATTTTTGGAGCTGCGGAATATCCATGATTTTCAGAGTTTTGACCTTTGTTTTGAAGAACGTCATAATTTTGCCAGCAAACTCAGCTGTCAATATTTTCATTTCACACCTCTTTATAGAAGTTCATAACTGACCTATAAATTACACATACCAAGGATATGTGGTCTCAAGCAGGAAAAGATTTAATAAATAAATACATAAATATAAATGTGTTTGTTTAAAAGTAATAAAGCCACCCAAAACAAATTGAATTGGTGATTTCAAATGCATTTTACAATCCTGTAACTCAAAAGGAAGCCAGTCAGATTTTTCTTCTTTTAAACTTCAAATGATTAACCTCTTAGTCTTTAATGTGGACTGGTGCAGTGCCTGTGGCCATCATGGTAAATAACCACATTATTGCATTTAGGAAATCAGCTACTGTGTGCTTGTGGTAATTCTGTCTCCATTAAAATAGCTCCCAAATTTTAAGCTGGCAGACTTATTACAGAAGTCAGTTCTGCTTTTAGATACACAACATCTTTGTGCATTCATGTAGATTCACCAAAGTGTATTTGAAGGGTTCTTTGTCTACCAGTATGAATATTAAGAGTTTTTCTGCTGAAGGACAGGGGAAGGGAGGAGGGAAAGGGTCTAACTTTCAGAATGCTGCATGTCTTAGAGGAAAAACATTTCACTTTTAAACATCTTTCTAATGTTGTCTTTGCATGATTCACATCTATGTTAGACGGTAATAGGTCTGAAAATGTTGTTATGAAACTACAATTTCCAACCTGGAATATATAGGTAAAAATGTTACTGTGTAAAAGTGATTGTAATATTCATAAGAACATTAATCTTCAACTCCCTACCTAGCCTCCTTTCATAAAATATTAGGACCACCCAGCTATCTTGTGCTTCTGAAAATTTGGCATAAAATTACTTTTTTTTTTTTTTTTTTTTTTTTTTTTTTTTTTTTTTTTAAGGAAACACACATCCTTATTTAGTTTTCTCCCAAAAGAGAGGTGAGTTTAGTAAAGTGCTGTACAGCAAAATCTGTACAAGAGGCAAGAGGGGCAGTGGAGCATATGGCTAACTGAGAATGTTTTATGCCATGATGATGTTGTGGGTGATAAATTCTTCTACTCCTATTTTGCTCACTAAATAACCACCTGATATAAAGGTGGAGAAAAGCAGCATTGACCTCTGGGCAAATTCATGGAAAGATCAGAGTTTTCTTCCAAAGAAAATTGAAGAAGGAACCTCTCCCATATTTTTGTGAGAAATTTTTCCCACCATAAATCCAATCTATTTTTGTGTTGGTTTGGGCAAGGCTTCTTCAGAGTATCTCTCAGAGTGACACACTGCTCAGTCAGTTTTAGCAGGTCAGTCTCTTGCTGGCCTTTCACTATCCTGCTCACTCAGGCACCCCTGAACAAAGTTAAACTGTAGTGGTGTCGATCTCTGCCATGTCCACGTTGCTTCTGTTTAGGGAGCAATGACTTGAGCAGCTCAAAGTTGCTCTTAGACCTTTATTTTGAGGGGAGGGTGTGTGTGTGGGAAGTTATGTTGGCCAGGCCCTCAAGATTGCTGAATGCCTTAATGTTTCAATTTGTAATGAAATCCTAACCCGACTATGCCTTGAGTGGTTTTCTGTTTCCGTGAAGGGAGTTCACATAGTTCAGGTCCTAAGGTTACATTAATAAGGCAATATGTTGAAAATACAAAGGCACAGTGTGTCTAAATAAGCTACCCTGATTCTGTGCTTGGAACATATGACTTTTGGGTGCTGTAAAAATCCTTTAAGGGTCTTTCATACCTAAGTACTTCGATTCCTTCTTTTAATGATTAATTGATTGATCCATTTAACATTATAATTATTCTCTTACAGATGTGAATTACCATATTTTCTTGCTAGAGCTTTACAGGACACACTAATAAATCTCAAGGAAATAATGAGCATAGATGTCATGGAAACCAGTCTGTAAAAGTATTCTTTATCCCAAAACCTATGTTGTAGGACTAAGTAAATAATTTATAACTTTCAGAAAATGTTAGGTTTTCCAGCATTCCCTTACCTCTGTAAAGTGCAAAAAATAACCCCTTTCTTTAAAGTTTATATGTTGGGGTTTTTTTGTTTTGAACAGTACCACAATATGAAATGAAAAGTAATGTCAGCCTTTCTATTGGAGATGTCCACAACTACAATATCAAAATTCCGAATGCAGCGAAACACACCTGATTTCAGATTTGCTTGCAGTTGTTTGTTTTTTTTTTAATTTGCTAATATCCATGACCAGTGTACAAAAATGAGCAAGTTTGAGGCATTTCTTCACAGTCATTGCATACTGAAGTGCTTAGGGGTCCAGGAACTGGTGATTGATTGTGCCTGGGAAATTGGTGACTGTTTTTGGCACTTGTTTCTGGTGCTAAACAGAGAAAGAAATCTGGTCAAAGATGTGAACATTTCCATATAACTCCTGAGAACTAGGATTAGTTTGGAAGGGGATCCTCCAGAACGATGAAGATATGGTAAGGATGTCCTTTCAGACTCCATACTCCAGAAGACCAAAAAAATATCTAACAAATTAGTGCCAGTATTTCATTTTTATTGACATCACAAGTATTTCACAGATTTTAAAGTCTTTATTTATTATTTATTTTATTTTATTTCTCATGGCAGAAATATTTCACAGACAATTTATAGAAATTATAAACCTGACCTGGTTTTAGCAGAAGACCATTCTTATCTTACTATGGGAATTAAAGATATTGCATCTTAATATACTTTCTATCCACATTGTAACAACAATTTTAATTTTATATAAAATATAATGTGGAAATTCAGCTTTGTCACAGTTCAATTTGTTATAAAAATTCTTGCTCATGCCATTGTCTTACTGATGTATAAAACAACATTTGGGCCAGGCGGTACTACCTGAAAATCTTAAAGGCAGCTAAAAACCTGGCCTATAAATCTGAAATTCAAGATCCTCTGCAAAGCCATATTCATGGAGTCAGTTGTTGTATGGCATGGAAGAAACTGCTGGCCTCTCAAAACAGGGTGGGGTGAGATAACAACTCTATTACTTAGATCTACATGGCACTTAATAATCTTGCTGCGTGTGGGGTTGGGCCCATACCTGAGAGTCACACATTTTGGAAACCAAGAAGAAGCAGAAGAATCTTTACTGATGCTAGAGAGGAGGCCTCCAGAAATCCAGCAGTTGAACGCCCTGGAGAAAGCAAGATTTTTTTTAATGTGCTCAGAGGATTGCAAATAAAAGAAAGAGGCAGTGGCTATACTCTTCTGAATAGTTATTGATATAGTGGCTGATACACTTAAGGATAAGGACCATGTCCTGCAGGCCACAGAAGTGTAGACAATAATATATAAAGAAAGAAAACCCTGTTCTTTCCAGAGTTTGGGTAGGGGACACATATCTGGTTGCTTCTCAAACAGGGCCTTATTAAAAGTGTGGAAGCCCAATATTGTGAAATCCAGAAGGCTTAGTCATCAAGGACAGGTGTACATGTCACTTAGACAACCTCTTTTAAAAAGTACTTGAAATTTGGCAGATGACGCTTGAGTGAATTGTATTGGGTGAGTTTTTCATAATAAATATTTGATTAATTATCTAGTACTTAGAAGACTAAATAAAAGACATAGAACACATTGTTTGTTTAAAATTAAGCCAGTTCTCAACTTTTTTCTTTAGGAAGGAGTGAAAGGGGCAGGAACATTGAATTTTAACTTCTTATTTCTAGTGTTTTTCCTACATGGAGAATTTTTTTTTAACAATATAATCTCGCCCTGTGTGGCCTGCTGTCCTTTATAGAGTATATATATTTAAACAGAACAAACTCCTGAAACTTTGTATGATGTACCTCATAGTTTGCTACTTTATTGTTGTTTTCATATCTAATTCCCTTCTCCTCTTTTACTGTTCAGAACTCATATCATGCCTATCTGGATATTCAGTTCCTTTATCTCTCTGTAAATCAGATGAGCATAAGGTAAATATTTTTGTAACACTAATATAGACTTAAAACTGACCAGTCCCTTAAAAATTGAGCAATACCAGAACTCATGAAGTGACAAGAAAATAAGCAGAGAGAAAAAATGAGAATAGTAAGCTAATGAAAGGGAATAATATTTGTCCTCTTGCTAGCAGGAATGATGCAAAGGTGGAATTGAGCAACCGTGCGCATAAAAGAAAAAAATGTATCTTCCAAAGCTCTTCCTGCTAAAGACCTATCCACTCTCATACCTCCCATCTCACAAAAAAAGAAGAGGTCCAGTGGAGAGAAAATAATTTTTTAAAATATTTAACTACCTTCCCCAAACAAATAAACAAATCAGGAAACCAAATGTGCTTGTTTGGGCTGAGGAAGGATTCATTTTCTTCGCATTGGCTACTACAGGACTATATATTGGATTTGTGCTGCACACAGGGTTGATAATACAGAGATGTTTTTGTTAATGCCGAGCAGGGTTTGCATAGAACCAAGGCCTTTTCTGCTCTCTGTACTGCCACGCTGGTGAGGAAGTTGGGGGTGCATGAGAGGTTGGCAGGAGACAGAGCTGGGACAGGTGACTCCAACCCACCACAGGGATATTCCAGACATGTGACATCATGCTCAGTGCATCAAGCTGAGGGGAAGAAAGAGAAAAGGGGGAACATTTGGAGTGATGGCATTTGTCTGTCCAAGTAAGCACTGCACATGATGGGGCCCTGCTTTCCTGGAGCTGGCTGAACACCTGCCTGCTGTGGGGAGCACTGAATGAATTCCTTGTTTTGCTTTGTTTGAGTGCATGGATTTTGCTTTCCCTATTAAACTGTCTATATCTCTACTATATCGGGAGTTTTCCAGCTTTTACCGTTCCTATTTTTTCCCCTGATCCCACTGGTGGAGGATGAGTGAGTGGCTGCCTGGAGCTTGGCTGCTGGCTGGGGTTAAACCATTACACCAAACAAAACCCAAAACAAGAAAACAAATATATTTAAAAACCCAACAAAATTTTAGTTCTTTGAATAATCTTTTTATTATGTTGTGGAGTGTGTTATGAAAGAAAAAAGCAATTCTGACCAAGTCAGGAGAGAAAAAATTCTTTTCCCCCATAGATTGTTTTCTTAATGTTGTGGGTTTGCTACTCTTCGCAGAATATTTTATCTATATTTCATTATAAGGAGCTAATTCAAAACAGATTTTCTACGGGGAATATACAATTATAAAGCTAAGTTAAGTATTAAAAAATGGAAACAATTAGTTTTGAGGACTCCAATTTATTTTCAGGATTTAAATACCACTGAAGATGTCATCACTTTTAATATGCAAGTGTAAGGAGACAAAAGAAACCAAGATTAACTGATGACCAAGTTAGAAAAGCCAATTCAAAACAACATGGAAGTAATCAAAAGTCAGCCAACAAGCCAAATAAATCTTCATAACAGAAAACTAGATATCAAATCTTAGGTAGTTTAAGGAATAGATGATTGTAGATATAATGTGTTTACATACAAGTCTGTGAGATTATAAAACAAGATATGAAATAATAGTGTGGGTTAAATCTCAAAAGGTTTGGAGGTATTTTTTTAGCTAGAATAAGCCTCAAAATTTTGGCTGCTTTCCCCAATGTCCTCATGGTTTCAAGAAGTTGACAAACAAAATACCTACACAAAGGAAGAATATACGCAGAAATCTTTGCACTTTCTTATTTCAAGTGTCCCCTTCTGCCTGTTCTGGTATATTTGCTAATGTTTCCCTGAGGTACATAAAAAGTGATAATGACCCTAACATTTCTTTAAACATCTTTATCCCAGGTAGCATCTGACTTATGAATGTTTACATGTGCATATCCTTCTTCCAGAAAAACTAGGTAATTTTTAAAACTTCTAGTTAGGGAAATATGTGTATCATTACCATGTATATACATACATACGTAGACAAAGTGGATAGTTAATGTTGAGGAAAGTATATAGTTGAGGAAAAGCAAAACATTGAGATTTTTCTTTTTTAATGGGAATGAGGGAACAGGATTGATCAAATAACAGCAGATGCTAAACTTATTATCAGAAGATGAAATTGCAACAAAATGTTATATATAAATAGCTGCACAGAAGGAAAGGAAACCAGATGGATCACATGTTCTGCATCTGATGGAATTATAGGTAACACATGGTGCTACAGCTGAGGCTCCAGCACAGCAGCTCTCCCGTTAAACGTGCACTTAGACTCTCAGAGGCTGAACCTAGACTTCTGTGAGCAGAAGTCCTGGCTTCTTAACTACCCTCACAACATCTTTTTGGTGCATGCCCAGAATGTTCCCAGCTTTCCTTTCCCTGTGTTTTCAGGTCTTACCCCATTACAGACATGGCTTACATGGATTCAGACACAAGAATGTTCTTTGCTGCTTGCAATGACTCAGCTGAGTTTGGGAGAGTAGCAGGAGCTAATAGGAGTCAGTAGGATGTGAGGATATCAAGATTGTGCCCCTAGATTGTGCCCCATATTTTTTGTAGTGAATGGCCTTGGAGATACTAAAGGAGTTTTAGCTGCTTTTTTGTCCCTCTGAAAGTTTCCCAAACATTTATCTTTTTTCCCTTTCTGGGATAGAGGCGTAGGTTGCTAAATCTTCAGGTGTAGTTGCATGTCTGCACTTCACACTATCTCTGCATTTTTCTGTGTGGAATGTGGACTCTCTCCTTACCTAAAGTGGAGCTATAGGTACTCCAGATTGGTCCTTCCCATTACCTGTATTTATATTTGACATACTTGCCAAAGCTAGTAGCTGCCTCCTTTTACTACTACTTAAGAATAACTTTTAGGATACTTTATAATAAAAGTGTTTATCTACAGGAGAAAATTTGTATACTTTGATGGTGTGTTAGCCATCTAATTTCTTTTTACATATCAATGTTGTATTTGCTAGAAACATAGCTCCCAGTGCAACACTGTCTATATTTCTCTCCTGTTCCAGTTGGATGTAGATGACCTTTAAGGTCCCTTCTAGCCCAAACTATTCTATGACTCCATGATTAGTTGCTCTGAATTATTCTGGGAAGCAATCCCTCCCTACTCCTGCTGGCTATGTAATAGGTTTAGGGAGATTAACTTCCTAAATTCAGTGCCTAAAATCAGTTGTGTAAGTGTTACTCTAAACACTATTTCTGCTGTAAATTATGTAAAGCAACTACAAACACAGGGTATGATTTACATGCTCCCAAAGTACTTTGGGTAGCATGAGAACAGCAACTTCCACTCAGGAGGCCCACTGGATGCATCTGCTGTAACATCTAGGGAAACACCTCAAACTGTAAAGAGATGAGCCCTGGTAAGGAGGAAAATGCAAAAGGCAGACAGAAAACCATTGACAGTTTCCATCAGCAGGAAAAATGATGTAACCTTCAAAGTGAGACCATGTTTAGAGCCTGCACATATTTCCACAGCTATTGCCAGATATCAGTTCTAGGAATCTGTAAACAGTAAAGACCAAAGATCTTAGTTTTGGCTTTGCTAGACAGCTCATTCCATGACATCTTTAAAGGTCTAGGAAGAAACTTGAAAAGCTTAAAGGGGTCATGGTACATGAGCATATTCTCAAAGTATCTAGCAGCAAAAGCCACAAATTTAAGCATGTGAGTTAAAGAAGAACTCATTATTTCAAAGTGAGGGAGGATATGCAGTCAGTTCTAGCCAATTTAAAGTTATTTTTGGTGAGAGCTGCACTTTGATTGCACTCCTGGTTTTACTGTTGTTGCAAAACATGTGTTCCATATTTTGCATGTCTGTTTTCCCAGATGCTTAAAATCTATTCACCAGCCAGACACACTGCAGAAAAAAATTCATCCTCTGCAGGTAGAAAATGTAATTCTATTCTTTAATATATGACATTAGGCATGGGTTTGAGTCATTTATACTTTCCATCATTGAGCATTTTCTTGGTACTGACTAAAAATTTCCATTGTGAATTATTGTAATTGTAATTTTTTTCTACTTCTAATAACATAGTTTCAGTCAAAATCAACAACGTTTATCAAGAGGGGATCACAGGTCTAGCTACTCTCTGCCATGAGTGCTGTACAATTGACAGACAAGTTATCTGTCAGAATCTTGAAAAGAAAAAAAAAAAAAGCCAGGAATTAAAGTTTTCAGAAGTTACAAACGGGTGAGGTACAGAATAAACAGCTGGATTCTGAGAAGACTTTAACAGATGTGAAACAGACTGAGGATGCATCCAAATGGTCGTTATGTAGAACTTTACCTAACAGACAATAAGAGGTCCAATTTAGTTCAGGTATGTTTTAGGTGAAGAAGCCTTGTGAATTGCAATTTTCATGTCTGTAGCACAGCTGCATAGTAGTGGCATTTTTCCAGGTTTCAGAAAATTTTTGCCCATTTGTATACACTCAAGCATCAATTCTGTGAATCTCTGGGGGACGACTGGAGACTAAGGGGATTTCATTTCTCTCTGTCACTCACCTGAAAGCCAGACCTGGCCTTAAGAGTATTCCAGTCATAGAAAAAATAACCACCACAACAGAAAGCTGAACAATCATTTGTGGCTGATTTTGACTGTTTTATGAAATAAAGAGGATTTGGGAACAAAACTACAACAAAATGTATGTTACTAATTTATAAACTACAGAACAAAGTGTCACATTCTATTCTTTCTATTCTCATTTCTTTTTGTCATTTTTGGAGGTAAATAATCATAAAATATTTAGCAACAGTCTCATTATTTTTAACTAGAATATATTATGGAGACAACTGAGAAGTAAAGAGTTTTCTGTCAGACTGTAGTTTGTCTTCAAATGCAGTGTATGCTTCCTTCATTACCAAGAGAGGATTTTGCTTTTCAGGATCAGTGTGAATAATACCTAACAATAATGACCCATAATATCCAGAGCCAGGTCACTAATGATGGCATGAAGAGGCTTCTATTTTTTTGAAATCTTTTTTTATCCCTTCTCACAGTCTATATTTTTCTAATTTGTCTGATATTTTAAATATTTTATGATTGATTTAACACTCCTTTCCAAGGAGTGCAGAAAAGGCTCCCAGAGTTCAATTATTGTTTCCCAGGACTGCTAAGATTTGCCTGTTAAGGACAGGTGTTAATTTTAATAGACCCTAGAGAAGAAACAAATTTCTATATGTTGCATTTATCACAGTCCTCAAAACTGGGAAGACCAGGCATACAAACATAATTTCGCTGACTGTTTCATATACAAAGAATTGAATCAGGCAAACACTTAAACATATGCTTGGTTTTATATACAAGAATGGTCTTATTAAAGTAACCCATTAATATTTTAAGGATGAAAAAAAAAAATTGCATTTAAAACTCTCCAAAATTAGTGCTACCACTATACTTTATAACTTCATGAACACATATAATTTAAATGTACTTAAGGTTTAATTACAGGTTTGCCATTGAAAGAGTCTAAGAGAAGAGTTATAAAGATATTCTAGTAAAATGGAACTCATGATAAACTCATTATGTTCCTCGACGTGGAGAAAACTTATGCCACATTATCTGTCATTTGACACGAAACCTACAGGCCATTACAGCATCTAAATAAAATGAAAAAAGGTAAAGGCAGTGCAAAGAAAGCCAAAGACTTTCAAATGGTCTTAGAAAATTAGTAGCTTTACACTTGTTTAAGTAAGGCTAAATAAAAAGGAAATTCAATCACCATGAAACATGCCTGAGATAAACAGCCAAATCCTCTTTCAGTGATCATAAGATAAATATAAAATTAAATATGAAATATAACTTCAGCCCAAGAAGAAAATTTTAAACATAATAACCAGGAAATGCAACTGTGAAAACAAGGGTACTCTATGACTGGAGAATTGCTGTGACTGTACTATTCTCAGTCAGAGAGCTGTGATGTAAAAGCACATATAAATCCAAATCCAAGTGCATAAACAACTGCCACACTGCCCAACAGAGAGAGGATCACGATAACAAGGATGGATGTCAGTAGCACATACTGCAAACTACAAAGTCAGGTCAGACAGCACATGCCAATATTGAACCTATGGAACTGCCACCAAAGTGAACTAGGCAGCACAGCAAACAATGATTTATCCCCAAAGTCTATACACTTGTATTCTGAACACTGATATTTAAACAGAAAGGCTGTGTCAGGCTGGAAGGGATGATACAGAGTGGTTTAATAGCTATATTTCTGTTGTTACAGCAAGAAATCTAATAACGCAGAATCAGTAAAGGCTTTCATTATTATTTTGGGGGAGTATGGGGACTTATAAAGGTCTTGTTTTAGCTGAAATTTTGAATTACTTAAGTACTTACTTTTTGGCTGCTGTTAAGACTGTTTCTCACATTAGCATAATATGAAATTAGACAAATGGATGTAGTATGTGGTGATTCAGGGTATTTCAGAAAAGTGTTTTTGTAATGATCATATACATTGCTTGAAAAGTCTCAAAATTATACTGCCTTGTGTTACAAAAAAGCTTATTCTTTCCATAATGGTATCTTGATAGCATGTGGGTGGAATGAGTGGCTTCCAGGGCACTGGTATAAAATATTTTTGTTTTCTGTAGTTGTTCATTATATCTTGAAAGAAAAAAGTTATTGAATTGTATGCGCAAAAAAAATACATATATACATCAAGAAACTGTAATTCGCATTTTTGCCGTCATCATTAATATTACACACAGTCACTTGTTAACCACAAGCAACATCAGGCACCTCTTTTGCACTTAATACACCATGTAATATGTCTGGGACTAAATGGCATTTCTGTTTTTCTGAGAAGCCCATGTAAGCGTCCCAGCAAACAGAGTCAGAATGCCTCTTCTCAGAGAATTACAAATGTACAGAGTTGGAAGGTATCTCTGGGTATTGCCTAGTCAATCTCTGTGCTCAAAGCAGGGTCAGCTGTAGCAGGTTGTCTCTCAGGATTGTATCTCTTGATATGACAGCTGCTCCAGGCCCTTAACCATCTTTGTGGCACTTTGCTGGACATGCTTCAATACCTCCATGTATTTCTGCTCTGGGCAATACAGAGCTGCACCAAGCACCTGGATGTATCTTTAATCCAGTGTTTCAAAATCAATTTGGTCCACAAGGAAACCCAGGTCTTCTTCTGCCAAGATGCTTTTCAGACAGTTGGTCACCAGTGGATGTTGGTGTCTGGGATAATTCCACCAAAAGTTCATGATTCTGCCATTCTCTTTGTTGAAATTAACTACATTTCTGTGGGCTTCTTTCTCCAGCATTTTGAGCTTACTGTAAATGGCAGGACAACCACCTGAATTGGTCAATTCCCCTGATTTTATATCCTCTGCGAGCTTGCAGAGGGTGCACTCAATCCCACCAGCCAGGTCATCAACAATGTGGTTAAATAGCCCCAGTGGTGTACTCACTAGTTAATAGTGAGTACACCACTGGGTCTGGGCTGCAGTTGGACTTTGTGCCACTGCTCACAAACCTTTGAGCCCAGCAGTTCATCCAGTTTGCTATCCACCTCCTTGCCTGATTATCTAACCCACACTTCATCATTTTTTCAATGAGAATGTGATGGAAGACAGTGTCAAAAGACTTGCTGAAGGTGAGATAAACGATATCCACTGCTACCCTTATCCATTAAACCAGACATTTCATTGTAGAAAGCTATTGGGTTGGTCAGGCATGATTTTCCCATTGTAAAGCCAGGGTGATTACTCTCAATCACCTTCCTTGAGTTTCTGAGCCGTTTACTCTGAAAAGCACATAGAGGTTTATAAACTTCACCTGCATAATTGTGATTAGTTTGTAGATGTTGTGACATGGTAATGGTAAAATTCTTTATGTACCAATATCAGCATTAAAAGCATGATCTTGATGTAAGATGGAGTTTGCAATTAACAAAAAAAAATCAAAGTAAGGAGAAATCCAAACAAGATGTATACAAAAAGATGGGTTCAGAAATGCTATTTGTCTATACTTTCAGGCTGGCCAGATGTAAGAAATGTTTTCTTTCTCCCCTGCGTTGTAGAAGTTAAATGATTAACATGATGTGTTTGGCCACAGCTCAGCAACTGAATTGATGAAAGATTATTATCTCTTCATAACATTGTTTCCCTAATCTGTCTAATCGATGTGGCAGTATTCCTGTAAGATTCTCTCTGGGCTAACAGCTGAATGGTCAAGCAATGTGTGAGATTGGAGCAGCATAGAAAGTTACATTGCAAAGAAAAAATATCTTTAAATTAAGATAAATCTTGTTTGCAAACCGTGGGAAAAGGTTTGGATAGTTCGGATATTAGAGTTATCTAGAACAGGCTGCAAACCCATTCTCTGAAAACATTGTCATATTTTTCCTCTCCCCTTACCGTTTAAAACAGAACAATAAAACTATCACAATGTTTCTTTGCTTTAACTATCTCTAACAGAATACAATATACTTACAGGCTGACAGCAACTGTAAATCAACAGTTTGGTGTAAAGCTCTGCTCTCCCTTGTATTTGGTGACTTCTGAGGAGTCTGTTTTCCAAAACAGATTTCCTTCTCTCCTGTACTTGCTGCATTATTGGAAAACTGTCACCAATGCAGCCCAGTTGTAAATACTTTCATTAAGAACCCTCTGTTCGGAATTTATAATTCAAATTCAAGTTCCCATTATTCTTAAGCTGAATTAGAAGCAGCTTCTTAGCCAAAGAAGAGTTTCCATATTCACCCTTGAATATAGCTTCTTTCCTTTTGAGCACATACAATTTTGGATTAAGTTTTCTGGAATAACAGAAATCCTGAATATTACTGGATTTAGATTCCACTTCTCTATTCTTAAAGCGCCAATCAAGATTTTTCAATCTTGGTACTTTATTTGAGAACTAATTCATAATACAATTAAATATAGTCTAGACAGAATGGTTTGCAATTGCTTGAAGAAATCCTGTTCCAAGGAAATTATAAATTTTTAAGTCCTTATTTTTATTCTGAGTCCCACGGTTTGAAATTTTGTCTTACAAATGAGGTAAATTTTTTTCATGACAAGGAATATGTAACTTGCTTTGATTAGTATATTCTGTTCATGTGAGTTAGAGTGTCCCTCTGAGATTTTGTATCACAGATTTGTTATTAAAGTTTCAAGTTTCTTTGCAAAAGAGTGCCACTGTTTTGATGAATTCAGTGTGCTACTGTAATCTTCCTGATACAGCTTCCACCTTCAGTGGGAACTGATGATTTAATATTCAAATATTACCTTTTCTTTACTGTCATCCATCATTCTGATAACATTGGCCACAATGTGTAAGATGTCACATAATACTGTATTACAACTTTTCTTGTAAACTGTGTTCTGAAGGGTTTGAGAAGTTCTGAAGAAAAGGGAGCTCACCCTCAACCTTTGGCATGTGGACATCCCTCAAGCTGCTGGACACACAGAGCAGTAAATAGATGATCTCTTATGCAGTGATAGTGAAAATTTTCTAACTGCAGATTTCAGCCCATGTCTGTCAGAGTTCCCCTGATTTGGTGTAGTGTGACATCATGCAGGCAAAAAAAACAAAAACAAAAACAAAAACAAAAACAAAAACAAAAACAAAACAAAAACAAAAAAAAAAAAAACAAAAAAAACAAAAAAAAAAAAAAAACAAACAAAAAAACCCCCCAAAAAAACCAACAAAAAAACCCCAAAAAACCACCAACTGAAACTCACTACTGCAATGCAATTCTTTACTTAGAAACAGAGTATTAAACAAATCTTGAGACACTGTAGTCATCCTTATTACTGAGCAGAATGTGTGTAATCCTAGTCTATCATCTGATATTTTGCTATTGTTTCACAAGGTCTGTCTATACATTATCTAGGACAAGAAGAGGTGCTATGAATATAAACTGAGGATTATTTTAATTTTGTCTTGGGTGGCTACAGGCTTTGCTGGAAGAAGGGATATTTTTGGATCCAGAGTAAATGTGCATAAAGATGCACTGACATGTGAGCTCTAAAGGTGTGCATATCCAGCAGAGCTGTTAAATTGGGGATCACCAGGGATGGAGGACAGGCAGGGCAACCCAGAGCCAAGGCACATGGCAAGGCAGGTGGCACCATGCCTGCTCCCAAAGGATGCCCAGGCAGGAGGTGTGCTTGGGCACTGGTATTTTTCTACCCACAGGCAAAACTCCCTCATGGGTGTATCTCCCTGGGGAGAGAGAGCAAGATGTGACAAACCAGACAAACCAGGGCAGCATTTGAAAAGTTCATATATGTGTGTGTGTGTGTGTGTGTATATATATATATATATATATATATATGTATGTATATATATATGTGTGTACATATCTACTCATCCTCTACTGATTTTAAGAAAATTAGAAAACACATTAGCAGAAATAGACTAGTAAATGCCTCTTTTTATTAAAACTTATGTCTGCTATTGGAGAAAGGCTATTATCTGTCTATTACTCTGTTAGAGAAGCATGCTGACTCCAGAGGACATTTACACAGGTGTCTTAAATTCCAAGTTCTCATTGCAATCACCAATGAATGCAACTGAAATGTTTTTAATTTCTTTTCTGAAGAAAAATATCTACAGTGATGTCAGTATGTCTAGAAAATTTTCAGTGTTGAGCACAATGCATATTTTTTTTTTGCTATACAGGATCTAGTTTATTTAAAAAATGTGCATGTGCACATATGTGATTAGCCTTTTAGAAAATAAATAAATAAACACAATGAAACCAGATTTTCTAAATTAAATGCCATTTCCTACAGTACCTCTAGTGGATGTATCTTTTGCACATGAGAAGGAATTCAGAAACTATAGTTAGGCAGAGAGCAGAATTTCTACAGCCATTTTCACTGATCAGAAAAGAAATATTTTCTTGTCATATGAACATCAATTGGCTTATTTCTATTTTTCATCAATAAGCAAAACAAAAAATACCCCAAACCCAAACATTAATCATTAAAAACCAAAACAAAAAACCAATCAAACAACAAAAAAAAAAAAAAAAAACCCCACACACCAAAAAAACCCACCCAAAACAATAAAAATAAGCCCAAGACTCATGTTGTGTTGCATAGTTATTTTCACTTGTAACTTTAGTTACTTTTTTGTTCTTTGGTAATATTGTCAACATTTCATATTGTCTCTCTAAGCAGTAAAGGAGGCCTTGGAGATATTCGTGTGTGAAAGGTGAAACAGCTGATATAACAGAACTTTTAAATAAAGTGTAAGGTGTAAGTAAAACTTTAAAAGAACTTATAAATTGTGTGATTGGAAAGGGACACTAAATATCAGCCACTTGTTAATCATCAGTAATTCAGAACTACAACTCAGACTGGAGTAGAATACTAATAAATCTTTGCCAGAGTATCCCTACTTTCGAACAGGAAAAAAACCTAAAAACTAGTTGGGGGCAGATGGGAAAACATTCTAAAGCATCACACCATAATTCCGCTGAAGAAAAAAATAATGACAGGTGATTATTTAATGTGTGATATTTTCTTAATTTCTGCTAGTCTTCAGTGACAAAATTTCATCTTATTTTCTCAAAGAAATATAAACTCACTTATTTACCCAGAAAGTCTTGCAATTAACAGAAGGTAACTCAATTTAGCTCTCAATCTGCTTGTGAATTTGTGAACTTAAAACTAACAACTGCTTAGATATCTTTCTCATGACCTTATAGCATTCACTTTTGACAAGAAAACACATCACCAACCTTCACTGTGTATTTTTGGAGCTAGTTCTTCACATTTTAAAGCAATGGAAGAGGGAAGTAAATTTTAAATGGAATTTTATTCTGTTGCTCCCAGCTCTCAAAACATAGCTGTTAACAGAGAGAATTTAATCAGCAACTGTTTCTGACAAATGTTTGGTGCAACAAAAATTTCAGGAGCAAATCTGAATTTGATACCTTGTCTTTCCTGCAAATATTTCAGATGGAATAAGGATTGATCTAGCATTAAATGACAAAGAGAATATTTTTAAAAGTTTTTTTCCCCAGGAAAACTGACCTGAATCAGCTGTTTAAGCAGCCTGGGTCCAACTCAGATGTGCTACAGCTGATGCAGGTGAGGACAATGACTCTGGGGGCTACTGAGGGGTAGGGAACATTCTGGAAAGCACTGTCTCTGGGAGCACTCTGGGGTAGCTATGATGACATGCAGTGCTGAGATCAGGAAGGCCAAGACCAAGTTTCAGAAGGTAATGGAGGTAAAAGGGTGTGAGGGTCACCTAGATCTGAGTGCCTAGCCACTCACAAGGACATTCAATTCTTTGAGGAGAAAGATGACATATATTTTATACATGGAAGCAACCTGGGCCAGAGACCTCATGGAAAAGGAGCAAATCTCTGAGCAAATCTATTTAATTTGGGTGAGAAAAGTGCAACAAGTTTCAGTGGCTGGAATTGGAAGTTATAAAATGTTGGGGTTTATCACCTGTTGCAATTTGATAAACTGAGGTAGAAGAAAGATTAACATACCCTGACATCTTCCGGTTCCTCCCAGAATTCCTATCCCTTTTCCTACTGTCCCCTGACCTTCCCTAAGTGACCTTGGAGCACCTTAGGGGCTCTTGTATTCTGATCCCTAAGCCCCCGTGTCCCTATCCCATTGGCTGGCAGCCAAAACCACTCCCCATCCCCCGTTCCCTGAAGACCAGATTCCCAGAGAGTCTCTGTCTCTTTCCAGCCATGTCACCGGCACGGAATAAACTAAACTGAAAGAGCCTCTTTGTATCCCTTTCTCATCCATGCTAAAGATACTTTGTCTGATCTTATATTAAGGACACAGTAGCTTTTAGCAATCACCAAGAACTTAGGTGAAAAATTACTATCAGGAACCTTGGAGCCAGTTTACTCTGAAATTATGTAGGTGTGAATTTTAATCTGCTTTCAAGAGAAAGTCTATAAATTTTTTATAAATATCTAAGGTAAGTGTTAGTTGTTCCTTCCCACTTTGGTATCTCTGAATGTCTTGTTCTTTGCCTTGAAAATAATCTTTGATGGGTCTTAATTGTACTACTCTCAGCTACACCATGGAGATTCCTGCCATGCACTTTGTAAAATGTCAGTATTTTTAAGACAACTAGCCAAATGGTCAGGAACACCTTTATTAACTTTCCCTTTTCCCCCTGCTGTGTAGCTGACCAAAAGGCTTTTGGCAGCATTTTATGTCTTCTCCTGTCCTTGTAGAGTAAGAAGGCTGGTGGAAGTACAGCCAGAGGAGAAAATACAACGTAGATATTCTGACTTGTCTTGTATTTAGAATTAAAATGACCACAATTTTTGACTCTGAAGGAATGCTTCCAACACACTAATTGATACAGTTTGGTAGGGCTTATCTGTGTAGGATTATTATGCTTGGTGATACCTATGAAGCCTCATCATTTATGAGCATTAATGGGACTGATTTTCCCTGTTTTTCCTCTCAGTGGTCAGAAGATATGGAGGTCACCAAACCGGTAAATAATTATTCTGTCATTAATTGACTCATTATGGAATCACCTGTAAGTTAAAGCAAAGGAAAATCTATGGTATCTAGAAAATAAAGCCAGATAACCTCTAGAACTGCATGTACTTATTACGAAACTTATTTTATATTTTCCATCGCAAATCTTTAAAATAATCTGGAAAGATAAGAAAGTTATAAAATTATAGTGATTTTTAAAGATGAATAGTGATAGAAAGACAGAAAGATACTTGCTGTGGATTAATTCTTTCTGTTGAGAGAGACTTTACTCCAGGATAAAATTTATACATTTTGACCGTTAATTCCAAATCCAGGCACTATTTTTTTAAATAAGAGTTTGGCTATGTTAATAAGATCAGATTATTTAGGGTCTTTAAACAATATAAGATGCTTGTCTTAATTCATGCAATTCCTTTTAAAAAATATCAATATTCACATATGTTCAATTAAATATATGAATAAAGTTGCAGTCTTCAAAACATTCTCAGCAATGACAACCTGAATAGCTCTTTGACTCTTACCTGCTCTATTTCTCATTTAAATTTAGAGAAAAAAATTTCAGTTGTATGTGGCAAGGCTTACCAGTACAAGTAATAGCAGATTAGGATATATTTAAATCTTTGTGGAAATCAAGTATAACTAATTTGCTGTCGGCAAGAGAAAAATGCGTGGCACAAGAAGGTTTCACTTTACACAATATTTGCAGCTAGGCTGAAAAATACAGGTTTTTCAAATGTAAAAATATCAGCATTCATAAGAGGCTATAGATTTCAGAAAGGATTATTTGTTGGTTTCCCCCACCCTCTGATATTCTTTCTGCTTTTTTCCCTGCCATCTACCTTATGTTCAAATCAATACCATCTGGTCTTTAGAAGCACAGATTTGTAGAAATACTGACTAATTTTCCTTCTCAAGTGGGTGAAACTCAAAATAAAACTGTCTTCCAATCCGTGAAAGAAAGACAGACCACACTAGGTTTCTAAAAGAAAAAAAAAAAATTTTGTATGTCTTTAAAGGATTCCTTATCCTGACAGTCCCTGCTCAGAAGCAGCTATGGGAATTACTTCTCACACAGTTTTCCCCATGACAGGATAACCTGTTGGCTTGTGTGCCAGTGACTTCTTTTGTTTTAAAACTACAAATGTGATATTTCATCATCACCATTTCCAAGGGTTTACAAAAAGGCCTATTTTTAGAACAATTATCTTCCTGTGATGTAATGGGCATTTGAGTAGTGTCATGGTTTGGCTATTACTCTAACTCAAAAACAAAACATTCAGTAGATGATTTATGGCTGTAGGATTTCCTTTGCTCTCCAGAACATGACAGTTTCCACCGTTGTTCACTGGAGACTGAAATTTATATTTATAGTTATATTATTTCAATTACAATTTCTGTCTCAAAAATAGTTGTGAATTGCTAAGAGCGACACTGTTTCTCCTCCAGCTCTGTCAGTAAAAGAGCACTGGAATTACTCTGGCATGTTGAAGTCATTCAAGAAATGTGTAGCGTGTTCTCATTAATTAATTCCCCCATATCTCTAATAATGGGCTAAAAAATTTCAGCTCTTTTTTAATGGTGAAGTACATATCTGTCATACCTGGAGCCACTGCTCTTTGGATATATACATAATATTGATTCTCCTCAATCCAAGGGCACACATTTTCTTTGAAAATTAAACAAAATAAAAGCCTAGAAAGACTTCAATGCCAACATCTCAGTGTTCCTTATGCAGATTGCTCCATTATTCTAATTTTGTGTCCTTTATAATTACATCAAGTTGTTTAGAATAATATGATCCAAGGATTTTTTTTTTTTTGAGGGAGAGTGTTAGGACTTTTTTTTTGTGGTTTTGGATTTTTGTAGCCTTTTTGTTTCTTTTGGCTTGAGGTTTTTTGTGGTTTGGTTTGGTTTGTTTTTTGGAGTTTTTTGTCTGGTTTTTGTCTGTTTTTTGTTTGTTTGTTTGTTTTGGGGTTTTTTTGGGTTTTTTTGTTTGGCTGTTTTTTGGGATGTTCCATTGGTTGGGTGGATTGGTTGGTTGGGAGGTTTGGGGTTGGGGTTTTTGGTTGTTTTTTGTTTGATTGGGTTTTTTAGTCATGTAATAAACCAGTGTATTTTCCCTTAATCTTCAGAAATAGAGTTGTTTGGGGTTTGTGCAATGGATGCACACACGTGTACAGCAATGTGCTTCTGGCTGTGGCTGCAAGTTTGTGCCTGTAATTTATGAAATATCAAACAGTAAATGACAAGATCCTATGCTATTCCATGTGGATCTGCCGGAGCACCAGACTGGTGCCACAGGTACCATCTCATCCATTGAGTTCAGACCCTTGCAGGCACAGACCCATAAATCACAATAAACAGAGTATCCACAGAAACCTTTGATGTGCTGTGACACACCTACAGTAAATGAACTATAAAACCAAAATCCCTAACAAATTTAAAACTGCAAGAAAGGCTTCTGAATCCAAAACTGGCAATTATTTCAGTTGAAACTGAACAGAAGTGATAAATTTCAGTGTTAGAAATACCCCCATCACATATTATCTCCCCTCACAGCTGATCTCAAAAGCATCAGAGGAAACAAACTCACCCATTGTGTTTGTCTCCCTGGGCATGCAACTGAAGTGTAAAGGTTTTCACAGCCCCATGGAAAGCCAGCAGAACCACCAAGATTTTATGAATATTTCAAATAATATCAATGTAGCAAGCCAGTAGACAGCAATTCCTTTCTTCATGTTGCATTCTCTGACAGATTCCAATATATTGCAGGCATTAGAATTCACCTTGCAATTTTGTGGTCCATCTTCAAGAATTTTGTTCTATCATGCAATTCTTCATGTAAGCTTGGCTCTCCCTTAATTTGTAACAGACAATACATTTAGCTGCAATTTTTCCCATAACATTTATTCTCCTAAAATTTCTTGCTAATTTTGGAAAACAGAATTTTAATTGAGTTGAAATTAATTTTGTTTGAAAAATTATGAGATCCTTTTCTTACATGTTGGTCCTTTTAATACCTCTTTCCTATTACTATTGTATTTTAACCTTAATGTTTTATTAGTAGATTTTTTTTTTTAATTATTGGTCTCACATACTTCTAAGAATTGAAAGGCTGTAGCAAAATGGCAATGTTTTGAGATTTTTTTTTTCCAGAGAAAAACTTTTGGAATGTGTGGTAATCCTCAAAATGACCTGGAAAGGCATTTAAGGCAGTGAAATAAAATTTATTTGCTTAAGTGGTTACAGAGCTCCTTCTGAAGAATATATGATGCCTATAATGATACAATCCAGATACAAACCCAGTTACAATCCAGAGGCTGAGGAACAGTTGGTGGGGTACATAGGATTAGCAATGTTTGATTGTGAGATGCTTGGTAAAATTGATGTTTTTGTAACCTATATGTTGTGTTTTCATTTTCAAGACCATAAACTCTATATATAGGGAGTGTCCATGATCTAAAATCATATAATACACTTATGCTGGTTATGTATTTAGAATAGAGGAAATCTGCAAATATTACAAGTATAGTTCCTAGTATACTGAGTTGTGTAAAAACTTCTGTGTGGGGTGATCGCCAATAATCCTGGAAAACGAAGATGTTTTTGTGGCATAGTCCTATACATAGGCACCCACTTTAAGTCAAACATGTTTTGTAATTTTAATGCAATTTCAAATGCAGTTTTGCTGGTTTTTGCTTTAACTCTAACATCTGTGTTTGGTTGACTTAAATCATACTCACGTTTCTCAAGTGAAACCACTAGCTAACCAAAGCAAGTTTATTAAAATGTTTGTGTTCTTCTGTAGATTTCTAAACAACTTACAGAACATAAATTTAAAATTAGGAGGAGTCTCAAGCCAGGGTTACTGCAGTGAGCAATCAAAGATTGGTTCTTGCGTGGTTGTAAATGTTCATAAAAATTTCCTCAGAAAATGTTTGAAAACACTGGAAAGTCTTGCATTTTCTTGTCTCAGTGCTCAGAATGTGCTGCACCTTACTGGAACACTTTTAAAAACTGCATTTTGATTCCTAGACTACTATAAAACCTAGGAAAATTTTATAGAAAGGTTAATAGAAGAATGATGCGTTACAGCATGGTGAAAAAATTATTAGAGATGTTGATGTTCTCTTTAAAAAGTCTTTGTTCTGAGTTCAAAAGATGTAGTAGAGCTTGCAGGAATTATTTGGGTAATATTTACACTGATTTTGGTATTTTTTTTTTTAGAGGTTTGTGGTTTTTAATGCATTGCTTAAATTGTATATTTGGTGTTTCTGGCTACAGAAATTTGTGATGTGTTTTCCAGGCAAAGAATGACGCCATGAGCAAGGGTATGAGAAGTGGGAGAATGAGAAAGAGTTATTTCTTAAGATTTTGCTGTCAAGACATGGCTTTGTAAGCTGCCTACCTATTGCCTATTGCTCTTGTACACCTTTTCTATTGTCAGGTATGAGTACCTAAGAATTTAAAAGCCTGCAAGGGACCCCTATAAATTTCTTCTATCTGATCTTGGTTTCAAGATCTTGCACAGGAGCAAACCAGCATTTTTCTGATTGTTGTTCCGATTAATCGAAGTCTTTGCTACTATACCCCTTTCAACCTAGCATTTGACTAGCACTTATCTTCCAGCCATTGCAAGATTTTGTTATGCCTTCTTATGCTATCGAGGTATTTATAATCAGAAATCACTTTTCTTTTTAAATACCTTGTCACAAGCAAAACAGAATCGGATTTTGCTATGCCTTCTCATTCTGTAGAGCCACTTTGAATCAGCCAGCACTTTTCCTTTTTGATATGTTGTCACAAGCAAAACAACCTTCTTTTGGAGAAACATATTTGATTCATGATCAGTAACAATAAAGTTCTGATCATTGATTTGAATGTTAGGAATGGGGGAAAAACTCCAGAATCATTTATACAGGTACATAGACAAACCTTTATTTTTGCCTTTTCACATCCTAAAGTTTTTATGTTTTCTGCAAACTGTGCTCAGTCCCTCTGAGTTCACCCAGCAAGGTAGAGGTGGTATAGGAATCTGAGATGTTTTGTCCAATGGCTTTCCCACGTTCTATGCTCCCTGGTTTCTTTCTGCTGGCTGATGCTTCACAGATTTCTAACACTCCATTTGCAACTGTGTCTGTGACTCTTGTTTGTGCTCCAGTACATGTCATGCATGGGCTGCAGGTCCTTCAGGGACTTAACCCGTTTGGGCAGTAAAACTGCTCCAAGAGCTCACATTCCAGTGTTTCTCCGTATTGTGTGAGCAGGATGCCACTTGCTGTTTTGATCTGACAAGCTTTAGCATGCAGTTCTAAAATCTTTGGGTTTTTTCCACTGGTGCTTAAACAGATTTCAGCACTAACTGCAATGGCTTCCGTCTGTCCTTCCAATCAGGTCACAGCTGTGACCCTCTGCTCCTTAAACATTTAAATTCTGTCCTTTGTACAGTATATACACTAATGCACCATAATAAACCTACTATTGCTGCTTTTTCTCAATAAACAAATAGACCAAGCTAGTTAAGTGTCTCAAGATGAGGCCTGTCTTACAGACAACAGACTTTAGTTGTTCTTATTTTCCCAGAATCATAGAATAGTCTGAATTGGAAGGGACCCAGAAGGATCATCAAGTTCAACTCTTTAGTGAATGTCCCATATGGGTTTTGCACCCGCAGTGTTGACGCTATTAGCACCATGCATTTTCAAGTACTTTCTAAGTTTAAAACATCATTTTTAGAGAATTGCATGTGACATACCAGTATACTCCTATTAACCATTTGTACAAATATCAGTCTCAGTATTCAGATTTAAAATTTTCCCTGTAATAGGGAAATGCCTACATTATTGTGGTTGCTGCTTTGCTGTGCATTATGAGATGAGACTGATGTCCTGTGATTTACCTACAATGAACACATTTTTCCTTTTCTGAAGAAAAACAATACATCAGTCTTGGGACAATTGGGGTGTTCTATAGAAGTTCTTTATTCCTACTGTTTTATGTTGTGTCCTGCTTGATTTAAGTAGCAGTGCTTAGTAAGACTGATAATCCATTGCTTGAGGGCTTGCAGCCCGGGTAAAACTGTCTTATCCTGCAAATTCAGATGTCACTTATATTCCACTTTTTGAAAAATCAGGGATATTAATAACGTTTAGTACCAGTCTTTTGGGCTCAAACTAGAGCAGCTTTGCATAATATAAAGGTAATAATCCTCTCAAAGACCACAGGAATGTTTGCTGGCCTTGAACTTTATTAGACATCTTGCAGTGAACTCAGTTAGCATCAAGCACCAGTTATGGATAATTATATTTCAGAGACTTAGGAAGAAAAACTATCAAAATTGTTCTTTAGCTTGGCTTCATAGGACCACTTATAAGTTCAATGCCTCTGGTTTAAACATAGCAATATAACTGCTGGCCTGTGACTTCCATGAGCTCTAGCTTGATGGAGGCTGGTGGAGCTTTTCTGATACTGGACTTGCCTCTGCTGCTGCATTACCCAGGCACAAGCCTCAGGGGACAGGCTCCTGGGATGGCAGGAGATCACTCCCTTCTCACACCCTTCATTCTCACTGGCAGAGTAGAGGTGTTGGAAGAGCTGACACTGCTATTCAATTCTCTAGGTTGCAAGGAAAATATTTAAAATGTAGGATGTCAGTGGGCGTTTTTAAAATTCTCCCTATTACCTGATTTTTCCACTTTCTGTCAACTTACTACTCTCAGGGTAAGAGAAAGTTGTTTGCTATTGCTGTTCCAGTTAAAACAAAAGAAATTAAATAGTTTCTTCCAGTGGCCTGCTGCACAGCTTCCTGTAACTGGCTAATTGGCCTCCTATAATTATCACCCTAGTTGAAACATATTTACTATTAGATAGGAGGTTTATGTAGGTCATCTGGTTTTCTGGAAAAATTGGACTGTACCTTATCACTGGCCTTTCTGATTTGCTAACATTTAATATCTGCCACAACAAATCTGATTTTAAAGGAAAGTATGACTTTTGAACACAGTTATCAATCAAGTAGGGGAACTAATTTTAAGATATTCAGAGCTTTAATGGACAATGCTGTGTGAAATAATGCATTTTTCCTCTGCATGTTCATTCCAGGCAGCTATTGATGTATGTATGGTCATGCAACAAATCTTAGACACCCTCTGGGAAAGCAAAGCCTCAAGCTGCAAGTCAAGACCACATGTAACAGCTTGAATGGGCTACACTTTCATTAGATGTATGTAAATGTGCAAAACAGAAGCTGTCTTGCTCCTAGACTTTGACTTTAGCTTTTTGGTTTGTTGTTTAAGGTCATCTGTCATACTGCTTTCCTATTTCCTCTCTGGATAAAGATAGACATCTCAGATTATAATTTTGCCATAGTTTGTTCTAGAAGTAAAATTGTTTATCATTAACCTGTTTTGAGACTAACTGGATGTGTAAAGAAACTTCAAGTTCTTCTGGTTATTAAGCATTTTATTAACAGGATTTCTTTGAAATACAAGGATCAATTCTTCCACTATCTCGTAATACCACTAATATCAAACCTTTTCTTTTGCTTTTGTTTGGGGAGAAAAAAAAAAAAAGTCGTTACCAATATGAAAAACTGTTTAGCTAATTGTTTTCCATTTTTATTTTCTCCAGTTAACTTTGGCTTTAAATTCAATACAAACTTTTTATCTGATTTTTATCTTGGTCTGTAGCAATATTTCAGGGGGGTGGAGCTATCCTAGAGTCACAGAACAAGCTGAGTTGGAAAGGACCTGTCAGGATCACCAAGTCCAGCTCCTGGCCCTGCACAGCACCATTCCCAAGAGTCACACCCTGTGCCTGAGAGCATTGATCAAATGCCTCTTGGGCTCTGTCAGGCTGGTGCTGTGACCACTGCCCTGAGGAGCCTGTACAGGGCCCAAACACCCTCTGAGTGATTAATCTGTTCCTGATATCCAACCCAAACCTCCTCTGACACAACTTCAGGCCACTCCCCCGGGTCCTGTCCCTGTCACCCCAGAGCAGGATCAGTGCCTGCCCCTCCTGTTCCCCTCCCAAGAAGCTGTAACTGCAGTGAGGTCTCCCCTCAGTCTCCTCCAGGCTGAACAGACCAAGTGCCCTCAGCCACTCCTCACACGGCTTCCCCTCCAAACCCTTCACATCCTCATGCTCTCCTTTGGGCACTCTCTGACAGCTCCTAAGCTTGCCTGGAAATGGTTTTTATTATGAACCAGAGGGGCACTAGAAGTCCCTTTCCTTCATTGGCAATTTGAGAGTTAAAGGGCTGAGAACCTGTGTTGTAATTCAATACTAGGAGGTAAAAGGAATATATAAACATATCCCTATAATCACTGTCCTATTGGCAGAAAGCCAGAGGGGCCTCTTCCTGACCATCCCCACTCCTTGTCCCCCTGTCTCCCTGTCCCCGTGTCCCCTTTCCATTGGCTAATAGCCAAATTCTTTTCCACCTCCCTTCTCCTAGATATACCCTGGTATCTGGGGGTCTCGCCCGCTTTCGTCCTGAGACCATCAAGGATAAACTAAAACCTGAGAAACCGAAGGAGCCTCTTTTGTCTTCTCCTGTTCAACACTAGCTACCTGTCTCTTCTTAAATAACTAGGATGGAGACACAGTGAGCTAAGCAAACCTGCACAATTATGGGTGCAAAATTAATGTATCAGAGCAGAGCTCATTAGAAACCTATGCGTATGGCTAGCTGGGCTACACAGTACTCTACAGCAATTTACAGATTTCCTTCTGTACCAAGGTACCAGCCAGAAGCCTTGTATGCACACATCAGGATCCCAGTAAATTACACTGGGAGCAATCAGATAATGTTGTTAATATGACTCACTTCAGTGCAATTTCTTTGCTCCTCCCTGTATGATTAATTACAACCAAATTGATGTTGCCAGCAATGATTAATTTACAAGTTGAGATGCAGAGTAAATGAGCTAAGCAAAGCTGAGTTGGCATTGCCTCTCATTTAAGAAACTGCACAAGGGATCACAATTCACAGCTAACCTCGTGATCCATTACTGAATTTGCATAAGAATTGGCTGGGTTGAATAGCTGCAAACGTACTGTTTACTATTTTGTGATAGCTGTTTAGAAAAGAAAATATTTAGTTTAGCTAAATCAAAAAACAAAGAGCATCAATCAGGCTTCTACTGATAATTTTCTTTCCAATTAAAATTCATGATCAGATAATATGAAAATGCAAAACCTTTGATAGTGAACTGAAGAAGAGGATTCATATTCTTGATGAAATCCCTGAATTTTCCTGGGGAAAAAAAAAAAAACCAACCAAATAACAACAAAGTCCATTAAAAATAAAAACAAAAATACCCCACTGAATGAATAAATATATTACATTTAATAACTGTTTTTCCTTGAGTGATAATAAATCTATCCTCTAGGAAACACAATTACTTCCCATGTTGTATGTAAGTCAGAATTATTGTCTGTATTGAAATGAGTGCTAAAGACTGTCTTGGGGTGACTTTATGATGCTTGTGTCCCTAATAGTCTGTTCTGTTTATGCTTGATATGGGGGTCTGCACTTTAAGACTGGTTCTGAGAACAAAGTGGGTGGGGGGAAGCATGGATTTTGTTTTCAGAAGCTACACTCATTTCACCCCTAAACCAGGAGAGAGACTTATGCTACTCTGCATCACCAAGCATTTAGCATCTTCCACATATAATTAATGGAAGTAGTAGATCTGAGGGGGGGCTTGCAGAGACTCTTACTCTACAAAAATAAAATTTTTAAAAATCGATTTCCTTGTGGTGTGCAGTGTACATTATGTAGAGGTGAATTTCAGAATTAAGTCTTTCTCATGAAGAATTTTTATCTGATGGCAAGTATTTCTAGTGAATGAGAGGAGTGACCAGTAGCCTACTTTAGGCTCTTTTTCCACTACTTTAACTTTTTTTTTTTTTTTTTTTTTTTTTTTACGAATGATGATGTTGAAAAATTAAGTACAGAATGATGATGTTGAAAAATTAAGTACATTTTACCCATAGCTATTTGCAGATACATGGCAGGGGAGCTCTTAAGGCTTTGAAATCAAGTGTTGAAGAGAGGTAAGATCTGGAGTGAGAACTTCTACTCAGTATGTGCTTTTCAGAGAGAAAAGTTTTTCATCCCACCTGGCACAAAGGAAAACTCACTTATGATTGATTATGAAGGCCTCACAAATGAGTGCACTGGAGGCAGTGCCACTTACCAGTTCCCTTGCAAGTTCTATCCTTGAAGCTTCTGTTTCAGTAGCTGCCATGCTGCCTGACAGTGTTTTCTAGGTGGCTATTGATGCTTTTGAGTGTTCTGTGTCAGTCTTAAGGTAAAGGGAGCAATGCTAGGCTGAGCATCAGCAGGATAGATTAAAGATTCAAGGACATAGCTAAAAAGAAACTCCTACCCCTATTCTGAGCAACTGATGTCTCCCTGGCCCAGTGGATATGCCCTTTCTTACCATAAGAGGAGCAGCTCCAGTCGGCAACATAAAGAAATGCTCATAAGAAGACAGCTATTGTTTAGTGCTAGTCAGACAAAGGATCTGGCCTTGTATGTTTAATACCTCACTAAGTACTTAAACCCAATCTGTCTGCTCTATGGGTTACACATACAGGCTTCCTCTCTCTCTGTCTCTGACACAGCCAAATACATACTGTTTTGAAATGCCTGGGATATATCCTTCACAGAATTTTCAACCACTGTATGAGAGGGAAAGGCTACCTCCCATCTATCTCTTCATCTAATGCCCAGAAGAATACTAATATCATTACCTACCAAATCAACCTATGATCAACCTTCTGCATGTAGTGATCAGAAAGCAGGCCTTCATGATTGTAGATTTATTTTAAAAATAGCTTGCACTGTTGAATACACAGGGGCATGGGACAGGGGAATATCTAGAATAGACTTTTTAAATGCCTTACAATAACCTGGTCTGGATAGACACCATGTAAATGTGAGTAGCAGAGTGCAAGAAAGCTATTTAAACTGAAAATGGAACTTCACTGCTCAGATGTTGTTAATGATATATAGGACCTCCAATTGCCACAGCATATAATTTTTGGTTGCTGAGAAATACTTTTTAGTTGCTGTACTTGCAGCATCCTAAAATTTGTAGCCCATGAGAGGTATAACACATCAGTTCCTACCTTGTGAAACTCCTCTGAAGCCATCAGTTATACAGAACACAAACTCTAATTGAAGATTATTTGGATGTTGACAGCACACATAGCCTACATTAAATTTTCAAGTTCTTATTGCTAGTGTTTGAAAAAAATCAAGCTTTTTTTCCTTTTGCCCTTTTTTTTGGTTAAGCAGAGAATCCAAGCTGTGTTACATTTGGTAAGGACAGTGTATGTTAAATCACTGAAATGAAAAAATGAATGTTCTTGGAAAACACACCACACACTGTAGAAACCCGGGATATGTGCTGGCAGTACATGACTCTGGTAAACCCTTCACCCTAGAGTGTGTTTCAGGAATAAAGAACTGCTGAATTAAGTCATATCTGTTAAGTCATATCAGTGCTGGTTTCTGGATTTTTGGAGTTAGGCATAATGTCATTAAAAATAGACAGGCTTTTGTGTTAGGACATAGGTTGGACTCGATGATCTTGGAGGTCTCTTCCAACCTAGTATTCTGTGATTCTGTGATCCTGTGATTCTGTTACATCAGATTAAGTTACTGGTACTTCCTAGCAGAGTGATGGGCTAGGGAAAAACAGCTGAGTTCAAAATCATCTGGATTCTTTCAAAAACAGATTTCAAGAAAAATACATATCAAGAAAATATGCATATCAGGTATTTTCACCTGCATGTAGGACATAAATTTGTGTGCCTATCTTTACATTTCTCCAGGCTGCATAGAACAATGAACAACCGCATCGAGATTACTGAAATTCAAGTCCTCGTTCAAAGTTTAAATGTGTTTTCTGTGTCATTTTATGAAATCCATGTAGCAGTTTGGACCTTGCTGACCTGCAGAGGCCATCTGTGCAGGGTCCTTAAGGGACAGGCTCTGCTGCAAAGAGTTTGTTACACAGAGCTCCCGGAATGCCTCCCTCTTTTCAAACCCTACCACCCTTTTCAAACAGGATAAAAGTGATATCCATTCATATCAAATGTACACTATTTTACTGTTTTCCAACAAGCTATTTACCAGCCTCAAATTAGGTTTATTTTGTATATTCCGAGTCTGACTACTTTCTAAATCTGAAGTGGGTGGATTTTAAGGTGCTCTCTACACACACCACGTAGTCTCAGTAGGAGTGCAAAATGGGAAGAGAAAAATTGGATCTGTACCAGCATCAGATTAATGTTTCTTCTGAAATAATATGCTCTTAAGAGTTCATGTCCTTCACTGTAGTAATGTCCACCTCTCACAAAAGAAACATCACCACAAATGGCTTCTAGTTCCTGATTCTTGGGTTCACCTTGCAAAAAGCTAAAAAATTAGGTTCATGATAAATATACAATCTCATATGGGCAGCCAAGATTGAGATAAGGAATTTTCTTTTCCTTATCACTTCTGCCAGAATCACAGCTCTGGATGTCAAGTGAAAGGCTCCTCCAGGGTTTGCCATCTATGCTGAGATTACTGTAACCTGTTCTGCACTTACATGGAGTTCCATTCCACAGTGCTGTCAATTTAAATCTATTCAAAGCCTTTAAATCCTATTCAAATTAATACAGATTAATAATATTTCTCCTGAGATGCATGTAAAATGCAGAGAGAAAAGAGTGAACACCCCTTTTTGCATTTAAGATCCAACACACACCAGTGGTCTCTCCTTAGGAGCTCAAGAAATTTTGAGACCATGTTGGAGTTATGCCAATGATAATTTTTTCTCTCTTCTTGTTCATAATGCAGAAACACAACACACCTTTTAGTAATCACAAGAATAGAGAAAGAAATCCGTAGAATAATTGTGTAAGCAAGCTCCTGAGTTTGGAGACGTGGACATTCTTAACCTCCCTGTATGGATGGCCCATAATGCATGTTTTCTTCTAGAGGAAGAAGGCGTCCCAGCTGGAATATTAATTCCTGAGAGAAAACGCATGACTTTTGGACCTGTCTCAGAGGAAAGGTTTATGTATTTGCAACACCAGCAGCAATAGGAAAGTTGCTTTTGTGTGCTTCTCTAATACTAATTCAATTATATGGCTATTTCAAAGGGCACAAAACTGCAAATGTAAAGCAAGAGCTACTTGGAGCACTCTTTTAGAGGAACAATACTTCTAAAATTTTGTAATTATTGGTTGAAAAATAATTTTATACCAAACCACTCACACTGGAGCAGATCTGCAACAACATTTTGTTTCAACTTCTGTATTCAATAAGCAACAGTACCATGATCCAGCATCTGCAGGAGGTATTACAGCGATCTCTCCATTCCTTGTGCAGCACTTTAATATTGTACATTTCCAACAACTCATATGGGAAAAAATGTGAACATCACCTTCTATACTAATG
The DNA here is from genome assembly GCA_030060385.1 of Muscicapa striata striata. NCBI lineage: Eukaryota > Metazoa > Chordata > Aves > Passeriformes > Muscicapidae > Muscicapa > Muscicapa striata. The sequence goes on along the minus strand of JAREIS010000076.1, from coordinate 2,182,056 downwards.
TTAATAAAGATTGGGGTTTTTTCCAACAGAGAAAGAATTTATACCCTTGAAACAGTATGAATACTACTCTTCTTGCCAGAAATTGACTATCAAAAAACTAAAGTAATTACGTATACAGCTAATTCTACTTTACTTTTGCCCCTATTTATCACCAAAATCAAGTGACATATCAGTGTCACTGGGTTATTGCAATCTGGATGTAACAGGGAAACTTTTATGTGAAAAATAGTTCAATATGATCAAATTAAATTTTAAATAGGCCCACATTAAATTAATAGTAGGTTTATAGTGCACAATTGAAAATTAAACAACTTAAACATTTTTCTTTAAAACATGTTAAAACATGTTGAATCTCTCATTTAAAGTATATACTTTTTGCCTCCTATTGCAAGTATTGCATCAAATTAATTTGCAAACAATTATCCTTTTTTATTTGTATGACTCTGGTGTAGGAAAGTCAAAATTTTTCATTTATTTCTAACTTAAGGTTGAGATTTTAACAAGGAGACTGAAGTAACCATCTCCTTTCTGTTACCTGATGTGTAAAAGCCTTTGCTTTCATGTTCAGGGCTAGTTCAAGTCAAGTTTCAGGTTATATCCTTCCAGTGTTATACTTTTTTCCCCTTGGTTCAACCCCAAACAAAAATGCGCTCACACACTCCTAACTGTGAGATTGTGTAAACACAGAAAACAGAATACATGGGGATATTGAGAAATGTAACAAGATACATGGTATGGTGAGCTGTGAAGCAATACAACCCTTGAGGCCTCAAAAACTCAAGATCTGCAGTACTTCTATTGAAACTCTTTCAAGATCTCTCTCTATTAGAACATTTAAATCTCTACTACAGTAGACCATTTAATACAATATACAAATGTGTGGATTTTTTGTATTCTCTTGGCTGACATAAATATTAGTTCTGAATAAGGAATTATGATCATAACCTTTGGGTCCCGAGACAGATTCAGTCTTTTCTGGGAAACTGTAAAGATGTAGTTTTGAAATTAACTTGCACCAAATTAGCTGGGATTTGAAAAACCTTGTTTTTAATTGTGTCCACTGCCAACAGTCTTGATTTAATATGTAAAATACTAAGATTTAAAACACAGATAAGTTTTTCTAGATTATTCACGCAGAATTTTTCTTCTCATATGAAATTTTATTGCCCCTGCTGGGCTTGTTATATCTGACATTCAAGTCCTCACTGAAGCTAATGAACCCTATATTTTATTGATTAGGTTACTTATCTGGCTTAGAAATTTTTGGAGGTAGAATTTCTACTCAGTCAAGTTGTTTTTTTCTCCGATAAATGGGTGTAAACTGTATTAAGGCACTGGTAGGCATTGAATTACGTATCCATCAACCTTTATTGCTCAACTAACTTTTCCAACAAGCTTGGAAAGTATGCATTCTCTTATTGCACAAAAAAAAAAAAAAAAAAAAAAAAGATGTTCACCTCAGGAGGCCTTGAAGAGAGGCAATAAGCTGAAGCCTTTCTTGTGCACGTAAGAAGAGTTTGTTGCATCTTGTTTCAGCAGGATGGGCAAAAAATTTCAAATCAAGTGAGGCCACCTGTACTTTGATTAGAAACCAAAGTGGGTATCATCACTGTCTTCTCTGGCAGCAGAGCAAGGCCAGCATGAATAGCATGTAGTTCTGATAGTCTCACAGCCCCTAATTAGTCATTAGCCCTGAATGTCTATAGCACTGGGAACTTTCTTGAGTGCTGGAGAATAGGCTTGCTTCAAATCTTCCTCCTTCTGCTCTTTCTCTGCAGAAGAAAAAAAAAAACAAAAGAACAAACTGGCCAAATATCACATTTGAAGGCCTTTTTAAAGGCTGCTACCAAGATAGTCTAGAAGACTGCAAAGAATGAAAAACACATGTTTAAGCTTCTCCATTTCTTAAGAAAGTAATAAAAAAGTAAAATACATCTTTTTTGGCATTTGGTTCAGTCTTGTGAATTTTGAATATAGTTATGATGGTCTTGATATAATTTACTTTAAGTCAGAGGGTTTTTGCATTTTATTTTATATGCTTAGACCAAAGGCACACTTCCCATGATCGAACAAAATATTATCATCCTTCCAACCCAAGCCATTCTGTGATTCTGTGCATTTCTCTTAGGGCACCAGCAATGTAGCAATTTAATGAAACTCTTCCTCATGTGTGAAAGTCTTGGGGTTTAGGTATAATTTACCTTTAGCCAAAGGAAAGAGTAAAGGAAATTAGACCATTGTTTGTATCACCTCAACAGAGAGTATTTAAGGAACCAGCAACTCTTGATGAAGTCTCAGTCAGCATCCTATAAATGCCAGAAGATGGAGGCTTAAGAATGAAAATATAGTACACAAGCAAAGCAAAAGAGTCATGAAAGGAACTGAGGCTTAAGAGTTAAGCAATTTGCAAATTAGGTATCCTAATCTATTGAATGCTTTCTTTGAGGGGAGGAAAAAAATATAAAATTACATTTTTAAACAAGGCCAGTAGAAATGCAGAGACAAAAATAAAGAATTTTTCTCTGAGTGTTTCAGGTCACTATCTCCACACTAATGTAATTTTAGCTCCTAACCAAGCTGTGGGCTGCTCCAAAGCCAATGATAAGGCATCTTGACAGCCCTTGGCTCTGTCTAAGAGGCTTCAGTGAATGTGACCCAGCTAAGCCTGGCAAATATCACTGAGTTTAATTTCACAGGCGATGTATAGTGGAGGCTCTGTAAGTATTCTCTTTTCTAAGAAAATTACTTTATGATTTGGCACCCTTTGGTATATATGACGAGCAACAGGAACACAATATTACTAAGCAGGCATCTCTCATCATCTAAAAATTGTTACTGCATCTTCTGCAGTGCTCTTTTTTGTTTTCTTCAAGACAATATTTAAATCTAATAGTAGCAACTAATGGTTGTAAATAGACGAATGTAAGGATTTTTGCTAGGACTGTGGAGAAGCAAAAGGAATGAAAGACAGACCATATGTGTAGTATATTTGTTGTTACAGCTTGCACTCATTAAAACCATGTTTGTCGTCTTATACATCATTGTACTGTAGTTGTAGTAAATGTTCCTTGTAATGCACTTTCAAGTACAAAAATTGCCTCAGAAAAGAGCGTTTAGGAAACTAATTCTATTGAAACCAATGAAGTGTTGACACATTGCCTGATGTGGATTTGTTTAAGGAGGCATATTTTTAGGTTATAAAAGTACAGTCCTTAAGGCAAAAATCAGTGACTGCTTGGTATAGTGACTGAGAGAACACTGCAACAGTATGTTCAGCAAGAAACCCCTCATTAATCCTTTCCTGTAATTCTACCCTATTCACCTTCCCCCTTGCCTGACTCAATAGAATTTAAAACCTGCTGTCAGCACAGTAACTAACCCAGAACCCATTCATTACTCAGTTAAGGCATTTGAAATGTTTGCTGATTTGTCCATGAATGGGAACACAGTGTAAATCTGGACTGAGGAGAGGTTTTTTTCCCCTTGTCAGTTTAATTGCTCCTCTGTGATGTGTTCAAGTGTTGGGAATTATCAGGGGCTTTGACACCCTTGTCTGTTTGAACAGCCATAGCATTTCACCGCATCCAGCCCCCAAGAAAATCCAAATGTTTGCAGCTGAGAGGAAATATGCATCATTTATCAAAATCTATTTATTTTCATCAAACCAGAAAACTATCTCTCCTAGCAAACTTCTGGTGCTAGAAGCCTCATTTAAAATTAAACACAAAAAAACAGGCATCCTCCTACATTCCAAAAAGTGATACAATGTGACAGAGTTAAGCAGTGTAATGATTAAGGAGTAGACAATTAATTGTCAGTGGCTCAACTGCCGTTATAGGACTTGTGTTGAATGGACAAAAAAAGCAAACAGCAATTTGTGGAGTATTTACATGGTCCCTAGTAATTCCTGTCTCAGTGAATGACCTCTCTAGACTCAACAACCAGAAATGCAGTTGCAAGTAAGATGCTCAACTGGACTGCAAGAAAATGTATATATGTCAGTCATTTGCTTGATGTACTAGCACCATTTGGTGATGGCATATCAGAAAGGCTGCAGGGGACACTTGGACATCTGTGATGAATCTTGGAGGGCTGCTCCTTTTGGCAACACCATGACAGCTTTTTGTATTCATCCTGCCTCACAAGTAGCAGTCTTTGTCATCTGGTAGAGTCTCTTGCTGTTTGTTATTTTGCCATCAGCATTACAGAGTGGAGAGGGCAGGTAAGTTACCATTTCTATTTTCAGCCAAATAACTAGCTCATTCAAGGGAATTTTCCCTTATTTGGCCCCACCATTTCTTTATTTTCCCTCACAAACATTTCTAGTTTTTTTTTATAGAGCTCTTGCTCTGAAAGCCTGTCTTTACACGCTGTATAACATTATTAGCTTTGCTCCTTACATTACTGTGATGCTCACACACATACCCTCACGACCCCAGCCTGCAGTGTCGGCATTGTCCAACTTCAATTGTTCATACAAACTGTGCAGCACCCATGGATCACCCGGACAAGCCAACAAATGCAGCACTGCCAATAGACCAAATAAATCATGGGGGTAATTCCTTGCATCTCAGGTGAACCTCTCCCAGGCTGAACGTGACTCAAAATATAAAAGTCCTCTGCATAGGAGGCTTCAAGGTTGGTGGGGCTGCATTACCCTTAGCCTCACCCACCCTGAAGTGGATGTTTTGGACTGCACTTGTCCCTGCTGAGCCTGGAATTCTGAAACTTTCATAAATCTCTCTTTCTCTCTCAGGCAACTGCAAAAGATATTTCTAATGAGTCTGCTCCGCTAATGCCTTCCTAACTTCCAGTGTAAAAGAGGCAGTAGTTGCATTAATTATTGTCTAGGCCCACACTAAGGACTTTTTTCACTGCAGTTTGGGGTTTCATGCTGATCCAGTTGACTTAGCTTGGATCAATTTGACCTGCTACTGCAGTTGTTCTCCTTTGATCCAGAGCAGTTTGTAATTTGACCCATTCAGATGACTTTCTTATAATAGCCCTAGCAAGACAAAACCAAATCAACTCCATTTATCTTAATGGGCTTTTTTTCAGACATGAGGCCTTGCCGATCTTTTGTACAAAAGAAAAAGGAATCTGTGTATCTGACGGGCTTTGAAATGCCATCTGGTGTTTAATGTTATTGTGCTCTGTTCTCATAGTGCCTGTGCTGAATCATATCTTAAAAGTTCAACAAGCATTCACTCACAGCCACCATTCAATACGATTGTGTCATTATCAAAGATTTGGATTTATCCAACGCAGCCTGCAAACAAAGCAGATTTTACAGACCCTTCTCCCTGAGGCTCCGCTGACAGAAGTCTTCAAGTATGAAACCTCTGTGCCTTACATCTTTAGCTGCCATTTAGATGTACAACAATCCTCTTTAACCTCCAAAATTATTTTTTGAGACATAATCATAGATGTTAGGGCAGGAAACGCTTTTGTTAGGGTTGTGTTAATCTCCTAGAGGTGGAGTTTTTCAGATCTTACCTATTTAGATGTAACTAAACTAAATTTCCAAACATTCTGCACCTCTCCCTTTGAAATGATGCTTCAGATGTTTTCAATACTTCTCTATTCATTCAGTATTTCAATGACATTTTAAAAAATACAAGCCTGTTTCCTTTTCTTACTGAAAAAGCTTCTATTACACATAGAAAACAGCAAAACAGCTCTTTGTCTCCCAACTATATCATTCACCAACAGATAACCTGCATATGGTAGACAGCTTACCAGCAAAAGTGCCTTTAAATACTGTCCTCTGCTCCTGCCTTTTTATATATTACTATTATTATTATTCTCTGGGCAGAATCTTGACATCCTTGAAACCAGCAACACAGTGCCCAGTGACTTCAATAGGTTCAGGATTTCAAGTTCACTGTGTTTAGTTTTCTACCCTGTTTACTCTGAGCTACATTTTTGTAAACCAAAGGCTTTCTTGGATAAACTTGCAACCCATTCATTTCAAAGAAGTTATTTCACATGATAGAAACCCAAAATTCTAATCCTTATTTTTAACAAAAATATATACTTTTTGTGTTTCTGTCTTTGTACAAATGGTCTCCCTACACTTATATTTTTCCACATAAATAAACATAGAGGCATATTATTAATTTTTTATTTAAATTAGAATATAAGTTAATCGAGCAAATAATTTTTTTCACATTTAGTTAAATTAATAAACTTACAAAGGTTAAAGCTCCTTTATACCAATAGCTGTCCATTTATCCTTTAAAAGTACTTTAATTCCTGATCTTGTGCTTAGAGCTTTCAGAAAAATAATGTAGCATTCTGTTTTTATTTAATAATGTTTGGAATGCTTTTGTATGAAACACAACTGTGGAGAATTTTTTGCATAATATTCATGAACTATTTCCCCTGAAATGCATTTTTGTTTTTATACCTCAGCGAACAGCTCTGTTTGAGTAAATGATCCATCCTTGACTCATTGTGTATACAGAGAGAAGATCTGCCTTTGATTGTTGTTTTAATAAACTGGAAGTCTGCCAGTGTTCTCTGGTAAGAGGAAGAGAGCATTAATGATACCACTGTGAAGCTTGTCCTTGCCTGGTCTTACACTAAATTTAACCCCCACTGATCCTTTTTTCTAACTGAAACGGCTGTTCAGGCTAGTCAAAAAGCACAGAGTAGTAACTGCTGTGATTTGAAAGCAAGAAACTTTTACAAGTGCCAAATGTAGCACATTTTAAATTCTTCTTACAGCACTTAGAGGACAGTGATTAATGAGTTTGTTATCTATCAAAAACCTTCCATTTGTGTTATCTATCAAAATGCTTCTCTCTTGCTGCCTGGTGCAGGACAGGATTTATGGTAAAGAAAAACCTGCCATCCATCCACAGTATCTAAATTTATCAACTCCACACATTCATGCAAATAATGTTAAACCATAGATCTCTAGCTATCTGGAGATTTAAAACAACAACAACAGACTAACCCAAACAGAAAAGAAAAGAGAAATTTTGGGCTGTCAAAACAGTGATCTTAAAAAATAAATGAAGTTATTTCCTTCCAGCTGCCTGAGCAGCAGAGTATTCTCTTCATGCCACGAATTTCCTATTAAAACTAAAATATGAAATTGCCAGTGACCAAGAGAATTTGTTAGCAATGCTCAGTAATATTTCTGATTTTTATTTTATTCTGTAGTTCTCTAGAAGTCGTCTGCAATATATCTGATAAGGGCCATAGATTTTTATACAGAGAACTCATAATTGCTTTGCTTTGTTCTCTAGCTCTTAAGCTTTCACAGAGAAAACTGCCTGCACCTTGCATAAAGTACACTTCTCTCCATCTGTCAGGCAGGGAATTCTCTGTATGAGAGCAGTAAATGCAGAAAGAGGAGAGGAACATATGGCCTGTCTTAGTCCTCCCACCCCTCCCCCTGTTACCTTGTGATTGCTCTCTCTCATGCATTTACATTTTTAAATCAATTCCTATAATGGTTTCCCAACCACGGAACACTAGCCAGGGACTGCAGACGTGCCAGTTTCTGCCGTGTAGGATATATTAATTCATGGTGTTTGCCCAACAGGATGGGACCTGCTTTGTGTCTCCTTACCTGGTAGGGAAACCACCAGCCTTATTTCTTTTGTTTCACAGTTAATTAAAACTTTGTGCCTTTGAGATTTTTGAGAGCGTGAGGCAGGCACAATAGGAGATTTTTTGAGCCCCTATTTTACACATTGCCACCATGAGATTTCTGGGGTAAGAACATATGTTTTTCACAAAAATACGTTTGTCACTTGCTATTATATCTATTCAGATTCCCATTCATGTAAAAAGCTGGCTGGCATATCATGCTGTAAAGTCAGGTTTACCAATGATCAGCAGCAGTGACTTGGTAAATTTGTCATGTCCCCTTTGCTGTGCTGTACTCACATGATAGCCAAGTTATCAACCAACACCCCTAAAAATTTTGATATGGAACAAACAACTTAATTTTTTTTTTTTTTTTTTTTCCCTGCACTAAGCACGAACACAAGCAACAGCTGTCTTCAGAAGAGAAAAATGTGTTTCTTTTTTCCAGGATTATTGGATATAATCAAATTCAGTAAAATTATGTCCTCTGGCCTAGTTCCATTGGTGCAGATGCTTCAGCCATTTTTAAGGCCAGTGTGAGTTCCATATTTGAGGTTCTACGTGATTAAGGCTCAGAGTGACTACCAGAAATTTAATTTCTTCTTTTTTTTTTAAGCTATTCATTATTTTTGTTAATCAGTAGAATTAAGCAATTATGTTGGTAAAATCTGCTCTATTTGTGGCTGATAATGGGAAAAACTTTCTGACTCAAACCCTAGGTGTGCCACCCAAGGGTGTTGCGCTCCTGCATGTGCTGCTCACCAATAAGAAGGAAGTGGTTGGTGCTGTTTTTCTAAAAGATTTTTGGGAGGTAGGGTGATTCCTTCTTTGTTTTAAAAAATTATATATTTAAAATAGCTTGGCATATTTGTTTGTGGAAATAAGTTGCTTAACTATGGAAAAAAAGTCATCAAATGCAAGGAATTAATCAAGCATGAAAAGAAAGGGAGAATGACAGTATTAATTCAGGTACCTTTATTCCATGATCATGATAAAATCTAAAAAACAGAATCTGAAGCACAGTAACGAGAGATTTTTGTTCAGCTAATTCGTAAATTAGTGAAACTTGTCATGTAAAGTCCCCAAACAGGTGTAATAAAGTCTAACCAGTCTTGGCTACTTTTTCAAAAGTGTAACATGAACAGTGAAATAACATCTGTAGATGTTTTGTAAGGTGAAAACTAGAAAAGTTCAGAGAGATGAATTATACTATGATAGCAATATTTTTGTTGAAGTAGATTTATGTGCTGCTGCTGTTCTCTCCCATGCCCTGGTGATAGAAGTCACATTCCCTTGCAGCATTCCTCCTCCTCCACTTTACATACTCTGTCATTATCAAATGCCTCCATCTTGTTTAAATAACATGGTACTTAACCCTTGTTTGATGTTGGGAATGTAAGGTTGTTGAAATTACAACTAGAAGGATATGAGAGTGTGTATGGATATGTATTCAAAACCATTAACTTTAGAGCTATTCACCCAATTAACAGGGTTGGAAGCTGTTAAACATATCAAACATTTTGCTCAAAAGCTCTGATCAAATTAACAATATTTGATCTACTATATTAGAAATTATACATATAATGCTACTAAATATTCTTTTGTTGTGGTTATTCTTGTGTTGTGGTTAAAATATGGGATCTTTCCTGGTTAGGTGTGCGTCGAGATCTCATAGGTTAATTTTAAATTGCGTACTTCATTGTGTACACAGCAGGTAGGTAAAGAACAGGAAGATAAGGATAAGTGTGGATATCTTTGACTGAACACCATGGGGTGTTTGGCAACTAATCTGGAAAGCACAGCTCCTTGGCTTCCTTGTCCCTCATGGGGGAATAATAAGTTGTCTTGTGAGAGGGAAATGAGGTTTGCTGCTAAACCAGGGCCTTGAGGATACGGAACACCAGGAGTTATGCCAAAATTTTTAAGACAGGAGGGTAAATTTTCCTTCCAAGTACCTTTCCTATCATATCTCCTATCATTCTCCTTCAAAAGAACAACCTTTTGAGCCTATTGCAGAAGTGACATGATGTCACAGGAAGCCAGAGTATAGACCCTGAACATTATAAAGGGCAGGATAAAAATTCAAAAATCCAATAGCATGGTCAGGAGAGCCAAAGGAAAAGAAATTTCCTCCCTGAACCCTCTGAACGACAGAAAAGAGATGAAGGTTGCTTTTCATCATACATTAGCTAAAATGGATTCTGCTTTATGCAAAGTTTCATACTTGTGACTTCCATTTTTATCTAGCATACATTTAAAATTAAACATGAAAAAAACCAAGGAAAAATACAGTTCATTTTGAAAAGTAGATTTTGTGAATTTTTTGTTCTCCAAATACGAAGGAAACTGAATAGCAGGATGCAAACTGCTTTTCAAAAACCTGTAATGCCACAATTTATCCGCACAAGCAAAATATTTTGCACCTTAAGCAATAAGGAGGTTCTGGATTCCATCAGATCAAGTGATCCAAGTGATACAGCAACAAGAAAAGGTGGGTGCTGTGCTGAACCTCATACACACCAACAGGAAGGGATTCCTTGGGGCTGTGAAGGTTCAAAGACAGTGACCATAAGATAGTGGAGTTCAGGATCCTGAGAAGAGGGAATATTAAAGGTCAGAACATTCAAGGTCATCTTAAATGATGTTGTAAGCAACTGAACTAGATATCCTTATTCATTGCAGGGGGTTTGGATTAGGTGTTCTTTGGGGGTTCCCTCCTACCCCAGTCATTCTGATATTTGATTCCATGAAAGGCTGGTGGAGACAGACATTTTTTGGTGGTGCCCAAGGACAGAATAAGAAGCAATGGGCCAAAAATCAAATACATGAGGTTTTCCCCCAAACATCATAAAACACTTTTTCACTCTTTAAATAACCAAGAAAAGGAGGAGGCAGCCCAGAGGAGTTGTGGGGTCTCTAGTCTTAGAGATATACAAAAGTTGCCTCATATGGTAACTGGCTCTAGGTGGCCCTGCCTGAGTGGGAAGGCTGGATCAAGTCACCTCCAGAAGTCCCTCTCAATTCCAAACATTCTGTGATTCGATAAATGCAGCAGCTGTAATTTTTTTTTCAGAAGATTACTTATTTGCAAGTTAGTAAAGCTAATTTAATAGAAATAGATTATTGTTGTCATTTTCAGGTGACATACAGCAGTAATTTTGCAAGTTTTGCTCCATATGTGTATATAGCAAGCAGAAAAGATGCAATCAAACATGGTATGAGAAAGACTTTTTCATTTATCGCTTGCTATTTATATTGAGCTATTTCAAAATTCCAACTTCAAGCTTAATATGTAAGGTATTTTAAATAATTGATAATGTATTTAAATAATTAATCACTGGAAAGATACTTTTTCAAAGAGAGGGTGCATCTATTTACATTCCATAGTGCTTGAGAAAAGATGGTGGTTGCCTTTGAATTCTAGAGTAATTGTCTCTGGTGGCATGCAGAGAAGGTTCACAAAAGTAAATAGCATTAAAAGGTGCCTCCTGCTGACTCAGTGTGAGTGAATAACATGGATCACCATGTCAGAAAAAGTTAAAATATATATATTAGGGCGCAGGGACTAGAGATGCACCTCTCCTCTTAGCCCACTGATGGAGCAAAGAATTACCCACTGGGGAGACAGAAGAACAGAAGCCTTGTCTCACTTTACTGCCCCCCATCCTCAGCTTGGACATGCTCGTGCTCAAAAATGCTTTTCTTGTGCTGAAGTTGATGGCAAAGAGCTCTCCAGGGGGACGTTATAGCTGTGATAGTCTTTGGGTTGCTCTGGGTTCCCTGGAGAGATGTAGCTGGGCGTTCACTGTCGGTGCCCAGATGAAAACAAAAAATGAAATTTCACTTTGCATGCAGGAAGGCTTTCGAATCTTGAAATCTGATTTCTCAGCAGGTAACCTCTGCAATATCAAAAGGATAAATAGGTTGGGGGTGTTTTAAGGCATAAGGGTTTGTGATGAGAGATTTGTTATCCTACACAATCACAGCATAGTGAAAATAATGCTTCTTAAAATCCAACCTACACTAGTTATTTATGCATTTATTTCTTCCATCCAAAAGAATGCATCTGATAAACTACCGCATTCACTGTAACTGAAGTAAAGATTGTCTTCAAATTCGTATTTCATTCAAGAAAATGAGGAAATAGAAGATCTGTGCCAGGCAGCTTTGGTTAAGTCAGACATTTGTGACCCTGCTACATTTACAATTTTCTATTGACACTCCACCATAGGATGAACAAATGCAGTCTGTGTGCAAAGCAACATTAAGCACAGAAATAAGTTTCCCCAGTTCAGGGCATGTATTAAGCACCCAAACCTTTTTATTACTTAATTGCTGGTTCCCTAAACACTTTTTGAGGAGCACACCCAAAGGTTTTCATTTTACCCATGATATGTGAAAACATAGAAATATTCTCCTTTAGACTAATTTTTATTCTTCTCTGTCAGTTTAGTTCTGGAGCTATTGGATTTGTCTATTTTCCTTATTGTTCACTATTTTCAGAAATAGATCTGAATTAATTCACATAAATAAAAGGGCTTTCAGACTGATTTTTACATGGGTTCCAAAAGTCACATACACAAAAATGTTTGTGCAAAGCAAAAGTACTGAAGACTGTTATTGTGCCATGCATTCTATAATATTTTCCTACTTTAGTGATGCTTCTCTTCTTTCACAAACCCTTATGGAGTGAATTTTCATTGAGAAATTGTTACAAATTCTAAGAAAGTATCTCATTTTTCACTTGTTCAGTTGTTTCAGATATTTGTGTTGCTCTTACGATGTTGAATGGTGGCTCTATCCTGAAGAGACATCAATCCAACACTCCTAAGAAGTATCAAAACTAATCCTGTCTTACTGGAAGTTTCTTTTACCACATTTCCCATAATTTGAAACATCCACTTCTGCATAATGGATACATGCTTGTGATTTACTGCAGCCTTAAAGATACAGTTGTATTGTGTAAGGAGTACACTGTCAGTTGTCTTAGCATCAGACATGTTTCAAATAAATATATGATTTGCTGTCTTTTATCGTGTGTTTTACAAGCAAGCTGAGGATGACTGCTTAAAAAGAATGATCAGCTGCATTTTTCATCTTAAATCAGCTGGGTTCCCTACAATGACAATAACGTCTGTGTTGAAAGTGTTGGACCTTGACTGTTGACCTGATACAAGGATAATAGGTATGTTTTTAATCATCACTTGTCTTCTCCAGATGAATAGACTCTAAACTGACGTGTCAATACTGTGTGTGATAAGGACAGAATTGACTCTACCTTTCTTTGTAGTCTTACACTCCTAACAAATGAACCACCTGATTTTGTCACTACTTTAGGCAGCAACTATATATTCTTTGTACATTCAAAGTACGAATTTAAATGTACTTCTGTCTATTAGAATTATTACAGTGGGAGCTTGGAAGTCTGATGAATTCTTGGTAATTGGGAAAGGAGGGAAACATTCTCAAACTCAGATGGGTGATGGAAGGAAACTTCCATGCCCTTTACCTATAAATATTTATGAAATTGTCTCAAAAGGAGAGGTGAGAGTGGGGGGAGAAAAAGGTCGTCATCATTTATATTATTATTTGAAGATTAGAATTATTTTTAAACTTGAAAAAGATAGCCCATTATGCCATACCCCAGCACTCATGCCCTTGTTGAAAACTAAATTAGGATGCAACACACAATTTCTGCAGGGCTCTGTTGGATGAAATTCACAACAGTCAAGAAACACCCTATAAATCCTGCCATTAAAGCCAGCTGGGATATATTAGAACAGCAGTTGTGAATGAGAATTCACCTTCAATAAGGATAAAAGAGGAATTGTCAGGATTGTCTACAGCGTGTCCCTATAAAAACCTAAACTTTTATGAAACCTCTCCACCCTGTCTCTTATCCATTCTCCATCTTGGTAATACTGAAGTACTGAAAAATTGGCAGTGTGGAAAAGAAAAAAAAAAAAAAACCTGGGGGTTGTAGAGAAGGGACAAAAACCCTAACGAACAAAATGGAAAGGGTCACACAGAAAAAAAACCAAAACAACTGCTCTGGACATTCTATCCCTATTCTGTATTTGATATTTTCCTGTTTAAACTTAATCAACGCCTCAATATGCTACAGCAAGTGAATTTGCCTAAACATAGATGTTGTCTATAAAGGCATGTCCCTATAAAACAAATAAATTCAAGTTGTTATTAGTTATTTCTAGATCAAAAATTTCAATGCTTTTGTGGTTTTCAATTGTGTAAAATGTGCTTGAAAGGAGACCAGTTTTTGTCAATGTGCATTTAAAAACAAATTTAAAGCTGGTTTACTGAGCCTCTAAGATCTACACATTTCAGCAGATGGTCTCTTGTGTGACATTTTTCCCAGGAGAGTCCAGGTGCATTCTACTATAGAGTATAGTATCAAATGAACAACTGCTTTCATGATTGAGTAAGTACTTTCTAAAAAGAAAGACTGCTTTTCTCACAGATCTGATCTGTGTTTGTGAAATATGACACTACTATCAATTTCAGAGCAGAGAAAAACCCACAGAAGCACACAAACTCAAACATGATAAATAGCAGGTCTTAATCCTAATCCTATTCCCAATCAGTAAAGCACTTCTGACCTGCAGTTGAACTGAGATTTTCAGTTGAGGCAGAAAACCCCATTTCCTCATTTCTATTATTTTCTTCTAGAGACAGGCTATTTAGAAGGGCTTTTCTACCACTCATGATAACCTACTATTGAGAAGCACAGGTTACAAATCTGTAAAAAAAGGAAATTTCAATGCCATATTGTGCCTTTTTGGAAAGGAGAGGGGATGTGTTTGGAGAGGTAAGGTGTAGCAATAAATGTCAATCAACAGTTCTGGCATAACTAGGAGAGAGGTGTTATAGAACTTCACTCTGTAGGTGGTGACCTGGGCTGTTTCCAGAACTTTTTCACAAGGGTGCGGATAGATGGATAGAGGATAGATAGATAGATAGATGATAGATAGATAGATAGATAGATAGATAGATAGATAGATAGATGTATATTAAAAGCTTGTCCTGACACACCTACTGTCAAACTTCCCAGGTAAGGAAGGTTCTAACTACCAAAAAAAAAAAAAAAAAAAAAACCAAACCAAACAAAAAACTGTGGACATAGCTACATTTCTGAAGAAGGTCCCCAGATTCACAGAGAGGGGTATTCTCAGTCTGCTGCAGGCACAGCATCTCTAACAACTGTGGGTGTGTGAAGGTGGAGTACGGGTTGGGCTGTGGATGCTCTGTTGTGACTGAAATAGCCAAGCAGATTGTCCTCAGTTACACAGGGAGCAGGTCTGCTGATTGGTGAGGGGAAGCACAGCCCAGAGCAACCTGAAAAGAGGGAAAGAAAAAATTGCCATCTGGAGACTGAGCAGCCTATCAGATAAGTGGAGAGCTATTGAGGAATAGGAGAGCTCTTGTAAAATTACCCCCCTTGGAAATCTGACTGAATAGCTAAATTCTTCCTTGCTTCTGTTCAGACATGCTGAGCAGTTAGAGGTTTTAGAGATCTACAAAAGGCTTGTTTCTTTTGTTCTTGGTTTGTTCCTTATGTTTAAACCAAACAATACTTAGCTTTGAAAAAGTTGATTAATCACAGCTGTTAAATACCATGTATTGAAGAAAGAAATACACCAAAGAACAGCTGAATAGTAGATTTCAAGGCAGAGTCTGACAAAATGGTTCTCAGAAAGATCAGAAAGGGTCAAAGATGTAGCTGGGGCAGCTGGTGAGCAACTAAAGCTTTTCAGGGGTATCCAAGTAAAACAAGGACTCTGGCTGGCAAAAAAAATCCAAATCATTTTCATTTTTCATAGTTCCATATCTTGGGGGGGTTGTGTGGTTTGTTTGTTTGTTTGTTTGTTTTTGGGGTTTTTTGTTTGGTTGGTTGGTTTTTTTGTTTTTAACGACAGAGGATTGTGTATGTTTGTGCTGTGCATCCAGCTGACTACATGAAAGATGTGTAATCATGTCCCTTCTCAAATTCAGGCAGAGGCTAAATGGGGCAGACTCAGAATGCACTCCAAATCAAACCATTACTCCACCTTGTTGTAAAAAGTCTACTGTAAATATGAAATATTTCCTAGACCTGAAGACACCACCAAGAGATGGTTTTGCTAGGCCAGTGAGTTCCTGGAACCATTTTTTTGGTGCTTTCTATTTTCTGAAAAAAAAATTGACCAACAGTTTCCGTCTGGGCCAAGCAGTGAACCTCACCAAGGAGGAGTCCTCTGAAGAAGACAAGCTGCTTCCCTGGGGAGCTGCGTGGGCAGACGGGAAGACCCTTATTTCTTCTAATGTAACTGTGATTTTGCACATCTGTGTGTGAATATGCAGAATCCAAAAGTTTGCATAATCTTTCAATGAGATTGAAAATAAGCTGCCTTGTCCTGAAATCTATTTTTAGGTACCATAAATACTATTTTCCTACATAAACAGTATGAAATCTCTTTGCTTAGAGATGACTTATAGTTATGTGCTGTAAATTGCCTTTCTATGATGATAAAGCAAGTTTGTAGCCATTGATGTAGTGCAGAAAATATTTTTTATTTTAAAAAATCTAAAATTATAAATGTTCTGGATTGACTTCATCCTTTTTATCTTTGATTTATTTGGAGAATGAAGTTATGAACTATGAACCTTTTAGCTAACTCTGATTTTGCCTCAGGAATTATTCTCAGGGATAACATAAATTAGTGTTATTGTATATTAGGCACAAATACAGCTCTCTCTATTTCAGCCCATTTAACTGTCATCCTTCACTACAAAAGAAAAGAAGATTGAGAATTTCTAGTTTTTACCCACTGCTTCTTCAGTCAATTTTGCTTTTCTTGTTGTCCACAATGCTTGCTCTCAAATCAGTGATTGTGTTGATTTATTGACAAACCACAGTTTACAGTAAATGTCATCCTAGGGTAACATTATCTGAAGCAGAGGTACGGAGTGACTGAGTAGGAGTTGTCACAATGGATTATTCATACCATACTTTCCAAAACCTGTGTGCATCTCAAAAAAGACTAAACCAACGAGGAAGATTTAAATTTTTTTTTCCAGATATTTATTAGCTATCATCTAGCCTCCAAAGAAGGAAATTAGACAGGCTAGTTACATTGTAAAGTAATATTTCATTGCACAGACTGTCTTCAGGATTAGACAAGCATAAAGGTGATCTTCACAATTGTTCTTTTTAACCTATATTCTATCCGAATCTGTCTTTGCATGTGCTTGTGCAATTTTATTCTACTATCTTTGCTTGATAATTGAAACAGCTAATGTGGATTAGGTCCTGCTTTCGCTCGAGTCCGAATAGTCATACCAGCTCCAATCTGCCTAAGTTTCAAATTTCCAGGTATTACTTTCAAATATTGACACATTTATACACCCTTGCAAACAAGGAAGTGAAAGAGTTCCTTAACCCTTAGCATGATTGCTTTTCTTTATCCCTAAAAAAAAAAAACTTATGCCTAATAATTGGATTTTTGCTCTTCAGCTGTTTCTTGACTGCTTTTAGCTACAGATGCATCAGAGTGAGAGTGCAGCATGAGCTTGTTTTGTAAACCAAGCAACCTTTCTTCTAACCATGGCAGTTATATGAGAGGAATTTTAAACAAAAGCATTTCCAGCAGCTAGATAAGCAAGTGTCTTGCTGAGAAAGATGGAAGGCTAATGGTAATTCTTCTGCCAGAAAGCATTGGAAAATAAGAGCTGTCATCTAGAAAATGACAAAGCCATTTCTAGTCCCTGCAGACTAGCACTCTATCTTTTGCAGAACAAATATGCTGTTAAAGGTGTTGGCCTGAAAACCAAACACAGAAAAATGTCACACTGGTATCACAGTGATACTATTAATCTGAGTTTGAAATGTATTATAATGACTAAATTGTTTGCATTAGGAGTGAGCCTTCCCGGAAACTCTCTACTTAAAGAGATAAACAAAACACAAATTGCCATAAACAAAAACCTTCTTTTCCAAGGAGCTTGTGAACAAAAGCATTTCTAAGGTGTCTTAGAGTGGGTGAAGAATCTTGACCTGGTGTTGATTAGATCAGTGGCAGAACCAGAGATAAAGCATAAATTTATCCAGTTCCCCATCTCCTGACGTGTTCACTTGACCACAGAGGCTGATAAGTGATGACAGTCACACGCAAAATTGTTTGAAATATCCTCTCTATTTCTTCTGAATCTTTCTCTAGTACAGCTTTTTACCCCCAAAAGTCTGTATGTTTCTGAGTGGGTAAGATTTTACCACTGCCCTTCTAACAGTACTTTTTTTCCTCTCTCATTTGCCTGCTAATCTGGTTATTAAACAGAATGTTGTATGTATCCAGTCTAAGAGATCAGCTGCCTATGTAGTTTTTTTTTTTTAAGTGATTCTCTTGCTCCTTCCTCCCATCTTTTGGTCAAAAATATAGTTTCTATCTGATTACATCTGGCTTCTGCTCAACCTTTTGTACAGGGCTGATTTAGATTTTCCAGTTCAGTCACAGCAGGAAAGATAAACCCTGAACCACATGATGATGTTGGCAGTGTCAGACAGTGGAAATGAAGTCTCCAGGGGATACCAATTGACATTTCAACACTTCGCCTGCCAAAGAACAGGCTTGCACACATTAAAAAAAAAAAAAAAAAAGTTACAGAACGGAAAAAAAAACCCCATTAAAAGTCTTGAAAGTGGAAAGCACATTTATGTGTCTTTACACAGCAGATGGGTACTGACCTTATATACTTCCTGCCCTCCAAAAATATACCACTCTAATTTCCTAGGAGCTATAAGTCAGATATACTTTAAGTGTAAAGCTATATTTAAATAGGGACTACGATTATTTTTTTCTAGGAATTATCAGGATTCAGAGCTCCCTTACAAATTTAGTTCTACAATGAGCTTTATATTGCAGTAGGCTGACATTTTTTTCTACATTACACCCAACTTTTACCACCACAGCTTGATGGCCTCTGTTAGCTCTAATTCTCACAAGCAGCAAAAAAGAGTCTTCCTGAATGTTTATGACAGAGGCTTTTTCTCATCTGTCTCCTGCATTTTAATTTTTCTTCAGGCTTTAAGTCACATTTCTTTTTTTCCAATTAGAAATAGAAAAAAGTGTGAGAAAACAGAAGAGCATATTCAAATAATATTAAAACCTCTGTTTGATTTCTCCCACCCCCTTTTCTCTTTCTTCTTTCTTTTCAATGACATTTCCTATGATGAGCGCTCAGAAAGAATAGCTATTGCCTCTCTTGTCAGTTTTGTTTTGTCAGCTCTGAATGCTGGGTCTTGCTTTGCCATTTTCAAGGTCTCTTTCAATCCCTTGAACACAGCTGGTGCTTCAATCAAGAGCTCACACCGTGAAGAAGCTGGCAGTTGATCCCTAACCAACTATGTGGAAGATACATAATATATTTCACAGTACACAGTGGAATATCCTTTTCATTTCATCATTGAGAGAGTCTGCTTCACTCAGGAGTTCTTCTATACAAAAATATTAATAATGTCCCATTCTCCTCAGGGATGTGAACATTTGAGCGTTGAACTTCAGTGACCCCTGCTTGTCAGGTTGATGTGATTTTAACAAATTCAGTAAAGGAAGCCCTTTTGAGCCTCAGTTTATGGTTTTGTTAACTTTACATTTGAGAACGGATTTTTTTAATCACCTCTTGGAAGAAGTTGTGGGAATTGAAGGCTGTGAAGAAAACCTATGGATACCCAAACATCACAGAATCGTATGATCGAACTGTGCTGTAGAAGTAATGGTAAAAGAAATTAACAATCTCAACTTTGTTTTTATTAATCATATTTCAATTATCAAAAACACAACTGAAAACTCTTGGTTTAGCTTTTGTTATTTGTTTACACTCTTTAGTGTGTTAGTTGATGCAGTTAGAAATTTTCACAGACAATCCCCACCAGTCAAAGCAGGGACTGTAATGTAAGTGCAAAACTAGGAATGTTGTGAGAATTTTTGCATCAAATCCTCCCTCCAGAGGGTAAAAATCAGCAGTCAGTGAAGCATGATGAGCAGGACCCAGCAAGCATCCTTTTGTACAAGGATGGCTCCTGAACCAGTACCTTTTGCAAACCATTGTTTTGATCATGGAAGAAGGGATTGGGAAGGGCAGTTGTGTGCACAGTAAAGCTGGCAACAGTTCTCTCTCTTCTTCTAAGCTAGAGAGGATCCCTGTGTTATCCTGCTTGTTGTTAGCCTGGTCCTGCAAAACACGTGATTCTCTGAGATGATTGAGAGTCTTTAGTTCCTATTAGCCTTGTTGAACCTTTATTGCTTAGCACTCAAGCAAGAGAATTCATTCAGCTCTGTTTTCTTCTTATGCAGTGAGTTTAAGGAGTTTCACTAAGCACTTTCTTTCTTGATTTGCACGTATAATCAAAAGCGATGCGCTTGTTAGCATATCTCCTTTTAAAATGTGCCCACTTTAAAGTAAGTTGGAGTATGTTAGAAATGCTCCTAAAAGAGAAACATTCACAGTCTTTTTACATAGGGTATAAGTATTCATTGTTATAATTCTTTATTTTAGAATAGGGGAAAATAAAGACACTGGGGGCTCTTAGGATTTAAAAGAATATATTAAAACAAAAAAAAATCCATCTAAGTGTGAAAAATCTGAAGCCTGGTTAGGAATGAATTTGGGGAACACTCTATTTTTGCTTCAAACACAGAAAACCTGCCAGATGGGGTCCATTTTCTGCAATGTCCAACATTCTGCAATGTACAACATTTACAGAGAACAGGTTACTTTAGTGGTTTGATGTGCTTGTGGAACACTTTCTTCTTTGATTTTTTTCCTCCATTTCTCCACTCCCTTGTTCCCCTTCGTGAAATGACAACCGTGGCTAGTTTAGCAAGTTCAGATGTCAGTGTGGGTTTCCTTTACTACGAAGGAGAAATGCCACTGTTAGCAACTGATCTAAAAAGAGGCACACTGGCTTGATAGCTGAAAGCTGTTCAAGATGTTCTTGGGCTTTTCTCTTTCTTCTTCAGCTCTTCAGTATAATCCTACCTTGTCTGGGGAAAGGCTTCTCTTCTTATCTTAACATCCTGATGCTCATTTCAAGTAAATTGCTTTTCTCTTGGACAATTCTGTTTTTAAATTTTCCCAGTATACTTGTTCCGATATTAGTTCAACATTAGGTGAAACATTCTGCACTCATGTTACACAGGCTTAATATCAGCACTCTGGACAACATTTGTAAGGGTAAGATGCACTATCACTATAGTGGGATTTGGTCAGTCTGGGAATGCTTTCAATAAAGCTAATGAATTGACATGAATAATTTTGCAATTACTTGACCTGAGGGAAGACAGTTCCCATCTTTAATTTCTCTAATTTTATTTTGAACATAACAACTCACCTTGTGTATTCAGTTATGTGTTTAATTAATACAGAAATTATACACTATGTATATTTAAACAATTTGATATATTTGCATGAAACAAGTATTTTGGTTGTTAAAGAAATTTGTGGTGAATCATAATAAAATAAGATAAATGGTCCATTTTTTCTAAATCTGTACACACAGCTGAGACAAATGGAAAATTCTGACTGAGTAGGAATTGCTGATGTCTCATTTCTAGCCATTTTAAACTTTGATTTTTAAACAGCCAATAGCTGAAACACCTTATCTTAAAAATAATAGCTTTCCTAAGAATTTAATTAGGTCATCTACAGGGGTTATCTTCGGCACTCTGAAATTAGCTTTGTTGCAGACACTTGGGAGGACAATTAGGCTCCATCTTATTAGCACTGAAGGTTAAAACTCCAGTACTGTCTTGTATCAGGACGTAATCTTTCATGCTTCACAGCTTTAGTTCTCAGAATGAGTTGCACTGGGAACTGTAAGGGGGGAACTGAAAAGGGCAGACCTGAAACAGATAAATAAATATCCAGTTTAAGGAAGAGCCCACAGACTTTTTATTAAATGAACTTAATAAATATGACTCAGAAGAAGAAACAAAGTTGGCAGGAATTGGTGAGCTACACTTAGATCCACCAAATTCTCTTAATCCAATTCTTAAAATTATGTTCAAAGAACAGGGTACTTATGTGACTTTGAAGTGCATCCTCTTTTTTTTCTTTTATTTTTTTCTTTTTTTGTGGAGGAACGTTAACTGTAAATTGCATTTAGCATTCATGTGATAATCAGATATGTTTGCTCAGTTTGATTGGGAAATACCATGCTTTGACAGCTGTACTGATATTAAGCATAAAAGTCATGACAATGAGTTTGTGCTCACGTGGTAACTATGGAAAAAATATCTCATAATGCCTACTTTAAAATACACACTCTATTAAGCAGTTGTTGAACACTGCCTTCTTTCTAGATTTAACGTAATCAATTATTCGTAAAGATATTTACTTCAGGGAAATAACTATTTCATGAAGCTGCATTTTTCCTTGATAAAAAGAAGTAGTATCTTGCTTGCTGGCTATGCACAGCCTTTTCATAGCAAGCCTTCCCATGTGCATTGTGCAATAACAAGTAAAATGACCCTCCAGGGTCATGGGATAACACTCATGCTTTGCTGCCAGCTTTTTTTTTTTTTCCTTTTTTTTTAGTTGCACCTGCTGTGTGGTTCTCTATATAAATAGGGACTGCTTGCAGCAAATCACAGATGTTTTACACACTGGAAAAATGGGCAGGAAGCAATCACTATAGGAAAGGCAGAAGCAGTGAGGAGGACAAAGGAGGAAAGAAAACCAACTCTGCTTTACATTTTCATGGCATTTTCTTTCTTAGCAATGATCAGGCACTTTGCTGCTGTTAGTTTTTAGTTAAAAACTTGCTTAGCACGTGCAGAATGACTTTGCAGTTATACTCTTTCTTCATGAATCTAGACAATCAGTAATTGGAGATGGGGGAAGCAGGCAGTGCTTGTTTGGTTTTCTTCTTAATCTAGAAGTAAATAAAAAGCACAATAATACAATGAAATTTGCTTATATTTCTACTTGTTTTATGGTCCTTAAACATTGTCTTCAAGTTTTATCTGATTTAATTATATATGTGTAGAATTTAAAAGTACAACAGGCTGCAGAAATTTATTTGAAAGGCAACTAACACCCTTGTTGAGAAAGAGAAAATATTTTGTGAGATTCCTTTTCAGAAATTTATGTTGCTTTTATTTTGTGTAAAATCTCTTCTCCATACAAATGTTCTTCCATACAAATGCAGTGTATTTCACCTTTGGATATGGGAGGGTACTGAATAACAGCTCCAAGACTAGAAGGAGAATGAAAGCTTGCATTAAAAAAAAAAGGATTTAAAAAATGTTGGCATTTATGATGTACTGAAAACTCCAGTCATGTGGATATATCTTCTGATTGTAGGACAGAACTCCCCATCAAATAGTTTTTCCATTGATCATGGATCTTACTAGCTTTATTGACTTTGTTGATTAATTCCAGACACTGATAACTATGAAAAGAAAATCAAACACAACAGAAATAACACATAAAACCAGCTTTATTTGTGGGTGGGTTTTGTTTGTTATGAGTAGCTGCTTATTTATTTGTTTGTAGGTTGGCTTTTTTACTTCGTATTCTAAACTTTGCATTGTCTTTCAGAACTACTGAACCATAAATTCTCTGAGTCTTTGCAGAGGGCATGTCCTATTTACATGGGGATCCTGTGCCTTGGTCGAGCCATCAGGACACATTCCAAACACAGACATTGTCTCAGGAGGCACCCCAGAAGGCTGTGAGTGCAAGGCTGTGACTCTAACCACCTCACAGCAGTGAACTCATGGATAGGTCTGGAGGATCATTGCCTCTGGGATGACTGTTTCAGTAAGTTTTCACCGGGAATGTCTTGTGACAGCACAAATCGCTGTTTGCTTGGAAGCAGCTGAAGAGAAAACACAAACTTCAGAACGTTTCAAGGATTTGGACATATAATCAGGTTATCTCAGGGCTGGTAGAGAAAACATACCAGAAGTACCTAATCTCAGGTTCCCAAAGAATAAAGATCTGGGAGATGGGTTTACTTCAGTTTTTTCCCCTACACTGTTTACCATTTAGTATTTTGTAACTCTTCTCTGACTGTTGTATATTCCTATGGCAAAGATTAAGAAAGTGTTTTGCCTTAAGAAGGCCCTGAGGCAATATATGCTTTTCTTTTCCTTTGTCATGTCAGACATCAAACTATAATGTGTCTACTTGGCAGGCAGGACTGTTGCATTGTGCAAGGTAAGAGCATCATGGCTGGATAAAGTTAAGCAATTTTTGGAAAAAAGAATATGGAAAAAAACCAAAAAAATATGGAAAAAGTTGTCACTCTGTTTAACTTTCAGTGTGGTTTTGCACAGTTAGACATATTCTACCACTCATTCCAGAGGACTGTTCACCAGAAAATCTAATATCTAACATGTTCCAGCTGTGTATAATGCTGTCTCAGATTTTTCTTCATCCAGATCATGCATTGCTGATTTCGTTCAAGGCAAAACTGGGAGCTGGGTGCTTTGTACAGCAATAGATAACTATCTTCTGCAGACTGATCTAATTGACTGGCTGGCTATAGGGGCTTATGACAGCTGTGGTAAAATGAGTTTCTTTTCTCTGGAATGAGCAGCTTGAAAGGGCAAATCTGTGTAATGGCCACTCAAGGGTCATCCCTAATCTACCAGGTGAGATGTGGCCTCCCTTCTCCAGGACCAGCTAACAATGGCCTTTCCATGACACCATTCATTAGCCCTTTCACCAGCAATGTATTGGTACATGCAGGGTTTGTGGGCATAACTTGCTGAGAATGAAGATTACTACTAACCATGAAGCAAAAATAAATATCTCTGTGAAGCAAATCTCAACCATCCTATTGTAGAGAATATGTACCTTTCACATTGTCTGTTTTCTCCCTTCTCAGAATTCTCCCTGGTTTTCTTCAGCAAAAACAAATCAGATTTCATCAATTTTCTGAGAACTGAGTTAGTACACAGTTCTCTGTATTTGGAGAAAGTACTGAAAACACAAGGGCAAAATCAGAAAGCACTTTGCTCCAAGTAGCTGAGATGATGGCATTGAAAAATTCTTCTGGGAAGGAGGTTTCAGGGAAGTAAATGAAAATGTAACATCTTCAGCTGCTTTCAGTAGAGTACTCTCATAAAAGAAAATTACTGACTGTGCCTGTACAACTTGCTACATTTCCAAGAATACACACTCAAACCAGTTGAAAGCTCTTCTCTAAGGTTAAGGAGGCAGATGACTGTCTTCTTACTGACTTGCATAACTCTGGCATTTAACAACACATGTAATAATGAAATAAAACTTCTTCAGCCTCAACAGCGTATCTGTCAATATTTACCTGTTTGAACAGTCACATTGGTTTCAGGTTAATGAAGGAGAGGGAGTAATACCATTTTGAACTAAGAGTCCTGTAAGGAAGAGGCCTTAAATTTGTACAGCCTGCTCTAAACCTTTAGCTTCATACAGACGATGCACGTCTTTATCATACCCTTTAAAATTGCTAAACTTGGGTAGGGATTGCTTATAAAATGTATATCAGAAATACTGAATTATGCCTTGTTTGAGACTGTAAAATTTTTTATTTTAGCGTGGGAAAAGTACAACCATGCTTTGATTAAAGATACTATTTGTTAATCTTGCATTTCTGTGAAATTTGATGTCGCAGCTGAGGGTTTTTTTCCTTTATACACTTTCTATGCACCTTTTCATTTAGTATGACTTGCCAATTTGTTTCCCAACATTACATAAGATTTTTAATAAAAGTAAATAAAAGATTTTCATTCTTATCAATTTTAAGTGAGAATGAACTGGTTTTGGGTGCTAAGAAGTGACAAAGGGTGGTTTTGTCAGGCTGTGTCTGCACAACTGAAAGCAGGCAGAAAAGAACTCTCTCCAAACCAACTAGACCTGAACTTGGTCCAGACTAGAAGCTGTGTAACCACATTAGCATGGCTCTGAGCCCAAGCTAATAAGCCCTACTAAGAGGCAGTAAAGCAGTTACACAGTTTTTAGATCAGAGCTGGCTCGCCTCCAGCTGTCTTGGAGTGAAACCAGGATGATCTCAGGTTTGTCAGGAAAAGGCAGCATAGACAGAAACAAGCAGGCTTAACCTGCTCTCTACATTTGGCTTAAGGTAAGAAAGAAGTATGGAGCAGGCATGTGTGAGAACAGTGTAGTTTAGGTAGAGATTTAGGGTAGGAAATAAAACACTGCTTGTACAGTTAATATTTACATAGTTACTGTTCTTTCAACTTGTTCCATTAACAGATCAGTTTGGCAGATGGTTTTTACATAACATTTGAAGGAAGGGCACAAAGGATATGCTCATAAGACTTAGGCAAAGTTAGAAAAAACCCATGTTGTTGGTCTTTCATTTTGTTTTGTCATGTATATAAAATACTTATTTTTTATTTTTTAGCTTGGTTCAAAGCCACTCTGCTTCATTGTCTCTTGTCACTTTTTCTGAATGTCAGAATTCATTCCCATATTAAATGCATCTATTTTTGAGGTGAGATTTTGGGAAGAGTTTCTTTTAGTTTCATAAAATAACTTTTTGTGAGCTTGCTTGCTTTCTTGACTTTTTTTTTTTTTTCCTATCTGGTAGAGAGACTCAATTTCCTGAGGCTTTGTTCTCTTTTGACATTGTTGGTGTGGAGTGGTGGGAGAGAGAGTCATCAGATCTATAATGCCCTAAGTCTTGTGAGCATAATTATGAGTATTCCACCTCTAGACACTTGAATGAAGATGTAGTGTTATTCAGATGGCCACAGGACGGTTTTGGAAAGACTGGTCCTCTAGAAGGGTACCAGAAGAGCAGAGAATCGGGTTCCTGTGTTTGTCTATCACCTACTGTGACTTATAATGTATTTCAATTTAAGTCCTATTTGGTCTTCTATAAAGCAAACTCTTTAATAACTTGTTCTTTACTTAAATCACATTAACAATATACCCCTAAAAGTATTCTCCTGAGTAGTCCCATTTTTAAAAAAATGACAGTTTCTCTATAGAGAGGAAAGAGCATTTGAAATAATGTTGGGTATTTTGCCAAGTCTGTCAAAAGTGTAACACTTCCACTTTCTCAGCTCTGTCTCATTAAAATTGTATTCTAATTCTGTCTCAACTTGGTCTCTTTGCTTCGTAAGTCATTGCCTGCTCATTACTTGTAGTGTGAGAGATGAAATTTATTCAAACCTGATAGCAGGGATAAAGAATTGAAAGGCAGGCAGCTGGGAGAAATGAAATTAGCTTATTCTAATGCTTTTTTGACAGGATTTTTTTCATTGCTATGGGTTACTATAAGTGTCAGTTTGGATTTGTGGTACTGTCTTTGTCAGGTTTGTGGGGGATTTTTTAAAACAGTCTTAACTGCTAAACTATGCTTGCCTTTGTCACATCCATTGAAATAATGTTCTGTGTCTGTGTTGATAATATGGTCCAATATTACTTGCTACAGTAGCCTGTAATTGCTTTATCATTACAGTTGTCTAACAAAGATTAAATATTTGCAATTGTTTTATAGTGGATTCTTCAGCCCAGTATTTAGATAAATAGGATACATTCAGAAAGGTCTGGAAAAATGATAGACAATGAAATCTAACTTACATGCAATTTAATGTGGAATACAGGGGGGAGCTGAGTTTTCTAATCCAAATATTTTTTTTTCAAGCTTCAAATGTCAAAAGAATACACCTAGGAATTTCTAATTTTGAATATAGAAGAGTATTAGAAGCAAATTGACTTAAAGCACAGCACTTTTCCATTATAAGATTGAGTTGTTAAGAAATTATATGGTCTAATTACTGAACTTGATATTTTTGACTACTTGGATTATGAACAGATATTGTCATTAACTAGCTAATTAAATTGACTGCAATAACAAGCCATAATTTAGAAATATGTTCTAAATTAGTTTTTATATGGAAGCAAAGTCTTTGTTGATCTGGGCATGTGATTAATGTCAAGTGTCATGAATTAGCTCAGGGATCTCTGGTGCAGGAAGGGCATCATAAAGAGAAGTATCTGTGTATTTGACAGAAATAGATGCAGTCAGAAGAGCGATTTATATTTGAATAAAAATTTGAATTAGAAACTGTTAATAAGCATGCATTCATGTATTTTCTGGAAGCATACAACATAATGACTCAGTACAGAGTGAATTATATTCTTCTCTCTAAGGGCAGAACATGATTTCAACCACAATGCAGCTGATTCTCTTACCCCAGAATCTTTGTGCTTATGTTATTTTAATATTGTGCTACTCAGAAAAAAAAAAAGCATAGGATTCTTAAGGTTTGTGAACTTACATACTATAAACATCTTTAAGAAGTTGGCTGTTAATATCTAAAATGACCTGTTAATTCGGCATTGTGTCTTAAAAGCTTTCAAGAATATAAACATGGAATTCCCTACATATTGCATTTGGATTTGCAGTTCTGTCTTTGTAAAGTTGGTTTATTGTTACTTTCAAATGCACATGAACTTTAATGTTAAAATGTACTTTCCTCTAGCACATTATTTGGAGTAATGTTCAATATCTGTGTTCCAAACGTTCATAGGAGCACCCAAAATGTTCTTCCAAGTGGAGCATCTTGATCTGGATGCTCTGCAGAAAATATATTCTACAGCACCTGCAAGCTAGATCAGTAAGTGTGGGGGTCTTTATTCTGTATTCCTTTACTTTCCTGTACAATATTCATGGCATACTACTTCTGGAATTCTTATTTCCTGTTTAGATGTAAGATTCTTTAGACAAAATTATTTACACAGGGAAGTAATTGTAAAAGCACAAAGTTGCAGTCATTATAGAGGAGAAGAGAATTGTTATAGATCTTTGGGGAGAAATACATTATAGATGTTCCAGTATAATAAGTCACCTGAACTGATTTCTAAACAATATTTGACACCAATGAGATAACAGGAGATGAATCTCAGAGGATTGATGAACCCAGTCTGCAGCAGTCCAAGCATTACCATTCTCAGTAATCTCATCTAGGCATGGAAAAAAATGTCAGCTCAGGTATCAGTCCTCCTTTTAGTAATAAAATCCTGTAGAGAGACAAGGATGTTAGAACTAGATTTTCTTTTTTAGTCACTTATCTTTGTAGAAATGGAGAGGGCCTTGGGAGTTTAAAATTTCTAGAGTCAATTAAGGCAGGGATTGATAGGCAGCTGTAAGCTTTCTCTTTCAAAGATCACCTTAAAATATTTTAAACAGAAAAATTATGATTCTGAACATCATTTTATATTATGTAGCTGTGTATGCTCACAATCACGTACAATAATTCAGGCAGTGAATTATAAAGGTAATCTCACTTATCTTGCACTGATACATAAGAACCAGATTTTACATTTATGATTCAAATAAAAACTCAGTGAATAATTGATTCTTCAATTT
Source organism: Muscicapa striata striata (assembly GCA_030060385.1). Taxonomy (NCBI): domain Eukaryota; kingdom Metazoa; phylum Chordata; class Aves; order Passeriformes; family Muscicapidae; genus Muscicapa; species Muscicapa striata. The sequence continues at coordinate 2,153,072 of JAREIS010000076.1, read as the reverse complement.
GATAATGAAAAAACAAAACACATATACCTAGTGTTAACTAAAAAGGAAGCAACTTTTTGTAGGAAACAATTTGCTGAAAAAATGTTTGAGTTGAAAAAAATCGTTCTGTGGCATGGAAGCAAATCTCACAGCTATCAGAGTAGACTACATATTGACCCTTGTGCTTCTTGAGACAAATAGACTACATACTCTCCACAATGGTTCTTGCATATTCCCACTAGGAAGCTGCAGCTCCATCACTAAGTGGGGTTTTTATAATATATCAGCCAACTTGAGGGATGGCTGGTGCACAAAATGCAAATAAAAGACTTCTATTTAAGAAGGAGAACATTGAGACAATAATTAATTTGAAGAACTTGCAAAGCTTTAGAACAAATTCTAGAGGAAGGAATAGATGGAGGGAGAAAAGTAAGAGAGAAGTAAATTCAGTTGGCATTTTTAAGCTACTTCCTGCTGTATTAACTGTCTCTGTTTAGAAAATTATATGTATTACCAAAGGATGGATAATCTTACCTATCATGACTATTAGTTTGTCAAGATGAAATAGTCGTCCAATACAAATATGAGCAAGAGCTTCAAACAGATTGATAAATTTGAAAGGAAGGAACCAAGGAAGAGGATATAGCACAATGATAGCTGGTTGAATTTAATGACCTAGAGGAGATAACCTCCTATTCACGTGTTCCTAAGTAGAATGATTTGAAAGAAATTCTAAAGAGGTCTCTAACAAACTCTTGGAGAGTTTCATGAGTATTCATGGGCCCTGAATTTTTCAGAGTACTTATTCAGAGTAGCATTTGTGAACAGGGGAGAATAGCACAAGGCAAGTTCTTAAAGAAACTATGGGGAATTAAACAAGAGCAATACAAAGTACCAGTAAAATAGCTGGACAGTAGCAAGGGATTTCATGTCTGAATTGCTTTAGTATTACATGTATGGGTACGTGTTCTTCTGACAAAGTAACTCCAAATGCTTCTTGAACCTTGAGCACAATATCATGGTACTATGCCCTAATTGAGAGAGAGGGGAATGACAATTGTTTGTGATTGTGAACAGCTATATAAATTGCAAACAGAAATCAGTTGAGGTACAAATATACCAGAAACTTCAGGAAGATGTATTACAGATTATTGTCAGAAAATTGGACAACTGTTTGCTAAAATAGTTAACAAAGAAACTTTTCAACATGAAATCATATTTCAGTTTTAATGCAGAAGATAGAATTCTCACGTGGCTAGGAACCAACAGCTTTTTGGTCACATTTTTAAAGCTACCTATCCAACTGAAGTGCCAAATGATTTTTTCTTTTTCCATGATCAAACCTGATCCAGGTTTTCAGAATTAAACAGAAAAACCCACGAGGATTGTTCATTTTGAGCAGGCCTGGATGGTACAAGTGAAGCTTTTGAAATTATTCAAAATAAACACTTCATAGAGAACAATGAGTATTTTAGACTATCCATAAATCAAGTTCAAGATATTTGAACTGAAGAGGAAAAGTTACTTCATACCAAATGACTCCTTACATATATTTTTATACAGTTACTTGAGTAGGCATGAAATAACATTTTCAATCACAATCAACTCCTCATGGAATACCAGGTGAATTGTTTAATGCAACATTAATAAATGCCTCCATTTTGCCATTATTCTTGTTATTTCAGTTCAAATACACAACACCAGGTTGTACTCAATACAGAGACTATAAATTCAGGAAAGCAGCAGTAGGGTCAAATTCAAAGATCTCCTCCCAACATTACTTACTGTGACAATATTTTTCCTCAAAGTTTTTGGTGGCATTACCCACCCATCTGATTCTGAGCAGAAAAGTTCCACACACTGCTAGTGAAATGACTTTACTTGAATGTTGCTATCTGCAGAGCAATCAAGACTTAATATAAAAAGCTTCTTGAACATTAGCTTTTTTTTTTTTTTTTTTTTAGAATTTCTTTCTAGTGAATTAAAACAGAAGAAGTGCCATTAAAGACCTGCAGCTAAAAGCCATACATCTGGTTCTATAGTAAGATGGTAGGGCATCTTCATGTTTTGCACCAAACCAAAGGAGAGATGCATTGCTTATGGATCCTACCTGATCTTCTTGAAATTTAACTGGGGCCGTTCCCAAGTTTTCTTCAACAGCTAGTAGTAGGATTCTGCTAGCAATCTGCAACTCATTATTGTCCAGCCCATGGGCTCAGCAGTCAACACCTCACAAGGAATGTCTTCTAAGGACCTTTTGTACAATCTGACCATAGTTTTAATGCAAGCGCACTGACCCCTACAGCCTTCTTGAGGACAGTTGGCTGATTTCTACTTGTGCCAATGATGTTGTGCATGTTTGCCCTCTCACTGACCATGTACCACAGGAAGAGCAATGGAAACAGGTTTCGGGTGACTGAGTAGCTGAGCAGCTGCTCAGATCACTGTGACAAAATTTGGTCTAAAACAAAGAAGTGCTTCTGCAAGCAGAAGGATATTCTAAGCCATAAGCTGTAATTATTGATAGCCCTGTGCATGAAGGAAAATATCCTATCATCTGTCAGGGGAGTGAGGTGTCACCACTGCCACCCTCTCCCATCTCACCTGTGTCCTTTAAATGGACTGCATAACTTTGTGATTGGGGAGTCATATTTGGTTTCAGAAGGGAAAGAAAAAGAACAAGGGTACAGATTCTCATTTTACCGTATAACTTAGGGATAACCTTCAAGGTCCCAACCTTGTTCTATTACTCAGAGAAGTGAAGACACTACATTTCATGCCTGTGCCACAGGCAACACCTGTTTCTAGAAAGGTTTGATCCCTCAGTACTTTTTCCTGTTGCTTGAGGAAATGCTAATCTCTTGCCTTTGCTGAAATATATGCCCTCAATCTTCTGGACATCTTGAGAAGGACAATTCACCTCTCCTCTGAAACAATGTGGCTAATGTTATCTTGGCTTTTCTGACCTCTTCTCAGTTCATCTTGACTAAATGGGCTTATATAGTATTGGTTGCTTGCATATTTTCCAAAGGTTTTTGTAGGTGTAAATCTTGCCACAATGCCCCAGCCAAACCTCATTCATCTGGAACGTCAGCCACACGTTTGCTCTAGCTGTCATTCTGTCACTCGAGTCAGCATCTGCTGTTGCACTTAAAGGCCCCCAGCAACAAGCTGCTGCTCTAGCTGCTGAGGAGGTAGCCAAGCCTTCTCACTCTTCCTCCCTGTGTCCTTCTGCTAGCTCCTTTGCTCCTGTTCTGCAATTCAGTGTAGCAGTATAGCAAGACATGTGGAGGAGCTGCCGTTGTCAGCCCCGTGTTTTGTTCCTCATTCTGTCTCTGACTTGGAACACGATCTCTGTGCCTCAGTTTTTACAGAGCATTTTACAACATCCTTTGAGATCTACAGATGCAACAGATTACGCGGATACAACCTAGAAATTCTATGTTTTCAATTAAGATATAAATGACAGACATGCATTCTAAAATTATTTCTGGAAACCCTTATAAAATATCTTTGGAATGTAATTTGTGACCCTGTGAAAACTGACACTTGGTTTAAAAAGCAGCTTTTGCTTTTGTCTCTTTAAGCGAAACCCTTTGTGTTGACGCATAGTTATTTAGGGAAGTAAATGCAACTTTGTACTATCTAAGCTAATGGAGCTTTAACATGAGGAGAAAGAATTATAGCACGTCGGGAATTTTGGTAGGAGCAGAGATACAAAGAAGTTGCCACATTTGCTTAAAGCGTGGTTATAAGTCTGGTTTGCAAAAAGACAAAAGGGTGGGACTGGATGGTTACTTTATGAATGTGGATGTAACAGAGAGAGCTCATTGGTTTCGTAGGTCTGTGTTAGATTCCCACAGCCCTGAACAAACAGCTCTCAGCTTTATATTTTCTAAGCTTTTGTCTTCCCACTTTGGAATTCTGACTACGGGCACATTACCAAGCCAACTGGATTCACTACAAAGCTCCAGTGTAGCTCTTTTTATCACAAAGATCAAGACAACAATTGTGTGCATACAAGAAAAGAACAACTAAAACCATCAAGCAAACATTAAAAGAACAATTCTAGAGATAGTTGCCTTTGAACTGCAATAATGGGCAACATTCAGTCCTGAGATTTGGATTCAGAGTTAAAGGAATTCATTACTAACTGCCTCTCCTTGTAATTATCCAAGCTGCTGGCAACATATATTTTCAGCAGCATTAATTTTGCGCAATGTAATATTTTGTAGTTGTGCTGAACCCCACACAAAGGCAGCATTGTAAATCTGCTTTATGGAGTTAGTTTTGTTTATTATAGAGTTCGTATATGAAAAAGGAAGAAATCTAAATTTTGTGTTGGCTTCTCCCCAAACCACAGAAAATGGAGTATTGTTTTACAAGAGCTTGTTCTGAAATATCACTTCCCAACTGTAAAAGAAGCATGGTGTATTTGCAGATGCATTCCACAAGCATGCTGAATGTCCAGCTGCAAAAATATAGTAGGAGCTGACCCTTTATTTTTTTCTTTCCAGAATAGCCATTCCACAGTTTTGGGAGAGCTGAGGAATGTGGGGAGATAACAACAATTTTAAAATAGATGTCTCATTTTGCAATGCCCCAAAAGTAACTTGACTTGAAATCTGCCAGACACCAGTAATTCAGAATAAACATTCTGCTGAGGATCCTTGGCCACTGTTATTTTAGTCCTGGTAACAAAAACCTAAACCATAGAAATAGTTTCAGTAAATCATTCTGCACTTGTTTATTATTCTTCCCCTGCCTCTACCCTGCCTTTTTAGTAGATTAGCTTTGGAGTCACTCTTAGTCAGATGCCTGAACCTCTATTTTTTTCTTTGAAAAGTGTTACATGATTTTTAAAGTTCTTCCCAGATATTTTGATATTAGTAGAAATATTACAGCGTATGAAGTGACTTGGAAACCCTGAACTTTAAATTGGTAATTTAGGCCATTGCACGAATAGATGAAGTACGTATGTAATACGCAATTTAAGGAAATTGATTGTCGTTTGTGACCCATAACCAATGGAGAGGACAAAAATTTTCAGTTTTATCCATTGAAGTATGGACAGATTTATAGCCTCTCTCTAGTATCTTCACCTTTTCTGGTCTCAAGAGGGATGCAGAGATGCAATGGCAGCAACTTCTATGGTTCTGTGGAGAAACAATTATCTGAGTGACCATTCCCAAACTAAATATGTGTCAGATCACTTGGTTCCTCATTCTCAGAAGGTTACAAGAATTCAGAATGTCTATACATTTAAAGAGCTTTCTTTATTGACTAACCTCAGGAAGTTGGTACAAACTTCATGAAAGTTCTATCTGATTAATCTAGGAAGCTGAGGAAGAAATCACTTTCCTTTGACCACTTTTAGCACTACAGAAATCTAATATAAGGGAGTCCTTTAAGAGATGACTAAAAGAAGCGTTAGAGTCCTGGAAAGCTGAGGTACAGGAAGAATTATTTTATGTTTCACAATACTAAGTGCCCTGGATTGTGTTGCTCACTATGACTCAAGTGAAATTTGGGTTGCAGTTTGCAAGTCACGCTACATTATATTATATCATACATTATATTATTCCTCCTTCTTGGAAAGCCTTTATGTTTTTTTAAAATGTATTTTTAATTGTTTTTACTTGCACTTGTTTTTTCTCAATTCTGCCCTGGCCAGGCCTTATAAATCATGCTGCTGTGTTGAGGTGAGGCATCAACAGAAAATAGACTTTCTTTTGATTTGATGCTGCAATTGGTCTAGCTTGCTGTTGCCCTCTTACATTGGTGCAGCCCACATTTAGCAATGTCAAAAGCCATAATACTTTAATTAATACCAGGGAAGGGTCTATCCTGACACTGCAAAGGCTCTCTGGTACACTCTTTTAGCAGGGACTGTTCTTCTTTACTTCTGCTAAAGTGTTCTCTTTCATAATTGGGTTCTTCACCAGTACAGTCCAAAAACTACTTTTCTTGGTGTTACACACTGCTGAGATCTGATTCATTAGTGTTCATAAAGTTCTGAGAAAAGCTAAAATTAAAAAAGGGTTACAAGAAATTGAATGTTTATTTTTCCAGTCTGTTGTTTTAAGTTCTCTAAATGCCATCTATCAACAGACAATTGGAAAAAACACAAAACCTATGCTTTTCAGGCAGTTGGCACACTGTCCACAACATCATACTTAGAACTCATTTATAGCCTGTCATATTTTTGCATTACCTGAAATGTGCACATCACAAGTTTGTGTTGTACTTCAATTTTTCTCTGAAGATAAGGGTTTCCTAAAAGCTACACCATCTAAGAACTTTGGGATTCCCCTCTAGTTGGAACTTTACTTCCACCCTGATATGTACCTCCCTGTGATGATGGGGTATCTAGCTTCTTGGAAAACAACAATCCTGAGAATCCTGAGACTCCCCTCTGTTGTTAAAATTATTTTAATCTGTAAATAGTTTTACCAATTTACCAATACCACAAGTCCAGCCATTTCAGCAAATATTTTGAGTATTTTTTGGAAGCACTATGAGACAATAATGCAAGTGCATTAAACGTCCATCAAGTGCAATTCAGTAAAGGCAAAAAAATTATATAAAGTAAAATGAAAAAAAGTGGTGAAACCACACTACATCACTACTATTAGATTTTTGGTAAATATGGCAAGTCTCTTTTTTAAAATTATCTGATGTTAAGAGAAAGTTGCTAATTTTGGCATGCCTACAAAAACATCTTAGTAATAAGCTAGAAAGAAAATTAAAAATTATTCATATATGTATGTGTGAGAGGAAAAAAATCTGTAGCTGTAATATGCAGCTGTAAGAGGGGGAATTATCATCAGAAAGTGATCATATAATCATGCATTATTTATATAGTTATGAGACACATTTGGTGTCCTGAGGTTCACAGTATTATTGTATTATTTACCTTAAACAAGGTAAGCAAGTCTTCAGCTTATAATACATAAAAGTATGGACAGTCATTTTGAAAGAATATTTTCTTAAGAATATAAATTTCTAGAATAGCTTTCAAAGTTTTAAAAACCCAAAAGGCATATATAATTCCCTCAATGTTAATTGTTATTTCACTTAATGAACTGTTGTCATTGGTTTTAAAGACCCCCAATAAGAAATCTTATTAAAACAGTACCCAGCCTCTATTTTAAAAATGAGAAGGGGGTGCTTCTGGGGAAAAAAAGGAATAGTTGTCTAAATTTTCCTATCTATTTTGGAGCAGTACTGCACGTTGGGGGTTGGGTTTTCTTCTCTTACTGTCCCAGTTTAAAGATTTTTTTTCCTAATATCATGCTCAGGGAGGCTGCCAGTTACGCCCAGGCTCTTTTGAGGACTCTAGACAAAGGGGTAGGTGGGGGCTGGCTTAATGGGGGTGGCGGTGATGCTACTCGCTCGCTGGCCAGGACAGAGGAGAAGGAACGCAGGGGAGCCAGGCGCTCTGCGGTCGGACTGCCCTGCACCTGCCCCGCTCCAGCCTCTGAGGACACCGCTGACCACCAGGACTCAAACCGTGAGCGGGGAGCTGCCCCTGCACCCTGCTCCCACCTGAGACACAGCGCGGCCGCCGCCGCCTCCCCCCTCCCGTCTGCTCTCCGCAGCTGTGCGGGCTCTGCCACGTTTCTCACCACTGGGAACAGACACAGGCAGAGTGTGCCTGCAGCTGAAGAAAGGACTGGAACCGAGTTATTTGCTCTGTCTTGCTGTTAATTTTCATAGCCGCTGTTGTTTCTGTTTGCACGGTTAGATATATTAGTAAAGAGCTGCTACTCCTACCCCCTTATCTCTGCCTTAGAGTTTCTGATTCAAACAATTATAATACTTGGGAGGGAGAGGAATTAAATTCTCTATTTCAAAGAGGATCTTCTGCCTTTATTGGCAGACACCTGTCCTTCAAACCAGGACACTGTATTTAACTCATTAATGAAACAATGACAGTTGAAATGTTATGTATTAGTTTAATTTCCTCTTCATTTTTACTTTGTGTTTATCAAAGCACTGCTTGTACTGAACATTATTAAATATGGGTTAAAGTTTAGACTTACACATTTCTAATTGGACAGAATTTAAACCAGATTAATCAAAGAGAAAAAAAATACTTGTGTATCAATTTCTAAACTTTTAGTTAGAAAGAAAAAAATAAAATAATACCAAAATGTGTAGAAATTGTAGAACACATTAAGATCACTGTTTTGTGCTTTTATACCTTGAAAGTATTTTATATCTATATATATGGCCTACCTGGAAATCTGAAACTTAATAACATCAGGCCTTCATTGGGATTTGCTCAACACAGTTTCTGACAAGCGATAATCAGTTTGAAATGGAGGTGCTAGAAGATATTTTTGCCATGTATGGGAAGAAACTAGAACTAACCCAACTGCCTGCCATTTAATCCATTTGTGTCTTTGGGTGTTTTCTTAATAATATGTGTGAAATATTTATTTAAAACTTGATGTGGAAATGGGGGTATTTTTTTTCCTTTTAGAGCACAGGATAAGAGCCCTGAGAAGTCTCCATCTCAATGCTATAGAGGACTGAAGAGTCTGCACAGAGATGGATGAGAAGGAGACCTTTTTACCAGCCAAAGTAGCAGTAATAGAAGAAAAGAGACCTGCTGTGAAAACTTCTTGAGCTCCAAATGTGAGGTCCAGGTATGAGAAGTGGCAAAGTGTGCTCTCCATTTCTCTTTCCATCCTGGGTGATCTTCAGTGCCTGTAGACAGGCTGGAAACAAGAGTCAGTCACTGTAAGATGCACAGGCACCACCTGTCAAATAATTGGTATGTGCTCACATGAGATTGTTGAAGATTTCTTTCAACTTTCCATTAAAAAAGGCCTTTCTGTTCATGAGTTTGTGCAGAGTAAGGGGTTAGTGGGTCGCATTTAAGAGGTGACTACCAAAGATCATTATGGAACATTCAGTGTGTGTTTGTACATCTCCTGTTACTTGGAAATCTGCAGCACGTGGTAACTTCTGGGCTGCTTCAGGAAGAGCTGCCAGCAGGTCAGGGTAGGTGATCCTTCCCTCCTGCTCATTATTACAGAGAAACACTTGAGGTGCTGGGTCCAGCCCTAAACACATGGACGGACCGGAGTCAGTCCAGCAAAGGGTGGGGGGCAAAAGGGCTCAGATGACACAGCATGTGAGGAGTGGCCAAGGCAGCTGGGACTGGTCAGCCTGCAAAAGAAAAGCCTGGGGGAAAATCTCATCCTTGTGAACAAACATGGGAGAGCAGGGGGAGCTTAGGAAGGTGGAGCAGTGGTGCCCATTGACTGGGCCAAAGGTATAGGGCACAAACTGAAAGTCAGAAAATTTCAATTAAGTTGTTTGTTTTGTTGTTTTTCCTCATGTGAAAATGATCAAACAGTGGAACAGTTTGCTTGGAGTGGTTGCAAAAGCCTCCATCTTTGGAGATATGCAAAGCCCTGAGCACCCTGATCTATCTGATCCTGGTTTGAGCAGATAGTTTCAACTGGGTGAGATCCAGAGGTCCCTTCCAGATTCAAACCTTCTGTAAATCTGTGACTTGTAAAGAATTATTACTGGGACATTACTATGACACAATATGCTGGGTGATTTTTTTCTTTTTTTTTTCATTTTATATCTAGTAATAATATGAAATGTACTTGTTTTGTCATTAAACTCAGAAGTATGCAAATCTTCATCTAGGCCCTTTTTTTGAGCAATATTCTCACAAGACTTCATTTCTTCTACTTAATTTCACGTTCTTTTTTGTTTTGTTCCTGTATTTATTATAGGTCAAAGACTTGGTTCAAGCAGCTGACCTTTCACCTTTCCAGGAGAGTGTCAGTCACAACTGAAAGCAAAATAGAGCAAAATTTTTTCTTCCGTTTTTTTTTTTTTTAATCCCTGTGTAGGTCTACCATTGTTAAGAAATAGCATGATGTGGCTTTGAGGTATGAGATGCAAAAGAGAAAAAGACTGCCTGCACTACATGAGCAAAATTGCCTGGCTAAGTGCAGGCTAACCACAGGAGCAGGAGGTGGTACCTTGGGGAGAACAAAAGTCTGCCTTGCTCCCCTCCCAGCTTGTAAACCAATGCATGACAAAGGAACTCTGGTATCCAAAACCAATACTGACCATAATGGAATGAACCAATTTTACCTTAAGCTTGTTGCATCACTTGGAGCTCAGCCTCCCTGCTCTGTGTGCTCAGTGCTAATTGCCAACATCTCCTTGCTAAAAACTAGTATCAGTGCTCAGAGAGTTATTTCTGGAATGCCAGTGTGGATGTACACTGTCTGTATAAATTTATCAAAACTACATGTAGGGAAGTGACTCTGTTAATTAGCAAAATGTTTTGCTTTACTTTGTGGACCCAGAGAAAGTATCTCATTAATGTTTTGCTTTTTTCCTTTGGGTTGTTTTTCCCTTTTTCTTTTCCTTCAAAAATTATCACTCCCAGAAATAATTAGCAGCACTGAGGTGATCAGGGGGATGTGGTAGTTTTCTGGCATTTCAAGTAGACTATCACTGAACTGGAGCCCTGTGAGGAGCTTTTGGATGACTAGAGCAGGCAAGGGGACAGCTCTAGGGATACCTTCAAAGCTCTCACCCTACCAATATTAGATTCTGATTTTGTGGTTTTAAAGTCCTGAAGCTGATGAATAAGAAGCCTTTTTGAGGTAGAAGGAAAAAATCAAACATTTGTTTAGCACTTCAAAAACATAAACTGTTTTTTTTCAACACTAATGATATCCATAGTAAAGCACATTAGATGGAAAAGGAGCAGTGTCATGATTTCAAGCAGAGCCATAAACACAGAAAGTTTATAAATTCTTTTTTTACCAACCATTTTTTCATTATTCTCTTTTTAAGAAGAGGTCTGTTCATTTCAGGAAAAAAAGTTTACTTCAGTAATTCTCATGGCTACTGCCCAGCTCTTTGCTTTCAATTAACATTCCTGAAAATGAAACAAACAAAAAAAAAGTCACTTGTATAAATGTTTGTGGAAAACAAAACCATCTCTGAACACCATCAAAGTAGATACATTATTTTTATTCCAGCATATGTTTATGAATACTTTCTTGATGTATTCTGCTAGCTCTAACCTTGAATTTGGACTTTAAAAAACATTTCCAAAATGCTTCTCTACTTTCCTCTGAACCACCATGTTTATCCACTCACATTGGTTTGTGTTTTCCATATGTTATCTCTAAAAAACAGGATTCCACAAAACCATGAACACAGTAAATCTTGAGGCAAAGAAGTGTTTTCCTTATTAAATTCTTACAGTATTCTTCAGATATATACAACCTAAGCCCAAAAAGCACTGACCAAAACTGTGCAATTACTGGATTGCCAGTTACATAAAACAGTCTGCCACCATTTTAATGGTTACCAACAGGCTTGCTGAGTACAGAGTCTTAATGTTAACACTGATCTGCCTGGGATTCATGCTGACTTTGAAAGCCAGATCCTGGCTACTGACCACATTAGTGCAGTGTGGTATCTTTACCTTTTCACAAGAAAAAGTAGCTATGTACAGCATTAATAATTTATACTCAGGAAGTAGCAAGGGTGATAAAGCTCTGACTGTCAGACTTCCACAACTGCACAAGTGTCTTTGCATGTGCCTTGCTTCTGAAAGAAAACCCTTGGCAGGAGCATAGAGACTGGGTGTTAGTACACAAGCACAGGCAGTGAGCCACCTATAGAGATATTTACATTACAAATCCTGCTTTACATGTGCTTGAAAGATGACTGTCTCTCTAAATTGTCTTCACATACTCCTGTTTACCCCATCCTATAAGGCCAGATTTGAGCATTTTTCTGAATTGTGAAGGTTCTTTTACTTGTGCTGATAAGTGCCTTGTTTGCTTCAAGAATGTAGGAAAAAAAACAAAAAACAAAAAACATTTTATTAACAGCTACATTGTTCTTATTAACGTCTTATCCACTAAACACTTTTGTTGTGTTCAAATATATGCTTAAATTATGCTGCTATAGTTACAGCTAGTGCTGTGGTTGGTAACAGTACCACTCCAAGCAAAGTAAAGAGCATTTTTACTATCATATGGTGCACACCAATGTCATTATCAGAATAAGGCTATCTGTAAAAAGGAGACACAAAGAACAAAAAAAATTACCTTAGCCTCGTACATTACTCTATTTAGGCAGACCCACTAAGTATCTGTACAAAATTGTCAATTTTCTAAAGGACATATTCTATTTGTATTACTATAATATCTCAAAAAACACGCTTCTCTATATTTTTTTAAACTATACTGTAGATAACAATACAATGTTGGTGGTCTTTATTGTGTTTTGGGGGTGGGGGAGGCTATTTGCTTGAAAGCTGTTAAAAAAAAAATAATAGGATTATTCTCATCTTTCATTTAGTTTAATAATACACTACATACATTTGTCAATCAAATTAGAATTACTGTCAGACCATAATAATGCATTTTAGTTTAGCCAATATCAGTCAGACCTGATTTATTTGCTTAATACAAATCTAATTGACTTTCAGGCTGCTCTTCTCTTTTCAGCTGTTAACCGACCAAGTACATCTTTAATTTCCAAGACCGATGTTTTGGTAGCAGTTGAGAGGAAGAATGATTTGCATAAGGCCCCAGAAGGGTGCCAAAACTCTTCACGCTTTAAACAACAGCCTTTATTATTCTGTAAGTGGATGTGTTGAATTTTCATGCTTTTGTTTCCAGTTCAGCCCTGACAGAAAGAATAAAGTAGATTTTGCCAGCACCCCTGCTGTGCCCTGAGGGAGAAATTCAATGTGCCTCATTTGTCTTAATTGGAGAACCGCCCTTAGCACCAGCTTTTTCTATGAATATATTAGCATAACAGACAGAAAAATCTAAGACCACCTTTTTTTTCTTTTTTTTTTTTTTTTTTTTTTTTTTTGGAGGGGGGAGTGAGAGTATTTTTTTATATCCATGAAGAATAAAAACTGAAAGAAGAAAAATGTATGCATCATCTTCCAGTTCTCTTACTATTATTTTTGCTGTAAACCACACTATACAAGAAAAATGCATCCAGCCTACTTTATCTCCTCAGCGTTGTTAGGAGCTGCGTAGAGAGAAATGTGATAAATATCATCCAGGAGAGAGAGCTGAAAGCTGCTCTTTATTCTTCATAATGTACTAATCCTATATATTTGTTCTTTGGCTGCTTATATTGCTGTTTTTTCTGATGGAGGAGATAGTTTTATACAGAGACGGATGGGCAGTAACTAGGAATAGATCTAAGAAAAACCCCCCACAATCTTACAAAAGTGAATTTATTAACACTGAAACAAAATGCAGTTACCTCTGTCAAAGGAAAATTTCAAGGCCCATGCCTATTCATTTGAGAAATATTAAATTCATATTCACGTTTTTCATTTCATAAAAGAACTCTAAGTCTGGACAAACAATCTGTGCAGTGTAAATCACTTTTAAATCAGGTCTCTTTCAGTGTCAGATTGAACTAATGAGATTTAAAGGGCAGATTTTAAAAAAGAGGTATTTAGTTTACATGTTTTTATGACTAATATTAATCCTTATATCTGTTAAATCAACCACCTATTGCTTGTATATGAAAAATATAGGAAAAAGGTAATTTTTGCTAAAGAGTGATATATACATTTTCTTTAAAATGTGGCTGCTGTTTAGAAACTGGTGAATCCATATTTAATCTTGATATTTTTCCTTTGAAGCTCCAGTACACTGCATCTGTCACATAGCCACTTAAATAAAAGCTTTCTATGTGTTTTAGAATAAAGGTTTGGCTGTTTGTGGGCATCTTTTAGGCATCTCATAAACATTATGAAAAATTAAAGTATTCTTTGGGGCAGTATTTTTTTCAGTCAATCAACTGCACGAGTTAATGGCTCAGAGGTTTGATTCCAGCAAGAGCTGGGGTGGGGTTGTTAGCTCAGCCCCTGGAGAAACAGAAGACTCAATTCTGGTACTTATTCTTGCCTGTTCTAGGTGGCAATCTATCAAAGCCAGCCATCACTGTAGCATTAGAAGTCTTTCACACATTTTCCTTCTCCTATTAGTCACTACTGAACCATTTTTCTCCTACATGCATGCCCTCCCTAAAAAGTGCTCGGTGACTGTTGGCTCAAATTTTCTTATGTCTTTAAGAACGATAATAAAAATGCTTTTTGCATGCTCGTGCAAATGGATATGAAGAATAATGATTTAGCATGAAGTATTTCTGAAAGTATGTGTCTTGTTTTGATTGGAATGAGAGTTAATTTGTTTGGAAGAACATGGTGGTCAGACCAATGACAATAATCCCTTTCTGAGTGGTTTAATTTGTGTTCAAAAAATGGCAATGATTTATAGTAGCTCACCTGATAATTCAAGCTGTTCCACTGAGTATACAACCCAGCAAACCAGAAAGACAAGCTTGTAGTCATCATGTCTCTTTGCTTGCCCCCTCTCTATCTCCAGTGTTCTTTGTTTTGGTTTCCAACTGGAGGCTTTTCAGACTTGCCTAGGTTAGAAGGAAGAACTTTCTAGGCTATTCCTCAGAATAATTGAAGGGAGTAACCCCTTTGTCTCTGCGTTTCCAGGAAATTTCTTGGGGTATTTATTTCTAATATGGTTTGTTTCATAGGAGAGAATTTAAAATCTTCCAATGCATCACAAACAGGGTAACAATAATACATGACACTTCTAAGTAATGAGGTGCTAAAGGAAAATGCCTTATCTCCACACTGTGATTTGTAAATTTCCTAGTTTAAGCAAATTGCAACAGAAAATTCGCACTGAAAAGAATTCTAATATAGGTAGAAGAACACCTTGCAGGGTTATATCATTGATATTTGTTATGGAAACTTCTATGAATAGCACCCTTTTGATGGATCAAAGCATCTTCTCACTTTTCATAGCACTAAACCCTCTTCCAGTGCTGAACAAACAGATGGTCACAAACCAAGGAATGTACACTTTAAATAACTCTCCACTGATTATTTGCATGTGTACCACACTGCACATTCACAACAAACCCTTGTTCTGTCATGTAAGTCTGTGATTTGAAAAGTGTTTGATTTCTAGAGTTTTGTAGGGTTATGTGGTCCCCAGTGAACTATTGTCAGACAGGTTGTGGAGAGTAGTGGGTCCTTCACAACTAATTTTTTTCAAGCCCCTGAGTGACTGATTCTTAATCTAAGGACTCTGCTGTCATATTTATCCATACTGTCTCTGTAGATGGGCGCACTTTCCATCCTTCTTGAACAAAATAGTGTGGAATAGCACCTGCCTCCTCTAAGAGTCCTTGGGATGGAGTCCATACATGACAGCATTTGAAAAGCTTTCCAGGGGAGAATAGTCACTGGGTTCCATACAAAGTGAGAATTAACTGCTTTACAGATGGCAAATATATGATGAAGGACTATGTGGAATTATGTGGGAAAAGTAAGTGGTGCTTGATGGAGACAAGAAAATATCCACAGCTGGCTGATAAGAGGGAGCATATACAGACTTAAAAAATATCTCCTCTTCTGAGTAATCCTTTGCTTGGGAACTGTAAGCTCAGCTCAGTATTAATTGGTAGGTTCCGCACATGTTTATTCACACAACCACCCAGGTGGGTGAACAACTGTAAAAAGGAACATGTATTCAGCTCAGATATTTTCTTCTTCTAGTTCAAAAGGTACCCTCTTTAAAAAAATACCTCTCTGCTAAGTTTTAGTGTGCACAAGCACCTAATCATCTGTTTCCAGTTATACCACTCCATTTATGGACTTTTGTGGATTCATGAGGCTGTCTGCATGTGCAGTGGCTTTAAACATTCTCTATTCATTATGGAAATGAATAAAAGTCCCATTTGTGATGTTCACAAGGCTGTCCCACATTGCTAGCCATTAAGTTCAATATTACCCTTGCAGAGTACTGAAGGAGGTAAGGATATGTTGTGTTCCAGTGGGTGCACAACCAAAAAGAGGCATTCACTTCTTAAACACGCAAACTGTAACTATTCATATGTAACATAAATAATGTCCTTTTCCAGAAGTAGGTTTTCAAGACATACCTGACTGAGGGTAAGACGGTGTCATTTTCACTGTTTATGAATAGGGCAGTGTGCAAATCCACAAGCCACATACCTTATGTGTAGCATCTGTGTCCCAAGAAAAGTTCTCTCCATCTCCATGTCATACAAGGGTTGCCATCGTAAGTACTTATTCCTGTGCAAACTGTTGAATAAACAGGCAAATAAAATGCATGCTGTGTTTTACCATGTTCTGAGCTGTTTATTCCACAGATCTGTAGTTAATATAAAATGAGATTTTACTAAAATGTCTGAAATATTTGCAAACTCCTGTTTTAGTCCCATTTTATATCTCTTTTTTTACCAATGCTTGTTGGTAGTTTTGTAGGGGTTTGAGTTTGTGGTTTTTTGTTGGTTTTGTTTTGTTTTTGTTTTGGGGGTTTTTTGGTTTTTTTTTTTTTTTTCTTAAAGAAGTGTATGTTTCAACAGGACCAAACAAAGAGTTTTAATGTATGTTCGTGCTGGGTCTGTGGCAATGAATTGCGTAAATAAATTCTACTTGGAGAGATAAAAAAACCCTTTCTAAATATTTTTGAAAGATTAAAGACTAAAACATTTGCATTGGCACATGCATAACATAATTAACTCCTGTGAACATACTCCTAATGTTCAAAGGATGATTTAGTGGAGAAAAGGTTATGCTTTCTTTAATATTGTTTTCACTATTCAGAAGCTGAAGATATATCAGTGCCCACCTCAATGGTACAGAAATAGACCACTGAATTGAAAATTTAGTGTAAGATTAATTTTTAAACATTGATAGAATTACATGGAATAAACTATGGTGATGACATATTCTTCATTTATTAACAGAGTTACAGGAGTATGCGTAAATATTGGTGCACATAGTAGGCTGCAAAGACAGTTCTCTGCAGATGTGTCTTGTGACAAAATTACTGTTCTTACCAAAAAGGATCTGGAAGTCAAATCCCTCTATAGTAACTCATGTTCAGCTTCCTCACAGATATTTAATCCAGCAAGTTACTGGTCTGCCAGAAAGCCATCAAAAGACATTTGTCACTGGATCAAAATCAAATATGTATCCTGGCTGTTAAGAAGGGCTTTGTTGGACTAAATGACTGTACCATTTTAGACAGTGCTGCAAGATTAATGGTGACACTGGCTGTCCAATTTTCACCCTTGAGGCAGGATTACAGAGATGTGCCCTTTCTGTGCACCTGATGTTACGCATATCAAATGCATCATTCCTTTTTCTGTGACTCTTGGTAATGGTCCATGTTTCCTGCTCCCCCTCCACAGAGGAACATTAACACAGAGTGGGTGTAATTTATCTTGGGGGCGGAGTTGCTGCATAGAGAAGTGTACTTGCTGGAGTTATATTATAAGGGTTAATCACCTAATCACAGGGAACACTTAACAAGTGCATGTCTCTGACAGAATGAGACCTCTGGCATATACTTTTGAGCCAATGCAAATGAATTTTTCCTCTCCATCATCATTCTTCAGTTGTAAAAGGTATCAGTGAGCAACTTGTCTTAAATAAACCTTATATTCTTTGACTTAATCCAAAGCCCTTGGCTCCTGTCTTTATTTTGTTGGGCCCTAATTGTAACTGTAAGCATAATTTCACAGAAGAATTCAGAAAATAATATGCTTTATGAGGTCATTTTCCCTATCCATACATTAGAAGACTGGTGAATATGCAACACAACTGGCACCACTCAGTATCTGTGCAGTGTCTTTCTCCCAGGCTGCATGCTGAGCCACTCTCCAATGTATCCATTTGCCCTGATAATGACTTTACATGCAACTTCCAGTTTCACGATGTTCTTTTCACACGGTACTGAGCTGCTTGTTCTCTCCTGCTGCTCATGTCAGAGGCAGATGAACTTGGAGGTCAGCATGGAGAGAAAAGAGCAGTATAATTGCATACCACAGAGGCCAGATGTTTAGTAAAATCATGGGGAATCTTGCAGGAAGTGCCATTGAAGTTCCTGGGAGATTCACCATTTTCCCAAAGGAAAATGGAAAATAGTATTCCAAAAGCTAGTTGTTTCTTAAAATGCCAAGGGAAAGAACATGTCCCTGCTTTTCCTGTTTATTCTATTATACACCTTCTCTCTCCTTTCTCCTTCTTAATTTCTTTCTATTTCTTTGTGATCCATCTAAAATACAAATTATACCTGACCAGTCTGAAAGTGCTCTCAATTTGAAGAATGGCCTTGTTTCTCCTTGCTGTTATGATACATAATGAAAATATCACAAAATTCTTAGAAATTTATTATACAAATGCACGGAAATCCTCTCTTTTAGGGATGGTCCTCCAACAGTTTAACTCAACCAGTCAGAAAATTTGAGATGTTTTCTACAATATTATGCTGTTTTGTGCACAGTAGCTAGCAGAAGATATGAGTTCAGCGTTTGAAAAATCTGTATTAAATAGAAAGCTAATATATCTAGACATCAGCCTCTTAAATATCTGAATATCACTTTTATATGAATATCACTTTTTATCTTGTCAAAATAAGCATTATAACTAAGAATGAAAATGTGTTTGAATAAATCCAAGTTAACAACAAATGAGCAGTGGTCAAACTTATGACATCACAGAAAAGGATTCCTATCAAATGTAATTTGATAAAAATTGTAATTTTCAATCAGAAATACAAAAATATATGTATGTATATGCAAGCATATAATCCCAATACTTTTGCCATCAAAGTGCATAAGAAAGAAGGTACTCACAATTTTACAGACTCAGATTTGAAACAGCTGCTGAAGCAGAAAGCGTGAGGTCAACACACACATTTGGTACTTCATTAGTGAACTGGCCAAGTTCAACTTGTGAGATGGGAATTACAGACTAGTAAGCACCAGCTGTCATCTTCATTGTTACAAAGGTACAAATTAGTGCACAGGAGGAACCGATTTTTGGTGCTGACCAGCTAACTTTCTGTGATAGACACTGAGAGCAATTAAATAAAGCTAGGCTGGATGAAAGCTGATATTTTTCCTGCCTTTCCCACCTTGGTATAATTTCTTACTTTTTTTTCCCTGCTTTCTATTAACATTATTACTCTAGCAGTGGTAGTCTGATGAGGAACTGACTTTTTCAAATAACTTCAGCATCTTACTTTCTTCCATTTTCACGGCTGTGAAAACTTCCAGTGGGAGAAACTTAGAGGACAAGCTTGCATAAACACCTTCTTCTAATTCTAGCAGTGTTTAATTACTACTGGATGAAACTCTCTTAAGTAGACAGATGTGATAAAACCTGTATTGCAAAACTCCTTTTTTTTTTTTTTTTTTTTTTTTTTTTAACTGTAATCTCCAAACCCAGACATGCTTTTAAGGCTTCTCTTCTGAAATAATGCTAAAGCTGTTATTCCTTGGGAGTCATCAGTCAGGTTTCTGCTCCCATTTTTATAAATTAATTAAAACTAATATTTTGTTTGATCTGACCACTCTTCAGTATAACATCAGAATAGTTCATTGTATGAAAGCAAAATAATAACATACAAAACTTGGAGTTTCTTTTTCTTGAAACAACACCAGTGGAAGTGTTGACTTTCCTAAAAATATGTGCCTGAAATTTCTTGTACAGAATGAAAGCTATATAGAATGAAAAAAAATGCTGCAAAGTGGCATCTATGAGAACTCAGATATCTTTCTTGACACTATTGAATATGAAACTACTTTATCTTCCTGACCCCAACACTCAGATCAAGTAAATTCAGCTTTGTGTTGTTGATTCCAGTAATAAATTAATCAATGGCAATCTCATCTCTATAACAGCTTATTTTGTCAAGCTCAAATTTCAGTCATTTTGCTGACAGGACAAAGTTATTTTGCTCTCACCTGTTTCAAGGGGAGACAGAACTGGACTGTATTATTCAACCAAGAAGCCATTCCTCAACAAAGTTTGGATGTGTCCTATATACTACTAGCACAACAGTGTCTACTGCATCTGTTTGAATAGCTCACTGCACCAAAATGTCCTTGTAATAGCCTTTGTCAGTGATGTTCAGTTACCACAAAAAGCTACTGGCAATATTATGCTCTTCCTCAGTTGTCAGCTGCTGATAAGTTGGGCAGTTTCTGTCTTCACTGATTCTGGGTATGAGACTATGTATCATTAGATTTTCTACATACTGTAGATATTACAAGACTTTTCAAATCATTTTAACCTCCACATAATATAATTTAAGTCTCTTATTTCCCACCTTGTAATTAGAATATATTAAACTGTTTCAGTGATCTTGAATATGAAAATGCACAGGCACTAAAGTATTTCTCACCCTAATGTTATCAAGTCTAATATTTTAACAGGGGGAAAAAACCCAACAAAATGTAAATTCCCATTCTCTTTGTATAACATTTATGCAGTAAAGAATGAGTTGAGTATACAATTTTTCATTTCTAGATAGCTAGGAATAATAATGCATGAGCTGCAGAAGAGAACATTAATCTCTCAAGATGCTAAGAAATGAAATGTCATATAGAGTGACTTGTTCTTCACTGGTGATTTCTCAGCATTGAGATTTTTGGGTTTTTTCCTTTATAACATTCTTGATCAAAAGAAAAAAAAAATCATACTTCTGATTATATTATATTAGAGAAAAATCATGTCTCATAAATTGATTCAGATAATGTTTTTGAAGTTCTCATGTATCATGCCTTTCTTCTCATGAGTGAGTAATTTAAATCTCTAGGTCCCAAAGGCAAGTGTTGGACAAGTAGAAGAGGAAGATCTGGCAGTTTTTTACATTTATTTTGTTATGTCACAACAGCGCTAAATTCTAAATAGGGCAATTTTTTTCCTATGCTTTCTATGCTTCTGTTTTTAATTCAAACTAGCAACAATAGTTTTGTGATGTTTTGGTTTATTTGCAGGCATGAGTATACACAGATGCATGCCCTTGTAAGTTCATTGGAGTGAGCCTGAGGATACAAATTTCTGTGAGAAAAATGTTTGCTTAATCCCCTTCCTCACTCTCCAGGCCTAATGCTCTCAGGGGATCAAATCCTCCTCTGTTTAGCAGTTCTGTGCCACTTTTTGGACACTGTTTAGCCGTGCATTTGCCTTTCTCAGAGGACCTAATTGGAACCTGAGAGATGTGAAGACCTTGAGTGAGTTTCTTGCATGGAAAGCACAAAATTCACTTCTGGAGAATAATTAGTTTCCTTTAAAACGGGGGCTTTTTTACCAGGAGTCATGAATTTGATGTGGTTTTATGAGCTCCCTGCAATGACAACATCCTCAGACATGTAATCCTGTCAAGTATTGACACAAAGCTTCAAATGAGTTGTGGAATCAGTTTTGGGTCAGATTATATTATTATTATACAATAGTATTATATACTGCTCTGACATCACATATACATAATGATGATTAATTAAGAAGTCTGTCATATGGTGATGTGTCATGTTTTATCTAATGAATCACTTTTGTTAAATTGCAGACATTTAAGATACCACAGGTGTTGTTTAAACTTCATTTATTTCTGCACATCTTCTCTACCCCTTGCATAGTTCAATTGTAAAAACTCAGGGTGGCCTCTTCTGTTTAATTTTCTGCTCTGTTACTCAGAGACAACTCCAGAAATCTCTGTGAAGTTTAGAACATTCAATAACAGTTTTGGAAATCTTGCCAGTCAGGATGTCTCAAATGTCATGGCAACGCAGAAACTGACCTGATTTCACAGAAGGAACTGTACAAGTGCTCGTGTGCACATTAACTGCTCATGTGTGGCTCAGTGACCTCCAGCAGAAAAACCAAGACCTTAGAGAAACCAGGCCTTCTATCACATAGTTCTGCCTTTAAAATAGAATTAAGTCTTGCAGAAGTTCACTATAAAAAGACAGAATATTGACAAGCATTGCAGTACATCATGAAAAGAGTGAAAGGCAAAATAATGTGTGTGAAGGAGAGCGGTTCCCTAAAGCAAAAAATCTGAGATTTTTTATGTGAAAAAGGAAAACCACCAGGTTTATCAAGCTGCTAAAACTTCTTCATATACACAGTGCTATTGCCTTATGTTTGCTTTTTTTTGTCTTTTATTTTCTTAAGCTTCAAATATTTACACTATATTACTAAGACACTGTGGGTGTCTTCTTTAACACCCACAATGGCTTCATGAGCTGTAAGATAGATGACAATTTAAAGATGTGTCAGAGAAGAGCAAGATCCTGAGCAGGATATCAGACTTCATCTTGGAAAGTTGTATCTACCACTACTAAAATAGATGGAATTTCAGTGATATGCTTGTCAATGTGACTGTTATGCTTTTTTTGCAATCTATTCTACCTCTGAATATTTTAAAAATTATCAATATGCTTGCCCATTAGAGTTGGATGAAGAAATATTCCTCTACAATAAGTTGCTCTTGCTTGTTCCTACAGTAGTCATCTTGATGTCACATCACCTCCTTTCATACCAATAAATGCCATATCTCAGATTTGCTTTGTTTCTTTAGCTAGCAACAAACAATGGGGAAATTTATAGTGAGGTGCTGACTTTTCAACCATTGCTTTAAATGTTGATTCTTCCAACATTGTAAAGAACTGCAAGAGACAAGTATTTCAGCATTACATTGGTTTTGTGGATCATAACAACATAATTCCATACTTATTCATACAACTTTGCATAGCACTCATCCTGCTCTCCCTTTTGATTTGAATGAAAATATCCTAGCCATGCTACAAAACTTTCTTCAGGATGTGCTCTAAACCCCTGAAATTTAGAGTCTTTCCATTGATTGCTCTGGATTCGATGTTAGTTTTCAAAGACCAAAGAACAGAGTATTACTGAAGAAGAGAGGCAGGTGTAAATTAGCAAATTCTTTTCTAATGTCTTTCAAGAAATTTCTCCACATGTTTGTCAGTGGATGAAAACACCCATAGAGATCATTATACACCAAAGAATGAATTTCTTTGTAAGAAATTATCCTAGATGATGAACAAAAGGAAATTCACTTATCAACTGCATGATGCTGGAGAATTCCTGTAGAGTTAGACAATCCATTGCTTTTATGGATGCTGTTTTATGTCTTGTCATTTGTCTTTGAACAGCAACTCATTCTGTGGGAGACAAATTTGTATGTTCCTCTTTCATGCTTCTTAATGCTTTCACCTTCTGGAACACCAGTAAGCATGTGGGGATGGTATTGCTCATCTATTTGCATCTTCTTTCCATTACCGTTTGTTTGCTGGATGGTATAAAATGTATCACATGCCTGGGGATTTCTTTATACGTTGTGACTGTGATATGACTCTATTGTCATAATGAATCTAATTAATAGAAAGACCCATACTTTTCTATGTGGTGTGGGTGTAAGGAGATTTTGAAAAAAATTAAATCAATTTTATAAGATAAAGTACTTAGTTCTGAAATTATCTAAAGTTCTGAAAGTATCTAAAAGCTGCTCACTACAGCACTTGACCATGACATCCTGCTTTACCCTCCCTTTCTTGTAGTACCTGTGGCTCCTACATTGTTATTCTGGAATTACTATTCTGTCTTCTTTCCCAAAATGAATTCTGTCTTGCACATATTTGTCAAAAGGATAAGGATTGTAAGCCCTTTTGTGTTACTACCAGGTGTTAAAAATACATCAGTTCCCCTAGAAAAGGGACCTCTCCTTATCATTACTAGCTCATTTTTATACTATGCTAACTTCTGTCCCAAAAATATTTACTGGCAACAAGCTACTCATGTCTAAGTCCATGAATAGCTGGAACTTCAAAATTTAATTTTTTTAACTGTTTTGTTTTGTGTTCTCAGTGCATTTGATTTTTTAAGAAATTATGAGTTAAAATTTTGCTGAGGTGTTGCTGTGTAAAGAGCACTTTGTGAAAGATAGAGGGCTGTGTCACGTGGAGGATTTCAAAGCCTGTAAAACTGTTGTACTTCTGGTTCAGAAAGGCCATCTTAACAAGGCCAAATAGGCAAAACACAGCTTCAACAAGCTCTGGAACAGAGTAGCTTGGGAGAGCAGAGGGAATTTATCTCCTCATTTATAAGCTAAAACACATGACAAAGCAAAACATTCTACTGTAGTTCCTGAGGGTATGCAGGGGTTGAAGAGAGATGAAAAGGAGTTAAGGGTGATTTTCAGAGAGGGAAAATGTTTATTCACACTATGCAAGGAAAATACATTGCAAACAGCTTTTGAGACAATGGAAAGTGTCATCAATTAAATGGCAATTACACTGTGACCTTTATGTACATGTATATATATCCATGAATTCATACATAATATAGATACACATAAACATACACACACACACATACATCAATGTATGTATATCATATATGCATTAAGATATATCTGTAGTTTGACCATCCAGAAATCTCAAAGTACCATGCAGATGTTAACCACTATACTTTCAGAGCAATCCCATAAAATCATTTTACTAAGGAAATTAAGCTACAAATTAAGCCATGTCAATACAAACCAAGTGTGTTTATTCCCTGTTATTACTAAACATAACAAAGTTATCGTCCTCCATTGCTGGTGAAGAATTGTGCTGGAGGAATGAAAAGAAAGGGAAGCTACTTCTGCATGGGAATGCCTGCAGAACAAAAGCCTTATTCTAAAATAGTTTTAGGAATTGAAAATAAAGTGAGCAGAGATGTGTGGAGTAGAAATTACTTAGTGCCAAAAGACAGAAAAAAAATAAGAAGAGAGAAAAAAGAGGAAAATTTAAAAACACAGTGAAAAAAATTCTTTACATTCAACAGGGTCACTGCATCTTTACTTTCTTTTGACCTAGTCACAGTTTTATAATGTCATGTGAACTAACTTTTTAACATATGCATACAAAGTGATCAGGACAAACAATATACCAACAAATGATGTAACTGGAATTTTCTATTCACCTGCTTTTCTGCATCAACTCTTAGTACAACAGTGAGACTTCTGTCATGTTGAAGGTGAGCTGGATCCAAGGCTGGGGATTATTTAGCCTTGAAATATCAATTGCAATCATAAGAGAACATCACAGTCCTTTATTTTCTGAAGCTGTGTTTGCATAAGGGCTCTAGAACACCATTTTTATGCACAGTGACATTTATTTGTTTTTAAGGCAGATATTTGTCTGGCCTTGCTTGCACTTTTGCACGGAGGGAATACCAGGAAGCGGAATGCTGTGCAGCTCCATCACACTGCAAAGGGTTTTCTGTTGCTTGAGTTTAGGGTAGATGGATGAGACAGGATTAGAAATAGGATGCCTATTGGACTTGCTCCCTTAAAAGGCATCTGTAGAACACATGGAAGCCTGTGTCTGTATCTTTGCCAGAAGACCCAGTCAGTTCAAGCCAGTCTAGATGCCAGCAGTCCCACTACCGGGTTAATGTGTTCTCTTTTTGTGCTGTGATGACACTGGGATATTTATTTTGCCATTTCTTTTTCCTGACCTAAATGGAACTGTTCTATAATTTCCTGATCTGTGAAAGAGTGGGAAGAACAAGGGGATCATATGAATCTCAGTGAAACTTGGAGGAGAAAGTTTTTGCAAGTATATGAGAAGAGCACAGAAAGGTTTGAGTTTTCTTTGCCATGGACTTTAAGTTCCTTAGAAAATTGAATAAAAATCCAGGTTTCTCTACTAATTTAAGCTCTTTTTGAGACAGTGAGTGGTTGGCATATATTTTCCAAATTCCTTGCCTATAATTTCTTCAGTTTCTTCCTAAATTGAACAATTAGACTTTTAACTGAAAACTTTAGGTTTTTAGACTATTTACCTTTGTATCTTTCTTTGGGCATAGATCCAGCCATATAAAATAAACTCTTTGCTATTTCTTTCTTTCATATGGTCTGCATTTGAAGGAGCAGAATAGACTCCTTCTGCTTTTTTCTATGATGTGTCAAGAATTTCTCAATGATCCCTTCTGCTCTGGTGTGCAGAAATGGGGTCAGTTTATGACATAAAAGCAAGAGCTCCTTGCAATCATATTTATTACTTTCTGACCTAGCATAGGTTTTGTCTTTTCAGATTGTATTTGTTTTGACCATTTCTGAATTTCTTTGTGTTTCTAGCAATAATATTTTCTATGTTATTATAGTCCTTACATACATACTTCTGGTGATTGAGTATGTGCTCACTTACAACTTCCTCTTTTAGGATATTATGCCACAGTCTCTGAGCTCTAGACCTAAAATAGCCTTGTGCACTTGTTTAGGTTTAAATTATGTGAAACAATTTAGGATTATAGGATAATTGTGAGGGACCTCAGGAGGTCTCTGGTCCAGTGTGATGTTCACAGCAGGGTCAGTTCTATGGTCAGAGCAGGATGCTCAAGGCTTCATTCAATTAGGTTTGAAACTCACCAGGGATGGAGACAGCACAACTTCAAAACCTGAGAGCATATAAAGCAAATCAGAAGTGTACATTTTTGCAAGACTGCTGTTATAGACAGAAGTGCATGGTGTTTTGGGATGCCGTGTCATAAATACTTCTAAACAAAGTTTTGTTTTTGGAAGTTTTCTGTTGTAAATGCTGAATGAAATGTATGAATGAGTAAAAAATAATTAAGCTTGCAGATTATCTTTAACAGAAAGGCCTTTTCTAAAAAAAAGTTTTTTGACAACACATGCATTTAAGATATCCACTTTTTTCAATACTGCTGTCTCTCTGAGGCAGCTGAGTTGTTCTAACATCTCACTACCATTACAGTAAGTTTCATCCTCACACTCTTCTTTCATTTCCTTTCACTTATCTGCATCTGGCTGTGTAATTCCAACACCCTCACATACCCATTTCAGGGCATTCCAACAAATTGATTTAGTTAATTTTATACTCTCCTACCCCCACTAGGTCAGTTTTCTGCAGATTTAGTCAGCCGAACTTACTCACGCACATTGACAGCAAAAGGAAGAATGAGGTATAGAGAGGATGAGACTGCTCACTTCCACAACACCATTATGCTAGACTGCTCATCTGGTGGCAATCTCTACCTCTATTGCCCTTTATTTATATTTTTTAAATAAGCACCATTTAAATTAGATTAAAAATGAATAAGGTCTACAAATATTCGTTTTTAATCAAGCACTGTTGAGAGTGTGATTTCCAGTAAAATTCAGCTTTTGATTTCGCTGTGCTTTAAAAAGGTCACTGATATGTATGTGTGCACATGTGCACATATTTGCGTGTATCATACACATATACAGAAGCATATCTGCATGAATCATCTGTGGAATTTTCCAAGTACTTCAGCATTGTGGTTATGCCCCAATCCACCTCTGTGGACTGTATGCAGCAATACCTGATGTGTATGTCCTAGAAACCTTATAAACTTCTTGAAATACCATTGGATGATAGGCCTCGTAGTCTGGAGTTCAACTCAGTAAAATACACAGAATTGTTATAATATTAAAATAAATGGACTGTAAAATATTGGAGCGGGGGGACAATTTAACATATGTTGTACATAAACTGAAGGGGAAAATGCTGAATAAGTTTGAACACTAATTCTGTAATTAAGGACTAGTATAATTTTAAAAGTTCATAGACAGAGTTAAGACTGTGCATTCTGACCATTGAATACTTAACAATGATCCCATCATATTCTCCTAAGTATAGATTTTGAGTGGATCAAAAAGAAAATCCTCAATACTGCAAAAGTTAGCTCAAATATTTATCAATTGTGAGATGCACATCCTTAGGCAGAAATTCCATTCAGATTGTAAAGCCAAATAAGGAGAGACCTTTATGTTAGAATCAGTAACAGAACAGGAAAAAAATATCAGCTGGTAATGCTTTTAGTAAAAATTATTTACTTTCCATTTCACTCTTTCCATTTTCCTCACAAAACCAACTAAGTTTTTGATGTCTCTATTAAGAATCAACCACCTAGAATCTCTAAAACAACTGAGGATTTAAAGGCAAGGGAGCACCTTTTAATACTGAAATACTACTTGAGGCCTGCTTCAGCTGCTATGTCCAAACCAATTCCAAAACTATCAACAATGGCAGATAACTAATGAATTATGAAGCAGATCTAACTCATTTGTTGGCTCCAGATGCAGGGAGTCCATTGTGATTTTTTAAGTTCAATGAGGCACTTATTTAATCATGTTTTTAACTAGATCATTAATTGCAATTTGTTTCATTGTTGTTGAAAAGTGTTCTCATACAATATCATTAAGATTTAGAGAGAAAATAAAATGTTTGATTTCCTAACTGACAGTAGGAAGGCATATTTAAAGATTCTCATTTTTTTAAGACTTCAATCAATTTCCAATCAAAAATGGAAATATAAATAGAAATTTTTGCTTCTTTTGTCATCCAGTATTCTTTCCCCATATTTAAAGGTACTAAGTGAAAGATATCAGACAACTGAAGACAAATATCTGATTATCTTCTTCTGTCACTGTTTCCCTGATGGAAAACAAAATCTCTTCATGACAGTGCACAGTTATAGTAAGAATAAGAATTGATTTAATGAAAAGTCAGCAAGCTGGTTTTGCCCATTTTGCTCTCATTAGTTTATTTCCTCGAGCCAGTGGGAAAGCAGAGGTTTGTAACCAGGTGATAAAGTTGGGAAGACAGCATCAGTAGACAGCACGATCTAATCAAGACCATGAGATGCACACCTGCATCCACCCACTGCCAGCAAACCCGACACAGGCGGGCAGCCAGGACCGTCCGGGCAGCTCCTGGGCTGTGCCAGGAGCCCTCCCCTTGCCCCATTCCGCTAGCCCTGCCAAGGGCTCTCCTGGCCAGCAGCACGGCCAGCTTGTGCTCGGGGGCTCTGGAGCACTCCATCCCTGCCAGCTGCAGAGCTGCCTTGCATGATCAAAACAGGATACATGGGCCAAGGACTCATTTTCTTTGCTCCAATTTGAACAGAAAACATCTTCACAGGCCTATTGCAGGGCAGGTTGGCACAGGCGAGGTTTTGCGAGGGTCTCCTGTCTTAGGTTGCAATACAGGATGTGACCCAAAGAATGTATTCCATCACCGTCTGCTGAAGCCAGGTGGGGCAGTGATCCTTATCTCCATGCAAGATATTCTCTACGAATGGGCCATCAGTTAAAAACCAGGTGGGGCAATCACCTTTATCTTTTCCACAACCCATCCTCCCTCCAGGAAGATATCATTTGCTGCTGGACCATTAAGTCCCACTGTATGACTGATAAAATTACATCATCCCACTGGGAGATGCTCCAGCCAGGGGGAGGAGCAAAGTCTTTCCTACTTAGATAAAAACTGAGATTTGGAACCCCAAAGCAGCCTTTTTCCACTGGGTTCCAGAAGAAAATCAGACCTTTCCATATCATCACTAGACCTTCAGAGGAAAATTGCACCCTCCTACTGAAGCACTGCATCAGCTGAACCACATCTGCCACTGCAGGAGAGCTATAACCACCATTTGATGGGACTGCTACCAGCACCCTAACTGACGGGGTGTCAGGTTGTATTCTGACTCTGTCAGGGTTGGGATTGTTCTTTGTAATACTGCATTTCTATTTTAATTTTTCTAGTAAAGAACTGTCATTCCTATTCCCATATCTTTGCCTAAGAGCCCCTTAATTTCAAAATTATAATAATTTGGAGGGAGGGGATTTACATTCTCCATTTCAAAGAGCGGCTCCTGCCTTTCTTAGCAGACACCTGTCCTTCAAACCTAGACATCCCCAAATGATGCTGCAGTGTTCTCACACAGGAGGCCAAAGCGGTGGCGAGATCAGTGGCTGTGCGCTCAGAGCCACATGGCACAGCACAACCATGCACAGAGCAGGGATTTAGGAAGAGGGAGATGTGTGCAGACACATCACCCAGCACAATCTGCTCCAGTACAAAATTATTCCCCATCCAAACAGTGCTAAGATGTCCACATGTGCTGCAGCCAGTTCGCTCAGGGTAAATCGCCCGTAGAGGTGAATCCCAGCTCAGGGATTTCGTGAGAGTCTGCTGCTCGCCGTGCCTAAACTCACAGTGTCAGCAGCTTTTAATCATATTAGCTGAGGAATTAGTGCACGTCTCAATGCAATCTGCATCATCCACCGTAAAGAAATCATTATGGATGTGTAGTTTATTCTTTAAGGGAAAGATGGAGCAACAGAATGGATCAGTCCGCAGCAACTTATAGTCCCGTGTCATTTCATACAAAGTCAATAGCTCTCTTCATCCGAGGGTGAGAATGCTGCAAAAACAAACTGCTTTCTGTTCTGTAGCGACGCCTGAAAGACGCCTGCAGTAATCCCAAATCCAGGGGCAATCTATTAAGAACTCAGCACTACCAACCCTGAGAATCAACTGATAAGCACATTCTCCCCCCCCCCACACCACCCGCTTTTTTTTTTTTTTTTTTTTTTTTAACTAATCCTCTTAAAGATTGTGCTAAGTAATGAAAGGATGGGATGAAAGAGGCCTTTTACATTACTACCACATAAACCGCTTGTGTAAATGTTTCATTAACACACTGCTTGACCAGCCCTCGGTGCTCCCCGCCCCCACCGCCGCTATGGTTCTGCCGCAGCCTGAGAGGCGAAATGTGTGATTTACACATGTTTAAGAGAAACATTCCCACACTTGAATGCCGCACTATTCTTTAGAGAGGGAGAGACCCACAAAAAAACCATTGTGGAGGACATTTTAATTTGCAATTCTTTTTTTCATATGTGGTTAGAAAGATCTGTTACTTCCAACTACACAGGGATTGTGTTTTAGAGTTGTTCGAGGTTCCTCTAATATATGTTTGTCTCTTGCAAGCACCCTCAGGCAAGATGACATTTATTAAACATGATGGGTTTGAAGAGATATTTATAAGTTTTTATTTACTTGGAGAAAAAGGCAAAGGGTTTCAAAGGAAGTTTACCCTTTTGTATGCTTGAAATGCAGACAATACGTTACCTTTTAACCCCATGGGTACAGTCAACTTCTTCAGAGCAGTGTAGAGAGAGAAAAAATGTTTTAAATTGTCAGGTTAAGGTGTACAGCATGTATTTGAACCATGTATTTGAGGCAATTTTGCAGTATTTCCTGCTCGTATTATGACTGTAGACATGAGGCTCTCTGTCCTGAAGCTAATCCTGTATACTGGCTATTTTCATTGTATTATTGAAACAGAAATAAGGCATTGTTTTACACAAAGTTGTCATTTCTGTAGAAGCAAAAAGCGCCTACACCACACACGGTTTTCATGCTAACAATGTCCGACACATAGGGCCAGCTAGACCTGGCACATCAACATCAATGTCAAGAAATTCTGTTGAAACCAATGCTGTTGCTCAGGGAAAGCTTTGCTGTAATTTCACTAGGTTTACACAGATGCCATCAGGAGTGGATGTAGCACATGTTGGGTAACACTTGCATTAAAAAAAACCAAACAAACCCCCAAAAAAAAAAAAAAAAAAAAAAAACCAGCCAAAAAAACACTAAAAAACCTAAAAAACCCCAAAAATGCCACCAACAAAAGCAATTTTCCTTTTAAACCAGACTTTACTTATTAAGGAAAATGAGAAAGTAACAGATCTATTATCACAATCATCCCTCTCCTTTTAGATGGAATGTGTGAAAATGTTATAATTACATTCTACTGCCACTACCCTCACCTGAAATTACATAAATAAATGGAAAATTGAACTAAAATACAGCAATCATGTGTTTATTTTCAACCCTATCTTGTTGCATTAAAAATAGCACTTGCATTGCTATGGATTTGACAGTCACTATGGTTAGTGTAAGTTCCACATTTAGTTTGGTGTATGTAAGCTTGTTTGCCACCATGACCGTGATCTGGTTTCAAAGTGAATAGATTAATTTGGATCAACAGTCCCTCCCGGGGTAAATGCTTAAACATATTCAACCTTCGCAAGAGCTAAAAACATCAATACCTTCATAAAGCCACTTTGATTTTTATTGACTAAAGTTGTGATGGTAATTCACATACATCATTGTATACTTCACTGAGCTTTTAACATGGTACTTGATTTATAGAAAGAGTGATTCAATTTCAACAAAGAAATGGTAGGGTTAGTTGTCCTCAGATTCTTTCTTTAGCTCAGAAATGGAGGAAGTCCAAGGAAGACTACTATTGTAATACAAAAATTGCTCAATAAATGTTCATGTGCGCTACATATTTTCCTTGCTTGGTAACAGCTAATACCAATGTAGATGTGTCAGATAAGGGACAATCAATTATCTAATCATGCTGCTAATGTGACTGCAGCAAAACCATTGGATTATTTCTCATCAGAAAGTGTCTATGAAGTGCATTTCTCATGCTTTACTCTCTATATATTATAAGGAGGAAACTTTTTTTTTTAATTTTTGGTTTTCACTATTTTTTTTTTCATTAAGAAACTATAATCGCTTATCCTCTACAGGAAATCTTTAAAGCACATTGTTAAACCCACATAAATAGCATAAATACCCCCATTCAAATAAATTAGAGTGCTTACATTTGGTATGAGTTTGCAATGTTTGATGTTACACCAAACACAGGCTTAAAAATGTCTTCTGTAGATCATTAACTTTAAGCAGTTACAAACTGATAGTAATAAACAAAAGTATAGTCCAATAAACTGAAAGGAAAATATTAATTACCTTGAAAGCATTCTTATTTGTATTTTTTTCATATATTGAGAACAGTCAGCATCAGAATGATCTCCTGAAGGAAATGGTGAATTCCCCAGTGCTGGATACTTTTAAAGATTCAGTTGAAGAGATTTCTTGTCTAGAGCATGCTTTTGCAAAGTAAGGTTGAAGCGTATGGTCCTTGAGGTCCCCTTCCAACATGGTATTCTATGATTCTCCAATTCTACAATTTTACATCTCAGTAAAGTTTGCCTGAACTATACTCTTTCAAAATTTTCCTGGTTTGAAGCCAAATCCAGCAAATGCATATATTCACTGTCTCACAGAAACAGTTCTGTTGAATGAGGCACTACCAAAAAGACAACCAAAAGTTCCCAGGAGTTTGAAAAACCTTGCTTGGACTCATCATTTGGGGCTCAGTGAGGGCAGGAATATTCTCCTCACCTCTGCCATCAGCAGCGCACTACCCTGGTGCAACCCAGAGAATAAAAAGTACAAATACTGTAAAATCACCCCATGCTCCTGGGGGATCTGAGGACATGCCTTGGGAACAGCACACTCCTCATGGGTGAATTTCCTATCCATCATTTTCAGGAGAGAAAGAGCTTTGAGTAGCAAAGCTATAAGGCAATCTTTTGTAGAATTATAAGCTGTATAACTTTTGTGGGACACAGCTGAGCTTATTTAGGGGCTGAAATTTAAGGCTGTGTGATAGTGACGGTACTGACACAAAAGCAAAATAAAAATATAAAGAGCTGTAGAGCAGTTATTTTGTCAGGATGGTATTTGCTGTATTAAGCTGTTCATAAACACAACGGTTTTTGCAACTACAAGAGAACTCTCTTTTAAAGGCAGACAAATTTAGAAAGCTCAGGAATACTATAGGGCCCATCAGCATCTCACAGTTAATTAAAGGAGTGAGTGGAAAGCATCAAGGCTTGCCCCCCTCTACATGAATAATTCACTGCCTGTATCCTTTATTAAAGCCAGTTACTTCACCACAATGATTTCCAGCCTGCAATGCACTGGTCTCAGAAATGAGAGATAAATTGCAACAAGGCCTGCAGCTAAATTAATAAATTGAAATGAACACTTATTTGCTCATCTAATTAGAACAGTAGTTTTTTCCAAATCATGTAGTAATGCATTACCTTGGCAGCCAATACCTGCTGCAAGAAATAATTAACAGAAACACTTTCTCAGAAAATTATCTTTCACTGAAGATGAAAGTTTTCTTCCTGATTTTTTTTCTTTAAACTATTTGTATTTAACTATTTTGCAGTAGAGATCTGTTGTGGATTTTGCACTGCTAAAAAGGAGGAAAAATTTGTGTTTGAAGTGTCTGTAAGTATTCATAAATTTACAAACAAAATAAGAATGCATTAAACTACTTTCACCAACTCTCTTTTAAACGTGTAGTCGCATGATATACACTTTAAACAGTACATGAAGAATGCAATAATTTTTTCAATGCTTTAGTTAATGTCACAGCCAAATAAAGTACTTCAGGAGTAATAATTTACTGATTTTCCAGCTGTGTTTGCCTTATTAAGTCTATTACTTCTGTCTGCAAATCTCATCTTCAAACCACTAACTTCACCCCTTTTTACTTTCAAATATATTTGCTCGCATTACCAGTCAGAAAAATGCATTGTCCAATTTTTCAAGAAGTGTAGAGTTGGCTGTTAAAAAACAGAGCTACAATATCTCCTTCTCTGTAGGTGCAGTTTGAATTATCAGAAGTTAAACTTTTCCACCTTTCTGCAACTCACAGAGCAGAAAAAATGTCCAGGTCTCTGCATTAGGTTTGCAAATTTATGTTTGTCTGTCCCATCTTTAGTTATCACTGGTGCCAACATGCAAATTTAGTCCTCTCATCTTCTCCTTCCCAGAGCAGTGCAAGCCAGCAAGAACTTTCTTGAGTTTGGCTAGAAAACAACATTTGAACCACAGGGTTCTGAAAATGTGTGCATGTAGGTATCGATGGAAGTTTCCCTATTGATTCCCACAGACACCTTGACAGATATGAAAGAGAGAATTATATGTGGGGATAAGTCAAATGATGTGAAGACCAACTATTACTCAGATATCACCATGGGGAAAGATGTCCCAGAGCAGCAGTGTCCTCAGCAGTTTCAGCAATGCTTGGCAGTGGTGAACAGCCACCACAGGTCAACACTGGGAATGGTTTAGATTATAGAACAGGGGAGAAATGGAGATTGCTGGTCAAAGGAAACATCCTTTCAAACAGAAAAAAGTTATTTCTTATTTTTTTAAATTACATTGAATTTGTCAGCTACATATGACCACTAAAAATGTTAGTAAAAAAAAAGCTGAATTTTTCTGTAGTTAATCTGATAGATTTTTGAATAATCATTAAATGGTCTTACTACAACAATTAATCCATGGATATGGAATTAGACAGCATGGCTGAGTTTGAGCTTGCAATTGTTTTTTGTTTGGGGATTCAGGCACATAAAGAGATTTGAATGTGCAGTCTGCTTCCTCCTGGCATGCATTCTCCAGCCTGGGAATGCAAAGCTTGTGTGTTTAAAGAAGCATGTCAAAACTGCTTTGTAAAGAAGGGGGTAAAAAGCCCCAGTCCTTGTGACAGGCCTAAGTTTAGTGTGCTAATCATATTCATTCTTCTTGTAACTGAAGGAACTCCACTGTAGATCGTAAATGAAATGAATGGTGTTTCAGACACGCGGTTAGTGATTTTATATGGTCAGTGTCATTTTTCTTCTTCTGGGAATTCAATTTGTTCCTATTATGCCAAGGTCGTAGATTGGGAAATCTCAGACAACATTAGTTCTCTGCCTTTGATGCAAAGGGTCACTGGATTAGTACAAAGGAGCATTAATACAGTGTGCTGGATCACCAAATTACATTAAAGTCATTTTCAATGAATGACTCGGGGTTCCTATTAGTTTTCTTGAAGAAAATAGAAGCAAGTCTACAAACAACCGCTTCATAAATGAATATTCAAGGAAAAGTATTACTTCAATGTCAGCTCTAATTGCTAGTTTTACCTTATTAGCAGAAGCTTTCTGCAGCTGAATTTGACATGCACTTGTTTGCACACTGTTACTAGTCAGGACTCAAGTGAAGTCCTGTAATTAACACCTCCACATTATCTCATGCAGTGAAAGCAAAGAGTAAAACAGATGACTCACTTTGTTTCAGCTTTGCTCTTGTTTTCTAATACAGAAGTACTTAAGAAGCTGAGCTCATCAGAATGCCATATGGAGTCAACAGAAAGCATAAAAGGGTTTTTAGGAAGGAGTTCATCAAAGCCCATTAAGAGCTGAGCAGTAATGCCTCATCCAGTCTCAAGTCATGGGGCTGCTGCACATACTCAAAGGTATCAGCCTTGGAATCTGGCTCTGCTGATGTCAGTCAAAAGACATTGTGTCTGCTCGTGTAGTTAATTCCCTACACAATGCAGGGAAATGATGTATCCATACAGTCCTGCTCTGCTGTGCATGACAGTGCCCACAATAAGGGAACTGTACATTTTAAGCCATCAATTGCACAGCATATGCGTGTTGTGAAGTCATGTTTTGAATATCAGCATCAACTATGTCATGGAAAATGCCCAAGTTTTACACAAGAAATTTCCATGCTTATCATTCATATATTATTTGGGGTTAGAACACTTCACCACTTTCAGGTGTAAACCCCTCACCAAAATATAATACTCTTAAATAATATTTCACAAACTGCCATAGGACAATTTCACCAGGTTGCTAGAACCTGAACTTTAAATTAAGACATGATTTTCTAGGCATCTGGTTTCAGGAAAATCATCTTTTTCGGTGACACTTACCTCATCTAATTTGTCTGCTGAAAGTTGGTGCTGTACATGAAAAACCACTCATTTTTTCCCTCTTTTTTGCAACATTATAATCAATGGCAGAAAACAAGAAATAAAACCCTCTAAATGAGAAAAGGCCCAGATCCAAGATGGCTACAAGAATATTTTATTTCAGCCTCTCAGTGCAGTCATTCTGTTAACAAGTATTCCCGAAGCAATATGAAATCCAGTCATTAAATTATTATTGAGAGCTCGGCTGACTTAAATACTCAGATAATAGCAAAGTTTGTTTACTGGGTGGAAGCTGGCCAAGAACATTTGAAGAATTAACATGCATGTGAAATTTCCCACAATTATGAAACAGCCATTAGAAAAGGAAGTGACTGAGTGCAATTGAATGCCTCAGAGCTGCTGTCTTTGGTTGTGAGTATTTGCAGCTCTGATTATAGAGACCCACAGTTTGCTACCCCGTGTGTCATTACCACCTCATTACCCACGTTCTCCTGCTTTATAGTTTTGCTACGCAAGGGTAGCATCTTAAGCAATGGGGTCACAAATGTTATCATATTACTGTGATTTGGAGAATTATTAAAGATGGGTCACTTCATTACTGAGATCCCAGAGGTGCTGTATGGAGCAGAGTTGTATTAGTTAAGTTCAGTGGAAGCTGGCAGGGCCTTCTGCATGGCTGGGGCTGTCTGTCCTTTACCTAAAGACTAACAGTGCTGCTACTGAAGCATTTTTAGGTACATACTGCTGTGCATGTTTAGCAAAGCTAAAATGGGTTTATAAAAAATGCCAGTGGGCCACCACAGATTCTTCAGCTTTGTTTGCAATAGGTCATAGCAAGGAGTAGCTTGTCCTGAAATAGCATTCTGAAATGGTTTGTAACTTTCAAATAGGGTTTCTAATAATAGCATTGCTTCTCACTCTGGGCACTGTCCCAATGGCTACAGACATCCAGAATGAAGCTATAAACTAATATAATCAGGACATTTCTAGAGGGATAGGCAGTAGCCCAGTACAGTCTCATATTCCAGAAATACTCTTGAGAGAAGTGTTGCTGAACTGGTTTAAAAGTACATTCCCTTGTTTGATTTTTTCCAGGATTGAAAAGAACTGAGTGCGAATCCCAGCCAAAGGAATTACTCACACAGGCATTTTGCTCTGTCTCTTACACTTGATGTACTAATGGACTCCAGAAAATCTGCAGTGAGGGGAAATGATGAGTGCAGCTGCCTCACTAGAAGACTAAATGATGGGTAAATTTATTTACACGTGGTGGAGATTATCTTGGCTAGATTAAGAAATTACCCCCACAGTAAACTGCAAATTATTTTTATATCCTCTGTGTTCATACTGGCTGATACACCAGTTTTGTGTTACTCCCTACAGAAACAATGATCAGCCTTTCAGGTGGAGCAAGCCTGACTTTGTATCATAGGTAAGACAGATGGAGGGCAGATGGACAGATGGACAGAGTTCCTCCTCTCACCACCACAAAGACATGATTTAACCAGTTGTTACAGCCACAGTGGATCTCTGACCTCTCTCCATCAGAAGGACCCTTAATGTTTATGTGCTCCACCAGCTCTCAGTATTTCTGTGGAAGGGGCAAAGGCTGCATGGCATATGCACTAGCTGAGGGACCATGCCAGTTAAAAGCCAAATTATACCTTTCTATATCACACTGTGTCTGGAATGGAAGCTTTTCCTTTCATATTTGGTGCTACTGCTGCACAAGTTGTTATGCACTATATATACTGGGAAGCTTGTTTGACATTTAAAACACCTGAATGTTAATGTTGGTTGTTATGTATAGCTTACACCTATTTAGTTGGTTAACCTGCAAAAGAAGATGAATGGTTTAAAACCTGGTAATTAATATGGTAACAAATATTTTTCAGTGAGGTTATTGCTGCCATAAACTTTAATCAATGGTTAGTAAGCAGCCTCTGTTTTCTGGTTTAGCCTCTGACTAATGATGAATTAACTATTTCTTAGTATTTAATAAAGACTTTACACTAATCTGCATACAGAATATGATTTCTTCTGTTGGCAATTAACGTTGTTCCCTGGGTGCTATGTCCATATCTCTACCAAAATCTTTATAGGCAGAGATGAAAAGCAACAAATTTAACGCCATTTCATTAGAAATTTTTGTTTTTTGTTCTTTTAAACTGGCTACTTATAGCAACCAAAACTAAATTTAGAGACTACAAAGTCTGGCTATTTAATGGCCTATCGTTTGCTGAATTATATCAATTATAGCATTGAACTTCACTCTTCTTTTTTTTTTTTTTTTTTTTTTTTTTTTTTAAATACACTCAGATCTCAAAAGCAAGAGTCTGGAAGTAGTTAATGATCTACAAAAGTGAAAAGGATAGGAATGAAGGTGGGATTTGTTTGATTTTTCTAACTGGAACTGGTTGGGAAAAAACACCATGGAGCACTAATAAATATATGCCTTGTAATAGTAAAAGGAAAAAGGTACACCTAACCTTTCCAAATAGCCTAAGGGCAGAGGTTTGCTTTTCAATGAAAAGGTCATCTAGAATGAATTAAAGTCATTTTCCTGCTGTGGTCCAAGCATGTGGCTTCACTTTGAAGGTTAGAATGAAGTTGTTCTTACCATGATCTTACAGACGTAGTTTTAAAAACTGCATTGCAAAAAGCTGTCATAAGTTTTCAGGGAAACAAAAATTGTGATAATTAATATACTCCCTCCCAACATGAATCTTCTAATTTGCTATTAAAGGTAAAATGCTTTTATAAATTAGTTAATGTGTGCTCTTTTAGGGACACTCTTTTGTCAATTAATACTATTTATATTTAGCATTGTTCATAATTTTTCTATGTTAAATGCTTTAGTTGATATCTCTGCCTGAATGGAATTACGCAAGAAAATATAACAGCATGAATTTTGTGCTTACCAGCATGACAAGTATAGACAGTGGGTCAGCACATTTGAGAGAGAAGACTTCTATACACTAAACTAAAATGTATTCAGACAAATTACAGAATTAACGATTTGCATTGTGAGGATTTGTTTTCAAAAATATCATTTTCCAATGGTCTTGCCCAAAATACCTATCCACAAGGACATATACTCAGGAAACTGAATCAACAAAACATAAAAACAATAGTGCTTTGTCTTTCACGTGGCTTAGAGATATAATGAAAATTTCCCAAAGAGTTATCAGTGTCATCAAGGATAAAGAAAAAAAAAGACCAAAAGAGGAATCAACTATCATCAAAATTTATCTAGAAGAGAACTTTCCAAAGCATTCTAACAGCCTTTATCCTTCATCTTCTATTACCTGCTGTGACATCAGCTGAAATGGCTACCAACAGTTTGTTTTGCACTGGTCAACATTTTCATAAGGAAAATTACCATTTTTTTCTTTCTCAAACAGCATTAAAGGACTGCTAGAAGCACACACCCATGGCTGAGGCAACATGGGCTCTTGAGCATTCAAGAAAATATTGTCCATGGCTCAGTTCAAGGCTTGAAGTGTGAGCATGAGAGAACAGTAATTCCCCCCCATCCTAAAACCTCTTATCCTAAAACCTCTTATGACAGATATTGTCACATACAAATCTGGATGTCTAGAGTCTCTCATGGCATGCCTTTCAGTTGTGCCAGGAAGGAATACTGATGGAGAGCTGGGAACCCACTGGCTGTCTGAGCATGGCACCTGTATCCTCTGTGATTTTGGTGGAACACATGATGTTAAGATTTTACTGACAAAAGCTGCTTTGGGGCTAGGGTTCTTCATACCCGTGGAATATGAGAAGTGTGACAAGTACCTATCACAACAATAGGTGATTGTCTATTTGGGAAACTATTAACTGCTTCCCTCTAAAACAAATTCTCTTTCTCCCTTTATTATTATTTCTTTTATTCTTCTTTTTTGGAAATTCACCCTTTCATAAAATATATGTCTCTGTGTTTTCATTCCAAAGCATTCCTCTGTTGTGGTTAGGTTCCACAGGAGGGTTCCAGCTTGTAAAGGTTAACTGTGCAGAAATCAAGGCTTTGTGCATTTTTGCAAAGGTCACACTCATCAGTAGTTCTGGGAGGACTGCTGGGAAGGGCTGTAGTAAGTACCCAGTGATTGAACCACGGCTCCAGGTTTCATTTCCTTTAAGAATACTGTTACAATCACTGGTTGTGTCACGAAGAGATAAAGAGGCTGCTCAGTCACTTGAAATTCAATTTGTACATTACTCAAATCTGCTCCACCTCCTTCCTTCACGGTGCCTGGCAGCTGCTTGCTGGCACTCTGAATTTCAAATGCCTGAGCTGCAGGAAGCAGTTTAATAAACGGGATAGGTTTTGATTAATGTAACAAGCTGAAAATAGACAATGATGCAATGCATATCTCAGCAAGAATCACGGAGTCGGATCAAATCTTTGTGTGCTGAGGAAGGCTGCTGTGGCAGAGTTCACCCAGAGATGAATATTTATGTTTCGATAACACCTTGAAGGTTCAAAACCTACCAATATATAAGATTTAGACCTGTAATCCTGTTAAGTCTCTGAGCATCTCCTACAGGTGACTGCACAGTCATGAGGTTCAAGTCTAGATTAAGTATTTCACATTAACTGAGTTCCAGCAAGGGCATTGTGCACTTCACCATAACGTTCTTGTTTTATCTGGAGGACAGAAATGCTGTACTTCTTTCAGTATTATGAATGCAAGTAATAATTTGCTGTGCTGTATACAAAACAATGACTTATATTTGTCAAGATTCATTAGCAATTCACCATCCTGTAAAAAGCTGACATTCTTTGACATGGTTTCAGACAAGCATTCAATGCAGAGTTTACCCTCATACAGTGCTAATCTGTGGCTTTAATGCTAGGAAACCTATTCTTTCCCAGTGTCTGCTTCCCCCAGCCACAGACATTCAGAGCACTCAGAACTGACATTATGTTAAAATTCCTCTTCAAAAACTTGCAAAATCGCAGTCTTACACAACAGTATTTCATTAAGATAATAGGAAATGGTGCCTCAAAAGTGGAAGAAGATGAAGATGTCACTGAAGATTATCTCCACTGTCTTATGAAGAAAATGTATGAAGAGAATATAATTAATATATATTTGCTGGAAAGGTCTAAATTATGAAGCTTTGACCCTGTTCATTTTTTCCTGAGATCTTTCAATGAGATACAGCAAGAGGCTGTACCTGGAGAGGCAGGATGCTTCCAAAGGTGGCAGTGGATGGATGTCACGTCTTTGGGTTTGAGTACCACAATCTTTGTAGTTCCTCACTTTTCTGTGAAAATATATTCTATGTTATGATTAATCTGATTTATTTGATTTATTTTTGGTTTTATTTTTGGTTTTATTTTCTTAATTTGAAAATCTAATTAGGATCTCTATATATGTGGAAAAATAAATGGAAAATAAAAGCATGGCTGTGGCCTGTTTTTCAAAGTTCAGGAAGTAATTTCCTTCTGTTGGTGTATAAGCAAGAATAGTTGGCAGAAAAGAAAAAGGATTTATGAGAAGGAGGAAAAAAGCAGTAAGAGAAATGTAATAAAAAATAAGGTGTCCTCAAAGAAAAGTATCAAGACCTTCAATTTTGGATTGTATTTCTGAGTGGATTTCATCCTGATAGTTGAAATACTGATCTGAAGGTTTATTTATCTATGTATTTGTGTATCTATATTTAATTTTCAGTGAAATGTAAATAATTAGGAAGCATTCATTGCAATATTTACAGGGAAATGTAGTAAGTATTTGCATACAAGTTTTATTTGTAGAAAAGAATCTTTTGATTTTAGACATATTTTAAAAGGACACTTAGCTGGTTCTTGAAATACTATCCATGAATTCAGGAAATGAAGTGAGGAAGGGCAGAAATTAAATTCACAATTTAGAAGTCCTAAAGGAAAGAAGCAGAATGAATAATTGAGTCAACAGCAGTAACATACAAGGGAGGATGAAAAGTGCTGATGTGTTTCACTTTGCCATGTGGAGGTTTGTCCTAGTTTTCAGCTTTCCTGTTCCTTGAATTCATAGGAGGACGTTCACGAGTGCGAGTAGTGGCATGGGCATTGGCATCATCCAGACAAAAGCAGCTGGACTGAGTTTGGCATTAGTCTCTTTTTCACTTTTCTATTTATGAAGGTCTCATCAGTGTGCATTTTGTGAGGTCAAGTTTTCAATTACTGGATACACACGATTACATCAGTGAGCGTAAAAGAAAATTTTAAATTTAATCTATTATTTAACCTGTCTGGTTGTACACATTTTTAAGATTTCCTTTTTTATTAAATTGTGTACTTTATCCTTTCTATTGTAAGGTTTTATATTTTGTGGTATGTGCTTTGAAGGCACTGCTATATGCATGACAGAAATTATAGTTATTATACACACACCCTCTCTATTGTGATAAAGTACGTAATTATGAAATACCAAAATTTCTCAAAGTGTTCACATTTTAAAGTGAATGGATTTAATCCACTGATAGACAGATGAAAGTTCAGCTGTTAATTGCATTCTGCTGCTTGATTGGCATTGAATGTTTCACCACCAATTGAGTTCTATATGATTCTTTTGGAGATTTATTGCATTTGCTTCAGATACAAAGCCACTCTTTGCTCAAACGTAGAAGGCTTTTCTGTCCTGTGAACTTCAACTGCTCTTGGTGTAACACTAAATAGCCAGAGGAAACGTTGCATTTGAAACACTCCTGTTTTGTTTGTTTTTTCACTGCAATTATGACAAATAGGTCCCCTTAACAATAAATAAAGAATAAACAAAATGCAATGTGCATTAGTCTCTTGCATAACATTTGTTTGCAGTGCATTCATTTAATCTACTGTATTTCCTATATTATTTCAATTAATATTTCATCTTTCCAAATATCGAATACGCAAACAATGATACCAGAGCAGTTTGGGGCTTTTTCCCCTTTCTAATAACAGAAATGCTATCTGATCTTTGTATTTTTTAAAGCAGAATTCATTATCTTAATCTTGTTAGTGTTCTGAGGAACTTCTTTATATAGCTCCAGTTTAATGTTGATCTGCAAGTGTTATGTCTTAATACAAATGCCATCTGGTTCAGCTACATGTATTTGTATAATGACAATACCATGGAAAATCCTAATTCAGAGTAAGTGCATTAAATACGATCAGATTCTCATTATGCTTTTCCAGTCATTATGTATGAGAATGTACTTCAGCAGGTCAGGGTCCTGCCTGTTGTAAAGCACAGCCAGTGTTTACCACAGAAGGTATCACTTCTCTTGAGCCTTTCTGCAGAAATTTATTTAACTGAGTTTTTTTCCAGGGAAAATAATATAAATTTTCATTAAAGAAAACACTGTATTATGACAGTGCAAAATGAATCATCTTCAATCTCTTTTAAAATAGTTGATTTATTGTCTGCAGTTGGAAGGGTGTAAGTTAGGAAAATATTTTTGCTGTCAAGAATGAAATATAG
Organism: Muscicapa striata striata; assembly: GCA_030060385.1. NCBI lineage: Eukaryota > Metazoa > Chordata > Aves > Passeriformes > Muscicapidae > Muscicapa > Muscicapa striata. The sequence goes on along the minus strand of JAREIS010000076.1, from coordinate 2,109,284 downwards.
TTCATATAATATATTCATATGAATATATTCATATAATAATATAATTTTTTAATAAAAACTCCATGTCTCTATCTAAGGAGAGTGTGTATGTGTGAATGCATGCATTTGTCATACGTGTAAATATGTAGGTATCTATGTGCAAGAACACAGGCATGTTTTGGCCACATCAAGAAATACTCAATAAAAATTGCTTCTCTAAAGTAAAAGGAAAACAAATTGACTAACACACTAAAATAAAATCCGTCATAACAGAAAATAATATTTTCTTGGAATGTTTCGTATTCATACATCTATCAGTGAGACTTTCATACATTTGGTGACATTGTGAAATGTCATTGAAGAAAAGGCAATGCAGTTTAGCCTTGAGCAAACATACACTTACAAACATACACTTATGTAAAGGCTTTTTCTTCTTCCAAAAGGGACCTGCTTTTGCTATATTCATAACTGGAGCTAAGCTTAGGCTAGTGAGGTGCTGCATGATAAGAACTTGGTTAGCAAACACATTGAGCGGTTGAATGACTTGAATAACAAAATCCCCAGCAGTGTGTTTCGGTGCAAACTGCATTTGTACTCTGCAAGGAGATCAATGCTTCACCCTCATTGATTTTTGGCAGTGGCAGAGCCAGGATTATGCATGATGTGAAACTGTATCCCCAGACATATTCAATCTGATTTCCCAGCCAGTGCTAAAAAGGCATAGTGCTGTCCTGAAAACATAAGGTTAGAGAAGCATAGCATATCAGATTTGTACTTCTGGCAAGTTGCATGTTAAATAGATTTGTCATCATATATCCTGGGTGTCACCCAATCCTTTCTATAAAAATATTTGTTGGTGCTATAGAGTACATGCATATATACATATGCATATATATATATGTTCAAAAACATTGTGCAGAGATGCCAAAGAAAGAATTTGAAATGCATTTCATACACATCCCTTTAAAATGTAGTATAGCTTCCCTTTGGTAGGCTTCAGCTTTATTGTAAACACATAAAAAGAAATAATTTCTTCAAAAACTTCATAGCAGGAATGTAGTACATCTTCAGAACTTAAATAACCTTGTAATTTACAATGTACTCCAGTTTTCAAAAAGTAATAATTACAGTAAAATATATCAGTGGGAAATGACAGCTGACAGGAGCTTTGTTCTGATCTGCAATTTCCCCCTGTTTGTAGCTTCTCAGAGAAGTCGTGGGAACACCATCAAATGCTGCTCGGCTTCAATTTGAACACAGGGATGAATTGAATTAGCTCAGCTCAGACTTTTCCTAAGCTATTTGTTGGTGTACATAGGTTAAAAAAAAAAAAAAAAAAAAAAGGAATAGCAGCGATGGCTTGAACAAGAAAATTTTCTGTCCTCAGCTTCTGCCATTCCAGTCTTTGGAGAAGCAACACCACTTCCAGAAACTGTAAGCTGCTTATGGAAAAGGGTCAAAATGATGCATGTCCTAGAGAGGTATGTGGGTACTGGTATTTACCTGGATAATGAGCACTGCCTACATCTTATAATTCAAGATCACAGTAATTTCTTTCTGCCTTTGTTTATCCAGTGCTGCAACTCAGCTAGGCACGTATACACACCTACATCAGGTCTCACATCATGAAAGTTTAGTAAATGGCTACTAGGAAACTTGAAGTTACTGCAAAATAAAAAGTAGGGCTGATGAATCCATAAGGTTATTAATTATTTGTTGAGCAAGTGGATAAGGTTTTTAAACTTATTTAGACGGGACCATGTGAGTAGATAAATAGAGCAAGTCTTGAAGGCAATACAGAAAAATTCCTGATTTCCTTAAGTTGGTGAAGGGAGTTCTATGTTACTTGTGAGCTAAAGAGTGGCAAGCAGTACACTGGAATACTTCTACCAAGTGCTGAAGATCTGAATAAATGTGATGAGAGTAAACAGTATCTTGGAAGCAAAGTGATCTCTTATACACGGGAAAGTATTCCTTTGTTGTAATGAAGCACAGACAAAAGCCTAGATGTAGACTTCATTGTTTGTTGGTTTTTTTAGTCCTGGATATTTTAGTTGATATTGAATATTTGATCAGGAAAGCACTTATTAGTCTACTTGGCCTCTAAACATGAAACCAAATCCATTGGCCTATGGTCTTAGAAGATTTTGTTATAAGGGGCAGATATATGCACTTATTTAAATACTTTCGAAAAACAAGACCTTAGTTTTCATACAAATCTCATTGGAACAGTTGAAAAACTTTCCGCTGCTCCCCATTCATCAAGCTTGGTACTTCATTCTTGAAAAAACATTTTAAAAACCTGTTTCTAAGGTGACTGTAGTTCCATGCTGAAAGTAGACACTCGATCGGTTCACTGAAAATTATCTTGTTACTGGGGAAATTGCTTTTTTAGGACCTGGTACACTTGAAGTAGATGATATCAGTCTAAACAAACAATGTAAAGTAATTTGATAATGAATAAGTAGGAGGATGCACAGAGAAAACTAACACCATTCTTTAACCTCAAAACTATGCTAATAAGTAGTGTGATAGACATGAAACTCCGAATAATGGAGCTGTTATTCTAGCCCACCAGGCTGTCTCAGGGGACTCTTAAGTGGATTTGCTATGCCATGACTAAATCTAGTTCCAGTCCAGTATTTTGCATAGCCCAAAGTATCTTGTTGCAGTATATTCTGACTTTTATCTAACTAGATCTTTTTTAGAAGTAAATATATTCTTCCATTTTGAAAGGAGGCATATGTGCGGGTTATTGCATACTATTTATTTGCTTGCATGTAAAATGGAAGACTCTTCCAGAAATAGCCTCTTTGTGAAAAAGTCTGCCAGTACAAGAATATCAGTGTATCTGTTAAAAATGAAAAGGATCCTTTGGAAAAAAAAAGACAAAAATGAAAAATATAATGAACTGATTAACGTATGCATACGCACATGTGTTTGTCTGAACCAAAGCTGATGGTAATGTAGAGCATACTCCAAGAATTATCTGAACCCAGTTTAGGTTGGATTCATCTACAGTTACTTGGCATTGACTGGTTGCTGCATTTCATTTATTTTTACAACAGCCACACTCTGCCAATAAAAGATCAAACAATTTTTGTTGCCGGGTTGAAGTTTTTAAAAGTACTTGATGTTACTCTTGAATCTGCTCTCAGTTACAGCTCACTAAAGGGTCTGGCCCAGTGGTGGATCTATAAATACAAACATAAGCTGAAAAAGCTGCTTCTAAAACAGAATGCACAAATATGAAGATAAGTGATTTTCACTCCACTCTATCTTGTTTATGCAGTTTCCAGTTCTGAAAGTGGGTGGTTATGCAGAACAACAAAAAATTAAAAATCCTGTTCGGGTACTGTGTCCAATTTTCTGTTGGCCTTTTACAGCAGAGGAACATACAATTATATGCATTTAAAAAGCACTTAGATGAACTCATCCCAGTTTCCCAAATGTACAAAGTAGTGCATTTTCAGATAAACTACATTAAAATGAAGACAGACAAGCAGGAGATTGTGTGTTGTGATTTTATTTTGATTTCTGCAAGTTAACTTTTTATCCACTTTTTACTTCTCCCTAAAAGTATTTAAATGCAGAGTACAAGAAGAGCTAAACAAGCCATACACCTTCTTTGGAAAAAAAGAAAAAGCTTTGGACTTTTCTCATCTTCTCATACCTATTATTGCAGTATCATTTTTGTTGGATAGAAACCTGATCTCCCCGTAATTCATAATCATTAAAATCCCTTTGTTTGTTCTAAGAACGTGGGGCTCCATGGTCAGTGCCTGGCATAATTCCAAGCTAAGCACAGTGAAAACCCTTGTAACAACCATAAGCCAGCCTAGTCCTCACTCAGCTGCTGTAGCAGGTGTCCGCTCCATGAAAATTTCACTGTTCTTTTTTTTTAAATTTCACACACACCACCACCACCATTTAACTCACAGGCTATATATGGAAGTCTTTATATTTTAAAGCTACACAAGAGTGTGGTCCCACACAGTGGTGTGGGGAAGAGCATTATTCTACTCCTGCCCCATGTCTTGGAGGAAAATTTCTTCCTCTTTTTATTCTGTGTCTGGCTTTTTTTGCCCTCTTATTTACTGTCATGTGTCTCTGTATTAATTCTTTCAAAGCCTCTTGCTCATCCACATGGTCTCTTAGTCTCTATATTTCCCTCGTTCCTTTATTCTTAACATATCCTGACCATCTTCATGGTAGCACCACTGCATCTTTTCCTGCATGGCCTTGATTAGTTACTGCCCCCAGCTTTCCATCACGCTCTCCTTGTTCCTTCTCCCCCTTCTGCAGTTCCTCCTCTTCATATTTGTTTCATGTTCACTTCCATGCCCTTTTGACACCAGAGGCACGAATGCACACCTGGCTTTACATGTCCTTCACACCAGGTTTTCTTCAGACTCTCCTGGAGGGGCTACTTGCCTCATGGTATATTGGGTAGCCGTCTCTCCTAAAAGAAGTCCCAGTGTGGTGACAGAAGCCTGCACACAAGATTCACTCAGGCTGTGGCTCAGAGAAGGCCCCAGGGATGGGTTGGAGGGCAGTTTCATTTGCTCTGACTGCATTTACCCCGCCGTTTCTTCAAATGCAACGTTCTTCATTTTACTGTGCTGAACCTGACATTGCAGACAGAGAGTATTCATTAATGTTCCAAACATTAGCTAAAAATTGCTACCTCTGGTTTTGCCACAGTTTCACTTTTTATCTGATCAAAGCAGATGATGGAAGGAGCAGCCTGCACAGACCGCAGGTAGTTCAGAGATTCAAAGACATAAAGCCAAAGTCTGTAGGAAAATGTGAGCACAATTGCTCAACTGGTTATTTTATTCATATATACAACCACCTCAATTGCACTTGCACAGCAGGTGCAATTCACATGTGCAGGATGAGAAAATATGACTCTAACAACCAAAAAACACCAGCTACCTGGCATGTCCTGCTTATTGTGTACTGCATTAATGAAGGGAAGCTTCCCTTTACACAAATTGCCTTTGGTTGAAGCAACTTTCTCCATTCTACCTTAGTTCTATCTACTTAACCTCTTCTGCTTTATAACATTGCAAGAAAACCCTATCAAATTTTGCCGAAAAAGTATTTCTGAATTACAGCTCAATTAGCAGCCTATATTTCCAATCAGTAATGTACAGGTGTTCTAGTGGTTGGTTTTGGTGATTTACAGTCATAGGAATTATACAAGAAAAGTCTTAAGCATATGGTAACAGTAAGGATCTCTGGCTGAAGTGCATTTAAATCAAACAATATCCTCATTAGCATCCAGGAAACAGAGCAGTCCTTTAATGTTCAACAATAAGCTACATAGTGAATGGAAAGTTAGTATGTCCCAGATGCAAATAATTTCTTTCACTCACTTTTTTATCTCAGTATGTAGTTAAGCATACCGAGGAAAAAAGGGAGAAAAACTGAAAATTCATGTAAACAATATGTCAAATGACACCAAGATCCTCAAGCTCTTCAATTCCACAATGCTCAGTAGCATTAACTATTCCCTAAATCTGTGTTGAAGTATCTAAATCCCAGTTGTAATGGATTTAGCATTATATTTCTATAATTCCAGAATGCATTTATTTATTCATTTATTTCCAGTGGAAATAAAGAAATTCCGGGCATGGAAGTGGTGATGTTGGAGACATAATTTGAGATGGATTAGTTAATTGTTTTCCTTGCTTTTTTCCCCTTCTTCATTAAAGCAACATCTGTTCTGGGTGGCAAGAAAATTTGTACAGTATTTGGGTCAACACAATTTAACTCCTTGGAATTTGACGGCATTTCTTAGGCTTTCAGTGATATCTCCTTACAATATTGGTGTCCACAGAGCAAAAACTGGAAGAGAACACGAAAACACTGCATAGCCCATAATTCACATTTCTGTAAGTGGAGGACTTTCCAATAAAATTCAGACACTTGAGAGGTATGGAAACTGTTGTGGGTCAATAAAGTTGATTGAGTGCCCTCAACCCCTTCATATAGTACTGGTTGAGGGCAGGGGTTGGGGAGGGGGGAGGAGGGGAGGAGAGATAGAGAGGAAATAAAAAACAAAACAAAGCAAAAGAAACCACCCTAAAGACAGAAGAGATTTAACTGTGAGGTCTCCAGATTTAATATTTTGGAAATTCTCAAAAAATCTGCAAATCTCATCATATTGCAAACAATTAGAGGCGGCACTAAATGTAGTGAATGAATAATGTACTAAACCGAAATAGTTTGATTGATTTGGTACATGACTGAAGGCTTCTCTTTCCTGCAATCAATAACATAAACCTTTTCACTTTCTTGTCTCTCCTGCAGCTCCCTAATATTGCGTCTCTGCTGGGTGCTGTACTGTTCTGGGAAAAGTTTCCCAGTGTATTGTTCTGAGATTAGTTTCCTCTGGGACCTTGATTCTGCAAATAATTGCTACCAACCTTAGTGCCAGACAGAATGAAATTACCCTCCATGGAATTTAAGAAAACCATTCTGTTCAAGTTATTTTCATGATCTGACTCTTATTTTTCCTTAACATAGCATTAAGAATGCCGTACTTTAAGTTATAAAAAATTTACATATCAGGGTTTTATGTTCTATGTTAAGGCATTGAGACAGATAAGTAGTGTGAGGGACAGATGCCTGAATGCATCATCATACAAAAATCTTCATTTGTGCCTGTATCTCTGCAGTGACTTGATACTTGTCTTGCCATGGTGGCTATTTGTTCATCTGATAGCAGAACAAGGTAATTATGGATTGCAGAGAGGAAACAAAAGGGGCCCTTCTGGAGAATGCAGCCTGTTGAAAGACAGAATGAACATCAGCAGGCAAAGTGAAAGACATGCGTGAGGCAAGAAAAGATTACGGGAGAAGGTAACACAACTCTGTCTTGTGATGGTTGATCTGTGCCCAGAAATGCTTTCTCTTGAATAACTACCACAGTGAAGAAAAAAAGTGGAAAAAAGATACATATTGAGAAGGTGGTATGTGTTGGAAAGGGGGATTTGATATGTGATTTTCAGGGATGCAAAATCATTCTATTTGAGCTGTGTGTCCTCACATGGGTAAGTTACAGCTGAGAATTTTATTTTTGTTGTGTGTTGGTGTTAAGGAAGGAGATCAGCTACATCATCAGTCATGCATACCCTCAAGTCTTCCTATCAGAAAAAAAAAAACCAAAGCAAAAGAACTTTCAAGTCTGCCATCTATATTGGAGGAAAAATGCTTTTAATCTTATAACAGCATTATCTTGTTCTGCTTAGTTTTCCAATACTTAGCTGCAGGGAAAACAAAAAGAATTGTGCTGGGTTTGGCTGGGATGTAGCTAATTTCAATTGCAGTGGCTGGTATGGGCTGTGTTTTGGATTTGTGCTGCACACAGGGTTGATAATACAGAGATGTTTTTGTTAATGCTGAGCAGTGTTTGCATAGAACCAAGGCCTTTTCTGCTGTCTGTACTGCCACGCTGGTGAGGAAGTTGGAGCTGCATGAGAGGTTGGGAGGAGACAGAGCTGGGACAGGTGACTCCAACCCACCACAGGGATATTCCAGACATGTGACATCATGCTCAGTGCATCAAGCTGAGGGGAAGAAAGAGAAAAGGGGGAACATTTGGAGTAATGGCATTTGTCTGTCTAAGTAGGCACTGCACTTGATGGGGCTCTGCTTTCCTGGAGTTGGCTGAACACCTGCCTGCCGTGGGAAATGGTGAATTAATTCCTTGGTTTGTTTTGTTTGTGTACACGGATTTTATTTTCCCTATTAACCCATCTCTAGCTCAGCTCATGAGTTTTCTGGCTTTTGTTCTTCCCATTCTCTCCCTTGCTGGTGGGGGACCGAACAAGAGGCTGACTAGGGCTTGGTGCTGGCTAGGGTTAAACCAAGACAGAAAACCAAACAAGTTATTTTGAAATCCCTGCTTCCAAGGTGAGGTAGAAAAAACAATGTTGTGGCTTTGGTCAAGCTGAAATGTTAAGCTACTGTCAGGTGGAGTTGTAAAATGTAGTGTTCCCATTTACCTCTCAACTTCAGAGAAAGAAGCATGCTGTGACATAGTGAACATTTTGATCTCTCAGAACTTTCTTCAAATTTCAGAAAATAACAGTGACCTCTTTGGATCTTTAAACTACAGTCTGGATAAAATGAAATGAACATGGAGTTGAATTTAATTTCTGATCTTTGTCCAGCCAATCTCAACATTTTAACCTTATCTCTGTAGTTGACACATCTGAAGAAAAGTGTCTAGGGAAAGCTCCCAGGTGGTGACTCTGTGCTGGCACTTTGTGTGCCCTTTCAGTCATTTAGGTCTCACAGCTCAGCTTATAGCAGAATACTACCTAGACTAGAGCTTCAATGCAGTTTTCTACATTTCCTTCCTCCGTTTCCTTCATCAGAACCCCTGCTATGTATCTTGTATGAAGTGTCCTTTGCACTGTCTGTTTTGCTCTGCAAAAAATAAAAAGCATCATTAAAATTAGTTTCCAATTTCTACAATATATTTCTGTGGTCATTCCTCAATACGCTGCTTTTAGTACACACTTCCCCAGTAGTAAGTGGCAGAGAAGATTATTTGTAGATTGTTCAGCATTTATTTCCTTCGCTGATTGCTTTCCTGACTTTTCTGGCCATAACCAATCAATACCAAAATAGTTTGGATACTTGGCTTTTGACAAAGAAACTTCTTTGTCTGGATGGAGGGAGACTCCTTAGTGTGAAGCCAGAAAAAAAGTAAAAAAACCAAACTAATTCATCCCCTACCTTTGCAGGGTAGCTCTTTGTTTGCTGTGAGCTCAAATGTGTTTCAAAACAGCATTCACTCAGACCTGTCTTCTGCCAGCACTCTTTTGCCTTCCAACTCTGAGCTCCTCTTGTTGTCCTGCTGTTCCCACCTCTCTTTTGACGTTGCCTGTCTTCCTAACAGTGTCTTCTGCTAGAACATGAGAGCTAAGACTACATTTGTATTATAGCTTGCATTTAACTGAAAGTTTTGGATGTTTGCAATGAGAAATTGAAAATTAAACAGCTGTGTCTTGACAACTTTGGAAATGCTGCTCATCGAACTCCCTGAGCAATTCAGAAAACACTGTTGAAGAACAAAACATGGCTCATGTGGCCGTGTTATAGCAGTTGGAGGAAAGTACTAATGCTACGAAGGCTCCGTATTACTTTGCATAACTGGCATCACAACCTTTGTTTAATATTCAAGCAAGATTATACAGATAAAGAAGGAAGGCAAGAGGGAGGAAAACTTAAGCAAGCTATGGTTAAGACAGTCTAAAGGTCAAAATTGTAATATTAAATAAATCTTACATGCTTTTATAAACCTTAATTTATTGCCTACGTGCAACTGACATTTTAGCTTTGAGTTTAATACCAAGTACTTCAACGTATTCTTGTAGAAGAATGGTCGATAACCCTCTTGCACAGTATAATTGGAATTCTGCATGTTAGAACATTTGGTTTCTGAAAGATTTTTGTAAATGTTAATAGCTGTCTTTTAAAATGGTGTAAGTGTGAAATGCTATGAAAAGCAAAGGTTTAAATGTCACCATGTCTATAATTTTCATATTGTAAAAACTAAATAAGCTTTTACAATATGAAAAACCTAAAGGCCTGCTGCAAGTTTGAAGATATAAGCTAGCTCATTATTAGTTTTTTGAAACTGATATGACAGACACATTTTTTTAAAACAGTGCATTTTAGTCTAAAATGTAAAGTTGAACGTTTAATTGTCTGGAAGTGCTACTACTGCCAAGTCTTCCTATTTCAAATCCATGATCTGAGTCTGGCAATAAGAAGGACCTACCTGGGAAGCCTCCTAGGGTGTTACCAGAAGTATTCTCCTCATATGGATCCACTGGCACTCAGACTGAAAAGCTACTCATATTTGTCTTGGCTGAGCATTATGATTTGTACCTATTAACAGGGTGCCCTGGCACATCAGTAGGATGGGAATGGAAAACACATATGTTTCAAGGTAAAGTGTGCAAGGTTTTGCATTCCCTTGGGTGAAGCATGGTACCATGAATTTTGGAGTGCTAAAACTTGAAAAAAATTGATTTTCACAGCCTAATCCTCTGCATTTTTTATTAATAAAGTAAATAATGCAGCAATGAACATGCTACAAAAAACAAGAGACAACTATTTATGACTTATTTATCCTGTCATATTTCAATATATTTTAACAATAAAGAGGTGGCTCAAGACAGTCACAGTCTCAGCACTTTTTGGGTGTTAGCAAACGTATCTATTTACCTTCCAACCTGCCTAAACCAAAAGGACAATAACATTTAGGAAAGAAAAAATCCAACACATTATAAAGAGCAGATAACATAAACAGAAATCACATGAAGAACACCTTGTCCTCTCACGTGGGTTTTAGGAAGCCAAAGCAGTCTCTTTTCCTAATGTACTGTAATACTAAAGATTTACTCTAAGCAAAACAAGATAAGACGATCTCTTTGAGTTAAAAGAAGAAACTATTTAAAGTCTAATTGCAAAACATGTGATTCCTCTCTCCCTAAGCTTATTTCTTTAAGCAAACTTATTTACAATATTTTTTATCAAAAGAATGCATGAAGAGTTTCCACAATTTTGGCACTCACATCCATAAAATAAAATATGGAATAAAACATGAAATGGACACAGACCACATCTTACAACAAACAGCCACAGTGTAGGAGACAGGAGCACGTATCAGGAGAGACTGTCACAACTGGTAGTTAGTAGATTTACCACAGGAGAAAAACTTCTGTAACTTGAGTTGTTGAAGGTTGTTAAGTACCTCCAGATCAGAAAAGGCATGTGACATGTTGCAATAGCTTTTATTATATTGTGGGCATCTCAGATCTGAAAATTCTGGGAATGGAGGGGGAGGCAGGAGAAATCTGGGAATGGGTGGCAGGGAGCAGAGAAGAAGAGAGCGCTTCAACCTTCACATAGATAAGTCACCATGAAGGGCTGGACAAAAAAGGATGCTCTACAAGACTGGAATTAATACAGCATCATAAGGTCTACAGTTTAGAAGAACAAGTTTTCTGATATTCTTTTTCAACTTTCCTTATTACTGACTGCCGTGTTGCTTCTATGGAACACAGGAGTCTCTATCTATTTTTGTGCTCTTCTCATCGTCCTAAAAATTAACAAGAAATAATGTAAGGAAAACGGGTTATAATTTTGCAAAGTATCTTGTGCACAGCTGCTTTAGAAAAGTGAAACTCTGTCAGGCAGAAACTAAAGCATGGTTATACTAGTTTAGGTTTTTTAACAGATACTGACTAGACAATAGGCAAAAATCTGAGAGTTTTGTTTTTCCATCAAAGAATATTTAGGGCACCAGAACTCTCAGCTATTACCTTTATATATATATATATATATATATATATATATATATATATATATAATTAATTGTTAAAAGGGATTTATGGTATATTTATGGTATATTAATTTATAATTTGCAGATTTTTAATTCTACTATTCTGTACTCATGTTATCATTCTAGGAATTTACAGCACTTGAAAATATATTACACATCCTGAAAACCAAGCTACTGACCTTGTATAATGGCCTATTTTCTCCTGTCAGAAAATATTTTTTGAAAAGTATAGGGGCTACATAAAAGACAGCTGCTAGCGCCAAGTTTCTTATTTACAGTAACAAGGGAAATCTTAATCATGGGCAGAATCCAATAGGTTGATAGGAACATGCAGTAAATGTTAGCTAAAGTATATTATGTTAGAAAAGGATATTTGTTCCTTTCACATCCCGAATGATGCATGATTTTATGATGCCATCTCTCAGTCTCTTCATTTTCCCTTTTTTTGGTCCAAATTCCATCTTTTCAGTCAAAGGAAATCATCAAGTGACCTTGAAATCTGCACTAGTATTTTCCTGGCAGAGAAAGAAGCTCACTTTTCTCATTTGCAAAAATGAATAACAATTTGATCATTCTTAAAACTTCTAAAAGGTTAATTATGCTCTCTCCATGAGCACTGAATAAAAACCTGCTTTATCTCTGCCCAAATGAAACCCACAGGGCTCTCATTCTCTCTAACTCTGCCTGGAGACGAAATCCTGCAAGCTGTCAATTAACTCCTATCAGCTCATAGATCTGTGTGAGCTGCAGATGATTTTTTCATCCAAAAACTATGACAGCTCTCATTTGCCAGAGCTGTTGGGTGACTTTAAAAAATTCACAGCAGGAAAGTGTAATCTGGCTTTGGGCTTGCTGGAGAGAAAAAGAGTGAGAAAACAAGAGGCAGAAAGGTCCTGGGTTATGGAGAGTTCATTTCTATCTCTAAGATTTCCGTCTGGTTGCAAAACCCCACTTGAACTTGAATCGCATGTTTTAAAAAATAATAGAAACTGAACATGTACCACAGAGATGTTTCCTTGAGTGTTTTGGTTTGGTTTTAAATTTGGACTTTTTTTTGTATGGCTGCAAAATAACAGAGGAACCACAGAGGGGATGATAATGGCAAAGTACAGGATTAGTAGAACAGGCACCCCAATGTGAAGTATTTAGCCTGCTGATATTATGTCCTGGTTGAAAAATGGCTTTTAATTTGGAATCTGAAAAGGAAAGAGTGAGAGATCATAAGAGTATTGTTTCACTTACCATGCAAGATGGATGCTGCTTCCAAATGAATAGAAAAAGAAAAAATTACACTGATCATTCGATGATCACTATATTCCTGCCCATCTAGATTATTTTTGTATTGTGGGATAAATTCTTGAAGAGTCAGCTACAGTAACTTGCAACAAAACCACAGGGACAGGGCTAATGGCTCTCTTTGTATTAGAAACTGGAGTTAAAGTAATTAATTTTAGATCTATTATAAAGTGATTGTGTTACAACTGCACATGCATGGGACTTGGAAATTTGGGGGTTGGTCCTGGCCCTGCTTGGACCCCTGGAAAGCTGTTCATTCTCCCACTGTGATATTAGTGGGTTAGCCATAAATATCAATGCCTACTTTTGTAGATTGACAAAAAATAGCTCAGGTGTACCTCAGCATCCACTGCTAGACACTTAGATCATTCAATTAGCAACTTCAAAAAGCAATGGAAATTACAAATTTTTACTGGAAAGAAAAATATTTGATTCATCTCTTTCATTCTCAATTTCTGTAAATTACAATGGAAGGTCTTAGGGACAGACACATTGAGACTTTCTTTTGGAAATTTTTATTCTAAAAACTAAATGAAGGCAGGAGTAAATTCATTACTTTTTATTTGTGGAAACAATTTGAGAGACAATTTAAAAAATAAAATTAGTCCTGATGTAGCTCCACATTTGTAAGATCTTCCTTTTCTCTTTCTGTCTTTATCAAACTTTCCTGATGTGATGAAGCTGCCACCAGCTAAATCGTTCTCAAAGTTAGTTGGTTGACTGATCTCAGCACAGAGCAGGATGCATTTTCCATCAGAAGTATCTGAGTTGTAACACAATTTTACTCTGAATGTACTAGGAGAGTCCCACTGTTGTTAAGTATACCAGGATTTCATATCAGTTCTAATAATATTAATAAATGAGAGATTCCTGGACAGTCTACAAGCCTAAAATCAGCCTCAATCAATTAACAGAGAGGAGTAATCAATAGTAAAACAAAGTGAGCTAAAGCATAACTATATTGAGAATAACTTTTGAAAGAAGAAATGTACCTACAGAGCTATCTGCTAATATGGTACCTGATTTTGGGGATGGTATGGGATTCCTCTACAGCCTTGCAGTGTATCTTAAAAAATTATAAGTACTGTAATGTTTTTGGCTGTAATATAATTAACAATGGGGAATGAAATGATGGATCCTTTATTTTTGACAAATTTCTGAAACAGACTTCAACGTGATATATTAAAACATCATGAGGCTTTATCTTCTTCTCATAAGGCAGCAGAACAAAACAACTGTCATGGAATATATGTTGTTTAGAGGGCAATATTCTTCCACTTCTTTGAAAAGAACTAATGAAGGCTGCAAATTCGGAATGATTTAATGACATTTTAAATGCACCAAGAAGCTGTAATGAAAAGATTTAACTATCTTAATTATGCTATCAATATTACCTAATGCAGAGAGAAAAGGAAAACCTACTAGGCAGTAACTTAAATGCCTGAAATGATGTGAAATATTCAAGCATTATCTGATTTCACTTCCAGGTTCTAAAAAGTAACCATAGAAATTTTCACCTTAATATTCCCTATAGTAACATGTATTCTAAATTTTCAAAAGAAGTCCTGGACAACACAGCTAAGAGCATAGTATCAATTAACAATGTTACAGTGGTAGAATAAATATGAGAAATTGGAATCCAATGTGTAAAACCTCTGAACACCTAGTAAACTATTACATATTTTTATTCTTTGACCTGTTAGTCTGTGTATGTGCAACACCTATTCTTGGTTTTTGTCTGTTACTTTCCTGAAAGCTTTGTGTTCCCTTCCTTTCTGTTTGTTTCTATCACAGTTTCTCCAGTTGCAGTATACTTGTCCCTGGCTACTTTCTTGGAGGCAAGCATAGCTTAGTTTCTGCCTAAAGTAATCAGAATTCAGAAAGATCAGTAGTTTTGGGGGATTTTTTTAGTTAATGAGCTAAAAATGGTGACAGGAAGAAAATAGCATAGCATGGGAAAAACAACAAATACTTCAACAAGATAAATGTTAAAAATTTCATCTGCCAGAGGTACATGGCCCATCACTATGGTATATGCAGCTCATTCATTAATGGTGTGATTTTGGGATCCATCGAGTAAACAAAACAAAGGTAGCATGATCAGGACAGTTCAGCCAACTGAAACAGGTGGCTTTAATCAGACTGGGAGCAAATGGACTGGATGAGGCTCCAGGCAGCTCATGGGAGACTCAACAGGATATTTCATGCCATGGGTTAAGCTGTGCCATCCAAGAGATGGCCTGATCTCTGCCTGATGTTTTAAATGCCAAAAGGAAAGAATGTGTACAGGGAACAAGTGAGATGCTTTTGTGCATTACAGATCTAAAAATTCTCCTCATTACAGATGAACCACTGTCAGTCTGGAGTTCTCAGTATGCACAGAAAGACATCAACAGCCCACATGTGGGAATGCAAGCTACTCTTCCCTTGTCACCAGCGTGCCTCACTCCTCCATTTAATCACTGGACTTGCAGGAAGGTTCAGATGTCATTTCCAGGCACTCATAGGACATTTCTCCAATATTAAATGTAGTTGGAGCTTTTAGGGAAAAAAATTTGAAAAGCTGCTGGGAGCCAAAAGTAGTGTCAACCTACTATATGTCCTATGGAATTAGCACTTTCATGTGCTAATCTTGAAAGGTGGGGCAGAGTTTGGAAACAAGGGTTTATATTCAAAGTTTGCTGTAACAGGAGATGCTGTGTATCTGCAAAGCCCTGCATTTTATATGCCTGCCAGGTGCAAATGTAGACTCATGTGAGGAGGTTTCAAATGTTTCCTATTATTTGCCAGTTCAGTGTTTTTAGATATATACCAGTGCAAAACGACCTTTTATGCAGAGCTCAAAAATGCTGGTGTGTATTCAAGTTTTTATTTTGAATTTGCATGCCGTTTTTTAAAATGCAAAATAGGAACATATGTACCCCTAGAACATTTCTGCAAGTGCTCATAAACAGAACTAGTGAATACATTCAACTCTTCTGCCAATGACAAACTGGTTTTCCTAATTTTATATTTTTCTTGTTCTTGTTCTTGTTTTTGTTCTTTTTATCTAAAGGCACTCTGAATTCCAGATAATGATTTATCCAGATAATGATTTATGCAGTACTCCATGTTTCTAATAAATACCTAGATTTCTGGAATGTATTAAGGATGTAATCATGTTGGTATTATATTTCTTTCCAGTTTCCATTATAATCAGGAAAAAATTCCCTTTGATTTCAAGGACAGTTCTATCAGACCAGGAGCACTTAATTTTTTAAAGCAATGTTAAGTGCTGCTGTTCACTGACATTGTTTCCCAAACACCAGCGATTGTTCATTGACCCAGATGTGAACTTGGTTTTTTTCTGCCTCTGTTTATAGACACCTTTTCTTTGTTGTGCTTATCTACCCTACTCAGAGACCTATTTGACTTGCTGGGATGTTGTGATGGACCAAATTAGAAAGCCTGTGAAAATTGTTTATAGCTGAGTATGTGAAAATCAGTATTTAAAAAGGAACAAAATTAATATTTACATAGATCAGGGACCTCTACTTTACATTCCTGCCATTACTTAACTGTTGGAAAGAAGCATGGTACTTGAAAGGGAAAAAAAGGCAGCCCACATTGTAATGGCTAGACTCTGGAATGGATGCCATTATCTACAGCTCAGTACTTCAACCTGACAAGTAAATGCACCAAGTTTCAGGAAATTCACAGTCTTTCCAAATGCTTGTCCGTAATTGTGAGCAAAGTTCCCTCCTGGAGGACACAGAAACCCTCCTGCCCAGCAAACAAATCCTTTTTTTTCCCCCCTTTTCTTTCTTCTTTGTTTTGTAGGGGTTTTTGTTTGTTTTGCTTTTTCAAGCTGACAAACCTGTGAAAGCTGTAAAAGAAACAGAAACAAAATAGAAACAGAGGTACTCCTATCTGCAGTCTGCTTCAGATGTAATGATTATGATTATAATCAACAATGACTTTTCACAGTACAGTATTTTTGACCACAGTTGGGTTCTATATTAACTTGCTCTTATACACATAAACATTGTTAATGTGTCACAGGAAAGCTGTGTGATGTTTCAAACTTTCCATGCCAGATGTGTCTGCAACACAGTCCCAACACTAAAAAAGTTAGGTATACAATGATACTAAAGACCTTTCGACTTCAGAAGAGTTATTTTACCTGTGTAAATGAGCATGTGTTTTTTCTTCTCTATTATTCATTTAATGAATGTTCAGATTAACTATGGACAAATAACACTCTCAGGAAATAATCAGTTCTGAAACTAAAGAAGTTCCCACTTCTTTTGTTCACATTGTAATTATTTTTAAATTATCTCTGAGCTTTCTAACTAAGTGAAAATTTCAGAAAACTCAGAGCTCACCACCAGATAAGTACTTTTCAGTCCAAACTCAGCACAAAAGTTACATTTTATCAGGAATGAGATAACAGACAAAAAAATAAAGTATATGCACCCTAGTGACAGATGATATGATGTCACCTTTGAGATCTGTCCTGTTTTCAGAATACTATAAAACTTACTATCATTGTCTTCAAAGCTCAACAGTTGTCTTGAATTTTTGGAGGGTTATCTTCAATTATGAGTGTTTTCCTGTAACACATGGGATACAGCCTCTGTGTGGGGAAATCCTTCATTACTGCATGTAGGGTAGCAGTGTAAATCAAATCAGTGAAGAGTTTAATGGTAAATGTATGGACAAACATTTAGGGTTTCTTTTCCCCCTATGAATATTTAGACCAGATCAGTGCATACCTGGTCCTGTATGCTCACCAAAATGTATTGAATGACAGATTTGGTGGCTGTGCCCTGAGCTGCTTCTGTGAAATTACCACACTTACCCAAAATATATTTACTGGGCAGATATATTTTAAAACATGTTGAGCAAACAATTGAGCTGGCATATTTGAGTAGTAATCTCCAGCAGGAGAAAGGAGCAGAGTAGAGGTGTACACTGAGGTAAGACAACCTCTTAAATTGGATCTGCCCTTACATCACTGTTGTTTTTGCAAATATCAAATCACATCCATACAGGTAGCTGATGTATGTGACTGGCTTGGAAGCATAAAAACTGCAAAATGTAAAAATAAACCTGGTCATTGTCCTGGTGCTTTCAATGACATAGAAATCTGTGCACTTAGAAACTGCACACTTGAAGGTACATCACAGCTTGTAAACTTCATAGATTTGTGTCCATGCTCACTCCGTTTTCTGTAGACTGGTATTTATAACTTCAAATATCAAGAAAAAATATTCCACGAAAAGATTTGAGGGATAAAACTCTAAATTAATTGGAATAATTTTAGTCCTGAA
The DNA here is from genome assembly GCA_030060385.1 of Muscicapa striata striata. Classification (NCBI taxonomy): domain Eukaryota; kingdom Metazoa; phylum Chordata; class Aves; order Passeriformes; family Muscicapidae; genus Muscicapa; species Muscicapa striata. The sequence continues at coordinate 2,091,326 of JAREIS010000076.1, read as the reverse complement.
GTACATCAGACTGAACTATTTTCACCTTAAATATCTGTAAATTCTTTGCTGAAGTGTTCAATGCCTGATCATTGGTTGCCTCTGTAATTAGCTGACTGATAACTGCAGGTTAATATCTGACTGATTTGTCCTGACTTGGTGCTCAATTGATTATACTTACTGCCTGCTTCTTCCATCTTTTTGAGATTATTTCAGGCAGATCTACTGCCCGAAAAACACAGGCTCATACCACTGTCTAGACTATGGGGATAGGGACAACTTAGAAAGCTATAGTGCTCTATCTTCATGCTCAGTGAAGTCAGCTGCAGAGAGAACCCTTACAGTTCCATGTCATTACCATTAAAGCTGTAGTGGATGGCCCTTCTCTTTTCTGTGTAGCATAAAGCATTTGGATACCACATCTCTCTAGTCTGTCTTGCACTCCAGTTTAGAATTCTGTTTCTCTCACTGGCCTGAGAGAGTACCTTTCCCCTCTGCTGAGAAGTACAGAGGTCATTTTACAGCAGAGCATCCCCCTTGCCCATCAGATAAGTATTAATACACTTGTAGGCAGTCACTGCATGACATACAAGGTTTGACATTATACAAAGCTGTCTGGAAGGAGTTTTTAGTGAGAAAAAAATGTTATAGTGGATTTCCATAGCAACTTTCTTGCACAAAGGCTATTCCATGTGTGAAAGTATTGTCTTTAAAGAATAGGGAGGCTTACATTATATTTAGTCTAGGACAAAGATAAATGCACCAGAAAGGCAGCATGGCCTCTTGGAAATTGTTTCTGTGTAGGCAGGAGAAGAATGTCATGCAGTGCTGTGCAACTGGACATGGGGTGTACTTTGTGCTGTGCAGAAAATTGATTGCAGTCTTCTGAGTACATTTACAATAATATTTGCTGGCAAAACCATTGATCTGACTGTAGTGACTATTGTGCAACATCTACCTCTTCAACATCTGTGAACAACACATATCATTAAATTACTGTGCTGTAAGAAACACTGTTAAAAGCAAATTTTAATGGTTATTTCTTCGCAGCTCTGAGGGAGCACTGGCAATCATATTGCTTCTTCACGGGGGCTAGATGACTTGAATCACTCAGAGAGGCTTTGCAGTAGTGGAAGATAGGTTACTGAATTTAAATGATCCAGTACAATCATTAGAATTCCTGAAAATGTCTACAAGTCATTGCACACAGGTATTTTCAGATTACCCCTTGAATAAAGGAAGATTGGCAATGAAAAAAAGAGATGGATATGGAAAGACTGCTAGGCAGCCTTTCACTGTTGCAACAGTAGACCTAGTTCTGGAGTTGCTAACTACTTTTTGCTGCTATTTAGCAGTTACAGCTTCAAGAGAAATAAACAGCACATACCAAGAAAAGCAAACCATTGTTGCATTCATGACCTTATACCAAACATCCTTCATACTGAGCTCCACTGACTGGCATGCAGATTTGTTTCATAAACAAAAAGTAGTGTTTTCTCTCTAAACAATTCATTGTGAGCAATTTGTCATTGCAAACAGCTTCTGGCAGTTGACCAACTCCTTTCACATAATCCTTCTTTAAACCAACTGGCCATTAAAATCTTTCCTCCCAACAATGGCACCAATTAGTTCCTAATGAATAATTTGTCTGGATTACTGCGTTTGCTGGACGAGATGGAATGATGCTTGCATGTCATAAGCAAAATTGTTACCACTAATTTATCATTTAATTGCCTTTCTTTCATCTAAATAATCCTGGGTCATTTTTAATTCTCTCTTTTTCATAGGCAGCAACTGAACCCATAGCATTTATGAGGCCACAGGAATGTGTTTGATGAGAGCTATTGATTAGGTCCTACATACACATACTTCAGATTTTAGGTCATTATTTCCCTTGTATTGAGTGGAAAAAATGTAGTCCACAACCAAATAAATTCACAAAAGCAGTTAATAATTGTGATTTAAATTTAGTACAAAAATAGGGAAAGAACACACAAGCATCACAATAAATATAACGTAATGAATGTTTCAAAACAGGTAAATAGACATTATAAGTTTACTAAATTCGTATTTCTGGAATGTGGAACTACTAACTATAGCTTGGAACAGAAGAATATGAATATTCACATGTACACTACATTCTTAAAAATCTTAAAATTTGGCTTATATTTCTTTCTTTTACCCTTTTTTCCCTCTCACTCATCAGATTTTTATTTTTCTTTTAATGGCTGTAGGTGTGTTGAGTGAAATCAACTTATATAAGCTGTGTCAACTATCTCTGAAAAAAAGATTGTTAAAAAAAGGGGTTGGATTGAAAAGTAGAACAACTGAAATTCAACTCATATTGTCATGGTGATCAATTTTTGTTCAGCTTCCTGTGCTCTCTGAGGTCTGAAAGAATCCATGTCTGCAAGGTGTGACTCCATTTTCTCATCTGAAAAATGAAGACACTAATCTTTCTGATCTCCCAGGTGATGTCTGATGCTAACCTCATTGGTTTCTATGAAAGCCACAGGTAATTTGGAGATGAGAGCAACAAAAAGATCTATAAATAAGATAAAATAAAATTTGTGAAGGAAGCATTGATTTTAGTCAGGACTGATAATATTTCTTGTCAATACTGACATATTAGTTTCATTTTCCATTATTTCTAGATGTTTTAGTTAAGATAAAAAAGTATAGCCTCTCAAACAGAGTTTGAGAGGTCTTATTTATTGGACTATAACCAAGTTCCAATGGCTATGTAACTTCCAGGGTAAGTTACAAAGTGTTATAAATATACACAAAAGGTGTCTTTTTCTGTTTCAGCCATCTAGACTACAGAATCAAGAATACAAACATGGTAACTAGTAGATGATGTGAACCAGAGACCTCCCATTTAGAGAAACATTCAGCTCCCATTGGTTGTCCATTCCCTTCTTTGTGCTCCATGACACTCCAGCTTTGTTTACAAACTTTTAAAGAAACAAAATTGCATGAAAGGTACATTGCCTGAGATAATTAAGGCTGTTGTAATTTTCAGACTTCTCTTGCATTAAAAGTTAATAAGTCAATAAGATTTTGGAAGGCTAAAGGGCTGGAGATGAGGTCAAGCCCAAAGTTAACATAATGTTTCCTTGTTCTTCTGGTCTCATAATTTGTTAATACTTACTATGGAATGGATCAAAGAACCTGAAAAGAATTGCATTCTCACTACCAAATACTACAGCAGTGACAGAAAAAAAAAAAAAAAAAAAAAAGAGAGTATGGAAATGGAAAATGTTGGTCTAACTATTTGTCTTTCATATTACAAGATTGTTCCTTGATACATCATTGTGCCTGTACCACAGGGACTATATTTTCATCCATGTCCATAATCCTTTCTAGCAATTCCACAAGGTTTCTATAGTAGAATAGTCAATCAAAAAAAAGATCCAGAGAAAAACACTGTCTTAAAGTGCAAGACAGGCTTAAAGCACTTTCAACAAGTGCTAATTTTCAGACCAAAAGGCAGCCACAAATCTGCTGCAACTGGCAGGAAGGCTCACCAGGAATCTAGCTGGCACAGTTAAAAGCACGTTAGCCACAGTCTCATTGCTGGGTCCTGAGGAAAACACAGGAGCCACAACTTCTTGGGTTGAGTGGCACTAATGTATCTTCATGCATAAGTGGTCTTAAAATCTTTTTCACTTAAGTCAGTAAAATCTACTGTGTGACAAAACCATTTGAGAGAATTTGATCCCAGAGGAATTGTACAGGATTCTCACCAGAATGAGTATGTCAAGACATACAGTCTTGACGCATTTGTTCTACTTCTCAATTTTCTTATATATGTTTGAAATTAAAGGCCTTGTGGATAAGTAGAAATAATGTCTGTGGATATGGATGCATAAATGCATATATATTGCGTATGTATGTATATATATATATATATCTGTACATAAGCATTTGCATACCCATACACATATACATAATTTATATTTACGCTTAACTACATATGTGACTTCTGTTATCCAGATACCAATCCTGTATGCAACAAGACTCCCAGAAAGACACTACAATAATAATTCTCTAATAAAGAATATTCAGGAGGAATATCCAGGACTAATTTCTTTCATTTTTTCCTGAGAGTAGGATTTCTATGATTTTTAAATAATGTAAGGAGTTTTCTCTTATTTACCTATGTTGTTAATGTTTATTCAAGGATAAAAAGTATGCACTTTTATTCATATTTATGCAACACTATTGAAAGTGATGGTTTACTCAAGTGTTATGGACAAATGAAAGCTTTTTATGAGCACAATCCCTTTTAAAATAGAATGCACTTATAACTTTTATATCCAAACAGAGTCAACTGACAATTCAGAAGCAATTAGTAATAAAGGCTGATTATCATATGGTTTGCATCATGTCTCTGTGTGTTTTAAATCTCCTACTTCCTTCAGAATGATCAGTCTTTGGGGCTAATCTCTCCCACTTGAGTAATGTTATAAAATTGCCTTCACTACAGAGCAAAAGAGAAATTGTTTAAGTAAAGGTAGAGACTGTGTAAATCATAAACCACTCTCTCAGATAAAGGCCATTAGGTTGGTCTGTGTACAAATTTGGCACTTTGTTTCCCTGTCTTTGACAGCCGTTTAAAAAGGCTTAAATATACAAGATCTGACTAAAGCTTTCAAAAATTCATCATGAAATATTTGTTAACCTTGTTCTCCGTGATAGCTATAGAACAAAGATAATACTCTTCAAATGAAGATAAATTACAGTCTTTCAAAAGATTATCACCAGTCTTAATCGAGTTTGCTCCTACAGCTGAACGGTCAGTGACCTTGTTACTTGTACAATAAACATACCTGCTGCTTTACGCTCACAGGGAGTGGGTTTACTCCAACCAGGCGCCTCAGAACAGCTCCACAGGTTTGTTGTGGTTCTAACTGCTGCAGATAAGTGGGGAAATTCAGCTGGCTGAAGGACAATCTTTCAATTACTTGAGTGCTGTGATTCGTGAGACCCAGTTAAATTTCTGGTGGAGGTTGTGTACACAGACCGACTGCTCTGCAGACATAATCTAGCTATGTGCTTTTTCAATCACCTCTTTTTGGTTTTATTTCAGCTAACAGTACTTGTACTCCTCCTTATTTGACATTTCAGCTCCCATTTTTCATATTATAGCACATTGGCTTGACAGGAGCTGCACTGCAGGGAGCTGGCACTCAAGCCAGTTATGCCCTGGCTCTTTCTTTGCAGGGATGTTGGGGTGGAGATTAGATTTCCATCGTCTCCTAATGGCATTAGCACTATATCAGTTTGGGACTGTCCTTACTAGCCCATATTCAGCAGAATCAAATTAAACATCACAGGTTTAATACGCAGCTTTTGCAGAGAGAGCACGTTCTTTTCCCCCGATTAGCAACAGGACCTTTATTGGAATCAGCACCTCTTGATGTTGCACAATGGCACAGCGAGGTACAGGATGAAGCTGGGGTGAAGGAACAGCTCTGTCTTCTCTGAAGCAGCCTGTGCACTAGCAGGCAGAGCTGTCTGAGCACAGTTCAGTCAGTCCTGACATGAAAGTTAAGCCAAAGCCACTGTAAGATAAAGCGTTTGGCATTACAGCCACTACATACATTGGAGCTGTGAGACTCTCTGCTTTCTTCTCTTCTTTTTAGTTTAATAGCTATTGGGTTTACTGAGTATTTTTTTCATGCTTTTAGGGGGGAAAAAAGGCCCATTGTGAATGCTGCTGAGTGCTTCGATGTCTAAGTGACAGTGAAGGTCACCCAGCATCACACAGAATCAGGCCATTAGCAAAGACATCCTCAAGAATTGAATAAAAACTCCAAAATCCCATCCCCCAAAAACATATTTAAAAAAAACAAAAACAAAAACAAGAACAAAACCCCCAAACAACAGCAACAAAAAACCCTCAAAAACAAACAAATAAAACAAAACAAAACTAAACAAAACAACAACAACAAAAAAAATCCACCACAAACCCCCTCCCAAATATTTCTTAAAATTGCAGCCAAGGAAATAATAGTATTTTGCTCTGACTCTAGAATTCAAAAAAATAACTCAAGCACAATAAAAACAATAATAACAATCAAATTTTACTGTTGTCACAGAGCCCAATGATGAACCTTCATAAAAAACTGAAATCATATTTTTTGCTGTTTGACATTCCTCTGCCCTCTTTCATATTTAATTTGTCTCCCCCTTCTCATGATTTCTTTTGCTTCTGTGATTATTAAACCCTTCCTACAACTTCTCCTTATACACTTCTGCAACAGGCTTTGGATAAAAGAAATAAAAAATTCTTTGAAGACTTTCACTCATTTACTCACCCTGCTGCTTCCTGAGTTGATTATCCCAGGAAATGGTTAATAGTGCTAAGTGTTTTTATACACTAAAGCAAACCCTAGGATTTGACTGTTGCTTTTGTAAGTGAGTTCATGTGATTTTATTTTTTTAGGGGAAAGGAAAGAGTCTGTTTTAATCATACAGCTATGAACTGGGCTTCATTTTCTAAGAAAACAGCACATGAGACTTCCTTCACAAAAACAACAGCAAAACCTTAGATCCACAGTGTGGGTTTTTTTGTGGGTTTGACATAAAAATATTTTGCATAACCTCAAAATTATGCTTACAAGGCACAAATAAGACAAAGCTAAGCAGATTCCAGTATTTATCTATTTTAGCTATGCCTTTGGGTCAGCTGGGCTCTGCTTTATGAAGAGATAGTTTTGCACCCTCCTTCCCTTGCTTGCTCTGTAAAACAGCCTAGGGCCCTTGGCAGGGCTGCTGTACTTACAGAGGTCACCATTACTTGACTTGTTTTGGTTTGTAATTACCAGCAAACCCCACTAAACTATCTGGGTCTGAGGATTAGACTGGATTGCACAACACCCATGTAGGCACAATAACTTCATGCCACCAGGGCACAGGGAGCCTTGGCATTAGCCACAGGCCCCTTGTTCAGCTGTTTTCCCAAGCTCACAGTCCCTTTCCCCGGCATGAAAATCACTCACCTGCAACACTCTGGCTCGGGAACTGCAGTGGAGCCAAGCACAGCTAGCCTGTGCTGACCCTTTCAGGCCAGTGGAAATCTCTGATGTGCCACTTGAGGACTACAAGGCTGTCTTAACACAGGTCTTCTGAGGGCATCTTTGCTGTAGATTTTGGCTGGCAGATTTAGCCTGGTGGGCCACGTTCACACTCACGTTAGTCTGTGCAAAGTGGAACTTGCAGATCCTAGCTAGGCTGACTTCACAAATTCTGCAGGTATCTGGAGGCACACACTCACTTTGGATATGCACCCAAATCAGTTACGCTGACTGCTCTTCTGTATTTACTACAAAAATCTTGTGAAATTAGGTCACTTAATTTTACAGAGTAAAAAAAGCTGAGTGTTTTCAATTTTCAACTGAAACCTTCAGAAGAGAACCTTGAAGAGAGACCTCACATTAAGAAGGAGCTGCTAGAGAAGAAAGCTTTGTTTTCTTTGCAGAGATGATCTGAGGACTTCCAGAGCACATCCAGGCACTGTGATGGCACACTAACAGGAGGAGCCAAAAGAAATTGTGAAATCTTGTGTAGTGGTGAGGCTTTTATTATGCTGTACATCTATTGCTTGTGACACCTGAGTTTCTGCAGGTTTCCATCCAATACATTCTCTTAATCAGTAACCATAATAGTGCTGCATGTTTTCACTCCCATATAAGAAATTGAAATAGAGATTAGCATTGTCTTTGATCTCCGTTACTCTTTTCCTGTAATTTATTCTCCCATTGTTATTCTGCATGAAAGGCCGCTACCTTGCTACAGCAAAGTATTTTGGGGCAGGTCATACACATGAAGGGTTGGACTCAGTGCTTTTGTGTCACCTGTAATCCCAAGAGAATGGGTGATGGCCCAGCTTTCAAGTTCCTGCCATTTTCTGGACAAGACCTTCCATCATAAAACAAAGGCTAAGCACTCTGATTGTTTTAAAGAGTCAGAAATAAATTGCACATATAAGCGTGTATGTTCTCTAAGAAAACACTGAGCATGTTAATTCGATATTTGCAGGTGGGGAGTTATGTAATTGTCAGGAGGAAACTGCATGCAGCAAGACTGATCCACTCTCAGCTATGGCAACTCACAACAGGTTAGACAATCTACCACACACAAGGTTTTTCTGCATGATTGCACATTTGACCTTTCAAATTCTAGCCTGAAATGTCAGTGATAAATATTTTTGTTTGTTATACAACTCTAGCAGTGTAATTATTTTTAGTATTATTCTCTGTTTTTATTATTGTATGTGGTCAACCCCAGGATTCTAGAGGAACTTTTTCTTGTTGTATTACATGTTAATTTTGCTTGTTGTGCACATTTTTCCCTATGCATGACTCAAAAATAAGGCACAGTGAATCTGTGGCAAGTAGCCACAGTTAAGAAAGAGCCTGTGGTTCCACAGAGTTGTTTGTTCAAAGGATAGCCAGGACAACATTGGTTTGGAGAGTTTTTTCTTCGACAAGAAAGCATTCTTTTACGGAAGCATTCTTGAAACCTGGACTTTAATCTGTCTCATGGAGAATGCTTGTTTGCTTGCTTGTTTGTTTGTTGGTTTTACTTCCTTCTTGCTGCTACCTTCATCTCTTTCCGTACTGAAGGGAGAAAACTCTTATAAGAAGAATTTTCCTTTATGAGAAGAGAGAAAACCTCCTTTTCTTAACTGACCTTTTCATACCAGGACATCTGGATCACACCAGCTTTTTTGTAGCATTCAAGTGGTTAAATTAAAAATTAGTTGGAACTTGAGAGAAGTTATATAGAAATGTTATACATCACCCCTAGAACTTGGATTATATTGATTACAATTGTCTACAGTCACAAGCTATTTTAGATCTTTCCCAGTCCTTCTAAAAGTCTGCAAAGCAAAATAAAATTCTCTCACTGCATTTGTGGCAAAATTTGACTATTGTTCACGGGTTTCTTCTTGAAGAGTAAAAAAAAATAAAATTACCATATCATGATCCCCAAGGACAGGTCCTCATCTGCAATGAACATATCTAGCTAGACACAATTTTACATGAAGACACACCTTCAACATTCCCTGAATCCTTGCAAATGCAAATGCTAAATCATTTACCTAGCTAGCCAATAAAATTGGAATCCTCAATTGGAAATCTCAATTTATATCTATAACACAAAAATTCCTGTATGATTTTCAGCATAGACTATTTACAGCAAATGCATAGATTAGCCTCACTGGTCATGTTATATAAAACCTCCATATGTTCAGTGATGTACTCAATAAGTTTTTCCTGGGAAAATCTTAACATTAGAGCTTCCTTTCTTCCACCAGCATCAGTGGTATTCACCCCTACCTGCATTTACTCATATGCAACTATGTTAAATGTTGCAGAAGAAAACACGGTTCTATACCAAAGAGATATTATCTCCTACTTCAATGCTACTGCAGTATCATATTAACACACTTCCTAAGCGAAATATGCATTTTCATAACTATGATTACCACTCTAGGACTAACAGGTCAAGCATTTTGTCAACAAATTGACAATGGAATATCAGTAGAATCTAATTCCCCACAGTGGCAGAGGTTAAGGGCAGTATTCATTACACATTGAGCTGTACTTCTACCAAAAGTGCCTAAACTGGAATGTTGGAATTTAGTGGGTAAATCAGCCTGGTTAAGTACCTGCTTTGTCAGGCAGAACCTAATTTTCTCTGTTAGTTTGGTAAGGAATACAGAGAAAATAGCTTTCCAAAAAAGAGTGCTTTAATTCAGGCTTTCCCCAAATTTTATCATGACACCTCTTCCCCAGATTACTTAGGGTAGATTTTCCTAGCAGCTCTAGCCACAGCAGACTGCTTTAAAATGTCTGGGGTGCTAGAGAGAGATCCTTGAGTGAGCTGCATGATGTGTTTTTGGAGAGCCTGGGGGAAGCTAGGCACATCCCAAAAGGATGCAGCACACAGAGCACTGGGGTCACCCTCCTAGCCAGACAATTGGCACAGCATTCTTCTACTGAATCTCCAGACTGAAACACCCTCCTGTGGAAGGCTTTCTGAAATCTTTCCTTTGAGGATCATTTCTCTCTCCTTTAAATAGGAAGTGTAAAACTTGCATAGAAAGTAATCTCGTCAGGTGTCTCTTCAGCCGCAGGGAATCACCTCTGTCTTCTTTTTCACCACCCAAATCACCAAATGATAGGGTATTTATGGTCTGAGACACTCATAAGCCTTTTTTTTTATTTTTTTTTTCTGCAGCTATTTTATTTAAATGAAAATAATATAAGATTACCAGAACCACAAAGTGGGAACAGGTTTCCTAGAAATTTTTTTTTAATTCTTTCTTCTATGTGCTGTGCATGTAGGCATGGAAAAGGCCAATGATAGACACAACACATCTTATTAAACAGACTATTTTTTAATATTAGTCCACAAAGACAGAGTTAGAAGGCTGCATGGGACTACATAAGTGCACAAAATACTAATGTTATAATGGAGAAATATAAACAGGTAAAGCTAATTGCAAACTGATGAGAGTACCAGGGAGCATCAGAAGATATTTAGTCAGAAAGAAATGAGGACAAAGAAAACTGAAAAGAATACAGACAAGTAAAGCTATAAAGGCAAATAGCTGTAAACAGCAAGAAAGGTGCTAAAGAGAATAGGAGGGCTGTTGTTTGATGCTGCTGGGAACCAGGGAAAAAGCAGCCTTGAGGCCTTGCCTTTCTCAGGCCTTTACAAAGTCAAGAAGTTATAACAATGATTATGCACCTGCAGGGTGCATGAGAGACATGATGTTTTGTAAAAGTTGCCTTCTTGGACAAATGAGTCTTTTCTATTTTGTTTTGCACTTATTACCCTATATATATATGTGTAGTGTTTCTTTAAATAAAACTCTCTATTGCTTCTTCATTACATGAGGAGCTATGTTGCATTATCCTTTTTGCTGCTCCTATAGCCTTAAAATGCAACAGAGGGCAATTAAAACATTTATGAAAAATTATCAGACCATTAGTGGTTTCACTGTTAAAAGAAGGATTGGCTTTGTCTGATAAAATGAGGCTTAGCTCTACTTTTTAAGCAAAAGAGCAAATGTGGATCATAACGAAAATTACAACACCTACTCTGTGGATGGATAATGATTCAGTTTTTTCAAAAGTCACAAGAAAATTGTTGAAGGAAATTGAAGAAATGCCTTTTCACTCAGTGATTGTTAAAACTCACCTGAAAAAATTATCTTGAAGTTTCTTTTCTTGTCTTTCTGTCTCCTATACACTGAAGGGGGTGGAAAATCACCATTCCAGGTCCTTAGACTGAATAGCATCCATCGTAGAGAAGTCTGTCTATGATGCTATTGAATCCAGGGGATGAGGAAATCATGCCACAAGCTCCAATTTCTAAATGAGCAGACCAAGCTTCATTGCACATTGTTTGGTGTATTTTCAATTCTACTTTTCCTCATGAGCAAAGCATAGAAAATTTGAAGATGGCAGATACACTCAGACATTAATTGTTGTTTCAATTGCTTCGTGTTCAAGATGTTTCAATAATAGTCTTGTAAACAGCAATGTGGAACACAAATTCAATTCTGTACATTTTATTGGGAAAAAATTGGAGCAAATCAACATAATAAATTCTACTGCAGTATTTTCAGTCTCAAGAAATGCTTTAAAGAACCATTGTGCTTCAAACAATGTCTCCAGCATAGATTTGGTTTCCAAAACTAAAAATCCCCAAATTATTTTAACATTTATATTAAGTAAATTGAAAATGAAAATACTTAACAAATAACAAATTAAATATAGTTATATCAAAATATGATCTAAAAATAAATAATGAAATAAAATGTATTAGTATTTATATATATTATTTTTATATGTATTTTATCTTTGTGTTATTCATTCATTGGCTTAGGAATTAGATGAATGTCCATTGAGTCTGAGAAAACCTCCCCCTCACATTCTGGAAAGCTCAGGATTCAATGCCCAGCAGGATACTCTTGCCTGACATCCAAGTCACACTTTTGAGGAGCCATGCTGAGAGGCACCTCTGGCCTTCGCACATAAAAAGTGAATTATATTATTTCTGGATTTTATAAAGTCTTCAGAGGGATTTCATATGGGACTAAAGAATGCTGACTGAGAGAAACCAGGACAAAGAAGAAGCTGCAGAAGTTTCGGCAACCATATAAGGAGTCACTGAAAAGACTTCAGCATCCTTGCTCACCCCCTCTGAAGCATTTGCATGCCTACATTTATTGGGAAAAAAATAATAGTGTCTGTTCTCATGCATATATGGTGTTCATCTGGACACTACTCTTTCATAGCTTTTTCATTTTCCCCAAGGCTTTGCTGATTCACTGCTTTTATTTCTAATAAATTAAAATCTTTTGTCCTCATAGACATTTGAGGTAACTGCATTTAATGGTGTTAGAACTGGGCTGTCACTTATTTCTGTGGACTTCCTATCCATAATAGTTCCTACAGAATTCATAACAATCTTTTATTCTATAACTTGAGGAAAACAACAGTATATGGAAATCTATTTTTGAAAGGTCATAATTGTCCATTAAGCTGGGCAACACCACCAGAGAAAACTAATCACAATTTTCGTTGATATACAACTTGTGAATTTATTTATTTAATTTGTATATTGCTTTTCATCAAACAGACTTTAATCAATAGAAATGTTACAACGTATGCTGTGACGCAATATGGAGTTTTTCCCTGCATACATTTTCCTCTAGGTTTTCATGGCACTTTTCCTCAGCAATTCTCCAGGTTCTTCATTCCAAGGGTAACCACTGCTTCTTTAACAGCAATGAATCTGAAGGTAATTTTTCATCTAAATATTGGAGATGTCCTTAAGCAGTAATGCCCAGCTTGCTTTGGTTTGTTTGATAGTTTGTTTTAGGTTTGGTTTGGTTTGGTTTGGTTTGGTTTGGTTTGGTTTTGGTTTTGTTTGTTACTATTGTTATTATGATGTAATTTCCTGCTTGTGTGAAAGTACAAGCAAGCAGCCAAGGACAGATGGAGGGAAGAACACCTCAGTTTGTTCCACCATCAAACATGCAATGCAATTACAAGCTGTAGTACATGCAGGTTACCCTGCCTGTTAACTTCAGCGAGGCAAACATGAGAAGACATGAAGTTGTGACTTGAAGCACTGAAATAAATGTTGTGACAGCAGAAGCTGGCCCATTTTCTATTTCAGTCTGTACAGTAAAGGTGGCACTTTGCCTGCTGACAATACACAGGTGAATTGGCAGAGAAGGATCAGTGTGATCACATGCTGCTTACCATAGTGCTTCCAGATGTGGGTTCTTAGAAGCTGCATTTTCTTCCCTGTGATCAGAGGTCAGGAATCCCCTTGAACAACAGCAGTGGAAACCAGCGCTGGCAACCAGCACTGTTAAAGCAAGTCTTGATGGAATTTATGGAGATTGAGATGCTGTTGGAAAGACATCACTGGAGATTTAGGGATTGCCCACACTGAGATGCTTTGCAGTCATCCTCAAGGAGAATTTCACACCCTAGTTTTCCACAAGTTGTCAAGTCAGGTAACAATCAGTCTGAAAGGAAATAAGTTCGGTTTCAAGAGCACTGTCTGAGAATAAAAGACTTGACTTTGGAGAAGTTTAGCCTACTAGTTTCTTCCACATCCCATTACATTCATTGCTCTTTGGGGCATGCCACAATGTCCTTCTTATCTTTTGTAGGTATTTAGCAAGTCTGCAAGTTTGTAAGAGAACAAGTTGAAGATTACAGGAGACTTTGTTGATTTTTTATTATGTGCTATTGCCAGACCTCCTTCAAGAGCCTGTGAGAATCTGTTAACAGGAAAATTCATAATAGGCAATTTAATGAATAAGAGGTTTTACTGGGAAATACTACATTTTCTGATTGAGTATTAAATTTTAGAGGGTTCCAAGAAGTCTGGAGAGTTACCAGGAAATAAAATAAAATGGAATTAAATAAATAATTCCAAACAGTAAGAGATGAAGGTACAAAATGAGGTCAAGTCTGGATTGAAATGTTTAACACTTTTTAAAGAGCTCCATCACTAACTCTTCTCTTGACAGGCTTATTCCTATAGCAAATATTTTTTTAAAATATTTCTTTCCATGTGGCATTGCCATATGTTTTATATTGCTTGGTTTTCCATAAACAGAGCATATACACACATTTTAAAGACTATTGATCTTTTTCCTGTTCTGAACAATGTCGACGAGAGCTTTTTTCCTGACTTTTATGGGAAAGTTTTGTTTGTTTGTTTGTTTTTTTTTTGTGGTTTTTTGTTTGTTTGTTTGTTTGTTTTTTTTTTTTTTTTTTTTTTTTTTTCTAGTTTGCTGTTTTTTGGGGTTTTTTTGAAGACTGAACTATATCATGTGCTGTTGGGGAAGTTGGTACTTTCCTAAGCTATTCCTTATAGTGACTAAGTGGAGTCTATTAGACTTTCTTGTTTGAAAGAAGTATTCTGTCAGTCAGCTATCCCAAATGCTCATTTCAGTAAATGAGGTCTACCTGGAGCTTTGCTACAGTCACTGAAGTCAGCTGGGACACCTCACCTTTCTGTGGCTAGTCCACATCAAGGCCTTGCTTGTCATCTCTTCATGCACTGGGACCACCAGTTTGAATGCTTCCACTTTTTCCAAGTAATGCTTCCACTTTTCTGAAAATGCATCTTGTAAGGTATACAGTTAAGCAAGGTGAATCACAGCCATGAACATATCTCTGAGCAGTGCTAATGCTGTTGTCAGATACACTTAGCCAACTAACTGCTGGATTTTGTTTGCTGTAATGTCAGCTTCCCTTAAATAGAGAAGAGTTGAGGAAGAGATCACAGAAGTATGTCACAAGGTTAAAGCTGTGCTATGAGGTCCATATGCCACTCCTGCTGCTGCAGAGGTCTCTGCCCTCTTAGCTGCTGGCTGATCCTCTCCAGACTGGTGTCACCTTGCAGCCAGAGCCACCACAAGAGCTTATGTGCTTGTGCTGTGAGCTGGGATCAGGAAACTGATACAGCTCAGAGACAGCCCATGTCTGTCTCCATGCATTTCAGATGGATCAGCTCCCTTATCTGCTTTTAGTCTCTGTCTCACAAGTGCTGCTCCCGGCAGGCTGCTGGTCAGCGCAGTGGAGGGAATGGGCAGCGTGGGGTGTGCATGGGAATGGCTGTGATTTTGGCAGAGCTGCCAGCTTACAGGTGCCTAATCCTGCAGCCTAAGATTGTCAATAAATGATGAGGCTTCATGACACAAGGGTTCTGTGGATTCTTTTCTCTTATAAATTAGACATGACTGAAAAATTCTGTATACTACTGGTACAGAACTTATAAATAAACTAGGAATGGAAACAAACAGGCAATGCAGACTTAGCAATAATTTATCAGAGCTGCATTTTTCTCCTTTCTGTCTCTATTCACAGCATTAAGTCATTCAGTTAAGCCCCCTCTTTATTAATCTCTTCTTAGTTGTATAGGATCGCCTTTTCTTATGATCTGTTTTAATTATAGACACAATAGAGAATAAAGATCATATATGGATGCAGGACCTCTTTTGTCAAGATTATCCCAGGTAATGCAGAGGTGAGCAATCATTATATCTGTTCAACAGAGAAGATTTTTGTCATGTAAATTTCTACTAATTCACAAAAAGTCATCATGG
Organism: Muscicapa striata striata; assembly: GCA_030060385.1. NCBI lineage: Eukaryota > Metazoa > Chordata > Aves > Passeriformes > Muscicapidae > Muscicapa > Muscicapa striata. The sequence goes on along the minus strand of JAREIS010000076.1, from coordinate 2,075,686 downwards.
TAGGGAAACATCTTCAGAAAGGGAAAACATGCATCTTGTCATATTCTGAAAGGATTGTGTGCAATTAGTAGAACAGTAATAAGAAATTTAAGATTTATACTCCTGTATCTTTCTCCACACAGACTATCTAGCTGATTATAATAGGAGGATTGTTACCAGTGGAACATTTTTACAAACGCCTTATTTCCCACGACCTGTCCAGGAAAGACCCATAAAGTTCATTTGTACTTAAGGGAAGGGAAAAGAACATAATTTTCCATTACAATACCATCCTAAACCTTCCTTTTAAGGCCATGTCTTTCACTGTAATGCACCACAATGATACACATTACAGAACTCCCACTCCATAATTATTCTTTTAACAAATGGTAGCCACTGGAAAACAAACAGACAAACCAACCTAACCAAACAAACAGAGAAAAACACCACCCACAGTTGCAAAAGCTTATGTGAACCATTTGAATAACATTTGTCTGCAGCAGATACCACTGCAGTGACAGAAAAAAAGGTGCCAGTTCATACAACTGATTTTAACCACTGTTCCCAATGGGTCAAACGTTGACATGGCCAGGGAGATGTCAGAGCTGGTAGGGCTAGAGCAGTGCAGTCCACAGGGGTGTGAACAGCTTCCACCATCTAAACAAATCTGTATTTCATGTTGATTCAGCTGCTCTTGAATCCTCAGTTTGTTTTGCCTTGGTACGGTCTAAGTTTTAGGACCTTGCCTAGAGCAATGCTCTGTTTGCATGTGATTTTTAAATGTTGGCTATTAATTATATTGTACTTGAAGAGACCTGAACGCAAAAGATCTTGAACAAAATTTTTATCTCTCTTTTCATCTTGCCATGCAACAGTAACATCATAAAAAAAAAAGTCCTGTTGCTTGTCATGGTTGATAAAATAAATATGTTTTTCAATCCCTTAGTGATATAGTGCTTTCAACAGAGGAGTGAAAAATACCAGGTGTTCTGTGGGATAGAGACATTGTACTCACATTTAGTTTCATAGGAAACCATGGAATAAAGCCATGTTTGCACTCTATAGCTGGAGACAAAAGGAGTGTATACTCTTGAAGTGGCTGCCTTCAGTGTGAAATGTGGAATGAGAGAGGCTTTGTTTACTGTGAGGAATGTCACTACCAAGTTTCTTAATCCTTTGTCAACACCGAGCTAATTCAGCTTTCATAAAGACAGGGTAGGGCAATGAGTAAAGGGATCAGTTACATTCTTCTACTATCACACTACACTAACATTAGAGTTTACAGGTTTCTCTGCTGAAAGGGCTGTCTAAAATTTATGTTTCACAGGGATTCTTTTTTTTTGCTAAATCTTTGGCAGAGTATGCTTTAGGAATACAAGCAACAAGCGAGGTACAGAAGATGTCTGTGAAACAAACACGATGATTTTGCAATTATCTCAGCTATGCAGTAATAGCAATTAAAAGCTAAAATACCTCAATGGTCACTACAATTAATGCCATTAAAGTAATTAGGCCCAGCAGCTGTAGGGTCAAATAAAGACAGCTCTGTAAATGACAATATGGCAAATGAAAATTACTGACATTTTCATCTAAATTATATTCCCTAAATTATCACCTTAACACTAAATAAATAAAGCTATGATAATTCAAAGACAGATTACAGATGGAAACTAGCATAACTGCTTGCTCCAGAGTTGGGTAGTGTTAAAATTTAGATGTAATTAATAGCCTTTGCTCACTGTCTCTGGTTGTACATGGTGCTTCTCATTTACATTCCTTTGCAAGATGCTGACAGCACTAAACATCTGAGAAGAAAGATCTCATCCACCGGAGGAAAATGGTTCTTCATGTTATAGTGCTTATAATGGACATGGTTGCTGCACTGTTCCAATAATAATGACCAGGAAAAGGAATGTGGGAGAGGGAGGCTCTATGCTGCTTTCTTTTCAGTTTTGTGTTCCAAGCCTTTCCTGGAGTCAACGTGAAATGTAATTGCTCTTTTGACCTCTATCTTCTCTCTCCCCAGGTCTGAGGAAGAGCTACACTGGTTGATTATTGCAGGAATGAAAGGCACTCTGACCTTGCCGACCGAACGCCTTGCTGCTTTCAATGTTGCCCATTATGCTGAAGGCAGACAACTCCTGGAGAGAGGCTGGAATCCACAGGAGCACAGCTCGCCAGGCAGGTTGCCAGCCAGGGCTCCAGCACACTCGGGAAGCCAGCTGTGGGAGGCAGAGGGGGAGACTATATCAAAACATTGTTAGCACGGGTATAAAGAGCTCTCAGATGCTGATTGCAGATTGCTTCTTCATTAATAAGACTTTACATCATCCACCTGGAAGGAAAAGGAGGAGAGACGTAAGGGAGAAAGACGAGTACAGCAATAATGTTTTTGCAGTGGAATGTGGCAGTCATTAAATCTAAAATAAAATAAAAAAATTTAAAAATTAAAAAAAAAAAAAAAAAAAAAAAGGAAGAAGAAAAAAAAAAAAAAAAATAAAAAGCCAACAAACCAAACAAAAAACCTGAGCCCAAACCCACAATTTTCACAATGATAGACAGATTGTTGCTGGGTAAGGATCCATTGAAAATACTCCTCCAAGGAAAACTGATTAAATATTCTGTTGCTAAAACTATGCTAAATTGGAAAACATTTACCATAAAATCTTCCATAGAATATTTCTGGAGTTGTAAAAGACTGGAAAACATACCAAATGCTATGTTTGACAGATTCTCTCTCTTTCCATTTGTGTGTGTCTTTATATTTACATATATTTCAGAAAACCAAAACCTCAGAATTCACAGAAGTAATAAGATATTACTTGAAATTATTTCCTATTACTCTGACTGTAGCTTTCACTGCCCTAAGCCAGCCACAACGACTGGCTGAATGAGGTTTGTAATTTGACCTGGAAATAATATGGAGATTCAGGTGGAGCTCTTGAAGCACACTGATAGTTTGAAGACAGCCCATTTTGAATAAAGCTGTCCAAAAAGATGTTCAAATAACATAGGTATTTAATTTAGAAGCTGAGTTTATCCCAGCAGGTCACTAGTATTTCAATGTCATCATGACTTGAAGGCTGCCTAGTGACTTGTACAAAATGAATTGGTGCTCTTTTGTTTGATGGTTGTTGCTTTCTTTTTTCTTTCAGTCATTTAGTTGAGAAAAACTCAACTAAAATGCAGGCAAGAAACATGCATGTTGTTTCCTCAGGATCCAGCAGTCATGACACACATTCCCCAGCCCTGCCAGGTCCCTCTGTGTACTGCCAGGCTGTGGACAGCAGCCCTGGCTGCTCCTTCTGTGCTGGCAGCCCCTGCAATGCCCCTTGCCATACCTCATCTCTATTCTAGAAAGCAAGGCACGTGCTATGCCTGCACAGGCACCTTGAGAAGGGGTTTTATCAGGTCACTGCTGCTCAGAAAGAGAAGCCCTGCACCACACTGGTGCTGTGCTGCTGATCAACAAGCCCAGAGGAAGAAAGCCAAATAAACTGGTTGTAAGTCATGACCAGACCTGGGAATATATTCTCCTCATTGCTTGGGCCAGAGTATTCGGACCAGCAAGACAGAATCTATCAACAGTCTTTGCATATGGTAAAAATAATTAATTTTTAGAAGAAATGCTGCCCATCAAGATGGCACTGAGGTGATCCGTGTTTATCTAAGTTTATCACCAACACATTCCATGCAGTTATATCTCTAACGGAGCTCCATATCATCAAATTTCTGATTCCTTATAGGAATTTGTGACTATGCTCAATGCTCTTATTCAACTTCTCTGTGATGAATACAGCTGATTACACACCCCAAAAATTTCACAATGAGGCTTGTTCTCCAGTCTTTCAATTTTTCTTCTAATTCCTTCTGCATTTTCTCTGGACTATGAACAGCTTACTTGAACACAGTGCTCCTATACAAACTATCGTACTCAAAATATCTTGAACCTTATTTGAGAATCACCCAGCCTTGTTATTCAGTTGACTATTCACTCATTTTCAGAGCTGCTGAAGTCTTCTACCCTGAAATACTGGCTTCTATTATTTGTTCCAAGCTGAATTGCTGTATGGTATGTCTGATTCTTTTCTCCTTCCTTTTGTTGGATAAAGAAAAGCCACAGTCTTGTGTCAAATTGAAATAAGCTGTGCTTTAAAACATTATGTGTAAAGAACCTGAGTGAGCAAATACAGGGGATCCTTTCATACAGTTACCATACCTTCGCCAGTTTTTCCATTGAATAAATACAGATTATATTCTGTATTTATACTGTTATATTAACACTTCACCTTATAGAAAAAGAGTATTCATATGGAATACTATTTCTGCTATTATTTTTATTAATGCCATGTACATTTAAAGAAGCAGCTGCTAGGTTTAGTGAGGGAAATGGGAGCATATTGTCCAGGCAGAATTGACATAGTAACAACAACGAAGCCAGGTGAGCAGTCTAACACACAAATGAGAGTAAATATATTTTCTTCAACAGACTAAGGAGCAAAGTGACTTTTTTTCCCATTCTTTACAGAGTTCAAATCCCTGGCAAACAGCTTGCTGCAGCTCATGTTATTTTGTTTGGAAAAATCTAAAAAGGTTAAGCCAACTAACACCATGAAACAAATGGATCAGAGGTATTTGAGCTCAAAAGTCAAAATATTAAATAAATTGTAAGTTCATACTGAGCCAGTTCTTACTTTTCATTGTTTTAATTTGAAGGATGAAGTAAAATACAACTATGTTAGATAAAAACATAACAAAATAAAAAGATATGAGTAACATGGCATGACATATATAAAATAGTAAATAATTGTTTTCACTCAGTCAGTTTGCATAGAACCTCAGCAAATCAGCTTATTTTTCTTGAAAGTAGCTCAAAGAACACAAGCTGCCATTTGTACCCTGAGATTTTTGCATTTTCCATGCTTGCTACCTAAATGCTTTGTATTGCAGATATAAAATATCTGCTTTGACTGTGAACCTGACAACACATTCAGTGTTTTTTGGCTGCCTCAATGGGTGCAGCTCTCGACAATACTAGTATCTGCTTAACACAAATAGCTTGTGAACATAAAGCATGTACTTTCAAAACTGAATATTCCTGAATATTGAGTGTGCTTTGCACACACTGGCTTGAGGCACAGACACTTGTTTTGTCTGCAAATCAGGCCTAGTGGGTGCTTAGCCTAGCGGTAAATACATGCTACATCATATGTTCTCCTGTCCACCTCATCCTTCATCCTATGAAAAAATAATAGTAGGTGTCATTTTTCTAAAATATGGTGGTATGTTCACCGTGAAACCACTGGTAGGCTAAAAAAAACCTAGTATAGCTCTAAAAACAACTTAATGAAGATTTTGTCTTGGTTAAAAAAAAAAAAGTGAATAATAATAACATTGAAAAGATTAAAGTAATTTTCCAGTGTGTGTGTGCATTCTGGTGTAGACTCCATTTGGAAATTACCTTTAAACTTCTGGGGAGGTTTTTTTCCCCTTTGTTTTGCTTGCCATTTTTCTTATACATATGACTCTTTCTATGCTTAAAGCTCAAAAGAAGGGGTGTTAGTGAACTTCATAAAGATGACCAGAGTGAAATCCCTGAAAAATATAAAAAACTGCTGATTCTTGTCCTATCTGTCAGACCCTGCAAGATGGCAGAATTTCACTGTTGTCATTGATCTGATCTGGGGCAGATGATAAACTCCTGAAAAAATCATGCATCACTGAGGTCCAGGTGTGTCAATGGGTTCAATAACTGGGCTTGATGCAAATGTGCAATCTAATTCTTGCTCTTTCCTTTATTTTAAAGGTTGGAATGTGGCATTTCAAAAACATAATGTCAGATAAGTAATAAGTGTGAATGTTAAGGGTTTACTGAATATAAGATTTCATCCAAGGAGATGAGAAAGACATAATTTCTGCAATATTTGCTAGATTGTGGCTTTTATATTCGTAAGAAGGGTGGCTGGCAGCTCCTTGTCAGCAGATGGGTAGGAGTACAAGAAGCTTCCTTGTGTTCAGTATCAGCAACTCCTGTTTAATTTGCATTTGAGGGAGTTTTTTCCATAGCGTATTCATTTGCCAGTGAGTTAATATGTCCCTGCATAATCAGATAAGAATGGAATAGAATTACTAATGATAAGAGGAGGTGGAATAAGGGCATGCCAGTAGAGCAGCCTTTCCTTCACCCACTTAATCTGAGTAGATTATAATTTCAACTATCTCAAGTTTAGGTTGGTCTTTTTTCCCAAGGTAGGAAGCCTTGTTGTTTGATGTTTGTTTTTATGTTGTTTTTTTTTTCCTCTCAAAGGTGAGTTTAGAAAAATAAATGCTGTGGATTGGCTGTGGCAGCGACTACTTCATTCTCTGAAGCTGCAGAATACAGAACGTATGCTCCCAGCTTGAAAAATACATCATTTACCTCCTAAACCAAATAGAAGAGCAAACTAATTAAAGCAGAGTAAAAAAAATGCTCTCTGTGGAGCATGGAGTGAAAACCAAAAAACCCCAGAAAAACGTTGGTCGCAGTGCAACATATTCTTCATATACGCAAGCCGATATCCACACTTGCATTAGAGAGAATGGAAATGTCATAAACCTTTAGGGTTGCAACGTGCCACTCGTGGGGCAGCCAGCACAGCCAAGGAAGGAGGACTTCCAAAGAGCTTTGTCAGCTGCTCTGGTGGCCCCGGGGCTCGGCTGTGAGCAGCTCTGAGAGCAGCAGTGCGTGAGCTGCCCGGCCAGCCCCGGTGGGGCTCCAGGCTGGTGCCGTGACCTCGGCCGGGAGGTCACGGCTGCACTGCAGGGGCTGGTGCTGCAGCCAAGGACAATCCTCCAGGATGCTTAGCAATGCACGTGTGGGCCCTCCTGCAGCCTTCGGGAAGGGGCACAGTGACCAGCACAAGGCTGCAACGCGAAGCTGCAGCATGTTAAAACCCCATGAATTTACCACTAGTAAATTCATCCCTGCTAGTGTCTCCTGGACAAAGCAGCCGCACAAACACCCTGGAGTTTTATGCTGCGTTATTACTCCTAAGCTTCTCTAACTCCACAAAGATTATCCCTTCCAGCTGAAATACTTTGTAATGTAGATGAAGCTACTTTCGAATGGAAGAGACAGGTGTTAATGGCCAAGATGCAGGAGGCCAAATTTTAAACTTGTACATGATGTAACTTCATTTGGATTAACTCAAATGCTAATTTGGTTTGGTCTGTTCAAATTCTCAGCGAACTCAGTGAGCTACACCATTTAAACACAATAGCTAATGCAGAAGGTGGATACATCATATATTCACTAATCCTGATTTACAAATTTCATTGTGATTTTAGCTTATAGCTGTGAGTATTTAAGCCGTGATACATTAAAAGTGTTATGAATTATATAAGCAGTTTGAAAGAAAAGGAGAGGGGAAGAAGGGGAAGAAGGGGAAGAAAAAGAAAGTGAAAAAAAAAAAAAAAAGTAAGAGAAGAAGTGCAGGGGTAAGGGAGAGATGGAAAAGAATGGAAGGGAAGCCTTTGCCTTTGCAAAGCAAGGTAAAGGAAACAGTCTCTAAACATGCATTATGTGCCAAACCTTAAACAGCTTCTTCAGCCTAAAGCATTCCTGTGGATTTTGCTTGGGCCCCTTAAAATTCTTAGACATTTCCTATTTGAATATCATCTGCTCAGCAGGACAGATATGCCAACTATAAACTATTCTGCCTAAGTGACATAAACTACACGACCTTGCACTGGCCTTTGCAAATGATTTGGACCAATGATGTGTTTAATTGGGAATTTAATGAGCGAAATAGATGTTCCTTTGCTCCTCCAATCCACAATTACATTCTTCTGCTTTTACTTCCAGATAACTCTGCTGACTTTGAAGAAGTTACAGCTAGAACAAAATTTAAAAAAAAAAAAAAAAAAAAAAAAAAGAGCAACAGGCCCATGAGAAGTTCGCTGCTGAAAACAAGCAGGATTTACACCACCACAGAGCAAGCAAATCCAGATGTAAAACAAAGCAAGTAACTGTGGTGTCTGCCGAAACAGCCTCCCCAAAAGGAGCATCAGATTACTGAGAGATGTTCCAGCCACTGACACTAAAACTAAACTTTGAGATTTCAAAGCCTGTTGAGTATTGAAGAATGATCGATCCTGTAATTGAAATCACAAGCACCTCCCTCAACCAATACATCCCAGGAATCACCTTAAAATTACAATACTCTAATCCTTTCTGAAGAAAGCCTACACTTGATGCTACCACATTCACCACTTCTAGTTACTTTTCTTATAAACACTTTTCTTTAGTAGCTTAATTGAGAAAAAATTATAGCTATCTCAGTAGAATGGGTTTTCTACACTTCGTCCATCACTGTAGTGCTTGAACATTTTAGCACTGTCTTGAGAAATATAAAATGCAGAGTTATGGAGTTACCCATTCATATAGAAATATACTTCAGAAATCACACTCAGAATTCAGATTTTTGTTTTTTAAATCTAGCTTTGATTACCTTCAAAGTCACCTTATCATGAGCAAACCACAGAGAAGGTGCAATATGTAAGACAAGTGAAGGTCTGAGATCCACCATAGAACATAGAGCAAGAGGCTCATCTCAGACATTACCTAATGCAAAAGTGCCAAGCAAAGGACATCTAGCATCTAAGGTAGATACTCATAGGATGAACAAAGTCATTGTCCAAGATATGAACAATGTGTTCAGATCACAGGGACATAGGGAGGAAAAGGTTCTGGTTCAAGTACAGTGCACTGTGAACAGATTTTACTTTTCCACTGGCTTCTACTGGTGCCACTGAATCTTATTAAAAAAAAAAAAAAAAAAAAAAAAAAAAAAAGGCATGTGCTGGCAGTGCCCACACTAGTATGACAATGACTAATTGCTAATTCTTCATTCCCTCACAGAGTTTATTTATGGTAGGCAACTGATAAAGTGACAAGAACTATATGCCTCTGATTTTTAAATATCATTTTGTTCCCTTTGTACTGAAGATTCTTTTCAAGCACAACACATCATTTAGTGAATCACTAAACTTGTAAGAACACTGGGTCCACACAAAATTTTCCAAAAATAGGTGCATCCAGGTTTCATACTTCAACCTTCCCTCAATCCCCTAAGGGACTAGTGTTGCCCTTCAGGTACCCAGACAATGTCTGGAAATGTCTGTGATCTTTAGAATATAAAATTCCAGCTCCACTGTATTTGTACGAAAGCCAATTCTGCATTTTTCTCTAAGCCACAGCAAATGTCAAAAGCCGTAAGGCATAATGACAGAGTTAGAGTCCCTGCTGCATTATTTATACACATTAAGATATGTCACAGCAATTGTCCTACATAAAGAAGCCCAAGTAGCTTGTATTTTTAAAGGTCTTCAAGTGGATATTTACATGACAATACCTGTGAAGAACCAGTAGGTGTGTCCTGCCCGGAAAACCTCTGTGAGTCACTTGTTTCTGCAGCTGGCAAGATTTGTTACAAAGTGCCGAAGGAACGTCTACAAAAACGTCTTCAGGTAGCCAGGAGAAAAAAATTTAAAAATCTGCATTTTAAGAAGGATTTATTAATTCGCATAACTAGACTTGAAAGCCTTAAGTGGCTGTGTGCTCCCATTGGTCCCAAAGCCGAAACATGTACTTACTGAATTGGCCCCTTACAGCTTTTAGCGCTGGTCAGTTTTTAGTGCAAAGTGGAACAATTAATTTTGTTTACACAAACCACTAATTTTAGACAGGTTCCAAGCTCATGCGAGCACAGGTCTGTGTTTAGGATCTATATTATCAAGTCTGTTCCCTAAACTCCAGCAGCAACATAAAGGTAATGAGACACGGAGTCTTCAAGAAAGTTATGCCAAAGCCTCTGAGCCATAAGGATTTTGATTCAGCAAGGAAGATGAATATCCGTTCTTGCCTATTCATTAACCACCAGAATGTTTCTAAAACAGTGAACTTGCTTGGAGAAAAGCCACAGACTAACAAACTGTAGAAACAGGATGATCTCAAATAATTGGGCTACGGTTTCTGGGACTGCACAGTGATCTGGAAGGATCAGACTTCAAGTACGTGGGCAACCCTCCATCGCTTTGTATGTGATTGTTGCTGCCCAGGCAGCTGCAGGGACCTGCAGGGCTGCTGAGCAGCTTTGCAGAGGTTGTACAAGAGGTCCAGCATTCCTGGGGTTGAGCTTCGTGCAGTGTCTGGTGGAGCCTCTGGGAATGGAGACCTGCAACTCCACGCTCTCAGGTGGCCGTGCATAGCAGCAGAAAAGAGTGAGGAGCACTCAGAAACAAGGTTCATTACCCTTTTTTTTGTTTTGGTGAATTCTTACTGAGTTGTGAAAAACACACAAAGTGATCACCTTTAAGCTTTTGAAATGTATGTGGTGATGAAAGACGTACATAAATCCTGCCAACAAAGTTAATTTCCCTTTTCTGCTTTACTGTGTCATGGTGACCTATAAAAACATCCAATGGGCAACAGGGAAAACACTGGGAAGAAGAGGAGACATTGTCAGCAATTAGGCGTTCAAATATTTGGGTTTTTTTCCTCCTGGTTTTTGCCAAACAACTGCAACTCAGAATTAAAGTATTCGATTGCAAAGTCTTGTGTATCATTCTGTATTACTGGTCCTATTGTATTCCTTCAGCAGGGCACAACAGACATCAGTTACTATTTGCAGGTTTGGAGATGTATATATTTATTATATCCTTCCTGAAAGGCTTGAAAATAAAAGCATTTTCATTTAGCTTATTAACATTATGCAAATGACAACACAACTAGTCTTGATTTGCTGTCACTACCTTGGAAATATTTAAATATTATTATTACTGAGCTCAAGATTTCAGTTTTATCTCGGAAATTTATGCTTTTAGGCTCAATTTATGCTTGTCAACAAATAATGATCATAGATGTGAGCTGGTTCATAATCCAGAGGTACTAGGTTACAATGTGTTGCCATGGAAACTGTGTTTTATTGCATTTTCTCTACTTGATTTAAGACATTTGACAATCATAGCAACTGTTTTGCCTGTCTTCCCATATCATAAAACATTCAAAAACACAAACAACCTATAGGAGACATTCACACATTTCTTAGACCTCACCATAGAAATAATAATAATAAAAAAGAAATTACAACCTTATATTTAATAGGGACCTTTTCTGAATAGTTTATCTCACAGAGTGTCAAAGAGTGTTGGAAAATTCAATCAGAGGTTAGTCATCAAATGGACCTGTCTTGCCTGTGGTTCATTTTGTTTATTGCATCATATATCTTTTATGATCACTGGGGCTTTAGCCTGAAACAGCATTTTCTTTAACAAGAGCCATGTTTCCTCTAACGTTGTTTATTGCATCTGAAACATTACTCTTTGAAACCACAGTACATTTTCAATTGAGCAAAGGTCTGTAACAGAATACAGCATGTCTGTGTTTATTCAGGATCGTGAGTAAAAAATATCCCAGTTCATGTAACATTAATCACTTTGCCAGTGTTCAGCTGAGGTCATTGCCACATTCCTAGCAGTATTAAGCCAAGTCAAGATTAATCACGTACATTAAACCCTGCAAGGAAAGCATGTGCAGCGGATCTGAAATTAGACATTTGGTGAAGGACTAAGAGAGCAGTGTAACAAAATATGTTAGCAGAGTTGTAGCAATCTTTTAGAACAATTTGAGATTTTTACCTCCTATGTTCTTGTCAGCTCTTCTATATTTAAGGCTATGTTGCTGTCTCCTTCATTTAGCCCATTTTTAAGAAGTTCAAAATAAAACCATTAAATCCTTTCTAGATTGTAAGAATGATTCCCCTTTTTTTCACTCATTCATATATTTAAAAAAATGCATTAATGTATTCTTATCTGATTGAAATTTGGCTTCTGAGATTTTTAATAAACAGATAGTAAAATGCAGAGTTATTTTCAGATAGAAAAGTTAATAATCAAATAGCATTTAGTATCAATTGTCCTTTCATACTTACACTTGCTTTTGTATGTGCACATACATCATTCCAAAAAGCTTCATATTTTGTGCTGATGTTGCTGGAAGTGTAAAAGATGCATTTTACACTGCCTTTATGTTCTCCATGGTAGACAGTTAGAACACCTTTGTCCATTCTTGTAAACTTCCATTAAAAATTTGTTTGATTTTTTTATGTCACACAATCATAAAAGGATAATTGAAGGACAAATAATTTCCACTCAAATTCTCAAGGAGAAAACCTTGTTGTGACATGAAGTTTACAGTCAGTTATTTCTGCCTTAAGAATATATTGACATGTCAGAAAGACTTGATTCATGTTTAAAAAAAAATTGCCAAGGAAACTCGGCAATTCAGCAACATAAATGGGAACTAAACTGCTGAACTATAAAATTAAAGGAAGCAGATTAAAAGTATTTTCCCATTCTGCAATTGCTTAGCAATGGCCTTCAATACCAAATGTTGTTTTTTTTTCCAAGGATAATAGAAAGTATTTTCATACAGCAAACATCCAAAATCTGGGCATGCTATAACTGTAACTATGTACGGTTGTGTCCTTATACAGCAGTACAGGGTCATAGAAGTGTATAAAACACAATCTCACACCACCAACCCATCCAAACACACAAAAGGATCCCAGCTGGGGATGGATGGACTGCACATTGAAGGCAATCCCTCTCTGTTTGGAAAGTTCTCTACTGCCTGCCTGACTTCTGTGATCAGCAGGAGCAATATCCTCACCTCAGGGTCCTCAGAGAGAGGCTGTATTCTACAGGAAAGGTAAGTGGCATCTCATCTTGTCAAAATCTCTCTGGAAAAGGATGCCTAGCACTAGTTTCTGCAAGTGTTCAGGCACTATAGCACTTTTTTATCTCCTTCTTTATGAACCTTCACTCAGCAAGAGTGGGCTTTTTGTAGCAGACCAGCACAGAAAGCAGTGAGAAAGTTTAATGCTTCCCTGCACTTAGAGAATAACATTCCTCTTGTGGATCATCAGAGGCAATGGTCACAGCTGAAGGCAGGAGATGTTTCTAGTAGCAATGACATTTATGAGACATCTGTGTCATGTGTGTTTGCTACAACTTTATGCTAAACTGATATCTGGAAACAATCCTTATTCAGATCTAACTGGCATATATTCTTGATGTTCTTCCATAGAATTAATCTTTTTCCAGTGGTTGTGTGTGAGGTTCCTCTCTGCTATAGAGGCTTACAGCATAGGATAAAATGTCTGCTGCCCTCCTTGGAAATATTATAGCTTTGTCTTTCCAAATTTTTATATAGGTCTCATATTTGCTGTAGGACTTGGGAATGAATTCTGTGGCCTTTGACGTTTCAGTAGTGTGAAGAATATATATTCTGTAAACCTCTTAAAACACTTATTGCAAGGTTTTCTGCTATAGCAGGGATTTGGATTTCTTATGCAGTGTCGTCTCCAAACTCAAACTCCAGTGATTCACTGATTTTGACTATTTTGACACAGATGTTATACATGACATTTGATCTTGTTCTTCTCCATACTACTTCTGTCTATCTAGCAGTTTGTCTTCTAGATGTCTGTAATATTTTGGCTTCTGTTTCATATTCTAAAAGAGTAATTATGAGAAATAAACACACTTTCTTATTTCTTTTAACCCTTAATAGAAAATAAAAGTTAAGAAAACTTGCAACAAAAAATCTAAAAGACAACATATAAAAAGCATTGGAATCTCTTTTCTTGTCTTTTGCTTCAAAAAACTTTATTATTGCAAGTCAACTGAAAATCAACTGAAAGGATCTTGCATGCCTGCAGTTTATCTAACTGCATATGTTTTCCCTGGAAATCAGTTTACCACTGGCTTCATTCAAAAACAAATTCATAGACTCACAGAATATACTGTGTTGGAAGGAAGCCATGAGGATCATTGCATTTAGCTTCTGGTCTTATGGAGGACACCCCAAGAGTCACACCATGAGCTTGAGATCATTGTTCAAACACTTCTTGAGCTCTGTCAGGCTGGTGCTGTGACAGCTTCCCTGGGGAGCCTGTTCAGTGCCCAAACACCCTCTCGGTTAAGAATGTTTTTCTAATATTGAACTTAAACCTCTCCTGACACAACTTCAGGCCACTCCCTGGGTCCTGTCCCTGTCACCCCAGAGCAGGATCAGTGCCTGCCCCTCCTGTTCCCCTCCCAAAAAGCTGTAACTGCAGTGAGGTCTCCCCTCAGTCTCCTCCAGGCTGAACAGACCAAGTGCCCTCAGCCACTCCTCACACGGCTTCCCCTCCAAACCCTTCACATCCTCATGCTCTCCTTTGGACACTCTCTGACAGCTCAATGTCTGCTTTGTGTTGTGGCACCCATTTCTGTCCTCAGCACTGGAGGTGAGGCTGCCCCAGCTCAGAGCAGAGCAGGACAATCCCCTCCCTTGCCCGGCTCTGATGCTGTGCCTGATGCTCCCAGGGCACTCTTGGCCCCCCTGGCTGCCAGGGCACTGCTGGCTCAGGTTCACCTTGTCCTGATCAGGAACCTCATTTGTACAGTATCTGTGCCAACGGCTTTAGGTGTTGCCATAATATTGTGTTAGGGTAAAAGTATTAACAGAGTTAAAGTTTCATCACCATAACAACCTGACAATATTTTCCTGGGTATTTTTTGGTTTATTTTGTTTCATGATTTTTTTTTTTTTTCTGTTTGTTTGTTTTTTTGGGTTTTTTTTATTGGTTTTTGTTTGTTTGTTTGTTTGTTTGTTGGTTTGGTATTTTTTTGTGTGGTTTTTTTGTTTGTTTGTTTGTTTTGTTTTTTTTGTTTTGGTTTGCTGCTGCTGTTGTTTTTGTTGTTCGATTTTTTGTGGTCTGATTGGTTGGTTTTGTTTTTGATTGATTGATTGACAGATTGAATTAATTACTGATACCCTATTACTGATTTGGAATGCTTAGTAAATCTACGCCAGTCCTAAAAGTAGGGATGCCTCCTAGAGATAATTATCCATGCTAAACTTTAGCACTAAGGAGACAAAATGAATGAGTAAACAATGCCACTAAACAGTCCTAGGTTAGTTAAATTCATCACAGCGAATCTTCTGTGAAAAAAAATATTAAACTGTGGCTTCATGTATGTGCAGTGAATGCTTCCCAGACTGATGAACTGAATGCGAGGGAGATACCAGACAAAATATTCTTTATGGGTAAACAGCCTGCCTGAAAGACCTGGAAAAAGATAGTGGGTATAACATAGCAAGAAATGAGGTCACTTTGCATTGAAACCACGGATCTGAAACAAGTCACACAAGTTTTACTTTGGATTTCTAAGATTTCTTACAAATTTGGAAGATTATTTTGCAGTCAATAGCCTGAATATTCACTCTGACTTTTCCAAATCATTTGTCTTCCAAACCATTTACTGCCTTCAGCTCAGCTCATCATCAATTGCATATGTTGATCTCACAGCCAAATCTGCTTAGTCTTCTATGAAAGCAGGTTTATTTCTTCCCTTCCTTTATTTAGGATTTCCCATGTGTCTCCACAAGTTCCACCTTGATTTCTTTGATATATTCTTTTCACTGAGAAAGTTACTGCAAAATATACTGTTGTGAATTTATAACACAGTTGTTCTTCCGCACTAAATCCCTCAAAATGCTGATGCTCTAAGGACAGAGGCAGATCGTTTCTTCTTACTGCAGCTACGCCAGAGGAAAGGATTTCTATCCCTAGGTACCAAAACTTCTTAGCTGTTCCTCTAAAGTAGGTGCTTTTATGACTATGTCTTAGCCTGCTTTTGGAAAAATGGATGGGAGTGGGTTATATCTAAAAACTAGTTGTTTTGGTTTTTTTTTTTTTTTGCAATTGAACCCACAGATCTGGTAGGTCTCTGTCTTTATGATACAGTTGTATTAAATGGTATAACCCAATTTCACGGTTTACTGCAATTAAAAAGGGTCATCTTGCACTGCTCAGGCCTTTCCTTACCCTCACTCCCACCTAAACTGTATGTACCACTGATCCCCTTAAGAGGTGACACATCTGGTCCTCTGACTGCAGAGTGCACTCATTCAGTTCACTGAGCCAGCAGCAAACTAACCCCACAAAACAGTCAACAGTTTTTGTTGGCTTAACAAACTTCACCGACTCACTTAGGGGTCAAATGACTGCCAGATCTGTGCAATGGAGAGGATGAGACCACACAACTTGAAGGGCTGGAGAAAAAGTGGGAAAGCGGGGCCTTAAAGAAAGGGACTTCCTCTTTTGGCAGCAGCAGGCTGTTAGAGCAGCTGAAGTGTCTGTCTGAACTGCACCCTCACCGTGCACAAAGGATGCCCATACGAGAAAGAGTGCAGCAGTGTGCTGTAAAGTCACACCCCTGCATACTTTGCAGTAACTTCACTTGAGCCATAACTCTTTTGTTCTCTGTTTGTTCTCCAAATTCCCTCCCTGCAGGCAGGTAAGGGAAGCAGCTTCAGCTAATCCCCTTAGCATACCTATTGTCTGTCTAAAGTACAGTCATTATGTTCAACAAGCCTCCATTGTAACGAGTCTGGGAGAGAGAGGACACAATCCACTGTGAGTTGGATACCCATTTGCCAGGGCATTCAGAAATACAGAAAACCTGTAAGTTCACCACAACAATCAGAAATCCTAAATCTTACCCGTTCACCCCATCACTGCATTATGTCAAGAGTTCAAATTACAAGGCATTGATTGGGTGGGAGAAAGGTTTGCCAGAAAACTTTTCTGGCTGAATGCACATACATTGCACCGCAGAACATGTCGGGCCCCTTATCTAATTAATTCTGTAATTAACAGACATTGCCCTGTTTTGGAGAGATCAGCCTTTTTGTGTGCGTAAGTAACGCCAGTGACTGGGACAGAAAATGTGAGTTTGAATTAAATTTTCAGTGACCAGTTTTGACCTATTCCCTTCAGTAATTAGCAAGAATATTCTACTAGAATCAGTGGTGTAACAACAATAGAGGTAGCTTCAGGACTGGGCTGTAAACAACCATTGCAGATGAAAGAGTTATTTTCTACGTCTATTGTGACTTGTTTATCACTGCACTCCTATGTCTCTTGCCAGAAGTAACTAAATACCATCTCTTCCAGGAAGAGGCCCCTCTAAATCACTTCTGCCGAAATGGGTTCGGCTACTTAAGCAGTGGGGAAAATAGTTTAGCTAATTTGCTTCATTTTAGTTGAAATGATCTAGAAAGTGCTCAGGCAGAGGGAATATGATGTACTGTCCCCAGGCAGATGATGAGCTGTACCTCTTCACTAGCACAGCTATTTGCTGAGTACATTGTTTATCTTTTCTGCTGCAGTCTCCCAGGGAGACAGCCAGGGATATCTTCAGAGTAAAAAAGTTTTAAGGTGCAATTAGATATATATAGGATAAGCCATTAAAACATCATTTCATTTTAATGATTTGTATCTGCAAGAGGACATAAGTTAGTAATGGCTTGTCAAACTTTATAGTTAAAGTTATTTTAAAACATTTCTGAATACTAGATGTTTAAATATATATATATATAGGTATATACATATAGTCTCACATTTCTATTACTACAGAAAGAGCTAACACCAACTATTTTTTTGTCTCTCACAAAAGAAATGGTTCACACATGCTTTCTGGCTTGAAAGTTTTCAAGAGAGCTGAATGTCAGCAATTATTTTATGTTTCATGATGCATTCTTTCACTCTATATATGATTTTATTCATATGGAAGGCTCAGTGCAATACAAAGGTTTGTATAGGATTTATAGGTTTGGAACTCCTAGATTTCTCCTCAAAGCATGCTGCTATTAACAGAGATTGCTAAAAACAAACAAACAAACAAACAAACAAACAAACAAACAACAAAAAAAAAAACCAACCAAAAAAAAACCAACAAAAAAACTTTACCATAGCTGCTGCTTGCTCCTGAAATGCATAAAATGATTTCAAGGAAAAAAAAAAAAACCAACCTGTAAAGAGAAAAAATAATAAGAGGACACTAATTTTCCTCATTCTGAGTAGAAAGTATAATGTCTTTATAAGGCAGTAATTAAAAAAATACAAAACAATGACTGGTGTCTTATCTGGACCTTCCAGCTGTACTTCCCACTTTTGCATTAGCAGTGTGTGTTCTAAGGTTATGAAAAACCATGAAAATTGCATCTTAAGAGGAGTTTTATTCTTTTTCCTAGGATTTGATTGAAACAGACAGCTACATTTTGTGTATATATAATTAGGCAGTAAAATAGGCTTTGAAGGCAGATTTCTGTTTAGTATGTGAGTCACATACACAACAGTCTTTCATTCAGCAACGAAAGACTGATCTTTTTAATGCCTCAACTCGCTCAACATGTTTTCTGAATGCTACATCTTGCAGGAAAGAAAAAAAAAAAGGAGAGAAGGGAAGAAAAAAAAAAAAAAAAAGACAACCCAAGCAGCTTTAAAGCCATATTTCTCTCTTTCTTTCTGTTTTTTTCCCTGTTTCCCCAAATGAAAAACAATCTGAAAAGCCAATCTAGCTAGTCTGTAGTGATTTAACCTTATGACAAACTGATTTTTATCGTCTTTCTTTCCAGATTGTTGTCCAGGGCAGCACTGAATGCTGCACCAGCTCTAGGCGTATCTAATCCCGCTCATAAAAGGCCATTGTGGTAGTAAAACTGAGACCAATGGCTTTTTCATTCTCCACATCTCAGCCCTCCAAAGTTATGGCAATGGGGTCTCCTCTTCATGTTTTTCTTTTCAAATGCATAATTTCTCCTTTTAATAAGGCTGAAATAGAGAGAAATAAAAGGAACACAATCACATTTTCCTCAAAGCTCTTTCTGTAAATACCTTCTGGATAACTGAACTTAGGAACAATTATCTGTATTCTGAGTTGTGGCACAGTGTGAATATAGCACACTATCCATGGAAGTTTCTGATCATTATGAAGCATGTGAACATATTCTAATTTGGGGCACTATGACTTAGGGCTTCATATTTTCTGCTTAAGGTCACACTGGCATTCTTCTTCATTCTAAAGCCTAAGGAAACAATAAAGGCAGTGCTCAAAACCAGGACAGTTCCTGTACTTATTCCTTGCAAAGTAATCATGTAAAAGCAATTATTTTGTGCATTTGCAATGCACTCCTCTAAACAATATTTTCCCCAAATCATAATCCATATATTTTTACAAAGAACAACAAAGAAGGCTAGACAGCAAATATTCTCTGGAGAAAAAAAAAAAAAAAAGTGTATTTTTGTTGTTTTTTTTTTTCCCTCCTCCCAAAAGCCTTGACCTCAGTGCTAAATGTTTTCATTAACAATATGTTAACGGATTACATTTCAGAACTAGTTCACCATTTGGAACAGCAATATGAGAGAGTTGGCCTGCATTTGATTACAAATTTTTATTTGACCTCGGAGGAATGCTTTTAACCAGCAAATACAAAGTGCTAGATAAAAAGATTTAGAGCCATAAACAGTTCACATAAAGTAATTTTTCCAAATAAAAAACCACTGCATTTTTATACCTGATTAATACTGATATACTTGCAGATATCTTTTTATATTACCATTAAAATTAAGACCCAACAAACCTGTTTAAATAACATAAAACTTTGATTCAAGCAAAATATTAATATTCTTTTTTTTTAAATTCTGAGAGCATTACATTTGTAGCCTTAAAATTACAGAAGTGTAAAATGAAAACCAAAAATTTTATAATACGAAGCATATAATTTATTCCTAAATTTCAAATCTGGAGACAAAAGGAAAGAGAGGTGTTTAGTTTTCAAAATAATATTCCATGGGCTAGAGCATGGAACAATTCATAAGCAACCTTGACATTTAAATACAAGAAATCCTCTGGGCATACTTGATGAATATGAGCCAGAATAGATTGTAGAAGCAGTGACCCTCACAGGATTTCTTCCAGGTTCCTTGTGGGAAGATGGTTAAAACAGCACTTCTGGCTCACAGACAACCTTAGGCTCCAGAACAATTCCTAAACATCTCCTAAGGACTCAAGACTTCTTTCACGAGAATTACAAAAAGTGCACCAGGTTTTTCTTTTTCCACATCCCCTGGCAGCTCAGAGAACAAGACAAAAAGTCTGCTTCTATCCCAGCTTAAAGAGTTTGAAAAGCACAGAGCATCTTTACATAAGGCAGATAAAACTGAGACCCCTGTGTGACTCTTGGGACTTGCCATTCTTTTCTCTGGTCCCAAAGAAGACAGCAGTTGCAGTCACTGGAAGGTCTGCTTTAATAGCAGCTATTTGCAATACAGGTCTAAATCTAATGCAGATGTTCTTAATCACATTACACTTGATCTCAATATGCTTAACAAACACAGTCCTCAGGGCACCCTGAAAGGTAAGTAATCACTGTTACACAAAATTACGAGTGAGGAAGCAGAAGCTTTGTGACTAGAAGACCTGCAGATTTCAAAGTTCAGTCGGTGCACAGGCTCACCAGCTAAACAGACCACCTCTGCCTTCCTGCCTGACACAAACAATGCTACTTTTGAGCACACAACACTGCTTTAAAACAGACAGATGTGAGGTGCTCAGTTTAGCTACAATCACGACTTATTTCCATTAAAAAGAAGAATAATCAAGCAGATATGATTATGTTACTTTCTTGTACCACAGCTGTGGTGTGTAACATCAGCTATGCTCCATGGCCCCTGATCTGGTACAACTCCTCAAAGTTGTACATAAAAATATTGCAGTGTTATACACTTACCACATATTAACAGAACAAGACCTCACTGAAATAATTTTGCATGTTGTATAATATACTCTAGATCTCCAGGTGTTTTACTGCCTTTAGTGGGAAATTCCCATTGTAATGTTTTTCGTTTGATTGCTTGGTTAGTTTTTTTACTTGATATTCCTTACTTCTATCTTAGTACATTCCCTGGAGTTTTCTGGTTTTGGTTTGTTGTTGGTTTATTCTTTGGGTTTTTTCAGTTTTGGGGATTTGATTTTGTTTTGTTTTGTGGTTTGTTGTTGTTGCTGGGTTTGTTTTGTTTTTTCTCTTTTATTTACCAGGCTTCTTTTAAAATTAAACTTTTGCAACCAGACCTCTGAAGAAAATATCTAAAAGCTGGATAGGTCTTCTCATCAAATGTCAACAGTGTAGTTCTGCAATGTTCCAGGCAGCTCCATAGAGAAACCTCGAAATGAGTAACATCTCACCCGACTGTGTTTCATCATCCACTAAAAAACATAGCTGTGTTACTTTTGGCTAAAGGAATCATTCATGTTTTTACATTAACTTGTTGCTTTAGTTACTATTTCAAGGCAAGATGGCCAAATTTCAGAAATCGTCACATAACGACTGTGAAACAGATGAGAACATACTGCCCCAATTCCCCATCTTCTGTACTAAGCTTCCCTTTTTGTATTTACACTGTCTATCATCTTTACTCTCTCCTTCTCTTGGTCTCATCAGCCGCTCTCCTTCTCTCCTACTGCCTTGCTCCCTGTTTCTTCATGCTGCTTTTAGAGCAGGTCCCTTCTTGTGTTGCTGAGGGTACAAAGCTTTCTTTGTGTTTCTCTCCTGCCCCAATACAGCAAATGAAACAATAAAAGAGCAACAAGGACAGTCAGGAAACCAAGAGGGCACAGTTGCCTGCTCTGGTACACATAGAGAAGTTCTTAGGGTTATATTCTCTTCACTTGCAGCTCCAGTAGCTAACATATTAAGTTTGTTTAAATGCTTCTCATCCTGACCATCAAAATCTTCGATATTTGTCTTGTCCCAGAGGATAGGTTTTCTCCTTCCACACCTCTGCAGTTTTCAAACCTACTGGGTTTAAACCTACACCCAAACAAACTCTGATTCTTCTCTGGTGGATTTTCAAGGGTCATTTGTCTTCGAGCTCCTTTCTGTCAAAAACATAGCAACATATTTTCCTCACTCTTCCCCTGAGGATGATTTACCTAACCTTGGCTCTGAAAACTTTTGGAGTCATTCCTCACTTTACCAGACAGTATGCATTCTCACTGTTAGTCACCTTTATCTTATTCCTGGTATATGCTATCTGATCTTATATCTGGCCTATTCCTTCTGCTTATTCAACATCATGCTTCTTGCTTTCCTTTCACATTGGGAAAGTCCCTCTCACCCACTTCTGCTGCAGACTCCTTATGGTTAACTGGCTACTCCTCTGCAAATTCCATTTCAAGACTCATCTTCCCTCTCCCTGGCCTATGACTCCTAGCCTTTCCTCTAATAAAGCAATACAATCCTATTCACTAAGCCTCAGTTTCATTTCCCCATGCTCATTTGTTCTCTCTGAGAACGTGAAGTATTGTTCCTAGCCTTTTGTACATTTTTCACCTTAGCAAGACTACAATATGGACACGCTGTCCTACTAAAATACTGAAACTGCATCTATCATTTCTATTACAAATTATAATTGACTGTGAAACATTAAGCTGAGGCTATGACAAGACTGTAACAGATTTCAACATTTATTGCTTGTTTCCCAGAACACTCTCCATCATGAAAGAAATAAATGTATTTAACGTTATCTGAATGTTTACACAAAGCACTACATAAATAAATATGCTGTTTAAATTACTTTAAAAATTGACTATCTATACAATGAACTAAAGGCTATACTCGTGTCTAGGTAAAAGGTTTGTAATTCAAATTGTACAGCAGAACTTCAGAAAGCTGTTAATTTACAAAAAGAAAAGATTTACGGGGTCATTCAGTCGACTCTAATGCCAAGATGGGGTAATCACCCATATTATTTATTTTTAGTGCTTTTTCCAGCCTAATTTTCAAGTCCTACGCAATGGGGCTTAGGAACTTCCTCCTCATTTATTCCTTCTGTATAATTAGCACATTTCACTGTAAGGATTTTTACTTTTTTATTTCCAACTGTTGCTTTTTTCATTTCCTCTTTGCATTTACTCTTTTATTTTCCTTTCTTTTTTTTCTTTTCTCCATTTTCTTTTCCCACTTTTTTTTTTAATCTCTTTTGTTTTCTCTCTTTTTTTTTTTTTTTTTTTTTTTTGTTTTCTTTCTCTGTGCTCTCAGAAGGATAGTTTTTATCCTGTTTTCCTTTTACACTCCCTCTGTACCCCCAAATAAATACACATACGCACACAGAGGCTCTTTCATAAATCATTCCATCTATTTGTCAGGTCATCTTTGTTGCTCTTCAATAAACAACATAGCAGCACTTTGTTTCCATATAGAACCTATATTTGTATGCTGAAACATCAGAGACACTGACCTCTAGATTGGGTATCAAACTGAGACTTCTTGTGAATATGCAGATAAATGTAAAAGAGTCTACGGACTGTTCTAAAGAAGAAGGAAACATTATCAGAATTGCCTCTGGAAAAAGAAAAGGAAAAAAAAAAAAAGGAAAAAAAAAGAAAAGAAAAGAAAAAGAAAGTGGTATCTAACAGAAGTATCTGCCAGTGTATAATGACTCCTCTGTAGTTTGTATCATCAGTTCCCACACTCTGGTCCATGGATCACTGGCAGTCGGCAGTGCTATAATAAATTACCCACAACTAATCTGCAGAGCCAGTAGTCTGTGCACATGAATTGAAAGTTTGTCCATAATACTGTGGAATATTCCGGGGGTTCTAAGGATGCGCCAGCGCAAAACTTTCAGATCCATACAATTTCCAGCGCGCTGCTTTCAAATCTCATTATGAGAAAACTTTTATGTGTGAAACATTGTATAGGAGAGAAACGCCACTCATTGTTTGCGTAATTAGTCTGACAAATACGTCCTGATGAGAAATGGATTTTTGCCCTCTCTTTGGTGAAAAGTTGAAGAGAAAGAGAACGATGTCTTGTTAATCTTTGCAGACATGCTGTCTATAATGCCGAGATTGGAGGCCAGGACGCGCACCCAACATGGAACGTGGGAACAAAGGGAGAAGTGGAAAGAGGCTGAATGAAGGGAGGCAATTAAGGCTTTGCAGCGCATGACGGTAGGATTAGGTGGCATTGCTGCAGTTTAGCCGGGCAGGTTTAACCCCAGCGATGTCAGCGGCGGCGGGCCGGGGCGCGGAGCCCTCACCGCGCCCCTCACGAGCGGAGCCGCCCTGCCCCCGCCAGCTCCCTCGGGGCCCGCGTGCGGGGGCACGGCGGGCGCGCGGCCGCCGCCCCGCCCCGCGCCCTGCCGGCCAATGGCGGGCCGCGAAAGCGATTTCTGGCGCGCTGATTGGGCGGCGGCCGCTCAGCGCCCGGGGGAGCGGGCAGCGCGCGGGGTCCGCGGCCGCGAGGGGGGGCGGGAAGGAGCCTCTCCTCACGGCACACGCGGGCCCGGGGGCAGGGACAGCGGCCTGGCGGGCCCGCCGCGAAACAAAGAGACCCGCCAGCGTGGTATTTCGTAGCGTGTGCGGTGGATATGTCTGGCAAGGTTAGGACAAAAAGAGAACCCCAAAAACCAAAACCGATAAAAACCAAAAAGCCCTCCCAACAAAAACTAACAAAAAAACCCCAACCCGGACACGGACCAGGGCGAGGGAATGGTGATCTGATATTTTTAGCGGTCTGCAGCTGAATCAATTAAACACGGATTTCCTATTTTAGACAAACATCACTAATTTATTGGCCTTTTGTCGGTCTTGTAAAATGCGCAGAAATACAAAGTTGTAATTTAATTTGGTGAGCAGGTAGAAATTAAGGCCTAAAAGCCACTAAATCACGCAGCGGGCCCTGGCTGCTTTTTGAAATACTGACGTTCTCAACCTGACAAGAAAATGTGAATTAAGCGGTCCTTTTGCAGCCACTCATGGGAATCGGCTGCTGCAAATGCGCCCATGGACCGGTGAGCAGCCTTGCTGTAATTTCTGCCACTGAAATGGATAAATAAAACCCTGCTTCGGTAACCATGCGGTACGCTGGACAGGCTCCTTCCCTGTAGACTCATGCACAAAAGCCAGGAGGGAACGGGGCGAGAGGGGAGGCTCCTCTCTGAAGTTTGTGATCTAAGGAGGTTTTTAAGGATGCTTTACGCATCAGATGGCCTCTGTGGTTGGAGAAATGGCTCTTCCACTGACCATTGCTTTCAAAAATTAAAATGATGGTGCAAGGCAGATAAAGCAGAGGCATTTTTGCAATCTCTCCCTGTGACTGTTCCTTGGCTAGTTAACAGACCATCTATTCAGAAGCAATTTTCTTTGGGCTGAAATTATGTGCTGACCGTAGCAGATCACTTCCCATAATACCCCTTCCCCCACCCAACGCTAAATACAAACCGTCTCCTACTCACTGTATAATAATGTGAAAATGACTGTAATTTTGCAGACGAGAAGCAGCCCGAAGTAAAACGTGTCTAAACAGAGGTCGATACTGAAAAAATCAGGGCCATTACCTAAATCTGAAAAATACATACTGTAAGGAAACGGGAATAGTGATCCACGGCTAAGTAGATCAAAAGCTTGGTGTTGCTGATGTTAAAATTTTGCTAACCAGTGAGTGACATCACTCAAGAACTACGCCGGGGAAGCTGTGATTTTCGGTACCTTGTAACATTATGCATGCCCACTCCCCCACAAATTGCAAACGCTGGGCACAAGTGTCCCGTCCCTGGGGGGAGGGTGGCAGTGTCTCCAGCTTCCCACACTGCTGGGAAGTGACCGCTCTCAGGGCGTCCTTGCGATTACCCCTGCCTTGTCTCAACGCCTGGGCGGGAGAGCAGGGATGTGTTCACTCTTCACAGCTCAGCATTTATTGTTCGTGCTACACACATGCCATGACTTTTTTTTTTTTTTTTTTACTTCCTTCCCCTCGCCGCACAACCCCCCATCTTTGTAATGGCTTAAACATTTATTGTGATCAAGGGCCTCCTTGACAATGAACATATCCCTGCTAATAAACCCTTCATTATCAGCCCCTGAAGGGGAAGTATTTTTACACAGGAGAAACGGAGCAGTCTCAGACCGGGCAGCCTCAAGGCCTCCCAAGGCAGCGAGTGTTGGTGACCCCAATGCCCGCGGCATGAGGGGCTCACAGGACCTGCAGGGAGCCTTTTCTCCCGGGGCCCTGGTCACGGTGACCTGGGGGCCATAGCGCGGCCAGGTGCCACGCCACGGGCGGTTTTTACCCCCGCTAGTCGTGTTTCACCTTCCCCGAAGCTCCCGCACCAAAGCCGGGTCTGAGGGGGGTTTGCTCCTCTCGTGCATCTCCACTAATCGCTCCTTTGATAGGAAGCCTGCAACGTGGGGACGCTGACGCGCGTGATTTGCTCAGCTGGACGAAATCCAAAGAGGTATTTTTGTCACCCTTTCATGGGTATGCAGGACATCGTAAATGCCACGCTTTGACTTGCCGGAAATTTTGACTTGGGCGATGCGTACGTTTAGCAAGAAAAACATCCTGTATCGATTTTCACAGGGAGATCAGTCCCAGCGAGATCAAGGGGAAAAGGAAGGGGGAAGAAAAGTCAAAGAGAGGAAAAAAAAAAAAAAAAGAAAAAAGAAAAATAAAAGAAAATGAGATGGTGTCTACAGGTATTAAAAGGAACGGGGTGTCTGCGGGGCCAGTGCCCCCCACCTCCGGACCCCCCTGTGCCCGCGGGCGGCGGCCGCCGCCACCCCCATCTCACCGCGCCGTCCGCGAAGGGTTAAACGCAATTTAACGCAGTGGTGTAGCATAATGGCTCCCAACGTAAACAAAAGGAATGATTAAGGGGGATATTTTCGAGCTACACAAAGCCCGATAGGGAAGATTTGTGTTACTAATTCCTGTGAAAGGATGTTCACGTGGTAGTTATAGGGTCGCTGGCATTCACACTTCAGTGCGTGCGGCAGTAAATCAGCAGTTTGGAAACAAAAGGGTTATTTTCTGCTCCCCTTCCTTCCGAAAAAAAAAAAAAAAAAAAAAAAAAAGAATAAAACCCGACCTGTCTAACTTAAGCCATATTGTAAAAATGAACATGTAATCAAATACACAAGGAGCTGAAAAAGTGAATGCAAGGAGAGATGATCCGAGAGCGCAGCAGAGCCTCGGTGACCCCCAAGCAGAGGGTGGGGGTGCTGCCCTACCCTGAACCTCCCCTCAGCCCCTTCCTCCAGACACTGTTTGCTTTTCTCCTCCACTAAGCACGAAAATAATCGCACATGTGTATCAGCAACCCTCTCTCGCTGGCTTCAAGCTGTTATAATTTTGAATGAGGGGGCATTTAAAAATTATGACTAAGATTCTAAATTGCCTCTTTGAAACCGGCACAGAAAAATCATTCATCATGGCTTCGAAAACTGCCCTGAAATTAAATTAAAACGAAATGAGGGAGTCTTCCTCCCGACGTGTGAGTCTTGGCAGAGCTACACTCCACCTTGGTTTTCTATTTTTTCCCCTCCTCCCCCTCTCTTCTCTTCTTTTTTTTTTTTTTTCCTTTCCCTCTCATTTCTTTTCCTCTCCCTAAGCCTTAAACGTTCTGTAGGATAATTGAAATGGGAAACACGATTTGTATCTGGCTGCAGCAAGGAGGCTCGATGTAGACTGCGGACTGCAGAGCGAGGGAGCTTCGTGTGCGTGTGCGCAGTGTGAGTGTACAATGTGTGTGTGCGGGGTGCAGTGTGTTTGCGGGGGTGCGGTGTGTGTGCGGGAGTGCAGTGTGTGTGTGTGCGGGGGTGCAGTGTGTATGCGGGGTGCCGTGTGTGTGCGGGGGGGCAGTGTGTGTGCGAGGTGCAGTGTGTGCGGGGGTGCGGTGTGTGTGCGGAGTGCAGTGTGTGTGCGGCAGTGCAGTGTGTGTGTGTGTGTGTGCGGGGCTGAAGGCTCCAGGCGGGTGTATGCTGTACAAGGCGCGAGTGCGAGCGGGCGCCGGGGGTGCGAGCGGGTGCATGTTTGTGTCTCTCGCCCTCGCCGGCAGGCAGGAGGAGCGCGGACCAATCGCAGGGCCTGGTTTCATAAAAGCTGGGCGCTGATTGGCCAGCAGGGAAAGGGCATCGCGAACAAAGAAAAGTCCCTCTCAGGTACCGCGCGGAGCGAGGCTCCCGCTCCCCCGCCTCGGCCGCTGCCGTGGGGGCAGCGCCCCTGTCCCCTGTGCCTGTGTGTCAGCCTGTGAGGGGACAGACACACATGCCGGGTTTGCCTCCTCTGCCCAGTTTTTCTTTTTATTTTATTTTGGTTTCTTTTTTTTTTATTTTTGGTCGTTGTTTTAATTTTGTTTCTAGAAAGAAAGGAAAGGAAGGTTCATGATATCTGGTGCTCTCTTCCTCCAAACACAATAAATCTGTTGAAGACATTAGAATTTTTTTCCTAAAATAAAAAGCGGCTGCAACAAAAACACACTCAATGCAGTTAGAAGGAAAAGGTCAACTCGATCCAATACAGACCGTAAGTACGGTTGCGTGGTGTGTTTATAGCACTTAGAGGGGATTTTTTTTTTCTCTGCAAACGGGAGTGTTAAAGAGTTTTGGGAGTTGAGATAACTAGGGTTTTTGGGGATTTTTAAAGGAGGAAAAAAACCCCAAAACAATCGCACAAACAGGGTGAGTTATTTGAGGGAAGTAGGAGGGTGAAAGCACTGTGGCCACACAAATCATACTTGACGGTGCACTTGGGGGGCGTTAAAGCGTAGTACCTTTTTTGGGTTTTAACTAACGCAGGGCGGGGGGGGGGTTTGGGAAATAAAAGTGACACCATTACAGCCAAGTCTGCATTGCTTCCCCGCTCCCCCGGCCCCGAGAACACCGCGCTCGTTAGCAGGAGCGATGGGGCACCGACAGACCGGGAAGCACCTCGCTTGTCACACCGAGACAACAGAAACGCGAGGCTGCACTGGGGGGTGGGGGTGGGATCGTTCGTCGGCGGCTGATGCCTCGGCCGCTTCCACCGCCGTCTCCTTCTGCCGGGCCTGAGGCGCAGGGGAGGGAAAGCCCTGAGGTAAACGCGCCCCCCGGGGAGGCGGCGGGGTGTCGGCGAGGCGTTGCTGGGGGGCACGGCGGGGCTGCAGCCGAGGCGGCGGGGCCGGCGGCGCGGCGCGGGGCCGGGGCAGGGCGCGGCCCGCCCCGCCGGGTGTGTGAGGGGCCCCGGCCGCGCTCCGGCCCCCGCCGCGGCGGCCAATGGAGCCCGGCGGCGTCACGTGACGCGGGCGGCGGGAGCCGCCGCACCTCCCCTCCCCCCGCCCTCCCGCCGCCGGCAATTCATTACGGCTTTTAGCTTCCCATCGCCGGCTAATTAAAAACACTAAGCTAAAGCTCCGAGACCGTCTGACTTGGGGAGGCAGGCATAGGGAAGGGGGAGGGGGTGATAACGGTAGGCTGCGAGGTTTGCTGAGACAATTTTTTTTTTTAATTCCTATTTTTAAAAAGCGCTGATCTAAAGTTGGTGGGGGAGGGACGAACGGGGACAGGCACCCCGAAATCTTACCCCTGGGAAAATTTAGTTCGTTTGAGAGCACGCAGTCCTCCCTCCACTCCCACAAAATGTTTTGATAACTGGTTTATCAGATCAGTGATTCCCCCCTCCCGCTCCTCCTCCTCTTCCTCGCCCCCCTCTTCCCCCTTCCCCCGCCTCCCCCGCCCGTTTCCCCTCAAGTTACTTCAAGAAATCAGATCTGTCAGGACGGGCGAAAAAAATGCCACTTCCCAACTAACAGGCGGAATCCAGCCCAGATTTTCAGTCCTTTCTTCTTTTTTTCCTTCCTTCCTTTCACTAATTTATCCCGATGTTAGCACATTCTGTCTTGTAACACCCGGGCGCCTGTAGGTTTGTTTCGTGGGATCATTACTTACTGATCGGGATGGCTCCCAGGTCCGGGGCTGAAGACGGAGTGTGAAGTTGGGGAAACATTTTTTCTTTCTTTCTTTCCTTTTTTTTTTTTTTTTTTTCTTTCTTTTTTTTTTTTATTTTTTTTTTATTTTTTTATTTTTACATTACTGTGATGATTATTACCTCTCGGTGCTTATTCAGGAAAAGCAAACAAACAAAAATCTGGTCCTTGATGCTTCACTTTTGAATGTGAAATATTACCTCCCAGCTCGTAAAGTTGTGAGGCACAGCATTTTTTTTCCTGCTTTTTTCTTTTATTTTTTCTTTAAGCAAGGACGAAAAAAACCTAAACAAACAAACAAAAAAAGGACTTCTGATCCGTGTGCCAAAGTAGGGGGAGATATGTTATTGACCGATTTATCCTGGCTGAGATGATACTTGCTTTCTACTTCTTGATCACTTGCTCTTTAAGTAAAATGAGGCACAGAGTTGTTGCTGAGACGAGTGGGAACAGCATTTTGATTTGCTGGTTTAATTAAAAATGATAAAGGATTAAAGGTAAGCATTATGCATATGTATGTATAAATATTTCGGCAGTTGACTGTAAAAGGGGAGAGATCCCTTTAAAAATCGTTTTAACTAAGCTTTGTCAAACACACACTCATTTGCGGTCACTGAGGCCACCTTGGTGCAGATCACTTAAAGTGTATGTCTTAATCAGTTTCCTGTACAGTCAGTAATACTATATTTAACAGACCTAACAATTGTGTGACCTAGGAATACATTAGAGCTGCTTTTAGAACTGTTACCTTAAGGATATTTTTTTAAAGAAAAGAGAATTTTTATTTATTCTCACTTAAAAAAAAAAATTTAACCTATGGACTTTAATATTTTCCAGTAAACATTTGAGTTTGTAGGTTGTTGTTTTTAACAGAAGGTGTATTGTGGTAGGGAAAATGAGGTTTCCCAGTTCCCTTAGCACTCTCCTCCCCCACTTCCCCCAAGAGATTAAGTGGAAGGGGGGTAAAAGATAATACAGGAGAGTCCCAAAACTTCAGGGATCTGGTTTAAAGCCACAAAATCCATGGAATGCAGTGAAGAGTGAATCCGTGTCCTTCCTTTTCTCCTTTTCATGCCTAGGTGGTGGTCCAAGGGCTTAGATTACAACATGTGCTCCAACAGCTAGGCACCACTTCTATGACTGTATTTCCTGAACTTTGTGAATTTAAATAATGTAGATAATTCTTCTTTTTTTTTTTTTTTTTTTTTATGTACGTGGCTTTGTGGATGTTGCTATACAACTAGATTAAAAGTGCTCATTACAAAAACACCACAGCCACTGCCTCTGGCTTAACAAATTTAAGAACGTGGTAAATGTTTTTGCTCCCCCCTACCTTGCCCCCTCTTTATTGAGTGACGTTGTATTGTGGTAACACCCAGACAAGAAATATTTGACTATTTCCCTCCTCACAGGGCAACGTGGATGTGGACTGCAGGTTGTGAGCCTAGACACACCTAGGGGAGGAAG
This sequence comes from Muscicapa striata striata, assembly GCA_030060385.1. Taxonomy (NCBI): domain Eukaryota; kingdom Metazoa; phylum Chordata; class Aves; order Passeriformes; family Muscicapidae; genus Muscicapa; species Muscicapa striata. The sequence goes on along the minus strand of JAREIS010000076.1, from coordinate 2,044,562 downwards.
ACAGGAAGAGTTGAACTTAAGAGAGAGCCCAACGGAGATAAACGAATGTCCCCACATCTCCAAAGGAAAGTTCATCGGATTTTTACTCTAGAGATCTTATCTTCAGGATGTCATTGAACACTTCCACTGCAGGAAAAGGTGTGGATCCAAACGCAGTTGACACTTATGACAGTGGCGATGATTGGGAAATCGGTGTTGGGAATTTAATAATCGATTTGGACGCCGATTTAGAGAAGGACAGACAGAAATTTGAGATGAATAATTCTAATACCACCAGCAGCAGCAACACCAGCTCCAAGGATTGCGGGGGTCTGGCTTCCAGTGGGGCTAATGCTACCTCAGCCTTAGCTGATGGCCTAAAATTTGCTTCTGTTCAGCCTACTGCTCCCCAGGGGAATTCCTCTCACAAAGAGACTAGCAAATCAAAAGTGAAAAGGAGTAAAACTTCTAAGGATGCTAATAAATCTCTGCCTTCTGCTGCCTTGTATGGGATTCCTGAGATCAGCAGTGCTGGCAAAAGGCAGGAAGTCCAAGGGCGCCCTGGAGAGGCAACTGGCATGAATTCAGCACTAGGTCAAAGTGTGAGCAGTAACCCAAACGGCAATAATAACAACACCAGCAACACTACCACCGTTGCCTCTTGTGGGAAAAACAAAGAGGAGAAACCAGGTAAAGCTCCAGGCAGCAGAGGCTCCAAGCGGGATAAGGATGCAGGAAAATCCAGGAAGGACAAGCAGCATGACCTGCAGCAGGGCCACCCCAATGGCAGTGGGGGTGGCAATAGCCAAATTCCCTCTGGGCACCTCTATGGCTTCGGGGCCAAGGGAAGCAGTGGTGGAAGCAGCAGCCCCTTCCACTGTACCTCCTCTGCTGTGGGGGAGGTGAGCAAAAGCACCCTGGATTCAGGGTTAATGGGGAACTCTGTTTTGGTAAAGAAGGAAGAGGAGGAGGAAGAGAGCCACAGGCGAATCAAGAAATTGAAAACAGAAAAGGTAGGACAAAGCTCCTCTCCACCTCTTCTGTGTTTCCCCATGTCTATAATAAATGTCCCACGAGTGTCCCATGACTGTATGTCTGGCTCCTCTGTCCTCTTTGCTCTGTATTTGTGACATGCATATGTCCTTCCTCCTTCCCTTAAAAAAAAAAAAATAAAAGAAAAAAAAAAAAAGAGAGACCTCTTCCCTGTATGGAAGATACCATGTTTCCAGTGCGCTGCTCTTCCTTGTCATTTCCTCTCCCTGCCTTCAGAGCTGGAGAACGTTTTTGTTTTGTCTGCTCATTTTAACTTCTTGCCCAGAAGGAGGAAGGCAGAGATGGCCGTAGCTGAGCTGTGGCCAGCTTTAGGAGAGGGCAGCAGTACCAGTGAGGATGGCATGTGTTTGCAGGCTGGGGGTGCATAGCTCAGGCTCCAGGCGCACCAGGTCTTGTATGTGCTGATTCTCCCACAGCATCAGCAGCCATTCGTGGCCATTCCTCTCCCAAGGTCTAAAGGAGCCCCTCTCCCTTCTCTGACCCACTGCCTAGAGCTGAGATTGTGCTTGGGGGAGGAAACAGGAGCTATGGGCAGAGACCGGGGCTCCGCCGCTGCGGCTCGTGGAGATGCAGGATGTGTGTTGTGCTGGGGGCTTCCATGGCACTGCAGCCCAGAGGCCCCAGAAGCTGGTGTAGCCACTGGGAGGAAGGAGCCAGCAGACCGGCAGTGCTGTTGTCTTCCTGGAAGGAGGATGCTGGGAGAAGGGAAATGCACCTTGTGCTGAGAATCGTGTGTGCAAAACAGCTTTTGGAACAGAGTGGAGCAGTTTGTCTCCTGTCTGGGGAAGTTTTCCTCTCTGAGCCACACTGGCTTGTGGATTTGAACTGCTTGTTTGTTGGGCGGTTGAAATGTGTGAAAGAAATCAGATGGGAGTGTGTGGTTTTATTCCTTCCTATTACAAGGACACTTTCTCTATGAATAGATGACCGCTACTCTATTCTTCGGGAAAGGTGGAGGGAGACCTTGTTGTCTTTTGTCAGCTGCTGGTTCAAGGATGTTCTGGTGTTGGTGGGAGTTCTGTCCCTAGGGCAGAAGCTGTCTTCTGGGGGTCCAGAGGACGAGTGTTGGCCCAGGATTACAAGTATGGTAAATTCTACAGGTTGTTAAACAAAGAGATCCTGCTCTGCCTGAAAAATAAAGCAAGCCAACACCCTCCAAATGAACAGTCTCAGGGTATTAGACTGTGATTGTGTTGTCAGCTGTTGGTCCTAAATTACCTGCTTTTACGACTTCCCCGAGTGAATGTTCAGCAATGGGGAAACTTTCGGGTTGGTCGGTGTTAACTGTATGGTCTGCAAGCGTCTGAGAGGGCTGAAGGTCTCCTGGAAGGGGGAATTATGTCTTCTTATGACTGGCTACCAGCTTTTTGTATTTCAGTCATGAAGTTTTTGTAATACTAAATCGACTGGAGGATTAAATTTGGGTGTTTGTGATACCAGATATTTGTTGCTACTGGAAGGTAATTCCAAGGGATTCTGTTCAAAGCAAGGAACAAATTAAATTTCATATTGAATGCATATTATTGCTTTTAAGATAGCATATCTATGGATGAATTTGAATGAGCCTTATGACCTTGTCTAAATGCAGATGAGAAAACCAGATCGCTGTGTAATTCATGTGTATATGTTTGCATTTTAAATTATGAAAAGTGCTGTTCATGGCAGAAAGGTGTCCAAAAATCTCATGGTCTCTTTATTAACTTAGTACAGTAGGCATTTACTTCTGTTGCCAATAGTCTTCAAATTGCAGTTCTCTAATCTGTTTTAACTATCTAGATAAATTGCCCTAATCCGGTCTTCACAATGGCTGTGGTTAAAGAGTCAGAGCCATTTGATTGGATTCAGTGGCTGCCTGGAATGTGGGAGGTACTGCCCTTTTGCAACCCCCTTAGCCTTTTAATCTCTCAGCCAAATGTTCACATTCAACAATTTTGTTTAGCTGGCAATCTGAACATTTCAGTACCTCAAAGGCTGCTGCCATGGCAACGGAGATTAGAGGGTGGTGTGGTTTCTCCCGTTGTTGTGTCCTTTCAACTCTCTAGTCACACAGGAAATTGTATGAAGAATCTATATGCGTACGAGCAATCTTATGTGCAATGTAAATGGGATGGCATGCAAATTCAGAGCAAACACGTATGGAGGAGTTCAGCGTCAGTGGCACGCTCGGTGTGTCGTAGATGTCGCTCCAGGAGGAGGTCTGGAGCTTGCATTTCCAGCAGCAGCCGCTGCTGTTGGCACACACCGACTTTAATACAGGCTCTTCACATCAGACTCGTGCGGCCTTGGCCATTGTCTGGCACAATGGTGTGCTTGCTTGCTGTTTTAAGTAACGTCCCTTAGCGGGTTTCTTAGCAAGAATGTTCCCTTTTATGTTGTAGTAATAATAATAATACTAATAATAATAATAATAATAATAATGATGTAGCTCGTTGCTGATAATGGTTGATACTTTACGTTCTGCCAGTGGCAATATTAGTAACATTCGAGTGTTTTATGTTTGTTTTTCTGCTTTTTTTCTACACCACCACCCCCCCCCCCCCTATGATTAATCATCATTGGAAAGAATTCTTTAAAGGTTTTGATTGCTGGAGTGTTGCTGCTTTGTCTGTTTATATGCTAGGACATATATGCCATACTTGCACAAAGCAACTTGTATCTGTAGATAAATACACCCTTTTCAGCCTGCATGTTGAAATCAATGTTCAGTTACCTTACTAATGTGCAAGACATGCCTCATGAATTTGGAAGTTTCCTTTTAGAATCAAATGAGTTCATGACTGCTGATTCAAAATCTACATTTTTTATATGTAGTGTGGAATATAATACTGCATTTGTTTACTATTTGTGAAAGCTTGGAGCAGATTCCCAGGAGTTGTAGTCACTGTTTAGTTTTCACAGCATGCTTCAATTCTATTTTTAGTCTATTTATTATGTTTCCTTGCTGCAGAGAGTCATGTAAAACATGATAAATTGGATCTCATGAAGCCTAATTAAATCAATGACTGTGTTCTGCTGGCTCTTTTATGCAGAAACCGCAAGTATGTTGTAAAAGTCGCCACTCCCCTAATATGTGGATAAAGTCAAAGTGTGCTGTAATTCTAAGATGTTTGAGCTATATTTGTGCAGTCCATTTTGTGGCTAAGCCACCAGTGACATGTCTGAATAAGTAGCTTTGACAGGTAGGCTAACCACTCCTAAGATTTTTGGTGTTAAAACCTGTCTCCATTTTCCATTTCTCATCCATACTGTTTTTAGCACAGTTACTGACTGTTTGTCAGCATGAACTCTTCATCTGTTCCAGCTAAGTTTTTTTCATTTTTAACAGCTGTTACATTGAAAAGTGTTCAGAATAGCTACAAAATTTGCTTTGTGTGCATTGTGAGGAGATTTTGGAATTCATTCAGTCATAATTTACTCTGAGATATGGGAAAACTTTATTTGGTATGTGAAAATCAGTATGTTTACATGGAATTAATGCAGAAGATACAAAGCTGTAATCAGAAAGGTTTCTTTACTGTTCTAAATGTATCAGTCTAGTGATACTCCAGGATGGATTTTTTTCTCTTTTTTTTTAGCTTAGGACTTCTCATTAAGACTGCATTTCACATATGAAGGTTGTCTTTAGCGAATTAACGTGTTGCTAGTATTATTTGTTTTAGCTTCACTTTCTTTGTTTTGTTTTAGAGTTAGGATTTGAGAGTGTTTGAGAGTGTTCCATCAGGAATCTCTGGGTGAATTTTACCTATTGATGTAAATCATTTAAGTACATGCTTTGATTAATGATGTTATGGAGATATGCTACTTCATGTACTTTTCTTGCCGGCCTTGTGTGTAGTTTATTCACTGTGAAATAAAAGGGCAGGGAGGTCACTTGCTGTAATTAAAGAACAAAGTCTATTGTTGTTTGACAGCAAACTGTTTTGAAAGCTACATAAGGGATTTAGCTGTTAAAAACATTGATAAGTATGGATGTCTAACAATAAGCGCAGCTCAGGGTTCTTAAAGTTCTGTAGTGCTGTCTAATAGTGTGACGGTGCTTTTTGAGCTGAGTGAAGAGGTGTTGCCCTTTGGCCGAGGAAAGCTTTCCGTGTGAACCTGCTGACCTCTGCCAATATGTATGACCAGATCTTCTATTGAATTCCTGTGCAAAGCAAGAGTTAGTGTAGCACAATGGAGGCTGGTCTAGAACATCTATCAAACAAAGTAGGGAAGCTGATAACCATATTCGGAACTACTGGAAAAATATTTCACTTTGGGCATTAGTAATTTTACAATTTTAATAACTTCATAAATACCGAGTAAAGAGGAAAGGATTGATTGTCCAGATGTCATGAGGTTAACTGTGTTCTCCATGTTAGAGGGCTTTCCTGCAAGACTGTTTTAATTATAGCTATATAAAGACTTGTTTTTCCAAAGTAGCATTTTATAGTCCAATAAATGAAATGTATGTTAAAAGTGCTAAGCAAAATCTCCCATAACCATTGAGGTGTTCAATAACCAGATTCAAGCAACATGGAAAGTACCATCTGTTTCTAGTTTTCAGCATAAGCCCAGGAATTGAAAAGCTGAGATTAGCTCTTATTTTTCCGACTCTCTTTCTTTTTTTAATTATTATTATCATTATTTTAAAAAGTTCACCTGGCACTTTATAGAAGCTTTCTGAAATGCAATAATGCAGGAGAGACTGTGAAAACACATGTTCGTACATACAGTTAACCAGTTCCACTTCCATTTAAAGAGATTTCCAGAAGCTCAGTCATTGAAGAATTTATAATAGTGAATCACCTCCTGCAGGCAAACACAATAAGGGTCAAATCTTCAAAGATCTTACTATTGAGGTAGGACCTGATTTACTCTGTCTTTCCTTAAGAAGTAAAACCAAGGGGGAAAAATCCCCACAACCCCCCTTGCACAACAACAACAACCAGAAAAACCCACCCCAGCCTCTCAAAGGATAACTTTAGCAAGCTCTTATCAGACACCTAATTGCTTATGATAAAACCATTGACTAAATTTTTCCATGCAGACTTTACTGCTGTTCAGAGAAGTGTTCTAGAACTGTTGGTACGGAGAAAATCACTCTTTTAAAGATAAGTTGTTCTAAACTGTTAGGCAATGAGATTCTTGGCTGCAGCCTATGAGCCCTGGATAAAACGCCATCCGGCCTTTGTTTGAGGTCTTTTACTGAAGCTAATGACTGGTCTTGTGCCGCCCTGAGATAAATGACATTATCTCTGAGTGGTCTGACAGGAAACAGACATGTTAATGGTGAAGCTGCGGGGAGGATCTGCTGTAGTTCTGACAAAAGAGTAAAGCTTGGACCCCTGCTTGTGATCATTAACACAGAATGCATTCCTTCATAATTGGAAAGCTATTTTATCGACAACAACAGTAAATCACAAATCTGAAATCTTCAGGGTTTCTTTTTCGTTCTAAACCTGGTGCCTTTTCTTTCTCCACCATGTAAGAAATGGGTTATCTCCATGGTACTGACATTAGTGGGAGAGCCTGAGGTCTGCTTTCTGTTAACTGGACACATCCTTTGCACGTTGAATGCAGGTTCCCCTTTATGTGCCCTGTGTTATCCATGTGATTTGCATTTCTAAAAGAATAAAAAAGTCCTCTGTGTTTCTTCACATCTTGTACTCTAATTGATACATGTGATATTGAGCATATTTTACAAGCATCATCAGGAATATCCTGGCAGGACTACTAACATTTCAGCTATCCTTCACCTTTATTTTGGATAAGGACATACATATATTTTGGATTTATGTCATCCACCCTTGAAAAAGGTTAGATTTCTTCTGCAGCAGTTTAAGGAGTTTTGTGTTATTGCCGCATAGTCTGTATTTCTCAAAGACAGAATTCACTTTTTGAATGGCATGTTCCAGATTTGTTCCATTGTATACAGTTGGAATTGCTGAATGTTAGAGTCTACTGCGATCTGAGCTAAGATATTTTGCACAAATGATCCAACAACCAGGTTATTATTTTTTATATTGTACCTATATGATGTTCTAATGCACATAGTGATATATTGCTACATTCCCTGAATTGGCTGGAGATTGTCTGACTTCCTAACTATGCTTCATTTTTTACACCAGAAATACATCTTGCTGGAGTCCTCAGGCCCACACCTGTGGATTTGTGGATTGCTTTCAACTGAAGGGCTGGTCATGTCTTTGCTAAAAACTAGCAGGTTTTTTTACTGCGTTTACATATCAAGGAGGTATTTTTGTTTCTTAACAATTATGGAATACATATGGATATTTAAAAAAAAAGTGGTCTAGTACATAACATTTCCTGTTGGGTGAAAGACAAAGTCTTTCATGAAAATTTCTGATGATGTCAAAATTTCAAAAAGTAAATACCTTTTTAAAAACATCAGTAAAGTTCATATATATATGTATATATATGTGTGTGTATATATATATATGTTCTGTTTCATAAATATTTTTCTTTTTCTCTCTTTGTACCATTATTTCTGCCTGGTGCAGCTCTTTTTCAGTGCAGCCCTTCATCAAAGTGAACAGTAACACAATATATAATTTTTGAATTTGCTTTAAAATATGTTTGAAATGTGATAATCTTAATAAATATAATCGCCAGTTGTTATAGCAGGATTTGAGATGTTTTCTTAAATGAGATTCTAAATCACGGTATTTTAAAAAATTATTATTATGTTCCTCATTTAGTACCATAATTTACTAAAGGCAATGAGTAGCCATTTATGGAAAGAGGAAGGTCAGAGAATGACTTTCGGTTGTGCTGTAGGATTTCAGTAAGCACTCTGTTGTGCTTTCTCTTTTAACTCTTACAAAATGTTCTTGGCGATTGGAACAAAGCCTTTACATTTGAATGAAGGGTTGTAAAACTATTCAGAGCAACTTGACTGACAGGCAGGTCCTTTGTAATATTGTTTTTTTCTTCCTTGAGAAAGCTGAGACATCAAGGAGTGGAAAGGTAGCTTGCTCTGACACCCCATGTACATGTATGCTTCCGTAATATATGCGTATAAGTGAGCATTCAGGGCAAGTTGCATACAATGAATTAGGAATCAAATCTGCATAGATAGGTTTTCCAGCTCCAGGGTCACTATGATGTTGATTAAATTTTCTGAAATCTTATGCCAACACTGCAGTTAAGAAAGCTGCATTTAGTAACAGAGATTTATAATATGTCTGCTTTTACGGTAAATTGACAAATAATGCTAATTCTCAAGGTGAAAGGATCAACTTCTCTAGGTTCTGCCTGTAATGCCTGTCAGGAAGTAAATGTGAAGCTCTTTGTTTCACTAATTTTGAAGTGGAATTATGCTGCATTGAATTGTATGTCTTTTATGATAAATTGTCAACCTATCTTCAGAAAAAACCCCAACATTTGGTTCCCTTATCTTCTCACAGCTTCTGATTCATTCTAGCCTAAATCTCACTTTTGTGCACAAACACAGCTTGGCTGGGGTGTTTGTCTCCAGAGAAACTCCACCAAATAATACTGGAAGGAAAATGACCTCATGAGGATGTTTGAAGCATATGCCAATAGTGGCATGTGAATGCAGTTTTTACAGTCAAAAGAGCATACTAAAATCTATGGATTGTGGTTACTTGGTGTTTTCAAAACACTAGCAATTCTAGTTGTTGAGTTGTCTTGTCATGTTAACCAAGAAGCAGATGGCATAACACCACAGAAGTGTATTTTTACTTAAAGAAACTTCAGAGGTTTTGATGTATTTTCTTTTCCTCTTATTTCCCTGATGGCTTCTTTTTATTGAAGAGTAACATGAGGAGACCTGGTAGCAATTTTATTGCTTTCCCATAACAGTTTGAAATAATAGGTTGGTCTTCGGTTGCCAGTCAAATTTCTACCAGTCAGCTTTATTCTGTTTTTTATCATGTGGCAGTGGAATATAAAAAGTATATGTTTGTAGTTTGCCCTCAGAAACTGGCTTTTTTTCCATGCTTCAATTAGCAACAGAAGACTAAGCTCCAATTGGTCACACTTTCGTAAACTCTGAGAGCTTGCTTTCTTCATTCTGATGAAAGAAAGAGCCAAGTTTAGGCTGTGTTTCCCAGGAAATTTTGAGGCACATCTGGCCTCTTTAACTGTGTTCACTAGACAGTTTGATTTTGCACACATTTAGTCATTTGCATTATCCATTGAATTAATTCAGGGGTTTTGTTAAGCCCATCCCCCCCCTGTAACACAAGTTCATGCTATTCAAATGCCACCTTTATTGATGAATTTCAGTAATGCTATGCTGAACTCTGGTAGAAATAGGTCTGTGGGTACCATACGTAAGCATAGCTTTCATAGTTTTCACCGCTTCCCTCAACCAGTAAGAAGAGTGAAAAGCAGACTGTAATCTCCTTTCTCATAGTGCACAGGGCCAAACCAAATTATTTTTGGATTTCCTGTCACCTCCTTGGCTGATTTCTGTATATGGCTTATGTTAAAAGCAACAATAATGTTTGAATTGGAAGGGTTTGGTCTTTGGGTTTTCATTCTTCATGGAGAACTGTTTATTTGAGTGTGGTTCGCCGCACTACATGGATAGTACTATCAAATCTGTGCTTTATTATGGGCTTGTAGCAGTGAAGTAATGGCAGTGTTTGCATGTTTCTGGGTTTCATATTCTTGCCAATTCTTTCTTTCTGAAGGAGAGAAATGAAATTAGATCTGTATCTCTTCAAGAAAAGGTAATAGTTAGAAGCAAATACAATTAGAAATGGACCGCGTTACTTCGCTGAACTTTTTTTTTGCTGGTAGGAGTTTTAAATCTGATTTAGTAAATGTTGAGGCCATTGTTTAGTTAGCTTGCACTGGCTACAAGAATGTAATATTCTAGTATTTATGGATACAATGAACCTATTTGACATAAAGTTTGATGGTTAATTTTTGTTCTGGATTTCATGTTGGGCACTGTATGTTGTATTGCACTGGAGTTCCGGAATTTGAAGGAGAAATACTGCTGCATTTTGAGAACAATGAAGGTTGCTGTTCCACACCCAGTTTTACTGAAAACATAAATGGATCTTCTTGCCCGCTTCAGCCAATAATAAGGTGGAATATTATGTAATGGTGTTACTAGTTGCTGTTTTAGGAGAGGATTATGCTAACATATGTGCGTGTACCTATATCAGTATAGATATTCACATATATGCTGGAGGTGCGTATGTATATATACACACAGAGACACATATACATTTACGTACATACACAAGAAAAAAGAGCTGCTACTGTTTTATAAATACAGCAACTGAGTTTTGGCTAATAGTTTTATTTACATTTCATGTCCAGATCTTTTAACAGTCTTTCCTGTGACACTGCAATGGATGCCAAGCACTGAAGGAGAAAGCTAGCAGCTGTTTCCATTACATTACAGCATTGGTACATTAGCCTCTGCACTTTATTTTCATTTTATGATCTCCTCAAACCTTTCCTAATCACCCCCTAAAAAGGCTTTCCCCCTTCTGCCTCTGATTTATCTGTCTGCAGGGTTCTGTGTTTTTCTTAGCTTTAAAATGTAAAATCTGTGTGGGTTTTTTTTTTTTTCCTAAGAGCTTAATGCTTTGACTCTTACTCACACTGAGCAAGGGCTTACTGTCCTTTTTCAACTCAAGTAAGTAGTTCCTTGTGTTATATCTCTGTAATCCCTTACTTGAGATGAGTCCAGGCTGCAGAACAGGACCTACTATGACCAATTATATTATTCTTGTAACAACTTGAGCCACTGTATGATTTATAGGTTTTTTTGCACGCCACCTGAATGGTGTTTCGTTCGTTCTTACTCTTACCTTTTCCATCTCTCTGAAAAGAATTGTTTCATGGCTGTATGCTCTTATTGCTGAGATATGACTGAAAACTGCATGCAGTACAGTGAAGCACATTCATTTTCATCTAGTACCCGTTTATTGCCTTGAGCACTGTAAATCTGTCAGCTCTTCACGATGCTTTCACCTCTTTCTTCATTTGCTCCAGCTTCTAGTTTGACAATGTTCCCCTGAGGCAGGATTCTAATCTGCTTCCAATTAGTTGCAAAATGTGACTCAAATTTCCACATTATGGCTGCTGTTTTACTTGCACGCACACATCTAGAAACAAATTAATGCTCTTGAATATTTATTTTTGAATCTTCAGATTTACTCTATGTGGAAAAGTTGCCAACTACATTCAAACTACATCCAAGATTTATATTTTTTTCTCAAACTGAAATACTTTTTCAATGTCTCGAGGTTTCAAATGCTTCTTACTGTTAATTTTCACAAACCCTTTTGGTTGATAATTACTGAAGGTACATTGTATTGCATAAATTGAACAAGCTAACAATACACTTAATTAACATATAAATATGGATGTGATTGCTGTGTCAGTTCAGGATAAGAGACATTTCTGCAGGGTTAGCACGATTTTTTTTGGAACCTCTGAGTAGTTTTTCAGGGTGAGCATACACACCTGACACCTGTCTGACTGCCACCTATTACTTGCAACTTCAGAAGCTGTCATTTGGCTGGGGGGAGGGACAGACACTTACTTGATCTCTGGTGAGTCTTAATAGATACACCTAATTAAAATTTTATTGTGTGTCCTTTTGTATGGACCTGTGCTTGTGTATGCATCCATATGCATGAGTGCATGGGTGTACATTTAAAATATGATACCTTAAATTAAGAGGGTTTTCCGGTCGTGCTCATTCTCCTATGAGTAACTACAGTAGGAATATGTGGTATTCAGTAGGGAAGAAGTGAGATTTTTAGTGGAAAGTGTGGAAATCAGAACTAAAACCCTGAGGAGAGGACTGGGATCTAATGGGTGTCAGGACTTCATTCCTTATTCAGGCAAAACTAGTATTAGGTGCTCTGTGACAATGCTGCTCCATTGCCCATCCACCTCTAATGTCTTATGTCTGTAGTTGCCTATACAGAGAAACCCAGACTGTTTAATTCAAATATACCGGTGAAAATCTTCAGTGGAGATTAGCACTCTAAAGCCTGGCAGATTGATGTCAGCAGCCGTAATAGACTTTAAATAGGCTTGCAGAATTTCATTGGAAGTATATTGCTGAAATTGAAATGGCTAAGTACCTGTCATTTCTAAATGAGATTTACACCTGTAAATTTATCTATCCACTTACAATACTTTACTTATTTAAGGTATTAAGCATTAAAAACTTACAGACATGTTTTTAAAAAAATACTTAATTGCTTTTACTGTCATGCATTGAGGTGGTAGCCGTGTTGTAAGGTAGAAATATCTCCATGAAGGCAAATATATATATGTTGTGTTCTGGGTTTAATCCCTGAGAATTTATTTTCCAGAAAGAACAAAAGCTTAAAAATAGAGATAAAGGAAAATTTATCTCGATGTTATTTTCTCTTGAGTCATCAGTGACTTTTAACTGCAGAGATGAAAAAGCTAATGTTTTTTATTTCTCTGAAGGTTTCACTTACTCTAGTAGACTCCTGTGATTCACAACATCATTCTATAAAGAAACAATATTTGCAAACATTGTGAAATGCTGCAGTAGCATGGCTTTTTTTCTCATACAACATCAAAGTATTTGAGGTTCAGCTTTGTAGCTATGGTGAATCACAGTTCCTGTGATTGTCAGTTGATAAAAAAGTACACAGTCAATTAAAATTCAAGTGAAACATATGTATTTGTAGCTTACAATACTGGCTTTTTAAAGACAGAGTGAACAACCATGCCAGTACATAGAAAAACCACCCTCATACATCATCCACATGTATGTGTACATACATATAAACATGCAATCACACATTATTAATTTTTCAGCCTAAAACCACAGTGCTTCAGAGAAGCATTAAGTGCTTTTGTTGATAGCTTATAGTTTTATAAACTCTAAATGAGCTTATTGCCTTTTAACCAGCACTAAATAATGGAAGAATCTATGAGCCTCCACACTGGACAGCAGCCAAGCAGGCAAAGAAAGAGAGGGAGGGAAAAAAAAAAAGTGAATGGCTTAATTGTAGAGCAAATCATTTGTTTACAGATTAAGACCTATTTGGTAGCTAAATCCTATGGACAAGGAGGTGGAAGAATGAGGCACTAAGGTACAGGAAATGAGCTTTATATTTTGTGCCTAAGTCTTGCTATTTTTGCCTCCTCCTAAAGCGGAGGAGGCAAGGAAAAAATGAATTGTTTAACAGCAAAGGCTGCTGAACAAACCACACATATTAAGTAGGAACAAAAGAGTGGGAGAAGGGAAGTGTTGGTGCACTTACGTGCTGACAGGAATCTGACAACTGGAGCTGCTTCCAGCTAAAGGGCACCAGTCTGTGGCAAGAAGAGCTGCCCTATTTTGTTTTCCTTTTGAATGGGGTGGGGGAGAAATGCTTCTGTTAATTTGAGCAAACATAATACATTTTCTTGAATCTCTCTCCCCAGTATGCTGTTTGGTTTCCTCACTAGAACTGCCTACCCCCCTTGTTTCTCTCTTGCCTTTTCTCCTCCTTTTTAAGAGCAATTTTTTTTTTTTAATAGGCCTTTGTTTCAGTATCATAATTAATTAGTTGACAGTTCAAATGGTTAAGACATGTTGTGATTCGTGTTTTATTGTTGTATAACATTTTTTTAAAGACCCGCTTACTGGTGGCTTGTAAATTTGAAGATATCATTTTCATGAGTCATTGGTTTAAAGATCAAAGCCACAAAAGCCTTATAGCAGAAATGGGGTAACCTCTGCAATAAATGTTGTTTAAGCTTCTTCAGTTAAAACTTGCTTTTTCAGCAATTTAAAGCCTTTCAAAATACTTCCTTTCTGAGTTGAGTTTTCTGAGAGTTCTTCTCTTCATCACTGCTGTGAAAATGAATTTACAAAGTCTGAAAAAGGAAATGGGTCCATAGGTAATGGAAAATAAAATATTTTATTTTACAGAACATTCCTGCTGCTGGTATCTTGGTCAGCAAAGCCTTCTGAGAAAACAAGTCATGATTATTGAGATTTGATCAGATTATAAACTGCCTGAAGAATATTCAGTATTATATGTTTGGCCGATCATTTTCCATCTTCACTGGCTGTAGTAATTTACATGGGAAAAAGAGTTGATATAGCTGAGTTTGGTAAATTTTGTCTGGTTGCCTCTAGTCATAAAATACATTTTGAGTTTGATTTCCTTAACTTATAATAAAATGGGCATTTTTTTTTTTTTCCGCTTTGGCTAGTGGCAAGTTTGTATAAAGAAAAATCAAAAGATATGGGAAAAAAAACAACCCAAAACTTGTCAGTTGTTCTTGTTTGAAATCCAGTATAAGAACAGGGAAGTTTTTAGTGTGTAATTATGCTCTGTAATTTTTGTAAGGGGACAAGGAAAAAGTTAATGGACTTCAGGTGTGACCTTTTAAGTGCTTGGCAATGCTGTGCCTTGTTTCTTTACATATTACTTGATTGGAATATGTGTGGGATATCAGTATGTGATATAAAATGTTGCTCTCTGCTTTTGTATAAACAAGTGCATAATGTGTTGCCAGTAGGTTGTGCTATTAAGAATATATCTCCCTCAAACTAGAGTCTACTAAGTAACTAGCTCGAGAAAAGTATTCTTAATAGCTTTTCTTGCTTCAGATTTAGTTTCTGCTGCATTTCCTGATCACGAGAATGAGAGAGAGTGCAGAGAAGTGCTCCTAGCTCAATCCCTGGTATAGGCCACTTCACCCATCCCATTTAGGCACAGAAGCCAATTGCTTCGAAATGAACAGCAGCATAAGCACTGACATCTCTGCAAGAAGAAAGCTGCTGTGGAAGTTATGTAAGAATTGTCTATTTTATATGCAGACTAATTATAAATATATTTGTGTATGTTTACGCCCCTTTGTATTCTTCCTGAGCTCTGAAATTACTGTCTGTGGGAACATTAAACTAGGCTGTTATCTGATATCTGTTTGGTAAAATGAGCATTGACATATTTGAAGTGACTGAAAGCAGTGTTCTTAATGACTATTAAAGAACTTTACATAATGTGCATGGTATTGTGATTTTGTTCACACTGTACTTTAAAACCTGTATTATGTGACTGGCAGAACCAGTTTTTAACCAGTTTTTAATAAGAAATTTGCAGTAGGAAAATTTAAGGCAAATGGTTGTAATTTTTGCATCTATATTCTAGCAGATCCACAGTTGGTCTTCAGACTGCAAAAATTAGAACTTTGAAAAACAAATGAAGTTTCATAAATTTTCAGAAAAGATTACCTTTTTTTGTGTGCATGTATGTAAGGCTTAACTACTAATTAAGACAAATTAACTCCAGGATAAGTCTTTAATTTTTGATCAATGCAGTGAAGTAGGACCATATTTTTCTTTTTCAGTAATACCTTACCAAATGCTTGATGGGCTTAATAAACTTGTTTGTATCCTTGGCAGAGTAAAAACCAGTGATTAAGCAATGTTGCCCTGAATGGGGTCTCAGTAAAGTCAAAAGGAAATCTGCATTCTAAATCAACAATTAGACAAAGAAATAATTTAATCTTAGGATTTGGAGAAATTCGACAGAAATTCGTTTTACTTTTTTGTTATTGTTCTTCTTTTATTGGTAGCCAAGGGGCTGGTAAAAAGGAGTTGCTGACACTTCAGCTCATTAGGATCACAATAGCTCTGGATAATATTTATGGCATCACAAGAGCTCATCTTTCTTATAATTGTGTTTATCAACTTTTAATTCTTTCTGGAAGAGCCATGCTAGTACAATATTATTTTCAAAATGGGAAGTGAATGGTGTAACTTGCACTACAGATTTCAGTATTTTGTAGGGAACAAACCTTTAATAAGTTTTAAGTATAGAGGTCAGAGCACAGTTTTCTTGTCCTGTTTGTCTTGCCATTGTTGCACAGTAAGTCACTGTGTTGGCTTTTATGAATAAAATTCAGCTCCGTGGATGAGGAGTGTGACAGTTTTGTGGTTCATTCCTGTACTTTCAGTATTTTCAGTGTTTCAATGTTGATCTGGAAGACTCAAGTTAGTATACCAGATTTGTCAAGTAATTGGGCTAATTTCTTTCAGTCATTACTAAATTTGTAAAGCTTTTGCTAACAGACCAGGCTATGAGCAGAGAGGAAATATTACTTAGACGCCAAATGAATCTCCTTTTAAATTGTGGCTTTATTTAAAAGCAAACTTGTAGCCCACTTTAGAGTTGAATTATTGCATTTGTTGGTTTGAATGAGAACAAATCATCATTACATGTCTTTAGAGTAGGACAACATATTTTTTTTTCGTTTGGTTTAAGTTAGGCTGCACTTAGAGGAGCCAGTGCAAGTTCTTTATCCTAGATTAACTCCTTTTGCAGCACTACAGCTTTTCTACTTTGGAAGTAGGCTTTGGTAAATCTTGTTTTCTCCAGTTCTGGACACAAAAAGTCATGGTTTTGGTCAGTTTTCCCATAAAAGGTTTTCCCCAGCACTCATGTAAGAGTGTCTGCACAGGTCTTGGCTGTACCTTAGTCTTTGCATCTAGAAAAGCAGTGAAGCTGTATCTATGGTGTGTGAAGGAATGGAGCAGTGCCAGTACAAGACTGGAAGCTGATGACCGGAGCATGCCTCAGCCTGCAGGTATCAGTGGAACAGTTTTGTTAGGTTTCTGGAAATGAAACTTTTGCTGTAATGCCATGTGGGGTTCTAACAGCATCTGCCTTGAATACTATTAATACATATCACTGAGAAGTATTCCTACAAGGTGGGACATTCCCTAGCCTGCTTCAAAAAAAGATTCAGGTGATCCACAATAGTGTGTTTTTTCTAACCTAGTGTCCAAGTTGACTGGGGTGAAAGGGGAGGGTACATAGACAATATGAAGGGAAAGCAGTGATCTCCAGAATAGGTGTGTTAGGGCTGGTGATGAGTACCTAGCTTTGATACCCTCATTCTATTTGTCTCAGCTGTAAAAGGATATGTGACTGCAACCTAAATCTAGTTGAATTTATTTGGGCATTTAGAATGAGGTTTGGAATTTCCTGGATAAACAGAGCAATTTATTTTAAAAAGTAAGCATTACATTGCATGCTTTCTTCATAGAGTCCATCACTGCTTAATGTATAATTCTTTCTCCTCCTTCCCATGAGATGAATGATTGTTTTTATTCAGACTTTTTCTTGAATTTGTGAGATACTTTTGTTCCTTGCACACTGTAGTGCCTTTTAATGTTTTTCCGATCTTATTCTACATTCAGTGTTAGTAAAAGAGGTAGAATATAAGAAGAAAAGTTTCCTCAGGACTCCCCTGTTCATTTGACAGGTTGTATATGAAGTCAAGTCTTTGGTTCCATGGTGTACTGTGTCTTCTCCCCTGTTGTTTCTGTGAACTTATCAGCTGGTTACTAAGAAGAGAAAAGTATTTCCAAATTAATAGGAAAATGTGTTGTGAAACCACAAAAATGTACAGAAGTCTCGAGGGTAAGCTGTGTATCTGGAACACTTTGTCAGGGCTTTTCTTTTTAAAAGCTTTCATTAACCTGCGGGGACAGCACTTGCAGAAACCTAATTGCTGAAATTCCTCTCTCTGATTGCTGTTTGGAACTCTCCATCTCTTCAGCAACATTTGAAATTCTTCTCTGGCTGTCTGATGTCTAGGTGCTCTGGATATAACTAGGAAGAATAACACAGATGGTGAGAAGGACAGATTTTTAGGGCATAATGGTCGTGTTGGAACTGAGTCACTTGATATAAATGAAGCTCACTTAGGTGAAAATTCACACAAGTTCTTCAGGGGACGCTTTATTTATTTATTTTTTTAATTTTTTTTTAATTTTTCGGAGTGAGTTTGGGGCAGGGGTGGAGATTGAACAACATCTGTTACCTGGTCATGAGGAGTTTGGTTTTGTTTTTTGTTTTGTTTTTCATTCTTGTTTGTTTATTGTTCTTTGGAGTTTTGTTATGGTTGTTTGGGATTTTGTTGGTTTGCTTTGTCTTTGTTTTCTGGCCACTGTTTTCACACCACCAGACTCTGGAAAACATTTGCTGTATCTGGCTTGAGATAAGACCAGCCTTGTCTTTATGTTTAACAGTCTTTTGTTCCTTCTCTGATCTGTCGATTGTCTTGTACCCAATGAATTAATTTATGATAACCTATGGAAATAGGTAAGCATGCAAATCCCAATGCAAGTGATGCAATTTGACAGATCTGTGTTTAAGGGCAGATCTCTGCTGTTAAGGGAGCCAGGTGTGACATTCTTTTCCTCTGCATTTAATACATGTCAGGTAGCCTTCCATAAGATATTCAATGATTAAGAAATTAAAAATCACCTATTTGTAAAGGCATAGGAAGCAAGTGAGTGTAAGCTTTTGGCAAAGGAAAGATGGTCTCTCCACTGACTATGTTGCCCATCTTGTAGCACAAAAGTGACTCTTTGACTTCTTTCTCTCTGTGGCCTAGGCCAGATGCTATTGATGGTGCTGTGTTTAATGCTGAAATGTGGCTTTTCAGTAACCATTATAAATCAACAAACATTTGTAAGTTCCTTCCTGTTAGATGTGTTTTCTCAGTGCAGAAAAGGCTATTGCACTAATTGTTGAGGAGTTAGTTTGTTCTTCCGTATGCCAGTATTTCCATATAGACGTTTATGTGTGCAGTTACTTGGATTTCCAGCTACTTTCATCAAGAGAAGCCTAAGAAACAAGAGATGTATATTGACTGAGGGCTGAAATCAAAACGCTCTCTTTCTTTGCTGGTTACAGTTAACCTCTGGTTGAACTTTTAACTGCTCAAACTGGCACCAGCCCCATTTTTTTCTAGAGCTTCCTCATCCAAATTTGCACATAGAGATATGTTGGAGTTACTAGCATGATGACAGATGCCATTTACAGGGCAGTGGAGGGCTAGCTTGATTGACCTGACCTGAGAAATGCGTTTAAGTGTTGTAGAGATAAAGGTATTTAATGTGTGAGACAAACAAGCCTAGTAATGACAGTAGCTTCCAGACTGTTCTCCTTTGTCTAGCCTAATTAAAGATCCAGAGGGTTGTTTTGTAAGCTGTGTATTGTGCAGGGAGCCACAGTTGCTTCCATAAAACTAACCTTAAAGAAGTGTGCATAATAGGAGGAAAGATTTTGGTGGGATGGGTGTGGCTGCAGATCCTGAGCATAGACAAGGGGAGGCTGGCTGTGGTTTGCCCGCAAAATCTGTGGTTAATCTAGGGGATAATAATACAGCCTTTGATTTTAAGTTTCAAAGTATGGTGACATACTGTTTGTTCCCAAGGTGTTAAGTTTCTGAAAAGTCACTGTATCTCAGTTAATTAGTGATGTTTATAGGATCAGCATGTTTTTCAATAAGCGAATCCTTCACATTAATTAAAATGTGAGTGTTATAATCTTAGAATGCAGTTTTCTGACCTTTTAAAAGAACGGCTTGTGTGCTACTCTGTGCCACTGTTATATTGAATTAGAAATAAAAATCTAATAATGAGTATGTTTTCTCTCTAGTGGAACTAAAAGTGGAGCTCTTTTCCCTGTGTGTCACTGCTGTGACAGTCAAGGGTGTTGTCAGTATTAAAATTTAAATATCGCCTCCTCCTCCTCAGTATGATGACCCATCTTTAAGGGGAAGGTGGGTCATCATCACATTCACTCATCACTGCTGAATAAAGTTGTTTTTGATTGTAACTTTTCAGATTAGCAGTTCCCGAGTTGCCATACTGCTCTCCAAAGCACAGGCGTAGCCTAAAATGGCTGCAGATTATGATGTATGACTGCTCTTGTGAAGCTGCAGCTGTGAATCTCAAAGAGGATGTAACCATGCAGAATCGCTCTTTTAGATGGTCATTAGCGCTGCATAAGTACAAGCCTCTTTTTCAGACAGCATTTATTCTTCACGGTTCTTCTACTAGTATGTGATGGCAATGTCATTTGCCAAGCATTGAATAACAATGAATGTTTTATTGAAGTACAGTATTCTGAACCAGTGCTTTTTTAAAGCTGTTTAAGTGCTTAATTTTCATTTGACTGCTCCTTTTCATGCAAATGTGAGTGTAGCAGAAAAATCCAATACATCCTCCTCCCTTGTGCTTGTGTGATATATTGGACTAAGCTGAAAACTTGAGTATGGCAAAAGAAAACACAGCATAATTTATCAGTTATCTACTGGCATCCTACCCTATTCCAGTTTTAGTTGTCTTTTTTCATTTTGTTTAGAATAAACCTGCAAAAACCCAAACCAAACAAAAAACACCCAACATTTTCCTGTGTGATACTAAGAAAAAAAACAAGTCAAGAAACAGTCTCTTCCTTGGCCCTAAAATTGGCCTCAGAGGAAAAATTATGCACAATGTTCGCTTTTTGTGAATGAAAAGTGGAATTTGTTCTAAATATATCGATGCATGGTTATTTCACTCATCTTCCAGGACTGAATTGTACTTGGAAGCATTATGACTTCATTTATGAAGGGCAGGTTTTTAATGTGGTTAACACCTACAACTTTGGCAAGATTTTTCTGAACAGCCTAGCACCTCCTTTTGCCATTATGAGGATCAGAGGGAAAGCTCATGCACCCAATGTGCTTTGTCCTTTTGAACATCTGGCCTCTTGTTTTGATTTGTGAGCTATCTTGAAAATCTGGCATCAGTTCTGGGGTTTAAGTTCTAATTAAATAAAGTACACCGTCTGGCCATAAGCTTTGCAATACACTGAGAAAAGGAAGGCGGGGGGAAGCTATCTTCATTTTATAGTCAGTGACACTGAGATGGCGAGACCATAGAGTCGTTGAAAATTATCAATATATTTTGATACTCCATATTTCCTTCAAAAGTGGGTTTTAGTTCTTACATACAGACCAAATGTATCTGTGCTTTCAGAATTCCTACGTTTAAGACCACAGAGGAAGTTCTGACATTATGGCATGAAAATTAGCCAGGCCATGCCATAGTGCAATACATGATTGTATCCATTCCTGTATTATCAACAGATTTTTTACTGTGATTTGGGAATGCAAAATAATTTTCAGTTGTTTGGGGGGCAGAACAACAGATAGTGTGTTTGTTCTATGGAGCAGTAAAGAAATACTCATCAGAATTCAAGTGCTGTGACACTAATTTTGATAAAACACATGATCATTCTTTTGTAATTATAAGCAATATCAAAAACAAGTGGTCAGTCTTCAGGAGATACTCAAATTAATCCAGTCTAGGTAGTTTAAATATGTATTTCTTTGCTATGTAAGAGAGGAGAGCTCTCTATATCATGCCTATTGAGATCAGAGAAGGCTATGTTCATCCGATTATTTTTGCCATTTTTTCCTCTATAGAAAAGTTAGGTTGAAATGTAAGAATGTGTTTGAAGTTCTTTGCTTGTATTCAAAGATCCACTAATTCTACCTCTGTATCTTGGTTATATGATTTTTTCAATGTGTGTGTATGCCTTCTTTCTCTATCCTCAAACAAGCAATGCACCTTCAGATTTTTCATCCAGACTTTTCTGGTTGGCCATTAGTCATATTGATTCTCCAGTGGTAAAGGAAGCTTTGTTCACAGAGCAGTTTTAACAGTTCCATGTCAAGGTCTGTCACATAAACACTGTTGACATCAGAGAATTTGCACAAACGTAATTTTGCAAAAATACAAACTCAGTTATATTTTGCCTTTTGTATTTGAGCTAAGGAAAGGAAAACTGAGCAGGTTGGTTTTATTGTCTGAGAGCAGGGAAATTCCAGAAGCAAATAAAAACAAAGCAGCTCCCTCAAAATTGAAAAATAAACATGTCCCAAATTTCAGTATCTGAAGTAGTATTTGAGTTACTTTGTTCACAGGTAGGCTTTGAACTAAAATGCTGTTTACATACATACTGAGAACTGTTGTCAACTGGTGCACTTTTTATATTCCTGCTTTAATCCATTTAATCCATCCAAGAGTCAGTGCAATGAGAAGGAAAGGAAAGGCAGCCAGAGGTGTAATAAACACTGATTTAATTTTTACAGCACAGTACATTATAGAACTATAAAATTGTGTGATTAGCCAACTCATTAACACTGTCTTAAAGCAAATAAGTGTTTAGAGCTTGACACACTTAGTGCTGGAAACCTTTCTAATAGTAAATTTGAAAAGTAGCCAGTGTTGCTTGGAATAAAGATTGTGCTGCTGTGCATCATCAGGAGCTCTGTATTAGGGCTGTCATCTAATTATTCCATTCTAATGCATTCCCTGTTTTACAGCACTCCTGTCTATACTGTTTTGACACTTCCTTGAGAGTGGAGCCATGTAGAACCCGCAGAGCACTTTGTACAGGACTGCCATGAAAAATAACTTAATTGATTTAAGTACAGCCCTTCACTTTATAAAGGGGTTTCTTTTCACTTGCTCTTTTGTCCTGTGTTTATTATTCATGACTTAGGAGGCATAGTGAGAGCCAATATAAGAGTCATTGCAGTCACCTAAAGTCTGCTTTTCTGGTAGAATCCTATTGATCTGGATGCTGTGTTAACTGTTTATGCACTTAACATTTTCAGTGATGATTTAAGAAATCTAATAATCTGTTATGAGACATCTGAAAATTCCTATATTTTTGTACAAAGACTGTTCATGGAGTGCTTTCTCCGTGATGTATTTGAGCTGGAAATTACTCCCTTTTGTAAGAGTCTAAAAATAGGTAAACTGTTTTTTTAATTTGCTAGATACTGAAAGGACACTTCTGTCAAACTAAACTCATGTGACTTGGTGCATTAACTTCAACATTTGGTATTAGTCTGAATTGGTTTATTCAAATTTGAAAACAATGTTAGAGAACTGTAAGAAAACAAATTTACTGTCTCAGCCAGCTTAACAAAAACATAACCTCTTAATAAATTTAACTTCTTTGAATCCGATTTTTTTTTTTGTCATTATCAGTTATACAATGATTGAATCTCTTTTCTTATTTTAATGCTGTGCTTATAAAGAGGTCTACCTGATAAGTGTTTCCTCAGGTTAGCTTTTAAGCAATTGAATTGCAAGATCCTATCAGAGAATGACAGAAAGAGGGACCACATGGAAATTAAAATCTCAAGATGTTTTAGGGTGAGGCTTAAAGCATGGTGTTCTTTTTTGAGTATATTTTAGAGATAACTTTTTGAAACAGATCTATTCCAAAACCACATTTAGGACAAGATAAAATATATTTCTAAAATTGTGGCAGCCATTAAACTACAAGTGATCTGTCTTTAAGGACCTGTTGTGTTTGAGACATTTCTTTTGCTATGAGAAAATAAGTATTCACCTGAGTGAGCAAGGGGACTCACAAAGCATTAAGCTTTGTGATAAAGCTCATTGATGCTTAATCAAGTGAGTAGGATGTTATATTTCTGTAGCAGCATTTGCCATCTGCATGTGCTGACAGAATGATGGTGGGAGAGAGTTCTGTCCCCTTTGGTGCAAGGCTCACATGGAGACTGTGGTTCCACCTCTGCAGAAGCTGATTTCAGACTGAGCTGTCACTGCCACACTTTGCCGTGGGCCTTGTACAATGAACTGACAAGATGAATACCATCAAAAGTATAAGATGAGTTGTGGGGTTTAGGTCAGATCCTACAAGATGCAAGACTGTACCCTTAGTTAAAATTGTCATTACAGGTGTCCCTGGAGCAGTAAAGCTGTGGAAGGTAGCATTGCCCTGGCTGCCTGAGCAAACAGTGTGGGACTGACACCTCCTTAGTCCAGCTGTTTACTAAAGGAGGAGTTCCACAATGTCAGTCTGTTGCTTGACATACTTGGTGCCTTTATGTGCTTCCTTGAGTAAAGACCCTCTTAGCTGTGTCAATTTGACTAGCAGTATGCCATCCTGAAGTAGGATACGAGATGTGTGGTACTCCAGGTAAGAAACATGAAGGGAATGAT
Source organism: Muscicapa striata striata (assembly GCA_030060385.1). NCBI lineage: Eukaryota > Metazoa > Chordata > Aves > Passeriformes > Muscicapidae > Muscicapa > Muscicapa striata. Next base: position 2,020,723 of record JAREIS010000076.1, on the reverse strand, counting down.
TGTCTGGAAGACCACAGCAAAGTGGAAACCTTTAAAACTGGTTCATGTCAGAACAGAATATGTATTCTGGAGCTATGCCTAAAGCTACTGGCTCTGGGACAGTGAAGAGTCAAAAAGGTTCCTGCTTCTTGCTTCCTCTTTGCTCAGAGGTTAATTACTGGCAGTAACTGAGATAGCTTTTATAAAGGTAGCTCTGGAAAATCCCCATAAATAAATTCTCTCTTCCCTTAAATACACAGTATTGGCAGGATTGGATTCAGGTTGTTTTGCAGCCATGCTGTGAAACCTCTCTATTTTTAGACCCTTAAGCAGAGTCCAGAGAGGAGGACAGTGATGGGACTAAACCATCCAGCTAAAAGTGCTGCTTTTAAAATGTTAGAAGCAAGTTGTTTGAGGTTCATCTTTATAGGCATGTTTACTTTTGTACAGAGGAATAACTGTTCCCTTTGGACTTAAATTCTTGGCTTGTTTCCATTCATTTATATGGAAGAAGAGTAAACCTCCATAGAAGTCAATAAGAAAGGCATAATTGTGGATTTTTCCCCCTCCACATATTTGAAGACACACATAAGCCTGAAAATGACTTAGTAGTACTTCTCCTTCAGTTTTTCAAAATCATTAGCAATACAGAGTAAATGCATGCCTTGAAGTCTGGCTAATTTGTATATAATGGTAAATAGATCTGGTTTTGTGGATGAAAAATGTCGCCAAACACTTCTATGTATGGATGTGCATTTCCAAATAGCTGAATAATAATTGCAGGATTGATACATTTAGGAAAGGAACACAGAACTTCTCGCCTTTGTCCACCAAATAGAGCTTTTCCAGCCTTTCACAACTTCACATATGTTAATGAAAAACATTTTCTGAGAAATTGGCAGCTTCATGCTTTGTGCTAATGCCAGCTTTTTTCGTGGACCAGTTCAAGGCAGAGCAAAGGGAAAAATGCCTTGTTTTAGTGCGTGAATTACTCTGACAAGCTTTCACATTGCCCCTCCTCTTTATTAATATTCTTTTTGATGTGAGCTTGTAAAACAGAGGATTGGCTGTTAATCTTTGGGATCTCAAGGGCTTTTGGCAGTGGCCCATAATTGATGTGTTCACATGGCTGATGTCTGACTACTAATGATTAGACAGCAGTGTTATCTCCCAGCTAAATCAGTGTTGCTTATAAATCACACTTGATAAAGTGCAGTTTCATTTCTTCAAAGGGTCTGCACATGTCTACATAGTTTGATACAACTGCCAGAGCCATTTCATGATTTTGTGACAGCTTAGATTAGGTTTATTTTTATGAGCAAGATATTTGAATTTCTACCAAGCATTCAAAAATGTTTCTTTCTGTTTGTTTTAAGTTTATTATGCAGTGGGTAGAATAAAAGGATATGCACAGTTAGGGCAGATCATCCTAGAAGGCGCAAGTAACTGGAGAAAATAACACATGAAAAGTGAAATACGTGGACTATCAATTTCTTTTGCTTTATTTGAACAGAAAGAGAGCTTCCTTTGTTGTATGTGTTGATCACCCTGTTGCACTATAAAAATAGTCTATAAGAGTGTAAGAAAAGACATATAGAAACACAAGGCATTTCAACAATGGAGTCTGGGATTTTCTGGATGAAATCGAGTCGTTTGCATGCCTCCCTTCTTTTTCAGCAGGACAGGAATGAAAAATCCTTAGTAAAGCTCTTCAAATACAAACTTATGTCTGTGTTTTTGTTCCTAGAAGACATGCTAACAAGGATCTTAAGACAAAATTAATAGGTAAAAATGTTGTTAAGATAAGGACATGAGAACAGAGATCTCAAGGTAACCTGAATTCTGAGCCACTGAAAGGACAAGATTTGTCTGTCTGTAATCAGATAACTTGGGTGCTGATAGTGTAGATGTTCTCATGAAAAATAATGAAGAGAACACTAAATCTGGGTTTCCCCTCTCTGCCCAAACTGACTGGCCTCAGAATTGAGGAAAGTAGGTCAGCAAATTTTGAAAAGTCTTTCTTGCTGACTCTGGTTCTTGTATTTGCCTTCACACTGTAAAATTAATCCTTCAGTCTCCTTGTTAACGGTTATTGGACACTTTGTGTCAGAAATTGGCACCATAATTGGCACAATAATTTGGAGGGAACAGATATTAGTGGCTTTGTCCCCTCAAAGATTATTTATCTTTTAAAAATCTTAACTGTACATGTATTATTTTTGGAATTTTTTTAGAGCTCTCTTAATTGAAGTGCTATCTACTTTTCTCCCTGGTAAAACAACCACTACAGTCCAGGCGTTGCCCACAGTTACGCTTCAGTGGACTTACTCTGGATTTATACCAGTGAAAGTGTACACCAGTTGGGAGAAAAAAAAACAACACACTTGTCATAAATTGTCTTTCCTGAAGACACTGTAAATAGGTCAAACTACATTTAAGAATAAAGATTTTAACTAAATATCCAGCAGTGGGTAATTTCAAGGAGAGCTAAACAATAGTGCTTCAGCTCTTTTTTCAGTTGAACTGTCAGTGAAAAGGAAAGCTGAAAGGTAATTTTAGAAGTCTTTCCTTTAGTGACTTGTTAAATAATCATGAATGTGTATGTCCCATTCCTGAAAGTAATAATAGTGTCTTCTTCTTTAAATAAAATTAGGACACAGTATCCTGTACTTGGTAGTGTTTGTATCTGATACCATGTATTTTAAGGTCTAAGGAATAGAGAAAAATCCTAACTGATATGGCTTCCGCGCCCTATCAAAAGCACAAGAAGGAGACCTCCAAGGCAATAATATAAGGAATATATTAGTCAAAGACCCACATGTCTTACTAAATAGCCTAAGGGCTTTTTAAATTAAAAATTCTGAGGCCTGTGGACACCAATGAATATGGGGCCATTAAGTCAAATGCTCAATTTTCAGAACACGCTAAAAATGCCGTCTGTAAGAATATAGTCATAAAGTCATAAAGTCATAAAGGCTTTTGGTATACATAGACCATCAAGAAACTTCAGTTTCTCTCTGAGGGTTACAGAAGGTCCTTCACAAGCTTTTGGGAGAGAAATTACTAATTTGCACAATTTTTCTTAACAAAAATTCATTGAATTCAGGAAGCAACGGCCTTAGTCATAATGTGGGCAACTTTGCTCTCGCAAAGTGAGTGGTCAGCAGATGGGTAAAAGGCAAGAGTAGGCTATTGACATGGAAGTGGACAAAAAAGTACAAAGAAGCCATTTATTTTCTGAGTTTGGTTGCCACTTTATTACATATTGTACTGGAGCCCTGGAAAAACTCGCAATGTTTTATTAAATGTCTTCTGCATTCCAGAATGGCTGACATGGCAGTGCTTCCACCAGACTGTAGTCACATCATCAGCTAACTGGAGCCATCTTTTGGAGCTGTTGAACTTCTTCTTTGGAGTCACAGAGTCATTATTTGTGTGGACATTAAGAACTAAAATTTGCAGTGGAGCAGTTAAATGATGATGCAATCAAATTAAACATTATTTTCCTATATACAATTGAGAATGAGAAGATTTTCCTTGGTCTCTTGGAGTCTTGATGTGTCGTACAGCAACCATACTTCCTTCCTCAGGTTGAAGTTTCACATGTATTAGAAATAAACATAGGAAAAATGGGGATAATATGTATTTATAATGCTGTGAGACCTATGCAAGCAAATACCATATCTATTTTCAGGCTCAGAACCCTGAAAGGTTGAGTGTAGCAGAAGCTTCAGAATAAAAAGAAGTGATTGCCATTGTTTAAATGAAAAGCTTCTAAAGGTTCATATAAGTTCATAAAGCAATATGTAATCCTTTCTAACAAGTAAGTGGACATGCCTTTTTTTTAAACCATATTCAGTTGCATGACACTGACAGGTACTGGGCATCATTATGCAGTCTATCTAGCCCCAGACAATAGAGAGAAATTTCTTCCTTTACTATTCAGAATAATTCCTTTCTTGATTGTGGAATTGTGTACCTCTCTACACAGGTTAGGTATCTTGAGTGAATTTTAGTACTTGTTAATTTTGTATTAAAGCTTAGCAAAGCTTACTGACTGACTGAAGAAAAGTTTGGAAGTGCAGATTGACCAGGAGAAATCAGGATTCAATGCAGTAAGGTATTCTAGAGACAATTATCTCAATGAATGTGATTTACCTAGGCTGAATGAGGAGAAATGTCTCTACAAGAAATTTGCAGGTGGTGATCTGGGCATCCTCCCAGAACTCTGCCAAGCATTAGCATTGACATACAATTTTTCACAGATGCAGCCTTGGCAAAAGGATGTCACTGGCAGTTGTCAAATGCTAATCTTTCTCACAGTAAAATGGGTGAATGGCTTGGGAAATCCCACTCATCTGAGCTAGAATAGGAGATCCAGGAGAGGACAAGGGAGTTTCCTTACCTGTTGTGCTGTATTAGACCCTGCTCTGAACTTCGACTTTTCATCATAGTCTTCATTAATAGTGTTGTAAAAATAAAATACATAGCATTATCATGTCTGTGGAGGTGCTGCAGTTCCATAATGTCACATAAGGTCTGTGGAGGTCTGGAGATCACCATATAAAAAGGCCATGCAACTATCAAAAGGTGAGTTTGCAGAACTCTGTGTGCTGGTTAATGTGGCTGATGTGAGTAGCAAAGAATATCTTTGGTACAAAGGCACTTTATTTCCTTGTTTCTTGGAACTTAGTAGCAGAATAAGAGTTTTAAGTGGACTTTTTTTTCTTAATAGCAATTGTTCAGAATATTCAAATCATTTCAAATGTGAGTGATTTGAGGCTTTATTAGGAAAAAAAGTGACAGTTCTGTTAATGTCTTTTTGCTCTCTCCAACTACTCAGTTGATTGAAGTGGAGAAGAAAATGTTAAGAGTAGGAAATACTTGGAAATTGCAGGTAGATGCTACTTGTGTTATCAGTTCAACACAATTATGCATCAGGTTTCTTGTTCATGGTACAATATTTGTAAAGCACAAACATTTTTAAAGAAAAATATTGTTCTCAAAAAAAGGTTTCAAAGTGTGAAATTTGGATGAAATTTAGGCAGTTTGAATAATCTTCCTCATTCTTTTACATTTAAGCTCTTGTGATTCTCAGCTATGTTCACCGAAATAAGTAATTTTCTTACTACCTCTGACCTTCTTGAGCTTTGAATGTAAAGTATGCAATAGATATGTCTGTCCTATGGCAGAAATTCCTTTCTACATCCGTGTCTTACAGTATTTCTTTTTTTCTATGCTATCCTTTATGGCACTGACCTTTTTTCCCTCCAACAACTTTTTGCAGAATATTTGAAGAAAAAAAATATCAGTTCTGTTAAGCATTATGCCACAATGTTTCTGAGTTGGCCTCTGATATGATTTATAGGTAAGAAATACTGAACCGAGATTAAAATGAGATCTTTCAGACAAAATGGAAATTCTTCATAGTGGTAATTCCTGTTACATGGTAGAATATGAAGGAATAGCTTTAGGTTTTGAATATGTAAATTCTCTGGGGGGCAAGGTTTGTAGCAAGAGGAGAGTTAAAAGTTAGTGGGATGTCAGACATGCTTCTGAGCACACAGACATTTTTCTCATGTCACATTCTCCCATATTTCTTATCTTCCAGAACAGTTAGATTAATTTCATTAAAATTGCTTCTGATTTATGATGCTATGCATGAGATTACAATGAGGTCTTCTGGGGTCACTGTTGCTTTAGAAAATTAAGATAGAGGCAAGTATACATTATGTATAAACAAGCCAGTCTCCTTTTCATCGTAAAATCTAAAGAAAGCAGGGTTGTAGGATTTTTTGGTAGGATTCAAAACTTCCAGATAGGGCTGAATTCCTTTATTTCCTGTTTTCCTTTCCCAACACAGTGATTCTGTGAAGTATTAATTCACGACTCCAGAGAACTTGTCAATGTAATTTTCAAGGTTGGAAGTTTCTTAGTCTTTTCTGTCTTTATGTTGCTGTCTTTTAGATGGAGGATTTAGGTTTGCAAAAGGCCAGGCTTGGTTTTTCAGTTAGTTCCTATAATAGGATTCAGATCTTCTTTTCACATTCTTTCTGTTAGGGCAGACATTCCCACTGGGAATGCTTACAGTAGATTTTTCTTTTTTTCTCCATTTAAAAAGCAGTGCTTTCTGGGAAGAGCCTGTACTTAGCCTGAAAGCTGCTCCTCTGCCTTTCTCCTGGCTGTTTTGGTAGATGGATTAAATGGCTTTTGGCATGTACATTTCAAAATCACCTGGTGGATGACACTGCAGTAGTGTATGACCCACTTTGGTCTTACATAGGTAGACTATGTTATTGTTGAGATATATCTTCAAAGACATATCTTCATTAAATCAGGAAGGTGAGTTTTGCTACACAGAACTTGTTTCCAGCATGTAAAGTGCCTGAGTAACTGAATGTATTCGAAAGCCTTGCCAGTTTCTTGTTGATATTTCCTTTCTCTTCCGTGTGTGCTTCTTCCTATTGTTGAATGTTATACAGCCACCAAATCAGATTTTTTTTTTTCCTTTTTTTTTTTCCTTTTTGGTAAATGTTCAGATAAAGGATTGCTCCAAGGAGCAGTGACTACATTGCTTGGCAGGCGGTCTTCATTTTCTGTGAGCATTCTGCTACTAAGCATCATAGCTCCCTGATACGATCAAACACTTGGCAGTGGAAAACTGCCATGAATAACACTGCAGCTTTGTAGCCTTTGTCACCAATCAGCTCTCAAAAGCTCTTGGAATCAGGTGAAGAAAATATTGCTTGAATATTTCTGTCTTTTTGTACTCCTTTGATTGTGTGTCTAAAGAGAGCATCTATGTAAATAACCTTCTTCAGATTCAGATTTTCAATCTCGTATTGGAATCTCTTGTGTGATAAACAGCAAGGCTACTGCTCAGTATGTGCCAACACCTGGGAATAATAATGAAAAAATAACATTGAGAAACTGCAGAGCATCTGTTCTTGACATTAACTTTCCTCAGTTTGACAGACTGCCACCACCAGATGTTAGTCTTATGTGCCTTTTTTTCCACTGGAGATGGCAGCCTTCCTGCCTCCTTTTGCCTCTAATAGCTTACAGCAGTGCCCTTTGGAGAATTCATGAAAAAAATTATGTCACCACAATGATCTCTAGGAACCACCACTTTGCAGTGCTGTTGTGATTATCAAACAGGATGGGATAATTTTAAAACATGGAAATCTGGAGCAATGTTTAAGCTTAGTATACTTTTTCCCTTGTGACTAAGGTCATGCTTGTGCAATGAATATGTACCTCAGTGACAGTTAAGTGTCCACTTATTTCTCTGCCAAAGCTTTAGCATTTTAATTCACAGAGAAACAGCCCCATTTAGTGCAAGCACCCCTATTTGGCCTTGTCCTGAGTGAATGTTTCTAGTGGAAAACATGAACATTTATTAGCAGGTCTAAATAAACCAGAACTGAGCACAAATATTTGTAACAAAGAACTTAACAGGATACACTGTCAGATCCATGCTTTCGTGAGCTCTCCTAACTGTTTATAATAGTAAAAAATTGAAAACATATCTGTCAAGTTAGCCTACATTCATTTAAAGCATTGGCTACATGACCACAGAAAACACTTTGGATTTTTCTGCCTCTGGTTTTGTGATGCGTCTCTTTTATGGAAGAATGATGTTGCATGTGTAGTAGGAGGTTTTGCACAACTTTACAGAGCACCATGTAAACTGTCAAACAGGCTGTTCATCAGCATTTTCTGGGTTTATGATGGGATGTGGCTTGCTTTTCTTAAGTGCTAGGCTCCATTTACCTGCCAGTTCTGACCAGTTCCATTTACTGACCCAGTTCTCTTCTGGTTGGAAGTCAGGTGTGTTAAGAACTCCTGAACTGTGGCTGGATGGGCGCTGACCTGATTCCCCTGACAGAGCAGCGTTGCCCAGCCAGTGCCAGGGACACACACACAGGGGCTCTGTGCCATCCCTCCGTGTGCCTCTGCTTGGCACAGGGCAGCAGGAGCTGCAGAGAGGAGAATCCATGTCTCCCCCTGCTCAGCACACACAGCTGTGGCTCTGTGCTGTAAGATTCTGCAGGTACAGCTGCTGCTGGGGTCAGGTGGTATTTGGCTTTCCTGTGTGCCTTCAGCTCTGCTCTACAAAGCTCTCTGCCTGTGCTTTAACTCTGCAACTCTGTTGGCATAAAGAGAAGAATAAAGACATCATTGCTTGAGTGAATTGTTCTATGCCACAGGAACTCTGCTTTAACCAGTAATTTTGATGGTATTAGTAGGTTTTTACTCCTTACCGATGCTTTCAGTTATTTGTGTTTTGCTTTGGTTTTGGAGTTGTGGGGTTTTTTTGGTGGTCGTTTGTTTGTTTGTGGCTTTTTTTGTTTGGTTGTTTTTGGTTTGTTTGTTCTGGTTTTGTTTGGTTTATTTGGTTTGTTTGTTTGTTTACCTTTAACCTGAAGATTTAATTCTCAATAGAAAGAATACCTTCCAAATGAGGAGAAGACTGTGGTTATACATCCTTCCCCTCTCCTGCTTAATTCTGATGTGATTGAATCATAATCCAGGCGGGTCATACAAAGATCATGGAAAACATTTTTACAAAGTTATTGAGAATTATTTAGCACACATAAGGCTTGCACACATGATTAAAAGCCTTGGCTGTCAGTTTGCATCTATGAATAATGCTAAAAAAGACAGAATTGTTATGAAGGCCAATGGTAACAATTGTTACAATTTTTAAAAAGTTTTTCCTAATTTGTCATTTTATTTTCTCATTATGTAAAGTGTCCATTTGATGAAGATAGATGATCTATGATACATGTACAATGCCATTTAGTCTGTCCTTTTCTTTGTATCCCCATTTTGCTTTACAAGAGGGCAAAATTAACTTTGATACATTATTTATTTGATACCTTAAGATACATTTGAGCAAAACCTAGATGATGTACTATGAGTCTTTATGTCTTTTCTGTTGAGTCTTCTTGTGAGGTCCAAAAATTAGAAACAGCATATTCTTGAAGACATTTGGTCATCTATTTCAATGCAGCTAAAAAGCAGCTACTTAAAAAAAAAATCATTAGGTTGAAGAGTGATCTCTTTGTATATATATTTCTTTCTTGTGATATCTGTGATCCAGTGGGCCAAATGAACATGAGTTCCAGGTGGTTTAGCTAGTTGACTGGTCACACTCATATCCTTATCTAGCTGTCTTTCATGGGGCAAGAGACCTTAGAGCCAGAATGAAATACCATATGGCTGTTAGAATTGTTCCAACAACTAATTTCTCTATGATACACATGAAAGAATAGCATTTGTGTCTTTGTACCTATCTTTATAAATGTCTTTCTTTAAATAGAAAATTAAATGCCCAGTTCACAAAATTGATTTCCATCCACAAATCAGTCTGTCAGTGCCAAGAAAAAAGTAAACTTACCCCTTGTTTTAAAAACTTATTATTATTTCATACTAACAGTCTATGACAACAGGGAATAATCTAGTAGAAACTTAGCAAGTTGCCTTGTTTAGCATGTATGATAGATATTCTTGTACTTCATTTTTCCTGTGCAGCATTTGGGCTAATGTCAAAAAATTTGAACTCATAGGACTGAAATTACGTGTGATACACCAAATCCCTGCATAAAGAAATGCAGTCTTGGCAAACTGGGCTGTCTGTTACTTTTTAAAAATTTATTTATTTTTTTGTTTGGTTTCTTTATTATTATTTTTATTATTTTTAACTCTCACAGCACCATTATAGTAAGTTTGTCTGTTGTTTTCAGGTTGATCCCCTGTTTACAGTGCCTGCACCTCCACCTCCGATTTCCAGCAGTATCACACCTCAGATTCTGCCCTCCTACTTTTCCCCATCTTCATCCAATATTGCAGCACCAGTCGAGCAGCTTTTGGTACGGACACGTTCAGTGGGTGTAAATACTTGCGAGGTTGGAGTAGTAACAGAACCCGAATGCCTTGGACCCTGTGAGCCTGGGACCAGCGTGAACTTGGAAGGAATTGTGTGGCATGAAACTGAAGAAGGTAAATTGTTTTTTCCATTAGATTTGTCTCTGAGATATATCGTCAATATGTGCTGTATCTGCCTGGGTGCTAGCTAAAGGCTTCCTGATCTGCTAGGACACTGTTATATACTGTGACAGTCACAGCTTTCCAGTTCAGCCAGTGAGCTATTATTTTAAAAACAAATGGCAGGTCTTTCCAAATGTTTTCCAAATGACTTACCATGTAACCTCAATTAATAATAGAATTGTTTCCTCTTGCTATATTAAGAAAAAGTATTAAGAAATTGCTAATAGACTAGCATAAAGGTGCTATTTAAATGTACATCATGAGGGGGTGTTTGTGTGATGGAAGTGGATATGTGTATAGTTTAGATGAAAACTTAGAAAGCTGAATATTTCAGCTGATAAGAAATGCCACCATTACATAACAATAGAGGCCCCAGAGACCCTGCAAAAATTCAATTTGATGTGATTATTTTTGCATTTTCGTTATATAAAATATGCTTTAAGAGGAAAGCTTTCAGCCTTGAAGAAAAGTGTTCCATGTGGTGAAGAAGTGCTATCAAAACCAGATTGATTTCTTTAATATCCTTTGAAGACATTTGTCCAAGTAGGAGTGTTGGAGAGCTTTGGGGAACACTAAATGTTGATTTGCTATGATTTAGGACAAAGTAAGTAGGAAGAGGATTATGCTGTGATATGCAGATTTTTCCATTTTGGATTTCAAAAGCTCATTATTAAAATACCAGCTTTCTCCTGCTGGAAATACTGCATGTGTACACTAAATTTCTGCAATTTTTCATTTAATAATAGCAGATGTTTTCATTTACAGCTGTGTGAAAATCTTCCTATGATAGTTCCTACATTTCTTTTGAGGGTAATTTAATTTTTAGTGATCTACCTTCCTCAACAGTGAGAACAAGATGATTTACAAAAAGATGTAATGACAGAATGCAGCAGTGCATCGCTTCATGATAAATCCTGACATGCTTCAGACCATATGCACAGTGGCATTTTGTCCTTTGCAGTGATATATAAGACCTCACCAAAGTGCTCTACGCTGTCCTCTCAAAAATCAATAGAGAGAGTCAGATTTACTTGCTTTTATATGCTTTCATCCATCCATCTTTCTCTCTGTGTATGTCTACAGCAGATTCGTAAGGTAGATTGATCCTTTTAGATTGTTTTTAAAGCACAGTATAAATTCTGTTTTAAAGTATCCCTGCAGAGATGACTGCCCTTAGCAACTCCAATCTTTCTTGACTAGCCTGCGTTAACCAGAGCTGGAATGTGTGGGTGTTAACTGTGTTGACATGAAAGAGCAGTAGCTGTTAATAGTGTTATTCTTGCTGAATAAACTAAACTTCTGACCCCCACTGAATTTAAGAGGCCTTGCTTTCGAAAGGTTTGGCACCAGAAATGAAGTATTAAAAAAAGTGCATTCTGGTCAGGATGACATTCCATTTAGCAGTATCTCAGCACTCTAATGGTTTAAAAACTCTTGTTAGTTAATGGAAATTAACTCCCTTAGGCTTTTCCTAGTTTGTCTAAAACAATTTTCTGAAACAACTCAATTCATAGATGGCATGTTTGAGCGAAACTGTTTTCATAGCTTTACAAACACTCTTTAGGAAAACTACGAGTGACTACAAATATAGGTAAAACAGGATTTTAAAATACTCCAGAAATATAGCTAGAGTGTAGATTAAGAGACTGAAGATAGTTGATATGATATCATATTGTGTGGTTTGTACCATGCTCTTTGTGTTTGAGTGTTTCAGACCCTGCTGACTAAAGAAAATAATACAAATTTGACCATTTAATCCTAGAGTCTACAATCAACACTGTATTAAGAAATATTATTTCCTAATGATGATTTTTGCATTTTAATTAGGTTTTGAAGTTTGGAGTACACATATATATTTACATGTTTTTAAACTTTATGACATGTTCATGAAAGCAGCTATAAAGAAGCTTGCATGGAGCCATTTCTGCCAAATTCTAGGAAACAGTGTACAGATAGGTTTTCTTTTTACCTTTAATAGGAAAAAAATTATCAGATACTTATTTTCTTGAGTTCTGATTTTGACTTTAGGGCAGAACAGAACCTTTCCTAAACTGGTGCAAATTCAGCTTACTCTAACTGAAGTCTTTGTAGTTAGTCACATCTAATACCATCTAGATGTAAATAATGACATACAAATTTCTTTTGTGAATTTCATGTGTTTCTTTACTTTTCACTCCCTTTACTGCTTTCCAAAACTTAATAAAAACACACATGCAAACTGACATTTCTCAGGCTGTCTGTATATCCCGTAGCTTCCTAACATAAAACAGTTCGAAGAAACTAAGGAAGGCATGAAAATTTCTAATCCTGGCTTGTGTTTTGAGATCTTTGAATTATTTTCTATCTAGTTTAGTCAGTCTGTAAAATGAGTTGTGAGGTGATAAAGATAGGCTTGTAGGCTGGCTGAATACTCATAGGAACCAAATGTGCTGCTGAGCAGCCTTGGTGTGCTGCAGCAACTAGTTGAGGGAATGCAAATACAGAAAGGATGTGGTGAATCACAGTTATTACAGCAAGAAGACTAGCCTGAGTGGAGAAAGATAAAATCAAATAGTTTATGCAGAACTCATTATTGGCACAAATGTAATACATGCTTTATAAAATAGAAGGTATATACTCACAATTCCTGTTATGACGGTATCTGAAATAACCAGTTTTCTTTTATGTATGTTGAGCAAGTTGTCACATTCTGTTGCATTTGTTCTTTGAGATCAGAAAAAGGATGATGTTGAGGCTTATGAGTCATATTTTTAAGATAATCACTCCAAGGGTGGGAGGGAAAGTGAAGAAAGCAACACTGGACTTCAGACAAAATTCTGAAAGTTCAAAAAGGGCATTATTACAGCTCTTTTCGTTACTTCCACACCACTCTATTTAGTTGACTTGATTTAATAAATCAGACAATTTTTCCAAATGTATTTTAATCTTTAGAGGTGTAGAAGGAAGCTGGCATCTGAACTCTGTGCTATTTAGTTACAGAGGGTGGGAACTAACCACTCCTGCAATTGACTGAGACTGCTGGATATCACATGGACATTTCTCAGTTGCTCCACTAAGTTGTGTAGTATTTAATTGCTACCTAATTATGCCATAGACATTGTCATCTGCATAATAATCTTGTTTGGATATAACTTGGTGGTGTGTCAAAAGTGGTGGTAATGGCTGTGAAACAGAGCACTGAAGGTACTATCTGAGGCTAGCCTGTGGGAGAGGAGAGAGAGAAATGATTATGTGGGCAAGTCAACCTGAAACTGGCAGCTGATGTGGATATTTGACACCAGAAGCTATCTGTAGGAAAAAATCCTTCACAGAAAGCAGCTTGGTAGCGCTAACTGGAGTGTGTATTTTGGTTTGGTTAGTTATTCTGACATTCTGGGAAACAGCTGCTGGAAGTCTCTATTGCTATAATGAGAAAAAAGTTTATCTTGAATCAGGTACTTGCTAAATTGTATGATTATCTTCTGGGTAAACAATTTCTAAGCAAGCAATAATTTCTTCTTGCTGCCTGGAGGAAATAAAAATGACCCAGAAAAAAGGGAAACCGCCACCCAACTTTCTAAATTGCTTAGAGCTCGCGCTTTTGTTCAGCTTCTCACACGCAGTTGCCCTGGGTCACGTCCTGGTTTTGGTTCTGCATCTCATAGTAGAGTCTGCCTTTGGGTGGGAACCAGCAGTACTGATGATGCCTTCTTTTCCTGAAAACTGTGTAGGAGGCAGCCCTTGCTACCTTCATGTGCAGAACGAGCTGTCTGCATGTGGTGACATTCTTCCTCTTTGTGCAGATCAGGTGCAACCTGCTGTTGCTCAGTAACAAATAATGGGGAAATGAGTTGTGTTTTTTAATCGGGGTTAGCTTCTTGGTCTTCATAACTTGAGACTGGTTGCCAAACGGAAGAAACAGGAATCTTCTGGATCTCAGAAACTTGATGGGATCATTTCTAGGGTATTCCAAGTTTATCATGCTGTCATTTCAGACACAATTTTGCAAAATTTTTAGAGAAATTTAGTAGAAAGGAGTAGGCTTAGTCATGTATAGGGTTTTCCACTGCCACTTTTGCAACTAACATGCATAGTTTGTTTTGAAAATGTTATCTCTTGCACAGAGCCAATGTAGATTCCTCTCTGCCTTACTATGTGGTCTTAGTTTTGCAAAGACTACTTTGAAAGAGCAGTCTGTGCTAAATATCTTTGGTTAGATATGTGTTTGTACATGTGTGTGTAAGTAAGGGTGTGTATGTGTCAACAGAAGTAGAATTGGAAGAATGAGTAGTCTGGCTGCCTGTTACTCCTGTTAGCAATTTTTGTGGTTTAACAACCACATTTTCTTACTTTGACAAGTACAAAGGCATGATAAAACAATGAAACCTCTAATGGTGAAAGCCATGTCAAATATGTAAGTAAACAAATGTAGAAATTAGAGATTCTTATCAAAGAACATTACAACAATTCGTAGAAATTTATAGAAACGTTAAATCACACTGTCGTCTTGAGCTCAAGCAAGGTTTATTGAGAGAGGCAATATGCTTTATTAAACCAAGTGATACAGTTGTAAAAAAGAGGCTCACTTTTAGATTGGGTCAATTTATAATTCTGTGTGATGTAGATCATTTACTTGTTGAGTACAGGGGTTGGGTATTGTTAACCACCATATGTATTTCAGAATTGTGGGTTTGTATGACAGAAGCATAAAGATAACTACTGCTCGGAAATCAGGCTTTGTTATGTCTGCATTACAGAGAAGTGTTTTGTGGAGATAAGTAGGGGTTTTGGCTAGCTACATTAACAGAACACCTAAAATCCAGCGGTTTCCTCCTGCTGCATGAGTCATCTGCTGACCCAGTATGAACATCACAAATGCCATCTGTCAAGAAAAAGCCTTTATATGCATTTATATTTTATATGTTATGTTTAATTTTTGCTCTTTCTACTGTATGTGATGCCAGACCCAGTAAATCAGTGGATTTAAGGAAGCCTTAAATATTTGACTTTGGCTGTCTCATTGTATTATCTTGGGCACTTGGAGCCTGATACGTCTTACATGTTACATGGAAACTTAGCAGAAGAGATATGCTCTGCATCTCACAATGGAAAGCCACAGTCTTGAATAAAAATGTTTGTGGTTTGTGGGAGCTCTACCTACTTCACAGAAGGAATCTGGGATTTACTCAGACTGAAACAAGTTTTAAGAGTTGTAGGATTCATACCACAAGATGGATTTAGCTGCAGTTAAACCAAGGTTTTTCTTGTTGGAAGGGGCAATTTTGATCATCTCAGCTGTTTGGCTGACCTTATCAAAGCATGCACTTGTCTGGGGACATAAATTCTGGCATTGTCCTCTAACTGGCTTCTGCAATGTTTCTTGTGAACTTCCTTGAAACATAGAGTGGTGGCCAGTGTTAAAGCCAAGGAGTGCCTTCTGCTTTCCAGCCTGTTTTATACCATTTTCATCTAAAATAAATGAAGCAAATAGTAATTTTAGAGTATTCACAGACTCTCCTCAATTGGTTTTAAACCATTGGGATTGATTCTATGAACCATGTGCACATGGTTGTGGTGTAGCTTCTGTGAGTTGCCCTGAGTCAGCTGGGTCACAATAACCAAACCTTTGCAGGCTCTTTGTTCTCAGTAAACTGTACATAAATCATGTCAGTATAAACATCAGTGAAGCAGAAATTCCAAACACCTTGTGGCTGGTCCCTGCTGACAGAGGACAGGAGATGGGCGATACTTTGACTTTCCTGAGTTTTAACTTTGACTCTGTTGCAAGCAGCTCCTTTTCCCAAAAATTTCAATTAGTCATTCATATAAACATAAATTTGAGTTTAAAGCTGTTTGTCTAGGTAATGTAAAGCACCACAGAGTAGTGACAATCTAAAAGGGAAAAAAAAAAAAAGAGAAAACAGAACCACTGTTAATTTCCAGGCTTTCTAAGTGCAGCAGAGAAGTTAAGCTAGCTCATCACCCTTCCCATTTTTTCCCAATACCATTGCTTCAGATTTTTGAAGACTGCAGACCAACACTGGAGGAAAGCCACTTAGGAAATTTGTGCTGTTAAATGTTAAATTTGGTATTTAAATGTTGGAAGTATTTGGCATTCCTCCTTAAACATAAACACCCCACAGAGTCTAACCAGTGCTAGTCCTACAGATTTGTTTAGAGAGTCTGTATGCCTCTGTTGAATGTGTGACTGCTTTACTGCATAGTGCTTCTCTTGTTGGTTCACTCTTATTACACTGATGTAATACTAAGCAAAGTGGAGCCACAATACAGTCACAATAACTGACCAAAAACATCAGAACTGTCTTAACTTACCCTGGATACTCACAGGCAGCTTATCTAAAGGGACCTGGCAAATGCTGCATTTTCCAGCTGAGTGAGAATCTGGGTGTAATTCTCTTGTTATAACCCAAAGCAGAGAATGAAAAAACTTAACAAGTTCCAGACAGTGCTTACATAAAACTCTGCATATTGCCAGACTCCTACAGAGGCAGACTCCCTGTGCTGCTTGTACATACATAGAAAATTATCCCTTTTACAAACAAGCATATGGGGGCAGGGAGGGTGCCTAGAAAAAGGAAGGAGGATAATTGAGATTGGAAACATTTGCTTGGAGCTATTTGAATGTGAAACTGAGCTTGCTCAAGCAGTGAGGTTATGAACACTGAAGGAGTTGCTTCATGAAAAGCAACAGTTTTTGAGCATTTATTGCTCAAAAGCAAAATCTCAGTAGCAGCAGATTGCTTAGAAGTGAGACTGTTCCAGTACGAAATACTTGGAAACATGTGATGTTTGGATTTGTAGATAGCAGGGGGAGAGATGACTGCTAATGAATGTATGTGCATCCAAGTGTTTCCTTACTAAATAAATACCATTGGAGTAGGGAATGAAAGCACAACTGAAATGGCATCTTTAGTTGATGTGCTTCAGGGATTAATCCATTTATTTAAAGATGTTCTCTTGGTCACTATTAATTTTGTACGTTATTTAAATAGCTAGTACAAGCTGTTGTATTCCAATTTTGCTACACTCCTAATCAGTGTCAATCTTGTGCAGTGAAGAATGAGAGTTGGTAAGACTATATGTTTTTACTAATACAGATTAATTTAAATTTTAAAAACAATCCTTTTTTTCACTGTTTGAGGCTTCATCATGAGCTGCTTTTGGCATTGGGACTAACTTTCCAGTATAAGATCAGTGCCTGGCCTAACAAGCAACTTTTAATTTTTTTAAGAGATTATAGACACTTATATTTTGGTATCTTGAGGCATATTTGTAATTCTTTCTAGTTGCTACTGATGTAGTAGTAACTAGCTGCTAATCTGGAATTTTTGGTGGCAAGTAGTAATCCAAAAAGAAGAAGGAAAAACTCAATTAAAAATTTTGAACAGTGAAGAGCCCTTTGAGCTTCAGGGTTAATAAAAGATTACTGCTTATGTTTTTGTTCTAAAAGAGGCAAGAAACACAGAGGTTGAAAATGCAGAGGCTGAGGGAGAAGAAAAAGAATACGTTTAAAAAAGAAAAGCTCAAGGGAAATAGCTTTTTTGATTTAGTCTGAAAAAGTAGGTCTGGGTTTACAAAAGCTAGTGCTGCAATGGAAAGCACAATTGAAGTTCATCAATTTTATATCCCCAAGTGCCATGAAATTTAGGGTAATAAAACCCCCTAGAAACATCTGGGATGAAGAACAAAAGGCTAGTATTAGAGCACTTAGCTTTAATTTGGGTTTTCTGGTGTTTTGGGGGGTTTTTTGGTCGTTTTTTTGTTTTGTTTTGTTTTGTTTTGTTGGGTTTTATTTTTTTAAGGAGTATCAACTAAAGCAAAACACACATCCATCAAAATTAGCACTGGTTTGTTTACTGGCTGTAAATTTAAAGCTCAATAGAATTTAAAGAGGGTATGGAAATGAAAGGCTGTAGAATTAATTTTTAAGGGTGGATTTTTTACCATCCTTGTTGAAGATTTAATCAGAATAAAGAAGAATATTTAAGAAAACCCTTAAAACGCCTTCTTTTCCCATTTTTTTCCTTTTCCACCATTTTAAGATGTCAGTTAAGTTTATTTACTAGGCCTTCACTTTGGTCAGTATTTTGTATATTTAAGGGATTTTGTTTTGTTGGAGTTTTGTTGTTGTTTCTGTTTGAGTGTTAGAGGCAGATCAGGCTATTTGCTATTTCAGTAGTAATTTAGCTAATAGTATAATGATTAATAAAATGGAAGTGAACATTAGTTGTCAGGAGATGGCAATTCTGTAGCCAGTCCCTAATACTGAGGGTAAATGTTGTGGAAAATCAGTTTCAAGTGAGGGTAGTTCCAAATGTATTTTCAATTAATCTAGAGGTGGGTTTTTTTCCCCAGTCACTTAAAACTTCTTGATTTAAGTAGGTTGAAGCAAGTAATTATGTTTTACTGCCTGTTTACTTTCCCCTGCAGTGACCAAACCTGTACTTCTTAACCTTGCATTCATATTGAGCTGGCTTTTGTGGATCTTTGAAAGCCCTGAGGCTATGTGACCTGCTCTAGCTGGGATTTAGAAACAGTGAGTCTCAGGTTTCACTAAAGGAGCTGTTTTCCTTAGGGAAGAGAGACACTGATGGCAATTTTTAGCAGAGTATGACTTCTAGTGTGTTACAGATTTTAAAAAGAGGCTTGCTTTATAGGTTATTCTCTACAATTTTGTGAAAGTCCTGAAAGTTAAGAGTGTAGGTTCTGTGGAGAAAGTTTTGCAATAAATTAATACTGCTTCTTGAGAGATTTTGTTCAAATGTCACTCACACCTTTGACAGTGAAGGCACTACAAGTTTCTCTGCATCCAGGCCAGTTTCATCCAGAAGAATCACTAGGTCCTGGTAGATTTCATGTAGCTTCAGATTAGGAAGAATCACTGGTTACAGGACTGAGCAATTAAAAAATGTTAAAAAATAAAACAAAAGAAAAAGAAAAAAGGCTTCTGAGTTCCAGCAATTTCCAGCCAGACACCTTTATTTAGACGTGATACAACCAGAAGGCCAACAGATGCTACTGTTTATTACTTTAATGAAGATCAGATTAATTTTGCAGAATGCTGAAGAGACAATGGCATCTCCACATAGTTGCCCACATTTGAAAAAGTCTTTAATTTTTGTTGCTGTGTGAAAGAAAAAATTCTCCTTGATGGTCTTATAAAAATTAAAATTCAGCATTTTTAAGCACATGTGACTTGTAAGTGGAAAAAACTTAGTCCTTTGACAGTATCCAATTTCTGAGCTTTTTCAGCTTCATCAGTTTTTTGCAAACCCCATCTGTGCCCCATTTCTTTCAGGGTGCGGGCTACTTAAGATGGGAGTGAAAGATCTGGGGTCTGAAACATAACTACATAAAAGTTTATTTTTCACTAAACTGCATAGTCAAGGTTGGTTAAAAACAGATTTATCTGGGAAAATGTCCAAACACACTTCAGGGGTAGGAGAAAAGGCGGCAGCAGTGTTGGTGGTGGAAGTGTTGCTGCAGAGATCTCTACAGCCCTTGGGAGGTGCACACTTTCTCTGGCCAGAGTGCACATCCTGTTTGAGAGTAGTCTACTAGATTTCTTTTTTTTTTTTTTTTTTTTTTTTTTTTGGGGGGGGGTGCAGGTGGTGTTTCCCAAAAGCTGGACAGACTGTTTTTCTTGAACTTTCCTTATTCCATCACCTAAACTTCTATGGACCTCAGCCATGGCACTGCTGTGCCAAGGTGCTGCTACTTGCTGAGCAGATAAAGATATCTTTTTCCTCAGGTAAAGATTAAAGGCAGCACAGGGGTCCAGATTTATTAACTGATGCATTTTCATATGAAATATGAATGGATAGGCTAATGCCATTTCTTTTTACTTTGATTCTGCCCACACAAGTGGCACATGAAATTAGTATAAATGAGGGGGAAGAGGGACTCTTGAGGGGCAGGAGTAAATCTGTACTTGGTTTTGCTTGAAGGCAGTAGGTGGTGATTGCATTACAAATGATTCTGTTGGTCTAGACAAGCAAGTGACAGAAAATAATTTAGAGAAAATGTTTTTGTATCCCCAGAGCATTATCTTTGAGAAGCACAGTTAGTAATGCTGTTGTGAAAAGAAATCTCCACTTGGACAGACAGCTTGATGCGGGCAAAGCTGCTAATTTGTTTTCAGCTTCAAGGAGATTTAGAGTCTTTGCATCTCTGGCAGTAACACACAATGTAATTGTCTCCTCTCCCTTAATCTTCAGTCTAGATGCATTGGGTTAATATGGCTAGGAGAGGGCCTGGAATGTTGACTGAATTAGCTGCAACAGATTGCTTACCCTAACAGGTGAGGAGAAGTTATTCCAGCACTCTTGACTTTGTAGTGTGAGAGGAGAACACTGGCTGTTCTTTTCATCATTGCATCTAGTGGCAGAAACACTTTTAAGCAGAATGGAAAATAAATTGTGGGGTATGAAAAGGAGGTGACAGAACTAATGTTCTTGCACTGGCAACATTACTCAGCTATTAGGGGCTCTCTGTAAATAACAGCTTTGCTTTCATCTATTTTCTGCCTCTTTCTTTCACAGAAGTAATTTTGTAACACTACAATTTTTAAGTACTGCAAAAAAAGCTAACTGTGCACCAGGAGATTTGTTTGCATTCCTATTACTCACTTTGGCATTGTTGGTGGGCAGCAGCTACTTACACTTTTTGAATACGTGCCGTTAATTTACCACTGGTTTAAAACTAGCTCAATTCACCAAAACGACAATCTTCAGTAAAGGGATATAGCACATCATTGAGCAATTAAATTATTTAGTCAATCCTGTGGTTAATCTAGGGTCAGCTTTGAAGGGTAAATTTCATTGCTGGGATACATTCTTGGCTACGAATGAATGCATGAATAATCTGTCTTTGAACCTTAAGATGCATAATAGACACAATAACTCTTGAGTTGAACTCTTGAGAGTGGGCTGATTTATGGGCAGCGGTTGAAAGTGCTCCTAGTCAAATTATTTTTTAATCTGTGAAGTAGAAACCTGTAGTATATTAATTACTGTATACCATTCCAGCCGTAGACAGAAAAAAGCTGTGCAAGTTTTTACGACGGGTTTTTAATTTATAAATTAAAGATTAAAAGGAAAAAGTAATGATTTTGACACGGTACATTGCAATAAAATGAAAATCACTTGTCAGGGCTCCAGCAGACAAATAGCTGTAGGCGCTGTTGACCTCAGCTGCTCAGCCAGTTGATCTGTGCAAGTTGCTTCCCGTGGAGCGGCGGGGATTGTGCGCGCTCCCAGCGCCAGCGCACTCCCGGAGCTCACCAGAGCCAGCGCTGGTGCCGTTTACACCCGAGCTGTGGTTGTGGGTGACCAAGGACCTGACACACACTTACATCTCCCTTGCCTGTTTCAAGGTCCACCGCCTCAAGCAGAGGGCAGGGGCTGATGTACAGGAGGGTGCAACGTTTGCTACCCCAGGGTTTGGCCATGTTGGTCTGCTGGAGGGCACCACTGGCTGGAAGGGTCGGGAGGTCACTTTTGTGATCAGCACTAGTGGCTTGGCACTGCACCTCTTCAGTGCTGGGGAGGAGGAAACTTCTTGTCTCAGTACCCCTTTCTGAGCTATCATGTCTACATTACACAGTGCTAACAAGGTTTACTGATTGTTGTAAGGCGTTCTGAGTTATTAAAACTGTGTCATGGAAGTTGGACTTTTTTGGGAGTTCTGAGAATTAGTTACAGAAGGAGCAATTTGATTTTATTTTCTTTCAGCTAACAGGCCAAACAGATGGGGAAGCAGACCTGTAGTAGTTTTACTGGCTGGCTGCCATGATTCTGTAAATTTTGATTTGTATGGATATGTAACAGTTTATTTTTCCCTTTTTGGAAATGTAGGCCTGTAAGTCTTTGGGAAATTAATCACTGGCTTCCTGTGAAACGTGCACTTGTAAAACAAATGTTGTAGCAGTGTGCCATGCAGACCCTGTGTTGTGTCAATTAGGAAATGTGACATCAGCAAACTCCATAGACTGTCAAAGGCTAAAGCACTTTTCAAAGCATCATTCATTCACAGCTCTCCAGAGAAAGAATTAAAAAATGGCAGAAATTTGAACTGCAGTTCAGTACAATTTTATTGTTTTTCTTTGCCATTCAAAAGGTATTGGGCTTGTAATTGTGCCCAAATGAGATTTTTAATACCATTTGACCTTGCACTGTTTTGTATTTGAAATTAACAAGACATTCCTATTTTTAAAATCTGTAGTAATAACCAAGTGTGAGTTGATCAAAACTTGGAAATCCAAAATTTAAAGTTCTAAGGGAGAAAGAAGAAAAAAACAAACCAAAAATGCAACCTTTGGTCTGTCTCCCACCACTTCATGCTACTCTCTGCACCTCCATACCAAAACAACCTGCAAGCAAAAGTTACTAAAGCTTTTATTAACTGTGGTATTGATGGTGACGTAGGCACTAATATCACACCAAGAGGGCTACATTTAACAGTAAAATTGATAGAAATTTAAGCACATGACTGACAGCTTGGGTCAAAGTCCTGTTTTTTGTAGCTTTTTCCCTGGAAATTTAAAGAACTGAGTTTCTTACTGCTCACTCAGCATTTGCATCTTCAAGATCAAAAGGCCTTTCCTTCAAAGAGTTTCATGTTGTTATTTAAATGGTAATTAGATCTATCCTCAGTTCAACTGTGAGCATATTCACTTCAGCAGACTTGGGATTTTCATTATTTTCAGTTCTTGCTTCTAGTGGAGGACATGATTTGGGCAATGACAAAGATTAATTGCAAGTTTGGAAGCTAGTTACTAGTGACAAGAGTTTAGGAAGTTACATAGGCTATTTGAGCAACATGTGCTCCATAATGAATGATTTTGCTGCTCTAATAATTTGTCCCTTCTTTGCTGGTGACTTTTGCATATAGAGTAGTTCCTTACTGACAGATTCGTATTTGTGTATAGTGTGGACTGTTGAAGTATATATAGATTATGAGATTTGTTAAACTATTTGCCTGCAAACTTTTGGTTTAATACCGTACACTCTGAAGAAAATGTCGTACCCATGAAATGCTGATCTTGAGAGAGGCAGTGCTTGAAGACTAGTAAGTTTTGGTGTATACATTCTACTATAATTTTCAGTACTTTCTGGTGAGGAAAAAGTTATTTTTACATCATGTCTTTGGGAGACAGAGACAACATTTTGCTTTAATCCTATCTTTACTGAACTGGACTTCAGTTCCTCTCTTGTGAAGTCTTACCACCTTCAGCTGTCAGTGTGATGAAGCAGCACGAAAATTGCTATCATTGTTATCCAGGAAAGACACTTTCCTGAGGAGACATATTGCTATATGATATCACTACCATCGTAGTAAATGAAGTACTGCTGAAGAGCATGATGAGACACAATTGTATTTCCTCTGCTTGGTGACTTGGTTTTCATTTTTCTCTGGGGAGACCCCAAAACACCCTCAAGTATAAATACTGTTAGACTGTATTCAGGATTAAAATGTCCTTGTGCTAAACATTACACAAGAACCTGCAGACCTGAGTCAGAGAAACAGATAGGTGAATGTGACAGTTTTCAAAACACAGCAGTACAACTTCCATGTGTGAGGGAAAGAGGCATCTGCAGAGTCAGCAGTGGGGTCTTTGTATTGGTGGCATAGCACCAAGGACTGCGTTAAAACCTCTGGTGTTTTCTAATAATATTAGATGTACCTTCCCATTGACAAGCTCATTTTCTTTAGACCACCCAACATCACATCTAACCTGCAGCCTTTTTTCCCCTGCAGTCTCCTTCCTACCCTCCCCCAAATGTATGGTGCATGTGTATTCATGTTTTTGCTTTCTGTTCACGGAGATACCCAGCTGGGAAAATATAGTGTGTACAATACTTTCTGCCTTCAACTGACATTTCTCATAAATTGCAACAGAAACACTGCTATCAGCAGCTAAATAGCAGGTAAAATATAGCTCTACATAGCAAGTCTCAGCAGGACACAGAAACTATGGTTACCAAATTTCCAAAGAGAAAGGGTTGGGAGGGAGAGTTTTTATATAAGAATAACTGGGGAACAGGAATGAGAAACATTTAAAATGGATTCATTGAAAGCTGCCTTTTTAAAAAAAAAAAAAAAAAAGGCTTATAAGGGCTGACTCAGTGGCTTCACATTCAGTTTTTGCTGAATTGTTGTTTTAGAAGACCTCACAAGAGGTTTCTATTATAAGCAGTGCAAAACAGTCTTTCCTAGTCCTTAAAAACACCTCTACCCTCCACACACATTCCTTGAAATATTTTTTTTGAAAATATGTAATACTTAACTGCTGCTGTAGTATAAAGTGTTTATGACAGAATGCCTGGGTCAGCCACCAGTGTATTTATGGTTTGGTGGAACTAGACTAGTAAATATCATTATGTTCCTAATCACAGGATTTTAAAAGTTTCATTTTGCCCTCAGCTGTATTCAAACTCAAATCTCGACCAGAAAAGGCTAGAAAACAACCTCACATCATAGGTTAGAAAAAGTATTTTTTGGCATAGGATTGTTTAGGTTTTTTCATGTCTGGGCTTTTTTGTTTTGGTTGTTGTTTTTTTTTTTTTTTTTTTCTGCTTGTGTGTGGTTTGTTTGGTTTTGCTTGGTTGGTTTGGTTTGGTTTTTTTTTTTTTTTTTTTGTTTGGTTTTTGGTTTTTTTGTGGGGTTTTTTTTTGTTGTTGTTTTGTTTGGAGGTTTGTGTTTTTTTGGTTTAGTTGTTTTGGGAGTTTTTTTAGTTGGTTTGAAGAGAATATTAAGCCAGATGAGACCTTGTTTATCATAGGTTGGTCTGTTCCTTGTGATCATGGTAGAAGAGACAGGAAACAATCGTCTTAAGTTGTGGCAAGAGAAATTCAAGTGAGATATAAGAATTTTTTTAAATTAAAAAATTAACAGCAAGGATGATGAGGCTGTGGAATAGGTTGTCTAGCAGCTTGTGAAGTCTTCCATTAGAGAAAAACATATATGAACATTTTTCAGATTAGATGATACTGCTTCAGAAGTAGGAAGGGGGTGGACTGGGCAACTCCTGAAATCCTCTTCGCTCTGTAGTACAGTTCTGAAAGCAGGATAGTTCATAATTGGGTCTAGTTTTCATTTTGGGTTTTATTGGTTTGCTTCTCACATGGAGAGTTCCTAGGAAATTAGAACATGGTGTGTCGCCTTCATTTTGAAGGATGCTTCCCCAGTAACCTTTGCGTTTAGAATAATCTTTTAAAGCTGTCTTATGAGGAATGAGGGAAGGCAGTGTTGCAAACACAGTACAGCATATGGAGATCCAAGAATGCCATCAAGTCTGAGGGAGGCACGTAAATAACAGTAATCTTCCTTCTGTGATGACAGCTATTGGTTTCAGTTTGGAGAGTAATGAGGATATACTGCTCTTCTTCAGTTTATCAAACTATTTTCAATGCAATGTTTTTCTAGCAGTAAGTCTTCATTAGCATTTTTGTTTGTTTCTTCAAGTGGTATTGGTTGTATGCTGAGTTTTGCTTGGAGAGAACTAAAAAACCCCAACTCTTCAAGATCTCAAAGATATGGCTATTTTATTTATGCCATCCATAAGACATTTGGCAAACAGCCTTCAAGAGACAGTTTTGCTCTTAGTCTTCCCACTTTTCTCATTCTTCCTACCATCCAAGGGTAATAGTATTTAAGGTTTTCCTAGTTTTGAGTTGTTTTCCCTGTGACAGGGAAAGAGTAATAGTGAGCTTTGTCAGTAATGTTCTCTTGATTCATCCTTTGAGTTCTTTGCACAGTTTCCTTGCACTCCTGAAGTTTTATGAAGTCTAATATCTCATACGAATTTCTCAGTTGGTCAGCCATACAGTTTTGTCAAAGAGTGGTCATTATCCATTTCTTTATCTATGAATCTCCTTGGCAGTGAGCAATTAGCTTACAAATGCATTACATTTCTCTCTGTTTCTCTAAAAGAAAGAGGATGTTACCTCACAGACATCAAGAGAAAGCACCATACTTCTCTAATTGTGTAGGCATATAGTTTACTAATCTCCCATTGGGAAGACCTTTAAGACAAAAATTTTTAACCAATAACTACATAACTTTTGATTATGCCTGCTACATTCTCTTGGCAGGACAGGTGAAATGTAGAGTCAGAAAAGAAAGTTTAAATCTATTTAGGATCTAGACACAATTTCAACTTTTCTGTCTGCACTGACTATCATTGTGAATCTCTGAAATACGGATAAATTTCAGAGGTTCTTTATGAAATGCCTTTGCTTTCAAAAACAAAGACCAAAATTGGCTAAATTCTTATTAGAAGCGTCCTTCCTTTAGTGTCATGTGATGGTTAAATATTGGAGAGAATAAATTATCTTTCTCCTCTCTGAATGTTTTTGACAGCCTCCTGTAGAGTACAGCCTCCTATCCTTGGAGGTCTATGGTCTCATTTTCAACAATTCCCAAATATACTGGGAGTGGTTATATTACACCCCTGAAGAAAGACATATCAGAGAAAAAATAGGTCTTAATTTTCTAAAACACTGGCTGTTGCCTTATGAAATTTAAAAGGACTTGAAATATCAGTGGATGTAGCTTTACATTTACATTTCTAAACTACCTTAGTCTAGCTACTGCAATAATCACTTTGCAGTCTTTTGGTTTAATGATGTTTTACTTCCAGCTGCCAGCTTTTCAAGTTTACCACATTTCCTTTTGTCATTTTTTGTCTGAAGTAGAGTCAAGAGTTTGGACTAGTCTATAGCTGATTAAAAATAATAAAAAATTTCAGAAAAAGAACATGAAACTTTTTGAAAGGAATAGTTGTTAAATTCATATTTAGCTAATACAGATTATTTCATCAGTGTGTTTTTATTTTCAGGATCCTATCAGTATAAACAATGTAGGTATAGTCCTTATGAATTCTTCAGTTAAGTTTGCATTTCTAAAGGAACAAATGCAGATTTTGGTGTTCTTAAAAATGGTTCTCAGTCACTCTCCAGCTTTATCAAGGAAAAAGGGCCTTTTCAGAGCACAGAAGGTAAAATTGCAAATCTTTCAAGAAAGTTAGAATGCATCCGTTGGGCAACAGAGAATCTTTGCCCTAGAGGTTTTTCAACAGAATCCTGTTGTTTTTGAAACATTCAAATGAAGGGTAAAGGTAGCAACTTTCTACCAGTCTACCAATCCTCTGAGCTGGAAAGAGATCACAAAAACCTGATGTGGATTTCTCTTGGTGTAGCTCTTGTGTGTCCTCCAGCCTTTTTCCTTGGAATCTGATTCAGTTAATCAAGCTGTCTTTTTATCTGTCTATCCCCAAAAGGTTTTCTACTAAAAAAGCAGATATTTCTGATTTTGCATGGGCCTATGGAAAATGAAATAAGGCTTCTCAAAAGTAAGATGCTAACTGGATTTTGGCTGTCTCTAGTGTGGTGAAGGGAGAAAGACAAACTCTCTACAAATGCATTCCATGAATGCATTAAAATCCCAGTTTACTTCCCTTTCTTTTTCTTTTTTTGAGTAGTCTGAGAGCCATTTTTTGTAGTTTCAGATCTTTGTTAACAAGAATGTATCAGTTCCTGCTATTGAATCTACAATCTTCAAATCTTCACTGATGTTCCTTGTTTCAAAGGCAAGTTCCTTCCTTCCGTAGAGTTTTCATAGATAATTGTAATTTTCTTTCACAAAATGACCTTTATAGAAGATTTTCAACTAGAACTGGAAAGGTCTTCCAGGAGGAAAGATCCCCTTACCCATGGACACCAGTCCTAATTTTGTTCAGTTTCCAAAAGAGGCAAAAAGACTTCTATATTCTTGTGTCCCTGAATAGTTGAAACAGATGTGTGGCTTTCCCTTGATCTCTAGTACTCTTCTCTGTCTCTGTCACAGGGGAAAGACTATGAGAAGAAATGCAGCCTCTGTAATCTAAGCAATTATTTTAATAAAATACTCAAAGATCGTTGAGAGGACCTCTGAACACAGTAAAACTGTGAGGAAAAGGTGCCACAGCCTTGGCTGTTTTCTGGGTGAGGAGGGAGACTTCTGCCAGAGATTTGAAAAAGGCAACCAGCTGTCATTCCTTTCACACCTTCCTGAAGTGTTACAAACTTCTTGTTGTGGCATCTGTTGTTACTGCATTTGGTTGTCTACTGCTCAGAGATGCTGTTCAGGAGACCTTGGTTGGAGACATACGGAGGTCTGCTTTTTCCTCCATTAGCACCCTCCCTTTGTCAGTACTGCTTTTTTTTACCTGATGAAATGCCCTGAATCTGAGAGATTCTACTTTAACCTTTAAGTGGCCTTAATCTGCTGGTGAATATTGCACAGGAAGTATAAGAGAAAAAAACCAAGTACAGTATCACTTTTTGCTGTTTACTTCCGTGGTTTCAGACAGTCATCTTAATAAAATTACAGAATATGCTGAGTTGGAAGGGACCCAACAAGGATCATCAAGTCCAACTCCTGGCCTTACACAGGACGCCCCAAGAGTCACATCATGTGCCCAAGAGCATTGTTCAGATATTTCTTGAGCTCTGTCAGGCTGGTGCTGTGACAGCTTCCCTGGGGAGCCTGTTCAGTGCCCAAACACCCTCTGGGTGAAAAACATTTTCTAATATTGAACCTAAACCTCTCCTGACACAACTTCAGGCCACTTCCCCGGGTCCTGTCCCTGTCACCCCAGAGCAGGATCAGTGCCTGCCCCTCCTGTTCCCCTCCCAAGAAGCTGTAACTGCAGTGAGGTCTCCCCTCAGTCTCCTCCAGGCTGAACAGACCAAGTGCCCTCAGCCACTCCTCACACGGCTTCCCCTCCAAACCCTTCACATCCTCATGCTCTCCTTTGGACACTCTCTGACAGCTCAATGTCTGTTTTGTGTTGTGGCACCCATTTCTGCCCCCAGCACTGGAGGTGAGGCTGCCCCAGCTCAGAGCAGAGCAGGACAATCCCCTCCCTGCCCGGCTCTGATGCTGTGCCTGATGCACCCAGGACACTCTTGGCCCTCCTGCTGCCAGGGCACTGCTGAATCATGTTCAACTTGCCATCAAGAGGACACCCAGACTCAGAGCCCTTCCTGCATCATTCCTTCTCAGCCTCTCTCTCCCCAGTCTGTCTTACATCCAGTGGTGTCCTGTCCCAGATGCAGAATCGGGAACTTTCCCCTGTTAAACCTTTTATGTTGAGTGATTACCCATCTCTTCCGGCAGCTTTGTCTCCTGAAATACAAGACTCCTCTTCATAAGCAGTTAGGTGAGTTGAAAGAGTCTAACTATATAAATAGTGTGGCCAAGAGCAGAAGAGCAGTCTTACCATGGAGTTGTCTCCCAGCCAGCAGTAGAGTGAATATCCACCCCAGGGAACCCCCACAATCTCTAGGGGTGTAAGGAAAAATGCATTGGCTAAATATATTTGTGAAATCACATTCACAGGTTAGGACTGAGGGAGGTAGATTTTATAGGGGTTTGATACATCACACTGGCATTCATGGAAGGGGAGGTCCATTTGAGATATGCAGATTATTCCATGTAGTAAATGATGGCATCATTTCCCTTGCTTCTATCCTGACAGAAGCCATTAGCTGTAGTGGATTAGCTGCTGTCTGAGTGGAAGTCATTCTGACAAAGATGATCATGTAAGGAGTGAGCTGTAGTTTTATATTAGGAGAGAGATCAGAAAACTAATGCATCAGAGGATTTGAACAGAAAGAACAAAACACTCCCAGAAGCCTTGCTTTTGTGACCTGTCAGAAGCAGCTTTCTTTGTGTGGCCAGAAAGAACATAAATTACAATAAAACATGGAGTGAGGAGTTGTACTTAATCTGACTAAATACTGTACATAAAGGCTTTATCAATCTTGTCTGCTCCTGCTGTTACAGGCATATATTTTCAGTCATTCAATTAATTTCCCCCTCCTTCTTGCTCCTAGGCAGGGGTTACAAAAATTCAAATTCATTGATATTTTCAGGATCATAAATAGAGAGTGAAAGATAATACTAGTGTGACCCTAGTTCAGACATGATATTTCTTTTCTTTTTCCTCCCCCCTTAATAATGCAGTTATACTGCATTATTAAGCACAATTTTCAGTGTAGTGGTGATCAAGTTTACAAGCACTGTCATTACAAAGGCAGGAAATGAAAATGTTTCTTGCCAAAATTTATGAAGAAGTAGCAGGTGAGGCGTGGAAATCAGAATTAGGCCCTTGGGGGTTTTGGTCAGTGTATGGTGTGCTCTCCAGCACAAATCTGCATAACAGAATGAAAGGAAGGATTTTCCTCATTAATTCATGTGACAAGGAAGTGAAACAAACCACACAGCTTGTACTACAAAGTTTTTATTGCTTCATAAATTTTATTGAGATAGAAATTAACCAGTTTCCTCTGTGTTTTAAACAGAATCAATTTGTGTTTATTGACACAGGGGAAACTCATCTGTGTTTGAGAATAGATCTGTTTTCTGTTAGAAAAGGCTGCATTTCAGAGAATTTTTTAATGGTATAATGTATTAACTTGACACACCATGCTTAAGAATCTGTGGTTTGGGATTTTTAATTTAACAGCAACCGTTTTTTCTACCTGATTGGTTTTATGATAAGCAATGAAGAATCATGAAAGAGGTACTGAATTATGAGAATACCGCTCTGATCTGGAACAGATGTGCCAAAGTCAAAAAATATTTATCTGCATTTCCAACAATTTTTCAGCACTGCATCCACATTAGATCTGCTGCCATGTTTATTTAAGTATTTGAACTCTGTTTTTCTGCTCATTTAGGGAGGGCTGTTTAGTCATGGGCATCTTATGTGGCAAATATATTCAGGATTGTCTTTCATTTAAGATGTATTATTCATTAAGAGTTTTAAGCTGCCCTAATACATGCAGAACTTACACAGCTTTATTTGGGTGCTTCAATAAAGACAAGTCCATATTTGAAATGGAAGCTTAATGATCTGTGACTATCTGAAAAATGAAAATGTATAGGCAGAGGCCTTGAAACGTCACCCATCTTTTTTCTCTTATTTTTGCAATAATGATTGTACAAGATGGGATTTGCATCTCTGAGCAATGAGTTAAATACTTCCAAATCTCCTTGAAATCAATCTTGTATGTTCATGCATGCAGATTGAAAACCATGACTTAGAGATTTACGTTCTGTGAATAAAATTTACGTTCCCTGAAAAGCAAAGAAGGCTGTCATTTCATGCTTCCTAACCTTCATTGTCTATTTTACTTCAACAGAAGCCCCGTGCGCCTGCGCACAGTCTTGAAGAACAGCTTTCTGCTCTGCCGATTTTTGTTTCATAAAAGCCCTGCTTTCTTGATTGTATTTACCTATTACATCTGTAAAATTTATTTAAGCTATGATAAATTTCTCTTTTGGGCCCAGAGTCCGAAGGAACAACAGCCATCAGGCTGTTGGTAAAAGGTTTGTTGGCTATGATTGTTCATTAAATGGTAAGGGTCTGTGGGTGAGGCTAGCTGTCTAAAGCTGCTCTGAGTAGGCAGGTTATGGGCTGTACTTAGTGAATATACATCATCAGGGAGATAAATGTGCTTCAGCAGCCTTTTGTTTTGTTCAGCTAAAATGGGTGTTGATTTTGGAAAGCTCAGCAAAATCACTGTCATTTTTCTAAATTAGATATCATTCAGAGTGCCCATGAAAAACAGCATTTAGGTTAAATATAACAGCATTACTTGTCAGCTTTGTAAGTTGACAAGAATAGCATTACATTTATTTCCCTTACAAAAAAATGCTCAAGCTGAGCACAGTGCCTGGGAGTGAGAGCTAATTGACAGTGCTGTAAACAGGAATCCTTGCACACTACAAGTCCTGTACAGTCCCAGGTGCTGCAGTGCACCAGTGTGAACTGCTTGACTGTTTCTTTTCAGTCACATTTTATGTCCTTATAGGGACAAGAAATTTAATGTTGGTACTAGTTAAAATAAAGGAAATAAAAGAACATTTGTAAAGAATGATTTACTAATACTGTGACTGTTTGATCTACGGTGTCTACAAAAATAAATTGAAAGCTCTGCTGTATTTTTACTTTTGATTATGCTATTCCAGCACCACTAGTGCTTACTGCTCTGTTTATTCAGATGTCCACCAAAATAACTGTGAAACTTCATCTTCACCACAACCTGAAAGCAAGCTATTTGATGGACTATGAATTATGAGTTCTTCTCATTCTTTAGGGCATAAATATGCTTTCAGTTGAAAGCCAGGGAGGGAGAGGAATACATTTGAAACAAGCTTTTAGTCTGCACTTGATCTCCTCTGGTTTTGTATGAAAAGCCACATTGGACTGAATGACAGCTGAAAAGGCAAGCTGCTGTGTCAGAGGATTTAGCAGAAGGAAACTGCTGTTCTTTCAGCCAGCACCTTCCCAGAAAGCTCTCTGGGTCTTACACCAGTTCAGTGCACTTGTGAAGTCAGAGCACTAAAAATATGTGGATGAAACAGTTTAATTGAAAATACATCTCACTACCTTAGTACTGCTATTCAGGTTTAACAAAGTAAATAAGTCTTTACTTATGACAATTTTTTGTCTGTAATTTAAAATGAGATGATTCTTTCCTAAAAGCTGAAGTTACTATGGAGAATCATCTAAGGCTAAATTAGTTTAAAAATTCCCACCACCACCACCCCCACCCCTCCCCAAAAAAAAAAAAAAAAAAAAAACCAACCAAAAACCCCCAACAAAAAGCCCAAAAAGACAAGGAAGACTTGGCTAACTGCAAAATCTACTCATGTTACACAGTTGTTGAAATTCTTACACAAAAAAGGTTTTTGTATATGTAGCAACAGCACCTGTTGGTGGTATTAAGATTTATGCACACAGCTGAAATCATACAGAGTTGTTTCAAATTAATAGTAATAATGAAGGGGAAATGTCTTCTAAGACAAGTCAGTGTTCTTCTGTGTCACACATGCAGAAGTCTCACTTAAATGATCTTCAGACCTCAGAACAGCACTAGGAAAAAATAATGACATCATGATTCGTTCTGGAAGTGTTTTTCCATTTTGAGCCCAATGTGATATTGATCTTTAAATACTATAGGGTGACTAAATTAGAAAATACCCATTTGTCCACAGTTAGCATGGCACAACTCCACTAGGGATATTTTTAATTAAATCTGTTATGGTCACTGGTTTTCTAATACACAAGCTATATTATGGTACGTGGTAACATATGTATAACAGTTCTGTGTGACTGAAAACTTATCCTTCTTGATGTGCATAAAATTATCTTCCAAAATCTTTATTGTTATGTAAAGATAACAATTCTGTCTGTTTCAGTGTTACACCTCTCATGTAAGTCTGAGTCTAAGGACTGATCTTTGTTACCTATGATTATTGGCAATTAGGAATGTGTTCCTTTCAAGGGAAAGGCTTTGGGGCCATTGTTGTACAGCTCAGAGTCAATAAAATCTGAGCTGCTCATAATAGCCTTTCTTTCTCGTTGAAGCCTTGGACTTGCTCTAACTTCATCAGAGCAGAGGAAGAAAAGAATGATGTGAACAATAGGAGCCCTGGAGTTTGACTTAAACCTAATGTGAGGAGGCTGTAAAAGCTGTCAGGGAGCTTGATTGATTGGCTCTTGGGTTGCAGTCCTCAGTGCAAAGCAATAATGTTCCTGCCTCTTGTGAGAGGGCTGAATGTGTCACCTGGGGTCAGAGCTTATCAGCCTCAGGGGCCAACATTTCAGATGAGGCCAAAGTGCAGTCAATAATTTAAACAGAAATTTGTGTAGATTCTGGAGTAAACCAAGCTTTATCATGAAACTGTTTGTCTGACCAAAGAAATAATTAAGTAATGTCTGAAAGTCCGGTCCTTTTTTTTTTTTTCCCCTTAGCGACATGGGAAAACAGTCTCCCAGGATAGAAATATGTGTTTCTGTCATTATGCTGGTTGTGCTTCTGATGAGAGAGAGCATGCCTATGATAATCCTTTTAGGGATGTTACACTGCCAAAAGAAACATAGAGATTTTTAGCTGATTATATTAGGTTTCCTAGCATCCCAAGTTTTTGCCTACATTTTATGCAACACTGAGCTGTCTTCAGTGCCTAAATTGTTTTGTTTCTAAACCTATGAGGGTCAAAGGTTGATCAGGTCCAGTGCATGAAAAAGTCAAGAAAAGCTGTAGTAGAGGCATAGATCACAGCAGACCTGGGTAAACTAGCCAGGCTGCTATTAATAAGTGGAGAAGTTGGGACAGCATGCACAAAGCATACTTACAGGAAAATTGTCCAGCCAGTTGCTGGCAAGAGAAGGAAAGTCTCACAGAAAGTATTCTCATCTCTAGTGGGTACTCCTTTTGCTGGTAGCGTGCCTTTGCATTGCGTCAGTATTGTTGAACACCTGGAGTAAGCCAGCTGGTTAACTAGATGTTTTACTAGTTTGCCCACTTGGAAATAATTTAAAACATAGGAAAGAAAATCATAGTGAACTTCTCTGCAGAGTTTTGACACCATTGAAGTAGGCTAGCTGACAAGTAGCTCACTTTTGTTCTGTCCCAGCAAAATGACTACTTCACTTCAGTAGATGCTAACAAAAGCCCTTTTACCTTACTTCTGCTCAAGGAGAACACTATTAGTCACAGTTCATTAGGCGTGTTTACAAAACTGAACTGGTATCTTAAGTGGGTAACTGAAACACTTTTGACTACTAGGGGCATCTTTCCACCACAAAACTGCAAGAATTTTATAATGGGAAGGATAGCATTGCCTACAATTTTTCAAAGAGAATAACTAGTTTGTGGCATAAGAACTGCAAAAATTATGCAGCATATAGCTTTGGCAGTGTATAATATTTGTTGAGTGATTTTCAAATCTAGAAGTTTCAAGCATAGTTTGGTTTATAATCTCTTAGCTATAGTAACAAAAGACCTTAAATTAGGCTACACGAAATCCTAAACCAAAGCAATTATGTAGGAAGAGGAGGCCCAGATTTGTAAGGTTCTTGATCTGCTTTTTTTAGACAGAGGAAGAATGGGAGTGCTGGGCCTGGCCACACTGAGCTGATTGCTTTCTGGTGCCTGAGTGGGAAAGGGTTAGAAGAAAGAGAATTCATCATTCACACTTCGAGTTTTCGTAGCATTTCTTTGTACACCCAGTGCTTCACAATACACCACTTTCGTCTCTATGTACTTTGCCATGAGGTTTCTTGGTGGCATATTACTGTATAAAGATTTTAAATAGAGTTTATATCTGCAAATATAAAGGATGTGTCCCTGTGAGTTGCACAAACTAAAAGAAGGAGTTTTTTGTCTCCTGTTAGCTGTTGCAAGAACACCTGAGGGAGTTCTGCAGAAGAAATCCTAGATGTTTTTATTTCCTCCCCTTTGTCCTGGATGTCTCTGTCTTAGGTGTTTACTTACTCTTTTCCCAGGCTGAAGACAATGAAGTCTTCATGAAATCAGTGAAGCTTAATGCAAAGAGAGAGAGAGAGAGAGAGAGAGAGACAGAGAGAGACAGACAGACAGAGAAAGATGTAAAATGCAGTTCAGTAGATTTCAATGTTTTCCGCCACTGCTTTGAATTGCTATTTTAAATTCTAGTGAGTGGAATAATGGAGAAGTTATCATGTCTGCTAACTGCAGTTGGCCTTTGTAAAGAACGACTTGTTAGGAGGCTTTATGATTTACTGAGGCCCACAGCTGGCTGCCAGCAGAGCTACAGGAGTGTGTTCTCTCTTGGACCTGGAAGCTAGAGATGAAAAGGATCCAAAGCTGGCACAAAAGCAAATAAATGCTTTGACTTTAAATAAAGCATCATAATTTATAAGGGGCTCTGCTTCTCAGTCCCAATGAGGTACATGGATCAGCAGCAGCTCTTTGAGGTTGAGCAGAATGGTCTGGCTGGCTCAACAGCAATTCTGCTATCTGCAGTCTACAGATTTGGAAGAATTTTCATGGTTTGAGATTGGAATTGTTTCTTTATTCATGCAGTTTCTTTTCCATAAATTGTCTCTCTTCTGTCTTCCATGTCTTTATGTTTCATTAGCTGCTCTACTGTTTGATAAATAATTGTACCAGTGTTTGCACCTGGCAGCTCTTTATCATGATGTACAGCACTGGGAAACAAATCACCAAAGACACCTGAAGGTTTATAGGTGCATTTTGTCATCTGTAAGTTGCTCATCAAGTTCTTACAGTAGCAGAGTTCAGAGCTGGGAGACAAACTTCTGTTGAGGTGCCCTAATACATGCCTTAGGAAGAAAAACAAAAAAATACCGGAGCTCTTTAAGAGGTTTTTGGGGTTTTGTCAGGGTTTTTTTTATAGATACACACATACATGCATACACGCATAAATTTATACCAGCTTCCCCATTTCTGCAGCTGTTTCTCAACAGTCTGCTGATGAAAACAGTATTTCTGTGGTCTGGTGTCTGAGAAGAATAGAAATGAGGCAGATAATTCTTAAAAGGAACTCTTGAATGCTTGTCTGAGTGAGAAAAAATTGTTTTGGTTTTCCCTTTTTTTGGCTCTACTTCTTGTGTTGGAACAATAGCTCTATCCCCCATGCTCCAGACTTGTTTCGCTTTGCTATTTACTTGCTTTTCAGGGAGAAATAGTTTGGGAGAGAAGTAAGTAGCTGAAGAGTTCCTGTAATTAATATAAAGTGCAGGAAGCAAGTGTGACAGATTAGTTGAAAAGCCCTGTGTTCTGTTGCTTATCTCAAGTGACATATGGTCCTGGAGTGCAAGCAAAGGCAGTGGATTGTGGGGCTTCTTTTTCTTTTGCTCTGCAAGAAGTCAGAAGAGTGTCCATGTGTTCAACAGGCCAACAACATAGGAGCTGAAATAACACTCCTCCAGAAGTAAGCGGGGAAACTCAGGGGATTACAAACAGCATTTCCTTCTTCTAAAATTGAGACTGTAGCACTTTTCAGTGTCAGGCTTTGCGAATCACAGTTATGATTACTGAAGTAGAAAGAAAAAAATCTGCTAGAAACAGAATACTTTATTTCTGAAACAGATATGGTTTTCTTCAGAACACACAGATGTTAAATGATTTTCAACTTGCATTTTTAGTATCAGCTGAAATAAAGTAAGACTGCAGTTTTATTCTCAAGCTGTAGTGAAACAGTGAAGTTGTTCAGTAACTCTGGCCAAAGAAAAGGTAATGGCTGCACAAAAGCTAACTCTTTAGTTGTACTCCAGAGGTCAGAAGCCTATGGTTAGTTTATAATAACATTAATTGCACATTTTCTTGTAAACACTGCAATCATGTGGTCTGGCATTCAAGAGGTGTAACAGCAGTTTATCTAAAAGTTTTCCTATTCCTGCCAAATTCTAATAACTTTGATATAAATCTGGCTGGAGAAAATTATGTGGGTTGCTGTGGCTTCATAGTTTTCAAAATCCCTACTCTAAGTAGCTCATATTTTAGTGGAACTGTTTAGTTGTGGATAAATCAACAAGGCATTTGGGAACCAATCTGATGTAATTTCTGGGGTATTACCCAGTTTTCATTGAGTCTTTTATTGGTCTTTTAATGAGTGTGAAATTTAGCCTTATCTTTGATTAGGACCATTCATATTTCTTTCAGCTCTCCATTTGCATTTAGATCTTGGTCACTGGTTATTTGTTAGGCAGACCAGCTTTAGAAGAAATATATGCACTGAAAAAAATAATAACAGTTATCATTATAACTAATAAGGGACATGAGCTCTTTGATTAGATGCTGTCCTATCTTCCAGAGCCAACCTGCCCCCAGCATTTCAGTCATAGCTTTGTCCAAAGGAGCTATAATTTCAGCTAACCTCAGCTACATGACTTCCTAACATGCTGGGATTTTTTGTACTAAAGCTGGAAAAGGGCAATATTGCCAGGGAGGAAGGAAAAAGAAATGAAACCAGAGCTTCTTTTAGCTGACCGTTCAACTGAATATTGACCACCTGTCTTCATGAGAAAGAAATAGATGGTGGTGGATAAGCTAGAGTCTAGTTTTCCAAGAAGTTCAATGATTTTCCCAAATCAATACAGCCCATCAGGCTTCAGAACAAAGGATGCAGGAGACATGACAGTGATGGAAGTAGCTTGTGTTCTTTTGTGTATTAAGCACATGGGCTCATGGGGAAACAGGATTTCTTCAGTTATTGCAGTGTTTATTCTTTTATATGCACTGGGATAAACTTCTAGATTAAGAAAATCTATTACAGTAATTATTAGGTGGGATTAAAAAGATGTCTGCTTGATGGCCCAGCTCCATGCTTCCAAGAGCTACTCCTCACTGTATAATTGCTGCTTCTCTTTTGGATGCAAATGGGATTATGTAATGCAAGTCCAGGGAATAGGTTCTATAAAACAGCTATTTTTAAACTAAGGTGGTAGTTCCTACTTTCAATATTACCTTTATTTTGCCAATGACTTCATAATGAAAAGAAAATAAAGGGTGTGAAATTCAAATAAAGTATCCATGGAATTTAGGTTGTCATTACCCAGAACTTACTGGAAATCACACAGATGTGATCTTACTCTGTTAGGCTGCTGCAGAAGCTACTGTAGTTTGTAGCAGAGTTTTAGCCACTAGCAGGGTGACATTAACTAAAATAGCAGGGGTTTGCCACTCAGCCCTATAACCTTTACACTTGCTATGCTTTCATAAAGTACAGAATACAGAATTAACACCACAGCTAAGCGCCTCAGTGGTTTATGACTACACCAGCAGTATTTCATTATGCTTCTTTTCCTTGATGATATC
Source organism: Muscicapa striata striata (assembly GCA_030060385.1). NCBI lineage: Eukaryota > Metazoa > Chordata > Aves > Passeriformes > Muscicapidae > Muscicapa > Muscicapa striata. Next base: position 1,982,030 of record JAREIS010000076.1, on the reverse strand, counting down.
CAATCTTCTCATCTTCATTGCTGTACAGTATTTTTTCAGATAAAGTCCAGTGCCCAGGATGACTAATTGCAGATCTGTGCTCCAGATGGTCTGATTACAGGATGTAGTTAAAGTGACTTTTCAAACATTCTCTGCTGCAATAGGGCTCTTGGAAAAAAAAAAAAAAGCAAAAAAAAAATAAAGCCCATCAGCAAAACAAAACAAAAAAGCCAACCCACCAGTCTTGCATTTTCAGGCCACCTGACAATCATTACATTCTCAGGCTGGCTGATGTTGATGCCTGTTACATGTGCACCTGCTGTAGATGTAGTTAAGTTCTTGTGCCATGCTAGACAGAGAGTGTGATTAAAGTAGTAAATAAACTGTACGTCTCCCAGATCAGCATTCACTGTATAAGATGTGGCTTTATACATAGAGCGTTTACTGTTAATTTTAGATTACATTCTGGATGGAAGCAATCAGAGAGAAACAAGCCATTTGCATTGCAAGTCTAATATAAAAATTGTTCTGTGTTTTTTATGCCTGGATGAATTGCAGGTGTATTATGTGCATGTGGGATTGATGATGATGTGGCAGATATAGTGGTTGTGAGGCAAGTGAGTTGTACTGCTTTTACTAAACCAGTGTCAACAAAAAAGCTTGAGATAATGCTAAGAATATAGATTTTAATCTTGCAGCTTTTTGCATTTCATATATTTTAGCTATTGTTAGAAGGTGGTGTCAAATAGATAACTGCAGGACCAAAAAATCTTCAGTGCCAGATGTGGAATAAAACATGTTTAATTGATAGTGGTGGTGTACTCACTGATGACAGATGTGCCATGGTTTGGCTATCCCAGGCATGTCAGTATTATTTGTACTTGGCATGGCAGGGACAAAAGGCAAATCAAATTTGACTTGCAAACAAATTTGTGGATTCACTAATCATAAAGATACAAGGAATTGATTATGCTGTAGTGTTATATCAAGTAATGATGTGATGCTTCTCTGTACCAAGGATTGCATCTCAACCTTGAAGAACTACTATGCCACAGAAATTATTGCTACAATAATTTATCATGTTAACCTTTTAAAGAAGTAATCTTACTAAAAAAGTTCTGCAAAGTGCAGTACACTTTAGAGATCTTCCTCTGACATCAGTAGAAGTTGTTTGAAAATGATGCTCAGGATAGTAAAGTTAGTAGGCAGAACTGTTTTTGGACTTTTGACCACAGAGAAATCCACTTATGTTTAAGTGTGGCTTCTAAAATATACATGACTTTTTAAACATACGTGACTTTTGATGACTGACAAGTAGACAAATTGTTCCTAGTTTTGAAAGATCATTTAAATATTCTTCAACAGTTCAGTTACAGAAGTGTTCAGAAAGACTTTGTGCAGATCTGATTTCTCCAGAATTTTACAGATACTTTGGCCAGATTCTCTACTAAGAGCAGAGGGAGCATCTCCTTTTACAAAAAATGAAAGCTTACCCACTCAGATAACTGGTGTGTTAAGTTCCCTGGTAAAATAATGAGTTTGCACTAAACCAGGATTTTGTAGCATTTCCTGTGATCTGAACACAAAAGCAGCCTATGCTGTAAAAATTAAGTCAGGCTTTCCTGTATGATTAATTGAGTAGCATCTACTTGTATTGGAATTTGAACATGTTTGTTTTCTAAAGCCAGTATTTTTAAAAGCTGGGGCCCACATTTAAGGTAGTGATGTGGTAATTTGATTCCTCACCACATGATCTCATTTTCAAAGTTTTGAATACAAACATAAAAATTCTTGGCTTATGTTCATTGCAGAGAACAGTGAAGATAACAAAGAGATTCGTATCTGTTTTAGACTAGGTACTTCAGGGTTTTTTTGTCTTTAAATGGAGGAACATCTGCAGGAGTGTGGAGGTGTCTGCAAAACGTGCAAGGCCAGAGTACTTCATATGAAAAACACCCTTACTTGATACTGAAAATGCCTTTGATTGTGATTTTTTTTATGTCAAAATGGAACATCTGCATTTCTTAGCAACAAGTTTAGCAACAAATTTCCAATTTGTGATGGCATATTCCATTCTGTGAGATATAGTTAATAGTAAATAGCAGATTTTGGTTCTAGTCTTTATTATGCAGTGCTGAAAAGGAGGAGGAAGGGACAGAGGAAGAAGAGGTACATCATATCCACAAAATTCATAAAAAGTGAGGCTTTTTCTCTAGGTTTTTGAAATTATTTTCTTGCATACCACCTTTGTGACATGTGACCTTTCATTCCACAGTAAAATTCAAGTACAAATTGTCACAGTTGTTTTGTACATGTTGCCTATCAGAAGTGCTTATGTAAAATGGCTTTGTGCTCCTATAGGCATGTGTTAGTTTTTCCTGCCTGAAAAATTTTTGCCATTAATATTGTGATTATGATTGTGATGAGTAAAGAAAAAGAGCTCATAATGGTACCCATACAGTGAAGGAAAACAACAAAATACAAAATCTTGTCTTGTTCCTAAACGGCTGAAAACCCTTCAATGTTAAAGAGGGAGCTTCTATTGACAGTGGTGGGCACCAGATGACATGCTGGGTGTACCATTGTCATGCATTAATGCTTTTGGGTATGATCCTGCCTTGGCTAATAATGGATTTCGGCAGAGAAACTACAGTGAACTGTAAAACTTCTGGGTAACATGACCCCATTTTCTTACATTATAACACCATTTTGTAATTCCCACATATAAAACATTCTTTACTTACTGCTTCTACTCTTTAATGATGAAGAGTAGCATGGGTAGTAACTTCAGAACTTTCAATTTTCATATTCTTGTTTGCTTTAATGTAGGACATATGACACTGAAGACTGCAGAAAATATTGCTAATTTTGGGTATACTGTAACTGTGAATAGTTACATAGTTTGCAAATAGAATGATCAACCAAATTAAACTGAGAAATTTATATCTGTATTTTGGGGAGATGAGTTTTTCTCTACTGCATCCAGTTCTTGTGAATTGCGCTGTGGTAATTGTTCAAACTCTTTAAGATGACACCCTTAGTTGCTCAAAGAAGCATGTGTGCATAGTATATATTCACTGTTGTTTGATCCAACCTCACAAGAACAGAATTAGATACTTGGCTAAGTTTCCTCCTGAAACTTAGAGATTCTTAGAGAGTCCAAATACCCTCATGTACATTTCAGTACAAGCACCTGAATTTTTTCCCATTTTTCAGTATGGGTATTTAAAAAAGTTTAGCCTCTTGGGCTTTTAAGGTGAAAATGCATCTCTGTGTTCATATAGTATTAAACCTGTAAGTTCCTCAGCCTGTCTTTGCATTTTCTCTCTTGTTCAGATAATGTTAAATTATTGCTACATGATATGCAGTCTAATTATAGTCATTACAGAGACTTCTTATGATTTGATACAGCCCCCAAGAGGTTTGGTCTTGTGTGTGATGTGTTCCTTCACAAGATGGAGAGGGTACGTGGGCACACAGGTGCACAGAGAGGAGCTGGGATGACCCAGAGAGGGGTTAGTGTATCCCTGAGTGCATGGCCAGTGTGCTCAGAGTGATGCTGGGAGGAGAGCTGGACACTGCTCTAGCATTACCTCTGGGGCTGAGCAGGCTCAGCAGAGGCTCTTGGTTTGAGCTTGAGCACTGTGCCAGGACAAACTGTACACCCTGATTTAGAAGAAGAATCCTTTCTCTTCAGCACTGCATCAAGTACCTTGTGTGGATTACCAGCTCAGTCATCTCCATTTTCATCTTCTGGGGAAAGAAGCAAGCCTCCACCAGTTGCATGTTTCCTTAGATCAGTCCTCCCTCCCATGTCACTTATATTCTCCTCACCCATTCCTGTGATGATCTTAGAAGAGTAAATGAGTTACCTCCCTGTGGGTTCTGTGGAATCCTACGTGTGGCTGGGCAATGTGCTGTCCATTAGGGAAAGGAAATATCTTCCTTGCCACAGCTAATCCAACACAGCGTGGAGATTAATATTCTCTCCTATTTGCACAGGACCTCTGCTAAGCCTAGCAAATTTAATGAGATGCTATATGTAGCAGACTTTAAGGGAGGAATTTACTTGTGTTTGCTTCTGAAATACTGACTTTCTCACAGATCATTTAAGATCATTTAAATGTCTTCTTAGAATTACTGAAATATGTATTGATTTCAGGGGCTTTTATTATTTTCAGTATTCTGTGCCTTCTGCCTTGCCCTCTTTTCTGTCAATAGGTAACAAACTATCCCTAGGTCTGCTATAGAAGTAAATTAATGAAGTGCATGTAGAGATAGGCAAGATTACAAACATCGAGGAAGATGGATACATAGATCAGAATAAACCTTAAATAATTAACCCACCCCCCCAAATAAACCAAAAAAGACCCGAAAACAAAACAGACCCAACAAACCAACCAACCAACCCAACCACCTCCCCCAAAAAAAAAACCCACCCAAACATCCCCACAAAAATAACAATTAATTTTTTAAAAAGTAAAGGTGAACTAGCTGGTGGAGAATAAATGACAAAGATAGCTCTTCAGTGATACTCCATGGGATGTCAGAGAGTTCTCTTTGCTTGTTACTTTTTGGATACTGGACAAACACTGGTATGTGGGCTGGAGGGATCAATTGTGCTGCTTGCACATAGATGGGCTGCATGCTGTAATACAATTTGCCAGTGAAAAATACTCATGATTTTCACTTGGAGGCTTACAGAGTCACAGATGACAAGCTGTTATAGTGGAAGAAAGGCATCAAGGCTGCCAGAGAAGCACCTTTATAATTTCTTTTCTCTAGGGTGTGAATGGCAAGTGGGAACATAGCTTGGAGTTGCTCATTGTAAGAAATCCCATTTGCACCAACAGATATTTCCTCATAGATGTGCTGGGTTGTTCTCCTCTTCCTCCTCCTCCTCTCTCAACCCCAGCATACCCTGGCTTCATCCATGCCTAAGCAAGTGGCAACATAAAGCAGCCTTGGTGTCTTTGCAGGCTGCCTATTTTGCATAGGTCATAAAAATACAGCATGGCATTTTAACCCGGCTCACAGAATCTGTTAGGTTGGGAAGGATGTCTGAGATCATCGAGCCCAACCTATGATCCAACACCACCCTGTCAAGTAGACCACGGGACCAAGTGCCACATCGAGTCTCTCTTTAAACACCTTCACCGTGGTCCTTCTAGGTACTGAAAGCCTGACTTAGACACTGGCTAAAAGTGCAATTTGTCTTTCATGCTTCAGATGCTTCAGACCAGTTCCCCTCAGTGTACAAAATTCCAGTTGCCTAATCACAATGAAAAACTATATAGGGGATACATTTCAAATCTGTTACAGAGAATTTTCAAGAAAATCCCTTCTTCCCTGGTACCTCTGCTAACAACATTTAAAATACTTCCCTAAAAGATCCCTGCTAAAAGATCCCTGAGGAAATAAACTGCTGCTTGCATGTTAACTTCAGAGAGGGACGGTTTCAGTGCAAAATTAGAAATTATTCTGGTAAGACAAAGCAAAAAGATGGGCTGGAAGCATTCTGGCACAATGCCATAATCGTATCTGTTACAGAGACGCTGCAGATAGCATAAGGGAAGTGTAGAGGAAAAACAAGGCTGTCAGCTGCGAGTTGGTGTCTTCACGCCTCTCATAAATTGGGAACATTTTGTATTGTGCCTTTCTTTGTTAGATAAAATGTATTTCTTATTTCAGTGTGTGTTCTAATGAGAAGAGATGTCTGGTTCAATAACATACCTTCTGTTTATCTGTGGCAGTTAATGAATTAAAGGGGTCGTTATGCTGGCTAGTCCATGATGGTAATATGGTCCATGATGGTAAATATGATGGTAAATTATGTGAAGATGCATTTGAGGACAACCTGAAAACATTTGAATGACATGCCCCACATTTATTTTCTTGTTACTTACAATAACCTTATCATTCACAAATTTTACAGGGATAATTCAAATAAAACGAAATGAGAATTCTGCTTTAGGCAGGCAAATTTGCATTTAATAAAAGTCATAAATGGAAAAGCAATTAAGTTACAGTAGGTTTTTTGAAGGATCCCTCTTCCTATATAAATATATATTGTAATTAGTTCTACCTTCACTGCTGTATGGTTGAAGTTTCATGTCTACTCCCTCGCTTTCCACAGAACCAAAAGCAAGGCAAATAATACATTTTTTCCAACTATATCTGCTAAACAAAACTTGCAGTGCATACATGTGTATGTTTGTGTGTTTGGATATGAGTAATTTCAAGTAAATAGAAGCATCATTATCATATTGTTCAAAGCAAGGCAGATTATTCTTCTCAGTCACCTTCTGATTTAAACACTGTAACTGGTGCTTAGTTTATGCTGGCTGGCTGCCAAGTGAAAGCAATTATGGGCAATAATAGCAAAATTAAGAGGTGAATGTTGCTGTTTTACAGCAGGACATGGCAAAACCCATTTCCTTCTGTCAGCTGTATCTTGATTACACACATACAGTCACACAGGCAGGCTGTCTTACACACACACACACGCATGCACACATTCTTGTTCTTTGTCATTTGCAGTCTTTCCTGTGGGTTTTAACTTGAGGTCACCGAAACCAGAAAAGAGGAAGAATATAGAGCAGAGTGTTTGAAAGCAAATGAGAGTAAATGTCTCACTTGGTGGGGGAAGGGCAGGGGAAAAAAAAAAAGAAGAAGAAGAAGAAAAAAAAGCTATCCCAGTTATTGTTCTAACTGTGATAATACTTTATTTTTCATTCACTGACAGGTGTCCTGGTGGTAAACGTTACATGGAGGAACAAGACTTACGTGGGAACACTGTTGGACTGCACAAAGCATGACTGGGCCCCTCCTAGGTAGGCAAACATTCTGAGTGTTTTTTCTCCACTGTATTTTAATCCCTAATCTCAGGCAAGAGACCATACAGAGATTAATAAAGCACAACTAGTTATGATTGAAAACGTGCACCAGTGAAATGAGTAGCTCTCTCTTCCAGAGTGAAACGTGGGGTGGAAGTTCTTCTTTATTTTACTTTGGTATTTTTGAGAGGGAATTCAGTCAGAGAGCAGTTAATTTCAAAATGCATTTCTGCAAAATTTTTGCTTCATTGTTCTAACCAGGTGGATATATCCTTACCATTTTTGTCCTTTTTTAATGACTTTGCCTTTGATACTGTTAGCATTCTCATTTGTCAGAAGGACATCTTTCCTTTAACCTGTGTGAGGGTTCTCTTACGGATGTGGTGGTGGTTTTTGGTTTTTAGTTCATGGCTCCTGCTAATGAAATCTATTGTTTGTGCAGGTTTTGTGAGTCGCCAACAAGTGACCTGGAAATGCGCGGAGGACGGGGCAGGGGAAAGCGGGCAAGGTCTGCTGCAGCTGCAGCTGTACCTGGGAATGATGCGAGTTTTGCAGAGTCCAGAGGACTCCAGAATAAAAATCGAGGTGGTGCCAATGGGAAGGGGAGGAGGGGCAGCCTTAACTCAAGTGGGCGCAGAACACCCCCAAACTGTGCCATGGATGAAGTCAAAGCCAGCCCCTCATCCACAAACAAGAGGAAAACTAAGCCTCCTATGGAGCTGGATTTGAACTCCAGTTCAGAGGACAATAAGTCTGGAAAACGCATTCGTACAAACTCTAGAAGCACTCCCACCACCCCACAGGGGAAACCCGAGACTGCTTTTTTGGACCAAGGCTGCTCTTCCCCAGTGCTGATTGACTGTCCTCATCCCAACTGCAACAAGAAGTACAAGCACATTAATGGATTACGTTACCATCAGGCTCATGCACACTTAGACCCAGAAAACAAACTGGAGTTTGAGCCTGACAGTGAAGACAAAATTTCAGACTGCGAGGAAGCACTGAGTAATGTGGCACTTGAATGCAGTGAGCAAAGCACAAATTTGCCAGGCTTTGATCCACTAAAAGCACCGACATCTCCTTCCTCCATTGCTACCCCAGGGACCCCCAAGGGAAAGAGGGAACTGACCAGCAATGGCTCTGGTTCAGTTATCAGTTCCAAAACTGGCAAAAATTCTGGCAAAAAGAAGGGTCTGAACAGTGAATTGAACAGCCTTCCGGTAATTTCTAACATGGCTGCCACACTGGATAATTGCTCGGTAGCAGATGGCAATTTGCAAACCGAAATGCCAAAATTGGAGGCTGAAGGGTTAATTGACAAGAAGAGTTTAGGTGATAAAGGCAAGAAATCGAACAATTGCAAAGTGGATAAAAACCTTTCCAAGCTGAAAACAGCCAGGCCCATTGCCCCAGCGCCAGCACCAACTCCTCCCCAGTTAATAGCTATACCTACTACAGCCTTTACAACCACCACTACAGGGACAATTCCAGGACTGCCCTCTCTAACAACTACTATAGTTCAGGCTACACCAAAGAGCCCTCCACTGAAACCCATTCAACCAAAGCCCACAATTATGGGAGAGCCAAGCACTGTAAACCCAGCTCTCACATCACTCAAAGACAAAAAGAAAAAGGAGAAGCGAAAGCTGAAGGACAAAGAAAGCAAAGAGACGGGCAGCCCCAAGATGGATTCTAAGCTGGGGAAGCTGGAGGATTCAAAAGGGTCTGGAAAAGATTTATCTGGACATTTTTTAAAGGACCATCTCAACAAGAATGAAGTGCTAGCTAATGGACTGTCAGAGTCTCAAGAGAGCAGGATGGCAAGCATTAAGGCTGAAGCTGATAAAGTTTACACATTCACAGACAATGCGCCCAGCCCTTCCATAGGGAGTGCCTCCAGGATGGAATGCAGCACTTTGGTGAATGGACAATCTGCCATGGCCCCACTGCACGTGTTGACACAGAATGGCGCAGACAGCACGGCCGCTAAAACCAACAGCCCTGCTTACTCAGATATTTCTGATGCAGCTGATGATGGTGGTTCTGACAGCAGGTCAGAGGGCATGAGGTCAAAGGCCAGCTCTCCATCAGATATTATTTCTAATAAAGATGGTGTTGTAAAAGGACATTCTTCAACCACAGCACAATCAGCTCAAGCAAAAGAGTCTCATTCTCCCTATTACCATGGCTACGATCCTTACTATTCCCCAAGTTACTTGCACTCTGGACAGGTCAGTGCCCCAGCAGCTGGGAACAGCAGTACCCCGCAGGGGCTGAAGATTAAAAAAGAGGCTGAGGAAGAGGCTGAAAAGAAAGAGAAGGCAGAATCGTCAGATGCCAAGAAAAGTGAAAGCACTTCCTCTAATTTGCAGCCGCAACATCAGTCGGTAATAACTCAAAGACACCCTGCACTTGCTCAGTCACTTTATTATGGACAGTATGCCTATGGGCTCTATATGGACCAAAAGTCCTTAATGGCCTCCAACCCTGCTTACAGGCAGCAGTATGAAAAATATTATGAGGACCAGAGACTAGCAGAACAGAAAATGGCACAAAGTGGCAGGGACTGTGAAAGGAAGAATGACCCCCCCTTGAAGGAGATTGGGAAGGACGACAACAAGCAGAAGAATATTCCGTCTGCCACTATTTCAAAGGCCCCTTCAACTCCAGAGTCCAGCAAAAATAACACTAAAATAGGGTCATCAGTTCCTAACAAAGGTGAGGAGACAAGCAAATCACAGATCCTTTCCAATCACCAGCAGCAGCTTCAGTCTGACACTTTCAAAGCCAAACAAATGGAAAACCACCAGCTTATAAAGGAGGCAGTGGAGATGAAATCTGTTATGGACTCAATGAAGCAAACAGGAGTAGATCCAACCACAAGATTTAAACAGGTGAGATCACCAGAAATGGAACAAGAGTGTCTTGGTTTATCTTCTAAGCTGTGAGATTTTCTTTCTGATTTTGCTACGTTCTTCTACCTCTGTAGCTAAACAAGCTCCACCATCCTTTTTTCATGCTGGATGGCGTTGTAGTCTGTGAATAGACCAATAAACCTTCCAGATGAGCTGTTTGAAAAAAAAAAAAAAAAAAAAAAGTCTAGTAAGGTGGTGGTAGAGCACAGGCTTAAGACCTAAACTGACTATTTTAAAATAAAATAGAATTAGATTTCTCTTTTAGATGTAAATTCTAAGCAGTTTGCTTAGTTCAGAAATGAGAAATTTCAAGCAAAATAAGCAGCTTTCATTGAGAGAGGACTTAAAGTAGATTTGAAACATGGTTTGAAGTGTTTCTTTTTTTTGTTAAATGACAGTTGGCATTTACTAAAGATGGGTGAGCTGGTTCTTTGAAGAGTTAACTTAAAGCACAGCTCTTTATCTTAACCCAAGGTGACCTTTCTGAAGCAGTTAAGTTCCCCTTCTCTCCTCAACCAACCTCAAGCCCCTACAGACCTACACAATGGATGAAATCCTCTCTCCATTGAAGTCAGTGATAGTTTTGCCATTGACTTCAGTGGAACCAGAATTTTATCCAGTGGCTTCATGCTGACCCTCGTAGATGTCACATTGCCTTCATTTGAGGCAATGCGACTGTCTCCGTGCTCTGAACTGGAGCCTCAATGCTTGATGCTTTCAAGTTTTGGTGTGTCGTACATCCCAGACTTCACCCTTACAGGCTGTCTTTCAAGGTACAGTGGGATCAGGGGAGTGGGAGTAGAGAGCTCTAAAGGAAGTGGGATGGTACAGCCCTAAGTAGGAGAAGATTTCTGTTGATCCAAGTGAGTATTTGAACCAGGCTGTCCAAGCATTTAGTTGTGTGCTGATATTTCTGTGGCGTGTGCCATAAGTGCCTGTCAGTTGGGGAAAATGTTGACAGTTAGCTCTTGCATATTCTGTATTAGAAAAAGAAGCCTTCCTATTGCTTCTCCATGCCAATTTGGTGTGGTGTTGCAAAGAACTCCCTTCTCTAGTTGTGAAACATGTTTATAAACTGATCTGTGTAATATATTATGTAAAAAAGTATTTACAGTGCCCAGTACATGTTCTCTAAACCACGTGAACCTGGTCCAATGAATACTTGCCCCTCTGTAACTTTACAAACTTAAAATAAGATTGTCAGCTGAAAGTCTGCTTTAGTGTTTGATTTCCACTGATTCCTGGATGTTTGTAATACCAGAGGCAGCATTAGAATCTTGCCAGCTAGATCAGCTTTTCATGTGCATTGTTTCAGGTATTCTAAGTGCTCTGGCATATCATTAACCAGCTCTAATTTTGTGGTTCACAGATACTTTTTGCTCTCTAGTGGGAAAAATCTCTCTGTGGGCTTTAATTAAAATGTTTTATGAATAACATGGTTTCAGAACTTCATTACATTGCACATGTATTTCATGATTAAACTAGTTAAAGGCATGAAGAAAGATATAAGATGAAGCAATTGAATTAAATTTTGATAATAGACTCTTGCTCCTTCATGGGAATATTGGCATGACTTTGAGCTCGAGGCACTCTGTGGCAAGCAAACCTCTCCTCTACGTAATGGGGATACAGTATTAAAACAGCTATTAAAAATACATTAACTGAAATGTGGGAAATATCAATAACAAACTTAGTTCTACGTCTAAGTTCAGAACAATTTTTTTCTCCTCTTTATTAGGATCCAGATTCACGAACATGGCATCATTATGTCTACCAGCCCAAATACCTAGATCAGCAAAAATCAGAAGAACTTGATCGTGAGAAAAAGTTAAAAGAAGACAGCCCTAGAAAAACACCTAACAAGGAAAGTTCCCTGCCTAACCTTCCTGTCTCATTAGCAAGCATTAAAGAGGAGCCTAAAGAGGTCAAGCGTTCTGATTCTCAATCAGTGGATGAGAGCAAGATAAAAAACGATGATCAAAAGACTCCTGTAAACTGGAAGGACTCTCGGGGTGCTAGAGTCGCAGTTTCCTCACCGATGAGTCAGCACCAGTCATACATCCAGTACTTGCACGCCTATCCGTATCCGCAGATGTACGATCCCAACCATCCAGCCTACCGTGCAGTCTCTCCTGTCCTAATGCACAGCTATCCTGGTATGTATTCCAAAACCCGCCCTGCGCCCTAGGGATCATTTGCACCTTCACGTTCAGTAAACCCTGCGTTTTTAATGTTTCTGTTAGCAGCTAGGCCAAATTAGAAGCTTCATGGGTGACGTTGTGCTGCTTGTTCTTCCACTGAGGAAAGTTCTGTGGATGAAAGTGATTTAATACAAGATGTTCCTTTTATGAACTCTCAAGTTTCTCAACACTTGACAGTCTGCTGTTGCTGTTAGACTGACAGATAGTTTATTGCCTATAAAAATATTCTAAGCACTTACTGTCAGAACCATTATAGCTACTATTCCTTTTCCTTAAAGAGGACCCATAAATGTCTGAAATGGCTATCAACTCAATCCTCTTTATAACCTCCATTCATCAGGGTAAATTAGGTGGTGAAATTGAAGAGCAGTATGCCATTTGGTAGTCATGTGACCTACTTTTGATGTAATTCTCAGTTCTGACATTGTCTCCTCCTACCTTGATATAATCAAAATGTAAAAACAGTAACTTGATGTGGTATTTATTGTTTACCCGCAGGGGCCTATCTCTCTCCAGGATTTCATTATCCAGTTTATGGGAAGATGTCAGGGAGAGAAGAGGCAGAGAAGGTCAATACTAGCCCGAGCATCAATGCAAAATCAACCACTGAGTCCAAAGCACTGGATTTGCTTCAGCAGCATGCCAGCCAGTACCGCAGCAAGTCACCTGTTGTAAGGCATCGTCTGTTCCTACTGAAGAGTGTCACATACAGGAGGGGGTAGAGGAGGATCATAGTGGTGGGAAGCACACAGTCTGGTATCAAGCTATGAGTGCATGATTCTTCTTTGTAGTACTGCTTACAATAAAAGCAATTTAAGCCAGAATGCTGTGGCATAAACTGGAAATAACACATTTAACACAGTTCTGTACTGAGGTTTTCTGTCTTGAATGGGCTCATACATAAATACATATTCAGAGATACCTCCTAGTGCACATATTTTTGCAGTTAAACAGGAACCTCCTGTTTGGAAATATAATGAAATGAGAAGTTGGGCTATGGGATTTGATAATATTCCCTCCCTGTATTTGCCAAGAATCCACATCTTCCAAGTAGGTGATTAGCAGCCCCCATTTCTGAAGATTTACAAACACGATTTACAAAATGGGAACGAATACTTTCAGATTTCACTTCCAGATAAGTTGATGCTGGTTTTAATTGTAAACTCTCATTCTGTTTTCTAAAAGGTTTTTCTGCTATTCAGTCAAACTTGATCCACAGAGAGTTTCAGAAGGCTGAGGATTAATTAACACCCATTTTCAGCAGCTTACCTAGTTTGTTCAGGCATTGGCAAGCCAGCTTTGCTTCAGGGAGCCCAAAGCTAGAAGTCACCATGGTGTCTTCCAAGATGCAGTGTGTACCCTCACAATCTTTGTGCCTTGGGAAATCTTCCATTTACCATAAGGATTAGCTTTAGTTTAGAATCAAGTGTAAATATTCCAGTAGAGATACTTCTTCAGAAAAAGTTAACTTCATCATTTGTATTAAAAAGGGTTTTGACAAGTGGTAGCACATGGTTTTGTTGTGATTTCATCCCTTTTGAAATACTCCTGCTGGTTTTCTTTCACTTTCTGTTACCAGCCTGTGGAAAAATCACCAGCTGAGCGTGAGCGGGAAGCAGAGAGGGAACGAGACCGCCATTCTCCTTTCAGCCAGCGGCATCTCCACACACACCACCACACACACGTTGGAATGGGCTACCCCCTTATACCTGGACAGTATGACCCATTTCAAGGTGAGCTGAAAATTGTCAGTGGGTGGCATTAGCTTGCCTCATGGAATTGGTGCCTTGACAGTGGAAATTGTGCCAACCTTAAGCATTTTGAATGGAGGTCCCGTTGTTAGAGCAGAAGTGCTTTACATTTAGGAAAAGGGCTTGAAGAGTCACAGCATATACTAGGAATAAATTAATGCTTGAGAAATACCAAGTTTTGTTTCCAAAACTGGGTGTCAGAGCGTTATTAAAGATGTACCAGTTAGGCTGTCATCCACATGAATGTTTTGATTCCGCCTGCAAACTGACATTGACTGGCTGAAAGGCAGTAAAATATCCAAACCAAACAACCTCCTTTTTGTATAATTAGGGTTGTGTAAGCAATGGAGGAAGTGTAGCAGAGACAAAAGCTTTTTATACTGAACATATTTTATGTACAAGGCATTGCAGTCACAAGGGTTTGTGCTTGTTATAATTTGACTGTTTGAAAGAGGACTCTTTGTATTCTGGCAAGTGCCGTGCACAAAGTTGCAGTCAGGGAAAAAAGCAGCACCAGTGAGATACAATTTATTCTCCCTAGGTTTTATTCCAGTCTTTGAATGTTTTTCCTCTAACCATGGACTCTAGCTGAATTAAAAGGAGGTTTCCTCCTATGCAGCAAAGTATGTGCTACCACAATTGGTGGCTAAGTGACATTTCTTCTTTACGTTGACTTGGTGCCTCAGCACTTATTTTTCCAGTGTAAAAGTCTTGACACTTCTCAGTGTGATTCAGTGATTCCACATGCCTTTTGGGATGTATCATGCTTGTCCAGTAGCAAAACTGTAAAAATGGAAACTTATTACGGAAGTATTGAATCCTGAGCAGCTGGCATGTAGTTTCTGTAATTCACTGTCATTTTTATTCTTGTTGTTTTCTCATACCTATTATTTCTACTGAGCTTCCTATTCATGAACTCTTATACAAACCACTTAGCATCATGCAGTGCAGTATTTGGAAAGGAATGCAGTAAGTAGAAATGTTGTAATTTCTTGTAGAATATCTATCAAAGACACTCAGTTCATTACAGAAAGGTATATTGATCATACTGGGCAGACTGTCTTAACAACATTACCTGCAATATTTGTCATTTATGTAGTTAACCCCCCCACACACACATTTTCTGGTTGCTTTCCTTAGAGATTCTTCCTACCATTTCTCTGACCACAAATATCCATTAAAACCAGAAGTACATCAACATTCCTTTGTTTCTTCTTTCTCTCAGGATTGACCTCTGCTGCCCTTGTTGCCACTCAGCAGGTGGCTGCACAGGCATCTGCATCTGGTATGTTTCCTGCACAAAGAAGGTAAATAGCCAATAAATTATATATTGTAACATAGAGAGGAAAAAGCAAATCAGAAATTTTTGTAGCCTGATGGTGTGCATTTCCTTGTGTGTCACAGTTTTTAAGGCTGAGGAAAAGCTTGGTACTTTGGGTTAATTGCAATTTTGTTCTCATTAGAATAACATTTTGTCCTTAGTTGTGTTCTTTAATTACAACATAGGTCATTAAGAAAGAACAAGTAGTCTGTCCTCTGAGATTTTCTTCTGACACAAAGTCTTCTGAGTGTGTTTTTAAGAATTGTTATTAAGATAAAACAAGAGATTATGCAATATAATTTAAGATCTAAATTTTTAATAAAGTGAGTTTAAAATTAATGTTTGGTTGGCTCCATGCATGACCAGAAAAACTTAGGATTATATCTGTTCTGCAAGTCTGCCTGGCTTGCTGATCTTTCTTTTAGAGAAGCTTGTTTGGGAGCCCGTTAGAGATGGCTTCATATTTAAGTTGCACACCCATGTCATACATTTATATGCCTGAAAGCCTGTCAGTTATTTACTAGGTTGTTAAGAGGAAAACTTTTGTATTATGATCATCCCATATTGAGTGAAAATTCCAAAGCACCTTTTAACATTAGGGTTTTGTTCATTGCTGCCGTGTTAAAACGCAGAGCTTAATGTGTTAAATAGAACTGTGAAATTCCATGTTACAGATGTCTGTCTGAAAGTTGATGCTGAGACTAGCAACCATTAGCTAGAATCATTTGACTAAGAAAAGTTTGTAGCCCTGGAAAAGCTGATGGATGATAGGGTATCAGAACCCAGAAGAGAAATCCTGGCACAAGTTACTTCTTAGGATGTTGTTCCTGGCAGGGGAGGGATGACGACAGGGCTTGCTGTCTTTTTTTTTTTGGGGTTGAGAATACTTGTTCAGATTTCATTTCATGATGTGTTCAAGGTGCAGGAAAAAAAAGTCTGAGGAAAGAATGCTGCTTACTAAAACCTTCTTCTTTCTCTTTCAGAGAATGATGAATTTGGGGATGAACATTGTCATGTGACTGGATCACATGAGGAAGCGCTTTATTACAGACATCAGTTCCATGGTGTTAATTTGAAATGCCTTAATGGCAGGCAAAAACCAGTCATTTCATTTTTGTAAATTGCAGATTTTATCACAGAGTAACAAATGTTGCTGTAATTAGACTTCTGTTTTTTTATATATATATATATATGCATATATATATATATACATATATATATAAAAATATATATATATTCTTTACTTTTTTTGTATCAGTACCAAGGCTCGCACACAGGGTCTGCTGCTAAGTTGCGAACCACACACTAAATGGAGATATGTATTTGTCATGTTTAGAAGGCGTTAACTGCAAAAGGCTGTTTGTTTCTTTTCTCTTCTTCTTCTTCCTTTCCTTTTTCTTCTCTCTCTTTTCCTTTCCAGTTGTAAATAAATAATGTTATGTATCAGTGTGCCTGAACCTTGCATACCCTTCTGGTATTTCCCACAAGCTCTCAGAGAGGCTAACTGTGATGACACTTTGGTACAATGTAGATGTCTATTTGGTGGTTCCTATTAAGATGCATCAGTGTAAAATGTTACTGTATTCACTGTTTCATTGTAATTGTGTATTGTGAAAAATATACCTTTGGAAGGCATGGGGATTCTAGTACCACAAAAACTGTGTTGTATATAATGTATAGATTTTAAATGGAGATAATGAACATCTGTGAATAATGAAATGTCTTTTTTGATAATCTTGAATGGCAGATAACCTAATAGCCTGCATATGAGAAGACATCTGTGATTGTTCTATTACTTGAATAGTCCTGCAGTCTTTTTTTTAATGTTTACAATTACCCAGATTTAGAGGAGAGACTTTAATGCCATTACCTGTTTATTTGTTTTATGCTGTAACCTAGTTTATTTTATGTAAAACCTATATCAAATGCTTTCATTTTTTTACTTGCCTTAAATAATTTGGCAATCAGAATAATGAAAAACTTTGATTTTTCTTAATTTTTCTTTTTAATTTTTCTTTTGATTTCTGGGTGTTCTTGAAAGATGTGCCACGCTGTAGATAGCAGAGGGTGCAGCAATGGCACAGCTCCTAGTCGTGCTCCTGTTGGGCCTGTGCCGTTGTCCTCTCCCAGCAGGCAATATGCAGGGTCCAAGCCAGATGGCAAATGGACCTCTTTCTGTTGACCCTGATAGGCTCAAAAAAGGCCCATGGTAACACTTTAGATGGTATTAGTGGAACTGAAGTCCCTAATACCTGTTTTAGAGCAGCTCTGTATGCTATAAATTATAGGCAAATTTTTCCTATTATATGTGTATTGCCCTTCCCCCCAAAAATGAATAGATGCCTAAAAACAGAGGACCTGTCAATTAAAAAAAAGTAAAATTCCTTTGCTGTGTCTAACCTGCATTACCACAAGATAAATATTTTATATGGCTATACCGCCAGTTTTGTTACAATGCAGTTAACAGAGTACACAGTAACATGAAATTGCTAATTGTGATGTGAAAAAAGTCAGATTTACTGGTCAGGTTTTTGAGGCTTTAACTTTTTTCCTTTTCTGCATATCCCAGTTACATTGATTGTCAAAACTGGTTTTTAAAGTTTTACTGGTTTTTTTCATCTTTGTGTTTGTTGGTTTTTGGTTTTTTTTTTTTTTGACAGGGTGAATTACTACAAGTTAAAGGTTGTTCTTGAGGTTGGATCCATTTCTTCTACCTTGTGAATACTTAAAACAGAAGGATCAATTAAAGATTCCCAACAGACAAGCACACTTGGACTTTTATATTACTATGATGAATCTGCCATTAATATTGCTATAATTGTTTTATTTTTATAGGCATAAAATCAGTTCCCTTAGTGAATAGTTATAAGGTTTATTGATTTTTACTACACATCATTCATCTGTGGCTTACTATCGTCTTTTTCTGAACACATTCAGAAATCTCACAGTGGTGACATACTACAAGTTAGCCTCATAAAAAAAATGGGAAGGAAGGGGTGTTTTCTTTGAAAAAGGGGATATTGTGAATGCAGGGCTCTTGAAATAATAAATGCCTTATTACTTCTATAGTAAAGGCTCAGATGACTTTTGTGTTGAAACATACCATTGACTTTTGTTTTTTTCCGTCTAAACTATTAATGCTACCACAGCAAAACAGATCTTACAAATTCACACTGTGGGTGATTTTGATTCAGTGTGGTTTGAGTGTCATAAGTAACTGGAATGAATTACTCTGATTGATACAGGGTAAGCAACAGTTAAAAGTACAATTAATGTTGTAGTTTTATTGTGTCCTCGAAGTCCATAAGAGTAGCTAACATCTTGCCATTTATTGTCTTCCTCCACTTAAATTATTATGTCTTCCGTCTAGCTTCATAGCCTTCTTTTTGGTTTAACACTCTCCGTACTGACCTCCCTAAAGGCTGTGCCACAGTGAGTGCCACTCTGATTCAGCATGCCCCAAAGCCAAAGGGTATCCACCCACATGTCTGAGCACTGATGTGCAGCTGCCAGGGTCATCTCACCACTGTGTGAGCATCCAAAGGAAGAGCAAATTGAAGCAGCAATACAGGAAGACAATTTATACACCGGGGAGCTAAGAGCTGCAGAGTCTGGTCGCTGAAAAGGGGCACCAGAAGCATCATGGTACAGATACATTTGCACTCTTGTTTTCCACGGGATGGAGAATGTTCTGCTACCTCCAGCTGATCTCCACCACCCTGCCCTTCCAGCAGCAGCTAACAATGACCTTGCTTCTGTCTTTCATCCAGATGTTGCTGGATGTCTTGCAAAGGTGAAGCAGGGCTTATGCAGTACACTCCTTTGGATTTCTAAGTCTGTCCATGTAAATGCAGCTAGAGAAATGAAAGGTCAGTGCAAACTCATCACACAGGATCAAAAAACTCAGCCAGGGAGCTACTACCTGTGATGCTTGCAGTGGGAAAAAAATGGCTGTGAACAGCAAAGGAGGGTGGGATGCTTTTTGAGCCTGGCTGGCTACCAGGGCTGACCTAAAGCTGGTGAAAATGGGGGCTAAGAGAAACATAAAGTCAGTTTTGTAATTTTAGAATTCCCTGGTGGCCTTGGGGAATACCTGAGAAGTCACGGAGAGAATTCTCTGCCACACATCCCCTCCTTGATTCTGGTTGGTGCTCTGTTTGGGCTTAATCATTTGGTCTCGAGTCACACTTGTCACTCTGCTGTCAGAACAAGGACCCCCAAAGGACACGAATCCATCCTAAAACACACATGAGGGATTGTTAATGGCATAAAATTTGGCATAGACAAAGGGCACTATAGTGCCCTTCTACAGCTCTCCACTCTGGCTCTTCTCAGAGAATCACTGAGAGTCAGGCAGCTCTAATTCATATTTTGTTCCTGGCATCAGAGTCTTGTCACTGTCACAACTGACAAAAGTACTGTCCTCATGTTTCTGACTCAGAATCTCACTCTTGTGTTTGCTTGCCACACTCTCTCCTCTTTTCCCCTCTCCCCTCTCTCTGCCACTTGCCAGCTTAATGAGCCCTATTACATCCGTCTGATACCATCAAAACTCTATTTGCACATATAAAAGCTTTCTGCATACATTTGTGAGCTTGACCCTTGATTAGTTCTCTCTCTTTCATCACAGTTCATCTGTTGACCTGCACCTTTTTCTTTATCTTAGACTGTGTTAATGTATCCTGCCTCTCTTTAGCCTACAGTGTTTGGGACAGAGAACGTTTCACTTCAAATTCACCTAGCACAGTTCATATTTGTAGCTAGTCTTAATAATAGCTACAGCCCCTCATAGATGATAGCACAAGATACCATGAGTAGCTAGGACAGACCACTGTTAACAAGGATCTTAAGATAACTGACAAAAAACAGTTTTCAAAGGTATTTTGAAACCATCCAATGACTGTAAATTGTGAATGATACGAAGCCCACATAGGAAGTCTGAGCCTTTATCTCCCTGCATCAGAGGGAACTGGAAATGTACAGTCATTACTTAATGTGCCAGCTTTGTTCTGCTTCAGAAAGAGAGTTCTGATTCCACTTTTAGCACTTTATGTAGATCTCTGCACTAAACACCCTATAGCATTACTGTGAACTCCAGTTTTCCTTTGGGAAGTTTTCTTTTTTCTCAGTCAGTATTTCTTATGTTCTTATAGCTTCAGCCTTTTTCAAAAGTTGGCCCTTTTTTCCCCTCTTTTTTTTTCTTTTCTTTTTTTTTTTTTTCTCATTCATTCTTTCTTTTTTTTTTTTTTTTCTTTTGGAGGGAGGGGTCGAATCTTACTGTTACCAAGAAATGCAAGCAATTTTAATTAAGGAGAGGAGACATCAGCTGAAGTTGTGCATGTTCCAGTGGTGAGGAACCGTTAAAATTCTTATACTCTTAGTGATTTCTGTGCAACATATGCTAAATAGGGCTTTCAACTTCAATTGCAGCTCTGAAATTTCTCATATGAACTGATAAATTAGCAAACTTAAAGGTTTAGCAAAGGTAATTATTACTTGCAGGCTAGAAATATTTGTCATGAAGAAAACTTACTCTCCGCCTTAAAACAATAGAAAAATGTTCTAAGGCTATGAAAGTAGGTTTTCTTGTAAACAAATTAACTCCTGCAGATCCAGCTGATACCTGTAGTTCAGTTTCAGTAGCCTCACAGATGTTTCAGCAGCATTCTGTAGTCATTTTGAGTGGTATAGTGGTGTATGTTAATTAATTATATGATATCTATCATTTGAGTTCACTGACAGTAGGATACCACTTGCTTACTGCTTTGGGCATAATGCTACAGGATTTCCTCATGAATTAGTGCAGCAGTGCCTGATAAAAAGTAGAATTAGATCAGTAGGCAAAGGCTTTCTGAAAGCCTATTTAAACCCTTAATACAGGAGTCTAATTTTAAAGCCTCCATCTTGACAAGTAAATGACTTCAGTTCTTTTAATTGTTTCCAAGGCCCTGAGGGTATTACCAAGGCTTGCTCTCCCTGCCCAGCCTCCCATGGAGCTTCCTGTTCCAAGCCCTTCTCAGTGGTCCAGGACTCCCATTTCAGCCCAGGCTCTTCATCTCTGACTCAGGGATATGGATGCCTTGGGCTAGAGCTGTGCCCTAGTTGTCTTGGCCTTTTTCTCGGATCAATGGGGTGGGACCTGCCAGCCTCCAGGAGCCCCCAGCCCTGGCTGCATCTTTAGCATGATGAAGAATGTGCAGTTTCTGCTCTTAAGGGATTTGTGTTTAGGCTGTTTCTTACAGAATGTTATACAGGAAAAGGGCTTCAGTAAGCCCTGCTAATATTTTCTTTAATACAGAAATATAAGGTTAAAGAGGAATTTTGTCTTTGTAAGTTTCGAATCAAGCAGTGGAAATGAGGAGGGGAATAAAAAGCCCCAGACTGAAGAGCCCCCTGTGTAGTTAACAGCCACCATGAAAAAAACAGTTCTTTTTTCATAATTTTTTAAAATCCTTCTTTCTTCAACATTATGAACTTGTGTTTGACAGTCCAAGTGACACTAGAAATAACTTGAGGGTACAGGAGCATTTTTTTTCCTCTCACCTTCCAGTGAGAGTGACTGAAAGGGACAATTAGCTGTAAAAGGAGCTGGCTCTTAACACATGCACTCAAACTAGGCTCCTTCTATACACAGAACATGTTTCTCATTAATGAGCTCCCTATTCAGCAGTGGTCAGCTCTGCTGCCTGCTTCAGCAAGCTGACTGCCTTCTTCCTTTGGGGCTCTCTGTTCCCCAGAAGAGAGTGGGAGGAACCACATCAAGGGCTACATGGACTGCAAAAACAGATGAAATTTCTGCTCTTCCTTTGCTTATAAAAGCCAGAGCAAGGCTTGCTTTTTGTAATTTCCTTTTGTTCATACCTTTCCCCAGTCTGTCACTAAGTCAGCTTAAGTATTTGCAGTGATGAGCCTCATCAAGCCACTGATTTTCAAGTAGAGCTCCAGACAGAGAAGGTCATTAAAATGTCAATGACAACATGTTCCATGCCGTGCATTGGAACATAACAATTTAATACCAAGCTATGCCACAAGTATCTGCAGTCCTAATTCATGATCTTCCTGATTGAAAAGAAGCTGATTTCCTTGAACAGAAAAATCACCAAATCCTCAGACTCTAAATGACTTGTGGTTTTCCTGAAACTAGTTGACCGTTTTCCCTTTGATCTGCCAGGAGTCTGTCCCTGTGTTTGGATTTATTTCACCAAAAATGGTGTAGAAGAAACTGCTAGAGAAAGAAAACACTGAAAAAAGCAAGACAGAGCCCAGTTCTTCATACTAGAACACCTCTCATTAGGTTTAGACAGGCTCTTCTGCAACTCTCATAAGGATTTGGTCCCTTGAGGGAGAGCAAATAATTGCTATTTGGTATAGCTCCTTCCTTCTTCCTTGAGTACATGTGCATGTACTCTCTCAGATCTCAAGTACTCGCTCTCCCCTTCATTACAGGGTCATATAAATGCTGTATGCATGATTTGATACCAATTTGCTTAGGGGTTTCTTTTGTGGTGCACTGGCAATAAAATAGCTCTCCAACATCAATGACAGCTCAGCTTTGGCGTTTCGTATGTGCACTCACACTAGGTCGCAAGCTTTTAAAACCTGTCCTACTTCTAAGAGGGTTAGTGAACATACACTAAAATCTATACTAAAAGTTGTTTTAAAGGGAGGCTGGATGTGTACATCAGTGTATTGGCCTGGCAAATCATTCAGTGTGCACCTAGAAAGGGGAGGGACTATTAAATCTGGCCCTGGTATGTAGGGAGGACAGGAGGCATAGGCATACAAGCAACTTGGCAGAAAACTTCTGATTCTGCTCTAAAAACTTCAGTGCTATGCTCTGTAGTAAATACAGTGCTTTGGAGGGTTGTGGGTGTAGCAAGGTCACCCAAGCAGCAAAAGGAGCAGTGGTGTCACATAAGTCACTGAGCAGGAGCAGGTGAGTGCCCAGACACTGACACTGCAAACTTCAGTGAGTCATAGTAAAGAAAACTCTGGCATAGGACAGGCAGACCTTCACTGTGGAGTTAAGGTGTAACAAATGCCCTCGGGGCAGATCTGGCTGTTCTGAAGCTGTTGAGTGCTTGTGAGCTGCCCTCTCAGAGTGCTCTGCTTTCCTCAATGGCACAGGCCTGCAGCATCAAGGGACAGGGTGCTTACAGTCCAAAGAGAGGCGAGTTTCCCCAGCACATCTGAGCAACTTACAGAGGATAAGATGGGATAAAGCACGGGTCAGTCTTAAAGTTCAAGCATGGCCTGACAAATAGTTGTCTTTAGAGAGCACTGCACTTGTCGCATTACTGATGTGCAACTCACATGCCCCAAAGGACATGATTTCTCCTGGACATCATTCCAGCTGTTATGCAACGAGAATACTCCTTCCTTGTCTGCCATCTGAAGGCAGGAGTAAATTATAGAGAAAGAGAACTTCATTGCAGAGTAGAAAATTATCAGTCAAGGGACTGTATGTGGCAAACCAGAGGTGTGTGTCTCCAGTTACACTTCCTCTCATGGCAGTAAGGTACGGTTCTCTCTCATTGTTTGTTATCATTATCAATTCTTACATCCTTTTGGGCCTTGTTAAATGGCAGTATTAGATTACTAGTCACCAGTGTAAAGGGCCCATATCTCCTCATTAACAAGCTGATGTGTGTTTAAGAAGCCATTTTGAGTATTTTTCGCTGTAAGAAGGTTATTTCCATCATGTTATATGATAATTTTATACTTGCTTTTGTTTTGACTGCTCTGTTTTCAAATATTAGCACTTCAGTGTGTGCTTAGAAGAGCTCAGCTGAATTTTCAGAGTGCAATATTTCAAATGTTCCTAAGCTCAAAATTAATACTATACTTTCATATTTAGTGTCCTATATACTTAGAAATGTTTTACAGTCCTGTGATTTTGTTCCTTGTTGTGGTTTTTTGTTTGTTTGTTTGTTTGTTTGTTTGTTTTAATCCTTGTTTAATTGAAAGAAGAAAAGAAGCTTGCAGGAATTCAACTTTGACAATCTGGAGCCTTTCCCCTCGTTTTTTTATAAGGACAAAATTAATTCCCAAACCATTCAGATCCTTAACAGGATCTGGTAACTGATAGGGAAAGCAAATTTCAAAACAAGTCATTGATTTATTGAAGGAAACATTTATCAATAATATTATTACCCCTCTGACTCATGCTAAGACTCATTTGACTCATTTGACATAGTATACAATGATCAGTAGGATGAGAATTGAAAACCTTCAAGATTTGGAGTTTGGAAGGCAAACACAGGACCGTTTTCAGGAGGCTTTACCAGGGTGGCTAAGAGCAGTTAGGGATGCAGACCAGACTGCTATCTCCCTTTCACAGCCCCACACCCCTCTGAGATTATGCTTTGCCACTGGGCTGCTGCTTAAATTTGCTATGCATTAGTCCCTAGTGATAGCATCAAGGTCGGATGCTCTACTCGAATCAACAGCTGAATTACCCGTATCTTCTGACACCATCAAGAGCAAATTGCTAGCTAATCACTCAGGAAAGGAGTCAACAACAAATAGTTCTGTGACCAGTGAGGCTAATAAAGACCAGTTTTCAGTGGATCTCTTTTCCCTTTAGACCCTCAGATGCTCATATGCTAAAGCGTGATCTTAGTTTTTCCTGCATGAGGCCACTAACAGGCCGTCTCTGTTTTGCTTTTTTAGCAATACTTGCCAAAGTAGAGACTCTCTTCAGAGCATCCAGTTTATTTGCAGCTGGTCAATGGGCTCAAATGTTTTGTGCTAGAGAAGTGGGGTAGGCTTGGTGTGGTCACAGGAGCTGTAAATGAGGGCTTTGCAAGGGTCTCCTCCGAACCGCCTTACTGTGTGCGTCTCCTGAGCAGCCAAAAAGCTGAAAGGTGGCAATGTGTCTGAGAGCATCTATTCCCCTCACAAATATGTGAGGCATTCAGGGCCAGGCATGGACCCTTCCTATGAAATAATTCCTCTCCACTGTCTTGCACCATGCTCTGCACCACGTGTAAGGTGCAGAACCTCTCTGGCTAAACAGCTGTTGTTAAGAAAAGTAACTGGTTCAGAATTTATTTAGTCTTAGGGTAAAGTTATGAACAAGGGAAACTGAAAAAAGCCTAGGTCATGGCTTTGAGTCTTAAACCCATCAATACTCATGAGAATGTATAACTTGGAAGTAGTCCACTATATTTATGTATTTAGCTATAGGCTTTTTGTGTCGTTATTATATACACACAGGGGGAAAAAAAAAAGGAGCCTAGATTTAAGAAAAGATGTAGTCTCTTTTAAATGCTTTTGGGTGCCAGCAAGCAACAACGAATTTTTCTAGGTTAATAATAAGCTAGTTAAGATACAAAAAAAAAAAAAAAAAAAAAAAAAAAAAAAAAAAAAAAAAAAAAAAAAAAAGTTATTTTTGAAAGCTCTGGGTAATAAGGACATAATGGTTTCATTATCTAAAGTTCAGTCACAACAAGGACAAAGAAATCCCTCTTATGTATGCTGAAGAGCTTTTCAGTTTTGAAAAAAAATCAATACTATATTCACACTAATGTTGGCTTGCATAAAATATTGACTGTAGTCACACTGGTGGTTTTACATAAAGATTTAAAAGCAATTTTGGTCGTCTGAAAGATTCTAATTGTTTTTTCCTTTTCCTGAAAGAGTAATGAAAGGACAACTAAAAAGCAGAACTATATAGTTATTTTATAACTGGCACTAACAAATTTCACCAATTACAGAGTCCATTCTGTAAGCAATGAATGTGTGGCTCCCAATTAATCTAGTGTACCTCCAGGCAAGGTCTAAATCAGCTGGATACAGCTAAAGCAATTTGCACACAGCAAAAAGCAAATTGGAAAATAAGTGTTCCACACTACTGCCTATCTTTTCAAGCCAAATACACAATCAGTATTCTGGCAGCAGCACTCTGTCATGTTATTTGCAACTATCAATTTTAATTATAACAATTATTGATTAGTTGGGAAAGTGAATAATCTAATGTTCAAATGAGGTTGGCTCGGCTGCTGGGGATCATTTTTTGCTTTCATGCACTTGTACATTCAGTGTTAGGAAACACCATGCAAAGAATATACATGCAAAGAATATACATGCAAAGAATACACCTGCACCACTGTGATGGGCTCAGATAACTGCACCATTGAAGGTGCAGGTGTGATTTCTTTTTTTTTTCCAATTTGTTTACAACAGGCATCCAGCTTTAGGATTCACCATTCTGCTGTATAGAAAGGGTAATGTGAACTGCGTTAGGGTGTGAGACAAGTTAGTGAGGAACATAGGCAAATACTTTCAAACTTGGGCACCTAAAGCCAAACTCCAATTTTCTTACTTAACCACTCAGAGTTCTTCTGTTGCCCATTGGCACAGGCTATTTTTCTAACCTATTTACTTCTAGACTCAAGCTGTTCCTTTGTAGAACAATGCTTCTCTTGGAACAGAGAAAAAAGAAATATCCAGCTCTAGCTGAACTAACAAGAACATTATGTGTTTCAGCTAAATAAATAGCTGGAGGAAGAGGGCATCCTGACTTGAGCAGTTACAGTCACAAAGGCTGAGCATGAGTTCTCTGAATCCAAGTTCCTGGTACAGGTTCATCTCCACTGCTAATCAAATGCCCTGTGTAGTGTTTCTGAAGACATTCTGTTTCCATCTGAAGTGACCCAGTAAACACTCCACTAATAATTACTGTGCTCCAGAGAAGCCTTTCAAGTGCACTGCAGCCTGCCTGTGCAGGGCTAGGGAGAGCAGGGAGTTTTCCATCATCACACGTGCTCTGCTTGCCTCGTGCTGAGGTGTCTGCTGGGCTGGGGACATGTCCTGGCACAGAGCTGGCCACAGCCACTCCACCTGCCTGGCTGCTGCTCACACAAGCAAGATTTTTGTGTTTCAAAAAGGTAACCAGGGTAGCTGGTGGACACAATATCCCAAAGCTCCGGGCCACCACTGAGGTCAGATGAGAGGGATCAGATCCAGGACCACAACACTGCCCATTTACCTGCTTTTGAATTTAAAGCAGTAAATGTTTTTTGTGCAGCTTTGCAAATAATGGTCAGTGGATAACTGGCATAGTAGGTGGTGCATTGCACTGTTGCTGGGAAGCTGTGGGTGGATGTGAAACTGGGAAGGTCAGCTGCTGCAATTAGTTATCAAGAGACAATAATTTCAAAGACCTGATCAAGGATTTAGCTATGCAACACCCACTGTCTTGGCAAAGTCTAGTACAGCTGATCATCTGCTTTGAAAATGCAAGGAAATGTGTCCTTGAGTTGGAAAGGAAGATATCTCTGTTTATTTGCCAGCCAAAAAAATGTGCTTACAGTGCCTTATACTGAAATAGAAAACAAGAAAGGAAAAAAAAAAAAAAAAAAAAGCAAAGGCATGGAAATGAATCCTGAGTGTGCCAAACATGGGAATGTCAGTGTCTGATAAACAAGTGCTCTCTGAGAAGTAAAAAAAAAAAATTTAAAAAATTTAAAAAAAAAAGTTAGATGCTTGGATAAATATTCATACATGCAAGATCATCTGGTGATCAAGTACAGCTTTGGCACACATGCACACACAGTGAGTGTAATACTGTTCTCTGACATGCTTCTTGATCAATCTTTTGTCTTTCTGAACTCTTTTGTTTGGAGTTTAATTTATTTTATCATGCCCACCAAAGCTTCCAATCTGCTCAGCTTAGTGCTCCACAAATACACTTGCAGGGAGAGGCCTGTCCCCAATATTTTCATTCTTCTTTTCTTTCTATTTTGTTTTGTTGAGGAAAAAAAAGCCCCACATATGGAA
Source organism: Muscicapa striata striata (assembly GCA_030060385.1). Classification (NCBI taxonomy): domain Eukaryota; kingdom Metazoa; phylum Chordata; class Aves; order Passeriformes; family Muscicapidae; genus Muscicapa; species Muscicapa striata. The sequence continues at coordinate 1,954,244 of JAREIS010000076.1, read as the reverse complement.
ATTTCCTGTCTCATAGTATTTACCACTGCAAGTATTCTTGTAATAGAGAATCATGAAAAGTTATATACCACAGTCCTTTAACCTGTAGTAAAACAGTGTGATTTGTATTTTGTTAAACCATAAATTGAAAATGTCACGCCTTCTCTATTATTTAAAACATGGTATTCGTATTAAAATTGACATGCCTGTCCATAACTTTGGGATCAGGTATGTACCTCAAGGGATCCCGCTCCATCTGCAATAAGTGCTTTTCACTTCAGATTAATATATTTTCATTTTCCCTGTCACACTATGCAGATGGAGCAGGCCTCATACCACACAGGGTCAAGCAGAAGCTAAATTAGACAGGGTTATTTTTAAGTTCTGGAGGGCGCAGAGTCAGCACACTGGAGAGATTTAAGCACCTAAAGATGTAGATAGGTGTCTCATGTATTTTCAGAAGTGCTATCACTCTGCAGTCAAGGGGAGCTAGGCATCTGGCAACCATCTTGAAAAACACGTTTTGAGATTCCTGCAAAGACCTTGCATCCTTTTGGAAATCCAGCTTTCCTTGCCATAGGGAGGTTCAGGTCATGTACTTGAGGCCACCAGTGGTTCCATGTGCCCAGTGTCATCATCTCAGGTCTGCTGAGGTTTATCCCCATGGCCAGGGCTCCTGCAGAAGCCCGTCGAGCTGCTGGAGCTGTTCAGGAGCTCACGGGTGCATTGGCCATCCCAGGAGCCCAGGGCACTGCATGGAGAAACAGGGAAGCCAGCAGCCATGGGCAAGTCAGCTGCACTCAGGCATGGTTTGGGATCCCTGATGGATCTCTTGAGTGGCCAAAGGAAGGTCGGAGAACATAAACACAACCGCTTTCCAGCTAGCCCAGTCATCAGAAGAGACCACCATTAAATGCCTGGAGAACAGCAAGAGTAGGGAATGTTTCAGTGCTAATGCTCCTCTGTCTTCTGACAATTTTCAGTCAGGGGGTTTCTAGAGTAGTTTCTCTGTGAGATAATTAACAAACATTTTTTTTCTTTTTTTACTGCCGAAGAGCTTTTTCAATCTGCTCTTGAATTCAGTATGACCTTTTTGTATCCACGGTGTTCCTCCTTTGCCAAGAATTTCGCCACATACATTGCCAATAACACAAAGACCCTCTCTGTGTCCTGGATATAGCCCTCCTTACCTTTTTTTTCATGACCAAGGATTCCTGTAGTGGAATGTCCTGGTTTGAAGGACAGGTGTCTGCCAATAAAGGCAGAAGATCCTCTTTGAAATAGAGAATTTAATTCCTCTCCCTCCCAAGTATTATAATTGTTTGAATCAGAAACTCTAAGGCAGAGATAAGAGGGGGTAGGAGTAGCAGCTCTTTACTAATATATCTAACCGTGCAAACAGAAACAACAGCGGCTATGAAAATTAACAGCAAGACAGAACAAATAACTCGGTTCCAGTCCTTTCTTCAGCCGCAGGCACACTCTGCCTGTGTCTGTTCCCAGTGGTGACAAACGTGGCAGAGCCCGCACAGCTGCGGAGAGCAGACGGGAGGGGGGAGGCGGCGGCGGCCGCGCTGTGTCTCAGGTGGGAGCAGGGTGCAGGGGCAGCTCCCCGCTCACGGTGTGAGTCCTGGTGGTCAGCGGTGTCCTCAGAGGCTGGAGCGGGGCAGGTGCAGGGCAGTCCGACCGCAGAGAATCTCGCTCCCTGCATTCTGGTTGCGTGGGCTGCAGACGGGGCGTCCTCCTCCTCCGAGCTCCCTGGATGAGTGAGCAGCGCCCCTCCCAGAAGCCAGTCCCCATCTACCCCTTTGTCTAGAGTCCTCAAAAGATCCTGGGCATAACTGACAGCCTCCCTTAGCATGATAATGGGAAATAGTTCTTTAAACTGGGACAGTAAGAGAACAAAACCCAACCCCCAACACATATCTATAACCCTAGCAGGGAATAAAGCAGCAAGGTGAGTCTTTTTAGTCTGCTGGTTATACAGATTCATCTTTCAGTTGCTCCACAGAGCATACAGAAGTACATTTCCTAGAGTCCAAGTGTAGTATGGGGTAGGTAAAGACAAATTAGCTGAAATCCTTCTGGAGGATAGTAAAAATCCCTCTCCAGAGCAGCTGCTTTCATAAAATTTCTGCTATTTTTATAGGAAATACAATTGGCAACTCACAAGACAATGACTACAGCAAATCCAACTTTGATTGTCTGCTTAGATTGGAATCCAGGTCTGAAGCTTAAAATAGTCAGAGACAATAATTTTTTTCCAGCTGTGTTTCCTCACATCTGCAGTTCTGAAATTTATTGCGAATCTTTACCATTTCCAGAAAAGTGTATTTAGAGAGTGTCAAAAGAGGAACAATGCTGGAGATTACACACCAAGCTCCAGTTCCAGGTTTGTTTGGCAGTCGGATGCACAACAGCAACTTGGTTCTTGCTCCAGACAAGAAGGTCTGCCTAAATGTGTATTGATAGCTATGGCAGGAAAAATGAGAGAGTGCTCATGTGTTTGGCATACAGTTTGGTGACCTTGACACCTTTAGGTGCTATCATCCTGTTCTGGCTTCTTCTCAAATTAATTTTAGCCTTGATAGAAGTTTTGTGAGGCTCCTGGGTACACAAATCTCCTTTAAGAGAATATTAGTATTAGATGCATGTGTGTGTGCCTAAAGGGACCAACTAGAATCTGATCCACTAAATATTTCCAGTGTTGAATATGGCATTGTTTCCAAACTGCTTACACTTCACATTTTTCTTTGTTCATATTTATTTCAGAGATGATAAGATGAATCTGGTGTAATGGTTCTTCATCTTGGTTTTCAGAGATAACAGTGCTAAAAACGCAAAACAATATCAGGCTAATCTGGACAATGTGAAAAACAAATAATCAAGAAAAGAGCAGCCAAGGCTGACCTTGACACCATTACTGGTGAATGTGTCTCATTCTGAATGATGCACCTATCCAACCCAAGATTTTAAGTGTCTTACAAGTGGGTTTGTAATATGACAGAGTACTGGTAAGTTTCTTTGAAAAAGAGGAGAAAATGGGCTCTGATGCAAACTTGAATGAACAAAAGACTCATTAAAAAGCTTGTAATCAGACCAAATTTCACAGTCCAGTGTATTTTGTCCTCTGCTTTTTCTTATTTTTAATAATATATGTATGGATACATATTATATGTAAGTCTACTTTTAAAACTTTATATGCACAGATATTTAAGTATATATACATGCACATAAATATATGAAACTACAACTGATTTTCAGACATTTAAATACATATTGTATTTTCAAAGGCATAAGTGAAATAATTCACTAAGCTTTGAAGGCTGTTTCTGAAATAAGCCGTTTAATTTTGAATTAAACAGAGAAAGAATATGGATGCAGGAGCTGCGAGCTGCTGTTGCCCACCAGCCCAGAATCCATCCCAGCCCTGGCTGACATCTGTGGCAGGTTTCCCTTCATGGAAACTGCAGTGGCAGGAGCAGTGGATGCCACCACTCTCCTCACTGCAGTGAGGGTGACACTCTGCCTGCACCCTCCTGGGCACATAGTGATCCTCTGGGAAGGGATCAGACAGCATGTGCTTTGTGGGCAGCTGTGAAGCAAGTCTTTATTTGGTTGGAGGACATTTTTTAGGTTTTATGTTAGGTTCTCATCATTCACCAGAATTTCTAATTTTTCTAGAGGACTTTAATGTGTGTAAGATAACATGCTGCCTTTCACCACTTGGTTAGCCAATACTGCAGGGAGATCCTGCTGCTTTCCTCTCCCAAAAGCATCACTCAGTCTGGGAGACCAGTGCCAGTCGAGGACAGGCTTTGGGACAGCAGGAATGGCATTTTCTTTGCATGCACAGCAGCCTCCTTTGGGGTACTTTATGTCCTACCTCCCAGGCATCTGCTCATCATTTCCTTGTTTGGATAATGCAGTGAACATTTTAAGGTAGAAGCTGCCACAACCAGAGAGGTTCAAAGGGATGATGAAAATGTTATCGTGGGCGAGTTTATTTTCTTACACTGATTCTTTCTTTCTGCTACTTCAGCTCCACTCCACTCTTAGCAGGTAAATCCTACAGATTTATATTCACTGTGCCAGAGATGCTGACCTCCCCGATAAATTCAAATTCATAACTGTCAAAGGTATAGAAGCAACTTGGCCCAGTGGATAGAATGGAGAGTAAAAAATATTCGATTCCCATAGAAATTAATGGAATTTGTTTTCACTTAAAGCAGGGCTGACTGTGGTTCAATGACACTGAATTTCACAGATTTGCATTGATTTGCTAATGAGAAATTTACACCACCGTTTTCTTGCCTTTAAATTTGACCCTTTCACTTCAGCTTGAATTGATGATTACTGTGGGAACAGAAGGAACTGGATTCACTTCTCTGGGGTGAACATAATTCAGTGAGCAAACTATAAAAGGGTCTGACGGGAAAGTAATCCAAGGATTAAAAAAAAGTCACCAAAGAAATAGCAGAAGAAAGAGTGTCTGTCTGGTGAATGATCCCTGTGACTAGTACGTGATCCCGGCACCCCTGAATGTTGGGGTGCTGCCCCTTGTCCAAAGTGAGTGCTGTGGAGGAGGGCTGGCACACAAACGTGATTCTAATGAACTCCTGAAAGGTGCCCCGAAATCCAGCCTGCTTCCCCTCGGTGCTGCGGGCTGCCGTGGGCCTGTCAGCAGCGATGTTGGTGGGAGAGGGGCGGTGGGTTCCAGCTGCAGGAGCCTCCCAGAGGGGCTGCAGGGTGGGCTGAGCCCCAGTCCCAGCCCAGAGCGGCTGCAGGGTGGGCTGAGCCCCAGTCCCAGCCCAGAGGGGCTGCAGGGGTGCCGGTCCCAGCCCAGAGGGGCTGCAGGGTGACCCCAGTCCCAGCCCAGAGCCAGGCTTCGGCTGAAAGGAAGAAAGCCCACATTAGCATGTAAGCAAAGGAAGTCAAAATGATCTCATCCAGGGAGCTTTCTCCCATCCATGTCAGGGGAGTTGGTCCTCACAGAATAGCCTGTCTTTCTCTGGGCCACACAGGGCTGTCTGCCCAGTTTTTCCTCATTCTTAACCTTTGCCTCTCCATAGTGCTGCGGTGCAAGACAATGCCAGGATGCTGCATTCTTCCCTTATATCTTAGCTACAATGCTGAGGGGGTGGCAGGGTTAGAGATGTTTGCACACCCAGGGACAGCTTGAATTCAGGGAGTTGTTCTGGCATTGCTTTTCTGAGCTGCAAGGAGTCACCAGCTCGAGTACAAGCATCTCTGCCTCAGCTTCACTGTAAGCTATCGAATTTCAACTGATGGTAAAAAATAGCTTCTAAATAATAAAAGTCCCCAAAGCAAACCTTTCATCTAATACTACTAATTGCCTTTGAATTAGTTCTTCTCTATAATGCTACGTTAGCACAGCGGCACATTAATTATTAAGCAATATTTAAATCATTCTGAACTAAGTAATGCATTCATTTACCACCTCTATTAGATAGGAAATATTCTTTGTAGTATGTTGCATATTCAGTGTCTTTATTATTTAAAATAACATTTTTTGTTTGTCTTTCTGTTGCTGCTTGAGATGGTTATGGTGCGGCGGTGAAGGGATACAGCAACATGGCAACTCTTTTACTTGATGCAAGAAAGAGTGCAGTTTATTGAAGAAAGCTGTGGCTTTTTATAATACAGTTTGTGCAAAGCAAAATACAGATAGTTCATTGGAGAGACTGAGAGACAGCTCTCCTCTCTCGTTCTCCCATAGATCCAGCAGGTGTGTTATCTATGTTATGATTCTTTCTCTTATGTTTACAGTACAGACAGAGGCCCTAGCATGGGAAAGGTTTCAGCTAGGCTTGAGAGAGTTTCACAGCCTGAGAAAGGAACTCAGACCCTGTGAGAAAAGACCTAGGCCTTTACAATTTTCAGCCTGTGGCTTCACTGAAGCCCACATCTTTCCACCTTACATAGTTGTGAATTTTTGTGAAGGCAGTGCTGCAATTGAACTGCAGGTTCAGAAAAAAAAACGTATTTCTCATATTTTTAATCTAGTAACTAATATTTTAAAAAAGATATGCCTCTTAGCAAAGGTTTTTTTTTTTTTTTTTTTTTTTTTTTTTTTTTTGTTGGACAGCTTAGCGAATTGCTTTTTAAAAGAGTCTACCTGGATTTAATTAATTATATATGACACTAATAAATTAAGTATTCATAAACCATATCGATTGTGCCAACATAGGCCTTGAATCCATCTCACTGTTGAATAACTAATATTTACATTCCTCTGGAAAAGAATGTAGCCTTGCTGTGACTTTGCAGAGCTAAGTGTACAGTGTAAAAGGTGAAATAACCTTGCCTAAAAGTAAAGGCAAGAATATACCACATATATAGAAATATATTAGCCACCACTTAATTCCTTTATTACTATATTATTCTACCAAATCTATTTATTCTTTCAGCATATATTCAAAATATGGCTTCTGTTATCTTGTAAGACCTCTTTTGTCTTCTCCTGTAGAAAACGTGCCCAGGTCTCTGTTCCACTGAATTTATGAAAGAAATGCTCTCCCCCTGGGTCTTTAAGGTGATCAGACAAGAGATTCAGCTCCTGAAACAGAGACATCTGAAGGTGTAAGCCACTAGCCCTGGATAAAGTGTCCTAGGAAGCCAAACCCCCTGAGAGCTGTGAGTGTGTTCTCATGGAGGGCAGGCTAGTGGAAGTGTGACCTCACAGGCATGCACCTGCAGGGCTTTGCAGTGGGCAACAGAGTGGAGCTGATGGGAAAAGGGGAGAGGCACAACCACTGGTTCTTGTCCTGAAACATGGGCTGAAGACATTCTTCACAGTTTTTTCCTGAAGGATTTTTCAGACAAAGACAAGATTTTTCTTTTCTTTTTGCTCTACTGCTCTCCAGTTGCTCCTCTAGCTCACCTACAGAATCCTGTAAGACCCAAATTAATATCTGAAGAGTTTCCTAGGTGTTACAGAACCATCTACTTTTGCTGTGCCCATTTGCATGACCTGCCAAGTGCTGCACACAAACTTTTGAGACCCTTTCTTTGTGTCCTTCCACTACATGGGGTGTTAAAATGAGAACACTCACAGGAAATCACAGTTAGATCAAATCAGGAGCAGATTTAGGATGTTACAGGCTTTGCTACTGTCCCTGAGAAAATTATGGGACAGATCCTCCTACAAGCTCTTTTATCCAGGCACCTGGAGGGCAAAAACGTGACCAGGAAAACCAATACAGATTTACCAATGATAAATGGTGGCTGACTTTCTTGTCACCATGTTTGGTGAAACAACTTGCTCAGTGGTGAGCAGAGAGCTGAGGATATCACTTACCTTGATTTTAGCAGGATGCTTGATGCAATTGTGCCATTGTGTCCTGGCTGGTAACCCATTATGTTAAGGGCCATGCACAGTATGAAAAACAGCCTGACTGACTGGTGGTAGTCAGTGGCTCAAATTGTCTGCCACTCATAAACAGAGCTCCTCAGGGGGAATGCTGGGACCAGCAGTGCTCAGCATCCTAATAATTGGCCCAGATGGCAGCACTGAGTACACCTGCTGCTCTGTGTGTGACACAACAGGAAGAGTGTACATACTCAGGAAGGAACATCCACTCTACAGAGAGATGAGATTGAGTTCTAGGGAGATGTGTGAGCTCAACAAAGGAAAATGTGAATTCCTGCTCCTGGGATGCAGTAGTCCAAAGCAAAAGCACAGGCTGACATCTGTCTGGATGGGCCCTTTGCTTCCTGGTGGGCAACAGAGGTGAGCATGGGCTAGGGGTACGCTTCAGCAGCAAGACAAGGTAGTCCTGGGCCAGATTAGGACGAATTTTATGCTTGCTGTCACACCAGTTTGAAATATGCATAGCCAGACTCATATACCATAGTCTGACAGGACACTATTTCTTAATTCTCAATTTTCCCCTTTTTAATCACTTGTTCCATTCTGATGCTTCTGATGCTTATATTCCAGTTCTGGACTCTTGCAGGACTATACTGTCTTCCTCTGGATTCCTTACTTCATGCTTCTTGCATCTAGTTCTATGAAAAGCTCATTTTTTTTCACTGAGATGGTATTTTCCCACATATACTTCTGACATTTAAATCTTCAGGACAATATTCCCTTTGTGAGAAAATCCTTTAACTTCATAACCTCGGCCTTCACTAATATTTGCATTCATGTTGGAACTATTCCCTTTCCCCCAAGCCGTACATTTCCCCAGGTGACTAATAACTGCAGAATGTTCAAGTGTTTGATGGATTACAAAATTGTTTAGTTGACCCTGTTGTAGGGCAGGATTGCAAGGAATATATGGAAGGATATCTGAATCTTGTGTCTCTAGTTTGTGGTCCTTCTACGAATTTATTAATTTTATCAGAACTAGTAGAAGGCATCATGATATTGCATAAACATAAAAGTCTTCAGCAGAGCTTTCCAACACTAAGTGTGAGACTCTACAGAGCCGTGATGGATGATCTTAACACAGTAGACAGAAAAAATCATCTTAAACAGCACTTATAATTGTGAAGCATGAAATCTTCACAGTATTGAGATAGTAGCATCTAAAGAGGGTCCAAAGATGGATATGTCTTTGTAAGCATAGAGGATTACGGTATTATTTTAGAAATGCCTAAAATCTGTCTTTAAATAAATTCTAAGTTCAATGATTTTCTAAGTATGCTTACACTCTTCAGCAACAGAAGGATTTCTGCATAAGTACAGCTGGAAATCTTTGCAAAGCTTTAAGTCTATGCTTTCAGATGGGGAGTATGGACAACCAGCTGTTCTGCATTTGGCATTTTCAGAGCCACTATAGCAAACTGCAGTTTGGGTTTAATGAGATTGGTGTGAGGGGAGCTAACCTCTGGAGACCATCAGAATCTGGGCCACAGGCCCTAGCCAGGTTTTACTTCTTTTGTTTTGTTGTTTTCCCACCCTCAATTAGTCAGTTCAGGGCTAGTTTTTCACTTTTGCCTCATGACTATGACTAATACTCTCTATGGGTATAATTTCTAGGTGAATTTTCAGTCTTTCATTTCCAGGGGATTTTAAGAATTTGTGCATGCTGGGACTTTGGTTCACACCTTCTATTTATTTCCATATTTGAACTGCCTATGACCCTCAGCTGCTACTATTTTCTGAAAGGTAACTTGGAAGTTTGGACTACCCAGCAATGAGCAAAAACAGAAGCTGTGTCACTGGAACACTCAAGAGTTACTATTTTGTTTAAAATGAAGTATTAGTCTGAGGACATCACCTTTTGGGTAGGAGAAGTATTTTTCAGGCATGTGACACGCTATTTCCAGTGCCTGTACATGACACATGAAGTAATGTCTATACATCACTGTGCAACAAAACACGATGTTTTGTCTGTATCTCATTTCAGGCTGTGTTTCAGATCCACTGTCCATGACACTTTCCTTCTGGATTGTTTTATCCAGCTTGTGCTGCAAAACCAGATGACTAATTATTTTTAGCCTGAATGTAAGAAGTGGAGGAAGATGTTTTGCTTGCTGTCTTTGCCAAGAGCAGTTACACTGCCTAATGAAAGCCAGTTGTCTCAGTCTTTCTCTGAAAATTGGGTATGAACTTTTTGACCAGGGTAACAAAGTGGTGAGTAACCTGACAGGTGAGCAAAAGTCTAGCAGGAGATGTTTACCTTCTCCAGACCTACCTGCTCTTTGTCCCTACTTCACTGATGATCTTGGAAAACAGGAGAGTAACAAAGAAGAAGAAAAGAGTATAGCGGCCTGAATTAGATATTGAGCCTGCAGAGTCACTGTGGTAGGGATAAACCCTGTGTGGGAGAAAAACACAGGTATTTTTTTTTTGTGATGTGGTTCATTTTTCATCCAAGAATAAAGTGTTTTAAAAATTCCTTCTTTCTTCTTTTCTTTAACAATGGTTTCTAAGGAGAAACACTTTTGACAAGAGTGCTGTGAAAAGAGGAGCTCTTGGACAATTGTATGAATTACCCAGGAAAGTTTGTGATGGAGGGCTTGCTTCTTCCCTGACTTGTCCAAGAGGCTGTTCCCAAGCCAGAAGGAGGCTCCCAACAAAGCACAAGCACCTGGACTACAAGCGAGTGGCTCACTAGTAGAAAATATTCGGGATCATTTGTGGGGAAATCACCAGATTCAGCCCCTGGGTAGACTGTCAAGCATGTGGTAAGACTCAGCCTGTGCTGTAGTGTAAATAAAGCAAGAGGTGAAAGGCCAAGATGGGAGAATAGCATTTCTGTCAATGCAAATGTATCCTCTGAAGCAGTACAGGAAGAGGGACCCCATCAGGAATGAGAGGGTGGGAGACACCATATGTTGGGTAGGAAAAATGTAAGATTAGGATGTAGGGAAATCCCCTGATGAGAAAGAGATAAAGGAAGGGATTCAATGGCAAGAAAAAAGAGACTTTTGGGATAAAGGATAAAAAAAACTAACATGGTAGGAAAAAAAAAAAAAAAAAAAAAAAAAAGAATGCAATGAAAAGAACCAGACAAAAGAAAATATGAAAGATCACAGGAAAAGGAGAGGAAGTGTGTGAGTCAGTAAAGGATGATAGGCATGAAAGCATTAAAGAATGAATGGAAAAGAAAAACTCCTTTCAGAGAGAAAAAGAACAAATAGTTACTGAAGAGAGACAAGAGAACAACATGCAGAACAATAAAAATCTAAGATAAATAATGCAAATGTGAATGAAATTAATCATTAATAAAAGTGAAAAGGAGGGGGAAAGACTGAAGACAATGAGTCAATATTTGGGAAAAAGATGAGTTAATATTCGGGAAAAAATAGATGATAAATTTTAATTGTATTTATATGCTTGTGTCTAACAATCTTTCCGTAAGAAGTGTGTCTTCAGAGATTTTGGTATTAAAATCACTGGACATCTACAGAATAACGTGCTGAATTTATGACCTTTTGTCATTATAATGCTCATGGAATTGCTTTTACAAGTGCTACATTAATATAATCTGAGTAATAGAGGGAATATGTAGGAAAGGTTACCCTATAGGAAAAGTGCCCCTCCCTCCAGATTAATTATTCTCACTGTTTTCAGAGTAGAATTGAATTTAATTTGGCCTCTTTTAATTAAGGGTCCAAAAAGAAGAGCTCATCTTCTTTTGAGTCACTCCTTTTTTTCTTAGAAGCCCACTGTTTACAGTTCATCTGAAATCTGAGGGTCACATGCCCTGCTCTTTTGCACACAGCAAAATCAGCAGCTTAAGTTTAAGATGTTTTGCTTCTTTTCTGAGCCTCTTGCTAGTGTACTTAGCAGAGAATGATTAAAACCTGTGCTCTGTTAGAACTGTTGCCGTGTTTAAACAAGGAAGTCTGTGTTTGTTTAAGAGAATGGGGAAATGGTTATCTTGACAGATTAGACTGAAAAAACAGGACAGCCACAGTCTAGCACAGATGTCCAAATTTGCCACTTGGCTGGTTTTTTGAGGTCCTCTAAACAAAACTTGCTTGTGTGTTTGTGCTTTTGCTCTGTTTGACACCTGACTGAGGAATGTGATTAAGCACTACTGCCAGGGATTACATGTGTCTCTTGAGCAAGTGTTCACAGGGCTGAAGTTTCCTCATGTCTGTCTAACTGTGTCATAGCCTGCTATGGGAATACAAGAGAAACTCTCAAAATGGATTAAAGTCCTTGAAGAAAAGGTTGGATTGTAATGAAACCACTGGTTTGGACAGAAATTCAGTGAGCATTTTTTTGAGCTGAATTTTCTACCATCTCCATTCACTTAGTGACAGAACACATGGAAGTGAGAAATATATAATTTGTCTGTGAAATAGTGAAACCATTTACAAGACACATTGCAGCCTCCCAGACATAAGGCACATTTTGGTGGAGAGAAATGCTACATCCTTAATCAGTGTGAGATGATAATTTTCTAATACATTTTTTCTAATAATTTTTCTAATACATTACTTCCATGATAAAAAAGCACTTCCAAAACCACTGCTATTCAATTCCTTTTAAACATGCTTATCTGTAAATGAAGTTTTGCTTGGTTTGATTAATGTTAAGTTGAGAAACAATAACATAGATAGATAGATACATAAAGGCCATTTGCCCACCAGAGGAGCTCATTGCACTGATCAGGCTCTTGTGTGCGTTAGGGTTTGTGTTTTCACAGAGCCACATGAGAAATGCTTTGATTGGTGTGCATGTTCTGTGTATCACATACATTCTGGTCACATACACAAATTTGGGATACACTGTAGGTCCCCAGAAATATGTCATAACTCTGGCCCAGACCCCAAAAAAGCCCAGCAGTGCATGGTACCTGTCAGTGGGGATGTATAAATAGCATCATAGCAATTGCTATTGATTCCAACCTTCAGAAGCACTCTGAGGAATTCCATCTTTATATGTCTGTGTGATTACAGCAGTTTTTTGGAACTATTAAGAGTGAATATCTTGTTAGAATAAGAAAACTATTTTTTGAGAAATATGTTGATGAGTTGTTCGGACTCCGATTAGCACAATGATGTTGGACAGACATTTTATAAAGCACCTGTGGCAGAGCTATTAATGCAAATCTTCTGTCTTTTTTCCAGGCTATCCTATATCTAGATTCAAGTTGTGTTTTACCAAGATTAAAGATATGCACCTAACATAAGCATGAGGCACTTAATAAACACATAATACATGATGAATGTGAAATGCACGATAAATATGAAAACTCAACTTCTTTGGGATTCAAATTTCCCTGTAAGGACCCTGTAAGCAATTTAATTTTATGACCTGTAGAGTTGTTCCAGGGCTTTGATGAAAGATTTTGATACTTGCTTTGATAAAAGTTTAACTTGCTTCAGCATTTGCTGAAGTATCATGACTCTATTTAAAGCAGTAATGAAATTGAAGCCACAGTCTAATTCCACCTTGAAACTCATCAGGTGTTTTAACTTTTTGCTGAGGAGCTGTGAGAATCTTCTGCCTGACATCAGAAGAAATGTGAGAAGGCCAAGGACCTTAAGGGAGAATGTGTTTATGCCCAGACACTGTTATTTAGTTGCTGATAGACTTTTATCTGTTTCTTTTATCACCAGTTCCTATTTTTGTTTTCTTTCCAAATCTTGAGCTTGAATGTTATGATGGTTTTGGAGGTATGTGCCAAGTATGCTGTGAGAGCAGAGATGAGTAAACTGCTTGTGGTAGAAATTTTGGTTTGAAACCTCTAACTTGCCACAAGGTGCTTAAAAAGTCTCGGAATTTTTATTTTGTGCTTGTACAAGTGTGAAAACGGGGATTCTTCACCAAAGCAAAATGGGAAACTCTACTACTTGGATTTCTTTTTTGTGCCACGATGCAGAAATAACTCTACCACTTTTGCGTGGTGAAGAAAATGGGAATCCAGGTTAGTTCAGCTTGTTAGATGAGGCTAGGAGGTGAGGTCATATTTAAATTCACAGAATAATGCTACAACAAATACTAAAACACACTCTATGTAATTACTTGGAATAAGTGTTGCCTGGAATAAAAACTTTCCAAATAGTATTAAGACTGGTAACTTAAAAAATAACTCTTTAATGAAAGCTTTCAGGGGTACAAATGTGGCTCTGTGCACACATGATAAAATATTTCTACTATTTTTATAAGGTTAATTAATTAGTATATATAGCAGGTACATCCAATAAGAGATCAGTTTCCCCAATAAACCATCCTTGGACCAGGCCCTTGGAATTGGTCCAGGGGCTTTTCTTAGTACATCTCTTAAGTTCTGTTGTAAAATAAGATGTTCTTGTCAGAAATTCTCTCCTTAAGAATAAGACTAAACAGAATTTCAAAAATGTGTTAGTGTTAGCTTATTGTAAGAAAGGGCTAGAAATAATACAACTATGTATTAAAAATCTACAAAAGTACAAATATATGAAAAAAATCTTTAGGCGTCACCAGGAGTAGTGTAATTGCCAACAAAAAAAGAATAAATAATTATAAAATAACCACATCTTCTTTTCTGATAGGACACTGGGAGAATAACACCAGATGCTACCTATCTTGACTGTAGTGAAGAGTCAAACTATGTCAATATATAGTTTGGCTGTGTATTACACAACAATACCAAACATGAGTGGGAGAATTGCAGTGTTGTTAAGCTGTTGTGAAGTAGGAACAAACGTGACTGGTAGACTATGTTTGGAGAGCAACTATCAACACTTATTGGTCAAACTAGTGTCCAGACTGAGAAGAGACTGCTCTGAGCAGAGCAGCTCCCATTCAGCTGCTCTGAGACCACTCTGCAATATATTAATCAACAACTTACATGTTGAAATAGAGTACAGACTCTTAAAATACATACAGTTCCTCCCAAACTGGAATGGGATAGGAGTGGGCTGCAGAATAATCTTCACAAACTGGAAAAATACAGTGCAAGAAGTATGTGAAACATGATGCATAGGTGAGGAAAATCCACTTGTACCAGTAGTGGTTAGGTAGTGACTCTGTGGGGTTTTATCATGGATCAAAGTGAACAATGTCAACAATGTCATGCTCTTGTGAACACATCAACACATCATGCTGGGATATGAAGCAGCATGGAACACATTAAGTAGCAATCCCTCTCCACTGAGGGGTGGGGAGAAGCCAGCTAGCTCTGTGCCCTGTCTGTCTTTTGGCCATTTACACTTCAAGCTGTGGTCTGAGTAGAGTGAGTTGAAGGGAGAGTGGGAATTGCTAGAAATGGAAGATTTCAGTTTTGATATAATCTGATCAGAGGTGAAAGTCTTAAAACAAAGGAAAAAACAGCCAAAATAGGAAAGCAACTTTACTTCATGGCTATTGTTGAAAGATTGGGAAGGCATGAGACTCCAGCAAGGGAGGTTTACGTCACTCTTTAGAAAGGCAGAGTGTTAAGGACTGTCTATGAGGATCTTACAAAAATTCTTGTAAGCCAAACTACTGGTCATATAGGCCATCATATATAGATGATTCTTGAAGCATTGGTAAGGTGTAAGGTGTAAGCTCTGAAGGCAATTTCATGCTGAGATCCAGCTAGTATATATGTCTACTTTAAATAAATAAATAAATAAATTTTGTACGTATATATCTATATTAAAAATGTCATGGTGATATCCACATATTCCTAAGGAGTTTTGCATGACTTAAGCATGTGCAAACACCATGGTTAATTTAGTACACTAAATGATGGTGGTGGTGGTGGTGATAATGATGATGATGATGAAGATGATGATGATGATGATTCTCTCTAACCAGGAGAAGCGTTTGTGAGAACGTTGGACATGAACTTCCTGCTTCCACTAAATCTTTTTGTTACGTCTACAGGTTTCTGGAATTGCATGGGATGGATAGGGCAGTTTCCCTTCAGCTTGCTATACACCTATTGGAGAAACGTTTCTGTTCTTTTCCAGTTTGTTTGAGTTTTTAAAAATTACAGTCATTTATCACAAAGATTTACGCATGCTGAGTTCCATGGTTTTTTGTTTGCAGTCCATAATTGCAGATTGCTGGGTTTTTCATCTCTTTTGAAGTTGGATGATCTCTTATGAAAAATATTTTACTGTTGAATTGCCCAATGGTATCTTGCAGGACCAATTAATTAAGCTTTGCTAACTTTCTGTAGCATTTCGTGCTCATTGATTTACCATAGATACAATCCTTTTGTCATCCTACTCTGGACACAAACAGTTCTCCACACAATCAGGTCAGATAGGAATATCTGAACTGATTGTTCAGATTTTTCTCATCTGTTTTTTTCAACTTGATAACAGAATACAAGTTGCAGGGAAAGCATAAGGCTGTGAAAGGAATATACTAGTTGAGGTGGAAAAATGTGTAAAATATGATTTGACTTACTCAAATGCGGCTGTGGTGAACTACTGACCTTCACTGTATTTCCTGCAAGTTTTCTAAGTTAAATTAACAGAGGTGGAAAATATTTACTCCTCAGAAAGTTTCAGAAACATCAGAAAAAGCCTCCTGCTATTTCTGTGCTGCTAAATTAAGGAGACCTGGGGACCATGCTGGTCACTTGGCTTATGATCCATACTGCCACAATGCCAGGCTCCTTCCTCCCACTTTTGGCCCACACCATCTGCTGGGCAAGGGTTGGGTCTATACCTAAGTTGTAGGTTTGGATTTGGTTGCCTTATTGTGAATGAGAGCGTAATTTAGAGGAAAGAATGTGTGCTGTTCTGTGTAGGTTGGCTAGAGAATGGCCTTGGGCACATTGAATTTACTACCATGTCTTAGGCCATCTGTCCTGGAAAGACAGGAAGGAATTCATGTTTTACTTTTAGCAAAGAGTTTATACTTCATGAGAAAGGTCACTGCAAGGTCACAGTGAAAACTATTGTCCTCTAATTGTGTACACAGTGACAACCCTTCCAGTCCACAGAAAGTCCACCATCTCTCAATGTTACCAGTGGTTTTGCTGTTGAGACCACAAGTATTCACTGGTGATAGTGGCAGGAAAATGACATGGAGCTTTGTTCTTTTGTGTTCAGTACTTTTGAGCAGCACTAAAGACAAAGGCATAGAAATTATAGCTGATCTTATTTCTCAGTAACACTTGTACACCAAAACATAGGAAGAATAGTCTAGCTAAAGTTTTCTGGCCCAGACATCCTTATAAGTTGTACGTATGTTGTGAATGGTGACCTCCATACAGTCACTGTTCTTCAGCAAAAATAGCTGTCAGCATTGTGCTTTTGGTAAGAATTTTTTTTTTCTTGATTAGAACATTATTAGAAACATTGACACCTTACAGAAAGAATAATACAGTCTCCATGCGACTTACCCTTGAAAGAATACACTACAACTGAGTGGAAATGTGTCTGCACATATTTCTAAGTAAATGCAGAGGAGGAACAAACAAACAAACAAACAAACAAACAAACAAACACACACTCTGAAAATAAAAATTTGAATATTTCCCTATAAAAATGTCAATAGAGATGATCACATACTGGCTCCAAAGAATGTCCAATATGTTTGCTGACAAAAATATAATTTATGGCAATAACTATGGCATATATATTGTTAATAAAGCTTCAAGGAATTAAGTTAGAAAATTTCAAATGAGCTACTGAGGTAACCTCAGTCAATGTCTTGCATATTGCATATTGCTCCTAGACTGATAACAATGAATACTGTGGCATTTATTTTATTTAGCAGCCTCCAAAAATCCATGATAAAAAACGAGAAAGACATCAGAGGTGGCTGTACTAAAGCCAGCAGCATGATCAGCCAGACCAGTTCCCACTTCTTCACCTCAGGAGTGTACAAGTAGTGGTGACCATGGATGGAAGACGGCAAAAAGGTCATGGGGAAGAGAAGGGAAGAGCTCGTGGTGCTGTGAGGACTGCTCATGCATCCCACCAAGAAGGTTGCCACATAATTCATGAAGTGAAAATCTTTTTGCTTGTTTCCAAATATACTCAAGTCTGGCAGTTTCCAAAGTCCAGTTCAAAATCCATATTATGTGTTATCTCTGAGCTGGTGGCTTTAACAGAATAATCAGGGAGGGAGGGAAGAAGAGGTCTATTGAAAGAGAAAGGGAGAAGCATGAATGGAAATGTCTTCCTATCTTGTCTCAAACCAAGACGGACTCAGTAAAAATAGTAGGAAAATGAAATGTTTCTCGGCATAATTAATGTTCCATTAATTCTAAATTCTTAAATAAATATGATTCACATTGTTCATGTCTGTAGCAGTTCTGCCTCACAGTGCTTCAGCACACAGGTTGCTTCATATTCCCATAAAGAAAACCCAAACCATATGAAAATACTTAAATGACTGTACATTTTGGTATGTTATTGCCTTTTTTTGATTGACGATGTGAGATCGCACACCTCATTGCAAAGTAATGCTTTTAACTTAAATCAAATCAGTTCTAAGTGGACATGTTTTATGCATTTGTGCTTGCAGTTTGAAAAAAGTGTGTCCTAAAAACAGTACTGGCTTTTAATTATCCAGTGAACAAGTCACTGGAGATGCTTGTGTGTCTCAACCAGTGAACATTTACCTGTATTGTCATGCAATTGCTACAAGTTTAGGGCTCACAGAGCTGCTGTAGTCTTAATGAAGCAGTTAATGATGTGTGAATTATAGATCCTGACAGCCTCTTTTTAATAAAATCAACAGGACTGCATCCACAATCTACCATAGCTGCTAAATAATGACGATCTTGTCTGCTTAACATAACGCAGCATCTTTAAGTAAAGTACCATTCTTGAATGCTTGTACTAAAAAAATTCTCGTCAACATAAAGAGGAATGTGAGCAATGAAGTACAAGCTGATACACATGACACTTCATCTCTTTCAGTTTGGGAAAGAAATGCACTAGCCACAGGGAATTCTCAAATAGAGCTTCATGCAAAGCAATGTGTTCTTCATTGTTATTTTAACAGCATTTCTATGAGGTCCTTCACTGAAGTAAAGAACAACAGAATGGATAATGGACTTTACCAGTCAAAAGTTTTCAGGGTGGTTTTTTGTTTTGTTTTGGGACTTTTTTTTTTTTAAAGCCTGTGAACTCTATCTTCCCAACAGCTTTCAATGAACAATTGCCTTCACATTGTAGCTAGCTGGAATGTGCTAGATCCACACCTACATGAAAATAGGGACTATATACTATATATAAGTATATATATTTCAAGAGATTTTTTTTTCCATACATTCAGCTAATAGAAAAAGAATGATTGTTTTAAGAATGAAAGGGCTCTTGTAATTTTTTTTTTTTTTTTTTTAGTGTTGTTTTTGCTGATCAGTTTTAGAGCTAGCTAACAATTCAGGGAAAATTTTATATTCTCCATGTGTATATTTTCCCTAAATAATCTTTATTGCCTGGTACATTGAAACTAAGCACAAAGAATTTTGCAAAAATCAAGGATATGTATGTGCTAGTCTTGTTTATATTTTTTTTTCCACAAAGATTTCAGGCAGTTTTCTCTCACTTGTTTAGCAGATACTGAAGTGCAGAAAAGGGAAAAGATCCAAGTCACATTCACTCGTGTGATCCCTTCCTTTGCTGTCTTGGTTCAGGCAATATCAGAGCAGCAAAATAACAAAGCTAGAAAGAAACTGATGTAAAAACCCCCTCCAACACAACCCAGCTATAAAAGAAGGAATTACCTAGCCTGTTATGAACTTTCGAATATATTCAGGATACAACAAACTGGGTCAGCTGGACTGAATTTACCCAAGTGAAATTTTTGCTGCCAGTAAAGAAGCTGCAGTCTGTAAAGCCTGTTGCAATTATTGTGTGCAAACAAAGCACGAGGCTTGCTTAGGGAAGCAAAGCCAAGCATTCCCCAGAAGTTCAAATCTGTTTTCCTGCATTACTGCAGCCATTTGTACAACAAACATTGGCCACTGCTGTTTTCTCGAGCAAAAATCTTGGAAGTGCTTCCTGCATTTGCACTTTTCCTCTCCTCATTGTCTTCTTTCATCTCCTGCCTCAATCCTGTGATAGACAGATGTGCACACATATTCATTCAAGCAGGTGTTTATATGTCCTTTCTTATGTGTATCTCTTGGTTTCCAGCATTTCATGCCCCACCTCTCTTCTATAATCTTTTTCCACCCTTCTCAGTTAACACATTGTTTAGCCACCCGAAATAATATCCTGTACCGTCTGGTCCATGCAGCACCTACAGGGAAAACATGATTGCACATCCTGTATGAATTGGGAGACTGCCCCTGACAGTGGATCCATTTTTCCTCCCTGATCCAATCTGTATGCTTGGGGTCAAATTTGCTGCATGGAGCAGATGCTGGAGGGAAGATGGTGGAAAGAAAGGCAGACCAGCTGTTAAGACCATTAATCTTCCCACAGATTAAGACTTCTGGATGACAACAGGCCTTTCAATCATTTCTCTCTTTCAAAGCAAACCCAGTTTTGTATGCAAGAAAACCAGCGTGGAGAGGGTGGACATACCTCTTGGGGAAAAATTATATATCCAGTGCTCTGGATAAAGTAGAGATGGTGAGGTAGTAAAGTGCATAAGCACTTTTGGAATCATATACATGGAAGACTTAGAGTCCTAATACCACTCATTATTTTTGATATTACTACAGTAACAAAAAACCCATTGGTTGAGACTCTTTGTAAGACAAAATCTCATCCTAGTAGCTACTGTACAGCTTCTTTTGCTCGCCTCATCATTAGCATCAGTGGCAGCAAATCCTGGAAAAGCAGCAGTAGTAAAACTGCCATGGGAGAGAAGTGGAAATGTGCCTGCTTGGGAGCTGCAACAGAGTAAATCTCTCTCCAGTGCAACATGCCATCCACTTCAGGCATCCTGAGTGGTGCCATATGCTGCCAATATTCCTATTCACAACAGTCACTTCCTTGGAGAATAAAGCACCACAGCTCCTGGGAAGTATGGGAAGGACACAGGTCTTGAATTAGTAGTCTCCAGCATTGGAAAATCAGTAACAAATGTGAAAAAACTTAATCTGTGGACAAGATTGAAGCTAGCTTTATCTTTTTGGTAAGAAAGAAAAAGTGCACTAACATTTTACTTATTTAAGATTTTTTCATTTAATATTAAGGAAAATATCACAAGCAATATTAGTTTTCTTTTCTTTTAGACCACCTACCTACAAGAGAATAAGAGATCCAATCATGCAATGATCATCTGCTTCATTACCACACGAAAAGAGGTTTAGAAAAGCTTAGGATAAGCAACGGGATTTGTGAGCATGTTTCTGAGTCAAACCTTAGAGATTTCTGAGGTTTGCGTACAATCCCTTGCCTTTTTCAGCAATCAGACCTTAGAGGACCTGGGAGAAATATAGGTCATTAAATGATTCAGTTCTAATCTATAATGGCTTCTACTGATACCAGCAAAACCTGTGCTTTCCATAAACCATATCTCTAAGCAGGGTTCTTTAACTGGAAAAATACTGGCCTATCTAATTTTCCAGTGTGATCTTTTTTTAAGCAGTGATACTTTTCTTTTATTTCTCAGTAGTAGTTAATGTACTCTTCTATTGCAGCATTCAAGAGGAAATCATTGTGTCTTGCACTGCAGATTTCCTTAGCTGCTTCAGAGCTGGCAGTGTGACGTACCTGACTACAAAGGTGGCAGCACCTCGTGATCAGAACAGAAAGAGCTAAAAGGTGAAAATCAGTAACACCCAAAAAGCTCTTAAAATGCATAGATGCTTTCATTGATGTTTTTCAGGGTTCTGAGGGGACCAAGCAAGTTTCATATGATTCAGGGACTTTTAAAGTGGCATCTCAGTGGCCTGCACTGCTGTTTTTGTTATAGCACAGACCTCATTGAGGCTGGTGCTGCAGGGAGTGTAAACTGGCACGATGCCACCAAAAGAATGCAAATCTGCTGCATTTTGCATTGAGAAGCTTGCCCTGAGATAAAGCAAATTCAATTCATGTCCCATAAT
This sequence comes from Muscicapa striata striata, assembly GCA_030060385.1. Classification (NCBI taxonomy): domain Eukaryota; kingdom Metazoa; phylum Chordata; class Aves; order Passeriformes; family Muscicapidae; genus Muscicapa; species Muscicapa striata. The sequence goes on along the minus strand of JAREIS010000076.1, from coordinate 1,932,897 downwards.
GACAAGGTCATGCACCACATAGAACCGCTTTTAAATTTGCTTTGAGTAAACGCAAATAAAGAAAAGCGCGTATCAAAAGAGAAAAGAAAAAAAAAAAGAAAAAGAAAAAAAAGGTGGAAAAAAGCACCATTGAAAAGTTGGGTGAGTCATTTAGTCTCACCTGAGAATATATGTAGATAAAAGAGTGTGGCTTTGATGAAGGCACTAGTGAATTGGTTATGTTTTCATAATGACTTTTTTACATTATTGAATACAATGGGAACTTTAAGGCCAACTGCAATAACAGTTTCTCATGAAAAATTAACAAAGAATTTATGGAAATGTAGCAAAAGTCCCAAAGCAATTAGCTTAGATTCCTCTAGAGTCTGAGAAAAGCCTGGATAATTGCAGACAGAAACTGCATAAAGTGGCTATTTTCATTATCACAGGATACAGAAAGTCCATTTTCATCACAATGCGACATAATGATGTTAAAGCTAACATGGAGATGTGTTTAAAGAGGTTGAGGCACAGTTTACAGAATGGATTGATTTGCATGGCATTCAGATCCATATTAAAGATCCTTTGCTACGCAATGTGGTGTTTTTGGGGTTTTCAAACCCTCCTGCAATGTAGGAAAGTAAAATAGATTGCATTCTCAGGAAGCTAAATGTACATTACTAGTAGAATGCACAGGAATTAGTTTAACTTGAATGGAGAAAAGGGAAATTGGGATTCAAATCCATAGATAAATACAGATATGAAAGTACTCATTATATATTTATGTTTATATGCTAGTGCTGCATAATTTTGAAACAGAGAATTCTTGCAGGCTAAGATCAGGTGAAAATCACCCTTAAAATCATAAGAACATTGCTGAGAGCACCTGTAACACCTCCTCAGCCCTACTTCCTGTTTTGTCTGTGAGACCCATTGATGCATTTTATTTTATTTCAGTGCTCTGCACATGGTGTGTTCTCGCAGATCTAATTACTCCTCACATGAACTGGAAAGTCATATTCTGTTTGGATGCCCATGCCCAAATGATTTATATTACGTAATACAAGCAGCCTCTCATAATCATAGATGTCCTTTGCAATGTCAGACACTTCGATCTACAGAGTATTTCTGCAAAAGAACTCCATAAATGGCTGTAGGTAAAAGTTTTCTGTTAAAGCACAGAATAATTTCTACACTATTACAGTACAGCCCTGTGGCTGTTGTGTAGGTGAAGTTTGCATTGGTCTCCAAGGGGATTTTGGCTGCACATTCAGGCCTTATATGTTCTCACAGCTGAGTAGCACAAATAGCATACAGTCTAGCTGTTAGGCTTGATTATAATCTTGTTCATATCAGTGTAAATCAAAGCAGCCCTGCCAATGTTTTGCACCAGTGCAAGTCTGAAGTACAAATGGCTAGTTTTTTTTCCCTCTAGTTTCCCAGTTTGCCTCTCTGAACACTGATATATATTGGTATAATTATAATTTAGATCCATTTTACAATAGACTAAACTTGATTAATGTACGCTAATGCATGATCCTTTTTTCCTCCATGAATTTTTTGCTAATCTTTGTCTCACATGCGAGCAAGAAGGATAAACGGTTTCAGTGCTTTAATTAGCAGGGAGTTAACATCATAAATCAGAACCCATGGGTAGCTGCTTTTCACCTGCATGAACACAAATGAATTTATCTACATACCCATCTGATCAATTTTATCTGGTTTTGTGTTTTCACTGCTTCAACAGTAAATATGCTACTGAAAAGTTATCTTTTTTATCCTATTGTTCAGTTGCATCAACTGCTATATGAGACTGATAAGTAATAATGAGGCAATGCTTAAATATTGCAAAGGGTTGTGATTTTGTTTTCCTCCAAAGACTGCTTTTCAAAAGAAAAAGAAAAAACGAAAGAAAAAGAGACAAAACCTGCCATATTAAAAAAGAAAAACCCTATACAAAAATATTCCTATAAACCTGCAATGACCAAAAGCCAATTTGGATTCGCTGAACCAAAAGCTTACTTGAAAGTGTGCTGGACACAAAACTGACATTTAACACCCTTGGATCTGAAAATTCTGAATGGTTTAGATACCAGTAGGTCAAATGAAGTCATTGCTCAAGGGCTAGTTTAAAACTACTTGTAACATGTTTTGATTTACAGATTATCAATTCAGCTGAGCAGCAGAGGAACATATTCGGGGAATCGCATAAACAAATACATTCAACTGTACTGCGGATTAACCTAAAGTGACACATTTATTTAAAAATCTGCCTACTACTTGTCCTCATTGATTAAATGCCCTTAAGAAAGTGAGTCTGATGAAATAGAAGCCATTAAGATTCAGCACACCTCCTCCTCTCCTTTTGATGGTTGACACATTCCCTGGAGTGGGAGATTGGACGGCTGATAAGCTAACACAGAATTATAAGCACTTTGTGCAATGTCACTGGCAAATGAAAGATCTACTGTTTAGCTTGCAAAGCAACAGTGCAAGCACAAAAATACACATGATGCAGAATTATTTCATCTGCTATGCTGGGAATATAAATGAATATATGTATATGCAACTACATACATAATGTGTGCATTTTTATGGCAGAGACCAGCTCAAGTGCAATACAGCTTGCTTGGAGGCGAGTACCATTGATCAGGAAAACAGGAGAGTATGTTTCAGTGTTGTCAGAAAGCCAAACAAGCATGGTGTGATATCTCCATTTTGTGTGCCATGGGAAGATTTTTCTGAAGCCAGGTCAGGGAACAAAGAAATGGAGAACTGTCCTTCTCCCTAAGTCTCACTGCGCTCAGAAGAAGATTATGCTTGAATTTTAGAAGGACCAGATGAAAACAGCCTAGAGATTAGTTGGAAAATGAGCTTTGGCATTTGGTACAGGTCTGAATAACCAAACAAAGAACTACAGTCTCCAGGTTTTTTTTTTCCAGAGCTTGGTGTGAGCTCTGTCTTCTCTGCCACAAAAAAACCCAAACCAAAACTAAACCAGTTGACTGATCTCTAAATTGTTTTAGCTTGTTGTAGTTCCAAGCATTACACAGATTTTATTTCTAGGTAGCTAATTGTGAGGTCCAACACCTGCTGTCAGCTCCTGTGTTAATACCTTATTGGTTTCTCTTGACATGGTTTATTTGGTTTGTTGTTTGAGATATCTGTGGTGCTGAGCTGGATTTGACACACACATCAGCTCACCTACTTATCTGGGTTATTCTGGGCTCCAGATCAGCCCACTGTACTGAACAGTAAATATATTTTGAATCAAGCAGTGGGACTTTCACGATTATTAAGAACAGTTGTTGAGGAAAGTGTTCTTAATAATTGTGAAGATCCTGCAGCATGACTAGCTCTGCCCCTAAAAACATCAGTCTAAACTGGCAGGAAAAGGAAGGGCTAGAGGTGAAGGCATCATACAATCAAGTACCACATTATTGTTACTTCTATGATCTTACTGGTGATTTGCTACTGCTGTTTATGAAAAATAGTTTTGGCTGAATAGGAGAACTAATGAAACCCATTTTTCTACAGAGCAGCCTGCTTTATCCTGCACAGTGCCATCCATTTAGTCAGTGCTGCCCCTCTGCCCCTCTGCTGACCCCATGACAAAGGGAGCCAGTCTGATGCAGACTGTGACTGTGTACAGCCACTCTTACCCTTTGCACTGGGAGTATTTCTGTCCTCTACCCAGCTGCCAATTTTCACACAAGTTCTAGGAACTTTATTATCTTAGATTCCTACTCTGCTTTCAAATTCAATGGAGTTGGAGAATTACAGCATGTCTTTTCCTCCTTTATTACTCTACTTGCAAATTTCCCTTCTCAGTTTCCTCCTGGCAGTTTTATGCGTCAGAAATATACAGAGAAACACTCAACATACAACCCCTCCCCCCACGTTAAATACAGCTATTTGGCATAGCTGTAAACCAGGACTCTAAATCATGACATTTTGGTGTTCATGACAGAGAGGAGAAATAAAGAATGGACTAGCACTGAGGTTTGTGCAGGTGAGGAGTGTTTAGGCTGAAGCGACTGATAAAAAGCACAGATAAAGGCATGTGCTTAATCAAGAGGGTGGCCAGGTGTGTGACACAGGATGACTTTTTTTGTGGCCATCACCTTTGCATTGAAAGAGAGAGAAAGTTGCTACAGTATCTCCTGATATTCAGGATTTCAGGATATTCCTGATTTCAGGATTTGAGTATTTAGGAAATATGAGTGAGCACTGATGGAGACACTCAGCTGCCTGCACAAGGATGTCAGGGACATCAGCCACTCCAGAAAGCCACAGGACTCTGACTTCACCTATGCACAAAGCTACAAATGAAGGTCTGAGAATGGACATCTCTTAACAGCTTGTATGTAGGCCTTGGAACTCATCCCCAGATTCATAAACAGTTCCATCAGTGTGGAAGGAGAAAGAGGGATTTGGGCCGCGGGGTAAGTGTTTCACTTGTAGGGTTCCACCTGTGAGACCACACAGCACCTTGTTCTGGTTCCCCAGAGTATGACAGGTGGGTGGGCAGTGGGCTGCAGCATTCTGCATGCTGTGAGAGCTGGAGGGAACTGAGTTAAAACTGGCTGGTCTTGGCCCTGAGCAGCCTGGTCCAAACAGGAATGCATCTGCATCCCTTCCCTGCCATGCAAGCACACGAGACTCACTCAAGAGGCAGGGCACCTTCAGGCTGGGCCCACTCCCCATCATGTGGGCCAGCAGAAGAGTGAGCAGAAGGTTCTGCATCCTGAGCAGAGATGCCCAGAGACACCCTGAGCCCTCCTCATGGCAGCCAGATGGCCTCTGGGCTCCCAGATCGTGCTGCCACTTGGCCTCTGCTGTGGGAAATACTTGGCTATCCTGAGATGACAAATCTGTGGTGACTTGGGACACAGACCTTGACCATCTAAAGAACAGTCTTTTCCTCACATTTTGATACTTGGTTAAAAATGTAATATAATGGAAAGGCTTTTAAGAAGCATCACTTTAATTTCTTAGCATTTGTTAAATATTCACAGGCAGGAATTCTGGCACTCAGACCATTTCTTATCTAATAGCTGTCATGTGAGTGAACCTTATAATAATTTTTGTTCAGATGCTATTGCTGTTTTGAAAAGTCCAAATTTACTCTGTCTACCTCTTATGGTTTCTGAAAGGTAGTGGATTACAATGACAACTCTATTATTTCTTTGCCATAAAGAAAGTCATAAGCATAGCATAAAAAAAAAAAAAAAAAAAGGGCAGTAATTAACAGACTGCATAACTCCAGCATGGTAAGCTTATATCAAGTGCTTGGTTGATCTCAGAAAACCAAAGCCATGCATGCAAAAAACCTCAAACCAACCCCACCAAAAGAAGGCATTATTGTCTAATGATATGTCATGATCTAACCCTAGCCAGCATCCAAGCTCCAGGCAGCTGCACACTTACCACCAGCAGGTCCAGGGAGAGAACTGGAAACTGGAAAATTCATGGATTGAGATATAGACAGATTAATAGGGAAAACAAAACCATGTACACAAGCAAATTGAAACAAGGAACTCATTCAGTGCTCCCCACAGCAGGCAGGTGTTCAGCCAGCTCCAGGAAAGCAGGGCCCCATCATGTGCAGTGCTTACTTGGACAGACAAATGCCATCACTCCAAATGTTCCCCCTTTTCTCTTTCTTCCCCTCAGCTTGATGCACTGAGCATGATGTCACATGTCTGGAATATCCCTGTGGTGGGTTGGAGTCACCTGTCCCAGCTCTGTCTCCTCCCAACCTCTCATGCAGCTCCAACTTCCTCACCAGCGTGGCAGTACAGACAGCAGAAAAGGCCTTGGTTCTATGCAAACACTGCTCAGCAATAACAAAAACATCTCTGTATTATCAACCCTGTGTGCAGCACAAATCCAAAACACAGCCCATACCAGCCACTGGGAAGAAAATTAATTCTACCCCAGCCAAAACCAGCCCATGACAAGACCTGAAATATTCCATGCATTTCTAAAGAACCCTTTTACTGAGATGCACATTGCCCTGCTCATGATGTTGATTTAAGAGGTCTTTTGGCACAATAACAAGTTTTAATCTGTTGAAGCCTTTGTAGATAGTGTCACAGAGAGAAAAGATGACCAAATATGACTTTATTTCTTCCTTCATCTCACTATATCTTATATACATGCTGCTGAGAATATATATTTTCAGAGAATAAGTGTGTGTAAGCACATATTTATTTGTTCCAGAAATACAATGAAAACTAGTTTACTCATCTTTAATGAGTCAATATGGTATTTAGTACTTACCAATATGAATTTCTGTCAGAATGTTTAGGATTCAGTAAATACGACTGTACGTTTTAAATTTTAGCTTTGATAACTCAGTGTAGGTATAAACTGCAAGAAATTAAAAAGGAAATCTCATCCATTTCCCCAGTTTTATCATACAAGTTGAAACTTGTTTAAAATGAAACTCATAGTGAAGGAAAAAATTCAACCCAGTTGTTTTGCACATTTAAACCAGACTAAAATTTTCCAGCAAGTTAAGTCTTTAGAAAAATACCCAAGAATTTTCGTTTGCATAAATATTTAATTGCATGTTCCTCCTTACCTGTGTGGGTTCCCTTGAATAACCAATTAAACCTTCCTTAAAAACATGGAGATTCTGTGTTTGTGTGCAAACAAAAGTGATGCTTTCACACTTGTGCCAAATTTACCACTAGGCATTACTTGATCCTTACTGATAATTTTAGTAACCATAGGCCAGATTGTCTGGAACTTGATCCACAAAAACAAAGTTTTGATTGAATGATACCTCTTTCCTTTGCTTAGAGTGCTTTAATAGAGGTTAGATAAAAACTATACACCTTTAAAAATATGAAATACTTCAATATGGCATAGTCAAATGCTTTCTTTCCATCTAAGGCCATTGGAATGGGAAGCCTTCCCAGTGCCCCAGCAGACAGTCCTAAATAGGTCAATGCTTCTGCTCTCTAAATCTTCACCAGTATTTAGCACTGCTTGAGGAAAATGTTTGTTCTTTCATTTATTTCAGGTACATGTGTTCACTGTGCACTGTGTAAAGTAGTCCTAGTCCTACTTAATGTCAATTTTTTGCAGCTGGGATGTAATAAATCATGAAAGTAAAGTCTAGTTTGTGAGCTTTCAAAATAAACCTGACCTTGCATTACTCAGGTTATAGCATACCATAGCTAGCTGGTTGTATTCTGTTACTTACACTCAAATCTGAAAATTCTGAAAGAGCTACTAGAAAAATCCAACAAAAGACATAACTGTAAAATATTTATGGGCTCAGTAGAAAGATATTTAAGGTATATTGCTTAAGAGAGTAAAATAGGACTGGTTTTTAGCAGGTGAATATGAAGTTCAAGGTTGATACAAATAGGAAAGTTAAGAGCATTAAATGTATCAGACATTCAAAGCTATCTGCATGTATTTGACTGTACCATTGCTCTCTGTGTGGATTGTTTATTATAAATTCAGACACACAAAGAGCAAGTATTTGACTTGGCCTTCAGCTGGAGGTACTCGTATTTCTTCCCAGCTGGACTATGTATACATAGCAGGAAAATGGAGGCAAGAGCTACAGGAACTGTGCATGCTCAGAAAACAGTGTCTCAAAAGTGATGGAGATTGTCTTGATATTAATGAGATGCCTTTCCTCAGCATGCATTTCTGTAAGTGCATATTAATATTTTAAAATGCCATCTACGACTGGAAAAATTATTATATGTTTGGTTAAACTTCAGCTTGTTGTGACTGAAAAATACACACTTAAAACAGAGTGCTGAAGAATGGATGCTGCAGAAGGGTGCAATGAAAGACAAAAAGTTTTTACCAAAAAAAAGCAATAAAAAACCCAAGCAAAATGTACTTAAAGATAGTATTTGGAAGGGGAACCTTTCAAGAAGAAAAGAGCTAGCCATGAAAAGAGGATAATATTTGAAAAGGCATTTGAGTTGTGGTATGTTACAGCTCTGTGCATTGCACTGCTTAACTGAAGAGAGGTTATGAAGAAGGACTCACCCCCAGGAAGACACTGGATGTCTCATACGTGTTTCACTGCAGCTTATACTGTCTCATAAATCAATGACAGCCTCTGGAAGTGCAACGCTTTCTGAACATTACTTTTGAACATGGCTTAGTAGCCTGCATTGATGGAAAAACTCTGATGTTGTGTGTGTATTCTCCCTATCACTTAATAGACCACGGTAAGGAAAAACTTATTTATCTTAGGTGGTTAAATATCTTAATGGATTTACTGAAAGTGGTATGAAACTGGGTGAGTGTGGCAATTTTCCCCCCTTTCATCTCCTTTTATCCATCTTTTAGCTTTATGTTCTTCTCTGTCCTCAGCTTTTATTATATCTATCCCTTAGAGGATCTGGTTCGAAAGGTACTGATATCAATGGCAACATCTCATTGACTTCAAAGGATTTTGGATCACCCCCCAAATGACTAATTTTAAGTAATTGTGTTACACACTGCTTTTTTGTTTGCTGTGAAAAATCATTTTCTAAACACAAAGAAGTCAGATATTTGCTGAAATGCTAAAATGGGTGATGAAGAGAAATAAATCATTCAAAGGTATTTCCTCTAGGCCTTGTCCAAGTTTAACCAGGGACAGTCAGTTTCTATAAATCTATTTACATTAATATTGATGCAAAAGCTACCCCGTATTTTAACACAATGAGTATCACTAGTATCAGTCCCATAGCAGGTACTTTTACCATGTAAAAAAAACCCTATACTTTCCCTCATTCCCTCAGTAAGATTTTTTTGTGGGTTGCCATTGTGAAGTTTAATTACAATTGCTGTTAAAGCATCATTACCTAATATTTTATTCCCATACACAATGACACCCTTGAAAGCACAAGAAGGCAGTGACCAGCAGTATAGTAGAGTAACTGTGGGTTAAACTGTTTCATATGGATGTTACTGGCTTGAACGTAGTGCATTTTGGCATGAATCAAGAAGCATCTGCTCTGAGAAACAGTGGATAATGCAGTGATAAAAATCCAGTCTGTGAGACAACACTACTTCTGCCACTGCTACTTGGTCATAAGTAGTAGATCTCCCTAAAATTGGAGAGCCATTTTGCCTCAACTTCACATATTTTGGTGAGCTATGCCAGACCCTCAGAAGCATAACCAAGTTATTTTTACTCACAGTTTATTCAATGCATGGTTCATTGCATGACAGGGATTTTCACAAAGCAAATCTGAAATCTGCTTAACAATGTGGAATTTCTTGAGCATTTCTCTCTGGCCCAGCGCTCTTGGAAGAGAGGATGCATGAGACTGAATTACATCTTCACATGCTACAACAGCCAACAATTCTCCACAGCTCATGGTATCTAGTTTAAGAGCAGGTGATGGTGTAAATGGGTTCAGCATGTGCTAACAAGACATCATAAACAGATACTATGTCAATTTTCAGAAATTACAGTAGCTCCTCTCTTACAGCTATAAGCGCTGCCAAGAGGGAAACAATATACTGCATTGCACGGTTCTTAGGGTAAACTCATGCACTGTAAATAATTCAAATTAGTAACATGAAAATCAGTGCAGCTGGGCAGGAGTTAGACAATGCGTCTTTCATGTTGGAAATGACTGATAGGACTGGCAAGTGTGTATGGCAAAAATGTGAGGCTGAATTCCAAATAAACCATGTCACGCAATCAGTTATAACTCAGTAGTCAGTGTGTGCTGGCAAACTGCATAAAAGAAAGGTGCACCCTATCTGCTGGAGGAAAACAGATGTGCTTATGTCATGCATTGCTTAGCTTGAATTGGCTAGCAAATATTCTATTATATTTTTGCATTATTATTATTGCTATTATTTTCTTTGCATGCTCTTGTTTTGAAAGAAATTGCACTTGATCTGTAACATTTCCTTCTGTGCTAAAATTAAGAACAGAAATTAGTGATAGTCTTCCATATTTATCTACCTTCTTGTATTGGCTATTTGTCAGAAAGTCTTCACTAATTCAAGTTTTTTTTCACCTGACTCTCTAGGGTTCTCTTTTTCATTTTTAGACTGTGTGTGGTAGTTAGCTAACTGTCTGCTTTTGGGTCAAGAACACCAAAACTAAAAAAACTCCTAAAACTAAGTCAACCAGTGGAACTAATAGAGTTTTAAGCTAGAGGAAAAAAAATTGCAGTGTCCCCATTTCCATGCTTGCAGGAAAACTACAATTACAAAAAGACATCGTCTTCTTCCTCATAGTATCATAGAATATTTTGGATTAGAAAGCTTCATTGAGTTCCAACCTTCCACTGTGGGCAGAGACACCTCCCACTAGCCCAGGTTGCTCAGAGACTCATCCAACCTGATTTTGCACACTTTTAGGGATGGGGCATAACCTGTTCCAGTGCCTCACAAGATGATTTTTTAAATGATATTTTAAAAATATTTTTCCACAATTAAAAGCTGAAATTATGAGAGGCAGTTAAAAATATATTCTTCATAAAAAGAATATAGAAGCTATACATATACATATATATATATATAATATAATATAATATAATATAATATAATATAATATAATATAATATAATACAAATATAATATAATATAATATAATATAATAAATATAATATAATATAATATAATATAAATATAATATAATAAATATAATATAATATAATATAATATAATATAATATATTATTAACCCTGGCAAGACAAATTTTAAGTAAAAATTAAATTTAAAAAAAAAAGCTGGAAAAGGTTTTAAAGAGTAAGTTATCAAAAGCAAAAAAGAAATGTCTTTTCTTGTCTTTTAAGTGCATCAGAATCAAGAACCTCTCTAGAGAACTTGTGGAGCTAATACATGATTGATGAAGAAAAGAAAGACGAAAACCGTATCAAAGAAACAAACTGGACTATTTTCAATTTTTCCATGCAGGAGAAAATCCTGAAGACTACTGAGGGAGCTCATTCTGCATGACATGATTCTACAGAACAGCTTAGGCTGAATCACCAATTGAACCTGCTTTTCACAAATCCAGAGGAGAAAGAGGAGCAAATTACTAAATTGAACCACCTTGAGATAGCCTGAACCTAGGCTGGTGCTGGGTTTCTGTGCCTTATTTTCATCCCTGGCTTCTCCCAGGTGCTTCTGTTCATCACATATTGCAGAGTTACAGCCAGCTTGTGGACTTGTTCTGAAAGACTTTACTGACACTGCTGTCTGGGGAGCACTCCAGGAGCTGATGGAGCTCAGGCACTCACATGTTCCCTAAGGCATCTCTCAGGTTTGGGAAGGTGCACACTTCACTCATGCAGACTTTTCCCGTTGCTCTAGCCTTGCTGCCAGAGCAACCCAACATTTCCAAAACAAATCAGATAAGAACATAATGAACCACCAACAGGGCAAAAGGAATGATAACATATGAAGAGCTGAGAGAAAAACAAAGAAAAGGAAATGCTTCCCTGCTTTTCTGGTAATACCAGGAATAGGAAGAATTTAATGGAAATCCTAGGCAACAGAGAAACAAAAATAATTTCTTTTTTTCTCTATATCACTTACAACTAACATTGTCCTATTAATTGCTGCAGAGAACTGTGAAGGCCTTGAGCATAAAGGAATTCAAGGACAGATTTGAACAAAATGACAGAATTAGGTTACTCAGTGACTACTAAAAGCGAGGTACTTGATTCAACTTCCAGTGAGAGTCTCTAGACCATGAGCTGCCAGAAACAAGAACTTACTCCATGCTGTAGGTCCATTGTGCTAAAGTGTGCTGTATCCCACTCTGAAGCAGCTCATGCTAACTCCTGCTTGTTGGACAGATGCTTGGTTTGACCAGTTGCAATCCTGTTTATTTCTTTATATGAGTAAAGACAAAACATGGAGCTAGTGTTTTGGTTTGCATGTTTTCATTTGTTTGCTTGTTTTAAACCAAATGACTTACATAGGATAAATGTGCCGCCAACTCCACTCTTGTTACATACTGTTTCTTTAATGAAGAAACTAGCTTCATTCTAACCTAAAAAAGAGAGAGAGAAAGAGAGAAAGGAGCAGTGTACATAATAATTGTGCTATTTATAATGAATAACCTTTTTTCACATTTTAATTGGAACAAATTGGCAAGCAGCTACTCACAGATTCACAGATATTAATCACAGAATTCAGGCGTTCAAAACATTTCTGACAACATGTTTATTATCTTTTCTTTCACCATTTTAATATTAAAAAACTCCTACGGTTAATTATGCTGTTAACAGCAATTCAATATTCACAGAGAACTTATAGTTATAGACTATATGGGGAAAAAACCCTGAAATATCAAGTGACTCTTGTTTTATATAAACAAAAGATAATCAGACAGTAATAAATAAATACACTCCAAAGTATATGGCATTTTGCTAATCTAAATTCTCCATAAAACATACTTTTACGTGATGTGAACTTTAGTAGTAGTAGTAGAAATAGTATTTCAGCGTATTGAAAGTCACATTGTAGTTGCTACTTGTACATCTGCAGGGGAAGATGTAAAAGGAAATCAAGGATGGTAAGTATCAGATAGTATATAAGAATATCTAACACAGATGATGAAACTTGCTATATATTTTCAGTGTCTCCTGGATGAATGTCCTGTTTTTGGAGAGGGCACCAGTAGTCTTGTCCTTCCTCAACTAAAGATCTATATGCATTGCAAAGGTGGTGTTTTGTGAGAAAAAAAAAAAATACAGGGTTTTTTTACTTCCCTCAATTTTGATGTGTATGATGTGTAATTGAATTTGTCACTTTGCCAAGAATCCAGCTAAGAAAATCTTTTTAGCAGGAATGAAAGGTAGAATAATTGTAAAAGCTAATCTTTAAAAGTATATGCAGCTTGTTTGGCACCATTTGTTTTCCCTGGATAGCCTTTATTTTCATTATAAATTACTTCTCTCACTTCACAAATGATAACTTTTGCTGTGTGATGGAGAATTGAGGAATTACACACACCCAGCTGATATGTTAATTGTGTGCTGTTTGTTTAACAGCAGCATCAGGAATAAAAGATCCTCTTCACTAGTTCTCTGAAAGCCTTAACAAATAACAACACTTATTTAAAACCTAAGGTCTGAATATTCTCAGTTTATGACTAATAGGATATTATCATATTAAAATCATTACTAAGCTGGTGCTGGAATATTTGTTCTGAATCCTGTCAATACTCTAATGGCAGTAGTCTTGGAAACAACACATCTGCTACAGGATTAATTACACACATAAAACATTATCATTGCCCTACATCTCCTATGTGGTAGAGAGGCTGCTAGAATGATTAATAGCCCTGTATGACATACAAGGGAATAAATGTAAATGTTACCCAATGGATAGAAAGGCCTGTTCCTTGCTTATATTAAGCTGAAGGACCTTATTGGTGCAATATTATTCTTTAAGGTCTGTGGGGCATTTTAAAAAATCCTAATCCACAAATTCTACAACATTTACTGTACTGTTGAGAGAATTTCTATTTGTCACGGTGTTTTGAAATATTTTAGGCATAGGGTGTGCATGTGCTCACAGCTGTGTTAAACAGGTTCCAACTTGGTGAGTCACCTTTCCTACTTATTGTAAGTAGTGGTGATGCTTCAAGGGCTAGTGTTAGACCTAGGCCACTAGGAACTTCTGATTTTTGACTTAGAATAAGTCTCCAGGCACAACAAGGAAAAAACATTTCCTTTCGTAATACGTCAGGGAGGCATAGGTTCAGTTGTGACAGAAAAGAAGGAAAACTGGAGGAAATATTTAAAAGGCAGTCCATTGTTTACAATTAAAATTAACAGAGCAGAGTTCAAAGGTGACATACCAGTATGAAATTAAGGCCATGGGCAGACCCAAGCGAGCAATTAGGTGAAAATTGTAACAAATGCAAACTGGAGCTAATCTATTGATCATGTCACTTCTTCACGCTTCATTATTTCTTTAGATGTCCCTTTATAAAGACCCCAAGTGGTCCTCCATAGCTTTGCCACTGACATCTGAAATACTAGATTGCAAAGACTAAGCCCTTTGTTCATCCAAAACTATTTGTTTCTGTCCCTGCTAACTCATACTTCTTTCCTTTGAAGGATCACACCCTACATGAGGGACTGAGAGCTGTGGCAAATCACTGACACTGCAAAGCTGTTTGCCTTCAGCCACCTTAAAGCCCAAAAAAGTTAATCAGCCAAATAAATCTCTGATGCATTTTGCAGTTTACAGTTCCATCGGTATAAAATTGTACAGCCTTCTCCCCAGGTGGATCACAACTTGTATGTACCTAGCAAGCAGCATTCTGCAGGAGATCCATTACAAAGTAATTGCAGAGAAGGTGAAGCCAGTTGAGAACTGATTGATATTCTAATAACACAGCAGAAAAAGGAAAGTGGGTGTTGAATGATGCCATAACTTGTGTCATTACCCATCTTGTATATTACCATGGCAATAAGCTTGCCAGTGATCATTTGCATTGCAGTATAGAGCAAATATTGCCCAAGCTACCTGCCAGTGCAGATGGGAGCTCCAAAACAGAAACAAAAGTTGAAGGAGATAGTGATAAAAGATATCAAGTCCAGCAGTCCACAAATCATATAAGATAAGATATCTGGTCAGTTTACCAAAAGGAAGGAAACAAAACTTTTAGACAACACTTACGTCACCATTTTGGACACTTAATTTACTCATATCTGAAGTCCAATATACTTTAGGTCACTGGGCTCTTAAAACTTGCATGAGAAAATTATGACCTGTATTACAGAAATGTTGTTGTTGTTCACATAATAGTACCTTTTTGATGAACATGTATTATATTAGTGATGAGATGTAGAGAGTATTAGTGGAGTTTGTAATTAATAACAGCAGAGATTACCAAATTCAGAGAAATAAAAATTTGAGATAAGCTTCATAACTACCAGCAGCATACAATATAAACAAGAAGTCTTGTGATAGGATATAATGACCACATTATCCTAATCAGCACAGTTGTACTCATCGTTAAAATTTAATTAAGGTTTTCCCTTTGCTTTGTGTAATTATTAGAGAACCTTCCTGTGAAGTCTAATTGCCCTATCATAAACAAACAGAGAAGAGAAAGTCCTTTTGTCCAACAAACAAGCTTTCTCTTTACAGCAGAAAAATCATCACATAATAAAGATTTTTCAGGAAAGATGCAATCTCCAAAATATATAATTAAGGTGCTGGAAGGGGAGAATCATCTACTGTAGGCTTAAGAGATTCTGTATTTTTAGAAAACACAAAGGGAAGAATATGACCATCACAAACAAGAGCCACCCTAACTTCCATGACTCTCAGTGAAGAAATACACTGACCTAGCACAAAGGAGCTCCACCTACCCCCTCCCCACTCCCCACCCCTGACTAGACAGCAAAGTGGAATCTCTTTTTTGTTCCCGAGTGCCAGCTATGCATCAGAGGGCGGATGCACCTCCTTAACATCCCATCCCATCACACAGCTCCTGCTTTAGACAAAAAAGGCACTATTGTGAAGAGTTTACCAGGGTTAAGTTTTTACCAACAGTAAAACAAGTCTTTTGAGGAGACATTTTCTTTTCCTTGTCAAATATTAGAGTGAAATAAATGCAATGCACAATGGTTTTCTTTCTCTAAGAATTTCAGTGGATAAACATATTCTTAGTCTACAGTCACTGTATCACTTGTTTTTCGTGGTTTCCACACTACATCTTAACAATAAAACATCTTTGTCTTAGAGTGGCAAACAGCACATTTTTGTTTTGCAGAAAAATAGATTAAGAAATTATGTTAATGGCTTATTGTTATTCCACAGTTGCAGGATTATGCAGTTTCCTACATTCGTACTCTTGCAGAACACATGGTGTAGAATAATGAGTGTTTTGTGTGCAAAAAATGCAGAGGACATGTCTATCAATAGCTGGAATTTTATGTGTTTCAAAATGATTTTTGCGTTTCTTGCTTCCTAAAACAATCTAATCTCCTAAATGCAGTCCACTTCAGGAGATGCATTAGACCATACAATTATATAATTCATGTAATTAAATTATGTTTAGGGTTGAAAGTGGTAGATATAGCCAAACTCTCCTCTCTGGATATGGTGCTGGAGCCTCCAGAAAGAACAAATTTTGGGCTTTCTGGTGAAATCATTAGAAATTCTCATGGTTCATTTTCATTAACAATCAATAAAATATAATCCTTACAAACTACATTTGCATAAAATCCTCATTGCTTCAAAATTTGTTTGGGATTGAACCTGTGTGTTGTGGTTTCACCTCAGCCAGCAGCCAACCCTAGGCAGCTGCTTGTTCATTGCTCCACCAGTGAGATCAGGGAGAAAACTGGGAGGGTAAAAGCCAGAAAAATTGCAGGCTGAGATAGAGAAAGTTTGACTGGGAAAAAAAAGGTTATGCACACCAGCAAAGCAAAACAAGGAATTAATTCACTGCTTCCCATGGATGGATAGGTGTTCAGACGGGTCTCCAGGAGTGGAGAGCCCCATGATGGGTAATGGTGACTTGGGAAGTCACCATTGGGAACCTGCCATTCTCCCATATGTCATATATAGATCCCACAGATTTGCATCCCACTGACCCCAAATAGGTACATCTTAAATTGCCTGCTGAAATCCCATTAAGTCAGTGACAAAAGCACAGTACTTCCAGTTGGCTTCACTCACTTTTTTACTTGTCTTTGGCTACACTTAAGCTAGTGTTTAAATTTTTAATAGATCTTTGTTTCCCTTGACAAAGTTCTTCCACCCAGCTGGCTATCTTATGCATGATGCAGCAAAATAGGCAAGGGTCTTCCAAAGATGAGCTCAAATTCAAATTCTGGAAAATCAGGGCAGATTTGGATTTCAGCAAGTTGAAGACTGAAGATTTTCAAGAAAGGGTTCAAAGCATAGAAAATCATTTTGTCTCAAGCAGAAAACAATGTCTAGAAAGAAGATGTGTCTTCTGCCTGGTAGATGTTGACACCCTTAATGGCTTGAGAAATGCAATAAATAGATGCCTAAATATTTTTGTTTACAAAATATGAAAAATTATTATTTTAAATGACAGAGACATAATAAGGACATCCACATTAATTTTAGTTTGTGAGGAGGTGATGAGACCACCAGTGCCATACATGTGGCAACCATATGATTAGAGAGGAAAAATAAGCCTTCTGAATGAACAGTTTGAAGTATATCTTTATAATTTAAGAAATACAAATTATATGCAATATCATCGCTACAAACCATCCATCTTTTAACCAAATTACTTTATGCCAAGTTTCATAAGGTATTTATTGATAAACAGATTTAAAATTAGATTTTTTTCCATATATAAAAATATTAGTTGGTCTGCTTTATAAAAAGTGATACAGACTAATAACTATCAAACACACACGTTGCTGTTTTACACACAGTAGTATCAGCTGTGGATAGCCATGAGGATATCTGTGTGGGTGAACAAACTGAAGATAATGAGATCAATTTGGCACAGAATAATCTTGCATTGCATATATTTGAAAATCCACTGAGTCTAGTCTGACTAGCCTTTCCCTACTATTTAGAAGAACTCGATTAAATTTGTTGTTTTTAAGAAATTTACAACTCATTATTTTTATAGACATTAAGCTGGGTAAAAATATTAGCCATATTAAGCAACTCCTAGTTTCAAGATATTTCTACAAGATAGACTCAAAATATTATTTTTTTTCCAACATTTTCCCCGCTGCTACATGTTTCAGAATAATTTGTTTTTCAGGTAAGCTACATACAAGAAACTACATGAGTTTTTAGGTCTGTAAAAATAAGCACTTCAAGCTGCCTGACATGTGAAAATATTGAGCTACAATAAAATATACAATAAAAATATAAAGGGGATAATCAGAGATGAGAACTTTGATATGAATACATCTTGAGTAGACTGAGAACCAGAATTTGTTAGACAAAAGAATGACTGAATGCAAAATGTAACAGAAACCTCTGAAATGCTGAATGACACCGAGTCTGCAGGTATGATGATTCACGTTTAACACATCACAGAAACAAAACTATGAGGCTTAAAGCTGGAAAACTTGTGAAAAACAGTGGGGTTTACCAGGATGCCCATCCAGAACTGAGGGTTATGTACAGTGGCCCATGTCCCACCATCAGTGAGCTGACAACAAATAAAAGGAGGAAGAGCCATGGTAGCTTTGATTCTCACACTTTTCCCATAGCAGATGTAACAGATCATGATCAGTAACAGGACACAGAACTCAAGAGAACCTGATGGCACTATTGTATTCTTATAATTGAGGGACTCTGATATATTAATTTCTTAGACAACATATGACAATAATTTTGACAATGAAGCTAGGAATTCCAGTTCTACAAACAAGTTAAGGTCTGTAGAAACGTCTACAAATATGAATGTTTTAATAGAACAATAAAGTGCTGTACATTTCTGGCTAAATATACAAGTAACAGAGTAATTGAATACATGACTTTTCAGTTTATTTTTGCATCTCCTTCTGAACACTGTGTTTTACACATTCCACATTCTTATTATATGCAAGTATTTTGTTCTAGAGTAGCTATTGAAAACAAACTACAGAAACCCATCCACATCTCTCTTTTGCCACAGAATGCTTTTGTATTACTTGTGCAGGCATGTCAATCCAGAAGGACAGAGCTGAAAAGGAGTGATTCCTGGCTCATCTGAACTGAAAACACAAAGAAACCTTTCACCTTAATTTAGGGAAGATACATATTTGACCTTGAACTCAGTTTCCTAAAGTAATTTTTAGGGTGTGGTGTGGCTTATCTTTTGTTATGTTTGCACAGTTTCTCATACAATGATAACCCAACCTCTTTGAAGTCTCTAGTAAAAAATGATCAAACACAGTACAATAATTATATTGGTCATTCATTGTGTCACGAAACACATCATAGCTTCAAAAAAGATAGATGTTAACCCTTGCTAACCTATACCAGCTAAATACACAGCTTGTTAAAAAGCATGGATATCAGTAGTGAGCTTTTAAAGTTACATTTTCTAATCCCAGCTACACCTGCATGAGAAATTTTACTTTTTTGAATTAAAACGTGTGCAAGTTTGTATGTGAAGTCATATTACATTCTATTTGAATGTGCTGCAAATTTTTCAGCCCTTCATTAAAAAAATCCTGATTTGAAATTGATGTGGACCTATCTCAGATTGTACAAGCCAGTTAAGAGTAACATGAGAGTGGGATGAAAAATAAAGACAAAAGCCAACAACAACAACAGCAAAAGGAGGAAAAATAACTAAAATATCCCTTCTAAGTCCTTACTTATATAGGCTGATTTGGGGAAAAATAAAATGACTCTATGGAAATAAAAGTTAGAAATCAAGAGTTGTTGTTTACCATATGTTAGAAGTCTTATGTGCATATATCAAGAACATCTGAACACTAATGGTTTAGAAAAGTACAGTCTATTAAATGAAAAAGACAGATGATAAGTGTGAAGATTTTTCAGAAATTAATAACCCTTCTCTCTAAGGATCACCAAAGAAAGAAGAGGAAAATATTTCACATAAGAATGAAGCCACTGGGTCTGTCAGGCATGCTGAAAGAAGACTGGTTAAAGATGACTGGTTAAAAAAAATTTCTCACTTGTTAAGCAGTTTGCAGAAAGACTGAATTTAAGAAACATTACTGCACTCATGTGCAGTACTGACAATAGAGGTGAAAGATTCACCTCTTGGATATTGTAACACTGTTTACTCTGAAATATGAACTGCTGTGTGATAGCATCCACACAGTTCAAGTGCTGTGAAAGTAGTAAGCAAGGATGTAATTCTGCTAGCATGGAACAAACTTGCTATTGTTTACATTCAATTATGGCACACAAGAGCACAAGTGAAAGATTTTTCCCTTGTTCCCTAGTATGTAGTGTTTGCATAGTAGGTATGGCATGCAAGTTGAGGCAAATTCTAGGGAAAAGAGTGTGAGCCAAGTGATTTGGTGTAATGATATGATTGTGCATTTGGATTAAAACCAATTTTGTGCAGAGGAAGTTGCCAAAAAAGTTAATACATGCACACAGACGTTGCAGATATGCCAATCCAGTCTTTGAATGTTCCAACCTAAGATTAACCCTATCTAAAAGGATCCATACTCATGTAACATCTGACAGTTCTGGCTGAATGGTGAACTCAAAAGCTAAAGTTGTTACTATCGTTATTCTGATTTTTAATTTCTACTTTGCAAGAATTTTGTAAGCTTTTGCAAGTGTGACAGGCATTGGTAGGAAGACAGTTAATGGAAATTAAATAAAAATTAGAAGGACTTGAGTTGTTGGTCAATGAGAAGTTCAACACGTCTCAGCAATGAGCAAGAAGTCCAGCCATTGCAGAATGCAATGTGCAACAGTTCAGAAAGCCAAACGTGTCCTGGGCTGCATCCAAAGCAGAGTGGGCAGGGGAGGGAGGGGATTCTGCCCCTCTGCTCTGCTCTGGGGAAACCCACCCAGAGCCATGCATCCAGCTCTGGGGTCCCAGCACAGGAAGGGCATGGAAGTCCTGAAACTAATCCAGAGGAGGCCATGAGGAGGATAAGGGAGCTGGACCAGCTGTCTTACGAAGACAGGATGAGAGAGTTGGGATGTTCAGACAAAGCTCCAGGCTGAACTCATGGCACATGTAGTGGGATCTACAAGAAGACTGGGGAGGGACTTTTTACAAGGATATGTAGTGACAGGAGAAGGGGGAATGGATTTAAGCTGAAGGAGGTAGATTTAGATTAGATATTAGGAAGAAATTCTTTACTCCGGGGATGGTAAGGCACGAGGACAGGATGTCCAGAGAAACTGTGGGTGTACCTGCCCTGGAGTGCAGGGCCAGATTGGTCAGGGCTTTGAGCAACCTGGTCTAGTGAAAGATGTCCCTGCCTATGGCAGGGGGATTTGAACCATAAGTAGTCCCTTCCAACCCAAATCATTCCACAATCCTATGACTCTGTGAAATCCTGTTTGGATCAGTAAAACACAAAAGTAAGGCGTCCATCATGTCTTGAAGCCTGTTCAGAGACACATGCTTATGAAGTTTCCCCATGTAAATAACAGAGTAAAATGACATCATGGGTTAATATAAAATAAAGCATGGCAATTACATGGCAATGGTTGCCTAATGTATAATTAACTGATGGCTGAACCATTAACTTATGTCCCTACAGACAATCGAGTTACATCAAAAGTGCATATTTTTAAAGGCAGCTGATTTAAATTGGATGATTTCTATACTCTCTAAGCCCTTTTTAACTTTCTGACCAAAAATTTAAATTGAAATATTGTTTGAACAAGACACAAGGTAAGATTGTCCCATCTGACACAATGGTGTGCTTATCTGTCCTTTTTGTATGTCAAGTATTGAGGTTTTTGTGTGTTTGCATATAAAGGTGTGTATAACACTTCCCTCATTTTTTGATGATAAAGCTGTTGCAGTAAGCACTGTAGTATAAGGGAGAGCATCTGAAGTCTTATGCAGCCTTGATTTATCTGGTCCTCTGCTTAGCTGAGAGGTGCCTGGAGTGTGGAAGAAGAGTTAGTGGTAAAAAAATGCCAAAACAAAATGAAAAAACCAAAAAGCTTTACAGAAAACAGCAAAAAAAGACTTTTTTGAAATCTTTGTTTACATATGTATGTCTGTATGTTTGGCTTTCCTGTGTTGACCTTCAGCATAAGTGCAAGTGAGCCCAAAATGATAGCAAAGGTATGTTTAAGCTAAAACAACTCCATTTTAATTTCATTATCCCTTTGACAGAGAGGAATTTGTTTCATCTAGCTTACATCTGAATGATTTGCTGAACTGTAGAATAAACCAACATTCTCAAGCACATGGACACATAATGGAGCTTAAGAACTGTTAGTCCAGCTAATATCAGCAAGCACACACCCCATAGCTATATTCTTTTTTACTCACACAGTCCTCTAGCTGCCATCTGTTCAATATAGCATGGAATAAATCCCTTTTGATGTGTGTTAACACTGTCCCTGGATGCGCATGAAAAAAACCCCAACAAAACAAAAAAGCCCCAACAAAACACAGTAAAAAAGACGGAATATTAAAGTGAAACTATAACACAGTGCAAATAGCAATTTTTTGATCTCTGTAGTTAGGATTGTGAAATCTTTTTGGCACTACTGGCTCAGCTCTGATGAATGGAGTGCATGTGTCTGCCCCTGAAAGCAAGTACAATTCATGATTTTGTTCTTTTACTATATTTTTACAGAAGAAATTTGATTTAAAAAAAGACCTTATTAAGACCTGTGGACAGTTATGCTGCAACTGACAAACCCGGTACTATAATTTACGATGTCTTGTCTATTTGGTCAGTTGAAAGCTGATGATAATGTATTTTCTCTCATGCTTTTTTTCTCAAAGGTTAAATGACAGCACTCTTTTATTTCAATGGCAGCAACATGTCTATAGGTATAAACTTTTAGAGCAAATGTGTTTTCAATAAGTAGGGATGAAATTAGCTGCAAAATCATATTTCATGTCCTAAGTGTGTAGCTGACAACATGCTAGGACTTTTAGGACTTGGAGTATATTATTGTGATGGTTGATGCTAGATTTTGTTCTTCTACTATATTTTAACAGAAGAAATAAGACATTTACACCCTAGGAGATCTACATTGTAACCATGTTTATTACAAACTCAATTGAATTGTAATGTAAATTCTATAGAGACATTAAAAAGGGTTCTGGCTTTTTTTTTTTTTTTTTTTTCTTGGGGTAAAGGGAGGAGGTTGTCCATAGAGAAACCAACAAAAGATTCACAGTGTCTGCTGCATGCTGGGATGTGCCTTTTCGGAGATCCTTAACAGCATTCTTGACTGAGCCATTAAAAATCTTAGCTAAATGTCTCATAATTAAGTTTCATTGTTGGAACAGGGCATTTTGCAATGAACTAGGACACAGAGTAGCAGAAAGCTTGTCTAAATTAATATTGCATTTCCCAGCCATTTTAGTAATGAAGATTGTGTGGGGGTAGGGCATAAGGAGATTGATGGACTTGCTTTTGTAAACTGTACAGGGAATGAGTTGTACCATTGTACAGTCAGTTTGAGGTGGGTACAGCCCATGAGGCTGACTCCTTTGTGTTGGAATGGAATGTGACATCTCAAACACTTCAAAATATTGCTTCACAAAGTATGAGAGAATCCTGTTCCCCAAATAAACAACCTTGTTATTCTCTGATGAGCTTTCTTTGTGGTATATACACCCCTTGACCTATAACATTTAACAGGTTTCTACAAACCTCCGTTAAGTCTGAAATCTGCAAAAGCCCAGCGTGGTTGTTCTTGAGATCACCGTGATGGGCTGTTAGAGAAAGCAGAGTTAACAACTTGGAGTCAAAACCATACAACCGTTTGACTAGGTTGTGTGTGAAGGAACTGGCTGTTTCATGGGCATAGAAGCATAGAGGTCACCTGCTGTAAATGACAAGGTCAAAAGTTGACCTTCCCATTTCGCAGGAAATTCTGAATTTGGGAGATGAGTGGGAGAGGGGAGGGAATTGCCCCATCCTGAAACACAAATTATATATTTGAGGCTTTTCCACAGAAGAGGAAACATAATATTTAAAAATAACCTGAAGATTTTCCATCTGAACCCAACCCTGAAACTCCAGCCAAAGGCTCTCAACTCTCTATTTTGACAGATTAGTGAGAAACCTAGAACACAGAAACCCCTCCTGTCTGGCTGAAACATTTGGCCCTGGACAGCCTAAGTTTTTCCAGGATCCTAGACTCATTTCAAGATTGCCAGTGCATTCAGGACACAGCCTCATCACAGGAGACAACATATTTCACTCGGAATATGTAGAAAATACCAAGATCTTCCAGTCTGTTAGGTCACAGCTATGTCAAAGTCAGCATTTTAGGCACCATCTAGCATGGAATGAATATTGTTTCCCTGAAAAATTATTGTCTGGGAAAAATAACATACTGTGCTATTTGCAATTTTAAGTATGTTTTAAATCAGTTCCAGTTAGTTCAGTTTGGCAGGCATGGTTGGCGGATCTGCTTTAGGATCAATTTTAGGAAATTGATCAATTTCAGGAAACTGTGTCCTGTGTAAAGGCTGAGATTTTGCTTCACCTGTGGCCACTGCTCAGTGGTCTGCAGTGGTAAGTCTACAGCTCCATCCTTGTATGGTTCTGGGTAAGTCAGTGGATTCTCTGTTTTGACCTTCACCATAAGAATTGGTTTGCAAATATTTATGCATCCTAAGAAAGAGTTTGGATCCTGGCTTTGCATTTATCCATTAAGAGCTTTGGCCTTTGTGACAAACCTATAGAAAATGCCAGATTCTGAAAACATAATTCTGCTTATATTTTCTTTCCTTTTGTCCTGGTTTCTAGGACAGGGTTCTGCCAATAAAAGACAGAAGTTCCCCTTTGAAATAGAGAATTTAATTTCACCCCCTCTAAGTGGTATAGTTGTTTGAAATCAAGAACTCAAGGCAGAGATAAGGGGTAGAAGTAACAGCTCTTTACTACTATATCTAACCGCACAGGTAGAAAACAACAGCAGTTATTAAAATTACCGACAAAAACAGAAGAAAATAACCCAGTTCCAGTCCTTTCTTTAGCCACAGACACACTCAGTCTGTGTTGTTCCCAGGGATGTAACACCTGCAGCAGAGCAGGCGGGAGCGAGGGAGGTGGAGGGGAGCAGCCACAGCAATGCTGGGCTCAGGTGGGAGCAGCTCCTCGCTCACAGTTGTGTCCAGAGACCAGTTGTATTCCCAGAGGTAGGAGGCTAAGCAGGACAGATGCAGAGAAGTTGACACAGGCGTCCGGCTCTCCTGCCTCCCATGTGCTGACCAGACGGAATGGTCCCTCCTCTCAGCTCCCTCGCCAGAAACACAAGTGCCCCTGCCCCAGCCCGCACGCTCCTCTGGGCAGCCCCGCCCAGAAGCCCTCGTGCTCCTCCAAGTAGCCCCGGTCCCACCTACCCGCCCCGTCCAGGGCCATCACAAAACCCTGGGCGCAGCCAGCAGGTTTTGTTAACATCACAATGGGAAAAATTCTCCAAACTCATGCAGTAAAGGAACAAAAATCCAACCCCCAACACCTTTTTATTTTTTTAAATATTGATCTTCAGGTAGGTTTTATTTGATATTCATGTAGGTTTTGGGGCATACCGATACCCTTTGTAATTTTGTGGCCAGATACAGACACAGTCAACTGATTATATCAGAGAAGTTTCATTTTGTTTTGGTTTAGTTTTATATTGTCTATTAATGAATTTATTTTTTATTTGTGTTTTGGAATACCTCTTACACAGTCTATCAGTGCTTATATCATTTGGCTCTACAGTTATTCTACACCTCTGCAGTGAGACTGTAAGAAAATGTACACAAATCAATTTAAATAGTACCATCAGCGTGTGCTATGAGATTAGCTTACCTCATTAGGAGACAGAAAGAAGATTAGTCAAAACCATGATACAAATACAGCTTGTGCATCACACAATAAGGAATTATTGCAGTTGAAAATATCAAGAAAAGAGTCTTCAGACTTAGCAGAATATTCTGCACTTCCTGTCTGGGGTTGGTGAGGCACACACACAAATGACATTCAAAGCTAAAAATCCCTTCAGTTTATTGAAGGTTGATAAGACAGACAAGCTTTTTCTTTTGTAGATTTTTAACAGAAAATTATTTTCTAAGTAGTAAGCAAATTAAATATAAATTATTATATATTCTTTTGATGGGTTGTATTCAAGTGTTTACCCAGTCAAGCAACTATGTCAACATCGCATGATTTGTTTGATCAGCCACAGCTAGGCAACGCACATAGAGGAAATACTGAGTGCCAAGCATACAGAAGCTTTCATGGGGTACATTTTCAGAATAAATTAGAATAATGAATATGTTAATGGAGATGATGATCTGCTCAGCAATATTCAACAGTCAGGAAAAGAGGCAAATTCATCTGCTAAATTATTCATCGCAAATTATTCGCTTAACTCTAATAGTCTTGATTAGTGCTTATCTGATCTAGAAGAAGAACAGCAGAAAGCCATGGCAATACGAAGGAAGGTGGAGAAAACCAATATTACTGCTATTTATTTGATTCACAAATGTCTGTTACTGGAAGGCCACAATGGATCTCTTGCACACTCTTTGCAGGAGACCACCAACTGACTCTAATCAGTAAGGGATTTTGCTGTGGCTAGCAACAGAAAAAGTCCCTTACTATAGAGGGTTGTATCTGACATTTATTTTCCAAAGCTTGCTTTAGGTTGGAAGCTGTATTTTCTCTCATCCCTGTCTTATATGAAAATCAAGTTGGCTACCAGTGTTTTGTCCCTTTCCTCCCTCTCCTCTCAGACTTCAAGCTTCTACCACCACCATTCTTTCCTGGTCAGGAACCAGGAAAAAAAATCATCGAATTATCATGGTTGAAAAAGACCTTGAAGGTAATTGAGCCTGACTGTTAACCCAGCACTGCTGTGTTCACTGCTAAGCCACATTCCCAAGTGCCAGATCCACATGGGATTTTCCCTGGGCAATTCAATGCCTGACCACCCTTTCAGTGAAGAAATTTTTTCCTAAATCAGTCTAAACCTCATCCGGAGCTGTCTTGTTTCATGCCTCAGAAGAAAAGAAGCCTGCAAGATACCTATAGCTCTAGTAATTTCAACAGGCATAAGAATGATCTCAGAGTTAATTAATAGAGAGAATGCCTGAGACAGACTTGCACTTGAACTGATGCACAGAAAGACAGGTACACCCATGGTTCTGATGTCTACAGTTCCTTTTTCTCCTGCGTGTAAAGCTACAACCCGATGCACTTCACTCAAACAGACCCAAAACATTATTACACATATTCTGGCTTCCTTTTCTCAGAAAATTTATTTTCCATTTTCCCTTCTGCTGTCCACAACACAAGGCAACAACTCTTTTTTTTCCTCTCATTCTAACTCCTAACAAATGACTGCCTGCTTTCCCTATTCCTTTCATCCCTCCCAGTCCTGCTAGGGACTTCAATACTGTATGCCACTTCCATCTCCACAGCTGCTGACTTCAGGTTATATATGGCTTTCCCAGCACAGTTTTGTCATTCTGCCCAGTGGTTCAAATACAAACAATTCCAGTGACCTAAGAAATTTAACCTGATGGTGTTCGCAGTTTTCAGCACAAGGACTTTGCAACATAATCTAGACAAACGCTCTGAAAACTCAACTTTCTTGGATTCACAAGCTCAGGGAGAGGAACTCCCAGGAGCTGATCTCCAAGAAAGAAGGTGCCTGCTCTGTGCTTGTCTCGGAGGTGTGCTTGTCTCCAGACTAACGACTGCATTGCAGTGCATGGGCTGAACGGTATTTCAAGGCTTTATCATCATGATGCTGTTGTCAAATGAGTCAGTGGTACACCAGGAAGCTCACAGTGCATTAAAGCTGTAGTGCTCTCTCTAGCCATGATCACATATTGCATGTCAGGCAGGCTAAACAGCTCAGAGCAGGGTAAGCTGGAAATATTAAAAAAGTACTAGTGGACAAGAAGCTTATTTCTATGTTCTAGCACAGTACAGAGCTTTGTGGTTTTTAGCTACTTAAGTGGCCTTGAGAAATGTTCAAACTACAATTTCTTCCAAGATCATACTTCCCTGGAGTACATAGGTCTAAAATTGCTGTTCTCCAGTTTAATTATGCTTATTAAGTCCCAGTTCATTTCCTGTTTTCTGCACAAATTACACCCTAAAGCATTATTTGGTTATACAGTAGCCTGTTTAATGATTCTTTTTCTCCACTTCCAGATTCAAATAACAAATATTTGCCTTTAGCCAATAATTGAAGCTCTGTTTATGGTGCTGACATGAATGCATGAATAGAGTACTACATGTTTGCAAATATATATACTCAACTTAGAAATATACACTCATGTACATATATATATATATATATATATATATATATATATGGAAACCTAATTTGTTTAATTTCACTTTATAGAAATCATGTACACATTCTACTCTGGTGCGATATTCTATTCAGATATTTTCAATTCAGTTGTGTTTTCATTGGCATTCCAAAAGGGTTTTTTATTGTAAAGCCCTCCACTGACACTTTGCTCATGCTTGCCTATTATCCTTCCAGCTTTGCCTTCAGCTGAACATACTCCTTTTTTCCTCCTTCACATGATTATTTGTGTGAGGATTTGCATTTAAATGGATGTGGAAAGTGCATTAACAACACCTACAGTAACAAAGCAAAAGCTGTTCAATACTTGTTACTGTCAGATATAAATTCAAACCAAATCAATTAATGTTTCATATAGCTGTTTTCAGTGTTTGCATTTAGGTGGAAACTCTTCTTTGTATTATGCTAGACACAGACTGTGCATATTTAACACAGATTATGCACAGAGAATTATTTATGTGTCAGTAGCCTGAACAGAAAAAGAGTGATGTTCAAGATCTAGAAGTCATGGTTGAGATCCCTATCTGTATAGATGATTTGGATGCTTAGAATCTCAAGATTAGATACCTTATTTCCATTTTATATCTCCATTTATTTTGTAATAAAACTGGTTTAAATGATTTTGGGATTTGTAAATCTAAGCCATTAAAGCACTAGTAATGTCTGGTTTTTGTTGTGCAGATCATGGAAATTTTGCATAATTCGAGCAATAGCTCGAATATATAAAAGAGACACAGTATGGTTATGAACAGAACTGTTGTGACTTGCATATAAAGTAAGAATGTAAGATGTTCTTTTAGTGCTGTAAGTGAGACAAATAAATTAAACTAGGCCAAACCATTCTATTGCAGAATAATGCTGTTTATTTTTAGTTTTCTTGTGCTTACAATAGCCTGCTAAAATGTACATATTTTTTACAGTAACACAAATACATAACACAAATAATTTACAAAACATATAAAACTAATTTCTAATTAACCTTTAGATCTGGTGCCTTGTAAATTTGCTCCAAATAAAAGTTTGTGGTTTTCTGCCAGGACTTTGAGGGGTACAAATCATCATAAACACAAACATTAATTTTTTAGTGTATCATTAAACTGAAAATGTGGCACAAAAGAAAAAAGGAGAAGAAAAGGTAGGCTGGGAGTCAACAAACAACTTATAGTTTTCCTTCTCCAGAAAAGGTAGAAAAGAGAAATTTGTCATGATTCTGAACATACTATGGTACTGAGACCTGCGACTCCTAAAATACAATTATTGTTTATTACCTAAAATGTTTTGCTATATGTTGTGTGTGCCAAAGAGAAATCCATAGACATCAGAGGTAAATCACTAACAAGTCTTTCTTGTTTGTACAAAAAAACCAAACAAACACCTCTGTATTTCTCTACCTATTGATATGGAACAGGTCTAAATAAAGCTAATTCATTGTTTCCAATGAAAGCTGCATTTCAGCAGTGAAAGAATATGATTTCAGATGTCATAGTTAATGTCTTCTGTGTCTATACAGAAATGTAATAAGTATGGCCGGTTCTAAAACTAGCCCTACAAAACCAGCAATTGGCTTGCAGGTTGCAAGAGAAAAAGTAATTTGTGAATGAAACGGTATAAGTGGAACCAGAGCATTAACAAATATTCTCTTCAGGTTCTGTAATGCTAAATGTTCCCCTGTAATATTCCTTCCAGCTTTTCATAGTTTCAAGGCAGCAGCGAAGAGGGAAGGCGAAGCGGCAGTGGTAGTGGAGTGGTTGTGTGTGTTACCCTCACCTACACAGGGGAAGGGCAGGGCCAGGCTGTCCAGGCAGGATAAGATTTGGTGGCAAACACTCATCTCATTCACAGACACCCACGCTGTCTGCAGAGGACACGTGCAGGAGGCAGGGCCAGCCCTGCCACAAGGGCTCTATGTGCTCAGAGACACTTCTGAGGGGCTGCTGCACAAGGCACATGTGTTGTGCTGCTGCAAAGTAGAAACTAGGCTGGAAAGCTTTAAGCCTTTGGTTAAATAAATAAAGCAAACGCCCCTTCCTCCCCCCCCCCCCTCTGTATACCAGTCTCTTAAGCAATAAAGAACACTTGGTTTAAACCAACCTAGATTTACTGAAATCACCAGTATTTTAGATCAGAGGCAGTTCTGCCTCCAGTGTCTTCGCTGATGTTTTTATGTCCATTAGTTCTCCTAATGTGAATTTAATGCCCAGAGTGCCTGAATCTCCTACACTCTTCCATCTTCAGAGCTGCCATCCTGTCAATAGACTAATTTAGACTGAGAGGAGTTCTGTGTATTATTCTTAATATACTTTCACAGTGAGCAGTGTAATTGCTCCTTTGGAGCTGATAATGCATTTTTATTGCCTAAAAAACAATTTGCTGTACAGTGTGGTAATATAATCGTTGGTTTATGTTGTGAATACATGTCATATATAGTGGGCCAAATTACCAGTTAGAGTTTGTATCCATGTGCAATAAAAGTAAAGCCACAGAAGTAAAAGGAATCCACCTCATAGCTTAACACCAAATTTAGAGGGACCTGGGGTTGTTTAGCCTGGAGAAAGGGAGGCTGATGGGAGACTACCACTCTCTGCAGCTCCCTAAAAGAGGGTTGTAGCCAGGTGAGGGTCAGTCTCTTCTCTCAGATAACAATTGACAGGTCAAGAGGAAATGGCCTCAAAGTATACCAGTGGAGGTTTACATTAGGTGTGAGGGCAAATTTCTGCATGAAAAGGGTTATAAAACACGGGGACAGAATGCTCAGGGAAGCAATATAGTCACATGCCTGGAAGTGTTTGAAAAACATGTGGATATGGCACTTGGCCACCTGATTTAGTGATGAACATGTTAGGTGGTGGTAGTGGGCAGTTGGACTTGATGATCTTAGAGACCTTTTCCAACCCTAGTGATTCTATTGCTCTATGATTTGGGCCCTTATATCTTAATAGCTTCTGGGCTGCACAGAAAGTGTGGGAAGCTGTGTGCCTCATTCCCAGCTGAATGCACAGGGGCCTGGGCAGGGGTGCACCAGATGAGCCACCTCCACCTGCCTCCTCTGTGGGGTTGGTTAGAGCTTTTTAGGTCATGTCTCACTTGGTCAAAGCCTGAGATAAGTAAAGGGTAGGTCTGAGCATACGAACAAATAGGAAGGACAACCTGGAACAGCCTAGCCTGGAAGACTGCCTGAAACTTAAGTGCTGGGAGGCTTCAGAATCACCTGCAGAACTAAGTGTGCCAGTGTCACCAGGATGCTGAATGTGATGTCTGTGGCTCCGTGCTCAAGCCTTCCTCCAGATTCAATTTATTGGATAAATAAGGAATGAAATATGAATGCTTCAGCAGATAATAAAGACCAAAGAAAACTATGAAGAATATGTTAGTTCATCTGAAGGCCTGAGCAGAAGCAGATTAGTAGTAAATGATTTCTGGCTTGAACTGAGCCGACCAGGGCATGGATTCATCCTCTGGTCCTTATGCTTGGAATTAAGTGGGAAATCATGCATTCAAAGCAAGAAGCTCTGCCCTATTCAGGGCTGGCAGTGGGTGCCAGGGTGGGAGATCTTCATGCCTTCTCAGCCTCATCAACAAAGCGAGTGAGTATTCTGAAAAATCCATTGTGTTTTTTTTCCTGATACTAGAGGAAATAAGAGGCAATGAGAGTAAATCTATGTATCTGCAATGGATTATTTAAAATAATAGATTTATAAAGGAATAAGTATATGTTTTATTCAATCTTTAAATGAAATATATTTGATTGTCATTTATTGTCTCCTCAGAAAACAGCATTTTATCATAGCAAGACTGCTGTATTACAAAATCAAACAAAGAAACCTAAGAATAAGCAGCTTTAGGAAACATAAAATAAATAAACAGCAGTAGACTGCCCTAGGCACATGCTTTTACTAATTTTGGTTTGTTGTTGTTCATGTCAGTTAGGTTCAATAAACCAGCTTTCTGGTAATGATTTGCTTTCTTGTGACACATCAAGAACCAGCTGACAGTCTTCTGTGTTGTCATTAGATTTTCTAGTTCCATATGGGTGTGTAAGGTCCAACTTGCCTAATTCTGTTAGATTTCTTACAGTTAGTTTTGAAAGATGCTTGGAACAAGGCCAACAGCAGAACCCCCTACATGTAAGTGTTACTTCTGTGTTTTGCCTCACAAAATATTCAAAGGGAAGTTGAAAATGTTGCCTGCTTCACCAGTTTGCAAAAATATGCTAATTAGAGCTGTCTGAAGTGTGACAAAAATATCAGTCAGTCAGTCAGTCAGTCCAAAAAAAAAAAAAAAAAAGATACACAGAGGGAAAAAAAGAAAAAAAGAGAGAGAGAGAGAAAAAAACAACCTGCATTCCAATGTCTCTTTCTTTGGAGATCAAGAAATACTTTTAGAGTATTAGGTATTTAGAAAGGGAGGCTCTCTTGGTTCTTCTTTCCTTGGAAGAAACTGTAGGAAGCTCATTTCATTCTTATATGAATTTCACTCTGTTCCTATCACTTTTTTCTCCCTGTATCAGTGATTTAAAGGAACTGTAAGGCCAAGAGGAGTTTTCAGATGTCTCAGTGAAGCCATTAAAATCTGGTTGATTGTAAGAGTGAGTAATTGGACAGCAAGGACCTATACAGGTGTTTTAAATACGTCCATGTCTCTCATCCAAAACCAATGCTCTTATCTGTACTTTGTCTGGACACCAGTTTTCACCAGAATAGATTTACATTCCTTTCTTCAAATCTGGAATATTGTTTGCATTTACCTGCAAAAGGAAAAGGGAAGAAAGGAAAATGAAAGGAAAAAAAATTAAAAAGAAAAAAAAAAAAAAAGAAGAAAAAGAAAAAGAAAAAGAAAAAGAAAAAGAAAAAGAAAAAGAAAAAGAAAAAGAAAAAGAAAAAGAAAAAGAAAAAGAAAAAGAAAAAGAAAAAGAAAAAGAAAAAGAAAAAGAAAAAGAAAAAGAAAAACCTGTGAAGGCATCAATTGATCAAGGAAATAAGCAGGGAATGCTTATTCACTGTCTTGCAATACTGGACTGAGGTGCACAATGATTTTATGTAGCAACATGTTTAACATGAACTTTTCACGCAAAGCATGGTTAGAGGGGGAAATTTTCTGGCACAGAATATCGTGGGGTTGGAAAAAAAAGAGAATCTGCTCAGACAAGGTAATAGTGAGTAGGTATATTAATGACAGCTGCATACAACACTTCTGCTGAAGTAGTCATTCACCTGCTGTGGGGTGGATGCTTTCTCAAGTAGTTGAAATTAGCTATCTTAGGTGAGATTAGAGCCACAGTAAATTTTAGAGATTTTCTCAGGATCAATAGGCAGGTGCAGCTGAATGAAAGATAATGTCATGTATTGTAATAGAAAGAAACTGTCCATTATTCCACAACCCATGAATCGTTAATTCAGGAAAAATGTGCATGCCACCATGCATGGCAATAAATTAAAGAAAATCTGAAGCAATGAGGAGAAAAAACAGCAGAAAGCAAGGTGCAGTCTTATGCAACTTCAGCGCACAAAATATTTCGGGTACAGTGAACTGTTCTGGCCAGCTTATCTCAGAGAATATCATACTAGCTAACAAGAGAAACATGAAAAAGTCCAGAAAATGGCAATGGAAATGGTTATGACATAGAAAATTCTCACTGAACGGTTATTTGTAAAGAGTTTTTAGCTCAGGAATAAAAGGCACAAAAGAGGGCATAGTAGACCTATGTGTCATGGAATTAATGGAAAAGACTGTCTTGGAGCTCCAGTTCATCAGAAAATGGATCAGAATACACAGAAGATGATTAGTTCTAAGCTCAGAAGACCTATTTTTTCTGCCAGTATTACTTAGCCCATCTGATTGGGAACAACCATATATTCAGTTAGAGGAATAAAAAAAGATAAAAATTATGTACTGAGTAAATCAAGAGAGAGACAGTATTATCAAATCAACATATGATTTATTTTTTCTCATGTGCTCTCTTTCAGTCCTGTAATGATCTCAGCAGAAGCAAACACTTTAAACATCTGAACCTACAGCACTCAAAGGAACAACCTTTTTAGGATGTTTCTCTCGAGTTGACTACTTTATAAGGAATTAAATTGTCAAGGACAACAGAAGCCAATTTCATTGGTCTGGCCTAGAAAGACTGAAGATAGTTATAAAGAGAAACAGTTATAAAATTTGGGTTGTATGGCTAGTAAAGTTAGTATTTTATTGGTTTAGAGGCTTCAGTTTTGTCACCTTCTCTTTTCAAGGCTTGCAGAACCAAGTCAAATCTTTAGCCTACAGTTCCCCCATCCACTATGACAAAGTTGTTTTATTATTCAGCCTTAACTGATTTCTTCTAGAAAATTTTCTACTTTTGCCTTTTCCAAAATTTATTGTAAAGAAACCTTTCTGAAAAGATCAAAATTTCCCCCTTAAAAATGCAACTGACTATCTGCTTTGAACTTGGAAATAGCCTACCACTTGGTAACATTTTACTTTGGCTGCTTCTTCTTTGTATCTTATTTTACATAATCTAATCTTAAAAAATTTAGCTTTTGGAGTTTCTGAATTTTGTGTGTGTGAAAACATTACATGTTTTAATAAAGAAAAAGTTGTTTCAACTTGATTTTTTTTCTCCTTAGCATAACTTAGAAACGACAAAACTTTGATACGTGAAACTCAGGATGTAATTATCCCCCAGTGAATAGTACATATTTTTGCTAGGTTGTACTAGAGTTGATTGTAAAATAATGAAGTTATGAACAATGTAAAGCATGCCCCAGAGCAAATGCAGTAGAAAAATTTCATCAATGTTTAAATGGAGCTGTTAACCAGAGATTCTCATGTGCATAAGGCTGATTCTCTGTGCAACACAATACTAAAGCTACAAGAAAGGTAACTTTTCTACAAATACTCGAGTGTTATTACGGATTACCTCAGCAGGCTTTTTCCTTGTCTTGCCCCTCAATGAGTTCTTGATCAAAACCAAAGAGATTTTTGACATTGTTTGCCACACAGGACACAATGAGATGCTCTGGAATGGGAAGTGAGTAACCATGGGTGAGGCCAGACACCTGAGCCTGGCCCAGACACCGTGGGAACTTTGAGCTATGGTCTTCTCCTTGTGGTTTATTGGCACTAAACCTAAATATACATGACCATGAAAAAAAAATTGCTGGTTTTGTATAAATAAAGCAAAAAATATTCATTTTTGGCTAACACAGAACTACATTGCTGAAAGCTTAGTTTTATGTTCTATAGGTTTGATCTCATTTCCTTTGAAATCAAGGACTGAATTGAGGCCCAAATCGATATGCTGAAAATAGTTACAAAACTGTAAATATTTCATGAGATGAATAAACTGTGATTTCCTTCTAATAATTTATCTTGATACGAATAAAAAACCATTGGGAAAAAATAAGCTCGTTTTGAAAAATGAGTGAGTCTATGTCCTGGCACAAAACTTCTCTTTCCTACGCACGTACAGCTGAGCTACTTCATACTGCAAGCTATTCAAGATTTTATAAGCTAATCAAGTTTGAGTCTGTTTTTTAACAAGATGGACAATTTCCAAAGAAAACCCAGGTGCTGCAGGACATGATGTTGATGAAACGGTAGGTGGCAAGTTTCTCTGCACTGCACCATAGGCCCTCATCAACCTTAACCCAAACATATGCTTCAGTTTAAGCAGCAAGTATTCCCCCTGAAATGAATGGGTTTATTCACAAAATTTAAATAGGTGCATAGGTGATTTTCAGGTTGGGGTCTGAATCCTTGGAAAGCTGTCTGCTGTAGGAGATGTGCATTAGGAAAGGCTGGGAAAGAAGACCCTAACCATGCACAGTAATCACTTGTGTTTATGTGACATGTTTTGTAAAGAGAGAGTAAGTAGTACCACTTAAGTAACCACTTTGTTATCTAGAATTATTGTGCTAATAACCTTTCATAACACTGGTGTAGGCTGCTCATAGTAATAAAGAGCAATGTAAGTGTTAAGCCTATGAGATTGTCATGGAAAAAAAGTATTTTAATTAATATATTTGAAGTTAAGTTCAAGTGGACTTTTTTTGGGTTTTTTTGTTTGTTTGTTTGTTTGTTTTTTTTTTTTTTTGTTTTTGTTTTTGTTTTTGTTTTTTTTTAACTTCTTTTTGACCATTGCATGGCTTGCCCAGGCTTTGAAAATTCCTCATGTATTTTTGCAGGGATGAACAGGTATAAGATCTACTGTTTTTTTAAGTTCGTGGTAAAGTTCTCAGTATGAATAAAAAATGAACACAGCATTCTTTTTTGTGGTAATATAAAACTTGCTGAGGCCAACTGTGTCTGTGGAGTGAACAGTAAATCAGTATTAAAATTAGAATAGAATTAATTATAAAATTTATATTATAAAATTCATAGAATAACATTACAAGCTGCTATATGATGGTAGGGGCTATGTATTTGTTATAACGGATGTTAATATAAGCAAGCAATGTAAACTTCTACTGCCTTGCTAAGAGAATAAATTGGAGCAAATATTTTTACTTATTTTTTTCCAAATAAATATTTTTCCACTATCCTGGAGCATAAGCTAAGAATTTTTAAACAATATTTTCTGCCCTTGTTCTCTGTGTTCTTGATTATGATGCATTTTTACTTTGCAACAACCACACCTTGAAGTTGTATTTTATGCATATAATTTTGGGTTAGAAGAAGAAAACCCAGGAGTGTACTTTTCAGGGCATCTATTTTTATTCTTAATTGAGATGTGTGCAACTGGAATGCAGCTAGCATATGAAAAGATTTATTTGAAAAGATTAAGCTTTAATTAAAAATGATGCGAGAAAACTCACCATGTGGAGTATTTGCAAAAGAAAGCAAACCACTATTTAACATGGTGGCAAAACAGCCTGTGACAATAAATAATGTTAATTGATTGGCCATGTTGGATACACTAGAGCACACAAACCAGAGTTTGTATGCTAGAGTCACAGCACACAGAGAACAGAGACAACACAAAAACATGCTGCATTTTGACTTTGGTTTTAATAAGGTTTCTTGATTATGTAGCAAAAGCAATGATAAGTCTGATTAAGTGACTTTATTTCATTGAGATCTTTAAAAGACTGAGTAGACAGTTTTGTAGCTCAACCTGCTCAGTCATCTTTGTGTTACCGTGGCAGTAAAATATACACTTGAATGACATTTGACATTCTTTTAATTTGTGATTTGCAATCAAGACAGCTCTGTGGCTATGAGTATGCTTTATTTTAAGTTCCCTTGCAAATAACAGAAATGTAACTACTATCTTCCCAGCACCTCTAAATCATAGTATACTGTATATGTTGGTTACGTTTGCTTTTGAAAATGCTTCGCTTTTGTATAGGGCTTGGAATCACTTGAATAACTCCCTGTGGACATCAGTCTAATGGTTGGCATCAGCCTGAAATGAGAGCTGAATATTTGCACTTAATTGAAAAGGAGCTAGTAAGTAGGTTAGAATCACCATGTTGATCATTGTCTGAATCTAATTTCTTGAGCACTGCACTTGAGTTCTGGTTGCTTTTCTTGTAAAAGATACACAATCCCAACCAAGAAGGGCCATATGCATGATCAGTTGTGTGAGGCATTTTCCTTTGCAAGTGAAATAGAGACCTAAAATATCATGAAGACCAGTGAAATTACTCATGGATTCTCAAAAGTAAGAGGGCACTGCAAGTTTAAAACAAATAAAAGAAAGTACTCTTTCATAGGATACATAAAAAATGAGGACTATGGAAATAATCCCACACAAGACCAATTGTATAAATGGGTTCAAAAAGGAAGTAGTATACAGATTTGATGGTGTCTATTAAATGTAGCTGTCCATATACAATATCTAACACAGACAGTCAGTAAATTATTGTGGGGAAGAACCTGGAAGAAGATAAGGAGGGCCAGTCATTTCCTATATGAACTATTCTTTTTCCTAAAGTGTCCGCCTCAGGTATCTTTCAGACATCAAATACATTGGCTACATATTTGATGCACCTTTAATCAAACACTGTTTAGTATTTCTTAGGTATCTCATTTTCTAACAAAATCTTATACATTTGATAGGTTAGTCACATCAAAATCTGCTCTAGACAAAAACATTAGTTCGGCTTTTAAGGACACCTAGTTTTAGACTAGAATAGCTCCTGCATCAGCATACCACATTAAGTGTGATGACCCGAAAATTTGCAGCATCCAAAATCTGACTCACTAAGTTCAAATAAGTTTTGCAAGGACAAAATTTTCAGTTTCCCATTTTCAGTTGCTGTTTTCTGCCAGGGTAATGCTTAAATTTCCTTTGAGGCTCATCAAATATTTTTATGGGGAACATGATTGGAAAAGATCCGCTACAGTTTTTGACTCTGGCTAGTTATTCGGAGTATTTTGAGTTTCCAGTCAGAAGTGGTAGTCTAATCAATCTACTCCTTTCTTCAGACAGAAGAATGGTCCCTTATGTGAAAAGTTGATATGGTCAGAGGTCTAGTAAACTAATTTTCCAGTAAACCAGCAAGGATCTCTGACTTCCAAGGTACTTAAACTGAACTCAAGATCTGGGAAATTCTGGGAAACTCAATTCTGTGAAAATAGCATTACAGAAATGCTTTGAAATCCACTTGTCCCATTCAAATACAAATGTCGTGATCATAGACCACAATGAACTGAAACAGAATGGGTTTCCTTACTTCAAATTTTATGGTTTCAGCTTGCCTTCAAGTACAACTTATATCTGCTCTTGGATCAGGCACTTAACAACAATGCTTAAACATCTAATTAGCTTCATTTGGTTACAT
This sequence comes from Muscicapa striata striata, assembly GCA_030060385.1. Lineage (NCBI taxonomy): Eukaryota > Metazoa > Chordata > Aves > Passeriformes > Muscicapidae > Muscicapa > Muscicapa striata. Next base: position 1,894,231 of record JAREIS010000076.1, on the reverse strand, counting down.
TAGTTAAATGTGTTACTGAGCATCAATACCTTAATTCTCACAAGATACTTATTAGGCAGGTAAACAAACATTGGTTTCCCTCTGCTGCAGATGAAAGAAATGAATGTTTGAGTAATGTGTGCAAGGCCATGCCTTGAAAAAAATGGTAAAGGATTATTTAAACGTGAAGATTCTTGAGGTCTTTGAAGACTTTTTCTGGAAAAGCGTGATAAAACTGAACAACATTATCACACAGCAGTCTTTGAAAACTAAAGTCCAGAAAAATCAATGTTATGCTTTTAAATACAATTTGGAATGCATCTGTAAAGAAGAGGCCTTTTTTGTTACTATGAGGTGTTCCTGTTTAACATAGTACAAAATGATAGGTCCCTTATTGCCACAACAGCACTACCTCGCAGTACTTCAGCTGCATCAGCATTTTCCTTAACTTTGCAATCCATCCCAAGGTAAAGTTTTACATACTGTAATGTCAGTGAAAAAAATGTCAGCATTTTGCAATGCTGTCAATTGATATCCGATAGAATTAGAATAAGGAGGCCAGGGACTCATGGCTGCTGTCACTCTGACGTTGTCATATTCTGGAGCCAAGGAGGAAGAAGGAGGCAACAATCCTCTTCTATATAGAGAACAGCTGAACTACATAATTCATTGCCACCAAAGGCCTGGCAGTCATTTCCAAGCATTTAAAAAGTAAATTTGACAGTGAACTGCCTAGGCAGATTTTCAGTCATGCAGATGTCCTATTACTACAAATAATAGCCTTAAAGGAATTTCTGAACTCACTGCACTGGTGGGCATAGCCCTCTTCACCTTTCACAGGTGCTTTGGTAAGGCAGATATATTGAAATTCTGAGAAGTTGAGTATAGAATTGACTGCCCACATCTACTTTGTGATTGCTCAAAAATAATTTTTTGCTATCATAAAAGGCTGTAGAGTCTGCATTTTTCCCAAAGAATCTTTAGACAGCAGACAGGAAGATTGCATAGAAGCTGGAAGGGAGGTCTAGGAGGCATGAAGATGGGGAAGGTTCTTGGGTCTTCCAAACAAGGCAGTTTGTTTGCAATAACCAAGAAATGCTGCAAAGATTATCTGAATTCCCTTTCTGGTTTGCTTTTTTTTTTTTTTTTTTTTTGTGTGTCTTTTCCTGGCAATCTCCATTCTTCTGCTACTTCTTCATATTGTTCTTACTAATTAAGTTTGAGCTAATAAGGACAGTGAAACATTAACTTGAATGACAAGGCCAATATGCCAGAAAAAATGGGTTTGCTGAGCTCCACTTCCATTCCAAATCAGGATATAGGAAGCAGCATGGAACATCTTCCACTCCCTCTTTGAGACTGTTCCCAAGATTTTAATATACCCAGTGATAACAGTCCAACAAACTTCCACACTGCCATCAGATAATAAAGATTAGTACAGACAAATACTGCAGTTTTATGTAAGCAGTTTTGTATAGGATGCTGTTTAACACATAGCAGGAGAGATCAAATGTCTTCCTCACCAGGACTCTGATCTGGAAGCTGTTACAGACATGGTAAGCAGTGCCTAATCCCACACCACACTTACTCATTCTTCACCCTTGGCAATAACAGAAGAGTTATTTGTATCTGTTCATAAAGGTGCCCAACATTTCACCCAGCGTTAGGTTGGGTGATATCCACGGTTTCTAGCAAACTGCAGATGGTTAAAATACTTTCACGTGGTAGATATTCAACACATTGTTGACCTTTGTTTTTTAATGGTGATCAGTATTAGTGAGAGTCTGTGCTCCTAGAACCAATAACCAGCAGGCTGATGGAGTTTATGGGGTGAAGAAGACAAACATAAGCATGCCCTTCACAGCAGGGACAGACCAAAGCCCTAGCCAGAGCCTTGATACAGAGTTAATTAAAAAAAATCAGACAAACTGACTATTGCAAAACACAATTCATTTGTGTTCATATGAAGAAAGAAAATTAGTTGGAAGTCTGACCGTGACCTGCGATGTCATAATAAAACATGTTTTCAAGCTTTGACTTTTCTGTCAAAGGTTATATCAAATGGCAGATTCAGAACTTCATAGTGACTGCTTAATCCTGATTTTCCAGTCTCTGCAGTTCCATATACTTCCCACAGATAATCAAAGACCCAAAGAGCTGATCCTGTCATCTCTACTTACTGCAAATATATTAATCTAATCAAGGGAAAGTAAAAGACGTCATTTCACTGAGTCAATTTTAAAGTCCTCCTGACAGAATGAATATAAAATAGATTTAAAGCTCTAGATTCTGCCCAGCTGAGATCAGAGTATCCACTGGAAGCTCCCCTCTCTTCAATCAATGATGAAAGGGTGGAAGAGACATGGACTTCCAACTTAATATCATTTTTTAAATGCACGGAGTGTCAAATACTAGAAATTGATGCATAACTTTATATAACTTTAATTTGGTATTGTGAAATAATTATGAACAAGGGCTATTGAAGATGGCAAAGAACATCTTTAGGGAAAACACTAAACAGATTGTTATCAGAAAAAGAGCTTTCTTTATATTTCATTGTGAACTATCCCCAAACAATATTCTCATTGATGTGAAAAAAACTCAAGTACATTTCGTGGCCACAAGACTTTGTAAAAAAGTTTTATTTCTCACCTTACAGGTGATTTGAGTTCCTTTTGATTCTCTTTTTATTTTTTCCCATGTATCTATTTAGGGTAGAATTTCCTGAAAATAAAAATTTCCAGGCCAATATGAAAAATTAAAAACTGTTTTAGAGGGAGTTACCTGATCAGAAATGATAAAAAAGAACATCAATAAATCTGTGGAAGTATGACATCACTAAAAGTATCAGTGATTGTGAAAGACAGATGGTCAGACTTGTTAGTCCAGAACTGTGTGGAATCATCCTTTTGTGTGAGCTGGAAGGCAGTGGACTACAGGAAAACAGAATCATGGGATGTCTGATTTGGAAAAGATCTTTAAAATCTGTCATGTTCAAACTCCTTTGCCTTGGGCAGGGACACCTGCACTAGATCAGGTTGCTGAAAGCACCATTTGACCTGGCTGTGAACACTTCAAGTGAAGGAGCAACAGCTTCTCTGGGCAACTTCCAGTGTCTCACCACCCCCACTGTAAACACATATAGTACGATGTCCTAAGGAGATCTAGAGTAAAATGGTCTGTATGCTGTCTCTTCTTGCAGCTGTAGTACCCTTCTAAGACACGTTTCCTTAAATTCAAGGAATGTAATATGATATATATAGTCAAATTTGGGATGGAAAACATAAGAGCACCAATATATCGTTTTCTACATGTAAAAGTTTGTTTCCTACATATAAAAGTACTTAAGATATAACCCTCTATTACAGAAATTTTTATGCCAGGTGATGTTGCAATCTGAATATTAGACAACGATAATAGATCTCCATTGTCAAGCTCAGTTAACAATTATCAGACTCAGTTACTGCTTATGATATCAAGAATCTGTATCTATGCTCTTGTATATAAGTACAGAAGAGAGAGTGTTCACTCTAGGTTGGTTTTGTTGATCTCAAGGTCAATGCCAGATTTGCCAATAGCTTCAAAGTTCTAACGTCAAATTTACAATACACACTCCTTCAAACAATAATGACGTCTAAAATGTTGTTTCTAATACTAGACTAGAAATTCTGGGAGTTTTCTCAGTGGAAATTTAATTAGCTTTAGAAGAAGATTCTCTCTAAAAACGTTATTAATTACATAGAGTTGTGTTGAAAGAAACCACTTTAAACAGAAAAAAAATATAATTTTACGGATTTTAGTATATTAAAAATTAATAGTAAGAGTTACAGTTCTGTAAGATTTGTTCCAGAGGACATTGGCTAGGTAACATGAATACCAAGTTATATGGCTTTCCCTCTGATGCTATAGATAGAAATTTGTTACTCTAGGCTTTGTGCAATTTAAATTCATCTCTTGTATCAGGTAGTATTCAGATTGATTAATTTTCTAGTTAACAAATTGTATTCTGGTGAACTGTAAACTGCTGAGGAAAAAATAATTGCCAATCTTTGGATAAAGAATTTTATTAGAGGTAGGGAAATAAAACAAAACCAATAGATCCATGAGCAAAGGAAATAAAACCAATAAGCCCTGAAAACAGCAAAGGAAACATTAATTCAGTCAGCGCCCTTTCAGTTCGCCTTAGGAATCATGAGCAGCAATTTGAAATCCTGTTTTTCTCCTGGGAAGAAGTGATGCTCTAAACTATACTGATCAAATAAAAAGGGAAGCCGCAGGCTAAAACAGAGGGAAAGAAGTTACAACAAAGACAAACAGCTAGTTGTATGAAATGACACATTTATGCACCAGCAAAGCAAAATTAGAATCCTCTCCATTTACTTTATATCAGCTGCAGAAGAAAAATAGCTGTATTACAGATATCAGACAACAGAGTAACATAAAATAAAGGGTTATTTTGAATCATCCCAGAGGATATTTTGCAAAATATGTGCTTAGGATATGCAGACAAAAGGGTATCATTATGCAGTTTTTGGATATAAAAAAAATGCAATAATCACAAACATATTAAAGAGATTTAAAAAGACAGTGTAAGTAAAAATCTGTAAGTAAAAACCATGTAGGTGAAAAAAAAAGCTATGAAAGAAGAGAAAAAATCCTTTATTTGTAACAGAAAAATTACAGTGTGAGGGTGTCTTAATCTCTGATAGCCTGTAACCTCTCCTTCATTGTAGTCTGACTGACGTGCAGTCTTGAGACCTACAGTGTCTAAAGAAAGAAGAGAGGTATTCTTAACAAGTGACAGTGCCACAGGAAATCACTGACATGCTTCCAATAAGAGGAAACAGTCCTCAGTAACTCTCTGGGTATTTGCATTTGCTATTACAAAATAATGGCTTGTTCCAGTGCATGTTATGTTTGAAAAAGAAACCACCCTGTAGCACATCATGGAGGTGACGCAGCAGAGCTGGGTCCTCATTTCAAAATTTTTTGACCAATGCATCAGTCCCAACTTTTAGATCTGAAACTGAAATCTCTGCTAATTAACAAGCAGCATACAATGGATTAGTTCAGTGGCTTTGTAAAAAATAAGTTTTACATGGGATGAAACCCTCAGAATGACAGGAGAACCCCAGGTCAAGATTTTACATCTACATGAAAATTTATTAAGAATATTAATTTAGAGGCTTTAAGCAAATCATCCAAAAGTTTAATAAAGGTCACCTTAACAACTGTTCTTATCCTTCACAGCTGTGAGAATAAGTATCAAGGCAGAAGGAAAAACAAATAATCCACATTTGTGTTATGCTTGTAATCAGGCAGGGTATAGCAAATCTGAGTTTTGCTCAAGCCAAAAAGGACTTAGACAGGATTAAGTGCTTTTCTAAGTTTCATAGGCCCAATATAAGCACAGGCAATATCTCTTTTTGTTTCTCATTTACTTCCTGAATAGGAATCCACAGAGACGTCTGTAACTCGTAAGAAGTATAGCTAAAAAGAATTATTTTCATTAGTTTCTGAGGTTATCTGGACTTTGGCTGGAAAATGATTGTATGAGAAAATATAATTAGAACAATTTAAATTATAATTGGAATAATACAGTTTCACAGTGAAGCAACAAATGCAATCTTTGGGAAGTGATATGGCCTTTCGATTCATCATCATTCTTTTCTGCTCTGTTTGGAAAGTTATGTTGGGCATAATGTGAAATTAGACGCTGTCTTTTACAGGTTACTACCTACTTATTACCACAAATGAGAATTGTACATTGGAAAAAACACTCTCTCTATTAATTTGGTGCTTTTGCTAATGTTGTGTTTCCCTTATTCAAGTTATGGTCATACTTATTGCACACTGCCTAAAGTTTCCTGTTGCTGCAGAATCTCAGACTTTTGCATCAGGGGTGGCTGTAAAATCTCTCTGCTTCACCTGTTCTGTAGATGGAGCCTAATATCTCAGAGACATTAAGGCTGAATCCTGAAGTATGTGCAATCTTTTTGAGTGCCTAGCTTGGAAACACACGGTCTGTTTCCTCACCATACTAAAGTTTTCTATACCACTTGGTAAATGCAAAAGTCTTCTTGATGACAGAGACAGCAATGAGCTCTGAAACATTCAAATAATCAACAACTTCTTGAGCTAAGTGTTTAGAAAATGAGAAACTTTACTGACCTTCAGGTAAAAAATTGATTTAAACAACTAGCTGATACCTCAGGGGAGACACAATAACTTGGCTTGATTTTCAGCTAAGTTAAGATAAAATCTTTTTTTTTTACTGTTTTTTCCCTCACTCACTTGCCTTTAAAAGGCAAGTTTTATAGGCAATTGTTTATTAGAATATTCAGGACTATCATTTCAGAGGTACCACAACAATACTTTCAAGCTAAGGAAATGTGTCACAAAAGCTAAATTTATAGGAGATTCAATAGACAGTGTGAATATTGATTACATTTTGATAAAAGTTTACTTCCTCACAGAAAAAAAGGCCAAAGTTCACTTCTTTCTGTAAACATACGTATGTAACTGAATGTATCTCTGTCTGTTTGCTTGCTTTTCTCTATTATATATATATATATAAATTAATGTTTGTACATTTTTTTTAGAATAAATCAATAATGTATTTGGAACATTGGTGCAAGTACTGCATATCTGACTTTTAAAAATAGATATGTCAAAGTATTTATGTTTGGATACCCCAAAAATTAAGTCACTTATAACACATAGTTATTTATTTCATATACACAGTAGAAACAGCAGGCCAGTTTTCTGTTGCCTGAAAACTAATCTGTGGGACAGCATCAAATTTGCAAATGAAGATTGATGTCTCTGTGACAAAAGGTCAAAACTTCAAGTAATGCCACATCTTTTTGGTGATTGTATCGAAACTTCTAATTTTTTTTTTTAGAGTATTAAAGCCCTGCAACATTTCAAAGTCAGTGACTTGACAAAAGCCTCAGAGTGTGCAAAGAATTTCTGATTTCTCTCCATCACTACGTTGTGTATCTCCAGGAGAATGAGGTCTGAAGCTTCAAAGTAGGTTATGGGGCAGCAACATATAGATTAATCTGCCTAGAAAATAGGATCCTCTGATCCAGCTGGCAAAGTATGACTCAGAGGATGATTAACAGTTGTTTCCTATGTCTGCCAAACAACATGAGAAGAGCGTCAGACAGTTCTCCAAAGATTAGATTTAGAGAGAAGCTCTCCTTTGCAGTACCTGAGAATGAAAATGTATTTCTAAATTGTCAAAACTTACAACTGGAACAAGGAAGAGGAACTGACTGCTTCATGTGGAGTTCAACATTTAAAACTGAAGGCTCTCTGGGGCTGCACTGTTAATAATTTCTCTGGAGATCTGAAAATAAGGGGCTACAAATGAAATAAAAGGATTCCTGCTTGCTTAACCTTCTCACTGGAGTGAAAACCATGACAAAAAAAAAAAAAAAAAAAGATCTAAAGATCTGAAAAAACACACAAAGACACCACATTCAGATGTGTGAAAGCAGCTGTAATGAGGGCTTGTAACATCTCGTTAGGAAACTGTCAAACCCCAGGTTGCTTTATAAATGGACAAGCATGAGCTGCAATTACAAAAAAAGGGGGAATACAGTGACAGAACCAAATATTGTGGCAGGAGAGGATAAGGTGCACAGCATGTACTGGGAATTGAACCTCAGTTTCTTACTCTCAGTTCTTTAGAAAAATCTTTTAAAGAAAATACTAGGGTAATTTTCATAGGCAAAGGAAGAAGAACAACATTTTAGCCAGTTTTCCATTGAGATTGGAATCTCTGAATGACTCCACCAATATAGTAAAGGTCTCAGGTGACTATCAGGCATTTGACACCAGGAAAACACTCAATGAGACCTTTACAGTTTTACCATAACATTTAATACATTTAGCATCAGGATGATAGTGCAACATATGTATAGTTTTTACTGAGTTTACATAAAAGAAAGTATAAAGGATCTTACTTCAATGCAAAGGAAAACACAATCAGTGATTTGCTGGCTGAAAGCCAGCAAAACCAGTGAATATTTAAGAAGGAAATACTTAGTTGATATCTAAAATCCCTTTCTCTCCCTATGTTTTCCAACCGAATTGCAATTTTTAAGCAAAAGTATTTTTCCAACAAATTAATAGTAAGGAAAAGAAAAAGAACTACTTCTTTCACAAGAGAAACCACAGTTAGCCATTCAAGGACAAATTTCTGGATACACCCACATGGATTCCACAGTCTCTACACATGGTATGAGAGAAAAAACATCATACTGAGTAAATCAAACATGTACCTGGGCTCCTAGTTCAGAAAAAATATTTGCTTCTGAGACTTGGTTAGCAGCCATATTTATCAAAGAATAGTTTGTGAGACATGCAGCTGTCCATGGACAACTGTCCTGTAACAAACAATTTCTGGAGCTCACTGAATTATGGAGGGAGATGTTACTCCATAAGCAAATTCCTGTGATAAAGACTCCCCAGGGCAAACATGACCTCAAGGAATTCTGACAGCAGTGTCAGATCTACCTGCTTTGGAAAAACAGGTCTCCTTCCCATTTTAAAAATCTATTTATATTATGCTGCTTATGTTGGGGATTTACTGTGGGTGTGGCCTCATCTGCCAGAGGAGTGGAGCCTTGTGAGGTAACCAGCCAGACAGCCCAAGCCTTGTGCACACTCAGAGCCAAAAGATGAAGGAAGTCTGTCAGCACAGGAAAGAAAGAGGAGAAGCCAGAGCACACCAAAAATGACAGCCAGACAGATTTGCTCCCTTAGGAAAACACACCAACAGATTGTCCTAAATTTCACATTAAACATGTATTTCCTTTACTTACTAATGCTCAGTACCTTGACTATCATAGAGCTAAGTTCCCATGGGAAATAACTCTTTAAAAACAAGTAAAAAATGAAAAAGTCTTCCACATCACTTAGTTTGACTATCACATATGACATTGTTGTGCGCACTCCTTGAGGGCGAGCTAATTTTCCATTTTTCTGACAGTTAAATTCCTTGAATTATGTACAGGATAGATTTATTGATTAGAACAAGTTATTAGAATTTTATCCCTGCATACACCAAAATGAATCAGTCAAAAACCCAAAGCACTAATGTCACCATTTTAGTAGTGTTTGTGACAGTTTCTCACACACCTTTATTCTTAATTATCATAACTATGCTTTGTAGAGACTTGCTGGACTTTGACAGTAGGGGCTTTTCAAGCATTTTGAGGCGGGAAAACTGTAGGTGAGAAACAGGGAGCCTAGAGATGAATGTGCTGTTCTGTAAACTTACAGCTCAGACCTTGGCCAAGCCACACCTGCTCCAGCGCCTGAGACCAGATACCGTGTCAAGTGTTCAGAGCCCAGGTTTATGCTCTGGATGAGATGACTGCTTTTTCTTTGTGCAGACCATTTCCTCTGAGCAGGCTTTCTCTAACATATATTAGTCAGCTCCCCAAGTGACACATGCCATATCTAGCCTAGCATATCAAGACACTAGGGCCCATTTCTGGAAATATTCAATTTATTATACCATTCACCAGCTGAATTAAAATGTTGTAAATTTCTATTAAAAATTGTATCTCTACTTTGGAGTGTCTTTGTTTCTAGTCTTAGCTCTGTAGTAAATAAAGTCTTTTAGCTTTGTGCATAGCAGCCTATATAGAAAAACATATAAACTGTTATTCAGAAAGTGATCTACAAAATGTGCAGAGAGCAACTCCTTTAAAAAAAAATTTATACTTTATTGTCTCAGCATATATATTTTCTGTATTTCACTTTCATCCACATACTCTGTCTAGATATTTTATAAAGTATATATTAAATAACCTTATTCCAGAGAAACAAAATTGGCTCTTTGGGACCAAAATTTGTGTATATTTGAAGCAACTTAGTTTTCTGAAAGATGAAAGGAGTACATGTGTTTACTGATCATTTTCATGCTGTGAGAGCTAAAATAAACTAAACAAAAAATTCCAAGCTTTTATCCTAAACAAAGTACTCAAAGGCATATTTTCATTCTAGAACACAAGCTGCTGATAATTTTAAATAAAGGCCAGTCTGAAGACCAAATGACACACCCCAGCTGGCTCTCTTTTATTACTTGAGTGCATTCACAGCTAACAGTTCAGCAGATCTTCTATTTCTTTATTGTGAGAGGATAAGATCAGTCTTTGCTGATTACTCTGTCAACCAGCAAAAACTTTGAAATGTTTATGTAAACCTTTGAATTTCTAGAATTGTAAGGTGCTCCTATACTAGTCAAAGTTGGATTTCACCCAATTCTTTTGGCATACATGTTTATCAACAACAAGCTCTCAGAGTGGTATTCTTATGGAAACTGGAATGAGAGATCATGTATATGTCTGGATTCTGTGCGTGAACCATTACAGTCCTAATACTTCTTCAAGGCCTTCTGGTCAGGTAGGAAAAACTCAAGTCACTGCCCTTGGAACAAGCCATAGGACTCCTTTCCACACAGGAAAAAAGGACATCTGGAATGGATCCAGAGAACCATGCTTCCAAGACAAAACTAGGAAAAAAAGAACAGCAGGGAAACTTTTCATGATTTTTCTGTGTGCATTTTGTTTCATTATCCCCTTATGAATCTCCCTATTCTGCTAAAACTTGAGGCCATTCACTTTACTATTTAAATTGGTACCATAACATGATGAATGGCTGAAAAGAAGGAAGCAATAATGTATTATAACAACGTAGAGGAATCATAGCAATGTAACTCTATTATAATTCCTGATTTTTTAAAAAACTGTGTAGGTTTTTTTTTTTTTTTTTTTTTTTTTTGTTTTTGGTTTTGGTTTTTTTTTTTTGGGGGTTTTTTTTTTTGAGCTGATTGCAAATTTCTTAGTTTTGTTCATAGTGGGCAGGACATAACTTTTTACTGCAAATTAAATTCTGCTGCAATTTAGCTCAGCCCAGAATACTTACTATCAGAGATTGCCAATCATATTGAGGAAAATTTGTCATAGCGATACATTTCTATCATTTTCATGAATGACAGACTAATAGAGGTTGCAGCCTAGGCTGAGACACAGTTCAAACCTCTTGAGGTTATGGACAATCATTCCTAAATGTTTGAGAAAAACTGAAACTCTGAGAAGGCCTAAGCTGAACCACTTATATTTCAACTTCGATCTACTAAGAAAACTGAATTACAATTTTATGCTATTTTCATTCTTTGCAAAGCTATAATTTTACTAGATTAAAAGCATGTTCCATTTGCACCACCATTCTTCTGTTGTGGATTATGAATAAGAAAGGGATTATCTTATTCTTGCATTCTAGACAAATACTAATGTTTATTGGATTTCTTTTCCTACTGTATAGCTTATTGCCCTGCCTACACTAGCAGATTCTGCCCAAGGAAATACTATACACTGAACATGGTAAGAGTAGTGGTTTTTTTTGGACTATTTTTGACATGTGGCTTATGTATCAGTGACAATATATATTAATTGCTGATGTAGAACAATGGTACTTCAAAACTTAGAGATGGCTAAATGCAGATTTTTATTGTTTAGGTTACTTCTGGACTGAGATGGGAAAAAAAAAAAAAAGATTGAAAAATTATATTCTAGATGTGAAAATTGTTTCCTTATGTTTCAATGTGGAATTTTGTATGCGATTACATGTGTCCAGCTTCAAAAATAAAGGCATTTTAATATTCATATTTTCTAAAAAATCATAGCTAGAATTTCAGTTGGCTTCATTTGAATACAGACTCGCACAAGTTCATTTTCTTGATACTCTGGACCTAATGTTCTGGTTCTTCCCACTCTTCCAGGCATCTAGTGACAAAATGAGTCTCCAGTGTTCACTATGGCATATCTGATGATTTGTTTGGTTCTATTACTTTCAGCCATATAGTCTACAGTCACCATTTTCCTCTCAGGTCAGGTGGTATCATATCTAGGGATGCCAGGCCTAACTCTGCCTTCCCCCATTTTCTCTTACTCATGAGTAATCAGTCCAAGGCAAAAGTAAAAAAAGAGACTCTTATTTATTCCATAAAGTTGTCACATCACCAAGAAAAGCAATGAGAGAGTCAATCATTTGCTATGATTGAAAAGAAAATTTTAAAAACCCTAAGATAGGTGCTGTGAGAAATGGAAGGCTTTTGGCTTCAAGTGGTGGAGGTTATTCAAGCAGATATACCACAGAAGAGGTCCAGGAACAAGAAAGAATGAATCACCAACAGGGTCTGCAACCTGATATATTAAACACCCAGATGGGAAGAAAAATGCCACTGTGCCTTTTTCCTGGATACTTCATTACCCTTTAGCCTAGCATAAGCCAAATTTCTTGTCCTTATTTTGCTTAGCAGCTCCCCTGACAACAGCAAAGCTTTCTGATTTCCTGTTGATGTGAGAGAACTGAACCCCATTTCTTAGATGCAGTCTTCTGACTGTAGAATATGTAAAGTAGGTTAATAAAATATTAGCAGGTATTGAATAATATTAATAACACTCCAGTTTTGGCCCATCTCCAAATCTTCAGGCCATTACCTGTTTGATGAAAAACACAGAAGGGATTAAAAATTGTTTATTCAATTCCCAGAAACTCTAACAATCCAGCTACACTAGTCTACAGATCTTTGGCTTTCACCCAACTGCCACACAATATCTGTACAGTTTTTACTGACTATAATAACTGGAAAAAAAGGTACACAAATAATAGCACCTTAGCACAGCAGCAACCATTATCTGACCCTTAGCAGCTGAGAAGTTCATGTTGCTATCCTACTCACTTTTTTAATGAAAGATTTTCCATGAAAAAGTATGGTATAGGAGGATCCAGATAATTGTGTTATAATTAAAATTCAAGTGATAAAAACAATGTAGAACATAGTGAAACAAAATGTGAGAAAACACAAGCATGGTGAAGTTGATAGTTGTATCCCGAACTGGTATAGCAGAAAAAAAAAACAAAAAAAAGAAAGGCTAAATGCTATTTTGTCTTTCTCTGTGAAATCTTGTCAGCAAATCTTGGAAACAAATAACATTTTTTCCTTAAAATACTGTTATTATAGCAACTTCTTGAGAAGATGGAATTCCTATTATCTAACAACTCGAAGCACTAGTGTTATAACCACAGCTCTTTAGTGCCGCTTCAAAAATAGGCTCCAACTGACATCTTGAACCTTGTCTCAAGACACAGATACCAGAGAAAGACTGACTTATTATTTGTATTTTTTCTTTTTATTAATTTTAAATAATTCTTATATGTTACAAGAGAGCTGATTTTTACTTTTCAGTAGTAAAGCACTCATTCGAAGAGATTTACCTTGTCCAGTTTAACTACTCAAAACTGTTGTGAGATGTCTACATAAATTCCACTATCCAAAAGTCTTTGTGAAAGATATTTTAGGTTATGATATTAAAAACTTAGCTGGATTTAAAGGTAACATCATTTACTGCCTCTCAGCACCATGAATATTGCCCTTGCTGGCTTCAGGATTTAAAGGATCTAGCAGAAGATTTATCACTTAACTTCAGCAGGCAATCCTGCAACAAAGCAAAGCTGGAGAGTCTGAAGTTTTGCTCAGAATTTATATCTCCAATGTATAAATGCAGATATATAAACAAACAATTTCACTCTTCAGGGCTGTCTCTTGTGTGAAAATGGAACATTTTAAAAAGCATTCAAGAGTGCATAAGCTTGTTGCAAATATTTAGCACTCTTAAAACTGCACTGGGATATATGTGTGGGAATATGAAATAGGAAAGAGTTTAGAAATTAGTTAGTATGGAACTGCCCTTTTGTGCATTTTTTGATCCATCTTCTTTCTTCTTCCAGCCATGTTCTTCCCAAATTTCAAAGCAGACCCAAGAAGTTAGTCTCCCTTCTGGGATAGCAGTATTCAATTTTTTGCCCTAGTTATTCCAATTCAAAACAAGCAAATTTTACAGAAGGTTTTTTTCTACTAAGTTTGGAAATACTAGCATAATTAAATTTTGATGGATAATTTCTTTTAAGACAGTTCTGTGTCACATTAGCTGAGGAAAGGAGCATTTGACAATGCTTCCTGTTTCTCAGTACCACTTGTGAGCACAAAAAAATCTGTTAATCAGTATGCATGCCCCAGCCTGCAACGCCGACCTTGTGAGTTATGCAAATACTGCTTATGTTTGCTATTTCCTACATGCACCTAACTTCAAGTATCTTCCTTTCCCAGACCAACACAAACTGCACACTGTCAAAGACTTCTGGATGTTGAGGCCGTACAAAATCCTAAATATTGTGCCCTGTGGTGAATTTTTCTGCCAGCCAAACAGTTACTATTCAGAGACAGACAGGTGGCATTTTAGCCTGACTTCCAGTCTTCATTTTCATAACACACATGAGTAAGGACTGTTGAAATAAAAAATTTCTCCGAATCATACCTGTGTGCTACTAGTCACCACTAGTTGAGGACTGGATCAGTTTTAGCACTTTTTCTTCTCCATGAAACAGCCATATATATTTCTGCCTGATTGCTATCCTAAGGCTCTGTTGCTATCCTAAGGGCTAGATATAAGGTCATGTGACTCTTTAATGCTTCAGTAAAAATGAACTTGTGAAATGCTATTTTCATCTTATTCCTGCACATTCCTGTAATGCTGTTTGGGTGTATAAGTGTTTGTGTGGATTGAGCATACCTTTCACTTCTGCAAAATGGTTATTTATACCATTTCTTGCAGCTGACAGTCTTTGCTGTTGATTAGCTGCTCTTCCCACAAACCAGGTAAAAGCTTGGTTGGGTGAACAGTGAGCGGTATAGTTTCATAACCATTCTTCTTACATGATTGTTTTAAAACACATTGCTTTGGGAAGCCAGGGCATTTTTTTTTCCATAGACAGGCACACGTTTCATAAGCTCAGGATGAGGATAATGCAACTCATCTTTATTTCTGCTTTTTTGGTTCCATTTGCTCACATAATAGCTACAGCCAGTGATGCCACTTAAATGAGTCATCTCCTAGGTAAGCATAATGTTGCTGCATTTTCAGTAGTCTAATTTACAGAACAGACTGTAAACAGGGTGAAAGCTTTCCTCCACTACACACTTCACTCTTTCATGTTCAGAAATGAGAGAGGGTGTTGACAAACAGCTTCTCTCATGCCATCCCAAAGGGAAGATATTACAAAAAAGCACTAGGGATCCAAACTCACAAAATTTCCTCTGCTCACTGTGGATTAATCATTACAGAAGGGTTTTGTCTGAAGAATGACCAAAATATTTGTTCTTTTATGACCAGTAGCTATAACACTGAACTTAAACAGAAGGAAAACAATTGCTCTGGAAGTCAACATGTTTTCTTGTGGAAACCACAGTGGGAAAATCAGTAAAAAATGAGAAGAGGATTTGATAACAGTGAAAGTCTATACCTTTGCTCTCTGCTAACCTTCTCTTGACTCCAAGGAAAAGACTGCTTTCTCTTATGAAAGAAATTCAGTAACCTGCTTCTCATCAACCCCAGAAAGATAGTGCCAGAAAACTAGAGTTGACATGCACAATTATTATAGCAAGAAACCAGCAATGTGTATTTTTTGCAGTTTCTAGAACTGCTAAGAACAAACCTAGACAAAGGACTTATCACTTTTATAAAGAAAGTCAATTGATCATGACTGTAATATATTGTTCCAAGAAAACTTTAACTCAGCTAAAGTGAGACTGGGTAGGAAATTTAAAGAGAAGCGATTCTTGTTATCAGTTTTAATGAATGATATTATGTGATAACAAAAACAAAGGAAAAAACAAGATTAGTGATTGCTCAGAAAACATCCTTTCTACTACTCTAAATTATCGTGACACCACAATCTTTGGCTGTGAAGTTAATTTCCTCAGTAATTACATTCCCCTCAGAAATGCCTACTTGGTATGTCTTCCCCTAGGAATGACAAAAATCAGATTTTCAGTAGAATTGCAGGGAAAGGAGCAAAACCTCCTGTTGCCCCATTTTTAGGACCTATAGTATATACTTGTGATGTCCAGACTCCATAGAGTGTACCTTTTCACTGCAATATTGACAAAATTGTTCACAGAAGCTATCAGTAGCATCCAGTCAGACAAAAGGGACATCCTGGAAGGGCTCAGATGACCACCTAAATTACCCAGATAGGTTCTTTTTTCCCTTAGAAAACTGAAAGAAAATATAATTATTAAATTTTTAATTTCTGTTCAGATGCATGCACAGAGTATAGACTACAATGCCAAATTATTCTTTAATGCAGTTTGTCACCAGAAGCACAAACCTTAATCCTATGTGAACATGGTCTTTGGGAAAACAAAAACCAACTCACTAGTTATTTGTCATAGACATCATAACCATGGCTCAGAGACTGTGCTGCTTCTCCAAAATCACACTTCTAGGGTTACATCTTCAGTCTTGGATCTCTGCCACGGAGATTTAGACACTCTAAAGACTACTACATATGGGCAAAGAAAGGTTTCTTTTTGTCATCGGTGTGACTGGGGTTTGCCAGTTTTAATATATTTAATTTCTCTTGGGGATCGAATTTAGGAGTAAAGACAAAGCAGCCTTAAAGCTCAAAAGGGTACAAGAAATTTATTAACAACACAAAACAATTCAGAATGAGATTTCCAGATTATTCCCTCCTCCCCCTTTCCTCATACCAGCAACATACAGAAAAACACTTTGGTCAATTATTCACTTAATCATTTCAGTTCACTCGAGAGAGAAAAGTCCCTTCTTTTAGTTTAGGCTTAGAGGGTGTCTCACCCTCGTAACTTGCATCCGCCTGGAACTTACAAATTATGATTTTTCCTCCCATTTCCACAGTCTTTTCAGAGCTGTATATGGGTTGCTGAAAACACATGGGATGTCATTTTAAAGGCAGGCCACTGAGAAACACAAAAAAGTCTCTTTATCTCACTCTTAACTCAAATGTCTCTGTCCATTCCAGTCCTAAAGACAGAGAGCTCTATTTCTTGAGGCAAAAAAAAAGTCTTCATCTCAGGCACTTTAACCTCCCCAAGTACATTCTACAGTTTAAAGGAATTTTAAGCAAAGTTACGATCTTCTAAAGCCCACAAAAAAAGAGATTTAAGCTACTTATCAGTGGCAAACTTTTCCTGATCTCTTTTTCTATGACTCTGGTCTTCATTCTACTGACTTCTGTAATTCTTCTTGCTTCATGCCTTTCGTTCTGGGGAGCTCAGGAAATCTGAAGTCTCATTCAGGCACTAAAAGTTAAACTTGTATCCAAAACAGTAAAGAGCCAGGCTGAAGCCATGCTGGGAAAAACGCAGCCACTACGTGGTGATGAGATAGCTGGACTTCTTTCTGCCGCCATGCGGGGCCTGAAGCCAAGCCGGGTCGAGTCGAGCCGAGCCGAGCCGAGCCGAGCCGAGCCGAGCCGAGCCGAGCCGAGCCGGGCCCTGCCTCGTGGGGCCGAGCTGGGCTCCCCGGGGCCGGGTTAGGCCAGGTCCCGCCCCCCAGGGCATCCGGGACCGGGGCCCACCGGGCCAGAGCCGGGCTGGGCCAGGTCCACCCGGGCCTTCCGGGGCCAGGCCCTTCCCCCTGCCGGGGCTCGGGCCGCGCGGGAGGCCGGGCCGGGCCCCATGGCCGGGGCCCGGAGCCCTGCAGGCTCCCCTCACCCGCCTGACCGGAAAGGCAAAAGACCCAACTAACCTTATTTCCCTGTGAGTCGTAAAGGCAAAACAGCGTTTTAATTGGTTTCTTGGGCTGTCAATCACCAACCCAGGTCTCTGATTGGTCTCCGCAGCCTCAGGGGAGGCTCCCAGAGAGGACACTGTTCCCTTTGTCTCAAGCCCATGTGCTTCCCAAGTGGCCTCCATGGGGGATGGGCCACCCCCCTTTCCATGTGTCCCCAGCACTTTTGCAGTACCACACCACAGCGTGGTTCTGAGCCACAGCTACCCCTGTAACTCGTGGCAAGTCCTACCATGAGAATAAGGCACAAAAATGTTGCTAACAGATGTGGCATTACTAAGAAACTATTAAGTATCTTCTCATTTATGGAAATTCAGAAAATTGCAACCCCATGTCACTAAGGTTTGGACCTCTGGGCCAAAAAAAACAACAAAAAAGGAGAAAGGTTAATATATATATATGAACAAAATACAGCAGCCTTACAGACCTCCGGAAAAGCAAAATTTACAGCACTGCTACTGATCCCACATATTTAATGATAAAAGTATCATCTGAGGAGATTTGTATCCTGTCCGAAATAAACAGGTCACACTGAACAGTTCTGTAAGACATCCTGTCTTTTGTGGTGTCAAACCCAAAAGTCATTTAGCCTGACAATTACCTGCAGTGCTCTCCACACAGATTACTGTGCTGGTTCAAAAGGAGCAGCTTGAACAGTAGCTGACAGGAATGTAACAAATGTAGATGTCATTAAAAAAACCCCACAATAAAACAGAAGGCTGTTAGGAATAATTTGTTTGTACAATTCCTTTTTGGTCAAGATGAAGTTCTGAACATTACCCACTGTTTTAATGCACTATATGGTCAAGCACATAATGAGATGAAGATTTTTAGTATAAAAGTAATTATTTCCTTAAGGTGGATCTCTAGAAACAAACAACATAGCTCTCTTAATTGATAAAGGGCACATTTTTATGCAAGGAAAGCCTTATAATTCTCTAGACAAATAATTTATATCTGTTTTCCAGAGGCTTATGGTAAAAACAACAGAAGATTAATAGAAATTATTGAAATCCTTTCAGTACTGTTTGAAAATGTCAGCCTGTCTTCTTGTATGTCTTCTTGTAGGTAGGGTGATGTCCTGTAACCCAGAATTAATATCAAAAGAGAAATTGTATTTTAAGCTGTCTCTTCAAAGACTCCCCAGAGGCTCTAGCAATCCAGTGGTCCTAACAATAGATTCCAGCTCTAGAGTCCAATATAAATCTTAGTAACTAATTTGATAATTAGTTTTCTAGTTACTTAGAAATCTAGAAGCAATTCTAAACTTGTCTACACATTGAGTGGTAAATGGTGGCCACATCTCACAGCAAGGAAAGAGATCACTTCCAGTGTTAAAGGACTATAATCTCTTGCCCCATCTGTAACTTCAGTGAGTGAAAACAAAGTAAGAAACTTTTGAACCTACACATGTAGTTTATAGCTACATTTAGGATAGTTATTTTTTATTGATATTCTTGACATCTTCCTTACAATGTATCTATATATCTATATATCTATATATCTATATATCTATATAGATATATAGCTATATAGATATATAGATATATAGATATATAGATATGTTTATGCAAACTAAAAAAACCATCCCAGTTACGTTTTTGCTGACTCTGTATAGTGACAAACAATAATTTAACAAAGCTTTGGAAGACAAGGACTAAAAAAAAAATTAGAAAAAAATACCATACCTAATTTAAATACTGAGATGGGCCCTTTGATGTATGCAACTTCAGTATATTTCTATCCCATCTTATACCTAATTTTATAACTAGTCATTTTGATCTGACTTGCAGTGTTTAAGTTCTTTGAAAGTCTGTTTTCTTTACCAGCCACTTTATCACTTTGATATTTTTACCTTGATATCTTAACATGCTTTCCCCATTCTAAATTTACATAGTATTTAGAATATTTACATAATATTCTTGTGAACTATTAGCTAATGTCTTCTCATGAACTATTTCTGGGTGTCATTCAGTCACACCGTCTTATTTTTCATGCTATTACAAATGATTCAAAAGTGTCAAAGTGCATAAAAATAAATATACAGTCTTTAAAAAGTCAATAGTATTCCAAATTAGTGTTGATTTTTAAAAACAATTTTTCCAAATGGATTTTTTTAGCATGAGTTGTTCTAGCTTGACAAGCAGCATTTGTATTTTGGAAGAAAGTGAAGAAGAAAAAGGCAGGGGGCTGGAACTGACAGTTGCAGGACGCCAGAGAAGCTTCAAGAATATTCTCTCTCAAAGAAGAAAACAGCCTTTGGATATGGCCTGTACATAAACACTGTGAGGGACTCCATGTAAACAAAATTCCATGAATTTCACAAAGCAACCAGACATCTGCATTACCCCCTGGCAGCTGCAAAAAGGAAGGTCCCAATATGCCCCTGTACTACTATAAATGACATAAAAGACATATTCTTTTTTATTTCCAAAGTTCAGTAACCCAAGAAGACTCTGTCCTACAGTGGGAATGGGCAGCATCCACTAAGAGCTAGTTCTTGCCAACCTGATAGCTTGGGTTTGTTTTCCCAAGTATTTTTCTTAATAACTGAAAAGTTGCTCTGCTACTTGGAGACAGCTCTGAACCTAGCCAAAACTTTCCTTTGTTTAAGCCCACTGCAGAAAGGGTAGTGGTCAGCTGAAGCACTGTTTTCCAATTTTCATGCGCTATTAAGACTCTCTTGCTGCAACATGTCTAATAAAAATTGCCCGTGCTTTTGCAAGTCTTCTGATGTAATGCCTCAGCAAAACTGAAGCTAGACCATGTGCAGAAAGCCAGATTGCACCTCTTGTTATAAATACTGCTTTTGTTTCTAATTTGCACTCCTGTCAAAGGATATCTACTCCAAACATGTGAATTTACTGACAAAAAAATCACCTCTGTCCTTTCTGTAGTTGTTCCTAGCTTGCCCTACCACAGACAGCTCTTGCTTTACCAAAGAATTTGAGAGATGTACTGGCTCCTTCAATGAATAAAGGTGAACAGAAGCAAAATGAAAGGGGATACATCTATATTTTTCTTGCTTATGATGGTCTGAGATGCTGGCACGTATTTCATTGTATCCTAAATTCTATTACTTCCTTACACAGGCTGTTTGTATTTGCTCATTAATGAAACAGTATCATGACTGAACATGTGGCAGCCATAGTAATTAGCAAAGCATCTCTTTCTATTCTTCAAAATGTCGTCAAAACACTTGTCAGGAAACAAACTCATTTTCAGTCTCTGCTGCCATTTACAGGGTTTCAGGCACTGATGATAGCTTGTCTGCTTAGTTTAAAAGATCTCTTGATATAACAGAACCTGACACTGTTTACTTCAGCCTATTATGCCTGCTGCATTCACTGAATGCTTCAGTGGAAAAGAAAAATCGAAAGAAAGCTACTCATTGTAATGCCAGCTGCTTTTTAAAAAAAGGAAATCAATTTTTGCTTGAGCCCAGAATGTACTCAGTGGGCCCAGAGTGACCCCCACTTCTGATGTCAACAACAAAAGAATCTGCCTGCATTTTCCTCAACAATCATAAAACAGCTAAAGAACATTGAAAGTGTAAGATTAGTTTCATCCTATTTTATGTTCAAATTGGTACCAACTGATACAAACAGTATCTCAAATTTGAAAAACTGCTATTTCACAGGCTGCATGTTGAAACACAAAGAGAATCAAGGGCATTTTTGAGCATATTACCTCATTAAAAATTACTTGACAGGACCATTTCAAGGCTGAATTTGAGTTACATTTGGTATTTACAGCTGGTATCACAATGATTTTCTGTACTGACAATTCATTATTTTATGGCCAGCTTGTTTCACAAAAAGTTATCTAATTATGGCAATGATCACAATGTTTTGCATCTTCATGACAGCCCTACATCTATGTCATTCAAAACTTCGGGCTTTACTGAAATTCAAACCAATCTCTCTTTACACAAATTTTTATATAAACTTGGTTGCATAATATGAATGAGACTGCATAAGACTAACCATTATTACTACCATCATTACATTATTTTTACTATTATTATTACTCTGACAGTGTAGGCAAGCACAAATCAGGGTTCTGCTGTGCTAGGCTATGAAAAAATGCAGCTCTAAAAAAGAGACTTTATAATTTAGACAGCCAGCATCAGCAAAGCTCACAAAGCTCCTCGATCAGCCTACTAGAAACCTCTGTTCTGTGGTGTCCACTAAACTCGTAAGGATAACAATATCCAAGTGAACACCCCAATCACCAAAGATCTTGGCTTCTGTAATTCTTGTCTTGTGTTTCTGACTAGGTTAGAGATATAAAAACACTGTCAACTCTGGAGAATCTTGCACATAAATGAGAGAAAGAAAAAATGGAAACCACCCAATTTTTTCTCTCATGTGCAGAAAATAATGATTTTATCACTTTATGCCTTTAAAGCCCCATGCAGACTTCCCAGTGCTTCAGTGTGGTTTATTAGGCACAGAGACTGTGTAAACTTCCATGGTGCCTGCCAGTGCTGATGCTTTACTTTTGTAATAGGGTTTGCATGGCTCAGGGTATAACCCTCACCTTGCACCCTAAAAGCAACTATTTTAGATGTCTACTGTAGGTCAAGATGAGCAGCACCCTAGAAGGAGCTATTTTGCTACATCATTTAGCTGAAATGGAGGTTTCTTTATACTTGAGAGCTTTGACGGAATTTAAGTTTATTTTCTCTTGTGCAGTTATTTATTTAATTCAAGATAGAAATAATTTTTGCTAGATGCATGTAATTTTTGGGATTGTGCTTAATATTTTTGTCCACATTTTCTTAATATAAGGAAAAATAGATTTTTAAATTCAGAAAGTTAAACTTTTGACCTTTAGGTTAAAAGGTTTAATGGATTTTCAACATAATATTTAGAGTTGGTGAAAAATATCCCAAAGAGTTGAGTATTCAGTTTTTGTTGTCTTTGCCAGCCCCTCACTTCCTTTTTTATTTAATTGAAATAGCAGAGAGACAAAAGAATCAAAGACCAATGTCCAAAGACCGAAGCATAATGCTTTTGTTTTTCTTGCTTCTAAAGAAAAAAAAAATGCACAGGAAAACATAATTGCACCTATTTTATCCCCTCTTTCTCCACCAGAAATAAACAGTTTTCCCAGGGCAACTCTAGTGACTGAAGCATATGTTACTAAGTGAAACCAAAGAGTCTTGTGAGGGTTAGAGGTCTATTTCACTGTGTAAGACAGAGTGTCTCTACTCTTTCACAGTGAATTTAGAAGAATGGGATTAAGAGCTTTTGGCACCTCTGGAATTAAAAAAAAATTATTTAAATGGTAAATGGTAAGCAGGAGGGAATTGAAAAAAACAACTAGAAAGTAAAAAAAATTAAAAAAAAGAGAAAAGGAGTTATGTGAGCACAATAAATGGGCAAGAACCACAATTATTAAAAAAGAAAAGGTATCTGGGTTGATAACTGCATCGATTTTCAGTTGGCTAATACTTTAAAAATACTAATTTTAATTCTCTCATTAAATTTGTTTCCATCTGTGAGTTTGCCTGTTAATCAGTAAGTCATAGGAGCTGGGCTCAAGATAGCAACCTTTAATTTTTACGTAGGGTAAAAAAATCTAGTTAAAGAAGGAGGTCAGAATTCCTGAATTTCTCTTTCCTCCTTCTCCGCAGACACAAAAAATATTGACAATCAAATCAACCCAATGCAGTTTCACTAAAACTCTCTTACCATACAAAACTGTGATGACAAAAGGAAAAAGTTACTTTTCAACTTTGATATTCCTTTTGTCCAGCTGTGACTTTATAGAAATATTTGAGACTCACTTTCTGCCCAGAGATTATAGCAGACTTCAAAAATCCCAACTGAATCCATGTGATGATCCAAGAAAAAGGTGGTTTTTTTAAATATTAATTTGATCAAGTGGTTTTTGAAACATAGCATACCGTCATCTGAGGAGAGCAGTTTTAGAGCATAATTATATATTGTGCAAAAAGCACTTCCTTGAGTTTGTTTTGAATTTGGTGTTTTTCTTTAATTTCTATTTTATTATAAGGTCAAATTCTCTATTACAAGAAATAGAAACTAATAATTTCCTATTCAGTTTCTTTATGCCATACAGCTTTAATGAATTTCTACAATTTTTCCAGCCTCATGGCCCCATTTGTCCCATTCTTCAGGGACTTTAGCCTAAGAAAGGAGGAAAATAGACAATCAAGAGAAGAGGACAGATTAGAGGGAAATAAAAAGAATTATATGAAATAAATTATTAAGTGGTTAGCGTTGTGTTTCTGCTGCAAGTTAGAGATACTAATTTAAGCCTCAGATCACAATGGATGGTAGTAAATGCACATTTCCATAGCTTTTTCCTTCTGGTACGCCTTAAGTGTTTTCAAAAAAACCAATAAAATAAGTAATCATGATGATTACATAATTTTTGCAAATGAGAAAGAGAGGACGTCACGCAGGTTCTTCTAATCTTTGTTTGATGTAATTGAGGCTAGTTGCTTGTCTTCAAAGGAGAGAAATGAGCTACTCCTCAGCACAGCTGAGAGAAGCTCAGCTCTTGTTCCCTCCTGTTCTCACATGGTGCCTGACTCTCAGCCAGTCAGGTGGGGAGCCTAGGAAGTTAATTCTAAAATGAGGTATTTGGGAAAGCAGGTGAATATTCTTCCAACATGAGGTTGGAGGCAAGTCTGTGTATTGAACAATCATAGAATTAAATCAGCCTGAGACTAAAGCCTCAGTCCAGTTTCAGTAGTGTCATTTCTGATTATCTATGATGTAGTTACTGATGCTTACAATAAAGCTCTTACAATATACTGCATTCAGTGCATCTCACTCTGTTCACTGGGGTTTTGTGCATGTAAGGTAGTAACAAACAGTTTCTGCACAGTTACACAATTACAAGTGTCTTTGGGAAAAGAAAAAAAGGACAACATTTACTCATACATACCCACAGTGCAAATGCAACCTACCTCCTGTTCAATTTTGGTCCACTCATTGACTGGACGCTCAGAGAAATGGTACTTATTTTACACAAAATTTGACTTCTGCTCCCCTAGATGCAAATGACTGTCCCTGAGCTGCAGGGAACAAAGTCAGAGTACCTCAAATCTTCAGTAAATTCTAGGTGCTATAACAAGTGCTTGTGTACCTGTCACCAAAATAAAAATTTATTTGAACAGGCATATTTTCATGCAATAAAGTATCTTTTCAGGTTTTTTCTTTATGTATCATGAATGCTCTGCTGTATGAGATATACTGTCAAAAGTTTTGAAATTTATTCAAATTTATGTTCTTATTTACAAAACATGACTATGACCACTATGAGTTACTATCACATAAAAAGGATGAGTTTCCTTTTCTATTCTTTCTGGTTAGAGCTGCTGGGTGCAGACATGAGTTGCCTGGAAAATAATGCACACCATCTGTGAGAAGTTCCTGTTTTCTTCAGGCAAAAGCACAGCTAAATTTATTTTTAATTTAAGGGTATCCATAAGTCAAGATAGACTTACATGGTGTGTCTGCATATGTGTACTAATTGGTAATTTTATTGTTTGATTTCTTGTCACTTTATAGAAATTGCAAATGTATTGATTTTTGAAAGCCTTTTGCAAAGATTTGGCATTCTTTCATGGATGCCAGTGCCTTGGAGGAAAACAACATCATGTAGTTCTGCTCATTTGGACACTAACCATCACAATGAGTGCCCTGATAATTCAGAATAACGCTTCTGAACATAGGACCATCCCAGCAAGGAAACCTAAGGACTAACAGGACAAATAACTAGTATAACCCTATGTCTTGGTTTGATTCAGGTTTGCCAATTTTAATATATTCAATTTATTTTACAGATAGGATTTAGGAGCAAGGACAAGGCAGGCCTAAAACTTAAAAGGGTATAAGAAGAAATTTATTAATAAACCCAGGAAAAAAAAAAATTCAGAGTAAGATTTTCAGATCATTCCCTCCTCTCGCCTCCCTCACCTTCCACATTTCTCAACAACAACATACAGAGAACATTTTAGTCAGTTTTCCACTTAAATAATCATTTCAGTTCACTCTAGAGAGAAAAGTCCATTTTTTGGTTTAGGCATAGGGAGTGTCTTCACTTTCACAATTTGCATCTGCCCGGGGAATATCTCCAAATCGTGAACTTCCTCTCATCTTCACAGTCTTTCCAGAGCTTTGTTATGGGTTATGCTACACACATGGGGTATTACTTTTAAGGGCAAGCTGTTCAAAGACAAAATTCTCTTCATCTCTTTTTCCATTAAATGTCTCTGTCCATCTTTCCAGTCTATAAAACAGAGACCCCCATTCCCTCAGGGTGAAAGATCTTTTTTTCAACCACTTTAACCTCCTCAAGTAGTTTTTCACAATTTAAAGGAATTTCAGTGTAGTCCCCTATAGCTCACCAAAAAAAAAAAAAAAAAAAAAAAAAAAAAAAAAAAAAAAAAAAAAAAAAAAAAAAAAAAAAAAAAAAAAAAAAAAAAAAAAAGGTTTTTCAGCTACTTATCAGTGGTATCTCTTCAATCTCTTCCCATCTGGAAACTTAGCTTTCATTTCACTGACTTCAGTAGACTCCTTGCTTTATTCCTCTCATTCAGGGGAGCTCAGGAGATCTGCAGTCTTATTCAGACATTAAAAGGGTTAAAATTATACCCAGAAGGTGAAGGAGCTGGGTCAGGCCATGCTGGAAAAACATGCCTGGGCTTTTTGGGCTGCACTGGCTGTGCAGAAGAGGAGGAGATGAAAACTCCACAGCCCATCTGCACGTCCCCACACTGCATGGTCAGCTCGGGGCCTCTTCCCCCTCCTGGCTGCTTCCAAAAACAGCGGCAGAAGCCCCGGCCGAGCCATGGCCACACTGGGGAGGGGGCCAGGACCCAGCAAAGGCTTCCTCCCCTCGGGCACCAAGGCCCCCAGCCGAAAACAGGGGGAGAGGGGCCTCGGTGGGCTCCCCCACCCCTGCCCCAGCCAGACCACATGGGGAGGGGGACCGGCCAAGCCAGGGCTGGGCTGGGCCAGAGCCGGAGCCGAGCCAGAGCCGAGCCGGGCTAGTTGTTACCTGACTTCCCGACGGAAGCGAAAAGAAACTGATTAACTTTACCAGTGTAATTTATGAAACCGAAATAATTCTTTAATTGGTTACCCGGGCTGTCAACCACCAAATCAGCCCTCCAACTGGTCCCTGCAGCTCACAGAGGAAGCTCCCAGAGAGGAAACAGCCCTCCTCTCAGGCTCTTCTCAGGCGACCCTCCCCCAATGCAAAACCAGCACACCTTACCAACACAGACCTTCACTTAGCTCCGAACTAGCTATGTATTTGTTTCAATATTTGTTTTCTCAAAACTGGAGGAGGTTC
This sequence comes from Muscicapa striata striata, assembly GCA_030060385.1. Lineage (NCBI taxonomy): Eukaryota > Metazoa > Chordata > Aves > Passeriformes > Muscicapidae > Muscicapa > Muscicapa striata. Next base: position 1,867,220 of record JAREIS010000076.1, on the reverse strand, counting down.
TGGGAGTGCCCTTCCAAGTCTCACATCAACTCTACAGATTGTTTCATATTTTTACACATGAAAGAGATCTTTCTGTCATTAGCTAGTAAGTCTTTAGCTAAAAAACCCAAGCAAATTTAGTGCTTACCCTGAATACAAGAACTCATCTTAAGGTGCTAACATTTAAATTAATGATTTCAAAATAGTTTCAAAGTCTTTCTGTTTTATCATTAACAAGATGCAGATGGATGAAGGAGTGATAAAGAGATAAACATCAATGGAAGAGAGGAACATAGATCTGTTTGGAGTTGTACTTAAATTTATATCTAGTGGGTTGTATGACAGTTTTAGTATTTTCAAATCCTGGATGCACACATGGAAATCATTAGGAGGCAGAAACTTAGCAGTACTTTCATCATGGAAAGACAAAATATTTTATATTTTTTTTCAAGTTGTTATTCAATTCCTTTCTCCATGTGTACTCTCATTTATGAATTAATGTGAAGTAGACAGATATTTTAGAAATAATGCAGTACAAAGTACAGAAATTACTCACTTTTTTACATGGTTTATTTTCTGTGTGATCAGCTCAGGGTAGGATGAGGACTTTGGAGGTGGCAGGTGAGAGGTTAAGCTCGTGGCTGTGAGAGGAGCAGGGAGGCACAGACTCTGCTCTGTTAACTGCTAGGTGGTCTCAGACCATCCAAGGCACCCGAGTTTCCCCTGAAGTGCTGTTTGGAGGTGTCAGTGTGGGGCAGGATAATGTGACACGGAGGAACAATCTTCTCTACAAGTGGAACCAGCTCATGCTCACTGGGATTTAAGCAGCAGTGCCAGACCACACTTTAAGATACATATGAAACAAGTGAGAGGCAGCTGTATGAGTAATGCCTTTCTGTGCAAAGGCAGTCGAATTCAGTCTCTAGCTCCTCCAAAATGGCCTTTTTGCATTTATAAAATACAAAGGCCAAGAAGCGTCTTCGCTTCTCCCACACATAGTGCCTCAGTAGGAAACATACAATCAGAAATTTTGATGGAATGCTGCCTAGAAATAATAGGGGGAAAAATTCAAATATTTATAAATAAATTTAAGGGGTGAGTACAAAAGACAATAAGGAAAATAACAAACTTGAAGAAAAAAAATTGGACCTTAGCAATTGAAAGATATTCTCATCAGAGAAGTTCAACCTCTTTACCCTAAGAATTTGAACTGAATTCAAGGAGACAGAAAATGTTGCTCATGATGAATGTCTTTTCTTTTAGCACCTTGGGGTAATGATTGTTTAGTGGAATATAATAAAAAGCAATATTTATTTGGGCCAAAAAACTTTCAGCACAGTAGAAGTCTGAGTCTTAAGATTTGCTTGGCATTGATGTGAATGTCATTTGACTAGAAAATTCATTGTAATGCAACATTAACCATTAAAATATGTGTAAACACTTGAAGTAAGTAGGAAGAATTTTACATCTTCTGGCACACACTTATTTTTCTTTCAGCAAAGGTTGTAATAATTTCCTTACAGGGTCTTTTTTTTCCTTCTGAAATGATCAGTGAAACACAGGAGCTATTGAAGGAAACAGACTGGCTGCATTTCTTAATACTACTGTTTTGTTCTCCCAAATCAATTTAAAAGCATACTTCTGAGCATCATTCACATTTTTAATAAATATAATAGCAGACATACTACTTGCTTTGCTTAATGATATCCCAGTAGGTCTAATGTGTACTCTTTTACAGCACGTGCCAAAAATCCCAGGAGTGACCAGCTTTATTGTTACATTTCTACAGGCTACTGCTGTAAAAGATAATAAAAAAAAAATTCATTAGCAACTAAACAAGGGCTAAGGAGAACTGCTACCCTTTACTGGATACAGAGAGAAATACCACTGTGGCAGAGGTAATAATGCTTTCTTTGCCTCAGTCCCTGACAGCAACATGAGTTGTCCTCTGAGCATCTGGGCCCCGGAGCTGGAATACTGTCATGGGAAGCAGAATGAAGATCCCATTATTGATGTGGAAATCCAGGTAGGACACACGAGTCCAAGGGTGTCTACCCATGGGTGCTGAGGGGGCTGGCAAGAAAAATATTTCCAGTTATTTGCCAGTGTAGGAATGTCACAGCTGACTGGAGGCCATCCAGTGTGGTGTCCACCTGCAAGAAGATTTGGAAGGAGGATCTGGAGCACTGCAGGCCTGTCAGCCTGCTCTTGGTGTTGGGGAAGTTCATGGAGCAGATTATTTTGAGTGCTGTCATGTGGCATGTGCAAAACAAACAGGGGATCAGTCCAGCCAGCATGGGTTTAAGACAGGCTGAACAGCCTGATCTCCTTTTAGGACAAGGTGACCCGCTTAGCAGGTGAGGAAGCAGTGGATGACATACGTGTGCCTTCGTGAAGCCTCTGACACCATTTCCCACACATTCCCTGAAGAAACTGGCTGCTCATGGCTTGAAAAGGTGTTCTGTTCACTAAGTAAAAAATCTAAATCTACCTGGGTGGCACACGGTGGAGAACGGAGTAACATCTAGCTGGTGGCTCGCCACAAGTTTTCCAAAGTGTTCACCAGGGTTCAGTATTGGGAACAAGCAGCCCTGCTCAGTATCTTTATCCATGATCTGGATGAGGAGATGGAGAGCCCCCTCGGTCAGTTTGCAAGTTACTCCAAATTGGGCAGGAGCTCCTGGAGGGCAGGAAGGATCTGCAAAGGGATCTGGACAGTCTGTACCAATGGGCTGAGACCAGCTGGATGAGGAAGGCAAATAATAAAGTAAATTTTCAGGTCCTTCCCTTTGGTCACAGCAATGCCAGGCAGTGCTATTGGATGGGACAGAGTTGCTGGAAAGCTGCCAGGCAGAAAAGGATCTGCGGGTGCTGGTTCACAGCAGCCAAACACAAGCCATCCCAGGTGGCCAAGAGGGCAGTGACATCCTGGCCTGTATCAGCAACAGTGTGGCCAGCAGGAGCAGGGCAGTGACCATGCCCCTGTTCTGGGCACAGGTGAGGGCACACCTCGAGTGCTGTGCTCAGTTTTGGGCCCTGCGCTACAAGACAGGCACTGAGGGGTGGAGCGAGTCCGGAGAGGAGCAGTGGGGCTGGGAAGGGTCTGTCCTACAAGGAGGGGCTGAAAGAGCTGGGGTTGTTCAGCATGGAGAAAAGGAGGCTCAGGGGAGACCTCATCAATCTACAACTCCCTGAAAGGAGGGTGTGGCAAGATGGGAGTCGGTCTGTCCTCCCAGGCAACCAGCAACAGGAAAGAGGACACAGGCCCAAATCGTGCCAGGGGAGGTTTAGGTTTGATATCAGAAAAACAAAATCCTCTAAAAGGCTGGTGGGGTGTTGGAACAGCCTGCCTGGGGATGTGATGGAAAAACCATGAATGGAAATGTTCAAAAAAGCATGTAGATGTGCTACTTGGGACATGATTTCGTGGTAAACATGGCAGTGCTGGGTAAATAGTTAGACTAGGTGGTCTTAGAGATCCAAGGTTTCCAATCTTAAGAGTTCTATGATCCTTCCTTTTAGCTAATGGAAAAAATGGGGATAAAACAACATCCTGATTTAAAATTTGTATGAATAAAATTGCAATAATGACATTCTGTTCTATAATTATTTTAAGGTTTTAGCCTATCTCACGTGTTTGTGTTAGACTTTCTCTTCTTTCTCTTCTGCTTTTGGCCTTTAGAACAATATTCTGAAACTGAAGGGATCTCATATTGCAGTCAAGCCTTCTCCTTGCATGATTACATTTTCAAATCCAACACTGCATCTAATTAGACTCTAGAATAGGATGTCTCAACGACTAAATATCCTTCAATTTGTTTGTAATTAGCTGCTTTCTAAGAGACAAACATCCATAATGCACCATTAGATCTTATGAAATCGCCCTTTAACATAAAATAATTATTTCCTTTGGCTTAAAAAACTGGTAGAATTCGGTAGACTTGTAAATATATGTACTGTAAGCTGTTATTTTTGTAGCATGGCAGGGTTAGCACTGCCTTCCCAGCAGCTGTGATCTTATCTCAGTGTTAACTCAGATGAAAAATTAGAAAGAAAATAAATTTGTGTCAACCACAGCTTTATTAGAAAATCCATTTCAAAGATATGTATGCAGTCAAACTTTCAGGTTTACTAACATTTGGCTTTTGATAGCATGTACTATTCCTGTACTAAATCTGCTTTGTTTCTCAGCTCCATTCTCTGCTTTATTTCAGCGTCTACATTCCTTATAGCATTAGTCTGTGAACACCAATGCTTCACCTGTGCTCAGCTGTGACATAAGAGTTGTAGACTATACAAGTAACTCATAGCATCATGTGGAGAAAAACGGGAGAGGATAAAGCCCCCTTGGTAAATTTCTATGGATTTATAGCAAATTTCTCTTTGTTCTGAGTTCCTGCAGTCAGAGGAGGATGCTCTAGTGTCCTAGTACTAGAACAGTTACCTTGTCTGACCCTAGGCAAGCCAGTTGCTGTCATTCAGAATATCACAAAACCCACCACCACCACCACCACCACCAAAAAAACCAAAACCAAACCCACAAAATCCAAAACCCAACTAGTTTTAAACTTCTACACTGATCACTGGGGGCTTGGGGATTTATTGCCAAGTTTATGGGAGTAGCAAAATTGTGCAGTATATTTCTTTATACTGTAATTTTTTTCTAAATAGATGCTGAAGTATCTTGAAAGCTGAATGTATTTGGCTCTCCACTCTTCAGCTACTTAACAGCAAAAATAGGAATGTACAAGCTTTTATGTCTTCCCATGGGAACCAGGAGTATCTACAATACATTTGTAAATATATTAAGTGTTCAATTGTTATGGGGAACCAATAGAAATTCAAGTTTTTATAGCACCAACAAGGCAATAAGCCACTGTATTTTAGGCAGACTACATTGTTCTTTTTTCTGTCAAAATTTTACATTGACATCATGTCACACTGCCTGTCTCCAATGGTTTCTCCTACATTCCTGAGGCATCACACTTCATTCCTCTTTTATGAGACTGCATTCCTAAGCAACATAGATGGTTTCCCTCTGTAGTTCTTACAACAGCCAGCATAAACATCTCACCATGAATAAAAAGGTGTTCAGTTCTTCTTTTGCTGGACTGAGTAGACTCAACTCTCACTGAAGTTATTGGGGTATGAAAGGTCCAGTCCCAGCAGGGCCTGGACGTATAATGTACATCTGCTAGAATATCTGTAATAACTTTTTTTTGGTCAGAAGTCTGTTAGTCCAATTTTCTTGTTTTACATAGCCCTGTTCTTTTCCAGATACCTATCTTTGCTTTAAAATTTCGGTTCTGCAGAAAAACTGTGTGACTTGCAGACCTTTTAAAAAAGGTCTGGTTGTCATCTCCATGAAAAACGGGTGAGGGAAAAGAAAGAGGCTATAAAAATTGTTTGCTCTGCCCACAAATAGCTAAAATTAAATTTTGATGTTCTATTTTGTGGTGACAATAGAGTTAAGAAGGTTTTGGTTGATAATATTGAAGCTATAGTCTTCTGTTCTGCAGGAAAATTCACAGCTATGCCTGCCTTCTCTTCCACAGTATTTCACCAAAATAAATGCCTGCAGAGATACAGGCCTTGGTGTTAAAGGGTTTGAAGGAAAGACAAGGATCAAAGATACCAAATATAAATGTTTTGTGCTGGACTGGGAGGTGGGAGGGAGAAGATCAGGAGATGAGAGGGAGAGCTTAACATGTGTATTGTGTCGTTGCAGAAAAATCACCTTGTAGTTTGGCATCTTATATTAACTGCTCCCTCCCAGACTCACGTTATCTCCCCTTGAATGTCTGCATGTGCTGTGTAAGCACTTAATTTAATTAGTTTTTAATAAAAACCTTGGGCGAAATTTGACTCTGCCACATCTGTTAAATCCAAAGTGAACGCCGCTGCAATGATCAGGGTTGTTCTGGAATTGCACCACAGTCAGTTAAATCAGAAACTGTCCCCTGACCCTCATCTTGTGGAAGTATTTTCTTCCTTGACTGAGTATTTGATCGAGAATTAGTCATCTTCCTGAGGTAAAGGAAGTGCTATCATCACAATGTGCCTGAATCCGTTTATTACAAGTGTGAAGATTTGAAGCAATGCTATGAGAACATTATAGCGTAGAATTTAAGAACAATGAACAATCTGAAACAGCTTTTTTCAGAATAATCTGAAACATTGCATCTTTAATGCAATGATCATGATCTTTCTCTATTGCTATGCTTAGGACAAAGCCTTCACTAAAATCTCCATCTTTTGTTAACTGGACATTGTCAAAGGCAAATTAATAGTGAATTTGCTTTGTAGTGGATTATGAAAAAAATTACCTTTCTTGGTTTTGTCCACAAGCTTTTAAGCATTAGTAGCTAAATACTTATTCCTCTGTATAAACACATTCTAATGTCCAGAAAATATTTCCTTACATTTAATTATCAAGGGTTTGTTTTTTGTTTTTTTTTTTTTTTAAACAGGCAAATATGACATAAACATTTTCTACCAAGGCTAGATGTGTGTTATTGAAAACTCAATATTTTTACCAAAAAAATAAATTTCTGAGTATTTTAGATATTTATAGAGCAAAACCCCTAAACAAGCACTTTAAGGAATAAATTCTCCTTCTGAAAGTATAGGTTAAAACAGAATTTCACTGTTTGCCTTATGTTATAACCTCATAAAGCAAAGCAGAAGTTTCATGGACTGGCCATAAGTCATATTCCAAGTGTCCTTATACAGTATAGCTAATGCATCATGACCTCTCTTGCCCACATGCCTACTACATGAACTGCTACTTAAAGAGAGAGCAGAAAATGACAACTTAATACATATCAGCAGGAGAATGCTTGTTCTCAGTAGAAGTGCTTCAGTTTTTATGTGATGAATGCAGACTACCTCATGAACTGTTTACATCTTTAAAACTAAGAACCGTAAACATATGCACATTGTGATATGGCAGAATATAATAGAGATTGCTCCTGTGTTCAAGAGAGACTGTCTTGTTTTGCTTATGAAATCATTGGAAATATTTATAACAGTACTATATGAAAACTGAGCAGTTTTAAAGATTAAGGAAAATTTAAATTTTTAAAATTTTTATGTAATTAGCATGTATGAATTTTTCAGTCTCTAAATATTTCAAAGAGACTTTAAAATTTTACAGACACAACTAACACAGAGAAGAACATTGGTATTTCTAGTGTTTTCAAACTGAAAATTTCAGAATATTTCACAAATATATAGTAAATAATTTCCTTGCAAAGTAAAAACATAATTAATGTGGGAGGCTACTACATTTGTTTCTTCGTAAGAAACTCAGTGAAACTCCCCAACAGTTTAAAGTTAAATACAAAAAACCTCCAGTTTTTTCAATAAAAAATATGAAATAATCTATTCAGAGTATGATGGTTTCAAATAAAAAGGAGATATGCAAAAATATCTGTTAATTGCAAACATTAGAAGTAAAATGAGATTTAGTCAAGCACATTAAATATTTCAAGGCAGTGCAATCTCTTTTTTTCCTTGTTATTTGTGAAATATATTTCAAGACAGTTTCAACAAAGGCATTTCTTTTACCAGACAGCCTCAAAACTATATATTCTCATCATTTGTAATTATGCAATGACTGATTATTTACTGGACAGTAAAAACAACAAAACAGGACCAATCCTTACTCTCCACCTCTGTTTTCCTACTGCTGGTATCTTTCACCTCTTAATATCACCAAACTTGGTCAAGAATAAGGTTACTAGAATAAATAAAGTTTAACCTGATTTCCAACAAACATAATCCAGAAAAAGTAAATGCAGTGAGCAAAATCTATTACAGTTTGTTCTGTTACTGCACTAAACAAACCCTCATCAAAACCAACAAATCTGATTTTAACAATCAGATTGTTAAAATCATTGTCCGTTCATACTTAAAGCAAAATTCAGTTCAGCTGCTGTGTGTCTGTCTTATGTGTGCACACACAGGATGTTGGTGTTGCCTTTTACTAATCAAAGAGATTCCTTCTCTTCTAAACAACTTTTCCTTCTGTTTGTTCATACTGAGAGGTCATAATCCCTAGTGAGTTTAGGTATAATGTGTTGCTATGGGAATGACTGTGGTGCTATAAAGGGAGGATTATGACCCTTCACTATATAAAAATGTTAGGTTTCTATTACCTTCTTGAATAGCACTGAAGAATTTTCATTTCAGTGTTGGGAGTTATCTTTCCTAAATGGATGCAGGGCTAACTATGCATGTAGGTGATAAGTGTTATCCCTAGTTATTACTGATTGTGCCAATGCTTTGATTTCCAAGAGATAATGAATAACTTAATAAAGAGCTGTCAATGGATGAACTGAAGCCTTTAACCAGGCAGTGAAAGGCTTTGACTGCTTAAAAAGGATTTATCAGTACATGATAGAGGCTGAAGAATTACCACAAAATCCTGGCAAAAGTAATATAAAACATAGCATGGGAAAAACAGAAACGAGTTTTATACATTTTTTAATTAATGCAAATTTTCATGTTGCTTCATTTTCTTTCATTATATGGTTCAGGATTAAAGGAAGAAACAAGCCATCACTTGACTGCTTATTGCAAGACATCTCTGGCCTTGACTGATAATAAAAAGGAGTGAATGGTATGAAGCCTAAGGAACAAGGCTCAATCACTCCCAGCAATTACTGTGTCTTATTGATAACTTGCAGCTCTATCCTGCAAATGCCATCTCTGGAACAAAGCCTGTCACAGATCAGACTGAATCCATTAAAAAGCTTTGATTAACATGTCCCTAGGGTGTGCTGGGGAAACTTTTTACTCCAAATGACAGCCTATTGCTACTGCTTCTGAATTGTCCTCCTGCAATACTCTTGTGTTTTAATCTAGTGCACAGTTTAAATTAAAAAACAGCAATGACTTTGTGTGACCTAAATACGAGCTGCTTTATTCATTGTGGGATTTATCAACTGCTTGCAGATTAAGTATTCAGAGAAGCAACAATTAACCTTACTGTGTGTTAGCTAATATTAATTATATATCTCCTGTGCTTTCTTGTGCTACTGTACATGTGCCCAGAGAAAGGGTCATATTTAATGTGCTCTGTTTAGTGGACAAGAAGCTTTGTACTTGTCTCCCCTTGAAAGCAAATTATTTGTATTTGACAAGCATAACATCAACAATGTTGGCTTTCTTTAGCAGGAGCTGACATTGATGTGTAAATGGATTTCAGTCCTTTTAAAACAGACACACAAAAGCTCCATCTTTCTAGGCTTCAAATTTCAAGAGGGCAAGGAATTGCCCTCCAAACACCCAATCATTTTCCCATCATCCACTGGGGAAAACAGCCCTTATCTATTGTGGGTATTATTTTATTTTTTACCCTGCAGTCCCTTGTAAGACATATGTTGAATGGTATATGTCAAGACCAGCAGGAAATAATACATTACGAATAAAAAAAAATTGTTTCCTTTCTACCCCATAAAAATACATATTTAAAAACACCTGCAGGTATAAGAAACCCTTGCCAGAAGTCTGACGTGACTTGCTAGAATCTAGGAAAGATGCATAAAAGGAAAACCTGGCCCTGTTCACGTGCAGGTCAGTGTTAAAATCACATTAAACCAACATTAAGAAAGAGCTAAATCCACAGAGAATCAAGTGTCAAAATGCTGAGCCATTTGACACAGTGGTCATTTGTTTCGTGCCAATTCAAATTTCCCGTGTTCTGAATCTTTAATGAGGGCTGGTGCTCTTAAGCTGTACCTGGACCCAGGCTCACAAAGACCAGAGCGGAGCAAGGAGGCTGAGCAGGGAGAGCAGCTGGGACATGCCTCAGCCCTTGCCATTCTTCTGGGCACAGCTTGTGTCTGATGTGCATGAGGGGAAGCAGGGAGGCAGGCAGGAGCTCAGTGAGCACTGTGGCAGCTCTCTGCCAAGCAAAATTCTCCCTAAGAACGGGGGAAGAAGGAAGACGGAGATATTCATCGCTTCAATTCTTTGAACACCTTACCCTCTCTTCAGAACTGCGTTACAAAATGAAATGTTGTATAAGGTATCTCTGCTTACCAGTAAAGTGCTTGATGACTCTACTGGGATCACAGAGGAGAGTAGCCAGCTAGCTCCTGTACCTTTAAAAAAGCTAAAGAGCAATAATCCTCTATGCATCAGCATTTCAATCTGAAGGCAATAGTGGGGAAATAAATTCCCTCCTTGCCATCTACCCTTCAGTTAGTGCTAGTTGCAATATTTCCTGGGAGCAGCACCTTCTCCTGGCTTTTCCTTGTTTATAACATCCCTTTTCCATATTCCAAATGGGATTAATTCCCAATAATTAAGACAGCCAGCACAAAGACATAGCCACCTGTTCCTAGTGCTCCTTTGAATGCCTCCATGTCTATGGTTATGTATTTCTGAAGGATGTGCATGCAGATGCTGACTTAAAGCATGTTTTACATTGTTCAGGAGTAGCAACCATAAATCTAACAAAAGACAGAGCAGCAAAGGAGATATTAGCTGCCAGGAACAAGTTTGAATAAATATTCAGGGTTCTCAGAAAATAGGTGCTATTGCTGTCACCAATTTGTGCCATTCATATAAAATGATAGGGCCATATATTTTACCACCCCGACAGTGTTATTTGTTGACTTTGTAGATTTACCATCTACATCTTCTTGGCAACAATTGTCTAAAGCCTTTCTATACACGGTAATTGTGACTACAAATGTGCATTCAGTGCCTCTATTACCTTCCCTTTAGCAGGTGTAGCACTTTATTGCTTGATACTACCCTCCCTTTTAGAACTCTGGCTCCAAGCCTCCTTTGTTTCAACCCAGATGCCAGCTTCTATTTAGCTATTCATACAAAAAAATAAAGAACACCCCACCTCCAACCATCTGGAGTAGAACTGATAGGGGAGGAGACTCATTTCTGTACCTTTTTTAGCTGTCTTAAGGTGAAAGGATTTGTCAAATCCATTAATGACCTATTTTAGATCTAATAGACAGTTCACATTCAAAAAGACTTGTTCAGAATCTGGTTCAAACAAAGGCAACAGAAGCAAGGAAGAACATGCACAAGGGGCAGAATGGTTTGGGAAATATAAATCTACCCAATTATAATTCAAACAAAAACAAGTGAGAAACCATACTCTGCTGAGGCACCATTGGCCAAGCATCTCGGCTTTGCATTCATGCATAATTAAGCTTTAGACAGCTGCTGGCTTCTCCAGTGTGACAGGGAACAGGATATCACAATACAAAGTAAGACACATATTAGAGCCTAAAAAAAAAAAAGATGGGTTTATATTTAGACACAGCACAGAAACAAAATAAGCAAACAAAGAAAAACCTTTCACAAAAAAAAAAAAAACAAAAAAAACAAAAAACCAACAAAACAAAAAAAATAACAACAAAAAAGAAACAACCCCTAAAAAAACCCAAAAAACCCAACAACAAAACCAAACCATAAAAAAATAAGCAAAACGAGATTTACAGAAGCCCCCTCTTGCCCTCACTGTGTTGTGCATAATTTTCCACAATGTATCAGATCAAAACAAGCAAGAATATTAAACAAGTTTTTGGCACACTCTTTTTGCAATTGCAGTGATACTTTAAGAATCTATACCTGTATTTTAGGATGCCATGACATGAAAATGGTAGCTTCCAAGAAGATTAAATATGCAAGAAAGATAAAGCCTCTCAGTGGGATTTTTAACCAAGCACTGCCTTGCTTATAGGAGCCAGTCTCTCTAATACAAATCACATTTGGCATAAAGACTGAGAAAGCAGTGTATTGTAATGCCAACCACTGACAGATCACTGTTAGTAGTAGCCCCAGCTGTGATGATCTCTGTGATGATCTCAGAAAATATTGTCAGCTGTAGAGAATTTGGCTATCTTTTTACTTGTATCTTCCTTTGAGACTGCTTTGGTTGAGAAAAACGGCAGTTTTGTGTCCTACTAATTGTGTTAAGCTTCTAGGGAAAAAAAAAAAAAAAAAAGGCTGCTTTCTAAGCTGGATGTAAATCTTGGTTATAGTGTGACAGATAATAGGTTGCGACTGAAAACAAAGAAATACTTTCCATTATACAGACTCAGAATTTTTGTAGAGATATCATTTGTCTATTAGACATGGGATCAAAGTTTCTTCTTGGAAAATTTTAATGTGATTAATCACACATGGATGGGAAATGTAAAATCATAATAGCCTGGGGACAGGACAAGCACAAGGCAGTTAGCACTCAGTTCACCCTTCTGAGTGGAGCCATGTAAATGCAAAACAACAATGTAAAGATCTTTTATTTCTGTGGAAAGCCACATAAACAGTTTTATTACCTTTTCAAAGAAGCCTAAATAAAGATTCAGCTACTGAGTGAAAACAAAGAAGTGAACACAGCAGGCTGTAAGAAGTACATTGGCCTTACCTAAAAGATGGCAAACAACTAAGGCTGATGCTGAATTTACTGAATTTGATACCTAGAGCAATCTGGGTGGCTGTCAATGACAATAAGTTTGAATGTTTTTTTTAACCTTAGTTAAAGGAAACTGACAAAATTCACCCTACGTGTCTGAGATGCATGTTTCTTTTTTTTACAGTATAAGCTTTAGCAGTGTAATGAAGATGTGACTTTACTTCTTTTTTTCCTTATATACACCTAATAAAATATTATAGAGATGTGTTTTTTTCTTTTCTTATTCAGTTTTCTTTTTAAATTTGTCCTCAGAAGGATGATTTGAAATAGCCAAGACAACAACAGCAGCACAGGGTGAAGTTAAGGTTAATTGCATTTGTGCTTACGATAATTACTTTATCAGTTCTGTTCATGGTGGTCAGTCATAATTCCTCTTTGTTTCATCTTTGTCCTTTTAGTGCATGATTTTCCAAGGCACTCCAAGTGCCGAGTTAAACTTTCCGAGTTTAACTGAAGCAGAGCTCTTTGGAATTTTCTACAGTTTTAGATTCTTGAGTATTTGAGCATGTAGGATCCTCATTTTCTGTGAAGCAAAAAGACCATAATTTCCAAATAACCTTCTGCAGAACTATTAGAATGCTTTTTGCTGTCGGAATTGTAATACACCATGACTAAACCATTTAAACACCTAGAGTAATTTCTTGGGTATTAAAATTATATTAACAGTGGTTTCTGTGTGTGTGCATCTGTATGTGACAGTCAAAGTGAGAACCAACAAAATTATTACAGGGATGTAGAATGAAGCTTAAAATGCAGTAAACAATCATGTTTCCACTGTAAGGGAAGTGCTGTTAACTTTTCGTCTGATACTAGTGTAAATCTGTAGTAACCTTGCAGAAGTAATCTAGAATAACTAAATAACTAAAAGCAATGAAATATTCCAGACACACATACTTACACCTGAGATGACACCTCTATTCAGCCTGTTCAGATTGTCTAGCAGGACTCCCAGGGCCATTTTTACAATGCTGTTGGGTTGCCATCCTGCCTGTAGTCATGCATGGAATTGTTTACTTCAGCTTTTCATTTGTCCTTGTGGTATTCTACAAGGTTCCTGTTTGCCTGTTTGTCCTGCCCACGTTGGTCACCTTAAGTGGCAGGCCTGCCCTCCAGACACTCATGCTGTCCTCGCCATGGTGTAGGGACAAACATGCTGAGGGTCCATTTCATCCACTGACTGGATTGTTGGTAAAGTTGTTGAACATTTTCCGTGACAGTTCTAACCCCAAAGTGTGTCACTCACAATAGACTGATAGGTTGGCTTCAAACTGTTGGCAGCTGTCCTGGGAATCCTGTTGTACAGAGTTTTTTCTCTCACTTTGTGTTCAAGTCACTTTCCTCTCTTTCACGTTCACTATTTGTATGGAGACTGACATGAGGATGACGAGTTCATACTTCCAGATCCTCCTTCTTGCCTTTATTGAAGAAGTACCAAACATTTGGCTTCTTCTAGTCTTTGAGGGCCTATCCCAATTTCTATAGCATTTCTAAAACTGCAAGCTAACAGAGCCATTGTACAGTCTTAAACATATGCAATCTGGGCTGTGAAACTGTTAATATTCAAATTCCTGTGGCAGTCTCTGGTGCACATCTCCTCCATTCCTGCTAGCAACTCTCACCTTAAAGTTTTATGCCATGCACTGGGGCTTGGGAAGCCTGGGAAGCCTGGGATCAGGCAGTCTGAGTAAGATTGGGCAGTTCTTCAGTACAAATAGCTTCTTCTTCACCTTTTTTTTTTTTTTTTTTTTTTTTTTAATGTTAATACGTGTTTCTTCTGTTAAGTCAGATATGGAAAGGCAAGTTTCCTCATAGTTACATCATCTGATTTTCTAAATCAACTAAAGTGAAGTATTTGGGAAATACAACTAAGTCCATAATACATATTACAGGCATATTTAAATATTTAAGATATTATTTCTATGGGAATTGGATTCTGCTTTGGCAAGATCCTTAAGAGAGAGGCACTACTTTATCGTAGTACTCATGTGTTAGCTCTACTCCTCTGTTAAAATATACATGTAGCTGAGCTGAATAGACCTACACAGGTGACTTGTTTCAACTATTAGGTAATTAACAAGAAGATAAATGTCACAGATCAATAGTTCTCATCTAAACTGCAGATATACTTTTCATTTGATCATTATTTATTTAATTGCCTTCATAGGCAGCAAAGCACAGACATGCAAGACATTACACTTAGGCAGTTGCCACAACACTGCATTTCTTCCAGGTATTTCTTCTCTCTTCTTCCATTGGGCAGAGCTAACCAAATACTAAGCCTGAACCTGTACCTTCTGAGCTAGTGCAGTCTGCTAGACAGAAGTGGTCACAATCGTCTTGCTCATGTTCCCATGTTAGATCAACAGCAAACTAGACCTTTAACAAGATTACCTCCAGATGCGTGGCTCAGTCAGGAACTATTCACCTCAAGTTATAATTAAATCCCCTGGAGAACAAATTTATGAAGCAGTAATCCCTGTACTTCTGCTGACAGTCTCTTCTCATTGTTGCTTCAATATTAAAACAAACAGCAAAAACTATAGAAAACTCTTTTGCCTCTACAATTATTTATTGACTTCTTTTGGGTTCAAAAATGTTTAAAATAAAGGCATGGATTAGAAATTTCTCATTCTGAACATGGCAGATCTCTATTTCTCCCATAAATAAGGCATTTTCAGACACTCCATGTGGTCAAGAAATGGTGCTGTTAGGTGTCAAGTAACATATTGAAGATGATAAATAACAACAATCTTACTTAAGATAGCTATCTAAAATTTATTTTCTGTAGTCAGTTAGCAAAAACACAATGGTATTTAACAAAGCCAGAACCATGTGGTCCAAAGGATTACCCAGATACTGATGAAGTAGATAACTGAGGGCAATCCCATATCTTGGAACTGCATTTGTCTGCTGGTCTGGGAGACAAGAAGTAAGATAAGGAAATCTTGAGCTGTGACAGAGACACACCCAGGAAAGAAAAAGTCTAGGAGATACTGTTGGGCAGGATGTCAGCCATGTCCTGTTATTAGGCTTCTCATGTGTTAAAGGAAACAAGACTAGATAGAGTCTGTAAATAGAACAGATTACAAAGAGATGTGTAACTCCCTCATGAAGTTTTCCTCTTAGAGAAATAGCCTTCCAAGTTCAGGCCTCGCAAAATGCTACACATATAATATAGACAAAACCCCCTCCTATGACTCTTTTCCTGTTTTCTTTCACTCATAAAGGAGAATAAAGCCTTCTTTTGCTTGCAGTGAATGCATTTAAACATTGCAACATAGATCAGCCTTTATGGGTTTGTGTATGTGTGTGAGAAAGGCTGTTTATATATATCATCTGGTGAATAATTCATGACTTACTGATATAATTATTTACTACTATTTTATGTTTCTGTTATTCAGCAAGTCCCTAGGCTGCAAAATGTTGGAGGATGGGAAAGTAATCTAGGAACAGAATATATGCTCTTCTTGTGCTTTCTTCACACATCCCCTGTTGAAGGCAGTATCCTGGTGGAGACAGCTACATGAGGGCAGTTAACATGCATTCTGCAGTGTGCCTGCTCCCATGTGAGGACTTGACTTTCTCTGTTCCTTAGATGAAGCTCAGTGATTTAGAATCAACAAACATGACTTCTCTGGGACTAAAATAAGCAGCACTGCTCGTGACCACCCAGGCACACTGATTAAATTAAAGGCTTTTGGAACAGTTTTACACAGTGTTTTTGTTGTATGTGTTCTTATGCACAATGACTAGACTTCTTGCAGGAGTGATTACTATCCCAATAATTAATTTTTTTTATCACTTTGATGAGTTCTTTATTATACATCGTGGAAATTTCCATGTGGAGATTGCAGTTGGAGAGTGCTTCTGACTATTTTATTTGTGGAAGCTTCTAAGCTGCTTCATGTCCTAAACACAAAATCTTTGTGGGATGGTGAAGGAAGCCTTCAAAGGCTATTTTCTGCAGATACAAAATGAGCAGATTGTTCTCGTCATTGGATGTGGGCCTTTTCACAGCCTTCATAGGCATCATAGCTCTTATAAGAGTGATTAAAAAGGGATGATCAAGAGACACTTTCTATTTTGGATTCATTTTTCCTAAGCTCAGAAGAAAAAAATAAATGGTTAACTGGTATAATTTTAACTACTAAGGACTGGCCAGTGTTGCAGATACCACATCATAATCAGCATTTGAGAGCAGGACTCTTGTGGAGAAGGACTTGAGATTGTTGAGGGGCAAGAAGTTCAACATGACCCAGCCATGAGCACTCACAGCCCTGAAAGCCAAATGTCCTGGGCTGCATCCAAAGCAGCATGGGCAGCAGGGGAGGGAGGGGATTCTGCCCCTCTGCTCTGCCCTGGTGAGAGCCCACCTGGAACCCTGCATCCAGCATGGGGTCCCAATGTGAGAAGGACATGGACCAGGTGGAATGAATCCAGAGGAGAGCCATGAAGATGATCACAGGTCTGTAGCGTCTCTCCTATGAAAACAGGCTGAGAGAGTTGCGGTTGTGCAGTTTGGAGAAGAGAAAAGATATCTGGGAATACCTTTTAGCACCTTCAAGTACCTAAAGGGGGCTACAGGAGAGATGAAGGGGGTATTTTTACACAGAGATATAGTAATAGAACAATGGACTTTAAAGCGGTGTATGGGGGATTTAGACTAGATATTAAGAATAAATTCTTTATTGAAGTGAGGTTGATGATGAGGGGCTGTCCAGAGAAGTTGTGGATTTCACAGCCCTGAAAGAGTTCGAGTCCAGACCAGGAGAAGCCCTGAATAACCTGATCTTGTGCAAGGTGTCCCTGCCCATGGTAGAAGGGTCAAAACTAGGTTATGTTTTAAGGTCACTTCCAGCTCGCAGAATCTGTGATTCTATGATCAGGTCAAATGACTGTCTGAATCCACAGTGAAAAGAAGTGCTCAGTGTAACTGGGACTGCATTTATTTGTACCCAGATGATGCTTCTTCAAGCAAAATATGTGGAATTTTTATCTGTTTCAGGTTTTTCATTCCCTGAACTGTACTTGAAATAAAATTGTTTTGTCTGTTAAATGGAAATGAGAGTTACAGTGTGATCCTTGTCTTGTTCTCTTCTTTCACATAATTTTTTAATAGACTTTTTCAATAAAGTATCAGAAAATTGTAAAGAACCAAATCCTTTCATAGTAAAACTAATCTGTTTCAAACCAAAATAAATTCTTCTTGTAAAATATTTAGCATTTGTAAATCTTAAGGAAAAAGAAAAACAACCCAGGTAGAAAACTACATTGAAACTACATTTGAAGTAATTCAAATTAGTTTTTATGAGTGTATCTTTTCTATTTGTTGCCATTTCACAGCTAATTAATTAAAATATTTTAAAGTCCTAATAACTGTGAAAAAAATTTTTTTAAAATTGGGAAAAGGACACAGCTTGAGCTAATTCCTCAGCAAGCTGAATTGCTGCAGTCACTGAGTTCATTAAGAGAGATTAAAGACTGAACAGAAAGACAAGGGTAAAGATGTGATTTTTATACGTTTGATCATACCACAGCTTTTAGTAACTTCATGACTTTATCACAGAATGCTGTGTTTTCCACCCTGTTATGTTGCTTTCCAGAAGATAATCTAAATCTTCTTGGAACCATTCCGGTTTCCTGGATTACAGCATCATTTTTTGTGAGTTAATTTAATATGCTCTGCTGAAATATGGCAGTTCTGGGATGATACATGAAGATAGGGTAGAGATGATGTGATTCTTTCTTCCTGAAGAAGTCCAGCTTCAGGAAATATGTTCCTATCTTCTGCTGAGTTGTATTTC
This sequence comes from Muscicapa striata striata, assembly GCA_030060385.1. Taxonomy (NCBI): domain Eukaryota; kingdom Metazoa; phylum Chordata; class Aves; order Passeriformes; family Muscicapidae; genus Muscicapa; species Muscicapa striata. The sequence goes on along the minus strand of JAREIS010000076.1, from coordinate 1,848,986 downwards.
TGTTATCAGAATTTGTAATCTTGGAGTTAGGCCAAAACTATCCGCCATATGTTATAGATTAAAATAAATTTATAGGAATTTCCTCTTGCAATACTCATTTCCACTTTAAAAAAACACTTCAAAACCTATGATGAGAGGGGCCTCTTGGAAAATGGATTTTGGCTGCAAAGACACTTCCTTACTTTAAACTCTAAAGACAAAAAAAGCCATAAATGACAAGATTTTCTCGACACCACATCACAGGAGGTATATCACTTTAACAAAACCCCACAAGGATATAGCTTGTTGGAAATCAACATCCCCAATTAACACAATCTTGAAGTAATACTAAAACAGAAAGTTAAATTATTACTGAAAAAGAAGTAGAATTTCTGTTGATATTAAGGGGCCTTTTGCATGCATATTTGAGTGTCACTTTTAGTCAACAGAGTCATGGTCCTGTTAATCCTACTGGTGAAGTTTAAGAAGGCTCCCAACTAATCATTTAATCATTACTGCAATTAGACTTGTAAGGCTGATTGGCAGTCAGTTAACAGCAGTGATGAAAGAGCCTTTGCCTTCAAATGAACTGAAAATTGGTGACTCGTTAGGATTAAGTCCCATATCCCCCCTTTTACCTCATGCCAATATTAAATCTAAGGGGTTTTCTTCTAAAACTAAACTATGACATGAAGTTATGGGCTGAGCTAGAGCACTCTATTTGTGCTTAATGTTCCTGGTCTCAGAATGGTGGAGTGAAACCAGAATATAACTCAAATATAACCAGAATATAACTCATAACTCGAAAAGTATGGTTTTGTACTTCCTGTCTTCACAAAATAGGATGAGATTATACAGTGAGTACAAGCTATGGCACACACATCTGATTGCTTACAAATTTCTCTTAGTGATTGTAAAAATGTTTGAAAATATGTATGCTGTTTAAGCATTTGTACATCTTTGCTTAAGCTATTGCATATCCCCTGGAGTATAATTCTCAGAAGGCAGCAGAGTTTTATAACATATCAGCAGCTTTAATAAAGATTCTGCTTCAGAGCCCAACATCTTTCAGTGAAAATTTCTGTAGTTACCCCACACTGGCCTCAGAATTTGTCTTAACTTTTCAAGCAGTGTACAATATAATTTTCATTAACCCCATTCATACAGCTAATGTTAGCAACAACTTTATACTTAGGTGGCAACTGTGCTTTATAGAGATTCATATTAAATGCTCCTTTTGCCAAGAGTGAGAAAGTTATTGATTTTACCCCATGAATTCTCCTAGCTCCCTAACAATTAATTCTGAAGGCTTCTTAACCATTTACATCAGATGCATTTCCCATCACAGACCGCATAATTTCCTCTCTCTTGTTGTCAGAGGTGCCAGTGGACAGCACCAGGACCACTGTGCCTCCAACAGACACGTCAGGAATCTGGGGAGGGCAGAGCCTGTGCTCCTCTGCTTGCCCCTGCAGGTTTAGTAGCATGGACAATAAATCAAGGTTCACTGTCAAAGACCATATAGGCCTAGATGTGACACAGCGCTTTTGGGAGCAGATAACCTTTTATACTCTTCAATTTGAAAAGAAGGAGAAGAAGAATGCAGCTGTCAATAGAGATAAAGCAAGAAGCAGGCAGTCTGAATCACAACAGCCCTCTGTAAACATAGGGGCTGTGATTGATTCCTGTTTTTGGGCAACATAAAAAAGTTGGATTGGTAGAAAAGTTGGTTTACAAAATTTTCATTTTATGAAGGTCTTTGATGTTGACATTACAGAGGACTCAAGGCCTTCTTACCTTCCACATCCACACAGGATTTTGTAGAAAGCTTGTGTGGCTGAGCTGCGCCAATAATCTTAGAAAGCCTGAGCCCGGGGTCTGAACAGAAGTGAGATGTGAGGGGAGCCACCTCATTCAGCATTTTGTAGGGATCTATAGTTAAAGCAGTTACCCGTCACTCTGGGAAATCTGTTAAGGGAAAGAGCAATTTCCAAGGCTTCCTTAATCTAACCCTATCAAAAATTATAATCCCCAAAATGAAAATCAGCAAGGACCTGTTTCTCTCCTGTGCTTATAGGAGGGGCCCAGGGGACAAACTTGGATATGTTTGCACTAGAGAAGTTGCAAGAAGCTGAATGCTATTTCCAAGTACTGTGACTAAAAGGCACCAGTAATGAGAAATCAGATTTTCTGAGGTATGCACATGGGCTCCACTAGTAGAGTCAATTAAAAATTTGTTTGATTAACTTGAAAGATGGAAGGTGACTTGGGATAACCCCTAAAGGCCATGAGGGGTGATCCATATCTGAAACACACTTTTCACATGTTTTTTTTCATCACCACAAAAATTGCTTATTTTTTCATGCCAAGACCTGTGCAGGTTCCAACCAATTTTCAGAGGGTTATGCATTGTACTCTTTCGTCTTATGACATTTTATGAAGAGAAACCACTTTTTTTTCCCACAGAACAGTGGTCACAGTCCTTTCACATATATTAAAGATCCCTTTGGGTTTTTTTTTTCAGAAGAAAGGGAGTATTTTCCTTTTGTATATTGACACAACAGATGTGACAAAAACGATTTAATATCAATGGGCAAATTCATTACTGCTGTAATAAACTGAAGTTCATATTACTAACAGGATTAATGTAACAATTACAACTGAGAGAATTTGCCACCAAGATTTATCTTCAGTCTTCATAGTGGCGTAGTAATAATTGTCATTGTTTCTAGAAAACAATTGCTTTCTAAAAAAACAAAACAAGCTTACACAGACAATCAGAAGTCATCATTCTTTGCCACAGAAAGTAAAAAAGCCTGAGATTTCACTGAGTATCAATGAAATTATTTGTAGGTTGCCCAGGCCCAAAATAAACACTGCAGATAAAATTCTGAGTAAACAGGAGAGGAGAAATAAAAAACAAACGAACAAAAACCCCCAAAAACAACAAAAAACAACAACCAAAAAAAACTTGAAAAAATGCTGGCTGCAATAAAGGTAATAAAAACTGGAACTCGCATGAAGATGAATTTGACTTGCACAAAAACCTTCCAACAAATTTATTAACATTAGAAACGTTTCAGGAAGTTCTTGGGCTTTGTTCTCAGTTTCAAAACCTAAGTTGGTAAAAAATCAAGATTTTATTGAAAGTTAGTTAAACAGCACCATCTTCCTAAGCAAATATTTAAATCCTGACAAAAGGTTTAATGAAGGCTAGTGGGATTAACTTAAGAAAATACCCATGATTGGAGTGATTATTACAATTAGACCCATTCATGTCAGAGTTCTATGGTTCTATTAGATAGTTTTACCAAAGCTAGTGGGATTAATACAAAAGCAATGCCCAAATTTGAGGTCATTATTGCAATTAGAGTTGTACATGTCAACATTTCATGGTTTTATTAGAAGATGATTAATGTTTTTATGCTGGAGAAGGGGGTTTATTGTCTGCTCTAGGCCACATGTCATCATATCAAAATTTCGCTGTAATGCAATAATATTCACCTAATTGTTTCAATCAGTTATGCTAAAGCAGCTCTTAGCACACCAAAGTATGGAAGGGTTTGGTTTTACTTGTACCAAGCTACAGGTTCTGATCTTGATGGGAATATGTTAAATAGAGAGCAGGACCAGCCAGATTAGACTTAAATGTGAATCATACAAAGATAAAATGGAATGGACACTCACAGCCATATTACCACCAAGATTTGTTGATGCTGTCAGGCCAGTGTCCCGCAGTTGTATTACAGACTGATTTCTAAAGCCCTTTTGTGGTGATAATGAATTACTAACTATTACATTTTGGTGGGCTTTTTTTTTTTTTTTTTAATGAGTTTGTTGGTTTTGGGGGTGTTTTTTGTTTGGTTAGTTTTGTTTTGGTTTTGTTGGTTTGGGTTTTTTTTGTTTTTTTTTTTTTTTTTGGTTGGTTGGTTTGGTTTGGTTTTTTTTTTTTTTTTTACTTTTTAAATTCCTTTCCAAATCATTGATTTAGTCAGGCAACACACTGAGTGGGGATGTGCCAGATTAATAAAGATGCCTGAATTCATATGATGGGACACAACTTGGCATTGTTTCTTATTATGAAAGCCAAAAATTGTGGAATACGTTGTACAGTAATGGAAATGAAAAAGACTGGCTTTCTGAAAGAAAAAATCCATTACTGTCTGCTCTATTTTTTAATAGAGCAGGCTCTACTTCATGCTTCCCAAAACCTCTTCATTCAGATTTGCTGTTGGAAGAATTGTGTCAACCTTGAAAAGTAGAGTGTGAAAATTGAAGTCTTCTTTCTTAAGTGGTGGTTTTAACTCTTATCCTAGAAAAACTGTAGTGAAATCTTCAAAAATACAGCTCAGTGTTCAAAACTCACAAATGAAACTCCCATGAAAATCATGACTGGCTCTAAAAAAGAATTTTTAGAAATATTTAAATATGTTTATTTTTATTCTTTCCTGCTCATTTTGAAGCTTTTGTGTATTGCCATACCCTATAAATGTAACTGCTGTATGGCTAAGTATTCCCATTTCCTCTGCCATACTAATTGCACATGCCATATTATAATTTGTGTCTTTGGCTTTAACTCCCTGGTGAAAAACTGTTGGATTTCTTCTTGGGCTATCCATCAGAACATGTTCTTTATGAGGTCTGCTCTGTTCAGGCCTCTCTGCAAAGATATAAAATTCTGATTCTTATATTACCTTAAGGCAGTGTGAGGGTGCATAATGTCTGAAGAAGAGTGACTAAAGTCTCTCCGTTAGAGAGTCACAGCCCACATGTTCCCAAGCCTGACCCTTGATCATGAGCTGCATTTCCTCATCCCCCTTTGTTCCCACACAATCCACTTCCCAGGCTGTCCTTCTATGGCCCACATTCCCTGCCAGTGCCAGCTACCCATGTTTTGCTCATCCCTTTAACACGCTGCCTTCCTTCACATCCTGAGCTCTGACATTCACAGTGCCACTTCACTCTCACTTCCTTTTAAGGTGCTGATGGGTTTTCATACCTCCCACATCAAGATGCCTTTTCTATTTCCGAACATGACTGTGCTTCCTTGAACTGTGCTTCCCCCTGTTTTAATTGCTCTCTTTTGCTGCTCTTTGGTCTGCCTGTTTGTCCTTTCACACTCTCCCCCCCTGAGTGTCAAAAGCCTCTCTTCTCTGCTTCACACTGTCTTTGTCCTTATGGGTGTCCATTTTTCAAATGATCAGGACCTTGAGCAGTAGTAGGCAGAGTTCTCAGATGTCACATTGGCAGAGTCACCACTGCCAAGGTACAGGACTTCATAAAAAATGTAATGGTACCTAACATTGTTCCTTAAAATGTGAGTCTGGGAAATGACTATGTGACAAACCTCCCCACTTTTTTTTTTTTTTTTTTTTTATTCTCTCTCTTTTTTTTTTTTTTTCTTTTCTTTATACATGGTGTCAGGGCTTCAGCCAAGTGATGTGGTATGCAAACCCATTGCACCCTGCAGGGTTGAGGCCCAGAAGCCAAATAAAAACTATGCAACACTGATTTTTGTTCTTACATTAACCTATAACTCTTGTGAGTATTTTCAGGATGTCACAGTGTAAAAGATAGATTGGCAACAACAGAAGGTTTACAGCATATTACAGATAGCCTGAAAATTCTTGGAACCAGCAATTCGCTTGGAACCAGTGCTCTGCTGTAAAGGGATCTACAGCTGCAATGTTTCCACAGCTTGCTGGAGTTGTCTTATCATCATTCTGTGTGAGACCAGTTACCCTTGCTACTTCAGAGATGTAAATCTCTCAATTTCTGTCTCTTGCACTTTTCCTTCTCCTTGAGTAGGTAAAGGCACTTCTTATGGAAAGGGATAAAGTCTTTTGGCTCTGCTTTTTGCTGCTCTTCACATAAGTGATCACATGCAAACTGTATGAACATCCTCACTTTCTACATTTTTGTGATCTAGTTTGAAAATTCCTGAAGTGAGAAAATGGAATGTCACATTTGAACAAGGAGTTGTTTCTACAAGGCCACTTCCTCTTTCAGATATGGTGAATTTTTTTGCGGAAGTCATCTCTAGTGGTTTAACTACACAGAAATATTGTATTATCTTCTCCTTTATAATGTCATTAAAAATAATTAATTCAGTTTTGACAGCATAAGCCTCTGCCTGCACGTTTACATACTCATAAATTGTCTGAAGATGTTGTTTTAGCTTAAGCTGCTTCTGAAGGGTGTAAATTTAAGTGAAGTTTATTATGTGTACAGAAATGACAGACAGCTACATACAACATGGATGCAGTTCATGGCTTATGTCATAGTAGACACAATTATCTGAAACAGTAACAAATAAGGTAACATATATGTCATGGAAACTGTCAGGAAATGTCTCCTTCATGGAGTTAACTGGGGGAATGTTAGTTAGTTTGGAATTTGGAACGTGCTAGGAAGAGGCAAAAGAAAAGCCATCAGTAAGCACCACATTGCAGCAATTCATCCTTCAGACCAAGTTCAGCTGTTCTTGCCCACAAGTTAACTATATGCCAGTCATCTTATAAGTAGCAGCCTAATTTGGAAGAAGACAAATTTAGGAGATTCCAAAATAGCTTGCAATATGGCTGGGAGATCAGCTGCAGATTATGGGCCTGGTTAAAGCAGCCCTAGAATATCACAGCAGTTTTCTACTTGTGCCAGTGGTGTTACTGTCACAGCCATCACATGGGTGCACACCAAATCTTCAGTGAAAAGCCAGTTGGAAAACTGCAAAGTTCCAGTGACTCTGAGCTTGAGCAGGCACTGCAGAATGTGCATGGATCTGCTGAGGTGTCACCACATTTTCTGGACTTCTGGGCCTGCTGAAGGAGTGCTGGTGTGAGGCAGGACAGTTGTAGTGCAGGTAGTTGTATGTGCTTGTAGGTAATGCCAGTAATTTCTTAAACTGCTCCACTTGCCTGCTCCACAGGTGTCTGCCAGATGTGCTCAGATCTTACAGGAAGCAGTGTATGGGAGACAAACATAAAACCAAAATAACTGCATTTCTAGTAGATTAATTTCTTAATGTGCAGAAGCCATTTTATTGAGATAGCTTTTATAGGTATTTTCAACAGTACTGGTAAATGGTAGTGAGTTGCTTTGCTGTCATTCTGCACACAAATGTGTTCAGTTACTAGGTCACCTGCCTAGCTCCTGGCAATCTAGCTGCTGTCAGGTATGGATAAATTAATTGTGGGTCAAAATTGGGGCTGGTTCTCAAACTCAAGCAGTTAATGTTCTTGTCTTCATTATGCCAATTTGTCTAACCAAAGCAGCTAATATATCTCTCTAAATGGAGGGGGGAAAAACATCAAAGAGAAGCAACTGTTGCTGACAAACTGACATCTGTCTAACATGATTTCTAGTAATAAGTTACCTCATGCTTTGGGAATATTTTTAGTCTTACTATTTTAAACTCAGAGCTTCTGAGTTCTTTTTCCTTCGTTAGCAGTTCACAAATAGCATATTGTCAATATTGGTTTAAGCTAAAATTATTATATTTTACAACACAACTATGAAAATCTGAATATGTTAAATGGATAATTTATGGACTGCTGTGTATTTTCCAGGGCCTTGCAAGGCATTTTCTAGGCCAAAATAGTTATATATTTTCAAAACTACAAGTGAACCCTCATGTCTGCTGGACCAGCCTGTTGATATGTTCAAGTGCAAAAAAATGAACATAACTTTCTATAAGTTTACATGTCATCACTGTAACTAGGCAGAGAGCTTGACAAAAATCTCATAATATGGACATTTTCATGCTTTTAGTTTGAATCTCAGTGCAAGTACAAGTGACAGTCTTTAGACTGTCTGGTTAGAGATCATGTATTTCATCACTGTGTTTATTCACTTAAAGGAAAAGAAAAGAAAAAAGGAAAATAAAACCATTTAACATTTATTTTATTTTGCAGTCACGGTGTTATACTATGAAACATTGTGACAGATGGATGGATCTCATGAAATAATCTTTGATTGCTCTCTTTGTTCTTTCTGTACGTGTCAAAAATAAACAATAGAAAGCCTTTTCTCTGTCATGTTGCTTCTCAGTAGATTAAGATGGAAAGTGGAATAAGTGCAAAATATAAATATTATGGCAGGCTTAAATTAACTTTTCCTTGATGTTTGATTTCATTCATTCTGTGTTTTTTTTTTTTCCTGAAGCACAAATATTGTACTACATTTAGCATTTGGATAAAAATATATTAAAAATATCCAAAATAGAGAAAACAATACATCTCAAGCTGCCCAAATCTTAAACAAACAAAACACAAATAATGACATTTTTCTGTGAATTCACCCAACTTCTTGCTTTTAGGTAAAGTTTAGCAATGAAACATCCACAGGATATTAAAATCATCAGTATACTTGTCATAAACATGACAAAGACAATAGTGCAGAATGATGCAGGTCCTATACCCAGTGCCTGTCAATGCCTCACATTTGACCAAACAGCCTCTGGTGCAGGTGCTCGATGCTGGAGTGTGTCTGAAAGCCATCATACCCACATTAAATCACAGGCATACCAAAGAAGTAGGAAGAATGGAGCAGGTAGAAGTGCTGAAGGAAGGGCAGAGGGCAGGTAAAAAACAACTTCATTTGTATACAGTCATGTACCATGTACTCAGATTTTAGCTGGCTAAATTATTCTTCAAAGCTGAAAGTTTTGTCTTAGTTCTATTTAAGCAGGAAAATCAGAAGCTTTAATAGACAACAATAGACAACACTGAGAGAGAGGCCCTTAATGGCCACTGACAAAGCCCTCTTGATTTACACAGCAGAAACTATAGATGCACTATTTTGGATGCACCACCAGTGGCTGAAATTACAGAATTTGTTTTTGCAGCAATTTCAGTACAAACAGGACAAAACTCAATTAAAAAAAAAAATCTTTTCAGGCCATATATTCTTTTAATTTGCAGTTTTAAAACACATTTCTTGGAATTTCCACTGAATCAGGGAATTGGACTGTTTCTGTGAAGAACCCTCATAGTTATTCAGCTATGATGGCACTAAGTCCTACTGACAAGTAACATATTTAAATTATAAATTTAATCAGAGAAATTGTGACAGAAAAATAATTAAAGCAGAAACAATAATTGCCGTTATGGAAAACTTTTTTGACTGTTAGTTCCTCTTTCTGGCTAGCAAGAAAAGTAGCTCTTAATAGCTCATAGGAGCCAATTCTTATCCTTTGACATGGCAAGAAAAAATGATACCTCTCCTGGTGAAGCAATTTAAAGATTTAAATATGAAAGAAAAAAGTTATCCTGATGTATTGCTTAATGATATCTTAAGGTTCATTAAAAAAATATACAAAAAAAACCCCAAACCAAAACAAAAAAACCCCACACACAGAGAAAAAAAAAAAAAAACAACCCAGCACCAAGAAAAGGAATATACAATCATAATGGCTTTAGTGTAAGAAACAGGAATTATAATTTCATTTTTTCATTCTTTGGCCTTTCCTCCCACTCCTTCTGATTATATTTAGTTCCTGTCCTATGTGAGAAGGAAACATTTTCCCAAATTAATCTGAGAAATGGCCTTCTTTCACAAGTGGTTTTTAAATGTGTTTCAACAAACATACTGTACTCATGCCCTCATGCTACTGGCTTTAATCTTGGCAAGAACAGGAAGTATACAGATGCAATGCACAGAAACCACAGTCATGCTGAGCTTTTCTTAAGAGCAAAGCTCTGGAGGGCATAGCAGGCACATTGCAGGCACTTTATGGCACTTCATAACACCAGCTTTCTCTGCAGTTAAAGGAAAAAGACATCAACTCGGAATCAGACATGAGATGCTGTCCAGTTGAAAAGGTTACTGCAGCAAATGAGCAATTAGTGCACCCTGCTGCAATGAATGCTTTAGGTTGAGAAAGAACTTAGACAAAACACAATAGCTGAACACACCAGCTTTGTAATCTGTTTGTCACAAGTCCACAGTCAGTGTTGCACAATGAGGTGGCAGGGTACAACCCTCAGGGACAGTGTGAGGTCTGTTCTACACAAGAACACTGGGCTTATTCTATATTTAAGCCTACACTTGAAAAGATTTTTCTTGTCAATATATACTAAACCAAACCCTCAAACAAAATTTGCTGGGATAGAAGTTTTCAGGTGAGAAAGTTCTATGTACTACAAGCGCTTTAGAGAAATGCCATAAAAATCACTTCACTAATCTGCATGTGAGCAGCTTTACTGAAGGGATCCATTCATCAACTTAATCAGATGCTTATTGCCTGGTCTACTGTTCATTACAAACAAGGTTGCTAGGAACTAATTTCTGCACCAAAATCTGGTCTTATGTTGTTTAAATATTTTGTTTTCAAGTGCTGGTTTGATAGTCTCATATCAGCATGATTCTATCAACAGAAATGAAATCTAAAAGCTCATAAATGCTATTTAATGTTTAATACTTACGTGGTGGTTTACAAACTTCTAAACACCCCCTGGAAGAAAGTACACAAAACAACAAAAGTCAGGAAGCAGAGGAAAATAACTAATGCAATGGAAGAGTGAAAAAGTGAGAATAAGTGTGAAGAAAAAGATAGACCAACCACTTACATGAGATTTACAATGGCAGAAAATCTACATGCTGGAATTTGCAGTCAGTTGTTGCAAGCAGTTAATGTATAACGAATGTGTGTTTTCCTCACTGTAAAAGATGCTCTAAACCCCAAATATCTTCCCCCGTGAGAAGCAAAGACATCTGGATTTTGAGAAGGGAGCATGCAATGAAGACAGAGCTCTTCCTTCCACAGTGCTAAAGGGACAGCTGGCAGTGAAATAAATTGTAACTTCCACAAAGAAAAGGCTTAATTGTTCATATCTGAGCCTCCTCACCTCCTCTTGCTCCCTGCTCCCAGCAGCCTTCACAAACACTGAAGAGCAGAAGCAAAAGTGTTTCAAGTAAGGAGATGCCAAAGGGTTTAAAGGAATGAGGCAACATGATTGTTTTAAATTAGGAGGTTCACAGGTGGCTTAAGCTGGTCTAAGACAGTTTCACTCAACAGGAAAGATCCTGTCCTCAGGAGGAGGAGGAGAAGGAGAAGGAGGAGAAGGAGGAGAAGGAGGAGAAGGAGGAGAAGGCTTTCAGTAGGAAACCAGTGGGGGGATATGTGAAAAGAGGACACCTAAGACATTTGTGTTAGAACCCAGTGTGAACACACTAGATTGCAGGACATCTTAACTAGAATGTTTACCAGTACGGTCCATGCAGCACATGGATTAGTGAGGACAGAATTTAAAGTGTTTTTAAAAGTGAGAGTGTTTTTAAAAAGCATGGGTTTGGTTTTTTTTTTTTTTGTTTGTTTGTTTGTTTTTGGAAAGGAAACAATATTACTCAATCTTATTTTTAGAAACATTTATTAATGTAAAGATAGATATGTTGATGAAAACACTTGAGAGAATTTTTCTGGAAGATCCTGCTTGGTATTTTTCCCACTTCAGTGAGTGCAGTCGTTATGGAGTGGATTGCATCCAGAATTGAAAAAGGAGAGTCAGTCTAAATTAGTGCTTTGCTTTTAAGAGAATTTAGTTCTGTTTCTGTTTCAGTGTTTCAGTACTGCCTAGGGAGAGAAGCCTGCTTACTAACTTTTCCACATTAACTTTTCTTACTAACTGTTCTACATAATTAGGAATATGACTAACAATGCTTTAAATTTTGGATTTGCCTATTTGTTCATCAGTTACCATTACCCAATGTTTGCAATACTGTTTATTTTACATTGCTAGCTGAGGTAGCTCTGACAGCAGAGGCGACTAAACTAATTCTAAGAGGTATTTAGTGAAGGATGGTGCTCTCAGACAATTCCTTTACATGTTGTTAGAGAAAATTTAATCAAAGGAAATCCCCAAAGACCTTTTAGGAAGAGGTTTTGCATTTGTCTCCTGTTATCTCAAAATAAAAGACAAAAGCAGCCCTGAGTTATCAAAGGACAAAGGATAGCTTAGAAATAATTTATCAAAAGGTCATGGGTTAGTTTTGGTAAACTACTTTGTAACAGGGAGACCTCAGAGAATGGTCATTCTAATTTAGTAATAATGAGCAGAACAGTGAACAAAAGTATTATCTGGGCTTTGGGGATAGTAATTAATAATTCAGTTATAAATGGCATTTTAGGTACGATTGTCTAAAAGTGGAGAAAACTCAAGGACGATACAAACTAGGACAACACAACTAGAGAGGAAGTCATTGCAATAATTGCCTGTAAACTAGGTGGGTGATGTATACTTCAGATTGTTCTAATATGAACAATATTTTTCAGAATGTAGAATAATAACTAATATTGCCCAGAAGAAAGGCCATTTTAATTTTTAAACCTCTGGGTTTTTTGCATATTTACTTTTGGCATTGTAATTTTTGGGTGACAGGGGTACATTCATTTTTACACAATGTACTATGTAAATAAGATAATATTTTCAGTAATCTTTAAAAGTTGATGTTATCTCTATTTTTTTCTCTTTGCTGAACTGAGGTAAGAACAAGGGCCTTGAAGCATATAAATGGTTTCACATGCTTTAACCACTTAATAATGCTAAGCCATCTATAATCCAATGTCCATTTCCTAGATTACAAGTGATCCAAATACCAAAGAAATTTGTCAACTTTCTTCTTTATTCCAAAATCTCAATTACTCTTTTTACAAGTGGAATAAAAATCCGCAAAAGGTTGGAAGGTCTCTTCCAACCTAGTGATTCTGTGATTCTCTGCCACTTTAGAAATTGTAGATTGCATTCCAGCTGGGGGCTGACCACAGGCAGAGACAGAACGCTGGCTCAACTCCAGCACTGAGTGGCAACCCCAGCTGTTCTGCAGAGAACATCATGTTTAGCAAATGTATATATACACAGTTAAGTTACTGACTGTCAGGTTTACAGTGCTGAAGGAATTCCCCAAAGAGAGGCAAGATCTTAACCAGCCTTTTCAGCTGTGACCTGCATTCTGACCTGAAACTCCTGCAAAGTATAATCCATTGCAATATATTCCCTCTGCCCAGACTATCACATAGAAAACAGTATTTTCCTTTCGTTCCAAAGAAACATTTGCCCACAAACCTGCCAAATGAAGTGTGGAATGGCACTCTGTATAAGCAAAAATCAGATCCTGCAGTGGCTGTGTGGCTGTGTGAAAAAGTCTCATTGAAAGCAACCAGAACAGATTCAAACGAGTTTTACCTCTTCCTCCCCTTTTTCCTAATAATTTTTTTAAATGTTAAAAATAGTTCCTTTTTGCTCCCAGAGGCCTAACCCCTTTCTCACATAGACTAGTACCACAGTGGTCAACCTCTACTGGGTGCCTTCAAATCTCGTGTAAACGAGAGAGGGTTTTTTGCCTTATTGGTTTGGTGACAGCACTCTTCTCTCACACTGGACTTTCTGCAGAAGAAGATGTCATCCATATGTTGGATGACGTGCAGTCTCGAAGAGTAGGAAGCTGGGAAAGAGAAACAGGTCTAGAACTGACCTGGAGGGGATTCAGGAACAGAACTAAGACAGAAGGAACGATGGAGCAGTTTCTATGCAGGTGTTTTTCTTTTGAAAATTCCACGCTTTGATAATGAAATGCCCTGGGAGAGCTTTTTAAATATATGAAAGGGCATTTTCATTGGAAAGCATTTTGGGAAAAAACCCAAAATAAACCAACATAAAAGAACATTAAAAAAGCTTATTATCCATTACACACCCATCCAACATATGTGACATTTAAATGAGTTCAATCAAGCCAATTTGCATACAGCGCACACAAAACGGGCATGCAATTTGCACGTTTTATTGTAAAGTAAAGCAATTCTCATGTCAGTATTCAAAGTCTTTAAAAGGAAAATTCTCTATGCAGTCAGAGAAGACTGTGGATAGATAGTATTCATAAAATACATTTTATCTAAATTGCTAACTGTCTTTAGCAATAAAACCATTTGAAATAGATGTTGACAAGTGGAAATTATATTAAAAGCCCTGCAAGAATTCAACATATTCAGGGCTCTGTTACTGTAATTTCAATATTCTGCTATATCTTTGCTACTTATAGAAAGTGTATTTGCCCCTAGTTGCAATTTAAAATAGGAAGACCTACATTTTCTGTATCCCTTTTGACTTCAATGGAACCTCAATTTGGGAAAGACTAAGAAATCTGCCTGTGTATGTAGGTAAAAGCCAGAAAAACACAAAATTACTCAATATGTAATGAGTAATATTGCTCATTTAGCTAATGTTAAATATTTCCCCACACAAACAGGAAACTTCCCATTTTTTGTATTTGGGAGAGATCTTAATTCTTAGCTCCTCCCTTCTTTCTCCCTTGTGACAATTCATTTAGTTTTACTTCTTCAAGAACTGTTTCAAGTATCCTGACATTATCAGTTCTTACCTCCCAAACCCATGTTCAAACTCTACTTTTTATTTCTCCCTCCTTGGCTCCTTAGCTTATTGTTTTCTACTCAGGCTTTTTTCTCCTTCATCTGGCCTGGGAGCAGCCTCTGTCAGAGTGCAGAGGAGGACCAAACTAGCAGAATGGCAGTGGGAGGGACACTTTGCTTATCTTTGGGTACTGAAGTCCCTTTGTGGTGGCTCATGTCTAAAAATAGCCTATGTCTCAAACTCAAATTTTCAACAGCTTTATAATTTGTCTAACTTTAAGGTATTCTTACATTGACAGAAGGAAAAAAAAATCAACATCTGTAAAACCAGGTCCAGCTCCCAGCCTAGTTCTTCTAGGCTACAAATGGCATCATTCTAAAGAAAAAGCTGTGAAGATGGGCTTAAAGTCTCCTTAACCCATTACCAGAAATAAAAGAACCATGTAACCACAATCATTTGGAAAACAGTCTGAACAGAAAAAGGCTTGGAAAGTTGTATAAATAAAAAAAGAATTCTTTAGAACAGAAGCACATTATGATTCAGGACCACATTAGCTCATTATTAACATTCCCTCTTCCAAATGAAGACTACATTGCTGAACAGTGAAGATATATTTTCAGTACATTTATAAAGCAACAGCAGATTAAGGTCTCTTGCATCCAGGAGAAAGCACAAGACAGAAGCAGAGGAAAACTCTGGTCAGAAGGGAGCTCAGGAGGTTTCTGGTCTAATAAATTCCTCAGCAGCATCAGCCAAGAATTCAAACCAAGCACTTCATGGAAAGAGGAAGCTTCTGTCACTGCTCATCTGTATTTCTGGGGAAAGGTTTCCTTATAGCCAGCCCCAGTCTGTCATGCTGCTTACCCTCCCTCTATGGCCTGCTAGAATTTAATTTCACCCCCTCTAAGTGTTATAATTATTTGAAATCAAGGACTCAAGGCAGAGATAAGGGGAGAAGTAACAGCTCTTTACTACTATATCTAACCACACAGGTAGAAAACAACAGCAGTTATTAAAATTACCGACAAAAAAAACCAGAAGAAAATAACCCAGTTCCAGTCCTTTCTTTAGCCGCAGACACACTCAGTCTGTGTTTGTTCCCAGGGATGTAACACGTGCAGCAGAGCAGGCGGGAGCGAGGGAGGTGGAGGGGAGCAGCCACAGCAATGCTGGGCTCAGGTGGGAACAGGCTCCTCGCTCACTGTTGTGTCCAGAGACCAGTTGTATTCCCAGAGGTAGGAGGCTAAGCAGGACAGATGCAGGGAAGTTGACACAGGCGTCCAGCTCTCCTGTCCTCTGGCCACATGTGGAGCAGACGGGGGTCCCTCCTCTCAGCTCCCTCGCCAGAAACACAAGTGCCCCTCCGGAAGCCCGCGTGCCCCTCTGGGTAGCCCCACCCTGAAGCCCGCGTGCCCCTCCGGAAGCCGCTTCCACCTACCCGCCCCATCCAGGGCCGTCACAATACCCTGGGCGCAGCCGGCAGGCTTTGTTAGCATCACAATGGGAAAAATTCTCCAAACTCACACACTACAGGAAAAAAAAACCCAACCCCCAACATTATCCACCCTGAATTTTTTCCATGCCAACATGCTACAGCAAATTAAAACTTTTAAATCATATACATACATGCAGTTACAGGCACAGTATCATAGACAGTTCGCCCTACAACAAGGTCTCCTTGGGATATGGATCGGGTCTCTCCATCCTTTTGCATCACCCACCAAGTGCAACCTGGTCCTTGAGCGAAAACCACCCCATGAACAAGACTGTCTTTGCTTCAGGCAGGGTTCACCCAAACAGTTTTTCCTAACATGTCTCTCAGGGGTACCACTGTGACCTTATCTCCATCTGGTGCTCCCAAGGGCTCAGATTGGGCAGGACCTGCTCGGTTAGTGGAACCTTGGGTATTCACTAACCATGTGGCCTTTGGTAGATTAATCTCCCAGTTCTTGGAAGTCCCCCCACCAAGTGCCTTTAAGGTGGTTTTAAGCAGGCCATTGCACTGTTCAACTTTCCCAGCCTCTGGTGCATGGTAGGGAATATGGTACACCCACTCAATGCCATGTTCTTTAGCCCAGGTGCTAACAAGGCTATTTTTGAAATGAGTCCCATTGTCTGACTCAATTCTCTCAGGGGTACCATGTCTCCAAAGGACTTGTTTTTTCAGGCCCAGGATGGTGTTCCAGGCAGTGACATGGGACACAGGGTAGGTTTCCAACCACCCGGTGGTGGCTTCCACCATGGTCAGCACGTAGCGCTTGCCTTGGCGGGTCTGAGGCAGTGTGATATAGTCAATCTGCCAGGCCTCTCCGTACTTCTATTTGGACCATTGCCCACCATACCAGAGGGGCTTCACCCGCTTGGCTTGCTTGATGGCAGCACACGTCTCACAGTCATGGATAACCTGGGAAATACTGTCCATGGTTAGATCCACCCCTCAGTCTCGTGCCCACTTATAGGTGGCGTCCCTACCCTGATGGCCTGAGGCATCATGGGCCCATCGAGCCAGGAACAATTCTCCCTTGTGTTCCCAGTCTAAGTCTGTCTTTGACACCTCTACCTGTGCAGCCTGATCTACCCGCTCGTTGTGTCGGTGTTCTTCATTAGCTCGATTCTTGGGAACATGGGCATCCACATGGCGGACTTTCACGGGTAGCTTCTCTATCCGAGTGGCAATGTCTTTCCACTCATCAGCAGCCCACATTGGTTTTCCTCTACGTTGCCAGTTAGACTTTTTCCACCTTTCCAGCCAGCCCCACAGAGCATTGGCTACCATCCATGAATCAGTGTAAAGGTAGAGCTTTGGCCATTTCTCTCTCTCAGCAATGTCCAAGGCCAGCTGAACAGCTTTGAGTTCAGCAAGTTGACTTGATCCACCTTCTCCTTCGGTAGCTTGTGCAACCTGTCGTGTGGGGCTCCATACGGCTGCTTTCCACTTCCGATTCATTCCCACGATGCGACAGGAACCGTCGGTGAAAAGAGCGTAGCACATTTCATCTGCTGGCAGCTGGTTGTACGGTGGAGCTTCTTCAGCTCAGGTCACTTGCTTCTGCTCCTCTTCAGCAGCGAGACCAAAATCTTCACCTTCTGGCCAGTTTGTAATTATCTCCAAAATCCCAGGGCGACTCGGGTTGCCAATAAGGGCACGCTGCGTGATGAGGGCAATCCACTTGCTCCATGTGGTATCAGTGGCATGGTGGGTAGAATGAACCTTTCCTTTAAACAACCACCCCAGCCTGGCAGTCAGGGTGCCAGGAGGAGTTGTGCTTCTGTCCCAGTCACCTCGGAGGCAGCTTGAACTCCTTCTTAGGCAGCCTTCAGAAGATTTCCTTCTCTGTGGGAGTGTAATGGGCTTCAGACCCTCTGTAACTTCTGCTCCAGAATCCCAGGGGTCAGCCTCGAGTTTCACCAGGCACCTTCTGCCAAAGGCTCCAGGACAGACCATGGTTCCTGGCTGCAGAGTAAAGCACATTCTTTACCTCTGGTCCCGTCCTGACTGGGCCAAGGGCTACAGCATGAGCGATCTCCTGTTTGATCTGGGCAAAGGCTTGCTGTTGTTCAGGGCCCCAGTGGAAATCGTTCTTCTTGCTGGTGACCAGGTAGAGAGGGCTCACAATCTGGCTGTACTCAGGGATGTGCATTCTCCAAAAGCCTATGGCACCTAGGAAAGCTTGTGTTTCCTTCTTGCTTGTTGGCGTAGACATTGCAGTGATCTTATTGATGACCTCAGGGGGGATCTGGTGCCATCCATCTGGCCACTTCACTCCCAGGAACTGGATCTCACAGGCAGGTCCTTTGACTTTGCTTTTCTTGATGGCAAAGCTGGCTTCCAGCAAAACCTGGATGATCTTCTCTCCCTTCTCAAATACCTCCATTGCCGTGTTCCCCCACACAATGATGTCATCGATGTATTGCAAATGTTCTGGAGCCTCACCCTTTTCCAGTGCAGCCTGGATCAGTCCATGGCAGATGGTAGGGCTGTGTTTCCACCCCTGGGGCAGTCGGTTCCAGGTGTACTGCACACCCCTCCAGGTGAAAGCAAACTGAGGCCTGCACTCTGCTGCCAAAGGAATGGAGAAAAATGCATTGGCAATGTCAATGGTGGCATACCTCTTCGCTGCCTTGGACTCCAGCTCGTACTGCAGTTCCAGCATGGCCGGCACGGCTGCGCTCAGAGGTGGAGTCACTTCATTCAATGCACGATAGTCCACAGTCAATCTCCATTCTCCATCAGATTTGTGCACAGGCCAGATGGGGCTGTTGAAGGGTGAGTGGGTTTTGCTGACCAGCCCTTGGCTCTCCAGCTCACGGATCATCTTGTGGATGGGGATCACAGCATCTTGATTTGTCTGGTACTGCCGGCGGTGCACTGTCATGGTGGCAATTGGTACCTGTTGCTCTGTCACTTTCAGGAGTCCCACTGCAGATGGGTTTTCTGACAGTCCAGGCAAGGTGTTCAACTGCTCAATGCTCTCTGTCACTACAGCAGCTATTCCAAAAGCCCACCTGAACCCCTTTGGGTATTTGTAGTAGCCGTTCCTGAGGAAGTCTATGCGTAGAATGCATGGTGCCCCTGGGCCAGTTACAATCGGATGTTTCTGCCACCCCTTCCCTGTCAGGCTAATCTCAGCTTCCAGCAAAGTGAATTCCTGTGATTCCCCTGTCACCCCAACAATGGAAACAGGTTCTTTCCCCACATGTTCTGATGGTATCAGGGTGCATTGTGAACCAGTATCAACTAACGCTCTATGTTTCTGTGGCTTTGATGTGCCAGGCCATTGCACCCACACTATCCAATAGACTCTGTCATCCCATGCCTCTCCCTGGCTAGAGGCAGGGCACCTCTACCCCTGGTTATTATTTCCTTCCTGGGCATACATAGTGGAGGTTCCTTCCAGGGGATCTGACAAATCATCCTCCCTTCTGTAATACTCTGAACCTTGGTTGTGGGAGGTCGAGGCTACCTTCATTTTAGCGCGGTTCCCTCGGTTGGCATTTCCCTCCCTGAGCTGACGCACCCATGCTGCCAGAACAGGAGTGGGTTTCCCATCCCATTTTCCCATGTCTTCCCCATGGTCTTGCAGGAAGAACCAGAGGCCAGCTAGTGGGGTGTATCCTCTGTCCCTAGCTGGAGGGCGTTGGGTACTAGATTTGGGGCCTGTGACTCGTACTGGTGCTGCACTGATCTTCCTTATCTCCTCCCTTATAATCTCCCTCACCTCACCTTTCAACCTTCTCAGCCCTTCACCTCCTCTTGGAGGTCCCTGACCACAGCAGAGACCTTGGCCTGCATCGGGCCATTCACCATACTCTCAGCATTTCTGAGCTTGTTGGCAACAGAACCCACTGTCTCTCGGTGGTTATCAGCATTCATCATTGCAATAAAAGTGGTATATTGAGATGGCCCCAGGGTTGCCAGATTCCACAACATCTGCCCTGTGCACCTGACCTTGTCAGGGTCATTGTCATGCTGTCCATCCATCCCAAAGAGTACCTCCAATACTGCCACTTCTCTCAGCTGCTGGATCCCTTCCTCAAGGGTCTTCCAGGGCATTCTATGGTGATGCTCCTGCATTCTCTCTCTGTGGACAAACTTCTCTCTCACACTCATTAGAAGCTGTTCCCAGAGGGAAAGGAGACCTTGCTCCCTTACGAATATCTGGTCCACACCTGAGTCCTGGGCCAAGGATCCCTAATTCCTGGCCTCAGTGCCATCCAATTGTACACCTGTTCCCATAAGGTCCCAGACCCAAAGTAACCAAGTTGTAAAAACCTCACGGCCCCGTCCTACAATGTCTTTTCACAGGTTACAGAGACTATCATATGAGAGGGACTCGGTGACAATCTCAACCTCTGGCTCCCTTGCCCTGGTTGTGAGGACCCTCCTGGCTGATCCCCATTATCTAGGTGCCTTTTTTTGATCTTAGATTTCCTAGTTTCCACAGGGGCAACTGCTGCTGGCTGTGGCTGCCCCTGACAATCCAGCTGGAACTTGGACAGATGTAACATCTACGGGTTCCACTGCAGCACCATCAGACTCTCCCTCTTTAGGGCAGGGGGAGGGTTTCTCACTAGCTGGGGAAAAGTGCTCCTTCAACATCTGGTCATGCTCCTTCAACACCTGGCCCTGTTTCTTCAACACCTGGCCCTGCTCCTTCAACAACTGGCCCATGTCCCACATCTCCTTCACTAGAACCCCCACCCACTCTGGCTGGTTCATTTCTGCAGTGGGCTGTGGGGAAACACCAGGCTCTGGGGCAGCATCTCTAGTCCCTGGGGCAGGATCAGGCACTGGAGCAGCATCTCTAGTCCCTGGTGCAGGATCAGGGAATGGTCCCTCCTCTCAGCTCCCTCACCAGAAACACAAGTGCCCCTCCGAGTAGCCCCGGCCCAGAAGCCCGCATGCCCCTCTGGAAGCCGCTCCCACCTACCCGCCCCGTCCAGGGCTGTCACAAGACCCTGGGCACAGCCGGCGGGTTTTGTTAGCATCACAATGGGAAAAATTCTCCAAACTCACACAGTAAAGGAACAAAAACCCAACCCCCAACACCAGGTCCAGCCCCCATCCTCTCCTAGTAGCGCAAGTGCCCTAAGCCCAACCACCTCACTGGCCCTCTAAATTCAATCTGGTCTATTTCTCACTTTGGGGAATCCAAAACTGAATGCAGTATATGGATGTGGTCTAAAAAATTCTGAGCAGAAGCGGAATCCCATCCCATGGCTGAATGGCCACGTTCCTATTGAAACAGCCCTGGGTGTGTTTGACCAGCGCATTGCTGGCTCACGCTCAGCTTGCTGCAGCCAGCAACCCCAGGACACTGTTCAACCAGGCAATCCCTAGCATCTATCTCTGAAAGAGGTTATTCCTTCCCATGGCAGATGATCCCATCTGTCCTTGTTCAATTTAATGCGATTCCTGTTGACCTATTTCTCTGTTTTATTTAAATTCTGAAGATTCGTAAGGGGCATTCTCAAATATTTTGTCCCATCACTATTACCAGATTCCAAGATGGACCTTGTGCTCGTACCTCATGAAAAATTCAGAGGCAAATTTATTTGGGAACACAATTTTGAAGGGATAATGAAACACACAGATACATATAGTAATTGTATGTACTATGGTCAAAGTGGGGAATAGAGGACAATATGATAAGTTGGCATTAGCATTATTATGGTTTCTATCACATCAGCATAACATGTTTCTTCTCCAGGTAAAACAGTGTGCTCAGGAAATTACTGCAGTTTAAGTGCCTGAATATCATGGGACTTCTTGAGTGGCAAAAAGGTAAGGGAACAAAGAGACAGCATGTCTTGCTCCCACTGATTTTTGACAGCTTCTTAGGTGAAGGGGCCAAAGTATGATGATCAGCACTCGCTGGGTGTGGTGTGGGCCAGATAGCTCCTCATTGTGCAAGGACCTGAGACGTGCTCCTCTTACGATGGCTGATCATTTCAGTCCAACCTCTCCAACAGTGCCTCCAGTATTCAGCTCCTTTGGGATAACACCACTATCACCCTGCCTAAAATACTGGGCATAAAGTTGTACACAGTGGTGTTAGTAAGCATTGTCATGAAAAATTAAGGTCCAGGAATTCTGACAAAACTCAGACCAAATAGTTTGCCTCAGGATCCCTACAGCAGAGTAGACCAGTTTGTTTTGAAAATTGGATACATGACAGTAATTAGGGCTGCTGACAGGATGCTACTTAGAACTCTTTCCTTCCAAAACATTTTCAAAATGTAGTCAAGGCTGTGCCTGGGAACTCTAAATACAGCAGAATGTCAGCCTGTTTATATATGTCCCCAGGCTATTTTCAACGGCTCATTCAGATGTGCTGGCCAGCAAAAGTCATGCAAGTTTAAACTCTCTCAACTATTTGTCATGTGTTATCAAAAAGAGCCATCAAACTGAGGTGGTTTATTTTGCAATTAGTTGGATAATTCAAAGAAGCTTTGTGTGGTAGCAGAGCAGGTAAGTGAGAATCCAGAAGCAATAACATGTATTTATGATTCTGCTATCACTTACAGCTGCAAGCACAGTGTTCAGCAGCTCTCTGACAGTGTCCACACCCCAATCCAGTATAAAAGCATGTACTGGAGTAGCACTGAAAAATAAGAATCTGGTCCATCTCCTGGATGTTAACCTAAGTTAACAGCTTGCGTTTTTAGTAATTTTTACTAGAGAG
Source organism: Muscicapa striata striata (assembly GCA_030060385.1). NCBI lineage: Eukaryota > Metazoa > Chordata > Aves > Passeriformes > Muscicapidae > Muscicapa > Muscicapa striata. Next base: position 1,826,461 of record JAREIS010000076.1, on the reverse strand, counting down.
GGCCAAATTTAAAGACCTTGAATTGACTGTGAACCATACTGTGGCAGCATGGTCTGTTCAACCAGAAAGTGGGTCATTTCCCCCCTGGAACATGGGACCCCTTGAGACTGCAAAATGGGCCTCTCTGGTATTGCATGCAAATACCACTTGAAGAAGAGAGGATAATGAGTGAGACACAGACGTCTTTGTGGCTGGTGGTCTGCAGAAATCTTACCTGAGACCACTCATAGTTCTGAGAAGCCTAAGGACACATTTCTGAGCATCCCAGAGTCAAAGAGAGTAAATGGAAGCTCCCACCATGGTCTTTAGAGTTGCCAAGCACAACTCACTGGTATTCCATGTGACTTTGTTAAAAATAAATAGAAACTAAGTGTAGAAATCCACAGTTAGCAGCAAATGTGCTATATAAGATCAAGGGCAAAATGATTCCCACATTTACTACACATTCTCTCTGCTTTAAACTTTACCAGTAAGAAAAGGTAATTCTATTTAATAGAGGCTGTATATTGCAAAAGAAGGTACACAGTCTGCAAACTGAAAATATCTGCAAAAAGATAACATATTCAACAGAAATTCAACAACCTTCTTTATATCAAGCAGTCAAGTAACATTTGATGTTAGAGGGAAATTAAAAAAAAAAAAAAAGAAAATTCTGTTATTGGACCTGATTTTTCTTGCAGTTGCTTTTGTTATTTTTTAAAAAAAATCTCATTGCCTAGCAGGTTGTCATCTCCAAGAGCTGTGACAGTACTTAGACTGTGAGTGCCCCTTCCCCACCTCATTGCATGACGATCCCCAGCCGGGTTTTCAAACACAATTATTCCTCTGGGTAACAATGTGAAAGGCAGCTGCAGTGAGCGTGGAGGTCACGCAAAGCAGGCCATGGATGCAACAGCACCTGCCTTTTGCATGCAAAGACAGAGCAAATTACAACATTTGTCGCCAAGGAACTGAGCAGCAGCACCATGTGTGATGGCCTCACGAGCACCATTTTCATCGTGTGCATGGGTATATCTTTTCAAATCTATAGCAGGGAACAGATGTTTCATCAAAAGACACATTTAAAATAAAGATAATTATGCAGTAAGAAGCTTAATTACATAGGATTATTCAGGTCCACTTAATTGCTCGCCAGGCTGAGGGCCTTCTACATATTTGTGACAGAAGCACACTTCTCACTGGGTTACCAGACCCGATCATGGCTTCGGGACAAATTTAGTTGTTTTAGTAATCCAACTAATTTTAGTTTTTAATTTTTAGCTACAAGGAGGAAAAGTAAGCAAACTTACCAAGCATTAAAATATCATTTCATTCCCATAGACATTGTATTTTCTTCCATAAAATATGAATAGTCCAAACTACAAAAATGTAATGGTTTTATCACAGTATCGTATGAAGAACATTAATTTCACTTAGACATTAGTTAGATAAAGAGGAGAAAGTCCTCTGGTCTTACTGCTCACATATGCCTAGGCATCTCCAGTTTTCAGAAATTTGTGATGATTTTTTTCATGTGGGCATTTAAAAATGGCCTTTGACCTCTCATAAAATAGATACTCTCTTTCTCCACAAGCAAAAGTCCTAATGCTTTTGGACTTTCTTTGCAAAAAGAAAAAGAATATTTAACTCTAAGAAAGAAAACTTTTTTAAAATTTTTGCTTAAAAAACACAGCATGCACTGCGGAGTGGCACAGCCATTCTGTGGGACTTTATTCTCATGGTAGCTACTGAACTGATCACGCTAATACATTTCACAGAAAAATAATGATTTCTGTGAAATTATGCTGACAGGCTTCCAGTGTGATTATATGGGCTCCTGGGAGCTAACCAGCTGCAGATCTTGGATTCAGCACCGCTCCAAAGCACAAAATGAGGGAGGTAGTTATGCCATGTGAATCATGCTGAACAGGGAACCCCCACATTTACAGAGTTCCATGCAGCTGGGGCTTTTAAAGAACACACAACATTAACCCAGGTGTTTTTTACTCTTTACAGGTTCCAGAAAATAGTTCAAGCTATTATTTTGTAGAGAGTTTTGCAATTAAATTTCATTGTTCCAGCCCTAAGTGTGTTAGTTCCCCATAGTCAACATGTTTTTTGATAATGTACTGGAGCGTGTTAGCAAAGCCACACACTGAATTTATACGTTAGGGGTGTAAATGTGAAATTGAAAGCCTAAGCAGTAAAATGATCTCTTGATTTTCATCAAAGAGAGCACTATAATATTTGTATATGTCAAGCCATTGCAGACTTTTCTTACACAGACAAACCAGAATGATTTCATTGTGCATTACTGAAAAAAAAAAACCCAACCAAACAAATAAACAACAAACCAAACCTGCAGAAGAATTAACTTTATAAGGAGTTAAAGCTTCTCATTTAGAAAAAAAAAATCCTTGCTTCAGTCTAAGCTGGTAAATGTAACTTAAAGCTTGGGAAAGTCGATTACCCTATAATGACTCCATTCACATTCACAAACTTGAGATCATTTAAAATTCCTGCTATGTTTTGGAATGCTGCCCAGAAAACTTTGGTGTGAAAAATCTGCTGAATGCCTTCACGCTACATTAGCTAACAGTATTTAAGGTCAATAATGCAGGTGCGGGCTTTCCTTCATTCATTTTAGAAACTTAAAGATTTCTTCCTAACCCTCTGTTTATAAGTGGCTTTTGCTCAAACCTCTAAAAAGAAGAAGAATTGGGGAAGAATGAGTAAAGGATACCATTTTGCTATTATCCGGAGAGAACATGAGAGAGGTGCTAATAAATCATAAACCAGGAACAAGTTTCAGTGTGGCACCTTATCTTTCATAAACATGTACGAGCACTTAGCGCACTTGCTAAGCAAATCGTAGGAAGTTATGCTACTTTCCACACTAATGGTGTCAAGGTGCACTGAGTGTTTCCCCCCCTGCTGCTTGGGAGTGACATTAGAAAGCTCCAGTGAAGCATATGCCCAAGCTCCTACTCTGCAGCAGCTATCGTATGCCAGGGTGACACCATGACTGATCACACCCAGGCACTGCTTCTGTCGCTGCAAATGGGCTTTCAGCTATAATGGAAACGTTTAGTTCAAAGCACCATATACATTACACGTGTTATTAATGGCTGAAACAGATGCTTCCATCTACTGAAAGGGTTTGTTTTTATATAAGGCAAATCCTCCTGTAAATTTGGATCTTTTATTGGGTTGCCTATCAGTTTGAGGGATAATAATAAGAAAAGCCCCTTCTACTTTGCCTTGTATTACAAAAGCATTTAAATTCTTGATTTGTGTTTCATATCAACAAATTTATATACATCTACACGCATTTTATTGCCCATTTTATATGGCTCTGTTTGTTTCTGTTGTAAATTGCACAGTTTCTTAATCACTGCTAAGCATAAAATGCCCCATCAGTAAATTATTCCTACAATAAAACACATGATGTGGTTTACAAATGGTAGTTATTACTTTCAGGACAGAGATGTTGAATTTGTATTGTGGTTTATGTTCAATTAACACATTGCTGCATTAATGCAAACTGTCAGCACAGAATTGAGCCAGAGACTAAATGAAAATGAAGTACCCTGAAAAGGAATTATTGCCTGGGCTAAACAGAGTAAAAGCCAATTTATTTGTGAGTTTCCTTGTACAATGCCTCCTGAGGTATTCATGAGCAAATCCAGAAGCACAGATCATGTTTTCAAAAGCAAACTGTCTGATTGCTCTACCTTTTTATACACTTTTTGTGGAAAGTATTGTGTCTCTGAACACATGATTGATAAATGATTCTAAAGCTGGAGCAGGTGCAGTTCATGAAAGCCAGATTACAAGGGGAATACATCTTTTTAAAAAGTCACCTATTTTTTTATTAATTATAAACAAGAATTTTTCCTAGGGCACATGCAGCTCATGAGAGAAAAGAGTGGCCACAGTGGAAATAGTAATAGTGATCTTTTAGATGCAAAGCATAACATTAATTTTATTCATCGGATATGATTTTGCTAGAAAAACTCTGTAAAGTACTGTGAAAAACTAGAAGTAATAGCAGCAGATGGTAATAATTCAAAACCAAAATGGTGAATTAGACTTTTTTCAGAACAGGACAACTTTATAGGACAAAATTTTTTATATGTTTTGAATTTGAATGCTGCAGAGGTTGAAACTAACCCTGACTGCAAACCAAGTGGATTAGGACTATATTCTTTGAATATGTGATATGTCCCACTTCTTCTTCTGCTGTCTCAACGAGTATGAATTGCAATGATTTTTTTGCCCTTGAATAAATATCTGAATGATTGTAAAATACTGGCATCAGAAAACAAGCTGGCATCATTAAAAACATTCTGAATTTCAGCATACTGAAATGTGTTTAATATCAGGACAGTTAATTCTAATTAGGTGTCCCCTTTCTAGTAAGACATTGAGCTGTACGTGTTTAAGAATTACCCCGTAGTGGCTGCTTGGCAAACCTCCCAAAAGCTTTGTGAGACACTACATTTCTTTGTGGAGATTTAACACTAGTACTTGTGTATTTGTAGAGAAACTTAAAAAGTCCATCTGGCACAAAATCACCACAAAACTGGCACCACAATCCTGAATAAACTCCTTCTGAGGTTTACATTTCATTCATGTGGATTACATCTGCTTAATCATATTGCCCCAAAGCACCTGAGCTCCCCCTCATTTCAAGAGAGTGCTGCAGGACAATATCACCCACAGATTTTCTTCTTGTAATATTTCCTGTTTCACTCCATTTCAGCAGCAGGGTGAGGCAGGTTTGCTTCCTCACTAAAAAGCTTTTAGGACACAACTTCACAGCTGGAGGGCAAACTATGTAGATGTAAATGCTGGGCACCATTGCTGGTCCATCTCTAGTTAAAGTGCCCCTGCTGGACTGTGCTGCACACTCTCTGTTTGTGAAACCCTGCACGAAGACAGAAAAGATAGAAACAGGGAAGAAAATAACACCCTGCTATCCCCCAGAAGCCAGGTAAACCTTCACCACACAGTATTGCCATAGCATGGGTTAGGCTGGGCTGCAGAATATTTTTTGTGTGGTTCATTAGTAAAGTTTGGTAAGCAGTGTTATAAATAGGAGAATTTTCTAATACAAATATTTTATATAAATTTTGATTTGAAAGTTCACCTTATTGAAGAAGGAATACAGCATGTACTATTACACAGTTACAAGCCTCTGAGGAATATATACTGTTTTTATACAATCGGCAAAAAACACAGTTACTTTGAAATCTTAGTAAGACAAAGATGTTTTCTGGGGTATGGCACCTCCACCTATAAAAGTCAGTAATGACCTGAACAATAGTACAAGAGTTTGTGCATTTCCACTGCTTAGAATAAGATTTTTCCTTAGCCTGTGCCTCTGCCTAGGTCCTACCACCTGGGAATGTGGTTATTCACAACCACATGTTCAGCCTTAAAATTCACTGGTATGCTGCTACATGGGTCAGCTTAAGCAAGATTTCCCCAAGAGATGTACCTCAGGGCAAAAAATAAATAAAATAAAATAAAAGACCATTCTTCTTTAAAATTTCTAGTTCTAAATAATTTTTTCATATGTTCCTAAATCTACCACAGTAGAAATCAGCATTAAAATTTTGGTTTTTTTCATTGTTTTCTTTTGTTTTGTTGTTGTTGATGTTGTTGTTGCTGTTGTTTTTTATTTTACTAAGACAGATAATTTAGATATATCCACAAATAAGAAAAGGGAGGTAGAGGGGATATTATTGTCAAATTATTAATCCAGTTTTGATATTTAATCTGTGGACAATATATTCTCCAATTAATCTTTAGGATGAGGCTGGAGTCCACAGCTGACATAGTAGTTCAAAAATTATGTGTGCATAACAAATATAATAAAATAAAATAAAATCTTACTGGAAATTTCAAGTAATAAAAACTGATAGTGTAAATACTATTATTCAGGGAAAATTGAAATAGTAACATTTATACCTTCTATAACTACATGAAAAAAATATTTTTCATTCCTTCGCCTCCAGTTTGCAATGAATAATAGGAATTTTCTTGAATTTTTTCTTGAATTTACCATGTTAAATTTGCTTTCACTCAGGCCCTTTCAGAGGCCACTTTGGAACCAAATCACTTATGTATTATGACTGGATTAGAAGTAACTTCCTGGTGTAAAAATAATATGTAAAACTAGTAAGAGGAACTTTGTCCCATTCTTTAATGGGGCAAATATATTTCTAGCATTAAAAATCAGCTACTCTGTAGAAAAATAACAATGTTCAGTGACCTGCAGTTCATCATTTACTGCTAATTTGTTGTATGATATCCATTCATGTGCATGGACTATCTAAGCTCAAATGATGCACATCAGCTCCAGGCAACTTTGCTGTTGTTTAGAACTAGTCCTGAATCAGGATTTACTCTGTTTTCTTCTACTTGATAATTTAACTAAAGGAAAAGAACTCATCTAATGGCTTGCGCTTACCCTGAAGTACTTCAAGTGCCAGACGATAAAACTTTAAATAAAAAAATGATCAGATGAGACAAGGAAGGATGAAGTATGCAGATAAGAGTGAGGAAAGATGTTTTTCAAAAAGAGGCAAAGAAAAGTTTTTGCTTAGATATTCCTTATACAGATTTTTTTTTTTTTTCAAGATTGACTCATTATATGAAGAATTCTAAAAATATGGTCATCTCTGGCAGCCAGGATGCAGCACACAAACCCACTGAAATATCCAATCTGTTCATGGATATGTTCTTGAGGAGCAGGCTGCAAAATAATTTTGTCTTCCTGAGACGGCTAACATTTACCTTAGGGTTATACACTTGAAAAATATGACTTTGCATTTAATACTTGAATGTTGTATTGTTAAGTATTCAGAAATGGCTCAAAAATTGCTCATCTGGAAGACAAAGAAAGCTAAACAAAACACCTCAGGCTTGTGTTTAATGCAGTGTGATTTAAGGAAAAGTGTCTTTCTTTTGCTACTGTTGCCTCCTAAATGTAATGCATAGCCTCATTTTTGAAGATTTTTCTCTCTTCCACATAGCCTCAGAGGCCTCACTCCCACAATGCTTGCTAGTTTTTCCCTTCAATAATACATGAATACAGATAATAGACTTTCAGTGTCACAGATTCTGCACAATCTCATGCTTATACATCAGAAAATGTCACTTTCCTTCAGATATGTTTTTAGTTACAAATGCCTTGCACATTTCAGTGGCTTTCTCATGCTGAGCACTTCATCCAGGCTTGGATCTGATCCAGCTCTTACCATAGGCAGTTGGAAGAACCTTACCGGCTTCAGTAGGGACTAAATGAAACTCTGTCGGTTTTATCCTCATTTCTATGTGTTCAGTCCCAAGTGCAGCACTTAAAGAGATGCTTAAATTTGTGAGTAGTCCTATTCAAATAAAGGGATCCCTCACATATCTATAATAAAGTACAAGCAAAAGTGGAAGCATGTACACATATTTGTGTAATGTTATATGTATGTGCTATTAAACTACTGAGGGCTGCACAGCTCATGAAAGAATATGATTTATCACCTTAAGTGTTAGAATCACAGAATTATGGAATCACAGAGTATTTCAAGTTGGAAGGGGACTACAAAGATCATCTAGTCCAACTCCCTGCTCATCTCAGGACTACCTAAAACTAAACCACATGACTAAGGGCATCATTCAGTCACTCACTGAACTTTGACAGGCTTTTTGCCATGGCCACTTCCATAGGAATCTGTTCCAGTGGCCAACCAATCTCTTGGTGAAGAGCAATTTCCAATGTCTAATCTGGACTTCCCTTGAAAAGTTTTATTCTAAGTGCTCCTGTCTTATTTCTGATCAGCAGAAAGAGATCAGTGTCTCCATCTCTGCTGTTCCCCCTTGAGCAAGATGTATCCTGTAAAGGCGCCCTTCTCTTCTGCAAGCTGGACAGATCAAGTGACCTCAGCTGCCCTCTCTCAGTCTTGCCCCTACCATCTTGGTTGCATTCCCTCTGGATGCACCACAATAGTTGGATATCCTTACATTGTGGCACCCATTTCTGCCCCCAGCACTGGAGGTGAGGCTGCCCCACTCAGAGCAGAGCAGGACAACCCCCTCCCTGCCCGGCTCTGATGCTGTGCCTGATGCTCCCAGGGCACTCTTGGCCCTCCTGGCTGCCAGGGCACTGCTGGCTCATTGCCATCTACCCCAAATCCCAGATCTCTTTCCGCAGAACTGGTCTCCAGACAGTATCTATTCCGTGTATTTTTCAGAAGTCAAACACTTGAAGAAGCTAATACTTTTAGACAAGGCTTTCATTATATCTGAAATTCTTCACAAATAAATGAACTGCAAAATGTAGCCCTTTATCTTACTCAAATTTGTCGTGACACAGGCCTGAAATTTTTTTTGTTTACCTTATCTGTAATGATCAGATGAATAGTTTGGGCAGACTATTTTAAATCAAGAGATTATTTAGGCATTGTTCAACTTTGGTTTGTTTGCGATCTATGATTAATTACCTGAGTGTTTAAGTACGGTTTCTGTATTCTGTCTGGATGCCTTAAACTTCTGAGAACAGGAAAAGAAACCAGAAATAGTAATTAGCACACAATCAAAGTGAGCACACATGATAACACATTAATGACTTGGTATAATATGAAAATAACATGAACAAAATGTCTTGATAATTAGTACAGTTATAAAACTGTTATTATAAAATACTTAAACCAGTATTTTTTCTATATTCAGCCCTCTGTAGTTATTTTACTGTATCCATTATCAAATTGCTGCACAATAGTAAAAGTGCCACACCGCTGAAATGAGAAATCTAATTTTTGCAGGGACAAAGATTATTGAATATTTTATGGTATAGATAAAGCACGGAAGCAAAAGCACAAGTTCCTAAGCTGTTTTTAGCACAACTGATAGAGGAGTTCACTGACCCATTGCAGATGGTACTGTTACACCGACAACTTAGTCACTAAGAAAAGGTAGTTTTAATGACAATGGTTTAGATGATACATAGCATCCTTTTCATACCCATGTGACAAGGCATAGAATTTTTTTTTTCAAAAAGAGTAAGAATTATCACAATTACCTGCCCTTAAAATACAATAGAATGTCTAAAGATTTTGCCTAGGATGAGGAGGGTAGCTATAAGCAGCAGCGGGAGTACAGCTGGCTTCTGTGCAGGACAATAGTTGAACTGTGAGCACTTCAAGTTTTCATTCAGACAATTACAGGAAAAAAAGGAGCCTGAGAAGGCAAAATAAATCCTTCACATGGAAAATAATGATATAGAGAAAAAAGCCCTGAGATGGGGACCTGTGACCAAGAGGGCTCTGTTTTCTCTGGAAGTCTGTTGCAGTGTCTCATCTGGACTTTGATGGCATCTTACAGATTCCAGGAACAGATATATTGGTCCTCTTCTTTCAGAATTGTAGGACAGAGATTCCAGATTGTGGGGAGGGAAGGGGGTGGGGGGGAAGAGATGGAAAAGCCATGAAGTATTTGGTGTCTTTTTAGTCTTTCATTAAAAAAAAAAAAAAAAAAAAAAAAAGGTGAGCATATTGCTTGTGTTTTTTTTTTTTTTTTTTTTTTTTTTTTTACATATTCTGGAACTGATATAATCAGGAAAGAAAAACCCCGTTGAGGTTGACTAAGCAGGTATGCCAAGAAACACTTGTTCATGGAAAGAAAACTGTAGAATCTTGTAGTCTTAGATCTCTTTTTTTTTTTTTTTTTTTTTTTTTTTTTTTAAAAAAGATAAATGTTTAGTATGTTTAATAAAATACACCATCTAACTCTTCTACATTGAAATGGCGTGCCTGGAAAAGGGAAATGCACTCAACATAGATTTTTCTCATACTGATAAAAGCAAGAAGCAACTTCTCTGGGAAGTGAGTTGCACTATTGCAAAAACAACTTCAGAAACATGGAACTGGGACTGTGTCTCCTGTCTAGTCCACAGGCATTGAGATTAACTGATGGCAATTGAAAGTAGAATTTGAAATTGTCAATTCACTGCTGAAGTGCTGTCTGTGCCTTAAACATTTGCTTTGTCTAAATGTAGCTTATGCAAATTTAAGAATGGAGTCAGAAGTTCAGCATATGCAAGTTTTCCTGTAGCTGGAGGAAAATTAAACATCTTTAGTTAGATGTTGGAGCATATTATCCTAAAAATATAACACTCTCAGGAGAGAGCACCTAACATATATCAAATGCTAATCACTGAGGAAGAAAAGAAATTTGTTACTCTTTATCTCAACATTTAGCTTAAAGTAGTTGTAAAATCCCAAGCTTTAACACGACGTGACATAATTCTGAAGTCAATTTGTCACTGTGCTACAGAAGCAGTTGGTGCCCTAGATGGTTTGCTGCTCTGGAATTTTGTTGATCAGAAGGCATTGATAGGACTTTGAGGCAAGTATTCCACTGAAGTGAACGGTATTTTAATGGACGTTTATCCAGGTAATGAGCATGGCAGAAAGCTATTTTTCTCCTTGAATCCAAAGCAAAACACCATTTGTAAATATTTTGTACCCATTGTATAACTTTTACAACTGTAAAACAAATCGTTTTTTATTTAATTCTTTTAATATATGCTGTTTTTTCTTTTTTTTTGTTTTGTTTTGTTTTGTTTTGTTTTGTTTTTTGTTTTCAAGGACTGTTATTTTCAAAATTGTAGTAGAGACAACTAATTTCTTTATCTGAAAACCTCTTTCATGTTTGGCTCATGAACAATAAAAGTATTTGAACGGATCCTGAATTTTTTTTTAAGCTTTAGCATATCCCAAAAAGGTTCTGCCATGAAAATACATAGAGTATCATATCATATCATATCATATCATATCATATCATATCATATCATATCATATCATGAAAAGGGTCTCATCCCAGCAAGATGTCAAATTCAAGTATATGGTAAACAAGTTTCATTTACATTTTGTCATTAGGTGCCATTTATGTTTTGCTGGGACTTTATCATGCATCATATGCTTTATTTCACATCTTTACTAAATTCACAAACTATGAATTTAATCAACCCACATTTTTGACATGTTATTCCACATAGTGAATGTCATTTTTTGAACAAAATCTAAGAATAATATAAGATTGAGATAAAACTGAAATCAAATTAGTCTGAAATCTAAAAGCTAAGTCATTTACAGGAGCTTCATAAAAGGATGAGATATGAAATGCAAATTTAAATAAGATAAGCTTAAACCATGTCATATATTATAAAGGTCTCTGTTGGTAGATTTTTGAAAGACTGACACTTTATTAGAGCATAGATATTAATAGAAGATCAATACGTAGTGCTGGATTCTAATTTCAAATTGTTGGACAAATGCATATGGTAATTAAATAGGGAATTTTGTGATTACACCCTTTGCCAGACATGGTGTAATTTTAACCATGCAGCAAAAAGTAATAATTTTTAATTTTTAATTATATTCTAAGATTTTAATAGTTAGATGACAGACTATCCAAGGAAGAATTGCTGTCAGATGTTTTCCTTTTAAACTCTGGAAAACAATGCTGTGTTGAACACACATGAAGCATTTATTTCTGTTGAATAAGATTTTCTCATTTTCTGCTTATTTTCTTTTTGTAATCATCTTACAAAACAGTACTACAGCTGCTGCAGTGATTTTGCTGTTCATCTTTTTGTAAAAACTTTTTATCTGCTCTAAGCATTTCCGTTTTACCAAGTCTCTGATTCCTTTTTTTCCCCTCAACCCAGAAGAAATGCTCATCTGCAAATGACTTTTGTTCAGCACAGAAGTGTGAGGACTCATGCGGTGAAAATAAATTGTTAGGTAGAGTGTGACACATGGACTTGTGATATTGTGACTAAGTTCTTCTCAATGTTGCTGGTTTTGTGACAAGTTCCTATTGTAAGTATTTTAATAGGACCTAAATGGAATACTGGAGAGCCAACAGTGGGAGACAATACATCCTGTTCTGATCTGTGCCCCTGCGAAATCTCAGGTTAATAATTAAATTTTTTTTCTGTTCTAGTCTGCTCTTCTTCAGAAAGGGAATACATGCTTGTGTAAGATTGACACAAATTCTGGCTTCACCCCTAGATTTACAGGTGCCCATTGACTGTCAGTGCCATCAGCATTGTGGTACACCTGAGCTGACAACCCATGCCAAGAGACTTAGCAGCAGATATGCTGCAGGGGTAATTTAGGATTCTTGCACCCCTGTTTGAGCTTTTAATAGATTGTTTTTCCTCTCCTAGGTGTGTCTGCTCTCACTGATGAGAGCTTGAACTTCTTCAACCACATGCTGCTAAATGCCATATGTTGTACCTCTGGTCCAGGTCTCCTAAACCAAAGCAGGATGCAGCTAGCTTAGTTGAGGCAACAAATTATTTACAAAACTAGCTTTGCAGTCTACACCTGTATTGTCTTAGACACCTGATGTTGAGTATGATAATGAAGATTTGATTTGATGACCCCTAAACCAGCCACAGAAACTGGTTCCAGATGCCCTGTTTGCCATACCTGGAAGTATTCTTCAAATCTGTTACTGAGACAGCTGGTTTTTATAGTATTTCTTGTAGCATATTTTTCACTGAAAATGCTCTCTAGATTCTGACCTCATTTGTTGGTGTAAACCAGGAATAATTTTACTGAAGTCAGCAAAGACACACTGCTGTGGCATGGTCAGAAACTGACCTTTCTTGGGAGTCATTCCAAGTCTAGTACAAAAAGCTATTAGGTATGCTGTATTTAGAATTTGGCACAAAGTTGTAAATATTGGGTCAAAAATAGATATTTTTGTCATTATCTGACATATACTTTGCTCTTTCTAAAAGAGAACATTGATCTAATTGGCTCCAAAATACCTTTCAGCAACAGCTGCCAAGTTCTTTTTAATGGAGAATGTGGAATAATTTTATTTTCTGTCGTTCTCTTATTATAAGCAGATAGAAGATTGATCAGAGAAAGCATAGCCAGCTTTTTAAACCTCTTTTTCTTCTACTCTAGGGCACCTGATTTGACACTTACAATACATCCTAGCAGAAATTTTTATCTATTCTAAGAAGTGAATAAGAAAATTTGAGTTTTATATCCACTACTCATTTTTCCACTTTCCCCAAAATTTTCTTGGATGTCTAATGCAAATAAGTGATTATCTAGAAAACCTCCCAATATTCAAAAGTAAACTTTCAGTTTCTGCTGGTCTGTATTATCATCTGGAGATAAAATGATAAAGTGATAAAATGGAAAAGCTCAGCATATTCGGACCCTCAGCAGCACTCAACTATAGCCCAACATCTGTATGGTAAAAAGATACCTAGTTCATAAAGCACCATTGAGGGATAAGTGGGGTGTATCATTCAATTCCCATTGCAGCCATTTCCTCTGGCCAGGAGATTCTGCTGTCCACGTGGAACAGAATAACATGTTTAGAGGGACACTGTCTGCCTGTTCTGTGGAAATTTGGTCACCAACACACCAAAACCTCCAAGATCTGCGAGAGCAGGAAGAGAGAGCAAAGTACTTTTTCTAGCCAACTGGTGAACACAGACATTCATAGCAAAGGAATTCTAGCTTTTCCAGTGTTTTAGGTCATCTGGTTGGCGTTTGGTCACTAGTGGTGTCCCACAGGGACACAGATCTTTTTATTTGGCACAGTCCCATTTAATATCTTTATTCATGACCTTGATGAGAGGATAAAGTCAACCATCAGCAAATTTGCAGGTGACACCAAGGTGGGTGGGAGTGTGGATCTGCTGGAGGAGAGGTCTGCAGAGGGACTGGACACGCTGGATAAATGGGCTGAGACCTGCCAAGTGAGGTTCAGCAAGGCTGAAGGCCAGGTCCACACTTCGGTCATAACAACCCAGCGCAGCACTACAGGCTCAGGTCAGGGTGGCTGGAAATGAGCACAGTGGAAAAGGGCCTGGGATCCTGATCAACAGCATGAGCCAGCTGTGCCCAGGTGGCCCAGAAGGCCCACAGCATCCTGGCCTTTATCAGCCACAGTGTGGTCAGCAGGACCAGAGAAGCAATTCTTCCCCTCTACTTCGCACTGGTGACGTTGTACCTCGGGACTTATGCTCAGTTTTGGGCCCCTCAATTTAGAAAGGACATTGAGGGGCTGGAGTTTGTCCAGAGAAGTGTAACAACGCTCATGCAGTGTCTGGTGTACATGACCTACAAGGAGTGGCCAAGGGAGCTGGGGTGGTTTACCCCAGAGAAAAGGAGGCTCAGAGGAAACCTTACTGCTCTGTACAGCTCCCCAAAAGGAGGGTGCAGCCAAATGGAGGTAGATGTCTTCTCCCACATAGCCAGCAACAGGAAGAATGCAGGCTCAAGCTGCACCAGAGGAGGTTTAGTTTGGACATTCAGAGGAATCACTTCATGGAATGCACTGGAATGGGCTGGATGTGGCACTCAGTGCCTTGGCCTAGTTGCCAAGGTGGTGATTGCTCACAGGCTGTATTTGATGATCTGAAAGATCTTTTCTAACATAATTGACTCTTTGATTCCATGACTTTGTGATTTGCATGGCAGAGTTTTGGTAGCAGGAAGGCTACAGAGATGGCTTTTGTTCAAAGCTACTGGAAGCTCCCCACTCATCCAACAGAGCCAGGGCCAGCTGGTGCCAAGACAGACTCACCACTGGGCCAGCTGAGCCCATCAGTGACAGTGGCAGCACCTCTGGGATAGCCGGTTTAAGGATGAAATAAAATTATTGCAGAGAAGCAAACTGTGAACAGAGAAGAGAGTAATCAGTTTATGTAAGAGGAAGAATTCCGCAGTTACCAAGGTCAGTGGAGAAGGGAGGGGAGCAGCTGCTCCAGGTGTCAGACCAGAGATTCCTCTGCAGTCCATGGTGACAAACAGGGTGAGACAGCTGTGCCCGTGCAAGTCCACAGCAGAGCAGAGCAGGCTCCAAAGGACTCGGTGCTGGAGCTGGTCAAAGCCCAAAGGAGGCTGTGATCCCCTGGGAAGCATGCTCTGGAGCAGGTTTCTGGCAGGACCTGTGGATCTAGGGAGAGCAGAGTCCATGCTGGACAGGTCTCCCACCAGGGCTTGTGAACCCATGGGAGTTCCATATTGCACCCCACAGAAAGGATCCATGCTGGAGCAGTTTGTGAAGAGCTGTTGCTGATGGGAAGGATCCACACTGCAAAAGTTCGGGAAGGACTGTCTGCCATGGGAGGGACTCCATGCTGGAGCAGGGGGAGAGTGACTAGTCTTTTCCTTCTGCAGGGAAAGGAGAGGCAGAGGCGACATGGATGACCTGCCCATAATCAGGACTTGGGTTATGGGTGCACAAAGCTCTGAATTGCAGTAGCTTTACCAGGAGACCCAAACCATGCTGCTTTTTGAGCAACAGGTTCCTGTCTGTACAATATGGAAAATGCCATTTTTCATAGTGTTAGTGAATAGCTATGGCAGGACCAGGAAACACTCACATCCCACAGTAACAGAGATAGCAGTACCATAATGAAAGGCATCCTCACAATGTAAACAACATACAAAGCATGGAGAATTATTTTTTCATAGCTTCATCTGCTGTTTTTCATTTTACAACAACAGATATAAATTTTACTACAATGCTTTGACTTACATACATGCAAATATTTTATAACAAATCTGGACTTCTTCTATTATAAAATGAATACTAATCCTGGTAATCAGGAACAAGAAAAATACAGTTTGAGCTTCGTACACAAATAAACATTTGTGGATAAATTTGCATCAGCTCTTATATGTATGATCTGAGTTCACTATATTGAAGCTATTGCCTTGTTAGTCTTGGCAATGTGCTGCTGAAATAAGCAGACCAGTTGTAGGGAGGTTCATTCTTTTCCATCAAAAATGTGTACCTAATTAAATGGAGCTGCTTGTGTTTTCATTTTACCTCAAGCCTCTATTTGGCAGGAAAGAACAAAAAATGGATTCTAGTACCATGGCAGTCCTTTGTGCAACAATCTGAAAAAAAAAAAACAAAAAAAGCTTTTTATTTCAACCTAATCACCAATTTGGGTGTTCACTGGAATTATTTGTCAGGAACTTCGATTGAAAATGTGTAGTTCTTTTTCATAAAATGAGAGAATTTTATATTAATTATTGCAGACCTTTTAGTCAACCCAAAGTCCTATTCTAAATGTTGACTTCATAGGCAGTATAACATCTCTTAGTGAAAAATATGCTCTTCCATTCTAGTGAGATCTCAGGTCCTTGCATATAATGTTTATTTCCTGCTGTGGCTTCAATTTATTTTTTGTAGTGTTAGCAGATTTCCAACTGTGATTTTCTTTGTCTGTTGCAAATGTTAAACAATTTACAGGAGAAATTTCAAGTCATGGGTGTTTTCACACCTTAAACAAATAAAGATTAAAGAATGACTGTACAATCAGCATATAGAGAATCCAGCTTAAATGAAATGAAATCAAAGATTCAACTTCTTAATTCCCAGTGGAATTCATAATATCTGCATTCACTGTTATCACTCCTTCAACTAAATACGTTCTTTAGAGGCAGTTTGGTAAACTTGGAAGTACAGTGATAAAGCTTTGTTTTTCTTTCTGGCATGACAAGGAAAATGTTCAAGCACTTGTTTCTAATAAAGAAATCTAACAATCTAACACTTTCTATTATGGTTTGATTTTTCTCCTTACTGTTCCCAAAGGCATAAACTCTTGTCTTTTTTTTGTTTTAAAGAGGAGGTACACCTAACCTTTGTAACAGAGAGTGGAGGTATTAGAAAATAATCCATTCTGAGTGGTGCCTTCATGGTTCTGTGCATAAGTGTGGGCTTGTGGGATCCTCACCACAAGTCAAGGAATGGGTGTTTCCAAGCCTCTGTACTCCTCTACACTTATATTTCACTACATTGAAAATCTGCCTTGGCCAAACTACTCCTAGCTGACAGTGATTGGGAGAATAATGTGCACAGAAGTTGAGATACTGGTTCTTTGCCTCTATATTCACCAAGTCCATGAGGGACCTCCTCTAGGAGGTTTTTCAATTGTTTTTTCAATTGAAATTTCGAGACTTGTCCATGACTACATAGGTATAGAAACTGTATTTGGCAATGGGAAAATTTAAAATTTCATAAGCAATTCTTCCATAATAAATTTTTTTTAGAATCCGAGTTATTTGACCAGACTTAGATCCTTAGCCCAGCAGATCACTCTAAACGAAATTATAGAAACTTTGCAAACCCATAAACCAGTTTCCTTCCTGTACCCATATCCTCCAACAAACAGGAGGCATTGTCATTGAATGTACTGGCTAACAATGTGCTGAATACTATCCAATACACATAGGTAGTAAAATGAAACGATAAAAAAATTATTTGGGTTTGATATTTTAGGTGCATAACAACTTCAACACATGTCCTGTAGTTATATACCAGCCCGGCTGTGGTACTCTATTTGAGTTGTGGAAAAACCCATTTGTAGGTTTTGATTCTAATGATTCTAATTTTTTGATTCTAATTTCGATTCACATGGAGAAAGTGGTAAACTTTTTTTTTCAAGTTGTGAGTTACAAAATATGTTAGACCAACTACAATTCATGGATATTTATGATTGTGCATAGCTCTCTTATTCAGTTTATTTCTTTCCATTCTTATTAATCATACAAATATTTCATAATACAATAAAATATATTGTTTATTTAAAATTGAGAGTTATTCAGATAATGTAAAATTTTAGTTATAAATAGACATGAATTACGCTTCTAAATGGTTGTACATCTGCACTTTATGAATTTTAATTTTAGTGATACAGTCTCTGAAATAACTTTACAATTTACAATAGCATAACTTACAACTTTACAATAGCTAAAGAAGTCCTATAAAGCTATTTTTTGAAAAGAAGTATGTTGTGGTATCAGATATAATTGATCAATCCATTTAAAAGATACCACTTTGTTAGATTATCTGAGATTTTAACATCTGTATAAGAAAGAAAATTAAATGAAGAATCTGTTTTCTTGTAGATGAATACCATAGACTTAATGAAATGTAGATATAAAAAGAAAAAGATACAGCTCATTAATTTCTGTCACTAATGTAGATATTGTAAGAGATCAACAGTTACAGCAGGATGTAACCCACTGACTTTTGGATATTTTATTAAGACAAGATATTTTTGATATAATGGATATTGTCATTTAATACAGCATAATCCTACAGACCATTTGATTTGAAAAGGAAAGGAAGCAGCAAGTAAATAAAAATAAGTTTGGAGCCGGTGACTCTTTACAATGAAACGCTTGGAATTCATGTAGTAAATGTTAAATTTTTCCACTATGTTCTTATGCTTGTGGCTAGTAGACTTATAATGCATGTTCAAGAATAAGAAAAATAAGGAGAGTAGAATCACCAAATAATTTCAAAGCAGGCTCTCCTATCTAGGACACACACACATGCACTGCAATGCTATTTCATCAGGGAACTGACTGCATGCAGGAGCCTTTTGAAAGAAATAAGTAGGAACATCATTGCTCCTATTTGAGGAATGATACAAGGGGCTATTTTTGAATGATTAATTAAAGGGAATCAATCTTCATTGCATTGCCACTGACATGAAAAGCACCATAGCTGTGCAATAATCACATGCAATTATTCAACTATCCCTTTGGCAAGGACAACGTAATTAGTCCTGGTAGTGTCAAGAGATTTTCTTTATACCCAACAAATTGGCGGTTTTAATCAAGTGTTGCTGAAAATTTATCATAACACAGGGAAAACAATAGGTGAAGGTACAAGGCCCCAAGTTGTGTGAATCCTATCTACTACAGTACAAATTTACAACACTAACAACGTGATGAATGCTACCAGTCCTCGAATAGCTGGTTATAATTGAGTATCAGTATCACACACCATAGCTCCTGTTTGTTTAAAACCGTGGGCACAGCCCTTCTCACGCCTCATTACTTAGCCTGCTTCAAGCCCTCACACCTGTAATTGTGGTCACCTGTTATCACAGCTATCAAGGGTGATCCTGAGCTGTCAGGAGGTGTCACACAGGTCCAAGCCCCAGGCCTGCTAAAAACACCAAGCACAGCTAAACCCAGGATCATCCAGCCTCATGCAGTGCCTGAGCTCTGAGCTCCCGTAAGTTGAGCCTTCCACTTTCAGAGGCAACAGAGTGTTAGAAACACTTGTAGCGTGCGGTAAAATGAAACCAGTCGGTAATGAAGTCAGTAAGCTGTATCTTGTGTTCTGTAGCCAGACTCTTGGCAGACATTTAACAGGCACTGATGTTTAAGCACTCTTGAGCCCCTAGGCTGTGCCACATTTTGTCAGATTGGCTTGCTCCTGCTGTTGGAATGCTTGTAGTCACATTCAGCTATGAGGTCAGTTATATTTCTGCTAACTATAACAGATTTATGCCAATACTGATTTTGGTTGCAACCCTTTCATTAGCATAGCTGGAGGAAATGCCCTTAAAATTGCCATATTACAGACAGAGGGTTCAGAGTGTACAGACTATATGAGAGAAATCAGACTTACAGAGGGAACCACTGTAAAACACAATATGCTAAAATTGATTGCACACCTGAGATAGGACCTGTGTCAGTACAGACAAATTCATCTGCATCTCACATACTGTATGAGGTAAATGTGCATGCTGGTTTATTTGCTACATCTTAAAATGATTTAATTTTTAAAAATGTTATTTTTTTATTACATATTAATTTTTGTATTACATTTAGTGTAAGTCCAATAAGACAGACAATATAAGCAGTTCTTGTCAGTAAATCTGTGACAAAGTTGTTTTTATTGTTACCTGTGATTCCCACTGTGGCTGTTTGAACACTAGCAAGTGAAAGAAAAATATGCCATACAAATGATTTACAATCTAGAAAAACAGTCCTGTTCAGCAAGCCTAGAAATATAATGTTTAGCCAACAGTTTTTGGACTGTCTTACAAATTAAAATTTCTTTTAAGTTAAAAAAATTAATAAGGATCCATGTTCTCTACAGAGTTGATTTGGAGAACTATTTGTTCAGGTTATATAAACCTGTAATACTTAAGGCCAGGATAAGGGGAAGAAACACACATTTTCCCCCATAAGTATGGTTTATTTTTTCACCTCTCTGCAGATTGAAAAGAGGAGGAAAAATGGTCTTTTCACTCCTCTATTCTTTTTCCTTTTCCTTTTTTTTTAAATTGCTCTAAACTCATCTTTTACAAATGCTGCTGGCCTGTATCGTAACACAAAGAAATCAGTAAGATAACGGCAGAAGCATTGTTCTTTCTGCCTTCGAGGGTTGTGTTCAGCTTTATAAACTATCTATTTCTGCTAGATAGGTTGCCCAGTGACTTCATACCTTCTACTTTTCCTTGTCTTTTTCTAAAGGCAGAAGTTGTATGTTGTCTTTTTAATATCCACTGTCTCGGAGATTACTTTTGAGCTCAGAATGCAAAACTTTTCCTCAGGCTACATTTCCATTTTCAGTGTTTTATAACCTCATGAGTGGAACTGCATTGCACACTGACAGAGGCATACATTACTTGTGGCAATGTGTTGGTTTCTTGCATTGTATTGCATTTTGTTGAAGGAACATCTCCCTCCACCCCTCCACTCATCTCCCACCCCACACACTCTCAGGGAAAAAAAGAGGGAGGAAAAGAAAGGGAAGAAGAGACAGAGTAGAGAAGAAAAAAACACAGTACACATATACATGAGATTTTGTGTAAAATCTGAATAATTTTTAGCCCTGTAGAAGTCTCTTACCTTAATGACTTCCCTAAAAATTTGTCTAAAAAAAGCTTCTACATCATATGAATTGAAGCAATCTGGAAACAGTACAGCATAAGATAAAGAAGCACATTGGTTTGGCAGAATCATGCAAACGTTGAACAAATATAGTTGCTGTCAGAGAATTTTGATTCTTCAGCATTACATTCCCTTGAGTATACTCTATTCTTGAGCTATAGAACTAACAAAACATGTGTGAGTACATGTGAGTGTATGTACTGTTCTGCATTCCTATGAGACATTAATACCACAACAGTAGACCAAAAAATTCAATTTTTCTGCACATACATACATTGAAAATGTGCAGATTTAATCCATCTTGCATTGTCTGATGTATATATATATATATGTGTGTGTGTGTGTGAGTATATATTGTTGGTTTTTTTGGGTTTTTTTTGGTGTACTGCTTCCAACACTTCCATCGAGGTTTGTCATTCTTTTTGTCATTCTTTCAATGTCTTCCTAACCAGTATTTCAATAAGATGGGTAGCCACAAAAAGCACAAAGCAGAGATGAAAATTAAAGAATCCAGTATGTTGAAAGAAAGATAAATGGGAGGAAGCAAAATAGTAGGAGGGAAGATGTGATGACATGTGGAAGGAAGAAGACAGGAAGGGGGTAAGCATATAGTAAACTACTCTGGGGGAATTAGGAAGGAGAGAGGAGCTGATTGGGGTTTACAGCTGTATTCTGTCCTAAGGAGGCTAAGAGCAGTAAATGAGTACTGAATATATTTGTGAAGAATTGAACAGATAACAGTGTCAGAAAATCATACTATGAAGGACAGGAAACATCCAACAAAGGAGAAGTTATCAGTGAAGAGGTAGAAAAGAAATAAAAGTGTGTAAACTGGATGGAAAAACCAAAAAGGTGAAAATCTATATTATTTGCTCTTGTGTGTTGTCTGATAGTTTTATTTTTCAATACATGAGTTAAAGGTTTGGGTGGGTGGTGGTGGAATCAAAAGTCTGAGGGCCTATGTGACCCCACAGTAATTTGGGTAATAGTAAGAAAAAGAGAAAAGTGCTCATTGATAGAAGGAAAAAATGGATAAAGTTCAAACTACAACACAGAGACTTGTGAAATCAAACTTGGATCTGGAACTTTTGGGTTATGTTTTGGTCACTCTTCTATGAATATTTTCTTTACAAAACATTACAATAATAATAATATTTATTATTATTATTATTATTATTATTATTATTATTGCTATTGCTATTGCTATTGCTATTGCTATTATTGCTATTACTCCTGAGAACTTATGTTGAAATTTTTGATTGAGTACACCTAAGTACTCAAGAAAGAACATTTAGACATTATTTATCAAATTTCATCTTTATTAGACAAACAAGTGAACAAATGCTGAAAGAGCCTATGTGGACATCCTATATTTAGGGTGGCCAACTATTCATTGGAAATTTGACAAGGGAAAATTGAAAGCTAACTCTTCTAGAAAGAAAATAAATCAGGCTTATATCTTCCTCCTTCCCTTGGCCTGTGAGCACCCCAGGTATTTTAAATTTCAGGATTTCCAGATTCCAGAAAAAAAGACAACAGAAATGAAAGTTTACAGAAGAATATTTTCTTATTGGGCTTTTTCACCAGTATTTTTTAAATGTTTCTCTCCTTCAGTCAAATACCCCAAATCCTCTACCTGGGAAATGCAAAACCCAGGTGATTTCTCCTTCAACTTACTCCAATTTTAAAGGATTTTAAAAACTGTATCATAAAAGGGACGTCAGTAAATATAGATGCAGAAAATCATACCAGACATGAACAATTCATAACACCCCCTCCAATATTAAAGGCATATTAGGTAGGTATTAAAGGCATATATAGTCAATAAATTATGAAAAGTGGAAAAATTAATAAAAACTAAGCTTGGCACTCAAGTGCTATCATGAAGAAATAAGATGGTGTAAAAATATAATCCTATTTTTAGGTATGACGTGAGTACTTAGAGACCAGAGTCATGAGGTCCTGAATTAGACTTGGACATGCTTGGGTCACTTTTAGAGTTTAAGCCAGTGAACACTTCTGAAAAAACAATCTGCTTCTGAAAAAAAAAATCTGACTAGTTGCTCAGTCACCTCCAGATATGAAGGAGGAAGTGCAACAAGAAAGATTAAAGAGCATGGATGGATTTCTGAATTAAAGTCAGGAGAAACAGAAGACATGATTATACAGTATTACAGGTTGAGACTACAGTTTATATGTTCTCTCTATCTCATCCTCCGTTTCAATGACTGGACTGAAATTCTTGCTGCTATTAGGACTCTGCCATTAAAATGTTAAACTTCGCATGACTATAAATTGAGGGCCCATCTTCAGATTCTACTTTTCTCACATCCTACACAAGACTATCCTGCATTGAATGAAAAGGTTCAGTTAATCACAAATGAAATTTATTTTAGCCATGGTTACATCACAGAACTGGTTTTGTTGCTGGAATTCAATTGTGCTTTGTCCTGTTTTGCTCTTCTGGAGTGACTCATTGGGCCCCAAGTATACAAAGTGATGAGACAAACACTGAAGCTTGGTGCTGTGCAATTTAGCTAAGTGCATATGGTGAAATCCACTGGGGTTCTCCAAGGATTTTGTAGTCAGGCTAACGTTAAAAGGGAAATGCTCAGTTGTGGCCCATTCCTGCTCACTTTCAAGGTAATCAAAGGATTTACAATAACATCAGCTGGAATAAGTTTAGATCCTTTTTAAAGATTAATCCTAGATGTTTTATGGCAGGTGGCTTATCCATCATCTCAGTGCCAATTATGTAAGAAAACATACAGAAAGTCAGAATTTGCAAATGTCATTTTATCATTCACTGTGGGGTTTAATATTATGTGTCAATGTTACAAACAAATGCCTCCAGGAAAAATAAAATCTCATCTTCACTCAGGATATTAACATTTACAAATATTTGCTTCAGGTCTTTGGAGATGATAAATATACTTCAGCTGTTATCTTTTGACATGTTATAGATATAGGAAAAAAAATCATGGGCTGAATTCTTCTGTCTTACATTGCTACGGATTAGGAGTAATTCCAGGAAGTCAAAGCATTTACATCAGACTAAAGCTAATTAACAAGAGCAGAATGGAGCCCAGAGTTACACTGTGAGACTCACACATAAGTGCAAACTGCAACTAAGAATAAATGTGTTTAATGTAACCTTCATAAGTCATCAGCACAGATTCCTTTAATTTTGTTGTCTGTTTATTCATATTACAGAATGCCTTTGTTTAAATATTTCTCTGACCTAGTTTAACAAAAAAGCACATCAATGATGTAAACCCCGACGAGTGAACTGATACATTATATTTGTAAACAGTGGCATGTTTAATCAAATTGCACTGGATGATAAATTCAAGTGCTTGCTTTCTTCAACAGGAAAACAGCTCATGTTTGTATTTGTTTTATTTATATTTAGCTCATTTAGTTTAGCATCCTCTTCCTTCTCTCTTTTTCTTTTGTTCAGCCCACAGGTTGTTGCATTTGCTGTTTGAATTTTCCTGTGGAGTTTAAAGAAAACAGGAGCCAAACAAATAAACAGTAACAAAGGCAGATAATATTTGAATGATCTTCACTATTTTTACTCTGAAAAAATATTAATCAGGGTTTGGCATCAAGGATGCTTCATCATCTGTTTGATTATCTGTTTATTTGTGCTAAAAGGAGCATCAATGTAAATAACTGTTCCTTGCATTCCCCATGCTACAGACACAAAGTAAAGACCAGTGTGTGACCAAAACTTCCTACCCAAGCAGAGAAGACAGATGGAAGTTCTTTCTCAGGAAAGAATAAGTTTGCCTTTGCAGCTCCTTGTTGCTTTTGATAGATACAGGGAGCAGCGCTCCAGAGATGAGACATTTTTTCTCAAGTTTATTTAGAAAGGGTGGTGCATAGTCAGGAGCTGCAGCTGCAGCCTTCTCCATGAGGACCAAGCACAGATATGGCTCTTGGGGCAAGTAGCAGGTAAGCACTATACCTAAATTCTTACTGTTTGTTATAAACAATATTTTTTTTACTTCATTTTTAAACACTATCTTGCAACAATACATGTTTTAATTTAAAAACCTGTTTCACAAGAGTGAAGTACTTTAAAAAATTTACTTTAGGAAAGTACAAATATTATTTGAAATCCTTTCTCCAATATTTACACTTTAAAAGATATAGTTTTAAACTTCAGTTAAAGGTGAATTTTAAGGCATTTTATTTTTCTTGGAATCCCAAAATGGATTACTTGGAAGAAAGTAACATTTGGATTACTCAGAGGGTTAATATACCTAAATTTATAGTTGAAATTTGGGTCTAGACCTAAAGAAAAAGTAAAATCCAGTACTTTTTTCCAGAACAATGTCTCTTTTTTTCCTTATTGACATTTTATTTAATCAACACACATTATTTCGAACACCATTAGTCAGTGTTCTCTAATCTATGAGTGCTTTTAGTGGTGACTTCCCCCCCTCCACCCAGTTTGAACAGCTTACATGAGGCCAAGAAGTGGTTTTCTCACACCTTTTATCACAGCTGGTCATAGATCCAAGGCCTGGACTGATATTTAGTCTGCAGTTATTACATTACGCATCATTACTCATTAATTAAAATTAATAGAGCTATTTGCTTTAATATGCTACAAATTAGCTTTAGAAATGGGATTATATTAGGGAGATAGCTTCACACACTATTCCAAGCTCACTGTCTAAATAAGACAGGGGATTTTCAGAGGTTTCACCAATGCCAAAGAAGGTTACTAGAACACGCTTGCTATCTATGATGCAGGTAACCACTGCTGGAAGTTAGGGTGAACAGTTCCCACAGCTGAACTTGGTGATAACAGTAACATCTTTCACCAAAGAGAAAAGAAATAATTTACTCAAGCTCATATTGCAAGTCACTAGTGAAGCCAAATGAAGGTCTTAAGGTTATCATGAGCTAACTGCAACCTTCCTCTTTCTCTAGCATCTAGACATACAAAAATAGCACTAGCAGTGCTAATTAGTGAAATTAAAATTTTCAGGGCATTCCCCATATGGATTTTTTTCTTTTTAGGACAGGTTTAGCATCAGTTTTATTTTATTAACACAAGAATATATATTTTCTAGGGAAGCTCCCATTTATTCTGAAAATTAATCTCTTCCAATAAAAGTTAGCTGAGAGCATGGTTTTATGCTGGAATAAGATTTGGCCCTTTTCTTCTATTCACTCCAAATGCAAGGAATCAAGACAACTCTCCAGTAAAATCAAATACAAAGTATGATTTAAGTCATACTGCTCAAATTATACTTATTTTAGCACTTTTTCTTTGTGCCTATGAAGAATGAAAAAATAAAACTTGAGTGCCTATGAAGGATCCCTTCAGTAAAGACCAACTATAAGCATAAGCAGTAGGAAGCTAACTCTAAGGCCTGCATGCTTTTAGAACACTCTCTGCCAAATCTGTCCAAAAAGCAAGCCCATTCTGTCTGGTCTTTGTGTGGTGCTCTGGCTGGAAGCTGGCATTGTTACTGAAGAGTATCAAGGGGTCTCTCATGGGCTGTGGATTCCTGAATCCAGAACAGGTGCAGTCACACCCTCTCTACAAACAGAACTACTCTGTTTGAATAAGCACAGCAGAGAAGAATGGGATGTATTAATAGCTAAATAGTGTCTTTATTAACAGTGGAACAGCTGGCAGTTCTGTATGACAGCACTCATTCCAATCTATTTTATCCAACTGCAAAACTATAAGCACACCACATCAGGGAACCGAGGGGACCACACACAAGCAATCAGCCATTCAACAGCACTATAATTGCTTCACAGTTGGAAGTTTGTTCTGCTCAGCTACTGTTATTCTTTTAGTTTGAATTGTTGATGCACTGCAACTATCTGGAATCTAGTGTTGTTAATGCAGATAAGCTTGCTCAGAAAAACTCCCTTTGTTTTACAAGCTAGCCTGCTGCAGGAGCTGCTGCTGTGCCTCTGAGGATCACAGATGCCTCAAGTGCTAGGTACCAGGGCTGAGACAGCCAGGCAATCTGAACATTCTGGCCCTATCTCCCACAAAATGTTACCCTGACAAGGGAAAAGAAATCCCAATAAAATTCTGGTAGACTCTACTTCTTTGCCAAAGACTTCCTGCCAAGCAAAAGAATAGACTCTGTGAGCCCCTGTGAGTTGTGTAAATGTCTGAAAGTAGTAACTGTGATGCAGCAAGGAAGCTGTTCTGGAAGGAATTGGTTTCAAATACAACAGGTTTACACATGCAGGTAATGAGTGTGTGTATGCACATGTCTTAGTGAGAGTGTAAAGAAGATACAGCAAGGAGAGGGATATTACATTTACTAGGTGAGAAAGAAAATTCAACTTAATACATTTGTATTCCTAAGGAACTAAGAATCTGTGGAATTCTAGGTTGCAGCTTGCAACACTGCTGTTAATTACTGTCTGATGCCCCAGTTGTTTGCAATATGCACACATCCTGATGCTAACATTGTTCATTGCAGCTTGATTTTGCAATTTCTTTCATCTGTATGCCTTCTCATACCCATACATGAACCTCTTTTCCCTTCCTACCACAGCATAATGCTTTTTTGGTAAGTTCTCAAAGTATCCTCCAGAGAGAAGATTAAAAAGCCCTTGGCTGTAGCTAGGCTAGCAGAATCCATACAGATACAAAATTATAAAATCCTTCTACTTTGCAGGGTTTTTAGCTTTCTGTTTTCTATCATCTTCTGGGATTAAATACTAGAGGACTAATTCTTATTCAAAGTTTACTAGACAGTAGATCTCTCTCAGCCTTTATACAAAACAGCATTTCAGTACACTGTTGTGATTTCTTTGTTATGGCTTGACATACAGCTCTAGGCAATAAAATAATGTGCTGTCCCAACTTGTTATCTATTGCGGCTTTTTTCAGGTCATCCTTTTTTGCTTCATCTCTACTGATGCACATTGTGGATAAAGCAGCAGTCTTTATAGGCATGACAATATATTTGCATGAACTAAGGATTATTGTTAAAAGTAAAATTAGTCTCAGGACAGCTTGGAAAATTCTGAATAGTGAGGAAAATGTCCTATAAAGAAATCACCAATCTTAGAAGTGACAAAATTATTTTTGAAGTTGAGTTGTGAACTAGAATCTGCATATGGGTGGTCAATAAATGTTCAAAAAAAGCCTACACAAATGACAAAACAACAATAATTAGAGGATCATCTAGGGTAATTTTTGAAAAAAATACTAATTGCCAAATATAGGAAAAATATGAAGGTGCAAACTCTAATTGTGAATGCAAAATCAACTGTGAACAAAGTCATTAATAAACAACAGCATATTTTTCCCCACTGTTAGAACCAAGAACACAATTAATGACTAAATTCTCATTTTTGCCTGTGTTTTTACACTTTTTGCTGCCTGCTGCAGGGGAGTCAGATTTATACTAAGCTCCCACACTGGCTTGTACTCTTCTAGCTAACACTGCTTCCGGATTCCTTCCTTGACAACAGGTGTACCTTAGAAGCAGGCACACAGTAAAAGTTGTGATTCTGAGAATGCAAAGAACACTTTACACCTAGTAAGTTGGTCAAGGCGACCAAATCCAGTTTGGTTCCAAGTATTTAATGTCCGTTAGCAATGGGAGTGTGTTCAAAGCAGGTGCCATAATCCATTGCACACACTACAAAACTGCTTCACCAAGCCTGCCCTGGTAAATGTCAGAAACCAGGAGATGTGTTTTCAAACTGTGGTTCTGAAATAAAATAAAAAGGTGGCACAAAATATACCATTATGATTTGCAACAACATTAAGGAGAATATTTGGAAAAATTCCTCTGCAAATCATGCTGAATCTTTATTTATTTAGGGTTATTTAATACTAAAAGTTAGGAAAATTAAAATGTCTTATTGGCCCCAATAGAGATTTTAAGCATCTTGTCAGTTAAATATGGAGTACTTATATTTGATAATATTAATTAATAATTGACAATTCTAGATCAGTATTCCGTTTCCTTCTAATCCTTCCAAACAAGCCATTGAAGAAATTACTATTTGGTTTAGAATGATTTAAAGGTAGTGGTTCAAGTATAAATAATTAAACTAAACAGAAAAGCACTAAAACTCTGAAAAGCAGATCTGAAGAGGATTTTAGGTATTTGGTTCCTTCAGGTAACTGCTGCTAACAGTGAGATTTTACAACGTCATTGAGATCATCCAATTCATGCTTTAGGATAGGTAATATCTCTGCACTTTTAGCACTCTTAGCAGCTATAAGAAAAATTAAGCTTTATAAGTGTGGTTAAAGCACTGTGCTTTATCTCACAAAAGTTTGCTCACCACTACCATACCACAAAGGCAAGGAAACTTCTAGAGTCATCATAAGACAAAAAAATTAAATAAATTAAAAAAAAAAAAAAAAAAAATCCTGTTTCTTAATTGACTTGGGGGGGCGGAAAAAGGAAAGACAGTTTTGGTGATAATCTCAGGAATATCCCTTTAGTAATCTATATAGTTGGAGTAGTGAAAAAATGTCTCCAGAGAACCCTGAATGTAATGGTACAAAAGCTAAGCACTGTGTATCTGTATACCTTTCTTAAGGAACCCATAAATATGTAGAAAGACTACATTTGTGTCCAGACACTGTTTAGAAATTTTTTTTATATAACCTAATGTATTTCATGTATTGCAAAATCATGCTAGGCATTTCTTCCTCTTATTTTTCATATTAATCTCTTTTCTTGGTTTTCTAATAGTTCACAAAGCAAAAGAAAACCTCATGGAGTGCTTGCCTGCTGAAAAGGAGTTACTGCCATTGTCAGGGAGCAGCATATTAATGTGGATGCCCTTTTCATGAAGGGTGCCCATTATAACTGTGTGTTTGTGAGACACAGACTTCTTATAGCTTCTATTTAGGTTTCAAGATAGATAAAAGATATAATATACCCTCACAAGAGATTAGGAAAAAAAAAAAAAAAAAGAAGAAGAAAACAATCTCATTCTCTGACTGAACTGGAAACTTTGCTTCCATTTCAAGGGAAGGAATAGGATTAATGGCATGAGTTCAATGCTGTCTACTAATTAACATGATTAATTTACATAAAAGCTAGGCTTAGAAGTGGTGTGTGCAGTATAAGCTGTCAGAACATATTGAGAACACTAAAGCATAGTTTGCAATTTATATCTCTGCTTTCAAAGAAAGAGTCAGTCATCTAAGCACATTTAGTGGGCTCTTGAGTTCCCTCCTTCTTTCAGATTTTAGTGGAAAGGTTTCTCTTCTGTTTTAAATCACCTTCAGCTTTCTAAAGCCTCCATGAAACTCTTCTGTCCCTTTTCCTTGTATTGTACAAGCTAAGAAGCAATTTGCAGGTGTACGCCTGTATTTAGGCAGTGCAGCTGAATTATCAATGCCTACTAGAGACCCTCATGCTGCTGCTGCTGTAAGTACTGCATTTGGTATTATATCCAGTTGTCTTGGGCTGGTTACAGCCAAAGCTTGTGACATCTTTTATTTTTTGCTGCAGAAGACTGATAAAGATTTCTCCCTTGATTATTGAATTAGAGGCATAAGTAGTGGCACACATCTCTTACTGTACCCAGCACATTTTTCCACTTTTCTTTGATTTTTTTCCTTTTCACTTTACCTGAGATAGACTTTTAGAGAAATTTTTTAGAAAATTTTGTCCTCTGACAACAGGAAAATGAACTGGAGCTATTGTCAGGAATAGAGAATATTGCCCATGCTGCAAGAAAATAGATTAGAAGTTGAAAAGACAAGAGGCTTCTGCTTTGTAGAGTTGTAGATTTTCTTAAACTATAGTATTTGCAGTCCTCATCATCCTGTTTCAGGACTGGACTGAATTCAGAAACCCATGCTGTGACCTCAACTCTGACAAAAAAAAAAGCACTCCAAAAATCAGATCAGATTTTTTTACTGTTCTCTGGTTGGTATATTAGTACAAATATTCTCATTCAGGGAATTTCTCATATCAGATAGGATGAATCAGCAATTTAATAAATAAACATCTTGAAATTATTTATAGTGGCTAATGGGACTGTTTAGGGTTTGTTTTTTTAATTTTCCTTTAAATTTTTTCCCTGAATTTCTATCAGCAGACTAAGTGATATTTCTCTTACTAGCAGAAAAAATGGACCCAATTGGAATGCAGTCATTCTTTTATTGCTGGTACAAGAAAAGGAAAGAGAATTATTTTTGGCTTCATGGTTTACCATGCTATATGATAACCTAAGTGAAAAAAACGCACTTTTTAAAATGAATTTCAAAGAGTATGGGCAAGCCCTCTTTGTGGCTACTAGTCTGTACAACCTGCTAAGCGCAATGAGGTGGAGCCATCCTGACCAGGAGAGGCCAAGCAGAAAGCTCCAAACCTTTGCTTCCTCAGAAACCCAATACACAGGAAAGAAACACAAAGACCTGACTTCTTTGAGCTTTTTGATACCTGATTACCTGGCGTTTTCAAACTCTTCTCCAGCAGACAGTATAAAAAAAATCTGATATATCTTCAGTTCTTTCTCCTACCCTAGAGAGTCTGACTTCAAGCCTGTTATAAGATAGTGGGAGTACTCTGTTGGTCAGTATTGTCCTGGCCTGAAGGAAAGCCAAGTGCCCACTGTGACATTTTTTAAAAAAAGGTTTATCATCTGCTTTCAGTTCTGTTGAGAGTATGGTTTAAAATGAATGGCATTAGGCCAAGATGAATTTGTCCCACTTCCTTGAGCATAACAACATCCAGCCTTAGAGTCACTTCTGCAGCAGTTACATGCCTTGAATTTTGTTGTTTTTTTCTATAAGCAATTTGAATTGCGGTAAATAGGTTTTCTCTTCTTTGACCTGTGGCTTTTCAGGGCTGTAGATTTGTTCTCATGAGGGCAGCAAGAAAGTTTCATGCATCTTTGTGGAGATCCTTAACCAAGAGAGAAAGCTTCTGGTGAGGCTCTGCAGCACTAATTAAAAGGTTCATTTATTGCACTGAATCTGGCTTTCAGTGAGTGCAATGTTCTGTGTAACATCTCTCCCTGAGCTCTGAGAATGTATTCATGCAAAGACAAAGCCAAATCCACACTACAAATATGTTACAGTTTAAGAAGAAACAAATTAAAACATATTGCTCAAAACTCGCTTTGCTTGCAGGAGGACTGATTGAAGTAGAAATGTACAAACCATGTTGCAGCTATTTTGCAAGCTGAAAATCTCTCTCTCCCTTTAAGAGACTTGGACTGTTTAAAAAATAAGAAAATAAACAATTCATAAAGGCAAATATTAAAAAGAAAATTTGTAGCTGCCCTGAACAGCAGCTGAAAAAGGAGAGTCAGGCTTGATGTGAATTTCAATATGCTGCCTAGATATTACCCAGATGTATGCACACAATACTAGAATTGCATTTAGTTTAAGACTGTATTTGGTGCAAAAATAAAGACAGGGACTCTTTCAAGCTACATAATTATAGATCACATGTGCAGGAGAAACAACTATGAAAAAGTCATAGTCCTTTCAAACAAGGCCAGAAATAGTGGGCTAAATCTGTGTTTTTAGGCACATGACCTTTGTCTCATTATGTGTACCTTTAACTGTGATAAACATCTATTTAAATGAATATCATTTTCTTACAATTACAGAAGGGTCATACATAATATACTAGGTTCTCCTGGCAGCATATGTGTTAGTCATGCATATTTCATGAGCAGTTTTATTCCTCTAGTCAGCTCCAAGCGATGCTCAAGCTCATGGTTTGGGTGTGTAGGAAATTAAGGTCTTGCCATAAAAAGATTGTAACTCTGCACTTTACCAAGAAGTGCAGCAGAATGATCTCCTTATAATATTTGAGGCATATTGATATCAAATTTCTTTCTGACATACACAAATTCTCCTTATTTGTCCTTTGCTACGGAAAAAGCATTATGTCCACAAGTGTTTGAATCTAAAAATTGTGATCATTACTCAGCACTGGAGGCCAGTTAAGAATGTTGTAGTTGTATTAGAAACAAAAAAACAAGAGTGGTGGGGAAGACTTAGATAAGTCAAATATGCTACATGCTAAAATTTTATGGGGCAGGCTGCAAAAAAATTTATTGTGATCCAACACATGATCCGGGTAGGTAAAGAAACATCTGTTTATACACTATGATGGCTTTTCCTGATGCAAAAGGGGAATGATATAAAAGGCTGCATTGGTAACAGGAGAAAGGCTGCAGCATGAAATTCTAGAAATTCTCAACACAACCAGCAGCAATTTTCCCTTTTCTCTCTCCAAGAAAATCAATTTTATCAAGGCAGCTTTATCTAGCTGATATTTTTCACCATGGTAAAGACACTATTTGCAGTCACATAAGTCACAGATGTCAGCTCAGACAGTGAACACATTTTGCTGTTGTAGCAGGACGGTTTGGTCTCAAGTCAAAGGGAAAGGTTATTCTCTGCTAATCTTTAAAACAACACAGAGCCATGCAAAATCAAATCCAGCAGATGCCCCCCTCCAAAGTGCTGCTAATGCTCAGAGATTGAGATGCCATGTTTGATGCCCTGTGGTTTTGGGAGATATTTTTTGTTTGAGTGATTGCAGTGAAGAAAGCTGTTCTCCTTGATATGCTAAATTAATATTTATGTTGTTAAAATATCAGAGACACCACAGAAAAATATTAATATAAAAAGGTTATAATTATCTTTAAAAATGTGGCAGCAATTGAAATGTAAATCCTAGTGAGCTGGGAGAGAGACTTGTTTGCATTGTGCCTGGGGCACCCTGCCTGCCTGCCGCAGCTGCCATTGATCATTCCAAATCAAAGGAAGCTGGAGATGTCTCTGGTGGCTCGACTGGGAAAAAAGCAAGCAGAGAAAGATGCTCTGTTCTGCAGGACTGTTATCAAAAAATGAGCTGCAATGAGCTTCAAATCTTACTCCTGTTGAATATGGAGCCCTTCAAAGCTTTGTGACAATAAAACAATGGAATCTAAAATATTTGTTTAAATAAATTGAACCAAGCATTTTTCCCTTTCTTATTTTTATTAGAAAACAATAGGATGAAGCTAATGTACTATTGATGATTAAATCAGAAGATTATGCAAACAATCAGAAACCACCATTTTAGAGTGGAGTTTCTTGTTTTAGATTCTTGTAGGTAGAATAAAAATATTTTCAGGGGAAAGGAAACACAACACAGGAAAGTAGAGATGCAAATTGATATCACCACTATTCTCAAACGGAATGTCTCTGTACTGTACTGGACAGCAACAAGCAATATGCCTTCAGCTGTCTACACTTCAGTAATAGGAGATAAAATGCGTCTTCACTAAACCCTGAATATTACTATGTAGACATTTCTTGAGGTCCATTAAATTCTATTATACATTAAAAAGATTTAATCATAGATGCCAGTCAGCTAACCAACCCATTAATCTAGCTGTTTTTCCTATGAAAATTGTATTTAAAAAGGTCTTTTTTCCCCCCTCAATTTAATTTAGTCATCCATTTAAATTTCATGTATTTATCATGTAAATGTGCCTTATTTGCAAAAGAAAAGCTCAGGACTCAGTGAAATAAATAGTTATTTCATTAAAATGGATACAAAAAACCCTGTGATTAGGGTAATTAATTTGCACACTAAAAGCTATCTTTCTAGTTCAGATCATTAATATTGATGCTGTTCGATTTTATTCTCAGTAATGTTCCTTGAAATACACTCAGAACTGGCAAGCAAGGATGAAGAAGCAGCCGCTTAAACTAGAAAGGAGGATTCAATAAGCACTTGGCTACTTTTCCTCTTCCACCATTCAAAATTAATAACACACAATCATGATGCCTGTGTCCCAAAGTGAACTGGATTATTTGGATTGTATGGGATTACATGTTTCGTCACAACTGGATCTTATTTACATATGCAGTTCTCACTGCATTTCTCTGACTTTATTTTCTTAGTTGCGAAATAACATTAGTAGAGCTTATGTCTAGGTATTCATGCTGCTGTACACATCACTGCCAGATAACAAGGCAGAGCTTGCCAATACACTCTTTTGTCATTAGCTTTTCATCTGCATAATATGCAAATTGTGTTGAACAGTTTCCCAGTTTGAATCCTTTCTACCACAAGATTTGGTCAAGACTCATATTTTGTCTTCCCACTGTACAGCAGATGTATTCCACAAAAGACCTTGCAGGAAAGGTGTCACATCACTGTTGTACACTATCAATTACAGTTGTAGGCAAAGTGCTATGAAAACCAAGTTCTAGAAAACTTTCAGAGACATTATGCTGCCTGTGTCTACATACTCAGATGTACTTTGTGATGGTGAAGTCAGACGTGTACTGTGGTATGCGTGCTGTGTGGTTTATTTGTACAGACAAATTATATGCATGCTTGATATATGACTTATTTCAATATCTATGTGAAATATTTACTTTCAGCTTGACTGCACAGCCTGATCTCTGTTCATTTTCCATCTCTGGCCCCTATTTGAAACCTCCAGGAATCATCAGAAAATTTCAATGTTTTTGATAACATGTTAGCAAAAGCACTTTTTCCCTCTTTGCTAAATGTGGAGCTTTTTGTAGCCCCTTATCCATTTCCAAGATCACATTTGGATAACTTTTGTCCTTGGTCAAAGGCAGTTTTGTGTGATGGAAGCTGATCTATAAACTCTTTTTACTCATGAAGGTTTAGAAAAATACATCTTATCTTGTTAGGGACAGTGTTTGGTTTACATCTGGTAAATTTAGTATATAGAAAAGAGACTTCATAATTACTGCATTTATTTTGCATATAATCTGTACAGGTATGTATATCTACATAGTTTTCTTCAAAAAAGGCCAAATGTTTAGAAGTAATTTCAATTTTATTTTATTGCTGTTAATTCATGATTATATAATCTAATGATTTCCTCATTCTGAGTCCTTTTCAGGCATCATATTTTCACTCTTGACTTTCCAGGCAGCTGCATACCAAAACCCATGAAGTGGTTTTCATGCCACAAGTGGGTAATTGTTCTGCAAATTTCATATCATATATAAATAATATATATTTATAATATCTATATATATATTGATATATAAAGGATTTAGAACCATTTACTTCTTCAGAGTTTTTAAATTCAATCATGGCTTCATTACCATTGAGTAAGAATTAATCCTTAGCTAATACAATAACATCTTTTTTTTCTTCTTTATATTTGACCACAGTATCCAAAACCAACCTGTGATTTAACAACTTGAATGTTGAATTGCTTGCAGCCAGATTTGTACCATTTGAAAATCCAGCCCCACCAAAAAACAACATGCAGAATTACCAGCTGCCTTTAAAAAATCCATATGTTTACTATGCACAGGCATGTGCAAAAATTTAAATGCAAACATGTGTGTAGATTTATATATATTCATATAAAAGGCATCACATTTTTCCAATACTTGTACTGTATTGGACTGAGAAAGTATGTCCACTCTTTAAATTTCTACACTGTATAAATCACTGCACATGTACATATGTGTGTTCCAAGAAAACACTATGGTCTTTTATAGTTAAAAAAACCTTTTTTTTTTTTTATTATAGTATTTTGGCATTTGCCTGACTGCTCATCCTATCCATCTGATGCTTTTAAAATGTGAATTTCCGATGTGTCTCATTAAAAAAAAAAAAAATTAAAAAAAAAATCCTTGCTGTAATTCAATATATATTTTCTCATTCTTCTGCTATAGAACTTGTTGAAGACCAATAATTCAGTTCAAAAAATAGGAACTCCTGTATAAAGTACCGTGAATTTCTCTAATATCTTTCCGTATTTTTTATCGCCAAAGGTATTTACATTAAAATTTTACCATCCGTGATTTAGAAAGTGCAGGTCATAAGACAGGCTCATTTCTATTCTCTCTGGACAGTACCCATCACACTCCAAGTATTTGAACAATAGTGATATTTTCTTAGAATTTGTTTTTAACACCTGGTTTCTCTCTTATATACCTTGATATCAATGATAAGGATATCTCCTTATCCTTGATAAGGAGATAACATTCCTTATGCAGTATTGAGGAGGGTTTTGCATTTTTCTGGTGGGGATCCACTACCAACTTTGCAAAAATGCAAATCCAGCATTGACAATTTGCATGTCCTTTTTCCTAGTTTTAGTGAACCTTATATGGAGACACATCCATAGGCAGATTCCTGGCCAAACAATCTTAAAGGTAGCAGATGACCACTGTGCCCACATGGAAAAACATCAGGAGAAAAATCTTTAATAGCCCCTAAGAATGAATATGAAATAAATTTGTTTAAAGGTCTTCAAATGGAATTTTTGCATGAAATATGTAGAAACAGAAGAAATTTATTCTTGATTTAGCCATTCTATTTTATTCTTTCAATCTTTTAATGATTTGCCTGTACAATATGGGTGGTATGTATTACCTTGAAAAATATATTTTTATGAATCTTTAGAAGTCTCTATTAAAAGTGCCACTGCAATCAAAATATATTCCCTTTTGTCAACCCTTTCTTTTCTTTATTGTTTCATTGCCTGTAGCTTCTCACAAATTTTCTGGTCAGTCTCCATTCCCCCTTTCATTCAGTTATTGCTATAATGTTTTTCTACTTTAATGTTACTACTGCTTTGAAATGCTGCTCTGCCTGGAAAAGCTGTAAAATTTTGAAAACCATTTAAAATATTACATCAGATAAATTTAACAAAAATGTGATTTACAAAAAAATCACTTCCATCCTGTTTAACTATGAAACCCTGAAACATCACTACATTTAAGGCATGGTAATAAGAGAACACCCTAAAAATGCTTCTGTTTTTAAAACAGCATATACGCATTCCATCTATGTAAAATAAACCTTTCCCGAGTGTGTTTATGAAAATCTATTTTAAAAGAATTTTTATACAGTACCATTCAGTGGATTTACTCAGAGCTTTAACAGCTAGTTCTTCCTTTAAAAAAATAAACAAACAAAAACCCCCAAAAACCAAACCAAAACAAACCAAACAAAAAAGTGTAATATTTTTGTTTCAAAAGTGTTTTTGAACCAATCCAAAGAACACTCCATAGTACTTTTTTTAATAACTTGATTTCTGAATTTCTTCAAGCGCATTGAAGAAATTGCAATAAGACAGTACTCATCCAAACAGCAACAACAGCAGCCAGGCTAGAGCAAAGTGCTAATTAAAGAGAGGAACTTGCCACAGATCTACTCGTTACTATTCATGGCAAGTGTACAGCAAATCACTTAGCTGTTTGTTTTTAAAATAGAAGCTTTTGTCTGCCTTGTTTGGAAAGACAGGCATGGGCTAAAAAGACTTCTACTAAAGCATGACATTGAAAAGGCATTGGCCTGAGGTTTGACTGAACAAAATGCTGAAACATTTATAGTTTAATGTTAGACCTTATTTTTTTCCCCTAGCTATTCACCTTTCATAATATGTTTCCTTTAATTCACTCCAAATCAACAGCTAGAGGAGCAGTGCAAACAGTCTTCTAGGATATATTTTGTTCCAAGGAAAATGATAGGAGAAGCATGCTTGCTAATTAAAATAAAGAGATCTCTGATGCCTGGCAGTTAAATACTGTTCATCTTTATTAAGGCATGAGGAGAACAGCATTGCAAATAGTCAAGAAAACCATTAGTCTCTCAGGCTGCACTGTAAACAGCTGATTCATTGAAAACAATACAGTATGAAGAATGAGTGAGCTTTGTTCCTAGAAATCCACAACACGGATTGCTTCATATTATTTAAAAATAAAAGAACAAGCAGATTTTCAACAACATATTATTATCTAAGGGAAGTTAACTGAAATGAAGGAAGAGTAGGAAAAATCATGGCATATCAAAATGTTCCACTAATCAACATTTAATAGTAGTAGTAGTAGTAGTAATAATAATAATAATAATAATAATAATAATAATAATAATAATAATAATAATAAATATAGCAAGTATGCTGCTTCTCTTAAAACTCTTTTACAATTTATTTTCAAATAGAAGAATAAACTTATATTATTATCCTTCTTGGACATGAAAAAATCAAACATCTACCTGGTCCAAAGATAAGATTTCCACCATTCTCTGAATTAGGCTAAATTCTTGGCAGTGTCTGAAGTGTTACAATCTTTGATGGGAACACATGTAGGATAATCCTTACCACATCTGAAACACCCCATTCCACTTCATGGAAAAGATGGCATTTATCAGCAAATAGAGAGAGAAATCTTTTTGTGAGAGAATTCTATCCACTATGCATCTTCTCCTTAATAGAATTTAGGGATTTTTCTGTTGTCTGTATGTAGCCTGGCATAGATTTGTAGGAAAGTATGTAATTAAAATAGCTTTTGTCTCTGCATTTGTTCTTCACTCTCACCCCCTCAATGGCAGTGTCTGGTACAATTTACATTTAGGTGGAGCCCTGACCATACCAGTGCCATGGCCAACAAGCAATATTCAAAGCTAGTGTCTGGTGCTGGCAAGCTGAACACTGGTTTCACTTTCATCGAATATCCAATACAGAGTGAGTGCAGGACACTGATCTTTCTTTAAGTTTGCACCTGCTCATGCACATACTTTAACAGAATATCTATATCAGCTTTTAAATCTTTATTTATGCAATATAAGATATAGATATTGACCTTTACTTAAGGACACATTGATTAAAAGCCACAAGGAAAGCAGAACAGCACAGATAAAATGTGGAAATTGCTGAGGGATGGACATTTTTTAAGCTACAGGAAATACTCTTAGTGAATATGTTACACTTAAAAGGATTGAGCAGACTAGTGTGCAGTGACTAAGAGGAGAGACAGAGAAAAGCATCAATAGGAATAATTTAACAATGCGTAGAAAAATTCACCAAAATTAATTAAATTCTGGGGGTTTTCTCTCCTTGCTTCTTGAGGAGAGAGTGTGTAACTGGTGGAAGCAGAGAGCAGGGTGACAGAGAAATATTATTAATTCTTCAGGCTGTCAGTTGAACAGTGCAATGCGTTGGCAATGGGCAGTAGCTGTATCATCAACAACACAAGACAATGAGCCTTGGCATCAATAGCTGTACATGAATCTAAATGTGTCTTTTCTGCATGCTTTATGACACAAAGTATGACACAATAAGTGAATAAAAGTTTTTTAAAAACAGACAAATCAGCACAGGGAGTGGGAGGGGTGGGTGGAGCTGCAAACAGCCCAGATTGCTGCTTGTAGAGGGGAAGTTTTTGGAAGATAGCAAAGAAAAGTCAGTGTCTTATGCAATTTGCTGCAAAGTTTCTATTAAAAGAGCTTTGAACGCAAGCAATGTTAAAGGATAGGAGACAGGGAATTCTATAATCTTAACATTTACTGGCTTCCACAGAAACTTTAAATAATAAAAGACCTCAAAGAGGTGTCATATTAGAGTATTAATGCCTCTCTTGCTGTATCTAGAGCATGTGTTACTCAAAACGAAAAATGTTTGGAAATCAGTTGCACCACTACATATGCAGTAATTAATATGAACAGAAATAAAAAGTAAGGCTGGGTGGATGATGTCTACATGTCACTGAAAATAAATCTATATCCCATAACCACCCACATCTCTGAAAACACATAAAGATTTTGCTATTCACAACAATAAATAAAAGTATTGTTGTAGCTGCTTTGCCTTGTAAAACAGACTTTTGTGTTATGAGGGGAAGAAGAAATATCATTCCTACTTGAAGCAGAAAGATAATCCAGGCAGAATTAGTGAGAATACTTCTGTTATATAACATAATCTGTAATATTTATATATAAATAATAATATATATTATATATAATATACATTATATATAATATAAATATAAATATACATTATATATTATACATTACTTATATATTATATATTATATATTATTAATATACATATAATATATAATATGTCATATAATTTGATAAAACTTAAAAAACCAAACTGGTTCAACTAAATTTTATTTAAAGTTTCCTGCTATTGTTTTTATCCCATAATAGGAATCTGTCCTGGTAACGGATAACTGGATTTCAAAGTACAACCAACCACAAAGACAATTTGTGCGTAACACTGCAAGAAATTTTCTTCACTCCTTTTTTTGAAGATTGAAAAAATATCATATTTATTTGTTTCTCAACAAACAGAAAGACGGACAAGTGACTTTTACATCAGAGTAAAATAAAACTTGTGGTGGACGCATGATGAGCGCTATGATAGTCTCACAGACTGAGGGAACATGTGCTAATAAAAGAGCATTTTTCAGCAGACACAAGTTGTGCAGCAATGCTGGCAGAAATATATTTTACCATTGTCCCTTAACAGATCAAGCAGAAAGGCACTACGTTCATTTTCCTTTGCACACAAAACCTTTGACAGAAATTATGTATGGCATGATACCTACTTGTACTAAATTTTTTCCAGCTTGATTTTATACTGGTCTCAGCCAGTGCACATTTAATGGAAAGACACATAAACTGTATGTACATATGAAGAAGTGCAAGAGAAAAAAACTCAAAGAGCTGTTGGAAATTTTCCAATAAAACAAAGTCCCTATATCTGAATAGTTATGTGACTGTCACGGTGTGACTGGGGTTTGCCAATTTTAATAGATTTAATTTCTCTTGGGGATCGAATTTAGGAGTAAAGACAAAGCAAGCTTAAAAGGGTATAAGAATAAATTTATTAATAACACAAAACAATTCAGAATGAGATTTCCAGATTATTCCCTCCTCCCCCTTTCCTCATACCAGCAACATACAGAAAAACACTTCAGTCAGTTATCTACTTAAATAATTATTTCAGTTCACTCCAGAGAGAAAAGTCAGTTCTTTTAGTTTAGGTTTAGAGGGTGTCTCACTCTCATAACTTGCATCCGCCCAGAAACTACAAATTATGATTTTTCTTCCTCCCATTCTTACAGTCCTTCCAGAGCTGTATATGGGTTGCTGAAACACATGGGGTGTCATTTTAAAGGCAGGCTGCTTTTAACACAAAAGTCTCTTTATCTCATTCTTCACTAAATATCTCTGTCCAATATTCCAGTCCCAAAGACAGAGAGATTCATTTCCCGAGGCAAAATAGGTCTTCATCTCAAGCACTTAACCTCCCCAAGTATATTCCACAGTTTAAAGGAATTTAAGTAAAGTCACAATCCCCTAAAGCCCACAAAAAAAAGGTTTTAAGCTACTTATCAGTGGTGACTTTTCCATCTCTCTTTCTATGATGAACTTTGTCTTCATTCCACTGACTTCTGTAATTCTTCTTGCTTTATTCTTTTCGTTCCGGGGAGCTCAGGAAAACAATCTAGAGTCTCGTCCAGGCACTAAGAGTTAAACTTGTATCCAAACAGTAAAGAGCCAGGCTGAAGCCACGCTGGGAAAAAACCTGGCTACAAAGGGGACCACGTGGAGACGGCTGGATCTCCTTCTGCCGTGTGCTTGGTGCTTCGGTAGCTCTGCCATCCCCCGCTCGGCCCTGCTGCATGGAGAGGAAAATCCGGGCTGAGCAGGAACCAGAGAGCTGAGCTGCGGCCCCCACCGAGCCCAGCCGGGACCGGGCCGGGCCGGGCTCCGCCGAGCCGGGCTACGTGGGGCTGCCCCCGCCAGGGGCTGGGGCCGGGCCAGACTGGGCAGAGCCAGATTCCCACCCCCCCCGGGGCCACCCGGGACCGGGGCCTGCCGAGGCTGGGCCGGGTCCACCCCGGGGCCTTCCCGGGGCCGGGCCCTTCCCCCTTCCTGGGCTCGGGCCGGGCAGGAAGCCGGGCCAGGCCCCATGCCGGGGGCCCGGAGCCCTGCAGGCTCCTGCTCCCCTGCCCGGCCAGAATGCAAAAAGACCCCCCCAAACCTTTTTTCCCGGTGATTTGTGAAAGCGAAACAGCCTTCTAATTGGTTTTCTGTGCTGTCAATCACCAACCCAGGTCTCTGATTGGTCCCCGCAGCCTCAGGGGAGGCTCCCAGAGAGGGGACTGTTCTCTTTGTTTCAAGCCCATGTGCTCTACAAGCGGCCCTCTTGAAAAACGGGCTCCCCTCCCCCTCCCTGCTCCAAGTGGCCCCAGCACGGTGACTATATCTCTACAGTTATCTATGTGAGACATAATTTTCAAAAATTTTTATTTTCAATAATCCCTCAATGATTAAAAGCTGCAAGGCTAACCATTACAAAAAATTGCCTAAGTAGAATGCTGAGATATGAAGAAAGAATTCTAGATGGAAGCACGTCATTGAAAGCTGAAGATAGTTTTGCTAGATGTGGAAAAATCGAGGTGTATAATATCAAATGTTCTTTTCTGTGAGTGTTTATTCTATAATTATTTTTCACCCTTATTCTATTCCAAACTGATCTATTTTCTTAAGAAGGATTGCTGACTGTAATATTTGCACAGCTCCTCTAAATTCAACATTAAAAAAAGAGTTATACAGACCATATAGAAAATCAAAAACTCCAAGTTAAGAAACAAATGATGTAAAGGCTACAAGAGTTGTTATCACTCCCAACAGGACACTTTGCACCAGCATTTTACTGAAAGAGAGCATGTGTTCCAGGCAACAGTATATCTTTAATTTCAGAATATTAAATTGTGAAAACTGAGTCAGGTTTTATGGGATTAAATTTGTGTTGTCATGCTTATTCAGAACACATGCTTCCTTGCCACCCATAGGAGTAGAAAAGTTAATCTAGACAGTAAAAAGGCAGACCTTACACTACTGTGAACTCACTCCCCAAACTGCATTTAAGACTCAATTTCAGAAAAATTATAGGTTAGATTGAAGTGTTTTATCCGGCAATAAGAAATCCAGAAGGAAAGGTGCAACAGGAAGAAATGGCAAGGTCTCTTCCCTTTTGTCGTGACACAGATCCTCTGGATGTGATGTTAAAAGAGCTGTTCTTTGGATTCTCTGGACTTCCAAAGCATATCCATAAGCAACGCATAACCTCTTTCCAGTAGTAATAGTCTGTTTAAAAAAAAAATCATAACATTGCACACAAATATTTTGACATGATACCTATCTAATTTCAAAGTAATTGGGCACAAATGTGTCCTGAATTTCACTCTCTATAAAGACAAATTGAAATAAAATGTTATATCTGAAATGAAAAAAAGAGCAGACAGATGGCAGCATTCAGATTCTCAACATGAAATAAAATTTTTGTTTCAGAAATTGTCATCCACATGACAATTCTTACAGCTCAGTAAAGCTGCCTATGCAGTGGCAACTCAAAGTAGGGAAATGCAGGCACAGTTGCATTTAAACAAGTATCATTTCAGGACCTAAGTAAACCCTTCATTCTGCATTTCCTCGTTCATTCTCTTGTTGCATGACCTGGTTGTCTCAAGTGGCCTGTGTTATCTAAAGTGAGTAGAAACAGCAGGACTCACTGTAATCTTGTGGTTTGAGCCCAGATGCTCAACCTCCTTGCTGAACCTCCCATCTCTTTCCCTCCACTGTGCTGGATTGGGGAGAACAATCAAAGTAAAACTTGTATGTTGAGACATGAACAGTTTGATAATTGAAATGATATTATTATTATTATTATTATTATTATTATTATTATTATTATTACTATTATTATTATTATTAAATAATAATAATAATAATAATAATAATATTG
Source organism: Muscicapa striata striata (assembly GCA_030060385.1). NCBI lineage: Eukaryota > Metazoa > Chordata > Aves > Passeriformes > Muscicapidae > Muscicapa > Muscicapa striata. The sequence continues at coordinate 1,782,200 of JAREIS010000076.1, read as the reverse complement.
TGAGAAGACCAAGTGAGACAAAATGCAATTGCCCACCATCCACTGATAGATGCCAGACTTCCTCCCCTGAACCCAGGTCAGCCAAGCTTGTAGGTGACTCCCCCCAGTTCATGTACTGAGCACAATGTTCTGTGGTGTAGAATATCCCTTGGGCCAGTTTGGGTCACCTGTCCTGGCTAAGCTCCTTCGCAGTTTGGTTGTTTTTTGTTTGTTTTTGGTTTTGTTTTGGTTTGGGGTTTTTTTGTGTGTGTGTTTATTTCCTCACTGGCAGAGCATAAAAATACTTTTTTAAAAAGTCTTTGACTAAATAGGACTTTTCAAAAGTGCAAAGCATCAGTGTGTTATCAACATCATCTTGTTCCAAATCCAAAATACAGCATCGTAACAACTACAGAGAAGAAATTGAGTCTACCCTAGCTGAAACCAAGACACCTGTCGATGTATAGCAAAAAATGAAAGACAAAAAAGAGGAGTTTTCTGAAAGCAAAAAGGGAAGTTTGAGGCATTGTCAAAGTTGAATGCAGTGAAATACAGTCCCAGATGGGCCAGGATTTCTGAAACTGCATGTGATGCACATGGATTTTTGAAATGTCAAATGAAATCACATCTTTTGATGTTAGCAAGTGAAAATAGTCTTGAAATTACTAGTCCACATTCAACAAGTTAAGTTATTTGCTGTAACTAAGTCTCAAAAGGCAAGAAAGTATCTGTCTTAGGCAATTACATTCTGTAAACTGACAACTTACTTATGAAGCAAAGTTGCTAAAATATTCAGGATATTGAAAATCATGTGGTTTGAAAGACCATAGGAAGAGTAATTAAACCATACAACTAATCATATTGCACCATGGACTTGGAATAAACTGTGGAGTCTGTAAGCTACTACAGCTTTAACCAACTATCTAAAACTATGTTTTCACAAAGAGGAAATTAAATTATTAAATCCATATCTATATCATTAAATCAGTGCTGGGTGTCTCCTTTCTTCCAAGTAGATGTTTTATCACTCACTCCCACTGACTGTGTTGAACCTTCTAAGTTTTTTTACCTTGCTCTGCTGTCTGCTGAGATATTTTGTGAAGTCAGAACAATGTCTATGTATTTATGATGTTTGAGAGAGATTTACTAGCATGTTGATGGTCAGCATTTTGTCAAGTTCACTCTCACTCAGTGGTTTCCCACAGATTAAGGTAATAAGTGCCTGTAAGACCATGAAGAAAAAGTACTAAGGTTTCTTACTTAGTTCAGATTTCCTGCATTTTTACAGATTAGAGAAATCCCCAAGCCACAGTTCTGGAAACCACATCATGGAAAAGAAGTACAGAACACAGGAAAACCATGCATTGTGTCCAGTGTCAGCACACCCGATAAGGGTGTGTGGGTGGGTGGGGAGTTGTGCAAGGGCAATGGGGCTGTGTGCATGAGAGAGAGATGAGTGGCCAAATACCAATAAAATACTCAAAAGTTTATTTATTGCAGAAATAATTTCGAATTTCCTGTTTATATTTGTACAGATATCTTTGCTAAATCAGTATTTATGAAGTGATCTGATGTATTAGTAATTATTATTATTATTATTATTATTATTATTATTATTATTATTATTATTATTATTATTAGTTTAAAATAAACAAGGTTTATTTTCACAGAAAGGAAGCGTTAGGGATGTTCACAGAGTGTGTGGGTAGTGTGGCTTCATTCTGTGGATAAATGGTCTCTGCATTCCCTCTGTATCTCACTCTATATATCTGGTCACTCACGCTAATTAATTATTAAAGGTGCTACCAAAATTTTGGTTTTATAGAGAAGAAACTCTAGTAAATACAGAGAGATCCTTGTTAAACTTGGTGAGAACCCAAAAGGATTTTCTTGCATTTCATCTTCATAGTACAACTAAATTAATACAGCTAAGATTAATGAGACAATTATTTTTGGCAGATAGCAAGTTTATTTGACTCATGTTTCTTTTATATATAAGCAGCAAATTACTAGTATTTCTACCACAGATTGTTTTTTTTCTATTGTAATCTGTCCACAGTGAATTAATATTTGAGATTTTCAAGTAAATTCTAGGTGCTGTTTTACCCACATTCTCCTGGTCCTCCATGTCACATCTCCTGAAAGAGGCCAGGCAAGGCAGCAGCTCAACCTGCAGGTTTCATACGTGTTGCAGGTTCACTACGGAGCTGCTGTTGCCTGCTTTTCCCTTGCTAAGGTGACCTTACCCCAAACATTGCCCTGCAAACCTGTAAAAACCTACTTATGCTGGCTTTCTGGAAGGCAATGTGATCTCCAGTGAATGGTAACCCTGGAGCTGAGAAATAGAAAGCATCCTGCAGGGAGCTGAAAATAACTGTGATGTCAGTCAAAGGCATTACTGGATCCACCTTTGCAAATTTACATTTACTAAAGACCTAAAACTGGAGGAGAAACATCAGTTTCAACTGGATAGGATGCTCCTAGTCTTGACATTAAAAACTGCGTATCAGACCAGTCTGGGAAGAGGTAAGAGACCCAGCAGGATGGTTTTCAAAGCTTTAGTTATTAGAGTTAGTCAAACATGTTGACATTCCTGCTAGGAAAATACTATCAAATCATTTAATAGGGGAAAACAACAGTTAATGAAAGTGCAATTAGTCTGGGCATGGTTTCATGAAATGCCAGGCAGATTAATAAGAGGACAGCAAATGTCACAAAGTGGTGATGAATGTCATGATGGCATTTTCTCAGGCTAGAATTATTTGTGTTTGCTCCCCTCAATTCTGGATAGCAGGTACAGTATTCAATGAATAATTGGAAGAGAAAAATGTGGGGAAAATTTGCCAAGACCCACAAGTAGCAACCTGCATTTGATATGTTCCATGGACAAGAAAATGAAAGTCACGTAATCTGCCACATAAGAAGCTCATAAATTATTTATCATCAGTCTCTAAATCTCTAACTAGAAGTTACTTGTCAGTTGTGGACAATTCCAGTGCATCTTTATATGTATTTTATTATTGTTGTTTTATTTCTTTTTTTAAACTTAAATAGGAGTGAAAGCACCCAAGCAAATCTGGCAGCAAATTATCTCAGTGCCTAAACAACTGCAAGCAAAACTCCTTATCCTTGAATTGTGCTCAGTTTTCTGCCGCTTACTGTTGGAGAGAAAAAAGTAGGCAATTTATCCATGCAAAAGATACACAGTGATTCAATCATTTTAGAGCATTGTCAAGCAAGCTAAAACGTCATGAAATGCATTAGGTTTATCAAATATTAGCGTTGTGTTTGATAAATATTTGGAAAAAACAAAACAAAACAAAAAAAAACAAAGAAACAAATACAAGGTAGAAAAATACCATTTTTAGTTCCTTTTCAACACATTGGAAGGTATGAAACTGAGAGCTCTTTGTCTTTAAAAAGGCACAGATTTCAACTATCTTATCAGGCAAGGCTAAGGATATATAATTCCAAATAAAAGCCTTTCAGTACTCTGAGAAGTTGTCTTAACCAAAACCAAATTTTTTTGTCTGTACAGAAGTAGAACAGTTTGTCAAATTCTCTGCAGAAATCTTTTTAGTTACCACAAAAAGTGTATTTGCTACAGACTTACTTGACTTCTCATTTATGAGCAAAAATTTACTTTGTCAAATTTGTTCTTCAAAAATGTCTTTTAGTTGAGTTAAATGTCTGTTTTGTGCAGAAGAATGACCACACATCAGCTTGGAGTGATTGCACGGTAGTTACTTAGCCTGGCAAATGGCAGCAAAATGTCAGCTGAAATGAAAGACACACAGCCCTGGGCTTATCACAGAAAGTGCAGATGATTCATGTAGCATCGTAAATAAATAACACAGGTTTTGTGTTAAGGTAGGTTTAATAGTAGAGGTTCTCTTTTCACCACCAGCTCATTTCAAAGCACCATAATAGAAGCTTTACTTGGTGACAGTGACATGCAGCAAGATAAGGTATCCTGTCTTTAATGCTCATATTTCAAGGTCACAGAGTGTTACATTCCAAGTGAACATGCAGAAACTCAATCAGACAGGACCTGCATTAATGGATCATCAAAATATTGATAGTAGATTCTCTTCCCTGCCTGCAGGGAATGTTTAGCCTGGCTAGCAATTATGCAGGGTAGGAGTGGGGGTGTCAGTTTGGAGAGGTGTCAACTACATTTGTCACAAAAATTAGGGGCAATTATTTGGCAATGAAGCTTGAATCCAGGATTTTTAGATAGTCAAAGCTCTTATTGACTGATCTCAGTGACCAAGACTGTGAACTTACACTGCATAGCCAATGAAAAAAACATTTTCTGTTCCTACAAGGGTATGAAATAAATACCCACTTCCGTTGCTAAAAATCTGTGTAGTTTTTACCTAACAGGTATGAACTTCAGATCCACTTGCTTTCTTTTTTCTAAATTTGCTACTAAGCTTGAGGTTTTAATCCTCAGCATATGTTGATTGCTCAGGAGGACAAACTGGTCCAAAGAGAACACAGTGAAGAATACTGAGAGAAACAAAAGCATATGTTGATAAAAACCCTATGAGAAACACCAGAACAGATTTTTCTTATTAGCTTATGGTCATCATTGTTCATTTTTTTAAAAGCAGGTTTAACCATGAACTTTGGCTTAACTCAACCACTTCTGAGTGATGATCAGACCATTTACTACAGGGCAGCTGCCAGTACTTAATATTTAGGGTGTGATATGATCAGGTGAGGGAATGCAACAGATACAGTCAGAATTTTCTCTTGCATTTCAGGTATTTGTGCAATTTAGCCTTACAAAAAACACTGTTTTGCATGAGAGTATTTAAATAACGTTTACTGTCCATTCAGAAAATTCTTACAGTAAGTCAGTGCTGGGTAACACAGGCACTCCTCTTCACCAATTATGAGCATTTTTACTTTATCAATGGTTACACTATGTTAGGGAAAAGATGTTAAGAAGAATGTGGGTTTGGTAAAAATCTATTACCCTTAAACTCTATTATTTCTGTTAATCTCAGCACTAACCAAAATCTTGAAATCTCTGTAGGTTCATTGGAGGCACTTGGTCACCAAATGTTAAATGTTTTCCCCACTTTCCACAGTTTGGGAAGTACCTTTGTGTAACCTTGCCATCCTTCAGATAGGTAGTTTGGAATGCTGGGTTCTGTCCATTTTCAAGGCTTCTAAACAGAAGAGCAACAGGCTGTCTTCAGGCAGTAATTTCCTCTCAGGCTTCCAGAAATATCTCAGATATAGAAGACAATGAGAATTCAGAAACTTTCTTCTGTGACACAGAAGGTTGTGGTAAGCCACCTTTTGTTCAAAGACATAAAAGACTTGAATACCTTTTAAATTTAAACCAGTAAAACAGGTTTAACTATGTAAAATTTCTAAAATGCCAGATGAAGTATCCAGATGATTTTCTGTAAAGCCATCTGTCTTAACTGAAGTTTTCCTTCCTTTGCTCATAAAATCATAACTCTCATCAGCAATAAAACATCTTTCAAAAACCAATTACTTTTTCAGTTAGGATAGTGTCGCAAACTAACTCTTCTTTTCCTAGTGTTTGTCCAACAGTAATCTCTTCATTCTATCATGATAGTGGATAAGGCACTGGGATATTAAATTCCAAAATCTATCATTATATTCTATATTCTAATAGTAAGATCTTATGAAGACTTAATTATATATGTCTCTGTCTCAAATTTATGACTTGTCAACTGCCTTGCATCAGAAACTTAAATTTTCCCTAGAACTTTTTATCCCTAAAAATTGATACTAAAATGCTATGCTGAAATTATGTCTATTTTAAAATCTTCAGTCATAGACTTATTGATTGTTTTGCAGATATCTTAAAAATTCGATCTGATGTTAAATTAGGAACCAGCAGATGATCAACAGGGCCTTGTCACCTGACTTTAGGCCTGCTTGCCTGATGTGGGAAACAAATTCCAGCAGATGGAAGGCACTCAAGAAAATGGTGGACATTTAGGAATACATCAGACATTTAGAATTACAGCTGAAATGAGAAAATTCTGCTTTGTTTTTTAATCTCAGAATTAAAGAATGAAACGGTCATGACTTCTGGGACAGAATTATCTAAAGAAAAATCTTGAGGTCCGTAACAATATCCTTTCCTGAGGAAAAAAAGACTGAATGAGTGAAAACAGGAGTAAATTGACAGCAGAGACATATGGAGAAAGGGAATTTAAGAACAGAACTGTAATCACAGCTGGACTGCAAGGGAAATCAGTCCTGAAAGAAAGATCTTATAATAAATGCTGTAGGAAGATAATAGAAACATATAGGGTAAGGATGGAAAAGCAGTCACATTCCATGCTTAAAAGTAGAAAACAGAAGTGACTTGCCATGGAAAGCTTGTGATTGAAGACTATCTCAGCAAAGTCTTAGTACCTTTCACTAGCTTCACTCAAAGTTGATGACACCATAGAACTGGAATCAAACCAGGAGCCATAATCAGTTCAGTATTGTTTTAAAGAGGAGCTGCTTGAATAATTTGGCTGCAGTGGCAGGTTAGACTATATTTGGTGAAAGGCTCTGAAAATACAGAGGTTTGAAAAGTCCTTGAAATTTCCATTTGTCTCTCTTTTCTGCACCATATAAATCATATCAATAAAATATAAAGAGAACTGTAATTTCTTTCATTATTTGTCTGTCAAAAATTTCTCTCTCCTCTCCTATTCCAAAACAAACACCGCTTTATAGACTATCTAAAAGGCTTTCTTAATGTCATAAAAATCATAACATTTTCCATAAGCAAGAACTTTGTAAAATGGGGATCTAGTCATTAGTTGACATAAACTCTTGCAGCTTTTCTGACTTCACTAAAGATCGTTTATGTGTACGGAACATTAGGTTCAAAAATGCTCTGCTATAAACAAAACAATGTGAAAACTGTAGAATAATTAGAGAAACCTTAGTCGAGTGGGCCATTGGCCATATAATACCATACAAGTAAGGGTCAGGACTTCTTCCTTGAGTTTGTTCAGCAGACCCCTGAAAGAAAGGGTAACTCAGGTTCTTGTTACTAGATCCTTTGGGATAGATTAGACTGAAACAACACTGAATGATTGGAGTTTATAAATACATACATGTAGGATTTATTTTAGAAAATTGTTGGTTGCAATGGAGAGCAAGTATGTAGCCATTTTGGTTCTTAGTAGCTATAGTAATATAACAATAGAAAAGAATGAAAATTTCCCTTTGGAAAATGTATTAGGAAAAAGAAAGAAAGAACAAGAGTGAAAAATATCACCACCCATGGATCCCGCAATGAGACTTGATAGTTGTGAAATAATGGTCAGAGCAACTATGCATTTTCTAAATGATGATTGAAGTCTTGATCCATTGGGGGTGAAGGAGACCCACAAAACAGAAAGAGAAGTGGGATAATATAGGCTCAGGTTTAAGTGGCCATGCCCAGGTACATCTCCTGAGGGAGAGCTTTCAGTCCTTGGTGGAAGGCCCCAGAAAGGAGTCTGGGGGCGATTCAGGATTTTTATGGTTTATGACTCCTTCTAAGACATGACAGCTGCGTCTCACATCAACATAGTGGAGCTAGCTCTGCTCCCTCAGAGGGGATGAAAACCCCCAGGGCTACTTGTGAGTGTCCCAAGTGAATGGGACCTTCCACAGGGCAGGGTGTTTAAGGGATGACAATTGATAACAACCTTCTTTTATCCTCCGGTAGTGGGAGTTCACTACCTCTGTCTTATGGGGATTGCCACCACACACTCAAAAACTCACCTCCTCCTCCTCCTCGGGGGAAGGTGGAGGGTTAAACCTGACCTCAACAAAGCACCCTTCACTCCATTTTTGGATGATTGTTTTGAGTCATTAACTGTTAATATTTCAGTCTCTCACAAAAGTGTTGGTTAAGATACTTAAATTTATGGATAATTAAAAGTTTCATCTTGGGAACTTACATGGGAAAAGTATTGCAATTAAATTATAGATGATGTCATGAATGCTCAAAATATTAGAGATTACAGGTGAGAAATTTTTAGCTTCCCTAAGTTCCCTTCAAAATATGCACCTTAATCCTATAGACACAATATTCTTCAGTTTTGGTCACAGACAAAGGAGCTAAGAAAGATGCAATCCAATGCGTTTTTCTTGGTAGACAATTTACACATATCTTTCTGCTGTCCATATTCTTATAAAATGGATGTCATTGCTCTTGGAATTCATAATTGCAACAGGCTTATATGGCACTGCATACAATCACTATTAAATTCTTAAAAAATATTTAAGATTCTTAAGGATAAGATCTTCAAAGCTAACGAAAAGTCTGTCCAAATTCTGTACTCCACCTCAGTTCATTGTTCACAGTTTTAAGTATTATATATGTAAAGGTTAAATCCTAACCCCACCTCCACACTTTTTTCAGATCCTACTGCTTTATATTTGTGCTCCAATGCTTTGATTTTTTACCTCAATCCTTTCATGAGAGGTATGGTAATCAGCAAACATCATCCCTGCAATAACAAGAGATTAAAATACATAATTAAATGAAGAAAAATTTGTTATGCACACTTTTTTTACAAGCCATGATAAAGTATTTCAGTCCTACTTCTACTCCTAATGGAGGAAATAGGCATTTAATGGTAGTTGTGTTTATCTGTATCAGATGGGAAACAATAAAACTTAAAAAACTTGTAAATGGCCTGAAGCTAGAATTTAATCTGAATGTCTGCTTTGCCAACAAGCTTAATGAATAAAATATTCTCAAGCCCAAAGTCAAGTACATAAGCAGAGACAAAAAACTTGTAGCGAAGTTTTCTTGTTACTCAAACTCACTCTAAATTAGCAATTACAATCAACAGTTCTGAAAGCCTGGTACAAATTTGTCTGCTTTTTGCTAGAGAGAAAAAAAATAATTGTAGGGTTTTTTTTAAAAAGGATTTCAAAAATATTGACCTGAGGGATTGTACAAAAATAGGAAAGGAATGCTCCAAGGTAAAATGTGATTGTTTTTTGCCTCAGAATTCTTCTGTTACACATTTCTGTTATAATTCTGTTACACATGTTTTCTCTTACTGAAATATTACATGTAAGATAGGAAGGAAGGGACCTTGGGACTTGGACAATTTGCCTACATTTAGTTCTAATAGTATAATTAGACAGGAGAATCAGTGACACTGCAGCGAAAAGCTAGAGATGAACTAACCATCGCTTTATCTTCTGTTGCCATGGACTACATGATGAACTCTACAGTGACCTAAATTTATTACAGAATAGTGCTCGTTGCTGCTGTACTAAGCACTCCATTGCAATTATAGCACATTAACCAGAGGAGTGAATCTCTAGGGAAAATATCTAGTCTTTTAATCAAGCAGTAGAAAAGTCAGAGTGAACAAAAATTACACTGCTGTATATATCTGCAGCCAATCTGTAAATGTATTTCTAACAGCCATCTTAATTTTCCCAGAAAATATTTCTATTATATACAGGGGTCATGACTGTACAGTTCACTCACTTAATCTTTTCTATGCTTCAGTGATTTTTTTTCCCCATTTTATATTCTCAACCTTCCTGAACTTAGTTGGGAATACCAGAGAATTCAAATAATCAGTCTTAGGATTTTGCCTTCAGACTGACCTATTTCAAATTAGAATAGTCCTTCTTTTTATTCTTTCACTGGAGTATGTCACAAATCTGAAGATGTGGGGAAAGCACACTGTGAGCCGAGCTCTTGAAGACAGGCACAATTTTCTTGAAAACAGCTTTTAACATTTAATGGGATCTGTAAAGCTCACTTTACAAATATTCTGAAATCTGATAAGTCATTCATTTGTTCTAATGGTAAGACAAAAGCTTTTGTAAACACAGTGTTTCAAAACATTACTAATGAGTTTTCAAAAAAGAAACTGTCATTTCAGTAGCAATAGCTGAATGTGCTGAAGTTTAAAAAAAAGACTAATTTGAATTGCAGAAAAAAAAATAGGTCATGAAATTTAAGGTATATCTTAAACTCTGACTATGGGCTGAGTAGAGAAGGAAGATCTCAAGCTCTTTTTATTTCTATTCAAATGAACAAAAGAATTCCTAATGCTTTCAGGGAAGACAGGAGCAGGCACAAAGGAGATTTGCCTGACCCAACCTTAAATACTCATCTGAGACAGGAATCTCACTCACTCTGAGCTATCTGTAATATAACAGAGGGCTGGTCACCTCCAAAGTTCTAGTCAGTATTCTGCAGCTCTGAATCACCCTCTGAATGTACCTACAAATTCTCTTTTTCCTGAATAAGACAGTATTTAAGGGGAATTAGGATCCTAACTTGGATACACAATATTAGATGTCTGAAGGGGATTGATGCAAATTTTCTCTATGCTCAGTGAAAAGAAGGGAAAATCAAAATAATGAGTATCTCTCATGGCAACATAAGAATATAATTTTGAAAACCTGTCTGTAAGTCATGTTTCTTGGTCTCCCATCTGGGTAAGGATTTGCAGAGCTGCAAAATCAAAGGGCTCATTCTTGTTTTTCTCATTCTCCTCTTTTACATGAGGACATGCTACACGCACAGTAGTAAATCAATCTGTATGAAGAACAAGATGATTTACCTCCCAACACCTTTCCTACTGTTTTTCATTGTGAATTCAGAACTATCACCCAGGGAAAGTCCAAGTCACATACCTTTGTAACTCCAGTAAATGACTGACTTACATTTTCTGAAGGAGTTCAATTCCACAAGACTGATAGAATTATATTTGTGACTACAACACCTTTTATGAACTGTCTGTTCTGTTGATAAAATAAAAATTAAGAATGAGATACTGTAGACTTGTGCCATTCATTTATGCTTCTCTCCATTAATCTATTTCTACAATGGCTGCTAAAAGCCTTATCATAATATTTCACAGTAAGCACTTTATGGTATATCCTGTGAAATATATGGGTCACTGAAACAGCTTCTAAAAGGTGGAAAAATATATGCCACACACATTATAGTTTACTGTAGACATTAAAGGTTCCTCTCTTTGCAATCTATTTGTTCCCATTAGTGTTCTAAGTCCTAAGCAGAGAGAAATACCTATGAAAAATGCAGAGGGAATTGTACGCATATATGGAGACTGAATAATGTGCAAGAACTATTTAACACAGAGAACAGATAACACTCTGAGACTTACTGTATCTGAACTGTCTACATTTTCAGAGCACCTTAAAAAAATGCTATCTCAGATATTTTTAAGGTGTAGCTGCTATATTGTATGACATTACGCTTCCCAACACATTCTTCCCATCTGTATGGAATAAGAATTGTGGAGAACTTGAGGAAATCAGCCAGAAGTAAGCTTGCAACACTGTTGTCAGAAGCTCAAAGAAAAATTGGATAACTGGAAGAGAGTGAGATGCAAAATATTTCCTGGAGTGTGAGAAGAGTTTTAGAGAAAGAAATCTGGGTTGTCTGGAGACAGAGCTTAAAAAAATAAACTTAGCTAACAAGTGAATGCATACAAGTGAATACAAACGGGAAAACAATGGAAGTTTACTGAAAGTAGAGAGTCACAAATGACATTTTCTCAAAGTAGAAATTAAGAAAATTAAATGAGTCTTCAGGAAGAGATTGACAAGCCCAGCTGTCTGCGAATAGCTTTAGAAATCAGAGGTTAAAGTCAATACACTAATTTAACAACAGTACTCACATAGCACATTTGGATAATTTTCCTTCTTTAAAGGGAGTCACAATTACATTTTCAATCTCACTGAAGGTTTGTGAGGTAGAATAATACAATTCTATTGCACAAATGGTTGCAACACAGCATAAAACAGGACAATAATTTTCTCCGCTAATTCATTTATCTTCAAACATCACCTAGAATTCTTAACATCCTATAATAAATTTAACATTTCTCCATAGAACTGCATTTGTAGGAGCAGTCAAAATTAAAGAGAAGGACTAAAAGAGATGTCTCCTTCTTGATACATTTCACATTTTTGCCTTTAATAATACAGAAAACCTTAAAGTAAGAAAAGGAAGCATGAAAACATTTAAGCCCGTAAAAAGTACCTGTTTCATGGTTGTGGAACTAAACATATATGTACATTTATGTGTAAGTGCATTCAACAACATAGATGATTTTTTTTCTGGTACACTTTACAAATCCTTACTTATAGCTGAAAGCTATTTTACTCTTCGGAGAAAAGCTTCAGAGATTTCAGAGGAGCTGAGCTTGCTGGTTTAACTACATTCAACATCTCAAAATGATTATAATGATGACTACACTCTAGTTGCTTGATGGGAACATTTGGCAGTATAGTAATTCCCCTGCTGTTATTATTTGATGTGCTTTCATGATTATTTGTATGAGGACAAAGCACTATAAAAGGCTTAGACATAAGCAGGCACCTACATCATCCTACACAGAAAAAAGTTTCTTTAGATGCCAGTAAAAGAAAGGGAATATATAAAGGCTTATACAGCTTCTCAGTCTAATTTATTTTTTTCTGCTTTTATTATGGCATATAAAAGAACAATCTCAGGTGAGATGGAGGCCAATGAATACAAAATAATTGTGGTTTTCGCACTCATTTTCTGAGTACTGCTAAATGTTTTGGAATTGCTTTGATGCTACAATAATATTTCAGAGCTGTATTACATTTATCAGTAAGAAGGATTTGTTCTATGGGTTCCTTTTCTCCATCTACCCATTTAGAATTATTCTCATTATTCTAGCTCAAGGAAATTAGATCATCTCAATCACAGAATCACAGAGTGCTGCCACAAGGCTACCTAGTCCAACATTCCCAAATAATTCCCCTAGATTACATTATTCATAAATATGTCCAGACAGCTTTTGCAAAACTCCAGAGGAGGCAACTTCAAAACCCCTCTGGACAATTTGTTCCAGTGCTCAGTCATCTGATAAAGCAGTTCTTCCTCGTGTTCAGGGGTAACCTCCTGTGCTCCATGTGCTGTCCATTGTCTTTTGTGTCGCTCAGCATCACCGCAGAGAGCTTGGCTCCATCCTGCTGCCATTCTGCCTTCAGATGCTTGGATAAGGTCCTCTCTACTCCAGGCTAAACAGCCCAACTCCCTCAGCCTTTCTTCATAAACAAAGAGCTCCAGTCTCCCTCTGTAGCCCTCCAGTGGACCCACTCCAGGAGCTCCGTGTCTCTCCTGTGCTGAAGAGCCCTGTACTGGACACAGCACTCCAGGTGAGACCTCACCAGGGCCAAATAGAGGAGCAGGATCACATCCTCCAACCTGCTGGCAATGCTCTTCCAAATGCAGCCCAGGATACCATCAGCCTGCTTGGCCACCAGGGCTCACTGCTGGCTCATGGGGAGCTTGTTGTCCACCAGGACCCCCAGCTCCTTCTCCACAGAGCTGCTTTCCAGCAGGTCACCCCAGCCTGTGCTGGTGCCTGGGGTTGTTCCTCCCCAGGTGCAGGACCCTGCATTTGCCTTTGCTGAATTTCAGAGGGTTCCTCTCTGCCCATCTCCCCAGCCTGTTGAGGTCCTTCTGAAGGGCTGTGCATTCCTCTGGGGTACCAGCCACTCCTCCCAGCTTTGTGTTGTCTGAATTGTGTCTGTGTTGTGAAATTACTGAGGAGGCCTCTGCCCCTTCATCCAAGTCATTGATGGATAAGTTAAACAAGAATGGGCCCAGTATCAATCCTTGGGGCACAGCACTAATGACCGGCCTTAATCTAGGCCCTGTTACTGATCACAACCCTCTGAGATCCAGCATTCAGCCCCTTCTCAGTACATCTCACCATCCATCAGCACAGCCAGGCAGTGCTTGCTTACGATGACATCCTAGGAGACTGAGTCAAAAGCCTTGCTGAAATTTATGTAGGCAATATCCATGGCAATCCACTCGACTACACAGGCAGTTTATCCAGTCATAGAAGATGTCCTAGGTTACAATGTAAAGATATGCCAAAAGGTATGTATTCTGTCACCATCTGCTGAAACCAAGTGCAGCAGTGATCCTTATCTCCTTGGGAGAGATCCTCTGCTAATGGACCATCTGTTAAAACCAGACAGGGCAATGTTCTTTATCTTTTCCACAACCCATCCTTCCTCCAGGAAGATACCATCTGCTCATGGGCCATTGAGTCCCATTCCCCATTGCATGACTGATAAAATTACATCATCCCATTGGGAGATGCTCCACCCAATGGGAGCATCTAAGCTACTTAGATAAAAACTGAGATTTGGAACACCAAAGCAGCCTTTACCTACTGGTTTCCAGAGGACAAGAGCTACCAGGATCACTATCAGGATTTCTACAGGATCACTGCTTTGAGAAGACCTCTTCATCCGGACTGCTACCACCACCCTAACTAGCAGGGTGTCAGGTTGTATTCTGACTCTGTCAGTGGTTTTTCTTTTGTATTATTGCATGTATTTTATTTTTTCTCTTTTTCTCCTATTAAATTGTACTTCTGACTTGGAGTCTCTCACTGGCTTTGATTTCAAAACCATTACAGAAGACAAGTTGGTCAAGCACAATTTACCTTTGGCAAATCCATGCTGACTTTCTTGCTCACCTTTTCATCTTTCTCTTAGAGAGGGCTTAGAGAGGGCTTCCAGAGTGCCATTTTACTGCCTCTTCAGGCTGTCTGGCTGCCAGTTTCCTGGGTTTTCCTTCCTGCTGATAACTGAAGTGACATTTGCTTTCTTCCAGTCCTCAGGCACCTCTCCTGACTGTCACCTTTCAGAGGTGAGTCAGTGGCATTCCTGTGGTGTCTGCCAACTCCCCCAGCACTCATGGTTATATCCCATCGAAGGCACATGGACTCAGGGATGTCAAGTTTGACTAAACAATCAATCCACCCTATCCACATCAATCATAGTAGTCTTCCTTTCTCCAGACCATCTCTCTGTCCTGTGAGTCAGGGATTCCTGAGAGCTGGCCATGTCAGTGACGATCAATGCAGAGTAGGTATGTCTGCCTTCTCTGCAGCTGTTTCAAGGGTCCTTGTTCCATTTAATAGTAGGCCAATGTTTTCTCTAGTATTCCTTTTGTTGTTGATGTTTGGAAGAAGCAAGGATTGCTTGTAATCCTTGCCATCCTTGGCCGTATTTAGTTCCAGATAGGCCTTGTCTCCCTACTGTGTTTCTGTATACTGCAACAACATCCCAATAATCACCCCTGCTTCCATCTTGTGTGTTTCCTACTTATGTCTGAGTCTTAACAGGAGTTTCTTGTTCATCCATGCAGATCTCTTGTCCCTTTTGCTCAGTTTCTTGTTCACAAGGATGCAGTATTCTTCAGCCTGGAGGAAGTAACTCTTGAATATTAACCAACTCTCTTGAAACATTCTTCCCTGTATGGTCTTTACTATGGTATCTTTTCAAGAAGATCCCTGACAAGACCAAAGATAGCTCCTCCTATAGTTCACAGCTGCAATTTCATTTGCTCCTGTTTCCTCCATAAAATATACTGAATTCCACAATCTCATGCTCGCTGCAGCCATGCCTGTCCCAGCCTTCACATCTGTAACAAAATCTTCCCTTTTTGTTAGTATAAAGTCCAGCAGCACATCTTTCCTCAATGGCTCCTCCATTATCTATGTCAAGAAGTTATAGTCAATGTTTCCCAGGAACCACCTGGGCTGTTTGTTCTTGGTTGTGTTGTTCTTTCAGCTGATGTCAGGGTAGTTAAAATCCCCTTGAGAACTGGGACAGCAGCTGAGGCTTTTGTTACAGGTGTCTGTAAGATGCCTCTTCTACTTTCTCCTCCTGATCAGCTGGTCTGTAGCAAAACTCACGTCTGGCCTTTTGTACCAACACAGAAAAATCTCAATTTGCTCATCCTCTGCGTAGTGATCTCTAAATCTTCCCGTTTTTCTCCTATACTATCTGCATTGTTATACAGGCACTTCAGTGCTTCCAGCAGCTAACAGAACCCTTTGATGCTTCTGGCACATTGGTAGGTACTAAAATAGACAGAAAACTGAGGCATAAAATTATTAAATTATTTCTTTAAAGCTGAAGTCTAATAGGACTGGGAATTGGGCCAAAGTTTCCAGCAAAACTGAGTTCTTATCTTACATTCTATCTGCTAGTGTATTCCTCTTTCACTCATACATGCTTCTCTGTAGGAGTGATCAAGAGCTAAACCCTGGAAGATGCCTGGTTTTTGCACTGGAATTACTGCCATAGATAATCTACTCGAAAGACTACTTAACATGTGAGATGACAACAGCCTTATTAATTCCACAATGGCTTTTTCCCCTTTATATTTTAAAATTTTGTTGTTAATTCCATATGTAAGTTATCCCAGACCTTTCTGTGCCACACAGCTTTTCATATTAGCTGACCAATACTTCTGCAACTATCACAGTCTCCAATCCGTAAGTAAAACAATTTCATTTTTAACTAGCCTCATACCTTCTGGGCACAGAGAGACTCCCTGCATTGCTTGATGGCACTTGCTAGAGTTCAAAAAGGGAGCAATAATGTCAACATTACAAAAATAATACCTGCTTTGTTTTTCAGCAAAACAATGTTTATTCTTGTAACTGAGTTCAAACACATTTCGAAAAGTCAAAACTTGTCCCACAGTGTTCAGACATTTTCTGAAGCATCCACCATCAGCTCAACTCAGACCAGATATTTTTCTAGAATTCATTCAAATTATTGCTTCCTAGTTGTTTTATGAAAACACACTGAAGTGCAAAATTTTAGATGACTGTATTTTATTTTACTTTGGCACTGTTTATCGAAGGTCTGAGCATCAGTACATCTGTAATTCAAGCTTTTTAAGGCCTAAGGATGTAATATGAGAGTTAGTGCCCTGAACAACAGCTTTTTATGGAAAACTTCAGAAAACATGAAATTAATTTCTTAAATATGTTGGCAAAAGGTACTAACAAATTACCTCCTCTCATGCTTCTATGTTTCTAGTGTACAATCATTTGCCCATATATAATACTGAGGGTTACAGATGTTAAAGGAATAAGCACCGTTTTAAGTCAAAAATCAGACACAATAGTTTGATCTCGAATTAAACCTGGTGACAGCATAAACACATTAAATCTTTTACACTTATAGTGAAAAATATTCCTTAGATCTCAATAGCCATCTACGATTTGTTCAAAATACCTTTTGCTTTCAAGATCAGCACTGCAAAGAGAACAAGTAAAAAAAGAAACTAATTTGTCCCTTTACTGCTTCTTATGTCTTTCAGAACCTAATGTATTTTCAAACCACATTACAAAGAGTTTGCTTTCTAAATGAATTTCCAACAGAGAATTCATTCAGACTCATCTGTCATCTTTCAGAAGCAGACTCAGGATGTTGGGATTTTGAAAAGATTCAGTGGTAATGGACCTGCTGTTTTAATGCTTGGAACCTCTCTGTTATGTATTATTTTGAATTCCCTTACCTTACCTACACATTCAAACCTTTTCAAAGGCAGAACAGGTGTCTGCTCCCTTCCAAACAAGTATATTCCAGGAGGTGTCCTTTCAAATAACCCTTTTCTGGAACTCACGATCTTAATTGTTTTCTTCTTTCTTTGACAACACTGACTTAATAGGGATGTGAAATCAACCATCACTGTAGGGTTTTTTCCATAGTTTATCCACAATATGTAGATCACAGATAAAAGCAAGCATGATCCTTCATTCCATATGACATGAATTGATATGAATACTGACTTTTGAAGTCTACTGGTATCTTCCATGGTGTATAGGTCAACAACTTCCAAATATGATAGCAAGAACTGGACAATGGGACTGAGTGAAAGGACACCAACTCCTTACTGCTTCCCTGTCATGCCTTCACATAGTGTAAGATATTAGTTGCTGCAGGGCAGCACAAAGACTCACAAACTTTTCCCAGGCTCACTGTAGGTAAAAGGCTTGCAGGGCTCCTGTGTTCATTTGATCACCCTAAAAATAGAAATTTCCAGCATAGTCCTGAAAGGATCACCTGTAAAAAAAAAATGGCTTTCTGAAAATCTAGTTTTTGTTTTTCTGATGGACACCATCCCCAGTCACAGAGAGCACCACAGCATATGAGTGATAACAGTATTACTTTAAACCATGAATATTTGTCTGATGTGACATATCAATACTACCTAGGTTATAGTTTGAGCTGAACATTACGGTTTTCACATGAAAAAAATTGTTCTTTATATCTGTTGAATTAAGGCAGTTAGTAAGTATATGAAGTATGGTTTGGTTTTGAATGTATAAAATTATGTTGGAAAAATAATTTTGTTGGCATTCTCTACATTTCAAAAGCGTCTACTACCAATATTTTTGCTTGATAAAATTATTATACATACTCTGAAGTAAAATATTATGAACACATTTCGTCATGAAACAACATGCATTAAAACTGGATGTGCTCTTAGCTGGAAATGACACTTCAACATCTAGTCATTTTTCCAAAGTAATATATATTTTATAGTACGGTGTTAACAAGGCAAACAATAGTCAAACAGTCATGCTCTAAGATGACCAAAATGTGAATCAAACAGACCATCTACAAAGAAAATATGTCAATTAAATGGATGCTGTCTGCAGTTAGTACTTACTGCCATTCAGATTCATAATCTCTATTCTTATTATTCACATACTGAAACTTCACTTCTTCAAGGCATTTTCTCAAATGTTGATTTAGAAAGAAAATTACTAACCTAAAAGTAGCCAGCAGAATACATGATATAAATTCTTCAATCTATTGCTACAAAGATATTGAGGTGATTATTGCTTACTTAGGAACACAGTAGAGACAGACCAACAGGCCAAACTACAGATTTAAATGTATGCACCAGATGCTCAGCTGATACCAAAATATCATGTCTGCCTCAGATACAACCCAGCTGCACAGCATTGTACCAGGTAACCTTCTGTCCCAGTGTTCCTGATACACAAGTCCAGACTAGCAAAGGCTGCCCAGTTTGTATGAAGAATTTTAATAAAAAATTACTGAAGTAAAATATTATACTCTGGTGTGTTTGAGTGATCTAGGAGGTGGATCATGATGTATCAGGCATGGTATATCATATCACAGTTACTGAATGCTGACAGGAAGCCCTA
Source organism: Muscicapa striata striata (assembly GCA_030060385.1). Taxonomy (NCBI): domain Eukaryota; kingdom Metazoa; phylum Chordata; class Aves; order Passeriformes; family Muscicapidae; genus Muscicapa; species Muscicapa striata. Next base: position 1,763,193 of record JAREIS010000076.1, on the reverse strand, counting down.
GTGTTGTCTGGGAGGGGCAGTAGCATGTGTGCTCCCAAAGCCACTGAGTGGTTAACAGGTGTGTGATTCTCCTCTCCTCTCCTCCACATTCTATCATTGCTGAGTCCAGCCCTCTCTATTAAGAAAGTAGAGAAAAGACAAAAGGAACTTTGTTTGCCTTTTAGTTTTTCTTGGTCATTGCTCACAGAAGAGGGCTGCACCAGGATCAGGCACTCAGGTTTTGAAGGATAAGTCATGACAGCAGCAAATGGGGAAGCATTACTGTTCACTGATGCAGCTTGTTCTATATAGTTAATCACCTGCTTAAGACAAGCTGCTGTTTTGTCTGATGTTCCTTGCTTTGCAAAGCAGAACTAGTCACTGTGAGTGACCAGTTGCCTACTCAGACATCCATCTGTGTTTTTCCTGCTACACCAACACATACTGAACAGAAGATTCTCAAAGCAAAACTACATTTCACTGCTTTTTGTAAGTTAAAATACTGAATGAGTAATGACTGCTTACCTGGCAACCTGCCATTATGAATACTAGCAACATATTTTGTATTTATATAGGTCACAACACTGCTACGTGTTATCCTTGAAAGCTCTAACCTTTCTGTTTCTGGACACATTGTGACTCATTGACTGTACCTTTTGCTATTCAAGAGGGTGTTCCAAAAGTTATTATCATCACTGCAAATACACATACACATGTTTAGGATGTATTGAGTATACACAATAAAATTTTAAACAGATTTCATTTTAACAACAATTTCAGCAGACCTTTCTTCTGACTCTTACATAATAAGGCAGTTTTTACTTGTAGACTGTTTTTCAGCACTGAAGGGAAATAACACAGTTGGTTAACCACAATTTAAAAATAAAGATGAAGTCCTTGAAAATAACCAACATACACAGGGAACTATGGGAGCCTCGAGATATCATTTAGCTTTCCTCCTGCCCAAAGGCAGAATCAATTATGCTATTGTCAGCCTTGACAGATGTCAGTCTGCGTTGATTTTAAGACTTCCAGTTTGTGCATGTCAGAAGCTCCCTGGCTCTCTTTTCCTGTGTTTTGCCGTCCTTACTTTTTGAAATGTGACTTTTCCCAGCAGTGGTTTAAGGCTACTCTCTCTTGTTCTGCCTGCCGCAGGCACAGAAACAAGGGGCAAGCAGATTGCGTCTCCAATCTATGTCTTTGTACCCTGTCCGTTCCTTAGCCAGAATACTTGTCCCCTACTTAAGTGTTCCTGCCATCTATTCCTGAGACTCTATGCATGAAAAAGGCAGTAAGTGTAAAATATATGCTGTCCAATTTTCCAGGAATTATTAACTATTATGATTGCTAATACTGCAATTAGATATCCCATTTATACATCTCAGCATTGGACGGGATTATAAAACTCCCAAGGTCACAGTACAATATAATGGAAGGAAAGGTTTCAAATGTTCCTCCTTTTGTGCTACATAAAGATGTGTACATATCTAAATAGTGCTTTACCATTTGCAAACGAGCACGTTACATGCATTAAGTTGGGCCAATACCACTGCCTTTTTTTACCAGCAAGGCAGTGTTTCAGGCTTCTCAAATATCTGCTGTCCTCCAGGCAAAAACCCCCAACAGCTGAAAACATAAATCTTGGACTCAGCAAATTAAAAAAAATAGATACTTTGTTACACCACAGCATTTCCTTCAACTTTCTCTGTGGTATTATTTGAAGCCTGCTTTCTAAAACAGAAGTTGAACAAATGAATCCTTCTGTCCTCACTTTCAGTTGTCAGCAGTGCTTCAGTGTGAGATGAAATAAATTGCCAGTCTCTTTCATCTTCTATAATCAGCTCTGCACAGCTGAGTACACCCACAGCCCTGCAAGCTGCCTCTGGCAGCACTAATTCTGTGTGGAACAGGAAGACTTTGTTAGTGCCATGTTTCTAAAGTTCTACACAGGAGCAGGTTTTATTATTTTTATTTCTCTCATTTTCTCCTATGCACTCTTCTCTAAAAGTGATAAGCTATTGTACTATTCATTTTCTGCAGGAGACAAGCTTTTAGGTGGGCATCTTGTTTTCAAAATGTGCTTGATGTAGGGTGCCTCTTTTCCAATGGGTGATGCCATCACTGATATTATCAATGCTTTGCAATATAATATTATAGATTGGCAATTGTTTGAAGAAGGCTTTGACCAATCTAACAGCAAGGCTAAACAATTCATTTTTCAGAACTGTGAAAGATCTAAATTCGTTGCTGCCACATCAGTGCAGTGCATTATGGAGATTTACTTATCATAGGGTTACTTTTGTCTTTTCACCATATTTGCCCTGCTCAAGAGCAATGCAAAGGATATGGGCAAGGGAAGACCTATATTTCTAGACCCACAGGTACCCTTAAATCCCAGGCTGTTATCTTGTGCAAAATTAATCCTTGGGGTAGACAGAAGCAATCAACTGAAAATCTGTCATTAAACATTCAGAGATGTGGAGATGGACTTTGTTAATGCACTGACTAGGCCAGGTTGTAGGTAACAGGGTTGTAGCATTCTAGCCTCCTGGTCATCAGCTCAAACTAAGGGCAGGTCAATAGAGTGAAACATGTTTGGAGCTTCTGTGCAAGTCCCAGCAGACATATTGACAGAATCTTCCTCCCCACCACTCTTGCTGGCAGCCTCTGAGCATGGGAAAGGCCTATTTGTCACAAAAACTGAATTATGTTATTCTCCTTCCTTCCCAGAGCTTGCTCTTGAAGGACGAAACTATACAACATTCGATGTTTGAATGCTACATTCTACAACCAAACTAAGGACTGAAGTTTCCAGTCCCTCAATCTATCCCAGTATGCATTATGCAAAGGTAAACAAAAGTGCAGCAGGCTACATCTCAGTAACCAATGAGTTGAAACAGTCCAGTTAAAGGAAGATAAGGCAGAGCATAAGATCAACTTTCCCCAACATTTTTACTTAAGACAAATATTTTTCTCCATTTTAAAAAATGTCATTATAGTAGGCTTAAATTTGTCCACTGCCTGATTTCTCATAGGCTGCTATGTTCTGTGCAAATGAGCACATTCATTAAGCAGTGTTTCCTAGAAGGAGGTGCTGTTTAACCATAAAATAGTAATAATAATGGCCAATTATGAGGCAGAAGCAGAAGACCTCATCCCATAGAATTTGATTATCCCAAGACATGTAAACCAAACATTTTTTATTAAAAAATATTTTTAGAGCTATTTATTAATGCTCTTATCATTAAGTAGCTACTCTTCAGAAAATTAGTATTTTAGCAGTTGATTGAGAGAAAGCTGGCCATTAAAAAAGCAGATATCATGTAATGACCACCTAACCAGAATGAAGAGGCTGAAATATCCTATAAGCAGCTGTGAAAGTCTCACCATAGCTGGCCCTTGTTCTCAGGGGGAACTTCAATTTGCCAGATGTATGCTAGAAATACAATACAGCAGAGAGGAAACAGTCCATGATATTCCTGGACTATGTGGAAGTTAACTTCCCAACACAGCTGGTAAGTCAGCCAGCTAGGGAATGCACCCCACTAGACCTGTTATTTGTGAAAAGATTTGGACCCGTGAATGATGGAATCATGGATTCATTTAAGTTGGGAGAGTCCTATAAAGGGATGGTGAGTCAGCCCCTTTCCTGAGCGGTCTGTTCCTGGGTGTGATGCCTCCTTCAGAGAAGAAAGTTTTCCTAATAGCCAATCTAACTCTCCCCAGTGCAACTTGAAGCTTTTTTCCTCCTGTCCTATGGCGTGTTACTTGCAAGAGGAGACCCACCTCCACCCTTCCACAACCTCCTGTCAGGTAGTTGTAGAAAGTTATATGGTCTCCCCTGAGCGTCCTTTTCTTCTGGCTAAACACCTCCAGTTCTCTCAGCTGCTCCTTATAGGACTTGCACTTGAGATCCTTCACCGACTTCACTGCCCTCCTTTGGACACAATCCAGCACCATCCCTAGAAGTATTTAGAATGCATATAGGCATAGCACTAAAAGATATGGTTTAATGCTGAATTTGGCAGTGTTGGGTTAATGCTTCCACTTCATCATCTCAGAGGTCTCTTTCAACCTATATGATTGTGTGATCAAGGTTATTGTGTGGCAAGTATTGTATCATACTTGTAGCAAGGCTTATATATTATTCTACCTTTTTAAAATGTTTAAGAGGCAATAAAATTTCTCCCTGTGACAAGTAGTTTTTCAGTCTTGAAGTCACAGCTGAAAGTGCTGTTAATATTTTTAAAATTACTGCATATTTACTTTTGACCTCTAAATTGCCTGGTTGATCTTTGGGCACAAAGGGAAAAAAAGGTGTGCATTTTTCCAGTATTTGTGTAACATCAGTGCACTGGCTTCCACACTTCCCAGAGACAAGGGGTGCAGCAGGCAGTCACTGTTCTCTTAGAACTGTTGGGAGAGGGAAAAGCAGATTTCTTCTCATTCTCTGCTCACTGACAATTTCCAAGATGAGGACTTCACTCAATCCGTTTCACCTCCTGGCTCTGGTGATTTTGTGGTGGGCACATTCCCACTCAGCTATGTTGAACTACACTAAGGAAGACTACAACCTCACTTCCAGAGATTTTTTTTCTGCATGAATGCTGCATGCCTGGCATTTAAAAGCTGAATAGACACCCCATGGAAAAACATTTTAGTTTAAAGATAACTATGCTTTCACATAGGCTGCTAAACGTTTACAAGTATCCCATAAACAAAAACATAGATATGAGATGTCCACTCCATCGTAAAATTGCTTAGAGATCAGAATAATAACTTCTTGTTAATATTTTGTAGTTGTAAGTACGCAAAGTGGTGGGAAGTCCTGTAGCTACATCATTAGAGAAAATTATCCAGACCAAGTGGAATTCCTAACTACCATGTATGTCAGACCATTAAGCCAGAATTGAACTTCCTTAACTTTGGGGTATTTAAAATCTGAATTAAAAACAGGAATGCTGAGTCCATTTGTAATGTGATGAGAAGTTAAATATGGGTAACACAGTAATACAAATAAAGGGTAAGGAAGTTAAAAATAAACTATTGTTGTGACTTCAGATCATTGCATAGAGAATTTTAAAATTTTCACCACAGGTTTATCTTACCTGTTCTCCAATTAGCAGTAAAATGCTTTACAGAAATCGCTATCATGGGTGCAAATATTATCATGAAAAAGAGCAGCGTAATTATATCAGAATTTACATGCCTCAGAAAATGAATTGGCATTTATTTCTGAATCAATAAAACCTTCTCTGATTCTGGAAGGTTGTTGCTTGTTCTCAATGACAAAATCAAATGAAGGTCAGAGATTCCATCTACAGGCTTGAGATAACCCTGGAAAACAGGGCTAAAGTCCTTGGATCTGAAATAAGGAGTAGGCTGACTTTTTCCAGCCACAATTAATGGGAGGTGAACATGTAGGTGTGAAGGCTTCAGGGCTCAATTCCTAGCTGTGGCTGCTCACAGGATGTGATGGCCCTCTTCCCAAAGGTTTGGAGATCCAGCCAAGATGCAAGTACAGATCCAGCCACGTAATTTTTCTTTTTGTTATTGTGAACTTGCCCCTCAAAAAAACAAGACAAAGACAAACAAACAAAAACCACAAGAAAACTAAACCAACCAACCAAACTAAAACCCCCCAAACCCAAAACCACAATAAAAAAAAAAAATCCACATCCAAAACCAAAAAGACAAAATAACCAAAGAAATAGAAAAAAAAAAAAAAAAAAAAGAAGAAAAGAAAAGAAAAAAAGCTCTATTTATGGCTATGATTGAGCGAATGCTAATGTCCACAACAACATGCTTCTATGCTAATGTTCTCTTTTTCCTTTGACTGATAAAAAACAGCCACCTATCTGCTTTTTGGTAAAGCTATTAAGGTCCTCATGTTAGTCAGGCAGAAGTTAGATTGCAACGTTATTGTTTTTTGTCAAAATCTAGTTTCATTCAAGCAATCTTTCCAACCACTAGGGAAAAGAAAGTCAGGATAACATTTGCGTTGAAGTGGATTAAATCAGCGCCTTTCTCCCAAAGCAGGAAGTTTACCAGCATCTGGGGTAAATGATAACCTTCTTTGCACAAAAATATAGTTGCTTCAGGCTATCTGGTAACAAATATTAAATCAAATCCATATGCATAACACAACAGACATGAGTGCAGTAGCTACAATATTGCTGATGTTGGAATACTTAAGAAACCTGCTGCAAAGAGGTTCCTTTAAGCTTGATCACAGATGCATTTAAAAAGTTTAAAGCAAAATTAGGATGCAGTGAGACTATTGTTATGTATTATAATTAACACAAATCAGAACATTAAATACTAGTAGGGGATATAACCTAGTGCCAGTATTTGTTCTTTGTACAACACTAATTTCATCACTAATTTCTAATGAATAATTCTATTAGTTGAAATAAACAGTTTAATACTCAGAAAATGGTTATGGCCTAGGTAATTTTTTTCCAAATACTGATCTGCATCATTCCCACATGTCTGTTTTCTACAAAAAAAAAACAACCTCTTTGTAAACCATGTGAATTGAATTTAGCTTCTCTGAATGTGGTTTACTAAAGAGCAATACACTTGGTACAGCAATAATATCCAGCTAAATGAATATTTAATAGCTGGAGCTGGGATCTAAGTAGATTAAATGAAAGGAACTCAATGAACAGGTGCATAGTTAGATCTTGGCGCATTAAATGTCAGTAAACACAGCATTTGCTTTACAGGCTTTTCTAGGTGTGTTTGTGTTTAGAAAGAAGGGGTTTTTTGCAAAACATGTTTTATAATCCTCACAGCAGTAGACTGATTGGCAGAAGCTTTATTTTTACCTTTCTTTTGTATAACTAACTGTTAGATCTTACTGCTGTTTCCTGTGTTTGACAGTGGTTTTCCTTTTGAAGTCAAAAGAAACTTTCTCATTAGCTACAGCTGGCACAAGGCTAAGACCACTGACAGAGAAATTTGCTTCCAATCATATATTCCTATTACCAGTAATACACAGCATATGGGTGAAAGAGACACAAGAGGCAACCAATATTTTGGACAATGCAGAATATCACAACCCTGACATATTGTATATTAAATTTACATTATATCCAGCAGCCAAGAAGCACATTAAATATGCTGATATTACAAACTCGTAATTCCTTTCTCCCAAGGTGCTGATATGATTTTATCCTAGGAGGATTTGTACAGTTCTAGACAGAACTGTGACTTTATTAATGGTCATTTACTAAATTTCTGAGGTTCCAAGTGTTCTGCAAGGCAGAGTTCACAGGCCAGCAAAATCCTGCAGACTCTGTAGAGGGTCTATAGAATGGGATGCACAATGTGCTCTCACTGAGAAAATATTTACATAGTACTGTTGGAGAATATGAGCCAGGAAAACCTTGCAAATATGAATGCTCACCAAGGGACCCTGAGAATATAGAAACCACAAGCGACATAGAAATGAAAGCCGTCTTTGAGATACCAAACCTCAGTTACTAAATAACCAAAAGGCAATGGATGGCCGGCAGAAGGTAATCCCCTCGTGATTGAGAACAATGCCTGGTCCTGGAGAAGCAGCTCCAAAGGTCACAGAAGACCCTCCTAGGGTCCAAAGAGTACTTTTTTTTTTTCCTTATTTTTCTTGTGCTTTCGTCACTTCAGTGTTGACATACGTTTTTAGGTCTGAGTTAGAAGCCTCACTAGGCTTCTACTGAGGGAAATATCTTATGCACATTAATATTTCTCTGTACTGGAGAAACTGCTTCCATAGATGTAGATTTCTTTCTCAGAGGATTAAAAGTTTGCTGAGATGCATCTGTACTTCCTGATACTTTGAGACTTAGATGTTTGAGAATTAACATTTTTGCACTTATTACATAAATGGGACCCAAGCGTAATTCTTGGACCCAGACCTACACATACATCCAAGTTTTCTGTATTTGGTTCATGATGTAATTTCTGTTGAGGCCAATGGGAGACATTCCACTGACTTCACAAAAAATACATCAGGCTGTTGGCTAAAAATATTTACACAGAGGAATTCACCCCACCATTAATTATAATAAGCATGTTTTTAGATTTTGCTTGCAATGTTTTCCATTAAGAAGAAAAGCTAACAAACTGAAATGCTCTTTTGAATGCTCTGTCTTGACAGTATATTGCAAAGACCTTTCTCATGACAAATTAAAAAAATCACGTGAAATACATATGCTCATTTATTATACACATACTGTTAAGACTTGTAGAAGAAAAAATGTATCGCTCAAAAAACCCACAAAAAACATTTGATTATTCTGAGTTTAAATGGTGATGGAAAAACACTAATTTATCTGTAGTTTAGATCAAAACAATTGATACAAACTCAGGTTGCATTCCCTATTAATTTTAAAGATTACAACTCTATACAGGTCTCCTGGGAGTATGAAAGCTAGTTAGTCTTTTATTTTGTCAATTATTTGTAAAAAAGAGTAGTTTGTATAGCTAAGATTTTGTGCATCTAATAATATTTTATTTTCCTAAGAAACAGTGGAAAATTTATTAGAACATGAAAAGAAAAAGGATATGTTTAGAAAAAAACCTTACTATGAAAACAAGCTATCCCCAAGTGCTGTCTTGCTAGAGCTAACAAGTTCCAACAACTGTTAATTTTGTCTGGTTCCTTGGTGGAAGGTTTATATTGCAAACACATTCCCAGTTATGCTGTAATCTGTCTAAAAGGTGGCATGATATCAACACTCTCACAGCCAGGGCCAAGTCTGTGGGTATGTGGGTAAGAGAAGTGCATCAAAAAAGAAACAAATCTTGGTTCCTGCAGTTCAAAGACTGGTCCCATTAGAGCAGAAGGATCTTATTTTGATTTTATGTTTTGGTAAGAAAAACTGACATGAGTTTGTTTGTGTCTATTTGGCTTCTGCCAGATGGAAAGGTTTACTCATCAGAGGCAGCTGTTTTAGCAAATTACCTCACTGTGTTCTAATGACTGAGTTACAGCACTCTATTGAAGAAAATCCTTTCATTTCCCAGTGAGATCATGATAACTGCAAATAATTTCAATAAGATTTTTGATTTACTTTGGAAAGGATTCTGTTGGAAAGACTGGTGATACAATGATGTATTCCTTTTGTTTGTATTTCTTTTTTATATGTATTAAGCATTTGGGTTTGTTTTGAACTAATATATTTGTAGTTTTCTCTGGAGTGATATATTTCATATTAAAAAATATAATTGCAATTACACTGGGAAGGAAGTTATACTATATACAATATACCTTGCTGAAAAAACTATTCCGAAACTCCCAAAGAATTAATTCTTTGCCATTTGTACAGCTACTTTGTGCTTATATGATTAAAATAATTACAAGAGAAAATGTAAAGCAATATAGTACAAGCTACATACACTTTGCATCCAGAATGGTTATTTGAAGAGACAAAGTTTTTCAGGAGAGTTCACGTGAAGAAGACTTGGCTGATTTGAAGAGCTGAAGTAAAATAACCCATATTTTCGCCACGTCAATTTCATTGCTGTAACTTTTTCTGCAAACAAGATTAGCATGTTGGAAAGTAAAGTACCACAGAACCCTGGCATTTGGCAGGATCTTGGTCCCTTGGTCACAGAGGTGCCTTAGGAGGTCTAGTAAAAATTGGCTGTGATATGCTCTGGCAGAAGCAGTGCTTCCTGTGGCTGCTGCAGCCACAGCTGCCCACAGCACTTGCATTTGTAGAGGCAATGTCAGTTTTGTCAGCTTTTGCTTCCCCAGCTCCATTTTGAGATATTTGTTACAGGCTGTACCTGCAAAATGAGACCTGAACTGGATACACAAAAGGCTGTCCTTGCTCCTAAACTGACCTGAGTGCACTTCCAAGCAAAGGTGACTGTAGGGAACCTTGCCCATGCACAGAGTGTCCCTGGCAGCAGCACTCTTTACAGAACCTATGCCTTCAACCGGTGAGCTTAAAAAGCAAAATCTTTGTGGCTTCCTCTCTGATCAAGCTGCTTCTTTCCATTATCTTTCCTTTGACTGTTGGAGTGGAAGATGAACTTTCACTGCTGTTCATTAATATTTTAAGGCACAACTACAGCGATTGATCAGATGCAAATCCTTTATGAGCCCCTGGCCTCTTAACGAGCCACTTTCCTGTGCCAGGCACTTGCAAGGTATTTGGTGAAAAAAATGACCATTCACATAGAATAATCTGTTCCCTCTTCTAGTTTTTACAGATTAAAATAATCAGCAACACCCTATGTAACAGCACTAGAGACTTGATTGCAAGACAGCTTGACATTGTTTATGACATCTGGCCATGGGAAAGGCACTCTGTACACACTACAGCATTGTTTTAGGACCTTCTGGAGAGGATATAATACTTCAGCGTGGTTTGCAAGCTCTATGGTTCCACAGTTCATTGATTTTGGACCGCCTCTGTAGGCCAGCAGCCACAGCAGCAAATTTAGTCTAGACAGAGTTCTTCTTTACTTTTATGACTGCAAGTGTATACTTTGAATGGACAACTTCACTGAGCTAATTCACAGCGAAGCCCACATTGTATTTTCAGAAGCACTGACCAACACAAAAGCCACCAGTAATTTAAAACTCCTTCCACCACACATAGTTGTCTTTCATTTTATTTCTTACAGATAATCCATTTTTTTATAGGGTATTGTGAAGCTCTTTGCAGGTTCCTTCACCAGTGAATCACTTCAGCACTTGTGCCATCTGCTGTGCACACTTTTACCATCTCTATGATTTTATTAATAATTTCTCATTATTATAATGTTGCTTATTATTAATAAGGAATTCAAGTTCCACTGTCACTTTTTGCCAGCTCAAAATGAGTCATTTATTCTTCTTTTTCTCAGCTTTATTCAGAATGCACAACATTTACAGTTACCCTATGCTGAATATTCAGTATAGGGTATACTCAATGAGCATTGTGTAGCATATATATAATACTGTCCCTCATATTTGTATCTCAATATTCAGCTGTAAAGTCTGTATTTTGCTTACATAATTCACATATTCTGGAACCTGAGAAGCATTATAAAAATTCTGTGTTTTTATAGTGAAGATCATAATCAGATACAGCAGGGGAGTTCTTTTTCAGGAATATGTTATTCAATTCCCAAATCAGAGAAAACCTTCATGATTATCCTATCTCTAGTCCACCTGAGAAACCAACTCAGTTTAATAGTTTGTTTTTCCCTAAGCATACATTAGGGATTTATTAACCTGCAACATTTCCTTCTCTATATCACCAAGCATTTCATTTGGGAAAGGATCTTTAGATAGTAGTACCACTTGGGAAACCTGCTGGAAACTTGCATGCTGGAAAATCACACTCCTGATAAACGTTGGTTTTGCAGGGGACTGGGAGGGGAGGTGGGTGTGTGATCAGGCAGGATTGACAATTTACAGGCAGAAAAGTGGGCTGCTGTCAAGGAAGCTGCCAGGAGCCAGGGAGAACCATACTGGGAAGAACACCTGGGAGTGAACTGAGGTGTGGGACTGGCAGTGACTGCCTGAGTTGCTGTCTCTGGCCCTTTGTAAAGGCAGACAGTCCTGCAAACAGCCAGTCATCAAAAGGGTCCACAGAGCTGCTGTCTCACATCTGCCACATCTTCCACCAGCCATAAAACCCCTTTCCAACACCCCACAGAAAAATTAAAACCTTTAGTACAAAACCAAAACTATAAAGTGTCTCAGGAAATGAAGCAGAAAAGAATCAGGACACTTTGAATGTACTATATCCATGAAGTAGCAGGAAACGTGGAAGTTAGCAGATGACTTTGGAAGACAGATTACACCACAGAGGAAGACAAAACAACTGCAATAGGCCTGACAGTATGACCTTGGGGATTTTTTTCCTGAAGAACATATTTTCAAAATATGTATGCATTTTCCAAGAAAGAAACCTTGATCTTGGGCCACATTCAAATTTCCCCACAGTGCCCAGGTTCAATAAATATTTTGTGTATGGGTGAAAGTGCAAATTCTTTCAACTTAAAATGTCCATGTGTGCATAGTGATTGCTTGGAAATTCCTATTTGGTCATGGAATAAGATCTGCCCAATGATAAATGAGTTTCCAGGTAAACCAGAAAAAACTGCTGACTGAGGAATAAACTACTTTTTAAGGTCTTATGGTCCTTGATCACTGTTCACAGAGATGGCAAAATTTATCACTCTCATTAAAAAATCCACGTATTATTTCTACCCTTTGATATGTGGAGTACTAACTTTTCAAAGGAAAGTTTAGTAGAATTTATTTAACAAAGGCAAAAGCAAAAGATTTTTTCTTTTCCTTCCCAAAAGTGACTAAATTACATTCCACAGAAGTGAAGAACTTTTGATCCAAGATCAATTGTTTCAGACTGACCCCTTACAATTAGTTTCAAAATGTTTATTAATGTTTATTAGCTAGAAGGAATAAATGTGTTTAGAAATAGGGAATGGTCTTATCACAGAGTTCATTTGTTTCTTGGTAGCTCATAAAAGAGTATTAAACTGTGAAAACACAGTTTTTTGAAAAGACACTCACTGCCTTCCAAGGGATTTTAGACAATATTTCACAACACTGAATGACAGACAAACTGGAAATATCTGGATGAGACAAAGACTTTCAAATGTGCAAGGTTTTCATTTTATTAACCAGAGCACATGTAACTAATCTTGGAACCCAGATAACTATTCTTTTCAAGGCAATTAGTCCTGCTTCATTAATGTGCTGCTTAACATTTGCTTGGGACTTTCTTTTGATTTTTTTTTCCCTCATGAGTGAAGTGTATTTTGAATTTTTAAAAAAGATAATTAGAATAGATTGCATGCATTAAATCTGGGAACATCTACAGGCAGGCACTCCAGAAGGCAAGAGATTGACATTCGACCTTGAAGCATTAGAGAAGTCATAGACATTTGGACTGAGACATAAGAGTCTCAATTTCCCTTGTATATTACAGAGAAGAGATGGATTTGTGCAACCAAAAAAAGCTTATCCAGGATGCTCATTTAACTTCTACCTTCCTGTGGCTCTCTTATTTTGCAGAAACAAATGTAAGGCAACAGAAGCGTAAATGAATCAGGAGTGATTTTGCAGCATCATAATGCATAATTCAGAGAATTCTTTATTATTTTATTGAGTTACCAGAGGTTACATAGTTCCATCCCTATTAGAAATTAATTAAACAGGCATTCTTATGAGTCCTGCTATCAGCTAAGAATGTGGGGTTTTTTTTCTTAATGAAATGCAGTAGTTAGCATACTGTCTTGATCTTCTTGGAATCTGTTTATGGGTCTTGGTATGACAGAAGGCATGAAGGTGATGGCATTTCCTATCAGCCAGTTGAAAACCTCATAGTGAACATCACGCTGTGGTGCAGAAGCTTGGAAGAATCTTTGCTTCACAGCACCTAAAGCCAGAGGTCTTTTCCAGATCTCATGTGCCATGGTGGTAACTAACTTCTAATGAGTCAAACAACGTCATTTAAATCAAAGTTTTTCAGTTCAATGCAGAGAAAAAGTGAGAAATTGAGGTACTAGTCCCAGAAGAAAGTCCTTTGACAGTACAGGAGCAGTGTTAGAGGTGGCTACTGTAGGAAGTTGTAATGTGTCTCTTCGCCCTATGAAAGACTCATGTGTCCAAAGACTTTTCCAAATATACAATATTTTTCTCCTTGCCTGATTCTTAAGTGACCTTTTGGCACTGCACAGATGACTTGAACATACTGAGTTTGGAGAGATCACTCTCTCTGCCATGAGGGAGAGGTAGTAGCTCCATTTCATATTTAGCAAGGAGTGACTCCAGATGAAGGAGGAAGTGAAAAGAAAAACAAAACTACTGGAATGCCTCATCAAGAGGTCTTTAAACCTAAATCTCCCTGTTTCAATTTATCAGGCTAGCTCCATTTCCTTCATTTTCTTTTCAGTGATAAGAAGTTTTTATTGATAAACTCCAAAAGTCTGCAATCCTGTTACCAGAATCACTGAAAATTCAGAGCAAATAGTTGCTTAAAACCGTGCATTCTTTGAAGAAAATTGACGAAGCTGTGAGCTCTGACTGTCTCTCCTGGATTCAGCTGAGGCATTTTCTGCTGCTGTGGCTTGTTCTAGTATGAGAGCTTTGAACTAAGGCAGCTGAGGAGCCAGTACATATTCACATCTGCCATGCCCACTTCAGGGCAGTAACCTTTGGCAGCAGCACAAAGGGACAGCTGTGAGAAATAACCTTGTAAATATCCCCATTACAACTTGCCAGAAACCGTGAGTCAGAGTCCCTGACATGAACATGTTAGCTGGAAGATGATGGAAGATTTGTGATGCATTTTATTCATGTCTCAAAATAACGTCTCATCTTTCTCTGGTCTGTGTGCCTCCTTTCTCCCACAGGCACATCATTTCTCATCATTTCTTTCCTTCACACTGCCACTATAACTAATTCACCTGGAGCAAAATCCTGCACATTTTTGTTGCCAATCCAGCTGATCAGCACAATGCAGTCTGCGGGTTACTTTCCTTTTTTTTTTTTTTTTTTTTTTTTTTCCTGAAGTGTAGTTAACTGGATAAACCCTCTGCCCAGCAGCATTGCAATTGACAGCCGTTTCTCAGAGGCAGTCTCCCTCCCTCAGTGTGCTGAGCCATTACACAAGCTAAACTCATCATGTGCGAGGGCCAGGCCAAAAACAGAGCCCCAGGCTTCTTGAGAGCCAAGCCAATGTGTTAAGCAGCTAAGCACTCAGCCTGCCTGCCCTGTGCTGTAGCTACAGCAACACTGTGACCATCTCATGGGGCTCTCTGTAAGTGACCTGCTGCTTCCTAACTGATTTGCCTTGGTACAGTATAATCACGAATCCACAACAATAGCTCTGTACAGTATATTACTAGGCTAATCAGATATTTTATTGGTGGGGTACTTCTTAAAGCTAGCATTTCATTTGCCTCCTTTGCCTTGTAGAAATCCTGCTGCTGAGGCAATGGATAGCTGTAAAGCTAATGGTCTTTCTCAAACTCCCCCTTCTGAGAGAGAGAGAAAGAAATCATAGTAATCTCCAGCCTTTTGTGTTAAAATAGAAAGAAAACAAGAATCATTCAAAAATGATGTGCCAGGCAGCCCCTGTATTAATATTTATGTTGACATTAATATTGATAAGAAGGCACCTTATGCTTTGTTGTCTATCCCCAGCATCTGTAAGCCCCCTGTTATTCAAGCTAGTAGCCATTACCTCGCATCTCCTTCTGTACACAAAGCTTCAAACAGCCTTGGCAGGGCTCCAGCTCACTTATGCTTAAATGGACACTCAAGCTTCGACGGACACACAGCTAAATAGAGGCCAATAATTCAATACAGTATGACTGTACTGGGGCTTCTAGTAAATCCATCAGGCAGTAAATATCATCTGAAGCCAATGCAAGCTTTTATCTTTCCAATTTTGTGTATGTCTGTGTGAAGCCCAGGCATTCAGTGAATCATGTAATTTATTCTGCAGTGCAGATCCTGGGCTGTCTCAAACATCATATTGACTTTTTTTCCATCTGTCAGGGGCAGTCCCTGCTACGCTTTTGTGCAAACGCATCACATTGCATTTATTTATTTATTAATCCACTCTCCAGCGCAATTGGGCAAGGACACATTTTTGCAGATCAACAAATACTAAGAAAAGCATCTGAATATCATTACAGCAGCATGTTAAACATTTGTCCTAACCAGTTTGATAAATCAGCAAATGGACTTCCAGCAAATGCTTGTAATGGCTCAGAAAATACTCCCTACTGCAATGTTTTATTAAGCCTCAAATATGCCCTGTTATTTTCTCTTGCTCTTTAGGTCAGTGAAGATGCCAGTATAATGTAAATATACCAAACCCCTGGGCTTATTGACTTGTTCTCCATATTTGAGAGGATATTTGGATCCAGTGGATTATACAAATAAAAAAAAATATTTAACACAAATCAGGCTAGTGTTCTCTCCCAGAGTTGTAGGGGTCAAAACTGCCCTTTTTCAGGGAGAGATGTGTGCACTCCATAAGAGCAGCTGGGCTGGCCAGAACCTTCATCCCAGGAGTGGGCACGTGGCACCAGTGCCATCTTCATCCTCAGAGTCTCCCTGTGTACTGGGAGAGGTGACAGGAGAAAAGCACTAAGTCTAGCACTTTAAGCTAGCATTCTCTGCCTTGGAGATACAAAGCCAAAAGGCCTTGGCCAGGAGGTTCAAGGTCAAAATTACACACTGTGGAAAACTTGTGACAGCATGGCATATTCTAGCAGCTGGACCATATATCCATGTTTCTGTTATATCAAAGAAATTAGTCAACTATCTCATTTCCATGAAATATAGCTAGCTTTTATTTTTAAGGGAGACAGGTGAGACTTAACAAGTTGTCTACTTAAAATTAAAAAAGTCCTCTTTTAGAAAAATTCACACATTACATATATATATAAATTATTTTTCTCCCTCAAACTTCCCAAACATGTTGCACAACAATATTGAGCACATATCATATTAATATACAGAGTTTGGTTCAGAAATCCTCCAGAGTTACAGATGCCAGAAACATGCATCTGTGGGAGCTCACCAAACTGACTTGTGTGTTTCTACTGCCTTTAGTGTTTGTGACTTTTTTAAGGTCAGGCATATTTGTTTTAGTACAGATGCATCCACACTGTAGCTACAGTTCCCTTTTGGCTGTAACCAGTGGTAATCAAATTGCAAGGCCAAACTTGAGCTGCTAGCCTCTGTCTTTGCAACAGGAGATTGCAACAACAGAGCAGGTGTGCCTGGTGGCTGCAGTCCTGTGTGGCAAGATTTCTGGCACTGGGGCCGAGTATGGGAACACAGAGGGGTGTGTTGATGATGACTTCTGTTGCCTTCATCATGCATGATGCAACAGCAAACACTGCAGTCAGCCTGACCAGAGAGTTTCCTTCTTTTTCAATTTTCTTCAGACCAGGAAAGCTATTATATTCCAGCCTGTGCCCCTCCTGAGCCCTGTCACTCAGCAATTGATTGGAGATTGTGTTTCACGCTGCCATAGTGGGCATGGGAGATGTGTCCTACCACAGGCATTTTCTTGACAACAACCATTCTTTAGTGATGTGAGAGTCTGAGATTCATACTCCAATCTGGTACCCACCTGAGGGCAATGTCTGTAATCAGATATGCAGCAGCTGCTGTTGGGCTATAAACTGGAACACTGAGGACCACTAAGACAGATTTATTACCACTAACATGTAGCTGATGTCTGGCTCTTCAGATATCTTTTTCTTGGGCCAAACCAGCATCTTTTCCTTAGCCAAAGGCAGGGAGACCATAGCCTTAAGGAAATGAAAGCTCCTAAGACTCCTGGAAAACATGTAGGTAGAGGGGAAAAAAAAAGGCAGACAACTTAAAACCATGAAATATACTTAGGCCTTCAGGAACTCTGAGAAATAAGGGCAGTCTAATCAGGCTACAATTACATAGCAAGGAAGCTGAAAGATAGCAGATAGATTATTCACCTGGACAGAAAATGAAAATAGTAAGATGGCATCCAATGTGATCTTCCAAAAATCATAAAATAAAGGTCATGAGCCACTAAGCTATCGCATAAAAAATTGAACCAAAAATGGAAATCTCAATAGGTGTAGTCAGTAGGCACTACCCAAAAGAGAGAGCTCTCCTTGTCCTTGATCAATTCCGATAAAAGTGAAGATCACCCATCCAGACTGCCTTGTGGGACAGGGCTTGAGTTCAAAGCCATCCGACACCTTTGTTTGATCTTCACTGCCAGAGAAAGCATTTGGCTTATGTCACTCCGGACTCAGACAAAATACAGAGCTCTCTGCACCACCAGGGAGTTTAGATGCAGTGGAAGCTCATCATCAAGATACTAGCAGAACAGAATGTAGTTGTTTTAATAAAATAATGTCATATAATTCCTCTCAGACAGTGCTCCTCCAGCACATTTTTAAACCCACTGGCAATCATAAACTGTAGAAACTCTGCATTTGAATAAGAAAGGGCACATTGAGGAAGAAAATTTAATGATAATACTATTGTTATTCTGTGGACATGATATCTCTAAACCAGTTTTGCTTGAATTTTCAGAAATGTGACATCTGGTTTTTGTTGGTTTGGGGTTTTTTTGGTTTTTTTTTTTTGTTTGTTTGTTTGTTTGTGTTTTTGGTTTTTTTTTCTGGAGGTTTTGTTTTTGGTTTTTTTTTTGTCTTTTTTTTTTTTTTTTTTTTCCTGCAACAGATCAGAAAAGTCACACAACAGAACTGAAAAATCAAAACTATATTATTGCTTATCCATGTCATTGCAGATGTTGAAAAATTGGATGATACCAGCTATAATGAAGCAGTTGAGTACTCCGTGCTTTCCTGAATCAGACACACAATATACAGCCTGAAACAAGGGAACATAAATTATACTTTTAAACATTGGCACAGAGGAATCTGAGTCTCTTCACTGCCTGCACTCCTCATCCTCCTCTCTTTCCACAAGCTCCCACATGCACACATGCAGAGAGACAATAGCACCCAAACATGCATCAGTGCAGTCTTACTAACCTCCAGTTAGAAAGTACTGCCTTGAACACATTACTTACAGTAGACTGAAAAGCAGCATGCTGCTTTTCTGAAGAAACAAATTAAAAGGCAACTCACTGAGCAATTCTCCAACACCTGAGAGCAATTAACGTAAGCAGAAACAGGAAACATCATCAATTATTTAAAACAAAATGAATACATAACACTGACCTTCTCTAGCACTCATCAGTTTTATACCTCCACCTGAATAAACTCGAGGGAAACAAAACCACAAGACAGATCTACACCACAGGCTAAAAAAGCGCAGCAAATTCTAAAAGAGAGCTCTCTGTCTCCATGACTGTCCTCAGCATTTTCAGCTCTGCAAATGAGACTTCGCTGTCAATCCCTAAGTTTTGATACATGCACCCTTGCCTCCAATATTTTGAAATCCTGTATTCTTTACTGTGCCTTTCAGGCTTGTCTTGTCAAAGGAAGCAAACCAGACTATTCAGACCGCATGAGAGTGATCAAAGAACAGTAGATATCATCTTCTGTAAGTTGTCAGTCCCTGAATTTAATGAAAAAAAAAAAAAAAAAAAGAGGTATCCATAGGTCATGCTGACTTGGTCAATATAGAGAAAGGGGTTTTAAAGCTCCAGAGCAACTGCTTTCCAGAGCTCTATGTGTTTTTCAAATGCAGAACTGAAGGTCCTGAGGAAAATGTTATAGTTCACATTATCACAGACTTGGATCTGGGCAGACGGGATTTCAAGGGAACATGGAGTTTATTAGCTGATGCAATTGCTGAACATAACATACAGCAGAAGGAGAAGGATATTTGGCACACTAATGACTAAAGATTTTCAGAGAAAAGCCTATTAGACACAAAGTACAATAAGTCCTTTGTGACTCTTCAGGCTAAACAAGGCTTGAAACGCTGGTGTCTGTTGTTCCCCCAACTCCTATTAGCAGTTTCAAGGAAATTCACAAGTGCTTCTTTCCAAGCAACACAGGCTTGCATGAGGTCATCTCCTTAAAATCCTCCTATAGACATCTAGAATCTTGACTAATTATTTCAGATAAAGTCCACTATGTCCTTACTATGAAGTCTAAGTAGATTACTAGTCCTCAGGATAAGATTAATGTTTTTATTGCTCTTAGGGTGCTATTAAGCACATTTCAGGCCTTCCATCGTTTTTTTGGTTTGTTTTGTGTCTTTTTGGTTTTCTTTGTTTTTGTTTTTGGAAGGATAGAATTGCAAGAAGTGACAGTGAACCAAAGAATGACATATAGGATGTCAGCATGCAACCTATTAAAAGAAATGGTGTGCTAACTGTTGAGTTTTAAAAGAAAAACAACTAAATTATGCCAAATACTGCCATGCATTTTACTTATATATTTATTTACTGCAGCTCTGTGACTTTCAATGATTTAATTAGAAAGAAGTTTAGAATACAATATTTCTTCAGTGTCACCTAAATACTTTTTGGGGGAGGAGGGAATATGAAAGATTTGTCTCTGAAGAAGCCCAGTATTGCTTGCAGGTACCACATTCAGCACTAGCACAGAGAAGCACTTTTCCATGCAGGAGCTCTTGCCAAGCTGCTGCAACCAGTGCCAAGGAGTGACAAGGCAGGGGCAACCCAGGAACCATGGGAGGTAGGGAGGGGAAGCTCCAGCAAGGATGGAAGGAAATGTGGAGAGCAGCTCCCCAGGATCTAGAGAGTGGTGCTGCAGGCAGGTCAGGTTTGGCCTTTGCTCAGTGAGCCATCTTCCCCCAGCAGCAGCATCCTGGCTTCCCACAGCTGGCTCTGTGGTGCAGTACACTCTGGGGACTTATTTGGGCCAGTTTGTCCAGGCCCAGAACCTGCCAGGAGATGCACTCCTCCCACTAGGACTGCTATGCTGGCTCTCCTGCACAGGAGGATGAGCTACAGGAACTGTGAGGTGTAATCTGTTTAGTGGGTTATACACAGCTGGAGCCACAGAAAGGTAAAGAGAGAGCTTTATAAAAGAGATATTTAGCAGCACAAAAGTAGAGTCATGTCCAAAAAATTAGACCTCTCAGTAACAGTAACACTCAGGCATACCTAATAAAAATCCTCAAGTCCTTAATTTTGCTAAACCTCTTATTATAAATAACTTTAAAAGAATTGACCCAATTCATACAGCCTTTTCAATGAAAGAGATCAAAGCCAGAGTTTTATTGACCTCTAATCCTCTAAGCTTTTCCCCCAGTGCACAGCCTGGATCCTTGGGACTCAGTGCAGAAACATATATCTGGAGCAAAGACTTCAGCAGGATGGAAGAGCAGATTAGATGTTTACATAGATATTTAAACTTGCTGAATTGAGAAAGTATCAAAAATAAGAATATTGGAAGGCATGTTAACTCACAGTTCAGGACTTAACTAATGGAAGCATCTATGCAGAGCTTAAAGAAGGCTTGTCCAAAAGCCAAGAGTTCAAAGAAGCAGAGAGAACCAATACAAAGATCAGAGTTTTTAAATTTAAAAAATATTTTAATTCACTTATTTCAGAAGCCAAATAAAATGCACCAACAGGACCTGGGAGGAAACCTGGAGGCTATGATTTACTGCTGGCATCAAAATCAAAAGTTCTCTGATTGCTCATCATGTTCTCACCATTCACCATGTATGGGTGACTGTTGCAAGTTCAAAAATCGTGACAAACTGCTAAGAAATAGACAGTTTTAAATAAAATATTAATTTGTATTTCTAGTTTTATGCAGCAAACAGTGCTCTATATGGTAAATATCTTTACTTATGGTATGTAATAACATATCACTATCTCAATTTTTAATAATGATATCTCAATTTTTCATTCTCACTTAGTGTAATAATATAATTTAACAGTACAACTAAACATAAATATAATTTAACAGTACAACTTGAACTAAAGCCAAAAATGTCTTCCATGCTCACCCACTTCAAAATCATATCATTCAGGCCAACCACTTCTGATATTCAGGCCACTGTATCATTGTGTGATTTGCCATCAGCCAAAATATAATTTGAAAACACAAACCAGAACAGTCCAGAGGAAGAAAATGGTACTGAGGCTCAAAACCTCATGCGAGTTCCAGCCTGGCTGCAGATCATACCCAGCCACTTTGCAAAGACAATACTATTCCTCAGACTGCAGCAGTTAATCTAAAGAGATAAAGTCTCATCTCTGCTGTGGCTGGACCTCAAGTCCCATGTTCAGCAGTGGCCCCTCTCTTCCAAAGGCCCCTCACCTTCCAAAGAGGTGCTGGGGTTCACCCAAAGAAGGACAACCAAGCTGGTGAAGGGTCTGGAGAACAGAGTGTCATGAGGAGAATCTGAGGAAGCTGAAGCTGTTCAGTCTGGAGAGGAGGAGGACCAGGGGAAACCTCGTCACTCTCTACAGCTGCCTGAGAGAGCTTGTAGCAAGAGGTCACCACTCTTTTCTGCCAGATCTCAAGTGACAGGACAAGGGGACTTGGTCCTGAAGTTGCATCAGAGGAGGCTCAGTTTAGACAGATTTTTTTCACTGAAGGTGTAGTCAGGCACTGAAATAAGTTGCTCAGGGTGATGGTAAAGTCACTGTCCCTGGAAGTGTTCATGAGGCATCTCGATGTGGCACTTCGGGAAATGGTTTAGGAGTGATTATGGTGGTACTGGGCTGGTGGTTGAACTAGATGATCTTGAAGACCCTCTTCCAGCCTTAAAGATTCTGTGGCTCTGTGGCTGTAGCACCTGCACAACATCTTTGAAGGGCATGTGTATATCCACTGTGTCCAAGCAGTGAGCAGTTGTTTTGGGCCTTCCTTCTCAGTCTGGAATAATCTCCTTCAACTCATCTGCAGAGGAACAAACCCAAGCCTGAGGCCACATAGGCAAGCGGGCAGGACATGGGTGAGCCCACAGCTGTGTGCCAGGTCACTGCCACAAAGGGAAGCTGCCAGTCTTCTACTGAGTTCAAAATTAGTGAGGATTTTCCAACGTTCAGTTGAAGGTAACCTTAAATTTCAAGAGCAGGAAATGAAGATAATATTTTCAAAAAGCCTTCAGACAATGTTGTTTACAGTAAGATAAGGTTAGGTTTAGTCTGGACTTATCTCGAACTGTCAAGATTGACTGAATGTGATCATTTTCCTGGAAGAAAATGCACAGCAATATCTTCAGTCAGGTCTTTTTTAATATAAGTTAATAATGGTGCGTTAAAATCGACAATTCTCATTTAGCTACTGAAAAAGTGACAGCAGCATTCCTAGTAGTGGACAATCACTCTGTACCAAATATTTGTTATCCGCACAAGGAGTAGAAAGTTGAATATGAACAGAGCTTTCCTACGCTACACAGTATCTGTGCATTGCACCAACAGGTGCTTGCTTTATGTAATTTTTATTCTCCATACATAACTACATACATGATGTACATAACTCAAGGAATTAGTCTAAGTTATTATTAGGGAAAACAAACATTTTTTCACTACATATAGTGAAACAGACACTGTGCTTTCATGGCCAAATGTTAGACAATGAGTCATGGCATTAGTCTTCAGACAACAGTTACGTATATTTTAATGTTAGGGACATACAGATTTGATATGAAGATCTGACTGTGTTTAAAGAGCCACATGTTTTCTAGAGACATGGCATTAAGCATTACAAACTCTATGTTTTGGCCAAACTATCCATGCATGTGAAGTAAGCACATAATGCTTGTTGAAATTGGCAATTTTAAGTCTATTTACCTTTCTTCAACTCTTACATCAGTGTGTAAGTTAGATGCCATTATTTCTGAAATGGAAGCTGCGGTTTTGATATATCTACATTTTGTACCTACATTTTGTTTAACTATATTCACAGTACATTTTATTTTACTTTAATTGCATCATAGCCCAATATTATTTCTAGTGAGTAATAGTGTGTTCCTGGGAAATAATTTCAATATTGTAATGTGTATAGAACTAGCTACTGCCTAGCAAGTTAATGAACAAATCCTCTGTTTTGCAACCCACCAAATGACTGCAAAAACCTCTGTCTTAAGTAGTAACTTGATTGTTATGGGACTTACTACATTAGTGTTGCATATAACTGCTTGAAAAATAGAGCTGTTTTGAAACTAGAAATTCACTTTCCTTAAAAATTATAAGCAAATGCTGGCATGTGAAAGAGTTCTAACTGTCTTTGTGATTAGCCATAAAATAAAAGATACGTTTACACATTTTTATTTTTAAAAACTCAGTTCAGGTCAGATAAAATAAATCAAGTTGTGCCAACAATACAGTCTAAATTTGAATCTCTTTTTATAGAAATTTCCAACCTAAAACAGAGAACCGAGTATTTCACCTGACTTTGAAGATGGTACTCCATTCTTATGGCAATAAAAGACTCAGACTTTTTGGCATGGCCAAAATTAATCAATTCTGCCAAGCAAAAATGCAGAGAGCAATTTTGTCAGACTTGATGTTAAGGGTGTCTTTTCTTAATCAGGGTGATAGCTGTTCTCCAATCTGCTCCAATTAACGGGAATTTTCTGCATTCAGAATCTGTGCATACTATGGTGAAATTCAAAAACAATAGATTAAAAATTATTGCATGTCAAAGTTTCAGAAAATAACTCTAAGGAATTAATATCTTTTCCCCTCAAACTCTTTCGTGGAGCTTAAATGCCTGCCTGTCTGACATGTCGTTTTTTTCTGGCCTAATAATTTCCAACATGCCCTTTGCCCTAGATCCTTGAAATAAAACAAGGATGGCATTTGTCAGCAAGTTTCTCAAGTCTGCTACCTCTCATTCCATGAGCTGTCACTTGAAAAGGTACATTTAACTTGTGAAAAGGTCACTTTTCTACTAAGAAGAGAGCTTGATGTTTCAGATGATTTGTGTCTTGATCCAAATTCCATTTGACTCCACAGAAATGACTTGCACATGCGTAAGTGCCCATACATCTCTATAAGTGTGTGCACACACAAATGAGAAACACAACAGGACACCCACCCCCCCATATTAAATACTTCACACTCTTTGGGATTCAAATATGCACATAACCCTATGGCTTCCCACCAGGATCCTGTGTAATGACTCTTGCCATATCCAGCTCAGCTTACCATGCTTTTGTGCATCTACCATACCTTCAGATTTGATGTCCTATTACAAAGCAGATAAAGAAATAGTTTACAAGAAATACAAGAGTGGATTTTAAAAAACAAGGAAGAGATCCTTAACTCAGTTACTCAGTAAGTTTTTCTTTCTTCACTTCTTGGAGTGAAGCACTGGCCCTTGTGGCTGGCAGGCTGGCCGGTAACCCATCTGGGCAGAAGAAGGAAGTCATCCCACAGCTCACCTGGAAAAACCGCCTCAGTCACCACCAGCACATCACTATCACAAGCAGCAGTCACAGTTTTTTTGTAGCACACAAGTCCATCAGATGCCTATATCAATGGTACAAGCAATGACAAAATTCACACATATATAAATGAGAAACCCCATACAGAAAAGGTCCAATTGCCTCATAGCTACTTGAGGAACAGGGATGGGATGCGTTAGTGTGTACTTGGTTTTCCCATCTGTTGTTCCTGATGCTTCTGTAGGTCATTTTGTCATCTGAATTAGAGCACACACTTTTCAAAATCATCCAGAATTCCCCCAGGCTGTCAGGCATCTCTGGTGATGTGTTAAATAAAACTCAAAGGCAAAATCAGTAAAACATCATCCTGCTGGCCCCAAGAGAGCTTTGGATCACCACTGCTTCCCAAAGGAAACCTGGCAGTCTTCTCACCCAGCCAGGGAAGCCTCTTGGCCCCTCCACCTCACAGTGGCACCAGCTGCACAGCATGTTGGTGGCTGTGTGTGGCCTCTATCTGCAAGGTAAGGCTTTGCAGCAGCAAATTTTCCCTGCCTCCCTGACTGATATATGAAAGACTTTGAAAAACTGGGCCAATGGGTATCAGGTATCCACTATCATTATGACAAGAGCCGTGGATACAGCCCACAACCCTTTTCCTTTCTAACAGCTGTCAAACATTTTTCAGGAGCAAGACAATGTAAGTAACAGAAGCTTGAATGTAGCTCTTTAAAACTTTGCATTTCATGAGGTGAAGAAAACTCCTTTTGGTCCAGTGGAGACTTCTAACTGAGTATATAATAAAGGAATTTTTTTTCTTTCTCTTTCTTTTATGTCATGTAGATGTGTAAGAGTAATGGTAATAGGTTTTCCTCTTTGCTTCTAATATAAGGGTGTTTCTGACAGGAAGGAAATTCAAGACGACACATTCCTGGCCCAGTTGGACTACTCTGACTGATGTGGTCTGGTTACCTTTTCCCCCCTATTTTCTTTTTAGAAATATATTATCACAGGGAAATCTGCACCTCAGATTGAGCCATGTATTTCTGCTACAAAGGTCAGCCCATTATATGATTTTACACATATGTCCAATACAAATCAATTCTCTTTGGCTCAAGTGCACCTAAAGAGGTCCAGAATACATTCAATCCAAATTGTATCACATTCTCCTCAATCAAATTCCCAAGAATTTTATGTTTTTTCCAGTCCACTGCGGCGAAAGTGTTAAAAGCCAGCTAAACTCAAGATAGAAGCATATTTTAGCAGGTTGACTGGAATATTCAAAGATGAAACAGGTAAAAGGCATCAAAATGAGCCCTGAATTTTGATGACCTGCAAAAAGGCACTTGGTTGCTTTACATGATGAGATACGACATACTAATTGAAATTTCATCATTGTTTACAATTACAGAAATTACAATTTTTCTGTAGAATTATTACTTTTGAAATCTAAAAATTAAAATCAAAATATTTTGCTTTGTTCTATGTGGATAGCATTTATGAATCTCATTAATATGAAACAGATGTGTATTATTTAGAGCGTTAAAAATTTTATAATACAAAGTGAATCATAGAATCATTAAGGCTGAAAAAGACCCTTAAGATCATCATGTCCAACCATCAACATAGCACTACCACCAAATTCACCAATAAACCATGTCTGTAAGTGCCACATCCACACAGTTTTTGAATGCTTCTAGGGATGAGGACTCAACCACTGTGACAATCAGCCTTTCCCAGTGGTTGACCAGCCTTTTGGTGAAGAAAAGGGGATCACTAACTTCTGTAGTAAATTGTGTGTTGATTTCAGTCCAGAAAGTTACACTTTGGTTTAAGAATCTGGCAGCTTTTTTCTCTCTTTGATAGGTATCCAAAGCAACATACCAAATATTTTTGTCAGCTATATTCTGTCTTTTCCACTCCAAGTGGGTATGCTACTGGAAAAAGCTCCTCGGCAGAAGACAACAAGCCTGTCTGCTGGTACCGGGTACAGGGCATGTTCACAGGTGTGCCAGGCTGAGCCTGACTCTGCAAAGCCCCGGCTTTAGCAGTCAGGGCACACCTGCAGCATGTGGGAAGGCAGCTGCCAGCCCAGGGCTGCAGCAGGACAGCTCTGGAGCAGATGCTGTTCTTCTGATTATGTGGGGGCTTTGTTAGTACGGCACTTTGGACTGAGCACACGATCCAGCTGTACTCGCACAAACTGCACCTCTGCTACTGGCTCCACTCACTCTCAGAGGACCTTGTCTCTCTGCCTCAGACCAATGCTGGCTGCATGGATAAAACCTTAGCAAAGAAATAAGAAGACAACTGTGAAGAAGCAATCACTGTTATAAATTATTCAAGAACAAAATGTTCACCTAAAATGTTAACCTAAAGGTATAGTTACCCATTTTTCTCCAATGGATGAAATCACCTAGTTAGTATTCAAGCGTTACTACCTAACTAAAACTGATTGATGCTAACTGAGTAGACTGGGGGGAAATTTCATCAGGATGCCCAAATTCTGTTACTTCTTGCTTAATCAATCACACCTCTGTGCAGCATTTTGTTGTGAAAGTCTTAGCAAAGAAATTGGTCTGTAGCAAAATGAATAAAACATTTTCCTTAGTTCTGGAATAATGATCCTTAAGTGCCTGAGAAAAATGAGCTGCAAAGATTTCTTCCTTTTAGAGAGACACTTGAAATAACTGCTAATAAGGTAAAAAGGGTGATGTTTAAGGGTGGGGATAAAACAGGGTATGCTCCTCATACTTGAAGTGTCAGCCCAATCCTTTGCTGACACAAATACACATCCATGGGTTCCTGAGGTATGAGTTTGTTTTTATCCCCTCACCTCTTTCCTATTGCAGCTTTTACACCAGCATTAATCACCTTCGTCTTTTCTAGTTTTGTTTTCACGGAGCTTATTGTGTCACCACAAAGACATTGATCAAGTGGTGGCTGACAGGATGCAGCTATTTACTTTGAAGCAATGGGAGCATACAGGGCAGGGAAGCACGGTGAAAATCTGCATCGGCTGGCACTTACAATTCCTGAACAATTCATACGTCTCCTTGAACATGTCCCCAAAGGCAAAGAATAATGACTTAGGCTTCCTTACAGAAATGTCATTTTTATTTGAGGCATAAAGTAGTAAAGAAAAAAAAAAACAAAACACTACATATTAAGCGTGATTAAAAAGACTTATTTAAAGATAATTACAGAGGAATGTAAAACCTTGACTGAATGGTGGAGGATTATTTACTGTCATTTCAAATTAACTTACTTTAAATCCATCTAAAGCATACTTGAAGTTGAGGCCTTTCTTCTGATTTCTGTTTTAAAAATAGAAGGTGAGAAAGAAGAGAGACCCCTGGCTTCGGGTGTGTACTTCATTAGATAATATAATTGGTAGACAGCTGCTGACAACAAAATGCTCATTTAAGAAAGCAGTGATTTGAAAACTAGTGTGAGGTCATGTAACCTCATTATTCTCTTTACATCTTCTATTAGGTCAAAATACCAATACCTTTTGCTGTAACTTTCATCTCAGGCAGCATATGCCAGCTCTTCACTTTCAACTCTGGCTTTTTTATTCTTCAGAAGGATTACAATCTGCAACACCACTGCTTCATTTTCATTACATTGCTGTTCTATCTTTTAGGGGAAATCAGTTTCACATTGTGTTATTCTTATACTCCTTAACAAGGTTTAGAAAGAAAAAGAAAAATGAATCCTTTTAAATTAAGAGGTCCCAGTTTGATAGAACTTCCAAAAAAAAAAAAAAAAAAAGACAAAAAAAGGAAAAAAGAAAATAAAAGAAAGCTGTATTATATGAATAGTTTTCTTGAAAAGGATATGTGGCAGTGAAACATTCAAATCCCAACTGTCTAAGCTGAAGTCATTGATGTGTATTATCTGCTGGCTGCTATCATTAACAAGGCAGCTTTAAAGGGACAATTCTTAAAGCCTGCACAATTTCTTTGGGTAAAACTCTGAGGACAGCCTCTCTATGCTTTAGCTGAAAAAAGAAATACTCTTATGTGTGAACACATATAAAAAATTTGTCTCCTCTGGGTGGACTTTCACAGTCTTTGTCAGAGTTTCTTTGCTTGACTCATAATACCCTTTCTGTGCAAGGCTAAGACTATTTCTGAACATTTACATAGAGTGATAATAAAGTCCTCTGGTTGATTAGTAGCAAGCAAGCCCTCCTTGCTAGTGTTCCGTAGGTATCTGCTATTGCTTTCTTCAGCCTCCTCCGAAGCAAGGTTTTAGGAGGAAGCCTGATGTATTCTACCTAATGATTTTGTAGGAGTTAATGTGAGTGTATTGACTACCATTTTCTTCATTTCATGGTTTTATTTTGAGTAAAATAAAATTTTTTTGTAAAATTTTTTTGTATTTTCTGACTCCTTGATTAATTTTTATTTTTGTGGGGAGGTGGGGAGGGAGGAGAGAAGCTGGGACTTACCACTCTGACCTCCTCAACAAAATCTGAATCTGTAAACTGGTTACAATAAAATAACCATATTTCCTTTTTGATGTTGTTTTTATGAGGAAAGCAAACTTCCATCTTAGTCCATTGCCCATTCAAGACAATAAATTTCAAATGATAGAATACAAAGGAAAAGAGGTCTTAAAGAAAACAATGATGATACTAAGACTAATTTATACTTTTTTTTTCAGGTAAAGATTGGACAAAAGTTGCAATTATTTTTATAGACTCATTAAGGTCTTTTAATTGCCACTGTCAGATGTTTATTTGATTGTAACTCTTCTGGTGTCTGGCTGGAAAACTGATATGGTTTCCTGGAAACAGAGGTATATCTTTAAGGAGAAGTTCTACCACAAACTTCTGATAAAACTCTTATTAAATACCTAAGTTACATGAGTTCTAGAGTCACTCAGCTTGGTCAATCTACAATATAACCTGAAATGCCAAAGGTTTTCGCAAAAAAAATAAAGCAACTTCATGCATTAAAAATTGAACTGATAAAGAAAACAAAGAATCAATATCTCTGCCCTGAAGTGGAATATGATAGTTTTTTTAAAATTTACATCTCATATTATTCGATATTTAAAATAGTCGTAAGATTCTACTTTTTTAGCATCTTTAAAAATGAATTATTCCCAGAACGATGATTCTCTGTATTATTTTCAAGGCATTGCAAATATTAATCTTTGTAAAACAGTGGGAAAAATAATTATGTTTATCATATAATGGCAGATATTGTGTGTAGTAAGACTACTCATTAGGCTGACAAAATTCCAAGCAGGAAGCACTGTACAGAGTGCTAGGAAACATGATAGAAGATGAAGCTCCTGGGAGTGGTCTGAAATTACTTCTCCCTGTCTTCAGACTCTGAGTCTGAAATTAGATACCAGGAAATGCTGGTCCCAGACTGTAGCAGGACTTTGTTTCTGCCTAGAGCCCAGAAACCTGAGGAAAAAGAATGCATGAAACAATTTGGACAAATGGAGTAACAGTCTTCATATTCAGCTCTCAAAATTAATTAAAATTTCCTCAAGGTTATTTGCTTCAAGTTTCTTTGCATAATCTCAGTTCTTATGTAGAGAGGGAACACTGAAGTCCTGCTCAAAAAAACAAATGTTGGAAAAATTTCACTGAAAAAGAGTGTCCCATCAGTCTAGGACTGTGATTTCAATAAAGGGATTTTCACCCTGGTGGAACATTGCTATGAGATTTGATTGTTTCCAGCTGTGTTTTGGGTCAAGATGTGAGACTTCCACACTTGGTAAACTGGGACAGTCTCTGTCAGTCTCAGTCAGAGACAGTCTGAGTCTCACAAAGCCTCCAAGCTATCCTATTACTGTAAAACACAGGGAATGAAGACACATTCTTAATTTTGTTAGCTGCAAATGGACTGAGCAGTCAGCATGGTGGATTTACCTGCATAAATCAAAGGTAAATACACTTGATCTTGAGAAAATACACCTGAATAAAAACTACCAGGTATCTATTTGTGGTTTGCCTTGCACATTTGCACTTGGAAATACACATGCGCTGCAAAAAACCATAAAATTCTGCCTTTCCTTGCTAAAAGAGAGCTCCACTTTGCACTTCAGGCCTCTGAAATCAATGAGCTGTTTTTCATCAATACCTCAAAGACTAAGATTTCTTAAATTATATTTTAGGAAGGAATGTATAAGGAGTCTATTTTGATACATTTTTGCAGACTACTGCAGTCAACAAAATAATGTCCTTTCTAGCCATGTCAAAAACATATACGGTAGGTCTTGACTTAACTGATGCAATCCTTAGATAAGGAAAAAAGCCATTATGTGAAAAGCAGGATCTTAATAAATGCTACACACAACAACAACAACTACAACAACAACAACGAGAGAGAAAAAGAGATTAATCTTGACAATGTATTTTATTCTAATTTGTTACACTGCCTTTGATTAGCACTTTCCAAAGGTACAGTGAAGTATTTGACAGACCTGTGTGTGCCAGGGATGTCACAAACATTTTTTCTGTGATTAGCTGTTAAAGACTTACACACATGCTACTTGTTAAGTCTGCACTCACCTTTATAACAGTAAAATAGTTCAATATCTTTCTCCAAGAATTAAGACAATATGATTTAGATGTTTGCTAGAGGATCAGTAGCACTCAGGGAAAAAATAAATTACTTGAAAATTCTGTAAGTGTAGGGGGAAAGAAAGGACGTTATTTATTAAATATTTATTAAAACAGATAAGAGTATTGCTATCAGTGCATCAGTTTCCTATTGCCTGCTGAATGAGAATTCAGGACTCTGTAAATGATACACCATCAGAAAAAGCCTCTGGATGCACAACAAAAGCAAAATAACAGCTTCATTTTCCTGTAGAATTTAATTTTATGAAATATTTATTTAAGAAATGCAAAGCAATTAAAACACATGAGTGTGCATGTATGAGTGTGGGTATTTGTGTATGGCCATGGCTTTTTAAAAGGTTCATTTTTTAAGCTTGAGTATACGCTCTTCTATATCACACTTGTATATATCAAGTAGTCCAAGAATTTTTAAAAAAACGAACAAAACAACATGCTAAAGCTTTTAGTCTATTTTCTAAAGAGTTGCTTTTTTTTTTTTTTTTTTGTCCAAAATTATGAAAGCCACAAGTTTTGAGGTTAACTATATGTGCGGAATGTAAAAAACAGTGGCAGTCACCTCTTGTCTCATGTAACATCTCAGTTTCTGCTCATAGAGGAAGCATTGGCCAGGGTTTTCATAAGGTGGCTATACACTGGATTTGCATTAAAATGTAGACAGGGTGAAAACTGGCAGAAGACATTTGTCCAACAAAAATCATCCCTTCTGTATACTTTCACTGGCTTGCACAGTTTCCTCACAGTCACTCTCACTTGAGACGAAAATGAGACCCACTGTTTTGTGGTGTTCACATGAGTTTTAAACCCATTCATAGTAATTTATATTTTAGCAAATATATTCACACCATGAATGGTTTGCCTGCAGCAGCTCCCACTCTCATTCTTCTGATAAGAACTAAGGAGGGAAAAACAGGTGAAGTGCCACAATTCTTTTCAACCTCCAGTTGATTTGAGGTGTAGAGATAAGATGATGTATTTGGAAATATTTGAAACATTGATGTTATTGACATTGCAGATGGGACAAAAAAGGTTTTGTCGCTGTCAGTCCAAGCCTATCCCTCACAGCACATCCCTCCCAGCAGCAGAGAGTTTAGGGCACACATGAGTGGCTTACATACTTTCCTGAGGGCAGCCTGGCATGGGGATGTTATACTACTACATGTGACAGGAGGAAAGCAGAGATGCACAATCTGGGCTTAATCTAGCTGCAGTGAAAAGAGTTTAGCACGAGTGTTCCGTCCTGCCAAGGCCTTTACCAAATTCTTAACCTTCATGCAGAGGGAACCATGAAATCTAAATGAGTGGCCCAGGATGCTCACCCTAAGCAGTAGAATAATTATGCTTTTCCATAATAAATATAGACCTGGCCAACACTTCCCCTCCCCCGCCCCCCCCCCCTTCTGTCTTCTTCCTAGAGACAACTTTATAATTTTTATAATTTAACCCATTTTACTTGCATTTTCCCATTTCCTTTCATGGGGAAGCTTATAAGCATAAAGTGAGTTGAACTTGATCAGAAGAATAAACATTACCCATCATTTGTGCATAAAAATCTTTCTTTTCATTCCATTCATTCCTCAATGGATTTTCCTCTCTTGTTAAGTCTAGTTCTCAGTTGTTCTCGTTTTCCTTTATGTTCTTGTGTGTCTACATTGAAACACCAACAAAAACCCACATTAAACTGTGAGATCAAGAGTAAACCCTCAAGAGTTGACTGTAGGACTCAGGTTTCCCCCTTGCTGCTCACAGGTTTAAATTATTTGGTGTTTTGGAGGACAATAACAGAACACAAGCAAAGCTGATCAGCCTTTTAAGGTTTCATTCATGCATTCATAATGAGACAAAGCAGTAAGCACGAAGAATGCAAAATATATTACTCTTCATTTAATATCAGGAAAGTCACTATTCCTTTTTCATGTACTTGATCGGCAATTTTGTGTGCATTACTTTCAGAAAATAATTTTTCATATGAGTAGACTTCAGCCAATAAAATGTCACAATGACTAAAATGAGGACTGTAAAATATCTCTAGTTCCTTTTCTTCACATAAAATCACGATAGATTCAATAGTATATAATTACAGAGACTGAGAGAAATAGAGTGTAAAGAATATGAGTATGCCTTGTGCTGTTATAATAAAAGGTACTAACTCTTTATTTATTTCATTTTGCTGCAAATACTCCTATGCAAGGCATTAAATACTAGAATCACATAGATCTGTAGGAAAAATTGCAAAAATCAGAGAGGATCACAAAACCTAACCTACTGTCCTGTCATGAAAGCTGTTGCGAGTGAGGACACTTAAAAGAAACAGTAAATATTCGAATAGGTTTTGGGTACAGTTGGTTGATTTGCTAGTGTTAGCATCGAGTTGTGTGGATAAATCAGGAGTATTGGTTGCTGCTGGCATTTAGACTTGATCATTACCATCACTGTCAGGTGGTCTCTTTCCAGTCTGTGATAAATGCACCTTTGTGTATTGCCATTTAAAGTACAGTGCTGCTGTCATGTATAAAATATATTTTCTGTGGAAAGTTATCCAGTCACGGAAAAATTTTAAAAACCCATAAAAGGAGCAGTGGTCAAAGTTCATCATCCAGGCACAGAGTGTGATAATGACATTTCCTCACTTCAGTTCATAACACCCGGGGGACAAAATAACATAATTTTTTATGAAGATACATGTGACCTTGGTACCTTCCTGGGCTCAGCAAAGAAATTCCATAATTGTCTCTGATAATGAGAACATCTTTTTATAGTTGCTAGTAAAAAAACCATGCTTCCCCCGATTTCTACCTGAGAAGAACTTTACTGAACGTTTCAGTCTGCAGAACAAACTAAAAACCAAAGCCTGTCCACAGACCTGATCAAGACATGTAATT
This sequence comes from Muscicapa striata striata, assembly GCA_030060385.1. NCBI lineage: Eukaryota > Metazoa > Chordata > Aves > Passeriformes > Muscicapidae > Muscicapa > Muscicapa striata. The sequence goes on along the minus strand of JAREIS010000076.1, from coordinate 1,728,902 downwards.
AAACTGCATCTGTGCCTAGGTGCACAGCTCTGGGGTCAAAGCTTACACAGTGCCTTGGGATTCTTCAGGTAAAGAGGCTATAAATACCATGATTGTACACCTTGGTCTGCAGCAGTCCTGCAAGGATAAAAGTGGCCACGGTATAAAAACCTGCTGTGTAAAATCTATCATGAATGTTTTGGAAGGAAGTAAAACCTCAATAAATTTATTTTTTTAAAATGTGTTAAGCATATTCGTTCACAAACTTAACATAATCAAAAGCTTTTTAAAAAAGTGAAACTATTTTAAAATTAAGTCTGAAGCTGAAAGACTACAGAGGAAGAGGTGACAGTTTGCATAGATAATTTCCTCTCTCAGGCCATAGAAGCAGTGAACTGAAATACATTCACTGGAAGACATTGGGAATTTCACATAAAGAGCAGAAAATAGTATCTCCAAAGATTCTGACACACAGCTAGTCCTTCAAAAACTTAAGATCCTTCTGTCTAGCTCTTAAGCTTTTCAGCATTTTGTGTTTGATCTTAGGCCACTGACTTCGGACAGCAGTTTCAATCACTGTTCACATGCAAGGGATTTGATGCCAAGAACAACTTTGTTTGGCAGCAGGAGCTGACACATATGCTTTAGTTCTCCTGCAGTATCACATGTGTCTTCCAAAAACTGTAGTTACAGACCGTAATAAAGATCTAACTGTTACAGCATATTAGTGAGGTAATATACAGTCCCTGACTAAAGGTCTGGAAAAAGATCCAAACTTGGAGCTCTGGTTTTTATTCACATGCCTTTTTCTAGTAGCACATTTCACTCAGCTTTTGACAGACTTTATTGGTATCATTGTTTATTAGAGCTGGATGAATGCTAAAAACCAGTAAGATATTTTTTAGCAACTTCTGAGCAAAAACAAGCAAGGGAGAAGAGGGAATCCCAGTTGCCCTATGGCAGCCCTATGGTTATGGAACTCAGGGAGGACATGGGGCAGCCATCTGGCTGTAAACTGTTCTGGGATACTTAAATATATATTCAAGAATATTTTAGGAAAAGTTTACTTTGCTACCATTGCATGCTCAAGAGAAGTATACCTAAACATATCCAAATACTCTTTCAGAATTCTTCTTTTTCACCCAGTCTAATTTCTTCCATCTTCTATGAAAGCACAAGTTCATGGCACTCCATTGTGGGTGTCATTATTTAGAAATATGTTAATTTAGAAATAAAAACCATTAACACAAATAATTAAGTCAACCTTATGTCTGTTATCTAGCACAGAATAAAAAATTGCCCAAAACAATCATCTGTGTACCTGGTTAGCTATTGAGCTCACAGCAGAGCCTTGCTCTTTAATTGGTTACTTCTTTAACACCTTAAAAACAATATCTTATTGATCTTAATTTATTTTATCTGTAGTTTCCAGAAGTAATTTTGGGGTGAATTTACACATCTTTGTTGGAATTGAGTGGTTTCTATTGTCATTATTTAGACAATGAGAGGAACCAACTACAGTCTTTCAATTTATATTAAAATTTTCATAGATTATTGATTTTTATCTTATCAGATATAAATGTAACTTGGGTGGTTTGTGGAATTCATTCTTCTGTACTATACAAACTGGTTTGAATAACAAAAATTTAGGGGTTTTGGCAAAATAAAATGAAAGAAAAAGAAAATCTGAACAAGGTGTCTAAAGAGATTCCATCTGGCCTACTTTATGGGAATTTTATTGTTATTATGAAATCAATATTTGAACTGAAAATTTGAAGCCTTAATCTTTGAGTAAAATATCTACATGAATGGTACATGAGAAGAAAATTCAAAAATTACCTTTTTTCTAATAAGTGCTAACACAAAGTGTCTCAAGAACATTATAAATCAGTAGCTCAAAAAATTATATTTCTTAGTATCTTTGTCAGAGTAATAGCTTTCTCTAAATAATGTTAGTTGCTAGACAAGTAGAGAAGAAATTTCATTTCACTGATAATGATGCAATCTTCAGCAAGATGTTTAAACATTTAAACATTTAATTTAAACATAATGACATTTCTTGTGGTCCATCTGTTGGCTGTCCTTCCCCTTGGGACAAAAAAAGAATCCTTTTTATTAAATGTAAATCATTATTTAGATAAACACTAAACAGATGAAGAGAAAAGCACTCTGACAGCCTTCAAGCTTAGGGACTGTAAGTGTGCTCAACCACAGTGTAAAAACAATTTTTTTTTTTTTTTCCACACCTTTGTGAAAACCTAGCAGCACAGGTGCCTTGATCTCCAGCTAAGGAGGAGACACACACTGGTATATGAAATGTGTATCTACACACACAGACAGAGATATAGATAGTTACTATGATAATGTGCACTCATATCTCTCTCTCCTGTTTTATCTCTGTTTTAATCCCCTGGATATCAGTGGCAAGGAGAAATTTATGGTGGACTTAGCAGAAGAAGAAGCAGGAAGGATGTAACAGTATGGGCAGATACTTTAAGGAGAAAAAACAATGGCCCCTCTCCACGGAGACTGCCATGGGAAGGCTTCCCTATGCCAGCTCTGGGCCAAAGGCAAGGGACCTGGGGTTGTCAGATGTGTCTGTGGTGTTCAAGGATTGTTTGGTGTCCAAGTCTACAGACAGCTACTATGGGCTGTGCCTGGCTCCACTCCACCCACAACAGCAGCTCTGATAGCCCTGTGTCCACCTTGTTTTTATGCCCCTTTTCTTAATAATTGTCAGATCTTTCTTCTCCAAGACAAAGTTTAGTAAGAAAAGTAGCTTTAAAATGACATTTTAATAAAAAATCATAGAATCGTGGAATCACAGAATAATTTGGGTTGGAAGGGACCTTAAAGATCATCTATTCAAATTCTTCTTCCACGGGCAAGGGGACCTTCCAGTAGATCTGGTTGTTCTGAGCCCCATCCAACCTGGCCTTGGACATTTCCAGGGATGGGGCATCCACAGCTTCTATGTTCCACTGCCCTCACGGTAAAGAATTTCTTCCTAACATCTTATCCAAGCCTACCCACTTAAAGCCATGGCTTAAAGCCATTCCCCTTGTCCTGTCAAATATGCCCTTATAAAAAGCCACTCTCCACATTTCTTGTAGCTGCCGTAAGGTACAAGAAGGTGCTGCAAGATCTCTCTGGACTCCTCTGCTCCTGACTGAGCAGCCCCAACTCTCTCATCCTGTCTTCATAGGAAAGCTGCTCCAGCTCCCTCATCATCTTCATGGCCCTAGTCTGGGCTTATTTCACCAAGTCCACGCCTTTCTTGTGCTGGAGATGCCAGAGCTGGATGCAGTGTTCCAGGGTGAGCCTTACGAGAGCAGAGCAGAGGGGAAGAATCACCTCCCCTCAACCTGCTGCTCCTGCTGCTTTAATGCAGCCAGAACGTGCTTGGTTTTCTGGACTGCAGGAGTGCCTTGGCACACCCTGCAGAGATTTTCATCCACAAACATCCCCAGGTGTTTCTCCCCAAGGATCCTCTAAATCTTTTCATGCCCCAGCCTGTGTTTGCTCCTGGGATTGCCCCAGCCGAGGTGCAGGACCTTGCACTTGGCCATGTTGAACTTCATGATTTTCATGCAGACCTACCTCTCAAGCCTCCAGAGGGCCTTGGGCAAATACTAATAACAAGTTAATCACTAAACTGTATTTTACTTTTCTAAATGTTGATTAGGGTCTAAATCATTGGGCTTTTATGTGGGCATTTAACCACTGCTTTTTAACCATTATTTGGAGATCAAAAGGAGTAAAAATTGTCTAAACTCCTACCTCATATTAAATAATTTAAATTCACAAACATTACAATAAGATTATCAATGAACACTTATGCCATACTTGCCACAATCCAAAACCGAATTACTTGAGAGGTCAGTAAAATTTGCTATAAAACTACAGTTTCAGAATAGTGGAAAACACATGAAAATGCTTTCTGCACTTGGGCCTGCTCTCACTGCCATCTTTCCTAGCAGGAGTGGGAGAATTTGAGAAATGGCAATAGATGAGCCTTAACCACCATCTCACAGCACATCTCAGGCTCTTTCCTTTACTTGTGCAGGACATATCCAAATAATTCTATTGTATATATACTGTTTATATTGCACAGCAACCAGTAAATCACTAACAATGAAGTGTACTCTTTCTTGAAAATACTGAATTTACTGAGCACAGACAGAAAAGCAGTGCAGAACTGCACAGCAGGCCCAGTGTTTCTTGACATATACATCTTTGATTGTGAATGTTAGTAAGCAAAACCATTACCTCCAGTAATGGAGCAGGAGTAGAGCAATGGCATGACATGACACCTTCCCTCCATGATGGAAAAACATCAAACATGCAACCCCATAAAAAATATTTGGATGCTACTGACTATAATGATGATAGTACTCTCCTTCTGAATAAGATAGTTAATAGATAAGTTAATTCATATTTGTTTTAGAAATCTCTATTTCCTGGACTAGTAGCACTAACATTTTTTGTCTTGTCTGGTCCAGAGGGTTTTGGCAGGTTGCAACAAGCCTTGAGGATCCTTCCATACTCCTATTCACTGGTTAGTATCTAATGTACCAAAATTATCTCATAGACTTCTCAGTCCTTAAAGAACTTTCTATATGGTCTTCAATATATTTGCAACAACACCTGAATGAGTGCCATCTTGTAGTCTTTAAACAAATCCTATCACATATATAGTCTTTCCTGGTAAGAATGTAAAATTGGCTTAAAATAGGCTGTCCAAACCTCCATGATTTAATATACTTCCCTACCTTCGGGGGCTTTTATCCTTAGCAGTAACTCTGGCAAAACAGTAGTTCCCTTTTGGTCAGAGGTAAAGTATCACTTTTCTTCTGAGCAAACAAACCTGGAATTGAGATCTTTAAAGCACTATGATCAAGTAACCCTGAGGATTTGCACACAACCTCACAACTGTCAAATCCCTCCTGAGTTTGTATTCAGTCTTCAAACTCCAGGTTTGTACCTGAAACAATAATGTCTTTCTTCATGTGTGTCTCATAGCCCCCTTTCGGCCATGTTAAGAAACAGATTATGGCTGCTTTCAGCTCTCAGGAAAATGCCCATGTATTAATGGGTGAACAAAAATAAGAAATGAAAATTCTTACACATGTGAACTAGAGACAAAATATCCTCCTTTCTATTAATGTATTGGTATTGACTTTTAGTTAACACTGAGACTAGGTACTCCTGTCTAATTCTAAAAAAAAGCAAAAGTACATGTACTAGGAGTAGCTCACCTAAGAGCTGTGTTGGCTCTTATTGCACTGCTAGTTACACAGGCAGGATTGTTTGTAAAAGCAAAATCTTCCCCTCTCTCTTTTTCTGTTTTTACTTTCTTGTCTTAATATTTCTAGTCTTCAGGTTTTCATTCTCTCATTCTTATTTTGGTTCACATTTCTCTTCAGCAAATTGCATCTAATGGGTCTTTTAAATGTGAGAGTGAGGATTTCTGGTGAGATACATCATCACTGTTGATAATCTGAGCTAAAATCCATGCGAAGGTCAATGTGTGTAGGGCAGTGGCAGGGCAGCTCTCATCATATTGCCTGTGTGAGGAGTGAGATCATGTTTCCATCAATCACCCTGTCAGAGTAACAGGCAAAATCTGAGAGGTCTGAGTTCATAATGAAAGATTCCTTGGCATTTATAATTTAGTTTGAGATTGATTTTTTTTTCAGCTTCACTACAGGTAATTCCAGACATATACAGGAAACATCCCAGCACATCTCTGCAGAAAAGGAAATAAAAATTCAGAATTTATTAGGCAAAATCTGATACTGTAATTAAAAAGCATTCTACCCCCTGTCATCTGGGTTAGGAGGGATAAAAAGCACTAACAAGCTGTATAGCTGCACTTGTTAAACTCGTCATAATGAACTACACAACAAAAAATGGGTAAGAGGAAAAAAATCAATGATTTTAAATCCTCAGCACATTTTGGTAATGTTTATCTAGATTTCTCAGTCATTAGCTAGAAAGTTCCTATTTTACTGCTCCTTCTTCAGCCACCCATTTATTTTTGTAATTCCTTCCCAGTTCCTGTACTTCGCTGGTGCAGCTCAGCTAAACCTCTCCCCATTCCAAGAGCATGGTTGCCCAGGCAGAGATGAGCTGATTGCTGGGCTGGAACTGGCACATTTTGAAAAAGCACTGCTGAGCTTCACCACTCATTCTTGAGGACCAAGGACTACACCACAGCCTGTCCCTGTCTCAGGAGACCTAGCAGTCTGAGGTTTCCAGCAGTCTCAGATGTTCTAAGTTTGGTAGGATGCTATAAAACTTTCTGTGGTTTGATTAGAACCATAAAATCTACAGGCAACTATAAGGGAAAAAACCTGCATCTATCACAGCTGGAGAGAAAACCCTCCTGCTTTTATTAGCTAAACACATGAATTTTAGAACTGTACTTGTAATGTAATTTGTCAAAGAATACCAGCTAATACCAGCTCCTTTTTTATCACCTTGTTTGTAAGATGTGCTGATGGATGTTACATGATCATATTAAAGATATCAACATAAATGCATGGGGCAAATATTGACAATTTCAAAATAGTCTTAGTTGTTGATAGAGCAACATAGCATCTTTTTCCTGAGCACTGTATACCAATTCCCGTAGAAAAATAAATTCTAACACTGTTTCTCCCATGGCAAATGTACTAGAAATATAGTATTTAATATAACTACAGTCTACATGCTTACCATGTGATTTATACTTAAAACTGTGAAATAATATTTATGTCCATTATGTCTTTTCAAGAACACATACATTAAACTCCGCACTTATTTTCTGTATGAAGAAAACTTCTTCAGTAGTATCCTGGGGAATCGATTCCATATTACTTACATATATGCATAGTCTGATCTCCTCTTTCTTGATAAGAGACCAAAGTTCCCAAAAGAAAGCCTACAGTTCAAAGGTTTATGGAACTTTTTGTCACATATATTTTTCTTGTTTTGTGTGTTTGAAGATATTTCAAAGGCCATTTCTCCAACATAGGTCAAATGCTTTACAGTTTACTGGCATACTACTGTAAGTAAAAGCCTTTTCTAAGAATAGTACTTAAAGTATCTACAAGAGCATAAGGTTAAAGAGGATTTTTTTTTTTTTTTCAAATGAAGACTTCTTGGCAAAAAATTGAATACTTTGGGAAGAGTATAATGAAAGAGAAGTGACTACACTTACACAAAAGGTTCATTTCATAAAGAACCTATCTTTTACATGGGAACTATGCAAGTGGAAAAATTTCAAGAACTCATAGGAAAATATGGAGATCAAACACTCTGGAACAATTTTTCATCATAATGTTAACAATGGGAATTATCTGTGCTCTTTCTGCTAGTGCTGATGAAATCTGTGTAATTCTTTCACCTCTGAGCAAAGTGCTGTTGAGCATAAGCAGAGAAGTGTTGAATCACACATAGATTTCTTTAATTGAATCAGTTCTATACTCAAAGGACTTTGTTACAAATCTGTAAATCTTTCTGTAAAGCTCTCTGTAGTTGGTGGATGACTGAAAACCTGGCTCCTAGTAAATTAGTGGTAATTATCTCGTTCACTCCCAAGACCTGTGAGCAAAACCAGGTGAGCAAAAATAAAGGCTAAATAAGTTTATACCTCAAGGTTTGTTTTTTTGTTTTTAGAGTAAGTAAAGAAAAGAGTAAGTAAAGTAAATAAGAGGTTTTTTTAAAAGCAAATAATATCCTGTATTTTTCTAATGGTGCAAAAGAAATACAAATGCTACGAGACAGTAAAAAAAAAAAAAAAAAAAAAAGACCTTCATGCAAAATTCAGTGGGATCACATTGCAGATCAGATCACTTTAGACAAAGTTATTTTAAACTCACATCAGGTCTCCAATCCAAGCCACCAGGTGACACACACATACCAGCACAGGGATATAGAAATCTCTTAGGAATACTGAGAGACACCAAAAGAAATTGCTACCAAAGTATATGAAAAGGCCTCTTATTTAATGTATGTCTGCAAAGAAAATCCCAAGAGAGGACAGAGGAAGGATTTTTTAGGAAGACAAGGTGGGTAATCTGAGACTTGTCAAGTATTCTTCTCTTTGAGTGACAGTGATTCTTGTGGCTTCCACAGTCTTTTATGGCACTTCATTCTCAAGAGCTGCAAATGGCCAAACCACAAACTCCACCTTAACGTGAACACAACAGCAACAAGAGGGGTATTTGTAAACAGATTTGGTAGACAGTTCACAGCTACAGATAGAACTGAAGGAAAAGAGGTAAAATCCTAATTTATTCAAAAACGTCAGAAAGGTACTTTTCAATAATCCCAGCAGCAGGAGAGGACAGCAACAAAAAAGGAGCCATGTTTGTAGTAGAAACAGTACTCTTTTGTTCTAGCACAACTGTCCTAAAAGAGATAAGCTAAGGGATCAGACACTGGCCTCTTTAATCAGAGTTATGGATCCTGTTGCTTCTGGCATGTATTTTAGCAGCCATTTTCTAAAAGCAGAATTCAAGAGTAACGCTTGCTCTTTCAGCAGACACACAGAAACACTAAATTACTATCAGTACAATAAAACAATAGTTTTTTTTTTTTCAAAAGAAGATGGTAATGCTCCTCTTGCTGCCCCCCAGCATGCGATTCTCTGCAGCACAGCTGGTCAAAAGGATTTTATTAGGACAGAATAAAAAAAGTAGGACATTAAAAACTACTTTATGACAAAAGGGAACATTAACAATAAATCCTATACCTGAGCATATCACCCTGCCCTGAGGTAGGTCTATGTGTCCCTTGTCCATCCTTCTGCATCCACTGCAGAAGTCAGCAGATAGACTCAGTTTTAGTGTGGATTTAGGATTACTGGAGGCACTGTGGTCACACATCTTGAGTCAGGCTTTTTCCATCCCAAAGGCTACTTCTGCAGTGTCTTTTGTACTGCAGTGGATACAAGAAGGTTTCTATGAACAAACTGGATGGCCCCCAAAACTAAGCAGATTATACTCTGGTCAGATTTTCTAGTAATAGCCACAAAATAATGCACAAAAATGCTAGAAATTACCAGTTTAGTAAGAAGAATTTAAGAGATTTTTATATGCCTATAGCAGGAAATGCATGTTATTTTGAAAAATAGTATCTCCATTTGCACTAAGGCCTTAAAAGAGGGAGAAAACATTTACCAGAAATTTTATATCTAGTACCACTCTGGAGTTGCATACATTCCTTTTTTTCTTTACGTCATTACACACTCCTTTTTTCCTTGTTTTCAAATGTTCTTTTGACTCATTTTAAGCTCTCTCTCCCTCCTGCCCCCCACACAAGACACATCTAGTGATGGAAACCTAAAACTCACCTGTAACTAAGAAAACTGAAGATATTATACTCCTGAGGGAAAAAGAACCAAATTTCTTTCCTATTTTTCTCATTTTCTTTAAAGCCAATGGTTGCAAAGTAGAGTTTTGACTTACAAAACTCACTTAGTTCTTTATTAAACAGTAGAAAATAATAGAACATGGGAGCAAGTGTAATATGAGTCTAGAAGTGCCATTTATCAGGCATCAGTTTGGATCAAGGTTGTCTTCTATAATGTCTAAGACAGACACAAACTCAATCTCTCATATCTAAGGGGTAACAAATATTAAGAAACAAGTTGTGAGATTGTGCACGTGTTAAAAATGTTTTTACTAAGAGTCTGGATTCAAGAAAAATTCTAAAATGAGAAGGGGAAGGAGGCAGAGAGTTCTACAATGACTTACACCTTGATTTCATGTTTTTTTCACTTCAGCACCAATAGTGCCCACACAGAAGATGCACTATTATTTCACATAATGGAGGGGGTAGCTAAACAATTGGCTTCTTTGCACACTGCAGCTACACTGAGCTTTGTAAAAACATCCAAATCCTAAGGGATAAATAATTCCCATCTTTGCTAAAAGATAGTACTAAAGGGGTTTGATAGATTGATAAAGAAGAATGCAGCTGTAAAATTCTGGCACATCCAGGCTTCAGGGAATTCGGACTGGCCTACTATGCCCTCTCATTTCTAGAGAACTGTTAAACTAACCCTCCCCAAACTTCCTTTTTTAGCTTCAAATTATCCCTGTGATAAAGAGCAGGAAGATTATAAAAAATTGTCAAAAAATACCCAAGAAAATGAATCTGTAAAAGATGCTTCAGAAAGGCAATGAGAGAGGGGGTTGGCTTGTAGTTTTCTAATTACTTCTTTAAACACATTCTTAAATTGGAATGAGAATTATATCTTAGCACTCCTTTCTCTGTGGTTTGACAAATCAACAGTTTACCCATTGTAAAAATAATTACATGTTTCATTTATTTTCACTGGTTCTTTTAATAGAATATTTTAGTCTTAAAATTGCAAGGACAGCTGAAAAGCTTCTTTGACAATGCAGAAATCTGTGCAATACAGAAACATCTGTGATGCCTAATTCTGTTAACAATGAATGTAATGGCTTTATTTGTTTCTCATGGTATCCTCTGCATTCCAAACATTTGAGTATATTCACTCAAATAGACATTTATCTGATTTTAACTCTGGAGGGCCCTTGTCCTGTCCATATTCCATCCAGCCAGAGATGGGATGCATTTCAAAACCAATCCTCATCAGATATGTGGACAACAGTTGCAGAATAAAAAAAAAAAAAAAAAAAAGGGTTAGCTCTATACAAAACACAAGTTTTCCCCTTTAAGCACTTCACTGCCTGAACTAACAGTAGGACTAAGCAGTAACTTACTCTCCCACACGTTGATATGGCACAAAGAGCCTGAAAAGACCTGGCTTAAGAATCACCAAGCCCAATCCCCCATGTTGCAGACAATTGTGAGCACTCCCTTGGCTAAAAGGTCCTTCTCACTGCTGAAAACATTTCCAGATATACTTTTAATTTTTATAGATTTTCAGGACATAAAAGCTTGTTTATATCTATGGTAAATACTGCTAGAACAATAAGAAACCTTGTGGTGTGGGTTACATTAAAAAATGTGCCCAATTTGTTTATTGTACATTTTTTTCCAACTTTCCTCCTACAGGGAGAGGGCTTAAACAGGTGGGGACATATCCTTTTGCCTTCTCTTTTCCTTCCATTCCTTTGGTTTTGGACTTTTAAGTTTTCTTCCCCTATCCTAATTTCACCTTGGGGCTCCCCAGTGCTCCACTCTCCTATCTCTCTGATCCCCACATACACCTTCTTCATTGGACGTTCAGCAACTACCTCTGAGCCAGAGTCACAAATCTACCCTTTTATTCCATGCCTAACTCATTTCCAAACTGAACTCTCAGCATGTCTCTCCGAGCTCCTGTGGATAACTGTCAAATTAAGGTCAAAATTGTAACATCTTCTTCCTGAGGTATTTGAGGCTACTTTCTTACTCATTTACTGAGGATAATGGTATATATATTCATATTTCAAAGATGTCATCTTTAACTTGGCTTTCTCCTAGCTTTCAAATGACAAGGATGTGGAATATGCTAAAGTTCTACTGCACAGCACCTACCCTTCCACATCTTCACAAGACAATATTTTTTTCCAGATGATCATCTATTATCTTTGCATTTGCAACTTTCTTTTGTTTGGAATTGAATAAAGGAACATTAGTGCTTCAATGTGGAGAAAAAACTGATGCTTACAAAGATTGCTTACTTGTCTCAGTGAGTGAGACAGGCAATGCATCCATGATCTTGCAGCATAGCTTCTACATCCTCCTCTGATGTGACTTCTTGAAGTTGTTCACAGCTTTTCCTCAACCTATTTAAATGTTACCTGAATTCAGCTTCAAGAGTTTGAAGCCCATCTCCAACTTATGATTATTTCCTTCATGTGGTCACTTTTCATGCAAGAAGCATCAGACTCACACTCAGGATCCTCATTATGCTTGTTTTTTTCGTAAAAGTCACAGAACTACCTTACTGTCTTTCAAACAATCTCTGCCAGTGTTCTTTCCCTGACAGAAGCTGGATAATGTTCATCCCATGGGTGCATCTGAGCAATCAACTGCTATTTATTAACTGTTTTCATTTCTTTATTGCTTTTTGATCCCAGTCTCCTATGTAGACCAGATGATGAACTGGCCATAGACCAAATTCACACTTTGCATCTTAATGGAGAGCTCAGCAGAGGAAAATCCCATCTCATATGTAGGGTACCAGTGGCTGTGGTAACACAAATGTGTGAAATCCTACTTCTAACATACAGCATGACCATAAATAATATCCATAAACTCTTCAGAGTTCTGAAAAACATTGTTTTTAATACTTCTACGATCTTTTTTACAGCACTGAATGCTCTCACTGGAAACCTTATCACATTTGGCCTACACAAGGTGACATTGAGATGCTCTGACATTAGACACCTCCAGTGTAGTAATTTCATTTTATAGTAATTCCCTAGACTTCCTCTAGTGAAGACAATACATGAACAAACACTCCTGGGCACAACTCATTTCACCCTGAATAGTCACCTATGGCAGATGTGAGTCATGGCCTCGTTGTGCTTCTTTTCTCCTATTGTGGATGAAGATGGCCAGAGCTGCAAAGCAGAAACACAGATAGGCAGTGTAGATGTCTAAATTTAGGAGATGTAAATCCCAATTCTGCTATGATGCCTGCTGGCACAAGGCAGCAGTGTACTTTTCCCAGGACATATCAGGTTCTGTCTTTATTTAAGGTGTTCTTAGCACTAAACTTGTACCAAGGGCACACATACAGGGAAAGTTTGTCTCATCAAACACAGCCAAAAGAACATTACAGTTATTTTCTATTCCACAAAAGAAATAGCAGCTGCTCATTTCTGATATAGAAAATACACTGATCTATAGCTTCAGCTGGCATGAAAACAATGAGAGCTTGAGTCATGCATTTTCCTTAATCTTTATTTAGTTTTAATATTTTTTAGAGTTTATTCACCACCATCCCCTTTGCCAGGTTTCTTCTACATGACCTAAAACTAACCCTTGGACAAATGTAAAAGCAAATAGAGTTCTTAAACAGTATCTGTATGTTCTTTTGTCTCGGGAAATGTAAATTAGGGCACTGGGTGAATAACACTGCTTGGCTTTGTGTCATGAAATGTAATTGTGGAGCTATGGCAGGGTCAAGATTTATGAAGCTATCAGGACTGGAGTGGGCAAGGGGCCAGCTTACACCTGCAGCACTATTTTTGCTGCTTTCCAGACAACTCACTCTGAAGTAAGGGGCACTTGTTCCTAAGGTAACATTATTTAACAGCTTGGCAGGCACCCCTTTGAGATGGACAGGAACTGTACAGATGAAAGAAGGAATGAAAATAAAAGACAAACAAATTTTGAAGTTGAGTTTATATAAAATAAATAAAAAGTATATTTGAATAAGAACCAAGATAGTGATAGAAATAATAAATCATTTGAGCAACTCCACACAATCCCTAACTACACATGAATAAGAGGGAAAGACGAGTTATCTTAAGGAAGTTAAAGCAGGTAAAGGATCTTTACACAGTGATACATCTCAGTAACAACTTATTTTTAATCCAAGGAGCTAAAAAAAAACCAAAACAAACCTCTTTACTGGTAGCTAATATGGTCTGTTGAATAAAAACCCAAAACAAACAAAAACCCCAAACAAACAAAAAACCTCCTTCACCACAAACCAGAAGTAAACAAGAAACTAATAAATAAATGCACCAGCATATGTGTCTCTGCCTCAGTGACTAGGTTTCTATTGATGCCCATCATATTTCTCTTTCTTACTTATTCACAGCTCACTGACCAGATTACAAAATCACCAGCTTCAGAGGCTGCTGGGGAAACCAAAATAATCTTCACAAGAGTCAAATGCACAAAATGAAATACTACAGAGGAAAGATTCAGCATTTCTTATGTATGCTCTGCAGTACCTCTCTGGTTATTAAATGGAGCTTACATTATCATGGCAGAAACTTGACAAGCCATTTACCAAAAGAACTTATATATAGAAAGTGGGTTTTTTTGCAGTGAGGCAATATCTGAGAAGTCCTAATTTACTTGAATGTATTCAGTGTACAAATTTATATTTCTTCATACTACTCTGTTTATTTCCATTATTTATAATTTCCATTGAACAAAAGTGTCAGATCAAATAGAATTTTTTCTATTTTTTCACTTTATGAGCATAAATTCATATTTCACATATTAATTTAAATGGCAGTCTTTTAAGTGCTATAATCTTTGCTTCTCCTGAATATTTTTCCTCAATCACAGAACACAAAATGCAGATGTGCACATAGTGAAAGAAACATCAAAACACCCAGCAAAAACGCCATAATTTTTCTCTGCATGTATAATTATTTCAAGAACATTTTTCAATATTGTAAATTTATATATTAGGAAGGTTAGTTAAACAAGAGAAATTATCATTTTCTGTGAAATATTTTACAGGGAGAAATAAGGGGCTTAAACCCAAAGTGGACAAGAAATTACAGAGAGTTCTCACAGTCACACAACTGTGCCTATGCTCATGTGCTCAAAACAAGTGGACATACTAGATACTCCATAATTTCAGATGCTAGGAATACATGCCTGTCCTACCTTACCAAACAAACCCCTATTTGTAACAGACAGCTGCCAAACACACAAGGGCCAGCTACTAAGCTAGAACAAATTGATACAAGACTAGTTTTCAGTGCCAAATATTGCTCCATTTCTGTTTCACATTTTGAACTCCAAATAAATCTTGGTTCAAGGCATTTTTTGTATTTACAAATTCCTTGACTCCACTCACCCAATATCATTAGGAATCAATATATCCCTGGTTCTTTCTATCAGGGCTTGGTTGTTTTGTTGGTTGGTTTTGGGGTTTTTTTGTTGGTTTGTTTTTGTTGTTGTTGTTGTTGTTTTTTTGTTTTTTTGTTTTATTGTTTTTTTGTTACATTTAGCTTTAGAAATCATTAGCAAAATCTTCTATACTCTCGGCCAATAGAGTACACATTTTTATTAAAACTAAATAGAAAGACAGTTAGTGCAGAAATGATCATTGAAATGCTCCATGTGAAATAAAATTATCTTTTTAATGCTTTAGTTTCATCCAGCTACATTGAGATTTCTGCTGGCATCCAGAAAACTCAATATGCCAATCTGGCATTGCATTTCTCATTGGAAGCTTCCGCTGAGTTAAAGTGCACTATAAGAGGCTAAAAATTGGATGAAAATCATCTCATTATTTATGTTTCTAAAAGTCAGAGCATTACCACAGCACAGTACTCAGAAAGTTGATTCTGGAAGGAAGATTATGTTTTAAGCCTGGGCTTCAAGTTAAATGAAAGTGAGCATACGTTAGCTCTGGGCACTGGATTACTACAATACATTTTCATTGCTTCTGGCACTAACCAGACAATAGGTGTGAAAATAGCAATTAAATTGAAAAGCCTAACTACTTACCACAGTACTTATACATACTTCTGTCTTTTCCTGCTGCTTGTATCTAAATTTAAAAATAATACAAGAAGATTTTAAACTAGCATTTGATAGATCCTATTACAACTCCTTCCTCCTCTTAGAGTATTTTTTTCAGTAGTGTGTACAGCAGAAAAGGGCAAGGAATTAATCAGAATGCCAAAAGAGTTGGGTTACACAGTGTGTAGAAAGCACTTCAGCTACATTATTTGCTCAATTTCTGTAGGGAGTTGTGAAATAGAGGTCTTAAATTTAACGTGTCTGGCTTACTTCCACCTGGATTCACTTCAAACCCATTGCCTGCAGCTTGCTGAATACAGAGTGGGAATCAGTCATTACACTGAGAACTGATGGCAAATTATTCCAATTCACATTTTTCAGCTGGTATGTTTTTTAACCTGGAGCAACACCAAATTGAAAAAATTTTGCAAGCTGGGCACAAAAGCTGTGTTGTAGACTAAATATATTTCCAGTTCTATGAAGTCCACAAGGGGATATTTCTCCAGCATTTCTCCAGTTGCTATGCTACCCACTGAAGTTACAAGGTGCACTATATCTTCAGCTCTCATCCTGTGCTTTTTTTCTCTGCTACCAGTCAGTGTCAAAGCTGCTCAGTTGCTGTGATCTACAGTTTAGCACTGACCCAATTTTAATACATTTAAAAATTTCTGATATAGACATATAGGCTATTTGCTGCTAAGATGAAAACACACCTTCGAAATTAACCTGCTGCACTTTTTGATTTGCAGCATACATTTTGGTTTGATGGTATTGCAGTTGTATATCTTTTCTGTTCTCTATCAAAAATACAGTTGCTACTCAAATTCATTTCAATAGCTCACAGAGACATTACACTGCTCCATAAAGATCTGATATACATTCCTTACTTAATTTCTTGAGAAAACTCTCACAATATCTAGAACTTAGAAGTGAATGAAAATTTTACTTCCCAGAGTCATTTACAATTTAGAGGCCAAATCATGGTGCAGAAAGGAAATCCATCAGACCTGAACTCTGCTACTAATGTCATTTTAGCCAGGGGACCCTAGTGGCTGTGTAACACTATATGTGTTTAAGTGTATATTGATTTTGTGATGCTGACAAATGTAAATTTACAAGTTACAGGAGGATGTTTTAATCATGTCACAAGACAGCAAGTCTAAAATAGGTTTCCAGTGTATCACAACATGAAATGGATACAGAAAAATTTTGATACAAAATACATTTTAAAAAGTTCCCAGCCTCAATTGACTTTTAAATTATTTTTAATGAAAGTAATTTAACCAAGACACAAGTTTCATTCCTAGTGCATACTCCGTATTATCCCCATAAAGTATTTATAATTCAGTGACAGTATGAAGGGAAAAGCTTTTAATTTGAGTTAATCTTTCACATGAAATGCAACCATGACAAATATATTTCTGGGATAGTGCCACTTAAATCAGTTTTGCCTGGACAATGTTATGAGAGTTTTGAATACTATGACTAGTTGATCAGGGACTTGTTTCAGTATATTTTCTTATTGTATTAGTCTAGAAAATTTGTAAGTTCAGAGAGATTTGGTTGTAAGTATAAAGACTTTGGTCAATGTAACATTTTCTATCAGTACATCTCAGTATGTGAAAGGAGATCTTAGTATCCATGTGGAAAATTGGAAGAGAGAAAGAGGGAAGAGCAGATTTCCTGGAGTTTATACAGTGAGCAAGTGACAAATTTAGGGATAGAAACAAATGGATTGAAATGTAAAAAAAACAATAGCTACAGTTTTATCATAGCTTTAGAATGAGTGGGGAGTTTCTTCCCATCTCTTCCACAATGAAAGACCTTCCAAAAGTAACTTGATCATGGATTGAAAAGGGTCAGCATTCTTGTCATACTTCATTCAGTTGCCTGGGATAGACTTTCATCTGTCCCAGGAACAATGAAACTAATGTTCGTGTTTGTATATTGAGGTATCTTTTCAGTAGATTTGTGGGTTGCATTTTAATAGAAGTAAAGGTAAGGAAAACATATATCATTTAGCCCTTCATTGGAAATGCCTCAAAAACTACATGGCTTTCAGAACAAAAATTCCTTCTTTAGAATTCATATTTATCTACATGATTTTCAGATTGAATCTGAAGTAGAAAACTGAAAGGAAAAGGGCTTTTTAAAAAAATTTGTTGCTCAGAGAAATGCCTATGTCACTGACACAGCATGAAGGGTTCTACACTTGTTTGAGAAGTGCTGGGGACCCAAATCCAACTGAAATGTACTTTGAGATGAAGGGCTTGGAAAACTTTTGTTCAAGACCAAAACAAGAATCTTCTATTTCTGGATTAGATCCTGATGCCACCCAAAATCATGGAAGTCTTGTGATAAAGGCTGCAATTGTCTGAAAATTACATCTGAGATGCTCTGTTAATACAAGCCGTACATTTGTGCCTGCGGAGCCAGGAGAGAAATTGAGCTTTCTGCAGTTCTAACACCCTGTTCAGCCACACTGGACCAGTGTGCTGCCAGTACATTCTAGCTTTAAGTGATTTTTTTTAATGGTGTCTTAAAACTGTGGCTAGAGCAGTCACAAAAGGAAGGAGAACCCATCACCACAGGTGCCCTGAAATATTCTCACCTCCATAGACAGAAGATGAAACACATCCATGATCTAGTCACACATTTTGGTGGACCTGCAGAAGTTGTGTGCATTATGTGTTCACTTTGCAAAATGCTCTCTGCTTAGGCAGAACATCCAGAATCCAATCTTAGATACAGCTATAATTCACTCTGCATTGACTCTTGATTAAAATTGTGTCAGATAAGAATTTCACTCATTATAAAACATTAAAAGGAACAGATATAATGAATATTTCTCTGAATAAGCACCCATGATATCTCTAATTCTATATTTGGCTAAAGTAAAACATTTTTTTAAAGGCAACTTATTTTGTGTTGGGTGTGTTTTTAACAAAAAAATTAAAAAATCTATTGGAGACCCACTTAAAAATTGCTGGACCGCAGAAAAAGCCATAATCTTCCTCAAAATGTATTTTAACTGCAACTTTGTCATGCTGATGCTACCTGTTCCTGGTTGTAAATAAAAATTTGATCAAATAGCATACATTTCTGAACATATTTGACAGAGAAAATTTGCTCTTTAGGCTGCAGTTCTGAATTTTTCAGATATTTATTTTGACATCCACCCATTTGCTAATGAATTCAACTGGCAAGTGGAAGCTTCCACATGATGGAAATATATGTGTTTGTTTTTCTATGACAGCATCTAAAGGAAGGTAAAATGCTCTTGAGGATTTAAAGTAAGCCGATTTCCCACTTCTGCTGTGCTTGTTTCAAGTGTTTCAGATTCAGCATCTTTTTAGAACGTCTCTGAAAAGGCTAATTCCTGCCTAAGTTGAAAAGTCTGTTATATTTTGGATAAGACATTTTGATAACATAACAATAAGCCTAGAAATTAAACAAAGATATAGAGCTTTATTTCCAGTTATAGGTATTTTTTCTCAACTATGATAAGCATTATCAATTTGATTAGCTGATTCATCTTTGTATTCTAGTGCATGAACTAATTAACAAATCTGTCTTAGATATAAAGTAAAATGAAATAAAGTTTTTAATGTTTAGATATGTCTGTTTCTTCTGTGTGCAAATATTTTTTTTCAGAAAGGCACCATTTTTAATTATCTCCCTGATAAGATTATATTTCTAACATTTGACTCATCTTGCTCCATATAATAGACTTAAGAACTAAAGAACTATTGGAAAATTTGGCCCACTCTTTTGTAGGGATTTTTTCTACCAGCCAAAATCAAATTTTCAACATGGCTGATGAAATCTCACTGCTTGCAAAGCCTTCCCTCAATCTGTGTGCACAAGTTTAACATTTGGGTTTTAGAAGGCAATTCTGCATCTCTAGTTTCTACCTTATTTTATCCTTCAGTTAACAGTCTGGATGAACAAATTTCTTTCTGAAGTAACTCCTTTTACTAAAGTTGAC
Source organism: Muscicapa striata striata (assembly GCA_030060385.1). Taxonomy (NCBI): domain Eukaryota; kingdom Metazoa; phylum Chordata; class Aves; order Passeriformes; family Muscicapidae; genus Muscicapa; species Muscicapa striata. Next base: position 1,709,527 of record JAREIS010000076.1, on the reverse strand, counting down.
TTATGATATAGAAAGGCATCTCAGAAAGAAGTCATAAACAAAGTTGGGGATTGACAAGTTCAGCTTTAACCATTTTTCACCAAAAAAAGTCTTAGAAAATTATTCCCTTTGTCTGTGTGTGGAGGTTTGAACAGAGGTTTTAATTCATTTTGAATGTTCCAGGATATCAGCAGTATCCTGATGGCTAAAAAATCTGTCATCTCTATCTACTTACTTTGCTCCTTATCACAACTAATAAATGGTTTGGTCTATCGAAATGTTTGCTTGAGGTTTTTAGAGATTGGTCTCTGCCTGGCAAAAAAACTACTTATGTACTGCTCAATACAAACTTTTCATTTGCTTTGGCTTTAGCATAATTTTAGCACCTTATAATTTGCATCTTACTTCATAAACAATTCATTTTCTGGAAACTACCAATGGTTTCTGGCTCTGGTGATCTGATATTATAAATACAGTCAGCAAGAAGTATGGTGCATTTTAAGTTTTCAGATAAATGCTTCATAGTTCACAGCAATATTTCAACTATGGAACTAATAGCAACTGGCAAACTTGGAACACAAAACTTGCTAGATGACATATCAAAAGCATATGCCTTGGCACTGCAGTTTTGAATGAAGTTTCAAGTGCCTGAAGCTGTGAAAAACTGAAAAGCAACATGTTCTGACAGATCATTCAGTATTTCCTCTTACGTATAAAATAATACTTAATTTATTCTTTGCCTTTCATAGAATGTGATTTACACCGTCATGAAGCATATTATTTCTTTTTCTAATACACATGGAGTTCACAAAGAATTTGTATCTTGTTTTCTTTTTTTGTGTTTAGTCTGGATGGTATGAAACATCTCTTAAACTATACCATGTCCTTCCTGAAGAAAGCCACAGAAGTCTTTAAACCAACCATTACAGTCAATGGTCACAAAGGTATAAGATTTTAATGCTGATCCTCACATTAAGAACACCTTAAAAACCAGCAAAATAACAGATTGATCTTCCAACAACACTGAAATCAAAATGCTGAACAACTTTATAACTTTGCTTATTTTCCTAAATACAACATTGTACTAAAATGTAGCTATCTGTCATAAAACCCATCAGCTGTAAACTAACAATTTTAAAGCAATGACCATTGTTGTGTTTTTCTCTCAAAATATTATCTTCAGAATGAATGGCTGATAGCCAAGGTCTGTAAGTTTCCACGAGGCAACAGTCAAAAGATTGAAGGGAAAGTAAAGCCTGTATTATTTTTGCATGATAGTATATGTGTGATATCCTGTAATTATTATCTGTACATAGAAGCCAATTGAGTTTTTATTTGGTTTTTGAATATTGTAGGCATACACAGTCCTGGTAGAACATAAAGAAAGTGGGTAATCAGGTAATGCACTGTGAGGTTGCCAGGGGGAACCATCTGTAATGAACGAGTGTGTTTGTACTTTCACCTGAATTTCTGGCAATAGTTGTCATCAAGCTCACCTCAGCAGTATCTGTACAAACTAGGGAGTTGCCTTTACTACCAGGAGGCATTTCATCAGGAATCACTGGACCTTATTATCTCTACAAATCTAATCCCAAACCTACATTGTGGTGGTGTTGTTTTCCCTCCCTCCTTTTCAACATTTATATGTCTACAACTATGGCAGACTTTTTGAAGATACACTGTGCCTCAGAAATGAGAAAACAGTACCTCTCTAATCTGCACAGTAGAATTTGAGTTAAAAGTACACAACTAGTTTATGGAAGAACTGAGATCAACTAGACACATGTTGATCTGTCCCAAGGTTTCTGGTTTACAGAGAAGAATTTAGAGAGGAAGAAATAAAAATATTGGAAATATTATGGAAACAAGAAAGATGCATATAAAATAATTTTAATTGTAAAAATTTTATTTGCAACTCATCTGGCCTAGTCAAGCTAGAGCAACCAGACTAACAAAATTCAGCGATTCACCTAATCCTCTCTAGAACAGTTTTGGAGTTTAAATAAAATATAAAAAATTGATTAAACAAATTAGAAAAAGTACTAATTTAATTTTCCAAAAGAAATGTTGAAGGATAAATGATTATAAATTAAATACTGAAATTGTTAAAATTAAATATTGAACAAATTAAATACTGAAGCATCAATTTTTGCAGACATCTTTTCAGTTTAGAAGAAGATAATTTCCTGAATATAGAAAGCATTTTCTGCAATATAGAAGTCTTTCCTGCAAATATATTTGTACAGAAAATAAATTGCTCATAAAATGCATATCGCTGAACAGAGAAATAATTTCTATGGCTGCACAAAAGAAAACAGAATTCAGAGGATTTAAAACCTAGATTCATGACTGGAACAAGAACGTGGTTTACATTTATAACTTTCAGAATCAACAAGGTAAAAAAATTGCTTATACTGAACTTTAATTTACAGGGGTCTGTATTTCACTCAATTTCACTCATCTCAACAGAAATGAGTTATTTTACCCATTTAAACCCATATGCTAAGCAAATATTGCTGATACAGCACAAAAGCAGGTCAAGACAAACCTAATTGTTTTTTCCTGCACACCCCCTCCACAGCAGCTCACATAAACCAGACCAGAAACCAGGATGTTGCTTCAGCAGAGAGCTGGCCAGGCCAGTCTTCCTTGCTGACACACACTGCCAACCTAAGCTAATGAGCTTTGCTGGAAGTTAATTGCTTTAACACTGTGCTCTGGGATGTCTATAGAACCTGCCCTGCTCAAACAAATTTACCCTCTAACTGTGCCCAACATAATTGATTTGAAAATAACTTTAGTATGTTTTCACAGCCATAGTAACACCTTTGAATTACAGGAAGGAAAAACCTTAGTGCTGCAAAGGTTCTCTCTCTCCAAGAGCATTAGAGGTAGCAATGAGACCAGCTACTCAAGTTACTTAGAAAATTAGAGCAGGTCAGAATTGTTATTTTAACAACTATGATCAAAGCAGTGTTGAGTGAAAGGAGGGAATGTAAGCTGATTCACAGATAACAAGGACAGAGGCACCACCCCAAGCTTTCAGTGGAGTATTATTCACAGAAATCTGAGTCACACAGAACACAGAATACTTGAGTCAGAGGTACAGCCTGTCATGTATCATTTTTAAAAATTGCTGTTGTTTCTTCATCAAAAAAGTTGAAAAGGTTTCAATAAAGTTAAAATATACAGACTTCAGCATCTCATAATGTAATATGTAGTAGCAAAATCAAAACAGCAATATCATACTGCAAATAATATAAAAAATAATATTAAAAACAATATAAAATAATATAAAAATAATATAAAAATAATATAAAAAATAATATAAAAAATAATACTGCAACTCGCTGGAGTGTTCTCCACAAACACAAGGAAGAAATCAGGCCAAAACAACATTTTAGATGGGATTTTTTTCCACTAGAAACCATTTCAGCAACTCCAGTTATTATGGTTGCTCTAGGTTTTGTTACTGCAAGAAGCAGCAATATCTCTTTAGAAAATGGGGCTGATTTTAGCAAGGATACAGGAGTACAAAGTGCTTGACTGTGCACAGTGTACTGAACAAGAAACTCTGAGTTCTTCCTATTCTCTGCAAAAGGACAGAATGACCTGCTACATCTATTATTAGTTTCTATTGAGAGACTGGATAAAAATAAAAAAGCAATTTATTATTATGTAAACTCCCTTAGCACAGTTCTTCAGAAAGAGCAAACAAATATAAATTAGAATTCAGTTTTAGCAGCCTCTTATAAAACAGGTATTTTTGAGCAGGTTTTTGGTGCTAAAACAATAACCAGGACTTAAATGGGCAGTTAGTTAATATACACAATGGCACCTCCAGGGGCTTTAAAAAAATAGGTCCTTGCTGACAAGTCAAAACACTTTGCTCTTCACCTCTTTTATGAGTCCAGGTCTTCATCTTTCCTTTTTCTGCATAATGCTAAACAATGAGCTCTTTAATCAAAAGGATGAATAATATTTCAGCTTTCTTTATTCACCATTCAAAACAAAGATTTTGAAAACCATACTTCCAGAGGACCCATGTGAATTACAGGGAAGGAATTTCTCAGAATGATGAGCCATAATGAGAACTTTGTGACTTGGGCAAAATGACAGTGTTAGCGCTACTAATATCAGATAACATCATTTATATTAATGCCTTCTGCCTGAGAGGAAAGCACACCTAGAATATAGCTTTGTGGAAAATCAGTATTCTATTTTGAAGCTCCAAAATACTGGGCACAAGGGGGTTCAAATCCCTCACCAGCGTTTTTAATTACTATAGTAACACAGTAATGGCAAATAGCATAATACTTCAATAGTTCATACACATGTATACAACTGGAATGCATTATTTTCTGAAATATAATATTCATATATATATATTAATAATATTAATAATATTAATAATATTAATAATATTAATATATTAATAATATAATATAATATAATATAATATAATATAATATAATATAATATAATATAATATAATATAATATAATATAATATAATATAATATAATATAATATAATATAATATAATATAAATAAATAAATAGGATGGAGGGATGGGGCCTAAAGTGTCAGAGTAGCATTACTCATATTTTAGGGGATTCAACAAGACTTAAGGAACTCACCGATCACCAGGTGACACAAGAACATGTATAAGAAATTAGACACACTGAAGTATGCCTTCTTGTAATGTGTTTTATAACAACTCAGAGTACCTGAAATTGTGCAGGAAGTGACAGGCAGTGAAAAATCTAAGAAACAAAATCTGTACAAAGATATTGAGGCTGAACGAGCTTCCCTGTCAAACTTTTGCTGCAAAAAAAATATTTTTGTTTTATCAGTGTAGACAGAAAGCCCAGACATAGGAAGAAAATTTACAATTATATAAAATGTTGCAATAAAATTAAATATAAAATACTGAAATCCTTAGAATTCCCTGGATTTATAGCAGAATGGTCACATCAGTGTGATCAAGCTCTGAGGAACCTTAGAAGAAAATCTTACTCCATTTCCTCTGTAAGTTTTCAAAGTTAATTTTTCTGGAAGCACTTACTAGAAATATCCTCCTGTGAATGTGAAGAAGAAAGGGCTGTGAGTCCCTCAGAGTTGCTTTACTGTAAAATACTAGTTGGCTATCACTAAATATTAATTCTATTCACAGAGATAATAATACTTGCCATGAAGAGTCTCCACAGGCCTTTCTTTTTGCTTTTGAAGCACCACCACCACCCCCTCACAAATGCGTGTATGCTGACTGACTCTGCTCCTTTGCTTGTGGCAATTCAAGGAATTCATCTCTTCATAAAAACAGGTATGTTGGCTCATTTTTGTCCTGTATATACAATTTGTTCTATTGTTAATCACTTTGACCTTAAATAAGTAAATGAAGTTCCACTTACTATTTACAGTTGAACGGCTCCACAAATTTTGTACAGCATCATTTTAAATGCCTGAGCTTTTCAGTTTTTATATAAAAGCCCAAAGTGGCACAATTTTGAAACAGAGAAAACAAGCTGAATCCCCCACTGAAATACTTTTCTGTTTTATATTGAGGCTCTGGAACAAGGATAACTCTAAATGTAGGTAAGCATGCCACCACTCCTTTGAGATCACAGTTCAGCCTTGTCACAAGTCCTGGCTGAGCATTTCCACTGCCCACTGTTCACCCACATATTTTATTCATGATTGATTTCTTCAATAAGTTGTCTAATGGTTCCAGCACCCCAAAAGGTTTGTGGTTCTTGCACAGAACTGAGGTACAAAGGACCATTCATTTATGGTATGGCCCTACTGTTTCTTATAGGAGGACTGACAGTGCATACCTCTGGCGTGTAAAAGCTCTTGTCCAGCTGTCCATCACAAGGACAGTGAGCGGCACAGAAAAGTGCTTGAATTTAATACAAGGCCTAAAACATTATAAAAATAAGATTTGGTTTCTCAGGAAAGGCAGATTTTTATCAAATGCAATTTTATCCTTTAGCTTTGCCAAACTTTCCAGAGAAAAATACAAGCTTTATGCCCAGCCTTCAGCAGCCACACCACCCTCTATTGCATATACCTAACACAGTGATGGAGTGTGTGCTGTTAATGCACAGACATTACCAAAGATATTTATTGTGGAAACATTTAACTCACAGGGACTTCAAAACCCTTGGTTGAAGATTGCAAACTCCAGGACTTGCTGAAACCACCAGAGTAGCTCAGTGCAATTCCTGCATTAAGTCATTACCACTACACAAACAAAACATTGCTGTGGGGTTTGCTAGTGTCAGAAGGTGGTGTTTTACCACACTGCTCAATTTACAAACCTTTGTGTGTACAGGCTATTCTGCAATAAGGCTTTACAGATTTGGCAGTGTAAGAGAGGAAGAATTTTTTTTTTTTTTTGGAATAACAGATTAAGTTGTAGGATAGCATTTTACTTACAAATCAACTGTTTATTTCTGCCTGCACGTAACAAACTCATACTAAAAGCCCATTCAGAATGTGAGAAACAGAAAAAAAAGAATGACTAAATCAAAAGCAGATGGATAGAAGTAAACACAGATTATTTATTCTCTTTGTGAAGGAAATATTCTTAAAACAACAACCTGAATGGCAAATTTTTTTCCCCATTGGTATCACTAAAAATTACACTTTAAGAAAATATAAGACTGGTAAGGTGAAAATTCATCTTTTCATTTTGTTTATTTGCATTTTTTAAGCAGAGAGTGGGAGTGGGGAACACTTCATTTTAAGATTGGGAGAATTATGAGGAAATAAATACAATTTTCTATGATTTTTCTTGCCATAATCAGTTGAAGTATATAAGCTACAAAAAATAATTTTGCAAATAATTCTATACGGAGAAATATACTGATAAAATTTGGACCACAAAACAGTGCAAAGAAGAAAAATCATAGCCAGCCAGCTACCAAAAGATTTCAAATTACCTTTTGCCCAGGAATCACATTGTTTTTGTTAGAAAAGTATATGTAGAATTGTCTTACAAGAAAAATAAATTAAATTTGGTTTATGAAAAAATGCCTTTATATCCTTTTATAAAGGCATTGTGAGGTACTGTAAGGTTTACAAAGTAGGTGTAAGAGTACAGTTTAAAAGAAAAGAGTGTTGTTTCTTTCCATGTAGAGAGGCAGAACTAACAAGGGCAGTATTGCAGTATTGAGAGGAGAGCAGTGTTAACTCTGCATGTGCACACTGTGCACAGAAGCCTCCACGTCTTCCTGAATGACCTGGTCTGGTTCTTACACTGGGAAGAAAACTGTGAAATTGCAGGAATGTAGAATCATTACCCTGTGGACCATCTGTTTGGTTCAGGGCAAGGACTTGAACTTATCTTTTAATTTGAACTGTGTGACCTAACCAACAGGCCACCAAGAGGATGTCTTTTTTTCTAAGGGAAATGCATGCAGATATACATATGTGTATAATATATATATGTGTGTGTGTGTGTATATACAATATATGCACATACATGCATATCAATGTTTATGCATATATATGAGATACATCCTGATAGGGAGTTTTTATATTTGGTGTCCTTAAAAGCCTCAATGAAGGTAACAGAATTTCTCACATTACTCCAAGATGAAATAGGTTGGCAACCCACGTGCAGATTGCATGGGGAGCCCCAGGCTAGTTAAAATCCCAGATGAGACCTACGCATTTGCATCTTTATTTCATGGAGGAGTTGTACAGTCTCTGCCTCCCCACTGCAGCACCTACTCAAACTCTTGGCTTGGTAGAGTTGCTGTGATCCTTGTCATAAAATTCAGAAACAATGTGAATTTGCAAAGTACTATATATGGTGCCACTTCTACAGCCTGGATCTGAAATGTCTTCCTACAAAACTAGCAAACCTTAAATCACAGAGGAATTCCTTGGTAATTGTTGATACTGATTAATCTCTAAAGGTTTTTTTCCCAGTGTATCCCACCAGACCAGTCCAAACAAAATCACAGAGACTGTGTCTATGCCCAAGAATAAAAGTGTATCGTGTGCCCTGCCTTGGCACAATTGAAATGCTAAATGGGAATGGTGCTTAGTCACAGACCTGGTAAACCCTCCTCTCACCCACCTGCAGTGTGTAGGACAGGCTCTCCCTGGATCTCTGTCCAGCCTTGACTAGGTGGATAAAGAGGCCGAGGTCAGCAGTGCAGGGGACTGCCAGGTGTGGGTCAGCCTGCAGAGTGACAGCAGCACCCCAACCAGCAGATTACAGCACAAATATCTTTCCTCTTACTTCTGGCCAGTTCAGCTCATCATTCTGGAGGCAAAGACTATCTCAAATGAGCTTTGATCATCCATAATGGATTCTTTCTGACTGGTTGTCAAGCTGAAAATTAAAATGGCTGGTTCAGAAAGCACAACAATGTGCTGCAGCAAGAGAAGATTCATCATTTGTTCTGACTAATGAAGACATCATCACCAGTGTAAATCAAACAGGCCAGATATCATTAGCCATTGACATTTTCCTTAAAAATCAAAATGCCTTTGTCCACAAAAGCAAAAGCCAGCATACATATTTCAGTGTATTAGTTTTTCTAATGGCAAAACTAAAATTATTTTTTTCCTTTTCAGTGACACACTGGACATAGATGAAATCAACAGACTGGGCACATTTTTTTAATAAGATAAACAAAGATGTAAAATGAGGAGATAAAACAGAGATGCATTCATGAATGCTAAGTTATTCCAATATTTAAATTAATTATATGCTTAAAGAGTGATTGCCTCTTTTTATCTTCTTCTAGCTTGCAAGCCAGAAAAGAGATCAAGAAACACAGCTGAGCATTTATTAATTCTATTCTTCCCTCTACAATTAAACTTTAATCTGTTTCAAAGGACATTTGGGTTCTGTCCAATGCAGTTGCCACTTGAAGCAGCGATTAAAGATAAAAGATATGAACATTACCTGTAGCAGCAATTTGGGAAATTTGATCTCTGGTAGAAATGCGCTTTGCAGCAAAAGAAGCAAAGATTTTTATACAGCGGGTTATACACAAAATTAGTTCTAATTGATGTTTCTACTAACAGACAACTGGCTTTCCTTTTTGAAAAGCAACATCTGTGAAGTTTTAGTTAAATATTTTACCTCATCTGAGTAGTCTTTAGAAAAATCAAGAACCAAAATCGTTTAATGTCATTAGCCCTCAGCTGGGATTCATCATAAATAACCCTCTATAACTTAAAAGCAGATAAAAACGTGTATAATCAAAACCAATACTTCAATCACAAGTAGCTGGTTTTAAAATCCAAATGTTTATTAATAGGTCTGAACCCTTTCTTCTCACAATGAGGAAGAGTAGCATCAATGAAAAGCAGCATGGTTCCCCCCTCCCTGCAGACATGTCAGCCTGTCAGTGGCTGCACACATCAGTCTTCGCCTTGGGCTGGGCAGCAGGATCTGTCTGCCTTCCCCTGGAGCTGAAATGCAATCCAGAAAGGAGGGATCTGTAATCGTGCTACTGTGAAACATTAATATCTGCCAGGCCACGAGAAGCTATGGCTGCCTCAGACATCAAATTAGATCAATTGGCCATCTGGGGTGAACACATGGAGGAACATACAGAGAGCAGTGAGCAGCAATTAGTCTTCTGAGGGTTTCGGGAAGGAGACTAATCAGTAACACAGAGATTGCATCTATAACAGTACTATAATTTGAAGAACTTTTGCCTTTAATGAGATTTAAAAGCCCTAAACAAATAAGAATACCCACCCAATGAGACAGCTATCAGTCAGAGCTAGCACATACAGGAAACGGATCCTCAAACCTTGACCAGCTGCCCCCAGCCCAGGGTAATGGGACCCTTTGTTGGGGGCACCCCACAATAAGGGAAGGTCAGGCACATTTTTACCTGGTGCAGTGGAGAAGCCTTAGTAAGGGTCAGGCTCAGATCACAGCACACAAAGTCAGCAGTTTGGACAGAGGAAAGGGTCCTTCTCTGAGGTCAAACAAGCCTGAATGTTTTGGGGCATGATAGTTATGTGCCACGGGGCATATTGCCCAGCAGGTGTTGGAGCAGCTGCCCTGCCAGGACAGAGGAGGCGACATGCATGCATTGCCCTCAAGGCTGAGGAAACTGGCCATGCCTTCAGGTGAAAACTGGCCCTGGCCTGTGCAAGACCACCACAAGGCAGCAGTGACAGCAGCAGGTGACTGTCCCTGGTGCAGGGCACAGCAGCACCTCTGCCAGCCTGACCTGCCGACTCCAGGAGTTTGCTGCATGCTGGCACTTGGATCTAGGTGTTGGAGGGGACTGCCAAAGCTGGCCTGCCCCCCTGACCATGATGTTCTTAGATGTAAACACCAGTGCCAGTGCTGGGAAACCTGGAGAGTATCCAAAGTGACTGCAGAGCTCTGGGGGTGGCAGTCAGGGAGGGACATGGAGACCCAGAGGTCTCTGAAGAGAGGAGAAGGTCTCTGATAATGCATGTCAGCCACTGCTTGTGGAGCTGGTGTTGGCTAAAGGATTCTTGTTACTGTGGCAGTTAGACCCTGCCTTAGGATAAACGTATGTTTGAGCAGGGATTAGGCCAGACAACCCCCAGAATTCCCTTCCAGCCTTAACCTATCTGTGATTCCATTTATATATCATAAAGTACAGCAGATACTATTCTGATTCCAGGTGAAGGATGCTTGTTTTCTGCAATTTTTGGCTAAAGCTATGTCTGGCAAAAAATGAGACCTAAAGCATGCTCCTGACAAAACATTGCCAAAGATTTGTATTTAAATTATGATAGAAGAAAAGAAACTATTTAAAGTTTCAGACTCAACGGTCAGCAGTTATGGCCAGGACTGGACAGCTGGTCCAATTCCATTTCCTGAAATGATATTTCATTCTCTGCGAGGCTTAGCCTGTGGGAGACAAAACAGCAAAAGCTGCTTCTCCCCCTCTAGACCCTTTTACCCAAGTCCTTTGTGCCCCAGCTCCTCTCTCGTCTGCTGGAAGAGTTTTCTGCCATTCACAGGAGAGCAGCTGGGCAGAAACTGGCGAAATTCTGCTGCCTGCCACCACTGTCCCTCTACAAATGAGTGACAGAGTTACACCCTGCCTCCTACCTGGTTATAGAGTTACAGACAGTGAATGATAACTGTGCACTTATAATGAGAGCAAGGAAATTCAGCTGGGATAAATGATCCTTGCCTCCTCCTGGGGTGTTACTGAAAGCAAAGAAGAAGTAAAGTTAAACAGGCCTATTAATTGCCCCCCCGACTGGTGTCAATCAGGCACGACTTCTCAGGGGTTAGTAAACTGCCCTGTAAACTGAGGTAGCCCAGAGTCATCTCTCCATAGCAGGAATTTGGCAGAAAATATCTTTTTTATAAAAGTAAAAGCAAAAAGACACCCCAAATCTCTGAATACAGGGCTACCTATTTCTTTTGATCCCAGCAAAAACTTTTTATTTTATTTTAGAAGATCTAGCTTGATATTGTATAAGCTGGTAGAAAATAATGAAACACATAATGATACCAATTTATACTCAGATTCCAGCAAAATACAAATATTGAATTTTATGTTTAATTGCTGCTTACTCATTGCCTCATAAATTAGAAACTGCTATTTAGTAGCAAACCATTTGCCTAACATGGTGCTGCACATTTTACATCAAACAGTTGTGGGTTTCTTTTCTTCCCCTACTTTGGTTAAAATATATAGCTCCCTTTGGAATTGTTAGATTAATTTTGTTTGTTTTATAGTTTGGATGCGAATGGCTCACAGTCCATAGGGTCTAGCTTTCCCTTTTATAAATAATTCCCTTTTTATGGTGCAATTAGGATGCACTGTGATTTTGCAACACACCTCAGAGGGAAGCATGACAAATAGGAGGTACTAAAAGTTCTGTTGCTTTTCCTCCCTGGCACAAGCAGTACCTCAAGAATCCAGAATAAGGACTATAATGGTGTTTCTGCATATATTGAGCTCACAGTTTCTGCTGTGTACATAGTTTTTATTCTGATGCTTTACTGTGCAGCTGCATTTGTACTTGATGTTTGCCTCTGTCAAGGGGCTTATCAGTATTATCTATTTATCTATGCAAGCACAGATCTATACATGCATTTTGTAATGAATTAGAAGTTATTTCTGTAAATGTTAGCAGGTGTTTACAAATATATGTGGACATTTACACTACATTCAACTCATGACCAAAACTGAATTTGAGAGTCCTTGTAACTTACAACAACTGCATAGAATAGAAGATGTTGTGGGAGACTTTAAGCAACCAATTACAGCTATACGCATTCGCATGGATATTTTAATTCTTCTGCCTTCAGGGAAAATATATAGCTGAGATACCTTCAAGGTACATGTAAGCCATTTCACCAAACAATTTATTTTTTACAGCAAGTCACAAAAAACCAACCAAACAACCAAACCAAACCAAACAAAATCAAAAAAACCCAAAAACAAACAAATGAACACAAAGCCAATCTCCAGCTCCTTTATGTAAAGGAATAAACCTGTACAAAAACAAGCTCTTTTATGGAACAAATCTATGTGAAAAGGCTTTGCACCATGCTTTAAATAACATATAGAGAAAAATAAAGAAAATAGAGAAATTTTAGAGGAAAAAAAAAAAAAAGATTATTTGTTATAGTGCTCAGTTATCACTCATTCTTTGGTAAGACCTGCAAACAATTTCCTTCTTCGCTATATTACAGTGAATGTGCTAGTGTGAAGTCTTTTATTGAAAATGTTCCCATGGCCATTCTCCCATTCTCCCCTCTTGCCTGGAAAAGTTACAATTACAAAACCATGAAAGAGAAACAGCATCTCAGGTAAACAATCACACATTTTACATATCAAATATGTATAGTGTTCCTTTTAATTATTCCAAATCTGCCTCAAAAATTTTAAATAGTGAATGAAAAATGCATTTTAATCCATCTACATGATGTTAACAACATGCAATCAGAAAGATGAACTACAAAAAATAAATACATTATTTGAAATGAAGTATTCAGTTTGTAGTCTTTTAGAAATGCATCAGCTTGTAGAAACCATGAAATCACAAGTCAGACATTGAGAAATAAAGTCACCATTAATATTCAATTTGCAAAGAAAAACAAACCCAGTCAATATAATTTGCTACATGAAATGAATCTACATTTATTTCATGAAAAATCAGAAAAGCACAAGTGCTGATGTTTGTCTGTTCCCATCACAATTGTATTACAGTTCACACTCCAGGTGAGCATAAAGGAGTGAACATGTCAAAGAAATAGAAATGGCTTGGAGCTGGATTTTTTTGGCATATGAGGTGGGAAGCAAATAGCAGTGATGTGTCACTTTCCCAGATCTCAGCCTGATAAGGGCCCCTTGCCTTTTCCAGGGGAGTGATCGAATTTCATGAGACATATAAAACATTAATTAGACATTATTGTTTGTATAGTCAACCCTGTGAATTAAGCTCTCTAAACCTGGAGGCTCTTAAGATGAACCCTTCTCCACCCGAGGCTCGCTCACACACACATACACCAAAAGAAAGAAAAAAAAAAAAAAAGGAAGTCCTTATCTGTCATTACTGCCTTGTAAGATTCTGGGGCTATCCAAATTCATCAGGACCACATGAAGAGAACCCAAGCTGCTGGAAACAGTTGTCCCATTAGATTTTCTGGTTGGTATTCAGTCAACTTTATTCAACCACCATCAATCTATTTAGAAGATAAGAATAATCTTGCCCATGGCAGGATTGGTGCTAGGACATCAAATAGTGCTTTACGAGCAGTTTCTGAAGGGTGGGATTTTGAGTTCCTACCTGCACTCTTCGACATCACACAGAAAACAGGTCCAGCTGTGTTTGGAAATGCTGTCTTGAAATCTTAACTCAGATGAGATGCAAAGCCTTGGGAGAGTCCACTGCTAAGCTTGAAAGGGAATATTTCATTACCCAGTCTTGGCTGGCTCCTCATCTTGAAAAGTGTGATTCTACCCTTTGAGCATCCCCTGAAGCTCAATAAGAAATATCCCTATGTATTTACTGTCCTCCTGTGCTTTGAGAATGCATATCCTCATAATCTCATACTGTCTTTTGTAATTTTATTCTTCTCACTGTCTGTTCTAGCACACATATATATATATATATATACACACATATACATATACACAGACACATATATATATGTGTGATATGTAGGCATGCTCCTTATTGAATCACCAGAAGTTTCCAATTTCTTTTCTTTTACTGTCTACTTTACAATTTTTTTTTTTTTCATAAAAGCAGAAGGAGAGATCATGAAGAAAAGAATGCCTGAGGACTTGAACAAGGGCTTCACAGTGTGGGGAGAACCTGAGAAAGCAAAGCTGGCTAACATAGGATTCACACTCTGTTAATATACTTGTTTCAGTAGTATTGCTGAAGACACACTGCCTGGAACTGAGCAAGTTAATTTTTGCTGGTTTTTTGTTTTGTTTAATTTTTATTATTTTTGTTACAAAACAAAAAAATTGCCCATGAAATTGAAAAACAAATTGAAAATCATCACAGTACTGAAGGCCTGTGGTAAACAAAAATACCTCTGAAAACAAGCACATTTGGGGAGTGGCAACAAGTAATTTAAAAATAATTATATGCTTGTTCTCTTAATACAAAAAAATCCCCTTTTGTGCAAATAACAAATATACATGTTTTTTACTATTTTAAATAAGAACCTGAGCTCTACATGCATACATCTGGACAGCTGTGTACCTCATTCCTATGACTGCCACTGTGGACACTGGAAAATAATGGGGAAAGCATTCAGGGAGCAAGTAAAGTCATGCTACATGTACATACAGTATGGAAGCTAATATTTTTCTTCAGCTTCACAGTGCTGTGTCTTTCTCCTTTACACATTTTTATTAGGCTCTGCAGAGAAGCCATTGCCTTCAGTTGATCTTTATGTTAGTGAACACATTCTCAGAGCTTAATAAGTAGTCAGGGATGCTGTGCAGATTTGTGGCTCACAGTGAGAGGGCAGCTCAGGAGGGGAGTGTCTAGAGATGTGAAAAAGCTGTTCAGACACTGAAAACTGTGGATTGGGGATGTGTGAAGAGGCTGCATTCTTAGTTTGCATTTGGGTGGATGCAACGAAGCATCAAAACATCAAGAAGAGAACAAAAATTTCTTTGTGTGCTGAAAAATGGTGAGATGTTGAAATGGAGAACCAATGGCCTAGGAAAAAGAGAAAGATAAAGATTTTTACTGGAGTACTTATGAAACTGTTGAAATTGCCTTTTAAAAATTAATTTTTTTTCAGGTTTTTCCCATGTTAATGCAGCATGGACACCATCAGTAGAAATGCAGGCTTTTTGTGTGTTTCCTTGTCAAATGAGAAAAATATAATCCTTTGTCCCTTGTAAACAAAAACATTTTTCCTTTTCCAAAGTTTCAGTGGGGAAATGGCCTCATCTCACCTGTCTTTGGAGGACAGAACACAAAAATCCTGCTCCTGGGAAGCAATGGCAACAGCACTGCAAAATGTTCTGCCATGTTCTGACATGTTCATGTCCCAGAAACACAAAATCAATGGAGATTGAAACTGCAGCCTCTACAGACACTGGGCTTCCTAATGGAAAACTACTGAGAAATACTAATGAAATGAAATAAATTTTGTTCCACTGTCATCTTTCAGAAAAGGAAGATAGATTGTAGAAAAAAAAAAAAAATTTGGAGAAGAAATTGATACAGACCCAAAGATATAATTTTATTTCATATTTTAGACTCAAACTCTATCATTCAGTTTGACAGTTGTACTCAAAGAAAACAAAAATATTTCTCTTTTACCCTCCTACCTTCATTGATCTAATAGCATCCTTGTCCACAAAAAAAAAAAGTGTCAGAAAATCTTCAGAGGCAAAATGCATCAAGAGGTCGTATTCTTATTTAATGTGTTGTATTACCTTATCATGACATCATAATAAATCCAGAAAGTGTGGTCATGTTCAGGAGTCAGTAGTGTGGAATCAAAGACCACATCACAGTCTCTCAGCTGTGTTCTCCTCTGCACCTGTACCAGTAAGCAGACATGCTTAGCAAGGCAGGCTTTTATGAGTTCAGGGTGGAGAGAAAACTTTACAACAGTAACAAATTATGGAGTGGCTTTAGTAGCGCTTCAAGAGGCAGGAATCTCTGAAATTCACTCCTGACATCATTGTCTGACACTGCCTCAAATCCTCTTAGTCTCCACTCAGATCTGAAGATATAAATAACTGGTCAATGTAGAAATAGCATGAATGGTTATGTGGACAGCTAGACAGATGAATAAGAAGGGAGTTCTTTTGCTATCTTTAGTTATAGTAATTTTTCTGGCTTGTTACTGGACCAGGAAGCAGAATAGATTTGGCACTGTGAGAGGAGTAATTTAGGAATGTAAAGTTGCACAGTTCATTTGAAACAAGCATGATAAATTTCACAAGATTTTGTTACAATGTGCAACCCCCAGCTAGGAGTAAATCTGTCCAGCTCCTCAGTGTTTTTTGGAGACAGTATGCCTCTTCCCTGTCTCTTTCAACAGGTGGCCTCAGGACTTATAAACTCTCTGTGATAATGCAGGTTATTTTTCAGGTTACCTCCAAGCTCAATACAGTATTATAACCATGCCTGGACCTTAGATTTGCTATGTTCAGAAATAACTAAAATGGAAATTTCTGGGGAGTATGATGCTTGTGAAGGTATTTGAGAAGGCATTTGTAGGCAGGTGTGAGATCAGCATTTTTCATGACAATTAAAGTCTTATTTCATATTTGAAAATAAATATTCCTTTTGCTTTTACCAGCAGTGTCTTTGAAGCATATAATATAGATACAATGCCTAGTTGTTTCTTTCTAAACATGCATTTTGGATGCAACATTACATGACAAGAAACCTGCAAAATATCTCTCCATTCCTTCAGCAAAAGAAAAAACAAAAGCAAACAGATCCTTATGGGACATGGAAAACCCTGATATGCTGTGTGAAGGTACTGGCACAATGCCTTTTTTTCCTAGCCTTTTCTTTTTTTAACCCAAGATAGGAACACAAGCCTGAGGTAAATTGTTGTTCAGTGAAACTGGATTTTGTTTTGAGCTCTGAGTGTTTTTCTATTAGTCTCTCTTAGTGCACAACTGCAGGTGCTGTGTACGCTCATTTTATCTCTCCATGTGGTTAGCTGCAAGCTTGAAAATCTTGATCTAGACACATCTCTGTCCCTGCAGCATATTAAAAAGAATGATTGCCAGTGGTCTAATTTTTACCTTTTTTTTTTGTTGTTAAGGGAGAGTGACAGGGGAGATGACACAGTGAAGAGTGAGAAAGTGCAAGGAAAGAAAGCTTACCAATCCCACTCACAGTCTGAGACTGATGTCAAAACAAATGTCTGGTGAGTGAAAGGGAAGAGGTTTGCCATTTAACTCCAACTCTAATTGCGTTGTAGTCTGCCTTGGTGCTGTGAGGTGTGGGTCCACACTTCCCACCGCCCTACATTTGCAAGAATATCTGTCTGTAAGTATCAGTTTCCCTGTTAACAACACACATTGGCTCTGTGTTGCACGGAGACTGGGCATGGGCATCTGAAAAGAGTAAAATCTGTCTCTTTGGCACATAACATCTTGAGGTTTTTTCCCAATAGATAATATTTAAAATGTTTTCCCTCCACCCATCCATCTAATTCTGCTTCCTTTTTTTGCACTATTATTTTCCCCATTATGATGACCAGCACTACAAAACCTGGCAACAAGGTTGTTTTCACCAGTGACAGCCCAACAGGAATATCCTTCTGACTTCTGGAAAAATTTGCAGACAAATTTTCTTTGTTTTGTGAGAATTAAGTTAAAGCTAACTTGGTTGCCAGGAGAGATGCTTCAGAGAAATGACAGTGAAAAGCACTGTCTTATGTTAGTTTATGTCCCCATTTATGTCCTGAAGCTAAAAAAAGACAGCTTCAGAAGTTAAATAAAGCGCTTCAGAAAAGATAAAGAGACTTTAACTCCAAAGGACTGGAGATGAAATTGTAAAAGCTCTGGCACATCCTACCTGTTTTGTTTTGCATGTGACCCTCACTTTTCATAGCATTTAGTACCATTGATTGGTTATTTTCACTAAAACTACATTTAGAGTATTGATATCTATAGATGAAATTCATGTCGCGGTTGTGTGCCACATCATGAAGGGCATTATAGCAATCTTGAAGTCACTGTCATTTCACCTATTTGCCATTAAAAATAATCATGTCCTCCCTTCAGATTCTTTGCAAGTTCATGTGTCAGAAGATGAACTCTCAGGGAAAACACCACCCAGAACATGAGCAAAAGAATGACAGAATCACCACTTATTACTTGAATCCATGTCTCCTAATTATCCTGGTTTTAACTGAATTAATTGTTTCTACTCTGACATGATACTCTATATCATCATACTCTGTCTGATTTATACCCCTGGCTTTTGAATTTCCAGGTTTAGTGTCTACATAATATTTTTCATTGTTGCAACAAGTAGTGTTATCAGGAAATACTGAGTATATATATATATACACTACAGATTGTGGTTCTGGTTTTTTGGTAAAATGTGTATTTCTTTTGTAAACCCATTAATTCCATTTTGGTTTTAATGAAAGATTTTTTTTTTTTTAATCCTTCAAGAAATGGGATTATATTAAATATACGTATAAAAGGAGTTATGTTTTGTGTTTTTCCTTTGATGGAAAACATTCTGATACTCAAAAGACATTTGATGCCCCTATCTGACCTGGATACTGGAAATTCTGTGCTTTGCCTCCAGATTTTACTTTCTCCAGTTTGCCATTCTGTTCAGACTCTTACTATCAGTGATATGAAATGCTGTACACTGATAGATATTGACAGGTCCTGATTAAAATTCATTTCACATCGCCAGCTATTACTTCAAAGGAACAAAGATCTTTTTTTGAAAGAAAACCTAAGTTTTCTTTGAGGTGCAGAGCATGAAAACTGTGTCTTTGTTTGATAAGCAACATCTGATGATTCCTGTCTTTTCAACTCAATGACTGGTCACTACTGAAAACCTGTAAAAGCTGGATTTTGCTTTTGTCACATCCAGGTGCTACCGACAGCTAACAAACTGCTATTTGGAAAGCAGTGCTTATCCCTACCAATTTCCTAAAGCAGAAGAAATAGAAAAAGGGGTACCACAGCTTGAGGCATAGAATTTATTTTCAGGCTACCTCTGTATATTTTGGCTCAAGGGAAGCGGCTGCATTTCATACAATTTTCTTCTGTTCATGGCCATTTAGAATCTGGTAGTTAAATCTCATTCCCCTTTCACTCTGCTTGCAAGTTGCATGTAAACTTCCAGCAACTTTTGCCTCCTTTCCCTGATTCTGAACAAGTCCAAGTCAGTTTTGCATTGGCGCATTGGCACCTTGGCACGTGGGACCTAAATAGCAGACAGTAAACAACTTGTCATCTGAAACTGAACTGAACCAAGTAAATCCAAACAGAACACTTACCTTGCATTTGCTTCCTTACCTCAAACAGTTTTGATTTATTTCCAAGACCCAAATTTCAACCACAAATTTTAACCATCAATCCTGGACTTAGTCACCAAGGTCATGTGGAAAATGAAAGCTTAGATCCTTGAGTCTTATCTCTTCCTTGGACTTGCTTTCTTCTGATTTCTCTGCACTCTACTGCCAACATGTTACACAATGCAACAGACAGCAGAGGCAAGAACATTTTTAAAAAGTGATACTGTGTTCAGGAAAGATGTGAGTCCTACATTTTCCAGGTTTGCCAGAGAAAAGTAACATATTACAAAAACATATAACTCATGGGTTGATTCAATAAATATATTTCTTTGGCCAGACTCCAAACACTTTGAAAATCTCAGCAACAAATATAGCCTTATAGTTCAGACCTGCTTTCATCAAAAAGTCCTCAACACTACCAGTCTTCCCCGGCACCCAGCCAACAAAAGCAATTGTTGTTGGAATAATATCTCACATGGTACCAACAGACCTTCCCCTATGATCCTCCAGCCACCATAAAAATGGTCTATCAAGTCTGCTTGTTGCAGGCTCTCACCAGTAGAAATGGTGCCTTCTCTTTCCATAGGACCCAGTAAAGTCACAGGTCCCAGAAAGTGGCATTTCCACATTAAGAGAAATTAGCTTTAGTCTGCACCAATCCTTAGCTCATGCCAGCTCCTAAATGCTTATTGCCAGCTGGCACATGGACACTGGCAACACTGCAAGGATGCAAAATAATCAGCCCTAGCTGAACTCAGTGGCAAACAATACTTAGAAAGGAGGTGTTTGAGCCATTAACAGGGTATCAACAGGACTAGAGTTAAGAAAAAAATTAAGGACAAGTAACCGCAGCATTGGTGAATGAGTTCAGGAAAAGTGGACATCCAAGTCCTCTGACTCAGAGGTAGCTAAGCCTTATGCACAAAGTCCAGAAAGGACTAACAGCAGGTCTGACGTAGTTCAATGAAGATGAACCTGTTTTGTGAAATACATCCTTCAGTGACTGCAAAGTGCCATAAAACAACTTCATCTTTGAGCAGTTGATTTAAGAAGAACACATTCTCTGTCAATAAAACTTAGCATGGATAAACAAACAAAAACTTGGGTAAAATCCAGAACTTTAACACAAGGGTATCCCAATTCAAGATTAGCACAGAAAAAAGAGGAACAGAAAGGTAAGAGCACCATTATGACAGATTCACACCTTCATTGCAGCATGTGTGAGCAGATTGTGTGTCAGGCTGCAGTGGAGACTGGTAGAGGTAATTAACAGCTCCACAATACTGAGCAGAATTGGATACAATACCCCAATTCTGAGCAATTGCCTTAATTTTCTACCCACCTACCCGTCCTCTTTCCTTCTCAAAAGATGCAGAACAGCATGTATCCTTGTTCCTTTTACCTGATTTTATTTGCTCAGTACTTCACTAAGTCTGGCATCTGTCGATGCATTTTCCTCCTCTCTTGTTGACTGTAGCTTTCTCAAGGGGAGGGGAAATGCTGAGTTCAGTGTGAGCATTACTTGGCTTATTCTTCCCAAATCTAGCTGAACATAGACAAACAAGGCAAAATTACATAGAAATAAATCTATCTTTGAGCACTATTTATAGGGAGGTTTTTTTTTTCCATTCTGTGGGACACTAACCTGTTTCATGTCAGGATGAAACCAGTATTTTTCAGAAATAATATTTTTAAATTATTAAATAGTTGTATTTTTGAGGGAAATAGGAAATCACACTTCATGTCTGCAAAGGTCTCTTTCATTCCAAGTAACCACTAGCTCAATTATGATAGTCCTCACCTAGCAGCCAGGTGACCTCGCTATTAGTTTGTCCCTAGTCTGAACATACTTCAGTCACAGAAATGTCCTGGGCACTGAAACATGCAAAAACATTCATAAAGAGAAAAGCAGTATCAGCAATTCTAAACACCAGTAGTGTGACTGGTTCATTGTTAAGAATTATATAAACCACCAGTTTAATAGCAATAGCTCAAAAACATATTGTGAATGTTGCTTTGTGAGGCTCCAGCTGACTCAATTTCTTAATCTTTAATTAACATAAAAATAATTTTAGAAATCAAGGGGTAGTCATATGCAGAAAGGGCTATCAGTAGTGGGACAAAATAATGAGGGTAATGTATCATTATGGTAATACAGAGGAAATAAATTCTGTTCTTTTGGTTTTGAAAGAATTCAAAGGATTGACAAGTGAAATAATAAATTTGTACCAGGACAAGTTAAATGGTGTCATGAGCTATGCCATAGGACCAGGCAGTACCTCCTGTGTTATGACCTCCTTGAACCTGTTCTGTTAATGAACGCACATCTTCCATTAACGGCTTGGGCTCCCCTGAGGTAGCAAAAGTGTTGATTCTGCTCAGTGCTCTTTGGGCTATCTAAAACATATGCCTTGCAATTGTCATCCACCTCCACTGCACCATCGTCCACCCTAGAACTCCCCGACTCTACACAGGCCAAAAATTTAAAAGACAAAAGTTTACAGACAGTCAGCATTCACCTTCCATCCTGGAAAGACTAAAATTGACATTCCTATGGTCTGTTTCAAGAATAATATAGATTAACTAGGAGAGACACAGCCAGAAAGTATCATAATCACTGCACCATCATTACTGGGGAAATGCTGTAATCCTGCTGGTTCACTTACTGACAGCCCATTTCTCCAGTGCAGGCATACTTCCCACAACTGGCAGTGACCCAAAAGCTGTGCCAGCTTTATTCAGCACATAACAACATGGCACAAAGAAATAGTGCGGGGAACCATAGGTATGGCTACATCTTAGCTGCATATCCCAGTGCAACTACTACAAAAGTTGCATAAATATACTCATTTTGAAATATTTGGTAAGATAAACATTAAAAAAACAGCATTTTATCAAGTTTATTTGCCATTCTCACACATTTCCTTGCACTTGAATCACAGGTGTTCAGATTACAGCTTATTAGTTGCTCCTCAGTGTTAAAATTATGGGTGATGGGGTCAGTCCATATGGATGGCAAAGCTAACAACTATCCCTGCAGCTTTTCCCATTTTTGACACCTCATTTTATATTGCCACCTTTCTGTACAAGGCCTTTAGGGTGCCTTCTAGACAAAAGATGCTTTCACCTCTTGCAAGAGGAGATAAACACCTTTCCTACTACCTCTGCTTCCTCCTGACCCTATTAACTCTACTTGTCAGAATCAGATTCCTTACCAGAAACATCAAAGTGGTTTTAAAGAGGTAGATTGAGAGAACAGCAATAGGAATGGCAAAGCATGTGAAAAAGGGATCGAGAGGAAAAGACAAGGTGGTAAGGGCCTGGCAACTGACCAGGCCCTGCTGCTGACTGACAAATATTCTACTAATCAGCAGCTGGGATAAGTCATTCAAGGTAGCTTTGTTTCCTGCATTTTATTTGCCAGAGTAACCACATTAACATGGGTCAATAGTTACAACACCTATAATGTCTAGCACATAAACCATCATCTAACTGCCTGACTTGCTTATTACCATCTGTCATTCAAAAAGCTCTTATTTGAGCTCTGCTGCAGTCAGTTCTTCATCAAGGTTTATTTTTATAATTATATTTTTAAATAGCATGAAAAAATAAGATTCCTGCTGGATTTTTTACCTCAGTGATGATTCATAAGAGGATAGTAATATTGCTAGCTATTTTAGTATATTATACACAATCTCCTAAATGAGCAAAACCAAAGTTATGACCAGAAAACCATCTATGATAATATTTGCATATCCATGCATCACAATCTATATAATATTTGAAACAAAAAAAAAACCACCAACAAACCAAATAAATAACAGCATGTACTTAAACATGCTTACAGAATTATGGGGCTCTGAAAAATGACATGCTATTCCACTGCCAGGTATAAAAAATCCCAGATGTTTGATACTGTGAGAGAAATATATTGGTTTTACATTTTATAATTTCAGACCCTGTTGTCAACAGGTAACTTATGCTACTTTATATTCCACTCATCACAGCCCACTGTAATTCCTTCTGGCACGACCAAGTAAAATATATCCCTCTGTGCTGACACTACTTATTGTTTTTTGTCTTCTATAAATGATTTGTGGCTGTGTTTTGAATTTTTGTAAGAGTATTTCCAGAAGCTTTAAAAAGAAACAGTGCAGTCAGCAGAGCAGGCATACCAATATTTTAGGAAACAGGAGAAAACCTTTGGTTCATTGTCTGATCCTGCTTAATTTTTGTCCTGCTACTTCTTGCCATAGTCCCCCTGGCCCCTCTTTTCTGTTCAGGCTCATCAAGTAGTCATGGAATCTATTAAACTACTTGCTTTAGGCTATTTGACCACATGAGTGCTGCTCACTCCAGCCCATATGTCACACACTGAAATGAATCAAGAATCAGTTTTTCTGTTTCAGGATAACGAAACACTGGTTTGGCACGCCTACGTCTCATCAGTGGAGGAAGGAACTACCACACATGGTGAAAACAGCCATGAGCATGAAAAGGGCTCTCCTTCATCTCGTTACCTTCAGCTAATTAAAAGAGTCCATTTGCAGTTTCTAGCCACAACCATTTTCAAACATTTTTTGACTACTAAGATATTCATATTGAATTGCAGACCTCTGCTTGGGTTTGGCAAGGCTGTCAGATAGAACAAAAGCCTGTTTACTTATCAAGAAGGCTCACTTGACTTGAAGCCCAGAGAGCTGGTGATTTTTTTCTGTCACTTTTAACACTGGAGTACTTCTGAAAAGCAATTCTGGTCAAATGCTGTAATTTCACAGAATCGCAGAATCACAGTCATAGAATCACAGAATGATTGAAGATGACACTATCCTCTAAAAGCCATCTGGTACAAATGTCCTGCTCAACATAGAGCTGGTTGTACAGAAACATGCCACAGTGGCTTTTGAGTATCTCAAAGGATGAAGATTCCATAACCTCCCTGGATATCTGGTACCAATGCTCAGTCACACTCACAAATAAAAAGGGTTTTGCAAAGTTCAGAGGGAGTATCCCACAGATCAGTTTACATCCATTGCCTTATTCTGGTGTTCACTGAGCAACACTGAAAAGAGCCTGGCTCTGCCATTTTTGCACCCTTCTTTCATAGCCTTGCACATATTGATGGGATCCCCACTTGCCTTCTTTTATTCAGTTCCAACCCTTTCAGAATTACACATGAGGGATATTTCAGCCCCTTGTCCACTCTGTGGCCCTTCCCTTTGGTGAAGCCATGCTGACACCTCCTGATGATTTTTTTGTACTTTTGTGTCTGGAAGTGGTTTCCAAGATTAGCTTCTCCAGCTACTTCCCAGAAACCAAGGCAAGGCTGGCCCCTCTTGATGTCCTCTGGGTCATACTTAACCTTCTTGAAGATAAAGGTGACACTGTGACATTTTATTTCCTCCAGTCTTTACATACCTCTCCCACTTGCTGGGATCTATCAAAGACTGTTGAGAGTGTGTGAATGACACCTGCCAGATCCCATGAGTGCATCCCACGAGCCCATGGATTTACATATGCCTGGTTTGCTCATCGTCTCTGATCTGATCCTCTTCCACCAAGGGTACTTCTTCCTTCCTATAGGGAACCTGGCCTTCCTAAAGGCCAGTCTTTCTCTAAAGGTTGAGGCAAAGAAGGCATCAGCAGCTCAGCCTTTCCCATGTCCTGTATAACCAAGTCCACTCTCTCATTGAGCAGTGGGCCCACATATTCCCTCGTTTTCCTTTAACCTAGGAACTTACAAAAGCACTTCTTGTCATCTTTGATGACCTTGACCAGGTTCAATTCCTTTTAAATTTCCGAGGTCCATCCCAGGATGCACAGGCAGTGTTTTACTATTCCTCCCATGCTAATTATACTTTCTCTGACCCTTTTTATGCATCTTTTTTTGTCTTTGAGTTTGGCTAAGAGTTTTTTCTTCATGCACACTGGCCTCCCATCTTTTATGCTTCCTATGATGGAAATGAAGAATCCATTGTGCATTTCCTGCAGTGATAAAACATTTTCCAAAATTTTCCATGACAAAATTCTGTGTCACAAAGAAAGATTATTTACTTAAGCTACTTCATTTTAATACATGACTTAATGGACACCAGTCAGTTGATTGATTTACCCAACATTACTACCTATATAATTAGACTAATATTTATGGAGCTAATTTTTCAGGGTTCACAGCAGGTTTCACTACCTAATTGAAAAAAAAAAAAAAGAAAAAGAAAAAGAAAAAGAAAAAACATTACTCCTAGAAAGAAGAAATTCAAGCAACTATTTTGCCAACAACATTAGAGACATTATCAGTGTCATGACCTTTGGCCTTTGATACTTTCAAGAGCTGTCCCTAAGGAAATCATCTGCTGGAATGTTAATCTGTTGCTTCTCTGACCTTCTACACATGTACCACATTATTATCACAACCACATGCTTCCCTTTTCATGCTGTCATTTTGACAATGGGGCCAACGGGCAATTCATCTCCAGACCAGATAGTAGCAAGAAAGTGGATACCAGTAAATGAAATTAAATTGAAAATGGATATTTCTAAAATCACAGTAAGACTGCTCTTCAGCAAGAAATCCAGCTTTCTAATTATACACTATAAAGGTTAAAAGTGTATTGCACACATATAACAATGGTTTAGAGATAATGCATGGAATGCTCACGGCTTGGGCGTTTGTTTCAAGCTTTTCACAGCTTATTCTTTAAACATAAATTTCTCCTTGAACAGCATCTAGGAAGATTTATTACTTGATTTTTTTCCTACCCCAGATCATAGCTCATTCTTTCATCTGCCCATTGTTTCATCTCCCAAGCTTAGCATAACTGGCACTACGTCAACGTGCCTTAAAACAAAAATAATAACAACAAGATTTAGCACAGGGATTGTTAGAAAATAAAGACTTGCTGACAATCAGATGTTGTGTTGTTTATTTGTGTTTAGAAGTGAACAATATTCTTGTCTCACATGCTTCCTCATGATGACTCCACATGCAAAGAGAAAGGTGCAGTTCTGTGCTAGTCACACCCAAAATTAGTCTACTTCTTGAATTTCCTGTGCTCATGAACTGCATTGACCAGTAAATGTGCTGTAGTAAAACTTGATAATTGTTGCAAAATATTTCAATATTTTAATGGTTTCATTTTTTATTAACTTCCCCTCATGTAAGACATCAAATGTTTTGATATTTCATTGCACAATAGGAGCTTGCTTTTAGAAGTCTTCCAGATATTTGGTAGTTTAGCACAACAATCTGAAAATAAACTTAATAGTATAATTGAATTGTATAGTTTGCTTTAACTATATGCTCTATAGTTTTGAGTTCTAAGCCCTTAAGCCTAAGGGAGTTGTTCAAACATTTCTGGTCACTAGCACAGCAATCATATTTAACACATCTCCCTAGTTTAAACTACATTGAAAAGGCTTGTTTTGAAATTGTCACTAAAGAGGAAAATTATCACAATGAAATTCAAGTCTTGGTTTTCTAAAGTGATACAAACATTAAAAGTAACTTTTATACATTTTTCCTTCTAAAATAATAGCTAACATGTTTTCTAAGTCAAAACTAAAATAATTTTTGAGGCCTTTTATTCTGAGATCACAGTGATGAAGACAAAAAGAATGGAGGATTAAAGGTCAGCAGATGACAGAGTTCAAGTTATATATCCTGGGCAACAAATAAAAAAAAAAGTGCTGCAGAAGAATGTCAAGAATGCTGGGCTTTTGTCTTACTTTTAAAGAAACATTTCTAATTAATACACCTCTACTGTAGCTCTAATAAAGTTGAATGACAAATTATTATTAAATGCAATCTTAAGTTTTGAGGCTTGAATATACAAACAGGCATTTAAGCACTTTGTAAAATTTCTCTAAGCTTCCTGTTAGGCGAAGAGATAAGAAACCTTGGTAGAGTCAAAGATATTTATCCAGTACAAAATGTGCAACAAATCTACAAACCAGACTTAATGTTTAGACAACAATTCGGGGGTCAGGAATGTCTTTTGTCTAAGTTGACCTGAAACTTTAAAATAAGTAAGATTAGTTTTAAAATAGCCATTTAGGAAAATTGTTTAAATACTATTCTTTGAACTTGACCCAAAATCCAGGATCTATTTACTGCTTTCTTCACTAGTGGTAACATTAGAATTAAAACAGTGAAAACAGTGTGGAAAATTGTGACAAAGTAATTAAAGTGGAAATTAGGTAGAAAGGGGTTCATAACAAAGCAAAATATATTTGAAAAATATAAGGGTTTTAAGATATTAGAAATGGCAGATAGAAGCATTCATTACAGTAGAAATTTAAATTGAAAATAAATTATTTAGGGTGTAACCAATTTTAGCTCATAATGCAATTTTTACCTTGCAAAGATAAGGAAATCCCGAATCACGAAGCACAGTACAAAATAAGAAATCTTGCCTCAAAAAAACATTTAAATTACGGGGAGCAAAATTACTGAAAATTTTGAAAATTTGATAATTTGGCACAACATTAAGCAGCTGCAGCACTGGTGAGAATACAGTACATGCTGCATCCAGAGAAACAGCAAGTATTCACCAAAAGTGCAAATTAATCAGGGACTTCTTCCTGCAGCTGGAAAGGGTGTCATAGAAACTGTAAATTCATAAAGCCTAAATCTCCAAGTTTTGAAGAAAATTGACCAAAAACCTATTTAAGGATAAAAAAGTACAAGATCAGGGTAAGACTAATTCTGACAGGTCAAATGAACAGAGTTTAAAAAAATTTTAAAAATCATGTCTAAGTCCTTTTGAGGTCAGTTGCTTGTGCTTTAAAGAAGTTGCTAGCAGTAGCTTAGCTCTTCTTGAGGCATGTGGAAAGTGGCTCAAAACCAGACCACTAAGTGATGTAACAACAGAGAATGGGGCAATATAAGACTGTGAAACCAGAGCTAGTGAAGGAAGAAAGATACAGCAAACAAGCCAAATAGAACTTAGATCCTTTGCCATGGTTAAGCTACATAAGACTTCTCAGTGTCAGATGATGAATACAAATAAGCAAGGAAAAGGGTTGCATGAAAAGAGCAATATTGCAAATATTCAAAGAATCATAAATTGTGTTTTTATAAGACTTTAGAAGTCTTATAAGTGTTTAAAAATTACAGAATTTGGTTATTTAATTTCTGTCAGTGTTCCCAGGTGTCAAAGAGGGCCAGAAGTGTCCTGGCTTGTGTCAGTAATAGTGTGACCAGCAGGACCAGGGCAGTGACTGTCCCCTGGTGAGACTTGGCACTGGTGAGACCACACCTTGAGTGCTGTACTCAGTTCTGGGCCTCTCACTATAAAAAGGACATTGAGGTGCTGGAGCAAGTCCAGAGAAGGACAAAGAGCTGTTGAGAGCTCTGGTGTACAAGTCTGATGAGAAGCAACTGAGGGAGGTGGAGAAAAAGAGGCTGCAGAGTGACCTTATCACTTTCTACAGCTACCAAAAGGAGGCTGTAGTGACTTGAGTGTTTGTCTCTTCTCTCAGGTAAGAAGTGACAGGACAAAGAACAGCCTCAAGTTTCTCCAGGGGAGATTTAGGTCAGGAATTGGAACAGGCTGCCCAGGGTTGAGACACCATAACTAGAGGAATTTAACAGATGTGTAGATGTGGTGAGTAGGGACATCATTTAGTAGTGGACTTTGTGGGATTCAATGATCTTAAGGGTCTGTTCCAATCTAAACCATGCTACAATTCTATGGTGCTGGATCCTTTAAAATTCATCTTCCCAGGCTCTGATCTGCAAGTCAGAAACATATTTCTAAGAGAACTGAAAGATGACTTTAAGACCTAGATCACATGAATCCAAGATCTGAGGCTTTCAGAGGTGCTGGATGCAGGGACATATTTTTCTGGTGGCTGGACTGTGGAGAGAATTGCACATGCCAGGTTTTATTACAGTTATACCTGGGCAGCCCTTCTGCTAGGGGACAACTGTTGTCCCCACTGAGCCCTTACTCTCTTTCCATCTTCCCACCCTCTATACAAGCGTGCTTATGCTGGAAAATAGAAACATCTAATGTGAAGATGGAAAGGAGGTACCATGACAAGCATGGCAAGCGTTTGTTTGGAAAAGAGAATAGAGCAGGAAAAGGAAATCTCCATAACAGCATCAGAGAGAAATGCTCCCTGGAGGCTGGCACAAGCCTCTCCCCAAAGACTGGCCCCTAGCAGAGCATAAGCTTGCACTCTGCTCAGTCCTTGCTGTCTTTGCTGACACTACAGCAGAGTTGTTCCTGGCCATTGCAAGAGTGACATGGAGTGAAAAGCTTTTTTTCTTCCCAGCTCTCCAGCAATACTGTAAGGATGGGAGGAATGTGTTCAGACTTGCCTCACTAGTATCAAAAATCAGAGGGTAGGAAAGAAAGCAATGTCCTAAATGCCTGTGTATCACTGCTGATATTTTAGGTGCTAGCTTGGAAGTAATCATGCCTAGACTGCTTCAGGACCAGACCTATAGACCCTGTGCAGGACAGGGCTCCTCTCAGTACGGGCAGTACCCTTCCAGTATTATTCCAGTATTAGAAATGTGCAGCTAGAACAATCTATGTCACCTAAAAGAAAAATTGAGGAACAGATTGAAATGCATTTACCACGCTCATCATTGCGATTCCTCTACACAGGAAGAAATCAACACACATTTCTTTGCAGCAACCAAACACATCCAGACACCTCTGCTTTGGCCTGTTATGTGTCTGGGGCAGCTCTTCCACTGTCTGTGTCTGTCTCTCCTAAATAAAAAACAGTTAAGAGGGAGACTCTGCTTTGCCTCTGCACTCTGTCCGCTGTGAGGAAGATATTCTCAAAAAAGTGTGCCAGCACTCTGAAAGAAGCTATGAGATAATCCCTAGTGCATTACCACAAAAAAGACATACAACATCTTTCTTGTGACTTTTTACTTTTCCTCTGATGTCCCAGGGGTCTACTTTGTTGTTATTTCCACCTAAACTGTTAATGGTATGCCTACTTAATTACTGGGCTATTTATCCACTACATATATAACCAAACCACTCCAACTGTCAGATTGAACGCAGTATATTTGCTTCCTGATGCTACTGCTGATATACTCATTTCAGGACATTGGTTACTTTAATATCTGTGTGGGTTCTATATTCCCACTGTGCACATTTTGTTCATGGAAGAACTGGCATTTATTTTTGTCTCTGAGAAAGGTCATAACTCATGAATCACAGCAATAATTACGAGAAATTAAAGTATTCTTCCCATAGCACAGATGGTAAGGGTCTTATTAAACTTATTAAACTATATTATCTATAAAAAATGGCATTTCATAAAGCTACTACTTATAAAGCTGATTTTTTTCCAATAATTTTTATTTGCAAGAGAAGTATTTGTTAATATCTGTAAAAATGTCATTCATCCCCTGAAAATATTTTTATTCATTTATGATTTTAGAAGTTGCTTTCCAAGTGGCTTTTTTGTAATGCCAGAAGACAAAAAGGAAACATCAGTTTCTAATGGATTGAGATATAATTATGCTGGACTCAAAGTATGTTTATGTCACATTTCAGCGTAAAGCTTTCAGACAGATATTGACATCAGTCCAAACAAAATAACAACAGTGATTGTGTGGCTCTCAGTCTTAAAACACACTTTTCAGAAGACAAACAGCAAAAAACTAAGCGGTGAATTAAAAAATGGATGTGAATGAAAACGAAAGTATAGCTGCAATGTTTCAGAAGAAAAAAACAGCAGTGTAAGGAAAAACTAGTTCACCATTTTCATCATGTGCTATCTTGGCAATTATGCTGTAGTATCTGTTTTCACATATAAAGAATTCAATGTGATTATCTTTGGCCCTGACCCATAAAAGTGAATGCATTTTTTCACTGATTTGAAGTTAAACAAATGTTTAACATCTTTGCCCGAAAAAGTCTTTTAAGGTAGATCTCAGTTTCAATGACAAGAGAAAGAACTTTGCATTTTACTTCAAAAATAAGGAAATTTATTCATCCTGATGGTAACCACCTTTTGAAGAGAAGCCACTTTTATTACTCTCTCTGTCATATTTGTGTTTTTATATTTTTCTTCATCTCCACCTGAGCAACCTGCCTTCTTGTCTGATGAATGTATCTCTGATTCAGGGTTCCTCTATACCAAAGTTTTCTCTACATGGGATTTTTAAATGTATCTATTCAAACTTCTGGAAATCTCTGTATAGGGATATTTCTCTCAGGGATGTTACATTTGGTATAATTTAAGCTAATGCCAAATACTGCATAAAGAAAATAAAAACTGATACAAAAAAACACCCTTGTATTCCCATTTTATCTCTGAGGAAGCTGTCTTTGAAACATATTCATGCCAAAAGTTTATTTTCATATCTAAAAATCACGTAATTTCACCTGCAGATCACATAAACGATGAATAGAAAATTAAAGTCAGAAAAAAAAAAAATTTCAAAGGAACTTGGGGGTATATTTATCTTTGTATTGTCCATACAGATCTTGCACTTCTAAATAGCAAGCTGGGGGCTTGGAGTTTTTTGTTTTGTTGGGTTTCTTGTTATGTTTGTTGGTTTGTTTGTGTTTCAAGTTTCAGCTGGGATGGTTGGTTGGATTGGTTGGTTGGTTGGTTGGTTGGTTGGTTGGTTGGTTGGTTGGTTGGTTGATTGATTTTTTGCATAGCTTCAACTGCGTACTAAATTAAAAAAAACAAAACACTGTCCTTTTACAAAGCATATTACCACTCCTTCAGGTGGACTCAAAGCAGGTGTGAGCTACACTGTAAGCATTACTTGGGCCACAGATTACAACAAATAGAAAAACGTGCTCACTGAAGTCTGGTTCAAAAGTAACTCAGTAGTGAGGGGAACTTACCTTTCATTAACATGGTGCAGGTTGGAAAACTTAGGACTTGCACCAAGCTTTGAATTAATCCAAGAATAAAACAATGCTTGGACATACCCTGAAACTCCCATCACTAATTTAATATTTTGATGGCAATATTTCCTTAATATGTCCCTGGAACTTTTTTTGCTGCAGAATAAGGCTGTTAACTGTCATCCTACCACATCTCTGAGAACAGCCTGGCTCTCTCTTATCTGCAGATTGAAGTGAGATTGTTAAGACAGCAATAAAAGTCTAACATTAGACTTGCCCTTAAGTTTTATGTTGTGTGGAGGAAGTTTCTATCAAAATGGCATGATCAATTTTAAGAATAAATTGGGCAGGAGTAAAATGTAGGAAAACTAAAATGTACAGCATGGAAAGATGGAGCTAAAGATAGAATGCACAAATCAGCGAGATATCTTTATATCCAACAACTAAACAGCTGAAAAGGAGGCTGTAGAGAGATGTATCTGGTGGTGGACAGCCATCAGAGGGTTGTCAAACAAGAGCAAATGGGAAAGCACAGGCAGCATATGCCCTCTGCACAGTAGATGAACCAGCTGCAAAAGGCCTCACAGAAGCTGGAGGATCTGAGTCTTGTAAAGATGCGCATGCATCAGTCATGCCCGGAGGAATTAGGTGTTCCACACATAGATTTAAGACTTTCCATCCCCAGAGCCTATGAAAGTATGCCAGGCATGTTGTGATAAGTTCATTTTCCTGAGTAAAAGGTCTTTCTTTCAATGAGCATACTATGGCTACTGCAGACATGATTTTTAACTCTGAGGAGGGAGACCTTTGCCAAAGAGATTGTCAAAGAGATTTATACCTTTATAAAATGTAAAACAGATACCTGTTTTAAAAATGTGTTCTTCTGGAAATTATACTGTTTAACCTGTTAAATAATAATTTCTTCTAGCCAGATCAGATTCTTCTATATCACTATAAAAACTCTTCTTACAGCATTTCAAAAGCATAGCCCCTTTCATTTGTGGGTTTAGATTTTCTTCAAAGGAAACCATCTTATTACCTTCAGTAGAGTCAGAACCTTCTAAAAGTGTCTCATAAAAGTATTTGATAAAGATCTAAAGAGAGAGTAAAGCCTTTGATATATAATGAAATAATTTTGAATCTTTCTTCCACATGCAAGAGCAAGACAATGTATCTTTTTTTAAAAAGTATAATCTACTTGGCACACAGCATCAACACAGAAGCTCTTTTTCCCATTTGTTGCTGAGCTAATGTAATTGCAGTGGCATTAGTTTACAAAATCAATTACGGATTATTACAACAAAGTAAAAATAAATAAATATCTAAAACTTTAACTTTGTTAAATAAACCTCAAACAACTAAGTATACAACTATTGGATTTAAGCTAGGAATATTAGTATGCTGAACACAAAAAAAATTGCAACGTCTCACATCAGGAAGAGGATATCAATATACCACTTTTGATCTCAGAAGGACTCAGTCTACATGAAGCCTCTTGTGAAATGGACTTTTCTTGTGCTAGTATTCATGGACTAGCAGATAGCTGTCAGAAGACTTGAGGTAGGCTTTTGAGGAACTGAGCTGCAGATCAGAGAAAAAGCATGTTTTCTCACAGAACACAGCCTGGTGAGATGGGCAGGTCTGTATATTTAATGACACACCACAGACTCTCCAACAGTGAGCATTCATGCACGCGTATTCTTCAATTCTTATAAAAGGCACCTGAAACATTGCTTCATTACATAAATTGAAGATTAATATTTGCCATCAATATTATTTACTTTCTACTTCTTCCTTTTTATATGACATTCTCTTGTGTTTCTGCTCACTTATTCTCTTTCTTAATGTCGTCCTCTGCCCTTTGGCCCCAGCCTCCCCTGCCCACACAGCCCCAAGGGAGTCAGAGGGCCTGGCAAGCCACGGTGCTGCCCTGCAGCAGAGCCCAGCTGGGTCTGGGTGCTGTATTTCACTAATTTGATTTGTAGTGCACTGAGAAAAATGGTTTGTTCTGTACTCCCCTGAAGCTCTGTGAAGTTGGTTCAGCCTCCCTTAGCTCCTCCCCACCAGTAGAACCCCATTGGCTGCAGCTCAGTTTCCCCTCCCCTCACCCGAAATTTGAAAAGGCCCCGGCAGTCCTTTGTCCCCTCTCTTTTCCCTGGACCGCGTTCAGGAATAAACCTTGGATTAGCCAGGAAAAGGAGCCTCCTTTGGTCTTTTGCTTCATCCATGTTGAACACCCTCCATCTCTGACCTAGAGCAAGCCAGAAGAAAGGTCAGAGAGTGGGGGATCTCGAGAGGTGGCGCCCAACGTGGGGCCTCCCGTGAGGTGAGACTCCACGCAGTGGCTGGATTATAAGCCTTTTGGACTGCTCACCTACCCTGGATTATAAGCCTTTTGGACTGCTCACCTACCCTGCCAGCTGGGATCAGGTTTTTGCACAGCTCCTGCTGAGAGGGATGAACTGGCAACCTGCCTTGCCCAAGGCAGGTCAGACTTTTTTCGCAGTACTTCCACAGGACTGAGGCCGCCAGGAAAGGGGTGAGTAACCCTCGCAGGAGGCGGGGACCCCAAAAAAGCTCCCAGTTACAGGAGTTGCGCGCGAGGTGTGGGGGGAGAAGGGGAACCAGCTGGAGCACGCAGCATGCCGGGTGCAGCAGTGCTATGGGGCAGGTTTGTAAGAGTCAGTGCGAAGTTTTCTCTGATCTGCCTCATGACCATCATCAGAGACTGAGACCCCGGGACCGCACCCCTTGCCCTGAACCAGAGTTCTGGCCTGGCCGAGGTGGATGCTTGCCAAGGACTGTTTGTAGGTGTGCTTGGAACTTGCCACGGCATGCTGCTCTTGAGCAGGGTATTGGCTGTATTGTCATGTTCCACCTGTTTCTTGGAGCGATGATCTCCACATACAATAGTCCATAAATCTTCCCACCTTTTGGCCAGAAGCCACTCGCTTTGGAAAACAACTATAAAAAGTGACTTTCCTAAAGAGACTTGGAGATCTCTTTCTCCCCAACAGATTGAAGATGCGTCTCATCAGATGACCACAAGGATGCATCCCATCTGTTGGTAGCTATATCCTATCCATTCCCTTTCTCACTCTCTCCTTTTACTTTGTTCCCTTTTACCTCTCTCCCTCTCTCTCTCTCTTTCCCCCTCTCTCTCTCTATTGCCAAAGTGAATTGTAACACAGTAAACTGCATCACTGCTTTCTGCTTAACAAAACCTGAGTCTCTGGCCTTTTGTCTTTTGCACCCTGGGGTCGAACGAACCATCACGACTCCTGCTTGGGTTGAGCGGATTGTGACAGGGTTGCATGTGGTCGCAGGTGGCAGCGCAGCGCTGGGACACAGCGGGACTTGCAGCGACGTGGGGACACGGCGGCGCTCAGCTCAGAAAGGCAGGAGTGCATGCTTGTGGCAGCACGAGCCCAGTGGCATAGGCAGCCCCAAGTGGTGGTGTACTGTGCAGCTGTGCGAAGCAGCGGTGCAATGCGCTGAACCAGGAGCAGTGACCTGTGCAGCGGCAGCACAGCGGCAGCAGCACCAAAGCTGCCATTTCGCATGCCCGCATTTTAAAGCGGTGCGGAATCTGAGCTGTGGCACCAGACTATTGGCGCTCTGAGCTGCAGTAACACAAAGTCTTTGGTGCAGCAACCACACGGCCTCTTCCTAACAGGGATTGGGGGGAAAGGAAAACTCCGTGTGTTTGTGTTTCTACTGTGGAAAGAGGTAGACAGCCTGTGCAGATTGCTTTTAAAACATCAGAAT
Organism: Muscicapa striata striata; assembly: GCA_030060385.1. Taxonomy (NCBI): domain Eukaryota; kingdom Metazoa; phylum Chordata; class Aves; order Passeriformes; family Muscicapidae; genus Muscicapa; species Muscicapa striata. The sequence continues at coordinate 1,673,468 of JAREIS010000076.1, read as the reverse complement.
GGGCACGCAGCTTTCTGTTCAGCAAAGGAGAATATTTTCATGACTTAGGGAAATCTTGAGTGGTGAAGATGTTATAGTTTCTAAAAAACAGTTGAAATACTTTGTCTGTAGAGATTTCAGACTTTAACCTGCAGAATACAGAGTTAGTAACATTTGGGATAAAATAGAAGAATTATTAATATTAAAAGAGGAAAGGGAGATGATACAGTGTCCCTATTTACTCCAATATTTTTACAAATTTGCAAACAATTACTTAAGACAGAGCACCACAGACAACAAAAGGAACAAAGTATTTCAACTTCCCCTTCCCATTCTCTGAGCCTTTCTACCCTTAAATAGGAGGAGACCTGCATGCCACCCATGGAAGCACAGAGCACCCGGCTTGCCCATATCTGTTCTGGGCTCCCAAGCCTCCCCAGTACCCTGGCTCTAACAATTTTGAGTAGATTGTTAGAGAAACTTCCCTATATCCCCACATCCCAGTTGTTTTCCCTGAAGGACAGTGTGCTGATGGCTTTGAAAGTGATTCCTCCCCCCGCCACCCCAGAGTGGCAGCTGTGTGGTCAACCATGAGGAGGATGGGAACCATGTTGCTTAAGTCCAAGAGGGAATTTGGCAGAAGCAGTGAAATTTTCAAAGGAATAATGAGAGCCACTTTTAATTCAAATGACTTAGTACCAGCTGATATTAAGGATCTTTTCCAGTGTCTGTTAACCCCCTCAGAGTATGATTTATGGGAGAACATATAGAGAAGGTCTCTAAGGGTGCTTCTAAAGGGGCTCCAGCAAAGCTCTGATGATGCACAAGATAGTGATGGGAATGACATTACCTATGGACATCTATGTGGTGAAGGAAATTGGCACTGCCCTGAAAGACAAACTCGGATGTTGTCCAAGTCTGTTTTGGATAAGATCTGTAATGTAGCAGAAAAGACTTTTAACCAGTTACCAACTGTTGTAGTCAAGGGTAGTTATGTTAACATTAAACAGTTTGCCTCAGAAAATTTCTTGCAGTTTGTGGATCGCCTTTGGACACAGGTGGAGAGGCAAGTGCACAATCCAGCAATACAGGCAGAATTGATTAAGGAGATGGCTCAGAGGAATGCTAATGAAACCTGCTACACGGTCATATTGAGCCTTCCCCTTGAGCCTTCGCCTAGTTTTGCATAGATGATAGAAGCCTGAGCCAGAAAAGCAGAACTGTTCGGTGCACATGAGAGGAATGTGAGACTGGCACACCCAAAGACTGCTGCTGCTGTAACACCAGGAGCAAGGAGGCAACTGATGTCACCAGAGCAGCTGCAACATGTCATGTGTTTCCAGTGCAAAAAGCCAGGACACTTCGCCAGAGACTGTCCTCAAAGCCAGAAACAGAAGAGGACCAACAAACAAAAAAACTGAGGCCACAGCATGTACCCGCCATTGACATAATTGCGTGCAAAGATATAAATGCAGTGGGCTCCACAATGGCAAAAACCTCTCTCTTAATCAAAAAAGGGGAGGAAGGGAAACAGGGTGTGGGAATGCAGAAAAATGAAAATGTCAAATGTCTAATTAACAAGGTTTGGCAGCCTCATGGCCCTTTTAAGCTCATGACTACCAGAGGCTTTCATTTCAGGTCTACTGACTGGAAAATCATTACAGTGGACCTGCCAAACACCATACTGGATGTGACCATAAACCACATGGAACTGGACAGTGAGTATTTTGTTACTAAGGACACAGCACACACACCCCTGAACATTGAGGTGGTTCCCATGACCATCAAGGGAGACATAACCTGCCTCATTCTCCTGGTGCACTGCCCTCAGCCACCCTTCTATCTGGCTGAGGGGCAAATCCTTGCCCAGACTATTCCTATTCCAGCAGAGGTCACAGTAGATGAAAATCACCTGAAGTCTACTGGGCAGAAGTGGTGGTGAGGAAAAACCTGCTATAGCATGCAACCTCACCCATAGATCAGATCATCTCCACGTGGAAGGGGTGCTTGACATGAGGGCAGATGTGACCCGAAAGGATGTGGCCATCGCAATAGGAGTTGCAAGCCATGGCTAGGAAAATCCAAGGTGTAAGAGGGATCAAATTGGCAAAGATCTCAAAAAGCATCATGCAAATTGAGGGGCCGGGTGAAAGATTGGCTAGTGTCCATTTCTTAGACTATAGGTGCCCCCTATGGGGGAGAGACACCATGTCCCAGTGGGGAGTCAGACTGATTATCCCTAAGACTCCCCAGGATTTTTAGAGGCAGCCATTGTAGAGCACCCTACCCAAAAATTAACGTGGCTGGATTACACCCCAAAATGTGTAGCACAGTGGCCACTGAGTAAGGAAAAGCTCAAGGCACTCGAGGAGCTTGTGGAGGAACAATTGGCTAAAAATCACATAGAAGAGATAGCTAGCCCTTGGAATTCCCCAGTCTTTGTAATAAAGAAACCAGGGAAGGACAAGTGGAGACTGCTACACAGCCTGCAAGAAATAAACAAAGTGATTCAGGACATGGGGTCACCCCAACCTGGGATGCCTTCCCCAGCGATGCTTCCCCAAAATTGGCTATTGGCTGTCCTGGACATCAAGCACTCTTTCTTCCAAATTCCCCTACACCCAGAAGATGCCCCACTGTTTGCCTTCTCAGTTCTTTTGATAATCGAGAAGCCTCAATGAAGCACTACCACTGGAAAGTACTCCCACGGGGAATGAAGTGTAGTTTCTCCATCTGCCAGTGATATGTGGCCTCATTGCTGTCCCCTGTGCGCTCACAAAAAAGGGAGGCCGTCATCTTACACTACCTGGATGACGTGCTTGTGTGTGCCCCCAATGACTATACTCCAACACACACTTGACTTAATGGTTAAAGTGTTAACCTCTGATGGATTTCAGTTGCGGGAAGACAAAGTTCAAAGGATGCCACCTTGGAAATACCTGGGCTTGGAGATCACTGCGGGGACCATTGTTCTGCAGAAATTGGAAATCCATCATGATCCTCTCCTGGTTTGAAGGACACATGTCTGCCAATAAAGGCAGAAGATCCTCTTTGAAATAGAGAATTTAAGTCCTCTCCCTCCCAAGTATTATAATTGTTTGAATCAGGAACTCTAAAGCAGAGATAAGGGGGTAGGAGTAACAGCTTTTTACTAATTTATCTAACAGGATGAACAGAAACAACAGCAGCTATTAAAATTAACAGCAAGACAGAGCAAATAACTCAGTTCCAGTCCTTTCTTCAGCTGCAGGCACACTCTGCCTGTGTCTGTTCCCAGTGGTGAGAAACGTGGCAGAGCCCGCACAGCTGCGGAGAGCAGACGGGAGGGGGGAGGCGGCGGCGGCCGCGCTGTGTCTCAGGTGGGAGCAGGGTGCAGGGGCAGCTCCCCGCTCACGGTTTGAGTCCTGGTGGTCAGCGGTGTCCTCAGAGGCTGGAGCGGGGCAGGTGCAGGGCAGTCCCACAGCAGAGAGAGCCTGGCTCCCCAGGGTTCCTATCGTGTGCGCTGGAGACAGCAGCTCTTCTCCCTCAGTCCTCGCCGGTGAGAGAGCAGTCCCCGGAAGCCAGTCCCCCACCTACTCCTTTGTCTAGAGTCCTGAGAAGAGCCTGGGCATAACCTAGCAGGCTCCCTTAGCATAATAATGGAAAAAATTCTTTAAACTGGGACAGTAAGAGAACAAAACCCAACCCCCAACAGATCCCAAAACCCTAGCAGATCTCCACTCCTTGTGTGGGTCTTTGAACTGGGTCAGGCCCTGGCTAGGCCTCACCAGTGAGGACCTAGACCCCCTCCTCAATTTATTGAAGGGAGAGAGAGCTGGTTTCTCCTAGGGAGCTGATCCCAGAGGCAAAAGCTGCAATCAAAAAGCACAGAAGGCCTTGGCTGAGAGAAAGGCTCACTGTTATCAGCCTGAGCTGCCTTTCAAATTCATTGTCCTGAGAGAATTGCCACACCTGCATGGTTTGATATTCCAATGGATTGAGGGGCAGAAAGATCCACTCTTAATCATAGAGTGGGTCTTCCTCTCCCATCAATGATCCAAGACCATCACTAAACTGCAACAGTGATAGCTCAGCTGATTCGGAAGGCAAGGATGAGACTGTATGAGCTGGCTGGTTGTGACTTTACATGTATTCACCTTAAACTTTCTGAGGAGGGAAGGAACTCTCCTGAAAGGTTGACCAAAGAGTTGTATGAGCACTTGGTCCAGAGCAATGCCAACCTCCAGTTATCTCTGGACAGCTACAGTGGACAAATACCGGTCCACACTCCATCTCACAAACTGTTTAATGAGGAGTTGCACCTCATTCCTTGTGAGAAAAGAAGCTGTAGGCCTCTCAAAGCTCTCACAGTGTACACCGACGTGTCTGGAGCATCCCACAAGTTGGTGATGACTTGGAGAAACCCCCAGACTCAGCATTGGGAAGCTGATGTTGAGTTTGTGGAGGGGTTGCCCCAGGTAGCTGAACTGGCTGCAGTTGTGAGAGCCTTTGAGAAGTTCTTGGAGCCAATTAATTTGGTAACCAATTCAACTTATGTGGCGGGGGTAGTGTCCAGAGTGGAGCAGTCAGTTCTCAAAGACATCAAGAATGAGCATCTCTTCAGGTTGCTTCCATAACTAGTTTATTTAGTTTCCCATTGTGAGCATCCATTCTATGTGATGCATGTGAGGTCACACACTGATTTGTCAGGAGAGATTGCAGAAGAGAATTGTAAGGCAGACTCCCTGGCTGCCCCAGCTGAGAAAGCATGCCTCCCTGACATCTTCCAACAGGCAAAGCTGAGCCACCAGCAATACCATCAAAATGTGCCAGGTCTGATCCATCAGTTCCAGCTAACATGGAGTCAGGCTTGAGCCATTGTGGCCACCTGTCCCAGCTGCCAGCTACAGGCCACGCCATCGCTGGATATGGGGGTTAATCCCCGAGGCCTTGGCAGATGTGAAGTGTGGCAGACAGACATCACACACATTCCCAGTTCCCGTCACTTCAAATATGTTCATGTAAGCTTTGGCACATATTCAGGTGCAGTTTATGCCTCTGCCCATTCAGGAGAAAAGGCTGTGTATGCCAAACAACACCTAGTGCAAGCTTTTTCAGAGCTGGGGATCCCTAGGAAAATTAAGACTGATAATGTCCCAGTATATAAATCCAAGAAGTTCCTAGAGTTTGTACAGCAGTGGGGAGTTGAACATAAAACTGGAATTTGATTTGTAGTGCACTGAGAAAAATGGTTTGTTCTGTACTCCCCTGAAGCTCTGTGAAGTTGGTTCAGCCTCCCTTAGCTCCTCCCCACCAGTAGAACCCCATTGGCTGCAGCTCAGTTTCCCCTCCCCTCCCCCAAAATTTCAAAATTCCCCGCCAGACCTTTGTCCCCTCTCTTTTCCCTGGAACCCATTAAGGAATAAACCCTGGATTACCCAAGAAAAGGAGCCTCCTTTGGTCTTTTGCTTCATCCACGTTGAACACCCTCCATCTCTGACCTAGAGCAAGCCAGAAGAAAGGCGGGAGAGCGGGGGATCTCTACATCGGGCCTCCATCAGCTCCTGCCTTGGAGCCTCGGGAGCCTGGAGAGGAGCCCGCGTGGGCAGCCCGGGGAAGGGAGCAGAGTTTGGGGCACAGGCTGGTGCCCCTGGGTGCAGCACTGGGCAGGGGCCACAGCTGCCAGCCCCACAGACTGGGCACTGTGGGCAGAGGGCTTCTCCAGCCTGGGGCTGGGGCTTGCAGGCTGTTCTTACCAAGCACTCGCCAAACCTCCACATCTGATCTGTCATCACCAGGTGCTCCAGATCCCTACTCTTGAGGAAGCTTAGTGCAGCGAGCAGCGTTTCCCGAGAGGCCTGCAGAGAGCCAGAGATGGCACCGCAGCCCAGGGCACAGGACCTGCCTCCCATGCCAAGGCCAGGAGGAGGCTGGAGCCCATGCGGTGCCAGGGTGCAGGGAGACAGCTGAGCCTGGGGACACCAGTGCCCAGGAGTCCTCACCTCTGCCACGCGCATGTTCTCATCATGGCAGTGGAAGAAGAGCGGGAGCAGGCTCTTGCTCACAAGCATCTTCAGGGCCTTTTTCCCCTTTGCCTCAACCAACCTCATCACCTCTTGGAAGAGGTGAATGGAGAGCAGCTGCACATGGCGTTTGTCCTGTTGGAAAGGAAGCAGATCCCCTCCACACCAGCTGCTCCAGGCCCCTCTGTACACAGGCCCAGAAATCCATGGGACACCACACTTGCAGGCAGCACCCAGTGGCTGTGGCTGGGGACACAGAGCCTTACGTGTCCAGGAGTGGCCAGAGCGCGCCAGCCAGCCGCAGGGCCGTGGGCCTGGGTGTTGGAAGGTCTCTGCAGGAGCAGAACACTGAGCACAACGGCGTTCATCTCAACCATATCCTCATCTGCATCCAGCAGCAGGTCCACAAGGCTTTCAGTCAGGCTCTGCATTCTTTTATTCTGCATGGAACACAAGGCTGGGCAACCCCACACTGCTGCTGCCTTGGAGCCAGCTACTGAATTACACTTTTTCTGGTGCAAATTTTTTTTTGGTGAAACACAGCATTTCCAAGCTAATTTTATTATTTGAAACTTGTGATTATTTTCATTGTTAGGATGGTCTAAAATTACATGGGGGTCACAAATCACACCAATACATAATATGGCACCAAATTTCAAGAGGTTTTCTCTGAGAGGCCATCTTTGCTAACTGCCCTCTGCATCACCAAGTGTCTTCAAACTATATCTCCAGTGAATAGGGAAGCACATGAAATTCAGGCAAGTGCTACTGTAGATCCCAATGTCAATAAAACAAGTATGATGAAGTGCTCACCAATATAGAAGGCATGAGGTTAAGTGCACAATCTAACCACATTCCTCTTGAATTGCAACAAATATCTGAAGATTGTTTTGTCTTCTTTTTCAAGCTTGACTCTTTAATTTGTTATCAACCTCTTCACTGTATCTCTCTTGCTCCCTTCCTCATTTTCTCATTGCATCTTTGTTGTGCTGACTGGGCACTCTGCTCTGTTCCACACATGATGCCATGGGAGCAACACTGATTAGAAACCTTGATTATGGTGGATGTCAGAGAGAATCCCAATGCAGCATCAATCCTGATCCCCCACCAAGGGGAGGAGAAAGACTGCGAAGCTGGAAACAACCCAGCCAAAATTCAATGACTGCTGGTAACTTCACAGTCTTCACTTATGCCCAAAAACTTCAGTGATTTGAAATTAGGATATTTCTTCATGTTAAAATCTGTGCTATCTCAGATTAGTTTAGGTAGAATGAATGGTAAAGAATGGCAAAAAATATCTTATTATGAGAGTTCTCATAAAGTTGCTGCTAGAATCTAGTGAACTGCACTCCCCTTTTTTGAGGGGAGCTTTAAGGATGGTTATGTGGGTCTGTAACCAGGGCTGTGTTGGCTGAAGAGTTCTCCTGACAGCAGACAGGGCTGGCTCAAGACTTTGCTAGTGAAGCTACAGCAGAAATTGTCTCTGCTAATACAATCTACTGCTGTTACAGGAACTACCTTGCTTCTCTACCTGTGAGAATAATTATTAATGAAGTTGCCCTTTCTACCATGAACTACCTTCAGGTTTTCAGTGTTTTTACCAGGGTATCCTGGATAACGCTCACAAAAAATCCCATTACAAGCTGTCTTATCAGTGTAAGACATTTCAGAAGGGGTCAGTTACATGACTGAGTTGCAATAGCATGATGAATTTCCTACCAGCCGTGCTAGTGTAATAAGCTGTGTGTTGGCACTTAGCCCACTACAAGTGTGAGGCAATTTAAATCTCTTCAATTTAAATTTAAGAAAAGGACTTTCACCTTGCTTTGCCAAAAGCTAGATGCAAGCACACAGCCTGGTACTGCAGTTCAGCTGATATGAAGGAACTTGATATTATGTTTGTAATTGTGAGAGAAGTCAATGAACTGACATTTATCATATTCAGGAAGGATGAATTTGCTTATCATCTGTAGTCAAGAGTAGCATTTAATGCTGGTTCAGAAGGGAGTGATTACTTCCCAGCCTCCTCCCTCCACTGAGGAAGGACAAGTCCTACTGCCCACATCCACCTATGTGCAGGGATACAGCACCAAGACCCTTAATTCTTTTCCTTTCTTCAGCTCCAGGAATAAGGAAAGATGCATTCCACCAAGCAGTGGTGAGGGAAAGTGAATAAAAGCAAGACATCATTTGGGTTTTTTTCTTGTCTTTTGTCCCAGAGATATAGTTAAAATAGTAGATTCACTTTATTTTTAAAAGATGCTGGTTTTACACTGCAGTTCCATGTATAGGGCCCAATGTACACATTATAAAATAAGGACTAGGTCAGTACTGAGACCAATGTTTCAATATGAAAGACCTCCAATTCAGCTTTTTTGGTATTGTTTTTTCTGGCTTCCTTATCTTGTACATTTTGTTTCACTTCTATACATAAAAAAACCCCTCAATTTATTGGTTATTCAACAGGGGACCACTTTCCTAACAAGTAGAAGTTTTGAACTCTGTTGTAATGAAATTTCTGTAGTTTACTAGAAGTTACTATGCATGCCATGCCACTGGAGACTGCCTTTCAAACTTCCCAAAATATTTCTCCTCCTCCATTTTTAAGAATTGAGAAAACAAGGAGAGAACCTAAAAAGCAACCAGAAAAAAACCCACCCACAACAACAAACAAACAAAACTAAAAAAAATCCAAAACCCAACCTAATCAAAATCAGTAAGAGTGTGACATAAAATTCCAACCAAGTCGCGCACTTCAAAAAAGGTCTTGCCTGTTTCTTTCTCTCCATCTCTTTGACTTTCTCATTAACATAATCAAGACCCTCACCACCTAGCTTCACAGAAAATAGCAAAGATGTGGTGCAGGAATGAAATATGATCACAGAACAAAAATGAGCCTTTGGACAAAGGAGACTCGTAACTCAGAAGTGGTCCAAGGCCACACTGAACTTCAGCTACAGTACCCCAATCCCATTGTGAAGCATGGTTCAACTATTTCAGATGTCCATTTCACAAAGAAATTCATGAATTGCAAATAAACTTGTACTTGGAGATTAAACCTTCTGTTCACCAGCAGTCAGAGTTCTGGCAAACAAAGAACTTCTAGAGAGCAAGGGAAAATCTAGATTCCTGCTGGTTTTCACCTCATTATACTCTCTGTGGGTTTGTGCAGTTAGTTGCAATGTAAAGGGTGGATATGGGACTGTTCATGTTAGCAGATTTTGCAATCCTTTCCCTTTTTCTGTGAGGAAAACTTCATCTGAAAGAGGAGAAAATGGAGCAACGAGAGCTAAAGAATAAGAGTGGGAAAGAGAAGAAAAGCAGGAAAAACTAGGAAAACAAAGTAAAGCCAAAAAATCCTGCCCCAAGAGGGTAAAAAATAATTGCCACAAACTCCTGGAGAAAACTGGCAAGGCACTGAGCTTCAGGATGTGCAGCACAGGAGTAGAAACAGAAGACTGGAAAAAATTACTGAGTGAATAGAGCAAGGAGAGAGTGTGTGAAGGAGAATAATGGAGTATGCTCTTTAACTGCACGTCTCCAGTTCCCTCACATAGGAGATTACCATTATTAGTAGCTAGAGATAGGAAGGAAGACCTCAAAGAATAAGATATGTGGATGGAAAAAATAAGAGAGTAGATTAAATAAGATGTTTGGATATGCAAGATAAGGGAAGAAAATAGGAAAAACTGCAGGGAAGAATGAGGCACAAGAAAGAGAATGCAGGAATAGAAGAATAAATTTAAAAGGGCAGGAAAAGGGCTGAACAGAAATGGACAGGAAAGTGGGCAGAGACAGACAGAGAGATGAGCAGCCAAATGAACAGGAAGGAGCAAAATCAAATTTAAAGTAAGGTAAAAGAAACAGCCTCTCAGAAACTTTATAGTGGATCATTTATTTCAGTCATTTTCTGATCAAGATCTAGGTCAACACTGCCTTGAAGACAGACATCAATAAATGGAGTAGAAAAAAGAGGAACCAAAATTTCCATAATGCCCAGGGAGCAACAGGACAGCTGTCTTTTAGCTATAACAACCATGTAGACTTTAGGCCAGGTTATATTGCCAACAAAGAATACTGTGCTTTAAAACATGTAAACTTCCAAAAAAGCAAGCCATATATTTGTTTACTACTGAACATCACATCAGACACCCTGGAGTTCCACTTCAGGATGCAAAGAAAACTGAATATCTGCTCCCTTCGTATAAATAAAAATGTAGCAGGTTCTTCCGCACGCTGATCAGATCTGGCTCCTAGCTAGCTGAAGAGACAGGTTGAGCTTGCCCCAAATCCACAAGGTCTTCTTCAAACAGAAGGCCTATTTGTGTGCAAAATCCCTCATATCTCAAGCTCTCTGATCTTATTGTGCAGTTCAGTTAAAATCTCAGGTAGTAGAAAAGAGTGTAATCTTTAATTTGATTTTACTGAGTTCTGAAACATTAAAGCCTTTCATTTGCATCTGTTTCAAAACTCTCTGTGCACTGTACTTTTGCTACTTTGTGTCCACAGCTTTCTCTAAAAGGAGACTAATCAATTAGTTTACTGCTTTGCCCAGTGTTGGGCTTATCTCATCATCATTTTTTTTAACCTTGTCTAACCATATATTTATTTTAGATTAGGACATCAAAAACACTGCTCCCCTGCCTCCCTGCCCCACAAATCCAATTAGAACTATTTCAGTGATTTTGATTTGTTTTTCCAGTTGTCAGAGGCAGCTCCCTTCTAATGGAAGAGAGTGCCCAATATGCAAACCAGACACATCCAACAGGAAAGCCTTCTCCCTCCCTGGGGGGAGGGTAGAGATATTACTAGAAAGCTCTCCAGCCTAGTAAGGCCCCCTGATAATTATCCATTATTATTTCTTCAAGTCAGTGGTGATAAGTTAACAAGAAGAAGTCCAAGGGCAATCCAACTGGAAATCATGGCATTAGGATTATTGGTTGAATGATTAGGAGCACAGATAGTGTTTTCCTTGATTGTTCCAGCAGTAAGAAATAAAGTTGAAGGGAACTGGTCCAGTAGGTCAATTCATGACTCTGAGGTTAGTGTCACTGGAAAAATTTTGGGCTTTTAGACCATGAGGTAAGCTATACAACACTTGGTTTAATAATATAGGATGGGATTAATCTATCTGAGAAGAGAAAAAGAGTTCAAACACAGGAGTTAGCTGAGCTCATTGATAAAGCTTTAAACTACATTTGAAAGGGGAAGGGACAAACCCATACTTGGCAGAGCAATGGGGAGTCATACCAAAACTTGGAGGGGGCAGTGCCAGTGGGATCTCTCAAGCTGCTCTGGGCGGTGTGAGTTACAGCAGACCACACCTGAAATGTTTCTACACCAACACACAGAATGAGAGGAACAAGGAGGAGCCTGAGGTTTAGGCCCAGTTCCAGAGATTTTACATCATTGGAATAAGTGAAACCTGGTAGGATGAGCCCTTGACTGGAGTGCCATGTTGGATGGTCACAATTTCTTCATGAGGGAGCAGGCAGGGCAGGAGAGGCAGAAGAGCTGGAATATTGCCTGAAGTCAGAGATGGCAGGCTGACAGTCTCTGAGTAAGGGTTAAGGGACAAAAAAATAATGCAGATATCATTGTAGGAGTCTAATATAGGCCACCTAGCCAGGACAACGATTACAGAGAATTATTCTTTGAGGAACTAAGCGATATCTTCAAAACAACTGCCCTTGTCCTCACAGGTACATCAGCTTGCCAGATTTTAACTAGGAGCATCACATATCTGGAGTAAGCTGGTCCAGAATAGTACTAAAACATCTGGATGATAACCTCAAGGTATCATCCTAAGGGGGCCAAGTAGGAAAGCCACAACTTTCCTGGGTTTGTGGCTTGTCAAGAGACAGGTTCTTGTATGTGAATATTGGTGGCCACCATGGCCATGAAGCAATCAAATTTAAAATCTCTGTTGTCATGTTGCAATTCTTGGGACTGTCCTGTACCAGGCCAGGATCTGTATTCTAATGATCATAATGGGTCCCTTCCAATGCAGGTTATTCTCTGATTCTGTTATATATCATCTATCTATATCTATATCTATATCTATATCTATATCTATATCTATATCTATATCTATATCTCTATCTATATATATCTATCTATATCATCTATATCTAATCATCTATATCTATATCCACTATACACATATATCTGTATATACATTACCCAAAATACATCTATGTACAATACATGTATATTTTGTGTTTCAGAGAGGGACAATGAAGGTGATGAAGGAGCTGGAGCACAAGTCTTACGAGGAGCAGCTGAGGGAACTGGGTTTATTTAACCTGGAGAAAAGGAGGGTCAGGGGAAACCTTATCATTCTCTATAACTACCTGGTAGGAGGTTGTATTGAGGTGGGTGTGAGTCTCTTCTAATTTGTGACAAGGTCAAGAGGAAATGGCCTCAAGTTTTGACATGGAGTTTTAGATTTGATATTAGGGAAAAAATCATAATTGAAAGGGTTATTAAGTATTGTAACTGACTTCCCAGGGAGGTGGTAAAGCTGGAATCCCTGAAAGTATTCAAGAAACATGTGGATATGGCACATGAGGACATGGTGTAGTGGTGATGGGCTAGGTTGTTGTTTGGACTTGATGATCTAAGAGGTCTTTTCCAACCTTAACCTTTTCATGATTCTATAGAACTGACCACATACATTTATGAGTTTCTCCTCAGATTGCTCCATTGCCATTCTTGCAAATCTTTCTTGGTGTCAGTTGAATTGAATAATCTGAATGATCTGAGAGCCCACCATCACCAGGCCAAAAGGCACAGGATTTTTGGGAACACTTTATTAAAATGCCCTGGAGTTCCAAAACTCTGCTTTGAAGTTGAGCAGTAGGAACTTGCTTGAGTTAGAGGAAGATCAAAGTAGCTATTCCCATATCCAAAGTAAACAAAGCCTTTTTTTTTTCTTTTAGAGATGTTATGGAGTAAGACTTCTCTCCAAAAGGCAGGAGGGTGGATAAAGTTTTTCCACATTCCACTTGCCATTTCTGCATGTCAGATCTTTAAAAAACTTACAATCAACTTACTTCTTATTTCTGCTCATCAGCTCTAGCGTCACTAACCTCCTCTGACATTTACCAGTTATTGATCTTCTTTCCAGCTCTGCTCCAAGAGTGAGGGCATGACAGATTTGCTCTACACAGAGCAAAGTCAAACCTAATGTTGCACACACGTTGCTGCGATGATATTCAGGCCATGGCATGGGGCTTTTTTGTGGATTACATCACTCCAGCTCTTACACCCTAAGAAAACTAAATAAGCTGACTAAAAGGCAATAGGCTTTATATGTTTTGTTACTTGAGTCTATAACTAGATTATTGTTTAAACTAACCCCTCCTGTTCTCCTTTGTTGTCTTTATCAGGCTGCAATCTGTACGACAGTTTCCATCTTTTTTACTCCTCCAAATGTCTGATTGTACAAAGGAGGAAAAGAGATGGGAGCTCTTGGGAGCTAAGTACTGTTATCCTTACAGCAACATTCATTTACTGCAGAAGAGAATTTGCAGAAGAGAATTTGTGCCCACGCTGACCATTCCTGTTCTCAGGTCAGCACATTGGCAAAAACATTCTGCCCTTGAAGATGAGGCTACAACCTGGAACTGAGCATCTGAAGTTGGTCCTGCCCTTCTCACTGTTGTTCCTGCTGTGGCAGACCCTGCCACACAGACAGGGGTTGATATAAAAAAAGAGAGATGAATTTGGACACAGGCTCTCCACCAGAGCCCTAGAGAACAGAAATTGTGTATAGCTGGCTAGCTTAAGCTCTCTTCCAAGGACATTTTCACCTGGTCTAAGGCAGCTCCTTGAATTATATTTTTTAGTAAATTCACCAGGATCATATCTTCAAAGGAGGAACCACTCCCATCTAATCACAAAACACACAGTTTTTTATTGCTTGATTTTACTGTCCAGGAGAAGCCTGGACTGTTCACAGCTGGGGCCTGTGATGAAGGCAATAATATTAATTAACTTTACCCCAAAGAGCATGAGTAGGCTCAATTAACTTGCACTTGTAATCACTTTGAAACTCTGGCATAAAAGTAACAGTGCTCTCTATTAGTTATTCCAAATCAGTTATTCCAGTTTAATTACATTCTTCTTATTATTGTGTTTATCTTTGGCAAAAAAAAAAAAAAAAATCTAATTAAATGGATCCTGTCATTTTTAAATTCCCAAGAAAATTTCTGTACATCACAGATGGTACGAAGCCTAAAAAAATTAAGATAAAATCAATGAATACTGAAAAGAGGACAAAAACCTAGGACTATATAATTGAATCAATCCTCCCAAAAACCTAGAACACAAACACAAAAGATGTCAGGTATTTTAAAAACACTGGGTTTATTTCTGTTGGATTTGTTTTAGTTTGGTTTGGGTTGGTTGGTTGGTTGGTTGGTTGGTTTGGTTGGTTGTGCATACTAATCTACTCAGTAAACCACAGTCTTACAAATATTCTGTTGCTAAACAAGATAACAAAGTAATAAGAGGGTAATTCTCATTTCTACAGTAGTGATCTTTAAAAGGCTATATTAAATGGTAAAGTAATCTTTATCCACAGGCTGGAAAAATATCTGTCTCGTTCATATGGACTAAAATTACAAAAGAAAGAATATTAACTGTTCATCTCCTTTAATTATCTGTGACAACAGTTCCCTACTTCATTGTTAGCTAAATGACTACCTGGACTTAAATACTGCTTACATAATGAGAATGTTGGAGACGACCCTGATGAAAGTACACAGCACAAAGATGTTTCCAAAGCTGCTGCAAAAATGACACACTAGTTCTTACCAATTTTGCAGGCTGGTTTTGAACACTTTTTGGCAACACAGAGCTGCTTAGCTTGCTTCCCACTTAACACATGCAAATATAGACATATGCAAAGATGAACACATTCTTAATTTTTAGAGAGGTGGGGATTCACTTGCGTCTTACCACACTCTCCTTATTCACAGGTAGCAGTGGCCTGTGGGAAATATCAAAGCAATAAACAAATCACAGTGTTCCCACTGAATAGCTTAGCTTCACCTTCAGTAGTGTTCCTAAGGACAGAGTTGATGGAAAGGATTAGCTGCAGACATCAAAAGGATGAGGTATAGCTTTGAAATCCCTTCACAGTCCAGTATTTTGTTTATGACCAAAGCCCCTGAGCTGCATGTGAAAGCCAGTTTCCATGGATATTTAAATGACACTTTTATCAGGCATATCAGAACAACATACTTTGATATTTCAAAGACTTGCAAGGTCATCTCTGAGCCATCCTCAAATTCACTTCTGTCAAGCAATCAGCATTTCTTGTAAGCAAAAAACTGTGCTTGTGGCTTGTCAGTGTGACCAAATTGGAAAAGAATTGAAAATGTGGAGTACTGAAGCAGAGGATTAACCACACCAGCAACCTGTGACAGAAAACCAAACACCTTTGCTATCTGTTCTTTCCTTGCCTCCTGCTCCTCCATGCTGCTTTGTTCTCCCTACAGTGCAGAACAAGCCACAGATATTTTTGTGATGTGAAATGATTCATCTCTGAACTGATGCAAAAGACCAAAGCATTGACTCTGTGAACATGTCCATCTAACTTTCCTGTACTGATGTGCTGCTGAAATAAATAGGATTGCTCACTTTGTAAATCAGACATGTTTGATGAATTGAGCCTTTTATATGTGCGTGACATATTTTATGGGAGAGTCATTTCAAGGCTGGCAAATGATGAAATCTTGGGACTTCAGTTCAAGTTATCTGTCATCACATGCAAAAAAAAAGAAAACCAGCTGTAGTAAAAGCTGAAATAAAATTATTAGGAAGAAATTAACACCAATGAAAATG
Organism: Muscicapa striata striata; assembly: GCA_030060385.1. Classification (NCBI taxonomy): domain Eukaryota; kingdom Metazoa; phylum Chordata; class Aves; order Passeriformes; family Muscicapidae; genus Muscicapa; species Muscicapa striata. Next base: position 1,657,635 of record JAREIS010000076.1, on the reverse strand, counting down.
CTTTTTAAATTAATGCTTCAATTTTGAAATAGCTATTATAAACATTTGTGCTTGCTATGGCTTGCAGTTGAATTTTAAAAATAGCACTTAAATATGCATGTTAATAACATCCAGAAGGCATTTCTTTCAAGCCTGTTTGGGCTGTTGAAGGCTTTAATTTAACCACAGCATTCATTTATGTCTAGCAGTTAGAATTTTCTTTTAAGCTCAAAGGAGCCGAGAGTTGTAACTATGATCTAATTGGTAAGGAATGAAGAATGTTTTTCATGTTTTATAGACAGCATGAATCCTGATCATTTTACTGCAGTAAATTATAGAGTGTTCTGTTCACTGTGTCTCCCTCTGGAAGTGTGGGCCTATATCTCATTAAACTATAAAAATAACTTGCAGCATTAGGCACTCCTCGAAAGCTACCCTGCCAAGGTGTGTTATTTTTGCATCACTAATGCATGCCAGAGAGTCAGTCCAGAGAAAGTTACGTTTTTTATAGCCTAAAACTAAATTAATTTATAGCTACATGCACATGTCAGAAGGGACACATAAGGAACCTAAACTGCTATAGAAAACAATAATTTATTATTGATTTTCAGCTCCTTTTTAAAAGCAGCTGCAATTTATTGGCTTCTCAGTTCTTTCCTCTCTGGTACAAATGATCTAAACAATGCTAGCAATGAAGCAAAGCAGCTCCTGTGGGTATGGCAAATGACATAAAAGTCAGATATGCTTTACCTCTTTTTGGTTTAAGACAAATGGTCCATCACTGAAATAAGACAAAAAAATGATCAGAGGTGGAATGTAATGCTTTTTTGTATTTTAAATGTTCTTTTTCTTTTTAAGATGTGTGTGATTAGGCAAGATATCTCATTACATGAATTGTGTGAATTTAAAATACAAGTAACATCTCACATATATTTAAAGCTATGTAATTTTCATTTGGTTGTACATTCTAGCTGAATTTAGCTGCAGTAAAGGCAGTACACTATAAATGATAAATATGCTAAATCCTATGGTAATACCTTGGGTTAAAAAAAAAAAAAAAAGAAATCTAAAACACAGATGTTACAGAATTGCTACTGCAGCCACTGGAGTCTAAATTGCCAACCCTTTAAAGCAAGGGTAGAGTGGATTGGAAAAGAAAAAAGCAACTCAAGAGCCAAGGTAGGAATGAGCACAGCACTAGGAACACTCTTCAAGGAGCGCAGCAGTAAGATAAGAACAGTAATCTCTTTTCTCCCAGCAGCACAGTGATTAACCACAGATATCTCCTTTCAGAGCAAAATAGTCTATAAAATTGTTCTCATCTTAGGAGTATACAGGAGTACACTAAAAATTACAGCAATAATTTTGAAAACACAAGCGTATTTGTTATTTCTGCTTTCTATGGACGAAAAAAATTACTCTGTTGCTAGGAAATTTAGCTCAATTTAGTTCGTCTATACAAGGTTTTGTTGCCAACGCCACAGTTGCTTCCCTGAACAGTCTTAGCTCCAGGGTCCTTGCCTGGCCTCTTGGCCACAGTCCTTCTTTGAGCAGGATTTTCTTCTCAGAGAATGAACAGTCAGTATCCCAAGAGAGGAAAACAGGCAAATGTCACAGACTGACATGTGAAACCCTTTGTGTTTAGCTCGTTGGAGATTACTGGCATGCACACCTTTCTTTGAAACTGCAGGTTACAGCAGGTCTTACTCCCTTTGGAAATAACACTCAGAGCTACAGGACATGCATCTTTCATCCCAAGGTCTGGCCATCACTGACAAAGAACACAAGGGAAGGTCATCCAGTTACATCAGACAGGAAGCCGGATTCAAAGTGAGTAATTCCATTCTCAGGTCGTGAGTTTCAACACGCAGGCTCCTGGACCAGATTTCCATGCATATCCTTGCAAAACAAACCAAAGATGAGAAGAGTAAACAGAAATTGACAAAAACTCTCTCATGTCTGCTGATATCATCCATCTTACACACAGAAATGGAAAAGTTCTGAAATGAAAAACAAAGGATGATAAAATTATTGCTTCACAGGAATATTTATACCCATAAAGAGTAATGGAAACATAGAATCAGAGAGGGTGCTGAATGACAAGGATCTGATTTATTAAACGTAACAGAGTATGTCTGGATTAGTTGGTTCCCAGTTAGGATCATTAAATCTACATTAGCAAAAAAATAGAAAAAGAAGCAGTAACATCTAACAGCTACCCTACACATTTTAGAGAGCTGCTAGGATCACTGTGAGAAGTCTTCCTTGAGGAACAAAAGGGCTAGGAACACAGATAGAATCACAGGCGCTTGTTACTGACCAAAAGCACATGAGAACAGCTCCTGGGTAATATGCAACCTGCTCTTGCCTACCAGCCACCATGCTACAGGACAAAGTTCACTACCTGCCCTACTAGATGGAATTACAAACTGGGAATCAAACCCAAGTTTTTCTTCTCTCTCTGATCTGGGATGTAACAGAGCGCACAGAGAACTCTGTGCATAATTTTCTTTAATCTACAAAAAATCCGAACAACAAATTAACAGACCAAATGAAACCTAACAGATAAGCAAAAACCAAATAAAACCCAACCAAACAAACAAACATACAGCAAAACTAGGCAACAGAGTAGAAGGGGGAAGCACACTGAGACAACTATTTTATGGTATATAAATGGCTGGATTTTCATTAATGACTGCATGACTCAACTCTAGGAGAAGCTGATTGGAAATGTAACCCTTTGCTCACACACAGCTAGTAAGAAATTAGTCCAAACTTCACAAATTTACAAGGTAGAGAGGAAGAACATCATTAGGAAATGTATTCAAGCACAGTGCAGGAGTTCAAACAGCCTGTACAGTACCTCATAGTTCAAAAAGAAGTTAAAAGTAGCATCCTCCACGGGGTAGTGCTCAGGCAGCAGCACATTCTCCACAGAATCACAGATGTATATTTTCTCAAGATAGGTTTCAGACAGCTTCTCTCATCCCAGGAACACGCAAAAAATATATCCTTAAAATTGTCAAATTCGTGAAAATTTGTGTAAGTTTGAATCCCAAATTTAAATAGATTTACAGGAGTGACACCCAACCACATATAAAATTTATAGGTGGCTGTAATTACCTGAAGCACAAAATTATCAATATGAGAAATGAGAAATGAGAAAGTATATCTAAATTTTAAGAAATTTAACTAATATTGCCCAAGCATTACCAAATATAACCATTAAGTACGATCTCATATAATTATGGTTTACAAAACTGCAATTTACTCACATTTGAAAGGGTAAAGGTACAGTATTTAACAAAAAATATACAGATGCTGCCACTCAAAAATTTTCAGTGTTCTAACTCCAGAAGTATTTTGTATTTAATTTTGTTTAAGACTACATGTTTGTAACCTATCTGAAAATTCAGTGTGAATGAGGCTGAAATAAGTCCTGTTCCAGCTGAGCTAAATGCCTGTTGAATTTTAATGAGACAAATTGTTTCTTTTAACATGTTTTTGTAAAAACTGATTATATTAAATTATGCTATAATTGCATTATGTGTTAGGCTATTATTTAGAATTACTTGTTGTGTTATTAGCTTTAGACTCCTGCATAAACACCACAAATTATAAGTATTTTAAATAACATCATTCAGAATAGATATAGGTAAATTACATAAAATTGACTTCTTTGTGTTATTTGAAAGTGAAAGTAAGGCATATGTCATTTCACACGCGAACACTTTTTATTTTACATTTTTCTTTTTCCTCTGTGTGGATGAACCTGACACTCAAGAAGCAAGGCCAAAGCCTTGGCAAGTTATCTCCATCAAAGACAAATTGTTATTTTTACATACATTATCATTGTTAAAGATCAGTTTTTCATAGCTCCAAAATTCTCCCCAGTGGGCAGTAGTCCATCTTACTGAACTACCTACCCATAATTCAACCCAATTTCATGCAATTGTCTTTCTGTGCTCGTGAGAGTCCATCGCGGAATTGCAATGGAGACTATTTTCCATAGCCTCCAGGGAGGCAGATAATTTTGTTGGCTGCCTCCATTCCATTTGTCTTCTACTAAATTAAGAAGGGATTGCCTTTTCCCTAATGCTGCCTGCTTTCAGAAATCCAAATATCCATTCAGTGGAAAGCGCTAAATTAGTAAAAGTACTTAAATGCCTGAGTAGAAAGCTATTCATTGCCATGCAAACTCAGAATCAGCCTTCACAACTGTAACTACTGACAGCTTTTTCAGATGCAGGACTAGGTCTTCAGAAGCCAAATTCTAATATTTAAGTCTTGTGAGAAAAATCTGTGGCCAGAGTGAAACTAAAATAATGTTCTTCAAGGAACTCATCTTTTCTTATGGATGCACCTCAGTTTATATCAAAATTAATAAGAATATTAGGCTGTTCAAGATCTCCTTTTACTTTCTAATACTCAAAATAGCATTTAATTCACTGTGGAACAGGGAATTATTCCAACAGAGGTCACTTTGAAGCTTTTAAACAACCATTATTAATCAGTGCCAGAGAAGGAACAGTCTGAATGGACTTATTCATATTTCCAACTTACTGAATTCTGCTTTGACATACTGGTTTGACATGGAAAAAGTTTAATCAATGGTGATGGAGGAAAAAAAATCAGTTGCAGGAACTGATTTGAAATGCTAATAATTTTTCCAAGGTAGAGCTTACATTAGATAAGCTCGTTTTCCAGATATAAATCTAGAAAAAGTATTTTTCTACATCTAAGTCTCATTGACAATCAACAGAAAAGATAACTGAATATTTTCTAGCTCAAGTAAATAATCTGTAAAATATTTGAAGCTTTCGACCCTTATTCAGTCATGGGCCAAAAAAGACCTAATTAAAAATTAAATATGCTCTCTAACTTCCATTTACACTATTTTGGAATAGGCAAAAAAAACATTTTGAAGGATGGTTACACTAAAAGATTGCGAAGACTAAATCCATGTTATTGTACAAACAATTAAAAAATTAAAGCAAAAACTTAACAAGTGCAAAATAAAATTTGCTTCTGTGTGACTGTATCTATGGACAGCAGAAAAATAAAAAGGCTTTTTAAATTGAAATTATAAGCATTGGGATCATTTCAACATTTTCTGCAAAACACTGTGATTTAGTGCTCTAGCAGTGCTGTTTTCCAGCAGAAGCTGATGCATTACAGCTTCTAGCAGGTCCTGAAAACTCAGAACAGGATTTTACTTCCTCCACAGCACATTCAGCAGGGGATAAAAAGATTTCATTCTGAAGTAAAGCAAATCACACTGTAACCCTGTGAGTTTAGCCAAGCAAGATGATTATAGATGCATAGTCAATACTTTTGCTCTTTCAGTGGAAGACAGTATTTCTATAGAACTCCTAACTTGTATTTGGCATCAGAACATCTGTACTTGACTACTAGAAGAAACAAATAAGTAATGCTTTCTTGTATATACATAGATCTATCAACAATACATATTCATTTTCCATATAGTATATCAATAAGTAACAATTACACTCTGCTCATTTCCTCTCTTTTGTGTCAGAACAGTGACATTAATTTTAAGGAACTATACCTAATTTTCCTGTCACTGAAATAACTATTCTGACTATTTTGTCTCATGACTTGAAACAAACAAGGGACCTACATCTTTACCACTGCCTCTAATGCAACCACTTTCCAAAAACATGGCTAAATGGATGGGCAGTGCAGAAGGTCCAACCAGCTGAGCTGGCTGACATTGCAAAATCAAGTGTCCCTCATTGAAATTCCCTGCCCACAGTCCCTTTGCATTTATAACTGTGGGAAATCAGCTCTGCCACCTGAGCTGGCCTCAGCTGCCACGGCGTCACATGAAGATAGATGTGATCACTTACGGGGCTACAATAGGGAGCACTCTTCTGATCTGCTTTCATCTCGCTCCCTGATCTCAGATCAAAGCAGGGAGGCAAGCAGAGCAAGGGCATGTCTACACAGGGACATTACATCAATCTAGTTTGTTCACTCTAAGTGCACCAATTTAAATACATCTCATTACGCCCTGGTTTGTCGGGCCAGCTTAAAATATTTTCCTTATTAATCATAACACCCAAACAGCCCTGTGCTTGTCTGAATCAACTGCCCCAACTTCCCAGCCAGTATTTCATGTCTCAGTGTTTGCAGCTGTGATTTTTTTCTGCTGTACTGTAGGAGGCCTATTTAAAATTAAAGAAAATTGTGAGTAGGAGAGCAAAACGAGTCAAATGAATGCAGTCCTTGAAAAGTTTCCTGGTGTCCATTAACATCATCAAAAAGCATTACTCATCTGCTGACATGCAACATCAATGACCCATTGCTAAACACTGTAATTATTGTAATATGAGCTGAGCAGCACATACATATTTACCATAGCTACACTGGGTAGAATTTCCCTTTTTGCAGAAACAAATGACTAACAGCACAATTCCGGTATATCTGCTTTCCTCATGGGAAAAAAAAATGAGCACAGATCACCTGTGCAGTGAGCACAAGGAGCTGCAGCTTCACATCCCTGTGGAACTTTCTTTCAGGTCCCAGGAGCACTGTCCTCCCAAGGGTAGGAGTTCAGCACCTCCAGCCATGCATGAGTCAATTCCTTTGGTGTTGGTAGACCAGCTGTCAGGAGTCCTGTTCTGGAGATTTTCCAGGTCACCTGGAGATTGCTGTCCTGTCTGAGGTGACCATGTTTTCTCTTTAGGTGCAAGCTTTCTCTTCTGCTACTTAGAGGTCTGTCAGACCACAAGGGAGGAGTCAGAGGGCAGAAACAGGTATTCCAGAGAGTTACCTGATCCTAAAAGATTTGGACATGCAACTCTACCTGAACACAGGAAAGCAAATTCCAAAAATATTTGGCAACTTAAATGAAATTTTTCTCCTGCCATACCAGACGTGCAGCTGCTGCAAAACATTTTTTTTAGCATAGGGGTATCCAGGGATATTTCATTATGAGAGTTCTAACCACATTCAGCACATCTGAAATCTGTCTTAAAATTAAGGAGTTCAAGGACAGAATAATGAGCTGTCATTACAAGAAAACTCCAGGAGAAACTTAAATTATGAGTTTAATGTGATTTTTTCATGTCTGCCAATGAACAATCCAAAACAAATCCAAATAAGGAGCCATAAAAGTTTTGATAACATCAGTATATTTCTTTAAAATATTGCGTTTTCCTAAAGTCTTTAAAAATACATCATGTCAGTTACTTAATGAATATGAGGTTTTAAATAAAAATAACTCAATCTGCTGACTGACCAGGAGAACAACAAGTTTCTGTTATCTGCTGCTGAAAACACACATTCTCTCTGAAACTGCCTGGTTGCATTTGGGAATCCACAGGGGCAGGAATAATTGTACACTATGCATGGTATAACCCCAAATATATCAGCTATCAAATTCAAGACACTTATTAGCACAGATTTGTTTTCTCTTTCCCATTTAATAGCTTCAAACCTGTTCTCCATGGATAACAAGTGACATTAAATGGCACAACAATTACAGGTACTTGTCTCTACCATGTCAGCCTGCATCCCACATCTGTCTACAGTTCTGTGTGAACAATGGTTGTTATGGAGCTGGACCGGTGCAAAATTATTTCCAGACAGTCAGTAATGAAAATATTCTTACTGGATGCTTCCAACCACTTGAGGCAGCAAGTGTCCCTAAGTGCACATTTTAATAAAAGTTATTACAAGATTTAGTATATGTAGATATGTTTCCACAACATGCCATATAAAGAATTTGTGGTATTTTCAAAGAGACAAATCAAGTGGCTAGAGGAAACATTTATTACATTTTTGATGAAAAACCAACAACCTGAGACAAAAAATAGTTGAAAAGTTATAACAAATTAAAACAGCCAGTTGTCATATTTTATATGCATTATAACTCCTTTAAATTTAGAATTAAGTCAAAGAAAACATTTCCAGAGAAGAATGTTTTCACAATAAAAGGTGCCCTATCAACTAAGTGTTAATTATACTTACTATATTATTGATATGAATCTTTGTCTTTTTAAAACTTAGATGTTGGCATTATGGTCCCAAAAGAACTTTAATCAACAATATAAATATAAACAATATCTGCCAGTCAAATAGTAAGTAAATAAACAAACAAAACCAGTCATTTTGATTTTTATAACTTGCATGCCAGGAATCACTTGAACTTCTAGTACAAGCTGGGTGGGACATGATCAGTTGTATGTGCAAAAGTGCACTTACAGAGGGAATCAAAATCTAAAGATGTCACGCAGGTAGCAACAGGCATGTAAGAATTGCCTGAGTAAAAATATAAAAATCAAAGTTTTATCAAATGTTTGATTGGGTCAACCTGTATTAGGTTGTTGGACATAACATTCTCTGTCACATAATAAGTGTACATGGAAGACCTCAGTTGTAAAAAGTGGTGCTGTGGAAAAGGGGAAGAATAGGAAAGGGAGCAGCCAGAAAGACACAGACTTTTGAAGAGCTGCAGTGGGTTTTTTGCATGTGCAAAAAGGAATCTTAATATCACTTAGCAATTTACTCCTCTCAATTCTTCTGACAATATATGGAGAAGCTACGTAAAACATATTCCAGGCCTATTCAGAGCTCCCTAGGTAATCTTCATTGCATATAAATAACATTATTACAGCTTCTAAACAGAGAACAGAAAATTCTGCTCAATAGAATACTGTATTATGCAATATATACAGGCACTAGAGAGCAGGGAAACCTTTCTCAGAATAAACTAGCAATAATTCTCCATTAACATCTTCAGAAGACTTGGGTGTAGTTCATCCTCACATGACTATGGACCATAGTTCAGGTAATTTATCTTGTCAAAACTTTTCCTTTCCCACAGACAAAATCAAGGAAATCTGGACTAGGAGTAGTTTAAAAGCTAACTTACCTGTTAGAAAAATTCTTATGAAAGCAAGAAGGTGGGTTTTGTACTAAAAAATAAGATGGCATAAATAATCCCAACCAAATAACCCAAATAGAGATAGTGCTTCTCTCAAAACACAGAACCATTTTCCAGAGTTCATGGCCTTAGAAAGAACAGTAGACTCGTGGCCTTCATGAATTGAATGTGTAAAAGTGGTTGTGGTGTTCATATACACAAACACAGCTATTTACTGCAATCACTATAAAAGTTATCCAGTTGGCTTTTTATAAAGTCTTAATGGAAGAAAAAGTAGAAGCCACTAAAGAAACACAGATATGCTTTTATCCTCCTTTGAGGCCACACAATAATCAAACCAAGCTAACTCAGGCTAATTTCATTGACACAGATGCATAATCTATTTTCAGAACACCTATATAGAAGCTTCACCTTCTGCATGCACCAAGCAGTATCTTCTTGGGTATGTTTCTATCTTAATATTTGGAACCACGGCTTTAAAATAAACATGCATAGCACTTGCTGATGCCAGTTGCTAAAATGCATTTAGCAAAATTATTTGTGAACTTGTGGCCTTCAGATTGAAATAGTCAGTTATAATAACCCTGACACATAGCATAGAAGTGATTTCATGGCACTAAAATTTCTCAGAAAGAGCCTAGTTGCAAGTCCTTCAGGGACTGAAATTGCTCATGCAGCTATTGCTTTGAACTTACACGGAATTAGTAAACTGTTCATAGCTAAAAAATAAAAGTATGATTAAAAGAAGACACTAATTATAATGATTTGTTAACCTTTCCTTTTGCAAATGTGTGAGGTGACTTGGAAATAACCCTTAGTCTTTTTAAATTACCTCACAGCCACAGCTTTGTTCAAGTTTGACAGTTAATATTTTTCTGCATTACCACAATTATGCCAAACACTCATCACAGCTAGTTTGCGGGTCATTGCTGGTCTCTCACATTTCTAAAAACCAGTCAGATTTCTATTTCCTGTCAGGGCAAATTTTAGAATCTGAACAAAATGACAAATTAACTAATTGGCAAAAAAAAAAAAATATTTGAAAGGCATTTTCTGGCCTTGCAAATTTTTTTTTACTAAGCATAGAATATCCATTCATAATTGTTAAAGCAAAACAGGTACAATAACTATCTTGGATGCAATGATTTATCACAGTTTTACAGAACTACACCAACATTCTAAGCTCATTTAAAATTTTCCTGATTTACTTTCTTTATTTGGCATTGATTTTTCAAATATTTGCCAGTAGAGAGAAGTTACCTAAGGCAGACATTGAAAATGTTCATTTAATGTACACTGCAGTAACAACAAGTAGAATTATAAGAACAGAAGGCCTTGTAAAGGTATTTTTGTGGTTTGGGGTTTTTTAACAAATTTCCTCCATAAATTGAAAGAAAAATTAAAAAATCTTTGGTGAGTATTAAATTGGAAATGAAGGTCTGTCTCTATTGCACATGTTCCTTTCGCTTAAGTAAGTCAAAAGCATCATTCCATCATGAAAAATCTCAGGTCAGGTTTCTCTTAGTTGAGAAAGTCCGTAGGCAGGCACTGAACAGGATGCTTCAAAGTCCTATAACTATTATTCCTAAGATCTCATAGAAATTTATTTCTTGTCACTTAATGTGTTTATGAGGTTCTATATTTTATAATGAAATGATCATGAGAAAAATTTGTTAATAGTTTTAATAATAACCAATGCATTATTAAAAACTTTTATGTTTTGGTCCCATTAATGGAAAAAGTCATTATCAACAGGATAAAAGGTACACTCTAAATTACACAGTAGTGAAAAAACGTGAGCATATAAAGGGAAAAGACTGAGGAATATTTATATCATTTAATGACATATCTTCAAGTTGTTTGGCTCATTTGATTGAGATGGATTACTTCAATTAAGACACATCTGTTTGAAACGTTCCTACTGCAAGGGCAGCCTGGTGGCACTGCCACAGATTGTGTTACAAGTTCTTCTTCCACAAAAGTGAGCAGTCTTGTTTACACAAAAATATCAGATCATTGGGTTTTTTTAAAATTCATATTCTTGAGAAATGTCTGATAGTTTTCTGTGCATTTTAGTCCCCTGGCTTAGCCTATATCCCCAGCAGAAGTGCTCTATTGGAATATGCCTGGCAGTTTTGTGGTCACCTCTGCTAAAGGAAAAGCACACACACTACACAAGCTAATTCCAGTGCAATAGCATCCTGTCTCAGCAGTACTAATTTCTTCAGCAAGAACACAATCTTCCATGCCCCAGGTTCTGCTATCATTTACAGAAACATGATCATAAAAAGGAAAAAGTGCATAATATATGTAAAAGTATTCATATTCTATTCAAATATACCTTTTTTCCTTGTTAAATGTGAGCATTGATCTGAGACACTGTTAAAATACAGCAGCAGAGTAATTTTTTAATTATTATTTTTCTGGGAGAAAAAATAGCTATTGTTTCCTACCCACAGGAAAAAAATCTCAAATAAATCAGATCTGGTATGAATGTATCTCCCACAGACATCTCCACACTAAATTCTTTAGTGACAAAATTGCTAAGTATGAGTTACACGTCCAGCATTAAAGAGTTGAGAGAAAAAGGTGGTAAGTGAGAAAGGGACATCATTTGCACTGATGAAGTAGGACCACAAGGACAGCTGTAATATACAGAAAGACAGAATAGATGACATAAAGTAACAAATACAAATGCTGAAACTCTTGGGAGGCTTTTTTTTCTTATTGCTGTACTCACACACCTCTTCTAACAACCCCTAAATTCCACATCTGTAAGATGATTAAAAGAAATCCAATATATTCTTCAAAAACACTAATTTCCTTTAAAAACATTTACTTTTTAGGTGAGTGTATTTGGTTTACACAGCAAAGTTATTGCAAGAAGGGGAGCTACAGGGGTGGCTTCTCTGGAAGCTTCCTCCTTGTCCTGCAGAGCCAATGTCCTATGAATCCTAGAGAGACACTCAACAGCAGCAGTAGCATCTCAGTAGCATCTCTGCCATTGTAGTTATAATGTAGTAATGAAGGGCAAAAAGCTCTGCACAATGGCAATTGCAGCCAGAGAAGAAAGAAATGACAACATGTGAGAGCAGCAGCCCTGCAGACATGGAGGTCAGAGCAGAAGGAGGGGCAGGAGGTGCTCCAGCTGATGTGAAGATCATCCAGGGAAAGCCATGACCCTGCAGCCAAGGGAGATCCACAAGGGAGCAGGTCAGTGCCTGAAGGAGACTGACTGTGTCTTCATGAGAAGCCTTCACTGGAAGAGTGTCCCCTCAGCAAACCTGAGAGGAATGCTTGATATACCAGGGAGTCACGCTGACAAGAAGAGAACACTGAACAGGGTGTGTAACTGGAAGGATGGGAATGTCATGGACCTCAGCAAGGAGAAGTGCTGAGTCCTGCACCTGAGCAGGAACTGTCCCACACATCAGTGTATTTCAGGGCCACCCAGCTGGCAAGCAGCTCAACAGATAAGGACTTGGGCATCCTAAAGAATGCCAAGTTGGACATGGACCAGCCCTGTGCCTTTACTGCGAAGACTAGGAATTGTACCCTGGGCTGCATAGGGAGAGCATTGCCAGACTGCCCTTCTATTGAGTACTGCTGAGGTACGGATGGAGTGTTTTTCCCAGTGCTGGGATTCCCACTACCAGAAAGCCATGGACATGCTGGAAAGAGAAACAAAGATGCTGGACCAGAGCATCTCTCCGATGAAGATAGGCTAAGGTAACAGAGGCTGCTCTGCCTGAGTAAGAGCAGGGTCAGAGGGAAGTCATCAATACACACATAAATACCTGCAGGACCAGTGCAAGGAGAGAGCCCAACCTTACCCAGTGGTGCCCAGTGGCAGGACAAGAGGCAATGTGCATACACTGAAACACAGGAGGTTCCCTCTGAACATCAAGAAACACTCTTTCACTGTGGTGATGTCAAGATTGCTCAGCAAGATGCTGGAGTCCCCTGTGTTGAAGACACTCAAAAGCTATCTGGACATGGTCCAGAAAAATTTTCTAGGGAAAACATTTTGATGTATCCACTTGAGCTTGGGTTTTGGACCAGATGGTCCCTTCCCCAGGTCCCTTCCAATCTCAATCACTGTGTGATTCCATGATATCTTTTAGCTCACAGAGAAGGTAAATTTTTACTTACGCTGAGTCAAAATGCATACTGCATTGAGTCCAGTTTCAAAATCACCTTGTAGGTTAGCAATGGTAGATTTGGGGTTTGAGTCTTTCCCTGGAAAATATGTTCCACTTAGACTCCAATCCTGACATTTTCCTTTAATTAACCCAAAGTGACAGCTATGGAGGGGTCTCCTCATGCACCGTGGTGCCAGAGGAGTGAATCAGGCTGAGGCTGCTGCTGTAGCTTGTCCCCAGGAAGAGTTCTGCTCCCCAGAAAGTCCTGCTCCCCCTCACAAAGTCAGTCTTACAGGCATGGGGAGCAGGAGCCCTGAAGGGCACTCCTGAAGGGCAAATACCTACTATAGTTGACCACTTACCCACAGCACTTTAAAAACATTTTTGAAAACATCATACAAGCCCATTCCTTGCAAGGTTCTTTACCCCAGTAATGACCTAAAACTTGGTCCATGCCACTCAGCACGCACAAAACTGTAAAATCTGGGAAGATTCTTGCACTGAATTAGTTTATTTTGTGCTGCTTTTATTTGGTAAGCCCACATATGGGCATCTTTGAGCTCTTATAACTCCTTAAGTTATATCCTTAAATGTCAATGGCCCACATGCAGCACACAAAAAGGCTTGATCTTTTAATTAACAAAACTAAGTTTGATGTAGTAGCAACATTTCTTTTCTGAGTCTATCTTTTTTTTGTCTTGGGTAGCGTATGATGACTGGTAATGCTTTTCAGAAACCAATCTCTATTTCAGAGTACAGTTCTGATTAATAAGTTAACATACGTACAATTTATTTTTAAGCTTAGTTACCATTTTTCCTTTTCAAACACTATTATATATTAATCTTAGCACTCTTGTCAACAAGCAAGAGCGCTTTCCCTCTTGTCCCTTGGCATTTAAGGCTGTATTCAATGCAGATAAGGTTTGTTTGGGAATGTACCGGGTTTGCTGAAGACAATCACTGGAGATAGAACCTTAATTTAACCTCAAGCCTGTAGTATTTCCCCTGAGACATAGATGACTGATAACACAGCACAGGGCAAGGAAAGCACAAAATTATTGAGAAGTGGAAGCAGCAAATCTTGAAAGTTGAATTTCTTCCTCTAAATCATCGTTTGTGAGGATAGCCATGCGTGTCTGACTCAGTCAGGAGACACTACGAAGCGTCTTAAAAGAACAATCTTAAAATGTACCGACAATGAAAGTCATTTCCAAGGCATACAAAATATATTGTCATATATTCATCTTAAAAGAAAATGCCATTACAGGATCAAAATACACTTGCTTAGAGTACCCTGTGTACAAGGTAGGTCAGCAGTTGTTAATTTAATTGAAATAAGCCCTTAACAGAGAGCTTGATAGCATTTCCCACAGGAACATTAGAAAATTGTGTTAATGAGCAGCATTATTTCCTGCTTCTGTAAGAAAATAGATCATTATTAACTGAGGTTGCATGTGATGTTTTCATGTGCTATGGTCCTAAATGGGCAACATGAAAAATTAGATAACATTTTGTTTTAAATAAAAAGGCTTTCTGCACTCTAAACTTAAAATTAAACTCTTCTATTAGGGTTAAAGGTTAAATAACCCTTTTCTTTCCTAATGATAAATGTAATTGTCTGAAGCCAAATTTAATACAAGCTGATTTATGTTTTTCTCTTTTTAAGGATAAAAAAATCCTTATAAGTAGGCATGGCTAAAAATATTGCCCCAGCTTTAGAGTCCTTGCTTTCAGAATGGAAGAATTTCTTAATTTAAAACTGAATTTTCTGTCTTTATCAGACAAAAAGGTGTGAAGAAAAAATACCCTATGTACTACAAAAAAGCTAAAAATCCTGAAATTTATTGTGCTGTAAAGTGTAGGTTTTCTTTTAATCATATCTTCTGAGTCACATAACAAAAGCAATTTTTATTCCTCCTATTGACATAAAGAAACCAAATCCCTGAACATACCTCATCTACAAAAAACGAAACGAAACAAACCAAACAAACAAACAAGCAAAATAAAAAAAGAAAAAACACAACAAAGTAAACCAATTATATGCAGTCAAAGAAGCATTTGCATTTCACTGTTAAAAGTCATTAGCTTTTATTTCCTGATATTAAAAAGCAAAATACCAAACCAATACTCTTAGCTGATACTTTAAAATATTTGCATATGTTTAGGGAAAACAGTAATAGCATTGTGGCAAGAGTTTTAGCTGAAGAGAAGAGCAGGACAAAATGTAACCCCTTAAGACAGCATTCTTCACTTCATATTGAGCTATGGCTAATGAAATCCTAAGAGGGTTTGTTACATAAACCAGTGGACTGAAGAAACCTTTAACAAGTAGGAAACTGGAGTTAATTAAACTGTTATGGGTATCCTATCCATCATCCCACCAGACCGCTCTATTCTAAACCTATTTACATTTTGCAACTATAATAGTGTACTTGGCGTACTTGATAAACCATGTTTACTGTCCTTATTGATTTGACATTTGTGCATAACCTTTATGCTTTAATTTTCCTACAGCATTTCCTGTATCTTTCTTTGCTACAGAAAGTATTTGATTTCCAAGCAATTAGACATATCTGAAAATTAGCAGACAGTAAAAATGTTCCCTTCAACAAATTAATCAGTTCGGGAAAGCACTGGTACATCACTGCATTGAATTTGCTGAAAAGGTTGCTTTATTGAATCTCATTTCAGCCTGCTTTTGCACATCAGTGTAATCAAAGTGCATTTCAACTCTGCTCATATTTCACTCAAAGGATAAACTGCTTGTAAGGAGCTTCCTTTCTCGTGATAATTTGGAAGCCTAAATGCAACATAAGAGAATTTAAACTTAAGGTTACAGCTGGCTGCATTTGTAAGCATCAGCAGAGGAAATGGGATCAAATATTTTCTAATATATATAGAGTCAAGGAACAGAAGAAAGATAGTTACTGCAATATAAATGTGCCTTCTATTCTGAATCTTTAATAAGAAGATAAATTTTTTATTTCCTGTTTGAGACATTTTCTGAGGATTTGCTTTTAATACATTTTGTGTGCTAAATCAGTTTATGATATTTTTAAATTTTTATCCATGACTATTCTAGCACTTATGTCTGTCAAAAGTCTTCACATTGAAACATTAAAAATGACTGTAGTCAACTTATGAAAAATATGCCCATTTCTTTGGTTTTGGAATTATTTTCAGAGAGAAAAGGTAACAGTGCAAATTCACTAATTAAAATTTGTGTATGTTTCTTATTTATGAAAGAATATGTTGCAATTCTGTCTTATCCATTAAATGAGATGGGTGACCCGACATCAAATTCCGGACCTCACTTTTGTGAAAGGTGGTATTTTATCTTTTCCTGCATAAACAGCTCATTGTGAAAGGGACCTGAGGCATCTGAGAGAAAGCTGTCCCACTGCAGGTGCTGTTTGAAAGTGCTGAACCAATCCCTCATAACAACCACCAAAATACGCTGAAAGCAGGAATCACATTTTACTCTAAGGCTGCAGAGCAAACCCTGTGAATTCCTGGTCATCAGTGATAGCTTTCAATTTACCTGCATATCTGTCACAATTTAAACAGTTTCTCCCCTTCTCAAGATTATCAAATGTCATTACAAAGAAGGTGTGCAATTCATGCTTCAGAGAGGGGCAGGAACAGGATGACAGATATTTGGCTCAAAGCTTTTGCCAGGCTTCAGATCTTACACTGCACCTCTAAACAGTGCAATCCAGATCTTCCAGTGAGAAGAGGTACAGGATTATACCATGTACACACCTTGTGCCTCACAGGCATCTCCAAAATATGATACCACGATTCAGGCTGTGTAAGAGTAGTGTATTTTAGCTAGTGTCACTGGAGGTGTTTCTACAGAGCAATTTTGTTATAAATTATTCATAAACTAGAGCAGAAGAGGGAATTATTTTTTTCAGGTGGAAGGCAAAGACTGTAATCTGTTTCTTCACTTCTTCACACTATGCAAGCAAGAAACAAAGGGAAGCACACAGTGATTCGGTATGGCAAGTTAAGTAAAAGCTGAACAAGAGCCTAGAGTTAAGATGGAAGAAATTAGTCCCTATTTTTGTAGAGCAATTGGTAACACTGGCTGGTTCATCTTGTTATTTCTTGCTGCAGTAGTACTTAGTCATCAATTCTCATCCAAAGAGTTCTTTCTGATCAGAATATATTTATCTCATTCAATAAGATCATGTCCTTCTTTCAAATCTAAATTTTTAGTATTTTTTATCAGCACTCAACTTTAAAAAATGCCCTCAACTTCTAAAGGAACTTCGTATTGCATCAGACTATCAGATTCTAGATTCAGCCCCAAAGTTCATGCCTAGCCAAAATTCTCCATGCCCACCAAATGATTTCATAGTGAGATTTTGGCATGAACATGATTTCACAAAGAATAGCACTAGGTAGAAATCAATGAAAAACTCTTTTTGCCCTGGTAAAACAGAAACTTCTTGATAGCTCAGAAATAACTAATTTTGACATCTTGCAGTAATTTAAGATTGTGTATATACACACACATGTGCACACATACACACACATATTTCTTTCACATATTATGTTTTTGTTTCCAACAGAGTAGACAATACTTTACACCACAACACAAGTTAAAAATTTAAAAAAATATTTCTCTCTTAGCTTATTCTTAAATGGAAATATCTGAATACCCCTTTCTGTTGCATTGGAGTGATTCAAGCAGTAGCCTGTCTTGCAGAGGGGAAGATCTCAGCTGCAAAGCCTGATGTTTATGACATCTTGTGTATTGAAAGTCCTGATTTGGAAATCTATTGTTTGTGTTGGTACCCAAGAACAAGCCTATAATGAAGGCTTCAGTTTTCCTCCATTTTAATGATTTGAAGATGCCTCCTTTCCATATCCTATTATTTTGCTAGAGGTGCCATTCAGAATTGGTTTTTGATAAATTCAGCCTGGTGCCTCTGTGACTACTGCATAGGTACAGTAGTTTTAAATATTTATGTTGTGCTGGTGATGATAATTATTATTCCAACTCTGTATAGCCTTAATGCATTTAAATGTCAGTGTTTCTCAATTTAATTCATCATACATACATTCAGATGCTTGTATACATATATTCAGTATGCATCTCCAAGGACCTAAAAAGACCTATTCATATTTTAGCAGCTGTGAGAAAGTGAGGACATATTTCCTTTACATTCCTAACTGTAAACATTAATTAGGTGCTTGACAGACATAAATGATTAAAAAAACTCTTTGTAAAATGATCCATCATAATTCTTTTATCACAATGCCAACCCAAAGAACTATGTCATTGTACCATGGTATCTATGATGGCAAAGTTAAAAACTATGTGATAAAATAAAATCCATTTATTTACTCAGTGTTTTTCCATGGGAAAAAATGACAGTTTGCTGTGATAGCTAGCATGCTTCTGAATACCAGAATGTCATGCCTTATTATCTATTCATATGCATTTGTTAGAAAGCCCCTATGCAGTTGCTCATAAACTCAGTTGCCTTCTTAGGCTTAACCATTGCAGCAAAACAAAATGTTTAAAACAAAGACTTGAACATTTTCTCCAAATTATTAAGAACATTCTGAGGGCTATCACAAAAAGGAAAGAAAAAAAAAATAAAGAAGAAGAAGATAATAAAAAGGCAGCTCCTTTTTGAAAACACGCATTTAACCTTGGCTTTCCGAGGGATACTATTTGCAACTGTTTGCTTAAGCAAACCACAGAAGAAGGAACTTTGAGCTCCCAGGACGCCTGACAAATGATTTCCAAGGTCAGACATATGCACAAAAGAAACAACAGCTTCTCATTCTGCATTCTGTTCCAGCATCTCTCCTCATGCTACCTGTGATACTGCCTATGTTTGGTCCCCTTGAAGGGTTATGAACATAGAATGGGTCCAGTGTTGTCCAAAACACAAGACTGAAGCTACCACTTGTCAGTACACAGATAACAGTACAGAGAATCCTCCTATTGATTTTCTTGGTGTGACTCCACCCCAGCTGTTTTCCCAGCCTAATGCTGCATCTCCAGAATGTGTAATAGTAATTGACCAGAACAGAGTGTCAGGACTAATTAATGTACTCTCATTATTGGTGAGAGTGTTGGTTTTCAAAGAATGTCCTAGCTGCTATTTATGGTTTTTAATTAAGGTACAATCTTATCTAAATAATCAGTGTGTTGTAAAATAGAAGAATCAAACTCAGCTGCAATAAGCCAAACATAACATGCACAACCACATTTGCACAGAACACTTAGACATTTTGCAAGTCATGAGAAATTTGGGAAATTAGTAGGGTTTTTTTAGCTTTTACAAGGCATGTGAAAGCATTCTATGCCTTCTAAATGGATTTACTCTAACTGCCTAATTCATTATGCTAAAACCATGAAGCAATTTCCTATTCAAAGCCCAACTCTCAGGCTCTCTGTTGTCAAGTTTTGAATTTCAGATTAGAAATGTGTTCATTTGGATAGCATGAAAGGAAAGCTTTGTTGTCAGCTTTGCTTTATGTTCTGCCAGCAGCCAAATCCCTCTTCTTCAGCGGTCACCAGCAAAATACCAGACCTCCACTCTGGTCTCCATTATCTTGAAACAAACACAAATGCTATTGGCCTTTATGTCCTAAACACTGGTTTGAGGTTTGCTGCTCTCCCCTCTCTCTTAATATTTTTCTGGAGATTATTTATGACAGATGATACCAACAAATGTTTAGATTGCAGTGAGGTTTTCTCATCCCTACAGAAAGGAAGGGGAGGGAGGGGAGAGAGCATTTCCACTGTCGGGGAGAAGAGCCAGGACATTTGGTTCTCTTAGAAACTGTAGTTTGTTATGGAACAGTGAACTGAAGTGGCTGCAGCCCTTTTACCCTCAGTGTGTTTGCAGCTATGATCTGCACTGAATTTTAACTATGCCGCTGCTTGCTTTTTAGCAGCTATTTCTTTGCTGGCTTGAAAAATATACAGGCAGCTGTCAAAAGTCAGGGGCTGCGTTTCATGCAGAGTGTGACAAAGTTGTCTAATACAGCCTGTAGGACAAAACCCCCCAAGCATTCATTCTTTGGCTAGTAGTGTGGAAATCAAGGAATTCCAGCCACATTTCTCATAGGAAAGAGCTTTTCAGAGCTCTTCCATTACTGTAAGCTGTTTCTGACAGGGTTAGGGTCTACCCTGTGGAAGGACAAGCCCAGCACATCCTTCTATTAATTAAAAGCAAACATTCACACAGGGAATGTTGTAACCTAAACATGAACTTTAATGGTTGTAACATAGCTGGAAGCAAAAATAATTACAAGCAGCTATAGAAGACATTGAGATATTTGTAATCCCTTTGCTTCTGAATACAATAACCCCTATGTAGTCATAATAAGCTCTTCAGTATAGGAAATAGTAATAGAAGATCTCTCTGCTGATACTGAGGCTGTGCAAATAATTGATTTGTTAGCCTAACAGATGATGGAAAAAATAAGGGGGAGGAGGGGGGTGTGGAAGGAGGAAGGAGAGAATATTTGATCCAGCCTTAATTTAAATGTTCTTTCCATTTTTTTTTTTTTTTTTCTTTTTTTTTTTTTTTTCTGTTAATGAAAGAAAGCAGAGTCACAAAGCATTTCATCCAATTAGAAAGTCCTGCAGGACTCTGAGTGAAGCATCTCAGGGAGCAAAAGGAGGAGTGACCCAAGGGACTGCAGTGGCCCCTTCCCCTCCCACCTGATTTGTGGGATGTCCTGGGACATGCCCATACTGCAGACCCAGCAACAGGTCAGAGGATGATGCCACCTCCAGCCACATCACACTGTGCTGAAGCACATGAGTCCCTTGGGTACCAAACACACATCTTTTTCTCCCTAATTCTTTGTGTAAAACTCTGCCTGGCACACCAAGCTACGGTAGCCCCAGGTCCCCATCTTTTCCACCAGGAAGATGCCTGGGTCAGAACTTTCCTCCTTGCATAAAGACCTAGTTCAGCAGCTAGAGATGAGGGCCCTAACTAGCAGTTTAGGGACACTTGAATCTTTTTAAACAAAAGTGGCATGGACCCCAAAAAGCCCAAACACACTGAGACTGCTGGGGAGTTTATCTCAGTTCATTGGAAGTGGGAGGTCTCTGCTGAAATCCCTGTCCAAAACTGGGCACAAAGCAGGTTTCTGTTTCCACTTCTGGCTCCCAGGAGGGTGAGCATCAGCTATTTCACCCAGCTCTAAATGGCACATTGTTCCAACATGTGTTTCCAAGTGTTAAAAGTGAAGACAATCGAAGTCATGTGCCTATGCTCCTTGATAAGGTTCCTGGCACCCTGCTTCAGGGTTAGCAGAAATGAGCCTAAAAGCCTACAGGGTTCAAATTCTCTAATTCAAGAATTCTGTTGGATTCCAATTGTGTATATTTTACAATATTTTAATGCAAATAACATTCAGGTCAGGATTCTGACTAGCTAAATACCCTCTAGTGCTCTCATGGAATTTGTTTCCTTAATGTTGGATTATGAGAAGAGAATTAGAAAGCATTAGTATACACTATATAAAAGTTAAATATTAATGTTAAGAATTCAGGTCCAAACCATTTTAAGTTAACAATCACAGAAAACTATTACACTGCAAACAACATACTAAAGCTACTACCAATGCTCATGGGTTTTTTTGTCCTGAAGCACAAGAACTTAACTCCATGAAAAAGCTGCTTTTCTACAGCGCTATAGGTAAAACCAAGCTCATCATTCCTAATAATTTTATCAAACTTTATCATTAGGCACATTCTGCAGCTGTCAGAGCAGTGTGCTTGCCATGAGGTACACATGCTGTGGTGTAGAGGACAAAATACTAAATTTTTTGTCAGGGCTTACTCAGAAAAGGGAGGCAAAATCTAAGTTATCGTGACTTTGCTACTCCAACAAGATAGTGCATCATTCCATTCCCAGAAAGAAGTAAGGGATTCCCACCATTAGAATACATGAAACCTTTTCCTACTACTCTCTCATCTGTACTGAGTAGCAGCAGGCACACAGAACTCTCTCTTCTTAAAATCCAGAAGTGTAAAAATATTTAAAGGGCTTTATTTTCACACAACAGCCTAGAGAACTTTATTTTTAAGCAGTCTTGTTAAATATCTAATTAAAAGACATACAATACAGAGTCCAAAGCAATCAAACTAAAAAAATATTCGCTTCCCAGTTCAAAAGGCAAACAGTAAAGAAGTGACTAAGAAGCAAGTGCAGTATCTAAGTGTAGGCAAAGCACCATCCCTAGCCAATAGTAGGAGATTTTTATAATGAAATGATGTTTTGGAGAAGTGAATTTCATGTACTTCCTCTCCTAGTGAAAGCAAGGTACCCTCACCTTAAAAATGGAATATTGTGTCTTGCACTGCATTACACAAAGTATTGCCAGCAGGTCTAGGAAAATTATACTTCCCTAGGAGCACCAAGATACACCAGGTCACAAAGAGGGTGACCATGCACTGGCAGAGGTTTCCCAGAGAGGTGATGAAGTCGCTGTCCTTGGAGAAAATCAAAAGCTGTTTGACAAAGTCTTAGGAGAACAGCTCTAGGCGACTCACACGAGCTTGGGGGTTTGCCCAAATGTTCCCTCCCAACTGCTCTGTAGTTCTGCCTGTCCTATGCTTTGAAACACTCTCCAAACAGTATCACTCTTTAGGACCTGAGCCTGGACCTGAGCCTTTGGATTGTCCGGCATGCTACTAGAATATGTTAAGTGACAAATAAGAGGAATGCATATAGATATATGCACACTTTCTTATTTGTATATGTATACACACAAACACAAAGATTTGTCTGCAGCGTAAATAGCTGAAGACAATTTTTAAGCATTCAATGCCAGTGCCTTAGCAAAGGAAAGATATATTTTCATCACTATTCTTTTCATACAAGCACTAGAATCCCACTGCTACAAATTTCTAATTCTTTAAGAAGATTTAAGAAATCCCTGGCAAATCTTGCCCCATGGAGAGCTCTCCCAACACCTCATGTATTATGTGTAGAGTTAAAGTCAGGGAGTATAGAGACAGAGCATCTTGGTGAGAAGTAATAAAAAATACTGCTGTAGTAAGGGTGATGCCTGTTAAATTCAAAGAATAAACTTCAGCTTTCTTCAGCCTAATTGTCTGGTTAGGAACTCATTACATTCTCTAGTACTATCTTTAAAGTGCATTTACAAATTGCATCAGCAATTTAATTAATGAATAAAAAACTGCATGCAAATAATTTCTGATACAAAATAATGGTTTAAGCCTGACAGTGAACATAAACACTCATGTCTTGATCACTTAAAAGATGAGCAGGCTCTACTTTAAAAGGAAGGCAGCCTTTTCAACATTATGCAGGGAATTTGTTTTTGTACTCCAATATTGCTCTGTTCCAAATAAAATGAGACATAAATATTTCTTTGTGTGATGTGTGTTCTGATATCCTCTGCTATAAACTCCTTCCTTATGGAGTCCTTGATACTTATCTTTATCCCCCTTCTACAAATCACATTAACTAATCTGATTAGTGCCTTCCCCATCTCAGCACAGTCTTCCTGAAAGATCAAAACCAGACTAGTACCATGCTCTCAGGATGAGAGGCACAGAGTTTTCAAAGAAGTCTGTTGCCACACAAAAGGACAATTTAATCACTCTACAGCAAATTGCCTCAAGATGTAAAAAAGCAGAGAATAGATTTGAGGGTCACATTTTACCAGAACCAGAGGCAAGGAATTACAGTGTAGCCTGCAGTGGCTTTAGAAACAAAATGTGGTACAAGAGCACAATTTGGCTATCCCACCAGGTATTGGATATTGCATTTAACTGAGATGTAACAGTTGAGAAATTATTTCAACACCTGCAAAATTCAAGTCCTGACATTTGGCTCACCTGCCCTATGTGTCCACTCTCTTGTCTAGAAAAGCCTTCTCCCATATAGCTTACTGAAGAGCATTGTGTGTCACAGAAGTTTTGCTGTTAAAAGTAAGTCACATTACAGTAGTTGCAGATGATAAGTACAAAAACAGGCAAGTAAATAAATGTCACTGTGCCCTACCATTCTCTTTCGTAGTAAATGGAATGAAGGGAAAAAAAGTGTTGTCTAGCTAGAGCACTCCTATTCAGAACAACCTGTTAACACAAGAGTAAAAGCCAAATGACCAGGTACAGAACACATGAAAGAATCATGGGAGGGGGATTTACAAATATTTCTGGGAGTATACACACAAAATAATACATTTAGAAATGTATTTTTTAAAATCTTGCTCACATATCAAAGAATACAGGAAGTACCACAGAAATAGGATCAATGCAACAGTGATCTTTTTAAAGCAGGCTGATAAAGTAACATATTGTGCCACAAGACAGGCTTTTTTTATCTGAAATGCATAGCTTGCATAAGCAGAAATTACTCTACATGATGTGTTTGTGAGAAAGAGTATTTACATGCCAAGGAACATATTTATGCAACTCTGAGTTGCCTCAAACCAGTGAAACAGAGTTTTGTTGATTTCCTAATGAGATTTCCACCAGCGTTCAAAGGGAGCCAGCCTTGGCTTCGGGCATGAGCTCAGACACTTTCAAAACCCCACAGATTTACAAAGCCATTGGAGAAACAGCTAAGTTCTGAAAACAAGCACAGCAGACTTTCTCCTCCTGTTCTCAAAAAACCCCACCAAAGCCAACAGGTAGCCTGTGTTAAGTCGGGTGACCTCAGCTTTGTGCTTGGCTGTTTCTCTGGCAAGGTAAATGTTTCCTGGGATGCGTAAGGTAAAGCAAACCTTGAGCAGAGACACCAGCAGAGTAGCACAGACTGATGGACAGAGAGACTAGTGTTTCCTGGTGGAGGGTAAACAAATTGTAGGAGGCTTGGTCAGCTGTTTAGAAGAAATTGAAAAAGGGGAAGCCTGCTGAGAAAAAAAAAAAAAAAAAAGGAAAAAAATAATCAGTGTAAGTAGTTTGGATTTATGAAGGGACATGACTGCAGGTCAGGAAAACAGGGGGAGTGGGGAGTGATCCATTTGGGCTACAAGTCAAAGGCAAGACCGCAAAAAGTTCAAATATGCACCTGAACATTGGAAGCCTTACAGTTAAGAAGTCAGACTTGGAAATCTTTTTGATGTTTGCTCAGCAGAACTTCCAGCTGGGTGGAGAAAGGCACAGAGACTCTGCATAGGAGCAGCTCCCTTTCCTGAACTCTCACAAGATGAGAGCCTGACTCATGCAGCGGCAGGGGCACAAAACCTCCTCATTTTGGCAGGTGTCGTTGCCAGGCAACAGATCCATAAAGCAGCACAAGCTCAGGGATCCTGATTAACCCATTAGCTTCTCAATTAAAGCACTAATTCGGGCACTGGCAGGTTTAAGAACCCCTCGGGGTGCCTCCCCGTGACAGTGTGACATCCCATCCAGGCACTGCCCAGTGCCAGCGAACCCGGCCACAGGGCCAGTGGACAAGTTTTGCCTGAGAGCACTCCACCACAGCAGAGGCTGGTGTGCCTTTCCAAACTGGGAAACAAAAGAAAAAGGAAGGAATAATAAGTGTGATGAAGGAATGTGAATTATTCATAAGAAATTAATGCCAGCCACCAGGGGCGAGCATGGAGAGAGTTTTGTTTTGCTCGTAGGATGGGTAGCTGCTCAGCTGCACTTCCATGGGATCTCATCTGCCCTGTTCACAAGATGACAATTTTACATCATAAGAGGTCCCCTGATGGCATGTATTAATTTATAATCGAGGCAAAAGGAAGGGAGTATTTTGGTGTACTGCGCTAGTAAAACACACAAACTACTCCCTCAAGGCACATACACGCATACATTAAAACATTAGCAGTGGCACTAGAGTTAATAAGAGCTGTGACATACAACACAACTATTCACACACACCTCATGGCAACCCAAAGCCAGTGTTTGGTGCTCACACTGTTCTGAAGCAGGGCCATGCAGCTGGGTGGCAAACAGAGAAAAAACAAATTATTGGATGCCTGGCACATGCCTTTAAAACAAAACAAAAAAAAAAGGTGAACAGTAATGCCAAATACAACAGAGTATCCTTTCAGAAGGAAACATATATAAGAAGGGCTGTGTATCTTTTAAGTGTATTTATCAACACATTCATTGCATTAGTCAACAGGGATGAAATTATGAAAGCATGGAGCACTGTAAATGTATATAATTTAGATGATGCAGGAGTATGGCTGAAAACTAGTTATGTTAATTTTTTTTCCAAGAGTCTACTATTACATTCTTCTGTTCCTTCAAATAAAATTCATTTTTTATTATGCTTAACCTAATGCAAATAAGTATCTCTTAGAGTCTAGGTTTCCTCCCTGTCCCTCCTCCTCTTGCTGCACAGAATAGTAATAGAAAACAAATGTTTGCAAAATTGAAGATAACAGAGGAATTAAAACTACACTCTGACATGGATAATCTCAGGAAAAAAGAAAAAAATGCCAGAACCTGTAATCTATAAATTGCTAACTATTGTTGGATAGCATTGTGTTTCAGAAAGCACCCCAGGGGATTACTGGATTGTACTATAGCAAGGAAAAAAATGAAACAAACTTTAATTACAATCAAGAAAAAACTAAAATATAGATGACATGAAATGCCTTAGAGCATTTAAATTTATTTTTACCAGTTGTGTTGCAACTGGCAAATACTATCTATTGCTGCCTTGACAAAATTTAGGTGGTTTGTAGGTAGGAAAAAAAGAGAGGAATACTACTGGTTTGGAGGTAGGAATATGGTATTTGCTGTCACACCACATAGCAGGACAGGAACACAGTTTTAACTCGGGCAAGGGGGTTGATCTTTTTAGATGTATTTTTAGACATTTTCTTTCTGCATTTCATTTCAATTATAACTGGCTTTTTTTTCTCCTAAAATTTTGTCACCCATTCTTTTCAGCTTAAAGCAGTGGCTGGTTATTCTGAAGATAGAGACTCAAGCCATGAGACACAGCAGAAGATCCTCAAAGACATATAAGTTGAGATTTTATGAGATGTCACCCTTTCAGTCCCACTGGGATCTAAAAGCACTTTGTTTTCCTCTGACATACAGAAAAACGAGTACATTTTCCTGAGAAGAAAGTATTTTATCTCCTTTTTTGTTTTTTTTTTCATTATATCATTATACAATGGCAAATAGCAAGTGATGCACTTATTAAATTCTAGTTTGGCACTGAGCAACCAGAAGAGAATGAAACATTTTCATGTCCTCCACTGGGGAATACTTTTCTATCTGTTCCCTACCAGTGTTAGAGCTTGAAATAGCTGGAAGAGAATAGCTCAGTTTTCATCTATGAAGTTTTATTCAAGTTTTATTACCTCCACAGTCCACAGAGGCCAGTTCCATCATCTTAAGTACAACCCTGGGAGACCTGCAAGGATTAATTCTGTCTATTTACTGCATTTTATCTACATGACATACTTTTACATTTACTTGAGACTGAGTGCCAGAAGTATGTAAGAATGATACGTTTTGAAATTAACTTTAGCTTATGATTTGCCATAGCATCAGAGTGAAATAAAGAACTAATTTATAGATGTATAAAAGACCATATCATGATTTGTGTGATAACAAGTTTTTACATATAGAAAACACAGAAAAGTCCTTGCTGTTAAAGATATCCACATCACCTGCATAGAAATCTGATCCTCGCTACTTAGTGCTTATACCTTTATTGCCTGAATGGCAGAAACATTCCCTGAAGAAAGTTACTGGAGAATATTTCTTTACTTAGAAAAGTTTAGAATTCACTATCAGAGACCCAAAAAGTATTTCTCCTTACTTATAAATGAGAAAATAACTC
Organism: Muscicapa striata striata; assembly: GCA_030060385.1. Lineage (NCBI taxonomy): Eukaryota > Metazoa > Chordata > Aves > Passeriformes > Muscicapidae > Muscicapa > Muscicapa striata. Next base: position 1,629,826 of record JAREIS010000076.1, on the reverse strand, counting down.
AGAATAAAAAAATATATTTTTTTAGTAATAAGCATGTCAAAAGGAACATTTGAGAAATAGTTTACTATCTCTCCACAATTTATTTGGACAATCAAAATGAGAAAAAGGACTCCTTCTTACTTCAGTCTTCTGACATAAGTCAATATAAGTCCAAAATACATTGAGGGTGTGGGATTTGAGATTATAAGGGGGCCCTATTTATGTGTAATCTCTCCTGTACAAGAAGAAAGTTAATTAAGAAATAATTCTTAAAATTTGTATAATGGGAGGCATTAATGTGGGGGCTGCAGAAGAAAAGAAAGTGCCTTTCTGAGTTATGTCCCAGTGCTTTGTCCTATCAGCAATGGCCCTAAAATCAATACTTATAAATATTCATTGTTTTAAGCTTAAAGTATGTAAAAAATCTTTAAAAAAAACCAAACAAAAACAAACAAACAAACAAAAAAACTCCTTTGCACTGTTGAATTGCCCTTCTTTTCTATCTCCTTTTCACTAGGGTTTTCTTTAACAACATTCACTCACCTAGAATATCACTACCTTCTTCTCTGCTTTGCCTTTCAGAGTTCCCATTTTTTTTAAATGAAACATATATATGTGGCACTCAACTGATAAATATTTCTAATGATGACATGCTTGACACACAAAATTGTCTTCCTGTATAGTTCAAGGGCTTTAAAAATGATGGCTCTTCAGGTGCACATGAATAAATGAACCAAAGCAAAGCAGATGAAACTGTTCAAACCTAGTAAAAGTGGACTCCAAACCTATAGGCAGACTGGGGGAGACTGTTGTTCAGTTTTAAAATGAGAAAGAGTTGGCAGCATGGGAGAACACTATTAAATACTTACACTTGAACTACAAAAACCCCTTAGTTTTACATCAGTAACAAAATGACTTTTTACTGTTCATGAAATATGTTGGTCTGCATGAAAAATACACTTCTGTCACTGAATTACATCAGACCCTTAAACACCTGACTTTTAATGGTTATTGCATACAACACTAGTGAAGTTAGAAAAATGATTCAAAGCAAGGTCACAAAATAGTATTACAAAATTTTGTCTGTTAGCTGACTGGCACGAGGCTTGGTAATTGGCAATGACTAAAACTACACAGATTCAACTGTAAAGAAAAAATCTCCTAGGAAACCTGGGATTAGAAGTTAAACTGGTAAACATTGGTGGCCTCATTTTTCATATATGGTGATTATTTATTTATTTATTATATTTATTTCAATATTTCTTTGAAATGAAGCTTTGACTACTGGTATTGCCATCACATATGATTGTGATGGATGGGATTGTGATTTCTCTCTTTTGGAAAAGCTGTGAAAACAGAGACCAGTCACAGCTAACAAAAATCCTAGCACAGTACTGTAATTGTGCATTGAACTTGCCCAAGCACAGCAATTTTGCAGTTCTGTTCTTTTTACTCTCATTAATATCACTAGCTTGTTTTAGTTAATGACACCAAATCAGACAGCAATGCCTTGAAATATCTCTAAAAAACCAACCAACCAACCAAAAAACCATCATAATGGGCAAATAATTCAAAGCACTTTTAATAACCTATAAAAATAAGACTTCAAGTATTTGTCAGAGAAGTGTAGTTCTTTGTATTAGCTTTTTCTTTTTGTGTTTTCATCTATTAAAAAAACAACAAAAAAACAACCAAACAGCAAAAGCCAAACATGAAAAGCTACACTGCAGATTTCATTACTAAATCACAGAACCACAAAATCACAGAAATATTTAGGTTGGAAAAATTCTCCAAAATCACCGAGTACAATCTTTTACCCATCACCACCCTGACAACTAAATCATAGCACTAAATGTCACACTCAATCACCTTTTGGACACCAAAATGGTCACCAAATGGTGACTCCAAACCTCTCTGGGCAGTTCATTCCAAGGTTTAACAATCCTTTCCATGAAGAAGTTCTTCCTGATGTCCAGCCTGAACCTCCCCTGGTGCAGCTTGAGGCCATATCCTCTTGATTTTTGTTCCTTGCCTGGGAAAACCAGCCCCCACCTGTCATTTCAGGCAGAGTGATAAGGTTCCCTCCTGAGTTTTCCTTTTTCCAGACTAAACACTCTGGGCACCTTGACTGGTCCTTACAGGACTTGCACCTTTCACCATCTCCATTGCCCTTCTCTGGACTTGCTTCAGCACCTCAATGATTTTCTTGTAGAACTGGACACAGCATTTGAGGTATGGCCTCAGTGCCCAGTACAGGGGGACAATCTCTTTTCTGGTCCCACTGGTCACACTATTGGTGATAAAGGTTAGGATGCCATTGGCCTTCCCTGGCCACCTGGGCACACACTGGCCCAAGAGCCCCTAAGGAGGAATTCTGGGACCAGCTGCCATTCACCACAACTCTCTGGGTCTGGCCATCCATCCATCCATCCAGACAGTTTTTTACCCATCAAACAGTCCACCCATCCTAGCCATAAGAAGGCAGCTGGTGTAACTCTTATTCGTTTTAGGTAACAGGTAATTTTCATGCTCTAGGTATAAGCAGGTTAAGTTCTACATGTATGCAGAGGACTGAGAAATGAAATGTAATAAAGAGATGGGATGGACAGAAGAACATACCATTCTTTTACTTGCACTTTCTAGGCTTCAAAGCTGTGTGCTGGATGCCTTCTACCCACTTACTGGTGTCTGACATCCACATCACCTCTGAATCTGCTCCAAAGCATGAGATCAGGGCACTGAATAACAAACCCTGGACACAGCACATCTTTGAAGTTTTCACTGATCATTGTACTCCATTTGACTCTGAATGGACCTACTTTGAACACTCAAATCTCCTTTGTCCTCATTTTTTGTGGGTTAAATTCTCATTTTCAGCTCCCTCCTAAGTTCTTTGTTCCCAGGCCTATAATTTCTCACTTGAACCAAAGTGTCTTCTTTGTTCACTTACGCTCCTGTGACAGCCATGGACACTGCTTTTTCTGGCTGACAGCCACAAAATTTGCAACACTTAAATACAGCTCTTTAATTTTTGTTCTTGACATTTTTTTCATCTCTCTAGCAATTTAATACACTTAGGACAAACTGAAGGCAATTTATTCTTGCTTTCCTCCCATCTTCCAAAAATAAGCTTTTCTGTTTCTCACATAAAAATATCATCTGTACTTGAGATAACTTCTGAAAATCCTTTTTCAGACCCGTAGAACTGATCAGCTTCAGCACCGACTAGGAGAGATAATAAAGAGAATCAGCAGCTTCTCTGAGAGTCACAGGACTGCTTGTACCCTGAATTGACAAGGCACACTATTGAGCAGAGCAAAAACTAAGAATGACGGGGGTTTCACATGGTGTGCAAGGTCTGGAGCCTGTATTTATTCTCCTTACTTCTGTATTTATGTCCATTATCCTCAGCTCAACATTGTAGACAACTCTAAATGATGTCTCAGAGTATCTGCAACACCCAAATATTCTTTGACTTTCATGAAATTCAGGTTTGTTTGATTGTTTTGTTTTGTTTTGTTTTGTTTTGTTTTATTTTGGAAAAGAACAGCAGAGGGACAGTCAATTAAGTTTCATCATATGTTTTTTCTGGTCTCATTTGTTATATGCACACACCAGAGATTGATGGTGAAATAGCAGGAAACTCCTTTTTCATTTTTAAGGGATAGCTCTTCTTCTTAATTTTGGACATGTACTGTTATTCCTTTTTTGGCTTCTTTCTCAAAAATACAGTGTTTTCCTGTGTTTTCAGCTTTAAAAAAAAAAAAAAAAAAAAATCCAAAAAATCCTCTCTGTTCAAGTTTGAAGCACACCTATCTGAAATGTCGAAAGAAGCAAGTCGGCCAGAAGAGTTTTTCTCAGTCTGTGATACTTGGACAGGAAACCACTACAGTTGCTCTCTGAAATATCTCTCCTCATGTCTCATGACTGCTCTCAAACTTAAAAAAGTCTAGATTTTCCTATGCACAAACCAAATACAGTGAGAGCGAAGTATAAATAAACACCACACACTGTTTAGTCTTTTAATTTTGTTATCAAAGAAAACTCTTATGCAAAAACTCAGCTGGATATACCCAGACTAGCATTTTTAGGGTAAGGAAAGGGGGGAGAGAATATGTTGAAAAAACTGGGGAGTCTTTAGATGGAAAATAAAAAATTAATTGGCTATTGAAAACCTAAAGTCAGAGGGAGATGAAAAAAGAGGGAAACTCTGTAAAAGCACTTTCTTTCTCTAAAAATATGGTTTGACAGAAAAACTCTTTAATAATTTAAGAGTTATGTTCAGCCAGTTAAAATGCAGGTAAAACACTCTGAGAAGTCCTCTGGATCATTGTTCTGTGTGACCTAGGCTCAAATCTCTTCACAGAGATTAAGTAGCAGCAGCATGAATAATTTAAAAACATCAAGGAATGGAAAAGGAGGATACACAGAGACTTCACTTTTGGTACCAAGAGATGTATTCACAAATCATTGCTGCTTTACAAATATGGTTCATACCTAAATCAAAACAGGTTGTCAGATCTTGGTCTCGATCAGCTTTACCTTGCACTTGCCCAATTTTTTCAGTTCATATTAATTACAGACAGCTCATTAAGAAAAGCAAATCTGCTGTCTTGTTCTGGCCTTCAATTTTGACTGTCACAAGCATGATTTACACATTTACCAGGTCACTTAACCTGTACCTGTGCTTGTTACACACTTGTAATCTAATAATCTGTAATCTAATAATCTGTTTCCTTTTTCTCTGGTAGTCTACAGACCAACATCCCAAAATCCCTTTTTCTTTTGTGTCATCTTTCTCCTGGCTGAAATGTCACTTTTTTTCCTGTTATCTGAAAAGCATAGTAGAGGGTTCTTCCTCTCCCAATCCACTTTTAGTGGCTTCTTAGCTCACCTCCAGACACACAACCCATTAACCTGTGGTCTATGTCCAATTTCCATATTGGTTGGCTGTCACAGAAGGAAATGGATAGTTACTTCCAAAAAGCAGGTACTCTTCATTCTCTGCCTTTAATGAAATTCTAACCTTAGTCATGGTCATTGTCATAAGACTTAGATTCACTCTCAGTTAAGCTAGCAATGAATTTAAGATGATATTAACTTAGTTAATGGTGCACATTTTCTGTCTGCTGTGATATTTTTTAAACACTGCAGAAACCACCCTTTTACTCAATGTTAGACACATGCTTTGAATGACAACATAAGTGCTTGAGCATATTACATCCTCAGTGGTAAACCTGAATGGCACATTTCAAGGTTGAATTGCTGCAGAACACCCACCATACATCAAACAGCCCATGTTCCACAAAGCTTGACCCAGCAGCTTTTGCAGATAAGGCACCCATCAAAAAGGTGATCTGGTTCTGTACTCTCTTCACTTGGGATAAGAGAAACAAATCTTGCAAAGTGTTTCAGTTTGGAATTTCTTAGTTGCTTTATCTCATGAGCTGCTATATTTAACTTTTAACTAATATTTTCCCAGAGAGATATTAGGTTTGCCCATTCTCTTGAAGATGTCAATGACAAGCATGAAAATACAATGTAGGCAAAATTCAGGCAGTAGATACTCATACAAGCAGAACGAGAAAAAAATTAAACAAAATTTGCAAGAGAGAAGAGAAGCTCATTATGTCCAGTAGTAGTGTTAAATTTTGTAAACATAAATACATGATGGCCTTAAGACTACAGAGAGGCTAAGATCAAGAAAACTACAAAGAGCAGAGAAAGAAATCATAAAGTCGTATATGTCTGATTACTATTGCATTATTTTATTGTGAATGCTCCAATACTTCTCTGAAAATATCAATCAACACTTTATTTAACACTATTTCCACTGAAAAGGTGGTAGACAAAGCAGCATCAGATTTCTGGCATTGCCATTCCACCAGTGCTATTAATGGATCTGCACATATGGAATGGTCTACATTACAGGTTATGCTATGGATGTAGTTTTGTTGGTGCATTGGGAAGCTATAAATGAACACTTCAACACCAAAAGCAAACATATTGAAAGATATGTGCTAGATGAAAATTCTCAGTAACTGTAGAGCTTGATTAGAAAATAAGGGGCAGGTAACAGAAGAAAAAAACCAAGGAGAAAATAAACATCATGCTGTCTTCTCCAAAAGGAAAACTGGTGATTCACAAGTGAACTTAGTAGAAACACCCTATTGCATCTCTACTTTGTTATTTGTTCCTGACGATGGGCATAGCCTTTCAGCAAAAGAAAGTGTTTCTGTCCTCTGAGCTTGTGTTCTAGCCATCTGAGTAGAGGTGAAATGCAGAGGTACAAGCCATGTTCAGGGGCAGGTAGATAATTTAAAAAGGAGCAGACTTAGTCCAGGGAAAAAATTCAGGTAGACTTCTTAAGCCCTACTAGTCAAAAATTAGTGAATATATTTAGCTGAGTCAGAGTTTATTTGATATATTCCTGGAGACAGGAAGAGTAGGGGATCTAACAAAAGAAGGAGGGAAGATCCTACAAATTTAATATTGAGCTACTATCTTTAGAAGAAAGTTTCTTCAACCTGTATTTCTTTGTGCTTCTCTTCAACCAGTATCTTCACAAATAAATCTGACCCCCTTGTTAATGAGGTGTTACTTATGTAGATTGAACTTTACTATATAGGATAATAATATAACCAAAAGCTTGTTTTATGTCAGAAAAAGGACAAATTCAGCTACTGTCAATAAATGCTCTTCACGCTTGTGCAAAATTGAAATGTGAAACTGAATGTTAATATAAAACAAGTGTTGAAATGCAATACAGTTGTGTCCTAGATCTTCATGAAGTGCAGAACTGTTTATACATATTAACAGATGCAAGGATATGAATAGTTTGATGGAACTGTCATCCACTTCATAGAGGAAATGCTGAAAAACCATCAAAACAGCATGAAAACTTGACAACCTATCTTTAAAATACTCTAAATAAAGTAGATTAACAAATAGGAATGAACAGAGTTAGAGTTTCCAGCTCTCTTTCTTTCTTCTGGTGTACTGGTGTACTCCATGAGCTGCAAAGAGCTTATAAAGCTTTGGCATTGAATGATTTTTAATTTGTCTCCCACAGTTTGATGGCAGGTATATTGACTACAAGGTTCTCCTTTAACAGAAGTTCAGTAGTCCTAGTATATTTCAGTTATTTAGACAATTCACATACACGGAAGGGGAATGTTTTAATGTAGCCATATCTTTATAAACTAAAAGTCTAATTACTTTAATTGATGGCAGGACAAGAAGGCTAAAACTTCCTTCAATTATTGAATAAACCTACAATTGCCAATACCTCAGAGGGCTGTGTGGCTCTTCAGAGGGATCTGAGTTTGGAGAGGTGAGCCTTCTGAAATTCAGCAAAGGTAAATGCAGCGTCCTGCACCTGGGGAGGAACAACCCCAGGCACCAGCACAGGCTGGGGTGACCTGCTGGAAAGCAGCTCTGTGGAGAAGGAGCTGGGGGTCCTGGTGGACAACAAGCTCCCCATGAGCCAGCAGTGTGCCCTGGTGGCCAAGCAGGCTGATGGTATCCTGGGCTGCATTTGGAAGAGCATTGCCAGCAGGTTGGAGGATGTGATCCTGCTCCTCTATTTGGCCCTGGTGAGGTCTCACCTGGAGTGCTGTGTCCAGTACAGGGCTCTTCAGTACAAGACCAGGAGCTCCTGGAGAAGTCCAGCAGGGAGATACTGAGTTGATCAAGAGTCTGGAACATCTCTCTTATGAGGATAAGCTGGGGGAGCTGGGTTTGGTCAGCATCAAGAACAGAAAACTAAGATGGGCCTCATCAGTGTCAGTCTGAAGGGAGGGTGTCAATAGCATGGAGCAGGCTCTGCTCAGCAGTGCCCAGGAAGGACAACGGGCAATGGGCAGACACTATGCCCAGGAAGTTCCACCTGAACTTGAGGAAGAGCTTCTTGGGTTTGAGAATGACTGAGCACTGGAGCAGATTGCCCAAAGAGGCTGTGGAGTCTCCCTCACTGGGGACATTCAAGAAGCACCTGGACACAATCCTGGGCCATGTGCTCTGGGAAGGTCTTGATGGACAGGATGGTTGGGCTAGATGACCCACTGTGGTCCCTTCCAACCTGACCCATTCTGAGATTCTGTCATCCCAGATAAATCTCAAGAGAACGGAATAATTTTCAATTAGTAAATTCCATTAAATTTACAATTTAGTGCTTAAGAAACATATCCAAATGAATTTTCAGTAGATTAGCATAGAGTGACTACAATATTGCTATTGCAGAATTGTTTAACACTGCAGGTTACTGAAGAAGGTTAGCTACAAATTTAGAGGTCCATTAAGTGTACAATTTCTGTAGAGCACATGAATGAACATATTGAAAAGATGGAGTGAAATTTTTTTTAAAACACTTTACAAAAAAGTTTTTTCCCTTGATAGCACACTTTGTTAGTAGCAAGTGTATGGGTTTTGTTTTCTGAAAGAAATCTAACCAGTCCTGCTGAAAGGTGATTCAAGAATTCCTGTTTTCCCTTGATACTAATTTAAGTTAAACACTAGTGTTTTGCAATTTTTTCTCTTTTTCCTCAGCACCAGTGAACTCATCCACACATTCTCGGTGACTACTCCTCTGCATACAATACATTTGCACAGAGAAAACTACAATTACTCCAAGCATAGTCTGGATGCAGGTCACAGGCATTATCTTTGGCTGCTTGTAAAATAGCAATTTTTGACAAGTGTTTACAATGTTGAGGGCTCTTGCAAAGGACAAAAAAACTTGGAACATGTCAGAATTCACAGGACAACCAATGTATATACAGGATCATTGTTCTAGAAGTTAAGAACTCTAAGCAAAAGATAAAGCATTAAAATAATAAAAAAGGTTCTGAGAGAGTCTGACAACACTAAAAATTGATTCTTCTAGATGTTGTATCATTGAATAATACTGCATTGAATCAGCACTTACCGGAAAATCCAGTCTAATAAAAAATGTCACCATATGAAAAGTTACAACCCATTTATATCTGCTTTATCAGCAATATTTCACACATGCTGTGTCATGCCTGCAATTAATGCATATCAGAAACTATGTCAAAAATTATTTTTATTATTTAGATTCTAGACATTTAGCTTTTTTACTTTCCTCTCAAACAGAATTGTATAACAGTGTTATACAGTACTGTGCCTCCTAAGCAGCTGCAAAGCCTCTAAAATCAGCAAAATATCCTTCAGGTAATATACTGAAAAACTAGTACTGATCTTTAGAACTGAACTCTGTGAGTAATTTCAAAGGACTGTTATTTCTGGCTATTCCACCTACTGGGAAAACATCTTATGTCATTTCTGGTGCATTACACTAGAAATACTGAATGCTTAGTCATTGCTCCTATCTGCATGCCTCTACCTATGATTCATAAAAAAAAGTAAACGTTGCAATTTTCCTAAATATTAATTACAAGTGTGCATGTGCTGAGATGTAACACACAAACCAGGAAAAAAAAAGGACAATTTTAAAACAATACAGTCCGAGCAATGAACATTAACACTGCCAGTGTGATGAATCTTAACTTCACCCACTGTGTTCTGGTTTTGTAAACACAGATGAGGGCATTTAATGTAACTAAAAACATAAAGAAATCAACACATTATGCAAATTCAATAACAAATGTAAAATGATAAATTAGCAAGCAACTATTCAATTATTACTGTGACTAATTCCTGTAGACAGTGCCACAGTAAATGAACCTGAACTTGCTCTGGTTGACTGCAGTGTTCTGTTGAAACATTTCCATTTGGTTTGTTTGCCGTTTATGTAGATCAGTGAAGTAGATAGCATCTGTTTAATGAGCTCCCACTTCATTACAGGGCTGCACTACTTACTGTGTCATTCTTCTTAAGCATGCAGTCTGTGTAATCTGGTGTTGTTTTAAAGCAAATACTAATTTATGATTACCTGTTACATTAGGCCACTGAAAATTGTACTTACACTGGCTTGTGTGAGCAGAATACTAATGGCCTTATTATGGATTGTAGTGATGTTTCATGCTTACAGTCTGTGAACATAAATTCCCATCTCAAGCATATTGGCTGAACAATGCACACAGTATAAAAAAGAAAAGGAATAAAATACATTCCCTTGCAAACACACAAATTGCACTTTCCATAGCCATCAAAAATAGAAATGTAAAGGAGGATCAGAAACATTTCAGTGATACTATGCTGCCAATATAGATAGTTGAATCATACCAGAATTATTCATCAAAGTGTCATGATTATTCTGTAATTGATATTACAGTGATAGGTAACCAGATCCTTTACTGAATAAAAATATGACAAAATCTTCAAAAATATTACAGTTATTAGAAGTATCACTGGTAATCTCCAGATCATGTAAAACCTGCAGATTACAGCTGTAGATGTGAAAAAAAGTGGCAAATAAAACTCATTTTATAGTTTAGGCCTGGCCAAATTATACCTTTGGATCAGCTCCATAGAACTAGAATAGGCATCACCTATTGCAGTTGACAATTTACTTCAGAAAAGTCTACTGGATATATTTTCCAACATTTAAGCCACAAAAGTTTCCCCATACATTAAAAATTTTCATGTGTTCCAGAACACACAGCAAGGCAGTAAATAATTGCAGTAGTCTTCTACTCTGCTCAACAGTCCCTACCACTGTGACTTCAGAGATAATTCTGTCCTAAACCACTAAAATTTTTTAAAGTGTCTATGTCAGTGCTTGTCTGCTCAGAATAACTAGCTCTGGGGTGTACAAGAGCCATTGTTGCTATGATTAGAGAGAAGGAAGAAGTCCAAGTGGTCTGCAGATCACCCATTAAGCAATACTGGCCACAACCTGCCTAATCCCTCTTTTACAAGGAAATACTGAAAACAAGAAGTGTTGACCTGAACTTCAGACAAGAAACCTAACCAAGAACATCCTGGAGCAAAAACTGAGAAATTTAGACTCTCTGGAATGGGATTAAGTGGCTTAACTATACAGGCATGAAATCCCAGTGGAGAAAGGTCCTCTTGGACAAAATAGCAACAACTGAATACAACCACAAAGCAAAATAGAAGCCTTAGTGTAAAAAAAAAAAAAAAAAAAAATCAGCTGAAAGGGTTGCACAAGACTTTCTAGTGAAAGTTTATGAAAACACAACCAGTTCAAATTAGTCATACAGAAAATTAGTCAGGCTAGACAAAACTTAACTAAAAGCCCCAAAAACTCTTTCCAGAAAAATGCATTGGAAATTACGTATTAGAAAAAAAAGGGTCCAGAAGACAATGACAAATTTCAGAAACTTACAGAGAGGAAAGGCAGCTATTAACAGTGAAAGTGATATTTCACGAAAGTAAAAGCTTCCTCAATAGCAATATTCATCACAAATGATGTTAAGCAGATATTTACCCTCAACATTTCTTTCATTCAATAAAGATGAAACATTATCAAAAGCTGAATAGTTTGAAACATTTGTGTTCCAAGTTCCGTCCTTAACTATTAAACTGGTATGCTGTTGAGTTCACAATACCACACATAGAAATGAGTAATTCTCTTCTTAAATGTGTGTAGTTTTCCACTTACTTCCTTCAGAGCAAAGCATAGGGTGAAGAACACATGACAACAATCCTCAAAGTTGCAACAACAAGCAAGTATCTTCTAACCACCCATGTGGAGTCAAAGTATATTGAAAGACATTAAACTTCTGACCAATAAAAGTGATAGGATAAGAAGTGAAATAGAAGTCTTGCATATATATAGCACAAAGCAGAAACAAGGACAGTGGATACACATCCAGTAAACACTATTTCTCATAGAGGAGAACTAAGACCAGACAGCACCACTGCAGATGTTCTGTCTTACTTTACTAGCTCAATCCACACCATTGACATGTCCCTGCACCACAGTGCACTGGCTGCTTTACTCTTTCATGAGTTCCAGAAGTTCATGGATCTCCCCATTTATCAGGGTTGAGTCTCAGTGGCTCCCTTTACCTCTAAGCTGGTAGCCATGGGCCTCCACCAGCAGATGAGCAATCAAGTGCTGCACCATGGGCAAACCTTCAAACCATAGCAATTAAAGATTTTGTGGAACAAAAAAAACCTCAACATAAAACAAAGGTCTAGAGTTTTCAGCAATTACTTTGCACTTTCAACTCAAACAGTAACAGTCTCTTTTTTTTCCCAAATTGTGAGTAGTTCAGTTTGACAGAACCAAGTTCTCTGTGCACGTGAGAAATGAAAAGAAGCACTTTTCATCCAGGTCATCCCTCTATAAAGGTGAATTAAGGTGCAAAGGCCCTGACTAGATTGCATCTTTTGTGGCTGGCTCACAGTTTCTGTTCTCTAACCATGATAAGATGCAAATCTTTTCACAAAATTATCCAGTTTGATTTTTTCTTTTTCTTCACAGAATCCAAGAGGTTTTGATTTGGACCAAAATCTATTTTGTCATACTTTTGAAACCACTTATGTATTTCTAATTGTCTTACTTCCATTTTCAGTGTATTAGAAGCAGGAATCAGTTAAAAGGCTCATCAGAACTGAAATTCATAGATATCTGTAGTATTGCTATGTTGAATAAATAAAGCTTGTTAAAGCACAACTGTACACCTGGATGCAGTGGATGTCTGGAAGAGAGGAAGATGGACGAGAGGAAGGTTTACTTCTAGCTGCCAGTTCTGATACACATTAAATGCTTTTATTTTATAAACATAGATGAAAGGTAAGTAGAAAACAATCTTACACAAATTTAAGCACTAAGCTCCATACAGAAAGAAGACTAGTTAGAAATACCCTTTTATAAAGAAGCAAAAAATATTTTGTGTTGTTCCGACCATGCCAAGATCTTTAAAGTTAAAATGCTCAGTTAAGGCAGACATGTGAAGAATGAACACTCACTGCCAGGAAATTTCCTCAATCACAGTTTTAAACATTGATGGGAACAAAGGATATGTCTGATGATACTTGTGGGCAGCTCGTAGGCTAATGGAAATTACAGATCTTCTGAATACCTACCCATTACTCTACTCAGTAGGTGGTAATATTCTTTTTGACCTAAAATGTGGATCACATGTCACAGGCATCCCAATATACAATTTAGCAGCAAACACAAATAAATGCAAAGAAATTCTGTATATATGGAGGTTTTGAAAAATAAACATATTCAAATTTCAAGCATCAAATATTGAATGCTGCTGATAAAGTCATCAGGTATCTCATCAGACAGTTAAAATAAGAAGACAAGGAAAGTATTTTGAATTGTTCCTGTCCTTTACAAAATATACACATCCACATAAGAAGAGATATTACTGACATACTTGTAATCTTTTCTAACTTTTCATATTTTTGTAGGGAACCATCAAAGTAGTTTTAAAAGATCCTTTGGTGTGGACATGGGGTGATGTTGAAATATGCAGAAACATAGTGAGAACAAAATTTTTGTTTGTACTGTGCAGGACTTCTCCAGGAGAAAGAGAAAGTTGACTTAACTTCTTCCACCATTCAGGGAAGAGCTGACTCAAATGGAAGTTGAGTATATCTTTCTACCTAATGGAAAACTCTCTCGTAGATAGAGAGGACACCTACATTTTGCAGCTTACTCTTTAATTTTCTATAGCCACAACATATAAACCATGCATAAAATCCTTGTTTAGGTCACCATAACCCCATAACTTATCATAGACATTGAAAATCAAAATTAATGTAAGACTCTTCATATAAAAGTTCCATTTTCCTCTTTTCCTGTCACATCATTCTACTTCAAAACATTAAATTAACAATATCACCAAGTTTAGGATTTCATTTCCTGGCTAAGAGTTTTTAAGTATCCACAAAAAACTATGGATTGATCAGATATAGTGTCTTCAACCATATCTGTAAACTCCTTTAATACTGAAAGAAATTTTCAAACACTAAGAGAGACAAAAACTGTCCCTGCTCCTGGCAAAAAACTCTGTTATTTGGTAATTAATATAAAAAAGCCTTTAAGGAAGGTGCAGCCTCTGTGTAGACTGGCAAATACACTGAGTTAATACTCCCAGACTGACAGAGAACAAAGCCTGGAATACTGCTCATTTTGTGCAAAATAAGCAAACAAATAAGTGATAAATAAATAAATAGTTAAATAGATAAATAAATAAATTTGTTTGCCTATAAAGTCTTGACTTCATTATCCATTTCAGCTAATCCAAAAGAATTAGTTTAGCCTGCAACAAGGTTTGAGACAGAACAGAAAAGTAATAAGTACGTGAAAACCTGACAACATAGATTTTTTTTCAGAACAGTCCAATACACATCCAACTATGACAAATCCTCCTGTAAAATAATTAAGTCCTAAGAGCAGCAATACATTTGGCCAATACCTGACTGAATCCAGGTCTAACAAACCTTCTCAGCAAGAGGTTCAAGAGCAGTTTAATTAATGTTCTGAGCATGTAGAACATTCATTTTTGTATTTTGTTTTCATGAAAAAGAGATATTAATGCTGTAGGAGAAAACATGGTTACAAAGTGGTGGATTTTACTTTTCTATTTTAAATTATGTTTGATTGTTTGCTGCTATCCTTCAACCTCTACTTATGTTGCCAGATTTGGCAATGGAAGGAGACAGAGGAAAAAAGAATGCCTGTTATGCCTTCTGCTTACAGGAAAGGCCACTTAGTAAGCACTCAGAGAATAACTGACCTAGCCAGAGAATTCAGCAAATAAAGAAAGTGACAAGCAAAATTAATTTGAGATGAAAGCTGCTGAATAACTTCCTATGAAAATTGACAATCAAATACTGCATTTCACAAGGACTTCCCAAGACAAGTCAACAGTCATGTCACTGCATATATTTAGAAATATGGTTTTCTCGATTATGTTGCATGAGATATCTGAAGTGATTGCCTAAGTAGAGGACATGCTAAAAAAAAATCACCCAACCATGCTGCTTGACTAAACCTATCAAAATCAACATTTCCCACAAAAATTTCAAAACAATTTGAAATACGCAATCATTGCTATAACAAGATAAGGGGATAAAGTAGAGGCAAAAAATTGAGTGGATTCAGAGATCAAATTGTTCAGCTACATTGAATACAACGTTCACATCACTAGTTATTTTACATCAAAAAAGGAAACTGGAATATCCAGTTTATGGTGCAACGTAACTCTTTAACCCAAATCCGTATTAAAAACTACTTACAATTATAAAATTAAATAGAAAATAAATAATTTATACTACACATTCTGTTGCTTTGAAAACATATATTTTTAATGTGAAACAATTTATCCATATAATGTCAAATAATGTATGGATTTTGAGGCATAAAATTAGATTATATCTCTCACGTTCCTAACCTAAAAGTAGATGTTTCAAATGCAAAAAAAGCAGATTGCTTTTAGATACCCTACCTTTTTGATGTTTTTGAATTTACAAAAAATTATCAATACCTTCTCTACACATTGAAATTGACAGAAGTAATACATTTTTAATGTAAACCTTTCTATTCAACATTTTTCAATAATGTAAGGTCAAAGGAGAGCAATAATAACATTTCGAATTACACAGTGTGCTATATTCTCTGTAAAGAAGTAATAAATAAGCAAGTAAAATTTAAGTCTACCTGCTTGTTCAACTTCTTTTGTTCTTTCACCTATGCTTGCAGAGGTAAACCCCTCATTTGGACACCCAAGAGAAGGGACCATGTGTGCATTAGCTGTCTGTATTTTCCAAAGGACACTGCACTTTGTATTTTAAAGAGTTATCAGTGACAAGTATACAGAAACAAATTGGTTAACACTCCTGCCTAGAAAGACATGAACTGTGGTAAAAATATTCATTTGCTTATGTCTGCTAGCAAGATTTCCTTTTGGATATCATTTATTAGTAGCACATATTCTCACACAAAAGTGCTCACTGAAATTTTCCAAAAGGTCTTTAATTATCTCAGGTTTACTCTAAAAAAAGTTAAATGTTCCAAAGGTTTTCAGTAGCTCCTGCATGGAAGATATTCAGTAATATAATAATCAACTCCATGCAGTTCAGTTCCAACTCACACTAACATTGGACCTAATCTCAGGTCCTCATTTTCTGCATATACAAACAATTCTAGACTCTAAGCCTGATCTGCTTCTCGGTACAGAAACAGAACAAAACAAATATCAGCAAAATGAAGTGTCTCTGGCTTTGAATTACAATTCTGTCATAGCAGGGTGCAAATGGCAGCTTCTTTCAGCTCTGACAAAACAGATTTGTGATGCTACACAGCTCCACAGCTCACATTATCCACGAGTACAGTATCTTTTAAT
The DNA here is from genome assembly GCA_030060385.1 of Muscicapa striata striata. Lineage (NCBI taxonomy): Eukaryota > Metazoa > Chordata > Aves > Passeriformes > Muscicapidae > Muscicapa > Muscicapa striata. Next base: position 1,613,591 of record JAREIS010000076.1, on the reverse strand, counting down.
TCTCCATGCCCCTGCTGAACACAGCAGATTTTTGGCCCCAAATGCCCTAAAATAAGGTCAACTACAAGCTTCAAAATATAAGACAAAACACAGCACACAGCTTCTAGGACTGTGGCCACAATTAGTCATTTCTGCCCCTCGCCACCCCACCCTACAATGCAGCTTTGTGCAATAATGATGGCACCTTGATTAGCAAGCCTCTGAACACAGAGCGGGAGCACAGTAGTCAGCAAGCACCATTTGCTATTTTCCTCTCAGCTGCGCAGACATGCTGAAATAATGATCCTGGCAACATGTTAGCAAAACATTAGAAAGACTTTAGTAAGCAAATAATTTAATTACATCCTTTTCTCAGGGAGTTTATATTGCACAACCCCTGACCTTTTATATTGCTGTACCCAAACTCAGCATGGGATTCGCACTTCCCATTCCTGTCACAGAATCTCTCCATCTTGTACCATTTAATATAGTGTGCTCCAGGTGTTCTGTGGTGAATGAATAGTTATATTACTACCTGTCAGACACAATCACACTCTATTCATCATCCGCGGCTGGCTGCGTGAAGCCCTGCTTCCAGCAGGCTCCCTCTCCATTTCCTTGTTCAAACGTCTGCAGTGCTTTCGGCCCATCTGTCAAGCCTGTCATTTAGAGGGAAAACAGTATCAGCGCTTTAAATATATGGAGTTCTCTATTGAAACAGTGCTGTGATTGAACTGTCAGCCTTCCCAGTATCACAGACAGTAATTCATGACTGGTCAGAGCTCCATTTAGGGTTGCTATTACCACACTGACCTTGCTGGGTCACACTGAGAGATTTTTCCCTTTGCAGTTAGGTCTATAAATAGTGCAATTAACCTTTCAAGAACTACAAAATGTTCTCAGTTCCCCTCCTCCACAAATTTACTTGCTGTTTGCAGCATTTATAATAATCAAGGGGGAAAAAATAATTCAACAGGAAAGAGCATTTTTCTCTCCTGACGTGTACACCAAGTGTCAGTGAAAAACAAACAAATACTGTAACACCCCTAGTGCCTTTCCCAGGCAAGACTTGCCTTGCTTCAAGCTCCACTTTGCTGGTCTCAAGACTAACGCCTCAGAGTGCTCTCACTCTGAATTATACCCCTCTGCTACCAAATCATCATGAGACTTACAGACATTCTGTACATCTATACATTTGTTATATTTTCATTTTATTCTTGTGTGTGTAACAAAACAAATATTTTTATTATAAATTTGAGTGTGAAACAAAATTCTGAACTAATATAATTCTGAAAGTCAAAGTTAGTGCTTCTTAGGCACATTTCCTCCTGGAGTTTTTGCAAAAGCACTATTCAATTTAAGAAAAATAGGAAGCAGAAAAAATCTCAGTGTCTCAGAATTTCCATTCAAAAAATCTCTTTTGGGAACAATTGACAAAAAGAGTTTTGTATGAACCACTGATCATAAAATCATAGGAACACAGGATGTTTTGGGTTGGAAAAGACCTTAAAGATAATTTTGTTCCAACCCCCCTGCTATGAGAAGGGGCACCTGCCACTAGAAACAGGGCATCCACAGCTTCACTGGGCAACCTGTTCTCCACCTTCACAGTAAACTAATTCTTCTTAAGATCTAACCTAAAGCTGTTCTTTTGCAGTTTGAAGCCTTTTCCCATAGTCCAGCCACTACATGGTCACAAGAAGATTGCCTCTGATAGAATAATCTCTATGTGACCTTTGAGTCACCTATTAACCAGTATTTCTTTAGAGCTTAAAACACTCAAAATAGTTGGCTTACATTTGTTTCTTCTTAAAAAAAAAAATAGAAAAAAAAAAAAAATCCAGGGACAGTAAGCTCATGTATACGAACCTTGGGGAATACATAAAAAATTCCTCTGAATTTTGAGAACTCTGAATTACTGAACAATACAGTACGCTGGTAGTGAATGCATGCCTGAGACCAAGCCTGGGTTTATGTCTTTAATCACAGCATTTTTCAGCAGTCAGGCCGTGGTCTTGGGGCTGCATAGTCACCATGCAGCATTTCAAAATCTGTCCAGCTGGAGCAGGACTAGCAAAACTGGGGAGGAGAAAGTGTAAATGATTGTGAAGTATAAACAGGCTAAGAGAAAAATCAAAGGGGTTAGTTTAAGGCACCAGGGGAATAGAGCAATGAGGAGAAGACTATAACCCAGCTGCCTCCTTCAGTCTAGGAACAAAGCTCTAATTTGAACACAACAGCACTGTCTCAGTAGGCACACTGGGTTAAAGCTTAGGGCACTGACTTTGGTTATATTTTTAGATGTGGACATGGTCACTGTTCTTCTCTGGGAAAATTTCTGGAATTCTGTGATTGCAGCCAAAGCTGCATAACCAAGCTAGCTAACCCTAGGTACCTATGAGTTTTCTAGTATTATTAATATAGAAATAAACATTCAGAAAATCATTCACAGTATTTTTCTTGTGGGTTTTGTTTGGTTGGTTTTTTGTTCTAATACACAATTTATCTTTGTTTACCAGCATTAACCTAGGCAATTTTAAACATCCAGGTAATACATTTGATCAATATCTGCTAAGTTGGATGATTCATCCGAAAGCCCCTTCCCCAAGTATATATTATACATGGCTGTAAAGAACATCATGCTGCAAGCACACAAGAATCACCAATGACAAGAAGCAGCCTTACACAAAGCTAAATTATTTCATATATGAATGTGGAAAAAAAGCACAGAAAAAGAAAAAAAAGGTATTTCCAGAGCAACTGTCTTCTTATTAGAGACAGGGAGTAAAATTAATTATGTAGCTTCATCCAGCCTGAATATTTTGGGTTCTGAAAGAAAGATACAGTAACATAGATCACTCCCTGTATTGTTAGCAGATTCTTGAATGCTTCCTTCTTTCGATTTCTCCACCATGAATGCAAATATCACAGTTTACTATAGATATTTAATAAGTATAATTAAGGAATAATTTCATTTCTTCTTTCTTGGAGAGAGTCATAAAACAAAGACACATAGAAAGTGCCCTTGCTGTTGTTTTTAGCTTTTTAAATGAATATTTCAGGATATGCCTGCCCTCAATCTGAAGGCAAAAGCTTTCACATATTAGTATAAAGGCTGAATAAGTTTAAGTCTCATCTCATTAACTGTCATATTACCAGGCCTTATGCCATACCATTCAAGTTTCACTGAGCATTCAGAATTGCTTAATTACATACAGTAAAAACAGTCTGCTGAGACTTTCCCTTTCAGATTAATATGGAGGCAAAAGGACAGAGGTCATCTTCATGACTCACTCTTGCTCGCCACTGTGTTAAGTCTTAATGACAGAGGCCTTTTGTTAGCGACAAAAATGTAATGAGCATTTGAAAATAAAATGTTTACATCAAAAGGAGAGACACTTTGATTTTGCAGATGAAGAATTCTTTCACTCCTTCCCTGATTCCTGTGTTGGTGTTAAGCTGCATAGGACATTCCTTATAAATTATACCACCCCATGTTAATTACACTATGCTGACATTGCTTTTCATTACTAAACCAACTACATGCTTTGCACGCCCAGCTTTCAATAGCTATTTTGTTGCACAAAATATGGGAAAGCCATACGGGTTACAGAGAGTGGTCAGTGGTCACATTTTCTCTAGGCCACTCTATTTTGTTCTATTTTTAAACAAATACATGTACAAATCCCAGTTGTGTGGTCTGCAATCTAGAGATGATCTCATCTATAGTCAAAATGACAGTCCTTTCTGTGAGTTTATGACACATTCCTATCAGGAGATCCTCGTTCTGTCACATCCATCCCTCCTGACACACAGCTCCTAAAGATTTTAGATATCAAGCATATGCACATAGATATGCTGCTCACATTCGCACATAAGCACCCCTACAAATGGATTGTACTGCTTATCTCTGCTTCCCAATGTAAAAATCAGAATGAGCATTTTCTCAAAAAATTAAAGCTTTGTCTCCCTCTTAATCCCTCCCCAGAGCTATACCCTGTGAGTGGAAGCAAGATGCCAATAAGGTTAATCAGCAAGTATGCTACATTCTCAGAAAATAAATTAGGCAGATTATCATTTTTCGTCCAGCAATTTCATATGCTTTCTTCAGAAAGAACAATATCCATTTGTGTAAATGTACATTCTGCAACACAAAGAAAGAAATCCTGGAACTCTCACTTAAATAATCTCTCCTTATTCACAAAGTAAGATACGCCTCTATGTTAAAAGAAAAAAAATGTGTTCATAAATGAAATTTTGTGTTCCCTAAGCATCCTAGGAAAACATCTAGTGTTTTTCTGAACTTAAGAGAATGTAACCTTCTTTAAATATGTGATGGATTTTCTGTTTTTCCAATTGCATTACTCAGTTTAACAAATTCACATATTTTTCCTCACTTTAGTTTTAAACAAACACAGCTATGACACAAGCATTATACTTCAGTATGCATTTCTTTTGTTTTGTCAGAGAGAGATTTTGAAAGACTTGTCACCTTGTCAGGGAAGAATCAACATAATGCTTTTAGTTGTAATTACTATTAGCTTTAAGAGTCTGACTAGAAAACAATAGTTCTATAGCTTTGCTTTTCCAGACATATCTGCCTGCCATTATTTTTACAACATAATCCAGATCTTCACACATTTACCCACTACTGGAAACACTGAAAAGTCTTCTGAAATGATGGGTAGATCTAACATTGCTATATCACTGCTGCCACAAATTACAACATCCCTGTATCACAATTTTGGAAGGGTCTCCACAATATGCCACTGTATAAAGATTATCTGAAAACTTCTAACCATCGCTGTCAAAATAAATTTGGCTTCAGTATACTCTCAGTGATCATTTACAGTCCTCTAGAAATAAAACCACCTATTGCACAAGTACTCATGCTTTGGTTCATTGTCTAGGTGCTCATTGGATTTGTAGCTGTTAGCTTTCCCCCACTGAATCATCACTATCAAAATGATACAAAACTTTTAAGGCTCACAGGAGTGTAAAGTGAAGCAGGTATTAAAGATCAAGGGGATAATTTTAGAGAAGTCCCATAGGAGCAAGTGACTAATTGAGGCGATTGACAGAAAGGCATTAGTAGCTTTAACTTCCTAGCTGACTTCATTCAATCATTAAGGCACCAAGAAAATTTCTTCTAAACAAATGTTTAATTCAGGTATAAACTGAAAAGAAGGAAATTATTGATTCATGAACTACAATAAGAAGATTGCTAATACCTTCCCCTTTCTAAAGGCTGAAAGAACATCTTCCAAAAATGTCCTGACTGGAGAAGTAGGATTCCAACAAAAAAGACCAAATACAATATCAGGCAGAAAACACTGGCAGTTTCAATATTTGTCTTCTGTGTCTCACAAGGCACAAGTTAGAGCTGCAAAGATTATTCTTTCCATTCCCTTCATGCAGCTACAGTTTGTAAGGTAAAGGTCAGTGAGGGCCACCAAGTTGATTAGAGAAATGGAGCACATATTCTTTGTTGAAAGGCTATGAGAATTGGGATGATTCAGAAGGGTCCAGAATGAACTAATTGTACCATTCTAGCAGCTGAAGGGAGAAAAATGAAGTGAGGCTTTTTGCAAGGGCAGTAACAGGATGAGGTGGGATGGCTTTGAATCGAAAGACAGTAGGCTTGGATTAGATATTAGGACTAAATTCCTTACTGTGGTGGTGGTGAGGCACTGGAACAGGTTGCCCAGAGAAGTTGTGGAGGCCCCATCCCCAGAGGTTGTTCAAGGCCAAGCTGATGGAGCTTTGAGCAATCTGATCTAGTGAAATGTGTCCCCACCCTTGGCAGGACAGATGGAACAGGATGATCTGTAATGTCTATACCAACCCAAGTCCTTCCATGATTCTATGATCAAACGGAGAGTTTGTGGTTATATTCCCTACCCTTTAAAATATTTTTGCACCAGGATATAACAGGGCCTCTAGTCATATTTGACCTGAACAGTCTCAAAGCTGCAGATGTCCCCAAAGAGCTTTTTGAGAACAATTTTTTCGAAGCAAAACCAGAGACTACATGCAGAAAGAACATATGTACAAAGGAAAAGAGACCCCAAGTGTCTGTAGGCTAAAGGAAGCTAGCTGGAGGAGAAAATTGCCCTGAATCAACAGACCCAACTTACAACATAATAAAATCAACATCAGAGTAATTAGTGCAAGCAGACACATGTTAATTGAACTTCTTACACATCTGATGCAATTAAGAGTCTTTTTGTTAAAGCACTGGAGTTAATAACCTTTGAGATTTATGAAGGGAAACAGATCGGCTACTCTTTGGTACTTTCCTTCACAAAAAGCTCCAACCTCTTCAGTCAGGCCCCAGGGAAGAGCAAAACAACTAGAGTCTCATCCTCCACAGAAAAGGACCTAACCACTGGAGAAAGTAAAGTGTGAGGTTTCAACTGCAGGCCTGGAAGCAAGAGCTACATTACAGCAAAAACAGTCTCATTTCTGGAAAAAGAATTTGCACCCATGAACACATATGGATGTATCTGCTGTACCATTGGAAATACCAGTAGTGAATTTAATAACCTGGTGAATAATTAAATTCATTATCGCTTAGTAATATGCAGTGGGTTTTTTACCATTTTGATGAACTAATTTTTCCTCTTTTTATAATCCTTTAAAATTAGTATGTTTCCTTTTAGATGTTGATTACTTTCACTCTTTTATTGGAATTAGGAGGCTTTTATTTCTTTTCTAGATTATTTGCCACTGTAGACCTTTGTCTACAGTGACAGTGCAAGTTTGCTTTTCACCTCATTTTATCTACCCAAAATAACCCAGTGCACAGACAAGATCCAGCTCACATAACCAGAATCTTATGCATGTAACCAGAATTAAATAAAAACATTCAATATGTTTGAAATTATAGGAGGAAAAAGAAACCATACCAAATCAAATTACACTGGGTAAAAGACAAACAGAATACTAGTCATATTACTATGATGAAATGGTATCATCCATCATCCATCATCCATATGATGGAATTACTATCATCATGCAAACGAAATAAGTAACCTGTCTGTCCTTTAAAGCCATTAATGACAAGATTTTCAGTGGTTTAGAAAATATAGAAAACAAAGTATTCGGACTAGAGGCTGTTTCTAAAGTATGGAAGTTGTCTTTACAGAAATGTTTCTGAATAAATGAGGAGACTGGTTGAGAGCAGGCAAGCATCTAGTGATCTAAATACTGGAACCACTCTTTCAAGAAGCTAACAAATAGGAGATTTCAAGAAAACAGGCTACTCACCCCTTATGCCACAATGGTCTAGGACCTCTGTAACAAAAAGAGTTTACACACTAGGAGATTTTCTATTATAAAGAGATATTTGATGTATTGTGGCGTTTGCTCAACATTTCCATAGGTGGTGCAAGCAGAAAGTTTACATTATCTTTTAAAAAACATTTTAAAGAAAGCCCAGACTGAAAGATGTCCTCTGCAGAAGTAAAATTTTGGCAATTTATTTCAATTAACTTGTTCTGCTAAATGATTTTATCTCCATAGGAATGGATGGGATCTATTAACTAAAAAACTCCCATTTCAATCACAAATCATCCCAATCAGCATTGTTAAAATTTACTAAATTCTGATGGTTGAGAATGCTTAACAAAAGTAAATGCATTGAACTTAAAGTGAGTTAAAACTAATTGCTGTCTTTATTAAAAAAAAAAAAATTAAAAATTTCTTCTACAGGGTTCACATAATGTTTTAATCCCCAAGACAGTCACAGAATACTCTAAGTTGGAAGGGTCTCACAAAGATCCTCAAGTCTGTCTCATAAGTGTATGGCCCACAACCCTGGCATTATTAGCACCATGCTCTAATTAACTGAGCTAACTCTAGCAGCTGGGTCCTGTGACTGTACTTTGTGGAGAACTTTCCATGGATGCCAATTCTACCTCCACCATGAAATTGATGACCTCTCTTCTTCTGTCATATAAGTGTAAGATCAAATCATGGTCAGAAGAAGCTTTAGAATGGATCTTTCTTTGGCCTGAACACTTACAGTATTTGAGAATATCAAATTATATATCTCAATTCATTATTGTCTTTTAAGCCTGATAATGTATTTTATCAGAGGAATATTTAGTAGAGAGGCATGTGCTTCAAAAAGAGAAGCCACTTAAAACTCTTAACTGTCAATTATATTTCCCACTCCTCTGAGTTTCTTGAGACCTTCCCATTCTGCACCCTCACCAGAAGTTACATTTCAAGAGGTGGAGTCATTCTAATGGTGAAAAGCAGGTGAGAGGACAGAAACAGAAACCACAAGCTCTCAGTGTCTCTCACTGCCTTATCAGCATATCATATCTGTGGTACCCATTAAGCCAGAAGAATTACTTCACAAATATGTGGCTGCAGACTGTGTGTTCTCTTTGAACAAGAACAAATATGACAGCAGGGTCTCCATTCTCTCAGATACATCTTATTTGCAAAAAAAAAATTTAAAATAAAAAATTATCATTTCTCTTGATTCAATAATAATGAGTGAAATACCAAAAGAATGAGGAGCAGAACAACAAAGACTATCATAATTTTCAGCTTTCAAGTTCTTGGTGAACTTTTAGGTTCCTGAAGCACTCATGCTACACTCACAGCCAAATGACTTTACATGTTCTTCCAGTATTATTTCCTACTATCTTTAATTGGCAAAAGGCTAGCATAAACAGATGTCTCTTGAAGCACATTTAAGGATTCCATCTCATCTGCAGAATCTCAAGACTCTGCAAAAGATGATCAATAACTTAATTGCAAGCCATTTGCAGTTTAATGAAGTCATACTCAGAGCTTGACTGCAAATCTCTATTTAATACAGTTGTTTTACATGTACTGACTTCATTATTTACTGAACTCTGCTTTTCAAACACTAAAAGTCAGATATACCATGCTTTGTATTATGCAGTTTATACCCACTGTAGGATATCACAAACAATCATAGCAGACAATTTAAGAAAGAATGCTTGAAATTGACCCATTTATTGAAATAATTTGAGTGCAGATTCTTATTGCTTCTCACAAGGAAAAAGGAGAAAACACTAGCCAAAATGCAGAGGAAAATGACAACTGAAAGCAATGAACACAATCTTGAAAATCTCCCACACACAAACATTTTTTCCTTGGAAAAAAAGTCAGCTGTTTGAGTTGAGGTAGAACTGATTTAATATATATTACTGTCAAGTTTCTCTTAAAGGACTCTTTCATGCATACAACCAGGTGCTAGTTCATCAGTTTGATAGGCTTGCATAACTCAGCTGAGACCGCCATAGTCAGAACCACATGAATATAGTACCTTTGTGACCAGCAAAAGTCAGACCCAAGTTCCACCACACCGTATCTTCAGAAGTTTCTGGTGCCAACTGTAGTCAACTTTCCCAGAAAATGTGTTAAATGGAATTTTAAGCATATTTTGTAAAGTTTTTGCTCAGCAGAAATGACAGCTTGGAGGCTCATACATTCCTATGATGTCCACTACTGTCTTTTTACTAGAGGGTCTTGCTCTGTTTTGATTCTTGCTATGCTAAATACACCCCATTTCAATCACCACAGCACACCAGAACAAATTTTTCTTCACTGTGAATTTAAGAATGAGTCCCTTTTTCCAACTGTCATGGGTCTTGTCTAACAAAAGGACTTTTTTTACAGTTAAACTACTATTCTAGATTCAGAATATTGTAGGTTCTTTGGAATGGACTGCTACAGCACTGAAAAGCTCTGTAACTGGCCAGGAGGGCTCTATGTGGCTTTGCTGCTGCTACACTGCCAGTTCCACTCATTGCACTCACCTACAAAATATTTGTGTTTCAATTTATTTGGATTCCCACATAGTTTACATTTGGGATAATAGTCACTTCTGTCCCTCTTTCATATTATAGAAGTAGTCTTTACAGGTGCCATCTCATTCTTGACTCTTCAGGGTTTACCTCAAGTTGTCATAGTTTCCTAATATCTGCAGCAGCCATTACAACAAATTCAGCTGTTTTGGCTATCATTAAACCAGTATCATATCTTAATTAGTTTATATTATTTCAATACTGTGGAGTCACAAAGTCATTTATTTTTATTCAAAACACGTTCATAACTGAACATTATAGTCAAGTGAAAAATTTAAAGTTTTCTGCAGTCATTAGGGGGTTTAGAGTAGAAGACTTAAAATTTTTGAAATTTTTCTCAATGTTTTTTTACTGATTTAGTAGGAATTGAATTTTATAGCAGTTTAGAAACAATGTACGCAACACATTTCAGTGAAGTCACTTGTTTTTCTCCTCAGCACTTTGACAGTAGTTAGATTGTTTTCCAGCCTTTCTGTATACAATGTTCTATTCTCAATCATGCTATAAAATGGTTTATTTTTTGTCAAATGACTAGATTTTTTTAAAACTTAAAAAAGATCCTTTCCTAAAAAGAGCCTTCCTGCACTCTAAATAGACCCAAGCTCAAATTATCTCTTTTGTTTCATTACATTTCCAAAGTCACATAATTTTATAGGACCTTCATGTCTATTACCAGTTTTTGCAGTTTGCTCAAAAAAAATTGTGTTGATGTATTACATAGGTATGATGAATTAAAATGCTGATGTTTACCTTTTGCATATTGCAGAAGTGACCACATTATATCCACACATCCATGTGTGGATATCTCCTTTGTCAGGTCAATCCCAATGCCAGAAACATCACAGAATAGTTAAGAGGGTACTACCAACCCTGAAAACTGCCCACAAAACTGGATGAGCTGTTTTGCTCTAAAAACGCTCTCACAGAAAACAAGCATGAAAAACAAAGTTAGGCATTATGTTTATTTTTTTTTTTCAAATGAATTTTAGCACTTGAAAGCAGATGGTTACTAGGAGTACTTAACACTGTTTACTGTAATCATAGTCATTTTTATGAGAGGAAAGTAGCAAAATAATAACAACTCATTTTGGTAAAGGAAATTACAGACAAGCAATAGATTACTGCCTGTGGGAGGAAAATACATCACAAATTTGGATGTTCCTTAAAAATAAAGTACATTCCAGGTGGAAAGCAAGCTACAGTAGGGGATAGAAAGAATAAAAATAAAAATTTAAAAAAAAAAAAAAAAGTAGCAAATAAAATCAGTTGATTATGAGATTTTCATTAATGACTAAATGATAAAGAATCCTTTTCCCTAAACAGAACTCCAGAAAATCATTTTGACCTGTAAGATGTCAGATGAAAGGAAAACACAGAAACTAAAAAAATATAGAAAATGTCAATGCCAAGTTGGGTGGAAATGTTGATCTGCTGGAGGACAGGAAAGCTGCACAGAGGGATCCGACCAGGATGGGCTAAGAATGTTTGGATAAGAGTCAAGCAGGCCTTTGGGCTTTAACGAGGTCGAGTATATATGAAAAAGATCTTCTCCAAAGGGATTCTCAAGCAGATGAACAGGCTGTCCAGGAAAGCAGTGGAGACACCATCCCTGGAGGTATTTAAAAAACTTAAATATGGTGCACAGGGACATCAATTAATGTTGGACTTGATAGTGTTAGACTAATGGTTGGGCTCAGTGGTCTTGAGGGACTTTTCCAACTTGCATGGTTCATTTATTCTAAAGCATGACTAAGAAACAAAAACAATGGGGGTAACTGTTGTGAGAGAAAAGAGAAGATATTTGATGTAATTCGCTTTCACGAAATGCAGTTGCAAAGAACTTTGCCAAGTTTGAGACAAAGTGTAGAGTTGAATGGTAGAAGAGGAGATTGAGCTATGAAGAAAGCATGTCCACTGGAAAGCACAGAGAATTGGAACAAGTGGAGAAGGTTGCTATGTTTCTGCACTTGGAAACACGTAAGAACAGAAGGAAAACCCTTAGGTGTGATGTACTTTTTGTACAGTTTGGGAAAACAAGGTGGGGTGCACAGGTTTTCTAACCCCATTCAAGCAGTAGATTCCTATTTCTCTCTGCTTCACAACAGATAGTTTCAGACAGGCCACAGAGCTGAACACTGGAACAAAGGTTTTGGGATCTAAAATATTGTTACATGAAATTATTAGGTAGCAATTCTGAATTGGTTTTACGCTTGCTGCTTTTATACATCAAATAAAGTAAATTAGGCTTTTATTATCATGATCCAAAAAAATAATAATGAAAACATTTATCACCATTTACCACTTAAATAACCAGAACACAGGCTATGGAGAAGCAATTTTAAAATTTCTGTGAACAGCAGCTAATTTTCTCTGGTTAAAAATTCAATCTAAAAAAGCTCACTCCAAATTTGAAGATCTATGAAAAGATCCCTTAAAAGTCCTTACAAGAATAATAAACCACATCTGGACAAAAGTTGTGAAATCAGTGCAGTAGAACTGAACAATTCAATTTTGCCCTGATTATTGCTCTGTTTCTTACCAAGAAGCTGGTGTGCTAACACTGCAAAAATTTCTAGACTTGGAGTGAAAATTGTCAGATTTCTTTCACTCTTTCTTAAAAACAGTTGTTTCAATTAAAAGACAATAAAACACCTCCTAAGGACAATTAAGTTCATGTGCTGTCAGAAATGGAATGAAGAGCCTTTTTGATGGTCAGCATTCACATTTTACAGTGTACCTCAGCACACAATTAGACAATTACTGAACCATCAAAAAGCATTTTTAGAGACATGTTGTCATGAAACAATGTGAGGATTTTTCCATATCACTATTAAGAAATGTTTTATCATATAACTTTCTTGAATATGTTTATTCACAGTTGCTCATTAATCACTGTTATTTTCCTTCTCAATAAACTGATTTAAGACACAATGCGTATACAAAACATGAGCTGAAATGCTTGCACTGAGAGGAGATACAGGACATAAACAGATTAAGAGTATTAGTAAAGGTAAGTAAATCAATCTGTCCTCCCCTATCAAGAAGTCCTTTTAAAATAAATGTGGTTATTCATGTAACAAAAATGCTGTGGGTGTATTAGGCTGAGAAAGCAATACAAGTCATTGAGTTCATTGGAAGAAAGTGAGAATCCTCCTCCTGCCTGCAGCTGTTCATCATATTTAGCCATCTCTGCTTATTCGTATTAGTATTAAATATACTCCTGTCCAATTGCATTCACTCATGTTTCCAGGTTTTGAATCTATTATTTTCCCCTACGTTAAACAAATCTAATGATTCCTACCCATAGCAAATGTGGAGCTGATGAGCAAATGGATGATAAAAATTCCTATTATTCCTTTGTGCTCCTCTCTTCCACTTAAGATTCTTGTCATGCCCTGGGCATTCTAGCTGTCTGATACTGTTCCTTTATTTCCAATTCCAGTGCATTCTCTGCTGAATATTTGTCTGTCCAGAACATTTGGTTCACTGCTTAGTACCAAGCAAAATCTGCTTGCAATGTAAGAACATGTGGAGAAATTATGTGTTTTTGTCACACCCTATTAAACGGTATTCAAAACACAATGCCCCAGAAAGTAAATTGATTGTAGGTTTTATAACCCTTTTCAGGCTAATGGAAACAATTTAGTACCATGAACAAAAACATTGCTAGTGCAGCTGTGGGAATCTTAAATTGCTCAGCTCAGCAGTTCTGTTCCAGCTTAAGTAGGATAAAGTAGTTAAAGTTCAGTTAGATTCCATTCCCCTGGATCTTTGACAGATCATTTCAGATTAATGTCTTCAAAGTTTTCAACATGCCTTGTAAAAGACTTTCTGAGGAATTCCTGGTTTGTGCTTTTGACTGTGTGGCGGCAGTGTGAAGGAGCTGTAAGAATTGGAAAAAGAGGGCAAGAACATCCTAGAGAATAATTTCAATCCTTTTGCAAAGTGTCTTGAACCATCTTACTATTTTTTTAAACAAAATTTTTAAATAATTAGAAAAAAATATTCTTGAACAATCTTTTTCTTCAGTTTGGTTTTACCGGCAATATAGGTGGACGGGAGGGGAGGGAAGCACAAACAAAACAAATAAACAAAACCTCAAATGAACAACAAAAAGACTACCAGTTTTCTTATAACTTTTACAATCTTGTAGCCAAGATAAGAAAAGCTAGAAATGAAGACCCAAGATTGAAAGTTGACACTTAATTCCACATTAGGAATCAGTTGCAGCTCCTTAAGATCTTGTGCTTAAGGATCTTTTCTTAAGGACAGAAATTTTATCCAGTGTTCATTCATATTTGTATATCTTGAACAGAATTTAGTTTTAAAGCTTGATAGGTGAAAGGAAAACTTGGCTGCTGGAGAACTCCACACTGCACTGTACAAAACAAATCCACTACTTAGCCACTCAGGAGAAGAAATCATTCACGTGAGTATTACCTGCACTGTACTACAAGAAAAACATCTGTGAATATTATTTGACAAATTGATCACTAAATGAGCCATTAGCTTGAGGGTTTTTGGATTGCCTTAGGAAAGGAGAGTGCTATACAGCACAAAGTCTTACAGATGCAAAACACTGATTGGAAAAAAAAAATGTTCCAGAAGAAAAGCTTCAATAAAACAAGCCTAGCATGAAAACCTAGGCTTTCTGAAAAGTAAGCCATTTATGAGAAGCAGTAGTAAAACTGCTTAATTCTTCTGTGCCTCTGGGGAGAAATCTAAGCCTTTTGAGAAGTGATGGAGAGAAAAATGAAGCCAGTGGTGTGTTTGTCAGTGAGAGAATGCTGTGGAAACAGTTAGTAATTTTACCATTCCTGCTTGCCAAGAGCTGACAGGTGTGTAGTTTCTTATTGTTCTGAAAGGCAGCCAGATACCACAGTTTAATATGCATCTGAGTCTTCGTAGTAGGGGAGAAAACAGCTGTCTCTCTTGCACATGATACAAGATGATAGAAATATTGAGACATACTCTTCTTTACAATATCTTACCATCATTTTCAACTTCGTTTGATCTTTCAACAAAGCACATAGCTGGAAGGAAAAAAAATGCTGCAGCCCAGATCAGATCAGACATGATGAGGTAACCTCTGCTCCCACAAACAGTTATTATTTCACAGAGCCTCATCACTTCAACAAGATTTTTTCACATGAACAAGGGTTGACAGATTAGAGTCATATTTTTAGCACAGCAGATCCAGACTTTCTACAAAAAGAAGTCCATTAAACCTGTAAGTAAACAAAACCAGGGAAATACCAGGTTATTTCAGATAAATATGAGTCAATAATTTCCAACCATTTTTAAAACTGACTCCCATAAATCCTTCAGTTTTAAAATTGCTGAGAGATGTCTGTGATTAATAAAGCTTTTGAACACAAAAGGTTTCCTTACACAAGAATTATGTGTGTTTTTTCTGTAATATGTGGCAAAGCAATCTTTTAAATCATAATTCCCTCAGGAAGGTAAATATGTTACACACACACACACACACACACACACACAGAGTACCAGATACAATAATTTGCAAGAAATACTAGGCTCTGTGGATCAAATTTCCTTTCTGTGTAGAAGTGCACAACAGCGTTAAAAGCTCATGATAACTGGCTGGCATATTGCCAATTTAATATGCATAAAATATCTGCATTGTGTCCAGACTTGAATGATTTGATAATCTGACAGATGTAATTTAACCAATAAGACTTGGAAGTTCTATATTTACCAGAATATGAAAAGATGGATTAGTAAATGCTTTCAAACATTTGGAAATTTTGAAACTCTCATAAAAATATTAATACTTTAGAAAAATATTTGGTTTGACCAGCAAGCTTCTAAAAGCTCAGCAAAACTTACTATAAGGGAAGGATCCTCTAGGCCTGTGTGTTACACAGACACATACACTTCTAATGTCAACATGTTAAAAGTGTCAAACAATAAGACTCCATTACCAAAAATTAGGAAAATCAAGCACAAAATAATAAGCACAAAACAATTCTTAGACCAAGAGACAGAGGTGCCATTTTTCCACTTCATTGACAACAATGTCTGACACACAAGGAAGGAAGTGATTTCATTATCAGAAACTATTTTTGCACTGAATTTTAATATAAGTATGAAGCAAAATCTTGGTAATTTATTCTGCTGGATAAAGCTGAACATCATTGAATTAAGACCTAAAGAAAGTCACACACTGAAAACTCTTCCATCCAGTTCCCTCCAATAATTATTCACTACATTTTTAATAGCCCAACGTGAACCTAAGCCTTTAAGTGCTTGCCCAAGAAAAACAGGTACAAGGTACCAGCATGCATGATTCTCCCTTTCACAGTGCACCTGGAGACTGTGGAAGCACATGACAGCACAGTAGTTCCAGCAGACTTGACATGAACGTGTGCCTGACATGGTTAAAGTCAGATGTGCCCTGGTGTGGTTTTGGAATGTGGACAGGATATGACCTAAAGCTGCAACATGATGTCAGACATCTTTCTATGATTGCACTTTCAAGTCTAGAAAACAAAGAGAAACATTTCTAGAAATGAAAGAACATGCTTGGTCCTGATTTGGCTAAGCAAGTCAGCTGAAGCTAGGCTGTCTGATCCAGAATGCATCACACGCATCACCTATCCCTCACTATCTCACCACCAACATGCCAATCATCTTCCATGTTTAGAAAAAAAGAGGCTGGTTGCATTTATGTTTAAGACTGTGGAATAATAAAGAATTACTTTTCAAATGCCCTGATGAATGAAAACAAAGGACTGTTATCCATATTGTTCAATCTGCCTTATCCTAAAATCACTGGTTTGTAGCCATAGCTAAGTACCTAACAGCAGTTGAACAGATAACAGTTTAAATTAGAATGTTAAAAATTAGTCACCAGCTGTCATATTCTTGGTGTAGAGAGGAGCTAAAAAGAGTATTTCAGAGACTGCCTGTCCCTCAGAGACCTGTCAAAGTCGATTCCATACTACATCTACAGAGAACCTTAAGACCTAATTAAACTACCTCCAAGCCTGGTTTATCTCACCATAATCAATGAGTAGGTTTACCAGGATTGAGAAATTCTGGTGCTCTCACCACTACAGATGTCTTTCCATATAAAAAGTCCTCAAGTGTCCTAGTTGAAATCTGAATCAATATATCATAAATAAATCTGCATTTGACCAAAAAATAGCCAAATCAAACTCAAGCATCAGTGTCTCCCTTTCAATCAGGATTTTAAATACACTACTTCCTAATATGAAAACCCAGAAGTATAGAGCAGAACATCTGCATCCTCATGCACAAGAACATACACATAAACACCTCCTCAAAACACCAAAACCAACACCCTACCCATATGAGCCACTGAAGGTTAGCATTTCAATTTTTCACAGCAGACTCGGCAAGCAAAACCTCAGAAAGCATGATGAATGTATGGTTTCATTGCCAAACTCTAATTCAAAATCAGCTTTAAGGATTAAGATGGGGTTTTTTTTAATAATTTTGAGCAAGGTAAGCCACTTGTGTAGTAGTGTTCTGCCACAAAGGAACAGAAATGACTGACATATTAACATTTCAAAGTGTGGCTTGCAAACTGAAAAGAATGGTCAAATAAGAATGGATAACCCAGAGAACAAGAATGTAATCCTGGAGTTAAGTGACTTCAAGGACAGCAAAATAAAGGTAGTTTTTGTCACATAGGTGCAAGCAGAAAAGGAAAATGCATTTTTTGTGTCCACAAATCTCAATTACAAATTAGGCAGTGCAGTAGAGGTACCTAGAATATCATGAGCTGGAAGGGACCCATGAGGATCATGGAGTCCTAGCTCCACACAGGACAATTAAAAATTAAACCATATCGCTCAGAGTATTGTCCAACCAACAGACTTGCAGATGTGACCACTTCTCTGGGGAGCTTGTTCCAGTGCTTGGCCACCATCTCAGTGGAGAACCTTTCCAATCTGAAGAACCAATATCCAATCTGAACTTCCAACGAAGTATCTTTAAGCTGTTCCCCTGAAATTTACTACTGAACACCAGAGTGAAGAGATAAGCACCTCTCTACCATATCTCTTCACAAGGATGTTGTAACTGCAATGTGCACCAGCCAGTCACCTCAGCCAGTCCTCAAAAGTCATGTCCTTTACTCCTTGTACCCTATCTGTTGTTTGTTTGGACATATTGTAGTATTTTATATCCTTACATTGTGGCCCCCAAACTGCATGCAGTATTGAAAGTGAGACCACACCAGTGTTGAACAGAGTGAAACAATCACTTCCTTTGACCAGTTAGCTATAATGTGCTCAATGTACCCAAAGGATATGGCTGGCCCTTTTGACCTCCAGGGCACATTGTTGACTCATATTGAGATAGCCACCAGCCAAAATCCCCAGTCTCCTTCTGCAAGTCTACAGCCACCTGCTCCCCAGACTATATGGACACAGAGGATTACACCCTCCCAGGTGCAGAATATTACATTTGTTCTTGCCAAAATTCACACAGCTGGTGACTGTCTAGCATTTTAATCTATCAAGATCTATCTCTAAGGTTCCTGAAGCCTTGAGGGTATCAGTGGTTCCTCCTAGTTTAATTTTGTCTGCAACTAGTTACTGTGCACTCAACTCATGTGTCCAGGTCATTAATAAAAGTACCAAACAGAACTGGCCCTAAAATTAAACCTAAAATTGAGGGGAGCACCACTACTGACAGGCCATCAGCTAGATGTTAGCCCAAATACTATAACTATTTGAGCCAAGTCTGTCAGTCAGCTGTGCACCCATCATAGGTATAAGTCCAGTTGTGTGCTGGAATTTTTATAGAGAAGAATTCTCTGAGAGACAGTATCAAAAACCAAAATAAAATAAAATAAAATAAAATCCAACAACCAAACAAACCTGACATCCACTGTCTTCCCTTTTTCCACCAGTCAGAAAACTTTATCATCAAATAATATCAAGTTAGTAAGGCATGACTTTCCTTTCATGAACTTATTGTTGCCTTTGACTAATGACTGCATTGTCTTTCAAGTGTTTTTCAGGAGCTCCCATAAAATTCTTCTTCACACGAGTGAAAGTGATAAGCCCAGAATTACATGAATCATCTTTCTAGCCATTCTTGAAAATTGGTACCTCCCACTCAATAGAGACAGGACCTCCTCAGATTCCAAAAATTTATAACTGAGAGAGGTTTTGCAAGGACAATGCCCAGCTCTTTCAGTACCCTGGATGAATCCAATTGGGTCCCACAGAAATACAAACAATTGGTTGCAGCAACAAATTCTGCATAAAGAGCTGGGAGTCCATTCCTCTCCCAGCTGTGGTGCTGAGACCCACAGCTCCTGTGGTTCCAGGACCCATTGTTGATGATAAAGGATAGAGGTAAACATGGCATGAAATACTTCAATAGTTTTATCTTCATTTCACCCCTGTTTGTGAGGTGGAAACCAACATCATTTTCTACCTAGTGACAAATAGCACCTTTTTAATCCTTCTGAGTAGCCTGATCACACCTTTAAAGTCTATACAGTTTCTTTTCCATCTAAACATTCAGAATCAGTATCCAGAGTTCAGTGTTCAATTGCCTGTTTAACCTACCCAGCCTTCTGCTAGACATCCTTGATTTCCAAAACATTGGAATTCCCTTCTCCTGGGATCTTTTAAAAGGTGGCTCTTAAAAAGTCACCAGTATTCATGGACTCAGAAACCTTTGAAAGCAGATTCCCTACTAACTAGTTCCTTGATCAGCCAAAAGCCTGCTCTCAGTAGCATCTCTGCTGACAGCTTTTTTCATAGCACCAACTATCCTTAAACTTAACAGCTTCATAATCACTGTGGCCAAGTCAGCCACCAAGCCTCACTTCACCCATGAGATCACCTCCAGTTAGAAACAACATAGGAGTGCACTTTCCTTATTCAATTCCCCTTTATTAAAAGCCATCTTCTACATGGGCTTTTTCTGGACCTGTACCAGAGGACTGGGCCCATGCAAACTTTCTGAAGAACAGAAAGGACAAGTTCAACATCCTGTGCCTTGCCCAGGGGAATCCCCAGTCTAAGTACAAGCTGGTGGATGAAGGGTTTGAGACAGAGAAGGAAAAGAAATTGGGAATGCCATTGAATGAAAAATTAGACATGACTGGGAATGTGTGCTCATGGGCCAGAAAGCCAAACGTCCTGGGCTGCATCTGAAGCAGTGTGGGCAGTCTGGTGAGCGAGGGGATTCTGCCCCTCTGCTCTGCTCTGCCCTGATGAGACCCCACCTGGAGTGCTGTGTCCCATTCTGGTATCCTTAGCACAGCAAAGACAGGGACCTGCTGGAATGAGTCCAGTGCACAGCCAGGGCTATGATTATAGCGGGGAAGAAATGCTGAGAATTGAAGTTGCTCAGCCTGGAGGAGAGAAGGTTCCTGGAAGACCTAATTGTGACCTTTAAATACTTAAAGGAGGCTCATAAGAAGGAAGAGAGAATTTAACTAAGGTCTGCAGTGGCAGAACAAGGACAATTGATTTAGAGCAGGGGTTTGAGTCCTTATAGACTAGTAAATCAGTGCCAACATCCTGGCTGGCTGATCTATAGTAAACTGCCACAACAACATCTGCTTTATTTGTTTTTCCTTTAATCCTTACCTAACAGTTCTCAACCATGACACCCCCAGCTGCAAACTCTGCACAATCCAGCCCCTCTGTCCTGCCTGCCTCTCCTTCTCCCAGAAGGGTCTGTAACAGCCCACCCCAGCACTGCAGCCACAGGATTCTTCCACCAAGTCTCAGTTAAGCCAGCATTGTAGGTCTGAGCCAAAACTTTCAGTTCCCTTTTTTGTTCCTAATGCCGTGGGCAATAGTGTTCAACCACTTTACATGCTCTCCACTAGGTTTGGTGCATCTTGGAGACCCCATAAAGCCCTCATCTCCACTCTGCCACTGCATGTGCTGCCCCAGAGCCTATTGCTGGTAACCCTGTCAGACTCACACTTCTGCAGGGTCACCGTCCCAGCCAGTGTCTGGGGCTTCTGCAGGGAGGGCAGCCAGCACCTTTGGCTGAGGAGGGCTGCTACACTTGAGCGCAGCACTCCAAGCAACAAACCGCAGCATGGGCCAGCTGGCACCTCGGTCCTTGGAAAGAAAAGCCATCCTGAGGAGACAGGTCAGTCCCTTTGCCAACTGCCACCGTGCACAAAGTTGCAACGATGATGCCAAACAAATGCCTGAACTCATATTTCTTTGGGGCTCCTGCTTGTCCGTACGGCACACACATCACCTTGAGAGCTCCGGGAATGAGAAGTCACAGGGAGGACTCCTCCAGTTTTCCTCTACACCCCTGGGAGCTGCAATGGCATAAAGAGAAGAGTCTCAGGGCTCAGCAGGTTGTGCAGAGCAGAAAGAGGGGCAAGCATCTGGTGTGGAGCAGGGCTTTGTCCACCTTCCTGGCATGCCATCTAAGATGAGTAAGGATGAAAAGAAATTGGGGGATTTTAGTACATTATGTCCCTGATGGGTTTTTTTGTCTTTTTCTCCAGCATAGACAATGCCCCTTACTGGGGCTCCTCTGATCCATTTTTTGAGTACTTCACTTGGCAAGAAAAACAGTAGGGATAAGTCTTTCGGATCCACAATTAGAAGTATTCACTAAATAAATAAGAGAGCAAAGTACATAGATGACATATGAGACTTTGCAATTTTTGCATACATATCACATTCATGTGTCTGTATCATCTTCACAGATTTCACATTACCCTGTGCATGTCTTATCCTTAACAGTGAGAACTGACTCTTCTGTTCCTACCTTTACTGTCTCTGTCTTTTTTTAAAAAATAAATTACAGTTTTCTTTTTAAAAACCCAAGTACATTTCTGTAAAAGCAACTGGAAAACCCCTTAAAAGGGCCTATATAAAGTGGGAGTCTCCCATGGGCACATTTATTCTTATAAAGTACTTTGCACTCAGAAAGTCAGATGATGTAATGGCTATTCCATGTTCTTGGTGTGCTATGTAAGGAAACGTAAGTAATTTCCTCCATTATTTATAAAATGATAAAATGACCTGTGAATACATATGCATACAATGAAGTAAATTCAGAATTCAGTATTCAGCAACTTCTGCCATCTGGTACATTTTCATTTGCACCCTTCCTGAGCTGCTGCTGAGCACATCACCATTCCAAATAGGGGTTTTTTTTAAAGTGCTGACTTGAAGCATTTCCAATTTTACGCTGGACAGGAAAGATATAAATACAGTCCATTCCCTCATCTTTCTATACCCTTCTCAGACTTCCATTTGTGACTGCTCCTAATGTTTCTGAAAATGGGGCATAACTGTTAGCTGACAAATAACTGAAGTCAGATGATTTTTTATCACAGAAAAGGAGGAACTTAACCAGAGTAGTCAGACACTTCACTTGGATATTGAAGGCATTTTTTACACTCCAGTCTCAGGAAAAGGATTTATGAAAAATGGATCAGTTTTGCATATCAGTGAAGGCTGTTCAGTGATTTGATTGACTTGCACCAATTTGGAGTGTAAACACTCACCTTGTAATTAAGGATCAGATAAAAACAACTGGCAGCAAAATTATAGGTACTGGAATTATAGGAACTACAATGAATCATTGCCACAGGGACTTTAGCTTCCATGTCAGTGGAATTTGATATTTGCAGAAGGAGTAAATGGTGCTGAAGACCAAGCACTGGCTCATATGTACATCTTTCAAAAGTGAATATTCATACTCAGAGCTTCTAAACATGGAAAGCAGAATAGATAAGAATATATCATTGGCCATTGGAAACTTTTTCAATGTGTCAGCCTAACTGGCAGTTAGTGATGTGCCTTTTGCCTTCCAGTGTTACAGAGAATAAGTAAATGGCAAGACAATGAAGAGCATTTATCATTATTATTTCTGCTCATCTTGCGTTCTATGGCACAAAGACAAGAATTGTAACTTAAGACACCTAAATCTGTATTTCACCTCTATGTATTTCCTGATCAGAAACCATGCCAATCCTAGCCACCAACACACAGAAACTGGTTAGCTTTCCACTCTCCTTTGCCTTTTTCAGGGAAAAAATACAGCCAGATTGTACTGTAGTCTTGCACTGAGGGAGCTGCAGCACTCCAGCCACTCCAGCCATGGTAGATGGGCATAACTTCACTTCCCGACCCACAGCAGAAAATGGACAATCTCAGCCCAAGATACTTCAGTTCTTGGTGACTGAACAGAAAATCATTAACTGTAAATGATTTAGGAGTAAGAATTTAAAAGGAAGTTAGAAGGGTAGGCATCAAATACATTATAGTTGCCTTCCCTGAATACGGGGAGGAAAATCTCGCTGGGAAAGAATGAGAACAACTAAAATGTCATATAACCAACAACAGATTGCTGAATTAGCATTTTTTTACTTCTCCCTCCTCCTAAATGAGGAAGAGCTATGAAGAAAGTGTATGTAAGGGCAATCACTGCCAGCAGAGCTCTATTTCTCAAAGCAAAAAAGTCTTCATCTCAGGCACTTAACCTCCCCAAGTATATTCCACAGTTTAAAGGAATTTAAGTAAAGTCACGATCCTCTAAAGCCCACAAAAAAAGGTTTTAAGCTACTTATCAGTGGCGACTTTTCTGATCTCTCTTCTATAAAAACTTGGTCTTCATTCTGCTGACTTCTGTAACTCTTCTTGCTTCATGCCATTTGTTCTGGGAGCTCAGGAAATCAAGTCTCATTCAGGCATTAAAAGTTAAACTTGTATCCAAAAGGTAAGGAGCCAGGCTGGAGCCATGCTGGGAAAACGCAGCAACCACGTGGAGATGAGATGGCTGGACTTCCTTCTGCTGCCGCGCAGGGCCGAGGTGCCGAGCCGAGCCCAAGCCGGGCCAGGCCGGGCCAGGCCGGGCCGAGCCAGGCCGAGCCGGGCCAAGCCGAGCCGGGCCAGGCCGGGCCGGGCCGAGCTGGCCGTGCTGGGCTCCCCCAGGGCCGGGGCCTGCTGGGGCGGGCGGTCCACCCCAGGGCCTTCCCAGGGGCCGGGCCCCATGCTGGGGACCCAGAGCCCTGCACGCTCCTGTCCCCTGCCCCACCAGAAAGCTAAAAGACCCAACTAACCTTTTTTCCCTGTGATTTGTGAGATCGAAACAGCCTTCTAATTGGTTTCCTGGGCTGTCAATCACCAACCCAGGTCTCTGATTGGTCCCCGCAGCCTCAGGGGAGGCTCCCAGAGAGCTGACTGTTCTCTTTGTCTCAAGCCATGTGCTCTTTAAGTGGCTCCCTTGGGGGATGGGCCACCATCGCCCTCCCTGCTCCATGTGTCCCCAGCACATGGTCATAAACCCGTAAAATTCTAAGGTCCCTCTCCCACAAATTTATTGCTAGCCTTATACCAAACAGTAGTATTAGCTTCAGTCTAACCCTGCATATTAACCTAGCACCACTTAAATGTTAATTGTGTCATTTGCTTGAGGTTATTCTTACATTGGCTGTCATGATTTGGATTAAAATATGATTTACAGTAAGAGTTTTTTTAAACATAAATAAATAAATAAAATTTTTATTTCACTCACTTGGCAACTGAGGTACTCAGCTCTGTTTCTGGGTACGTGAAAGGCCCTGTAGCAGACTGCTTGTAGCAGATCTGCAGACTGCCTGTGCTCCTGTTCACCAGAAACTTTCTACAAGTACTGGTATTAGACATAATATCAAAGCCTCTCCGTAATCTTTGATTTTGTAAGATGTGGATGCGTTCTATGTAAGCCAAAACAAGTCAAAATATTATTGGTTGAATTACAGCTCTGCATCCAGCTGACTGAATTGAAAAACAAATTCAGATCAACTTAAGTCATCACTTCCCCTTCACATTCCTTTTGTCCCCATTAGGGATTGCAAAATCCTTATAGTATCCTTTAAGTAATTCACTTTCATGCATATAGATAAAATACTTGCTTTAACTGGTAATTACCCAGATTTTAAATTTGAAGAGCAAATGAAAGAGAGAATGAATACTAAACAAGTTTTAAATCAACTTTCACCATTTATTCACCAAGCTAAATAAAAAATAGCTTAATTTGTCAACATGTCAACATATTAAAGACCATAAAGTCATCAGGAACAGTACAACAAAGTATCTTATTAAAAAGAAATTTTTTCTTTATGCTTCAGGTGAGGAGTCCCCCTTATATTGACTTTTTGTACTACCCTTTAACTGATTTCCAGACAATTCTGACACTGAAGATAGCATATGGTGTAATAGCCTACTCACATAACAGTGATTTCTGCTGGATTATATATTGTGCTTACATCTTGGACCAACAACCTCCCTCAGTAAGTTTACTGTTGAATTTCAACTGCTGTTTTATCTTCAAAATTTAGAATGTTTTCCAGCACCTCAGAACAAAGCTGTTTCTTCCACTATTCCATTTTGCACACCTTCCCAAATAGGTATGCATTACCTTCACATAAACTCTATAAAATAGCAGTAAGAAAAGTTTCATTTCTTTTTTTTCAATTTCACAAAACTCTGTTAACCAATTTCTTCACAAAGTTACTTCTGGTTTGCTGTCCTCAAAAAAGTCAGCCTGTGTGTTTCACATGTCACCCTTCAATCTCCTGTCAAGAATCAGATGGGTAGTGAGCAAAGTATAGCATTAAGGTACTTAGCAGCCAATAAAAATGCTGCTTGATAGATATTTTTTTTTTTTAATATTTTTTTTTTCAAAAACAACAGTGGTGTTTATAAATAAAACCATGATAAGTCCTAACTTAGAAATTCAATCTAATGTTCCATTACACAAAGCATATAATACAATTTGTTAAAACCAAAAGCAAGAAACAAGGTCTCCTAAAATTCTCTTTGAAAAGAAATTTCATATTCATTAAGGATGCACATATAGAGTATAATAACCGCAAGCTCATATTGCATTATAAGATCTTTCAAAGTACGTACTCAGAAAGACCATTTCCATTATTTTGGATGGAAATAAAGCAACTATATTTAAAAGTTGTTTTCTGTAAGAAAAATATTCTTCTGTAAGAAAAATTACTTATACCTACACTCTTTGCCCACTCATCTTCCCAGAAGTAAAAAGACCTCCTGAAATAATTTGTCCAACACTAAAAAACACAGTAAGTCACATAACAAGTTTCAGTCAAATGCGTTTTCCCCTTGAAATCAAGCTTTATAATGAAATGCTGATAGACCCTTAACTTTAATGGCTCTTCCAAGTATTTCTAGAGGAGGCATTACTTACAGTGCCATAAAATGAAGTTTCAAATTCTGGAGAATTTTTTCAAGGCAAACAAGCAGGTGTTCAAGAGGGCAGCACTATTTAAACCTCTCTGATTTATGGACATGCTGCACGAAAGACCAATGGGCTTTATGGAAGCTCACAGCAGAAACTCCAGATTTTCACAGACACAGTACCACCATTGTCTGAACATCACCAATACATATTAATTTCCACGTTGTAATATTTGAGCTCCTGCATTTTGTATGTGTTACCAGTCATGAAATATATACCTTAACTGACAGAGTAGGGCTCTCTTTTACTGGTGTACTTTTCACACAATATTGCATGCAATAAAATCCAGTGCTCAGCTACTTCATCATACATACTGATGTGAGTCACCTGATACATTGGCCTTTTACTGTTATTTCAGCAATACTTCTTCTTACGTCTTCCAAAATTTACAGTCACTGAGTCATTTCCCTCAAAATTTTTAAGCAGGTTTAAAAGATCAAAATATACCTGCCAAATTAACCAGTAGTCAAAATCATCTTTCTTAAAGTCATTTAACTATCAGAAAAGCAACCAACAGGCCATCAAACCAATTTCTGTAATTGATTAGCATCTTCTGTTTGTTAAAACACACACAAAAATCAGTAAGTTCATGGCTAAGGGAGCCAGCCTTAATGATTTAGTAAGGCAATAATTTAATCCAGCAAAAACAAAAACAAAACAAGCTTATGACAACAAAAAAGCAAACCGAACTAACAACCAAAAAAACCACAAAAACTTTCAAACAAACAAAAAAATATTAGCTATCAATAGCAAACTCCATTAAAGAAAACTGGTGGGAAAAAAACCAGGTCATTACTCCTTAGACGGTAGTTAGCACTAAAATACCTGATATCTGAGGAAAATTATTTCTGCTTTCTCTTAAGGAACAAAAGCAACCCCATATTTTTAGTTCTATAAGATAGCACACCCTCAGCACCATACTGGTGCATGTGAGAAATAAATATCAACTGAAAAGTTAAAAGAGAATAAAAAAGTAACTTTTAACACCAGTTCAATTACTTGCAAAGCAAATATCCCTTTTAGAATGCTTTCTAAAAATCAATTTACCTGTATATTCCTATAATTCTAATAAACTTATAAAAGGTCACATGATAATTGCAAATCACATGCACCAAGAAACATCATATTCCAAGCACACAGGACTGACTGACAGGGAAAGATCACAACACATATTTTACTCCCATTTATCCCATTACTGATTGATTCTACTAGAAAACATGTAGTTTACACACCAGTAGCAGAAATAAAATGTAGACAGTAGTTACAGATGCAGCAACTAAATTCCATTCAATAAAATCCCAACTTGCGGATAGAGTATGCAAGTCAAAATTCAGATTTCTGTCACATGTCTGACATTTTTCACTGAGAAACAGCTGTGCAAGCACACAAGTAAGAACCACAGGAAGAAGAACTTATCCAGCTAAACGTTCACCCAGGACTAAAGCAAAATGCTTTAATGAAATGCTATACAAAGAACAGATATTTCATGATTATCACAAAACTTGACATATTTCTTAATATGGCCACCACTAAGTTATGCTTTGGCATAAGCAAAGTTCAGCACTAGAAGAGGTATAATGAGTTATAAAGAGGTATAAGGTTCCCTCCATATTATTTTTGTTTGTAAGTACATACAGCAAAGCCAAAAACAGTCTTCAGCATAATTACGATTTTGAAGTATTGAATCTTTTTTCTGTATGCTTGATCTTGTCTGCCATAGTGACTTGGTGACCACAAGGAAATATTCATAATTTGGGAATTAAATTCCCCTGCCTGCCCTGTACTATCTAGTGCACCTGAAGATTATATAGAGAAATGCTTATGCTTTCTGAGCAAGGCTGAGACCCAAGATTACAGTACATATGAGACAACAGTTAACTGCCAAGAATTAAGAAGTGAGATAGTGATTCAGTGTTGTTTTTCTTTATGACTTTTTGTTTAGGTTATTAATGTGAATACAATCAAATTAAATTAATGAGAAGGCCATACTTGGGATCTAAAGGAAACTCTATTAAATAGTACCAATTTTGATGCACTTTACTGTTACGAATATTTTCAGATTAAATTATTGTAACACTGTAAAAAAAGTCTTTGTTTTTCATTTTGCCTAGGCCCATGAAATTGGAAAGGTTGCAAGCCTACTCAGATCTTTCATCACAAGTAATACAATTTTTGACTATATTATAATAGAAAGGAAGAAACCTTTGTGTTTCCCTATTTTATTTTGTGGAGTTTTTCTAATTTATCTTCTTCCCAAACTCTCACTACCTTTTTCCCTGTTAAAGCTTTGCTTTCATTAGCTTCAGTCCCAAAAAGCACATTGTCTTTGGATAATAGTGAAGGATAAGAAGGGCAGGAGCAAGGACAGAAGTCCTCTTCAACTGACCTACAGAAGGGGTTCACAATAATGTTAAAATTACAGTTCCTTTAAAAGGTGATCAAACAAACCATCCAGAGCACAGAGGTTTGATACCATCATGATATATTGTACTGCTACTCTGCTCCTCTCTTCCTATTCTTCATGTCAGCGTGAAACAGAATTCACAAGATTGCAGCCCTCGTAACACATCAGTAAGTTACAGTCTTGTCCTTTTCAGTCTCCTGCTGGTTCAAATAACAGCAACCAATAGAAAGAATAGTTCAAAGATCTTCTGAATGACTGCAACAAATACAGAATCCTTGGAGTGATTGTTAGGTACTCCACACCAACAAGCTTAACGTGGTTGCAGTCTCCTTAAGGTTTTTCACTCTCCCAACAGAATTTAAGAAAAACTCTTTTCCATCTGTCCTGGCTTTAGGACAGGGTTCTGCCAATAAAAGGCAGAAGTTTCCCTTTGAAATAGAGAAATCAATTTCACCCCCCCTCCGAGTGTTATAATTGTTTCAAATCAGGGACTCAAGGCAGAGATAAGGAGGTAAAAGTAACAGCTCTTTACTACTCTAACTAACAGCACAAGTAGAAAACAACAACAGTTATTAAAATTACCGACAAAAAGAACAGAAGAAAATAACCCAGTTCTAGTCCTTTCTTTAGCCACGGACACACTCGGTCTGTGTCCGTCCCCGAGGCTGTGACACGTGCCGCAGAGCAGGCGGGAGCGACGGAGGTGGAGGGGAGCAGCCGGGGCCGGGCTGGGCTCAGGTGGGAGCAGCTCCTCACTCACTGTAGTGTCTGGAGATCAGCTGTATTCCCAAAAGGCAAGAGGCGTTTGGTCTTTGGTGGTCAGCAGTGCCTCCGAGGTAGCAGGACAGCTGATGGCAGCAGGGTCTGGCTGTCTGCCTCTCTCCCACGTGCGGTGCGGGCCAAGCGGGTGCCTCCTCTCCCCTCTCTCATCGGAAGCCGCAGTGCCCCTGCCCCAGCCCGCACGCTCCTCTGGGTAGCCCTGCCCAGAAGCCCTCGCGGTCCTCCGAGCAGCTCCGGTCCCACCCACCCGCCTGTCCAGGGCCATCACAAACCCTGGGCACAGCCGGCGGGTTCTGTTAGCATTACAATGGGAAAAAATTCTCCAAACTCACACATTAAAGGAACAAAACCCCAACCCCCAACACCCTCTGAGTGAGCAAGTGAACACTGAGGGAGGAGGAGTCTAGAATGTGGTTACACATAGAAATTAGATAGTATGAACTCATCCTTATCTTTGTTGTTTGCTTCTATGTCCCCCTCCCCTCCAGCTTGGTACTTTGGGGTTTAAACAAATGGTATATAGAAACTGTATAAAAGCTGTAAACTTTTAGCAAAAATAAGCATTTCCATCAGCAAAGTGTAGATGCTTCTGGTAACCTTATGTACCTTTCCTAATCCTTAACTCTTCCTTCAGTTATCTTTGGCATATACTGAACATGCATAAGGAGGCTGCACAGTTATTTGTATTTCTCCTGCAGACAAGTAAAGTCCTTACTTCCCTTTTCATCCTACTTCATTCACTTTATCAGTAATTGAATTGCAGTATTTTTTCTATTTCTATTTAGCAAATGCTATGAGAATTTTTGCATTATACCTCAAAGAAATTGCCTTAAGAATTAATTGGAAAGATTTTCATCCCAGTTTTATTCAGCAAATGTTGGAGTGTTCTGCCAGTTCTCACAGGAGATCCGCACAAACCTCTCCAGCACAGATGTTTCTGGGACTAGGATTTGTTAGGAAAAGTAAATATTTAACAGCTTATAACCCTTTTAAAGCCAGAACTGTCTGTAACATTTTTCAAGATCACGTTGAAAACACCTGTACATTTCTTGCAGGAGCCTACGCCACAAACCTGATGATATGGAAGTCAATGCCAATAATATTACACGTTTCTAATTCTAAAGGGGACTTTATCTTCTGTCTTTTCATTTGTTGCTTTCCTGTGAATTTCAAGTGTTGCTAACACTTGACAGTCAGTTAGCATAATCTTTAATCACATCTTTCCTAAACAAATGATGCATAGAGGTAGAGCTGGGCTTCTGTGATGGGGAGCTATTCTGTTAAAAGCATAAGTCTATTAGTCTTATTTTCATTCATTTTAACAGACCATTTCCACTGACTTATTCAGTTATTGCCAGTTGTAAGAGTTACTGCAGCACTGCTTAATAACAAGGTGTGGTTTCTAACACATATTTATAGTATACTAAAACCAAAGTCAGACTGGGTGGTAAGAGTTTTAGACCACCTGGGATGTCTTTAAATCTTCAGCACATGTTTAACTGCAGCAAGACCAGAAATAATCCCAAATATGCAGTCATCACACTATTGGTTGATTCACCCTTTAAAATTATATATTCATTTCAAGGGACTATTTTTCCCAAGTGTCCTTCTAAAAAAATAAAAAAGGTTTATTATATCTTCATCAGTTAAGTGATAGAGAAATACTTGAGAAAAACAAAAGTGCCTGCTAAAACTTTATTTTAAAGTAAGGCAGTGAATTTATGTGGACAGAAATTGATGGATTTTCCGTATTTAATTTTCTTTCTCTCACTCTCTTTGCCTTGCATGAAACAAGAACTGGACATTTCATGTGAGACTACATCAGTTGTTTAGTTTTGCAAGTGTCTGGTTGTAAGCCTAAAATATGCATCATGCAGTAACTGTTTCAGGAAAGAAACCTATACTTTATTTCAAAATACTGATTTAATAAGCATTTCTTAAGTATCTCAGTTGTGTTTCAAATTGATAATTAGGTGATAGAGTAAGCAACACTATTTTTACAAATGTGTAAGCAACAGATTTGTAACCATGTTACAAATCAATCCCCCTGTTCTTTCACCTGTATTGTCATTTTAGGTGAAGGACATTGTTTTCCCCTGTCCATCAAAGCACTTAAACATTTGCAGTCTCCTTGACTTTAGAAGTGCTATTCTTCACAGACCCAACATGAAACACGTACTCAAGTGTTTCTGGTGGTTCAGAGTATTGCTGAGCAAGGGCAGCAAAGCAGAACCTAGCCAGAGCATCTAGGCTGGAAATGTTGCATAGTAGTAATATAGTTTTTCCTGGTACAATGGTTTTTGAACTTTTTAACAATAAATATGAGTGCAAAGGAAATTGTGAAATATATCATAATGCTATTTTAAAAAGTATAGTTAAAATAGGAGGAAATTTGTAGTAACCGATATTATAAAGCAGAGAGACCAAAATCAGCTTGATACACTAAGTTATCAGAGCAAGAAACATCCCTGATGTGAACTGTAATAGATTCAGAATACTGCAAATTTCCAGTGAATAACCTTCAATTTCTACCAGTCTCATGCTAGTGTAAAATGTTTTTAATTTAATTTATACTGACACTCAATTAAAAGGGCTTTTCTATGCTGCCAGTCAGCAAAGTTACTATGGAAAAATAGTGACATTTTCACAAATCAAACACATCTGTAAATAAATAGTTGATGGTTACTGTAAACAAACTTTCTTACCTATAGGTTTTAAACTACGGAGTAAATAGTTTAAGTGTTTGAAAATTCTCTGTCTGTGAAAGACTGCCAAATAAGCACTTATCCCACAGTTACATTATGGCTGAGATTTTCAAGTTAAAAGAATTTCTTCTAGTGCACAGTAAGGTAAAAGAATGCTTGCTTGTATTTATTAGAGGACAATAAAAGAAGGACAAGCATATTCCTTAAGAACAGCAGTACAGCAAATCTCTGGGATTTACTTTTCGTTATTTTCTTAATTTGGTTTAATTTAAGTGTCCTGGTTTTAGGACAGGGTTCTGCCAATAAACGGCAGAAGTTTCCCTTTGAAATAGAGAAATCAATGTCACCCCCCTCCGAGTGTTATAATTGTTTCAAATCAAGGACTCAAGGCCGAGATAAGGAGGTAAAAGTAACAGCTCTTTACTACTCTAACTCACAGCACAAGTAGAAAACAACAGTAGTTATTAAAATTACCGACGAAAAACAGAAGAAAAAGTCAGTTGTAGTCCTTTCTTAGACGCGGACACACTCGGTCTGTGTCCGTTCCTGGGGGTGTAACTGTAGCAGGGCCGGCACAGCTGCAGGCGCAGGCGGGAGCCAGGGAGGTGGAGTGGAACAGCCGCGGCCGGGCTGGCTCAGGTGGGAGCTCTTCGCTCTGGTCCTGTGTCCAGATGACCAATTATATTCCCAGAGGTAGGAAGTATTTGGTCTTTGGTAGTCAGCAGTGCCTCTGAGGTAACAGGGCAGATGCTGGGCAGCTGAATGCAGCCGGCTGCCGCGTCTCCTACCTCCTCACACTGCCGAGCAGACTGGAGAAGTTCCCTCTCCCCCTCTCTCTCGCCGGAAAACAGCCGGGCCCCCTCCAGAAGCCTCGTGCTCCCCTGAGTAGCTCCCCCCCTCCCTGGAAGTCCGCATCCCCCTCCGGGTAGCTCCGGTCCCACCCACCCGCCCATCCAGGGCCATCACAAAACCCTGGGCACAGCCGGCGGGTTCTGTTAGCATTACAATGGGAAGAATTCTCCCCACTCATACATTGAAGTAACACAATCCCAACCTTCAACATTATCGACCCCGAATTTTTCCCATGCCAACATGCTACAGCAAATTAAAAACCTTTAAATCATATACATACAGGCAGTTACAGGCACAGTATCATAGATAATTCACCCTAGAATAAGGTCTCCTTGGGGGATGCATCGGGTCTCTCCATCCTTTTGCATCACCCACCAAGTGCAACCTGGTCCTTGAGCGAAAACCACCCCATGAACAGGATTGTCTTTGCTGGAGGCAGAGTTCACCCAAACAGTTTTCCCTAACATGCCTCTCAGGTGTACCACTAGGACCTTATCTCCATCTGGTGTTCCCAAGGGCTCAGATTGGGCAGGACCTGCTCGGTTAGTGGAACCTCGGGTATTCACTAACCATGTGGCCTTTAGTAAATGAATCTCCCAGTTCTTAAATGTCCCCCCACCAAGTGCTTTTAAGGTGGTTTTAAGCAGGCCATTGCACCGTTCGACTTACCCAGTGCTGGTGCATGGTAGGGAATATGGTACACCCACTCAATGCCGTGTTCTCTAGCCCAGGTGCTAACAAGGCTATTTTTGAAATGAGTCCCATTGTCTGACTCAATTCTCTCAGGGGTACCATGTCTCCAAAGGACTTGTTTTTCCAGTCCTAGGATGGTGTTCCTAGCAGTAGCGTGGGGCACAGGGTAGGTCTCCAACCACCTGGTGGTGGCTTCCACCATGGTCAGCACGTTGCGCTTGCCTTGGCGGGTCTGAGGCAGTGTGATGTAGTCAATCTGCCAGGCCTCTCCGTACTTATATTTGGACCATCACCCACCATACCAGAGGGGCTTCAACCGCTTGGCTTGCTTGATGGCAGCACACGTCTCACAGTCATGGATAACCTGGGAAATACTGTCCATGGTTAGATCCACCCCTCGGTCTCGTGCCCACTTATAGGTGGCGTCTCTGCCCTGATGACCTGAGGCATCATGGGCCCATCGAGCCAGGAACAATTCTCCCTTGTGTTCCCAATCTAAGTCTATCTTTGACACCTCTATCTGTGCAGCCTGATCTACCTGCTCGTTGTGCCGGTGTTCTTCATTAGCCCGACTCTTGGGAACATGGGCATCCACATGGCGGACTTTCACGGGTAGCTTCTCTATCCGAGTGGCAATGTCTTTCCACTCATCAGCAGCCCAGATTGGCTTTCCTCTACGTTGCCAGTCAGCCTTTTTCCACCTTTCCAGCCATCCCCACAGAGCATTGGCTACCATCCATGAATCAGTGTAAAGGTAGAGCTTTGGCCACTTCTCTCTCTCAGCAATGTCCAAGGCCAGCTGAACAGCTTTGAGTTCAGCAAGTTGGCTTGATCCACCTTCTCCTTCGGTAGCTTGTGCAACCTGTCGTGTGGGGCTCCATACGGCTGCTTTCCACTTCCGATTCATTCCCACGATGCGACAGGAACCGTCGGTGAAAAGAGCGTAGCACGTTTCATCTGCTGGCAGTTGGTTGTACGGTGGGGCTTCTTCAGCTCGGGTCACTTGCTTCTGCTCCTCCTCCTCGGCGAGACCAAAATCTTCACCTTCTGGCCAGTTTGTAATTATCTCCAAAATCCCAGGGCGATTTGGGTTACCACTACGGGCGCGCTGCGTGATGAGGGCAATCCACTTGCTCCATGTGGCGTTGGTGGCATGGTGGGTAGAGGGAACCTTTCCTTTGAACATCCACCCCAGCACTGGCAGTCGGGGTGCCAGGAGAAGTTGTGCTTCTGTGCCAATTACCTCTGAGGCAGCTTGAACTCGTTCATAGGCAGCCAAGATTTCCTTCTCCGTTGGAGTGTAATTGGCTTCAGAACCTCTGTAACCTCTGCTCCAGAATCCCAGGGGTCGGCCTCGAGTTTCACCAGGCACCTTCTGCCAAAGGCTCCAGGACAGACCATGGTTCCCGGCTGCAGAGTAGAGAACATTCTTTACCTCTGGTCCTGTCCTGACTGGGCCAAGGGCTACAGCATGAGCGATCTCCTGCTTGATCTGGGCAAAGGCTTGCTGCTGTTCAGGG
The DNA here is from genome assembly GCA_030060385.1 of Muscicapa striata striata. Classification (NCBI taxonomy): domain Eukaryota; kingdom Metazoa; phylum Chordata; class Aves; order Passeriformes; family Muscicapidae; genus Muscicapa; species Muscicapa striata. The sequence continues at coordinate 1,578,556 of JAREIS010000076.1, read as the reverse complement.
CCCCAGTGGAAATAGTTCTTCTTGTGGGTGACCAGGTAGAGAGGGCTCACAATCTGGCTGTACTCAGGGATATGCATTCTCCGAAAGCCTATGGCACCTAGGAAAGCTTGTGTTTCCTTCTTGCTTGTTGGTGCTGACATTGCAGTGATCTTATTAATGACCTCAGTGGGGACCTGGCGCCGTCCGTCTTGCCACTTCACTCCCAGGAACTGGATCTCTCGGGCAGGTCCTTTGACTTTGCTTTTCTTGATGGCAAAGCCAGCTTCCAGCAAAATCTGGATGATTTTCTTCTCCCCCTTCTCAAAGACCTCTGTTGCCGTGTTCCCCACACAATGATGTCATCACTGTATTGCAAATGTTCTGGGGCCTCACCCTTTTCCAGTGCAGCCTGGATCAGTCCATGGCAGATGGTAGGGCTGTGTTTCCACCTCTGGGGCAGTCGGTTCCAGGTGTACTGCACGCCCCTCCAGGTGAAAGCAAACTGAGGCCTGCACTCTGCTGGCAAAGGAATGGAGAAAAATGCATTGGCAATGTCAGTGGTGGCATAACACTTTGCTGCCTTGGACTCCAGCTCATACTGGAGTTCCAGCATGTCCGGCACGGCTGCGCTCAGCGGTGGAGTCACTTCATTCAATGCACGATAGTCCACAGTCAATCTCCATTCTCCATCAGACTTGCACACAGGCCAGATGGGGCTGTTGAAGGGTGAGTGGGTTTTGCTGACCACCCCTTGGCTCTCCAGCTCACGGATCATCTTGTGGATGGGGATCAAAGCATCTCGATTTGTCCGGTACTGCCGGCAGTGCACTGTCATGGTGGCAATTGGCACCTGTTGCTCTGTCACTTTCAGGAGTCCCACTGCAGATGGATTTTCTGACAGTCCAGGCAAGGTGTTCAACTGCTTAATACTCTCTGCCTATACAGCAGCTATTCCAAAAGCCCACCTGAATCCCCTTGGATCTTTGTAGTAGCCATTCCTGAGGAAGTCTATGCCTAGATTGCACGGTGCCCCTGGGCCAGTTACAATCGCATGTTTCTGCCACCCCTTTCCTGTCAGGCTAATCTCAGCTTCCAGCAAAGTAAATTCCTGTGATGCCCCTGTCACCTCAACAATGGAAACAGGTACCTTCCCCACATGTTCTGATGGTATCAGGGTGCATTCTGAAGCAGTATCAACTAACATTCTATGTTTCTGTGGCTTTGACGTGCCAGGCCATCGCACCCACACTACCCAGTAGATCCTGTTATCCCATGCCTCTCCCTGGCTAGAGGCAGGGCCCCTCTAGCCCTGGTTATTATTTCCTTCCTGGGCATACATAGTGGAGGTCCCTTCCAGGGGATCTGACAGATCATCCTCCCTTCTGTAGTACCCTGCACCTTGGTTGTGGGAGGTCGAGGCTACCTTCATTTTAGCACGGTTCCCTCGGTTGGCATTTCTCCTGAGCTGACGCACCCATGCTGCCAGGACAGAAGTGGGCTTCCCATCCCATTTTTCCATGTCTTCCCCATGGTCTCGCAGGAAGAACCACAGGTCACTTCGTGAGGGGTGTATCCTCTGTCCCTAGCTGGGGGCGTTGGGTGAGATTTGGGGCCTGTGACTCGTACTGGTGCTGCATTGATCTTCCTTATCTCCTCCCTTATAATCTCCCTCACCTCTCCTTTCAACCCTCTCATCCCCTTCATCTCCTCTTGGACCTGTTGGAGGTCCCTGGCCACAGCAGAGACCTTGGCCTGCACTGGGCCATTAATCATACTGTCAAAATTTCTGAGCTTGCTGGCAACAGAACCCACTGTCTCTCGGTGGTCATCAGCCCTAATCAGTGCAATGTAGGTAGTAAATTCAGATGGCCCCAGGGTTGCCAGATCCCACAACATCTGCCCTGTGCACCTGACCTTGTCAGGGTCATTGTCATGCTGTCCATCCATCCCAAAGAGTACCTCTAATACTGCCACTTCCCTCAGCTGCTGGATCCCTTCATCAATGGTCTTCCAGCGCATTCTATGGTGGTGCTCCTGCATTCTCTCTTTGTGGATAAACTTCTCTCACACTCATTAGAAGCCGCTCCCAAAGGGAAAGGAGGCCTTGCTCCTTACGAATGTCTGGTCCACACCTGAGTCCTGGGACAAGGATCCCAAATTCCTGGCCTCAGTGCCATCCAGTTGTACACCTCTCCCCATAAGGTCCCAGACACGAAGTAACCAGGTTGTAAAAGGCTCACGGCCCCGTCGCACAATGTCTTTTCGCAGGTTACGGAGAGTGTCATATGAGAGAGACTCGTGACAATCTCAACCTCTGGCTCCCTTGCTGACTGTGAGGACCTCCTGGCTGATCCCCACTATCTAGGTGCTTTGTTTTAATCTTAGATTTCCTAGTTTCCACAGGGGCAACTGCTGCTGGCTGTGGCTGCCCCTGTGATCCAGCTGGAACCTGGACAGATGTAACATCTACGGGTTCCACTGCAGCACCATCAGACTCTCCCTCTTTAGGGCAGGGGGAGGGTTTCTCACTAGCTGGGGAAAGGTGCTCCTTCAACACCTGGTCGTGCTCCTTCAACACCTGGCCCTGCTCCTTCAACACCTGGCCCATGTCCCGTATCTCCTTCACTAGAACCCCCACCCACTCTGGCTGGTTCATTTCTGCAGTGGGCTGTGGGGCAACACCAGGCTCTGGGGCAGCATCTCTAGACTCTGGGACAGGGCAGGCTCTGGGGCAGCATCCCTATTTCCTGGGACAGGGGCAGGCTCTGGGGCAGCATCCCTAGTCTCTGGGACAGGGGCAGGGTCTGGGGCAGCATCCCTAGTCTCTGGGACAGGGGCAGGCTCTGGGGCAGCATGTTTCAGGGTTGTTATCCAAGCCAGTATTCCCTTGTTTCTGAATGCTAAGTAAAGCAGGCCCATCAGCAACACCAGCCACGGAATAATAATACTAGCAATTAAAGCAAATCTGAAATCCTTGAAAACTGGTGGGGTAGCCTCAAAAACTGGGTGACAGGTTGGGAGAAAATTTCCTTGCATTCATTGCCTCACAGTAAGTACCATTGTTGAAATAATCCCAGAAACACGCAGTTAGAGTACGATAGCTCTGGATCCATGTGGCAAATTTCCAGAAAAATTAAAAACCCATGAATTCCTGACAAACTCAATCCAAAACACAAATCGGATCATAGCTACAATAAATTTGGTGAGGGGGCCCATATTCAAAAAAGGGCTTGCAAATGGGAGAGAAATATCTGTGACCACGTGGAGCCCAAACCAGATTAAACTAGACAACATGTTGCTGCTTAAGAGCTGCTACTCCTCTCTAAACTCGCCTTTAATGCCCTCAGCCCCACGTTGGGCGCCAAAATCTGTCCTGGTTTTAGGACAGGTTCTGCCAATAAACGGCAGAAGTTCCCTTGAAATAGAGAAATCAATGTCACCCCCCGAGTGTTATAATTGTTTCAAATCAAGGACTCAAGGCCGAGATAAGGAGGTAAAAGTAACAGCTCTTTACTACTCTAACTCACAGCACAAGTAGAAAACAACAGTAGTTATTAAAATTACCGACGAAAAACAGAAGAAAAAGCCAGTTGTAGTCCTTTCTTAGACGCGACACACTCGGTCTGTGTCCGTTCCTGGGGTGTAACTGTAGCAGGGCCGGCACAGCTGCAGGCGCAGGCGGGAGCCAGGGAGGTGGAGTGGAACAGCCGCGGCCGGGCTGGCTCAGGTGGGAGCTCTTCGCTCCGGTCCTGTGTCCAGATGACCAGTTATATTCCCAGAGGTAGGAAGTATTTGGTCTTTGGTAGTCAGCAGTGCCTCCGAGGTAGCAGGGCAGATGCTGGGCAGCTGAATGCAGCCGCCCCGGGTCTCCTACCTCCTCACACCGCCGAGCAGACTGGAGAAGTTCCCCTCCCCTCTCTCCCCGGAAACAGCCGGGCCCTCCAGAAGCCTCGTGCTCCCTGAGTAGCTCCCCTTCCCGAAGTCCGCATCCCCCTCCGGGTAGCTCCGGTCCCACCCACCCGCCCGTCCAGGGCCATCACAAAACCCTGGCCACAGGCAGCAGGTTTGTTAGCATTACAATGGGAAGAATTCTCCCCACTCATACATTGAAGGAACACAATCCCAACCTTCAACATTAAGAAATGTAATTACAGGACACAACAGCAAAGGCAAAGCCAGAATAAGCTCAGGTGTAATGTACTGTTTAAATTCATACTTTTCATTTAGGGTACTTATAGTCACTACTAGTATCAAGGAAATGCAGAAAACATAAACACATTCTTTGAGAATTGCTCCTACAATAAAAACAAAACAAAACAAAACAAAACAAATCCACAGACAATTTTCCCGCAAGAACTTTATTTTTAATCAAACCCATTTTGTTCTTCAAGCAGGAAGCCAATTTGATATTACAATTTTTTTTTTTTTTTTGCCAACTGATGGAATGTGCAGTCATTCACCAGCAATTGAATCCTGAAATTCAGTTTGTCCATGTTTGACAAAAAATAGCTTTCAGGTTCAAGCATGCACTATATTACAATGCATTTAAATAAATAAAGGGGAGGCCATGCATTTTATTCCAGAAGACTGAAATACATCTTGCAATGTGGGGCTTTGATGTTATTCATATGTTAACAATATACCATTTCCTCCAAGTGCTTGATACATCAGAATAAAAAGATATAATTTGCTACATTGTGCTGAACACTTCCTGTCCAGAATACTGATCAATTGTCATTCAGCTTCCAAGGCAAATACACCCAAATTAGGCTCAATATAACCTTTACATTATCCTTTTAACATTTAAAAATTCCACTTAAAATAATTTTCTATTTTACAGAATAAAATGATGAAACAAAACCATAACTGTATTTTCACTCTGCTTCTAAAATGCAATTCTAGTGCCCCAGGGACTTCTTTCATCTAGTGTAAATGCTGGCATATGATGTGATTGTTAACATAGCTGGCCACCAGATGAAGTAAATTATCTAAACTGCCAAGATTCCTACTTTCATTCCAATTTAAACATCAATTTAACACAGAAACTGAAGGGTATTATGAAAGCTTTAGTATGAACCATTTCAGATATGAAAAAGAATAGATGGATTTCTTAAGCCACAAAAACAAACAAATATGCAATTCATTGAACCTGAAGATGAGTTCAAAAATGATCAGTGCACAAAGGTGTTTTTATCTAATTAACCCCATACTAGTAAATTAGTACAATATACCCTATACACCTTGCAAAAAAGTAATCATCTGCATGAATCCAGGGCATTATCCAGAGGCAATTGTTATATCAAGTGGTTAAAAGGGGAGCCTATAGCCAACAAGTATCTGATCCCTTTCTCTAAGGAAAAACACTTTGAAGCATATTTGGGCTGTGAGATTGCCCTATTTAGGAAGAATTTTCTCCAGTTTAAACAATTTTATTACAGATTTCTTTCTGAGAGTCATTTAATCTTTTTTCTCAGCTCCTTCCTCCTCCATATAAAACTGATGTTCTTATTGCATTCACTGGCACACTCACAAGGCTGAGAGCTCTTCAATACAGCAGCACAATGCAGTTAGTCTTATATAAAGTACTGAGACATTACCATGGCAAGGCCTAGGCAATCCAGCGGAGTCCTGGATTCCATGGAGGATGCCTTCTGAGGTCACAGAGTACACAGTCCTAGCAGAAGGAATGTGTTTCTAGATCTGTTGGTCAGCAGTGTAAGTGAGCTAACTGGGGACATCAAGATTGGATGCAGCCTGGCCTGCTGTGATGACAGGTGGAATTTGCAGTCCTCAAGCTTATAGGTCAAGTAAAGATATGTCCCTGAACATTAGCAAAGCAAACTTCCATCTCTTCAAGGAGACAGTAAATGGGACAGCCTGGGAGACATGAATAGATAGTCACCTCCAGAGGGTCATGGTCAATGGCTCAGAGTCCCAGTGGACATCAGTGGCAAGTGATGCCCTCAGGGGTCTGTACTGAGACCAGTGTTATTTAATGCCTTCATGGACAAAAGTATAGAGTGCACCCCAGCAGATTTGCAGATGGCACCAAGCTGAGTGGTTCCTTCAGCACTCCTGAAGGAAAAGATGTCATCCAGAGGGACCTGGAAAAGAAGTGGGTCCATGGGAAGTTCATTTGGTTTAACAAGGCCAAGTGCAAGGTACTGTCCTGTTGGAAGGACTTGGGGGTGCTGGTGGGTGAGAGGCTGGACATGACCCAGCCATGAGCACTCACAGAACAAAAAGCCAAACGTGTCCTGGGCTGCATCCAAAGCAGTGTGGGCAGGAAGGGAGGGATTCTGCCCCTCTGCTGTGCTCTGGTGAGAGCCCACCTGGAGGGCTGTGTACAGTTCTGAGGTCCCCAGCAGAGGAAAGACATGAACCAGTTTGAGTGACCCCAGAGGAGGGCCAGAGAGATGATTAGAGGGATGGAGAACTTCTTCTATGAGGAAAGGCTGAGTGAATACAAATCATTCAGCATTGAGAAGAGAAGGCTTCAGGGTGAGTAAATTTTGGCGTTCCAGAGTGAATTTACAGTAAAGATGGGGAGAGACCTTTTGCAAGGGCATATGGTGACAAGACTAGAAAGAAGTATTTTGAATTATTCTTGGTTTAATTATTTTAAACTTACTCCCAAAAGAGGTTCAGATTAGATATCACTAATAAATTCATGACCATGAGGTTGGTGGGAAACATGTTCCTGGAGAAATTGTGGCTGTCCATCCATGGTGTGTTCAAGGCCAGGTTGGATGGGGCTTTAGCAACCTGGTCTAGTGCAAGGTGTCTATTTCCATGGCAGGGAGTTTGTTACAAGATGATCTTTACATTCCTTTCAATCTCAACCATTCTATGATTCTATTCTGTTAGACAAAAAAAAAAAAAAAAACGTAGGCAGTATTAATCCATGTGCCAAGATAATGTTCAAATCTCAAAGTACATGAGAGAACTCTCTGAAATACTCTGGGAGAAATTAATTTTCTATAGAGAGAAGGGCCCAGCTCTTCAAGGACTTCTGTGACTAGCTAGAGCTTTTAAAAGGACTGACAAGTGTTAAGATGTGATTCCTTGTAAAAGGTCTACATAGAAGAAGAAAAATAAATTCAATCAGCAAATGTACCCCATAATTCTAGTAGCTCTTCCTCCAGTACTATGGAGTTATACAAGCCATGTAAAATTGAGGAAAAGATGTTTCTAATGAGGTTTAAATCACAGTGCACCCAGTGGACACGCGAGCAATTTTTGTAACACATACGTTTATTACCTACCAGCACATATCATCTTTGTCCTCTAGTGGGAAGAAATGGTCTTTCTGCATTATTCTTGAACAGAGGAATTTATCAGTAAACAAGGTTAAGAAATGACCAAAGGGAAGGACATCTTTTGAAGAAAATCCTATTATAATGATTAATGTGTTCCAGCAATAACAACGCTGAAATGGATATAATTTACCTGTTTTGGTCAATATATTGCAAAAAAAGATAACAATAAGATTGCAAACAGCTCCCAAAATTATTATAGAATATAAGGGGTTTTGTACAATTAAGGGGAATGACACAGGTGACAAACTTTTTGAGAACATGAAATGAGGTCAACCCATAAAATTGACTGATCACTAATCAAGCCAAAGTAGATCTTTTGAAGCTAAATAAGAGAGGGGGAAAAAAGCATTATCTAACACCATTTACATGAATGGTGGTTGTATACGGAACAGAGTGCTGAATCAAAGAGGTGGTAACAATCATTTCGAAGAGGATTTGACAATTTTGACATGACAAAATTAGTCAATGTATCAGTAATGATGTTTTTCCGTGATTCCATAATGTCAAGTAGGCACCAAAACATCAACACAACATAAGCAAGAAAAAAATAGAAGGCATATCAGAAGGACAAACACACTACTCATTATTCAGACAATATGACTGTATCACCTGTGAGGACCACTTTGCAAATACTTCAGTGTAGGTGCAAACATGTACATCCAAAACATTGGGTTTGCATGCTTTATTATTTAGATAATTTCCAAGCAAACACCCACATGTTTTCAAACTGCCTAAGATGAGACAAAGGAATTCAAAAAGCTAGCAGCATTTTCACCTAAAAACCAAAATTTTAGACCTTGATCTCTTCATGCCATCCTCACAGTTTACTACTTAAGTATATTGTATATAAAGTATTGTCAGAGGAGCTTAGATTAGTATTTATAAAGGCAACACAGTCTTCATGTGAAGTTCCACTCTTGCCATTCCCACACAAGTGTTATACAGCCTATAAATAAAGCCAACATTTTGACCATCTGGTTTAACTGACCTTTTCTGCTTAAGGGGTACTAGTGTAGCTTGCCAACTCACTTTGAGAGGGGAGGTTAGCAAACATGACCTCCACGTACAAGGAGAGACAGCTCTGACCTGTCAGCCTGACCTCAGTGCTAGGGAAGATCCCAGAGCAGACACCTTGAGTGCCATTATGCAGCATAACAGGACAACCAGAGGGTCAGGATAAGCCAGCAGCGGTTTATGGAAGGTGGGTCATGATGGACCAAATTCACCTCCCTCTATGACAAGGTGACTCATTTAGTGGATGGCAGAAAGGCTGAGGATGACAGACTATGGATGTGTATCCTTGGGCTTTGCTTATTCCTTTGACTTCACTTCCCACAGCACTCCCCTGCAGAAACTGGTTGCTCATGGCTTGGACAGGTGCACTGGGTGAAACCTGGCTGTGTGGCTGTGCCCAGAAAGTGGAGGTGAGTAGTGCCACACCCCATTGGCAGCTGGTCAATGGTTGTGTTGCTCAGTATTGGGCAAGTCTTGTTTAATATCTTTATCCATGATTTGGATGAGAGGATAGAGTGCCCCTCTGTCAGTTTGGAGGTGACAGTAGGTTGGGATGGAATGTTGATCTGCTGGAAGGCAGGAAGACTCTTCAGGGGGATCTGGACAGGCTGAATTGATGTCTGAGGGCAAGTGGATGAGGTTCAAAAAAGTGAAATATCAGATCCTGCACTTGGGTCACAACAACCTCAGGCAGTGCTCAGAGTGGCTGAAAAGCTACCTGGTGGAAAATGATCTGGGGGTGCTGGTCAAGAGCAGCTGAACATGAGTCAGCTGTGCCCAGGTGGCCAAGAGGCCAAGGGCATCCTGGCCTGGATCAGCAATAGTGTAGCCAGCAGTAGCAGGGCAGCAACCATACCCCTGTACTGGGCACTGGTGAGAGCACCCCTCAAGTCCTGTGCTCAGTTCTGGGCCCCTTGTGACCAGAAACACATCCAGGTATTCAAGTTAATTCAGGGCGACGGAGCTGGTGAAGTTTCTGCTCTCTACAACTGCCTGACAGGAGATTGTAGTGAGGTGGAGGTCAGCCACATTTCTCAAATAACAGCTGACAGGACAAGAGGAAACAGCCTCAAGTGTCTCCAGGATAGGTTTATATTGCATATCAGGAAAAAATTCTTCACCAGAAGTGTGGGGGTCCAGGGTGTCCCTCTGGACCCTTTGGGGGTGCAAGAACCCCCCTGTCCAACCCTTTTGGGATCCCCAGGTGAGGTCGGGGGGGTCTTGAGGCTGGACCCTGCTCCATGGCAACATCTACCTCCACTCAGAGAAGAGATGCAAACTTTTAGAGAAACTGGGGTGTAAATTAAGTAGTTAGCATGTAGAAAAAGTAGTTTTTGGGATTGTTTATATTATCAGCCATGAGGCCAAGATGGAAGGAATGGGGTGTGGTGCACTTTCTTCTTCTTCTTGTTCACATTCTCCATCTTGGAGGGGATACTGGGAATCACAGATTGGTTGGGGACAAAACTAGACATAGTAATAAGATCCTGTAGTATTGGGAAGTAATTGTAAACATAGTATACGTAACTTAGTGTATAAAAGATAAGTCCAGCCCTTTGTGAGACAGACTTTCGTCCCGCACTCGATGGTGACAGACCTCTGCGCGCAGCAAAATAACTTATTGATAACAATTAATAAACAAACCTTGGGCCTGGACGATTGTCTCCTGCAATCTCTCTTCGGCGGCTTCAAAGAAGTCCCTGCACCCTGAACCACCCACCTGTGGCCATCTGAGGGGTCTCAGGCATAAAGAGACCCTCAGACTGTGTCACAGAAGAGTTCTCAAGCCCCGTAACAAGCTGTCCAGGGAATCATCCTCTCTGAAGGCAATTTAGAAGACATGTAAATATGGCACTTAGTTTAGTGTTGGATTTGGCAGTGCTGGGTTAACCATTAGGTTCGATGATCTTGGAGGTCTTTTCCAAATTATATGATTCTATAAAATTGTTTGAAGAATAGATCTGTGCCCCACACTCACTTCTTAGTAAAATAAGAGAAGACAAGCAATACTTTTCAGCTAAGGAGAGCAAACAACCTGTAAACAGCAGCAAGCTGCCAAATAACTACTTGTGGGCATAGTTTGTCTACGACAACTATAAAAGCTAAACCACCATTTTCAATTTGCAGAATTACAGCCTGGTATTTATGTGGCAAGGGGTTTTTTTAAGAATAGCTACAAAAGTTTGCAAATATATATTTTAAGCAAAATTATGATGCGTAAGTAGATTTTGTTCTTGTAAAATAACAAAAACATCAAGAAAAATATACTTCCATAATAACCTGAGGAAGGAAAGGCAGGAGGAACTATAGAAAATAAAGAGAGAGAAAAACTTCATCCCTCTCAGAAAAAGAGATAGGATGAAGTTGGGACAAGACATAGAATTAAATGCATACAAGAGTGTGGATTCCGTCAGAATGGATCTTTGTTTTCCCCCATCTCTCCTTTCAGAAATCTTATTAACACTTTGGGTTTTTTCAGTTTTTAATTAATGCATCCACTGGACACTTAGCCCCAGGAATAAGGCATACATTCTACTGTGTTATCAGATACTGTGTTATTTATTTTACTAGTTATTGTAAAAGATATAAACAAAATAGATATGATAATTTGATACTGATGCCATCCTACATGCAAATATTGCAAAGTTCTGACCTTCTTATCAGTGTGCTTATTCTTCCTATCACAATATAAATTAATTAGTATTATATCCTTACCTTATAAACAGATAAATTTCCAGAGAGATGGAATAAAACAGTACTCTTTTAAACACAGTCTACATTCTTATGCATTTTCATCCTTGCTTTTTCTGAATCAAAAGTTTACGTGTATGTGTATACACTTATACCTATTTGTAGTTTATCATTACTTTTTTAGTTCTTTCTTAAGGAAAGTAGCTCATTGAAAGAGAAATCACACAAAACAAGCACATGTCCTGGACATGCAACTACACCACAATCAATGCTTGTAAAGTGTGGAAAGGTAGGTACAAAAAAATATGAGATATACACAGGATGCTTCCTCTCTAGCACTCCTTTTCAACTTCCTGATCTTGGACATTCTGATCAGATCTCAAGCTATTTACAATAGTTCTGAAATGCTGACTTTGTTAATGCACAGACCTCAGCAGGACAAGGACTGTTGAGGATGATTGATTGAAATTCATAACGTGTTGCAAAATGATTTCTTTGAGATAGCCAGTAGGGAACTCTTGTTTGTTGAACTTATTATTCATTCATGTATTCATGAAACAAAATACAATAAAAGCATAATCCCTCCATAGCGCCTGAATGATCACATTGAAATGAACCCAGAGCTTTGCAGTGCTAAGCAAGGTCTTTACTTTGCAACAGAACAGTTTTATATTGCAATATCATTAGCTGAGCCTAGAGTTTACATTATACTTACAAATCAGCAAGGGAAATTTAACCTGCATTGTAATCTAAGGTTATGCTGGAAAACTGATATGAAAAATACACATGCATAATAAAAACTGCTTAAAGGACTTTTTTATTTCCTCCTTTCTAAATGATTTAGCAATTACTGTGTTGAAATGTAACTAAGACTGTGAATCTGCTTGCATTTTGACAACTAAAATACAGGTCAAAACAAACACAGGAATAACAAATACACTTTGGTGATTTGAAATTTCTTAAAGTATATCAGCAATGGGAAAATTGAGTTGTCAAACCTGTTATTTGAAAAAAAATACTCACAAGACTTGAATCAGACTTTCCTGTGTTTGAAATACTAATAAAGGACTAAAATTTAAAAAGAAAATCACTGTAAAATGATCCAACACTGAAAGTGTTCACATTCACAAATGTGAATGTACAGAATGATATGAAGCAATGCTTGATTTTCCATTCCTTGCTAAACTTTCCTGTTGTTTTTCTTTCTAAACTAAATATTTGCATGTTTATATTCAGCTTGAGCTAGTTTTGCATTCTATATTCATATCTTATTTTATCTTGAGAAGAAATATATTTATGGACTGTAGACATCAGGTTTTGCATTACTAATTTCCATAATTTGTCATTAATTTCAACCATACTAGATGCACAGTCACTCAGCAAGGCACTGTTACTGACCTTGCTGCTGTCAAACTGTTGTGCTAAAGTAAGAGGGCTTCTGGAAATCGTCTTGACAAATTGTTTCCTCTTGCTTCAAAAGGAATCCTCCCTCCTCTCTGCAAAATGCTTGTAACTTGTGATAGGAGGATAAAGAGTCCTTGACTTTGAAAGGTCTAGGTCAGCTTTTCATTGAGTTCTTCCTCTCGCTTTTGATCAGCTAGACCTAAAAAGTAAAAAAGCCTTGAGTTAACTAAGTATATCTGGCTTCATAAATTTAATTTGATTTTGGAGCAGATAGAGAAAATAATTAGGCCCAAACATAATTTTCAAAAGTTAAAGTCTACCAGATGGGTTGATATTAATCTCAGCTCTCAACATGAAAGTTGAAGGATTCCTGTTTATGGGACACCTAGCTGATCTTCTTTCAAAAAAAACCCAAAATTCTTTCTCTTGCATTAATCTATGTTCTTACCCCTTGAATTGGGAAAAGGCCTTTAGTCAGTAAAGGCTGTGTGAGCTCTGTTCAGCTGGCAAAGAATGGCAATGGATACCAAACCCCATGAGAAGCTCTTAGGTGCAGAAGACTACCTCATCCCTTTCCTGTGATCTAAGCATAAAGACTGGCCTGATGGCATCCTAGCAAAGGGGAAAGCAGAGTTTGATCTCTGATTTGACCCACTTGCAAAGTGTAAGTATGTAATCCAGAAAGATCACAGCCTTTTAAAATAAACAGCCCCCTATGTTCACTTGAACAGAGAAAACCACTTAAGTTTGACTTCAACGTAATACATCAATGAGATTTAATACCATCCACAATCTCACTTAATGTTGCAGAGTGTTGGGAGTTTTTACCTGCAGAGATATTCTTTTTTTATTTATAGTTAATGTCTTGACTTGCTGTTAATCCTGGCAAGCACTTCGTTGTGTTGATGCACAGAAAGATTAATTTTGATGCCTCGAAGACAACAGTGTTTTCCAGAAAATGGTGGGAAAACAGAGTTTTAAAGAAACTTTTTTCAGTTGGGAAACAGTGACAATTGTTATCAGCTTGTCATCACTTCACCAACTATTTCTGAAATAACTTCAAATTATTTTTTCATTCTCCTCTTCTACATGTTATTACTGGTATAAACTATAACTTGACAGGAAATCTAAAAGTATTACAAGCAACTCTACACCAGCCAACAAGACACCTGCTAGTAAGTCACTTAACAATAAAGCTTCTGAGGCTTTGGGGACATCTAAAAATATTATTTCGTATGCAATACTATTACTTCAAATAGTGACTCTGACTTGAGTCATGTTGGAAATTTTCAGAAAAGTGTATCTGGCTAACAAGCTCATAAATTGCAGAGATTAAATTTAAAGGATATTATTTCAGTCAAATAAAACTTGTAAGATTCTTGCATTAGAATTAAATAATGAGGAAACAGGAATTAAATCAATTTTCTGAAACATATGTATAACCTCTTAAGGAGTTTCTCTTAACCTCCTCTTAAAGGTCTTTGCATAATGGGATGGGAGAATGTCTTCAGCTCGATAGTTTATGTTCTTAATTGTTATTACCATGACAAGATCTTTTTCTCATTATCAAGGGCATGCAATCTTTCATGCCAGTGTACACCATGCAAAAGTATACTGATATACCTGACTATGTACATGAGTATATATACCTACAAGGCAAAGAATACCGGTAGGCAGAGAAAGTAGTTCAGTTTGCAGTAATTGTATTCACCCTGAGAAGAAGGATTACTGGCTCAACAGTACTGATTAAACACTATTGATGCAGCTATAAAATTTTCAGGAATTTGATTAGCTCACTTATTTTTGCTTAACACCACACTGAAGTGTGCATCATAACATCACAATCACAAATGTAGAATACACACACACCCCCTTTACTTTTTACCAGTCCTACTCCTCCAACCACAGCTCTTATCAGCAGGAGATTTCTTTTTGAAGGAATCAAATCCTTCATTCTCAGGCTACTCAATAAGGATTTTTGAAGTACCACTCTCTCAAAAGCTGGATCTCTCTCTCATGTCTTAAAAGAGGCCCAATACCTATGTAAGATAGTCAGAGGCAAACATGTCATGTTCTAAATCAAGACAGACCCAAAAAAATTAATCTTATTGGTAACTTCACACTGAAGCTGTTTCATTCAATCCTTGCCTATGTAAAGCTCCAGCTTAACTCTTGTACTTCACACCTCATGGTCATTGTGCTTGCATTAATCTAAGCAAAGATAACTTGACCTAAGTAACCAACAATTGCTAATTATACATATATATTAAATGATTGCTTAAATTTTTATCCTGTTCCATCATCAGGGGTTATCATATACCATTTCCTATATCAGATGCTGACACCAGCAAGAAGTGGTAAGCCAACATTTCAGACAGTAACTGTCTCTTTTAGGAACCCTCCCAAGTGCCACTTTGAAAGACTCCTTTCAGATTCCAATTACCTGATGTTTGTGTATTCATTCATCTTTAATCTCTCACCTTCCTAGTCAGGCAAAATTGGGCTGAATGTCAGAAAGGGAGAACTCTGAGGACTTCACACCCTGTGGTAGCAGCTTAGGAAAGAACTTGACGTGTGTATTTGGCTATGGTGGAGGCTCAATCAATGGCCACCTACAGTCTGTGGAAGTCTACAGATTTCAGAAATCTTGCTCATTCATATCAGGAAAAAGGGTTTGCCCTGTTTAGCTCTCAGTTGTTACTTATTACAAACACAAACACCAGCTCAATGCTCAATTTAGCCATCACTAAATTTCTTAACCTTTTACAAAACTATTCAAAAAACACCTTAATCTGACCCTAGAGCAGAGTAATTAAGATTTAAGTGTTTCATGCCCAAGTGTTTTGCACACTGATTTCATCAGGGTGTGAAAATGACAGTGATTAGACAAGGGCAAATCCCTGTTTTCGTGTGAAGTTCATTTTAAGATGAAGGCTTCAGTCAGTGTAGTCATGGCAATTTTATTGTAGCACACTAATATCCAAACTGTTACCATGGAACCGAGTTACAAAGACTTGGACAATCAATTCCAATTACAATAGTTAAATGGTCATGACTTAAATCGTACAAATGGCAAATTTCATACACATATTTGAATTAAATAACTCTATTTATTGAGGACAGAGAGAGTTGTGCTTAGTATTGTAATACCAAGGCATGTCATTCAGGATATAATGATATAATTTGCCCTGATATTCACACATGCTACTTTTCTTTTTCATTTTTTAACCTATATTCAAGTGCCATTCAAAAAGGTAGACTCCTGCTGTCTTTAAAGATCAAAGAAGCCAAGGAAATTACATCCAATCTGATCCTGAGCAATCAAACATTCATATGTTCGATATTTCAAAAAGCAAACACATCAGCACCAACGGGAATTGGCTTTTACAAGGTAATTTTTTATCTGGAAGTCAAATAATAGTACAATTAAATTTCCTTGTTCGTTGATTTTGAAATAAAGCAGAAGAAAAAGAATGGGTCAGGATAATCCAAAGACATTTTAAAATATAGATTGGTTATTATTTCAGAAAGAACAAGAATAAAAGGTAATTTTATCTTTTTTCTTGATTGGAAGCAAGAAGAAGGAGAAAAGAGTGAAATAGCAGACTAGGCAAAAAAAGTCTCCTTGACTTAATCCTTCCTTCTAGCCTTGACAGGAGACATTGAATTCTTTATTAGCACATACCTAATATACTGTCAAGTGGTCAGAGAACCAAATATTGCAGCTATTCTAAGAATATCATTGTTTTGTGAACTCTGACAGGAAAACAAGAATAGAGAATATCTGCTTCAACAGAGCAAATGAAGCATTCTCCACTCACAGTCAAAGATATTTTGGAGTCTAAACATTAGCTACACTTATTGCTCATTTGGACAAATAATCAAAGCATGCAGAAATCAAAACAGCGGGTTGTTTATTACATGCCATCTGCCACCAACATGACATAAACTTGGACAGCGTGATCCATTACTGTTTGTACAACAATAGAATGGAAGTCTTTACTGGCAGCAAGCTTTTATTGAGAAAGTGAGTTTATTTTTTGATTGTTCGAAGAAGATTCCAACTTGTTTATATAATTTCTTGGGCAAATATTGTGTCAATCGAGTGCCTGACGTCCTATTCACCTGGAAAATCTAATATATGACAGGAACAGAGAAAACTTATACAGCAGTGTGACCATTATGCCTCTGCAAAGTTAAAAAAAACATGCCCTCAGTATAAAAAACACCACATTGATTTAAGCACTACTGTCACCATTTGCTTCTTTTAGGCCCTAAGAACCAATTGACTCTTACAGGGAAGCAAATCTGGATCTTACAGACAGGCAGAGCTCCTGCTACTGATTATTCACAGCCAGGTCCCCAGAAAGTTTTACTACATTTCATATTTTTTTAATTTGAAAGAATCCACTGCTAATATTGAAGCCTCCTTTCTCCCAGAAATTCAATCTATCAATAAAAATAAAACATCAGCACAAAAAGCCCCACAACCATTAAAACCCTACCAACAACAAAAAACCACCCCTTTGGAACTGAACTGACTTTTACTTCTGACTTTCCCCTAAGTGTTCAGTAAATTAAGATACAATTACCCACCTGAAAAATCATTATCCACCAATATTTTTCATAACCACAAAATTATACTATTCGCTGATATGAAACTAAGTTGCAAACATCTGTAACTAACTATCATAGTCTCCTTTCTCTTAATTGCATGAGTATTTTGCTTCTAGGGTAAGCAAATGACACAAAGGAATCAAGTTTGGCAGTTAATTTATTGTTACAGTAGTAAATTATTCATTTCTTTTAGCTGCTTTTTCCATCTACTTGAACAGTAAAATGAAAACTAGTTAGCCTTAAAAGTTATTGCTATGCTAACATGAGGGGAAAATGGAAAGGAATAGAGAAGAAATAACACTGGATGGAGAGACGCTGAAAATTCAGAGATCTGGTTCAGAGACCTACTGATGTTGACACACAGTCTACAGTATTATGGTGAATTATCTTTATTCCCCTACTCTAAGAGCAAAGAGGACAGCACATCACACCTTTACAGTAATAAGTGTTTCTCAAGTCTAAGGAATTTGAACAGAACTTAAAAGAATGTCATTGATGTTTCTGATATGTAACAAAAAAAAAACAACTCAAGAAATTAAAGACTTACTACTTTTCATTCCAAATTACATAATATCAAATTTCACTTCCATACCTGATATCTTTCTATTGTCCTTCCAGGCAATCAGCAACCGGAGGAGAGGACACAGTCTTAAGCTGCACCAGGGAAAGTTTAGACTAGAGGTCAGAAAAAAATTCATAAAGAAAAGAGTGGCTGGGCATTGGAATGGTCTGCCCAAGGAGGTGCTGGAGTCACTGTCCCTGGAGGTGTTTAAAAGAGACTCAGTGCCATGGTTTAGTTGATATGAGGGTGTTAGGTCAGAGGTTGGAGTTGATGATCTCAAAGGTCTTTTCTAACCTAGTTGGTTCTGTGATTTTATGAGTACAGAAGACTCCAGAAGCTGTATCCGTGTCTAATGGAGCCAATGCCAGCATTCTCCAAGCCAAGCCCCTCAGTGACAGTGGCAGCACTTTTGGGATAATAGAACTAAAAAGGGGAAGAATTTATTGTGCAGAAGCAATTGAAGCCAGAGAAGAGTGAGAGAGCAACATCCCTGTGAATACCAAGGTCAGTGAACCACAGAATTATAGAATCATTAAGGCTGCAAGTACCTCCAAGGTCATCAAGTCCAACTTTTGATATCATATTCCCATGCCTGCTAAAACACATAATGAAGTGCCATAAAGAGGGAGGAGGTTCTCAAGCTCTGGAGCTGAGATTCCCCTGCAGCCCGTGGTGCAGACCATGGTGGGGCAGCCGTGCCCCTGCAGACATGGAGGTCCCTGGGAAAGCAGAGATCCACCTGCAGCAGAGGGAGCAGCCCATTCCAGAGCAGGTGGATGCCTGACAAAAGGCTGTGATCCTGTGGGAAGCCCACCCTGGAGCAGGCACCTGCAGGACTTGTGAGCCACGGAGAGAGGAGTCCATATGGGAGCAGGTTTGCTGACAAGACTTGTGTCCCTGCATGGATTCCATGCTGGAGCAGCCTGTTCCTGAAGCACTGTACCTCCTGGAAGGGATGCACTCTGGAGCAGGGGAAGTGTGTGAGGAAGGAGTGGAGACCATGTGTGATGTACTAGCACAGCCTATCCCCCTGTCCCCCTCCACAGCTGTGTGGAGGAGGCAAAGTGACGTGAATGAAGCTGACCTGAGGAACAAGGGTGGGTGGGGGAAGCTGCTTGGAGTTTCAGTTTTACTTCTCATTATTCCAGTCCGAGTTCTTGGGCAATAAATTAATTTCCTCCAGGGCCAGTCTCTTTTGGCCATGATAGCAATGGGTAAGTGACTTCTCCCTGTTCTTATTTCAACGCATAAAACTTTGGTTTTATTTTCTCTCCCCTGTTCAGCTGAGGAGCAGAGTGATAGAGCAGCTTTGGTGGGCACTTGTCATCCAGCCAAGATAGACCCACTAAAACATACCATTAGGCATATTTAATCCCACCTAAGTAGTTGTCTATTAGTCATCCTAATCTTGTATGTTTCAGTAGCAAGTGGACTGATTTGGTATCCATTCTGTAGATTTAAATGCATATTCATGACCACAAAAACCTGGGAAAGCGAAGATATTCTATGGAGAGGATCCAAACAAAATTAGAAGTAAAATTGCATGACTCATTAACTCTAGGCAATGCCAAATCCTCCTCAGCAGAATGATTTCTCTTCCAAAATCTTAATATGTTATGTTTTCTTACTCTTCACAAGGCTTTCGGTTTTATGAATAAATGTTTTCCAAACCACAAACAGATGCATTTAAGTACAAGCTTTCTCTTATGAAAGCTAAAGAAAACCATTAAAAATTAGTTTAACCAAAGAAAAGTAAGCTACAGAAAAACAAACATTTCTCCTGCTACAACAGTTCAGATGCTGTGTTTGGGTCTGATCAAGTTGTTCAGTCAGAGAAAATCTTTTACATTAAGAATAATGAAATTAACCAATAGTCCACATACATCATGTGTTCTTTAACTTTTTGAACCCTAAATCCCTGTTGTCTCTGGAAATTGCTCATCATTTTTTAAGCATTAAAACACTAGAGATGTAAGGTGTTCCATGAATGAAGATGAACTGAAGCCTGCCTTAAAACTAGGCGTACATTCATACATGCATGATCTTGATGACCACTACATGGGCTTTGTATTAAAACTGCCTACAAGAGAAGAAAATCAAGTATAAGAAGACAGTAACTATATTCACATTATATAAAAAACATGGTTTAAGCTCAATCAAAAACAGGTTCACATTTGTATTTAATAATACTGAAATCACTGTGGGCCTGCACCTCTATTTTTAGATTCCAAGATCTTCTTTCAGACTACTTTAATCTTGAGGGGACATGGTATAAGAATATTCAGGGGGTGGTAATTTGGACAATTTAATTAGTAATAAAGAAATAAACACTTTATATATAGAACTAATGACAATAAATACAAGATATTTAATTAAGCCTCAAGTTCAATATTTATTTATAAAAAGTTCCATTTTCCCAAAATAAAGGGTGATTTTTTTTCTGAAATAGCAGCATGCAAGTAACATTTTAGTACACAAATGCAATTATTGCTTAATAAGCTCTCTTCATTAAAAAAAACCAAAACTAACCCCACCAAATCTAGTCTGAATTAAATTTTCATTGGAATTTTTTCTACCTGAGAATAGCAAAGACATTAGCAAAATATTACAGTCAGGCCTTCCAAATCTCACTACTCTAAATTGTTCCAACTTAAATACATTTAAAACACAATAAAACCCAGCAAGTATAATCTAAATCATACACCTACCAGTCTTCTTCCCACAAGCCTTGAATTCTGAAAGTTACCATGGAAACAAATTCTATACTTCCACAAATTGGAAGAGCCAGTTAAAAACAAAACAAAACAAATCAAAACTAAAAAAAAATTAACTCATTGCTAACTCTACCTTATTTGATGTATTAAGAAGGCTGTGGCTAACTAGCCTGTAAACAGGAATAGTGAGTGGCACTCTCATTAATTCATTAATTAATTAATTGGCCAGGGATCCAAAGTAAAATGGCTTTCAAGAAAGAAAGAAAAAAAGAAAGAAAAATGAGCTACAGTGTTTCATTCAAATAAGCATTTCTTTACAGTGCATTTACAGTATGCCATTGTACCTGTTAATATTGCCACTAAAACACAAATTATCCTGTGACCTAGGTGGAGGCAGAACTGCTGTCTGAAGCTTTAGATTCAAGCAGTGTATACTCAAAGTGAGGCCTACATCAGAGAATTACAGAGATTTAATCTCTAACAGCTTTGGTTTCCTATCTATAAAATGGGGGTAGCATAGCTTGTAAGTGCAGATATACTTGGGAAAAGGACTGCTTAATGTTTATCTGCACGTCATAAAACGTCATACAATTGCCATATTGTGCTGTGCTTATATTCCATGATGTCTATCTGTGACCTTGGGCAACACAAAGCAGCTAGAACCCCCAAAGTCATCTCTTATGCCCATAGAGGTGAACAGATGCATCTCCTGATATCTACTTCATAACAAGGTCCAAAACATTTCAGACTATACAAGTAGTACATACTGTACTACTTACAGACCTAAAAGCATATGAAAAATTCAAACACAAGGCCTGAAAGCCAAAACATGCAAAAATGGGGATCAGCTATGCCTTCTTGACCTAAGTCCATGAGATTTCTACCACTGGATAAATTACTCCTAGAAAATACTTGTTACAGTAGAAGTCCTTTTCTTATCCACAGGGTGCAAAAATAATCAGAAATTGCTCTGATATAACAATTGCTTGCAGAGTCTCCTGCCTTTGGGAGACACATCCAACACTGAAGTGCATCACCACCTTCCTGTTCAGTTTAAAATCTTATTTCATAGAATCATAAACTGGTCTGGGCTGCATCATCATAAAGATCATAAAAAGGTTTGAACCCCCACGCCACAGGCAGGGACACCTCGCACAAAGTCTGATCTAGTGGAATTTATCCTCTGAATTCCCATCATTCATTTTAACCTTTTTTAAATCACTGTATTGATCTTACACATTGTGTCCTCTGAGAATGCCCACAATGTGACAGTCCTGATAATGGCTCACACCACGTGAATTCCTGTCAGCTACAAACCACTTTCTAAAGACTTTAAACAATGAAGTACATCAGATTGTTATTGTTCTTAATATAACCCAAACATAAACACACAAAGTTTTTTCCTCTTTATTTCTGTTGCTATTTCTAAGAGATCTTTGAAACATGGCAAGCCATTTACCAGGAATTTTGAACTTGTGCAATAAAAAGTCACATCAACTGAAAAAGTTTAAGATCAGGAGTTGACAAGGAGTCAACAGATCTTTGGAATGCATTATAGTGCTACCCTATCTGCACAAAAAAAAATAAAATAAAAAAGTGTGGGAAAAAAAGGCATCTCACTTCTACTTCAGTTTTTCCCTTACTATTCTTTATTTCTCACAGTAAAAAAACTCTAATAAAACAAATGTTTTCTTCAGCCTCAATGCTTAAACAGTAAACCTACAAAAGCAAATATCTAGAGAATCTGTACATTCTTATCTGCACATTCTTTACTTAAAATAAAATGCATAAATATTACAGGGGTTGAATTTGTTCACCTTAATTGTGTATTATGCACAGACTAACTTTTTCCAGTTCTCAAAAATAGGTATAGCTAAAATGGGAGGTCTTAAATCCTCAATGTTGTTCTTCCATGCTGTTTCAGTGCATGCAGTAAAACTACTTCTAGAAGTTCAAACTCTTTTAAACCTACTGTAAAATTCAGTTCTTTTTTTTCATTTGTTCTAAAGAACATTCCTCAGAGGAAAACCAAGAAGATGCATACCGCTTTTGCTATAAAAAACTCAAATACAGAGAAATATATTTTTGGCTATATAAATACCAACTATAATAGTAAATTCCATCAAATTTCCTGGGACTGTTGGCACAGCATAAATATTCAGTTTTCTTATTTAGAGGTATGTTTTAGTGTTTTCAGATGAGAAAAATTTGGTGTTTGTGCAGCTTTAAGACATCTTTCTAGATTCAGACTGGCTACTGCCTCTGGTCGTTAAAGAAAATCCACAACAGAGCTGATAAGTAAAAGCATTTATCATAATAAAAGAGAAAAAGTTTTAGATACTAAAGGAAAGGGGCAAGAGGGGGGAACTGAGAATTGTGGTTCTCAAGATATACAGCATGGAAGATGTTGATTAAGTACTGCCATCCAAACCAAAAAATAACTTTACTTCTTTCCCAGGTAAAAGAATATACAGTAACCATAATTAACAAAAAACCAAACAAACAAACAAAAAAATTCAGTCTGATTCAATCATCTTAGGTTTTTAAATATTTAAAGCACCTCTGCATTGTTCCTCTCAAGCCCCCTCATCTTCTTAGGTGAGTAAAATTGAAGTCTCCCTCAGGCTGGGGACTCAACATGTGTTTTTCCCTGCATCTTCTGTCATGCAGAAAAGAAATAATAACATCTTCCATGATATTTGCTTTTATAAAGTGATTACTCTACAATTTGTAAAGTGTTAGTGAATTTGAAACTGTTTTTTCACACAGCAGTAGAGTGTGCACATATTTGATACAACTTTTAATGTGATATGCTCAAGCAATTCAAGTATATTCATATGCCTATTATCTGCATTTGCAATTGATTTACTTTCCAGAAATCAGTATACACAAAAGTCTAAAATTCTGGCTTTGTAATTTTAGAATAATCATCTAAAGTTAACATAGTTTTAACAGAAAAAAAATCTTTGCAAAGTTTGGACTACAGTCTTGATGTTACCTCAAACTAATCTTCATGAGCAGTGTCATCACCAGTTGGCAATTTCATGGTGTTTCTTGAAAGCTTGCTTCACCTTTGCTTCAAACTCACTTACTGCTGGTCCCCAAATACTTGGTACAAAAAATTCTTCTTTCCTGTATAGGAAGTAGAAAAACACCTTATTCCCTAAATCATGCACATTTTATCTTTAACCAGGAAGTGAAAAAACAGATTGGTTTCTCATTGATATGATAACTTGGACTAAAAGCATGTTGTTTTTTCACCTGTGTTCTCTTAATGTCAGAATTGCTCTTCACACAGCCTCTTGAACACTAACCTTGTTTGTAAAGTGCAGATTATTTCTCACAGAATCCACTAATACTTTCCTTATGCATACCCCTAGAAGTATGTAGTACTCTAACTCAGACAATGTTGTGTTGCCTTGTTCTTCAGTTCAATTTTCTTAATGTTTTCTTTTCTTCAATGTTTTCTTATGTTCCATAACATGGAAAAGATTACTATGCAAGTTTTAACCAAAGTCTTCTTACATCTTGCATAAGGAAAATATTGCTAATCTGTCATAACACTCTCACCTGTTACAAATGAAAAAAAAAAAAACATTCAGAAAAATCTAAGGTTTTCCTTTTCTCTGACGTCTCTGCCTCTCTCAAAATTTTGGACATGAGATATATTTTTACAGTCTTACATACAGCCTGAAAACTTCACTTGAGTGAACTTCTGTAGATTTCCATCTTCTGAAAACTGGCTTTTTATTTAGGCTAATTTCAGACTAATTAACTTCCACCCATATTCCTGTTTTTTACTTGACATAAGGAACTTTAAGCAACACATGGGTAATAACACAGACTGTAAGATCTCCCAATCCCTCGGGCATGAGACAACAATCAAAGAGAGCATTAGCATCAAGCAACATTTTCACAGACCCTGAGTGGCTGAGCCATCACATCTCTGAGCACAGCTGACAGCTTGTCCTTATTTAAAGAAGCATTAGCAATGCCTTCCAACAATAGGCCCAAGTCTATTCCACTTCTTTTCCACAGCTATATAAAGGGATAGATCCCATATTCAGCTGGCTGTGCAGATCTTCTTGGCATATCTGAGATTGCCAATCAGGGCACAAGACAAAGATCAGCCAGGGTAGGTTCCCCAGTGTCATATTCCTCATGTCATGTCATTAATTGCTGCAGAAACCATTCTATAAACGTTCAAATTGAATCTATGGAGAAAATTGAAGCAATGTCTCTTCTTCAAATCCACTTTCTGCTATCATAATACTTGCTTTAAAATTAAATCCTTGCAGGAAGACCTTCCACATTTAATATTTTCTTCCTTGGGAAAGCATCCACTAAACTTAGAACTCACATACACACATATTTTAACCACTAGAAATATAAGACAATTGGAGAAGAAATTGAGTTAAAAATTTCTGTCGGGAAAAATCAGACCATAAAGTCTAACAAATACAAATATTATCCTGCAGTTATGACTGAACTGACTTTTTTTAATGTTGTCCACTGAAATGTTTAACCAGGTCCAGATTATTACATTTGCCTTTTCATAAATCTTATCTACACTATCATGTTTCCAGACTACTACAAACATTGCATAAAGTCTTTTCTTTACAGTAAATAAGCTCTCTCTGGTTACCTAGGTGGAACATAGACTATTTTCTATGAAACAGATACAAAATTAAACATCTGAAAATGAAAACCTTCGGGAAAAAAAAGACAACTGAGGTTTGCTGCCAGAATATATTCTTTATATTTAAGCATTCATACTCTCCTGTCAAATTTTCAAGCGATTATAATAAACAATATTTAGTGTAATTTAATTTTAAATCTTATGCTAATTGTCAGTAACCTTTGAACCTTGGAAACAGTACTACCATCCACATGGCAAATGTAATTACGGAATCTGATTTCCTATATGTTGTAAGCAATGAAACTGCTTTAATTGACACTGATATATACTTGCAATAACTTTTGTGTAAATTAAAAATCAATGCCAATATTAGCTCCCTGGATCCTATTTTTATCAGACTGCTTGTTTCTTTAAAATTGGAGATACAAACGAGCAAATATTTTGCAGAATGTTTTAAATATGTTTTAAATATATGTTTTAAATCCCAGTGTAGTTTTCATGCATGCCATTTATGTTGAAAGCTTGCGTATCTCGCACTTATGTACACACAAATAAGGACAAATCCCTTCAGATCTAGGCTGCCTTCAGGAGATTTTGCTTCCAGCTGATTTTTGATTGATTGTCAAGCATGCTTCACCATGACTAAGTGGGATATCATTGCATTATCTGGTATCAATGTTGCAGTGCATTGTAGATACTCAAAACAGGGTTACAAAAGAAACTAAAAGTAGAATTATTCATTTTTATTAGTTTTTTTCCCCCAGTTTTTATAGGGTATTCTTGATTTTAAGCCTTTCAGTCCTGTTGTGCATTCAAAGATATTCTTGGCAAAGATTGATAACATTTCTCTTGTATTTTATAATTTTTCTTTGTCTCCATACTCTTTGTTTAAATGTTGAAAAGCAAACTATAAATACAAATATATAAAATGTATTTAAAACTTTATACCAGGAAAGGTATCTTTGTTCAGCATCAACAAAAACATTCAGCCATCTGGATGCAAGCACTGATTAAGAATTCAGGTAAATTTCAGACTAGGCTTTGAAACAGTCACAATAGCTGCTGTGGGGAGTGGAAGGAAGGTGGTCTTTGTAGTTTGAGCCCTCAAAACCAGCATGCTGGATTGAGTAAAAGATTTTAATATTGTTATAAAAACCACAATAATATGCAATTTTTCCCAAAAATTAAAACTGCTAACAGTATATTTTGAAAGTACAGTGTTATCCATATAAGCTGTGTATTAAATAAAGATGGACCGAGGAACAATGAAGAGAATAACACTTGAAGGTCTCGCTCTCAGGCACAGCACAGGGCCACATCTGATCTCACGGTGGTTTATCCTGCTGTGACTGCACAGACTTCATTAAGCCTCATCCTTTATACAAACACAAATGAATACATAAATAGAAAGCAAAGATTGCACGGATTTTACAGTGGGGGGAGGGGGGAAGGGGGGAGGTGCAGAATCTGAATCTGGAAGCATACAGCTACTGCTCCAGTTCTGTTTTCAAAGGCTGCTTGTTCACATTGTACTCCTTAGCAAGGAAGCCAATTTGCATCATAGCTGCAAAGCAGCAAAAACTGTGCAGTATTATCAAATATCAGGGAAATTTTGCCTCTCAAAGAAATAACATTTTCAACACATAATTGAAATACAATGTGATGTAAATTAAGTCTTTATATTAGAAAGCGTAAACCATACCAGCCCCTTGTAATAATTTCAGCTGAAGCAGAGAACTCTCTTCTTTCCTGTGTCCTTTCCTAGCAGCAGTAGTCAGACGTCAGAACATACCTGATGTACCACCAGGATTCACACTCCAGAGAAAGAATCATCACCACTCCTCTCACTCCAAGTTCTTTGCAGAAAACTGCATTTGGGAAGAAGGAGAAATAGGGGGGAAAAAAATCAAACAGCTTCGAAACATACTTATTTTTTTTTAACTCGCAGAAAGATGCACATTTTTGTGATCAGTGAAATAATCCATTTTAAAAATAAAAGAATGAAAAGAAAAATTCTGTAAGCTAGATTCTGTTAATGCCACAGAATCCCAGCACACCCACTGTACCTGTAGTTATACTTTACTTAGAAAACAAACCATCGACCTGTAATTTGCTTCTGATGTAGCCTAAAAGCACTTTATAATATTAAAGCTTATTGATGCCTGTAAGACCCTCTTACCTACAGCTATTTCAAACGCAGTGAAATAATGCAACACTAATCACTAAGACTTTTATTCCATAATAGATGTTTTTCTCACTAAATCAATTCAAAGGCTAATTGGGGTGGAAGGTGGCTATCTCTAGTGGTTATAAATACATTTGCATTGCTATCAATCTTTTGCCCGGCTGACGTGTAGCAAGGCTGAGCCGGGTGTCACCGCGTATCCAATGCTGCCATCCAGTGGCATTGCCAGTGGGAATGCCAGTGAGGAAGGATTCCCATCAGCAGCTCTGCCTTTGTCCTGCGGGGACAGCTGCAGCTCCTCCAGCGCTGCTCGAGCTCCCCAAACCCGACCCATCCACTGCCGCCTGAAACAGAGCCACACACACCCCATCACAGCTCGAAACAGACAAACCTCTTCTCAAGGAACAGAAAGACCAGAAAAGGTTATGGATTCCTTCCTTCAGTGCCTCTTGGACCAAAGCCTGTGTCTATCGCATATTCCAAATCGCTCAAAACATCCATAACTATGTTTCATCCTCCAGCCCAGCGAGAAGTCTCCTGTCACTTTTTAAAATAAGCTTCCTCATACACACACACAATAAAAAATAAACCCCCCCCAAAAATCCCAACCACTTGTACTTTTGCCGGGCACATAATTTAAGGTATTATTTTAAACTCCACAGGTTTCAGGTGTCAGAGAAATAGAAGACAAGTTTACTTTTAAAAAAAACAAACAACCCTGAATATGTCTGAAACAGGTTCTATGGCTTTCCTTAGAGAAACGTAAATAAACATTTTTTGGCTGAAGAATGTTTTAAAAAAACATTCTTACAGCATTTGCCTAATGAGGAATATGGAGATATGTGATAGAAAGCATCTGGTTTTCCACCAGAGAAGTTATTGGAGGAAAGAGCTGTTTTATTTACTTGGTTTGTCTGTGAAATAGTGAGATTATCCAAGTCAGCTCAGCAGTGCTTTTCTCTGTGCATCATTTCTATGTGGACAGCTTGCAATGAAGTGTATCTCCCCCCTACAAGACAGGAGGCTCTAAATCAAGTATTTTGCATACACCAGCAAATTTTGCCCATCACCAGCCAGACTGCTACAAACATTACCCACAGAAGGATCATACATAGTCAATGGCAAACATATAATAAACAAGGAGCCAATACAACATTTATGAAGCTACATTATTACTAGATGCTCTCTAGAGTTTTACAACCAGAAACTTGAAGTAGCCAGTTGTTGTTTGTTAGCAGGCTGAGTTAAGTGAAGCCAGCTATTATGATTGCAGAATTTCGCCTTCGTGTGCCTAATGTTGTAGTAAACAGCTCATAAACTGTAAGTTATGATATTAAGGCAATGGGCAAAAGCCTCGCATTCTGTTATTACTGAGATTTTGTGCATATAGTGTCAGAAGACAGTATTTCCTCTGAAATATTAATGCTGCAGCATGGTATTTTACACTGCAAGTAAAGACAAGACAAGCCTTTTTGTCAATGAACACACAGTCTAAAATGAGTAGAGAAATAGAAATGGAAGCCTAAGGGAAAATAGCATCACAAAATGAACAAAATAAAGGTAGAATTAACTACAAACACATATGCACATGGGTAGTTAACTGCGCTTTCTCTAGCTACAGTGAGAATTTACATTGTTATTTAAAAGGAAATAGAGGGCATACTTGTGAGATGATAAAAATATATTTTAAAAGCTTTCTCAAGACTTAAATCAAGAAAACACATTGAGAAAAAAAGGTCCAGAATAAAACTTCACTTTTGAAAGCCTGTGGCTAAGTGAGTGAACACTACAAAGAAGATCAAACTCTCTACAAATGTGGTGCATATGTTGCAGCATTAATATTTTTTCTTTAATGTGTTCAGAGATCACAACTGATGTCACACTGACATTTTTAATTTCTGCCTTGAGGACTTTTAAACAGAGATGCACATAATTAGAAAGCAACTGGACAGACTACAATTTCTCATTTATTAGCTGCTCAGAAATCGTGACCTTCACTGATTATTGAAAGTTCCAAAGCATGACAATTTGAGACAAATCTATCTGTTTTCCATGGTGTAAGCAGAAATGAAAAATTAGAAACTATGAGTGGACAAAATATGCCAGATGTCAAAATAAGCATTCTCAGTAGGAAAAGGATAGCAATTGTCCATTTCAGATTATTTTCCTTGACATTGTGAAATAATGCAACACATTCTGAACAGCAATTAAATCTACCAACAACACTACCAAAACACACACATAAACCAAAACCCCAAACCAACAACAACAAAAAAACCACAAAACACAGAATTATAAAATAAACATTAAAAAGTGTTCAGAACTACATATCAGGAAAGGTTTATGTGCCAGGGCAATCAAGACTACAGTCAAAACCTGCCAATTTAACGAATGCTGTAGTTGTTTCTGAATTTCCTTACCACTGCCATGCCACAATAGAGGGGACATGTGTGAACTCAGACCCTTGGACTGTGACCAGCTAAAGTTGTTCAGTGATAGCCTTAGGTAAGTGTAAAAAAAATTCTTGTAACATCAGCTCAATGACAAGCAGAGAGAGATGTTTTAGAACAAATAAAGCTATCCCAGTTAAGGGGTAGCTATTTGATGATCTTGCATTTCTGATTATCAGCCTCTCGAGTTCTACAATTTTTGCACAGAATTATCAGTTATTTCCTACATTTATTTCCGTATCACTCATTTCCTACATGTGCTAATGCACATTTTCAGAAGTTAAAAAACCCAAACCAACAAAAACAAAAGGACAAAAAAAAATCCCAATCAAAACCAAAACCAACAACAACAAAAAACCTACTCCCTGACATTAAAACAAACAAACAAACAAACAAACTCCAACAAACCAAAACTAAGTTTTGGATAAGCTCTGAGAGCTCATTCAAATATTCCTACATGTTGAACTCATGTAGAAGGATTAACAGCAAGCCTTCCCATTCATCTAGTGTCCAAAAGAGGTACATCCCAATTCACAAAGAAATCAGGCAACTTAATCAAACTATAAAACAGGGTGAGGTTATTAAAGTGATAAGTATTGCTTACGACTGAGAAGGTTCCTGAACTATGTAATGCTGAGAGAGTTGATTACTGGGAGAAATATTAGTATAATCTTTCCTTTTCTCACACTCCTTTTTAGGCATCTGATGGTGAACACTGGCAGTGACAGACTACTCTGTTCAATACACATTCAACCTGTTGCAACATAGCTGTTCTTGCAGTGTGACTTTCAAAACCTTACCTGTTTTCACTCTTAATATGAAATTTAATCTATTTGGAAACAATACATTTGAAAAAATCACAAAGTTTCATTAGAAATGTTCTTGTGATCACTTACCTATGCCAAGATTACTTGTGGTTTCTGATAAGCCATTGTAGTTTAAGCATATTTCATTAAAAGCTTCACAGCTGTTGATCCAGACAACCTTCTATCTCCACATGACACATGGACTAGAAGTGATCTGCTGAGCACCCATGCAAACTGATTTTGCACCTTCAGCTCTGCACCTTCATTCCCAGGCTGTGATTCTCTGCCACACTCTGACACCACTGTGCCTGCTGAAGGGAACCAAGCACAAACAAGATGGAGGCAGTGGTGTCCACATGTGAACATTTTACCTCTGCTAAAAGGGAATGTTTGAATTTAAATCACTAAAACAGTAAGCTCAGTGCCTGAGTATTCTAAAGTTAAAAATTGTGACAACTGACTATTTTTTTATTTGGTCTAAGAGCAGCATAAATATTTTTAGAAAAGATAGTTTTGTCTTGTACGGTAAGATGACCCACATGGAAGCAGATAAAGTTTTTCTGCTGAATCAGATCCTAATTCATATCACATTTATCCAGTAGAAATGCTCTAGTTTTGTCGCGCTATGTTAATGTCTATTGAAACAAAATTGTAATCTTTTCAGTACAACAGATTTCCTTAAAAGACTCTCATAGGTAGGTTTAATCTTTATATTACAAATTTCATTTCACTGTATGCTCTTACATTTATATTACTACTTAACATGAATTCTCACTGAAATGTGACCTGACAATTTATATCTGTATTTATTCATGCTAAGCTTTCTGCTTCACAACAACTGAAAGTGTAGTATATTCATTGCAGAAATAATACTTCCTGCTATTTTCAACAATGAAGGTCACACCAAGCTTCACATGAAAGGAAATGTAATGTTTCATGTTTTTCAGTTGTGGTACACCTTTTAAATTCCTTGTTATAATCATCTACGGTAGAGCATTTCTGCAATTTTTTTTCCCTAACTCCATTTTCTCTCTTTTAGTTCAGGAAAAAAGTTTATGTATATGAAACAGATAGAAGAAAAATCAACAAACACACAGATTCAAAACTTACTGAGCTATACAGTTAAAACCAAACAAGCCAGACCAAACCACTCTCAGGCTCAGGCCTGTCAGTACCTGGATTGCATTTGTGCATTCTTACCCCATCAGCAAAATCTAACATTTTTGGCATATGCAAAGAAAAGACCCCAAAGAGATCTATAAACTGTTGAGTTTCATGTTCATATTAATCTGGATCAATAAGAATAACTGCACAGCTCTAGTTCCATGATGAAAGGAATGGTCAATTTTTAATTCAGTTTTATCTCCACACTAGTGCCTCAGTTCCTAACTTGTCATCAGTATGAACCAACCATAGCTACTCTGCTAATTTCTGCATTTGTACATTACACCTCCAAAGGTGTTGAAGGCTCAGAACAAGAAATACTGCTGTCATGGAAAGACAGCTTCTGAAAATTTGAGTGCATTTTTCTGGCTGAAAACATCGGTTGCTTTTCCTTTCTGTATTTTGAAATGTGCAGGTATTATTTGTACTCTCTGTTTCCAAAGCTCCATCATATAGAAAATGCTCTAATTTATAATTTAAAACAATAATATCAACAATATGTACATAAAAATATTTATAGGATATCTCTTAAATTAAAAATGTACAGTTATTGTAGACTATATATGAGAAATACCTATTGAACATTACTAGGGTGTCTGCATTTACAATAGTTTAACATATTTAACACAAGATCAGTAATTGGGATGGGGATTTCATGTGCATTTTGTTTTCTTGCAGGGTTGTTTTTTTTTAAGCTAAACATTTTTGCTACAAAATAGGGCTTTTTCTGAAGCAGTTTTTCAATTCCTCATGATATCTCTCAAGAAAGCCTATTTCATTTGAAAACAATTATTTCCATTCCAAAGCACATATAATAAGAACTTTCTATTAGCACTTTAAGCAGCAGTATTTTAGCACCCATAGCAGGAAGTCTGTTTAAAATAAAATAAAAAAAAAATACAAAACAAAACTGGCATTCAAAAACTAATTCAGCTGCAATGTGAGTTTTGTGTCTGCACAAGTGTTAAAAAATTTCCATCCTTCCCATCTTCCCCAGGCTCAGCTTCACTGCCAAATTCTCCACCTCCTTCACTCTGCAGTGCAGGGCTGTGGTCAGTTCATCACACGTCTTGGCCGCTCTTCCTCCAAAGGGAGAGGATTGACAACATCTCCTGATCCATTGCAGGAATCCCTTCCAAGGGAGACAGTCCTCCATGAACTCCTTCTACAGGCTGCAGCTCTTCACGAACTGCTCCACTGTGGGTCCTTCACAGGGTCACAACTCCTGCCAGAAAACCTCCCACAGCATGAACTCCTCTCTTCATGGGGCCACAGCTCCTGCTCCAGCACAGGCTTCCCACAGGGTCAAAGCCTCCCTTGGGCACCCACCTGCTCTAGTGTGGGATCCTCCCCATGCTACAGGTGGATCTCTGCTCCACCATGGATTTCCATGGGCTGCAGGGGCACAGCTTCCTCACCAGAGACTGCAGGGGAATCTCTGCTCTGGCACCTGCAGCACCTCCTCCCCCTCTGTCTTTGGTGTCTGCAGAGCTGTTTTTACCACATATTCTCACTCTGTTCTTCCCTGTCTGCCATTGCTCCTACACAAAGCTTCTTCCCCCTGCTCAATTTGTTCTCTCCAAGGTGCTCCTGCTATCACTGGCTGGCCCAGCCTTGGCCAGCAGTGGGTCTGTCCTGAAGCCCACTGGCTCTGTTGGACACGGAGGAAGCTTCTGGCAGCTTCTCACAGAAACCAGCCCCACAGCCCCCTGCCACGAAACTTGGCAATATAACCCAAATACAGCCATAGTACTGCTGTTTGGATTTCAGCCTCAGCCTTCAACTTTGAGCAGGCAGAGATAATTTCCATCAGCAGGACACAGTCTTCTCATAGTTTTCAGGAAAAAATGTCAGATTTACTTTTAGAATGGTAACTCTTTTGAAATATCCAAGACTAATTCCCTGGATACTTAAAACTTCTGGGTAGACTTGCACAGACATCAGTTACTTTGAGCAACAGCAGGGCTGCAGCCGAAGCTTGGTGGTGAGAAGAGCAGGATCATCATTTGCGGCTGCTCCAGATATATCAGCAGACTCAATTTCTCCTGTCCTTAAGGATGAGACAACAGAGGAAACAGAACATCTTTTGATGTTTATCATCTACAAAGGATGAAAGATATGAAAGATGGACAGAGCAAAAATATTTTCCCAAAACCTTCTTCCTCAGTACCTCCTCCAGCAAGTTATGGCTGCCAAAATAACCTTACTAAAACAAATACATCAAGCAATCTCCTGTAGTAGCTCTCAGTGGGAGCCATAATTTTTGTACAGTTCTTGTACTACTTACTGTTGCAATAGCTGGGACAACCTGTGCCAGCTGTCTCCTGTTGGCTTGGCCACCCACACTTTCTCAGCACACAGACACTGCCCCTCCTTCCCAGGCTGCTGAGCTGAACAGTATCACGGGTATTCCACTGAAGGACAGGAGGAGGGCAGGGAAATGCTCAGAGAATGCTCTTCCTCTTTTCTCTTTCTTCTTAAGGGTGTTCACTACTTAACAGAATCCTTAACAGAATCTTTTGGTCAGCCTAAGCTTCAGGTATCAAACACCCTTTAAACCTCTTCAAGACACACATCGGTCTTTCACCAGCATAAGGGTCAGTTCTCCTATCCTGGTGTCTACAAAGGCTGGCAACTAGCTTGTATGCTTTTGAAGATTTTATTTACTCTTCTCCTACAAATCTAATTTCAAGAGAGATGATCCCACTTGTTTGAGAGGTGTGAGAAAACAGTCATCTGCAAGAGGAGACCAATAGCTGCATTTTTGCTTTTTTTTTTAAGGAAAACTGCCCCCAGAGAAGCCCAGACGAGCTGGGAGGGGCATCTGCTGCCAACAAGCCTTTTAGCCCTCCCTTTTGGCCCCACAGTGCAGCCAGGCCTAACCTGAGCTCTAGTAGGCTGCTTCTGCTGCCTCTGCTCCTTCACCAAGTCATGGCATACCTTCCTAAAAATAGCTGGACACCTTGCACACAATACCTAGGGCTTCATGCTGTTATGATCCACATAGCAAGAAATGCTTGTCTGAATTAAGGTGCTACTGAGACCATATGACAGTCAGTAATAAGGATTGGTTTTTAACTATAAACCTGAGGTAGAAAAAAGAAATAGAAAAAAAGGAGTGGGGCAGAGGAGAGAGAGAGAGAGATATCAAGCAGGAAATGGTCACTACCCACAGTTCCAGCAGTTTCCACTGCTGCTTCTTCACCCTGGCCCTCTCAGTCAGGGCATCCTGGAGTCATCCTTCTGGGGGAACCACCTTTATACAGTCCAAGTTCCAGATATCCAGATACATGTTGGTCACAGGTGTTCCTGTAACTTGGGGTGGCATACGTATGAGCAGTTTCTTCCTTTCCCACAGTTTGCCAGAGTGGGAATCTTTTGTCTGAACACGTTAACTAGACTGAGTTAACCAAATCTCACCTCCATTAGTCTTGGAATTAGCATCTTTCTGTTGTCATTTTCTCCTGTCTGTGCTTATCTCAAGGTCCTGCTTGGGTGATCCATCTTACAGCAAGTTCCTTCTGTTGCTTTGACTGTTTTCAGATGGGCAATTGTGGTCTTTAGGTCCTCACGCCCTACTGTAGTCATGCACAGCAGCTCTGCAGGCCCTTGGGGTTGCCCTGCACCCCTTTAAGCACCCACAGTTTTACATGGTTGTCCACTCTGGTAAAATTGTCTGCTCTGGAGAGTTGTGGCCTGAGCATTGCCAATGTCCCTCCCTGACAGTGTAAGCAAAAGGCTGGGACTCCAGCACCCATCAGACTGGACTGACTCCCCAGTAGGCAACCAGCCAGCAGACTGCCAGTCTGGAAATAAACCATCCAAATAACAAACACTTTCCAGTTGTCATTTTATGGCTGAATCACAGACCTAGGATCTAATTTGAGAACTTTCCAAGTTTGTGTAAAGTTATACTGAATCAAACCAAAGTGGAGGCATGAGTTCAACTAAGGTTAAAAGGTGGAAACACACTTCCTACCAAAACCTAACAAAAAAAAACATTACTGTTAGAAACATTGACCAAGAGCAGAGGGACACCATTTGATCCAGGTGTCGAAAACTAGCCTAGTAAATGTGCTTTTCTGCCAGAGGACAAGCAGATTTTGTCATCCTCCAGTTTTCTCAGCCCCTGGGCTCCAACATGGGTGCACAATCCCCAAGAGTGAGCAAGAATCCACTATGGTGTGGGGAGGAATCAGCAGAACTTTCATTTATATTTATTTTATAGCAAAACCAAATAGACAGACAAACAAAAATCCCAACAAAACCACTTAAGAAATAAATTAAGCTTTACTAACATTTTACATGCAAATTAACACCAGTGTTTCCACTCACCTCATGTATTAGACCATCCCAGGCCACACACAGTGCCAAGGTCTCCTCAGTGAAGAAGGTATCAACAGCACAGAGAGCTTCAAACAGTGCCCTTCCTCATCTGCTCACTTTCAGTGTATTGTCACATTGTGCAGCTCATATGGACCCACTCAAGTGCATTTACAGCATCTGTGCTCAACTCTGAAGTAAACTATCCTTCCAAAATAGACACAGCTCACAGAGCTTCCTGCAAAGAAACTGCAGGTGGAAGACAATCCTGATATTCTAAGCAAGCAAGAACATGGCAAAGCTGACAGGTTTACAATTCATCCTATCAGGAGCTGTTTTAATAATGCACCACACAAAACTGATGCTTAACTGGGTGGCAGAATTAACAGATACAGATATTCTCTGTAATAGTCATTGATAGAGAGGGCTCATTTCACCTGCAAAATGAAAGAAACTCGAATTTAGATTGCTATATCCAGCTGTGATTTTAGTCCATGCAGGGAGGTTTATCAATCAAATTCAAGTAATTTATGTACATCTCCTATCAACCTAATTCTTGGGAGCTCTAAAGAATTTTGTCTTCAGTCCCTCTTGTTCATGGAAAGAGGGCAGGCATCCTCAGGACAACTGTTCATCTATGGCTCTTCATGTACAAGCAATGCCCAGTCAATGCCAGCTCTTCATGCATTTGAAATATGGTATAATAGTAAATTCCTAGCATCAACACAGAATTCCGTTGCAAAAGCCCAACCCCTATCATCACTGCCGAATCCACCGCTAAACCAGGTACCAAAGCACCACATCTATATGTTTTAAATACCTCCAGGGAGGGTGACTCCACCATTTCCCTGGGCAGCCGGCTCCAGTGTTTGAGAACTCCTTAGAAGAAGATATCTATCATTAATATCCAATCTAAACCTCCCTGGTGCCATATCAGGCCATTTCCTCTTGTCCTGTCATTTGTCTCTTTAGAGAAGACACTCTCAAAGTCCCCTGAGCCTTGTTTTCCAGGCTAACACCCCCAGCTCCCTCAGCCATTCCATGCAAGACTTGTGCTCCAGGCCCTTCCCCAGCTCTGTTGCTCATCTCCAGACTGGCTCCAAGCACTACAATCTCTCCTGAACTGAGGCCCAGAAATGGACACCAGACTTGCGGTGTGGCCTCAGCAGTGCCCTGTATAGGGTGATTGTCCTGCTGGGACTATCCCTGCTCCTATTGGTCACACCATTTTTGATACAGGCCAGGATGCCTTCTGGGCACAGCTGGCTTGTGTTCAGCTGCTCTTGACCAGCACCCTCAGGTCCTTTACTGCTGAGCACTTTTCCAGGCACTTCTTCCCCTGCATGTAGCTCTGCCTGGCGTTATTGTAAAGGCAGGACTCAGCACTCAGCCTGGAGGTTTTTGTCCAATTAATCTCAGCCCACGGATCAAGCCTGTCTAGGTCTCTGCAGGCCCCTCCAGCAGAGCGACATGCCTGCCCATGTTGTCTGTAAATTTGCTGAGGCTACACTCAATGGCCTGCTCCAGGTCACAGGTAACACCAGCTGCCAGCTGGATGTAACCCCGCTCACCTCCGCTCTCTGGGCCCAACCACACAGCCATTTTTTTACCCAGTGAGGAGTGCAACCATTCTAAGCCACAAGCAGACAGTTCCTCCAGCTGAATGCTGGAGGAAATAGTGTCAACGGCTTCATTAATGCCCAGGCAAAAACATCCAGTCTTTCCCTACTCCACTAAGAAGCTTACCTTGTCAAAGACCACGTAGACTTAGCAGGACTTGTCTTTTGTAAACCTGTGTTGGCTGGGCCCAATCCCCTGCTCATCCTGTGATGGCAATCAAAATTATTTATTCCATGATCTTCCCCAACACTGAGATCAGGCTGACAGGCATGTTGGTTCCCTGGATCCTCCTTCCAGCCTCCTTGCAGATTGTATTGAGTCTGGGATGGGCTCTTTTCCCCACAGCAGCCCACAACTTGCTGTGCTGTGGGTCAGGGACTGGTGAGGTGCTCTGGCTACCTCTGAGGAGCCCTGGCCCAGCATCAGCACTGTCTCCCCAAGATTCTGCACCTCCATGAACAGCAGGCTGGGACTGGGCAAACCTGGGGAGGCCACATGAACAGGACAACTGACCTGAACTGACCAAAGGAATATTCCATACTATACAAAGTCTGCTCTGACATAAAGCTGAAAGACCACAGTCTATCCTCCAGAAGTCCAAGGCAGCAGTTCTGCTGATCCACCTCCTCACTTCTCTGAAAACCAAAAGCTCTATCATTTTGTGATCTCTGTACCCAAGACAGCCTCCAACCACCACATCACTCAGCAGCCTTTCCTTGTACACAAGTCCACTGGGGTGCCTGGACCCAAACACCCTTGAAAGGCAAAAGCCTGCTCTTCCATAATTCTTGGTAGTATCTCTACAGATATTTTATTTTATAGCGCAAATTATCTTAAACTTAACATCTTCATAATCAACTGTGACCAAGACAGCCACGAATCTTCACCCATTAGACTATCTTTAGCTGCAAACAACAGACCTAGGAATGGACCTTTATCAAAAGCTACCTTCTATGTACTTCATGACCTTGACAAGCTTTTGAAGTGCACCTATGCAAACCTTCTGAAGGACAGCAAGGACAAGCTCAATATCCTGCACTTGGCCAAGGGGAACCCCCACTCTAAGCAGGGACTGGATGAAGGGTTTAAGACCAGAGGAGGACTTGGGGATACTGATGAATGAAAAATTAGACATGACACCACAAAGTGCACTCAGCCCAGAAAGCCAAATGTGTCCTGGGTTGCATCTAAAGCAGTGTGGGGAGCAGGGGAGGGAGGGGACTCTGCCCCTATGCTCTGCCCTGGTGAGACCCCACTGCAGTGCTATGTCCAGCTCTCATGTCCCCAGCATGAAAACCACTTGCAACCTGTTAAAGAAGGTCCAGAGAAGGCAACAAAAATTATGAGAGGATGAGAACACCCCTCCTATGAGGAAAGGCTGAGTATTGGGGTTTTTCAGCCTGGAGAAAAGGTGATTGTGGCAATACCTTATTGTGGGGTCTGCAGCATAAAACATGAAGACTTTTTACCAAGGCCTGTGACAGAACAAGAAATTACAGATTAAACAGAAAGAGGGTAGATTTAGACTGGATGTAAGTACGACCTTTTTTCCATGGGGGTGGTGAGAACAAGCAACAGGAGCAAGTTGCCTGAAGAAGCTGTGGATACTAATCCTAGGAAACACTCAAAGTCAGGCTAGATGAGGCTTTGAGCAAGCACCCTGATCCAGTCAAACATTTCCACACTCACATTAGGAGGGGGTAATGGTGTTTTGTGTTTGGACTAGATGTTATGAAGGGCCTCTTCTAACCAAAACATGTTCTTTTTATGCATTTCCCAGATTTCTTCAGGTCTTTTTTTTAGGTGGTGCAGACAGCATAAACTTTAATCCATGAGTAGACTTCAAATGTGTGCATTGAGGTGTCCTCCATTGCTGTTATCAGGTCTGTTAAAGCACAGTAACATAACATAACATAACAGCAACATCTGTTAAGTAAGCAAACACAACTGTAAGTCAAGACAGCATTATGAGAATAATGCTTTCAAATTCCTTGCTATCCAAAGAGATTAAATTTGTTCAGCACATCCTAAAACATTTCATCTTAAGACTGTAGGAAAGGGGGGAAAACCACAAATTTTAAAAAACTATCTTTATTTTTTTTTTTCTTACATTTAAACAGGGATGTGTTTCAGTTTTAGACATCCAGCCATTGTTTACTTCATTACTGTAGACAGGAAGAAAAAGTATATAAATGCAAATCATATTGGCATACCTACTCAGTGCCAACTGCTTTACTAGAAGAAAACCTTCCGCATTAAAATCAAGAACTTTAAAAAATTACTGAAAAGCAAATGCCTTGCTAGTCACTTCAGCAAATAAACAGCTTTTATATATTCAACCATTGTAAAATAAGTCCATAATATTCATACTGTTTTGTTATGGAGTACAGATCATACAAACACTGTAGAGATCAAAAACCTCCAAGAATAAAACTCATCAGGCATGTGAGAAATACACATACCACATGTACAAGCAATAGATTTGGTCAAGTACTACAAAGAAGGATGTGTTTTCATAAGAGAATGGTCATGTGACGTACTTCTCAGCTGAAATAAAAACAAAGAAGTAACTTCATGAGTCTGAAATAATCAGTAACACGCTCTGATGGAGTGTAAACTTATGACCTGTTACAACAGTGTGTTTTTGTAGGCCAAGTTTAGGTTTTCTAAAACAAAAACTTATGAGCATGAGCAGTAATAATGACAAAGATTGAAGTATACGTATGAGCACATAATCCAAACAATAAAATACACTTTTGGCTCTTAATGAAAAATAAATTACAAAATAAAATTAAA
Source organism: Muscicapa striata striata (assembly GCA_030060385.1). NCBI lineage: Eukaryota > Metazoa > Chordata > Aves > Passeriformes > Muscicapidae > Muscicapa > Muscicapa striata. The sequence goes on along the minus strand of JAREIS010000076.1, from coordinate 1,538,273 downwards.
ACCCTTGTAGTAAATGCAATGATTAATTCAAAGGTGTACCTTTGCTTTTATATACATTTTTAAATGCTACCACAAAACATATTAAAAATAAATAAGTATGCCAAAAGACATTTGTGAAAAGAAAAAAGATGCTACTTAGCTCTAGAATAATTCTAAAGAAAGAGATAACCTGTGTTTTGATCAACAAATCTGTCTAGTCATTTCCATCTTCCACAGCCCTTCTTCAATAACTAGCATTAAACATGACAAAACCACAACTCTGTCATTATGGCTTTAAAAGAAGCATATATTTTCAGAAGAAGAAAATATAAAATGGGCCTTGGCCCATTGGTCGGTTCATACTGCAAGCATTTAGACTGTAGAGAAGCATCTGAAACATCCTTGCCATCCTATGATACTAGTGAACTTACACTGCAAGACAAGAAAACTACAGGGGGAAAAAAAAAGGCAGGAAATTTGGGATGCTTTGGGCTAGTACACAATGAAGGCAGAAGTCTAACTAATTTCCATTTCATTTGTTTTCAAAATTAAAGAGCAAAATAATACACCTCTAACTTTACATGGCATGTCTGTATTTTCAAGTTAAAGATGCTGTCAATCATCAACTACCTTAGTGAACCTACAGGCTTTAATGCTTATTCTGCTTTAGCCAGATTCAATACGAGATTTGCTCTGCAGAACTCTTTTGAAGGTAATTCAGTCTTGTTAACATTACCAGATGTACAACTTAAATTATACAAACATTTGTATTCTTTGTACAAACATTTATAATTTCCACTGTACTGCAATTTTCATTGTTGGCAAAATAAAAGCAGGTTTTCAAACTGAGAGGATACTAAAAATACTTTCTGTTAGTAGCACCAGCATTGTGACAACTGCCAACAGTTAAACCAGCATCCACAGTATCTCTAGACAGTGACAATTTGACTAGAGCAACAATTTGACTAACCAGTAGTACTGAGGGCAAAAGAAGAAAAACAATGCAAGAATCATAAAATAAATCTTGAGATTTTATTATTTTGCAGTATGGTTGTGTACCTGTTCTTCATTTTTTAAGAAAACTGCTTTAGATACACTGCTACAAAGTCAGATAACTGATTTATGACATCCGTCTTCATCTAAGACACTGCTACTTCCTAGGAAAGAAGAAATACTTCTGAAGTTCAGTTTTGCTCAAGATACTGTTCATCTGCTATCATTTCATTGGTCCATAGGTTGATGGTCAAAGAAGCACTCCTATGTGACAATATCTTAAAGCTTTCAGAACAGATGAATTAAAGAAACAGAAAATGGATGCAGAAGAACCAAATCAAAGCACAGAGGCATGGTATTATTTTTCAGGGAGTCCTCGGAAAATGTGTTTATTATGGAGGTTTTTGCTTTGGGTTTTGTTGTTGGGTTTTTTTTAAGATCACAAGACAACAGTTGAACAAATAAGCATTTTCCCATGTTCTGTTTGGTTCTAGTCATTTGTTGCGCTGGATGGTTTTCCTTTTCCTCCGCTTGAATAAGCAGCAGCACCTGCAAGTGTGACATGAATTACATATGATATAAAAAGAAACCACACAACTAAACTATTTACTGTATGTCTCATTTGAAGTATATAGCTCAAGTATAGCCAGCACCACAAGGAATACATTAAGCCCTATTGCAGGCCATTGATTTATCAGAGAAAGAAACTGAAATAGAGATTTTTTAATATATTTCACCTTTTTTTTAAAAAAGCATCAAGCAAAAAAAAAAGCTATAATGGAAGTAGCTATTAAGTTTAGAGTATTGATAAGAATATCAAAAGCACAGGTATTACAGGCTGATCTAAAAATGCATTTGTAAGAACAAAGAACATTACCTGAGTACTCTTTCACAAATGACTGGCAATATGCCAAACAGAAGCTTGTGTTTATGGCTGTGTCACCTAAACTATGCATTTAAGACATTATTGTTGCTAAAACAATAAAACAATTTGAGCTTCCTTTCTCAACCACAACTTGTAAAAACTTTCTCCAAGGCTATTCCACAAGACATTTTAGAGAAAATGTTCCTGAACAATATAATTAATGTTCTGATCCAGTGCTGTGATAATACCACAAAAATGAAAAATCACAGCTTAAATATAAAGTAAACTGATATTCTCTCTTCTGTTTTTTTGCATACTATATGAATTAAACTAAAACTGACAAACACTGTAAATTTCATTTAGCAAATAGAGACAATCTGAAAGTATCTGAAAAAACACTACAAAATGAAGGAGTTGGAGGGAGTTAGATATAGATAATATACAGAAGGACTGCAGAAGTCCAGAAAGTACTTTTGAAAATAAACTAAAGAGGAAAGCAACAAATAACACATAAACAAAAAAATTCATTTGAACTGTACTGTTAGGCTTATTTTAAGCAAATTTCAGGTCCTGAACAGCACCTTTAAAAATAAAGCTTCAAACTAAAGTGTTCACAATGTGTGTGATGAAAACTGAATATACAAGTTGTCTACTCTAATAGCTTGCCCCATGGAGTTCTGAGGTTTGGTTATTGAATTCTCACTTGCAGTGCTATATACTGAAGTGTGCTAAACTATGAAGCACAGCTGTAGTAAAAGTATAAATGTACTGCATCAAATAGCCTTGATCAGTAAATCCTTAAGTTCACCAAGCATTTTATATCACTAAAATTCAAAAGGAATTCAGATTATTTAGTTTGAATATGGGAAATGGGGAAAGCGTTTAAAAATTAGGGAGAATAAGGGTCTAAAAATAAGGTTCTACAGGGAGTGAGAACAACATCCAAAGTAAGGGGAGACAGAAGTTACCTTCTCAAAATATCCAAGGCACCCTGTCGCTCAGTCACTGAAAAAGTAGCACTGGGCAGAGGCAGACCAGAACTGCTCTGAGAGTTACATAACTTTCAGTAGAAAAAAACATCGGTTATTGATGAAGAGGAAGGCCAAAATTAAAATTCAGTAGGGGAAACTACATAGATAACTATTTTTACAGCTAGTAGAAGTATCATACTGTATTTACAAAATTTAAAGAACTTCTTAAAGAAGAGATATAATTGACTTTTTTGAAGGGTAGTAGCCACTGACTGTAACTGAAATTCCCCCATTACTAACCTTTTTTTTTAGCATCTGCTATAACCACTAACATTCTTTATTACTTAAGCTTTGAATTTACTTGTAGATGTATGAACTCCAATTTAGTTTTATTCTTTTTTCACTCCAAGTATTTTATATACATATATGCCATGTATCAAAGCAAAGCAGTGCTCCTCCCTTTCCATATGAATTCTCCTATGATCCTGTAGATGAGGAAACAACTGTGATGGTAAATCACTTTTATACTTGTTTGAGATTAGCATGTCTTAGGGAAAGCCCACAGAAAAAATCTCTTGATTTATGACATTAGCATATAAGAACCCAGGTTGCATAAGTAACTGCAGGAAGATGGTTAACTTATATTCTAGAACAGCTATCTACATTTTTAACTCCTCACTCTTTAAATAAATTTTGCTTATATGGATCACAACCCAAGTAGATCAGACTTTTTAAATATTTAAGACTACTTGGATCCTCTTTGCAATTCAAGGACACATTAGGTTTTCTTGCTTCCCTTATCAGAAAATTTTAACTTATCCTTGCTGCAAATCCCACACCGTTTTATATTCCTTCTGTATAGCTTATTAGTTTGCCACTTCTCTGTCAACCAGAGAAAAAGGGCACCACGCAATGGTGAATTCAAGAGTTCTATTTTTAACCAATATAAAGCACTGCTTTTTAATCCTCTGGTCATCTGGAGTTTGCATAATACTGTATAATGAGTATAATTTCTATTAACAGTTCTTTTGTTTGGGTTTTTTAAATTATAAAAACTATTCAATTGTATTTTAATTAAAGGAGAAATCACTAAATGCTGAAAACTTTTAATTGGTGTGGAAAGATAAATATCTTATTAATATATAACATATCTAAAAAGGACTAAATGAATGCAAATTCTATGATGAATTGTAAACCATAGAACTGTTTTGGAAATCTGAACTGAACTACACTGAAACACTATGTCTTTTTAAATCTAGTGTTAGACTTCACATTGGCTTTCAAGGCCAAATAGACGTAATTTTAAGATACATCTTCACATGTAATTATGACAGATCAGACAGTATTGCCTGACAATAAATCTTATGAAAAAAATATAACCCTGAGTCAGAGATTCATAGTGCATGATCTGTCAGTGAGTATAACTCGTAAGAGAAATGTAGACTTGTTCTTAAGCATACTGTCACTAGAGGGTGTTATTGTCACTCATACATAACACAGATATTACACTACTTAGAGCTGTATTTAAAGCTATAGATAGATAGGTGCATCATATTAAGGACTATTAAACCAAAAATTCATTATACTATTCATTATGCATGCAAAATACAGAAGAGGTAAGATTTTAAAATTTCTACTTCTAGGAAAGGATTTTTTTTAAATAAAGCATTTAATGACTACTAATTTTTATCTGTTCATGTAACATTTCTAGAGCAGGCATTGTAATAGGAATCTATCAAATACAAGAAACACTGCACTTTTCCTGTACAATCTAAAGTGGCCTTTGATGTATTACCTGAGGTAGCAAACTCAGCATTATGGTTTTGAACACTTCTTGTCCTTCTTAAGACATTATCATATCTTTTTTCCTATTAAATACCCTTCCTTCCATTTGAATTTGGACCAAAATTCTAAAGCAAATTAATTTGTCATTTGTGTTTAGATAGCTGTGTTTTTATATTCACCATCAAGCACGTGGCAGGCACTTTACTGCAGCATTAGTAACAAGTGTTTCAAGAGGCAAAAAAGATGCAAGATGCAAAAAGGACAGATCATATAATCAATTCTTGTTTGCACTTCTCTGCCTTCCCCCAGAAGAGCCTTTTCGTTATCCAAATCACACATGCTTCATAGAAGCAACTGTTCTGATGGCTAGTAAACAGTAAATTAATTGCTCAGTGATAAATGAAAGAGCATCAGTAGAAGATTATAGATAGATCTGTAGATCCCCAAGTGTCAAGTCAGCACAGTGATCAGTTAGTTTTCTCCTTGCTTTACAACTTCAGTAAGTAACAACTGAAATAGGGCAGAAAGCAGCTTTTCTAAAAACCCAAACCACAAAAATAACCAAATCACAACTCCTCTGCTCCCAACACTCACAAACCAAAAAAACAAACCCACCTAAATTCCCAAAACACAACACACACTGCTAAGTCATACTAGCAGTACAACCACCATGAAAATGACACAGCAAAAGATTTAGAATATATACTGCATGTGTGTACATAAAGATTTATCAAACAAAGAAATGCTTGATTAAATGTTGGTTAAATGTTCCAAAACACTAAAATCCTTACTGAAGAAAAAAACCCAAACTTATCCTTTCTGATTTACTGAAATCCTTACTGATTTTCACTGAAATGGTAGCAAAAGCTCTAATATTCAGCTAAATTACATTTATGTTTATAGTTAAAATCAGACATAATCGAGGCAATCCCACATGAGGAGCCCCCTTTTTACGTCTTTTAAATGAAGATACGTTTCTAAAAATAAGAAAACATCTAGAACAAAAAATGAAGCATTCCTAAATGAGATTCAAGTTTGTCTTCTCAGAATATGAGGAAATGTTGCAAACAGAAGATATGAGCAAGACAGATTAGCTTTGCTCATACTTTCAGGTGGAGAAAAGATTATGAAAGAGACACAAAGTGAGAGTCTTTTGAGAAAACAATGTCTCCTTAAAAGCGAAAATATCCATGTCACAGATATGAAGGATAAAAGTAATCTCATTCTCTTAACTTATTCCACAGTGAAAAATTTATAAACAAATGCTTAAATGTCTCACAATCCCTTTTGATATTAGATTTGTAATTACCATGTTAAAATGTAAAATTATCTAAATCTTCTAAAGTGCTCTTTCTGAAAAAATATGTGTACATATGCACTGATGATCGATAGCAAAGCTGGAGAGGAGGTGAGGGTGAGTGGGCACGTATGTATGTTAATTACTGCCAAAATATAAAACAACTTCAAAATATAAAAAACTACCTCCAAAAAAACCTCTAATCACTGAGGAAACTTCAGCTTAAACAGACAGTGCTGAAACACTAATTTGAGTGTTACATAGTCAGAAACAAGAAAATGAATCTAAAGAGTAGGACACTGTGACTAGTTATTTTGTCTGTAACAAAACCAGTTAAGAGTAAGCCAAAAAGGTCAAGGACAGCATATTTGTCCATTATGTATTCAAATCAGAAAAAGTTGAACTTCTACACTTAAGCAGCTGAGCATCTTGGCTCCTGAAAATTCTCTTAACTTTCTGCAGATAACTAAGTAAAGTAGGGAACTAAAATGGATTTAATTGTGCTAAGCACTACTCAAAGTGCAAGAAATTTAATCTTCTTCTGTGTGTACATGAGCTGAGCTTTAGGAAGATTATCACTGTGCTTACTCAAAGAGAGGGGACAGGGAATTTATCTATGGGCAGCCTATCAATATCCTTGCCCCTTTGGATTTTTTTTTTTTTTGTTTCAAATATATATATAACAGAACTATATTCTTGACAGTAAAATAATACTGTACTCCACAAAGATGGCAGCAAAGAATTTAGTTTTTCTCAGTGCTCACAGAAAGCCACTGTAAAATGTGGCTCTACAGCACCTCCACTCAAAATTTTTTAATTACACAATAAAACTTACCTACCAAAATCAGAACTTGCAGAACAATTGCTAAAAAAAAATGCACTTTGAGAAATTTCTCTTTTCCCCAAAGTTAGGAGAATGGGTCCTAGAAAAATTGCTGCTGCTGAATTCCACTGCTACTAATGTATCCCTCAGACCTGTGTGCCTGTATTTTATGGCAAACTAGATCCACACCCTTGCAAAATTCTATTTCAAGCACAATTGTAGAATGAAACACGCTGGAATTCGTACCACCTTTAGCTGTCAAGAATATTTTTCCGTACTATCTTGCAAATCTAAGTTTACTACTCAAATATATAAACATTAGTTGTCCATCTCATGATAACAGATTTTAATATTTTTCCCGTTCATTATATCGCAACATTAAGGAAACCTGAAGTTATGTTTTAGTGATTAGTCAGAAAATTGTCACACACTAATGCTCTGGTAAATACTTTCTTAACAGAGACAACTGGAAAAGTTAAAACATTTGGTAGCATTACTTATTCATGCGAGTTACTTTCTAGATGTTAATACACTATCTGAATGCCACAGTATTTGAAAGGAATGCCTTCCCCTTTCAAACAGAATAGAAAGTGAGAAAAAATACTTAGTACCCATTAAAAAGGTTGAGGTAAAGTACATCACAAACTACACAACTAAAAGCAAGCAGGATTTGAAGCAGGCAGAAGAGCTCCTGAAGGTGGCTTTTTGTAAAAACAGTTGTTTCACAGAATTAAATTGTATTTTGTCATTTCTAAATAGACATTTTATTTTTAAGTATTCCGAATTTAGTTTTAAACCCAAGAACAAAGCTCCTGGGGCTATTTCTGCCTGCCTGTGCTGTATAACTCACCACATGTTCAATACTTTCTGGCAGCTATACAGAAAGAGAGTAAGAGAAGAAAGAGAATCAGAATACAATATAGAGGAAGAATTTTACATCTTCCACACATGGCTTTTGGTAGTAAGAACACTATCTTAAAATAAATACTTCAAAATGAGTTGAAATATAAAAAATGCATGCACTTCCCTAGCCAGCATAGCAAGACATGTCATTAAAGGCTTAGCCTAAAAAAGCACAAGCTATAGGAACTCTACTATTTAAAAACTTAAAGACAAAATTAAGTATAGCACTGTAGTTTTGCTCCTCAACAATGGCTATTCAATTCAGACAATATTTTCTGAAAAACTATACGAGAAAAATATTGAAGCAGCCAAGCACAAAAGATCTGAAGAATATGAAAAAGACATACTTTGTTTCATCTGTTACTTCTACTTCTGCAGGAGCTGTGATGGGTGCATTTGAACGGCCTGCAGTTGGGTCATCCGTGTTCAGCTCTCCATTTGTTGAGCTTACTACCTGAAATCACAAGAAAGACCTGAAATTATACTAGCGTCAGACATACATTTGTTAATTCCTAAGGTTACAATACAGCTAAAAAACCCAGTAATTTTTGTTATTTCCATAGTGATTTTTATTCCAGTAACAGTTATCTTCTACAGGTTTTATTCTGGCACACCTGTGCCCTTGTAATTTTCTTTTCGTATCTAGTAGTGGAACTGACCTCTACATGATGGACCCAGAGCGGATGAAGGAAAGCAACTCTGTGGATGCCATCTTCTAATCTCCCCCACATCACTTCAGAGCCTCAAGGGAAGGCACTAAGCATTTTTCCAATACCAATTCAGTCAGTCCAACCCTATCTCTGCTCCTTCAGTGTATTTATGCTCCTTCGTTTAGCTCCTTATATTCAGACTAAATATGAAGGCCTGATTGAGTTGTATCTCCAAGAACTCTCACCAGAAAAGGGGAAAACTAAGGCTGTCTTCTAGACCTAAGTGTATAGATGGTATCTGATTTTTAGGACACAAAAGCATCTACTGCCAAAAAAACTGCAATAAAAAAATAATCTTCATTCCTACTAGTTTACCATCAAATTTCTGTGTAGATTGTTCAAGTCACCATAAAATCTGTGTTTCTATGGCAATATTTGTTTGGACTTTAAACCACTAGAACCAAATACTCTCTCAGCTCCTCAGTCAGTTTTCCTGCATGACAAATGGAGCCATTCCAGAGGCCTCTTTGTTATTCACCCCACAGAATACAAAAGGAAGATGGTTAACTGGCTGTAGACAAGTGCCTACCTGATCAGAGCTGCTGACAGTGCTAACTGACCCATTAATGTGTTGACTGACACCAGGGAGAGGTCTACCAGCTGCTAAGTAGCAGCAACTGCTTGGCAAGGCAGCAAGCATAAAAATGTCATTCTGGACAAATAATATAAAAGTTTGCAGAAAACATCTGTAAACAATCAGCTATAGAGACTAAGAGTAGTCCATAATTCAAGATTATTACCAGCTGTTGCCTGATGGTCAGAGATTGAGGTAGATGAGAGGGAAGGAAAATCACCACCATAATATTATTTCCGTCACTCTTCCAAGCTCTCCTCTTACTATAGCAGTTATGTCTCATCTATTTATAACCAGAGCTAAGAGCCTAGCCTACTGAGGTTTGTTTTGTGGTTCTTATTGTAACTAAGTACAGCCCTTCAGAAGTTTGCTGCACTCAAGGCATTTTCCATGCCCTTTGCAGACATGAGGCTGTTTTCTCCTTTTTCACACTTCACTAAAAACACAAACCACTGCCAAAAAAACCCACAGACTTGTAATGAAATAAAAGATATGTGAGATTGCAGGAATCCAGCTACTTAAATTTTAGTCAATATAACTGAAGGAATCATGGGACACTGGACTTTATCCCTGCAATCATAAGCAAGACAATGGAGTTTCAACTAGGTATCTTAAGCTTAGTTTCCTATCACTTGGCAGACAGAAGCACCCCACATTCAGTGACAGAAATAGGTAGGAATTGTACTTTAACAAACCTTAAAATGGTGGGGGCAGGCATCCTGAACCAAACATCCTAAGTTACTAGTTACTGGGTTTTACAGAGTCACAGAATATTCTGAGTTGTCATCATTGTACATATTTACTAAGAACGGGGATATAGTATTATCCCAATCACCTCATCAGGTATCTTACTGTGAAGGTCATTTCATTGCTTCTTGCAAAATACCCAGACTGGAAAAGTGCATCAGAAGTACTTGCTAACTAAGAAGCAATCACAGAAATGTAAAGGTAAAAAAAAAAAAAAACCTTGCTCAACTTGACCAACAAAAGAGTTTGGTTCCAAAGGACGCACAGAATTGTTATGGTTGGGAGGGATTACTGGTGGGATCATGCTCACCTGGAGCTCCCTGTGCCTAACTACAAAACTAACCAAAACTACAGCCGGCACTAATCTACATACAGCAATGCCATCCAATTAAGATTGTAGTCAACCTTGCATGCAGCCCTATTAATGCAGGATTTCTACTCCATAATCTAGGCTTAAAAAGAAATTTTCTAAGAATAACCTCAGATCCAATGCTCAAGATTGTGTAAGAGTGGTTGATAAGAAACAGAAGCCTTTGTCTTCAGTTTACTCAAACAGAATTAGGGTAGATCAAGAAATACCAGGACAGGTATATGCCCCTTTCTGGATGGGAAGCAAACACAGTACAACTTAGCAATCCTCACTGTTGTAAAAAACAGGTCACAGTTTGCAGAAGCATTTGCAAGAACTCCTGTTTTCTTTGCTTTTCCTAAAAAAAAAATATGAAAAAACGTATGACTTTTACACAGATATAACATACTGCCCAATTGTAGCATTTGTGGGGCTTTCATATGACACTCTCTTCCCCAGAGACACACTTCTTTCCCAGGAGCACCTGTTCAATGACTGACATCTATCTTCTTGGACAGCACATTCAATAAAAGAGATCAAAGTTAACTATGTACACATCTTCATTTGAATTGCAAAATACAGAAGTAGGTACCTAGAAGTCCTTCCTATATAACTAATATTATAAATACTATGAATGTGCTGTACTAATCTAAGCTGAATTCATCTTTAAGGGAGCCAAAATCACTCACTGCTGGGGTCAATGCACTACTATATGGTAATAAAAGAACAAAGCTTATTGCAGCTTATTCTTCAAACTGACTTCAAACTCAGTTTTTTCTTGACAGTGGTTTCCATTAGCTGGGTAAATCTCTTTTCAAAACAGCTTTTTTCCTAAGTTGGTTTATTACTTTGACTGTTTATTTTAAGAGAATTTGAAACACTTTGTTGAAAACTTCATACCATGTAGCAGAAGACCGCCCTGCCTTGCTCTGGTCAATAATAGATAATATCTGCCTGTTTGACAGGTATCAAGGAGAAAGTCCTTCCCACACACATAAACAGCCATACGCATTCAGCAAATATACAAACGAATACTATGAAGTGTAACTGCCAGTTGCATGACTTAGTTTAGATAGGAGGAACATAAAGTTCTTCTTTCTGGAAAGAGTTAGGACCACTGAAAGCATGAGTGAACCAAAGCATATATATTCAAAAAACAGTAACAGTCATGCTTCTCCAGGACCACAAACGCCCTGAGTTTCACTCAAATCTACTACTGCTGAAAGCAGCTCTAGGAGCTCATCACTGATAAAGGAAATGAAAGAAACTACTCATACAAAGGAGTACAAGAGATATGAAGAACTGCTTCAATTCCACTGCCAGTAAGGCTACAGCTGTATGAATTTAATTTCACGTTACATCAGTAAAGTACTTTGCAATCTGACCTAAAAGAGCCTTCAGTAAGGCAAATCATTACATTTTTCTCTCCAACTATACACCAATCTGCTCAAAAATCTGCAAAACACAGGCAGGAAGACATGGGAACATAACAGAATTGAGCAAGAAAAAGTCACCCAGAGGACACAGTATGCACTGAAGGAGTGTTACACCAAATTCTGTATCCAGAATGCACACAAGTAAGCCATAAAGAAAATTCATCACAAAAGATGCTAAAAGTATAGGAGAGAGAAGCTACATGGAACTAAGTTTGCTTTAAGAGGAACTTTTAATTAAATTTCTCTACTAGTGACTCAAGTTGGGATGGATTTCCCTTGAAGAAATCAACAGCCTGTTGAAAAAAAGATGAAAAACAACCTCTTAGAAGACTTGAATAAGACTACAGAGAGAAACCTACGACATTTATGGTTTTGCACCTAAAAATTCTGTTGAAAATGCAGATGAACATTCTTCCCTGAAGAGCAACATAATTAGGTTTCAAAAAAACAAATATTTTTAAAGTTTAAAATTAGAAGTATTGGTGAGTAAGCTGCTCACTTATTTTCAAGTGGGAAAATAACCACTAAACTGAAAACCTAAAATCACTTTTAGCATTTTTATAAGTTTATCCTGGTTTAAATTTAGTTTCTTCAAATTAAATCAGTTATTTAAAAGTTTAATATGAAAAAGCACTGATTATTTCTTGATACTTTCTATGCCATGAGATAAAGAAACAAAAATTCCACCCACTAGCCATTAATGACACATTAATTGTGGAATAGATTGATTTCTTAGATACATGGTCCTCTGGAAGCTTGATAAAGGCAGTTTTTAACAAGACACAGTTAAGCCTAAATACCAGTTCCCTAAATGGCAACAGTAAATCTTCAACCTCTACACTTTGTTTTGGATTAGGAGGCAAACTGATCTTTTATTTGCTATATTCAAAAATCAGTTAGAAAGTCTGCCATGAAAAACAAATTTTGCTGACTTCCATTACTACAATCACAACAAGGAATTGCAAAAATTTGAAAAAGAAAATACCCTTCATTCCATTAAGAATCTCAGAAACTGAATTCTCCACTCAAAAAATAAAGACAGTCTGCATCTCTAAGCAATTCATAAGTGATACTACACAATTCTTTATTTTACCTTCAAAAAATTTTCAGTTAAGACAAAAGAATAAAAGCCATCACATCACCTTTTTAGTTCACAGAATCTTAACAAAATTGATTTGTTTCATCTAACACTTTACTATCTTGACTTCTTCAAGGAGAGGAATCTTGCAACTCAAAACTACTTACATCAAATATAAAAATCTTTCAAGCAGTTTCTAAGTTCTGGGAACTCTTTAACCCAATCTTTCAATCTAACCTCCTTTTAAAGAATCTCCCAATGGGAAAACAGAAAGAGAAAAGAGGTGATGAAAAAAAGAGTAACGGAACAGATTAATACAGTCTTCATTAGTGCACAAGCAGATTGCAGCTCATACAGAGAAAGAAATAATTCAGTATTGTACAACCGATATTTTGAGAAGTGAGGCAAACTTACAAAAACAAAGGCACAAAAGTTGTTGAATTAATTGCTGGGAGGTATGAGTTGAATATTAATAAGTCTGCATGAACTAGGAAAATGGACTGAAGTAAGTGGAAGAATTTCCTAATACTATTTGAAGTTTAACTCATTTTACAAAGTAAAATTAGACATGTCTAAACATATTGAGGTCTCTTGAACAGCAGCCTAGAGTCTGGGATAAATTACATTAATACAAAAATAGAACAATATCTGTTAATGAACAAACCAGTTCAATGGTTCCCACTTGTACTTATCACTAAGAGCATACAAATGTATGCAAACAAACATATACACCACCACTCAGTCCCCTTGATGTTAATATGTCACAGAAAAGAGTCACGAGCACATTTTAATAAGCGCCTAGATAAAGAACCTCAGGGATGACATCAGCAGTAGTACTACAGATGACTAATAGCACTGACCTAAAAACATTCCTCTATAATTTTAAAATAATCTGACAGATTTTCATATGTTACAGAAAGAACTGATAAAACTGATCTCAAGGATGAGCAGTGGCTCACTAACATTACAGAAAAAAAAAACCACTTTAATTTCACACCTCAGATTCAACTCTTCCTTTGAACAATTTTCTTTGGGACTTTTAGTATTTGTCTCTTTGAAAACCATTAGGAATCCTACTAAAGTAGCTAGCTAATAACAAATAGCATGATTCAGTTAGTATCTCTGCAAAAAAGGGGTATTTGGCAACAGCCAGGGGCTACATCACAGCATAACTGGAGGTACTATGTGATTTTCTAAGTGCCCTTAACAAGGAAGCATGACCACTCCACAACAAAAAGCAATCCACCGAAAACACCCTGCTGCACAACACCTGATCTTCAAAGACACAGACCATGGCTGCAGTTTTGCACAGTGTTTTTATTCACATGGCAAATGCTTAGCCTCAACTGAGCTAAATGATCTGAACTCAGACTGCCTGTATCCTGTGAGGAAAAAGGATAAAAACAACACTATATTAACAGTAAGGAATATTAGTGTTACTTGTCTTATTTCCTAGAAAATGTTCTCCCCATCCCTAAAGGGTATTTAGCATATTTAACAATGAAAGAAAATTCCTTGCAATTGTTACGTTCTACCTGACAAAGAAGAAGAGGTTTCTTAAGTGCCACAATTGCCAACAGTCATATGACAACACTTTGAAAGTTCTACTACCTGTAATTAAAAAAATTCAGTGTGAATTTTTCTAACCGAAAATATGGAAAAATTATGGTTTTTTAGACATTTTTTAATGGGAAGAACAATAATTTTTCTTGATAACACCATAATAATTATCACCTACTAGATTTTGTTACATTACACATGACAGCTGTTTCTAGAGAATGTTATCACACTGACAGGACTGCAGCCTTGTTTTCTGTACCCTGAACTTTTCATTCTTTCTTCAGACCATGACAATTTTTTTCCAAAACAAAAATTTCAGAAGAAGCATACATAACCTAGATTGCCATAATCAAAAATGCAGCAGACAATTTCCACACACAGCCTCATCCAGATAAGACTTCACAAAGCTAAATCAATTTCATTTTGGACTCAAAGCTCAAAATCTCATGCAGACTTCAGAGTTGGCGTTTTAAATATTTCAGTATTAATTCCGCACACATTACTCCAACTGTTTCACATGTAAATATATTCGAAGAGAAAAACATCAAAAATCTCAAAAATTAATTTTAAAATTTGAAAAAAACAACCAGGAAAAGAGTGCTTTAAAGATGAAATAAACTACTAATATAGGAAAAAACTGTTGGTTTCTACATGTTTTTTTCACTGAGATGTGTGAGGCTCCCACTGTCCTGGGAACATTTTTCTAGTCAATTACTGTTTTAATAAAGGAGTGAAGTTAAAGGAAACATCACTAAACAGCATTTTATTTTGATGTATACTTAAGGAATGAAAAACATGGCCTGAACAAAACTGAATTCAGTGGGTTTTAGTTGCTAATACAATTAACATATTTGAAGTCTAAACGTCAGTTGCTTGCACTGAGGTAAGTGTATATTCTGTAAAAAAGACAGTTCAACTGTTTTAAGACTTTCACTAAGAAACAGCCAAGAAAAATTCCATCAACAAAATGTTTCATAGCTTCATCACCTGTTTTCAGCTTGACAATTGAACTGTGAAATAATAACAGCAACATTCTGAACATTACTGATAAGCAATCTTAATATGAAAACATTAATTATGTGATACATTACAGGAAAGTAGTATTATGTAATGCAAAATAACTGATTTAGGTCATGCAAAGAAGCATAAAATACCTGTACAGAGCCACCATGTCTGTCGGATGCCAAGTGAGCCCTCAAATGATGTGGATTGGTTTGCTGTGAGTCCCAAGCTGCCCTGTGGTCTGCTGACTATAATTTTTGAATGCATTAGAATTTATGCAAAAGAAAAAAAAATTAAAAATAAACAATTTGTGCATTAATTGTCATATATAAATTTTTTAAAAGCACAGAAGCACTACACACTCAATCCCTATATAGATTGCACTTCCACATTATCAACATTCTTACATATGCCTTCATATAAATTTTCATACAGAGGTGAAGCAGCTAAACCTCAAAATTCTTAGTAAGAAAAAGTACACTAACACAACCCTCCAATTTTGCTTAGGTAAACTGACACAGCTCTGAATTCCTAACATTGTTATCCCCTAAGTCATTAGCCTGGTTTAAAAAAAAAACAGTGAAAATGTTATACATACATGTTAGAACTGAAAGAGATGATACAGTGTATGGAGGAGACACAGAAAATAAAGAAGTGTGAGTAGGGAGAAAATTCACTACTGATTCACCACACTATATCATAGCTTCAAACAAGCAAGCTTTTAGGAGATATTTATGTATCTCTACATATGTGGACTTTAACAAAGATCTACTTAAAGTGAAAGCAAAGAAAACCTACAGTCAATTTTATTTTCAAGTTCTAATAAAAACGTAGCACAAATCATGAGACAAAAGACATAGTAATGCAGATAATCTTACATGAGCAATTTACCTGATTTTTGGATTGTTGCATTCTGTCTCTGTGCTGACATGCTTCTCTGTTTGAAGACATTGCAGGGTCTGAATGTATTGAACCCACTGGAGTAGGCTACAAATATAAATAATATGTAGCAACTGGTAAAAAAAATAAATTTCTAAGTCTCACCAAAAGTTTCTGGTTTGTAATAGAAAATAATCTTTAACTCTGACAGTTTCAAATAACACAAAATTACCAGATTAAAGCAGAAGCTTCACTAGGTATTTACTAATGCCAACAAGAAAAAAAGCAAACCATGACTTACAGAATGTATTGAAGTAGCAATTCTAAGTATTATCATACATTAATTTTCTGAAAGACTTTAGGCTGATACTTTCTGCAGTTAGCAGTAACAACATTCTGATGAAACTTGATGAAAGGCTTAAAGTAATTTTTAATGCTTAACACTGAAAAAACTTTGTAATAAAATAAATGCTACTATTCTTTAGGAATCACATACAGAACTGCAGAGTGAAGTACATAATCTGCAACTAGTCAAATATACACATATTAGCCCTGCCTTCCCTACATAATAAAAAGTGAAAAATTTGAGAAGCTGAAGAAAACCCTATCCTCTACCATTTCTTAATTATATAAACAATGCTTCCTGAAACCTTAAATGCACTCTGATGAAATATGCAATGAACTATGCAATACTTATTCATAACGAACTGATAAATATCTGAAATATACCTCATATGCAGAGAAGTTATAGCTCTGCATTTTAAATTTAAAACTACTGGGAGTAAAAAACAAAATACATGCAGTAATGACAGTTACTTGCATAATTTTAAATTCCTTCAACTCAAAAAACAATCTGAACTTCTACCACCTCATTTTGGATTGAGCAGATATGTACCTTGAAATTAAGAGCACATTTGGAAGGAGACTGAGTATGAAGGACTCAAGCCAAAAAATCATGTTAGAACATGCATCTGCAGATGGGCTTGTAATAGCAGCTGTTCACAACTCTATTAGCAGCCTTGAGATGCATGTATCTTATGAAACTCAGAACTGATCACAGAAAAGCCCATTATATCACTAACAGCTGAAGTGCACTCACCAACTGTTTGCCAATCCAGTCATATTCATAATCAAACGTATAGCCTTTCCGATCCAGTAAGTCTGTGAAGAGCTTTCTTAAGTAGTCATAGTCTGGCTTTTCAAAAAAATCTAACCTTCTTACATAACGTAGGTAAGTAGCCATTTCCTCTGGATAAATAAGAAATATATATATTTGCCATTATCTGTTTTAATGGAGCTCAAAAGAATCCCCACCACCTTCTTAATTTTAAAGCAACTTGCACTTCTCATCATAAAACCTGAATAGTTGATCACCATGAATCTGTGGATTACCAAAAAGAAGTTACTTAATAATGTTCTTTGATATGCTACCATATTCTGAGATATACTACCATATTCCAAACATATCCTAGCAAGTGACACCCCACTAATTTTTCCTTCACGTTATCTGTTGACATCTTCTATTCAACGTTCCAATTCTAATGCACAGTGTCAAAAATCTGTGGAGAGAAATGCCTCTGCTTTCTTTCTTTCCAATCAATTTTGCAGATGAAAGACTAAGGAAAGGTAAAGAAAAGGTATCAGCCTCATATCCATAAGGTCTGATGTGGACAGGATTTCCTTTCATTTGTCATGAGCTACTCACAGCAAAGTCCACTTTGCCTATCAATGACATTCTGATTACCTTTCAAGGTGTTCACTCATATTTTGGCAAAATCATGCCCATGTCATACATGTCCTTTGCTCCAAGCACTTTATGTCAACTTTTAAAAAATATCTTATTTCCTTCTGTCCAATTTTCCAACACCTCATTGATTCTCCTTCTACTTACAGAGAACCAGAAATGACACATGAAGCTTAAAAGTTATTTTAAATATTAGTTCAAACTATTTCTAATGCAGCTTGTTTTTAATAGAGGTATGATACCAGATTTCAGCTGAAAAGGCCTGAAAAATTTTCAGTGTGCAGACACAAGTGCAGACTAGTTGATCACTGGAAGCACACACATAGCATTTTTTTAATGTTTCCTTTAGAAGAACCTATATTTGAAGAACAACAGCACTAGCTTACTGCTGCTTCAAAGGATAATTCAACAATCTGGGCCCAGGTATGTTTAACTTATCCATCAATGACTTGGATGAAGGGGCAGAGGCCTCCTCAGTAATTTCACTGACAACACAAAGCTGGGAGGAGTGGCTGGTACCCCAGAGGAATGTGCTGCCCTTCAGAAGGACCTCAACAGGCTGGGGAGATGGGCAGAGAGGAACCTTCTGAAATTCAGCAAAGGCAAATGCAGGGTCGTGCACCTGGGGAGGAACAACCTCAAGTGCCAGCACAGGCTGGGGTGACCTGCTGGAAAGCAGCTCTGTGGAGGAGCTGGGGGTCCTGGTGGACAACAAGCTCCACATGAGCCAGCAGTGTGCCCTGGTGGCCAAGGCCAGTGACATCCTGGGCTGCGTTTGGAAGAGCAAGTCGAGGGACGTGATCCATCCCTCTACTCAGAGGCTGTGTCCCATTCTGAGTTCCTCAGCACAAGAGAGACATGGAGCTCCTGGACTAGGTCCAGCAAAGGGCTACTAAACTGATCAAGGGACTGGAACATCTCTCCTATGAGGAAAGGTTGAAGGAGCTGGGCTGTTCAGCCTTGAAAAGAGGCAACTGAGAGGGGACCTGATTAATACATGTAAATACCTAAGGGGTGGTTGTCAATAGGATGGATCCAGGCTCAGCTCAGCAGTGACCAGCAATAGCAGCAGAAGCAACAGGCAGAAACTGATACACAGGAAGTTCCACCTGAACACAAGGAAGAATTTCTTCACTGTGCAGATTGGAACAGATTGCCAAAGAGGCTGTGGAGTCTCCCTCACTGCAGATATTCAAGAACCACCTGTACACAACCCTGTGCCATTGCCCCAGGATGGCCCTGCTTTAGCAGGGAGGTTGGACCACATAACCCACTGTGGTCCCTTCCAACCTGACCCATTCTGAGATTCTGTGATCTGTATACATACTGTAATTTTAAACACAGATATTAAGAAATTACCTATGCCAGTTTCATTTTATAAATTAATACACAACACTTTTATTAACAGCAGACATTACCTGGGAAGTTTTCACACAATACTTCTATAGGAGTTGCTCGTTTAGTGTCTCCAATTTTCTGGTAACGTTCTTTTAATGTATCTGCCTATGACAGAAGAACAAACAAGCTTCTGAAATTACACAGCTTGAAGACACACATCCAGAAAACCCCCAAACATGTCAATAAAAGCTGATGATCTGAAAGTAAGACAGAAGAAGATATCAAAACCCACTACCTTTAAACCTTGCCATGGAAGACTTCCTCTGAGAAAATACATAAACATATGACCCAAAGCTTCCAAATCATCTCTTCTACTTTGCTCTGAAACAAAATGCAAATATTATTAGAAACTTCCATCTGTGTAAGTTTACATTATATTTAAAAGACTAGGTTCCAAATTATATAAAAATAATTGTTAGGTATAAAGTACTTGAAACCAAGTACTTGAAACCAAACTGAGCATGTGGGGCCATTCTTGTGTACTATGGACTGCCTTAGGAACACAGCTAAACCCAGAAAAAAAGCAGAGGCAGACTGCAGGTATGTTCATCTCAACAGCTCTTTAAGCAAATTAGCTTGTTGTTAAGAAATCATTCTCATTCTGAAGCACATTTGACCCTTAAAACTGCATTTTAATTCTGACATTTTTCTAACTATTATTTTTTAACTTGAAACAGTTTAAGAAAGCTTCAATAGAATTAATTTTTCCTCTATAAAATCATGGAGAAGACAGTGCTTTCCTCAGGGACCCATTATGGAATTTCTGAGTAAGCTGAAGGTAGTTTGAAGAAGGCTCAGAAGTACTATTATTTAAACAGAATGCAACATGTATATACAGTCTGCTATCAAGTCTAGCTGACATAGGAGCTTTCCCAGAACACAATGCCCACCAAAGCAAGAATTTTTCATCTGCAATAAAGCAGTGGCAGTCCTTTCAAAAAGTTTATAGAACGTTAAACAAAAAGGAAAGTAACAAGGAAAACACAGTATATTCAGAGTTTTCAAAGTACATTTCACACAGCTCTTATATTAAGTCTTCCATTCTTGGGAAAACTGAAGGTAATAGAGAATAGCAAGTCTTTAAATTACTAGAGGAAAACAGATCTTTTCATTTCCACCTGACTTCATTCTGTACTGCTGTAGAAAGAAATGTTCTACATTGTATTACATATTGTACTAAGAGGCAGTATTCATTTCTAAATTTGACTTTCTCCCTGATACAAGAAAGAAAAACAAAATATTAACATTGTTTCTACTCAGTATTTCAAAAACCAAAATCACTATGCTTTGCTAACAACAGAACTGGAGTGGGAAAAACAAAAAAATATTTTTTTAACACAGCAAAGTCAACAAATCCAACCTAGTTCTGATCTGATCAACACATAATATTGCCATAAATATATTATATCTGAAGAATAATTTTTAATTTTCATATAAACAGAACAATGTACTTAATACTCTGTTTTCTAGCCCCATCTTCTCATTTGAACACTGAATAAACAAATACTATCAAATGAGTAAGAAAATATATAAAAAAAAGGATGGTGGTAACATGTAGGCTACATCTAGCCCCTTACTTCATCACACATCAGCCAGCCATATAAGCCTCTGAGTCATTTCTTCTTCACTCATTTCCATGTTTCCAATTCCCTTCCCAACATTCTTCTTGTTTGTGTTCACTTCTCCACACTTGCTGTCCAACAACTCGCTTCACAGTGAGGGCCCTCCAGACAACATGGTCCTATTTGAATTTCTTTGCCAACCCTACAACATCCCACTTGCTGACCACATGCTACCCTGATACAATCTCATAGGTTAAGAAGAAAGCAGAAGTAAGCTGCAGGGTTCCATGCCTGGCAAGTTTCAGAATGTGAAAGCAACACTAGGTCCAGGTGCTGTCAGAAATCAGGTGCTCTTTATGTGGTGGGTGAACATGCAGAAAATCACTACTTCAGGGGCAGTGCTTCTGACAAACATCTTGTGCAATGCAGCACAATTCATGTAAGAAGGTGGCAAAGCATACAGGAATGTTACAAGTGTGCAACAGATGGTCCATCTATGGGCAACACTAAGCTACAGCCCGCAAAAATGTTCTGGAAAGCTCCATTTGGTCTTTGCTAAGGAACAATAATTCCTCTCTTTCAATTAATTTCTGTAAGTTATGCCAACGAAAAATAAACATTTTCTCCTTTAAAAAAACCAACCAAAGTAATAGCATCTTACTGAAGCAATTGCTCCTTTACAGAAAGTCTGTGAAACTCGTAATCATTATTATTTCAAATTAAGGCATTTTGAGGTGCTATTTTGCTGGGTTGCTTTGTTTGGTTGTTTTTTGGGGGGTTTTATGAGATGGGAACTGCTGGCTGTATTTCTGTAGCACAAGAGAAATTTCTCAGGAAGCTAGGATTTAAATTCACATTTAAATTCACAATGCCCTCCAAAATATGCTGTAGTAAAGGATTTTGTGTTTGTTTTAATTTGGGTGACAGGGATTTTTATTTAGAATTCATTCAAGTTCTTCACTGACCACTCTGGAGTAATAAAAACACAGTAGTCAAATATCCTTTGCTATGGAAATCTTCAAGATGAGCCTGAGAAGCAGTAAACCCAAAAACTATACTGCTATCATTCAAAGAAGGACATTCAAAAACATGAAAAAAATAACAGCAGACTAGCTGGAAGACAAAAGGATTTCAAGCATCAGCTGGAGGAAGGGCTGCTGATATATAAGGATCCTATTGTATCACATTTTAATGAGATTGAGAGGACATGTTGCCTAAAAGATAATACAATAATAACAAATACACAACAAAGCTTTAGGGCAAATGGCTTCCTCTCTCTCAAAGAGATCATCTGAAGCTAGCTAAACTGGTAAGAAACTAATATTTTTTGTTTAGCTCATAAACTACAGACAATTCTCTCAATTCAAATAGGCCGGCAGCAGGCTACCCTCAGAAATTATCCTTTTTTTAGCATAAACAATTAAGTAACCATAACACAGTTTAAACAACAGACATTCAGTCTTTACTAAGCACCCAGCTCTCTAAAGAAAGTTTAGGACTGCTCTAGCAGTAGAAAGATATTACCTATTCAGATCAGAAGACACAGTTACTGAGAAGAGGACATGGTTAGATACACAGATGGGAAGTAATTACCTAGCTTGAACTGTCAGTTCCTAAAGTTTAGCAAAAATAAATTTGAACCCCAGAGCCTACAGAGCCTTACTAAAAATGACTAGATTTAATTTAATAATATACGGGAAGAAAGGATTTTTTCCTGAACAAAACCATGAATCCTGAAGTTAATGGTTCTGGTTCATAAAAATGAAGTTGTATGACAATTTTATCATAAGCACACACTGTATGCCATATTGTTGTCTTAAGAACAATATAGACTGAAAATTAAAAAACCCTTATTTTTATTTATAACTTTAATTAAGAGTGCAAAGAGTCATTTATTGTTTTTATTAGAGGCACTGTTTCATGTAACTGTGGATTTATAAGGTTAACTTACACATGGAAAAGGATTTCTCTAAGACAGCTAAAATTCTGCCCTGAAGTCCAGTGATAATCCAGTAAGTATGAGAAGGAAAACACTGAACTTCCTAGAGGAGAACCCAGGTCTGGGAAAGACTTCATCGTCCACCACTGGCTCAGTGACAAGTAAAAGTTGCTGCATCTCCTGTAGAGTCGTCACCACAAAAATCTACTACAAACGCAGAAGGGACTTTTTTTTTGAGCTACTGGAATAACTTCAGGATTTAGGCTACTAAAATTTTAGGACTAAATGTTTATTGTTCTTGCAGTAAGAAGTTAATTAAAATTGATCCAATAAAGAAGTATTTGTGGATGGTTTAAATTGAAAAGGAGTCTGGCCCCTACAAAACTGATTCTAAACCTAGAACCTATGATAGCTCTGACAAGAAAGACCATATACTAAAGGTAAGAATGGGGTTCTTCTAGTTTTGTTTGAGGATAAGCACTTGTTTAAAGAAATTGGCTTCATTTGGTTTCTCTATTCATATTAAGAGCAGATTTGCTTCATTCCCTGAAGAGTTTCAAGTATTCATTGTACAATAACTAACCTCTGCTTCTGCAATAATTAACCACTACCATGAAAAGACCAACACAATCAAGGATATGGGAAGTTCCCCAGAGACCATTACAGATGGCTAAATTAGAGTAAGTTATAATTCCATGTGACTATATTTTCTGTAGCCAAATAACTTACACAAGACTTTAACACACTGTTCTTCTGAATTTAGGGAAATCCCAAAATAATTATCAATTTACATATCCAGCAAACACAGAAAATTGTAGGACTTTTACAGATGAAGATTTTTGTCTTCGTTAACCTCCCAGTCAGAATCTACACTACACTCCAGAATCTCACTTTTCCTGCCTGAAAATGAAGTGAACTGGAAAAGAAGCACAGAGTAATTTTATCCCTAAGAGAAATTATCTTATTGAAAGGTAGGCCACCAGCTACATGTTAGTAAGGGCTGAAGTGTATTTGTATGTCCTTCAAACAGCTCTCTGAATAAAGGCACATTATTCTTCACATAGACAAAATACCTTATATTTCATATACAAACTTCCAGCTTGGCACAAAATTACCAGATATTCTTGATCAAATGTCTCTGCTGAAACAAAAGATTATTGGCTACAGGATGCTCAGTAACTATGTATTTCCTACATACACCTTAAAAGAGTGGACTTTGGTGATTTTAAGCAAGTTTTGATCACACATTTAAAAGTCTTTCTAGTAGCTATGCATTTGTTGCCACAGTTTTAAATTCTATGGATCCTAAAACATACTTCTGATTCAAGGACAACATCCTTCCTTACTAATATGCAATAACAGATAAATTTGCAGTTCAATAGAGACATATTCAAGAGTAAATTGAATGGGAACCTGACAGTCTCTGTCTTTACTGAAAGCACTTTTTTTTAGAAGGGTCAGCTGTCAGACCATTCAAGCAGCTCAGGAAATTATTACAGACTAAACATACCACCCCAAAAATTCTCTAATTACCACTATATTCAGAGCAAACTGTATCCTATATGCCATTGTCTCTGTAAACACAGAGCTTGAGGACCTTCAGTGTTCTATATGTCTCACTGAATGAATTTAAAAACATACTACATTTTTAGAGGAATATCACAGAACATAAAAAACTGTCAGAATGGAACAATTCAGGCTCTTTAGGAAGGAGAGGCAAAGGAGTCCAGGAGGCAGTGTTACCCTCCATGGCAACAGCCAGCTGAGTGCATGGAGTTTTATCTGGACGGAGCTGACCAAGAGCTATTGCAGAAGGATTTATGTGAGGGCAAGGTTAGGAAGCCACAGGCCCCCCAGCCAGGAAGACTGAGCAGCTGAGTCCTTGTGGTGGTTCATCCCTCCCCCACTCCTTTCAGGTCACATTGTGATCTGAAAAAAGCTCATTAGGTCTCAGCTTGACAAGCAGCACCTGGGCTCAGCTTTACTTGAGTTTATCAGACACTCTGCTCCCAGAAACCCCTGCTGTCTAACAAGCTCATGTTTTCTTTATGAACAGCCTTGGAAACTGTTTTTCTTCCCGGCATAGCATAACATCCATGTTCCCACACTTTCAAAGAAAATGTGCCAACACCCACTGTAGCCAGAATGAAACATTATTATGACTAAAGCTCACTCTCTTGCGACCCTATTAACAGTGGTCTAAAATGTGAACCTTTGAGTTCTTCTGGATTGCAGCAGGGGTAACCAGCAACCTCTCTCTGAGCAGGGCCTCTCAGAGCACATGAACTCTCAAGTATGCTGTACTTAGAAGATTGCTGAACAAAAATGAATACTCCCACTCCTCAAGGCTCATCTCTTTGCACAATGAAAAAACGCAAAAGCACAAAAAGTGAGTATTTTCACTGCCTTCAAGTGGAATTTTTCACAGCTACCTTGCACTGACTCTGCCAGTGTGCATAAACATACACATATGCTACAGCAAATTCTGGAGAAATGCTGCTCTCTTAGATGTTCAAGTATCTTGGATATCAAAGTAAATTAGGCCTGTAAGTAAGGTTAAGTTATGAGTTAGGTTAAATGCTGTTAAGTACTATTTCTATGTTTAATTGTTAAGTTTAAAGTAAAAGTTAAGGTGAAAGTTAAGGTTAAATAATTTTGAGTGCTGTTAAGCTTTTAGGCTGTATTCTTTTTTACACCTGCCCTCACTGTTCTTTTGTCACTTGTTACACCTTAACAACACTGCCCTAGACAGCTGTCAGTTCATTTTGACTGACTGGATTTTGTTGAGGTTTATGTTTTTTTCCCTTTTTGCTTGGTCTACTAGTGAGTAGCAGTGTGAATCTTGCAAAAAACTCTGTCATGCTGCTGCTTAATATTAAATTAGGTTTCAACTGATACCGTTGCTGATGATTTTTAAAGCGATTTCAAACACTTGTTTGTAACAGCTGACTTTCTATATGTAGGAACCATCTCATTCACAAGTCCCAGTCCTCATGGGGGACTTCAACCACTCTGGTATCTCTTGGAGTGAGTGACAAGACTGCAAGGCATCAGCAATCCAGTAAGTTATCACTGATGGCAACTTCCCTCTCCAAGTGACAGAGAAGCTAAAAAGGCTATGTGCCATGCTGGAGCTTGTTCTCACCAAGGAGAATGTGGGGAATGTGGAGTTCAAGGGCAGCCTTGGCTGCAGTGATCATGAAAGGCTGGAGTTTGAGATCCTAAAGGTAGTGAAAAGGAAGCAAAGCAAGCTCAGTACCCTAAATTTCAGCAGATGTAACTTTGCCTCTTCAGGGATCTGCTTGGCAGAGTACCATGAGTAAAAGTTCCGCAGGGAAGCAGGGCCCTAAGAAGGCTGGTTAATATTCAAGCATGAATTCCTCCAAGCCCAGGAACAATGCCTTCCAACAAAGTCAAGCAAAAACCATGAGGAGGCCCACATGGATGAACAGTAAACTCCTGGATGAATCCAAAGGACAAAAAAGAAGCATAGAGAGAGGGGAAGCCAGGATAGGTAGTCTAGGAGAGAAATAGTCCAATCAGCCAGACATCAGCTTAAGAAAGCTAAAGCCCTGATAGGATTAATTGTGGCCAGGGACATCAAGGGCAACAAGAAGAACTTCTCTAAGTAAGTTGGTGACAAAAGGAAAACTAGGAAAAATGCAGGACCTCTCCAGAAAGAAACAGGAGACCTGGGATATGGAGAAAGCTGAGGCAAAAAATTACATTTTTGCCACTGTCTTCTCTGGCATGTATTTCAGTCTCATCACTCATGTCACAGAAAACAAGGGCAGGGATTGGCAGAATGAAGAACTACCCACTGTAGGTCAGGTTGGAGCTCATCCAAGCAATCTGGAGGTGCAGTAGCCCATAGGCTGAGATGGATCTAAGAGTCTTTAGAGGATCTCAGGCAAAGACACTACCCATTACATCCACTACATCTGAGAAGTTATTACAGCCAAGTAAAGATTCCACAGACTAAAAAAGGAGAAAAATAACCCCCATTATTACAAAGGGAAGGAAAGGAATCTACAGACCACTCAGTCTCATCTCAGTGTCCAGCAAAATCACAGTGTAGATCCTCCTGGTAACTCTATCAAGAGACATAGAAAATAAGGAGGTGACTGATGATGGTCAACATGGCTTCCATAAGGGTAAATCATGCCTGACAAATCTGTGGCCTTCAACACAGCTACATGCATGATGGAAAAGCAACCAACATCATCCATCTGGATACCTGCAAAGCATTTTACACTGCAACATCGGATATCCCTGTCTCTCAACTGGAGAGATGCTGATTCGACTTGATGAAACAAGTGGATAAGGAATTGGCTGAGTGGTCCCACTGTAAGCTGTGGTCAACAACTCCATGTCCAAGCGGAGACCAGTTCCTTAGGGGTCGTACTGGGACCAGCGCTGCATAATGCTTTGGCTGGTGTCATGGACAGTGGGATCAAGAGCACCCTCAGCAAGTCTGCCAATGACATCTGGCTGCGTGGTGCTGTCAGCATGCTCGAGGGAAGGGATGCCACAGGGGGACCTGGACACATTCGGGAGGTGGGCCTGTGCAAATATCAAGTTCAACAAAGAAAAGTGCAAGGACCTGAACCTGGGTTAGGGCAACCCAAGGACAAACACAGGCTGGGCAGAGAAAGGAGGGAAGCCCTGAGAAGGACTTGTGCATGCTGGTGGATAAGAGGCAGAACACGACCCCACGATGTGCACTCACAGCCCAGAAAGCCAAATGTGTCCTGAGCTGCATCCAGAACAGTGCGGCCAGTAGAGAAAGGGAGGGGATTCTTACACCTCTGCTCTGCACTGGTGTAACTTTAGTGCAGCATCCAGCTCTGGGGTCCCCAAGGTAAGAAGAACATGGACCTGATCAAGCAAGTCCAGGAAGACTTTCAGGCAGTGCTCCTCCTATGAAGGCAGTCTGAGAGTTGGCACTGCTCAGCCTGGACAAGAGAAGGCTTCATGCAGACATTATAGCACCTTCCAGTACCCAAACGGAGCCTGCAAGAAAGCTATGTAGGGACTTTTTACAAGGACATGCAGGGACAGGACAAGGACTAGTGGTTTTATACCAAAAGACAATTAAGTTTAGATTAAATATTCAGAAGAAATTCTTCAGTGCAAGAGTGGCAAGACGCTGAAACACACTGCCCAGAGAAGCTGTGGATGTCTCATCCCTGGAACTATCCAAGGCAAAGTTGCATGGGGCTTTGAGCAACCTGGTGTTGCAGCCTAGGGCAAGGCGGTCACAAGTGATGATCTTTAAGGTCCTTTCCAACCCAAACCATTCTATGATAAACAAGTTACCATTAGACAAAAATAAACACATCCTATGTTAACATCAGACATGTAATCACAATTCAGTTTGTTTTTCAAGTAAAAAACTGGTAATTGCCAGTTTTACATTTTGATTTATTTTTCTTAAAATGTTTGGGGGCAATCTTCTTATTTAAGGAGGAGTAAAAAATTTTTTTGATTTTAAAAGTTGTTGTACCACTGTTGAAAAATTAATAATAATCAAAAGTCTATTCTGCCTAGTGCAGATGAAAGCCCAGTGTCAAAAATGTAACAGTCACCCTAAGCTGACATCATGCCTGAAAAATATAGTGAATGCTTCTTTTATCTGAAGAACCTACGTTCCAAAGTTGGATTTAGAAAGCTCAAACCCTACACCTGAGGTGCTGGAGTATGCCCACTAATGAGCAACAAAGCTAAGTGAAGAGTCCAGAGCACATATCCTATGAGGAGCAGCTGACAGAGCTGTGGGTTTTCAGAAAAAGAGGTTCAGGGGAGAGCTTATCACTCTACAACTCCCTGAAAACAGGGTGTAGCCAGATGGGGCCTGGCCTCTTCTCCCAAGGAACAAGGAATAGGACAACAGGAAAAAGCCGCATATTGTGCCACAGGAAAGTTTACATTGGATATTGGGAATATTTGCTTCACCAAAAGCATTCTCAAGCATTGGAACATTGCCCAGGAAGTGATTGAGTCACCATTTCCAGAAGTATGTTAAAAGCCTTGTAGATGTGGTGCTTAGGGACATGATTTAGTGGTAGATTTGGCAGTGCTGGGTTAATGGTTGGACTCAATGACCTTAAGGATTTTCCAACCTAAGTGATTTCATGGGTCTGTTTTATTGATAAAGCACCTTATTCCTGTCTGAGAAGTGTGACTGGTTTCTCATTTGCTGCATTAACAGTTACACTTACAGTTAAACTGTGAATTAGTCATAAAAAGGTTTCACAATACTTAAAGAGTAACCTAATTAGTGATTACCATGAAGTGATAAGCAGCTGGCTTACACAAATTCAAAGGAGTCTAACTAATTGTTGTCTAGAAAACCTCTCTATAGCTGGAATAAACAAAGATCTGAGTGCTCCAACCTTTTTTAGGGTGAATTTATTAATTCAATAATAACAATTTCATATTTATATACATCCTGTAATTTTTTTAGCTTGCTGGCAAAACCTTTAACAACTCTGACAAAGCCTTATTAAGAGCGTAAGCACTATAAAATGATAATTTCTAAGCTACTTTATTATTTTATAGCTTATTTCAAAGAGATTGGAAAAGCAAGAAAGCATTGAAAACCCATGTTATTACAACCTATTGACTTTTTTGTATTTAATAATCTATTTAATGATGTATTTCCTGGACACTTCACTCTGCCATGGTATATTTATACTGTGAAGGTATTATGCTACAAAAAGATACACCTCATCCTTCTTTTAAGGATAACTGACAAAGAGGACAATTCCCAAGACATGATCATGATAATTAGAAATTCAAAAAAGATTATTCTCATAAACAGTACTTCCATAAGGACAAATTATATTTTGTACAATACACAACATTTGCAGTTCTTAATGACTATAGACTGAGGAAAACTAACTTGAAAGCAATATGGTTTATGACAAATTACAGCTGTTTCTGTACCTAAAAAGCATACATACCTTTCCCTAAATGTGTATTTATACTCATGTATCTAGCAGTTCCTGTAAGGCTCTTGTGTTCCCGATATGGTATGTGCTTCTTTGTTTCCGGATCTATGTACTCCTTCGCCAAACCAAAGTCTATAATGTGAATAATTTGCTGGGTTTTGTTTCCAGGTCGTCCTATTAAGAAGTTCTCAGGTTTTACATCCCTGTATATCAAGTTCTTTGAATGGACATACTCCATACGAGAAATCTTCAATCAAAGAAAAGAAAAATGGACAAGGAAGTTTAGTTTAAGCTTCAGGTTGCCACATTAAAATATGTTAGAAGCTAAATATTTTATATTGGCTTTATAAGTAGAAGAGACCATCCCTCCTAATACCTTAAGACCAAAGCAATATTGTTCTTAACAAGTTTTCTCCCAGTTAAAGTCAATTAAAACTGTACACTTTTCCAAAGCAGATACACCAATTGGCATATTGGAAACTTTCACACTGGATATATGGCATGAATCTTGAGCATAACAGAAGTTTTCATCTCTCAAATCCAGCCAGCACAAGTATGTTTTGTGTACATTAAAAGTAAAACCAGAAATTATGTCACCAAGGAGTAATCAGCAAAATTTGATGTAGATCTATTAAAGATATAAATGAGAGAAGCACTAATTGTTTACCACTATGCAAATAAAGGACATTTTAGCTGGACTGCTTTCTATCAAGATTTCCATATTCAGAAAGGAACAGGAAGTATTAAATAAAGCTGATCTTTGGACTTGTGAACACTTGACCATTTAAAAAAAAAAAAAATTTGGTCATTTTGGCTGTAAGTAAGTTCAATGTGTCTGCATGTCTGTAGTCGGAGGCCTGTTATACAATTACAGTCATGTTTTAAACACCTATTTTTAACCATGACAGGTAAAAGTATCACTATTAGGGAAGTAGAAATCTGGCAGACATGCACAGCCTTAACTGTCATTCTTTCCTCTTCCACCCGCCCTTAAGTCAGAACCAAATAAGGAAATCTTCAAAAAAAGAGAGTAATTCTTCATTGAATACTTTTGTTCTATAATTTCTGGAAGGATTTGGGGAATTTTTTATTTGTTGTGATGAGAACTCAGAAGACGCAAGTAACTACATTCATGAATTGACTTGAAAAACTGGAACAAAGTAAATGAAAGTAATATAAGAGTACTCCTGCTTAAATTGTATCACAGGCATTTCAAATACCACCAACACCAATTTAAAATATGAGAGGTGCAAATCTCCTAAGTAAGCATTTAATCCACTGAAGATTGATTTAGTTATTCTAGTGAACACTCAAATTAACATCTATTCTACTTACCAACTGTATGGCTATCATAAGAACGGTTTTAAGAGAAAATGTCCTACCACACAAGTCAAATAAATCTTCCAGACTAGGTCCAAGTAGTTCTAGCACCATAGCATTATATTTGCCACAAGGGCCAAAATAATAAACCTGAGGTATTCCATCTGTAAAATAAAATTACAAAGTAATGGTAAGAGGTTAAATAAGATTAACGAACACAGCAATAAAATTTCTACCCAATTCTGAGTTGATCTTAAAATACATTTTTCACATAAAAGCAAAAATAAACCTCATAAAAACTATAGGTAAAAGACACAATAGGAATATTGAAGATAATCACAAAACAGTTAATTAAATTAAATACTTAATATTTAGTGAATATAACTCATCACAAAATATTTAATGAAAATAATTTACAAATATGTAATGAAACTATTACATATTTGACTTGGGAAAGATACCAAGATTTTTATAAAAAATTAAAATGAGAATCTCTCTATTAAGTTTTGTAACCATAAGCAGAAACAGGATTTTAAAATGCTATGAAGAAAAGCTTAAATAAGCTCTTGTACAAAAAAATACACTTAAATTAAACTTTTTAAATTAAGGCTATTCTTACCTTTAGGAATAAAACCATCTTACTATCTAAGTAAATAATTTTTAAAAATCAAAGTCTGGACTTCATAGTTTTAAATGAGCACCTGCCTTAGGAAGACAATCCAGAAGTTTTAAAATATAAATAGTTAAAGCCTTATGATCCAATTCTACTTCCACCTTTTTGCAAAATATGCATTGTCTGTCTATTTAATTCAGAATAACTTGATATCATTGCTTCGACTCATCTTGTACTTTTTTACGTGCACAGAACGTCTTCCTCATTTGGCAGAATTTTATTTAAGGAAGCTAGTTATTCCAGATTTTTGGTTTTTTGTTCTTCAGTGCATATCCTCTGTTTCATTTATTCCAAGTATTTAATACTCTGAAAATGTATTATTTACTTGAGAGCTTTTTCTACATTGTCAAGTCTTACCATATTGCACTATACAGAAGTACCAAACCTATTTTCAGAACAACCTTAATGAAACACTGGATTTCACCTTCATTCTCTGTAGGTCCAATGTAATCCTAACTCTGAGTGTTTTCTGAAGTACATAAAGCCTTCATTTTTTCATACCTTACAGCAGGGAAACACTGAGGGCACAAATTTGTAATTGTATTCACAACAGTTTTGGGTAAAAAAGTAAATTAAAAACACTGTTTTAGCAAAATTAACATCAAATTAATACACTGTTTTTAAGAGATTTTTCACTAATCCCTTTTCCTACAAGTCAGAATATTTAAAGAAGAACCCCAAAAAATCCAGTTTAACTGTTCAGTTTTCAGAAGACTTTAGCTATAATTTGTTTTTCAATATGTATCATCACTTATTTCTGCACTAATATAATTAAAATACTTAATATACTTCAGAAAGACTTCACAGGAGTAGCTTATTGCCACTAACAGAGAAGCATTGACCCTATTACATCCTGTATCAGAATATGGTATGAGATAGCATGATTCAATTTAAAAATATCATCCTGTATTATCAGACAGATACCTAAAACACTTGATCTTCTGATTAGATGAGAATCCCAAAACATCCCAAAACTGTGTTTAACATGCAATAACTTCTGCAGTGCATATGGAGCATCCTGTCTAAAATTACCTATGTTGATAAAATAATTTAATGATAACAGTTCAGAGCACTAGAAGTTAGGGATTTTGGTTCTTAATCAAAGTACTCTTAGTCCTTTTGCTTAAAAGCAATAAGCAAGTATCATTCTGCTACCAACATTCCTTTTTCATGTCTCTAAATCTCCAGAAGTCAGAAAGCAACATGTTACTAATAAAAATGGATATGCGGCTTTCTCTCCCACTACAGAGAGACAAATGTAAGCTCTCTTATATAAACCTTTAAGAGATATCGATTAAGTTAAAAACAAGGAAACTCTGTTAATAAACCCCTATTTTGTTGACAAGATATTCCACTACTTATTACCAATTAAGAGGATGTATTTTATTTCCATTTTGAATTACTCTAGCTCAAACCACTGAAGAGCAAAAGAAAGAAATACTCTGAGCTTCTAAGATGCATCCCATTTGTCTTGCTGTAAATTTAAAGAAGTCATTGGTCTGTGGTTTCTTGATTAATAATTAATTTGATTGCCATTCAATCCTTTCTAGTACCTTGACAGATCTCAAAAATCCCATTTAAATTCTCAAAAATCCCTTTTAAAAAGTAGTACCCCTCCCCAATTACAAACAAAACTCAGTGCTTGTCACACAAACATCACTATAAGTTACATATAACTTCCTTCTCTCCCATCAAAGAAACAACTTACTTGTGGCCAAAAAAGTAGATTCACATACTTCCACTAAGTTACTTTAACACTTCCACATCTTTCCTTTCTAGGTTTAAAACTCTGAAAATAGAATCCGTTTTTTGGGTACAAGTCATATTTGCCTATCCCTACATATTTACACTTGTTGACAAAACACTTTAATTTGAACGGGCTCAATTGACTAAAGCAATCCACAATATCTAGGTGATTGCCCTGTCATAAAATTTTAAATCTATTTTAGGCCAGTATGATTTTAATTCTATTTACTCTTGACAAAAATCAAAGAAGTCTTGACTTGAAAATTAACTGTTTGAACATCGCTTGGATTCCTGTTTCTTCTATAAAAGTTAACTTTCACTAACCACCTGAAACATTACTGCTGTACACCTCATAAATCAAGTCCAAACACTCCAAAAGTACTTGACTATCCACTGGGAAGGGAGGGGGGGACAAGGACAGCCACCCTAAACCAGTCATTTGGATTTATGATCATACTGTTTAATTTTCACTCAGTGTCCAGAAAGCTTTTAAAGCTGCAGATCTGACTTCTTCTACAATGATGAAAGGATAAAAGTATTAGAATAAAGAAAATATTACTAGCAGATTAAACTGTATCTGCCAAACCTCTTTAAAATAAAGGAAATACTAATTATTTCTGCTTTAGGACCATTATCCATCTTGATCATTGTCTTTCTCAAGAAGTTTATCACTCAGCTTGATTTAAGCTTGAGACTGCTGTTAACTCCAGTTATGTAGAGCAATATACATGAGTAGCACAATCAGACATTGATATATTGAGGAAAAAACTCCATCTATTTGCTTTGACATAAATATTACATCATAGATTGAATTATTTTATGTGTGTCCCTGTTCAGGAAAAAAAAATTACTTCATAAACTGACAGCACAGACAGCCAAAGAAATACATAACCCACAGGTCAATGACAATACCACTTGCATTTAACCTTATCCATTACCGCCTTAATTTTGACCTGTAACTTGGCAAAACATCTCTATACAATAGAATCTAAATTTGTAAAGCTATTAAGCTAGTAAGTAGCTTTCCAGTGCTTTTCAGTTTTTTGTAGCATCAATTTCCTTTTAGAGCTTTCTCTAGACTGATGGTATCTGCATTATATCATATTGCTTAGTCTGTTAAATCAGACACATAAATGCCAGCAAAACATGCAAAACTGCTCTTGCAGATCATGGTGTTGTGTACTCAGCTTCCTACACCCCACTGCCTATTATATGCTGTGTTAATTCTCCTATGTGGTAATTCAGTGGACACAAGCCAAATACTTGAAACTAGTTGGAAGATTTGAAGTAACAGTTGTCTTTCACAGCACATTGATACTGGTACTCTTGTCAAGGATTGAAATCAACGAACTGCCAGAAACACAAGTATTCCCTACTTAGTGTATGGAATCTGGTTTGAATCCTTTCAAAGGATTCTCAGGGTAGTGTGTTCTGACTTGAACCAAAACAGCATATATAGAAGGTCACAGAGCCTCTGGAAACATGGCACCTTAATGCTACTGAAATCATAATCAGCCATGAACTATGAACTCTAAACAGAATGAGACACTATATCACCACAACACCTAGACTACATCTCTTATTACAAATATAAGAACATGTCTTCAAAAAGAAGAAACAGTAATAAAATAGTCAGATCTATTTCAAAGGAAAAATCTTCTTCAGTTATTTACATTACTAAAACAGAATTAGAGATGCATTTTATTGTAATCATTATTAAATCAAATACCCATTTACCTAACATTCACTTTGTTCAGTGAACTGTATTATCAAGCTTCCTTTCACAATTACAGCTATCTATTGTATGCCTCACAACAGCCCACAGTCCCTGATATCTGTGTGATGTCACAATACAAAACCAATATACATTTTTGCATACAACTAGGCTTTTATGGCCAGTAACTGCTGCTTCTCAGAAACATTATCATGTAACTCCATTATGTAGCTGCCATTCTTAGCAGATCTCTTGCACTTACTCTAGGGAAAAAAATTGCTTTAAATTCAGAAAATGCTATACATGTCCTTAAGTTAAATCCTAGAAAAGCACTGTCATAAAACAAGAAAAACTGCAAGCAACATATTCATAATTTTTGTTGGACTACACTTAAAAAATAAATTAGGTATCATCATTTATTTACATAGACATAAATATTAGCATATTCATGTTAATAATTGAGCACCTCAACTATCCTATTAAAGGAAGCATATCAGCAGCAGAAACTCAAAACCAAGGCAGCTTTCCCCAAACAGCTCACAATACAACTGCAGCAGCCATCAGTACACAGATTAAGAGTGCTTATGAACAGATTCTTCTTAAGTCAAGAGATTCCATATTTGATTCAGTTTAAGTACTCCAATAATATATTCTTTAATTAAGCTTAGAGCTTTATTTTCTAAGATCACCTGCATGTTTTTTTTTATTTTTTACCTAACAATGATTACCAACTGCTTCAACTGACTGCTCATTGTTTATTCCCCAGCATAATAATGCCTGCCAGTCAAATCAGAATGGCAGTAACAAAGCAGGACAGCATGACTCAAAAAAAACTAAAGGAACAGCTGTCAGTTTAAGAGCAAATTCACAGCTACCTACCTAGAAGCACAGCTCAAAGCAATATTCATATGAAGTTACTAATAAAACTCACTTCACATTTATACTGAATGATGGCTAGCAAGATGTATAGAAAGAATATGAAGTGAAACAACTCCAGCATATCTGTAAGAAATGATAAAATGTTATTTAGATATGTTAACTACAACTAGCAAACTGACTTACTTGCTAACTGTAGTTTACAGCTAGACATTGTCTTCAATTTACATTGCCCATGGTCATTAGAAACGTAACACCCTTGTTTTAGAAATTAAATTATACTTTAAAATCTGAAGCTCCAGTAAATTATTGCTGCTTTGACTAAGTAGTGGGAACATTCAATTAATATAGCTGCACATGTTACTTCCAAGTATTCTTGTAAAACCTACTTTCAAACTCGCTTCAAACCTTCATAAATTTCATAATGTTTATTCTATAATAGCAGCAAGACACCAATCCCAAAATATTTTGAAAAATACAGAATGAGATAAAGTAAAGTACATTACAGTCTACCAACTGAGAAAGAAATTAAGGAATTATTATACTGAAATTTTTGTCTTGGGAAGAGTTATAGCAGAACACGGATGCTGATACAACATGATGAAATCATTCTGGACTGCCTCTTCTCTGAGAGGCTAAAGTGGAAAGCAAGGTGGCTATGGCTTAGATGGGATGAGCTACAGATGGTATCAGTAGCAATCTGAGATACCACTGCCTTCTCCCAGTGGGTCACAGTGACAGTGAAAGTCACCTGTAATTAACATAAATAAAAAAGATAGATTTCACCAATGAAAGAGAACCTGTTTCATGAATTCCATATCCTCAATAGAGCTGAAAAAAAAAAAAAACTAACAGCTGTCACTGAACATTCAGATCTCACACAAATCAGCTAAAGCTGGCCTGAACTGAAATTAAATGAGGGAAACATGATCTCACCTTAAATATTTGTATGTTTACCTAGAGAAAAAAGCACTAAGCACTGAAGTACTGAACCACATTCTTGGCCTTCAGCCCACAAAACTCATTTCCAACACAAAAAAGAAAACTATAAAGACCAATGTCTAACCTATAAGCCCACATTAAACTGCATATAAGGTACCTCATAATAAAGAAGTGTTCTTCCCTTAAGGTATTCTGCTGTTCTCAAAATCAGAAATTCAAAGCATCTCAAACTCACTTTGCTTCATTCCCAAACCAAAATGTAATTATCCATCTGGCAAATCCTGACATGCTCTAAATGCTAAAATAAATATTCTACTGAGCTTGACTTGAAAATGGTGAGCAGACTCCACATACTGTATGGTAATATTTCTGTATCTTCCAAAACCACATTATGCCCACACTGAAATCTTTCTGAATCACTAATCCAACAATAATTATGTCATTATAGCTGTCGAAGTACCATGATTCTGTTGTGTCAAAGGCAGGTTTGCATGATCCAAAACCAAAAACTGTGTTTTTAGATAGCAATATAGAGCACATCATATGAACGCTGGTACCAAATCACAATGATTCAGGTACAGAATGCATACTTAGCACTCATTTCACAATGGCCATGACCTTCATAAAAACAACACCTTTTCCCACAGTAGAAAAATATATCCAATACATTGACTGGTCAATACTAGCAACCCTGTAAGAAAAGTGTCAGGCTTCCAGTTTTTCAAGTGGAAGTGTTAACTAGATTTCAGCTAGAAGAAGAGATGTACAAAATTAAGAAAAACAAAACCTGACTTACAATACTAAGCAACTGCCTTGTCTGAAATAATAATGCAGCAGTTTCACCAGTAGGATAATCCACTGCTGAACACATCTGTGACCTGTTTTGAGATCTGTGACCTCAAAAACGACCTCAAATGAAAAAAGTAACATTTAATAATAGGTACCCCTCGCTGCAACAAACAAGAACCATTCTAAATAATTCTGTTCTAACAGCAGCATTACAAACACAACTTCTACTAAGTCACTTTAATCAGCAGAAGCTGCTTGCCATTCTTTTGCTCCACTTGTCAGGTAAGTACAAAAGAATTCTCATTCACTTGCAAAGGCTTCCAGTCATTATGATAATGAGAGAGGTTAGAAAAATCAGACAATGGAAGCTGCAAATCTTTTACATTCTTCAACACATAAAACCATGTAATTTCTTTCATTTACAAACTCCTTTTTGCAAAAAGAAACTGAACCATACTGTAAATACCTGTCAGTTAAATTACAGCATGAAATACACCTACACCTTGTCTTTTAATCATGCAAAGAAAGGCTGATAGCATAAAAGATGAATTTAAAAATTAATAAAAAGTGCAAAACTGTTTTCTATTTATTCCAAAAGCCTTAGTGCAATTTCAGGTAAGAATTCAGCAATCATTTTATTTGGAGTACTGCACTTAGGATAGTACAACAGTTTTTCTTACACTGGCATATTAAGAAAATACACATTAAACAAAATTTACTAATAGTGAAGGTTTTAATTCTAAATTCCATCCATATGTTCCTCATTCAACTGATGAGAAACTTCTACATGCTGACTAACAATCTCAAAATTCCTGAGTAATTACCCTCAGTAGTTACTAAATGACAAAATTATCAGAGAAAAGTAAAAGCAATTTTCATTAAAATCTCTATTCGTATATAAAACCTAAATGAAAGCTAAATAATGATGAGATTAAAATAAACCACACAATTAAACTAATTTTAAAAGTTGTTTTTAATAAGTTTGAGGTTCATTTCCGTAAAAAACTAAAAGCATTTCAAAAAGCCCAAAAGCACTGAACGTATTTCCTCTTTAAGAAAGATCCTTCACATTTTTTTCCTGACAAACACCTACATGTTACTGCACATTCACAGGCATTTCAAAGAGCCTATTTAAGAGTAAAGTTACAGTTGAGCCTTCTTTATTAGCAGATTCTCTCCAAAGGAATATATTTTTGAAATGTTAATTCTTATTCATGCAAGATAAAAACACTTTTTGTCAAATAAAAAGAATTAATACTCTCAGTTCCAAAGTCCCATGTATAAAAACTGCACATCTATCATATTTCATGCCTATTTTCTCCTTGTTCTCTCAGTGAGCAGAACCCTCTGATCTTTTTTCTGTCAAGAATGCCTTCCATCTTCATGGCATTCAAGACACAAAACATTTTGCATTAGCAACATTTGATTTAGCATAGAGATTAATAAAGCAAATATATAGGAAAAAACCTCCAAGCTACAAGGTCATTTAAAAGGCAAGAAAAAGGGATATTATAAAAAAAAATAAGCAGATTTCGTTGACAAACACTGGCTGCAGATAAGGATATACCAAGAAAACATAAAATTTCAAAATGCTACTCCTTTCATCAAGGATGCTAGAAGATCAGAAGTACAATGATGCTCTGTTAAAAAAGGTTTGAAAGTAAAATAATCTGTAATCACAATAACATTTGCTTTATTTGCTTTCAGGACAATATTGCCAGAAAATAACCTAATTTTCTTCTATAAGTATTCATTCACACATTAATGCTTCTCCCTCCTTCGCCTGCCATCTCCAAGTCAAGTGGGATTTCACAGGGCCTACAGGAATTTTATCCCTTAAGCTTCAGGTTATTTCACACTAAGTATAAGTCAATTTATAGCATAAACTGTCGAATTTGTAGTTCTTATTTGGGAAAATCATTGGACTTTTATAGAAAATAATGGCTCTGCTTACAAGACTGGGAAGGAGAACTGGGAGTATAATCACATTTTCATCAATTGCTTCTGAAACCACAGTTTAGTAGTCACTTGCTATTAATATACAAGTATACATGTGAATGTGAGGAGAACAAGGAGAAATGCAATTTAGTATAATTAAATGCAAAATATGCAGTCCACACAGTTATAAAGCTATCATCCAAATTACTACAAGTTTATGTTAATAAACAAAAACAACTATGGAAAAGATTACTTCATCATAAGAAAGCCTGCAAATGTGGATTTTTAGAAGCTTAAAAGTTGGAGAGCTTCAGACAACTGAAACTCCCAGTATGGTGCGTAATTATGTCTCAGAGTAACCTTCCATCTTCACAATTACTATATTTCAAATTTTTTCCAGCAATGGCAGCTATTTTCCTATCTCCTAGGACAGGCTCTTCTGCAACCTGCATCACCTCCTTCAATCTATTCTTCCTCTGATCAAAGTACCACCTCTGCCCATACAGCAATACTGTCTATATGGATAGACCTGGTGTAAGCTTTTTTTTTTCTAATATCTCCTGTTTTACATAGGAGCTTTACATACTTGCTTCCTGAATTGATTGGTGGATCAACTTTCCAATGCTATGTTTTCAACTGTTTATGAGATAAAATTACTTAAATCTGTGCTTGACAGTAAACATGCATGTCATGAAAAATCAGTAAACTAAAACAAATTAACACAGATTACATGAGAAGAGAAACTACATAATACTGCAACTTGTTTTCTGAAAATCATAGGCCATGTAACTTCCCCAGCTTGAGGGCCCAACTCCTAAAAATACAGAGAAAGAGATGTGTGCCAGAAGATAAGGAATCAGCAATCTTTTTTTTAACATTTATGCAGATAGGAACAAGAAAATTACCTTATTCATAATGAGCCTTTGCCACAAAATCCATTAAAATAAGCCTCAAGTAAGAGTTCCTGAGAAAGGCTCACACAAAGAAGCTTTAAACGTTCTGTGCTGGGACAGGCTTTCACTTTTGAATAAAAGCAGGTTATTGCAAAAACAAAGGAGGCCTATAACAAAGTTCTTCATAAATATTGATGATGCTTAGTAAGTCACCAGCCCTATCTTTGTATTTTCACCCTACAGGTCACCTCATCTTCACACAAAGAACCAGAGAGGCAACTCTCCCTTTCAGTACTTAACAAGGCATCAGAGAAAAAGTTGTTGCTACCAGCAAATATGGTTAAGAAGATTGAATGATACTTGAAGCAAAGCAGAATATGACTTGACTATGTTCTTACACTAAACACAGTTCCCAGTCTTATTCAGTAAATAAAAAGGTAAACATAGTTACACTCACTAAGACATACTCCTATAAGGGTTCCTACCTCTGAGAAGCTCTGCCTAATTTCTGCAGTCTGAACCAGAAATTGCAGCTTTATTCTTACCTCCACTACACAGCTCCTTTGCAATTTTAGATAGTTACACCTCTATATTCACAGATAGGTAAGTACCTAACTTGTGGGTTGTCATGCCCCATTAGTTAAGCACTTAAGATCTCAGCTTTCTACTCATCAGCTGTTTCACACTGCTAGTGTATGGTATGCTGACAATTTATACCTACTTACAAAAAAACTCCCATACACCATACCCTGATTACTTTCTCCAAAGAGCAAGTTTATAGATTCAAAATTTTAGCTACCTATCTGCAACTTTATTTTCCATCTAGGAAGAGAAAATGACAATGTTGTGTTTTGCCAAAAGAAGTCTCTAAAAATTCCTAGTTGCAAAGCACCCATAGTACAGCAGCAAAAATGTCTATATTAATTGAACATATTAAAAACTTTGTTTCACCAGATATAGTCTTTAAAATAGTAGCATGAAATTTTGAAAGTTATCTGAGAAACAGTTTTTATTCAGTCAGTGCAGCAATGAGCATGTGATCCCAAATTTTAAGGAAAAAGGTGACAATAGTAATTAAAAAGTATTAAAATTTATCATAACACACACACATTTAAGGTAACAAAACCTAAGTGGTATGGGCATGCTCACTGTGTATTTCATTTTGGAAACAACTTTTCATACTAAGTTGGATTTTATTCTAGTTTAAGCACAACTAAAATCACTGTTATAAATTCCAGGCTGCCTTTTCTGAAAAGCCTCTGAACACACATGTAGAAAACCACTGTTGGTAATCCACTCATAAAATAAACTTCTACACTAGTAAAGAAATTGAAAAAAAAATAGTTAATTTTATTACCTACTCTACAAATAATTTTAAGGAAAATATGTCAAAAGACTTCTTTTTCTTAAGTTATAGCTGATTTAGAGAATATTTGTACTCGCTTTACCAGGGTAAGAAACATCTTCCTAACTGACTATATACAATTTTGTGAAAGGCACAAAAATATGTGAGAAGTTTTAGGTATCACTCACATATCAAAACAAAACGGACAATTGGATCAATCAGGAGACCAGTATAAGAGTACTTCTGGGTATAAAAGCACCAAGGGGAGTGAAGTGAGAAATTCAAATATTAAACTGCATTAAACTTCACTAAAGTTTGCCTAGAGGTATTTAAGAGGTTTAAAACTAGTAAGAAGCAATATACCGTGTATCAATAAAAGTGAAGTAAAGTAAAACTGAATCTGAAGCTATTTAAATTTCACATCAACTTTAATTCAAAATACGTGATTAGCAGATCAGCAGTTTCGAGATCTACAATACTTTTGCAAAGAGCTGGACTGGAAATAGTCTAAGAGTACTTAGTTTAAGGTATACCTGTATGCAGACAAATGCTGTAATAGGTAGGATTTATTAAGTAGCCAGAACTTCATAGATACACTTTATAGAGCAGAAAAAAAATGTTAGAATATTGGAATTTATACATTAATCCACTAACTCCTGGGGCTTTTGTCTGCTTTAAGTAGTTAGGAACACTTTATTAAATAGATTTATACCTCTAAACCAGAAAACTTCAGCCAAAAACTGACCCTGGATTACATCACAGTAAAATGCATTACACTGCTTTTTACCTCCAGATCCTAGCTGCTTGTAGAATCTGTATTCCAAATGTAGCTGTGGTGCTCTCGACTTCATTGGCTCCTGATTTAAAAACAAAAACAACATTTAAAACAAAGCCTAAAAACTAGTACACTAACCTACTACCAGCAAAACTAGCCCTACTGCGTCCAAGCCACACAGGAAGTTTGAATGTTTCTTCTGAAATGTCTGGCAATTAAGAAACAAGAGAAAACTAAACCTCCCTCAGGTGAGACCAATGCATACAGGGATATTTACATCTTGTATTGCTCCACTGGACCAGAGTTCAACATGCAAACCAAATAGCAGACACATGATAGAATAGCTAAAAAACAGTATGTTTCTCCAAAGCACACGGATGGTATGTCCCACATTTCTCAGGAAGTGACATTGAGTTGCAGCTTAACAGATGGAAAAGAACCTCCAATTACCTAAAACTCCACAGATCTTTATAAGAATAAAGTCTCATCCTAGGATCTTCACAAAAAATACTAAATCCTTCCACCAAATAGTAACTGCTTAGCAGAAATCAAGTATCTCCATTCCAAACTATAAATCCAAAACCAGCATAAAAAGCACCATAGTAAGTTTGTAGTTCCTGTATATTAATGAAATCTTATTTCTGTGTTTAACATGTTGGTGTGTCAGGGTCTTGTGGAATGAAATGAACTGACATGAGATTAAGCAGAGGAACACACATACAGCCTAAATGGAAACCCAAACTTTTTGAGTATCTCCCTTTGTAAAGAAAAGGTTCTTCAGCACCAGATTCTTGAAGTAATTTCCTACAGCATCCTTTAGAAGATATGACTTGTTTCTTGTGAAATGCAACATGATTTTAAGATTAAGCTCCACCAGGGAGGTTTAGGCTGGACATCAGGAGGAATTTCTTCACAGAAGGCGTGTTCAGATATTGGAATGGACTGTCCAGTGAGGCGGTAGAGGCACCATCCCTGAAGGTCTTTAAGGAAATACTGGCCACAGCACTGAGTGACATGCTGACATGG
This sequence comes from Muscicapa striata striata, assembly GCA_030060385.1. Lineage (NCBI taxonomy): Eukaryota > Metazoa > Chordata > Aves > Passeriformes > Muscicapidae > Muscicapa > Muscicapa striata. Next base: position 1,494,689 of record JAREIS010000076.1, on the reverse strand, counting down.
TGGTCTTCAGTCAGAGGTTTTATTCAATGTTCTCTGAGGTCTATTCCAGCCTAATTGATTCTGTGATCTTCCAACACATCAGCGATAATTTGGAAATTAATTATGTTACTACCAGAACAGCAGCACATAGTAAGTAACTGTTAAGACAGCTATCAGCAATAAAACTGATACAGCTGAACATCAATTTTCAGGAAAAGCTTGGGCAAAGTGCTCATCATCTTCCTCACGCCATCATCTTAAGAACGCAGGAGTTTATAAACCTGTACTGTTTCTCAGTGTCACATTCAGGGCATAAAAACAATGAGCCAATATGCAAGAAGGAGAAATTTAGTCTTCTCCCTCAATCCACCTCCCTCTGAGACTTAGTTGTTTCCAATTGGTGCTAAAGTCCCGACAGTGTACACTAATGCATTTGATCTTGCCAGGACGACAAAGGCAGATGCCTAAAAGTAAAGAAGGACTTATGTAACAGCTTCTGCAAAGAACAAATAGGATTTACTCTATGTTTTTTATGCTCCAGAGCAAACAGCATAACCAAACATTGTATGCTCTGCAAGAATGTGAAAAGTGGGCAAGAATTTTCTAAAATAAGCAAGGGTTTATTTTTATTTTAAAAATTGATTACTAAGCAAGACTAACCAAAGGCCGAGTTACAGTTTATGAGAAAGACACATGAAATTAATGGTAAAGTACTGAAGAGAGATATTCCCTAAAAAAACACTTGAGTGTAAACACGAGTCAAAGCAAATCAGCATAACTATCAACCTTTAGTACTCAGCTTTCAGAGGTACGAGGAAATCCACTATGAAGTATTTGAAATATTCTAACATTTTAGGAAACAACACAAATTTAGCAATTCATTTGTTTGTAGTATACAAGTCTGTTAGTTACAAAATACACTACAATCTACATAACGCCTAATTGAAACTTATGATTTGGCCAGCTAAGAAGAAAATATTTTAGTCCACAAAACTCTGTATGTCTGCTGCTTATAATAACACAAGACATGGGCTTATAGGAAGTTTAATTTTGTTCAATTATACAGTTCTGTCTCAACTGATGGTATATTAACAACTTAACCCCTCATGGCCCCATGAGGGCCCCATTAACATGGTCCCATTAAAAGGATGAAAAACAGCTTGTATGTATTAAATTTACAGGACTAGATAAAAAAAAATTTAGGTAGAAGAAATAGCTTCCAATTTCTCATATACACACACCTCCTTTTCAGGAATGCTGCTTGTCCCAGCCATCAGCAGAAAACAGTCCTGATAAATCTCCAGAAGGCAATGTTTTTAAACAGTCAAACACATCTACTAAACCACTAAACAGAGCCAAAGACTGAAGGTAAACCTCGTTCAGCAAAGAAACAATTAAACACTTTTATCCCCTCCAGTAAAAGTGAAAAAAATATGGCAATATGTACTTGTAGCTCTTTCATTGAATGACAGCCTTTAGGAATTCCCTTATTTTTGTAAGAAGGCTTAGATACCTTCCTGTCATTCCAAACATGCAAAGCAAACACGTCATCTTGTTCAACATAAGACTGTAAAAGGGCAAGCACAATAACCTCTTTGCATACAATTATCTTATTTCTCACATCCTGCTCCAATATAGTTAGTATGCAATGTTGTTACTATGCATCCCGTATTATTAGACTGCAATAACTACACATAAATGAGAAAGGACAGAAAAAGATAAATCAAGACAAAAGAATGTTAAATGTAATCTTTCATAACATAAGAGTGAAGAATATACTACTGTATCTACAAATCTAAAACGAAAATTCAGTAATAAAGAAATGGCAAATCATAGTTCTTTGGTTTCACTAGTGTTTCAGTACATTTCACTATCTAAAATTTAGCCTGAGACACATAATTGTTCTAACATCATGTTAATCCCAGAGTGCCCTGAAGCCAACTTCTACTCTTGCCAAAGAAACTAGTATTTTTTTTTTTTACTTAAATAAACCCAGGTCTTCACTGAAGCATCCCAAAAGAATTGTTCTAGGATCTGCAAAGCCCTGTACATAACCCTCCCTACACCACTTTTACATTCAAATCTAATTATTTCAAAGTTTCATTATTAAAACAAATTCTTTTCCCTGCAAAATTCTCTCTAAATGAGGAACATGTTGCCATCAAAGAACGAATGTGAAGCTTATTGAGCCCCAGTTACCTCAATGACAGAAACAACCACTCCTTAGTTTATCAGAGAGGTTTCTACCCCCCTTTTTCCCCTGTGGCATGTTTATACATTCAAACAAAACAAAAAAAGACACCTAAAATGTGAAATCTGTTTAAAGTTCATTATGAATTTTTTTTACAATTATTTTGTCCCACATGGAATACAATGAATAAAATACTATTCAATTTTCAAGTTACTTCCTGTAAAAGGGGCTTTGAAAAGGCAGTTTACCTGAACGGTAAGGTATGAAATGTTCCAGAAGTCTAATAACCCAAAGCACAATATAAACATTCAGCTATTACCTACTTTTCATGGTTTCAGTAATTCAGTGAAAACTCATCTCACTTTATGTTTTGTGTCTGCTTTACATATATGTAAGCAGTGGCAAACAAAAGCCACTTAAAGGAAAAAAATTCTTTAAGAGTTAGGCTCTTGTTACAGGAAAAGATCACTCTATTAAACAGACTTGCACTAGATTTGGATTTACTACATAACCTGGAAGGATTCTGAAAAGGTGTGATACTAGACCACAGTTATTCCTTAAAAACAATAAAAAAGAGAGAAAAAAAACATTTCAACCTTGAAACAAAGCACGACCTTATGACCACACACACCCCTCACTTATAATTTTAACAATTCAAATCTTAGAGTGGACTAGTGAATCAGTGAATTAAAGATTACAATTTAAAAGGCAGTGAGGACTACTTTGTAACTTTCTATCTTTCACCCAAAGAAAGAAACATTGATGCATTTCCAGAAGCAGTTCTGTAGAGGACTAAACACAAACACATTTTGCCTCAAATATTCTGACTGTTAGGGCAGAAAAGTGTGATTGAAGCAAAGGGTCCCATGTTGATGGTGTAGCACTGCTCTGAGCCAGCTTCCTGCTCCTGCCCAGCTTCCCCCAAGTGCCTTCCCAGAGAAAGGCTCAAAGGGCTGCCTGTGGATGTGCAAACAAAACAGCATGAAAAGTCTTGTTTACATAAGAGGCAGAACCAGGTTAAAACTATAAAAGCAAGCATATGGGGCCCCCTCATTCACTTTTTCCGTATCTTTCCCTTTCTTTGTTTCACTATCCCAGCTCTGGATCATTCACGCAGGAGGAGCAGCCACAGAGATCTACAGATGGTGAACTTCTTTGTTCTCTCTCTCTTTTCCACCTTAATTTCTCTCATTTCTTGATTTGCCTGGGCAAAGCACAGCTGCCATATTTTTTACCCCTACTGTACAAAATGAAGGGCTTGTTAGCCAACACCTTTTAAGTCTAACAGTGAGGGTTGCCAGGGTTATAACAACTGTGCAATAAAGCACAAGAACTCCCTAGTGTGTGGTGTGGTGGCTTTGTTTAGACCTGTAAGAATTTACAGCAAGTATCACACTCCTACCAATGGCATCACAGTCACAAATCATGAGGCTGAGAGGGACTAAACAGCTCTTAAGCTATTTTTAGCTGGGATGGGCTCAGATATCTCCATCCCTGACAAGTACAGGATGGATCAGAACAGGGAGGAGCAGGACATGACAGCCCAGGAAATGTCAACCATGAATGAATCCCTTTCCCATTATAGGAAGGTATGACTTATATTAATCTTCAAATGTGGAATACTATGCATCATGCTGATGGAAACACAAAAGGACAAACATATTAATGACTCCTTACTAAAATGTCCAGATAGAGAGCAAAAAGAGAGAGACATTTCTATAAAATTTGGTTGACTCTTTACAAAAATGTTCATACAGAGAGCAAGATGAGACAAACTTTTTTTTTACTAAAAAGTTTAGAAACCAAAAGAGATAAATTATTACAAAATTTGGTTGCAAAACATTTGCAAAAACATTTGAAAGTTTTGGTTGAGTCCTTATAAAAACATCCACAAGATTTAGCAGACCACTTACAGAGATGTTTGCATAAAGAGAAAACAAAAGCGCAAAATTGGAATCTCTGCTGAGTAGAAACAGACCTTACCCAATTACTACACCTTGAGCTCTGCACGGCTATAGGGCAGGAGAAAATACTGAGAGATGTGTTGGGTACCACAGCAGGGATGAGAAGCTGGCAAGGACTTACACAAGTGCTCAGATAGGGAACTAATATGTGAAATTAAGAGGCAAGATTAGGCTGTTAGATTTTTAGAAACAAAAACAGTGACTCATCCAGTAAAGGAATGAAAAGTAGTGAGGGATGAGAAAAAGACAAGGAGTGTTGGGCAAGGAGACAAAAGCAGCTCAGGAAGAGACTGAAGTCAGAGAAGTGGCTATAGGAAAGACAGGAGTGCAGAAAGAAGCTGCAGAAGAGGAGCCCAAGGGATACGGAGAATCTGAGGTTTTCATACAGGCAAGTCCTGGTCCCTCATCCAGTGAGCTGCCACAGCTGGTCAAAGGGCAGAGGTTTCCTGGAGAGGGACAGCAGACCTCAGGAGACAGAGCTGCTTGCTGCTGCGAGCAATTGTATCTTTCACAACAGGAAAGACAGATCAAATTAAAACTTAAGCACCACCTAGAACAATCAGTTTTAGCAGATTTTTTTCACTATCTAAGCAGTGACTTAAGAAGCCTGTCAGCAGCTATTTGTGGATAGCTACCAATGCCCACGATAAAGAGCATTGTGTTCATACCAGTGGATAGTACCTTCTTTTTAACCATTGGTTTAGGACAAGGCATTGCCCCTTTAACTTCTCCTACAAGAACCCTGACAAAGCAATGACTGATGTTAAAAGAGACATTTTGACTGCATGCTGCTGCTGTTTTATAATCTGTATCTAGCCCTACTGACCCAAGATCTTTTAGCAATGTGTCCTTTTACCTTCATCCTGTTAAACAAGAACTACTGTAGTAAAACTCCAACTTACTTTGGGAGTTAATACAAGAATCTGTAGAGAATATGGAGACCTAACAGCCAAGGGCTTTGCCTTACCATGCTTACTTTTCAGGAAGGAATTAAGATCTTTTCTGTTGCCTGTAAGTTTGCTTGCTGTGATATTTACCACTTTTAACACTTGACCTGAAGACCTCCCCTGAAACCGGGATCATACTTGGTATTAGAACTTTGAATAGACGTACTTGCTACAATTGTAATAGGACCAACACATCATGCTACATGAAAATGCGATATCTGAATTTCTTTCCTGTGTCCTAACAATGTCCCAATTTGACAACCCCTCAGGGATGGATGTACCATTAACATAACCCATTATTGAATAAGCATTACATGGGATGCTCAGCCTCACAGAAGACCATCCACAACACTACAACTTCAACTGAAGAGGCCTGAGCAAAGATGAAGGAAGCTGCTGACCGGATTGCTGAACAATTCCTAACACTGCAACCAAAGAACTGGTTCAATGAATCAAGCTTTGGACGTCAGATTTCTTTTGTTTCTAAATCATGGGGTGGGAAAAGTGACAGAAATGGGGATTGTAATACTGGTATGATTTCTGGTTTTAGTGATGAGCATAGACCTTATCTGCAACCATAATTAGCTGTGTACTGTCTTCTGCTTCCTCCTCTTCTAGCCCTCTCTCCAATACATAGAGATCACCATAGCCAAAGATAAGCCTTATGCCCAACCAACAGTAATGAATGTCTGAGCCACTGGGTGGTGTGGAGGACACAGAACCTAAGCATGTTTTGTCGCAAACATTGTGATAGTCCTGGCAGGAAAGCTGTGATTGGAAGAGAAGGTCTCACTGAGGTGGGGCAGCACAGTGCTGAGCCAACTCCCTGCTCCACCTGGAGACTTGTGCTCACTTCCCTACCCTGCACTCACTCCCTGGAGGAGGGCTCCAAGGGCTATGCATCCAACAACAAAACAGCACAAAAAATCTCATTCACATAAGAGGCTGTACCAGGTTAACTATGAAAGGAAGCAGACTGGGCTCCCCTGCTCTCTTTTTCCTCTCTTTCTCTTTCACTGTGTCACAATTCCAGCTCTGGACTAGCCACACAGTGAGACCAAGGCAGGATTTAAGGACTGATGATATTCTTTGTTCTCTTTCTTTCTGTTTTTATTTCTCTTACCCTCCCTCTGTCTGGGTAAAGCTTTCTATTCTATACACTGTACTGAAGTTTATTGTGGGAGTGGGGAGTTGTGGAAATGTTGTGGTTTGTGAATGAGCACCTTGAATAGTATACTGAGGGAGCTGAGTGTTTATTAAAGTGTACTGTAAAAATTACAGGCTTGATGCCCAGCACTTGTGGAAGTCTTCAAATGTTAGCCAACACATTTTAAGTACAAATAGTGGGCTGGTTGCTGGACACAAGGTATTCACACAAAAAAAGAGCTCCCTAAAGCATGTCCCATGTCTTTTTTGAATCCTGATGAGAATTTATAATGAACATCATGGCCTCTACTAATGGGTCATGACATGCTCAAGCAGAAATTCCTTTGGCTAGTCTTTTGGCAGTGGTTAGGCACCTACAGAGGAGGTAAGTTTGAGCAGTGGAGAAATACGTCAAAGGGGAAATGGAAAAATAATGATGAAGAAGGAAAAACTGAATAGTGAATAGGAAGTTTAAGTCAAGTACAGGATTACGTAACAAAAGTAGTATATCTAACAATAAGAAGAGGTGAGCAGGAAAGATAGATCTTTTACACACCAAATAGCTATTGCTAAAGAACCACCTGATCACAAGAAATCAGTTTGTATACTAAGAGACCAGCAGAAACATACAAACACCACTACACAGCACTGAACTGGTAAAAGCCCAGTTCTTAAGAGTTTCATTATAGTGCTTTAAAAAGCCTATTCTGACCTCTCAAAGTGGGGCATGTTCCCAACCAGAACAGGCAATAATGAACTAAGACAGATTAAGAGGAAGATTCTGGAAGTGTAGCTGTTCTACCAAAACAAATATGCATTTATCTATAAACATTATACTTTAACAAGCATATGTTGTACAACTCTCAGACCTCACATAGAAAAATTGTTTAAGTTATTTTTTTACACAAGTCCTGAAGCTGCCCTAAGCACAATAACAGGAATATGCTTACATGATTTTGTCCACAAGGGAAATATTAATTCAAAACAAACAGTTTGAGTCAAAAAAAGCACTTGTAAAAAATACTTACTTTTTAACACTGGAAGCACTCCTGAAAGCTGCTGTATAAACACAGCCATTCATAGCATTTCAGAGTAACCTACACAGTCCTCCTGCACTAGACTATATGGTTACCACTAATACACAAAACATCTGGCATAGGAAATGTCTTGCTGCTCATAAGACAACAGTAGGTAAACAGTGAAATGCTACCATGAGGAATGCAAAAACAAAATTAGGATACTGCACAAGAGATTACAATAACCGCACCTGCCAAGGGTAGCCGCTTAAACTATGAAATAAACCTAATTCAAGTACCCCCATTCAGGAAGGCTAAACTTGAACTATAACAGGTGCAAAACAGAGAGGAAGTTAAGAGTGTCTCATTTATAATAACAAAACAGAGGCTAAGCATAGGCCTAACAACTGCTCTGAAAGCATAAAAGTGACAGAGAATACAAAAGCTTGCATTTAAAAAGGAAAAGGATGACATGCCACTGCATCTATAACAGTTAGAAAAAAGTTCTGGCACTGTCAAATAGGAGAACAGCAGAAAAAAATACAAAATCCAAATAAATCCTACAGTTCGATGCAGCTGCTTTTAGTAGACTGAACCTTGTGACTCAAATCACTTCTAGTTTGGGGGGAAAACCATATTAAAAGAATCCACTAGTTCTACCTGCCAAGAAACATATTTTTATCTTACTATGATGATGCAAGCTCCAGGGTTGATTTTCATTTTGATTCCTTCATCTGCTTCTCATTGCAAAGACATTATAGCTTTTCATGCCACTAATGTAAGAGGACAAATGAAAAAGTCCAGTACATATTCAGAGTTCTTTCAGCACTATTAGTAAATTACAGATATACTTAACTATATTTGTTCTTCAGTGACTTCAAACTGAGTTACTACAAGCTTTTTACTCAGCTGGAACAAGCAGCTCGAAGATTGAGATATTTGGAAACCAAAAAAGTAAATGTTACCAATGAACAGTATCATCTGTGACAGCTGAAATGGGCTGAAATGGTAGCCAAGCTTACTAAGTTGCATATGTAATAAAAACACTTTTACCAAAACAAATCAGATAAAAAGTTCTCTTGCTCTACATCAAGTAATTAGTGCTTAAAAAAACCCACTAATTTGCAAAGTGTTTCTATATGTGCTTTGTAGTAGACAGCCTTTAACCAGAAGAATTCTCAGATTATTTTCAACTTTCACCAGACATACAGAATAAGTTCAAGAAATGTTAAAAAAATGAGTGTAAATCTGATTTAACACACAATAACCCTCAAAACTGTATCAAGCATTGTTCCCTCAAGCCACAATTTGCATGTTTGAAAAACTTTTACTACTCCCAAAATAAGTATTCTCCAAAACAAGGACAGTAATACCAGTATTTTTCAGGATTTATTATGTGTTTGTAATGCTTTTCAGATTTCTTATCTAATGTCATGCATTTCTGTTCCCACAGTTTACCTTTCACTTTATGAAACCATACTACAAGCTATGTAAAAAGTTCTGTGCTACTGCAGCAACAGAGAAAGAAATTAACTTCTACTGGAGATTAACTGGAGTTCTAGAAGTCCTTTGATGATAAAAAGTAACCAAGTGAACTTTATCATGAAAGACCTTGGTTATGAAAACAGTCATTTACCAAGAAGTTAAAAAAAATCCAGAAGCATATTACGGTATTATCAAAGTAGTTCTGATGACTGAGAAAAAGCCAAACAATGACATATTAATATAATATCCAAAAATATCATGTTTGCAAGAGAAGTAAACATACTACACAGCATTGCAAATAAAACATGTATACCAAGGTGATGTGTAAATACCAGCAGTTAGAGATGAAAAATACTTGGGGCAGAAGTGTGGCACATTAAAACACATGCAGTCCCAAGAACTTCTGGAGCTTCTCTGTAGTCACCTGACGTTAAGATTCACAGTAAACTTGTTGTTCCTCTACTTATTGGACAGCAAAGAAATCTACTAAGATGACTGCCGCAGAGCACATCCTTGAGGCAGCATTAAACCATCACTGACTTTGCAAAGATAGACTTAGCCTTGAAAACAGTGACAACGATTAAAGACTAGTTTTATTCAATATGGCCAAACAATTATATCTATCACTAATTGCTTTTATCTAATTCAATGAAATCATGCAACACTATTAAAGGTTTCAATTAAAGAAATCAAACCATTAACATCTGAAAGGAAAAATCCAATTAGTTTCTCATCCCAAATCCTTTTAAAAAATATTAACTTACCAGCTTAATTGCCACATAGTCATTGGTGTATAAATTTTTTCCTTGAAAAAAGAATAAAAACAAGAATGTGAGACACTGGCTTTTCTGTTCAAGTAAATGCCATTTAAACATCAAGGAAGTTTTCAAAACATTATTCATCTAAGGTGCTAGGTGTTCTGGCAGTGACTTAGGAAATATCGGTTTATTAGTCCAACACTTTATTTTAAAAATAATTTTTCCTTGAATAGTGTAAGAGGTGGAAATTTCACAGTGTTTCAGATATTTCACCAAGTTTGTGATATTTTTACGAACTAAAAAAGCTTGGAAATCGATATATCACAATAACCAGAATATGATATTCTACATTTTCATTCTACGTAATTACTGCTGAAAACTACTTGAAATCTATTTTTAAATTACCATGTAATTTTGAAACATCAGTCACTAATTAAAACTAGAATTAATTAGTTAGCTATTTCATTGAGGACTTTTTTTTCCCCTCAATTATCTAATTTACTAAGCTAAAAGTTAGGACAGGACAATGACATCCCTGATAGGCTTACACCACATGGAAAAATGCATCTACTGCTTTAAAAGAGATTCAGTAACTGGATAAGAACACTTCAATAAACATCACTTCAAACTGTATGCAATGACTAAAATGTTAAACAAATTTTGTATGTGTAAAATTAAAATTATAACAGATATGGGATAAATTGTCACTTCCAACCCTTTTTGTTTTCTTTACAATCTTCAAATGCATTTTGTGTATAGTATTCTTAATGATAATCCTCATTTTTTCCTCTGTAAAATTACTCAGGTCTGAATTTCCTATGTTTAGCTCATTTTTGTTAAAGAAACCAAATGGGGAAAAGACATAGACCAAGTCTAAAAAGTTCCCTGTGAAGAAAGTCACACAGAATCACAGATTATTTTGATTTGGAAGGGACACACCAGGATCATAGAGCCAACTCTTAAGTGAATGGGCCACACAGGGAACTCACAACCATGCTTTGACCAAGTGAGTTACACCAATAGTCAAATACTGAAGTGATAATGATTGTTTAAAAAAATAGATACATTAAAAGTTTGCATCTCTTGGATCAACTTAACAAAAAAAAACAAAAACAAAACTAACCTACATTACCTGCAGGCTTCACAACAATGAACATAAAATCAATATGAGCAGCATGCCATACTCTGACCCACAAAAGGAAGTGTACTCCAAGACCTATGTAAGGATTAGAGGGGATATCCAGGCATCCTAAGTATTTCTTATCTGATTATCACATCAGCTACATTTTTGATAAAAAGTGTACTTGGTTTGAAGTTGTTTCTGCATTTCTCCATGGTACTACAACCTATAAGATACTAATAGAAACTCTTGTAGGAACTCTGCTCATTCAATTGCTTAGATATATACATCACTTACGCTGAGTAAGTAACAAATTCAATTACAATTAAGTAACTGGATCTTTAGTTCCAAAAGCTGTAATGACATGATTATTCTGACCTAGCATCAGAAGGGGCACTAACTTTCCAGGAGGTCAGTCAGGACAACTGTCTCTTTAAAACACAGGAGACACACATATATGACAATACTGTTCACCTATCCATGAGCATACAACAGGTATTGAGCAATGCATCACTTACAACAGCAACAAGTTCTCTTACTACCTTATCAGTTTATCTTATCTATATCAGTTTAAGTATAACGAAGAGTCTCAAAATTAACAGCCCAATATCCAAACCAATTTAGTCCTTTGTAAGATAACGGTTGAACATCACAGACAGTAATTTGCTACGCAGAACCAACTTCCCATTTGATTTACAAACCACTACTTAAGTCTTGACCACCACTTTCTTCTCAGGTGGAAGACTAACAGCTCCCAATACATAACTGAATTTTTATCTTCTGAGCACAACTTCATCACTCTACAACTTTTTTCCTCCTTTAAGTCCCTCAGGTCTAACCTCAAGATACATGCTCAAAACATAACCCCATCTGTAGAAGTGCATATAAAAAAAACTAAGTGTTGTGTACATCTTTAGATGTAGAAAGGGTGCACACTAAGTACTCTTGACACTGCATCAAAGCAAATGAAAAAATTTTAAATTAAATCGAAATCTATAAAAGCAATATTAACTCTTGCTCTCAGTAACTTACATTTAAAACATCCTGCCTCACAAAAAAAAAAACCCAATAAACAGGGATTTGGAATATCTAGAACATAAGCAAAACCCATACATATTAATATGAGAAAGACTGCACTTTTCCTGGTGACTGCTGCAGGACAGTACACTGCCTCATAATTTTCCTCCTATTCCTTTTACTTGTTCTATTTTATTTCAGTACTATCAAACTAAGTCTTAACTGATTTAGTATTGTATTTAAAATAAAATACATTGTTTCACTGTAACAGTTGCAAGTAAATTAGTTAATCAGATATTAAGTTTTAATCAACTCTGTAATTTGTGACCAAAATAACAGATAAAATTAACTTAATTAGTTTGCAGTTGCCTTTATGAAAAAGTAACTTTCTGATTTGATTGAGTTCATTGAGAGGTTTGAAACAAAAATTAGGATTTGAAGGCCATATGCAAAAGTTTGTGAAGTGAGGAAGAGTAATTTTGCAGTTTGATTTGTGGACTGAAAGGCATGTATGCAATACTGCAAATGTCAAAATGTAATAATTTTGTTTAACTATTAATAGTAATAACAAGAGTACCTAAGACAGCAAAATTTAGCGTCCTAAGTCAGAGCTGCAGCAATATTGTCTTTAATTCCTCTACAGTATTAATTTGCTAAGCTTGTTTACATCCTGACAGCCCCCAGAATGCACTATATTAAAAATATATTTTATGCAAGCACTATATCACAAATATTGTCTGAAGGGCAATGAGCATTAATTCTGCCAAAGGCAAAGATCAACAGAAACATCACCTATATAGCCTACCATCCTCTCAAATATCTAACTTTGAAACCCACCTCTATTTATTGCATGAAGCACTTTAACTCAAGCCTCCTAACAATATTAGAATAAATTCCTGCAATTAAGTGTCAACTTGTACTTATTAACACATATTTGAACTTACACATCTTGAATGCTGGCTAATCATGCTATCCATCCTGGAAATACAAGTCCCCAAAACTAAACATATAGTCTTCCAAAAGCACACACCCATTAGTATCTATTTTAACAAATGCTAACATTTCCAGCTTTGCTGCACAAATTCTTCAAAACTCCATAGGTCCTTCTCAGCCTGTGTTTTCGCCACCATCTGATTTTCAGCCATCTGTTCAGCAGAGAACTAGAGCAACTGAATTATCCCACATTTTCTCTACAGATGGATTCTCATTGCCCTGTTTAACAGCAACTCAATGTTTAGCCTCACTACATTAGAAAAGGTACCAAGGAACTCCTGGGCTCGCCGGTATTTAAAAATGCCGTAGTACATGGTTACAGTATCTCCAGGAGATCTGCCAGACTGAGGACAGGGGTGTGTCTCACACATTCAGCCCTAAATATACCTCAAAAAAAGTGTTTCAGGAAGTCAGAAAAGATTGCTACAATCATCATGATGTTACTGCCAACATCTTGGAAGAGAAAACTGACTGAATTTAGAAGAGCACATAGAAAACATTTTAGTCCCAGAAAGTATCCTGCTGTACAAATTCTTCATGTCATGAAGCTTGTACTAGCTGGGGTAAAGCCATGAAAGATGGGTTAAATATGCCTTGCACATCTGAAGTTTTAAAACAGTTTCAAGATCTGCACAGTAGTCATAGAGAAATTTTGTTGCCTAAACTGCATAAAAATGGCCTTGAATAATGTAAACTGAAATAAAGAAGCAAGGATCTTACCTAACCGCAGTTCTCCAAAATTACCGCATCCAATTTTTTTACCAACTCTGAAGTTAGGGCCAACCATTAACACTCCAGAATTTGAAGAACCAGTTCCACGTGAATTATGGCCTGATCTCCCACTAGGCCGTCCTGTTCTTTCATCTGGTTTGTCTTTGTCCTTCTTTTTATTTTCCATGTCAAGTTTATGGTACTCCACTTTGATTTATTCCTCTTTTTAAAATTCAGTGTAAGCAAATTACCATTGGACAATGTGAGAATGAAAACATCATGAATGAAGTGCCCAGTTGGTTACTGTCAGTAAGCAGTCAACAGCAGCATGTTCATCCTGTTTGCAAAGCCTTGGTGGTACATGTAGTAAAATGTATTTCCAGAACGTACACCAGCAGTATTCTCTAGTCTTTGGAGAAATTCTGTTAAAAGAAAAAACAAAGTTGTTCAAGACACTAAGATTCTTGTACAAAATTACCTTTCCTTTCAACTAGTCACATAATTAAGGTTAACTATATTTGCTTTACAGATCTATGAAAAGCACTACTTTAGGGTTAATTTTATTTCTAGTATGTAACAGCAAGAGATACTGGTGTGGCTGAAGTGAGCTAAAATTTCAACACTTCAAGCAAGAGCTATTTTTCAAAAGGCAACAAAGAAGCCCCATAAAACTTCTTACTCCTTCCTGAATAAACACACTTAAAATTAACACTTGGACATGCTCACTTCACCTCATGCCAGCTATTCAAAAGAAAGAGCTTTTGGTTCAAATATTTTTCTTCAAATAGTATCTGCTGTTTTAAGCAAATGCTCAAGCTGCACAGTTATTGAAGTTGCAGAAATATACTGTATTTTCTGAATTGCAATTTCTGAGATGCACAAATAATAAACTCATAGCAATGGCACTTGAGTTCTTCCAGTAACTCCTGGAATGTGAAAATAAACTGTATTTACTTATTCTCCTCTAAACCATCATAAATCTGTTTACCTGCTTCCCTTCTCCCTTGCTTTAGTATCATTGCCTTGGCACTAATTCCTACATGGATTTCGGCAAAAACAATGTTATCTTACTACCATAATAAAGGACCACAAGAAAGCTTCTGTTTTTAAATCTAAGCTACAAGAACACCAGATATTGTTTTCTATTTTATGACAGTGGTGTAAAACCCCATAATTCAGAAGTTTTTACATTGGCAAAATTCAGTGATGAGCTAAACACCTGTCCAAAATTATTTTCCTACACTTGCTTCAATATTGGGAATACACTGCAGTAATGGAGAACCTCCTCTGGAAAAATGTATTTCACGTGCTACAGCCTAGTTTAAAGGTAGCCACTAGTAGTTTATTTTTAACATTTTGATCTGAAGACATTTTCATTTTCTAAGCCAATTTCTCACAAAGTAAAATTATTACTTACATCATAGCTTACCAAAAAATTTCAAAAATCAAAGAGGTAGTAGTGAAAATATACCAAATAATATGACCAGCGACATGAATAGTTTCGTCTGCTAAATCATACATATACCATGGTTATAATTAGATGACATTTAAAAATCATTAATCAACAGCTGACTAAGCTATTCCCTGAAAAATTAAGTACATGGAAATTTGTTTGGCAAATAAACATGACCCCAATACTGGGGAAGGGGGAATGAAAGGCTAATTTTGAGAGAACCAAAAAAACAAAAACGCAGATTACAATCCAAGACTATATCCTTAATTCCAGGGAAAAGGACTTCAGCAGTGAGTAATGAAAGCTGTGGTGTTTTATGGTATAGACAGAAGTGTTTAAGAGAAAAAGACAGGCACACTAATACATAATTTTTCAGGTTTTCAAACACCACCACCCAATACCCTAAAGTCACCCTCTAAAGCACAGATCTCAAAGGAACTGACTCAGTGGGAAGCAATAGCTAATTTTCCCTGACCCATTATGCTACAAAACCTAATGAAGAAATAAGAAAGCTAGGCATGAAGTGTGTTGAAGTAGAACTTCAAGGTCATCATTCAGTTCTTAGAATGAAGGTCAGCACATTTGATGCAACAGAATGCAACTAAATGTTTTAGGTACCAAAGAAGACTTTTGTTCCATATGCTACTGGCTTCCTCAGAAAGAACTATCAATAACAATCCTAGAATATTTAGTGTACCAAACACATTACAAACAACATCAATTTTGATTTCCAGAAACGTGTCTATTAAATGGAGAAATCTATTACACAGTAACTTATGCCCTTCCCTTTCCTCCTGTTGAACCAACAGATACTCCAGGTACATTATATGTAAGCTTTCTTGCATAAAATGAAATCAGTACCTTTTTATAAGATACCTGCTAAACAAACAAGCTCCACACATTTTTCCCCCACCACATACAAAAGGCAGACACACAAGTATTCCTGTCACAGTTTCTCCAGGACACAGGTGTTCTCTTACGTCTGCCTAATAAAATAATCTGCAACTATTTCAAAATAAGGGCAGCAGTTATTACTTTCTTCATTTTGAAGCTATTTTATTTTATGATGTATTTACCTGAAAAATACATGTTTTTCATGTTATTTTTATTTGTATTGCACTTACCTATATAGTGTTATAATGTTGATGGCAACATCTTTTCTTCACCATAATGCTCACATTCTAGAGGAGAAGCATCAAAAGGCAAAGAGACATTTATGTAGTATTTGCAATTACTTAGCATGTAAAAAATTTCTGATACAGAACGAAAGTACAGTTTTTGGAACTGCATTAGTTTTCCTAGACTGTTAAGGAAGATGCAGTAGATTTGTCTCAAAGACTCAACATAATTTTTAAGACTCAGAAGTCAGACATCATTCAAAGGTGTGCATCATCTGAAGTGCGAAATGAATACATACAGTGTAAGCATTCTAAATTATTTGCAAAATCACTTTTTTGCTACGTGATTGTTATGGCCAATCTGCCTGAAAAACATGCCATCCTCATTTCACAGCTTGATTTTCTGTTTAATTTTCTTTTCTTTCATTTCTGCCCACATAAATGAGCACACTTAAACTATAAACTTCAGGCCAACATCAGGGAATATTGTTAGGATTTAAATAATTGTTTTTAGTTCAAAAAACAGTATGACTAAACATCAGGATAATGGCAAACACACCAGCAAAGCCAAGTTCACAAAGTAATATCAAAGGAGTGAAATGATTGTGTTCAAGTATGAAGAGAAAGAGAAGGCAAAAGAAGCTATCAAAAAAAAATGGTATCACATAGAAAAAAAGCAATTAGATCTCAATTATAAACTAAATCTATAATCTGTAAAGAGTGAAGATAAAAAATACAAGATTGGAAGAAAACAAGTAATTTCAGAGTAACTGACATGCACAACTAACAACAGATACCAGAAGTTTCATTTTTTTGGTGTAATCCAATAGACTTTACCATGCACTGTAGAGAGACTGTAAGAAAATAAGGAGAGGAGGAGTAAGGTGAAGAAAAAATTATAATAGAGTTTAAATTGACTGACAAGTCACACCTGCAGAAGCATCCCTGGATTAGAGCTATAAATCTACACGTCTCCCAATTTCTGCTTGAAAATATCCTAATTAGCACTACTGAAGACTACATGGAACATAAGAACCCTATTCTGTAGCAACAACTCTTTACAACACTACATAAGGCAGAATAAAAGAACAGCTCATTTAAACACCTTCTTTATTCATACTTTTCTCAAATGCCTGATCCTGCAGCAGCAGCAGGAACACCACTGTAATTATATGAAAGCTTACATGTTCCAAAGTGTTGTCATGACAATGTTCATACTCAAGTGTGCAAGTCACCTTTAAAAAAAAAAAAACTTGCTATCTACCTCATTCCTTTTTCATGTTCTAGATTTACTCCTAAAAAAATGAGAACATTAAAGTAAGAGAACATTAAAGTAGCTAAATAGAACATTCCACTGCCCAGGAATGACAAACTTAAATAAAGCATACAACCATAACTGTTCCCTTAGGTAACAAGCATTACCCTTCACATTCTAATTACAAATCATACATCATTGCTAGTATCATCATATTAACCTTTTTTTGTACTTTTAAGAAAAGCATACAGCAGGAAATGAGCCACAGTGGAAAATAAAAAATTGGTAGAGCTTTAAAGTAGATTGGAAGAAAGAAAAGGACATAACCACGTTTGACAGTGATAAGCATTGGGATGGTCCGCCAAAACTCAAGGAACTGAGTGCTAGTGAGATCCTTAAACTGGTCCACGAGGTGCCAGCTACAATGGATCATACACAAAAAGTTTCTACATCAGCACACACAGCATGAAGACTATCACTGGAATAAGTGAAACCTGGTAGGATGAGCCCTTGACTGGAGTGCCATGTTGGATGGTCACAAGTTCTTCAGGAAGGAACAGGCAGGGCAGGAGAGGCAGAAGAGCTGGAATATTGCCTGAAGTCGGGGATGGCAGGCTGACAGTCTTTGAATAAGGGTTAAGGGACAAAAAAATAATATGGATGTTATCACAGGAGTCTACTATAGGCCACCTAGCCAGGACAATGATTATACAGAATTTCTCTTTGAGGAACTAAGTGACACTTTCAAAACAACTGCTCTTGTCCTTACAGGAACATCAAGTTGCCAGATGTTAACTGGGAGCATCACACAGCTGGCACAAAGAGAAGCAGAACAGTCCTAAATCTGGATAGCCTTATGATACAGCTACTAACAGAGCCAGCTACAAAAGGTGCCCTCCTTGATGTATTGCTTATTAACAGGGAGGATCTCATGAACGATGTGGTGACTGGTGGCCACATTGGCCACAGTGACCATAGAGTGATTGAGTTCAAAATCTCCATTATCAGGAGAAAAAGTGACAGCAAAATTTTGGTTCTGGGCATGACAAGAGCAGACCTAAAGCTGATTAGGGAACCAATAACGTGCCCTGAGAAAATGCTTTTGAAGGTGCTGGGGTCCATCAGGTCTGGTCATTTTTTAAACACCACCTTCCAGAGACACAGGAACAGGCAGTTCAAAAATGTCAGAAATCAAGCAGAGGAGGCAGAAGGCCAGCTTGGCTGAGCAGGAATCTTCTCTCTGAAATAAGACAAGAAAGTGAGGTGTATGGCTACTGGAAGCAAGGTCTGGAAAATGGAAGAACCACAGAGATGCTGTAAGCAGTGACTGGACCTGAAGGAATGTGTCATGGGAGATTTAGGTTGGATATCAGGAAAAGTTCTTCAGACACATGGTGGCTAGGCACTGAACAGGCTCCCCAGGCAAGTGGTCACAGCACAGTCTGACAGAGCTCAAGAAGTGTTTGGTCAATGCTCTCAGATACATGGTGTGATGCTTGGGGTGTCCTGTGCAGGGCCAGGAGTTGGACTTCAGTGATTCTTGTGGGCCCCTTCCAACACAGGATATTTTATTATTTTATGAAAGACAGTAAAGGAACAGTCCTGGTTCCAGCATAAGGCATTTAAAATCACTCAGCCTTCTGGCATTTTCATACCTCCGCAGTTTCTCACCTCTCAAGTGTCTGTTCCCATACTTCTAAGCCCTTAGGGCTCATTATTTTTGGCAATGACAGTAATTTAGCAACACAGCTTCTCCTCACATCATCTAGAAGAGTGCAGAGAAAGCTTCTAGTGCCTCTGCCACGGATTTCCAAGAGACTTTCTCTAACGTTACATGTAGTTTTTATGGAATATTTCACCTACAACAGTCCTCAACTCAGATGGAGAACAGTCACATTCACTTTCCAATGATCATTTCAACATTACAAATACATTTGTACTGCAGAAAATATATTACAAGATTCCAACCAACAAAAGTCCTTTAGAAATACTTAAGAGCAGAAAATCTGAAATTCATACTACAATTCTGAAATGAAGCAAGAGCTTCATTGTTAGATCCTAATAGCTAATCAACTATTTCTGCTTCTTGTATGCCTCATGGAAAGATTAAACTGTTCTTTCCAGATTAGTTGTAACTGCATCATTTTCATTCATTTTCACATACATGTCTCCATGCAACAGAGGAAATCTATCAAATTCCAAATTGACAGCAAATAGGCTCACAATTGAAGATCCTTGGAAGGTTTAGGGCAGCAGTTTCTAACCGTGAAAAGGATTTCAGAATTTGAATTGGAAAATATCTCTAAAATTGTATATGATTTAGTTAGATCCATTGTTTCTTTAAAATTGAACTCTTAATGATCAAAGAGTAGATTTCATTATTTTCACTTTAGTCAAATAAGAGAAATTCAGGCTTTCCATGACTTTAATGAGACTCAAAGAAGTTGAGTTGCTATTGCAATGATTAATATAACAAATAAATATATCTATAGCTTTTTTTTTTTATAATATTATCCTAAGCAAACTCTAAAAAAAAAGTTGTTAAATGATTCATTACATAACTCAATTAAATGTAATCAAATTATTACTTCATTTCTCAGATTTCCAAAGCAGAAAAAATATGCAAAATCATTAGCAGTATAGTCAAAACTAAAGACAAAATGAACATAATTCATAATTCACATAAAACTTCCACAGATGGTATATACTCATATCAGCTTTGAAAAACAAAGAACATTTCCAAAGAAATTTCTCCCGAAACAATTTCTGTCTCTAGCTGTCAATAACCTGTATCAAAATTGCTCATTACTAAATTATTTTACAAGTCTCAGATGGTGTTCTTTATGTGTGACCTGAACATAATGAAAATTTACTCAACAATAACCCATTTTGGCCTCCACAGTATAATCTACTTGACACACCTGGGGAATGTCAAGACTAATGGCATCTGATCTTATCGTTTTTTAAAAAAAAATTAACATAAAAACAAAATACAGCTTGGCATTATGTGCTCTCCATGTTTTCAGAAGTTAGTTAATTCATCCAAGACTATTTTATTTTCCCATTCCTTAGGTACTCATTCTGACTTCAATTAGGCAAACAATTACCTTGAAAGCACTGTAAAAAGAATAGGCAAATCCTCTGAAACAAGATCCTTTTCCCTGAAAAAAAACATTAATATCTTGTAGCAAATGTGAACTAATCCAAGAAATAAGGATGGTCTTTTTCAGCTTCACATGAGAGGACTGCTGTCTCCACAATAATAAAATAAGAAACATAATGGATAAATGAAAAGTGACAACGCACTTAAGCAAGATCTTCAGCAGGATCAACATTCAAGCCATCAAAAACCACTGCCACATCCTTTCCTTGCCAGTTTGCCTTTCAAAATATTGAACTACAGATCCCACATTTGCTACATTTCTTTCACAAAGTAAATAATACAATAAGTTTGAATCCTTCCTAGAGTTTCATCAGTAAAAAGGGAAAAAATGCAAAGTAACTGCTACTTCTTTTGATTGCTACATCAAGTTTTTCACACTTCAGAAGACACGAGTGTTTACTTAAGAAAGCAAATACAATAAGCTAAATTTCAAAGGCAAATGAAATCTCTTTATAACAGATCATGCAGCAGTTCAACTGTGGAGTTTATTTCTCAGTGCGCATGGCCTCAAAACACTTTTGATTCATGCTCTTCAGCACTCCAAAGCAACTAACAGATCACAAGTGCACATAAATTTTGTCTGCATTACCAGAACTTCAAACAATACAATGTTTCTATCTCAAGTACTATCTACACTACCATTTCTTTTTTACTTAAAAGTCTCAGATTTTCAGAGATTCTTATTTTCACTTTCTGAAACTCAGACAACAGTACTGTTCTCACAGCATTCGGTCTTTTTCCACATCTGTCTTCTGTAATACCAACCTAGTCTAGACTCAGCTACGTTTAGCAAAACCAAGAACAGAACTTATTAACTTTGGTGTACAAATTAGACTATCAGCATTCCTAAAAAATATAACTGTTTTAAAATATGTATTTGTTTACTCTTATAGATATGTATGATTTTCCTTATTAAACAAAGGTAATGGAATGTATGTCTACATACATACAGTCCCAATCTACAAACCTATATGAATGAGCCGCTCTCAAAGAACAAGCCTAATTGAAAGTGTCAAGGTAAATCCAAGTATCTTTCTTATAAACAAAAATTTACATAACCAAGCCTTCTAAAAGTCTTGTTTTCATCTCCAGCAGTAAATCTATTAAATAAAAAATTACGTTTTTCTCTTACTATATCAACTGCCACACACTATTTTCAACAAAAATAATTAATTTGAGATTCTAGAATAAGCATTTCAATTTTCATGTATATAGGCATTTCCCTACGGAAAGTTCATCAACAAACCACATATGGCCACACATAATCCTCCTTTAATGCAGGAAACATTAAAGTAACAGAGTAACAGCTTTATTAACACATTTAATCAACCACTCACCTGTACAAGAACAAATCAAAAACCTACCTCATCTTTACTGAAGCTTGTTTAAGAAGCTGTTCTAGTTAAAATAGCGTAATTTTTCTTGTGCCAAGGTTTGAAGGTTTGAACAAATCTGAGGGCTGTCTATATCCAAAATTCAGTATTTGTTCTGTACACTTAATTTTGTCAGTTGAGTCTACTACATAAGGAACAACAATAATGCATCCTTCTGCACCAGTAACCACCAGTTCTGGTCAAAATGCTGTCACATCACAAGACATGTACAGTAATGGGGGTCACCCTAACCCAATATAATTTTTCCACAAAGGACAGCCTGCATTAACTATGTAGCATCTAAGATCTCCAAGCGATCTCTTCACATCTGTTAACTCTAAACAAACATTAGCTGAGATGGTTATCTCTGGTCATGGCATAAACATTTTTATTTTCTCATTGATCTAGAAGGCAAGTTTGGCCCTAGTCTATAAATTACATTTCATCACAGGCTTTCACCACAAAATCCTACCAACTTCACTTTAAGATTCCATACTAGTGCATGCACTTGTTAAAACTTCTGTGCATGCATCCTTCTTGCACTCTCATATAATCATCATTTCAGAGTAAAAGCTGAAAGTCAGTTTTCAGAAAGGACGGCCATAATATAAGGAATAATTTTTGAAAGTCTAATAATGACACTATTAAGGCTGATTCACTAAAAAAGAGCACAGAAAGGACAAAATTGATGGTTAAGCAATATTTCAATCATTTGTTTCTTTCACCTTTTCCACCACAACCATACAGACTTAAATGGGCTACACTGTCCACAGCTAATAGAAAGCTAATGCTGAGCTAGCTAATACTACACAATGGAGGCTTCAATTTTCTACACAAATAATTGTACCACAGCACACAACTGTTACAGCAGAACAACGGAAAGGTTCAGATTAGACTAAGGCTAGGCAAGAGAAACTGTGAAGTTAACACATTTAAAAGCTAAAAAACAAAGCAAAGAGTATTGCATTTCATCTAGCACTGTAACTACATCTGAAGACAAAATTAAGTACCATGGTGAAACTCCCCACTGCTACATGGGAAAAAAAAACCCAAAACATTTCTGAGAGACCAAAAGACATTAATTCTGTCTTCAGATTAGATTTTTTGATAGACTAAAATACGTAAATGCTCTAGCATTTCATAGTGACTGTAAAGATCAGTTTTCAGAATTTAAAGTATTTTTAGTTCTCTGACAATTCCTTCTGTCACTTAACTTTAAGTGACATGGTCAGATTCTACTTCAAGAACTTAAGATGGGAGCCAAGTTCAAATTTAATAACTCCACATGTGAGGAAAAGGTTAACTCACAGTAAAGGAAGATGTCTCCAGACTAAGTTTTGCAGCTATGAATCTGTCAAGGCTTTCTAACAATAACAAACTACATGCCAATCAAATGATTCTGCTGTCTTAATTGTCTCCATAAACTAGACAGGTGCCTTCTACAGCAGTTTCAAGTATTTTACTACAACATAGACTTGCAACTCTCTTCTCACTTGTGAGGCCTTCTGCAATGTATACCTAAAACATATAAAATTTAATTCAATTGCAACTGCAGTTCTATAATCTTCAAAAGGCTATAAAGATCTTTTCTTCTGTTATAAGTTTATGGTGGCATAAAATGGTATAGACAAAGTCTTAGACACCACACCAAATGGAATCATGCTTGACACTTTCATATTGAATGCATAAGATGCATAGTGACACAAATTTATAGAAAAACACTAGCCACAGCTAAGATCTTGAATTCATCACTGAATTATGTACTACAAAACATACTTAAACCAATGCCTTCCTATGGAACTCAGAGGAAAAAACAAGTCTCCCAGTGTTTTACACAGATTCAACAACACTGTGAATATGAAATAACTGGATGTGAATTAAAAGTTCTGAGAACAAAATAAGCTGATGCTGTTGACATCAGTTTTGTAAAGGTCTGATGGCAGTTACTTACCACACTGATTTTAAATCAAAACAAAATTCTCAAGCACTAAAATGAGAAAATGTCAGTATGTCGATGTGGACACTCGTGTGTAATAAATTCTTGATGTACTATTTAGGGAGATGAAGATAGAATCATTCCTCAAAAGCATCAACACTAGCCAAGCCTAGCTGTCTACAGATTAGTGTTAAACACCCACACAGCCCCAGTGTAGTAGTTTCACCTTCCTGGATTCTTCCACATTTCCACAGTATTCCCAGGCTGCCCCCTGATACACCTTCAGCTCTCTTCACAAAACCCCTTCTTTCCTTCCACATTAAAATGTTCCCTTCTTGCTCAGTGAAGAGAGATATTCTATTGCTTGCCTAGGATTACAAGTTGCAAGCTGAACAGCTCTCAAGCTACTATCCACAAACATATAATATCCTTCTTTCACCATGCTTAATAAGTATCTACTATCTAAATTTTTTTTTATGAAACTTATAGGAACTTATCTTCACAAGCATAACAATCTAAGCTTGGTTAAAACTACCCTAAAAGTTCCACATTTCTACAGGCAGCAGATGAGAGATCTGCAGTCAAAAACACCTCACTTCCTCAGAAAACAAACTATTTTTTCAGGAGAAAATTCAAAGTACAATCAACAGAATTTATTAAAGGTCTAGGAACATTTTACATAAAAACAAAGAGTAGTGAATACTGTTGGAAAAATTAAAAGCAAAGACAAGAGAATTTTTGTAAAGACATCTCTCAGTCTGACAAAAGCTTAAGAGTAAATTTAGTTATTGTCTTCCTCTTGTCTGTTGTAAAAATTCTGCCCTCCCTCTTTACTATTAACCATGAATTCAAGTTTCATAATCTTTTATTTCTCCAGATTTAGAGATGCCTCAGCCTACCATCAGCAAATATTACACAGAAACTTTAATAAACTGATATCCTGAGCAACCTGCTCCTGGAACATTGCAAGAAATGAATGAGTGCCAACTGAGGTGATCTTCCACAGAAAGTAAAAAACATTCCATACTGAACTTCTATGTTTCCAGAAGAAAGCATTTGCAAAGTGCAACTAAGAAAATACTGATGGATGAGGTTAGAAGTGAAACATGTCTCCCACGACATTTAAACAATTAAGTCTCTGACTTCAGCCTCTACAGTATTACTCAATTTTCCCAATATTACTGCACAATTACTTAAGATTTAAGAAAGCTGTATTTTTATGGACATTATCTACATTTAAACTGACATCAAAAATATCAATACTACATGAAATTAAATATGTTCAAACATTCACTAGGTAATTAGTATCTCAAGCTCAAAGAAAAACTGAACCAGAAAGAAGTTTCATGGGTAAAATAGAACCCAAGTCTGAAATCTGCAAAAATGCAAATGCAAAAGACAAAATGCAATTAGCCAACTTTGACAGGTAAGTACAATGGCTCTTCTCCTACTGCATGCGGCACACTACCTGCTGCTCCTGTTGCTCACCAGCCTCAGCACTCCCACGCCTCAGTCAAGACATTACTCACTCAGAGTACCAGAAAGCTCACAAACTCAGTAAGTTACTAGGGAACAGAAGCTGAATCAACTCAGTGGAGGATACAAGAGAAAGGATGGAGAGCAAGACTGGAGCTACAAAACTGCACAGCCAGAAATGGAGCAGCAGAATGTCCCATATTAGAGAGAAGGGCCTTTCCAACAGCAGGCAGCACAGCCACAACAACTGGTGTTTCACAGCCCATCAAGTGCATCCCTTCAAAGACATAACACCCCAAAACTGCCACCCCAATACCACCTTAACTCTGCTTCTGCTGCAAACTGTTCATCTATGTTCTGTTACTGCACAGGGTTTACTGAATAAAGACCACAGCAATTCACAAATTACTCAATGAAAAATTACAGAGAACACAAGAAGTTGTGAAAAACACTTCAAACTTAGATTTCAAACTGATATCTAGGCTCCATTCATCGTAAAACACCTGTATTTTTGGCCTATTGAAAAGGACCTTATCCTCCACTATTGTAGTCCAAATCCCATCCTAATCGAAAATAACATCATTGAAGCACATGGTTGACAAAGAGTATAAATTACCATCCAGGGAATCTGGAGAAAAAAAAATTATTTCTAGGAAAATGACATTAAATTACTAAGTTAGGTAAAACTGTTACTACAAAGACTTAGCATGTTAAAAGCTAAGCTGGCTAGTAACCTTACAGAGAAGATCCTAGAGCATAGGAAGAAACGGTTTTAGTAATATTAATGATGTCACACACAAAGTCAAATTAAGTAATGAACCTACCTGAATATGCAAATCTTAATATTGTGTGTGTGTGTCATGGGCTTCTGTGACCTACAGTTACCTGAGTAAACATTTGGACAAAGACAGTTCTGACTGATCAGTATGTCTCCTCCCATCCCTAACTCCACAGCACAAGGCAGGATACCAAACAAATGGCAAGGTAACAGTTTTAGCTTTCCACATCTATACGAAAAGAGAATATGCTTATTTTGTACTAAATATCCTTCTTTGAACAGCCAAATAAGGATTGTAATCTATCTTAAATTAAAAATGTTTCCTACAAAAAGTCAAAAACACCAGGTAAATTGAGGTGGTGAAGAGAGGGAAGCATAGATGTTAAAAATGTAAGAGATAAGGAACACACGGTTCAATAAATGTCCTAGAAGAATGCACTGATAAACACATTTGTAATAGTCTGAAACTGTTGTATATTTAATATATTTACCACAAATATTTGTTTTTAACATACATGTTAATATATTTAATATATAAATATTCTCTGCCTCTTCTGTAAGAAAGAAACCTTATTATAAATTTAAGATAATGAATATATCATCTCTAAAACATTAGAACTAAAGATATAACAGGTGAGCTAAATCTTGCCAAAATAAATTATTCCATACTTTACTACTAAGAGTTTCAGAACTTCCTCTGAAAGTACTGCTTTCAGAAAGCTCCCTAACCACAACCAAACCAATTCCATAGCATGGATCGGTGTGTGATGTCTCCTCTTCTACATCCTCCTTATGCCATAGAGGAGACATTAAATTATAAGTGGCTTACCTAAGATGACAGGGAAGGACAGATGTTCCAGTCACTGTCTTTATCTGTCATCATCACTCTAGCTTTTAACTACCTTCTCACTAATCTGCTTTCATTTAAGCAACTATTTAGCTTTAACACACATTTTTCTTCACCCAGCTGCTTCAGCTGTAGCTTACAAACCTCCAGAACTCCAGTGACAAAGTCAGGAGGCTACTCCGAATTACGCTTAAAAAAACAAGCACAGCAGCATCAGGCTTGATCTCGATGCATTGGTTCTGCAGCAGCACTGAGGAAGCATTAAAATGCCCGCATAGCATAAAATGTCAGAAAATATACAACAATTGCTTCAAAGTCTCAAAACATTTTTGAAAGATTGTTAAAGGCCCAGTGTTTGATACTGGAAACACACCATTCCATTTACATTATTAAATGACTTCCTAGTATCACGGTCAGTTTTAGATCATTTAAACACAGACCAAAGCTGAAAAGGATTGTCCCACTCTTCCCTTAAGCACTGTCAGGTATTTTGTTCATACAACTGTGAAGAAACAGTATGTCAAGCTCCCTTACAATTTTGTTATTCCTGTGGTTTGTGTGTGATTTTAATTACCTTAATACTTTTATGTAAGAATCCCAAAAAAAATCACTTAAAAGTAAAAAGAAAAGCCTGAGGAATGAGACATAACTAAACAACTGGGGAAAAGTCAGATAAAGATGGTTAACATAGCTGATCAGTACCCTGATCTTCAGCGAGTTCTTTTTTGTAATCAGAAGATACTGAAGAAAAGTAACCACTGTCACTTCCCTAATGCTCATGTTCCATCTATTGTTGTCTCAAAGGCATAACTGAACTAAATTATTCTTAAACATCATAAGACTTCCTAGTCTTTTTTTTTTTAAACAAAATTTCAAGACAAGAATAAAAATATTAGAAATACATGTAACTTTGATCACAGAATCCGTCAGCACAGTAACTAGTGAACCAAGAACTCTATTTCCACAGGACAAACTTTGTGGATACAGTGCAGACACTAAGATTTAAAACAATACATGAATTTAAATAATGCAATTAATTTCATTATGAGACTATTAAAAATTACAACAGGAAGTAAATTCAGTCTTGTTAATTGTACATAAATAGGCTAGACAAGGGGAAAACTCTTTCATAGGCTCAGTTTCTCTTTTTTTAAGGAGAAGAACAACTTCAGAAGGGTTAAGACACCCTGTAACAGGTTAATTCTCATAACTAATCCTGAATATATTTACCTTGATCACACAGAAGAAAAAAAAGCTGTACAGAAAATGTGATGTGCCAGAACTAGTACTCCAGATTCTGAAACTTATTTTATAAGCCAATATCTCTATTTGATGTGGAGTGGCAAGAGAGAAAGATTAATTTCATTAGCTGAAAGTCATTCTCAGCTGATGTAAATAAACTGCTGTTTGTCAGGTAATTTCTCCACTTCAGGCCAGCACAACAAAATATCACTTTTTTCCACTGCAAATGCTGTTTAAGTGTTGAAATGTCTCAATTAAAAAGAAATTGAAAAAAGGATGTTAACATCAAGAGAAGACATCTCCTAAAATATAGTTAGCACAGATATTTCTATCTCATCTTTCCCCTTTAAAGCAATATTGCATTACTCCAATCTTGGATTTTAACATTCCAATGCAGCTCGGGATAAAATATGTTCACAAGAAAAGTGGGGTCAGAAGAGATGTGAGTCTAAAGAGCGCATAAGTTGTTTATCCTTACAAGTAGTCATAACCCAGGCAGCAAGGCTTAATATGCTTAAGAGTGTGCTTCACCTATAATCACGCTTAAGGACATGCACAGTATCTATTTCTAACTACGCATGCACTTACAAATGATCTCAACTAAAAAATTCAGCAAGAAAAAAAAAATCTTCGATTATATTAATTTTTTATTTTTTTTTTTACATATTGCATGTCACTTCAACACTCATTAAGGGTGGACCAGTAAAATGAACAAGAATGCCTGAAAATAAGGTCTGTCCGAGTTCCATAGTGAAAAATATCACTTTTAAAGATTTTAATTAATTAAACTTAAAACCACCACATTCAGAGCGTGCCTATAAACAAGTTCCTGAAAAACAAAATAAAAGGTAAGAATAAAAGAGCACTGGCAACTCAGTTTGCCTCTAACCTGCTAATCTGCTAACCCAGCACAATCGCACTCTAGCAATCTGCTTCTACAGACGAGGAAAACAAACCTACTTTTTCCTACAAACCCATGTTAGTGTCGGTCGGACCACCCACTGCCAGCAACACCGGCCGCCAGTCGGGGAACCCCACCGTCACAACAACTCCCGCAGCAGAAGCACTCGCAGCTCTCACAGCAACGGCTTTTGCCCCCGGGAGCGCGGCCACCGGCACCCGACGGGCCCTCCCAGCGCCGGCCGCGGCTCGCGGCGAGCGCTCCGCCCGGCTCCGCTCGCCCGCCCGGGCATGGCCCCGCACAGGCACCGGCTCTCTCTGCCCTGCTCGGCCAGGCCAGCCGCCTCCGTCACCGCCGCACTCGCAGGGGGCTCCGCGGACCCCGCACGCCCCGCAGCCGCCAAGGAAAGGCCTCGGCCCGTGGGGGCGCTGCGACCGCCGCAGCTCCGAGAGGCGGCCGGGGACAGCAACCTACCGGGGAGCCCAGGGTAGCGGCGCACAGGCTCGGCGTTCGGCCCTTCACCTCCGGCACTGCCTCCCGAGCCGCCCCGCCCCTGGCGCGGAGCTCCGAAGCGGGGCTGGCCGGGGCGGCACTCCGAGGCGGAGGGGAAGCGGCGGCGGCCCCGAGCGCCCGCCCCTTCCCACCGCGGCAAAGGCGCCGGGCGGGAGAGACGCGCCGCGCGCCCTTCGCGCGGGTGATTGACAAGACGCGCCGGCCACTCAGAGGACAGGAAGCGAACGTCAGGTAGCGAGAGGGGGCGGAGCTTGCTGGTGGGCAGAGTCGTCAGCCAATGACGGCCAGGCGGGGCGGGGCCGCGCGGGGGCGGGGCCACCCCTCTGTGGGGCCGCTCAGGCGGCTGCGTCCGGAGTGGTCCGGTGGGAGACGGCCGGGCCCGCGCTGCGATGCTCCTCTCACAACGCAGAGATCGCGCACAGAGGAGGCCGCGGCGCGCCTGCCCCAGCTCAGCTGCGGGCCTCCCTCGCCTCAGGCCTCTCCTTATAGGGACAAAGGTACCTGCTTAATATGTGAAGGGCTGGCCTCCAGGGATTGCCCTGTGCCCAGCGGCGGCTGAGTGCAGTGTCAGACCGCAGCGGCGGGGCGCCTGGAGCCGCAGCTCTCTGTTCCATTCGCTGCTGGGTAACAGTCTCCAGATGCCACCACCCTTCGTCGCCGGACGGATCGCGCCTGTGGCGCGCTGTTATTAATGTTTCACATTAATGCTATGCCCGCCTTCTGCTTCCCTTGTGCGCTTGGCAGCTGCTACATCGCCTGTCTGGCACTGTCGCCACATGTGAGTGAGGTTACCCTGCTCATCACTCGGGCGTCCTGCATTCCCTGTCCTGGGTGTCCGTGCAGGAAACCGGGAAATTAGAACCCCGCTCCCACTTGATGTCTGCAAGACACGTAATCATTAAATAAATAAATAAATAAAAATAATTACTTACAAGTGCTGTATCATAGACTTTGTGCCAACATTTGTACAAAAGAAAAGATCTTCAGGCTCTTTTCCAGTTGTCCAGTCAGGAGAATAGCATTTTAAACAACTTGAAATTTGAGTATCATTTAGGCCACTGAGGGTCTAAGGCTTTAACTAAAAGTATTACCTTTTTTTTTATATTTGAATACATAAAAACAACTTTAAAAGTTTATTAGCAACTTGTTTTATAATTATTATAAATATAGAGGAGAGAGAGCGCAAAGGATAAATGTTGGAGGTTCTGACAGATCTTGCAGTATATCTTGTTCAAATAACTTTTTAGGTAAAGTTGGCACATTCCAGAACATTCTAGAAACCCTTGTGGAAAAAGGAATTGAAGGAATATAGCTTCAAGAAACTTTCAGAAGTAATTTGTTCAAGCTTCATTTCCTTATCTTAGTAGACATTGAATTACTTTTGCCAAAAATCCTCCATAGACAATCTGTGCTGTTAGTCCTATTAAGAAGGATCTTGGTGGCATTAACTGTGATCTTGCAATTTAGACCCATTGATAATTGCCCTGATCGCATGCTAAGTATTTGGCAGTGTGCTGGTATGTAGGGCAGGCCTCTGGAACGTTCATTCACAGAAATGTGTAACTCCTCGCTGTTTTAAATGAAAATTTTGGATGTGTTCGATTTGGTCCAATTAATCAAACAACAAAGTTAAATTTTAGTAGTAATTTATTAATAATAACAATTGTATATAAATGAATACAATCAGAATATATGAGTTATAAAAATTTTGAGTAAATACAAAATTTAGCAGCAATTTAGATATAATAGAGGTCTGGTTCGGTTGAATAAAGCATAAGCAAAACCGACCGGGAATACCCCGACTGGGGGTACAGGTAGGGCCATTCCTGGCACTGTACCGTACCGTACCGTACCGAATTAGTCAAGCTAAAAATCTCACTTATATACTGTTTACTAATACATATTAATACAGAAGATTCTAGAAATCTCCTCCTCATTTCTCTTCTTAAAATCTACGTCACTGTGTTGGGTTGCGCATGCGTCACCAGTGGTTGGGGATCTCTCCTCCTTTCGAGGGCCTTATTTCCGATGAAGGCTGTGAATCTTCCTCAGTGTTTGCTGTTTGATCTCGCAGGTGGCGCATGCTGTTCCCACAACAGGCCTTAGTCCAGTGTCCAGTGGTTTGGAATCATCCCAATTTGGCACAATTCAAGGTCAAAAACCTATTTCTAGACACTGTTCTTAGACTTATACCCTTCTGATCCTGTCTCCTACTAAACATCTGCAGGGTGATTTTTTTCTGCTTTATTTAACCATTTTCTTTATCTCTTTTTGCTTTATAGCAATTAAATACAGTTTTTTATTAATTACAATGTAACAATTTTGCCAATATCGTTACAATTTAATTAGCACGAATCACATTTATAACATCGCTTACCCTGTGGAAAACAGATTCACCTTCAGAACTTTTCCAGCAATTAATCTCAACTTCTCTAGCGTCATACATGTTGCAGTCTTAGAGAGCTTGCAGAGAGCTGGTGTTCTGCTCTGACAGTTTCCCCTCTGTAAAAGATGCCTTAATCAAAGAGAAGTGAGCATGTACTTAGTTCGTTAGTTTTGCAGGATCCTGAGGGACACAAGCATTCCATTCTCACAAGCAACTAAGCAGAGACAAAAACAAGTCTTGTGTTACTGTGCTGCCAAGTTCATCTTGTACAATTGTCCTGAAATTTTCTATCAATTTTTATCAGAAATGGACACACATTCACAACTAACTGATACTGGTTTTTCCAATTTTCCATTGGTTTTACTAAATACACTCTCATTAACTTAACAATAACTGCAGATTATTTTTGGTAAGATATTTTTCCAGTTATGATTTATTATTTTTAAAAAAATCATTAGCTGATAGTTCAAATCAACAAACTGTAATTCTAAGATTTAGGTGATGAGCATAAGGCAAAAGAGAAAGATGTTTATTACATGTGGGAATTAACAGGTGTATCAATTTGGGGTAGTTAGAATTACAGTTGGATGCAGTGCTGAAGAAAGTGGATGATTGCTACATGCAATTTTAATCTCCCAAGAGCAACAGAGATATACCGTGCCATATATCAAGTACATAAAATAGAAAAATCGTGCTGTGGCTTGAGCTTTATAGCTCAAGTTCTCATGGTTTAATCCCAGCCAGCCACCAAGCTCCACACAGCCACTCACTCCCTACCCCACCATTAAGATCAGGGAGAGAATTGGAAGATTAAAAGCCAGAAAAATTGTAGGTTGAGATAAAGACAGTTTAATAGGGAAAGCAAAAGCCAAACACAAGCAAAGCAAAAAACAAGGAATTAATTCACTGTTTTCCAAGCACGGGCAGGTGTTCAGCCATCTCCAGGACAGCAGGGCCCCATCACACATAACGGTGACTGAGGAAGAACACCGTCACTCCAAACATCTCCCCTTCTTACTTCTTCCACCTGATTTATATGCTGAGCACAACACCACATGATAAGGAATATCCCTGTAGTCAGCTGGGGTCAGTTGTCCTAGCTGTTTCCCATCCCAACTCCTTGTGGATCCAAAGCATACTAATGGTGAGAGGTAGGAAACGAAGCAGCCATGAGCAACAGACAGAAAAGGCTTTGACTCCTTGTAAGCACTGCTGAGCATTAACTATACACATACTAAATACATGTGTTACACATGGTGTTTCTAGCATAGGTATGGAGCACAGCCTCATACTAGCTACTGTGGAGAAAATTTACTCTATCCCAGCCAAAACCACCACGTGAGTATCCCAAAAGGTGATATAACTTGCTGTGTTTGCGTACGGATGCTGTTCTAAGTGAAGGAAGAAGTATTTCCAGTGTTTAATCCTCGACTGAGCAGTATTGCCCTCATGGAATCCTTTGACAATTCCTGCACACACACAGCATAGTAATAGAAGTTGCCAAGTACCGCAACTCTTAATTTTCCAAAACTTTATCTTTTTTAAAAGTATTTTATTATAAATGTGTCATGATATTTTGTTCCCCATAATATTTCAGGTTTCATTTTAATATTCAACATTTGACAGTATTTCAACAGCTGTTTTCAGTAGCTTACACCATTTTATTTATGCTGTGTTTCTCTAAAGAACTTACTCTTCCTTGCTATGCTAAACTATTTAATTATTAGGTACTAATAAATTAAATTATTGCACTAGAAACCCACAGACTGGCTTTTAAGTATTATAGTTCCACTTTCCCTTCACATCTTAAATGCTCTTCCAGCTTCTTAAGATCTTTCTTCATTTCACTCATGTGGAAGAAATAAATGCCATTCCTCCTTCCTGTGTTTTAAACACTCATCAATTTCTAAATATTGATCTTTTTTTCACTGGCATAGGATTTTTGCCAATCTAGCTCATTTAATATGATTGTTCTCTTGTGGTATCTCAAACACAATCCCTTAAAATTTTTTCCATTCAGGATCCTGTAACTTAATCTGTATGCCTAGGAAGATCTCAACACCTAAAAATAGAGCTGAACAGGCTATAATATAAGCTACTGCAGTAAATTGATTCTTTTTTTATGGACCATCCAAATTCTGTTTAATTACCCTTTAGTTTAAGTTCTTTGTTCTGGACTAAAAGTTACCAGCGTGTGAAAAAAATTACTGTGACATAGTAAAGTACATAGTCACAAGCCAGCACTTCACCAGCTTTTAGGTCTGTGTGGAGAGGCAGTAGAGGGAATCTGTTCCTGGCTGCTGCAAATGTGTGCCTACAAACAGAGAAAACAAACAACCATGGGTACCTTTTATTTGTTCTAAAGTTCATGAAGTTTGGCAGCAATGCTGATGTGAAGGAGAAAGCCTTACCTGGCTGGACTTAAGCATTGCAGCCTGGAGTCCACTTGTAGGTTCCAAAATTTTAGGACAACAAGGAGCATTTTATAGTCCTTTTATGAATGTAGAGAGCAAAGAACCTGGATTTGTTAATACCATGTGAGAGAAATGTGAGGCTCGTGCAGTTCATGGTGTAGTGCTAAGGATGGTTATATGACCAGTTAGAGAATTCCTATAATACATCAATCTCATACATCATAAACAATAATACACAAAAAATTGGTAGAATGTCATTACCTTAAATAAAAAACTCACTTCAGCTGTTTATGTCATCTGACCCATGTACAAATGCCATATACTTTCTCTTCACAATCCTGAAGTTGTTGGTTGAGCTAAGTGCTCATCAGTTTGCTGGTCACTTTTTTTCTTTGGAAGAAGTCCCTATAACCAAGGAAGAGTACTCCTACATGGGGGGGAGATGTTGAAAAGTTCTGTGACCAGGTTGATACCCTCCATACTAATGAGCTTTTAAAAGCTGGTGGAAATCAGAGTTGCACCAAAAACAAAACAAAACAAAACAAAATAACAACAACAAAAAAAAGACATAAGGACATGAAGAACTTCATTGGTGATAAGCCCTCAACTGGATCTAAATCTGTTTCTGTACAACTGATTAATTATCCTGTTAAATTGTATAATGAAAAAAATGTGAGTCAGGTCAAGTGAAAGCACTGAAAAGGCCACATACGTAAGAACCACATGATAAGATACAGAAAATGAGGCACTTTGGCAAAATGCTAGAATTCTGGAATTTGACATAGTGATCAGTGATCTAATTGTTGATCTAATGCTGCTTCATGTACAGAGAGGATTTTGTTTGTTTTAAGCATTTAATCATAGACCTGCTTTTAACCTATTGCATCCAAGAGATTGAACAAAAAACACATACTTTTTCATATAATTAAGAGTGATCATTGAAGTTCAAAATCTAGGGACAGGCAAACATGGAGATTGAAAGTTTTTGGCAAAAATCAAAAAAGTATTTGAAAAGGTTTTCTGGCTCATAAGCACTTTCAAAGCTGAGCTTCCTAATAAATGTTGAAAATAAAATTAGACCCTTATGTCTAGAAATAAATCTATTGATATAATTATAAAGCTACTTCTTTGTTTTCATTCTATGATTCCAACTGTAGCTATTTTAATATAGAGCTGATACAGGCTTTTCTAAAAAATTGAGTTTCCTTCTATTAATATAGAGTATTTTTAAGAGTAATTTTCCTTTTTCAGCAATATAAGCTTCCTTATATTCTCTTTATCCCATTTTCTGTTTTCAATATGTTTTAGAAGTGCCTCCATAATTCTGGAAAATTAATTTTAAAAAAACCAAAACCCAGAAGAGTACTGCTATGATGTAATTTTTTTTTCAATCTTTTTCAGGCACTGAAATCACATCTTTGTGTCTATTTTCATCTTTTATTGTAACGGTAAGGAACTACAAATAACAATGTGTTTCAAGCTATTCTGCAGTAGTAGTCACTAGTAATGTTCAAGGTTTTTAAAATGCGACATTTGCTAATATATTGCAAAGTGCACTAGAAATTGTACTTGATTTTTTTGCCAGCTGCTAAAATGTTCACGATTTGGCTTTGCCAATATTTTTAGTTATTTCCAATCTTTTCACTTGAAGAGCAGCAACAAATAGTCATTTGAATCCAGATTTTTACCCTTGTTACACCCAAGACTCTGCCCTCAAATCCGTTCTCTAGGTTACTAATTTTGTGAATGCTACTTTAGAAAATCAATAGTACATTAGTCACATTAGAGTTTGGCTTCCTTATTGTCTGCCCAATCAATAGCATTCTGCTCATTGACACTAAAAATTTTTCCTGAAATAGAATAATTGATCAGATTCATAGCTACAAGGCAAAATTATGGCTCTACTACCTAGACCAGGTGGTTTTTGTATAATAGAAGCTAGAAAATTCTCTGAAGATTTGTATTCTATTATGAACTGTACTGGCTCTTATGAAAATTAATGGGAATGTGTGTTTCTCATTAAAATGTTAAAGAGAAGCAACTCATATCCATCATTATTCAAATCATGTTTTCTTGTTGAAAGTAATTAGTTTTACAGTAGTAAAATGCATGTTCAGATTTGTATTGCTTTTGCTTGGTTTTCCAGATATAAATATTGCATTGGATTGATCATGATATTTTACATTTTCTTTGAAAATTGAGGTCAATGGACTTTATTTTACAGATAGAAAATCAAAGAAAACATGAACCTAAAGAATAACTTTGCTGTTAAATCACATTCAAAAGGAAGTTCTCTTGGCTTTATATTACAATTTATGCTATTGATTTCTTAAGATTTTCCCTCTAATTTTGACCCTAAAAAGCCCTATGTATCTTCTTAAGATACAAATTTCTGAAAATTGGATTTACATGGATTTGGAGGACAAAATAAGATTTCCTGCTCAATCCAGGAACAGAAATAATTTATACCATCAGATGGAACATAAGGAATGAAATAACTTGTCTTCCTTAATATCACTGCCTTTTCATTAATTCAATAAAGATCTGTTTTTAAGGGCTGCTTGTGTGCTCTGTGTTGCTGCTATTACATAATTGTCTCTGGAAGCTTGCCAATGATGTGGTGAAAACATGGATATTTCCACAGAACTCCTCTTCTTTAATCATGGAGAATAATAGTATATTCAGCAAAATACTAGGCTCAGGGGATGATGAGTACTATTACAAGATCAAGGACATTTCTGTGAACAGCATTTCTGTGAAAATCCTTGCATTTGTAATCCACACATTCTGGCAGCTGTTGCTGTACTGGAAAAAAAGTGTTTGTGTGCAGAGAGGTAGAGAGATAAGGTAAGATAAATACAATGTGAGCTATTTTATTTTTACAAATAGTTGCTATATGTAAGTTACTAGACATGTTTGGGGATTGTTTTGTATGGTTTTCTTTGAGTTTTGGAGGGGTTTGCTTGTCTGGAGAAGGGGGGTTGGATTAATTTTGGTTGGTTGGTTGGTTGGTTGGTTGGTTGGTTGGTTGGTTGGGGGGGGGAGTTGCTGGTGTCCCAATAATGGATTTATTACTTTAATCCATTAAACTTAAGAGACTTTTTTTTGTCAATCCAAAATTATGCCACCAAATTTCTAGTTCTAAGAATCATATTTTTATCCTTGTTTATAGGCTGTCTCTAAAGGTTGCTAAGGTAAAATATACCCTGATTTATTCTCTTGTATGAGCAATTAAGACAATGGAATGTGCTATCTTGAAGTAGCTGGTAGATCCCTGGACAGATTGGCTTATATATTTCTTAGTTTCCCCTGCATTGTTCTTCCTTCTGAAAACAGAAGTATATTACTGCCTAGAAGTATCATCACATGCTTCCCATTTCCATCTGGGAAAAAAAAAAAAAAAAAAAAGAAGTTGACTTTATGATAAACCTTCCCCAAGTTTTCCCTACGAAAATTACTTTGGTAAGGTACCTTGTAACCACTTTGTATTTGTAGAAACCCCATCTGAAGAAACTCTAACAGTAAGATAACACTAGTCTGATTAAAAGGTATACTGAGGAATTTCCACCTGCACCAGTAAGACTGGAAGCCTGCAGCATCTTTTGAAATCAGCCCTTGGGCTTTATATGAGAACAAATGCAAACAGCATTCCATAGGATCTTTGTTATTTGTCCAAAGCACTCTAACCATCACTGCCCAAGGATTAGTAAGAGCATAGCAGTCACATATGAGACTGCCCAAACATATTTTCTAAGTCACCAATTGCTTTCAGGTCAGGGAGTTCATTTGCTTCTTCTGTTTAATAGCCCTCAATAGATCTCTTTTGCAATGTTAGTCCACGCTCCGTTTGAACTTATGCCAAGTCTATGAACTGACAACATCCTGTAGTGGGGAGATTCACAGAAAATGTAGCTTCTGTCTCAAGAATTTTGAACCTGGCTCATCTCTGCCTTGACTCGTGTTAGAAATCCCGCTTAATTTATGCCACAAGTAATTCTGCAACCTCTGACATAACCCTTACTGAACCGTTCTTTTGGCAGGAAGGTGAGTTCTTTAGTTTGTTTGGGGTGTTTTTCCCAGACTGAAAAATCAGCCTTCATTCTTTTGTTCCTTGTAAAGAAGTTTAAAGAAACTGTTACATGCATTGGTCATGCTTGTTATCTCACATGAATCTTTGCAATTCCAATAAGCTCGTTCCCAAGACCAGTGGGATGAGGATCAGGATGATCCTCCTTGGTTCTTTCCATATTATTTTCAAACTATTTATAATTTCCAATTTTTTTTTTCTTTTGTTTTGGCCTCTATAGAGCATTAAGTTGAAGTTTTGCACATAAACTAAGTTCCATCTTCTGCATAATTATGTTCAGCCCACATTTTTATGTGTGAAACTGGCATTGTTTTTCCCCAGGTCCATCACATTTGTCTGTCTTGAAATTCACCTGGCATTTCAGCTGCTAGGTGATTTGGTCTTTTAAGGTGCAGGGATTTTTATCATTAGATCATTTAAAAAATCAGATGGGTTCACATTTCTAAGATACATTTAAAGTACAGATCAAGCTTGGCTTTGTAGTTATGTTTTGTTTTGAAAAAAAATAGAGTGACATTATAGGATGAAAAGGCAAAGGATGAGTCATTTATCTTAAGAAAAATGGAAATTCCATCATCACATAGTACAGAAGGCCATTGTACCACTGAAGATTTATGTCTGTGTGTCTGACTCAAAAACCCCAACAACTCTTTTCAAAGAGTAAGCAATTTACTCTTTTTCAAAACATTGCAGTTAAGTTATATTTTTTTCCCATTTAAATTGATGTTAAGTTCATATCTTTGTTTTTCCATTTGGAAAAAAAATCCCTGCCATATAGTTTCAGATAAAACTCACATGGCATCAAGGCATTTAATCCCATTTTCACTGCATGCCTAAAGGTTTAAAAGAGTATGAATGTCCACTTCATGACAATAGAAGCTATCTAGCAGGATATCACCCTTTAAGGTTTTTGACTTTGCTGAATTTGAGGAATAATGAAGATAAACGTTAAGACAAAATATAGGAAGTTATTTTCTGCTGGGAGGACAGTAGGAGAGTGGAGGAAGGAAATCCTTTAAGATGTGTGAACCGACATGCTTCTGTTGGGAGAGAAGTGTGTCTCATTTGTTCTTAGTGTAGTTAATAAAAGATCAGGCTGTGTGCAGTGTATGCATTTTACTTCCCGTCACAGTCTGGAATGCAAGAAGGAAAAAACAAAAATTTAATGGTCTGAGTTACCAAGAGTCACAAAATCTAAACGCTATAGTATTACTTGTGGTATACATATACATTGGATTTTGATAAATTTGTATTTTACACTTACCTAATAGCTTTAACTCTGCTATAAATATTCTTCAAATTCTGTAAACTTCCATATATTCTATACTAATTATATTTGTGTCAATTCTCAATTATTTCACTAGTTGTTTGCAAGTCTGGCAAAGCTAACAAAAGTAGAACCTTGAGAATTTTGAAGAAACTATGAAATTTCTCTTATTCCTGTTATGCCATTAAAATGCTATCCATTCTCAGACAGCCCACTGTAAAAATTTTGACAGCAATTAGTTTCTTAGTTATTTAGATCATTGTGACAAATCAAACCTACAAAAAGAAAAGAACACAAAACCCCAAGCAACCAACCAAATAAAAAAAAAACAACCAAAACATCTAGGCAATTACAACAAGGGGAACTATTTCTTGTGTCCACACACAATGTTGCCAAAATTAATTAGTGTTGCTTACTCAGTGTATTTTTAACGTTCACCCAAAAGATTCTTTTATCCTTCATCCAAACAGTGCTACTATTCAAAGGAGTCATCGCCCCTCCTTCCTCAACTTTTTGGCCTTCTTGGGAAAATATGCCAGCATTTTATCCTACTTTGCAGTGGGATAAAGTGGTCTAACACTGCTTTTTCACTTCTAATAAATTTGTTCCTGAATTTTGGAACCTATACTCATGTAATTTCTTGGAATCATAAATTAATTTAATCTTAAAAACACCAATTTTAAATTGTCAATGTACATATTGTAGGAATGTAACAATTAGACACAAATTTAAAGAAATTATGTTCTAAGATCATAAGGATCATCATTTCCAGTTCCCTATCTCAAGACTTCACCTACATTAATTCAAGCCAATGGTTGTCTAATCTTTTCCAAAAATATTTACAATGCCCATATAATTGGGCAAACAGGCCAAAACTCACCATTGCTTTTAGTAGTATGTCAGTCTATAAATTCTCTACTACTGAAAACTGGGGGGAAAAAATCCCCATCTTTGTGGGGATAATATTTTTATTATTATGTTGCTTGCCAACTCTATGAGAGAATGATAGAACTATAAGTTTAGATAAAGTATGTAATCAATACTTGCAGATGAAGTTTTGTGGCAAAAAAAAGGAAGATGGAACTGAGTGAGTTAATACTGATGTAGTTTGGTCTGAAAGAAATAAGTAACTCATGTCACAATCTAAAACCTTTTTAAAGTCAATAGAAAAAATGTGGGAGGTTGAAATGCTGCCAAGCATTCAGGCTGATAATTTAATCCACTTTTCACTTGAAAATTATTTTTATTCCTGTAAAATTCTTTTTCTCCCATAACATATGTACTTATTTTGTTTTGGGGAAAAAAATATGGAATAGTCATCAGGTACAATTTTCTTCCCTACTGTAACTATTTTTGATTTCTAGAGAGAACATACTTTTCTCTACCATGTAGAATTACTCTGAGCCAACTGTAAAGTTATACGCATTCTCACTGTTGATAAGAAGTCATCCAAAAGATTTAGGACCTTAACACTCCTAAGCATATGAATAGCTTTTCTTCCACATGAATTATTCTGTTGACTTCATTAGAACTGCTTGCATTTTTCAGGCATGGCAGGGTAAGGATTATAATTTTTAACTTGTTAAGATATAACCAGGCCAGGCATTTCTTAATGTTAAGAAATCACAAAAATATGTCAATTATCCCTAGAATACAATACAGTAAAAACCCAATGCAAATAAACCAGGTTTAAATATTTAGATATCCAATAAACTTAAATATTTTTCAATTACAGCTTTTTCTGTTTTAGTATCATCTCATAAGGCAACATTTCTCTATGTATCTTTTCTCATTAAAACATTCTTCTCAATAACACACTTCAGCCCTTGATTCTGATCTTGCCTAATGCCTCAGTTAAAGTCCTCCACCCATCAGTGCAAATAGGCATCATGTCCCTGACTTCAGACCCAAAAATTCTTAATTGGAGCCCTGGTTACATGCAATTAAAAGGTATATTATTCTATTCAAGAGATCCATCCTTAATGTGCTGGTTATTTATCTGTATTGAAGCAGATAAAGCAAACATAACTGGTACTCATACTCTATAATGCTGTGTGTTCCTGTTGGCAATACAGTGCCATTAAGAAAGATTTCATTACATTTTTTTGATTAATAAAGTAGGATAAACAAATGAATCTTCAAAATTCCTGCCTTAAAAAAGTACTTCTAGTGCCATTCCTGTCTTTTCAGTAGGTTGCTCTAAATGTAAAACCATAGATAAAAAATAGAAGTAAGAAAATATCTGGAAAGGGATCTGCTTCTATAATTTAGTAATCATTTATTTTAGCAATACAAGTAAAGTTTTTCAATCACTTTAGAACATACTTATAGATGTTATTTTAATTCACATTACAATATCATTCACTTACACTTTTACTATTAAAAGACAAGCATCAGAATATACTAGAAATACTTTCTGAATCAGCAACTAATGAAAGATTATAGAATTTTAAATAAATAAATTAAGTTCTTAGATTTTTTTTTCAGAGGCCTTGTTGATTCCTTGTGGAGAGATTTTTGGGGCTTGACATAATAACATACAGCAGATTATATTAACTTGCAAATTAATGCACTATATTTACTCACCCCAGAGGCAGAATGATACAGAAATCATCTTCTTACAACTCTGTCTGTTACTAAAAAGATATGTCTTGAAACCAGTGTCCTTTCTAATCTAGTTATTCTGGTTTCAATATTCATTATTCATCATTTCAGTAATTGCCTCATTCTAATTTTTTCAAGGTTATTTAGAGTATGGCAAAAGAAAACTTACAGGCACTGCTAAATTTTGCTTGTTTGGGACTGTGAGTACTATTGATTTTTACACACCGCTTTTATAACCTTACAGCATTTAGATTGAGGGCAGAGGCAACACTAAAATCCTCACTATCAGTAAAGTGTATATATATCTATTGTATGACTGTATTTGTATGTATGTGTATGTACATATATGTACACAGCTCACACCTTAGTAGTGAAGAAGAGAGCAAGAAACACTGTTTTCCTTTAATGTATGTCAATATTTTGTACTAAGGAACCTTGATCCTTCTTTGAAGCATCTAGTAATCAGTACTAGGGAAAACAGCCCCAAACACCTGTGGTTGATTTAGAGTAGTCCTACAGTAGCTCTGAATCTGCCACACTAAGTACATTCAACAGTGTGAAAATCTAAATAGTTAATACTCATGGCCATTTTATTACAAGTAATAATGACAGTGGCCACACTTTACACTTCCGTATCTCATGTACTTCCAGTAATGGTATATGCTTTCTAACAATGGTGGAAAAAGAGACTTCACACAAAACATAATTGAGTCAGCATCTCTGTATACATAGACAGAGACTGCAAACTTTGAATAAATTTTATTATGCCTACAGAAACATTATCTTGGGTTATACTAGGCACTTCATCTAACCACTTTACCTGGATTTTATTTTTCACATTAAAAATATATTTAGCAGTAGCCTTATGTAGTGTGTTCAACATCACTATGCATTAGAGAGAAAAAAAAATCAGAATGGCTTGTGTAGTGTCAATTTATTAGGTTTTTTTTCACTTAATAATACTATCTTAATTTGGCATGATGTAATGAGGTAGTATTAGCTATCCCTAAAATACATGATACTTAAGGGGTAAAATTCTTACTATTCCTGTATAAAAACTATGCTGAAATATTTGTTTACATTCCTTCTCTCATGTTCCAGTCTGAATGTAACAATAGATTCCTTATGAAGTCCTGAAGTATCAATATGGCTAAGTCAACTGCACATCCAAATACATCTCTTGTGGGTATAGCACACTAAAATGTGGTTAGCTACTCCAGAAGTTTATAACATCATACTTCTAACAACTAATCTTTCACTTAAAGTCTGTTTCAGCCAAATAGCTGGCTGAAATTTTAGCTATATGGGAAAAAAACATATGACAGATCTTGAGAGACAAGATGCTTATTTTACAGCTGTGTGAAGATCACTGAAAATAAAGAGTTACATGTTGATATTCCATCTTTTCAGCTTCCTATTCCTTAAAGACTAAGTGGATGATGAAATTTTAATAACTGGTATTGCAAATAATATTAACAACTATGTAAAAAAGTAACACTCCTCTGTTTATCACTGAGAGGAATTGTAATAGAAATCCTAAATACAACTGAAAAGCTCTTCACAGGAACATTTCTGAGCATAACTGTCTGATGAACCAAAGTAGAAAGCTATACATTGCACCTTTACTTAAGAAGAATTTGTATCTGCTAGTTTATTTTTCCCTCATGAAAATTCAAAGGGGATTTTTTTTTTAAACTAGACTAGGAAAAATAAATTGTGTCCACACTGTGTCCTGTCTGCAGTTCCATTTGATAATCACCTAAAATATGGGTAGCACCCCTGTCACTGGCTGGTGAGCTTTCCAGTGGCATGAAAGGCATATGTGGTTCAGTTCAGTACAAGTTAATTTGCAGTAAGCTTTACTTGATACTTGATAAAAAGCTGATTTTTCAATGCAGGACATAGCCTGTACTTTTCTGCATTTCATTTTTAAATACTGTACAAAATTTCTGAAGTGATTTAGCTTGTGAAAAAGATCACAGATATTTCACCACAGCATACTGTGTTGCACTTTCACTCTTGTTTTAATCTGCACCAATGAAGAGTCTGAGAGATGACAAAAATGAATAAGTGGGTCAAGCTTCTGGTTTCTGTGTCCTTATAGGCTGACTTCATGGAACACAAAATTTTTGAGCTCAAAAGCAAGATCAGAAAAAAAATCAACTTTTCCCTTTGGATATCTCCTAGAGAATTTCACTCTAGGTCTCTCAATGAAAGTGAAAGCTTTTGATTTTGCCTTCCTGTTCAGGAAGGATGTAGAAAATTTCTGGGGATGGTGGCAAAATTAATGTACCCATAAAGGATTTATATCTTTGGAGCACTCAAGTAGAAATATGAAAAACTCAATGGGTTATCTGGGTGTATTGTTATAGACCCTTCAAGAGAGACAGACAGGGCAGGTGGAGCACAGGGATTGGACTGTACAATGTTTGCATTAAAGGAAAAGCCAATAAAGCAGATGTTTTTGTGAGAGTTTGCTATAGATCAGCCAGCCAGGGTGATGCCACCAATGTATTATTCTAAATGGAATTAATGGAAATCGCCAGAGCAGTTACTCTGATCCTTACGGGTGACCTCAAATTCCCAGGGGTTAACTGAGTCTGTCATACAGCAGGCACAAAGAGGTCCAGGAAATTCCTGGAGCACATTAAGG
Source organism: Muscicapa striata striata (assembly GCA_030060385.1). Taxonomy (NCBI): domain Eukaryota; kingdom Metazoa; phylum Chordata; class Aves; order Passeriformes; family Muscicapidae; genus Muscicapa; species Muscicapa striata. The sequence goes on along the minus strand of JAREIS010000076.1, from coordinate 1,449,896 downwards.
AAAATGCTTAGGTACAGATATAAAGGAGAGGAGTAGGAGGAGTGGAGTGATCTCTTTTCTCTGATGTCTGGTGATAGGACACAAGGGAATGGTAAGGGAGATACAAGAAATATCAGGGGAAGATAAGACTAGATATTAGAAAAAATTCTCCTATGAGAGGCTGGTCAAGCACTAGAACAAGCAACACCAGAAGTGGCCCCAGGCCTGTTGGTGTTCAAGGAGGTGTTCAATTGACAGCTGCAATTTTTTTACAGTTTTTTTTTACACAATTTTTGGAGTTTAGAAATTTTAAAAACTGCTCACTTCCAATCTGCACATAAATTAGAAGAGGAAAAAATAACAATTATATATATAACACAGCAAATACTGTCTAGAAGCAAATGAACTTCACAACATGTGATAATTAGCTCCAAAAGTACCTTTGCACATAATGTGTTCTGGATAGGACATTGTAATGGAATGTGGAGGACTAAACTAATGTCTTTATTATTCCAAAGCATCCATGGGCAAGGCATACAACCCTTTTATTAAAGTTATCCATCTCCATAAAGGGATTAAAAAACTGTCTCTAACTCTGTCCATCTGGTCCATCTAAGACCAGATGTTAACTCATACTGGCAGTTACGTTATAGAAATAGCTTGTGTGAGCAAATGATACAAATTCAAGTATAGATTACTGCTTGCTAGACTTAGATGGCCTTTTCTATACATCACTTTCTATCATCTAAACATGCCTTGAGGATTTGCTTTAGCATACTTTCAGTACTTTGATCTTTGGTACTATAATATTCATATCTGTTATTTTTTGTTAGGTAGTTGCTATATACATATTTTTCATGTTCTGTTATTCAAAAAAACCCAGCAGACTAGTTTCTAATTTAATTCTCTGTGAGAAGTTATACAGGCTAACACAGATACTTGAATGTGACTTGCATCACTAGATTTTAGTGTCACAATCATAGGGATGTATTTGACATTCATCTTAATTTTTTTCTGTATACCTGAGTGTCTCAGAATAATAGTGAATTTTCCAACAACATTAAGTTGTGCATCTGTACAGATATATTCTTAGAAACCACGTATCTGTGGGAAAAAATATGTTAGAAAAGTGACTGAGTGTCAGCAGTTCTTGATTAATAGCATTTTCTCACGGCAGAACAGTGCTTGTGCTTCCTATCATAATTAGTTAATTAGCACTACATAACTACTTTGTTGATGTCTACTCTGAGACCTCCACTTGCTTTCTTATAACTACATTTATATTTTCAGTTGTAATAGAGGAATTGGGAAAGTTATTGCACTGAACACACTTCTTTTTCTTTTCTTCACTTAATGTCCAAAGGATTCTTACTGTGTATCCCTAGCAGGTAAGCTTATCCAAATAGCTCTGTAGCCTCCAAGTCATCCCTGAGTCCATTTGCCCTTTTGTTTTTCATTGGATGTGCTCCTGCCTACTCTTAACTTATGAAGTCTAAATAAATTATTTAGATGTATATATCCCATTATTATTAATGGATCTGATAGCAAACTGGAATACCACACCCACATGATTTTTTCTTAAGATTCTCTAAAGAATATCTCATTTTAGCATCTTTGCATCACTTACCATAGACTATAGATGTATTTTGATGTTTTTGTCCACTCTTATATTATACAGCATGTTCAGCTTCATAAGTGCTCTCTTCAAAAAAGAAAGATAATGTCTTGATTTATAGTAAGACCAGCAAGCCCTAATGCATAGATGAAGGAACTAAGATTTGAGAGATCAAGGTTCTCAGTTTTTCACTGATCTGCCAGGTTTTGCAAGCCAAGATGATAATATTCTTTTTAATTAAATGACAAAAATTCACTATGCTTTCTGTTCAAATACAACCTGAACTGCATGGATAAACTTTCTCCTTGCAGAGATGTAGGGGTATGTTTGTAGTCACTTGGGTCAAGATCTGAAATCTGCTGAAGTTATCTCTTTAAAGAAAAGGACAACATCCCTTCTCATTAACTCATGTGGGTTCTGAATCAGATCCTTAGTTTAACTTGTTATTTAACTTAGTAGCTCTTTCAAGATGCAAGGACTTTCCTGGGAATTAAAGAGTGATAAAGGGAAACTGATGACATAAGAGATTTCCTTCAATATTATCATAAGGAGATGCCATTTGCTGAAATTATTTAAGCATCAGTCACAGGATAATCTTTAAGACATTTTACCTCCAACTAATAAATTAAACTTTGAAAAATGTAAAGGTCTCTAAGAATACTAAAAGTGAAAAACAGAGCCCATGAAATATTCTCACCTTTACAGAATCTTTTTTTCCCCCCTCTCAAATGTCAACTCGAAATTTTCCTTCTTCCAAATAATTAGGGTTTGGTAATTCTTTATTCTTCAGTATTAGCAATATTTCCTAGGTGAGTAGTGAGCAGCCAAACTGTAGGAGACCCTGAGACCAAAGACCAGCCATTATGTACCCACTGAGGGCCTGTTTAGGTTGCAAAGCCATTAGCCATTTTCAGTCTTAGAAATTTCTATCACCAACAATTTCACACAGGAACTGACCTGCTACTTTTATGGAAAAGGTCTGGAAATTTAACAGGAACAATCTGGTAAGCTACATGAACAGTCCTAGAAGTGCCACAGCATAGGAATGCTTAAGAGAGATGCAGAATATATTCCAAAATTCTTCAGGATGATCTTATGTTTCATCATAGAGTTCTGGGTAGTTCTAGGCTTGAAAAAAGAACAAAGCCAGTGTTTGTCCCCAGTTTGGAAATATCCATGGGATATTTTTTGTTAATTTTTCATGTATGTAATTGTCCGTTTGCTTTACAGTTCAAATTCTTCTAACAGTTGTAATGGGTTGACTGGGGCATCCGCTGCCAAGTACCCACAACTCTATCACTCCCCTCCTCAGCTGGGCAGCAGTGATATTAGTTTAACAAAAGGCACACAGGGAGAGATAAGGACAGGGAGAGATCACTCCCCAGTTATTGACAGGGACAAAACAGGTTCAATTTGAAAAAAAAAATATTTGTTTAATTTCCAGTTCAATCAGCGAGAATGAAAAATAAAAGCAAAATCTTAAAATGCCTTCCCCCACCCCTCCCCTTTTCTCAGGCTCTTGATCTTCTCTGCCTCCTGCCCACAGCAGCATAGGGAGACAGGGAATGGGGGCTGTAGCCTGTGGGGGCTCTGGTCAGTTCATCACACATGGGGGATTCCCACAGGGTCACAGCCTCTTTCAGGCACTTCCACCTTCCAGACGCTGTAGGTGTAGCCCTACTGCCTCGTGAAGATATACATGGTATCCATTAATACAGTTCATGTGAATAGAATTAGGCATCACGATAAATTGTCCAGTGACATTTACACCATGTACACATACCACAGCTATCAGTGGAGGAGAAATAATGATTTATGACTTTTTCTGAAGAAATATAGTTCACCCTTTTTTCTCCCATTTTCAGAAGAATAAAATTTACTACTTTTCTAATCTAATTTACTATTTGAAAAGAGCCTTCACTTTTCCTTCTTCTTAAATTCTTGAATGATGTTTTTTCTTCTCCAGGTCATACACTGTGCATCAGTTGTTCCAGTTCTAAATTTTGCCTTAAAGACAGTATTTAAAATTTGAAGACTTCATATAAGGTATGCTCTTAGTGAGGCTGTTTTATGATAAGAAACAACAGAACACTTAAGGATACTTCCAAAGTATTCCAAAGTGTAACCAAACAACCATAAGAAGACTATTTTTAGAACACATATTCCACTTACATGCAATTTAAATCCCTGCTACAAAGGGTTACAGCTATTTATTATTCTCTGTGCATGAACAATCTTCAAGTGTAAAAAGAGTTCCAAAACAGGTAAAATGAGAACTAAATAAATGATCCTAAGCCAATTAGAAATGCAGCAAGTAAAAATCTTTCAATGTCAATAGAAACAAATTTTAAAATTTTTATTTAAGAGAATGAAATAAAGAAAGCAGAATTAATAACTTGTAAAATGAGGTTTAAGAAAAGACATGGAGAAAAAATTGACACATCGTGTTCATGGGAAGTGAAGCTTCCATGCCAAGAAAAATAATTTAATAATAAAGAACTGTTAAAACTTAATAGGCTCCAAACAAGGAGATAAACATTAAAGACTTGATTAAAGCATTTAATAATTGCACCCATAAATTATTAACTCAATAATTAATTTAAGCATTTACTATACAAAAAAAAATTTGTAACCAATGCTAAGTTAAGCATTGTACCTAGCATTCACTATTTGATTTTATGATCGAATTTATAATACTATCCACCAGAATTTAATTACATTGTTTCCTTAGACATGTGGGATAAGTGAAGACAGTAATGAAGCAAAAGATATAATGGACAGTCTCTACTTCACAGAAATTTGAGTACAAATTGACAAATGAATACTTTAAGTGTTACAGTTCTAATTCTGTTGCTAAAAGAGAAGCATAACCACATGAATTGAATGAAGAATAATTAATAGGTCAAACTAAGAAAATGGAAAAAACATATCAATATAATGTAATAGAAACTGACTGTAGTTGAAACAGGCTGTTTTATGACTTGTTCTCAGAGGATTGTTTTTTTTTACCATTGTATCTTGGGGGTTTAAATCTATATAATTTCAGATAGCTTAAAAGAGTCTCACAAATTATTAGAAAGAAGTGGGCTGAATAGCAATAATATATAAAACCAGCATTGTCTTTATATTGTTTCATTTAGATGCCTTTCCAAGTCTAGAACATTTATTGAAGTGTGAGAATCTTTAGGTTGTCCCTATTTTTTGAGTTTTACTTAGTTTGGAGTCAATAAATGCACTTAGAAAAGGGTAAAACAAATTTCAAGAAAGCATCCTTTACTCTTTCATCACTATTGTCAAGCTCTAAATGATAGTCAAAACACTCCCTAACCCCTCCACTTCCTAAAGAGGGCTCTCTTTTTCTGCTGATTCTGAATAGTTTATAGTCACTTTTTGTAGAATTCCAGAAGTGCAAGTTATCACACCACTTTCCTATGAGTGCTTACACTGTAAATTTTGGGCTTGACAATATTTTCCATTAGTGTAGATGCATTTTAGTTGTGCCATCAATCCTGCCACCTTTTTAGGAGAAGAAAACTTAATTCCTGTGTGACTGTTCTCGTGTGCTTCCGTGGTTTCTAACACTTCAAAACCCACCCCTGCTGCACAAATTAGTACAGGGCAAATCAAATCTGCTAGTGTCCACTTGCACAGCACTCTTGAATATTTTTGATCATCAGGCCTGCTGCTGACAAATGGGGTGCACCTGTCTTATAGGGAGAAAAGGATCTTCTCTCAGGAGTTAAGAGGCCTCGTTAAAGGAGTTTTAAATTACATTTGAAGAGGAAAAGGGATAAAAACAGGTGCACTAGAAATAAGCCTGGGAGCACCATGATGATCAAAATCATAAAATTCTGCCAGGGACTAGTCTGATCAGGCTCAGATTCAGATTTGCTGTTATTTTGTTATCCTCTTTATCTGCTTCCTGTTTCTTCCTTCGTCATTCCATGCAACTGGAACAATAGAGGAGAATTTTACAAGTACTCCTGATCCCTCAACCAGTTAGTCTCAAGGTGCTGAATTTCCTTTTTGATTGCCCTTAGACTTTTTATTGCAATTTCATCACTGCCTGCTTGAAAAAGTATTAATAGTTAATAATCTGAGGGCTGCATTGGAGTAGAAAGTTTCCTCCTAATGTCTTTAAGACAGGCTTTGAGGGACAGCAGACTTTCTTTAAGAAGTGGGTCCAGTGTGCATATTCGGTTTTTTTGGTCTTTCTCAGACGAAAATCTTATTTGACAATGAAACGTCTCTTTTTCTGTATAGAAGCAGTCTTCATACAAGGAGTAGGCTGACTTAACCTCAGTGACACCTCTGACCTAGATGAACAATCCTTCTTGGTACTGTACAGCTGCACTTGCAGAGCCTTGTATCTGTTATGCCAGGGCACCTGGGAGGGTGGGGTAGTAATGGAGGGAATGCTCCAGTGTGCAAGGCAGGAAATTGTCACCATTTCCCCCTATCTCTTAAGTCATGATCTACAGATTAAAGATTGATAGGGAATTCCTCTATCATACACCCTGTCTGCCTGACAGATTTATCCCTGGGAAGGTAGGGGTTTTTTCAAGTAGTCTGTCTCTTACTCAGACTCTCTGATTCTGCTTAACCTTCTCACCTCCTCCCACAGTTCTGTCAGCACACCTCTCACGGGTGTGCTCACTGCCAGTGTTCTTGTATAGGGCACATCCTGCATCTGACACAACGGCAGGCAAGTGCACAAGATGAGGTACAAGGTAGCAAGACTGATAGCATAATAAGAAAACAATCTTTGGTGATTCTAGGATTAATAGAGAAAACTGTCTTTTTAATGTCTATTTTCTTTCCTTCTATCTCCTTCTTTTATTTTATATTTAAAAAAAAAAAAAAAAGTCATTACTGATAAGTGTTTATTATGATAAGGCTATTGGCACAGTTACTACCTGTAACATGAAGATAAAAGTCAGGTTAGAGCCAGGCAAGCATGTCAAAGGATAAAGTTCCGTGAGGTAGGTGACCTGATTTAAAGGCTTGCTGTTACCAAAAGGAGAGATTCTACATGCTTTGCCATGTGCAGACACAAACACCCATAAACCAGCATTGTTAGTCACATACTCTCAGTCTTTTATGCTGCCTCTGGCATTTGTCTCACCCTGTGCTGAACCAGTCCAGCTTGCTAAATAGGCAAAAAGTAAATCCATGAACAGTTATAAGAAGTGACTGTTTATTCAACAAGTGGGTCACAAGAATATTATTTTCATGCATAACACCAAGAGAAATCAATTTTCAAATAAAAAAGCTGTACAGGTAAACTATCTATTTTTATTATCATCTGAGATCATGTTCCCCCACTAGCCAAAATCACGCACTTTTCAGAGGTGTGCCTCCAGGTTTTATGTAAAAAGTATCCATTAAAAGTACCTACAACCTGGCTTGCAGAAGGTGACAGTGACAGAAATTTAAGAACACAGACTGTAGAGATAAAGAGTTGCTGTGCCACGTGCCATATTATACACCCAAAGACAACAAAAAAAAGGAGCAGCCAGAATTGAACTTGGGCAGATTCAACTCAGATATAAGAAACTGTCTTTTTGGGAAGTGTTTCAGAACCAGAATAAAATTATTGCAAAAGGAAAACAGGTTCTCCCTCTCCTGGTATTCACAAATCATGACTCAGCAACTTTACAGAATATATATGTTACTAAAACTCGAGGATTCTACGTCTACACTAAGATTTTGCTAGGCCATCTACTAAAAAAATACTGTTAACTTAAGAAGGGTTTGCCTCACAGTCAAGACGTATGTGTTTAATTTGGGATGCCAAATTCACACTATTTTGTGATATTGCTGCTTTGCTGATTATTACTTCGTATGAAAGACAAGAGTCTAAAAAATTATCTAAGCAGGACAAAGCTGCATTTCACTACAACTGGATTTAAATTCTCCTGCTCCGACGCTCACCACAGCGGGGAAAAAAAAAGTAAACAAACTTCCTCGCTTTGATAGAAGGCACGTCTTTGACGCAGCTGGCATTCCTCCACTGGCAATGCAGAGTGCTTGTGAAAAACGTTTTCATACTTTTGAGAGGTTTTCCTCTTCAGTTCCACGCCCCTGTCGGACACTCCGCGCCAAGGCATAGCCGCTGGCTCTCTGGCCGTGCGGGGCGGTGTCGGGGCGGTTCCGGGGCCCAGGAGAGGCGGGTCCGGGCCGGCGCCGGGGCTCAGGAGTGGCGGTGCAGAGGCGGTGCGGGGGCGGTGCCCGGGAGGTGGCGGCGGCAGAGCCGGGCGGTGCCGAGGCGTGTGTGGGGCAGTGCCGCGGCCCGGGAGTGGCGGTGCCCGGGGCGGTGCCGAGGCGGCGCCCGGGGCGGCCGAGGCGGTGCTCGGGGCGGTGCCGCGGCCCGGGAGCGGCGGTGCCCGGGGCGGTGCCAAGGCCGTGCGGGGCGGTGCCGCGGCCCGGGAGTGGCGGTGCCCGGGGCGGTGAGGAGCGGTGCCGGCGGCGGAAGCGGCGGGGCCGGCGTTGCCGGGCGGAAGCGGCGGCGGTTGGTGTTTAAAGGCTCTGCGGCGGCAAAAGGGCGGCGAGTGGCGGCAGGGCGTGCGGAGCGACCCGAGGGCTCCCGGTTCTCTCCGCTCCGCCTCGGGAGCGGCCGCGCTTCCCGGCCCCGGCAGCGCCCGGCCGGAGCGGGAGATGGTCTCCAGAGCCGCCGATCGGCTGCTGATCGTCGTCTCCGTGCTGGAAGGTAACCGGGAAGGGCGGGAGGGTCGCGGCCTCCCGGCTGCTGCGCGTCCCCGCTGTCCCCAGAGGAAGATGAGGGCTGGTCGCTGCCTTCGCGTTGTTTTCTCTGGTGGCGTGAGCGGGGTAAGCCGAGCAGCCTTGAGTAAACTGGTTTTATTAATAAAGCTTTGGACGTGCGTATCTTAAGGCCAGGGTTGGCTATCCTCTCTTAGGTTTTGGAGGTATTTACGAAACGCATTGTTTAAAGGAATGAGAGAAGTAGTTAACCTTCCCTGAGGGTTTAGGTCTTATTGCTTTGTTTGCTTTTTTTTTTTAATAGTAGTAAAAAAAGGGGTGTTTATACCCCTTCGTAGTAATCTGCTCTAAGTTTGTTTGGGTTTTTTTTTGTTTGTTTGTTTGTTTTTTGGTTTTTTGTTTTTGTTTTTTTTTTTAGCGTTGACTCAAACGTATATCTAGTTATTCTTCTTGCCTTTCTGCAGGTTTTATTTTCTGTGGTTTGTGTCCCTGTGTGTGTGTGAATTGTTTGTTGGGATGTATTTTCCTGTTTTAGGGTATTTTGAAGATCAGTGGGGGTTTGGGTTGTTCTGGCTGAATACTTTCTTTTTGTCAAGCAAATCATGTTATCTCTGTCCATTTATTTAGTTTCCAGAGGAGCTTACAAATAACATCCTGTTGTCTGGTACACCTTCAGTATCATCTCCCCTCAATGTGATATAAGTAAATTTTTATTTCAATTCGAATCAGAATATTGGATGATCCTGAACCCAGGATCAATCCTATATAGTTTTAGGCACTCTCCTAATCTGGTAATGATTTTTTTTTTTTTCAGCAAGTAGCAGGAAAACACCTTTCCCTACTTTTATAAGATCGTATTTTTCTATTTTGATGTCAGACAGTCATAACATCTTCACTTGAAGTAAAACATCCACTCTCTCATGACTGCTCCCTTACCTATTGGCAATCATAGATTTCTCAAATAATTCTAATTGCTTACTACTTTGTTCTTTGTTACTTAATTTCCTGTCTCTTCCCAAATAGTTTGTTTTATGAAGTGTTCTTTCGTATTTCTGCATTCTTTTTCACTAAAGAACAGAGCAGGGAAGGTGATACAGGAAATTAATTTCACGTAGCTGGTTTGTGGCATAAATCAGAGCTCTTGCATCTCTTTTAGTGATGATGCATGCAATGCCACTTTTTTACAGGGCGCTGTTTCCCAAAACGACCCAAGCACGTGCTTATAGTTGAAGCCAGGTTAGATGGTGAGCAGTTGGCTACTGACCCCGTGGAGCATACTGATCAGCCAGAATTTGCAACAGAGTTGGCGTGGGAACTTGATAGGAAAGCACTTCATCAGCACAGGTAATGTTAAAAACTGAAGTCTAATTTACAGATAAAATTTAATTTTCTTGTCTTTGCAGTTAGTAAAATACAGTTTTTGTGTTACTTTAATTTGAATTGGTTTTTAGAAACTTTCTTTTTGTTTTATCTACTGTAATGTTGTGAAAAAATGTACTAATGTACAAAAAAAACCAGTATGTGGCAAGATAAATGATGTTTAAAAATTCTAAAGGGTGTATTTTTACACTACTGAAAAACACCTCACAAGCTCTTAGAGCAAATTTATAATGCTATAATTGAAATATTGCAGTCAAGCTTCCTTATGTATACTGTGACACAAAATTAATTTAACTTCAAATCCAGAAAGCTTATTTAAATAGTTTTTGAATATGTCAAGGAGGTAAGCTGAGAAATTGAATGTTTCCATAGCTGTCATTCGGTTTTACAAGTCTTACACCTTGTTGTAATATTATGAGCACATTATCAAAGAAGTTAGGCTGTATTGTTTTTATTTGACACAGATACCTGCATTTGCCATGTGCTAGACATCTTATCTTACCTCAAAGTAGTCAGGTGCTTTATCCAAAAGTCTTCTCCACTGTATTTAAGATGCCCCTACACATGAATTCAAATTTTGTGTTAGGCTTGGTGCTTATTTCTTTTATGTGGATGAGGTATTTATTTGTTACTAATGTCTTTTTAATAGTGCTTGAGACTCTGAGACACTAACGCACTCTTCTTTAAAAGTTAAACTACATGTTCCTTCCCGCACTTAATGGTGACTTTTTGTATGTTCAATATAAATTCAGTTTCTGACCTAATGAAACAAGTTTTGTATCATTGGCTTGCTGGAAACTTAGGAACTGTCTTTGAGAACTATTTTCAGGGATACATTTTATATTTAATATTTCAATTGCATTACTTTTTCAGGCTCCAGCGTACACCTATCAAACTCCAGTGTTTTGCACTGGATCCTGTATCTTCAGCTAAAGAGAATATTGGCTATATTGTACTGGATTTAAGGGCTGCACATGAAAAGAAACAGGTATGTTATGGTGTATAGAGATTTAAAAATTTGTTTTGACAACAATGCTATTATAGATAATATAATTTGAGTTAAAGCATAGGCTATTTGAGTCCCATTTTGGAGTATGACTGATTGTGTGTGGAGGATTTTGTTGCTTTTCTTAAGAGAAGAGACATCTTTACTCTGAGAACATGTGCAAATGAAAAAATACTGTTGGTACTAATCTTGCTTTCTTCTGAATCGGGTAATTGGATCACTAGCAACCAATTAATCTACACAGTTTCATTATTTAATCAACTGTAAAGTTTTATCTAAGCAATAGATGTGGAGCAATTGAATTGAGTCTCAATCATCAAATCATCTCTTAAGTTGGTTTTTTTCAGTGGGCCTCCATGGAAAAAGATGTGTTAGGTTATCAATTTTAGCCCCTTAATACAGCATAGAGTAAGCACAGTATAGCTGTTAGCTTGTATCAAGCTTGATCAAAACATAACTTTGATATGGGTCATACGAGGAGCCTGGTATCCTATTTTGGCATCACTCTTCTAGAGAATTTTCAACTGCATACTGTGCAGTTGAGGACTTGAAGGTTTTCTAAATAAAGATTTATGATATATTTCTCTATCTAACTTTTGCACTGTCTTAGTCAGTAGAAAAAACTCAGTGTGGTCAGCTAGTTGTCCAGTAACCATTCTATAGAATATTTTAGTACAATAGTGTGCTAAATAGACCAAAGTTTTAGAAATAAAAACCAAAGTGTATTTCTGTAGATGATGAAGTATAAGTGCTAGATTAAGACTGAGTTTTGTGTAATAGTAGTATACTGGTTTTTTCTGTGGTTTTTAAACACTTTTGGGTCTCATTTTTGTTTTTCACTATGTAGGCACCTAAATGGTATCCTTTGCTTAGCAACAAATACCCTAAGTTTAAACCTGAAATACAGATTGGTGTTGCATTGGAGGCAGATTCAAAAGCACTAGTTGAAGATTTTAAAGCAAAGGAGGCACCCCCTAGAGAAGGGAAGGGTAAGTAACATGACGTCACTCACTTTGAATTAAAAATCCTCCTGTGCCAGATGAGATATCACTTGTTGCAAATGTGTTGCTTTAAGTCTCAAGAGAATTTTAATTTCACAGCAGTTCCAGTGTAAACCCGTTACAGCTGATTAATGTACCTTGTGGTAGTATGTTTTTCAAGGATTCTTTACTGTGGTAATTGTGTGACTTTTAGGGGTATTTAAAATGAGAATCAGGAGCTTATAGTAAACTCCCTTGGGTATTTGACTTGTATTTTTGGGCTTTGGAAAGTTATGAAAGAACTAGAAAAATAACTTCATTATAGAAGCTAAAGTTTCAGTAGTTTGGGCTTGAAACTGTAAAGTAGTAAAATGTCTCATTTGTTGGGTGGGCTTTCTTCTTTTTTGGTGGGTTCTTCTAATCGTTAGACATTTAAATTATGTACTATTGTTAAGATTTTTTTGTAGTAACATCTGCTTACTGTTGGGACTCATCCCAATTCTGGATTCTCGTGTTCATTTTTCTCAAAAGAAATCAGTGAAATGTGTCAAAAATCTATTGGAAGTCAAATGTTAACCCTAGTCTGTACCTTTATGTGCTGTGCCTTCAAATCACTTTTTCATCTGTGATTTTCTTTTTTTAATACAATTTCATAGTTGATAAAAAACAAAAACAAGGTCTTAGAAACTTGATTTAAAGAGCATCAAAACAAAAACGTATTTCCATCTTGCCCTGATCTCTCACCCAAATGCCTTTTGAAAAATGGGCCTTTTGGTACAACTAGTGGATTTTCTCCTGTATACCTTACAATACATTGTGTTCTTGCCCTGAAGGTACATTTTCCCTAATTCTAAATCCATCATCTATCTGCTGATGTTTTGTGGCTGTGATTTTGTAAAAGCACAGTGGTCAGTGGCAGTACGTGTTTACGAGCTTCTTGCCCAGAATTCACTGGCTTGGCTGCATTTCAAGATTGGTTAAGACAGGATTTATGCTTCAGTGTAAGATAGCTTACTCCATTCTTTCAGGTTTGCAGCAAAACACAGGGAACTTTCCATATTGTAAAATCTGTTAAGGAGGAAAAGAACTGCAGTAAATTATTCTTTAGTCTGCTCTACTCATGTGGTCTTTGTGCCTGCAAGTTCTCCTATTCCTCATGACACTTGCAAAAAATAAAAGAAGACCTTTCTGCCTTTACTTATCACTGTTTCCCATTTCATGCTTTCTGTGGTATAATAGCTACAAACAAATTTGCCAGCTTTTTGGTTTTTTTTTATCATGTCAAAATTAGTCAATGTCATATTTATGTAATGGGAAAAACAAACTTCTCGGTTTTTTGCAGTTGTAAAGTCAATGTTCCAGGGATTGGGTATGACAAAATTGGATTACCTAGTTCTAGTCTAGTCAGATACTTTTCCATTTAGTATTCTTATACCCTTTTTTCTTTTCTGGCTTAAGTTGTCTAAAGCTTCTGCTATTTGAAATGGAGCATATTTGTTCACAAAATGCTAATCTGAAGGCTGAATGTGTTGAATTACTGGCACTATAGAACAGAAACTAACAAACCAGAATACAGTGTTTTATGCATTGAGGATTTCAGATGAAAAATCTTGAAATGAAACATTCTAAAGATCTGTGGTATGGCACACCATACTTGTTCTAATAGGTTGCATTATGCAGTTACTGTAGTGCCTTTCCTTTAATGCACAGTAAAGAAACAGCATGGTATACTCTAGCCTAGTGAAATAAATTTCTAGTCACTTTAATGTTTCTCATTGTAATAAAAATAGGAGCTAGAATTCTGTCTAGCATGGTGTTCAACATAACATATATCAGATTGCTGAAGCAATTATAAAGACCACTAGTCACTTATGTTTATTTCTTATCTCTTAGTACTCACCCTTTTTCCTGGACTAGACCCTAAAAGTATTGTGCCAGTCTTGAATGAAGAAGAGGGCTATCACCAAATTGGACCAGCAGAGTATTGCAGAGATCACTTTGTCTTGTCTGTAACCATTGCATTTGCTACACAGTTGGAACAGGTCTGTTTCCTTGCTTTGTGTAGTTTTTAAGAAGTATTATCCTGCATTAGTATTTTCACTCTTCCATTCCTCATTTATAATTAGTTTTTTTCTATTGTTTTCTAAGTTTATTTCAAGAAATAACTTTGTCCCATAGTGAATTTATATTAATTTTAAAACTTTATGAAGTCCTTAACATGGCAGAAATATAATTCTTTTGAAGTGCTGAAGCTGTATTTACTTTAGATTATACTTTAAATCTGATGAAATGTATACTTCTCTACTACAATGTAGTTTTAAAACTTTGTGTATGGATAATACCAGTCTTCAGCATGGTGCCCTTGTGCTGGGGTTCAAACAAGGTGAAATAGTTTTCAAGTATTTAAGAGAGTTCATGTACTGCCTGAGGGAAGGGCTTACTAGCTTGGATGAAGTGCCATGCTAATGGTTGTTTCAGCTTTAAACCTCAGCTGCTGTGTTTATGCTGTACTGACAGCATGGTTTTAATTGTTCTAGAACTCATCCTGTAAGATGAAACTCTCTTCAGTCTTGTAATCTTTCTTTTTTTTCAGGGAAAATAATTTTCCATTTCAGAATTACAGGACCTTGAGAATTAAAATTTATTGTGATCATTCTGGTGTCGCTTGTGCCTTTTTCGGCATTGAACTCACTGCTGCAGTTGCCTACAGGATGAAGTAGCTGTTTGTCTGTTTGTCTTTTATTCAATCACATAAATTATACAAGAGTATCTAATCTGCATTATTTATATTGGAAATATTTTATGAAAGCACAGCTTATTTTAGAGTATTTTGCAGTACATGATCTTATTAAGTACAGTCTGTTAGAGCCCTTGGTGTTGTCAAGTCTTAAAGGTAATTCAGAATATTTTGCAAGTTGCTATCATACTTGTAAATTAAAGCTTGCTTTTTTACTTAAAAAAAAAAAAGTAAAACATTTTTAATTTGACTATCAATATAATAAGTTACATGTGGAGTGCAAGCTGAGATTTAGGTCAGCTGGTCACTTTAAGCTTTAATTTCCAATCTAATGCTTCAGAATTACTCTTTCAGAAGGAAAGAGATACATTACTCTCTTCTGCATCTCTTTCAGTTAGTTCCTAGTACTATGAAGCTCCCTGATCGACAACCTGAGTTTTTTTTCTACTACTCATTACTGGGAAATGATGTCACAAATGAACCTTTTACTGATTTAATTAATCCAAACTTTGAGCCAGAAAGAGCTTCAGTTCGAATACGTAGTACAGTAGAAATTCTTCAAGTTTATTTTTGTGCACAGTCAAAATTGCAGGTAAGTTGTAATTTCAAATGTGAATGAAAATAAATAATTAAAATTAAAGAAATAGAGTCTGTCTCAGGCTGTATCTATGAAGCATTTGTTTCCAAAGCTAAGATTGTATTGTAGTATTTTGGCTCAAATATAAGTTGATTCTCTTGCTGATATGAGGGAAACCATAGTAGCAAGTTTCCTTGCAATCCAGCAAGCTCAGGTGGATTGCTGTCTTTTTAATTAGTTGCTATTACAGCAAGCTGGTTTACATGTAGTGATAAAAGGTGTTGCTGAAATATGATCTTCCCAAAGAGCAAATGTGCCACTCTCAAGAGTTCTGGGCTTTGGGGCCTGCCCTGCAATCAGACCATCTGCAACCCAGAGTCCTGCTTTGTGCTACCTGTGGTAATCCCATGCCAGCTGCTCAGGCCACTCTTGCCTAAGTTCTAAAATCACTGTCCTCAGCACTCTTTGTGAATTATAAGAGAGGTCTGTCTTTTTTCCCTGCTCTGTAGTCAAATGCTGTTTCTAAATACACTACAGACAGTTTGGGGCTGTTACGGGATATTGTTTATCTTTAGCCTTGCCTTTAAATGGGGGACGTGGTTTAGTGGTAGGTTAGCAGTGTTAGGTTAACAGCTGGACTCAGCAGTCTTAAGGGTCTTTTCCAAACTAAATCAATCTGTGATTCTAAATATCAGGTAGTACTTAGAGTGTTTATGGCCATCGGTGCATGGCTCAAACTAATTACAAAACAAGAGACTGCTTCATTGAGTGAGGCTGGTGTAAAGTTTCTGATAATGTAGCTGGTAAATAAGACAGTATTAGTTATGAAAAATTTGTAGGTCTGGAACTTTTTAAAATTACTTTTCTTTAAGTTTATACACTCCATTCTATTGTTTTTATGCAGGGTGATTTAAGAATGCTTTTGTTTAAATCTTGTGTTGTTTCAGGGTTTTTTTTTTGCTTCAACTTTAACTATTTTTTGAAGCAACACGTGCAGTGGTGTCTTTGGAATTTATTCTAACTCTGCAGTCTTAAAACAAAGTTTTTGATACAGCATATATGATACATATGTGCATATATGGAGAATTGTGCATGTTTGCATCATGTATAAAGAACAATTTTTTGAACTAAAATTCTTGTGTGGTCAGATCCCCATTTTGATTTACAGTTCTCTTTCTTTGACTTCTCACTCAGTATCTTAAATCTTTGGATGTAAGGTCAGAGCACTGTGTTCTGATTCTTAACTTTAACATGTTTTTCCAAAAATGAAGACTTCGGTTGTAAAAAGTGCTAATTACCAGACTAGGGTATGTGTATAAATGTATTTTATGGCTGTGTTTGTAGGTATGTGTATAATATACACCTAGGTATGTATACTGACATGGTTTTCCTTAAGTGCAGTAAACTTTAAGGATGAAATTAGTGTTCTGATCTGCTAAATCAAAATTGAAGTGATTCTTATTTGGGAAAAAGCAAGTTAGTACTTAAGTTTCAAAGAGTAACTTTGAGGGAAATAGATTACCTTAGTGTGTCTTGGTTTTTTTTAAATCTATCTTTCCCTTGTATGTATAAATATTAAGCTGAGTAAGGAAAAAATGGTTGAGTCAAGTTTTCAAATAATTATATTTACCAGGAATTAAAACCAGAGTTACTTAATTCCAAAAATCCTTGCTACTTAAGTGGTGTCTAAATATATGCCCAAAGCCTTGAAGTGTAACCTTTTTTATTACATTGCAGTCATGCATTTTATATGCATATATATTAAGGGCAAGAATCTGTGCTGTGTTTAGAAGCCACAGAGTTCTGAATTTATGCTACGTGAGGAATGATGTGACAGGTCCTCAAAAAGGCAGTGATTTGCTGCTGCCCTGTCAGTGAGCAAATCCACCTGCTCAAAACTGACATTTCACAGTTGTTCTCAGTGTGCATGGACTAGGCTAGGGATGATAACATATTTATTTATGCTACCTTTAGTGGAGGGTGTACAGATAGTTCCAGTGCAAATCACATATACCAGTTACTTTCTAGCACCTCTGTGTGTGTGCAGATCCATCTTTGCTGTGGGGACCACTCTCTTGGAAGCACTGAAGTTCCCCTGTCTGGACTGCTAAAGAAAGGAAATGTGGAGATTGACCAGCACCCTGTGGCAATAGAAGGACCATTTGTTCTTGTTCCACCAAATAGAGCTAAACAGAAACTGTCACAACTGCCTTTGGATCTGGCTCCTACTGTTGGGGTATCTGTAATTCTTCAAAGGGAGAGCTTGACTACCCAGGTATGTCTTACCCATTCATTGTTGGTTTAGACACTGTTGCACAGTTTCATGTTAAAACAATTATTGGTGTTTTTTAATCACATTTGACTGGTTTTTGTGTTAAAAAAAACAAACCTGAAAGAATTAATTGCTTTATATGAATAATCCTTCTGTTGGCATTCTTCTATGTCTGAAAAATAATCTCATACTATGAAATGTCATAGACAGAATTTTTCAATGCAAGCCATGATTAATAAGAAAACTCATTTCATTCAGCCTTTGATTCACTTAAATGCTGCAACTGAGCCCAAACAGCCACAGGAGAAAGAGCTTTCTCCTGTTAGCAGAAAAGCAGAAAGCCAGCAGCAGAGATCCCAGAATGTCCCATCTCAAGCTGACAAATGTTCTTCGAAAGAAGATGTAGCAACAGAAAGTGAAGTGGAAAGTCTTAAGTTTGAAAAAGGCACAAAACCAAGGAAAAGGGGTATGTGGTATATAATTTTTTGCCCAGTTGCCAGGTGTGGGTCTTGAATCATGTACTACTCCTTTCTAGTATATTCATGAAGTAGTATTCATTTCTGGTGATAAATTTCAATCAAGTCAGAACTATTTGCATAAAACAAATAACAGAAGGAGGATAAATGTTGTGATTTGAACATGATCACTGTTGAATACACTTGCAAGAGCCAGATTAGGGATTTGGGGGTGTGTAGATTACAAGTGATGTGAATGGTCATCAGCTTCAAAAATCCTAACAAAAGTTTTTGGAATTTCCTGAAGTTGTGAATGCGGTGGTTTAGTGCAAATCCTATGAAGAAACTGAGCTCGTTAATACGATGAAATGGTCAAATGTTAATTTATTAAATAGAAAAGCAGGGCTAATATGGAGTTTTTAAGTTTTATAAGGGATTTACTATGTGGGTAATAATTTGTGATGACAAATGTTTGTATGGTACAGATTCCTGGACAAAACCAAGCAACTGGGTTATTCTGTTTGGTTTTATATGATCCTTTTGTTTGGACTTGGTAGCCCAAGCGCTAGGAAGACTTATTTCTGATTTGAGAACTGAGTAGTGGAAGAAGAACAGGGATATGAAGTACTATCACAGAATAAATCTCAAAAAAATGTGCTAAACAACATGAATCTTATATGTTTTTCAACGTGAATCTTCTTAAGAGATGGTTTATGAATGAAGTGGAATTATTTTTTTTTCTTATGACATTTGTATTTCTGATCTTTTGAGATTTGTCCTAAAGGCACACAGTTCTGTAGAGGAAATTCTGTGTCCTAGAATGTGCTCTCAGGATATGTCCGCTAATTCAGCCAAATTTTCTTTTAATCCTAACTGATCTTTTCTAAGCAAGGATTAAGTCCTTTATATGGAATGTAAAAAAAAAAATGTACTGTGAACCCAGGAGATGGTTTGAATCTCTGGTTAGGAAATTCAGGATTGTGCTTTTTTATTAATAGTAGTAGTAATATTATAATTCTGTTTTGCTAAGATGTAAAACATGTCCTTTCACATTTGTCTTTCAGGGCTGGTGGCTGGCTGCCCTCAAGAGGTTAACAAACAGTCTTTTGAAGAGCTTCCAGCTTTGAAGTCGCAGAGCAAGGCAAAGTCACCTCTGTTAGATCTGCAAAATCCCAGTAAGGCAAAATTTATTGAATTAAATACATTAAATGAAATTTGACTATAGTACCAACAGTAAACTGTATGTACTTTTTGTTAAAATTAAAATTCCACTCAGCCACTTCTTTGCACTGAGCAATCTACTGACATTTTACCTGAATCACTTAAAATTGTTTAATTCATACGCTGTTATAACTATCTGGTGTTGAAATATTACTGCATTTTTCTTTTTTGTAATATTAATATTAATGCAAAGAAAACACTTAGAAAAAGGAGGCAAGAATAAAGTCAATGCTAGTAATGATGTATTTCTTTAAAAATTACAAAAGTGGAAATGTTTTAAATAACTATGAAGGAAGTATCGGAACAAGTAGGACTCACAAGAGGCAGTTGAATTCTTATCTGGCTCTTTAATTCCCTCTTTTTTAAGGGCTTGGTAGCCCAAATAGTCCTTAAAGACTTAAACAAAATGTCCTGAACATTTTTCAAGAACACCTTTTGGAGATGTCTGTGGAACTTGTAGTTTGATGTTTTACTGTCTGAGGGTAATATCGGGTCTCAGCGTAAGGATCTGAGATGTGCCTGGATGCAATTGGGCAGTTGCTTCTGCTTCCTAAACTGTAAAATGCATGTCAGAGTATGTGTGTTCTTTGACAGAAGCATATGTGCTTTGCACATTTTAGTTTGCTTCAATAGCTAAACCTCAGCTTGGGGCCACTGTAATTGATCTGTTAATCTGTCTTTGCAATTCCCCTAAAGAAGTTAGTTAATTTTAAAAAACCCTGAATTGCTAAAAATATTTTTTCCTATGCATGCCCTCATGTTGGCTGTGAGCAATTAATATAAACTGAAGTCTTATGGCATCTTTCTGAAGAATTTAATATCTTTGATCTTGGTATAAACTTTATTCAGCAAGTTAAACCTGCATAGTTTCAGAGATTAATAAATTATTTCACAGTATTCATTTATTTTACAAGGAATAGAAATCTCTTAGGGAAGCAACTTATCTACTTGCATTTGAAATGTGACACTAATCTTTGATATATTTTGGTTTTTTTGGGCAGAACAAGTTTAAGAAATGCACGTGAATTCTCTTTTGTGTTTTCAGCTGATGGTGGTCCAGTCGCTGTATCTCAGCCAAACCCTGTGGGTGTGTCCAGTTCTTCTGAGCCTGTGTCAGCACAGAAAATTGTCATTCCAGCAGCCTCTCACCATTTTTGCTTTTCAATAGACTTAAGAAGTATACGTGGTCTGGAAGTTGGTTTTCCAATAAATTGCATGTTAAGGTACAATTTATTTTTACTATTCTTGGTAAATACAAAGCCTTCATAATCTGAATGATTGCTGGCATTATGCTTCTCTCCTTCTTTGTGCCTTTTACATATTATTTTATGATTTTCAGTTGCAAAATACTTTAGAATGTTCATCTGTCTTATCACTAAACTGACCATTAAAGATATTGTCTAAAGCTTTACCTTTTACTGTAACTGGTATTAAATCTCATTTAAATGTCTGAGCTCAGACAACAAGGAACATCAATCTTGAAACTAAGAGAAGAATTACTTTTCGTGTTACTTTTTGGCTATATTTCCAGGTGATCGATGAAGTGATTTTTTTTTTTTTAGTTTTTCAAATTCCACCATGAGCTACTTACAGTATCTTAGTAAGGGACAGATCACTGATTTGTGTATGAATCCAAAGGAAGCACATTCTAGTTGTAATGGAGATTCAGTGTATTAAATGTGTTTCTGAGAGACTTGTAGATACATTGATGATTTTGGTGGCTTAAAAAATAAGTTCTACTTTTGTTATATTAATTGTTGGTGGTATATTTGAAGTCAGTGATTAATAACAGTTTTTAGAATCTGTCTTCCCATTTCCATCAGGGTACTTTTGGTGTTTCTGATGAAATATATCTTTAAATGGTGATTCAGTCTAAAAGCATTGAGGATTTTTGGCTGGGAAGGTGTCTCTGCATTTGCTCTGTCTCTTTTCTGGCAGAGCTTGGTTCATACAGTTTTAACTGGGAAGTCATTGGGAAGTCTAGTTGTGGTGGTGGTTCTTGGGGTTTAAATTTTGTCAGAACAAGCTTGAAGAGGTGTGGATAGGATATAGGGGGTGGAATATTTTAAAATACTGCTAATACAGAGTGCATCATTAATAAGTCTTTCCGTATAGGTTACATTACTAAATAGTATGTGGAAAGCAACATACAGTGTTCTGCAACATTTCAAGAATTAATTTGTTTCAGAACAGTAACAACACATAGGGTTTTTTTTTAGTTTCATGCACTTGACTTTTTATAGTCAGTGATGAACATGGCTGGAAGCCAAAGAGGAGAAACATCCAGATACATAAATATTAAGAAAAATTACAAGGTAAAAAATTGCATATCCACTGTAAATTGGAAACATTATTTTATTCCAGTCTAAACAAACTCTTTCCACAGCTCTCCACAAAAGGGGAAGAATGCAATTTGATGTAGCTTTTTATTTTTTTTTAGAACTTAGCTGATAGCTGGCATCGTCAGTTTGAACAAAATGAAGTTTAGAAGGCTCATGGCCTCCCCTTTGTTGCAGTTTATCATACACTGAAATGTGCTGGTAGAGTAATTTCAGGCCACATTTTAAGTCACATTTGTAAAATTATTTGACTTACCTTTTAGTCAGTTAAACTGTAGAAATGAAAAGCTAATGAAATTTTCTAACGGTTGTGATACTGTGTATATGTATACCTAGTTATCAATTATTGCATGTTAATCTCATCTGAACTATAAGCATAGTTACAGATGTTCTCAAGTAACAATCTGCATGTGAATATAAGTTTTTCTTCTGTTTACTCAGTTATATAATTGCAGAGTTCTAGGAAAATATGAATTCATCTGGTTGTGAACATACAGGTTATTAAAACTTGTTTTGTCAAAGCAACAGCCAATATAAGAAAGCTGGATCATCCCTGAAGTAAGTGAAAACACGAATACTTGAGAACTAAGTTCTCAATTGCTCTATGTACAAGTATAAATTTCTCAAACTTGGATACCAGTCATGCTTTAGTAAATGATGTAAACTGGTAAATGATGTAATCCAGTAAACTGCTTTTCCTGTTGCAGAAGGTATAAGAAAAGCTATCTATTTATAGAATTATTATTTTTGTTACTGTTTTTGTTAGGTACTCGTACCCATTTTTTGGCAGTGCAGCACCTATTATGACAAGTCCACCTGTAGAAGTTAGAAAGAACATGGAAGTCTTTCTTCCAAAGTCATATTGTGCATTTGACTTTGCAACTATACCTCATCAGCTTCAAGATACATTCTTCAGGTGGTAATTTGCAATTTTTTATTTGAATTATGCGTTGCTAGATTTTGTTGTAAATGCAGTTACATTAAGATTATCAATTCTAGAATTTAGTAAATAATTCAAGGGCTAGTGCCAATAAGTACTTAATAGCCTGTTCTTCCAGTTTCTCTATTCATTACATTTAAAGTCAGGAATTCTATAGTTCTTGATTTTATTTCTTGCATATTAGATATTGTTGCTTACAGAAACAAAACTTTAAAAGTAAAGGTTGATAGCATCATTTTTGACAAAGTACTTCTTGAAATATGTAAGTTTTTTTCTTTTTAATATGCAATGACTCTGTGATATCTTTGAAAATACAGCAGGTGTGTGGAAACCAGCTCATGGTGTTGAGGGCTGTAAAACAGTTCTCCCAGTAGTTCCACCAGCTTTCAATAAAAGACTAAGATGTAAAAAAAAAAAGCCTTATTTTGAAAGTAGGAGTGGAGGGAAATGCATTTTGAGTGACATGGCTGAAATTCATTTGTAAGTATTTATAAATGAAGATGATGAAGTTGTGTTAACATTATTCTGTCAACCACTTTCACCATAACATTTTTAGTTCTTAACAATTGAAGAAAGGAATGATAATCTGACTGAACCAGGTGATTGAGAAGATACAAAGTCAGTCAGTCTCATTCATCTTAGGTGAAAGGCAGTAAAACCAACTCATTGTTTGACATTTGCAACCATCATTGATTTAAGAAGTTACTTTTAGAACATGAGGTTCTTCTGACACTAAGATAATTTCATTGTTTCAGATTGCCTCTGCTAGTTGAATTGTGGCACAAGGATAAAACAGCCAAAGACTTGCTTCTAGGAGTGGCAAGGCTTCAACTTTCAAATGTTTTGGCTACGGAAAAAACACGCTTCTTGAGTGGGAATGGTGAACAATGCTGGCGTCAGACTTGTAATGAAACAGTCAGTTTCACAGCAGCCCAAGGGTAAAACTATTTAAAAAATACTTAACTCTGTAACAAGTTTTCTAAAGTTGTTTATTTAGTATTTCCCTGAAAATAAGTAAGCTTTTCCTGCTTACTTTTTGAATAGGTAAACAGGCTGCAGAGTACTGCAGTATGCAGAGTGGCGAATAGACATCCAAGAGGTGAATAGCTAAATTGCTGCTTCATACTGGGCAATGTCCACACTACTACCAAAGTCATTGTAGTAAACCTTTATATAACCAAGATTCTGGGTAAATTAAACTTCACAGACAGATTAAGAAATAATTAATTGGAAAAAAATATTATTAAGGCACTTCCTTAAGTAAGTTACTCAGTTATAGAAAGTGTTTTTATTCCACATAATAGTTAACATTGTTTGTCCATAATATGATTTTAGATGCAATTGGCTTGAGTGAGAGTTAGAAGGACAGATACACCCAGAGAATAGAGACATCTCCTATTTTCAGTATAGTAGCAGGCGTTTCAGCCTGTGTACATCAGATGGAGCAGTGTTAGCTAATATTCTGTCTGAAGACAGGTGTTCATTTATGTAGAGCAGTGATGGGTTTTTATATATATATATAATTGTGCATACATATATATAAACAAAAAATTGCAGTTACTTCGGTCCTGTGTCATTGTTGAAGATAAATAGTGTTCACAATCAGTGTCTAGACCCTCATCTTTTCTGTGTGATGATAGAACTTGATTATACACTTAAAAATAAACACAAATGCTATTAAGACTGAGGTCAGTTTTAAACCACTAATGCAACAGATTTTTTAAAAAGTACATTGTGTTTAACTCACAGGAAATTTCATGTTAGTGACTGATGTCCCCTTCCTCCTCCCAACTTAACAGAAAAATTACCTCTGGCTTTGTGTAAACTTCAGTGGAAAAGCCAGCATGATCTGATTCTGTGAAGAGTTACTTCGGGTCTCACTATAAGCTTTATACTTTTACAATTCTTTAACTGAAACCTGGTTTTGCGCAAAACATAACCACTAGATGGCATTCTCAAATTGTAATCAGGTCTGTGTTTTACTGAACTGACCCCTTCTTATCCTTGCTCTTGTTGGTGTAACCTTCTTTTTACACTGGAATGTTCAACAGACTTGTTGAGTCAATTACTCAGATTTCTGATGGCCACTAATACAAATCTTGTTTTCTTTTTTAGTTAGTGGCTGATGGAAATAATTTAATGCTGCAATTCATTTTAAGTGAAGTACAAGCATTTATTGGTTTTTTTCCTTTGCAAATAACTGCAGAAGGCTGCACCCTTGTAAAAAGCATTTTGGTGCTGTCTATCTATATTTGCTGAAAGTCAATTTCTGTGAAAACTTTAGCTGTGGTTAATTCCTTCAGCATCTTCTTCTTGCTTGATACGTTCTGCAGCTTCCAGGTGACAAGTGATTGTGTAATTTGCCTTATTGAGTTATCACTGAAATCAGAGGTTTTCTTTTGAGCAAGGTCTACACTGCAGTGTACTTTCATGTGAAATTTTTGATGATTTAAAGTTACAGAATGTCTGTGTGTTCCTTAATAACTTTCTGTGCAAAAGACTGACTTTGTTTGCTACATTTTGACGATGATTAGAGATGAGGCAGTTGGAAACAAATTGTTATATACAGAAACCTCACCTACTTTTAAATTAATTTATTAGAATATCTGTTACCTAGGCATTGTTTCGCTGTACAATGGCAGGTAGAAATTTTAACCTCTAAGTGATTTAAAGTTGCCAGTTCCCTGTGCTGAAGCTTCCAGAAATGTGTTTTTTGGTAATCCAAGTACAGATTATATGCTAAGATATTTATATTGTGGATAGCTAGAAGGGTACTGTAAAGTCTAAATAAGGAAAGCTAAGGAAATTTAATGAGTGTCTCAAGTTCAAGTCAACAGCAATGCCTGTATATTAACAATTATATCATTAGAAAGATTTAAGACTGTAGATATAATTTTGGATTATTCCCTTGTTGCAGGGATGTGTTGATTATAGTAATCTGTTAATTAAGTAGGTTTCCAATGACAAGTTCTGTTTAAGTCAAAAGCTTGCCGTACATTCACAAACTAGGCCCTAACAACAACATACATAGAAAAGCATGTGTGGGTTCTGACATAGGCAACTGTTTAGAGGTTCTGAGTTTGCACAGAATGACTTCAACTTTGCTGTTTTGTGTGTTGTCTTACAATTCTCTTTCTGTATCTTTAGGCAGTTTTAATTAAAATAACATTCTAATGCTATTTATAGGTCAGGCAGCAGAATAGCAGAGCTTTCGTATGTCATCACCTTGGAAGACTATGGACTTGTCAAAGTGCAAGAAGTTATGCTGTCAGATTCTTCTCAAGTAAATTTTATATAAACCCTTTCTTTTTCCTTTGAACATGTCTTTGAAAAGTTGAGGTTCCAATGAAAATCCACTCTTATTATGTCAGGATATAGGTTCTTGTCTACAACGGCACATCCCTCACACTCAGCCTCATCATGCCCCAGGAGACCATGCAGAACCTCGAGAAACTTTGGAATACAAAGCAGCACTGGAGTTAGAAATGTGGAAGGAAATGCAAGAGGACATTTTTGAAAATCAGGTTTTTACTCTTTTATTACTCAAATTACATGATTGCCAGAGAAGGTTTAGCAGAATTGGTACGGAGAATAACATCAATTGTATTTTACTTTACCATTTCAAGTGAGAGCTAAATTTTACTCATACAGAATATTAAAACTTCAGATGTAAACTATTCCATCCACAAATTCTGTGCTCTTAAGGAAGAAAGTTAATTCTCAAGTAAGCAGAGAAGGTGCTAGGTTTGAACTGCAGAATACCATCTTCATGATTTCCCATTACTCTTTATAAAGTGCAATAGATTCAAGATTCAAACTGTTGATGTTAAGTATTAATTCTGTTATTCCTTTAGTTGCGTCTAAAACCATTGCTGTCTACTCTTGAAGTCATTCAAGGTGGTTTTGTTTACATGCTTCTTTTTAAAAGGCAGTGGAAATCTAATACCTCTTGTTTGGATATTTTTCTCAAACATGCATTTACTTTGCATTTTTTACTTCAGTGTAAGAAATCTTTCAGTATGAGAATCATACCTTGAGCTGTACAAGTCAGCTTACAAAACTCTTGCTTCAAGAGTCTGCTAGTACTCTAAAAGTGCGCTTCCAACGGTTTTGATCTGGCTTGGGGGCTTTGTTTCTCTTTTTCTCTTTTAAAAGCTTAAAAAGAAGGAAATGATCCATATGCAAGCACTTGCAGAGGAATGGAAGAAAAGAGATAGAGAGAGAGAGGCCTTAGTGAAGAAAAAGGTAAGGAAATTCCTCTTTATACTTGCAAAAAGTCTAAATTGTTAAAAATTTAACAAGGCATTTGGTAACATGTAACAAAAGATCTGTAGTTGGCCTTTTCACCTATTGATATGCATACGTCTAGTCTACAACAGTGCAAAATAATTAAAAGTAGTCTTTAATCATAGAATATTTGTTAGAAGTTTCCTTAAGTTAGCTTGCTGTGTTTGGGAGCTCTTTATTTGCCTTTTGCTTGCCTGTCGAAAAGCTCTTCTATGGCCTGGCTGTGTATGACAACCAATTAGCCTGTACAGAGTTAGAAGGATTCTCCATTGCAAGTTCTTAATTAAGAGCTGGTGATTTGTTTTATATGGAAATTTCTAAAAAAAAACTATCAGTATTTTCTACTTTTTCCCTCCTTTGCTTAGGTAGCAGAATATAATGTTTTGGAAGAACAGCTTCAGAAAACCCTGAGAGATTTGGATAAGCGAGAGCGACAGCTTTTTAGTGCTGAATCAGAGGTAAAAACTGTTCATATTAAATAGTGTAATTGCATTAGCTACTTCTATAAGGTTTGAGTTTTCACATAGTGACAACTGTGCTCTGTGTGTAAGATATTAAATAGCCAGATTCATAGTGATATGTAGATGAACACTAGTAACTAAGTCAAGTTTTGTTACAACTACATTTTTTACTGAAATAGAAATTCAGTGAACTTTTAAATGGGTTGCTAGAATTACATAAATGTAAACCTTCTATTCTTGGCAGAATTAGTGTCAGTGCAAACATTTATGTAACATTAGCATGTCTCAATTTTAAGTTTAGCACTCTCAGGTGAGTATTTACCTGAGGCACACAAGAGTGCCTCACTTCAAAAAGTAATTGCTAGATTAATTGTTGAAATAAGAGAAGGTGACAAGGAGATCTGGGAGAAACTTCAGGTTATCCAACATTTTCACAGTTCCTACATCTGTTTATTTTTTTTTTTTTTAATAGTGACAGGGTCAAAGAGGATGCAGGAGAAACCAGTAACTACCACTGTACTGAACACCCCCAATCTGAGGAAGTGAGGTGTGATTTCAGAAGTGCTGGTCATATGGAAAAAGAAAATAAACTGCCTATTCTTATATTTCAGAACAAACTCAAAATGATGTAGCTAAAACACTGTGATGTTTTAGCTGTCCAACAAACTTTCTCTTTCCTCCTTGTAAATCAGATTAATTTTTCTAGCCTACTAATTCCTTCTGTGCTTGTAACGAAATTGAGTATTCCCAACACAGAACTTAGCTGGCTGAGCCTGTCCTGTTCAGTACTCAGGCTATCTGTACCTCAAGGTGCAGTTTGTGCTGTAAATAATGTTTTGACTTTAGCATCTGTGCAAGAAAAATCTTGTGCTCAGTTTTGGCCAAGTGCATTTCAGTCTGAGTAGAAGTAGTTATTTTGAATCTCATGTATATTTCTCTAAAACTTTCTCAAAGGTTAGTGACATTCTAATGTGAGAGCTAGATGTGATAAAAATCAGTGGATTCAAAAAACATCTGGTCAAAATGATGTAGTGTTCCATTAGCAATTACACAGTTTGAGAAATGGGCCATTGGAGAAGTTTCTATTCTGTTAGCAGTTATTTGGGACAATAGCATCTTTCTAAACTGTTTGAACATGTCAAGGATTGTTCTTCTGTTTAGCTTGATAAGAAATTATCACAATATGCTCAGTTTGAACAGTGCAGTCTCAGTGACCTAAAGACATTTTGGCTGTAGTTGTGACTTTCACAGTCTCTGCAGTGAATTGAAGTTGTTAGCTTTCCATTTTGTAGTAGGAAGGTAGATGTGAAACCTACCCTGAGCAATCATGTAGAATGTACAGAAGAGCTCCAGATAGCTCTGTTTTTACAGTAGTCAAGCAAGGTTATATTTGTAGCTCAAATAATAATGAACATTTGGACAATGGGAATTTAATTGTTTAGTTTCAGAAATTAATGACAGTTTTTCTGTTGTGAATAGCAGTAACAGTTATAAGAGACTTTTCAATTTAAACTCTCACTCCTATGGATTAATATAAGTGTCTCTTTTTAAGCTTCAAAGAGTAAAGAAGGAGCTGCAAGCAGAGCATGAACGAAATCTGCAAGTGCTTCAGGATTCTGTGCGTCGAGCCAGGGAGGAATGTGCACACCAGCTAGAGCTAGAAAGGTCAAAAATCAAACAATTGGAAGAAGACAAGCTTCGCTTACATCAGCAGGTAAGTACACTTATGTTTTCTAAAAAAAGTCAGCATTTTTCTCTCTGTATTGAGTTAAGCAGTGTTAGAAGGCAATTCTATTGTGGCAACTTTGTAAGAAACATTTTATTTAAGTTGGGGAGCTCTATGCTGAGATCCATCCATGTCTGTCTTGCTCAGTTGTATGGCCAGTTTGCAGTGCAGTACTTGTAATAATTTTTTCAACACTGAAAATCAAGTTTCATTTAAAAGCATCCATTACTTGAGGAACCTGAACAGCACTGTACATTTCAGTAACTTAAAAAATTGTTGGCAGCTAACATCTAATTGACTATACAGTTAGTTTTATTCTTCTATTGCAAAAGTGTAGTTCTAGTATCCTTATTGGGACAGAGGAGGAAACTCTTGTTATTGAAGTCCTTTATTCTGAGAGTAGTACTTTCTAAACAGAAAATTTAGACCATGTTCTGTTGTCCCATAAGATGACTTTGGCACTAACAACAAGGGTAGTCTGACTATTTATCCTGACTGTAAAATAAACTGTAAAAGTATTTATATTTTTTTAGCTGTTACAGCATTAGACACTTAATTTGTTATTACATAGATTAAATCTTATTAATGCCTAAGTGTTCTGAAAACTACTTTGTGTAGATTAATTACTTGCTTTGGTGTTTTTTGTGTCTGATAAGTGATAGTGATAATCCCATATTAGCTTTCCCTCTTTGAAGAATTGTGTCAGCCAAAGCCATGTTTTTGTATTTAGGAAGAGCTGTGATCGATTTTCATGTGTTTTTTAGTTCTGTGTTAAACACTAATTTTAACATACTTGTTTTCTTGTTAGCATATGTTAACCTCAGTACAGTGAACTTTTTAAAAATGAAGATGATACAAAAATGTTACTAACCTCAAAGATACTCCTTTTGACTGTGCTACTCGAGCAGTCACTGATGAGATGAACAGTTTCAAACTTCAGAATTCAGTCCTCTTCAAAGTGATAGGTGGATCACTCTTGCATTTTATGTGTTATTGGCAGTTACCAGTCCAGACACAACAGCCAGTAGTTCCTCTTGCTCTAGTGGCCAAATGCCATCAGCTAGTGTTCTTATTTCAAATTCATTCTTTCAGCTCCCACTGACCATTTTATCAACAGACCTTCAACAGACCTTTTCTAAATAAAATGTCACAATCTCTTTATTTTTCCTATTCAGAACAGACATACAGTTGTCAGACCAAAGATCATTTAGCTCAGTATTATGTAGCAGCAGTGGCTGGACTTAGAGGATGAGAAAATAAGAAGTGAGACTGTGGAAAAAATGCAATTTTGGTATATCCAGTAATACCATCAAGGGTTATATGTTCTCTTTGCCAGAGTACTTACTAGCCATCAATGAAAGTTTTCTTCATGACCTCATGTGATTCCTTTTAAAAAAATATTTAGTATTGCAACATCCTGTGGCGGTAAGGTCTAAAATTTAATTATGTCATTTATATTTGAAAATTTTTTGTTAATTTGAAGTATGTTTCTTAATAATTATGAAGAATTCTTTAGTGCCTGTGGAATATACTATCCCAGACTGCATAGGTGGTTGTCATACTGTCTCCCAAATACAAGCCTCACTATGTTTTCTCTTGTTTTATATGAAGGCAGTTTTTTCCAGAGCATCCTGGCTGTCTTCCTCTGTGCTGTTCCTGCTATGCTTCAGTATGTGGTGGTTGTTGCCACATATTGTGCATGAGACAGGCTTTTTTCTTTAGCTTTGTTAGGGGTGGGGTTTTGTTTGCTTACTTTGGAGATTCACTCTAAGACCCTGCTTTTTGTAATGTGTGCAAGCAGAAAGTTTCTCTTGCTACCAGATCAGTCTTTTTTTTTTAAAGACTTTTTTTGATGTGGAGTTTTAGTTTGCGTGGCTTTTTTTGTGTCGCTGCTTTTGCTTATGTAACACGGAATGTTTTGGAATAAGTATCTTATTTTATACCTTCTAAAGGGATTTGTCACTACACAATTTCCACACTTTTCCAGACATTTAGAGAACTCTAGAATTCAACTTGTTTTGAGATAAGCCCCACTCTGTACAAGAGAAGATCCTTGAAACATCCAGTTTGAAGAACACCCTTATTTTCTGAATAAGGAAGTTGTGCTTTATTTGTGGGATTTTTATGGTTTCCTCATGTCTGCATTTCTGGGGGTCTCATGAGAAATTCAATTTTTGAAAGTGTTTCCAGAACCAAACAAGAAATTTTAACATGGTTCTAGAAGTTCTAAGGAGAACTGATATTTCTAATAGCAAAAGAAATTAGTTATTGTCTTTGCCATCATGTCTGTATGTCTGCTTTAAAAATAAGTAGGTAAAAATGACAGGTGTTAATCCAGAACTATTTTTTGTTCAAGTTCAATAAGATATTTTAGTTCTGTGAGAAAAACAACAGCAGTGAACTCTGGTTTTGTATGGCTCCCTGGGAAATGTCTTTGCTTTCTTACATTTTTCTGTAGCAATTATAAATGAAAAAAACAGAAATTTGGGAGAAAAATAGAGGTGATCCAGTTAGAAAATCCAAATAATTAAAATATTGTTGTACTAGTAGAAATTGTTGACTTTGAAACTGAAATGAGTTCTCTAAAGCATTTTCACTCAGTATTTAAACTGCTGGATACAGTTCATTGAAGTATTTGCATTGTCTAGTTGGACATAAATACAAGATCAGCATGTGGGATCATACTCTGGTAAGGAACACTTCAGTTCCATCAGGTGTATTAAGGTTGAGTAATATTTAACAGAAGAAAACATTACAAAATGTTCTTAGTATCTTTAATATATTATAAAAATATGCTGTTAAACATTTGACTTCCTTACTTTCTGTGTAGCAAGTAATTGTGTATTTCATCATTTTTCAAATTACCCATTGTGTGTAAAAAGCAAAGCACTTTCTTTATAAAATCTTCTTGAAACTTTGGAAGTATACTGTGAGGGCAGAGGTACTCAGCATTAAGTCATTAGTCACTGAAGCCTTTCTGCTTCAGCCTTTCTTCTAAATCATTTGACTGTACAGACTATTAGTAGTTTCCTTTTGCAGACATTCCTAAAAAAGCTATGCTGTGAAACTGAGTAATAAAACTTCATATAGTAGATAATGCTGGCTTTCTTTAAAAGATGTGTAAATCTTAGTATTATGCTTTCTGTATTTCTTCTGCAAGTTGTTTTAGAAATGTGAACAAAAAAAGTGCATAAGTCTTCGTCTTGTGTTTATGAGGACAGACTTGTTTTTTTTCTTTCCAGTACTGAGCAAAGATCCTCTTTAAAACTTTCCCTATTAAAACATTGCTGTGTGCCATCATCAAGAAATCATTAATTATGAATGTGTAACTTTCAGTGTCTGTTTTATATCAGATAATTGACAGTAAAATGTTTGCTCCAGGGACTAAGAAGTAACTTAAATTTTGTGATGTTTGTCTGTGAATGGGCTTTTCTGCTAACTTGCATTTTGGTTTCTTTAATGTAGCTTTATGAAGCAGAAAATAAGTATAAGACTTTGGAGAAGGAGTTCCAGCAATACAAAGAACAGCAAAGTAGCAAACCAGAAATCCAGCTACAATCAGAAATAAATCTTCTTACTTTAGAAAAGGTATATTGGATTTTTCTAGTATTTAAAAATTGTCCCAATGGTGTGTTCACTGATATAAAGGACGTAGAAAAACACTGTGTGATGAAGTAGTTAACTTGTCCATTTTGGTTTACTTTTACCAATAATTTCTTTAGAGTTTAAATATTCAGATGCAATTAAGGTCAACAGTGGCCTTATTTCTAAAGAGGAAGCAGTAACATTAGAGACTAAAACAGGAAAAAGTCTAACCTTTATATTTAAATAATGATTTATGTTGAGTTCTCTGAACATTCTGTTTAAAAAACTAAAGAAAGATTATGATTTTCTTGAGGTTTAATTTAAACTGGTTTTCCATTATTTGCATTTTCATAATTATTTCTGCAAAGAGATTGTTACTTATCAGTAAAATGGAATCACTGTCATAAGTTGTTTTTCTTAAAAGCCGTATATTCCCACAGTAGAGAATTTAATTAAAACCACAGATATGGACCTTTAATGCTCAGAATTATTGTGAACTTTGAGTAAAATTGTTGCTGAAATAAGCTGAAAGAAAATTAGGCTAGCCTTCTTGGCACCAATTATACTCAGTGTTATGGCCAATCTGTATGTTACTGTATGTTTTAATAACGTCTAATTATGCAAGCAAATGATGCAAAATATTTTTGTGTTTCTACAGACTTTTTAAGTTGTACATTTTTAGATTTCCTGTTTTTCTTAGATGCATTAAATGAATCAGTGCTTTAAGATCTTCAAAATATAATGAAAATTTTTGTCAGATTAAAAAAAATTACTTCCTCAGAAATGTTAAAAATACCTAATTTTTATTGTTTTGTGTGCTTCATAAATATTTTCATTTGTCTTTTAATACATTTTTTTGCATAAATAATAAAATAAATATTCTTAGTGGTAAAAACTTGTAGATATTCATTTAGTTAGTAAAATCAAAAGGTCACACTAGATCCAGAGATTTTAAAGAGTGATTTGAGCAGATGGGTATTTCAGAGAAAAGAATGTAGGACATATCATCCATCAGCAAACTAAAAAAAAAATATATGTACCTTTTTAAGAGAGATTTATCCATTAGCATTTTTGTTAAATTAGTGTTTATAACTTTACTTTGAATAAAAAAGGCATGAGGGGACGGATGATTTGAGAATCTTAAATTTAAAGGTTACATCAGCAGATTTAGTGCTAAAAACTAATCTTTTTCTTTTTGTATAGACAGCCATCCAATAAAAATAAGGTTATATTTTAAACAAGAAAATGTTCTTCTGCCATAATATTTATGTTATATTGTATAACAGCTTTAGATGATGTTGTATATTATGCTACATAAACACTTTTCTTAAACCAGACCCTTTGTATATATACATCTTTCAGTGATTGTTACTGCTGTTATTGCTTCAGCTGATATGATTTTAATTGCTTTTAGGTTGAACTTGAAAGAAAGTTAGAGTCAGCTACCAAATCAAAGCTCCACTACAAACAGCAATGGACAAGGGCTTTGAAAGAACTTGCAAGGTTAAAACAGGTATGCAGGTTTTCTTTGGTCATATTAGACAACCAAGTTATTGTCATGTTGGAAGCTACTAGGATTACTGTTAACTACTGTTTTCATGTTAGTAGTGTTTGTTTTTGCAAAGTAAAGCTCTCAGCTATGCTTTTAACAAAAATGAGAATTGCAAAACTGGCTTGTGTTTGACTTTGAACTCAGGAAAGGCCAAGGCTCAGACCTGCGAAGTAGGCTGAATTAGTTAAAAGCAGATGTGATTTTTAAAAATAAAAGGTTTCATTTAATCCCAAATAATTCTTGCTCGTCAGCACTTTTGGGAAAATATTTTGCCACAATCCCAACCATCTTGGTCAGTTGCAGTCCTAATAACTGTTTTGTATTTTAATTGTATAATGAATGAAGGGTAAAGGTGACAAACAAAGCCTCACTTTTAGAAATAAGAGTTTAAGTTTTGATGAATGCTGTAAAATGAAGAAAACTTAACTTGAACTGGAAGTGAAATTTTTCTCTGCTTTCAGAAATTCTAACCTCATACTAATGCATCAGGCTATTTTACTGCTAGGTTTTAAAAGCTCTCTGTCATATGTGGGCATCTATATAAATACAGTTATATACTTTTGGCTTGAAGTGACTCTGTTTAAACTTGTAGTAGGAGCAGCTTCATCCTTGTTGAATCTGTATTACATGTTGAGTTTTGTCGTCATCTGTCTTTCATGAATTCCAGTAAACATTAGCTAAACAATGTACTTAAGAATGGTTAGCATTTCCATTGGCCCTGACAAACAAATTAGTAAATCATTAATCCCTATTGATTCATGAACAAACATTGACACGAATACATGAACACAAAGAATTCAAGTTTAGTAAAAGGTTTTTGTTGCCTGTATTCACACTTCCTTCTAGCTTGAGGAACAGTGTTGGATTTTCAGGGTTTGGAGAGGAAGAAGTTTAACCCATGCTCTTCTAACTTGTAATGCTTCTTTAATCTGTATTTCAGTTTGAAGAGTCAATGCACACGATAGTCATTATTAGTAAGTTAAAATTAACCTTCATTTGCAGTCTTCAAATTGTACCTTTTTTGCCCAGTGATAAAAGAAGTCATTTCTGATTTTTGAAGCATCTATGCTTGAGAAGGTGATAGGAAGAAGAATACTGATCTTACTGATTAAGATTTCTTCAGCAGTCATGAAATATCCAGCCTATTTTTTCTTGCCATGTTTTAAAATTCTCATAGAGTAAAAGCAACTTACTACACTAACACTAATGTATATCACTATCAGATTCTTGTTAAAAATTTTATTACCATAGACCTGAATTTATTAATATATGTTGATGGTTTCAACTGAGCCTCTTGATGAAAGTCTGAACCATGAAATAAGCTGGCAGGTACAGTGTATTATGCTACCTAAAACTTCTACAATAGAAAAAACACTTTCAAAGTAGTTTCTTGTGGTTTTTATACTCCTGTGCTTCCTCTTTACTTAGTCTATTGATAAAGGCTTTGATTGACTTTAAAGAGCCAGATAAAAGTTGAAGCAAATCTGGTAAAAAAAAAAATTACTGTGTTTTAAATATAAATTTGGAAACTTAAGCTTAAGAAATTCTAGATTTCCTTTAGTTCAGATGATTTGTGCAATTGTGCATAGTCTGACCAATTTCTTGTTTGAATTGGATTAGTACCATGTTAATTTTGCATTGCCTCTGGTGAATAGCTACAGGGCTGTAATCTGTGCCAGTAATTTGTCACACCAAAGCTCTCTAGAGAACTATACAAAACATTTGTGTAGTGAGGATTAGACGCTGAAAGCCGTATCTTAGATTGTTAATAAATGTTAATGACAAAATCCAGCTGGTAAGCCTTGGAAATGAGATCTAATGCTTTGTGCCCATTGCCAAAAAAATGTTTAAACAGAGATTTCCATTACTTAAAGGTGACCTGGTGCAGTCAATTTGTGAATTAAAGAAGCATAATCTACAGGCTAAGCATTTAGTAAAATGCTCTTCTGATTTGCAACCATAAAAGTCAATGTTTCCTTAATTAAAAAGTTTTCTTTTACTTTGGAACTAGTTCTTAGCACGCATCTGGGATAGTTTTATATTTTGCAGAATATGAGAGACACAGTACGTAACTTAAAGTATGGGATTGTTAATAGAATATGATCTAAGCTTCTCCATGGGTAGGATTTTGAATGCCAAACACATTGCCAGTCTTACTGAAGTACATGAAGGCACACATACATCATACTTACCTGTGCTTAGAAAATAGAGAAGTTAGCTAAACAGTTAAACAGTATTTAAACAGTTTGTGAAACTGCATGATAATAGTCTTCATCCAGATTACTTTTCTTTTCTCTGTTACTCTGTATTAATACTGTTACTCTGTAAGTCTATTACTACTTCAGTTGTTGCATCCCAATTCAACTTCACAGGAGACAACAATGTCATCAAACTAGCTACATATCTGTGCACTCAGGTAATGTTATAATTTCTGAAATTTCAGAAACTCTTTCAATGTTTGGTGATTGGGTGATCTTAATACTACGCAAGTGAGATTTACTTATTTTTTTTATTTATATGAGCATTATTTCTCGGAGGGATCCCAGCTATTTACATGAAATTGCATCCATGCTTACACAGAACTTAGATATCAAATTTAGTATCTATCTGGGTATAAGGAACATTATATCGAAACAAAAATCAAAACTGACAGAAAGGTAATTTTCAGCAGTTGTTAATCAATTAGATTTGATCCAAATAGCCAAAATCTCAAAATGTGTGTGCATCCAGTGTTCTGGAAGTAGTTTTAGAAGTTTTCTAATATGTTTGTGTCCTACAGACCTGTTAGAACCAGCACTGAGGTATTTGTTTAAAAGAGTATAGACCATATTGGCTGGCTGACAATTTCATTCTGTCTTGTCTAGTATCTTGCTTACCCACTCAGTAATTTATTTGATTAATTTATAAGTAATTTATCCAGGGATAGGATGTAAATCTTTGTTAAAAAAAAAAAAAAAAAAGTAAAAAGGCACACACATGCACACAAAAAACCCTACAGTTGAAAGTCTAAATCTTGGTTAAAAACTGTGTCTTGAAACCATCCAGGCCCTCCTACTGACTTGTCAGCTCTGGGTTATTTTCAGAAAACTTTACTTGAGTTCCTTAGCTTCAATCGTAAGTTTTTCCCACAGACTTGCATGGTATGTATGAGTGGGAGAGTGAATAGTGGCTGCTATTTAGCCATTGTTTAGTCTAGTGTATGTATGTTTACATCTCCCTTTTGGATTTATAGGCAGCTATGGCAAAATAAAGATTGTGCTTCCTTGATTGAAGAGCCTCTTAGCTAAAGCACCTGGTGGCATACAGGGATTCTTTAATGATCTGATTATAATTCAAATTTTGATGTTTTTTTATTATCGGTTAATTTTTATTAAATGCTGATGTTTCTGTAGTATCACAGATTTCAAAACGTGATTTAGATTTCCACCACACAGGCTTCTAAAACAGTATTCTGTTTCTCAAGCACTACATAAGACATGAAAACTGATGAAAAAATTAGTAAAACCTTGAAGTAAATTATCTGATAACTAGAATGCAAGCTTGTTTAGTATGGGTTTATTTTGTTTGTGGAGGAGAATGGCAAAATATGAAATTAATAAGTGAAAGGAATATTGGTGATGGGTTTTACTAAAGGAGGTGAGTGGGGAGCTGAAGGAAAAGGACCAAGAGGAATAGCAGGATTAGCAGTGCTGAGAAGGTACCTGGACCAACTAATACATATTTCAGAGATAATTCTTGATATTCTTGCATATGATATTCTTGATTCATCTGTTACTGCCTTACTATGGGATAGTGGCTGATAATTGGGTGATGGTGCAAGTGTAATATATTTCTGAGTGTTCTGAGTTTATGGTTTTATATTCTATTCACAAAGTTGCCTGTAGTCCAGCAGCTGATGCTTCTGGAGTGTTTCGTTAGATGAAATTTAAAAATGCAAAATGTTTAGAAACAAAAATTCTAATACTTCTTGATGAGATTTAAAATAGCCTGACTTTCTAGAATAAGCAGTTGGGAATAAATCTGAAATGTTGCTTATTTTAGAATATATTATAAGAGTAAAGTTTGGAAAGTTAGCCAGAAAATCTTGACTGAGAATTTTCAGCATGCAGCATGTATGTTTAAACTTGTGTGCACTGAGATGCACTTGGCGAATACCAAGTATTCAAATACATCTTAATTTTTCAGTATACACAGAATATAATGAAGGGAAGTTACAAGGGGATTTAGAAAGGTTGGACTTAATTTTATGTGTAAAGTAGAAGTGCAGAAGTGTTTTATTAATATTGTTTTTTTATTTCAAAACATCTCACAGTAAATTCTGCTACTTTTCAAATCCTACTATACAGTAGAGATCTGTTCCTTCTCTATTTAAAAAAGAAAAGCATTTGTTGCTCAGTGGATTATTACATTATCATGGGAAAAGTGGATTTAATACCCAAGTGTCTGATAAAGTGACACTGTGGGTTTCATCACTGAGATGAATAAGAAATCCTTTCTTCTCTCTCACCATAACAAAATACAGTCTTTTTATGGTCCCTCAACATATCATAACAAATTTGTATATAAATTAATTTAAAGTGAGCATGCCTCCCTTCTTATCAAACTGTTGTAAATCCTTTGACATCTTCTTGTATTGATGGATTATTAGGAAATGGGTTTCTCTTGCTCTGCTATGAATGGTGTACATAGAACAAGTTTTCTGTTATGTACCCTACAAATGTTATGACAGACTTTTTAAAGGAGTCAAAGACTAATGTTGGGAAAGACATTTGAAAATCACAATATGAAGTGTGTAATGTAAATTGCACACAGGATCCATCATGAAAGAATCCCTTCTCACTTGTTTTAGTGTCTGTTTTCCAAGCTGGACTGTCATGAACTGAATGATAGAAAAATCTTGCTTCAGCAAGTGTTGTTTTTTACTTTTTATTTAATAATATTGTGCCTAAATGTTGCTATTCAGGGCCATAGCATGGCATACCTCTAAAATTCTTGACTTTCAGTGACTTAAATTAATCTGGACTTTTCCCTCAACACACCAGATAAGTACATCATAATTGTATTTGTAATCAAATTAAATATCAAATCACATTTGTCTGAAAGGAATTACTACCCAACATTAGCTTGGAGACAAAATGTACTGATAAAGGTGTTTCTCTCTTCTATTGAGAAAACAAGAATTAAGCAGACCCTATGTTTAATCTTGCTTCCCTATGAATCTAGCGCTATTATCCTTAGGAAATAGTATGCTCACTAGTGACACTGGTTTTGGTTGGTTTTGTGTTTGTTGGGTTTTTTTGATAGAATTTTTCTCCAGAGAACAATATCAAAAGGAGCAGGAAATGAACAAAGGGTTTTGCAGAAAAACCTTGCTTTTCCTTCATCTCTCCTTGGCTTCTTCATCATTCTCTGTTGTGTTTTTCTTGGTTTAATTATTTAAAAATATTTCTTAAAGGTGTGGTTCCAAAATGAACTCCTTCAGTGAGGACATGAAGTACCAATTTTTTAAATAAGGTCTGATCAGTATGAAAGCATTGGGACTAGGGTGTCCTCTTTCTGGTCTGATTGAGCTTCAGACATTGTTCTATTAACCTGAAATTTATGTACTTCTTCTAACATATACCTCTCCTATGAGCTACTCTTAAAAAAAAGGCCATTTTGGCTCTCAGATTGCTGTTGTGAACATGTTGCTGGACAGCAGAAATGTATGGATCATTGAACTTCCCTGCCTCAAATAATACACATCAACATGTCATGAAACCTGTGGTCCCACACGCTGCTTCTGGCCAGCATGCAGATAGTTATGCTTTTCTTTTGCAATGCAGGTGGAAGAACACTTTCAAAATTTTCTCTCATAGGTCTGAGTAATATACTTCACAAACTGAAGGACTGGATTAGAAGACTTCTACTCAGTGTAATCACAGCTATGTGATGTTTTGTGTTTATGTGAAAGTTTTGCTGTTCTGGTAATAAGTGCTACTCTGTTTTGCATTAGTTTTGCAGTACTTAGCTTTTGGTCACTTTTTGCACAATGTACCTTCAAAATTAATTATCTCACAGAATTTTTGAGATACACAAATTTGGCAGACTTAAGATTGATACCCCAGCTTCTCATGACAGTAACCCTAGTTTAAAATGGGACAATGAGAGCATGAATAAATTGAATTGCAGAACAGGGAGTTTCCTAAAATTAATCCTTGTCTCATGATCTGCAAAAAATCTTATTGGACTGAAACTGATCATATTGCAAATCAGCGCAAGTTGAAAGGTTAATAAAAGAGCTAATGGCAATTAAAAATCCTCTCTTGTATAAAAGTGTTGAATTTTTGACATCACCTAAGAGGAAAATGTTGTCTTATCCTCCACAGTGACAGGGTGGTTTTCCTACAAGTCAGTTTCTTGTAAATTATATTATATAATTTGTTGTGAGTCTTTCAAGACTCTTACTGCTGCTTAAATAATGTCAACAGGAAAGCCAGGATATACTAGACATTAATTTCAAAGCCACAACTTGGTTATGCAGGGTATACTGTATCTATTTCAGTGATATCTGTGTTTTTTCTTATAGTTGTTGTCAAATCTGGAGAACTAGCTAATTACCAGGCTGGATTCTTTACAGGTAAAGACAGATAACTAGAAATTTCTGGATTTGTTCTACATGTATAGGTCAAGGGCTCCTGCCCTGAGGCTAAGTAGGGCTTCACAAAGGAGATTTAGAGTACTCAAAATTTTAGGTCTCATGTTTGAGTTAAGGTCTTAGTCATAACTTTTTTTTTTTTTTTTGTTCCTGAAACAGAGGTATTTTAATTTGCTTAATTTTGTAAAGGATTTAGCTTAGGAAATTGAATGGGGACACTGAGGATAGTGATTGATGGTCTCAAGAAGAAGTAAATACTAGCTTGTCCTCATACTTTTAGATTCTATGTAATTGAGGTAATCAGATTGACTATCAGTATATGTACTTGCTCTGTTAACTGAAGGTGAGCTGGTTTTGTAACACCCTGCTTAAAAGAAGATCATGCTCAGTGTTTTTTCTTACTACCTGCATTTAGCAAAATAAACATTATTTCAACTTTCAAAATAGTTATTATAATTCCATTCTTCCTCATAGCCCATTTATTCCATTCTTCTTTGTAACCTATTTTATACTTGAAATATGGCTTTACTGTCTGGGTACTGTTGCCTATTTGCAACAGACATATTTGGGAGCCACAGAATAACATTGTGATATTTGCTGGGATTTTAGGGGGAAAAAAACCAAAAAACAAAACTCACTCTCTGCCTCTTCTTTTAAATACTTCATCAGTACTGCTTTATATGTAGAATTCTTTTTTCAAGCATAGATATCTATTGTCATTCAAAACTTTCTGTGATCAAGAAGCTCCTAGCATGCTGAAGTATGTTAAGTGATTAATTTCCACTCTTTTAGTACCTTGAATCATGTGTGTAATTGGAATATACCTAGTTTTGAGGTTTCAGCCATGCTTTCATTGGATGGGAAAGACTCAGCTTTCATCAGTGAACTGATGTGAAATGTCAGTCTGATCCGTACAGAGGCCGGCAGTAGATGCACAAGATCTAGAAACAAGATATCTTGGACATCTTTGAATAGCTTCCAGTATCCCCAGTCAGTCAGTTAAGTACATTGTGAGCCAGCAGTTATGTTCAGACTATTGTCTTTAATGGACATAAGTTAATGTTTCCCTTTCCTTTTTTGTCTCTATAATACTCCACTCTTCATTCCTCTGCTTTTTCCACTCTGAATTGCATTGTGTCAGCAGCAAACTTACATAGGGATTTTTTTCATTTATGGATATGTTGAAGAGTAGATTCTTTTGGAATTCCACTGTTACCTTCTTGCTCTTGTGAAGATGATCAATTGCTATGCTTTCCCTGGAGTTACAAACCCTGAGTCAGCTGAGAGTACTTTTAGCTGTGACTGCTTAGTTGTGTGTTTGGTAGGAGGTTTCTTTAGTGTGGTGTTTGGTCAAGTTTAAGATCAGTGGGAAGAGTGACATTTCTATAAAAGCTAGATTCATTCTTCCTGATGTACCCATACACCCTGTTAAGTTTGGATTTAGTTATGGTTTCAACCAGTTCAGCCACTATGGAAGTTAAGTTCTGCTGTTACTTTCTGGGTATTTCTAAACCTCTGTTTAAAGAAAGAATAAAATTAGAAATGGAAAAACTGTGGTGTCAACACCAGTTTTGGTGAAGAATTAAGACGAACTTCCAGTCAGTATCACAACTTCTTGTTTGAATTTCCTTATAGCTCTTGGAAATTCTGAATAGTAACTGTTCTGTAGTAACTTGTTTTAATATTTACTGTATGTATTTGTAGATTATTTTTGGGCTAAAGTGGAACAGGTTTTATTATAGTATTCTTCAACTCTTTCCCACATAAAAAAGGGTTTCTCTCACATGGGAATGCCCTTCTGCAATGAATTCTTGATGGGGAAGGAAGGACTATGGCCTTATCTTCACCAAGTGCTTTTTCTATGCTTTAGTCATCTATCAGCTGTAGACTCTTTGGCAGGATTCCTGATTCTGGTTTTTTTTATTAGTATGTATCTCTTTAGCAACATGTTCTTCAAGATTTATAACCTGTCTCACTGAAGTTCTAACGTTTAATTTGGCTGCCTAGTGTATTGAATGTAGTATAAAAACAAAGTTTTTGGAGTCTTTAGTGTTGATTTCTTGTGGAGTACTTCTCTGTTGCATTGTCTGTTCACATTAATAGTTAAAGTCTTTTTTTAATACCAATTTCTTTTGAAATTCAGATTTTCTTGCCCTTTATTGATCATTGACAGGGAGTGTTTAAAATGCTGGCAGCTAGAATTCAGGAAATTACCCGATTTAAGTCTTAAAAATATTATGTGGTTGACTGTATAAATAATATGTTACACATATCAAACAAAAAAACTACCTTTTTTTACCTGCATTATAAATATTATACTGATTGTATTAACATGATCAAACACTCCAGATGAAAGCAGTGTCAGAATTGCAAAGATAAACTTGCACTTCATGATACGCCTAGATCCAGGATGTTTGTGTAACCTCCTGTCTTATTTTTTAACTACCTGAGGTCTTCTGTCTTATTCTGGGC
Organism: Muscicapa striata striata; assembly: GCA_030060385.1. Classification (NCBI taxonomy): domain Eukaryota; kingdom Metazoa; phylum Chordata; class Aves; order Passeriformes; family Muscicapidae; genus Muscicapa; species Muscicapa striata. The sequence goes on along the minus strand of JAREIS010000076.1, from coordinate 1,406,955 downwards.
ATTAGACTGACTGTCCTCAGTGCACAAGGTCATATGGAAAATGACGGGAGGAAAACAAGTGAAGAGAGGACCACATTTACTAAACCACTTTAATGTCATGAAGTGGTAGTGGATCCAAACCTTAGTTTTTTAAATATCTGTATAGAGCTTAAAAATTTAGAGCCAAGCAAACTTTTAGAATGGATAGACTGATTTCATTAAATCCACAAAATAAGCTATCTAAACTTTTACATAGTGCTATACAAATGTGAAGGGACACCTTGCCAGAATTTTGTTTCCAAGGCTTATTTTTTAACTACAAGTTAAAATTTCAAAAAGCAGTTCTTGAAGCATTTGTACAGGCACTATGGGGCTGATGATTGAAGTTTCCTGCAGCTATTTAGTTTTTATTTTATGAAAAATAAAAAAAAGGTCATATACCATATAGTGAAAGCTCAGTAGCTTGAGCAGTTCCAGAATTGTAAGTTTTGTGTCTACCAACTTAAGCCAGGGTTAGTAAGAGGGTTTGTTAATAATTTTGCTGTTTTGTTAATGGGAGGATATCTGTGATTGTGCTGCAGTTGATCCAGCCCGGACAGGTTTACTGTGATGGTGATAGTCACTGGTCTTAAGCATTATAGATATCACTAGCCAAGACACTGTTAACTCCTACATTTTTAAGAGTCCTGGAGATGTAATTGTCGTGGCTTCATTCCTAAAGTTCTGCTCTGTTGCTATAATTAGCACTTTTACATGTAATCACACAGTCAACTGAGTTATGTCTTCACCCTTTCCCACACAGCGTGAACAGGAAAATGCGATGGCTCACCTTAAAAAGCAGCAACAAGAGCTTGAGCACATGAGGTTGCGCTATTTGGCAGCAGAAGAAAAAGAGCTGGGGAAAACAGACCGACAAGAGCTAGAGGATATCAGAAACGAACTTAACAGGTATAAAAAGTATTTGTAATGTTCCTCCCCAGTTGTCCCCTTTCCTTTTTTTTTTTCCTTGCTGTCAGTCTCAAAGCAGTAGAATATTCAATTAAACCAAGATTGTAACTGGCCATAAGTTAGGTGAAAGAACACAATTTAGTGTCCCTTGGGTAAACACTGGACATTGGTAAAATGCAGCAGTACAGCAGTATAGGAAAATCCATGTTTAACATAGATAAATAGCACCAAGCTTTTTTCAATTTTAAACCTTCAGTTCCAAGCATAGCTGCTGTGTTAAGAAAAGGACAAGGCATATTTTATTCTTATTTTGAATACATTAAATATTTTAATTTATCCAATGTTGTGCTCAAAAGCTGTCTGCACTAGTTTTGTATGTTGAACCCTTTTAATTTGAGTGCAGTTTACATTACCGAGCAGAAGCATTGACAGTGAATATCATAGTTACATATGCACAGATAAAAGGTTTTGTTAATATTTAAGTATTATATTAGTATTTCTTTTAGGTGTAGTTGTTTTCCCTAGAGACAGAATAATTTTTTATGTTTTACAGATTTCTTTATTTTACTTAGTAGTTCAGTAGATAAACTACGTAATACAAAGACATTCAAAGTGGGGATTAATATTCTCTAACTCTTTTTCTATTTTATCAATATCAGGCTGAAACAACAAGAAGAGAGAAAGAAATTGCAGGATGCTAGAGATAATTCTGCTGATAGAGGGGATAGTCTTCATTGTAGAAAACTAAATGAGAATACAGATGATTATCTTTCTCGTCTGATAGAAGAAAGGGATACCCTGTTGAGAACAGGAGTCTATAATCATGAAGACCATATTGTAAGTGAACTTGATCGTCAAATCAGAGAAGCTATTGCAAAAAGGAACATTACCATTTAAAAGCAAAAAGTTTTTAGAAAGAGCCAGAATCTGAATAGAGTGACTTTTATAAGCCTATAGTACTTAGCGAAATATGTAACATCATGCTTTGTTTTGCACATTATGGTCAGCTCTCTTTGAAGTCAATGTAAATATTTGCAACATGTCAAGTTAAGCACAGTTGTAAGTTTTATGGGGGCAATGACTGGTTTTTAATGTTTTTATACTCATATGTATATATATATAAAATTGTGTGTGCTTGTGTGTGTGTAAATATATTTATCTTGTTCACCCTCTTCTGAAATGTTTCTTTTTGCACCCTGACTAGGTTTATTTGTAATTGTTTTAGTATTGATTCTAAGAGGTTTTTGGTCAATGTTGTTATGATTTCATTCGGTTTTTAGAAATATCTCTTCAGCTATACTTGGGCAAAATTACATGAGCTGTTTTCTCTGACAAAACTCTTAATTCTAGACTGAACTAAAGCACCCAATGTTAGTTTTTTTACTAAATGAAAAGTAATAAGTTTTTGCTTCTTTGCAGCTAACATAACTAAGTCATAAGGCAGTCGGTAAATAAGCGTCAAGGTTTTGAGTGTGAGGGGGGAAAAAATCAAACCTTATGAAACTGAAGCTGAATCAGTTATTAACTATCCTGATTGTACAGGGCTGCCCCAGCAGTTTTGCACATGTCCTGGTAAGGGTATACCCATGAGGGTAAAGATCTAATTCAGAAGGATACCTGCATTCTTGTATCAATCCCTAATTGGGAAAGATACTTGAAGCCATTATTCTGAAACAAACATAAAACAAGAGCTTTTCTAAGTCAAGATGTTTTCTTTAATCAGGATGTAACCACTTTCAAGTTACTTAACATGTATTTCAAAACATGTTATCTCATTATGAGTTAAATTGTATGTAAATTAATTGTTTGATTGTGTACGAACAGCGTGCAAGGGAGAAATCTACAATTAATGTTAGTTTGTGCATAATAGCAATTGAAAAACTTACTTAACACTGTCCATTCAATAGGCATTCTTGTCTGTCCTGTAGTCACAAGTGTTTGCATTTGAATGTCAAGTACAAAAATCATCTTAGGATTAATTACTTTTCAAATTAATGAAGATACCAATGGAAAAAGTAGTGGTTTGGGTTTTTTGCATAAAATAATGAACTTTCATGGAGAGGCTTGTATACATGTGACCTTCTTATTTTGTGTGGTATTAATTATAAAATGGGAGGAGGGGTATTTGTATCTGGCTTTACCTCTCCATTGCATTGTTTGTCCTCCTCTTTACAATGAGTGTAGGTCCTGCTAAATAAACTATTCATTTAGACTCCTTAGAAAAGTTACAAACAAGCTGTATAAACATTGAGATCATATTCCCTGAGGAATACATGAATACTTCTCAATACCAGACTTTGTAAGACTTTTGCAAATGTCTTTTTCTAAGTAGTGTACTTAGAAATCCCTCTCCACTAGCAAAGAAAATATCACCCTCTTAAATCCCATAGAAATCCATGAAATGCAATTTTACGATACTTTTTACATCGTTCTGTGTCATATCAGTGATGCAGTGTTATATGCAATTATTGTAAATGATGCAGGGAGCTTCTATCTTGACAGCAAAACTTGTTCGTGGCTTTTTTTTTTCAAATGCTTGCTCACTTGTGTAGTTTCTTCTCTAGACACTGGAGGGTGCCTGAGACTTAAATATTGCAAAGACAGTGTTGACTAAATTTTTCAAAACTGGTTGGTTTTTGAACTGGTATTTTATGAAATTTCAGGTGTATTATTTTATGAAATAAAATTCAATTTTCAAGTAAATATTAAGGACTTTACATTTATTTTTAATTATGTATTTGAGCTAATAATTTTGTCTACTATTTCCAGTCATATTACAGATTTAGTGCTTGAGTTTATAAAATAATAAACTTGTTAATCAAAGTTAATTTAACTTTTTGGTTTTTTAATAATTATTTTTTAATTGAGTCTCTTCTGTGGCATGTAAAAAATTACAATCATGCTGCTGCATATTTTAAAAAGAAACATGAGTTTTCTTTCTAGCAAATCAAAGTACTGAGTAAATTAAACAGAATACTTGTTTTCTAACAACATTTATAAACTTCATAATTTAGGCTATTTGTGTCCATTTAGCTGTTTGAAAGATCACAGATTACAAGGTGCAAAACATTAATTTTATGATTATTAAAACAACTTACGTCAAACATTTGTTTTGTTTTATAGTCATTAGTCATGGTGTTCATTGTTTGTATTAGAATGAGGAAATTAATGGTAATCTGAGCTGTATGTTTCAATTTAATTTTTTCCAGGACAATTTGTCTCTGCTTCAGTCTGAAGTAGTCCAGAAGCAAAATATATGTTTGTAGTAGATATGTATACCAGACATGAGCTCAATATTTCTCTTTTTCAAAGAAAATTTTTATGTTGGGTTCCATTTGCCTTTTATTATCTCAAAGCCATTTTAGAGCTTAAAGTTATTCTGTGGAAAGACCAGATGTCATTTTTTAATCAGAAATGTCTCAAAATTTTTATCTTAATCTCTCTTCATTGCACAAGAAATGTAATTTCAGCCAGATGCATGGGATAAGAGGCCCATTTTAATTTACCCAGCATAAAAAGGCTGCTGGAGCTGAGACCTGTGTTTACAGGTTCAGTCCTGGTTCCATAGCCCAGAGAAAATGGTGCTAGATCCTCCTGGAATTCTGGCAAAGTGCTATTGATTTTTTTTTTTTTTTTTTTTTTTTTTTGGCACTCAGGTTTCACTAGGGAAGCTGATGGAATTATTTCAAAACAAGTTCTCTTGCCAAAATATTTCTGTGAACCTGGGTGGCAGGTGGCAGGGGTGTCAGTTCCATGTCAAATCAGTTCCAGCTTCATCTGCCTTAGGATTTGGGCCCAGAACTTGCAGTTCACTTTGAATAAGGAAAATTTGCTTATGGCCTGTACTTGTGCAGTCTAATCTAGCAAAAGCATTAGTCCACTTTGAAATTAGGGCATTTAGAAACACTGATATTTTTTCATTATGATCTTCAGGAAGAGGATCCTTCCCTGTGTCTTTATGTAGTAATTTTTCTTCCAGTGGTGAGGGCTTGCTGTTGCCTCAAATTACTTACTACGGGTTTAAATGTAGGGAAGGAAACCTGGATGTAGTGTTTGATTGATATGGAACATTCACTAGGATTTGAGAAATCTTACAAAGGAATAGACCTTTTTCCCCTGATAACTGTTAGGCTGTTTCACAGAAAAATCATGTCTAAACTCTTATTTATGTATTAAAGTGGAATGCTTATATATATATATTTATGAAAAAATATGTCCAGTTATTTCAGAAATAAGATTTTCTTGTTTTGCTTTGAATCTGAATTATATAAGTTTATAGTTATATATTACTGATCTTTATAGTATATTTTTATTTTGGAGTGAATCTCTAACTGCTGTTTCTATAATATTTCAGCAGCGATCCAACACTTTTAACACTAATACACTTTCTAAACTGCTGTTGCAGAAAAGAAGCATTGTTGTATCTGGCACTGAGCTTTCAAGTATTCAATCTGCAGTTCTCCTTCATTGCAGTTTAAATGCCTCTCCCTTCCATTCCCCGAGATAAACCTTAATGCACGTCTAAAAACAGAAGTCCTTTATCATATCTTTTAAGTGCTACTGGAGTATTTATACCAGTTATTACATATTTACACAATTATTTATTTTGCTACTACTGTGCCTAAATGATCATGACCTGTGTCAAGGCTTGGATGGGTAGCACTAGCCTCGCTATTGTTAATGACAGAGCTGTAGAAAGGCGGCTGCATACTTAGATCTCATTTCATTTGTTTCTCCAGGGGGTTGTATTAGTAGTGTTTTCATTAGAAATGTTTTTACAGATGTCGACTATCCAGATATGAAGTCCCTGTAGTGGAGAAGCAGTCAGGAGTTTGGCATTCAGAACAGAAAGGGAAAAAAAAATCATCTTTGAGAGACTAATTTATAGAAAAATAATTTACTGACTTTCTGATGTATAAATGTAGAGTAACCCCATGGCAGCTTTAATGCAGAGTAATTGAATTCTTGCGAGTTCAGTTATTTTCTATTCTGAACTCAAAAAAATGCTACAGCCTTTTGTTCCCTGTCACTGAAGACTAAAATAGTCCCCATTAATAATGCTGCTGGAAAAGTGATGTCCCTTGCTTTGTAGTCCAGTACTCCTTTTTCCAAGTGAAAAACTTGTGGTAGTTTGACAGCATTTTAAACAATTTATGTATTGCTACAAAAAGTTTTGTTCTAACAACATACATAGCAAGTAGATGGTTATGGAAGTACAGTGTCACTGAGTGTTTGATCAAAAGGTTTTAATGCAGTTACTGAGACATAACTGCATTGACAAAATAATACGGCATCAAAATTTAGAGTGGGCTTACTGGGGCAGATTGAGTCTAGGAGCACAGTCCACAGCCTAATAGTCTTTCAGCAGTTACCATACATTCCTCATAGCTTTAAATCCACTATGAAAAAAACTTAAAATTTGAAAATTTTTATGTACGGTGAATATCATAAATTTTGGCTTACAAAGGCAAATGTAAATAGAGCAGCAAAATTTAATCACTAGGGTTTTGAGGAGCAGGCAATCAAGCTAATACTTTTTTTTTAATATAAAATTTGAGCTTAAGATGTAATGGTAAACTTTCAACACTTGTGTATTTGCTTGATAGCAGAAGTGAGGGTGGTTTTCTGGTTTGGTTTTCTGATCTGAAGGTACAGAAAATAATTTTAGTGATCTCATGTTAAGAGATGTTTCTTGTACAGACACCAGACCACCAGTATGTTTGCCTGAAAAGGCTATTTTTTGCTGTAATACAATAGGTCATCCAGATCAGGGCTGGAAAGCACCATGAGCTGCTACTTGCTTTATAGTTAAGCGTGGACACAAAGTTGTGTCCCATTCATGTGAGATACAAAGTGGACATGATGCTTCTCATCCAAATGAATTACACAGGTTAGTAGTTTGTTAGTAGCCAGCAGTGTGGGTATGTTCTCATGAATACCAGTGTGTATTTGGTATAAACCATGGAGCCTTCCTGGTGCTCCAGGAGCCCTTCAGGAGAGGTATAGGGCATATTTGGTCTGGATAGCATTTTTGAAGTTTCCATAGCAATAATGGTTTTTACTGCCGTTTTCCTGAATATGGATGGAACTATTTAAATACTCCAACTTACTGGTTTATCCTGGCACTCTGATAATGGACTGAATAGAAAGGACTAATAACCCAAAGTAAAATTAAAAGAAAAGAGGAAAATGTAGAATATCAGAAGCAAGAACATACCTGTACACTAGGGAATTGGTAGGTACATCTCTATAAGAGGACATTGCTATTTGTGGAAAAAGTTGCACACCTCAGCAACATGATTATGTGTCTCTAAAGCGAGTTTTGCCTCCTGTCCTAATATATCTTGCTGAACACATGGCTTTCTTTTTTTTTTTTTTTTTTTTTTTTGCCGACTGTTTTCTTGCTGCCTATGTACAGCAAATCATTAAAATGTTCCTAAACTTTTACCTGAGGATACAGAATTTATACTACTGATCTCATTTAATTTACTTGTATCATCATCAAGGCAGATGGCTTGTAACTGCCTAATTAGAAACAGGTAGACTTAGCAGGAGCTCATCTTAAAAGCCATTATCTGTCAAACACTGTGTAAGGGACTAGCAATGCTTTGCCATCCTGACCAAGAGCTTAGCTTGTGTTGCAGTACTTTGTGCAGCATAGCAAAATCTCTCCTGAGTTGCTCATGAAGGTGATCCCACTGGTAGGCTGAGGGTTGGACGCCAAGTCTGTGGTTTCTCTGCCCATCTAGGCTATAGGGGTGTTGAGTGATCTTAAACAGGGCTCTAGGCTTTCACTTCCTATCAGCAAAATGAGAATAATGTGGGAAAAGCTTTTCTGTGTAAGTGGTTCACAAACTGTTTTAAACTCCAGCTATTTGTGTTGTTTGCAGTTGTCTTAATGCCCTTAAAGGGGTAGATACTGGCTTCTACTGAGATGCTTCTTCAGCAAATGAGTACAAGCTATTTGCTTTGCTCTTTTATAGTAGATAAAGCAGTACATTCTTCTTCTTGCTAATTACCAATTCACCTAAAACCTTTAGAAAAAAGCAAAAATTACTTCAATCCTTCTGTATAACTCTAATTTCTGGGGAAGTAAAGGGAGTCTAAGGCTGCAGCTTTCCCTGAAAGCTAGGTTAATCTTTTTATTAAGACATTATTTTAAAAAAATTATTTGATGAGGACAGGAAGAAGGAGAAAGTATCTGAAGTTTTGGGTCTGCCCCAAATAAAATTTTTTTACTGCTGTGAGAGAGTACTACTTACTCTTGTTTCTCTCTCGGTAGGAGGAAGGTGATTCCTCATTATACTGATGCTTTGATGAATAGCTAGTTAATGCTATTGTTGTTACAGCTATTTGAAAAAGAAAAGGTCAAGCATTTTTTGCCATATCCCATTTATTGAGTAAGTAAGTAATTGCAAGGATTTTAGTGAAAACTTTTATAGGAAAATCATTTCATGACTTATTAGTATTGAAATACTAATAAAAGCAAATTCCTATTATCCTAACAAACACGACAAATACTTCTGGAAATGAATCTTGAAGGTGGGGGGAGGCCAACTCCTATCTAAATAACTCTCAAATGCTGTGAAATCAACAGGCCACTGCCCACATGAGCTTTGTACAAAAACTCAGGGGTTGCTGGGCCACAGATTGTGCCACAGTGGGGGGAGGAGGTGACTTTGCATCATTGCACTTTCCATGGCATGGATAAGGTACCTTTACTGCCACTCACAAAACTTTTGCCTTGCCTGTGTGGCAAGAAATTCCCATTTCTTTGCCAGAGTGGGCTTTTAGACACACACCCTTTTTTCTTTTTTTCCCCGCTCTCCTTTTCCTGTTATCAAATATACACATGATGATGAGAATAGCAGATTTCTCTACCAAACAAATAAATTGAACTGTTTTTTTACAATGAATAATAGAGAAGTTTAATAATTAAAAATGCAGAGAAATTATGTGCTACTTTATTATTGTATTTGATCAAGCAACCTTGATCAAATAATTATTATTTGAAGAGCAGTATCTACATAAAATGTTTGTTTGCTTTTGAAAGATAATTTTTATGCGTACTCAAGCAGTCTTTCACAAAGGTTGGAGGGTTTTCATGAGTTTTCTTTTTTGCCCTTCATTTTACACTCATTGAGTAAGTCATTCACATCATCTGCACAATTATTCCTGGAAGTATCTCACCATTCTAAAAGTAGAATAGCTTAGCAAAAATAAATGCTAGTAGGATAAAACAACAACAACAAAGAGAGAAAAGCCTGTGCTTGTGTTTCATTTGATTGCTGCTTATTTTTCCACTCAAGTTTCAGATAAAAAGGCATTTCATGCTTTATGGAATGCAATTTTTTACAGAGCATGGACAGCATACTAACTTATGTACCACAGAATAACAAGCTTGTATGAGTACAGGCAGGGCTGCTGTTTGTACTGCCAGATTCATACTTTAAGTCAGATGGTTTTTGGCAGTGAAAGCACCTAGTCTGTTACTTACACACCTCTTAATCCTAACTTAGAAAAAAATGATGGTCCATCTAGGGCCTTTAAAACATTAGCTAACTTTTATACTGTGTTAAGAGATGATTTAGAGTATGTCACATTAAAGACTATAATTCTTAAAATCTTCCCCCTGTTGTGGGCGTTGGGTCTTAAAATGCTAACACTTTTTTTTACACAAAAATGTAAGGATTGATACTAAGCCAAAATACAAATAAACTTTTAGTGGGCTTAGCTTAAAATTCGTTCTATGCTAACAGAGGCAAAACCAGGCATTTTGTGTTGTCTGCTTTTTTAACAGAGGAATGAGGACTGCAATGAAGAATAGCAGCATGAAGGAAATGGACTAAACTATGTGGTTTGAACAAAGGTGTATATGTGTGTGTGTGTGTCTAAATATGCCGATAAAAGAAGGAATATAGTTAAAAGAATCCACAGAGTTTTGTTGCGTTTTTTTAAGGTAGAGAAACTTGCTTATCTCATGGTGCTTTCTTGATTTTCTTCTGTAGGACAGAGTGGTATTTCAATGGCTCAGCAGCCAGATTACATGAAGTCATTTTAGAGAGAAACAAAACTCTCTTTGGGGACACAAGAGGCAACATATAATCTGGTTCACAATATCTTCCATTTCTAATTCTCTGCTTATGAAAAAAAAAGCCCCAACTAAACCAAATCCACCCATCTTTTGAGGGTCTCCTTACAGAGATTTCTCAAATCTTGCATTTATTCATGTAAGTCTTATCAATACATATTTTTAAAATATCACAACCTTGACTCCCTTTTCTAACTCCATTTTTATTATCACAGTATCTATTTTAATGGCTATTAAGCTGCAATGTCCCTACCTTATCTTTGTCAGTTAATGTATCTAATTCCATCATCCCAGAGGGAATAAACCTGAAGCTAAAGCCTGCAATATATTATAGAATCAAGAACGCTTATACAGAACAAACAGAGGATTTAGCTTGGATAAACAGCAGAGAGCTCAGTGTCTTTTATGTCCAGAGCTCAGGACTGGATGAAGAAAATGACTATAAATCATCCCCGAGAAACAACATAACATAAATGTTGTATGTTTATTTAAAACTTTATACAATCATTTATCTGGGCTATAGCTCAGTTTCAAAAAGTGGTCTGCTGTAATGAGGTACTGAGTCTAGCAGTGATCAAGAGCAAAATGATATATAGTCTTCAACCAGAATTTGCTTATGGGAAGAATGGAAAGCACTTAAGCAGACACCAAGTATCTATAGCCAGTAGATCAAGCGGGAGGATAATGCAATAATAACAAAAACTTTGATTAATTTTTTCCTGTTTCTCTTCAAAATATCACATTTCTTGTAGTGTGACATTGTTTTGAGAGGTAAGCAGCCAGCAATTTATGCCTAAATTTTCACATTTGAATAAAGAGTGATTTGTTGTGTCTGAGGTTTGATGTGATGTTCCACCAGACTTCAATTAAAGAAGAGGCTGAATCTTTGTCTGGCCTTGCATTCGAGGGACAAGCACTCCTTAAAATGTGCTGCTGTTTTGTTGTGGGGTTTTTTGTTTTGTTTTGTTTTGTTTTTTTCTCACAGGAGCAATCACTTCTGTGATTTCATGGCAAGTAATTGCTAATTTTTTTACTTTGGGAAATTTAAGAGCTGCTGATGATATGTTTGCTGCCTAAAGAAGACAGGCAAAAAAATATGATGCAGTTTTTACTTCAGAAGGAGATTTTTCTTGCAGGTACTTTGCACCCTGGAGTGCTCCAGAGGAGAGCCTGTGGTGTCCCAGAAGATGCCAGTGTTTGGCCCCAGGAGTGCCCAAGCAGCCGTGAGGTTCCAGGGCAGGGTTTAGCCGTGACATCCCCAGCAGGACTGGTGCACCTCCCATGGTGTGTGGGCACACTCTGGCACACCACAATTCCCAACACAGTGCCTTTTGCTTTGCGTTTCAGTGTTGTTCTAGCAGATCTTCCTCTGTGGAGAAGATCCTGTGTTCTGTGGCACAGAAGGTCCCACCCAACTCTTGGCAAAGTATCTTTGGCAATGGCAGCTTCTGATGTGACTGCAGACACTGTCCCTCTCCCCAAGTGCTGCATGCAACAATTTTCAACTCTGCTTGACAAACCTCCCATCACTTTGACAGTGCATTTGGGCCCAAAACTCTATAAATTGTACATTTCCTCCAGAGGTGACCCAGTGGCAATTCAAAGCCTATTCTCTCTTGCAAATTAATGTTAATTTAAGCTCTCTCTGTTACTAAATTTATGTTAATTAAGCTGCTCTATGTCACTCTAGCAGTATTGCTGGACTAAGGTCAATTTGTTAGTTACTAAAGAACTAACCATCAAAAAAAAAAGTAAATCAAATCACACCATTTTCACCTAGATATTTCTATTTATTTCGTGGTCCATGAAGATGAAGACCTGCAGAGATGGGGCTGTCAGAAGCACTGTATCTCCTGACAAGAACATCAGAGGTGAAATCTTCTACCTCCTGTTTCCGCTCCACAGTTGACAGCACCCTGTAAAACAGTGCTGCAAAGAGCACAGACTCATAAATACTCCTATGCCTATGCAGCTCCGGATGTTTTCAAGTAAACATATTTATTATGTCAATAACTATTTTAAAAAAGATTACTTATTCAATAATTCATAATGGTTTCAGAGCTGCTGGAGGCTAATATGGCTCACTTTACTTTAGATAACTTATAGGACTGAAATTACTTTCTGGTGACTATTTGCTTGAGCTTTAATTTTCTTCTTAACCCAACATGTACTAGAAAAGAAGCTGATGGTGCTACTGTCAGTCTTATGCTGCTCCCCCAGACACAAATAGCAAACTCTCTGAGGAGTGTTTAGTGGAAGCAAGGCCTTAAAAATTTTGGTAGCTGAAATTGTTTTGTATTTCCAGTATCTGAGTATAAACAAACATCTCTACAAGAAATGGGGAGTGGTGGGCCACTGCTCCCCCCATGAGAGCTACTCCAGAGCCCTGCAGCAGATCTTGCACAATGCCCAGGTGCCCAAGACAGCCCTGGCAGAGCTGGAGCATCCTGGCCAAGGTACCTGAGGGAGGGATGGGACAGCTTGGAGACGAGATAACATGTCAGGCATATCAGGCATTCCCATATCCTGAGGGACGCAGGACACTGCCACCATCAGACCCCTCCAAACTTCATCCACATGGAATAATGGCCTGATCCTGGTCTGCCCTTGCACATGGCACATACTGAAACAGAAGAGGCATCCAAAATCCTAAAAATAGTTTGAATTGCCTCTGGACTTTTCCTCTTCAGAGTAAGTAAAAGCTGGAATATCTTCTGGAGAGGAGAAGCAGAGAAGCAGCAGAAGGTAGTCGGAAGAGGAGACACCCCCACACAGAAAAATTCAGCCCTTGTCCCTGTGGCAGACTGACTTCCTTCTCTTTTTCCCTAGGTGAAATATCGAATACAAGATATTCTGTTAAGCATGTGTTTATATCCCAACAACCACAACCTTCTACGTGAGAACTGCTATGATGGTGCTTGAGCAATCTGAAGAAAGTTTTAATTTTAAACACAGGAAAACATACTGGGAGCAAGTTAAGGGTGGCTTTTCTAGCTTATTGTTAGAAATTAAACTGTACAAATGAATAAGTTTTGAATTTATGAATGTCTTTTCCACAATGTCTTTATTTCAAACAGGACACATCTATTCTATACTTCTTCAACATGAAATTGTTTTATTAATTTAATTTTGCACATGCAAGAAATATGCACATGCACATGCAAGAAATATGCAAGCAAGGGAATCCATAAATACAGGCATGTTAAAAATAAACCTTGCCCTAACACCAATAAAAGCTGGCAACAAATATTTGAAAACTTGAACTCTGCACAAATATGCAAGAAACCACTCGGAGCCAATTTGGAGCCAGTTTCTGGGCAGAGAAGGGTGGCAGAGGAGCGTGTCTGAGGCCGTGCTCCCCTGGCCAGAGCCAGGGCTGTCCGCACGTGGCAAACCTTCCAAACCTTCCCAAAACCGCGCCCAGGGCTCCGCTCCTCAGCCTGCTGCTGCTCGCCCCCCAGCGCGGACAGAGAGCACCCTCTCTCCTTAATCACTTAAGAAGTTACTTATGATATGCAACTAAATATTTAGTTGTGCGGAGGACAGCTTGTCACAGACAGCTTTGTTGCTAATGTATACAAATGCTGGTATGGCACTGGCTTCCTCCCTGCACACACAGAGCTGCACACACACTGACCACAGCCTAAATAAGCTGATTTATTTGTTTCAGTTATTTGATAAGTGCATCATACCTCAAACCCTACGAAACCACTTTAAGAGGATTATAAGTTTTATGATGTGAAAAGATTACCCTGAGTGTGCTGGGCAAAGTTTATATTCAGAGACCGTGCAGGAGGTGAGGAGTTTGCAGAGGCTGGAGAAGGAGGGCTTGATAGATCAAAAAGGGATTTTCTTTGTTGTTGCATCACTTTCTGGATTTTTTCCTTTCTTTTTTCTTCCATTAAAAGAATGGCAAGCCCCAGATTTGCTTACCATGTGACACTCCTCTGCCTAACCCTCAACGATGGGAATTTCAGAATTCACTCTTTTTTAAAAATAAGAAACCATCATTTCACTGGCAAATGAAGAGAGGGGAGAGTTGAGCCTGGGGATTACCTGCAAAGTGTGTCTGTGAGCCTCATCCTCAACTGGGAGTGTGGGGCCAGTGGCTCAGTCCAGTTTCCCTCAGGATTCCATGAGTACACCACTGACTGCCAAGCACTGTGCCCCAGGGAGGCTGGAGGAAGCAGGGCACCTGTAGCTGCCAGGTACTCACCCAGTCTTTGGGAGGGCTATCCCATCACACTTCCCCATGGTGGGAACCAGCATCCACTAGCCCCAGTGCAGCTGAGAGTCCAGAGTGGTCAGCAGGTGAAGAGAGAAGTGACAAAAGGGTTTGGCTTTGGCCTTGAACTGACAAAGTTGTGCTCATCTCATGTGGTTTTTTTTGGCTTGACATCAGTGTCATGGCATGGCAGAGAGAGGAAAATAGTTTAGCCTTCTTACCCTTATTGTTTAATGTTTGACAGATGCTCGAGGAATAACTGTAAATAGGAGGAGGAACAAAATTGCTGATGTATGTTTTCACCCTTCCTTTTGAAAGGAATGGTCTTGCACCCAAATGTTTAATACTGTACTCTAATGATGTTCTTATATTAATAGGGCAATGTGAATAAAAAGGGCAGCACGAGAAAGAAAACAGGAACAGCAAGCAGAGGTAGTGCACATAAAACATCATAGAGGTCTACTGTCCTCAGAGGGCTTTGCTCAGGTGCTGGGGCAGCACTCAGGGAGGGTGCCTGAGGGCACTTTTTCTTTCCCACAAAGTCCTCTGGGTCCTGCCTGACCTTGTCCCTTCTATTCTGGCTGCATAAAAGGAGGATCCCTTATTACCCTCATCCCCACCTCCCTCCATCATATGGTTGGGCAGTGCTGCCCCGTGAAGCTCTATTAGAAAACATGCCCAGTGCTGCACAGTCCACAGTACTCTGCTATTACTTAAAAAAGCATTTATATTATATTCTGTCTACTGTGTCTTTCATAAGGGAGTTTTTATGTGTCACCAGAAAATATTGGGTAACACACTTTATTAGCCTCATGATACTGTGGCCCATCAATACTTGTCGAGGCCTGATGAGATCATGCTACGATTGTTAATCAGAGCAAAGGAAGGAGGAGGAGTAGTGGGAAATACCTTTAGGAAAGAATCAATTAGAGAGAACAGTACTGCAGGTAAGCATGCAATGTGTTTTCCAGTGTGAAACATCAGGCAGCTGCTCAGCCCATCACTGAAGTTTAAACATAACTTTCATTTAATAACAAACGTTCCTTTTTTTTCAAGGAGAGAATAAATACTGTGTTAGCAGAGTATGCTTGTGATCAGTGTGTGGAGCTTTCAACCAATATCAGCCTCCTTAAGATCTCTTATTTAGGAAAGCACTTGGGTGCACAGCTGGCTTTAAACATATGGAGTGTTGTTGGGACAGTCTCATTTATTCTTTGTTATACTAAAAGGTTTCAGCTTAAAAGAGCTTGCCCAGCGCAGTTCAGCACTGATTACTCACTTGGAAGAGTGCTTTTGACTTGGGTTTTTCCTCTTCAATGAGGACTGGTTTCCTGGAGAGGGAGGTGAATTATTTTTATTTCTTTGCATCTTCTTAAAAACTCAGAGCAAAGGCTGAGTGCCAAAGTGATCTGGGTGTCACATAGGTGAGGTGAAGGGCGTGGTGAGATGGTGTCACTATGCAGTGATCACCAGGATGTGTTCAAGCAGTGTGGCTCCAGGTGATATTTGGTTTTCAAGCAACTACTGTTGCTTGATACTGATGGTGCACAGCTTCTCTCTGATGTATTTTTCATCCTGTCTAGAGTCAGAGGAGGGTAAGGTTTTTTGTGACAGAACAGTGAGATTTAATAGTTATATGACTTTTTTGGACTGCAGCAGAAGTCTGCACCTCTAGTGCTCACCTCTCATCCCTCCAAACTCTTGCTTGAGCTCCCAGGAGGACCCTTTATGTTTTGGTCAGTGTGAAAAGCCCAAGATACTTTGATGACACCTTGGATGAAAACCACGGAATTTACAGAGCCTGTAAATTTGCACACCTGGTTAAGAATGAAACAAGGTGTTCAGTGGTTTCCATCCCTCCAAGTAATTCAGACCAGGCTGATGACAGATGCCAGGTTGATTGCTCAGTACTACCAGCTTAACAAGCACTTTTTCTGGTTTAAGAAGTAAAAATATCTGTTGCTCAAAGACTCCTTGATGATTTAATGCTGAGTGGAGAATTTCAGGAAAAAAAATGAGGAAAGAATCAGATCAGACCCTGGTAAATCATGGCAGAGTGCTTGAAACACATCTCCCTATGCTTTTTTGAAGGTACAAATGGGAATGAATTTTGCATGGCTGGAATCAGCCATGTTTTAATAGGAGAAACCTAGAAATCCTGTAGCATTATTAGTACATTGTATATATTGTATTATTAGTATTAATTTAGATCCTAGGGAATTCATGCTGAGAAACAAATGGGTGCTTAACAGTCCTAGCAGAACAAATACAGAAAAATAAGCAGTAAACAATAACACCTCCTTAAATTTCAGAGTCCTCAGAGTTATTTTAGGAAATTCTCATAGACAACCCTTGATCTGAGCTATGTCAGCACTTCTGAGAGATTTCCTAAGGACTCTTGGCAGAAGATACCTCATCCGTGGTAATAAGGTCTCTATCTCCACAGCACAGTGAGTGGGCTCTTATGAATGTTAGACACAGCACTAAACTTGGGGTTTTCATTAGAGGGCAGGAGTAGGTTGGGTTTTTTAATGTATTTCTCCAAGTTTAAATTAAATACATAAGCTCAGTAAGTATAAAGAGAGCAAGACATCTCAAAAACAAAATTCCAAGTGATAAAAATCCCACACCACTAAAACAAACAAAACAACAAAACAACCACAAAACAGAAAAAAAAATTCTTTAGGAACCAGAGGGCAGCAGTCATGAATCTGTAGATGCTTTCACAAGCCAAACACATTTAGTTTTACTAAAAGGCATCTTCCTGAACTACTGACCAAGGAAATAGAAATCAGTGCATCTCAATGAGGTGAAAGTACATTTCCCTGTGACTCCTAGGAGCTGTTTATCTTGCTGTGTATCTGTACTCTCATCTGCCCTGAAAAGAGCTGGAACTCTGCATTTAACAGTAGCAACCTCATTCCATGGCTTTTCTAGAGCAGAGGTAGTCAAAAGCATTTCTGTGCAAGTCCTGATGTATTTGATGACTGCACTGGGTACAGGGACCACAAAGCTGTTTAAAAATACAAATTCACTGTCCATGGATTAGCACAATTCTGGAAGGTCCCATGATTTTTTTTTTTTTTTAATGGATATTAGGTACAAGAACAAGTCTGTGAAATAAAATACCAATCCGCTTTACTGAGAGCAAAGTTCTGTGTTCGGAGTTTATTCCTATGTGTTGTAGAACTATTCCAATTAACAGTGCATCTGATAAATGGGGGAAAAAAAAGTCCTAAATACTCCAGTTTTGGTGGAATATTTCAGTTCAGAAGAGACCATTAGATCATGCAATCTCATTTCTGTTTATCAGGGGGCTTTCTATTTAATCTAGCTATACTTGGATAGGGCCCAGTGGTCCCTTTGGCTGGAGAACACTGGCTTTGACTTAACCACATCTTCCAGAAACATTCTCTAGCTTAATTTGAGGACATGGGCTTAGACAATGAGCATCCTGCCTGCCCACATGCAGTATCTCTGCCAGGTTGATGGGAAGAGAACTCTTCAGTAAGTCTGAGCAGGGCCAGATCCTGGAGAAGCCAGCAAAAGGGAGAAAATTTTCCTAAACCCATTTGCAAACAATTTTCACTAAACACTTCCGTAAACCTTCTGGGCTCTGTAATTCAACACTAGCTTTGAGCTCCAGCCTTTTATTGGCAGTGTATCTTGGCTTGAACTTATGCCTCCAATGTTAAAATCCAAGTTTTGAAAATTAAACTGTTGAGTTGACTATGGGTTAGATACACCCTCTATCCAAGTACAGCAGTTTTGAATCTGTTTGTACTGATTTACAATGAAATCGGTCTTTCAATCTTTTTTTTTTTTCTAGTTTTTCCTCTTTTTCTGTAAGAATAAATAATAAAATCTGTTTGTTTAAACTGCTTTGCTTTCTACTGAATTCTGGAGTCCTTATGGACATACGTGCCTCTGACTGTTGTAAGACTGGTATTTCCAGTGCTTTCAGGTAATTCTCTCCCCCAGTTCCTCTCATGACAAATGAGTATTTGCTGTGAGTAGAGCAAAACGTGATGGAAACAAACAAGAGCGTTCAATAGAGGCACACTTTAGGAATCAGGTAAAGATGGAAAGAGTAAAGAGCAAAGATGTCATCCATACTCTTCCTGGTCAGCAGTGAGGAGGAATGAAAACTTTATATTTAGATCTTGCAGTTTACTTGTCACGGGCAAGAGAACTTGGTGAGATAAACTAGTTTTGGATTTATTACAAAGAAATCTTCACACAATTTTGTTCATTATCTGTGTGCCTCATGTGACACCTCACTCTTGTGTTTCCATGTGTTCTGCTGTTGCCATACACTGTCATTCACTTTTCATCTTGTCCTTCTCATGGACAAGAGGTGATCTCTGTTCCCAGCTCAAGGCTACTGGGAGCACTGGCAGTACATTGGACTTTCTGTGCCCTTAAAATAAAATGCAGACAGGAGGCAAACAATGAAAGATTTGCCACCTGTGTCATGGGGTAAGGGCAATTTAAATCAAACAGAAGACATATGTATGTATGAAATATGTATATGCTTGTCCAGATTTTTTTTTTTACTGGCTTGTGTTACTCCCTTCATTTTTGCCTGTCTAATAATACAATACCCTGTTAGTTTAAATCTAACTTAGGAAACTATGTAGCATAAGGGACTCATAACTTTGTATTCTTCTGGGAACTTGCCGAGACACTCAAAATGTTCCCACAATAAGGTGGACTAAATGTTTGCTGGTGAGACATCATACGGCAGCTTTGAGATGTCTATCACTCACCATACCAGTTTTCTAATTTTTTCCTTACAATTCACTAAATCCCTTGGGAAAGTTTACCTTAGAAAACTGTTGTGGGAGTAGAAAGAGATGTTTTGGTCTGGTAAATGGAAATGTAAAGTTTTGATCACTTTCCTCACCCTAAATACCACAGAAGTTCAGCACAGCTCTCCTGTCAACCATCCTCATCAACCAGACAGGTGCTGCTCTACTTTTGCACTCATTTAATCCAGGACATGTTTGCATTTCTCATTAATTTGTCAGCTTCCATTTGGGGAGCATTCTTTCACAAATACTTGCAGAGGCTGTGCCTAATAAGATCATTCAGGCAGCTGTTGAGCATAGTGTCCCAGGGTTGGGAACACATCCTTGGAGAAATTCATGCACATTTGTATGTGCACAAATTTGTGCACTCTTCCTCACACACCCCTTCTTTCCTCTGCTCCTCGGAAACCTACAGGGGCACACATGGCCTCAGGGCATGTGCTGTGCTAGGATGTCACTGAAGCGAAAGTTTAACTTCCTCATATGAATAAAACTAATGGTGGTATTTAAATATAATAAAAACACGCAGAACTTCACTGCCAAGTTGTGCAAGGTCACATTGCAATGTGTCGGCTGTAAAGATTTCTGAGGAGCCTGTTTTCTTGAGTAATAGCAGTTGGAGAAATGCACTTATCTGAAGAATGAGACTGTTATAGGTTTCTGTAAATCAAACCCTAGCCAAAGAGCAGTTCCTTAACACCCATTTTCCACTCCAACACTTTGACTGTGGCACACACACTGGGCTAAATCCTGCCTGGCTCACACAAGCAGTCTGCACAAATTGATGCCAGCGTGACCAGCCCTGTGTAAATGCTCAAGTGACTCCACACAAGCAGGAATAGAAGGGTTTGCTGCTCTCTGCTGTAGTACCAGTCCCAAATTTCTCTTCCAGGTGGGCTCAAGCCATACAAGGTTGCAGATAAACCAAGCTCGTGGGAAGTGATGTAAATCTGGTGGACTGAAGTATAAAAGAGAAGTGGATCCACAACTGCTTCCTTTTGGGGTTTCATCACCCCTCCTGCACTCTCAGGCAATGCACACCATTAGTGGGTGCCCTTGAGGCTCACAATGGGTGATCACTGAAAGCTCTTCAAGGTGCTTTTGAGATGGCTGTAAGTACTTTTCCCTTTAAACTTCCTCTTGTGGCTGTCAGTTCCAGGGAGATGAGGCTCCCATCCAGCACAGCTTCTTGCCACAGGTGTGCATGAGACTGGCTCCGCTTCCTCCTGTCTGGGGAATATTTGGGCAGGATAAAGAGAGCTGCTTTGGGGAATCCCACCTTGTGCAGAGCTCCCACAAGCAGTAGGTGTCAGCTGGGAGGTGGTGTGGCAGGGTCCAGTGTGAGCCCCCACGTCTGGGGAGTGGGAGCTGGCCCGTGGCATCCCACTGCTCCCGGCACGGCACCCAGCGCTGTGCCACAGCATGTGGGACTGCCTCCTGTGGCAGCCCTGCCAGCCAAAAACACAGGCGTATGCAAAGGGGTTTTTTACAGATTCTATTAAATGCTATTATTCACAGGAAACCTTAGAAAAATCTAACACTGCATTCACTTCTGAGGTATAATAGATGTAAAATCTTTTTTTTAAATCATTTTAATGTGATCATTTGTTGGGCCTTAGGGTAAAATTACATTTCACAGCTCCCTTGTTCCCATGCTATGTTAAAAAAGAGATTGATGTCTGAAATTTCAACTGTATTTGTCTTACGAATTTGTCCGACTCCCTGGAGAATAATTGTCTCATATCATTTGATGGCTGGTAATTCCTTTGGAATGACCTCTGTGTTATAATTACAGCAAGAGTACTAGCATGTAGCTAGGCAAAGTGAAAGTTAATGTTCTTGGTTTCTAGCTTTGTTATTTTTATTAAACTGTTCCCCTTTAAAAGAAATACCTGGAGATATGGACTCTTATTCAAAAGGGCTCTTTGCAGATAACACAAAATGTCTTTTTCCTGCAAAACACTTACATGCATTAACAATTATCTGAAGGTTGCAATGTATTCTTGAAGTCATGTGCATTTCTGGAATATATTAGAAGAATTGGAGACTTCAACATATCATTTGCTTCAGGATTATTTATTTTATCTCACTTCAAATGTTTTGAAATTTTTTGAATATATATTCAGCCATGGCTCACATCGTTTTTCTATCATGATATGGGATTGAACTGAGAATAACCTAAATATACCTACTCCTTAGGAAAGAAAATCCTGCAGAGCTGGGAAGAAATCTGGAGAAAACTGGTGAGCAGATCAAAAGGAATAGAGAATTAGAGATGCACTTGCAGAAGTAACGAGAAAGAGGATGCAATTTCACATACAGCTTTGTCCTGTTTGTGTTGGTCCCTGTGGGCCATCAGCCCTGAGTCTGAGCTGTGCTGGGGCTGCATGAGGGGGTGCAGAGGGAAAAACCTCCCTGCAGCCCTGGGGGCACTCTCACTGATGTGCAGGCACTGGGATGTAGAATTCCTGTTACCATTACAACGATTTACATGCTCAAAACCTGTCTGCCTCAGCAAGGTGATAAATACCTCAAAATATTATACATTATAGGGCCTATTCTATTCTTGATTTACAAGGTCAATTGCCTATGCTAACCTCTCTTAATGTTGGTGGGGATTTATTTTATAAATTTTCAGCACACTCAGAAAGGACATGGGAGTTAATCTGTCGTGATTATTCTCTCTAGGGGCAGGACCAGCATCTTACTTCCCCCAGCCATAGTCCTTATGCACATTTTTGGGTGATATTTGAAGGTAAAAATGTGGTTTGGTGAGTGGGATGGGACTGCATGCTTCATTTAAAAAGAAAACATAGACTCTGCTTAATACATTTACTGCATTATAGTTCTAACATGGGAACATTTATCATTTGTTTTACTAATAGCTGAGATATTATTAGTATTTTTTTAGCCTCTGCCCGCTGTGAAACTACAATATCTTATAGTGGATATCCATTATTTATTAATGGATAGGTTTTCATACAGGTTATGGCCTTAGACCAGCCCAGTTACAGCTCTGAAACATTAGAGTAGCCTATCTTGATTATTAAGAGATGCATATCTATAACTGTTTAATAACGACTAAAAAAAGTAACACTCTATCTTTTGTATTCTTTTGAACAATGTCCTTGCTCAATGTCCTTGAGCAATGTTTTCTTTTGTCTAGTGAGTGCAAAACCAAAGCTGAGACTTCTGAAACCAGCTGATGAATCTTTAGGGGTAGTCCTTGCTCTTGTAGGCAACAAGAAAGTTTTGATCCATGTTTCAGCAGTTGAGTTAATCTCTATTTTTTCTTCATATTTTCTGATAATTCTTGAGGGCTATGCCTAGTTTCCAAACTAGTAACGACAATATATAATTTCACATTTTTTGGCTGATTTAAAACATATATGCTTTTTTTTTTTTTTAAACTTAACAATAGGAGGGGCTCAAATTCGTGTCATAAATGGCCTAGAACACTCACAAATGTATGGGCATAAAGTCACTAAAAATAAAGTTTCCCTAAGTTCTTTTAGTTAAATGACTGGATATATTTGTAAAGCAGTCTTGCATGGAGGCAGTATGGTGACAGAATTAAAGGAAAATGAGAAACTTTGTTGAAGCTTAATGAGAATTAATGTTTTGGCCATTGAACTTGATGGATATGTTGGAAAAATAGTTAAAGTGCTTGCTGTGTTAATGTCAGCTGACATAACAATTGTTTCCAGAGAACCAGACTTCTGAATCCTCATATAAAGCACTGGGGAACTTGAACAACACAAAAGAATGTAAGGTTTGGAGAGAATGGGGGCAGGGGAAGGAAAGAAAAACATTATATAAGTTTAGCTACTTCCAGCTCATTTTTCCCCATTGAAATAATGAACATAAGGGTGTCTCAGCAGCAGTCCAAGCCAAGTTTGGAGAGAGCTTCAAGACTGCTATCTTAAGCATAAGAACCATCCCGTGCACTTACCAAAGAGTCTTTAATTCATGTTTGTAGTCCTACATTGAAATGAAAAATGGGTTTATTGGATGAAAGGTAATAATGACCTTGGGGAAAAAAACTAACCTCTTGAGTAGCTGAAAACTGCTCTCCTCACTGAACTCAGAGGAGCCAAACACAGTGCTCAGAGCCTGGTGCTGTGTGTGCTCAGCAGGGAGGCAGAAAGACAGCCTGGGCCTTTTTACACAGCACAAGCCCACCACTGTCCTGCTCAGTGGAGATGGAGGGAACAAGAAGTATCTTCAGTAGCTGCAGCCTTGGACCCAAACACTCCATTGCTCTGAAGTTTTCAGTCTTCATCTGGGCTGTGCTTCAGCACCCAGGTATCAGCCACGTCCTGGGGGTCCCTGACAGCTCCCAGAAATCTCACACCCCTTGTAAACTGCTTCCTGCAAGGAAATTTAGATTATTTATTTTTCCCCCCTAAGTGCATCATATAATTCAAGATGCTACAGAGCAACTTTATTTGGTCTGGATCAACTGGTGTTTGGGCTGGCAACTTGTCCCACAAAGGTCCTCTGCCATGGTTATCATGTTGCATACACTCATTAACCTCCCTGTATAAAATAATGAGTAGAATATGCACAACGTTACCAGTTTTTTGTAAGTTCAAAACCCAGAAGAACACAAAAACCACCAGAGGAATAGTTTACAGCATTGGGGTAAGTTGGAGGACACATCTATTACTGTGCCAGAACCAAAAAAATAAAAGCATTTTCATTCTGAAAAAGGTGTCTTCATTCTCACACCACACATGTGCAAAATAATATCCTGATGGCTTCCCATGGAATGAAACCTTATCAGTGGAAAATGAAAAAAGGTATAGTATCTCTGCCTTCTCTCTCCCTCACATTTTCTGAAGCCATGTAGAAGCCTCTATGCCATTTGTTGGGAATTGTTTATGCATCAGGGCAGTCAGTGCATCTAAACAACATATTTTGTGCAAAAAGGAGCTTTGTAGCTCTTGCCTAAACTCCAGTGTTCAGCTCTTGTGATCCAGCACAACTGAGAAAGTGGTTTTGATGGAATTACCCTTGGTTCCCACCCACTACTTGGGCTGTGATGGTCCAGATTGTTCTCCCAGTCTGTTTCAGTGGCTGCCAGAGGCAGCTGTGAATCATTGAGAAGTATAATATGTCCTTACTGCATCTTTTTTGAAAAGCCTGACCCAGCGAGGGCACGTTCTACATTACAGACTTGAAGTTTAGGTTTTAAAGCTCTCCTGGTCCCCATACACGACGACCCTGTAGGCTGCTCATACACTCATGTTTCTCACATATAAGGCACTTCATCAGTTTCTAAGTAGCCAGCTTCATTCTCTAAAATGCTTAAATACCAACAGATTGTATTTCACAAGATAACGGCTCTGATTATTCCAAACTGCATATAAGTTTCTTTGGTCATGGAGTGTGTTAGCTGTTTCTAGAAAAGCAAGAGTGGTGACCCTGGTAACTGCAAGCCTCTCAGTCTCACTTAAGTTACTGGTAAAATCACAAAGATTCTTTTGGTAGTTGAAGAAAAGTACCTGAAAGACATGATTGTCCTGCTCTGCTGTGCACTGCTATGGCTGTACATGCAGTTTTGGGCACCACAACACAAAAAAGACATTGAGCTGTCAGGGAGTGTCCAAAGGAGAGCATGAGGATGTGAAGGGTTTGGAGGGGAAGCCGTGTGAGGAGTGGCTGAGGGCACTTGGTCTGTTCAGCCTGGAGGAGACTGAGGGGAGACCTCACTGCAGTTACAGCTTCTTGGGAGGGGAACAGGAGGGGCAGGCACTGATCCTGCTCTGGGGTGACAGGGACAGGACCCGGGGAACTGGCCTGAAGTTGTGTCAGGAGAGGTTTAGGTTGCATCTGGTGTTGCTTGGGGTGATAGCAAGTAAAGGAGCAGGAAGGGCCTTTGCAGGGGTTTCACAGAATTCTTTATTTCAGCCACACGTGTGCAGCGTCCATGGTTCAGAGAACAAAGGCCAGGAACTTTGTAAGTGTCTAAGTTAAGTACATGGGATGAGCAGGGTGGAGAGAGCATCAAAGACCAATTACCAGGGGACATGGGGGTGCCACAAGGGAGGGGTTGGGGCAAAAAGGCCAAAAAGGAAACAGGGTGGGAGTGACTGAATGGCTGACAGACAGACAGAGGGCCAGGGCTGACCCAGGGAGCAGAACAGGGGTTGCTTTCCCTAATTGGAAACGCCTTCAGTCTCCACAGGTTCAGGTTAGATATCAGAAGTTCTTCACCCAGACAGTGGCTGGGCACTGAACGGGCTCCCCAAAGAAGTGGTCACAGCACCAGCCTGACAGAGCTCAAGAGGAATTTGGCCAACATTCTTGGTCACACGGTATGATTCTTGGGGTTGTCCTGTGCAGGGCCAGGAGCTGAATTTTGATAATCTTTATGGGTTCCTTTCAACTCAGGATATTCTACAATTGTATGATTTTCAAGTCTCATTGCAAACCTCATTTTAGAAGGGTTCACCTGCCCCGGTTCCAACTTTTCCATCTTTCCTCACATAGAAAACATGAGAAAAATGCGAGTCCCTTTCCTTGCATGGGAAACAGATTGCTGGCAAACCAAATCCTACAGCAGCCTTGCAGCAATTCCACTTACCAAGAGGAACATAATTTCTGTTTGGCAAAGGCCCCACTGAACACCACACTGCCCACATCTTTTCCTTTTCCTATCAGTGTTCAGTACAGTTTGAATGAGAAAGACATAGCTGTGCTCACATCACAACCCCTCTTTCAGAAAGATGGTAGTGGCTAGATGTTGTTAGCCTTAGAGGCTGAGTTCCCCAGGCTGCCATCAGAGACTCTCTGAAGGCAAAATTTAGGAACAATTTAGAAATTATAGACCAGATCATAGAGCAATCATAAAGCTTTCATCAGTCAATAAAACAGGCTTTCCTTTTCATAAAAAATGCTCTCAAACATTTTTGTCTTATAAAAAGAATATTGATGCTGGAACCCTGAAAACTTCATCTGAACTTTTATTTTCTCTGCTTCTCTTTTCATTTCCTGTTTTTCTTTTCTTTCTATGTGGTGAGTGCTTTCATGAGACCTTTAATACTTTTTGATCCACTTATGGGTGAGGTGTCTCAAATAACACCTCCATGTTGCCTATCTCTGATTTCTACCAGCAGGTCGCCAGGCAGCCATGACCTCTTAGAAGCTGTGACAGGGATGTCACCTTCACTCCTCTGCATCATCCAAACCTGAGGAAGAACACGAGATTAGCTGGGGAGAAATATGGCAATTCTAACTCCTCTGCCTTTTTTAAGGCTTCTTGAAAGAGCACCGTGAGAATGGCACGCACTGAACGACCTTCTTGCTGTCTTTGCAAGGAAAACATTCTTTCTGTGAAGTGCTTGAGCCAATATTATCACAAGATACTCCAGCCAACACACAGAGCAGGTGCCATATTTTTCCATTTCAGTTAATGTTCCCTTCACAGGTGGGAAACACAAGCCAGTTGTCCAGCTGTCCCCTCTGGCTGAGCCCCACCTTGCCTCATGCTGCAGCCTGCAGAACTGCTGATGTTTTGGCTGCTAAGGCTGAAGCCCCAGAACTGAGCACAGGGTAAATGCATTGTGGCTATCTCTTTAATGAAGACAGTATTTAGGAAATATTTGGCAATGTTTCACCAATGTTTGTATGGTGGTTAAGCTTTTTTTAAAAAATTTAAATCTTTCTTGTTGGGATAAAGGCAGTGCTTATGCCTGTTTTTGTTATACCCACAGGTTGAGTGTCTGCTTTTAATTGTTGACAATCAAATATTACTAAAGTAAATAATGATAGAAAAGAATTACAGCTGTTTTCCCCAGGGTGGTGCTGCACAGGTAAAGCAGAGAGCTTTTCATATGATTTGATTACTATAATATACTCATTTGGCATTTGTTGATACATGAGTATTTCAGCACAAATCCTACTAAGAGTTTTGACAGCATAAATATTTTGAGTCTATCTGTCATGAAAATATATAAAGAAATCAGAACCAAGGAGAAAAAAAAATGAAAAAGAGAAAAATTAATCGCATAACCTATTCACACTGAATAATTTGGTTCACTCCATCTCTAACTCTGTACAGCCAATACTGCACAGCAGTTGAAAGCCCTGGGTTGGTGACAGTCAGGAAATCAGTTCTCTACACCATTGTCCTCTTTCCATGACTCAAACTTTTACAATTTAATAGTAAGGGATTTTAAATTATTGCTGGACAGGTGATTGAAAGTTGCTGTACCTGTTTTCAAAATGTTGTAAGTAAAAATTGATGTGATTTTGAAAATGGAAAACTATTGTATGAAACTCTTTACCATCAAGAGAGCTTCCTGGACTATGGCCATAAGCTGCATTTGCTCAAGTCAATTTTGCATTAATCAGTGTGCCTTGAAGATTACGTCCTATGTTTTTTTATTTAGTGGGTCATATATTTTAAAAAGTGCCTTTAAGTGTTTTGATGAAACACATTAAAAATCCACTGTAATGCCTAGGTGGCTGACAGTGTTAATATATAGCAGGTACCTTTGCCTTTGCTGTTTAAATAATCTGGAGGAGATGCTTCATTATTTATTTTTGAATTTTATCACCAGAGATCTGTAATATCTGAAAATCAAAGTTATGGTACTCGTCTCCACTATTTTCTAAAATACTAATGAATGTTTTCCAGTCACTCAACCACAAAATCAGACTTTTAAAGGAAGTTTTCCAATAAGGAATTACATAAATGATCTGATATTCTTTTACACTACCAAGCTAGCATGAAAATTAACCTGTCTGTCTTTGTGCTGCCCATAGAGTCCACAGAAGGTGTAGTGTAACATTTAGTAAAATGGCAAAAGTCAGACCATAGTGTATCCTGATTTTCTAAATATTCACGGGTTCTGCTGTTCTTCTGCATCCTGTCCAAACATTTTGGTCACAAAATGGGCTCTTCACAACAACCAGACTTCATCTGAATTTCCTAGTTTTTTGTGAAGAGATCTGGCTGTCTTGGAGGTCCTACCAGCAGCGGAAGAGCATTGTAGCTTCACCTTCATTCCTGGCTGCAAAGGCAAGTACATGAATTAAAGGCTTTAGTGTTCGACCCTCCATTCTAAGTTCTAAGACAAGAATGTGCAGGCATGTCCTCTTCAACAGACAAGTGGCAATCATGAAAGATAAAACAGTGTGCACATGCTGATTTAGCCAGTAAAAATCTCTTGATGCCTCACACTGGCACAAGCTGAGGGTGCCTCCACACAGCTCCCCTGTGCCCTGCTATGGAGGGAAGAGCTCCTTCCCATGCCCTGGCCAGGAAGAATGGAAATTTTCTGCTTCAGACTGCAAGTTGCAGAGGCATGAAGAGACCTCCCAAGAGAGCCTTGGAGTCTCCAGGGGTGTGGCAGAACTGTGTGAAAGTGGAAGAGAAGTGGGAGCAGCAGCCAGGCTAAGAGGTGTACTTCATTCACTCCTCAGCAGGAACCCAGACAGCTGGTTTTTAGGGCTCTCTACAACGACATTTTTGCAGGGAGAAGACCAGCCCAAAACCCTGCAGTAAGAGCAGCCTTGTCTATGTCCTGGAACTGCCTGTCTGCTGAGCTGAGCTCCTTCTCCTGCAAAGGGGCCTCCCCCTTCTCCTGGGGAGAAAGGATGGATGGCTGCAGCAATTCACACGTTCTGGAGGCCAGCATGCAGGGACCCAAGCTGTGAATATGAATATTCACAAAAGTTATACTCACAGCTAAATGCAAAGGACTGGCTTTAGCTCAGTCTAGGATTTGAGCACATATTTTGTTTCAATGCTAGTCTATCCAAACTAATTTGTCCATCTCTAGTAATTTTGCCCAGTGGGCCCCATCTCAGCTTTTAGTCTTTATTCAGGCTATAAGCCCATTGACCTCAGTAGAAGCTGTGCCAGGATAAAGATTGAATGAGGACCGCAGGATTCAGGCTGAATATCTTGAATAGCATTTAGATATGATTTCCTGTATGAAGTCCTACAGATTTTTTAAAATAAAATCATAGAGAAGTGGGGGGATGATAACAACTTCAGTGACATGATTCAGAATAATCACTTCTCAAATGTACACATGAGGTAAAAGATAGGAAATTAACCTTTTGAAAGAAATACAGCCTATATAACATGCTGGGAGTGGTCAATGGGTAAACAAGTGCTGGCAGTGGTAAGTTATGTGAATACACAGGAATTATTTAGTACTTTCCTGTAACTAGCAGCAGGACCACACAAATACAGGCCTGTCACAAATATACATATGAAGGGCATGATGACTCCAATTCATTACATTTAGTGGGATTCCATGTGTTTTGCTGGGCTGCTGACCTACTGCAACAGTATTAAAATGCACTGGGGTGCATTTTTTAAATTACAGGGGAAAAATGAGAGGAGCCTTTAAAAAGGCTTTGGATGTACAGCCAAGGCCACAGTTGGTGCAGCTCTCTGAGGCTATACTACCAGTAAGGCTGAGTAAAGTCCTGGGGCTGGAACAGAAGTGTTCACTCACTGCTGTCCTACAGAAGGTTATTTAGCAGGTTTTACAAGCTGTTCTCTTGCCATATTTGAATTACTCTAATTTTGCATTATTGTGCAGTTTCACATCCCTTTCTATGCCTGGCCACTCTTGGAGGTTTTTCTGATCTTGGTTGCTGTTTGTTAAAAACAGAGGGAGTCTGGAGTGGTTCACTCAGAATGGGAGAGAAGAAAAGATGAGAGTGCTGCAGACAGGGGCTTTGAAGAAATTAAATATTAAAGCTGGAGATCTAGTAAGCCTGAACTCCTCTATTTCGGCTTGCTCTAAAGTTGAAATTTGTGGAGTTTTCTTGGCCTTCCATCTAGATCTGACCTATCCTCTGAGAGTACGTGGATATTTTTGGCTTTTTAGAATATACTGCACAGATCACAGATCAAAAAAATTACAGCTGGCAAAAACTTTTCCTCATTTAGCTTGGCTGTCTGTCTGTGAAGGATCGTTCCCTAGAGTCTGTTTTTTGTAGAATTCATAACACAGTCTAGAACTAGTGAAAAGGGGAAAGTTTGTCCAGAGAAGCCTGCTATTTAAGAGAAGGGCTTGATTTGGATTTTTTTATTTTTGGTTGTTGCTGTTTTATTTTGTCTGGATGAAACACACTAAAATTTACACTGAGAATTGTCGAGCAACTCTCTATTTGCCTTGGTACAGGAGAAGATTTGCATGGCTATTTATTTTTGTGATAACCTGTGCTTCAGACAGATCTGAAGAATCTGTTAACCACCATCATAGCTGATTTCCACCTGGGTGAGAATGAAGGACCACGGCATGACATGTGAATAATGCATCACAGTAGAGGCTGTAATCTAGTATTTGCACTGCAGTAGCACTTTCCAGTCCTTCAGAATATACAGTCACAGGTAAGCAGTGCCCAAACCAAGATTATGGCTATAACAAGGCAACATCTTTCATGTCCCATAAAGTGAAAAAAAAAAAAAAAAAAAAAAAAAAAAAAAAAACAAACAAACAAAACAAAAAAAAGAAAACCAAAACCAAAAAACCAAAACAAAAACCAACCAACCAACCAAAAAACAAACAACAACAACAACAAAACCAAAAAAACAAACAAAAAAACAAAACGAAGAGCCAAAACACTTAAAAGAACCTCCAAAATACCTGCAGATACTTCTGTCTTGACTGCTTCTAGGTCACATGGGAATGCACTTCAGGAGAGCTCCCACAGTGCCTACCCAGAAATGGGGGCT
The DNA here is from genome assembly GCA_030060385.1 of Muscicapa striata striata. Classification (NCBI taxonomy): domain Eukaryota; kingdom Metazoa; phylum Chordata; class Aves; order Passeriformes; family Muscicapidae; genus Muscicapa; species Muscicapa striata. The sequence continues at coordinate 1,376,194 of JAREIS010000076.1, read as the reverse complement.
CTAGGTGGTAAAAATGGCCTATGGAACCAGGTTGCCCAGCCTTTTTTCTCCCTGCTTTTCTCACCATGCAGAGTTCGTAGGCTCAGACCTCTGGATATTGCCTGGCAAGTGGATGAGTCACAAACCAGCACACTGCTGGTCTGATTGGTAATGAGAAGGTGATTATATAATATCCTCACAGAACTTCCCTTCTGCTGTGTTGAAACTGAGAAAAATAACATCTGCTTTTCTCTTGCTTTGGATTACCAGTCCAAGGTTTAACCTAATGCTTTACAAATTACATGAGCCTCATATTGTAGCTGCTTTTTGACAGATCTGACTCTGCTTCATTAACTGGCTCCTTCTGGCATAACACTTTCACCCATCAAATTTACCTGTTCTTAACTGTCTTGAAACTCCAAACTGTGAGTTGCAGTTAATACTTCTCTCTGTACCACATCTGGTATTGCTTAAGTTTATGCATAGGCTCTTAACAGTCATTTGCCTTTCTGAAGTACAAAATGAAACATATTGATTATAATTTGTTTCCACTCCTTTTATCTTTTTTTTTTTTAATCAGAACTTGGAAGAAAAATATTCAGAGTACTTTTCTCTACTTTTTCTTTGTTTCTGTAGCAAGCTAATTTCAATGAAAAGTAACCTTCAATGAATGCAAAAGGATAATTTTGGTTGTGATTTTGCCAGATGCATGCTTTTCCTTATGAGAATCTTCTAATAATCTCAAAATATTGGATAGAGATATTAGAGTTAGGACACAGAATATAAATCTAAGCATCCCTCAGAGTTCTGTGGCATTATGAACCAATCTAATTTTGCTGTTGGGGTTATCACAATGGCTTTGTGAATCATGTGGATGGCTTTCAATAAGGTGGACTGAAGGCCCCAAGTCAGGAAATGTTACTGTCTTACAAACAGATGAGTGCAGCAGCATAACTCTGAGAACATGAAATCTCAGTGAAGTCAGAGGGATTTACCTTGTTCGTGAATGAGGAACTGAAAGGGAAATTGACAGCTGACAAAAGTTTCTTCTGTCCTATGGCCCTTGATACCTGTTCTACTCTGGACTTGCTATTCAGTTTTTTCCTATTTTCTGATTTAAAAAAAAATTAGCATACAACAGGTTTAAGGATCCAATTAGCTTCTGTAACAGATCTGGCATCCAAGTTACTGAAGAGAGAAGAGTTTGTTTCTTAAAGTACTGTGCTTATGTTTCTTTCAATTTGGATTTTTTTTTTCTTAATATCCTCTGTTATTGCAGGGGAGGAATCAACAAGGCCCTTCCAATGATAAGGCTCAATCTAACCTGGGAGATGTTTTAACAGTACCCCATTCCCATGAGAGGTGTCCCATCTGACTCTGAAATGCAATGGAGTGCAGGAACTATTGGACCCTCTTTCCCTACTTCAACCACCTCTTTTAGGTTTTCTGCCTCTGCACACTCCAGCCACATCCCTAATCCAGATGAAAAATGGACCTGAAACTGTGGCATGTGCCATGCAGTGCACCTTTCCCTGACACAACCTGAAGGACTATTTTAAGCTTTATTAAGTTAATTAAGGCTTTGAAGTGAATTTTAATATATTTTCTTCCATCATATTAGCTTTTAAGCGATTTCCTAACAGTACACTCTTTCCACCTATGGAAGAGCTTTGTTCTAAGGTGTTCTTCAAGCTATTTTCATTTCTAATTCTTAATCTGATTCCTTTCTTTCTTTTTCTTTCTTTCTTTCTTTCTTTCTTTCTTTCTTTCTTTCTTTCTTTCTTTCTTTCTTTCTTTCTTTCTTTCTTCCTTCCTTCCTTCCTTCCTTCCTTCCTTCCTTCCTTCCTTCCTTAAGCATTTACTTCTCTTGCACCAGATTCTCCATCATCCCCTTGCCTCTTTCCTGGCATGTTTTTCCTATGAGGAGGTCCCCAGCTGGGGGCCTTGGGATTAGGAAGAGAGAGATACTGACCAGTCTTTCACACTGTGAATAGTGTTTGAGTGTGCTTTCTGCAGTTCCAGCAGCAAAAGAAACACCAAAATTCCAGGAAAATTAGAACTATGTCTTTTCAATTAATTCCTTTGCTTCTCTCTTCCTCAGTGTCCTTATTAGGGAGTGGGATTATTTGGGAAGAGATTTCCTGGCAAGGACTAATAGTACTGTAGTGAAGCAGCTATACTATTCCTTGGCCTCGTAACTGGTGAATTTCCATTTCTTATACCATATCCAAAACATGTCTAATTTGATCACTTCTTTATTCTGAAAGATATTTGCAAATGATTCTAATGTGATATTTATGGAGAACATCTTCTTTATTCTGTTAAGTTTATCCGAAGAAGAAATATAAGCAGTGAATAAGGTGCAAATGTTTTTGAGAATAGCCCTATGGAATGGTAATTAAATTATCCAATAGAGATGGTGTGTGCCTTCCTTTGCACAGTGAAATTTTGTTTTTTGATCACACTTTTCATGAATAGAAGATGTTTAAGTGCCACCTAGTATTACCGTGCGATTTGCTGTACTCGTGGTACCACAGGATGATGAATTCAGGCATATCTGCTCAGAACCAGGCATTATCAAGAGGATTTCACAGAGGAAAACTAATTATTTAAAGGAGCAGCTGAAATGTATTTCTGTTCTGAATGTCCCCTAGAGCCTGGCTAGTAGGGACATTCAGCCCATAAATATGGAGTAAACTCTATTTTCATAATTGATTTGCAGTACATCTTTAAGTGCTAAGGAGGCCAGGTGGTTCAGGAGTGACTGCAGCTTGATTCCTGTACAATAAAGAATCTGTGCATGCTGCACTCAGGCAAGTTATGCCATGGACAGTTGAGGCCGATAGAAATCCATGCAATAATTCTCACTCCATCATTTTCGAACATTAGTGACTTACAGGTCCTGATCTTAGTTCTGAATTTGCCTTCGTTTTCATTGATTTTGTGGTATATCTCATGCCCACTGCAGTAAATTACTGAGATCATAAATGATGACTCATGAAGCCGAGAGTGAAGTCAATGCCATTGGGGTGAACAAAATTAATGGATGCTGGTGGATGATCTTTGTGCTTTCCTGTATCTGTTGTTTGAACCTTTTCATTGCACATGGCCCTTAGGAAGCCTGGGGATGTGTTCACGAAAAATAGCTCCATGGCTCAGAGTTTTCTTGTACCTCAGTAAATGAGCAGGGGGCTGAGGAAAGGATTTCAGTAATTTTTAAAAACTTCTCTATTTCTTAGGTAGCAAGGTGATGCTGATATAGTAGTTCCAGGATTGTGATCTTTACAGCATTAGGCCAGCAGAAACTGACATAACATTATCTAAGGCAGTTATAAACTTCCAGCAGCATAAGGTTCACCTATATTTGGAATATTTTTCTCCTTTTTCAGGGCAGGAGGGAAGAATTCTTACTGTCATATTTATTGACAGTACTGCTGAGGCAATCTTCTTGTTGCCGAAAAGCCTGGCATTATCTTTCCTTAGGAGGCCAAGTCACTCACAGCAAACAATAGTGGACCCTTTGAGAAATGCTTTGCATATTGCTTAATACACAAATTGGGAAAAAAGTTTCACTTTCCATAAGAGAATCTTTTTTAAGGAGGAAAATGTAGTCCAACTGGGAGCAAAGGAGCTTGCATGGAATTTAAAAAATAAAGGGCTCTTTGATAGAATTAAACCAGTGTTACTGGGCATCCAAAAGCTGTTACCACAGACACCACAGAACAACATCTCTGGTCATATGATGTGCAGCAATAGAGGTTACATTAATTTGCAGTTCAGTGACTTCAGTGACTGCAAAGTAACCATCAGTGTTTGGATGGCTGTGCTCCACTGACACAGACACAAGTCAGCATTTGCCACCATGGACGTGACATGGATCTTTCATGATCCTCGTCACATCAAAAGACTCTTCCAGAAATGATGCCCAGCTGTCTCCTGTCAGTGGCAGTGCCCCTTTTTTAGAGGATACTGGGTTTTTAAGTACTGCAAGGTCAGTCATAAGGCTCCTAGACATGTCTGCCCCCAGCAGGGGGACTACATGAAAGTAGTCCCAAGAACAAAAAAATCTGATGCTTAAACAAAGAAACTATTTCAACTAAGCATGAACAATACCTGAAATAAGCAGACTGGGAACTGAAATTACACCATTTCTTGTTGTTTTTGGCATTTTGATGTTGCCACCATTGCAGTGGCCAACAGTGGAATGGCACTTGAATGTGAAAGTATTTGGTCACACAGTGACCCCCTCTGATCAAATACAATGCCAGTATAAATCTTGAGATTCCCAACATTATAAGCCATATAGAGAAGCATCATTACAAAAAACCTGCCAAATCTAAAAGGTCTTTTAAATTCTCTAATAAAAAGCCTAAGAAATTTATGACTGTGTTGCTAGATGTGGAGGCCAAGTAAACTCACAATGCTGATCTTAGTTGTGTTTAAATTTCTCCTGCCTTCTGGCACTTTGAGCTGTAGTGGAAAGAAATCATTTACTTCTAGCAGTTTTAAGCATTTGGAAACACAGGGGTAACATGGAAGAGCATTAAAAACATAAATTAAGTCATACAAATAGTCCCAGAACTGGTGTTGGGTGCCTTTCCTCTCAGACTGCAGATCTACAGTGACATGTGTGGGCACATTAAGGAAAAGACCCTGAATAAAATTCACCAGCCCCTGGGTTACTGGCTTTCAATGTCAGGCTCATTTGAAACTCCATTGCAAGCAAACAAATAAACACAAATCTTGAGCTTCTAACCCTGAAGTTCCTTGCTGAAAACATGGTTGCCTTTGTTAGACAATTGATATTTAAAGACATTCTTTGTTCATCTGTATATACACATCCTTTTTGAACATGGTTACGTTTGGAATGTGGAATATAGAATGTGGTCTTCCTCTTCTTGGGCTTTTAATTGCTCTGCAAGTTTCATGTTTAGGAAAGAATCTATTCAGCTTTTCATCCTATTAGAGATGAGAGGTTACAGAGGGCTCACAGAGCCCCCAGAGCAGGGCAGCTGAGCAGTGAGGGTGCAGTCACCCTCTGCAAGGCAGGATATGCTGGATGAAATCTTTCGGAGCAGAATAGCAGTCATGCATCTCCTTTGGAAAGGTTTTGGTTAAGAGAAGCTTATTTTTCATTCCTTTATGGTGCATTTAATTTTAAATGCAGGGTAAAGACTGTCAAAAAGTCCCAAGTACTACTGTGTGTAAGAACAGTCAGATAATCCATCATGTAGAAGATTACCTTGATTTAATGAAAGGCAAAATGCAGTTTGTTGAATCCAGGGAAAAATTAAACACTTATCTCAAAAGTAAATAGAATGAAAAAATTATGTGTGACATATACATGCTCTGGTTAAGATGATTAAATTTAGACAGTAAGATTTCCCAGTAGAAATTTTCTTTCTTGTTTTAACAGGATCTCAGCTTTATTACTTTTTTCCCTTACCTTTGCATTTTCTTTTCACTTCTGAAAAATCTGAATCTTCTGAAGAAGAAAGAATTAATAAAGATTAGGGAGAGAGAGAATGAGGCTGAATGCCTGCATGTGTTCCTGGACACACACAAGGAAGAGAGTGTGTCATCCACGACTTACACAGATCAGTAAGACTGTATGCTACTAGAGACACTTACTAAGAAAAATATTATAGGCAAAGAGAGTATAAAACCATCATGTCTTAAATCTGGCCTAGATCTTCATTTACATTCAATGTGATTAGTTTAAACTTCTTAAAATAATTAATGATTTTACGGTTTAAATGATCTCTTAAAATCATTACAGGTCATATTATGTTTCCAAATGTGAAAATATTTATTTCAATGCAATCAGGATCTTTTCCTGTTGCTTTTTTTTTTTCCTGCCTTTCATTTATTTTCTCTTTTATGCCCCCCCAAAAAACCACAAGATATTTTAGCTTGAAAAGGTATGTTTCTCTTTCTTCCTTAGTTTTGTACTAGGCACAAGACCTGAGCAAAAAAATCTATGCAAGAAAAAATGCTCTTTACTCTCTGACCAAAATTTCATGTGATTCTCTCCAGAAATGATTAGTTGCTGAAGTTTTATTTTTTAATGTAATGAGATCTAGTGTTTTTCTTTGTTTTAGTACAGAATGACTGCATTCTTCAGTAGCAGAGACTATTATTATTATCTTATTCAATTTCTCATGATCAGTCTATTAAAATACATGATTATAGTTAGGCAGAATCACAGGTACATTTTATTTTATATTGAAGCTGAATAATTCTTCTGAAATTTCACTGCCTGTGTTCTCTGAACAGGAATATGTTGCCTGCAAAAATAGATCAGTGAGGAAAGAAAAGAGATTTGGTGAGGCTGTGTTTATTGTTCAATAAATCACAGTCACTATAAGTGACCTGCTGACTTCAAGTTCTTTAGGTCAAGGAACCCTTTGCTATTCTGCAACTTCACCTCTTTGCTGAGCCTCTTAATCAAAAGTGTAAAGCCAGAAAGAACATCAAACAATCAAGAGCTGGATGATTGGATTGGTTATTTTAAATGACTACAGCTATGGTTGTGACAGATTTGAGGATAGATTGCATCATCTCAGCCTCACTAAGTAGGCTGAATAGGTTGAGCATTTTGTGAAAAACAGCTCCCTTTCCTCCAAAAAAATTTACATGAAGCCATCACTCAAGGTACTTTGACAATTAATTTACTACACATGTAAAAACTGCAGGGATTAGAAAAAATTTCCAGTATAGTGACACCTCAGCTTTGCTGTAATAGAAATTAAAGATATTTTTAATGTCTTTATTAACATATATTTGCTGTGGTTTTTTATTCAGGCTTATATCCTGATTCGACCTGGTAATTTGTATTGGTTCCTGTGATTTTACCTGTGCTGTTAATGACACATTCAAATATGAGAGGGCTACAAGCAAAATTAAGGCACAAAGAGGTTAAGATACATGCAGATTCTCTTTCTCTTCTGCAATTTCTGAGACGTGTGATCTCCATGATAGCAAACATCACAATAGAAAACAAGGTAAAATGAAAACCATCATCTGGATCATTACCATGGGATTGTTTTAGATAATGAGCCAATAACATAAAGGAAGCTATGCTGCCTTTTACTGGGGAGGAAGCAGATCTGGCAATTTTTCCATCTGAAGACAATCTAGAAGTAAGTAACATGCTACTTACTGAAGCATCCATGGGATTACCATGGGGTTTTGTGGGCAAAGAGCCCTTGTGCTTGGGCTGTTGGCAGAAAGGGAGCTAACCTTATTTAACACAGGAAAATCCAAAACTAGAAAGGTGCCAGAAAACAAAGGAGATGGAAGAGAAAAGCCACACAAAGCTTAGAATTTTTCCATAATCTGCAGTATAACTTGTTAATACATATCATGTGCACAATGCATTCCCTCCATTAAGACTTAACCTGGGGTGAATTAAGGCCATATGACCACGCAAGGCTGATGGATAAAAAGTATTTTTGCAGACACAGTAAAAAGTAAAACAACTATTTTAAAATCAACAATATTACTCAAAAGCTTGCATAGAAGAGCCAGCCATTAAACTCTATGGAGAATCATGATCCATAGCACGAAAGTGTTCAAAATTTTTTGCTTTAGTAATTAGGTCTAAACAGGCAGCTTCTCCTGAAATATTTTTTTATGAAAATGAGCTCTTGAAGAGAGGAATCTTGCACAAATCAGCCTGTTTTATAAAGATATTTTAAATTTTTTTTTCCTAAAACTTATAGAAGATATTTCTCTTTTCTTGTTTCCTCTCTCTTATTTTTTCTCTTTTTTCCCACCACTTCAAGCAAACCCTTTACTTTTATAGAGAGCAAATTCTGAGAGCAAAAATGAAAAACAGCCTGAAAAATCTTTATTGATAATGTGCACTTGAAGGAATCTCTTTCTCTGGGAGCTCTACTATAAATGTAGAGCAAAGCAGAACCAGGAGAATGGAGGGCAGACACAGTGTGGTTCTAAACTTACTTCAGAGCTTAAATACCTCAGGTCTGCTTACCTCCCAAAAAAAGATGAGTGCAGACACTTTCCTATCATTAGCTTTTAAATAAAAACAAGCTCAACAATCTGGTGTTAATAGCCAGATACTGTTTTCAGTTGTGTCTGCCTATGGTCATGGAACATATATCTTTGTCACACAAGCTATTCCCAAAACTGAAATGAGAGTTACATGGTGTTGTTATCAGAGGCTGGTCAGACACTACTGCAGCACTTCTTTGTGCAGAATTATGGTGCAACTACTATTACAGCAATATTTTATCCCCATTCTTGAGGATTTTATTCATAAGTAGAATAAATTTGCTTTATATATTTTAAAGAAATTAAAAAACAAAAAAAACAAGGAGAAAATTAAGAGAGACCCGAACAAACATACAAACATTACAGATATGGTTCAGTGTATGCATTTATTGCACTCTTTTTTTTACTTGATAGAAAGTATTTTTCTAATGAAAATTTTAATCGACTGCATATATAATTACTTTTATGCCATGGGAAATACAGAAAACAATTGTCTTGTTACAAGGCTAATAAAAAAGAAAAAAAGCTAAATAGCTTCCAGAAGAATTATTTGATCTCTGTAGTGTGTGCTTTAGGCTAAAATGTTCTTTGCTTTCTAAAAAAAAATAAATTCCAGGTTGAAAACTCTGCATGACTATTATAGTTTGACTCATTCTATTGAGGCTAAGATTATAAAAAAAATTATTTCTGTGACTTATTGTGCCAATATAAACAAATACAAGTTCCTTCCCTGGTCATTTGCAAACTTATTTGGAGAAACTCTAGAGATGAGAAGAATGATTGAATGCAGTAATGTCAGAGGGGAAAAGAAAAATAGAAGTATAATAGATGGAAATTGTAACAGGCAAGATGGGAGGAGGGGAGAAGACTGAAGACTGGAAAAAAGTTTAAATCCATGGAGAAGTATTGGTAACATTCATCTGCTGTGATTGGTGGAGAAGACAACACTGGGGAGAAAGGTAGTGATGCAGCTATAATGGATGGCCCAGGCTTTACTAATATCCTTTCCCAGGACAGCAGGTGTCTCTAAATTTATGTTATCTGTAATAAAATTCATTTAAATAAAAAATTAAAGTTTAAATAAAAATTAAGGTTTAAATAAAATTAAGGTCAATGCCTTCTTCAAATATTAGACACACTGAGTGTGAAGATTTTGATTCCTTTAGTGGTAGAATGTATATTGCTCTTCCTTCCTATGTCCTTGGACCAGTTACAACCATATTTGATTATCTAGGTCTTCTACACCATTAGTTTTCTGATGTCCTTACTTACACAGGTAGGAAATCACCTGTGACTCTGTTCAGATATCTGTGTCATGTGTTACACCTACAAAAGTGATTCAGATTTAGAGCAAAGCAGCCATCTGTGGTTGTCCCTTGACTATCTGCTCAGGGATTGTCCTCAGGGCTGCCATCAGGAAATATGGAGAAGAAAGATAAAGCCCCCATCTGATGCACCGGCTTGTAGCACATCTGGTTTAAAGGGACCTAATTACTGTCATGCAAAAGTTGGTGTCTATTTTCACCAGATGTCTGGGTGTGTTAAGCACCCTGCATTGTATTGGCTAGTCCAAAATTCTACCAGATCCCCTGCAACCACAGAACACCAGGCTGGCAAAGCTTGCTCTCAAAATGTTTTGCTGACTGTCTTTTAGCAAGCGTGAAAAGAAGAAAGTCTGAAGAGGGGGAAAATGATGCTGGAGGTACATGGAGGTCAGAGTGCAGCTTCAACATCTGTGTGTCTTCAGGTCAAATGTGGCTTGGGTTTGTGGTGTTCAGGAGTCATCTGACTTGTTCTAACTGGCGGAGACTTTTTGGTGGCAAGGAGGCAACCTAAGCAGTGTGTGCAGTGACTTGGGTGCTGCTGTGTTTTGTCTACTTGTTTGGGAACAAGTGTCCACTTTATTTGGACAAAAAGCATCAAAAACCAAACATTAAAACTGATCTTTCCTGATCTCTTGCACTTTTATATTTGATTGACTCTTCCTCAAATCTCAGTGAACACAATCAGAGACAAAGTAAGAAAGCAGCATACTGCTGGTCTTCAGTGCTGCTAAAAAAGTTCAGTAGATGAGTTAAAATAAAAATATTAGTAGACCTGAGACTCACCCCTTCTAAATCATGCACCAAAGAGTTTCAAGTTGGTGGACCCCAGGACTTTTCTGTATCATAGACTGGGCCATCAGCCAAAGGACTCCTCTACCCACCACCCTCTTCAGTCATTTGTGTCTCATTACCTCATGACAGATTATGCAGGTTTGGTGATATAATCTCATATAGCATGACTCAATACAATTCTTGTTAGAAAGAACTTTCCTCATATGTATAGAAACTTGCCTTGAATGATTGACTATCCCTGCTACTTGCAAATCAGCAGGCAGTCTGCTGGCAGATTTACCTGAGTATTTTCTAAATACAGTAGTTTTGCACAATTGTTCTACCATGGTGGTTCTTGTGCTTATGTGAAAGGTCATATAACATGAAAAATGACAGAAACTGACATATTTTTTGCATACTCAAGTGATATTTTTTCAAGTGGAACAAGGGGTGACTTAGTAAACTAATTGCTGCTGCTTGACACACACAATGGCAATGAAATAATGCTGAAAAAGGCACTTTGCAGTGGAGCATGATTACTGTTTTTAACTATGGTTTCAAAGTGACTTCTGAGGAATGAGTTCAGAGTCCACATCAACTGGAAGTTTGAAATTCTGTCTTGGTCCACTAGATGGTGATCCTTTTAATCAGGATTCAGGTAACTAAAAATGACTGAAGCCATCCACCACAAACAAGCTTGGCGCTCGCGTGGGCAGAATAAAAACACTTGATTATAATATAGCATGACTTACATCATAGTCTATGCAAAAATATCTCAAAGCACCTTTGAGAAATTGCTTGAGCATGACTGCAGCATTTTCTCTGCAATATATCAGTAGGAGTTGTGAGACTCAGTGACCAAGAAACCTAAACATGATCTCATTCTCTTCTGACTGCAAAAGTTTGCAACTTCCAAGCTGCAAACACCTTTTGGAAGCTGATAGCCACAACTACAGCCAGGCATGCTGGTTATTTGAGGCTATCTTCAATGCACGATCATTCAAGCATATTTGATTTTCTGCAGACCACAGACAAAATTCCACATGTAATATTAACATAAGACAAAAGCTCAGGGTACAGTAATAGAAATGTTTTATTAATCAAATATATTTACATTTCTTCATCTTCTTTTTGAATGTGTGCCTGTTATTTTCATTTAAACACAATGTAATCTTTACATTTGATATCACAAGAATACAGCTACATGCATGACTTAATTGGTCCTTTACAGTAAAAAAGAGGCAATTTTATGAAGTTTAAAAAATGCAAGCAAACTGTTGATCTTTCTAATTACAGTGTCGTTATTATTTTTATTACAATACAGGACCCTTTCAGCATACTCTACATCTCTAGGGTGGATTTATGAACTTTTTCAGATTGACTTGATGATGTTGAAACTTCCAAAATCTAGGAAGAAAAAAAAAAATTTTGCAGTCCCAGAATATTATATTTTCTGGAATCTTATCCCCAGAAAGGACTTGCATGGAAAAGAATACCATTTTAATTGTAATTTCTAAATAAATCAGAGCAACTTAACTACTCTTAAAAGCAATGAGGACTTGACTTTGGACATTCACCTATTTATTTGTTTGAAATCACACCATTTTTTCAGCTATAACACAGCATTATATAATGCAATGGCACCATAAAAAAATTAATTTAAAGGACAGATAAATATTGCCAAAAGTAAAAGGCATACACATAATTTCTTGTAAGTTTCTAATATGTAATGTGATGTAATTATTATATTATTCCCAATTCAGGTTTCATTCATGGGAAGAAAATCAAATTGTATTTAAAACTATCATCTTTTAGGTGCTGTAAGTAGGTTTATAAAGGACCTAAAGTCTTTCTGAATAGTATAACTCTATGAACATATAAAATTTAATTCCACACTGAAAAAGAATCAGAACTAGGCACAATTTTTAAATATGATTTCCAACATATTCAGAGTTGGACCAAAAAAACAAAAAATCAAAACCAAAAGTTTGTAGTTTTTTTACCAGACTACAAAATAGAGATGCCAAGTGCATCAGAAATTCTGAAATGGCAGGCACATAATCACTACATTTAAAGATAATTGTATTACACTTACTGCTTCAGATTACTGTGTGCAAACACATATTGTATGCGTAATAGACCTAAATGTACAGTTGTTCTGCTGATACATGAACTGAAACTCATTCAGCATTTGGGAAGCCCAGACTAGAACTGAATTCTGTTTAGTCCAAACCTAGAATGTATTTCAGCTTGTTCACGTTGTTTTTTCATTTGCCATACTATACCAGAATGACAAATGTGGTGCTCGAGAAAACCCCACTATCAAATCATGGATTTCCACTGTATTGCTTTTGTGTGCTGCCAAATCTGTTGTGAAAATGCAATGTATAAAATAATACAACAATTGAAATTGCTTTTAGGTATATGGAACAACACAGTGATTTACACTAGAAAGAATTATTTGGAAGGAAAATAAGTTCTGCAGACATACTACTCTAGTGCATTTTTTTTTAAATCCAGTACAATATTGAAACAATTGACGTTTACTTCACACCCATTCAGCAGAATATTTAGACATGTTTAGATGAAAACATACAAGTAAGCCTACCTGTAGTCAGCAAGGAACTTGCAATATCGGTAGGCACATACTTAGGTGCTATTTGCACTACAGGATTCGAATACAGTGGAGTGCTCTTCACTGCCACAAACCTCACCCCTGACCATGAGAGAGCATGGTTGGATAATGCAACAGCACAACTCACTGATTTAACATAGCTCACATTTGCTTTTCAGAGCATGACATTTTCCGGCTTACTCCAATTATATATTTCCTGATCTCTTATTCTTTTTTTAACTGTTTGCTTGCAGAAATGATCAATAGATACTGTTCAAGTAGTTAACTAAAAGTTGGTGCCCCACCAGAATGTCCCTTTACATTAAGTCACTTAAATAAAGGAAAATGTGAACTACCAGGCATGAGTGTCTGAAAGATTTGGGATTTTATTTTGGTTTCTTCTGTTTCGTTAACCTTGCTAGGAACAAAACAATGTTGAAATAGTCACCTTTAAGTTACAAGTCTTCCTACCCAGCTTCCCATGCTTCTTTGAACCTAAAAACAAACAAACAAACAAACAAACAAACAAACAAACAAACAAACAAACACATTTATATAGTAGCTAAGTGTTTCTCATAGTTTTGAGGATAGAATCAGGCAGGTGACAGAATCGCTCACTCCCCATGCCTCTGCACTCAGAAATAGAGCTGAAAACTCATAGGGATGAAGCTTCTTTATGAGATAATCTGGTATTTGTTAGAACAAGGATAAAAAAAATTTTTTTCCCACAATAGTTTTTACATTTTTAATGGCCAAACATAAATACTCCTGAAGCAATTCCCTGCAAAGCTTTGGAAACTCCAGATTCTGCAGTGTAATTTTTACCATATAATAAATGAAAATCATGCAGTATGGATGTCTTAGCTTTTAAACTCCTTTTAAATGCATTTGAATATTACTGTAAGCTCTTTTTCTGCTTAAGTTCTTTGCAGAATTCATAAATGGTCCAAACCTGGTGTTAAATTTGTAGCTGATTCTGTCTAGCCCTTTACAGAACTGGATACTTTATTCTCTACATATTTAAAGTCATCCCCATAAATGTGTTTAAAATATTTAATATAATCAACTGAGCCCTTATGAGCCACTCAGCACTTCAGTTTTGGTGCAAAACTGAATTATTCTGTTTTAATCCCCATATTCTCCACAATTTTATTTTGCAGTTTTACCTTATAATAAAGCATGACCTCAGACTGTTTAGGTTTTCTTCCTGGTGGTTGTGATTTTGCTTCTTTTCTTTTCTTTTTTTTCTTTTTTTTTTTCTTTTTTTTCTTTTTTCTTTTTGGTTTTTTTTTTTCCTGTGTTTTTTTTTTTTTCCTTTTGTAACATTTTTATCAATCTACAGCTCTAGCATTGAGACATTCAATATATAAACAAATGCTGCTGGTCTCTAAAAGTGAAAACATAACTTGATTAGACAAAATTGTGAAATCTGAAATACATCATGGAAATAAAGCATGGAAAAAAGCCAGAATGGAAATTGTTAAATCAATTCAATGTAATGACATCTAAGCTTTTTACATTTATGTTGGGAATATTTTTGCTTTCCTTCATTCACTACACCAGGCAAATTTCCATCAAGTGAATGTTATGAAGCCTCCAAGAAGTTTACAGAGTATCTGAATTCAGATTTATCTTTTATTTTGAAGCTCAGCCCAACTGTATTGAAAGCTTCATCTAATACAGGAGCATTTTCTAATTTGATCTCAATAACAGACAAATAATATCAATGGACAATAGTTTGGATTTCTGATTGGTTTTCCTAGAAATCAACATGACACTAAATCAGTTACCTAAACCAAAAGTATCTTCTCAGTTTTCTGCTCCTTTTAATATGATTTACACATGGACTGGAATATTTAATGTTCAAAATACTTTCTACCACCTCTGTCTTTAATAGCTATTAGGCTGAATTTGGAAGCTCTATTAGTTCAACACAGTTTTCTTACTCGTTTTTTTATATAATGTATATTTGCAGATATACAACATTCAGTTATTTTACTATATTTTCTCTTTGGTTTTGTTTTTTTCTTTCTTTCCCAGAATATCTATGCCAATGCCAATGCAAACTACCTGCATGAAAAAGTGCACACAGTATGAGGCATGAGACTATGGAAATGGAATGCCCTTTGGTCTGAGGTGGCTGACACTGACCCAGGTATAGCTCATGATCACTTTCCATCCCACACAGCAATTTCTATTACAGCTATGTCAAGATCTACTCAGCCCAGCCCAGACAAATGTACAGATTACTTCTGGGTCCTTTGAGTCACACTACAAAAAAAGGTGCAACAATAAACAAGCCCATGTGCATTCTCAGTCATAACTATGAGCAGAAGAACCCTTGAGATTCCTCACTTTGGCATTAAATAACAATTATAAAGGCTTTTAGAATTAAAGCAATACATGAAGGGACTTGAAATGTTAACAGTCCCAAGTAACTTGTCAATTGAAATAAGACTCATCCCTAGTCATAAATAAATAATCTCTTTCCTGGTCTCACTTCCATGCCAGGATCAATATCTCTTAACATCTTACTTATTTTATTACTGCTTTTGGTTTTCTGGGACTGATTGAAAGTTGCTCAGAGGAAATCTTTGGTTTTGCTTAAGTGTCCGTGACATTTAATCATGACTTTCCTTGCAGTTTAATTCCAACCAGTCAATCAGTTAATCCACTTCAATTGATTCTGTGCTCTCTGTTATTGGCTTGCACTCATTGGGCATCCTCTGGTGTCGACTCAGCTGGGTGGCTTGTGTGAAGCTCCTCTCACACCTCTCGCACCTGGTGAAGGCAAGAGAGAAAATTGAGACCAGGGAGCTGCCCCGGGGGGGGTGATGGGCTTTGTCTCATCCTGCCTAATCAGAACAGACACTCAAAAGTGGCTTCAGATTTTACTGGCTCAAGAGGTTTAATTGGTGGCTACTTCCAAGGCCTTGATGCCTATGATGGGACAAGGCCTGTCTGATTCAGAACAGAGGAATCTGTCAATAGACAGGGGGAAGGTGATTTCTCCAGAGAGGCCTCTCCTGCTGTAGCTCTGATCACTGTCAGTTCAAATAGATAAAGAACAAAAAGAGATTTTTAGGAGTGAGCCATCAAAGAGGCAGCTTGTCTGCAGTTTTCTGCTCTGTACCCCCTAAGAGAAATTGATGACAAATAGAATTTCACCTTCTGCTTTTTTAAAATCCACAATTGCTTATTGGAGGATTAGAAATCACCAAGCAGTAATCGTTCAGTCCTAGAACAGGAGAAAACTCTTTGTTTATCTGATGTGACCATGTAATGGGTAATTTTAAAAAGGCACATAGAGATAGTGGTTGCTTAATTATCTGCAAACATCCACACTATTTGAGAAATCTGTGGGTTGAGCAAGAACTCAAAACAGCCATCAATGTTGCTTAATATTTGTATTGTCTCTCTTTCTACCCTCTGCTCACTTAGAGAGCCATAATCTGCAAGAAAAATACTGTGTGAATGTATGAACAAAACCATTGAATTTTGCAGAGGATAGTGGCTATTGTTGCCTTGGAATTAGTCCCTTATCCCCGCTCTTAAAGACAAACTACTTATTTAATCTCTCAAATCCTTCTTGATCTGCATTCTGAACACTACAGAGGGTGTTTGATGAGTCACAAACATGGATGGAGCAGATCCTTCTTATATGGTGCTTGATCCAAAAGCCATCTTTACTTTAATGGTGCCGTGTGATGTCTTATCTCCAAATAAGATTTTCATAAAAGTATCACTGCAATGAATTCTTCACCTTCAAAGGACAAGTGAGGAAAACAATGGACTCAGCTAATACATTTTAATCTTTCTCTTTTCACTGATGTGAAAGATAGAAAGTGAACTGGCAGTGATCTGCTAAAAAAAAAAAAAATTTTATATATATTTATAATTGTGGGTATTCTTCACATTAATAATTTAGTGATAGAGTTCTTCTTTATCAGGACTGTTTAGCACAGGTATTACAACATCATTCCTCCAGGTTACTGTACCAATCTAAAATGTCAACACTTTAAAGTTGTATTTCCTTGATTGTCTTTCATGGAATATTTTTAGCATCCTATGCCACTGTTAAAAACTGCACTGTGATCTTGACAAATGTAAAATGTCAGCTTTAATGTATCAGACCTATCAGCTCAATGAAAATAACTCAGAAGTATTGATTACTTAATGATTTTTGGGGTATTCATTAACGTCTATGTGCAGATCATCCACTCTCCAGAGCTCCTGAAGTGCTGATGACACATTAGTGCACTGCTGATTGTTTATTAGAAAACTGATTACTTACTGGATTAGTGTGTCAGAATATACTACCTTTCATTGCCTGAAAACTTGCAAATTATTTTATTATTTTTATATACATACATATATATCTATCACAGAGGCATCACGATCAATTTTAAGCCAGGGGTTTATCTTAGTCTGCGTGAGATATTACTGTCTACTTGAACTTGATAGTTTTGTTATTTTGATGTCTACAAAAACAAGTACTTTGCTTGATGAGTAATAGGAGCCTTGCATCCTTGCCTAACTAAGCTGTAAGTGATACAGTTGCAAAACAACCTATAAAATCAGGTGTGGCAAACCCTGATTTTAAGAGCCTGGCCAAATAAACAAAATACAAGGGAACAGGATGCCAGGAACCATTAGTGACTTAGATAAAGTGTTACCCACTAAAATAATTTGCTGTGGCAGGCCTCCTTACCCTTTCTGGAGCTTGTCTGAGGGGCTAGAATTGGGCAGGTGTTCACTTAACATCTTGCACCGCTAGTGAAAAAGTGCAGGGTAACATTTACCATATTTCTTTAAAATACAACTTCCCCTCCTTTATCTACAAGATTCTTCTGTTGTGGGAGTGCTCTACCTTCCCAGCTACAGGCTGATGCACTAACCTAAGGGCGTAGGAAAGAAGGGTGGCAAAGAAAGAAGAGAAAAAGGATAAATTTCTTGATACAAGCATCTACTCTTTATGAATTGGAGGGCTGTGGGTGCCAAGCATTGTTGCTTTTCAGACTGTGATGTCTACACTTACACAGTCCTTGGGCAAAAGTCAGAATGAAGCCTCTGGAAAGGCATTTAATTTTGCTGTCTTTCTCTGGTGCTTGGATAACCTTCAGATAGTACCCAAGGTGTCTAGGATATTCTAGGCACTTCCAAATGATGTGGGTGATGCTTTCAGGACCATAGTTTTGGATATGTAAGTACCTGGCTTATGGGCAGAGATCTGTATTAGGCTCCTGATTCCTCTTTTCAATGTGGTCCAGAGAGGTTGCTGCTGGATACAAACTGATAGAAAAGGTGAAGATAATAGTGTCACAGCAGTCAGCATTACTGTCTCACAGTAGGTAGGAATGGGAGGAAAGGCAGGAATATTTTTTTCTGGATTGTGATGTACTCTAGGCAGTCTCTCCCTCTACTAACCATTCTTTCCCAGCCCATCACAGCAGAATAACCACTCCCATAAGCTCTGTCCATGAGATTGGTATGTGTGGTTTTTGTGTGCATATTCCTGTAATATAACACATACATGTTTAACATTGTGTTGGAAAGCCAAACAGTAGTCAAAATTGCCAGAAAGGAAAAAGAGTCCAAATCTCATGTGACCACACATCAAGCAACCATGGGGCTGAACCCAAGCCTGAATGCTAGATATACCAAATTTTGGCTAAGCCTGCACTGTAGATATATATATTGACGATAATTACACCTCATGACACTGATAGACAATTTAATTTCCACTTAGGGCCATCTGATGGCATTTGAATGGAATTTAAACAGGTCCAAAACAATTCCAAAGTCCTCAAACAATTAGATACCATCAGTGAAAACCAGATCCATATTACCTTCTTTTACAATGTATGTGTACACTATAATTGTGAGGAACAATGTACTATAGCACTCAATCTCCTCAGCCTCAAGGCTTCACTCTGCCACAAGGCTTCCTTGCTTGGGTGGAGCTGGTAAACAGGATTGTTCTTAAGTTCACAAAATGCACCAATAGTTCTGGGATATTTCTACAGTACTGGGGTTTCTGGTTTTGTTTAGATAGTCCTCATTGTTACTGGTCTGCTTGTTTGCTTCACAGTGCTTTCAAAACATTGACAGTGAGGATTACAGAGAGGATTGGTTTAATTTGCACATTTATGTCAACCTCTGTGAAAGATTTTGGATAGAGAAAATGCTGAGAGTCTATTTTAGAGAAAAAGGCATTAATTCGATATTCTCAAAATAAACATTTTAAGATTTCATTCAACAAGTACATTTCACACTACATTATAAACTCCTTTGGAAGGGTATCAAAAATCCAGGAAAAACTATCCACCAAAGAGAATCCCTCTTGACAACACTGAGATGTCACTGCAGGTACAACATACATATTCGACCTAAAATAAATGCTACCTAGCTTTGCATGTCAGTAAGAAACAATGTTAAAAGTGTGAATTATTGTAGGCTGAAAGAATCTTTCCTCTTAATTCTTTTGGGTTGACTCCTAAATATTAGATCTTTACATAACCATGATTCTGCAGGTGAGTCCCCTCACTATTTTTCAATTTTGCTGAAACGGAAACAGGGAGGGGGTGAGAAAAATTTAAGAGAACAGAGGTGACAAATAATTTTCCTTTTTCTCCTGCATTTAAATTTACTTAAGATCTTTGTTCCCAGACTAGCAGCCATAGTGGAGACTTCAGAAAGATAAGAATACACAAAAACTTTACAGTGGTCAGGCTGGCTTGATAGCTTGTGATGACATGAAAAGTCAAATTCAGCTAAAGCTTTGACTACAGATAACCTCACTTAGCATTGTTATCTTAATGAAAAGCAAATAGAAAAGTCTTCCACTGTATGTCCAGATTTATCAAGGACCTACAAAGAAAATGCCCTCTCACAGAAAAAGTTTTTTAGCCAATCCCAAACGTCCTCTTACAAAACAATTAATCTGAAATATTTTTTTTAATACTGTGACCATATTTTCACCATTTTAAAAGCCAACTTCTGGAAATAATATGCATACAAATATACTTAGTGTTTAGCATTGCTGACATAATCCATGCTCACTGTAATTTGTCTGAATACCACTTATGAACATAGCTGCCTTACTGCATTAGAAATCATGAGATCGCGTTCACATCAGAAACACATTTAAAGCTGAACTTAATAACACCTTTAAAATTATACCTGCTATTTTAAAAATAACTTAGCTAAAATTTAAGAAATTTATCACTATCCTTGCATGGTAATTCTTTCTAATATTAAAAATATTTGTTAAAAGAAATGTGTACATCACCACAAATACAAACTTCTCTAAGGTACAGAAACACTATCTCATTGGACTTTTCCATCTTGGTGGGTTTTCTTTGTTGTTTTGTTTTGTTTTGTTTTGTTTTGTTTTGTTGTTTTGTTTTTTTTTGTTTGTTTGTTTGTTTGTTTGTTTTTTGGTTGGGTTTTTTTTTTTTTTGGTAAGTGTATACTCAAAATTACTTCACAAACAAACATTTTAAACCTAAATTGCATGATCAAGAGACAGAAATTTTGTTTGTTCTATTTATGTTCTATATGTGTTTTATTTATGTTCTTGCTTAATAGAATTTGTTGAGGGCTTTTCCCTGAACTTTCTTAATGCCAGGTCATGTGCACCCCTTTTCCAAAGGAGGATCTAAAATGTTAAGAGACATCTAGATGAGCTCACGCTCTCTCTTTTTCCTCCAGCAAAGATAATAGATTGATTTCTGGATACGTTTTCTGCCCCTCCTCACTCAAATGCAAGCAGTCCTGCATGAGACAAATCTGTCCTTTTGAACAGCTTTCAGGATCAAGGCTTGTGTCTCCTCTTATCTGACTAGCAGTGATGGGAAGATCTGCAGCTCCAGTTTTAGCTTCATGAGAAGTTCCTAGCCAGCTTACTGCAAATGCTTCAACAAACCTACCAGAGAGAAAATAGTACTGCTGTTTCTTGTGCATAAGGAAGAAACTGAAGGAAGGTCTTGCACAATTGCAATTATGCCATACATTATAAAGAACCAGTACAAGGCATACTTCTTTTTTTTTTTTTTTTTTTTTTTACTCTGTCCTGCAACTTAAGGAGTAGTCAGATATGTCCTGGAATACTTTAAGGTTTCCACTTGAGCAGGGTAAAACAAAACATAACAAACAAAACAAAACAAAACAAACAAAACAAAACAAAACAAAACAAAACAAAACAAAATCCAAACAAACAAATCCCAGACCTCTGGTTAGTTGTACTACATACATTGAGCTCTTTCATAGATGAAATGGTGCTGCAATCAAGCCCATTTTGGAAAAGAGTAAAAAAAAATTAGTAAACCAAAGGGGAAAAATAATGACTCTAAATGGGGCAAAACAGCAGATCTATTGGAAACATGACAAAAACAGGATGTTAAGGAAAAAAATTAAGTGGAGTCAACAAGGTTACACATAAGTAACACCTTAACATTAAATGAAATCTATTTTCCATTTTGACCTGGAAACCTCTTCCAGTAATTACTAAAATCTATTTACACAGCAACTAGATAAAATCAATCTGATTGCTCACACCATTTTTGGCTCACTTTCTGTGGGCTCTGACATTCAACAGACTGGCTCGAGAGCAGTCGATATTTAGATGTCATGAGTTTCCATGTTTTGCCTCCTACAACACTATCCTGGCAATGATTTCTGCTGTGCAAGTTTTTCTGTAGTGGATCTGCAGCATTTTGTTCCTGGTTCTGTCCCCTTGCCCCCAGCAAAGACATGTATGTGTGGAGACCATGCTTCCTCCCAGCCTTATATGGAGGCAAAGCGTGCTCTCCAGTATCTCTGTTGGGCTTGTTATAAGGGGTTCTGACAGGCCCCACCACTGAGCTCCCTTACATTAACCAGATCAAAAGCACAGCTTGGCAAAAGTAAAAAAAAAAAAAAAAAAGAAAAAAAAGTCAAACAGAGAAAAGCAGACAGAGAACAGACAGGACTTGGAGAACTGGGAGAGACAAAACCTTCTTCTACACTTATTCCCCTTCCTCCTAGGAACATCCAGGAAGCTTCCGAAAGAAACGATATCAATGTATTAGGTGGAATTGCTCCAGTGACCACATTCTCTGAGCCTGTCAGTTCAGCCAAGACAAAGACACAAGTATGGGATATATTTCTTCTGCTTTGGAGAACACTTCCTGTCATGTAGGCAGAGTCTGGCACAACAGAAGGTAAAATATACCTGGATCATCTTCACTGTGGCTGGAAATGAGTACTGCTGGAAGATTTCTGAGACAGGTATGTGCTTAGCTTTAATATCAGTAATTAAAAACTTCAGAAATTAACAAAGTCTGTTTAGTGTAAAATCATCTTTATTTGGTGACTTCTTCGTATATCTTGAACAGTGAACACTATCAATTTATTACTACGATCTTTCAAAACTTATGCCAGAAGTCAGAGTTACATTTTCTATCCAGTGATTCTGAGACTAAAAGAAGGTGCATATTTTTTTGCCCGTATGTTACTAGAGCAAAATTAGCTTTCAAGTGAAGCCCCATCTACCTCAACATATAGACATCAAAGAATCATATTCATGTTCTTACAGCATGGCTTTTCTCAGTCTTGATCATATTTTCAGCTGTGGCTCCCTAGCAGCAGCTTGACACTTAATTAAAAGAATCAAGGCATCATCGGAGATCAGAAAATTGTGCAAGCCTTTCAAGAAACCCAAAATCAAACCCCAATAAATTCTGGTTTTAACAGCGTCACCAGGTGTTTCACCTCGTGGTGTGACCTTGGCTTCCAGAGGAGCCTCTGCCGAGCGCTGGAGGTGCATTTCCCTGTCTAATCTCAGCTGGCAAGAGCTGCTGCTCCAGTACTTACTTGAAGGGCTTTTCCCCGGTGTGCGTGCGGATGTGGTTGTTGAGCGTGGTGGCTCCGGCGAAGGCGCGCCCGCAGTAGCCGCACTTGAAGGGCCTGTCACTGGAGTGTGTCACCACGTGGTTCCTCAGCTCCGAGGGCTGGGAGAAGGACTGGGAGCAGTGCCCGCACTGGTAGGGCCTGGGTGGGAAACACAAACAGATGCCATCAGTGCCTTCTGCTGGGTGAGCGCGAAGCCACGCGGCACGGAGCTCCTGGTCCTCCCAGTAATTCCCAAACACAACTGTGGGTGCTCCTTCCTCGGGAAAAGCATACCCAAAACTTCACCACCTCTTTAACAAATGCAAAACTCTCGGGCAGGATTTAACTGAGAGTCAGTGGGGCCCACAAGCCATAATTGAGCCAACTGCGCAGCACACCAAATGTCTGCCTCAGTTCTCTCAAACTCAACACGGTACTCCTTAGTCAAAAAAAGAGATCCACACACATCAGAGCTGAGGGACTCAAAAAAGCCTCTGTCTGTTGATGCCAGCTGCAGTCTTACTTATAAATGCACATCTGATGATTATTTGTATATCCAATCTGTACTATGAAATTATTCACAATTATACTCCTCGTATTGCTTTGGAATTTTTTAGAGATTACCTGTTTCAATAAAAGACTTGGGGAAAAGTCACCTCTATATTACAATTATCTTTCTGTTTTCTTATTTCAGTTGAAAATCTTTACATTTTTTTAAGGCTTTTCTTCCATCCAGACTGAAAATGGCTTTTTTAGGGATCTTGAAAGGAAAACCAGAACCCCAATTTTCAACAAAACATCTTGCTAAAATAAACATGACAAACAAACACACAAAACTGACTGATATGTTACAAATTCAGAATCATAACAAGCAGACTGCAAACACAGGAAAAAGGGGTATGAGACAGCAATGTGACACTGGTCTGCTGAAATGCTAACTAAAATAAAATGCCAAGAAACCATGTCTATATATTTCTCTTAGGTAAAAGTGGCTTAATATCAACATCCTACAAGGGTTTTTTTTCCATTGCACATTTGTTTTAAGTTAGTGGCAGAGCCTTGAATGCTTATCAGACTTTTTGCTAAGAACATTAAGATTTTTTTCTGGAGGGATAATAATGATTTTTGCCCTACATAACATTTTAACTCTTGATGTCTCTGTTTCCAGAGCCAATGGCCAGCACAGTTTAATTGCTCTCTCTGTAATAAATGTATATGTTTAAATGGCTAGAAACCAAAGCTAAAAGGAAAGAGACAATGGTGACCAGGCATGTACAATTCAATTAAGTGTAAAATAAAGTGAACTATCTCATTTGTCAAGTGAACTGCTTAATTGTGGCTACTTGCATCACTGAACACAAATACTATTATTTTACAGTGCTTCAGAGCACTGAACCCTGATTGCAGAATTTTTTAGCTTGATTAATAGCTCAGTATTCATCAATAACTCAATAGCTTACAATTTTAATTACTTGCATTTGAAAATCTAACTACTCTCCAACAAGTTTGAAAGTAATACATAAAAGCTGTGGAAAGGTAATTTAGATGATGTGGCCCTTAAAGATATACAGATATATGTAAAATAGTATGTTAAAAACCCCAACAAAACAACAACAAAAAAAAACCTCAGGAAAGTGTTTATCTCTTTCTCTTACTGGAATATAATAACATGTCCAGTTTTCACCTTTCTTGGTGTCCAAAGTTAATTCGCACAGAAAATATTTATCAAATTCGATATGAAGTCCAAGAGTTGATAAAACAGAGATAATTGGTGAATGCAGTAATCAAACATGATCAAACAAAATAGTGAAATAATATATTCCATATCAAAGAAACATTGATTTTTTTAATAGCAAAAGAGACCATTAACATCTATTAGCCTCTGGTTGTCTATTTTTAACAGCAACCACAAAAAATGATACAATGCTACATAAAACAAATTAATCTTTTTTTTTTAAGTGATAAATAAATCAATGTGATTATTTAACATAGTGAAAATTCACAATGTAACTTGTCTGTAAACAGTCAAAATTTCAAACCAGATATAAGTGAACATTGTGATGCCAAACAATATGGGTTCATTGGCTCAAAAACAAATGTCTTCTTTACAAAATACTCAGAATATATGGTCTATGCTTAAGAAAATAAGCCCTGTAGAAGATCACCTATTGTTGGATCACTTCAACTGCATTTTTCTGATTCATCCACATCTTGGGAGAAAAACTCTTAAAGAAATTACCCTTCTTTTTGCAGAGGGTGCATTTATCCGGTTTATACTCAAGTAATGCTAATTAATACTAAAATGAGCAATTTTATAAAGCTTAGATAAATGACACACATTGGGCAAACTTAATTTTAAAAAGGGAGCCTAAAAATGCATTCAAATACTGTAACATCTTAAAATGCTCTGATTTGCACAAGTGCAGATTTAAGTATGCCAACTTCTGACAACTTGGATTTTTCAAAGAGAAAAAAAGAAAAATTACATTCAATAAGTACAAAAGTACAAAAGTTATTCTGTTCTTTGGTAACCATTTTACTGCGCTCAGAATTTTTTTTCCTTGGAAGAAAATAAAATCAATATGTTATTTTTCAAAAAAATTGAAAGTGGTGCTGAAGGACTGAGCACAAGCAGTGCTCGGTTCAGTGAGTACATTGTCATGGGCAGAGCATGCCTGCCTTTGATGTAGCAGTTATGTCTTCTGCCATCACTTTTGTCTGCACTGGGACAATGAATTAATATTGTGACCTCGCTATAACAGAGTTTTGCAGACAAGAAGGAATGACAGCAAAGTGACAGAAATGCTGGTCTTCATAGGCTGTACTTACAAAAATCCACTGCTGGACTGATTGCACTCCCAGCTCAGAGAAACTCATTTCCTTGGAATAACGAGTACATGTAAAAACCAGTACTCTTATTGTGCTTCACAGTATCCATGTGAATCAAAATCCCATCAGATAGTAATCATAAGTTACAGTTAAGAATAGGCTAAACTGATTACAGCAATGTGCAGAGGAGAATGATGTTCTGACAGCCATCAAAAGTGGTTCTAATGTTTTTATTAAACACCTAGTTACATGGGAGCTTTTAGCTCCACATCTTTCTTTTTGAGCTTAAAGAAAGGAAATCTACTTACTGAGAATAAAATTTTCCTGCTGGAAAAGTTACACTGTTGTTATTAATCCCATGCATCTTGATAAGCTATCTAGATTTACTGACATTTAGAATCCGTCAGCCTTTTCTAGAGAGTCTCTGGCTGTATCATGACCATATAGGAGCACAGGCCATCTAAAGTGAAATTCTGAAAGCAATTCTAACATAATAGTTTTCAGAATTTGTGGTAGTTTATACTTCAAGCTTTTCCAAGCTTTGAAAGGCACATTTTTCAAAATGAAAACACTAAGGAATAAATTTTGTTCTTTAAGCTAGAGAATCTCTTGAATGGTTTTGCTCTTTGGTATGTCTTTTCTTGTCTTAAAATTTTCTTAGTTTTATAGCTGATATTTTTCTGGGTGAAACTACATCGTGTATGGGACCAGTACAAAACTCATGCTTCCCTATAAGGCCTACTGAACCTCACCAAAGCTCATGTTTTGGCAGGAATTTAGAACCTCTAACATTTACAAAGCATGTTAAGAGAATAGAAAAATCCATATTATTTCATCTGAAATACTTACTGAGAGAAAGTCATACATTTAGATTAATTATTTTTATATTTCCGTTTAGCAAAACTGACATAGCTTTGTCTTTTACTATACCTCTGCCAAAATAGTATATTTTCCAAATTCTGACTCCTAAGTATATCTAAGTATTATAAATTTATTTTCTGCACCATGAATTATTAACTCTTTGAATATTTAGAACCTTGAAAAATACAATCATTATTTTCCACTCCATTTCCAAAATATTTCCTTTATGATGAATAGGCTTTTAATGTGGCTTCTTCAGAAGGGAATTTGCTTTTTTCAAGGGGCATATGGAATTCTAGTTCAAACCTTAGAAGAGAAATTGCTTGTAAGAGGGAGTTGCTGAATACTTGTAACTTTGTCATTGACATTCTCTCAGCCCAGTGAGACAAAATAGCACAAAATATTTTCCCTCAGAAAGAGCTAGAAAAACACCAGTTGAAAGAAGAGACTGGCATGTGATTGAAAGTGGTTTTGTCCCTTGTTGGAGACTAAGAAGCGAAAAACTGACATGATCAAAGAGTTATAAAATGGTCTTTGTTGAAAGGGATCTTAACAACCATCTTGTTTCTAACCTCTTGTTATGGACAGGAACATCTTTCACTCAAGGCCCCATCCTATTTGGCCTTGATCATTCCCAGGATGGGGCATCAACAGCTTCTCTGGGAAAATTTCAAGTCTGTCTCATAACCCTCACACTAAAGAATTTCTTTCTTACATCCAATCTAAATTTACACTCTTTCAGTCTAAAGCCATTATCCCTTTTTCTATCACTAAATGTCCTCACAAGGAGTCTCTCTCCAGCTTTCTTGCAGGTCCCTGTGGGTACTGGAAAGCTCATATAAGGTTTCCCTGAACCCTTCTTTTCTTTACACTGAATAGCCCAAACTCTCTTAACCTGTCTTCAACCCTCTGACCATCTTTGGGATTGTCCTCTGGATTCTCTCTCTAGCAGATCCACATCCTTATGCTGGAATCCCCAGAGCTGGATGCATTGCTGGTGGGATTTCCAAGGATGCAAGGATCCCAGCTGGATGCATCCAGGTTGGGTTTCACAAAAGTTGAATAGAAGGGAGAATCATCTCCTGCCCGTGCTCCTTTTGACACAGCCCAGGACATGTTTGGATTTCTGGACTGTGAGTGCACATCTGGTTCATGTCCAGCTTCTCATCCACCAACATCTCCGAGTCCTTCTCCTCAGGGATGTTCTCAGTCCATTCTCCACCCAGCCTGTATTTGTGCTTGGGGTAGTCCTGACCCATATTTAAGACCTTTCACTTGCTCTTGTTCAATTTCATTCCGTTCCCACAATCCCACCTCTCCAACCTGCCAAGGTCACTCTGGATGGTATCCCTTCCCTCCAGCATGTGCAAGGGTGCACTTGATCCCACTGGCCCTGTCACCAGCAAACACTGTTGTGCTGAATAGCATCAGTCCAAATAGCAGCCCCTGGGGAACAGCCCTGGTCTCCACTTGGAAATTGAGTCATTGGCCACAGCTCTTTTGAGTGCAGCTTTCCAGCCAATTCCTAATCCATTGAGAGGTCTGACCATCAAATAAATCTCTCTCTCTTCACTTCAGAGACAAGGCTTCTGTGTGCAAACACTTGGCAGAGGCACACATAGATAACCTCAGTCTCTATTCCTTATTTACCAACTCTGTAAATGTTGTAGAAGGCTACCGAATTTGTCAGGCATGATTTGCCCTTAGTGAAATTGCTGTCATCAGTCATCATGTTATCCTCCACGTTCCTTAACTGAGCTGCCAGGGGGATCTTCTCCACGCTCTTGCCAAGTACCAAGGTGAAACTCACTTGCCTGTAGCTCTCGAGGTCTTTCTTTTTAACAGTGGAGGTTTTGTTACCCCTTTTTGAATCAGCAAGACCTCCACCAGACTGCCACGACCTCTCAAATATGACAGTGGCTCAGCCACTTCATCCACCATTTCTCTCAGGACATGCACATACTTCTCACCAGCCCCCATGGGCTTGCACATCTTCAGGTCCTTTAGATGGTCTTTAGTCTGATCTTCAAGAGCTGGCAGTTCTTCATTCTCCCAGTCCCCGCCTTTGCCCTCTGTGGTGTGGGTGGCGTGACTGGAACATTTGCCAGTGAAGTTACTGGCTCAGCCTTTTCCATGTCCCAAGTCAACAGGCCTCCTGCTTCCATTTAGATAGGGCCCACAATTTCCCTGGTCTTTCTTTACCACCAATGTAAAAACAGAAGTTTTGCTGTCCTAGGCATTCCTGCCCACATTTAATCCTACAAGGGCTTTGGCTTTCCCAAGGAGATTCCTGACTGCTTAGACAATCTGTCTGTAAATCTCCCAGGTTACTGTATCTGTGCTTGCATCCCCTGAGGAATTCCTTTTTGTCTTTGGATTCATCCAGGAGTTACCCCTCTATCCATTCATCCCCACCATCCTGATGCTTTTGCCTGGCTTCCTCTATGCTCCTGGGCTTGGAAGAGGTGATTGATCTCACAGTCTCAAGGAGTGGGACACAGGGCTCCCTTGAACCCAGGACTGCATTTCTCATTGTTATAGGGCAGAGACTGCCCCACCACAGGCTCTGCAAGAAACTCCAAAAGCAGGGCAGGTGAAGTGGGGCCAGCATCAGCTTTCAGGACCAGGACCATAAAAAGCCCAGCTTTAA
The DNA here is from genome assembly GCA_030060385.1 of Muscicapa striata striata. Lineage (NCBI taxonomy): Eukaryota > Metazoa > Chordata > Aves > Passeriformes > Muscicapidae > Muscicapa > Muscicapa striata. Next base: position 1,347,276 of record JAREIS010000076.1, on the reverse strand, counting down.
GAGCACAGCTGCAGTCAGAGGAGTTAGGTCACAGCTGTTTTCATAGGAAAGTATTTTTGAAGAATGCCTTTCTCTAGCAGGTCGAATTAAGGCTGGAGAACAAAGTAACACCTCAGGATACTGCTAACTTGCACACAGAAACATCCCTAGCACCAGCAGAGCCGTGGGAGTCTACCTTCGCTGGCTCTGGACTCCACATCCCCTGCTGCCTTGGCGTTCCCCCTGGGCAGCACAGCTGCTGTCCTGAGCACCTCAGGCACCAACCAGCAGCAGGCGTGGCAGAGATGGACCTGCTGGGAGTTCTGCAATCATCTGCTACAAATGTTCAGCAAAATAACAAAGCCAGCACTCTTGGAGCATCTGCAAGCCTCTGTCAGGGAGAGTTGCTGCTCTGTACACCTGTTATTGTTATTAGCTCTGAGTACTGTGCACTTGTGAACCTCTATGAAAAAATTATGCAAGAACCAGCATTAAATTCAGCATGAAGCTTACTTTAACTGAGCAATACTCAATAAACAGAAATATACAACTCTTGCTCAAAACATATTTTTTCTAAGTCTGTTTTGGAGAGATTCAAATCCTTACTGGACTTGCGGAGAACATTAAGGTCAAAGACGTAGAACCTATAAAGCAAATATAAACACAAAATTGACTAAGCCATGATCTTAGAGAAAAATGTCTATTAAATTGGTAATTTCAACTTCCTGTTAAGAAAAACAAAACAAAATAAGCTTGCTATTTAATATAGAGGTGATATTGCAAAACGTGAGTACAATAGTATCTTTTGAGTAAAGAAAAACTGTGAGTGCCTGATCTCATCCATAATCTATCAGCCATGAACACATTTATGGAGTGTGCTTTCCCTCACATTCTCAGCTTGAATACCTGGCAATCAAAGAGAATACATATCATACAGATGTACAGGTTGTACATGAAAATGTGCCACGCAGAACTCTTGAGAACTGAAGACTTCTGCCTTCCCTCAACACCAGTCTATCCTGAATCTAGGGATCATAGTGATATGAAAGTGTGATGTCATTTTAAAAGGCTGTCATTATCAGAAAAGTGGTTACTGTTAAAAAAAAAAACCAGTATCAACTTCTGTAAAAATTTTTTGTTGTAATAAAGAGTTTTGGTTACCCCCTTTTTGAGCCTTCTAAACAGGATTGTTTGGAATTTCTGCAGCAGAAGGGATGGAATAATATTTTTTTTATTTATATATATAAATATATATAAATATATATTAAAAAATTAACCCTCTAACAAAAATAAACAAATAAAAACCCTAAAAATGTATATTTCCATAAACATCTTCTCAAATTGCTTCTGTCTGGTCAAGGCTTAAACAAGTATTAAAGATTCAGAAGGTCCCTGAGTTCAGGATTTTACAGATTTAAATTTCCACTTCCCATACCCACTTTAAGCCCAATTACCCCTAATTTCAAAGAGAAGCCCTACAAAATGCTGAAAAAAAATTTGGTGGAAAGGGAGAAGTATATAATTAAACCAGTAAGCAATTAAAAGCTATTTTGAATTTAAATCTTAATCTTGAAATATAACAAAAAGCACAGCAGATTATTTTAATAATTTCTCTTATTTGGGATTCACAATATTTTAAAATTATTTTTATTTATTAAGTGATCTGCCTGTTGAATAGGATCATTTATTTCTTACTGTTTCATGAAATTATGTATATTGTGGCCTGTTTTATTTATTTATTTAATGTTTTCTTAATCTTAGTTGTTGTATTATCTTTGTTTGATTTTCTCAAGCTTCAAGTAGTCTGCTTCTCTCAAATTTCAGACCATGAGTAGGACTCCTGCATAGATTCAAAGGTGTTTTCCCTGCACAGCATTGTTGCAATGCAAGTACCAAGCCAGAACAGATTGACCAAAGTCTATTTCCTAGAGACAATGGGAACAGCCCTGCTGTTTCAGTCACATCAAGGGTGCAGTTACTGGTGTGCTCACAGACTGCTGACAATAAATGCGGAGTTGTTTATCCGCTGGAACAGCACTGCAGATGTCACTGAGAAAATAAAAACCAGAGAGTTGCATCCAGTACTTTGGACTGTCGAGCAGGTATTTTTCACAAATCGTACCTCGACTTCATGTCTCCTGGGAATTTTGTACAACTCTGTAAAAATTTTTCATCTAGAAAAATGTAATATGTTTAAGAAACAAAAGGCCACTTTTTCTAGACGCTGCATCACTAAATAACTGGTACCTGCTAAAACACAAAAATTTCCTGTGATGTAAGCTCAAACTTTAATGGTTTCTAAGCAGGGACATGAGAAACCAGATCCTAGGGCAGTACCTGTTATTTACGTAATTTCAAACATAGAATGAATTGCAATGACCTTAATCATAGCAAGATGCCCTGGGGTATTCTGAACTGACAATGCTCCAGACTTTCCTGAGGAAGCCTTAGGCTGGGTAGGCACAGGAGAGACTGAGAGGTAAGACACCATGAATCAGCACCCTACTAATGAGAATGTTCACTTTTAAGAGTGAAGAGCAGAAATCCAGTCTGTGTTTCAGTCAATATTTGGCACAAGCTGCTTAGGAGGGAATAAATAAAAATAAATAAAATTAATTTTAAAAAATTAATCTTTCACTTCCAAAATGAAAGATATAATGGTAAGACAGACTTATCCTCATTTTCTTTCTCTGACAAAATGAATATTTATCTGTCACTTAGAGTGAAGAATAGTGTCATTCAGTGAGACTCTCCTTGCACTATTATCTGCAACTTGCTTCTTCATAAAGGAAGACACAGGTTCAAGTAAAGGATGAAATCTAGCTGTCACACCTGATTGGATGAATCACTGAAAAGTATATAGAGCACATCACAACATGCCTTTTCCAGTCTCTAGACTCTTCTAGATGGAGGTACCATTTTATGCTTTATAGTATGCTAAGGATGCTTTAATGACGTAAACACAAAAGTCTGTGATATGTAGGAGAGGGGACCTTTCAGGACCAATATACTATTAAATTACCAATTTTGTCATACACCTTCCTTAGCAAGGCTTTTTCTTGCTGAGGCAAGCATAAAACCCAGAAAATTGTTGAAAGGGCTTGTTTAAATTCACAACATTATCAATTATTTAATTTTTATGAATATTAGCTTGGAACCTCATTAGGCTCTTATATGCTTGACATTTCTTTTGGAAAAATGGGCTTATTCTCTCCACATCCATAGAATCACACAAGCATATGAGTACATGTAGATAGTACACAAAGTATGCAGGGAGACGTAGACATACACCCAGACTCATTCTTTGCTATTTTTAGTAGTGTTTTGTAAACTGTAATTCACAATTAAATGCTGCTTTTAGAACAATATTCCAGAGATTCAACTGTTCTGCTCAAATCTTCACAGCTGAAGAAGAGACAAAACACGGGCAGCCTTTTTTATTGAATTAATTTGATTTTTGTCTTTTGTCCTGCCAACTATCAAAATTGTCAAATAAACCAGCTTTGATTAATAAATAATGGTTCCATTATATTTACTGTGCCACCAGTCAGAGTACCTGAAATTTTAATTCACTTGTTCAGCTAAATTTCATCCTCAGTTCACAGCCATAAAATTCTGTATTGACAAACTTTCAAACCAACTTTGACTCTGAGGTATCTAGTCAACATTTTTCTTCTGTGTGGATATTAGTTTATTGAATAAGTGGCATCTGTTTTCCTCCACATCACTGGTGGAGTAGGTATTTCCTTTTGACAGCTTTGTACGATTTATGGGTTTGCATGCTATGAAGAAAAATAGTACTAAGCAAAAAATTCCAATTCATTACCTCTTAGTACTTAATTAAGTTCATACGCATTGCACACTATAGGTGAACCCTGAAATGACTGTGACAGCCACTGAGCAGCAAGTTAGATTATCTTTGGAAGACAGAGAGACTTTTAATTATCTTGACCTCATTTTTTCCGTCTATGATATTCATAAATTTTCATTCTATTTTGTTGCCTCTATGAGATGTACCAAACCATTCTAAAAACAAGATTATATCCTTAGCTATTTCCTTTTATCTGCACATTTAGGCACCGAATGCTTTTATAAATAGTGAAGGCAAGCAATAGTTTTTATCAGCTTACTTCATGCAGCTGTAGATGAATTATGTCATACAGGCTCCTCATAATAATTGTTTGGTTTAGAAAATGATAACAGCTTGATAAAAGAAGAAAGCAGTGGATCTGGCTATCAGTAGACACAGAAATAAAGAGAGCCTGGGCTTTACCTGTCGGGGTTCTGTGTACACACATGCATCTGTAAGAGGATCCGCTGGGTGAAAGTCTTAAAGCATTGCCCACATTTCCAAAGATGCCAGTCACTGAACTCAGAATTTAGTTGGCTTGTTGAAGTTGGGCTTGCAAGAACTCGTTGGTTTTTGACACTGATCTGGTTAAATCCTGACTCGATGGACCCAGACTTATCCAGGAGAGAAAAATTTCTGCTACACGGAGTCTGTGGAAATACTACGGATCGCTGTGGAGTGGCAGGGGATAGTTTGCTACTTTTATTAAATGGCTGTAGGGTGTCTTGTCTGGACATGGCCTCCATTACAGTCGAAGGGACATTCACTGGGAGAAAACAAGAAAAGTAGATAAGATCCTTTTTATGTCTTTTCAAAACTAATACAATTTTGGGAGACACAAAAAAAAAATCAATATCCATTTTCTTGACGCTACAATGAAATAATTTTATTTTAACAATGTACAAAAAAAAAAAAAAAAAAAAAAAAAAAGGAAAACAAGGGAAAATAAAAGGGAAAAAAATAAATGAAGGGCTTGAATGGGACAGTGATCTGAATGGATGGTGCTGATTCAGTGACACAGAAATGAAAATTCATGCAAGGGAGTGACTGAGACTGAAAGGACTCAGAGAACCCTGACTGTGATATGTATTTATTACACCTGGGATTTCATCTGAAAGAAAAAGCTGCACCTCTTGTGATACCCTGACTCTGCATGTTGCAGTCAGCATGTCTGACTGCTATATCACAGACTAGGGTGGATTTTGAGAACATGGAGAAAAAAATCCCTGCTGGCACACTGCTAGAGATACAACAGGGATTAAATAAGTACTGCAGCAATAGTTCCCTTATCCTATGAAAGGGTAGATTCTAAGGATATTTTACTATTACATCCCACAAATAGTCACACTGCCAATGCAGTAAGAAGCCAGGGACTTCGTGTATCTTATGCCTGAGGTTAATAGCAGGTAGGTCACCATTAAACACTGCAAAGTGCAGGCAGAGAGATCTTCATGCATCAGTTTCCTACCTACAAAACAGGCATAAAAATGTTTTAAAGTCCCATGAAAATTGTTTCCATCCATATGATCATCAATTAACTCTGGCTTATGAGGCACTCAGATATTTCAGCAACAAATGCAATATGCTTTTCAGAAAGAAGTGGTTTAGTGCTGAATTTGAATGTTTTCTGATAAGAAAGGCAGGAGGTCAAACAAGTAGAAGAAATTGAACAGCTGCCTCACACCTTGAGAACCATGTAGATCATACAATGAATAAGGCAAGAGTCCTGTGGAAAAATAGAGTCAGCCGACAAAAGTTTGCACCACAATGTAAAAATAAACATAGTTTAGGTCACTTGGACCAAATAACTTCTAATGTTTACTAATTTTGGCACACTTAGGCTCATGAGCTAATATTTTAATGGAAATTTTTAATTAAATATGTTATATACATATAAGTCTATACACATATAAGTCTAACAGTTACAAACTGTTTATATCTACCAATAGGTACATAGCATATATTAAACTGATTATTAGAAACTACAACTCTGTTTTGGTAAGCCATGATTATAGATTTCTAAGAGCGAACATGAGAAATTTCAGTTGTAAGCTGGAATCAGCCAACATTATTTAATCTACAAAAAAAAAAAAAACAACCCAAACAAACAAACAGACAAAAGCAAACAAACAATAAAAAACCAAAACAACTACAAATTAATATTTGGTAATATTTTAAATCCTGCCAGTTGCTTTAGAGTTTTTTTCTAGTATCTATGATCAATCATAACAATTCCAATGTTATATTATTACAAGATATTTAATTTATGTCTGTTGAGGTCTTTCCTAATCTATTATTTTTAGTAGTATCTGAGAACCTAATTTCTAAGTAAAGATACATCCATGGAGATGTCTAGCACAAGTTTCCAGATGCAGAATGCATCTTCTATGTCTCTTCAGTACCAGGAGCAATTTGTATACTATCATTTTGCCTCAATATAGTCAGAAGGAGATCACTTTTTTCCTTTCTTTTCTTTAAGTTGCACTCATAAGAGTCCACAGAAGCAATGAAATCAGGCTACTGAAGGCCTAAGGAACAGAGGCAGAACTTATGCTGCTGAAAATACCCCTGTGCAGAAGATAAGCAGAAGATACATTCTGGGAATTTAAGTGGGACTTAAGTCCTGTGCCATTTTGCAACTGGCTTCATGGTCAGAGATTAATTTCATCTACTCATGTCAGTATCTCTGTGAATGAAGCTCTGGTTTGTCTCACAGAAAAATAGCAAGATACAATATTTACAGATTTTAGCCATAATGCTTTTCTTTCCAAATAAAATTTTGTAGTCTTCAGTACCTGAAAGAAGAGAATAATATTTCTATATTGTACACTGCAGAGCATACCTTTCATCAGCAAATATTTCTGCCAATAACTATTTTTTTTAATTTTCTCAGTCCAAACAGACTTGAAAACTCAAGATGGAAAGGACATTTATTTTTGACAGTTTAATCCCTGCTATCTTGATGTTTAATTCCTGCATGATTCAGTATTGAAGTTGCTACAAGACACTAACTAGTTCCCCTAGCAGTTCATTTTGTTTGAGTATCCAGTTTAAGTAATTTACAAAGTGTGGGCAGTCACAGGATTACTTTAGACCAAAGTCATTATTGTTTTCTTCCACTTCATAGATACACATAGTCACCAAAATGAATACGAGATCAGACAAGTCTCACGCACAAGCAGTAAAATGGAAGGATATGCTTGGATCACCCATTTCTATTACAGACAAAGGTATCCAGCACTAGATTTTGCCTGTATTATAAGTTACCGTGCATGCTCAGTTTTGTGGGGATCCCTAGCAAACTAGAACAAAAATATTGAACGCAGGTGAAAGAATGGATGAAAATGAGGATGGTCAGGATGGAATAGAGATTTATTGTCATCTCGGGGTACTTGCACCCAGTATTTTTTAAAGTAGGATCTAGCCTCTTAAATCAGCCAGCCAAAGCTTTTCTCAAAATACTCAAAGGTAATAGAAAAAGGAATCACAAACAGAGGCCCTGTGGGCTTGCATGCATTAATGTTTTGGCAAGACAGTGTTTTGTGATACGTCTGGTAACAACGAGGAGAACCAAATAAACTTGTTTGCAATAAATTAATTAATCACTTATGGTTTTAATTGGAAGGGGCCTTAAAAAACATTTAGGTCCAGCTCCTTGCCATGGGCAGGGACATCACCAGAGCAGGTGGCTCAAGGCTTCATCCAGACTGATGTTGAAGTTTCAGGGACAGAGCCTCCCCTAAAATACTCTATGATATATCTGATTAGGCATTGAAAAGGAACTATGGCTTACACAGGTAGAAATGCAAGGAAGAACTTACAATTTTCATCTTGGGCAATGCACTGGAGAGGGATTCCAAAGAAAGATGTGTAGCTGTCATTGTACCACACTAACAGTTCAGTGCCCCTGGGGATATCTATACAAGCCCGGTAGAATATGTTTGACCTAATCAAGAAAAAAGAAAACATTGCATGATTTAGGAATAGAGCATTGTCATCTTATAGTACATGATATTACAGTAGAAATTCATTGTTTTGAAAGCATTTCTGCAGATAACTAAATTAACAACTTACTGATTGTTTTAAAACCAAATCTGTCAAGAAGGACTTTGCTCCTGCATCACAGGCTAACAACATTATGGACAGGTTCTATCTAGCATATATTAAAAGCTAAGGTTTTAGAAGGACCAAGATACTATTAAAATGCAGGTATTTTCTTGCAGTGTCTGTTTCTGGAGGATTTTAGAATGGAACATTTTGCTAACACAGTGTAACCATCTGAGAGATCAGATCAGCAAGTATGGCCATTTAAACAGCTTTGTATTTGTCATTTAGGCTGAAGTTAACATATTTTAGGGTAAACAGACAACAGCTCTTTTACATTAATAAGTTCTTTTAGCAAGACCTTTGAAGTAGTGCAAAGTGACCGTTCATTGCACTAATACCCCATCAAAAGAGAGATCTTGGGTTGTTGAGAAAAACAGACTTTGACTTAGGGGAAATAAAAAAAATTAGCTAATTAGATCATGCAGCACTAAAGCCTTCCCCTATATGGAACATGAGGCCAGTGCCAATTATTTAGTATGTAGAAATCAGTGTTACCATAAGTGTGATATCTCATTATTCCTGTGAGAGAAGACTGGGTATTTCTAGACCACTGAAGTGGGAATTGAAGGTGGGCAAAGGAAAAATCCTAATGTTTTTAGCATAAAACCGAGAGCCTTATCCTGATATTGCACTGATGTAAATAGCTTCAGATTTATACTTCTGCAGTTAAGACATTTACATGGCAGCAAAAACTGTGGAAGATTAGAATCAGGCACAAGATAAAAGACATATGTTATCAGTTTGCAGTGGCTCTTTTCCCTTACCCTTCACGTGGAACAGTAAAACACACCCCTGTGAGATGGATAGAAATTCAATATATACAAGAGGAACAGTCCACTCTTGCTGAAGGATTACATACCAAAGTGATACAGTCAAAGTACCAAGAAATGACCATTTTTTTTTATAACAGCTTATGTAAGGCAGAAAAACATCTGTATACAAAAAAAAAAAAAAAAAAAAAAAAAAAAAAAATTAAAAATAATAAAAATAAAGAAAAAAATAAAGAGAAGTTGGGCCTCAACCAGTTTTCTGAGTGAAGAATGGCTACAAACATTATTCTGAAGTTCAAGATAAAAGTGTTTAGGGTTGGTAGGCCTTAAATTTAGACTTTCTATAAAGAATTGGCTGTAGCAATGCAATTTGTTCCTTGTATAACACTGCAGACATAAGGAGAATCTTCTACCACATTTTTCATGGCAGTGAGATATGCACTTGTCAACATATTTTGTCACCGCAAAGTGGCTCTTGGCAACAGGATCATAAAGATCAATAAAAAAGTGCAGATTCTCAATATTTTACTAGCAGCTGCAAAAATTTCATTTATCTTGTTATTTTCCTCGCTTACTGCCACCCTGTCTCAGGAGGGCACTGCTAGCTAAGCAGAATGGTTTTCTTAGCCTTCTATGAATATCTGACAAAAACTCTCCCCTTTGTGTCTCCCCTTCATGTTCCCTCCTCCTCCTTCTCCTCCTCTTCTTCTCTCTCTGTCTTCCCAGAGCTTTTCATTTAGTTAATTCTTTCCACCGTTACATAAAAATGAAAATCGGAGTCGCTATAAATTACCGGCATCTCTTAACTTGAGAAAAATTGAGTCTTCTTTGTACTTCACCCTTGTAACATTTCATCTCTCAGTTTGGCTTCCCTTAACATAAACACAGCAGCCCGGCAAATGAATGTGCTAAAACCAAATGACACACTTTGCCGCTGAAAGAGCAGAACTGTTTTTGAGCAATGGGTGGTCTGTGGGGCTTGGAGTAGGCAGGCAAAAAAATGTGTAAGTGTACACCGTCCCTTACAAGTGTGCAGAGCTTCCAAAACTCGCAGAAATCTCTGCATGCTGAAGTACATCAAAGGGATTTTTCCCTTTTCGGATAATATTTCCTTTGCTGACATGTATTTAGTATTGTGGTTGGATGACTCATAAAGATAGCTTCATGGCGTCCCAACGCAGTTGAAGCAGAACACATGCCAACAAACATTATTGTCAGCCTCAAAATAAAAACAAAACGTTCAGCTAAGGGTCAATCAATCAAGAGCACTTTGAAGAAAATTCCATTTAGATATTACAAATCATAACAGAATGAATTTAAACCAGCTGACTTTCTGTGAGGAGGACGTCCATGTACAATAAAAATTAGGCTGGTTTTTCAGTGTCCAACTTTTCTATTTTCTTACACTTGGATGCAGTCACTGGTGATGGATGCCAGTTTTTTAAATTGTGTTTTTGTAGTTCATTTTATAAAGATCTGAAGTAATCGAAAACAGATCAACAGAGGGAACACTAAGTAAAAACTCCATCATGAAAGGAGAGTTGTAAAATCCACTTAATATTGACAGATGTGTAATGACTTTCTCATGTTCACTTTTCATTTAGTTTTGTCATCTATATATATATATATACATACGCATATTTTTTTTTTTTATATATATATACGTGCACGTACACATCACCACATAGAGAAATAGTCCACAAGATACCTACAAAAATACTCTTTCATCACAACGATCTTTATTCATTATCCAGTGTGTTTATTTAAAATCCTATGGTATTTTAGCTATAGATAGCAGATATTTAAGTATATAATAAAAGATTTGTAATGTATAAATAGGACTGTTATTTTTTTTAACTGCAACATTATTTAGTCAACTGGCCAGAGAATAAAAAAAGTTGAAAATGCAATTGAACAATTTTACAATTGTTAAATTGGATCCCTATGGGTTAATCAAATTTTATATATTTCATTTTAGCTTGCTTTTGTATATTTTATTTTTAATTTTAAAGGTAGTTTAAATAAGTTTAAGATTTTTTCCTAAATAAAAGAGACTGCTCTCTAAAGCAACCAGCAAAAATCGTTGCTCTCTACAACTGGCAACCCTGGGGCATTCTTTGATGTGCTTCCTACCGCATTTAATAAGGCCAAGCAACCGCTTCTGATTCTAAGGCAAAAGGCCTGTTTACAGCTGAGATCATGTATTTATGTAATGTGTTGTCTAGGTTTTCTGGATCTATTTGCAAGTACAAAGTAAAATGCATAATTTCTTTACGTTTTGGCTTTGTCTAGCCAGCAACACGAGAGGTGCAAACTCTAGCAGGTGCACTCACAGAAAAGCTTGAGTTGTATACACGCCTTGTGACTGACCCTCAGGATGCCTCTGGGTGCCACTTCTCCCCCTCTCCTGCCACACCCATTAAGGGTGGAGAAGTGCTTGTGTTGGCTTGCCTCTGCTGAGAGCATGTGAAGAAGTGCAGAGCGCTCTGTGTGGCAGGTGGTCACACGAGTGGCACTGGGCTGCCCTCGCCCCCAGAGCATCACCGCGCCAGCGCTGCCCCGTGTGAGCACATCCTCTAAAGCTCTGATGCTGCTTTTGCAACCAGAGGCAGCAGTGCTCCTGATGGCCGCAGGCTGATAGGACATTCTCATTCTGTGTCGCTGGGTGAAGCAAAGATGACTTTACCTGTACTGAACCACCGTCAGGTTCTGCTCCCCACAGTGCCGCGCGCAGCGGATGTACCTCATCCAGCTCGACTTGCTGGGCTCCCCACCATCGATAAAGTGCTGCAGTGTCCCATCTTGGTCATATATCTGGGGGGGATGTCACAAGGTCAGGTAGTTAGAACAAATCATCAGCAGTCATTTTCACTGCTTTGCTGGTGTCGGCTTCTCCAGGGCTTTATTGCCATGAAGTTTGTCATCTGTGCACTGATACTCTTAGAAATACACATGAAAAGGCAGAGAAGTATTTTAGGGGATGCAAGTTTATCATGTTTCTCTTATCAAGCCAATCTTTTCATATTAAAAATATTTGTGGTGTCTCAAAGACGTGACCATGTTTCCCAAAGAATATTTAACCTATTTTGACAAGCTGGCCTTAAATAATGAACTGCCAGATAAACAAGAAAATCTGGATGTAAAGCGTGCAATAAAATGGCTGGGACATCTGAGCAAGGGGCGGTAGTAATCTCTAAATAAGAATCCCTTCTTTCACATCTCAGTTACAGCAAGAGCATATACTTCAGCAACCTCACATGCTATGTTAGGGAGTTGTAGGATTCATAATATCAAAACAAATGAGAGTAGAAGGAAAAATGGAGTTGATCATGCCTTTAGGAGCTCCCTTGAGGTATATAATTTTTTTGAAGTACAAAATGAGAAACCAGTCCTGAGGGAATAATTGTTTTCCTAAACATGACATCCCTGCTAAGGACATGAGAGCCAGTTATGGTGATTTTAAAAAAGACAGTATTATGTTTCTATTCAGAAGTGGGTGCTCTCTCTGAAGTCTGCTCTGGAGGCTCTGAAATGAAAAGATAAATTTATCATGCATACCTGCCCCCCTGACTGCTTAAAAAAATGTTATCTAGGTAGGTTTAATCCTAGTAAAAGCATTTGATCTCACAAGACTTTTACTTGTTACACAATTACTTTGGCAAACTTCTCAAATGCATCTGAACAATTAGGTGCCTATCTGAAGTAAACCTCATTTTCATGCCTTTTTCCCCTTAATGATCACCATTTGTTTTAGAATCTGTACCCTAAAAATTTTATACCTTTTGAAATTGTGTGAGCCTAAATTGATGTCTTCTTGAAACTATTAATTCTGATAACTAAAGAGGAAGAACATTTATTACATTGATTTGAACGTTTCTAATATATACAGATTAATAATCTTGAATGTCTTTTTCAATATCAAGAGAATAATCTCAGAAATTACATGACTGCATTCAACACTTATGATTTTTAGAAGAGGATTCAGTTCAGGGAAAAATATAGACAGGAATCAAAATCTAGTTTTTTCCTCTACCAAAGGAGAGTCTCAAATTCAGGAACAAGCCTTGCTTTTTGCTTTTGGCCAAGAGGGACTGTGAGTAGCCAGAAAGAATATTTCCATTGTAAGAGCAGGAGAGATACAGAAATCAAGTGTCTATGGCGATCCTTATCCTTTTTTCCTGAGTGTCTGTGACAAGGACCAGGTGGAACCTGGCCAAATACTCCTGTGCTGGATAAGCAAGATGCTACCCCAACATGCACTGAGTGCAATAAAGTCACAGAAATCAGGAGTCCTCAGAAGTAAACAAATATTCCAATCCCAGGGATTAAGTTTATTTTTCATAAATGGTAACATGCCGATTATCAGCAAGGTCCTATTCTTATGCAAATACCTTAATGCATGTTGAATATATGAGCAAAATATGTTAAACTATAAAAATCTGTGAAGAAATCAGAAAAATTCTATGGAACATTAGCCTGTAAAAAGGAAGAGAAGGAAAAATAAATGACCAACTGTACTTGGCTGAAACCATTTTGGCAATATCTATGCAAACATTCTCAGCAGCGCTTATTATATCCATTTACATGCTGCTTATTCACATAACAATACATGACTTAACATGAGGCAAAAACAATTCCCATAAATAAAGAGCTCATATCTTCCTAATCCCCAGCTGATATGAAACAGGAAAGACAAAGAGGTCTGCCATAATCAGTAGTGATACCCAAATCTTGGCACACAGGGCCCTACCCAGAACTTAGTGTAAATAGACAGGTATTAACTGATATGAAAAATAAAAATCTGTCATGACAATGTAGGACTGGATCCTTCCTGAGCCTTGGTCTGGAATTGGAAAGACTATGCTGTAAGACTAAGTGTTTTCAAACACTTTATTCTTGCAAGTATCGATGCATCAAGTGACACTGTGCCCCCCTTTCCTAGGAGGGCAGTACTGACATTGCTGCATAATCATAATCTATCCAACAGCATTCTTAGCCCTGCTCTTACAGGACTGTAAATCCATCTGTCAGGAAGTAGAAGCCCTAGGCTTAGAAGGTAAATAACAATTCTGTGTTGAATCTATTTGTCAAATTGCATAATACAGGTTAAAATCTGCAGAAAAAAAACCAAAACTCAGACATGGTTATTATTTTTCATGCCACCATCATGCAGGACTTCTTATTCATTTTACAGTTATATAAATCAGGAAACCAGTGAAGATATAACTGCCTGAAGAAACCCTCATGAAGCAGCAAACCATAACCTGCCATAACAGAGAAAAAGCAAGCCTGTAGCACAAGCTGTGAACACAGGCACTACAATAAATTATGGATATATATATATTTATTCACATCTCTGTTACACATGCATATATCCTCAAACAGTATCTATTACAGAAAATTCTTCAAAAAACTGTGATAAACGAATGTTACTGGAAGGCTTTCACTACCTCACTTGATCATTACATCTATCTACACTGGCATAATTTTTAACACATTGCAATTGCCTCACGGCAAAACAGAATACCATTTCTCCAAGTCCCTTCAGACTCTGCATTTATTTTTTCTGTATCTCACGTCAGTCACTGATCTAAGTGGTGGAAACACAATCAGTTATTTCATTTTTCTACTTTGATTGCAATTGGAAGTGTTACCTAAGCTTCCTACTGGACCTTGATAACTGTTGGTCTTGCTGAGTTTTAAGGGTTTGCTTTTTGTTGTGTTTTTTTATTTGTTGTGTAATGGAATTAACCAGATTTGTGGAAGAGACTGGAACTGATAAAAGAGGTCTGCCCTCACCTCATTTGACATGCATTATAGTCCCTCGTAGTGGTTAGCTTATAGTTAATTAAGTTCTTAATAGGTTCTTGACTGTTTACAGATATTTTACTGGTATGTTGCAAATCAAGAGGCTCAGAATGCGATACGTACTTTTCTTCTATGAACTTCATCTTTTGATTGCAGAATAAAACAGAAATTGCTTCATTTTCCAAGAAAGTAAGTCCAAAGCACAGTCATCAGAATACAAGTTTTGTCTTTTTTGTTTTGTCTATTCCCTTCCTTGCAAGCATTGCTTTATTAAATAATCAAGACATAAATAGAGGTCAGATTCCTCTTCTAATGCAAACATAAATTAAATATGAAGGACTGATGTATCACTTGCTGGATTGGTTGAGGATAATTATTTGGAGGACGTAGATATTGTTACTTTAACGACAATGATAGGAGTAATGCACAATGGCGGTAATAATATAACTTCTAAAGCACACTGCATCTCATATAAGTGATGCTCTAAAATTTCTGAACAGCCATAACTAACATAAATAACAGAAGCAATATAAATATGTACCATCTAAGATTTAAGCAGTATTAAGAGACAAGGTGGAGTGCTAAAGAGACTTCTGAGAACCTTTGATTAGTTCAGCACTGACATAGTCATTATTGCTCTCTTGGATCAATGGGGCAAATTCATTCCAGTGCTAAAAACTGTTCCTCCAGTTTCTGGTATAGATGCCACAAAATTTTAGATTAAAGAAGTTCAAATATAACAGCCCAGCTGCAGAGAAAGCCAAGTTATAAAGCAATTAAAAACAATTTCACACACCAAAGCAAGACCAGAATTGTTTGTTGAAGTTCTTTCCTCCCTATCTGTTGACTTCTCTTGTTCTCTCTCCATGGTCTGCTAAAGGGTTTTGTCTTTAGAAATTCTTCCTGCATTTTATTTTTACATTTAGTCAGATCAGAAAGGTATTAGCAGATAATTATTTGGTTGCTTATTTTCATTTCAGGCAGTCAGGGAATCGAGTGATCCTGAAAATATAATTTTTCTTTGCACATACATTTATATTGTAAAAGTAGCTATTAGAATATTTGTTTTATGTTGCAAGACATCAAAAGAGATGTGAAAAAAACACCACAAAATATACAATAATTAATGCTTACCATTATAGAGACTCCTGCATTTTGCTGTTCACTGCTATTCTTTTTGGTATCACATGCATAAAATAACAGAATTTTCAAATCACTTACTATGAGTCTTCTCTCTCTAAAGAAGTTTTAGCTTCAATGGCAAGATAGCAAAGAGGTACCCAAAACTACTGGTAATGCAGTGAAAAATTTGTAACCAGATGTGTTAGGTGAGGTAGCATCCATACGAGTTATATTCTTCCTGTAGCAGTGTACAAACCTACAAGTCACAGTTACACTGCAAGTTTCTTCTTTGCTAACTGGCACATCAGAACTCAATAAGCTCTACATTAGGCAAATCTCACTATTGTGAGACCCTGCTTTTGGTGTAAAAACACTAGAACATCTTCTGAAGGTGTCTGTTCTAAACAGAAGTTTGAAACAATGCCAAAAAGGGTAATGGTTATAAGCCTGGCTATTAAGGTGTGCAATTATAGAATCATAGAATTGTTTAGGTTGCAAAAGACTTTTAGTTCATTGAATCCAACCCTTAATCCAGTGCTGCCAAGCCAAGCAAGGTTGAAGTCCCTAAATGAATTCACTAAGTGCCACATCTACACTTTTTTTGAATACCTCCAGGATAGTGACTCAACCACTTCCCTGAACAGCCTGTTCCAGGGCTTGACAACCTTCTCGGTGAAGAACTTCTCCCTAATATCCAAGCTAAACTTCCCCTGGCACAGTCTGAGGCTGTTTACTCTTTACCTGTTGCTTGTTACCTAGGAGAAGAGACCAACTTGCATACTCCTAGAACTTCCTTTCAGGCAGCTGTAGAGAGCAATAAGGTTCCCCCAATCCTCTTTTTCTCCAGACTAAACAGCCCCAGCTCCCTGAGCTGTTCCTCACAGGACTTGTGCTCCAAACCCTTCCCCTGCTCTATTGCCCTTCTCTGTGTGCTGCAGAACCTCTGTGTGTTTTTTGTAGTGAGGGGCCCAGAACTGAACACAGAACTTGTGTGCCCTCACCAGTGCCAAGTAAAGGGTATGGTCACTGCCCTGGTCCTGCTGGCCACACTATGGATGACACAGGCCAGGATGCCCTTGGCCTTCTTGGCCACCTGAGCACAGCTGGCTCATGTTCAGCTACTGTCAACCAGCACCTCTAGGTCCTTTTCCACCAAGACATCTTTCTAGCCTCTCTGCCCCCGTCCCGTACCATCATGTCAGGCTGTTGTGACTGAAGTACAAAACCTGGTACTTGCCTTTGTTTGACCTCATAAACTTGGCCCCACCCTGTCAATCCAGCCTGTCCAGGTCCCTCTGCAGAGCCTATCCTCCCTTCAGCAGATCAACAGTCTTATGTAAATTAGTGTCACCTGCAAACAGACAAAGCATGCACTGGATCCTCACATCCAGATCACAGATAAAAATACTGAATAAGGCTGTTCCCTGCACTGAGCCCTGGGAAACAGTACTTGGCCATGAGCTGGATTTAGCACCACTCACGTCTGTTCTCTGGTCAGGTCCAGTTTTTTCCTTGAAGAGTACAAGCTGTTCGCATCCCATTTTTCTAGTAGAATTCTGTGGGAAATGGTGTCAAAGGCTTCACTGGTAGACAATATCCACAGCCTTTCCCTCATTCATGAAGTATGTCACACTTTCACAGAAGACCAGGTTGGTCAAACAGGACCTGCCTTTCATTAACCCTTGCTGGCTGTGCCCAACCCTGGTTGTCTGCATGATGGCATTTAAGATTATTTGCTCCATGACTTCCCCTGGCACCAAGACCACACTTACAAGCCTGTTGCCTGCATCCTTCTTCCTGCCCCTCTTACAGCTGGGCTTTACACCTGCTGACCTCTGGGTCCACTGGGACCTCCCTGATGACCCATGGCCACTTATAAATGACTGAAAATAGCTTAGTGACCTCTTCCCTTGGCTCCTCAAGACTTGTGTCAATCCCATCTGACCCCAGAGACTTGTGTATGTCCAAATGGAGCAGCAGGTCTCTCTCTTGATTACAGAGAGAATGTAATCAGCTTCATTCTGCTTCCCACATCTGTCCTACAGCTCAGAGAACTGGTTATCCTGAGAAGAGCTGGTCCTACTATTAAAGACTGGGGTAAGAAGACATTAAGCTCCTCAGTCTTTTCCTCCTCTCTTGTCATCGTTTCTTCACATGTACACCAAATGGATTCTACTTGGCCCTCTTTAAGTTACTACACAATTTATAGAAACCTTTCTTATTTTCTTTTACAGCAGATAAATTCGACTTGGGCTTTGACCCTTCTAGTTTTCTCCCTGCATAACCTAATGACATCCTTGTAGTCCTCTGGAGTTGCCTGCCCTTTCTTCTAAAGGTCTCTTTTAAAGCTCTGTTTTTTACCCCAGCTTCCAGCCAAAGTTCTCTGTTTGACCAGGCTAATCTTCTTCCCCACCTCTTCATCTTTTGGCATATGTGGGCAGCCAGCTCCTGTTCCTTTAAGGTTTCCTTCCTGAGGCACATCCAGTGCTCCTGGACTCCTTGCCATTCAAGACTGCCTCCCAAGGCACTCTGTCAGTCAGTCCCCTAAACAGGTCAACGTCTGCCCTCTGGAAGTCCAAGACAGCAGTCCTGCTGATCTTCCTCCTTACATCTCTGAGATTAAAACTCAATCATTTTGTGATCATTGCTCGTGGCGGCCTCTGACCACCACATAACCCACAAGTCCTGCTCTGTTCACAAACAACAGGTTTGTGAACAAGCATGGCACATTCCATAGCTGACTTCCTTACCATCTGTGTCAGGAAGTTATCTTCCCCACACATCCACAATCATCCTAGATTTTTTCCCCTCTGCAGCATTCCATCTCCAGCAAACTTGGCTAAACTGAAGTCTCCCACTGGAACAAGGGATGGCAACCATGAGACTTCTCCCAGCTCCTTATAGAATATTTCACTTGCCTCTTCATCTTGGCTGGGTGGTCTAAAACAGACTTCCAGGAGACCAGAATATCTGTTATATTGGCCTTCCTCTTTGTTCCTGAAAAGTCCTGAGACTCAGATTGCTGGACAGTAAAATTTAGTGATTTGGTTTGCCTAAGGCAGTAATTGTTACGCAAAATGCCAATGAACTCTGGAATTTATTATGATATGTATACATTATTTATTTGTTAGAGCTTCTAATAATGTCAAACTGAAAGCAAACTGCATTGTATGCATGACTTGATAACTCACTAATTTAGGTTGGATTTTGTGTAGTGTACTGGTGCCTGGCTAGCTTTGAAATCAGCACACTACCAGATGATCTCATTATCTAGAAAGCTGGAAACCCTCAGAAGATGTTGTATGAACTGAAAGATAGAGGACTAGTAACAGAATTTGCTGAAAATATTGCATTTAAAGAGCATAGTTTAGGCTGAAAATGAAAATACAGTTGGGTTCATATTGATAGAACAAGTGTTCAAAGAATGAATGCTTTTCAATTTTAAATGCTTTAATATTAGGAGCTGGGCATCTGCTTTAGGACAGGAGAGCCCTTCTAAATACATGTACTCTCTTTGTTACACACTGAGTGAGAAGAGTGAGTAGAAACTATCATGCATGTAACCATCACTTCTTTCTCATTTCTTTCACTAGCTTGATGACCAAGTAAGGGTTTTCAGCAAACTTTCTAAGAACTCTTTAGTCTCACTGTATAAAAGAAAAATGAAATACAATGGAACTCAGAACCAAACTAAAATGCATGGAAAACTCTCCAAATACAGTTTAACTAAAAGGAAATCTGATGTTGATTTATGACAATAATAATATTTTATAATCACATCCTTTGCAAAGACCACATCTTAAACATTGAAGTATTTTGTAAATTACATGCTGTCTTTTAGGTTACCTATACAGTGAACAGGTTGAATAGCCAGAAAAAAAAAAAAGACTATTCATCACATTCTGATAAAACCAATTTTGGTGCCTAATAAATATTATTGAATCTGTAATAATCAACCATACATGTAAAACTAGTATACAAAAATAGTAGTATATATGTCATCAACCTCATTCTGCTATAAGTGGAAATGCTTGGACAGGTTCCCTGTTCAATTGCACAGTCATTATTTCAGAAAGACATTAGTTATAAATACTGCTCATATGTTCCAGTATTTCTTGATAAGACTAATTGATTTGCTTTACCAGTTAAAGTATGCTTTCAGATTATTTATGGACAGATAGTGGAATCAAAAATATAAATATGTTTCAGATAACATTCATGCTTGTTGTCTTAGGAGGAGATAAAGATGTTTTGGTTTATTATTACGTAGAAAATGAAAGCCAGTTACTATGGTCTTTGTATTGATATGAAATAAATCCATGTCAATAACTAGTTACATGTTTTGAAGTGCTTCTGTTTTTATAATAATAATTGATGGTATCTCCTTGCCATGTAGAAAATGCAAAAACCCATTCAAAGAATGATTTTTCTTTGTTATGATATTTGTATTACATGCAATTTGTTTATATTTAGAATTATCATCAAGCTTTCCAAAACAATTAACAGAATAGAAATCTGAAATAAATGAGCAAGGAGGAAATATCAGGAGACCTCACTGGTTAAAGTCAAAGCAAAATTTTTGTCCAACTGGATGCAACCTCTCTGTGAAAATGCACAGAAATATATCCTGACAACCAATGATCTTCTTGGACTGCGCACACAAATCAAAGCAATTTTCTAAAATTAACTGTATCTGATATGGAGCGTACATCTTGTAATATCTACTTAATGTTTTTCTCTTTAATCTAGCAAGCATCATCTAGCAAATTTTATAAAAGAGAATACTTGCCAAATAATATTAAAAGCTATTTAGTTTTAATGTTTCTCAAAGGATTACGGCAAATGAAACTATAAACATTGGTTTGAACTGTCTGTGCTAGGTGACAAGCTTCATCTCTCACTTAAACCTCAGTCCAGCAAACACTTCTGCACATGTTGTAGTCCTATTGATCTCAATGGGACTACTCGTGTGTGAAATCAAGCATCTGTGTAAGCAGTTGGAGGACTGGGGCTTTATTCCAGAAAGTGTCATGAAAGCAATGCCCTGCTGATTATGTGGACTTCATAAAATTACTTTTTTTAAGTCAAGTCTCAGTGGTTTGTTTTGACATTAGCCCGTGGAGGTCCTGGAATAGGAAAGAATTTCATGCAACACCACAGTGTTACTCAACACCAGGGCAATAAGAGGAAGACACAGAGCAGAAGAGCACCCCGTGCATGAAGCTGGGATCTTACACACATGTAAACAGATCTGTAAATGCTCTTGCTGTATCCACTGACATCACAGGGCCTTCCCTGTGTTCTGACTCTCCTGACAGGTCCAGTGATAGGACAAAAAAAGCCTGTCCTGCTCCAGCCATGAGTCATTCCACATTTTTGTTTAACATTTTTATTTCCACCCTGCTCACTACACTGTGTTCCTGTGCAGCCCTAGTAGCAGGAGATCGTGTGGAGGCAACAGGCTGAAGTGGTTTTCTCCAGTCTTTTCTATGAGGGACAAGAGAAAAAGTATTACAAGTCGAGGCTCACTATTCAGAGACACCATGAAAAAATCAGACTAAAAAGGAAAAGATTATTTAAAAACAGGGAGGCAAATTATCAAAACTGAAATAACCCAAAAAAGAAGATTCTCACACCCATTGACTGGTAAATGCACATCATAGTAAATACGACAAGGAAGGAGTTACAAGTAAGGGCCCGATACTGAAAATCCTCATTCAACTGGAAAGAATCAATGAAGTTATTCAGGAATAAAGCTCCTAAAATTATGTTCAGAGCCAGAGAATCAAGACAGTTACAGTGATTCCTTCTTGCTCCCAGAGCCTCTGAAAACAGAGCATTATTTCCTTTGCAAGATAATGACAGAGCTTTGGCCATTTTCTTGGAGGTTCTCAAAACCTTTAGACACTGAAAAGTGAAATTTAGAAGTGTTTGTTTCATATTTTTTTCACTACTTTACACAACCAAATATTCCAGAAGGATTTGGGCAGATTTAATCACTCAGCATCAAGCTAGACAACGCAGCTGTAACAAGAGAGCAGGTACACACTCCTGGAGTGACTTACTGATGACTCTATGACCTCAGAGAAACCACTCAGAACCAAAAGAAACTCATAAACGAAACTCATTTTAATTTGCCTTGATTTTTAAACATAAGACAGAACAAAATTATGGAGGGTCTGTTCTTCAAACTCATGGTTTATCTTGCTTGTAGGAGGAAGTTGATGGCCCAACAACAGCACAGCTTTTCATCCCTCATTCCTATAATCTCTGTTGAGTGTTTTCTCAAAACAAAGTTCCAAGCTGTGTTTTCATAGTTTTGGGTATGAATCAGTGCTTCTAGAGAAGCAGCAGATCTTAGACATACAAATCCTAAACTCGGTTCTTAGGGATATTTTCAGACATACTGAAATACGGTGTATAGAACTTACAGCACAATTATCATTCAGTAATTGATTTTAGTTTGGTTTCAGTTTGCAACACTTGGGGTTTCTCATTATTTTCTTTGCCTTTAGGATTTTTTAAAGCTCCAATGCCATGTTCCTTTAAACATTTTAAGAACTAGACTATAAAGGTACTTCTCAAACACAGAGCTGCTAGAGATTCTAAGTGATCTTCAAGGAGGGTGTCAAGAGGATGGAATCATTCTTCTTGGTGGTGTTAAGCAAAAAGACAGGAGGCAATAGTCAGAAACTGATGTACAGGAAGTTCTACATTAATATGAAGAAAAACTTTACTGTGAGGGTGGCTGCCCAAGAGGTTGCAGAATCTCCCCCTACAGAGATATTAAAAAAATGTCTGCACACAATCCTGAGTAGCATGCTCTTGGAAACCCTCCCTAAACAGAGAGGTTGGACTATGTGACTCAAATGATCCCATCCAACCTTACATAAAAAATCCTAACCCTAATGCAGAAATGCACTACATGTGAAAAGTGAAAATATTCTCTGAAAAGAAAGCCTGTCCACAAGTAGCCTCCCCTTCAAGAAATGTCAAGGGCATTATTTTGTTCTAAAAAAAAGTAATGCTGCCTAATGTAATGCTTGTGATCCACTGGTACTGGTTTGTTCCTGGACTAGGACAACAGTATTTATACTCAGGTGTGTAAACTTCAGTTCCCACTAGTGTTTCTGGTGGGCTCAAGTATTCCACTAAAGCTCCATTACTGCTTCTGAAGACAAGCAGTTATCCTTAAGTTTTGAGCATTACTTTTCAGCCCTGTCTGTATGTCTCAGATACTTTCCAGGATTTAAAATGCCACTAAACACCTCCATTCAGACACTTGAAATGCTCTGCAGATGCCTGGGTTTAGCTCCAGCCCTGAAAACAGTTTGTCACATGGCTTACAGCAAGTACTTAAAGTCTTGATCCTGTGGCTGTAGAAAACAGGGATTTTGATAACATTTTTTGTGCACCATTTGCTTATCTTCACTCTGAGTTTGTAAGTAAATATGGATAGGGACTGTGTTTACAGTGTATGTGTAGAATATCTATCACAGCAGAACACCCATTTACTACTACAATACAGACTCCACAGATAATTCTTTCAATCCTTTTTTAAACTTCTCATTAAGGCTTATCATAAATGAGGAATTTCAGTAAAAATTACATACCTTGAAAAATATACTTAATTCCTTTGTGAGTTTTAAATAATGAGGCACAGTGATATTTTTAGTTTGGAATATTTTGGAATGTCTGGAATGCCAAGTTCCCCAGATGATGATTAAAAGGTCAAGTAATAAAGTATATGATAAACTGTGCCTAAGATTCCTCATAAAACAAATGAGTAATGGCTGTACAAACTGTGTTGCCATGTTTTCATATCAAAAAAATCCTGGAGTCTATTATTCCTTCAAATTCGTTAAATTATAGGATTGTCAGAAAAACAGCACAGGAATCGCTAGTTTGCAGTTTCTTTGGGGCTGAAGTCAGGCTCAAGAAGTGAATGAAAGGAGTGCAGTAAGGAGTAGTGCTGATGCTGCCAGTGGACGTCATGGTGGAGAATGTGAAAAGGGTTTTTTTCTCTCCCCAGTGCAGGTCTGGTGTTGGTAAGTATCATGCTAAGTTTCTTTAGAAGTGTGTTTGTTTCTGTGAGGATTATAACATTAGATTAGAACATTGCTTGAGACACAGTCACAGGAGCCCTCCAGAGCTGTCAAGCATTTGGCATATCTCACTTATCTCTAAGGGTGGCAGGGGCCATCAATACAAAGTGGACCATCAATCAATATGGGGTCTTCTTCAGACATTGCCTGTCAGCTGATCAGAGGGAGACTTTAGGGAATCAGCTTTCCATTATCAGGATTTGGTCTGTGATCAGAACAAGCCACTAAACCTTTTACTTTTCACTTGGCAAAAACATACACACTGGAAAAAAGTCCTGACAGTTCATTCATTTTGCTCCATCACTGGAGCCAGATGATGTTTGACTGGGGAGACCCACCCTCTTTGATGTTATACTCTTTTGAGAGTGCCCTGCTGTGAAGAAAATTTTCTCCTTCCAAATTAAAGAGAAATATTTCTGTGTCCAGCTGTTAGATGTGACGTTTGCCATTTTTCAGTGCACTGGCTTTGTGCCATCTCACAGGCTGTGTTTCAAGCCTATCTTTTTCCTTTCCCCTTCTCAGCAGCAATATCCACAATGTGTTAGTGTCTCCAGCTTCTACATACATCAATACCAAAAGGGAAAATACAAGTAATAATGCATTTCTCTGAACTGCAGGAGCAATATTTACATGTCTCTTCTGATTTTTTTAATTAGAGCCAGCCATCCTTCATGCAATGAAGGATAAAACTCTTAAATATGATCTATGAAAAGCCGACTTCAGTTTCATTTTGATTGCAGTAGGCAAACCACGCTGAAGCAAAGCCTTAGTAGAAAACATTTACTGGTTAAATGAGTGTGGATATTACTAAAACTTGTTTCATGTCCACATCAAAAAAATGGCACCCATTCAGCAGCCCTAGTTCTGTTTAAATTTAGACAAACTTCTCATGAAATCTTGAATAAATATTTAAGTTTATGTAATCAAGAAAATCTGTATCTTCTCATATTTATTAAGTGTAATTTTTAGAGTTATAAAAACCACTGTCACAAACTGTGTATACAGTAAATAACGGGTGAACTCATCATTACAACATTTTGCCTATCTATTGAGGTGGATGAAATGCAACAGGTTCCAAGTATTCTTTAGTTCAAGCTGCCCATAATCCTTTTCGTTTCCATATTTGCTGATACAGAAAAGAATCAATGTTTGATGGATTTTGGCAAAGTCGTTATTACAAACCTGTGTTCTGTAATTAATCTCAGACTATGACCAGCAAATCTGAATAACTGCTCATGTACTCATCACATCTTCATGCTGTGAAAATTAAAACCTGACTGAGAGCCTCAAAGGATGAGAATGAAAACACTTAATTTGGAAAATTACATGAATGGTAACAGAAACAAAGCACTTCCTCTTTAGGTATCCACTTTGTAGATCCATGCCAAGAAAGAGTATTTTCAGATAGATTTGATCTAGAAATAGGCAGTAAAGATGCTCTTAATCTGAACTACAAGTGACTCGTGGACACAGTTTTTTAAGTTTTAGAATGGGACAGGTTTACAAACAAATATAAATTAACCTCTCTCCAAAAGGCTAGCAGAGAGCCAAGCTGCATTCTGCAGGACTTCAGGCAGCTCTCAAAAGCTACCTGGTATTTCACAAAGGTACTGGGACTGCAGATGTCCAAACAGCACAGAGACTCTGGCTGTAACACTGTTGGCAATTCAACAGCAGGCATGCTTACTTGTTCCTGGAATGAATCAATCACTCCTAAAACTGCAAGCAGCACATATATACTCTACAAATGGTACATTTGGAGATCTACATTATGCTGGTTCCATGACTCTGGTTCCAAAGAGGTGACCTTGTTTTACAAATATAATTTATACTGTTTTGGTCCTTTTCTATCCTTATTTCTAAAATGATTAAGAAATATTTTTCTTACTGATAATTCTAACTTTCTATTATTTAGCTAACCAATGTTATTGAAAATTTTCTTTACTTGCCTCTAGTCCTTGCATCAGCACTGTTTCACCATGTTCCTTTTTTCTGTCCCTCAATCTATCAGGCGGCAGTAAGAACACCCAAGAATAACTCATTAGAGTGAAAATGAAAGACTGATTCCAAAGAGTTGTGTTGGTCTATTTCACTATTGCTCTCTGTATTACTCTCTTTCATCTTTAAAAGTATATACCTTACCATTATCCTTCCAGCTTTTCTCCTCTCTGTGCCAAGGCAATTTTCTATAAAAGGGAAATTTTTGTCCAAAACAGGTATAAGTGAAAATGTATAAGTGGCTTACATAGGCCAACACAGATGAAGCAGGACTAGTTGAGTAGTTTGAGTAGCAGATCTACTGGCCTTAAATGACCACTTTTTTACAAAGAAACTCAAGGCAGGTTAAACAATTTCAAACCAATAGAACCAGTGATTATAATCCATCTTGAATATTTTAACAGTAAAATGATTAATGCAAGGTAAGTTTTATTTTTCCTCAAGACTAGATTTTTAAAAAAAATTAAAATAAACCAACTATTTTGATGATTTTCCCACACTCTCAAAATTTAATTTAATTTAACAAAGGGAAAATTAATATTTTTTTTACCAAGACTGCCTGTAAAATTATTTTGCTGTATCTGTTCAAAAGCTCACAATGTTGTAAGGCAATAGCAATAACAAAATATTTTGGAGCAAGGGTTTTTTGGTTTTGGTTTTTTTTTTTTTTTTTCAAGATTTTTATAAATCAAAATATAAAATATTGTAAGCTTGCTGTGCCCTAAAAATAAAAGTAATTTTGAATGGAGATATATCTTTTCTGTTTAGAAAATTCATGAACTTCATATTTAGATAATTTTGAACTCTTTTTCCCTATTCATGTTCTATTCATAGGAAATTTCCATGTAACTGACATTTTTTGCAAAAAGTTTTACTTGCTGAGCATTCACTTGGAGACAAAAAATTGTTTCCTTGGGAAACTCCAACAATTTGTAACCAGTTATCTGTTGCACCCCAGTTAAAGACACGCATAAAAACAGTCATGGCACCTAAGAGCTTGCAATCTAAAAGACACAGATAAGGCTAAATGAATTGAGAGACCCAGAAAATGTGATGAAAGTGTAACTTTTCTCCACTCCTTTCCTGTATCTTTTTCCCTCATGCACAATCACAAATTTCCTCTGCTTAAACATAAAAAGAATAATAGGGAGTACGACTTCACACTTTTCCTGAGTTAAGCTGGAGTTGCCATGCTTCCCCTCTGCCAGACAGAAAAGCTTTGGTTTCCCAGTGGGGTACAGACCTCTAGCAGCTCCCTCCTACTCCTGGGGAAAACGAACCCTGGATGTATCTGCAGGCAGATTAAAATCTGAGTCCTTTCTTGGCTGACTGGTATTCCCTGGCTGTGTATAGGCAATCCAAGCCAGATGTATACTACTTCAGGCATTTGGGGGCAGAGGGAAGACATGTTAAAGAAAGGGCAGGGAAACTACACAGTGTAGAAAACAGATTTTTTTGCAAAGGGTTCCTCAAGAACCCCTTGCTGATAGTAAGCAAATGAGTCCTTGTTCAGCTTCTTTTTAATGCCTCACAGACTGTATACTTACTGTATGTGGTTGACTCTCCTAACTGGTTTGACCACTATATTTGTAAGATGAGAGAATATTAAAAGCAACTGTGAGCCAATTCTTAGCAATACCCTCAGACTAACTGTTTTCAAAGAATTTGATGAAGCTGTAATAAAAATCAATTTATCCACAGAAAGAAGCACTTCTTGTTCTCAAATGACAGATTTACGATTTCATGCAAGCGTGAATATCCTAGAGCTCACCCTTTTTAATAAGGAGTCTTTTAAAAGACATAAAATATTTGTCCTAATGAAGTAATGGTTTCCTAAGGTTTTGCTTCTTTTCTGTACTGCCTACAGTTTTATGTCTTTGTTGAAATGTGTCACTTCTTAAATTATGATGTTTTCCTAAGTCTACTATATTCTTTTTCTAACCCACACTAAGAAAGCACAATTGTCAGACATTATGTTTTGAGGGCGAACTGACCTCCAGCATATTGTGGATAACGTAAATTTAATATTTTATAGTTATTCTGAAAACATTCCTAAACTCAAAATCCTTGGTTGCTTAGTATTTTTAACTCACTCCACCTAACAACAGTAAACTAAAGAGGCCAACGTTTTCTGCAGAAAATCGAAGTAAAAGGTGAGAGGCAAAGATGAAAAAGTACTTTAACTTTTAGGGAGTCACTGGTATTACAGAGTCACTGCCAACTTTAGATAAGACAGTGTGCTGAGACAGCTGAGCTGCTGCAATCCCAGGACTGTCATCTTAGCCTGTTCAAATTTGTCTAAAAATTCTCCAAGAAACAGGGAGTATAGGATGAGTGAGACAGGAGAGGTTAATGTACTGTGATTCTAGCCTCTGCTGGCTCATTTTGTCAAGAAAAACTGAGGTTCTTCCAACAGAATATGATAGTATGTCACTGTGGTAGATTTTGCTTCTTTTTCTCAAACGCTTTTCATTCTCCAGCAGAGAGCAGAGAAGGATCTGAGTTACTCCAGGCTTCAAAGGAAAGACATTTATTTTGTCCAGATAAGTAAATTGTCTAGTAATCCCATGTGGCATCTGGATAGGAAATATATTATACTTACTAGAAAATTGAGCAAATCCTTGGAATCAAGGATGAATAAACAAACTGACTGAGAGGAAAAGACACTTACCAGAGTCTTAATAATGAGGTACATTCAGGAGCATTCCATACTTTAAAGGGTAGTTTTGCAGCGAGTGTGATTAATGCTGCCTAGTTTTAGTGTGGATGTGTATCTTTTGTCCCCAAAACAGTTCACTGCTGTAACAACCTCCACTTTGATTCCAGTGTATGACACTGATATATAAATACTTTTCAGTTATTATGCACTAAGTACTGCTGCTATCACTGGAAGTTCAGCTTGCAGAAAATCAAAATGTACAGGGCAGTCTGTCACTGTGAGTGCAGGAGGAATGGGGTTCTGGGGAACTGGGCCTTGCAATCTGTAAGCAGAGAAAGCTCTAGGGGTGACTAAAATTGCTCCAAAAACACCCAGTAGCTTTTGTTCAACAGTGAGACATAGATTGGGTCACTGAGCTTTGCTGAGCCCCAAAGGGCTTTTTCCTTTTTCTTGAAATCATCCCAAAAGCATGTAATTTCTTCTAGATGTCACTTTGTGTAATGTGAAGTAGCAAGAATGTGAAATCTGGAACCATGCAGGGCAGAAAATTCCTGGTGAACAGTTTGCACATACTCAACAAACCTCATGTATTTTACCAATTGTGCAGGCAATAAGTGCAGATTACAGCTATTGTTTTCCCAAATCTCTGGAAATTTAAGATGCCGCATATTTGGAAACGTAGTTGACACGACAATACCAAATAGAGTGTGCCCTGTATGCTTTCCATATTTGACTTCACTATATATACAGGATATCCTGTATTATACACACTGCCTGGCAGTGCTAATAGACAAAAACTACATTTCCTGTTTTCTTCTTCTTTTTTTTTTCTACTTTTTGCACATTTCAGGAGCTTTACTTTCTAATCTATGACATCAAAATCAGTGAAAATGCAGGAGCAATTTCTCTGTTCCTACAAATACAAACTGTTAATTAAATCCTTTCTGAACTCTACAGGTAAATCATTAGCAATAAAGCAGTTGGATTATAGATGCTTTCTATAACCATTAAATTTAAATGTCATGTTTTATGACATTATCTCAATATAAAATGTGTTTTATCTAAAAATTTTCAAAACCAACACTAACCAAAACAAACCCTCAGATTCTAATAGAGTTTTTAACACTTTAAATATGACCTGAATCAGACCCAAAATTGTACAACTATGAGCAGCTCAACACAAAATCACATGGAAGTTCTACAAACAGTGTCAAAAGGCATCACACTCCACAATGTAGAGCATGTGTATTTCAGTCTTTTAATTACAGTGTAAATCCTCTAAAAGTCAGTGCAATAATAACCAGCAGAAGGAGATAGCTAGCAAATTTTTAAATTATAGTGGTGATGGAAGAAAAAGAGCAGGAAGACCTTACCACACTTATAACAAATGATTGCAGCACTTCTCACCTATAATATTACAAAGATATGTATTGCAATTCCCATTTTACACCTGATGTAAACCATACCATTAACTTTGCAACTCTGCTTAAACAGTCTGTCAACTTTAATGTTACATCTACATATACTGTTCACATAAATGAGGAAAAAAACCAAACCTCATCACATATGTCATTCACATGGTGAATATAGTCAGTATGAAATTTGTATTGATTTAATATCCTTGAGAGTAAAATAAACATGACTCAAGAGATCTATCATGATGCAATTATCCAAAGTTTTCCTTTTAAAATGCATCTCTGCTTCATTCCTGACAAAATAATTTTAACTGTAAATTTGCAAATGTCTCAGTTATAAAACTGCACAGATCTGAACTATAATAGCCAACGCTCAAATGTTTTATAAATACATTTTAAATATGGCATTAATATAAAAATCCCATATCATACAACCAAAACAATTTAATATAACTTGCTATGGCAATAACCAGGTCATTTAAAAAAAAAAAAAAAAAAAAAAAAGATAAACTCCTTTATGTAATTTTGAACTTCTTCTGACCTTCTTATGGCTCCAATTGAGAACAAATGTTACCCAATAAATACATTGGCAGCCTTTTATTTGCAAAAAAAAAAAAAAAAAAAAAAAAAAAAAAAAGAGGACAGTTAATTTATGCAGCCTTTGTTTCAGGAGATATATGTCTGATGCATTGCATAGGAAATTATACCATATAATTTCTCATGTATATCAGGTATAATCACAGATTAAAAATCTTACTGATTTAGAGCATATCTTCACTGCAATCAAAGTGACTGACGAGTACAGACTAGTCTCTTCTCTGGGTGTAAATTAGTTACCTAGGTCATGATAGCAGAGGATATACTTAGGCTACTTACTGTGCCTTACTGAGAGTTTGCTATCCTGTTGTAAGCTAATTTTTGCTGGACTTATATCACTTATGAGATTTAAATAATTACCCTGATTAAAAATTATTTGTCTTGTGTCTGCCCAGAGCTGCAGAAACATCTTAGGATGCAGTGTAATGTGTTATGAGTGAATTTGCAATAGGGCAACCTGATAATAAAAATTGGGATGCTATTTGTGATTTCCTTCATTCAAGTGCAGTGCAAAATGAAGCTTCATACTCACTTGAGGGTAGGATTCATTTCACACAGCCCTAACCAGCAAGGGTTAAGTATATAACCTCACTCTATTCCAAATGTCCTTGTAGAGACAACAGAGAGAAACAGGCAATATCAAAGGGCAACACATAGTAATCAAGGTTAACTCCAGTAGATGAGGTACTTACTGATATCCAATTTTTATTGCCTGATGCTGCAAGCACAACCTGCTGTAAATTGCCACACCCTAGATGTGGACCCTAGTCTCTCATTGAGACTAGTACTCAAAGCATTCAGCCATTTTTTGTATTGCTTTCTCATGGTCTTGAAGAAAAGGGTGTGAGCAATCATCTCAACGCTGAACTGTGACTACTGTAGTACACTTTTTACTAGAAAAACAAAAATATCTTCTCTATACAAGTACATTTGCAAGTAAATGTATAGAATCATGTCAGTATTAATATAGCCACCATTATGATTATGAAAGCATGCTGTCAACCAATCTGGAGTTTGGAGTTTTTTAATTTCTTCAGCATTCTTTCCAAAATATATTTCTCCTTATTTTCTTTTTTCTTTTTATTTTTTTCTTTTTTTTTTTTTTTTATTAAGTACATAGAAGTAACAGCAGTTTTTAAGAGAGCTGTGGTTTCTAAGGCAGCTGAAAGTTGCTTCCCTAAAATGACCTTTCCTACCCAGTAAATCATTACAGCAGGGCAAAAGGAAAAAAAAGCAAAAGGGGAAAAGCCACATTTTCTTGTCATATTGCTCACAAAACTACTGTGTTGGTTTCAGACATATGCTCAAAAGTTAAAATAAACAAATAAATAAATAAAAGTGTTCCCCTTCCACTCAGTTTTAATTTCAAGACTTGACAAGCTGGCAAATCTCAAGTCATTTTATAGAAGCTTTGAGATAATATGTAGTGGCAAGAATATGAGAATGTCTGGAGCATGACAAGAATGGGATACCACTGCTTGAACTGCAGCAAAATCTTGCTGTTACAAATGACAGCATAAAATAGTAAAGCCTGGTGAGTCTAACTGTTTCAGCCTTATCAAATGGAGGAGCAAAAAGCCTCTGCTTAAAACCAGAGGCTCTAATTCCTCCTCTGGGAGAAGGGCCAAGGGAAGACATAGTTTCCACATGGAAGATGCGATGGCTCCAAGCAGTCCATCTGACACTCCATGTCAGAGCAGGGCTGGTCTGGGAGGGCAGGTGGAATTCTGGCAAAGCAGCTGTGGCTGCCCTCGCTGACCTTTTCTCTCCAGTGACACCACCCCAGCCCCAGCCCACCCTGTGTCCCGTGGTGCACACGACTGCTCCCCAAGGGCTGAGGTCTTTGCAGGTCTTTTTCTTAATCATTGCTCACCAAATTGGGTCTCTTTGGGACACAAACCATACTCAACCCCGTAAAAAGAAAGTGCCAGCTCTGCCTTCCAGCAAAGTCTAATTAGAAAGACTTAATCAGAGAGAAAATCATCATGATGCTGGCCCTAAAGTGAACTAATAGGAACTGAAACACAGGAGAGAGTACACAGGCACTAAGAAAAATGATTGTGTGAAACTATGTAACAGTGTCATCTAGTGACTCTTGCCATAATCTTGTTATCCAGACAGTGCAGCCAGCTACAGGAAGGCCAGGTTTAACTTGCTGGAGTGAGCCCACACACTATTGACACTTGGCATTCAGCTGTGGCAAGATTCACAAGCAAACTGAAAGCCTGCATACACAAATATGGTATTTGCAAACAATCATCTAGTGAGTGCACAGATATCCTTAGCTCTTTGTGTGGAAATCATAGTGGAGTACCAATGCTAGGCATGGTATAGGTCGTGTCTTGTGTCATGGAAAGCATCTGTCATGATGGTGCTGGAATACAGCCCATGATTTTACCACCTAGTGAGACTCCTTTGAGCTCAGTCCTTCATGTAATCTGCAGGACACGTCACAAGGTCCTGCAGACCACCAGTGAGCCATGGACAGCAGTTTAGCAGCCTGTGGTGAAAGCAGCCACAGCTACAAGCAAGCTGTCTTCTTTGTCCTGTCTAACATCTGACCCTAATGCCAAGGACTGCCCTGGGAGTGTTCAAGGCCAGGATGGATAGGGCTTTTGAGGAACCTGGTCGAGTGGCAGGTGTCCCTATCATGGGAGAGGGGTTGGAACCAGAGGGTCTTTAAGGTCCCTCCAAACCCAAACCACCCTATGATTATGTATCAGGACCAGTGACTAAATCCCATATCATGCTTCCACATTTCTAAGCACGTTCACTGAAAGCAAACTAATCTGTCCATAAGGCTCATGAGAGCCTTTTAGCATGACACTAGAGAGTTGTTTTTCCCTTTTTTTTTCATTCTTCTTGCCTGAAAGTTTGCTTCCCACACAAGCAACCGCATAACAAAGACCATTAATAAAAATGAAAAAGCTTAACTAATATATTGGATTCCTTCCTTTTTAGAGTTATGAAGTTATTCATGAACTGAAATACTTGCCAAAGTATACAGTTAAAGGCATGAGCATTCTGTTATATTTCCATTATAATTAATTACACTGTCAGAAATATTGTCCAAAGAGCATTCACTCTGACAAACTTGGAAAATCTGGAAAATGTAATACGAGTCTGTAATTCATGCTGCAGTTTACAAGGGTATTAACTGCATTGCAACCTTTATTACCTGTTTGTAAATAAGAACAAAATA
The DNA here is from genome assembly GCA_030060385.1 of Muscicapa striata striata. Taxonomy (NCBI): domain Eukaryota; kingdom Metazoa; phylum Chordata; class Aves; order Passeriformes; family Muscicapidae; genus Muscicapa; species Muscicapa striata. The sequence goes on along the minus strand of JAREIS010000076.1, from coordinate 1,313,664 downwards.
GAATAAATGTAGTTTAAGTGAATTGTATTTTTTTGCAGAGACTCTAATTTTCAATCATATTCACCTCCTTCCTTTGCTTTGCACTGTACTGCTTAGTGCTTTAAATGATATACATCAAAACTTAATGTAATATTCCAGAAAAATTAAGAAAACTTTTTGTCATTATTTTGATAATTAAACAAATTTTTCTGATTCTGCTGTAAGCATAATATTTGAAATCGGGTTTAAAACATGCACATGTATACACACACACAAATACAAATAATTTTAAAAGGATGGTCATCCATGTTCATATTTTCCTACTTGAGCTTTGTAGTTACCACACAGCTGAAACATTTTCGGCATCTAATTAGGTACCATCATAACAATGGCTCAGAACAACAGGCACATTGGGACACCTTTTTTTTTTCCCCCTAGAGCACTTAAATCTTGTATGCACTTTAATCACCAAGCTCTGCTCAGAGCCCTGATCATTAATTTGGGTGCTTCCAGAATCTCAAGCCTTGCTAAACTGTGAGGCAGCTTAGTGCATCACACCCAGGCACCCTGAAAGGATGCATCCAGGCTAGCCATGCTGAAAACCCACCTATATAGTGTCATGTAGGTGCAATTGTTCATTCAGAAATAAGTTAGCTCAACACCTCTTAGAGGATAGATACAGCCTGATGAACAAAGGACTAACACCAGATGAGCATGCCTCTGGTTTTGGTGATATCAGCTCAGCTCCCTCTGTTAAGTGTCGTGCACAGCAATCTCACAATTAGTTCTAAATGGTTCATTGTTTGCAACACAACAGAAAATAAATTTTAAAACCAAAACATGGGAGGGGGGAAAGGGAGAAGAAAATGCTTACAATAATACTTATAGAACAAGGTTAAGACAAGTTGAAAGAATAAAGAGGAAGAAGGAAGGTTCCAGACGTGTGAAGGAGTCCCTTGGCTTTCATTTTGAAAGCAAACTTAGAAGCATTTTGCTATGCCAGAGCAGCCTTAGAAATCTGTAGCAAAAAAAAAAAAAAAAGGAAAGGAAAACACTTAGGAGCATTTCAGCTTCAAAAAATCCTGAACCTCCTTTCTGAGGTATCATGAATAAAAGAACAGGCTGCTCTGCATCCTTTCCCAGACCTGACCAAGGAGCAGCTTATGGAGGGACCCCAGGGCCCAGGAATAAGCTGTAGCCAAAGCTAAAGCAACACAGCCTGTTGCCTTTAGGAAGAGGAAATCTCAAGATATCACGAGCTGTTCTTAGGTTCCTCTTCTCAGGGGGAGCAGGAGGGACAACACAAACACTTCTTCAGCTCAACGTCTCAGGACAGCTCATGTCCAGCTGTCACCTCATGTTTCTCATCTGCAAAACTGCTGATCCTCCTTTCGCACACTGCCTAGATCCATTTCTTCAATCCTTTCCTGCTGCCTCCCTTTTTCCACCTATTATTTCTTTTTCATCTTCAAACTGCCTTCTTTCTCAGGCTTTTCATCCCGACTCCACTTTGCATTCACAATATAGATAGATATAGACATATATAGAGAGAGATTTTAATGTTCCATTCTAAACAGTGAAGCCTTCAGATACCTCAACAATCTGTCAACTGGCATGTAACAAACCCAAGAAAACAGGGTATTTTTGTTGCCTTGAAACTCATGCCCTTTATCTGCCTTCTTCCATTATTTCCTTTATGGAACCACAATGACCATAAGCTAGATTTTTTTTGAAACCTAATTAATGTATTTATCAGGCAGGTGACTCCAAGGTACTGAAAACACAAGCATTAAAAATGTAAGATGGAAAGAGATTCTTCTAAAGTAGGTTGGCATAGTTCTTAGCCCACTTTATGAGAATAAAATCTAGTAACAATGTAGTGAGATTGAGAGAATGCTCTGAAATCCTTTAGCATATGAGTTTGGGGTCTAATTTCGCACGAGTAACACCCTCGATACAGCCACATGTGGAATTGCAAGGCATGTCTGTGAGAACTACTAGACTGAAATAATTGAATTTCAGACAGTAGTTTTTCTTTGTAACTGCAAGGAAAAATCAAACATATGAATTATGTTCAAAGAAACAAAGCTAAATTTATGAAGCTAATTCTGACTTAGAATATTTATAGCAAAATAATGCAAAGTTTTGTATGTGCTGCATAGACTTATTAGTTAAAAAAAAAATTTAATAAGTGACAAGCCCAAATGAAAGTAGTACTGGATACCCACCCAAGTAAATCAATTCCTTTCTGTTTAATTTTGCTATTTGCTTTTCTATCTGAGCTGCCAATTTTCTAACATATTAGGAAAGAAGTAGGAAAGTCTTTTTGATTGATAACAAGTTCAGATTTTTGTGTCAGATCAGTAGAGATTTTTTTTTTCAAAGTAAGAATTTCGTATGTTGTTTTTACATTCTTAGACAATTATTCTACAAAAATTATTTAAATGCTCTTTTTTTAGCTGCTTTGACAAGAACACCAAAACAGTTCACATCACCCTTGACCTGCAGGGTGTACATCATCTTGTCAACATATAAACAAACACATGATGGGCTGTATTTTAATAGATTCTGTAAATATCAAGATCCAATTCATCAAAAGCTTTGCCATAGTGACAGCTGTGGGGGTTGCAGTATGTGGTTGCATGTCCATTCAGCGTTCTTGCAATAGGATCACTGCAAGAAAACCCAGAGCTACTGTTGCTATTTCTTCCACACTATTATTTCTCTGGAAATCTGGGTTAAGCTGCAGTCTGTATATACCACATCATGTTTAAGAGAAATAGGCAGATATCCAGGCAGAGCCACAGGGACAGCTTTTATAATAATCCCTCTCCTCTCTCCCCATCTTTATCAGACAGTTCCTCTGATGTGCTGCACTCTGTCATAAAAGGAGGCTGAGAGGACTTTATAAGCACAGAAACTCTTACTTTGGAGAATGAACAGAACTTAGTTTTGATAAGGTTTACTCAGACACATTAACTTTTCTTGGTTGTCTTCATAGCTTTGTGAATTTCAGAGCTAGAAGGGACTGTTAGATCATCTGCTCCAGACTATACTTCATGGGCCATTAACTTCTATACAGGAAAAGACACAGAAAAAAGAGAAAGGACCAGTATGTGCTTGAGGACTGAGTGACATGAGTACCTGGTGCCCCTATAATGCCAGGGAATTGTTAAGGGAGTTAACAGTCAATGCCCTGAGGCCCAGAAAAAGCCAGGACAGCCACATCTGAAGCTGTAGAGATCATGGCATATGTGCAGGGACAGTGTCAGTCAGCCTAGGGCACAAATGTGCTGGCTGTGAAATGAAAGTCTAACACCTCACATCACTGCCCCTGACCCAATTGCCCTGTGGCAATTCTCTGGCTCCCACAAAAACACAGAGAAAGCAATATCTGTCTGGGCAGCTGAGGGAAGAAATTCTCAGAAAACACCCCAGTAAAGATGAGATTCTTGTGCATAATACTACAAGGTAGGTGAAGACAGTCTTGCTCTCCTCATGTACAGCCTGGGAGGTAAAGTAAAGGCTTTATAGTACACATGAAGACAAAGGTTGAGATTGTTGAATGGAAATAAATGCACAAGTTGACACACCTAATGATGTCTTAAAAGTTAAAGGTGCCAGACTCCTTTAGCAAGATATTCTTATGTTTTGCTGCTAAATATATTTACCTTCTTCTTTTGAGATGCATTTCATCTAGCTTCAGCTTCTAGCCATGGTATTTTGTTTATCACGTCTCATTCATTAAATAGAAAATCCCTTCTGCCAGGTTGGATTTTCTTTTACATAAGTGTCTAAACCAAGAAGTCAAATCAACTCTAACCTCTTCCATAATGAAGGCAATACATCACGCTCCATTAGGAGCTATACTCAAAGGCTTTTTTTTCCAGAAGCTGATCACCTCCACAACCACCTTGTACTCTTTTACCATAGAACTCTGGTTGTAATCTCTAGACACAAGGTAACTTTTCAAAAACATTTCAGTCATATTATACAATTTATAGCTACATGATCCTTTACTGGAGAATTAAATGCTGTAATGCTCATGGGCAACTCAAATATAAATTCCTATTCTCATGCACAAAGCCAGCTTCTCTCTCTTTGGCCCCTGGTGCCTTTCCAACAGACTCCTCCAGGATAAAAAGTTTAAGATACTGATGTATGAATTTTAAATATTGGTCTCTCTTTGAAACTCCTAGCATTTTGGGTTTTGCTTGAATGGAAAGTAACATTGGAGTCTTTTACTAACTACAAAGTACAAACAACCATGAAACATAGAATGAAAATGTCTAAAAAATCCTGCAGTCTGACAGCTGGGTGAAGCTCAGAAGCTCTGACTCTGTAAGCCACTTCATACTTTCTGTAAGCTCCTTAAAACCACCAGCTCCCAACAAAGTTGAAAGGAATAAACAAAAACTCAGAATTTTGCAGCAGTGCTGTGATATGAGCTGAAACACCTAGGCCTCCATTCACAGTATTTATGGTTGTCATGCACTCAAGAGAAGAGTCCTCTAACCCAATTAGTTGTAATTAGGCACAGCAACTGATTCTTGGTTTGGTTACTTTGGTTTAAATATTGAAGTTTACTTGGAGTTCTCAAGACCTTAATATGAAACCATTCTACTTTCACCCATAAGATTTGTGAGCAGTTTGAGCAAATGTTACAACTGATTTGGCTAGTGTGTATGTGCAAAACTGCCCTAATACACAGCACACAGTGTAAGACCTCTTCTGGCACTCCCAGTTGTGCCATTTGCCCTTGATTAATTTAACCCCACTAAGTAGCCCAGTCAGTGTTACAGGGAGGATAAAATCACCCGCAGCTCTAAGATAAAGATTAAAATTATCTCTCAGTTTTCAGAAAACCTAATAAGGTGTTGGTCAAATTGTCACAGTTTTTTTTTCCCAACAGACACAGAGCAGAGTCATGTCAGAAGGCACAGAGACCCAGCTCCCTCTAATCATAATAAACACTGCCTGGGCACAGTGTGGTTTCAGCCCATGATCAATTTCACTTGCAAGGATTTGCTCTCTTGGGCATGGCACTGTGCTAGCAGACACATGCCCACATGGCTTACAGTTCACAGCAACCTTCTGTCTGGTCAGCTTAGACCAGAGATCCAACAAGGTGTTGCCCAGGTGTTCCTGCCCATGGTCCACCCTTGGTGTGGATACCATGTTTCCTAGTACAGTGCTGAGGACACTGACATATCTTTAAGAAAACCTTGCATGCTCAAGTATATCCATGAATCTATCTTTTCAAGTACTTGCAAGTTTTGAAACCTTGACCAAGGTGAAATATTTAAATTCATCAGTAAGAGAGTGGGAAAAATCCAGAGCAGAACCTATGAAAATTACTAATTCTGAAGGCTATCACTTTTTAATATTTTGCCTACTTTCTGTAGGATATCCATGACTTATCATTGGACAGCACCAGCACAAAAACTGAGTGATAGATCAGCAGTGCAATGCTCATGAAACAAGTCTAGCCTGGTTTGGGAGAGTGCTAAAATTTCCTGTAATCTTTGAGAACAAAGAGAAAGAATAGCAGTAATCTTCTACAATATCATAGTCAGAGAAAGCTCTGGCTCTTTCTCCAAACTCATTGGCATTACACTGCCTTGTTGTCCTATTCTTCATCTTCTTCAAACACATTTTTTTAGCAGCCTGCATCTCTCTGTTGTCCCAGTTTTTCCTGTGATCTAAAGGTCTGCCTTTTCAGCCTATATTGATACTTGAATTTGCTGAGAAAAAGAGATCTAGCTCTCTGATTTTTACATTGAGACTTTCAAAGGGTGTCAAGGAGGCAGAAAATCAGTCAGCCTTTCAGTCTGTGGCAACCTGATCCTTGGATGCTGAACTACAAAGTCTTTCTTATACAAAAATTTCTCAATATTAATTCTGTTGGATATTTACCAGATAAGTTAATATCAAGTTGCAATGAATGGCTGTAGCATTCTTTTAATAAAATAGTGGAATTAACCATAGAAATGTTAATATACATCCAGACCAACTTTGCTTTTGAAGGAGAGCACTTTGTTCCATTTTGATTTTTAATGTCAGATGACAGCTAGAATGGATGCTCCCAACAGCAAGCTTATGGTGAATTCTTAAAGTAAATCAAATCACCATCACTACAGAAGGAAAACACCAAAATATTCATTCCCTTTGTAGTAACTCCTAAAATAAAAGCATACCCTTTTGCACAAAAAATCATAAGAATAATTTTTACAGTAACAAATAATAAAATAAATAAGAATTTCATTTTAAAATAAATTAAAAATTTAGAAATCAGTAAAACAAAAGAGAGAAATGTTAAAAATTATTAAAACAGACACATTGGTGGTCCATATAGATACTAAGTTGTCTATAATCATAAATAATTGCCAAGACAACTAATTGCCTTGTCTTAACTATCACTGTAGCCAGCTACTTTCTCTGCAGATGCAGCAGCGATGTTAAATTCTTGATGTCTTTCATCCCTTAAAACAGATGAATGAAAGCCAAACGTGGCAGAGAGAGGAGCATTTCTCCTGACTTGCCTGCCAGCCAGTGGCTGGGCACACAACAGGAGCAGTGTTCTGCTCTGCTTCAGAGGGAGCAGGAGGCACTGCACAAACTTCTCCAGTGGCTGCCCTTGTTATTTCCCATTGTGATTGATAGCACCCTGAGAGACATTGCTAACTATTTCTGATCATAAATACAGCCACTGAGACGGGCAGGCCACAGGGTGTAAATGACTGGTGTATAGTACAATATGTGGAGCTGTGAGATTTCAGCAGAGATAAGTAATAATGTGGAAGAAATATAAATTAAGAATGAAGGATTAAGGAGAATAAGACTCTACCAAAGTCTTTAAAGTGACCCAAAATAGCAGATACTATATCTTTGAATGAGACACCATCTGGTTTGGCTTGGCAGCATACTGTAAAATTTCACACAAATTAGCCCTTCAAAAGAAAAAGAAAAATCAGGCTTAGATAATGAGGTAAAACTTCTGCAATGCTATTGCCACTGTATTGTGTCACTTTTGTGTAATTTGGGCATGAAAATTAACATCTTATTGAGTAAACAAAAACAAAGGTTATGAAAAGAGACAGACAAATACGGTCTTTGGAAGAAAGGGAGGCTACAGACCTCAGCCTGACCTTCAGCCATCTTCTGTTGGGAATGGCAGACCCTGAGGTCAAACAGCTCCTCAGCCAGAGTTACAGTCTGAGCCCACCCAGGCTCAGGTGTAGAGCCTGCTCTAATGCTACAGACACCCCTGAGCCCAGGCTCTGTGGCTGCCGCTGGAGAGTTCCCACTGCTCAAAATTACCAAACCCCTACTCCTGCATATTAGCACCAGGACGTACAAGCAGAAAGGTTAATATTCCTAAAATACAGCCTTTCATTCCAAGTAACCTGAATGTGAACCTGGTTTGATCAGAATAGAGAATGAGATTCAGACAAGGCAACACTGATGCAAAGATTTGATCATCTATTTGGTATCCATTTTTTTCCCTATACTTTTTCATTATTAATGTGTGGTCTAAGGAAATACCAATGTTCATCTTCATTTTGCTTATATTTTTGATAAAACTCTATCAGAAACTGAGCTTTCTAAACTCTGACTTTCAAACATGCTGAAAGACATGCAGCAAATTAAACTCCACATGTTGGTCCATGAACAACAGAACAGATTCAACTGGGTGAAAAGCTTTGGTCCCACACAGAAAGAAGACCTCACATTTATCAGGAAGAAATAATGCCAGAATCAGGGCATGGTATCTAACAATACACAGCTTGGGTGCATGGAAAAAAGGACACTGATGAAAACACAGCTTCAATAACTGTCCCAAAAGATCACAACAGCTTCAACTGAAATTTCTAAATTTGTGTAACTTTTTGTGTATTTCTGTTGGTACTGGTCAAAACTAATCTGCAATGTACACTTCTGAATGAAAACCACACTTTTCTTAAAATCAAACTTCTTTTTTTTCTCCAGGAACTTATTAGTTTATGTAAGAATTGTGATGATATTTTTTACATCAGTTAAAAAGAAACATATTTATGTTCATTAAATGTTAGTGTTTTTTCCTGAACTTTCTAAATGCATGCCATCAAGGAATCCTACCAGTCTTGCTGGTCTGAGATGGCCAATGCCCCTAAGTCGTAGATGAGAATCTTTCTTTCTTTTTTTAAGGGTTTTTTTTGTTTTGTTCTTTTTTAGATCAAATGTGAGTTTAGATCAAAATGAATTAACACAAACTGAGGCTAAAATCTACAACTCTCTTCAGCACTCCAGTTGGAAATCAAGATGTGCTTTATTAGAAACTGATTATACAAAAAAAACCAAAACAATCTGAGTTCTCCTCATTTTTGTCAAAGTGATTGAGCATTTCTTTCATCTCCTTTTACTGGAGCAATGGAAATGGGGAGAGCATTCAAGACAGCTTAAAATAGAAATAAGAATAGGAATAGAAACAGAAACTGAAATAGAAAGAGAAAAAGAAATAGAGATAGAAATAGATGATAAAAATAGAATCCAGAAAAGTGGACACTTAATTTTTTTTTTTTTTTTTTTACTTAAATGGTGAGCTCTTTTTGAAAAATTATTTCTAAAAATGGTGCCAGTAACCAATCCATACTGCTATAAAATTTCTTTCACAGGTTGATAAAAACTAATACCCTCCTTTCCACAGTGAATGCTGATGTAGCAACAGGCAAAAAATACATTATAAATATTTTAAAAGACAAAACCAGAGGCTTTTACAAAACTGAAAGATTATTCTAGGTAAAAACAGTGAACCTTAGATTTGTTTATTTCATATGTGTTTTTGATGACACTTCACTTAATGGAGAATTATTAGTTTAGGATTGTAAGACTGACCACTACTTTATTTGCAAATCCAGGGTTCCATTACAGGTGAACATCAGGAAGAACAGAGTCTTCCATGGTCTCTATTTCATAGGAACTGGTAGTTACGATAAAACCACTTTTTTCTACTTTATAGTTCCACAAATGAAATCAAAACATTTTTAAAATTAAACTCAGGTCAAGAAATTTACTTTCTTATACACCAGTAGGTCTTCTCACAGAAAGTATCAGGTTAAATTACTGATAAAATACTGAATTGTTATGTTCATCTTGCTAAATCTGAGCAACTAATATGCAATGTAGTACAACAAATTTATGACCCACACATTTTTTGCAAGATACAGACAGAAAATATTTTTCTTTGATTCTAATATTCATCAACTAAACACAATGCACTACTACACAGCCACTGGCAGCACAGACCTCCTTCTTCACAGCAAAATATTGTCTTTAGGTCAAATGAATGCATTTATACAAAAGTCCCTCTACATTTACTGCAATATTGTTGCTGTGTAGACAGCAGAAGACAATATGCAGGTGGTTCTGCCGATCTGAAAGAGCTAATCACCTATCTTTAAAAAAAAATATTTAAGAATTGTTATTACACTGGTACTGTGTTATTCAGTCATGCCTGAAGCCATCCTTAAATCAAAGCTCCTAGTGACATGAACGGCTATCTTGTCTAGGCAAGGACTGATTAACAACTGCAGAACATGGGTCTTGGAAACTCCTGATATGCATAAAATACAAAATAGCTTTTTTCCAGCTACGACTGGACCTTGTGTACAATTTGCAAAAAGAAATTCCTGAAATCACCTGCCTTTTAAGGTTTTTACCACGCACGTTGCTTATTTCCATGCAAGTAGAAAGCATTGCGGTTTTGTGGTTGGTGGCTAGCATTTGGTGGCTAGCATTTAGTTGCTTTATTGTACTTGTTTTAATACAGGAAAACTTCCAGAGCATGTTTGCTCTGTGACATCATTTCTTGATTGTCTCTTGCAGAAACAATTGACCCAAATCAAGTTACTGTACTCTATATCTATTGGTTAATTAGAACTTTAGAATGCAACAAATAAAATACACTATTGACTTTTAAATCTTCAATCAAATAAATATTTACAGCTGCAATTTGCCAAAATTATTTACCTTTCAATAACAGATCACAAAAAGTATATGTGCTACAGATTCAAATGAATGCCTTGGCTGTCAACAAACAAATTACAAAGAGAAGGGAAAATAAGTGTTCCAGCTATCATTACAGGCTATAAATAGTTGATGTGGTTCTCCTTTAAAGATGTGTGATCTTCTACATTAGTAGACTTTTTCAATGCATAATTGACCTTGAGATGGAGAATAACCTCGCAGTAGAGTGGCTTTTCTTTTAAAGAACAATGAGTATAGGTATTAGAGGATGTGCCTGTTGTCAATGATCATTGCTGAAATCTGCCTATACCACACTGGGACAATCAATTTTGTAAATGATTGCAATAATCAAGGAAATTGCCTAATTTATAAATCCTGGCATACAGCATTTTAATGGATTTCTACATTTTAATGCTGATGCTTTCAAAGCCAAATGAATTGTTGTCCAAGCTGTCACTACACAAAATGATAAAAACATTCAGTCTTGCGGGTAACTACATCTCATGGATATTCAGACCATCAGGTGCATAATCACTCATTAGTGAAACCTGTGATAGTTTGCAGTCACAAGCCAATGGCAAAAAAGGCCACAGATTCCTTATGGAAAAACCTTCTGGGAATAGAGGACTAAAAATAGTTGAGAATTACTGAAATAAGATTCCTAGCATCCTTTGTCCAGGTAAGACAGCGCACTGTTCTACCCCCTACCCTTATTTTTTTTTCCCCATAGGTAAAAAAACAGAATAATCTTATTTCTTTAACTAAAAGTCTGGTCAACAGCTTTTAGACTGTGGATTCTGTCAGAGCAGACATTGTTCAAGCAGAAGGAGAGCAAATGCAGGACATGATGCCATGGCTGTGGCTGGTGGGTAATTCCACCTAAACCACCCTCCAAATCACTCGCCACGCTTCAAGCTGGTTCTGCAGGCGTAGTCTGCACGCATTGCTGTTCTCAGTTAAACCTTAAGCAATTGATTTCAGCCAATAGTGGGCTGGTAGTGCTTTACTTACTGCTCAATCTCACTAACCTGACATTTATGGTGTACTGATTGGCCTATGTCAGTGGTGGTGGTTGTAAATTCACTTTGAAAAGCTTTGTGTTAACAGCCTTCAACCAGGCTCTGAGACGAGTATGAGCAGGCAAGCTGACAATTGCTCGACCTCCTGCCCTTATTACAGTGAGTAAATCAGGCTTTGAGCCATTAGGCTGGAGCCCCAGGCCTACGCAAAAAGGATTGACATGACTAAAGGTCAACCTCTGTCACACATGTGTAACAATTTGGATAATGGAATTCTGTAACTTATCTGGAAAAGGTGCCAAGTGCGTGGAGGGAAGACATAGCCTGGGCTGAATTTTCCAGCTTTTATGTTAAGGGATTACTTAAAAGTCTGCACTTTAAAGTCCATGCGCATTTGATGCCATGGAATCTGGGGGGGACCAAAATTTGTAGAGCAGTGGTTGAGGCAGTTCTGCAGGATGCTGAGTGTCACCACCACCTGGAAAAGCACACAGCACTATTCTGCTTAATCAGATCTATAATAAATACATTATTGACATCAGACCCACTACACATTTTGGACACTTGTAAAGGTCACTAAGTACTGCCTTTATTTACCAGTTTTGAATCAAAACTCAATATAAATAATTACCTGTTAATGATATCATAAATTAATTGCAATTTCAGACCTTACAAACTCGTCTAATCCAAGAATGGAAATTGCTTTTATAATTAATTAAATTAAAATGTCAAATTTTTCCATAACTCTTGTGCCTAGTCAGCAACACAGAGAGGTAGTGGTCAAATAAGGACAGAACTGAGCTTTTATATTTGTTTGTGTTCCACTTCAGTATTTTTGCATATTACATAATGAAATCTCCAAGGTGAGATTATGGGCCATGGCAAAACAGATAGTCCCTGCATGATCTAGCAATTTAGAAAATATTTTTTTTACTGGGAATAGCATGTGTCCAGACGCATGCATGCTCCATGCAGTCCTTGGAATTCCTGTTTTCAGTAACACTGTTAAAATTCTGGGGCTGTATTCAACTCCAAACACCAAAGTTTATTCCAAACTTCATTTTGTTCAATAGGAAGAAAATCTGTCCCTGTGCCAAATTATATTTACTTTGTAGCTCATGTGCTTAGGCATACAATACATACGTTGTGTAGACAAAAACATGGAGATACATTAATATAATATATGAGAAAGTCTTGTAAAAGTGACGGGTCTTCTAAAAGAAACATCAGGGTTTTGTTTAGCTTTTCTACGAACAGAAATTATTAAATATAAAGTACCTTCCACACTTGGGATCCCACTAAATTTTTATGGGCCTTAAGAAAGGAGCTTGTAGTTACAGAAATCATCTGGGAAACTGTGTTAGTAAGCGATCCAGAAACACCAATGATAGAGGGCTGCTTTGCAGATGCTTTGTGCAATTTTCTTCTAAGGTACACAAATTAAGGAAGCTGTGGCACTGAATGTCTTCTTATGGCTTAGCATGCTACTGACCACAATTACTAGTGATATTTTCCCACAGCATGGGAACTTAAAATCCATGTAAGAATAAAAGTTACTGGGCTTCTTCAGTGGAAAATAAATGCAAGGATCATACATCACATAAAGTCCTCAGAAATAGCAGAACAAGAAAATAACAAAATAACACTAGCTGTACTCTGAATAACTTAAGATACAATAGTTAAGTAACTAAGGAGATTTTTCAAGACAAAATTACTTGAATTTCATGAACATGACAAATTTGAAACAGAGCTGACAAGCAGTCTGGAATACTAGATGACGGATTGCTGAGAAACATAATTTTCACTTTAATAGAACGACAGCATGCACATAATTCTATCCCTCAGTGCTTTTCTGTAACAGCAAATTTAGTCCAAAACTGCAGCCTTGAGAATCTGAATAGGAATCTATCACCATAACTGGAATGAGTGCTTCATTTGAAGAGTAAGGATTCTCTGTGCATATTAATTTGTTAAAAAATATTCAGTATTTCTGCATGGGCCCTGGCCAGCATGCATCCCAGCAAAATGCCGACTCTTGGTCCAGCAGAAGGCAAAGGAAATGTTTTCTTTTGCTTCAGTTGAGACACAGGAAGACCAATGAGTAGCCATATGGTACTTTATTAAGATGACACTGACACTCTTTCTTGTACCAGTTAATTTGGAGGGAAAAAGGGAGGGAAGGAAGCAGGGCAAGAGAAGGAATTTTTTTAGGGGAAAAATCAGTTACACAGGTTTAGCATTTTATATTTACTAATGAACACCCTGATGCATATATATATGTATATATTTATATATAAATATATGTAAATATGTATATATTTATATATTTATATATATTTATATATTTATATATTTATATATTTATATATTTATATATTTATATATTTATATATTTATATATTTATATATTTATATATTTATATATTTATATATTTATATATTTATATACATATAACTTTGCTCATTCTTGTAAAAAAAAGAGCTGCATATGATAAAGCACTACTTCCAAAAACGCAAAACTTCAATTAAGTAAAGTTGAAAAGAAGTTAAATAATACATTTTATATTCTTAGGCTGTCGCAAGGAAATAAAAAAGCTATTTGACCAGTAATGAAAGAAAAAAGAAGAGACAGCAAACTCTTTATCAGGCACATGAAGAATAGGAAACTATAAGACTGTATCCTTTGATATGTCTGTCAGTAAAAGTTTTTCCATGTAAGCTGCATTTGCTAGGGAAAAGACCATTTACAAATTAGCTGTTTCCAGAATTCACGGTTTAAAGTTGGGAGCTTGAAAAATTTCTACTACTGAAATGTATGCACATTTAAACCTCAGTGTTTTATTCTAATAGAATTTAAGTGTATATCGTATGCATTCCTTAAGTCTAGTCTTATTAAACTCTGATGTTAAACAGAAAGGGGAAACCATGTGCAACTAGATTAATTTATCTCCAGGGAGTAAGGACACATTAATAATTGAGATAATGTTTTCGTATATGTTGGAATCAAGTGTGCCTTTCCACTTCTTTATTAGAAAACACATTAGCGGAAAATTATCTCATTCTCATCAGTAAGACCTAATTGCTAAGAAAGTCTCTGTTTCTTTGCAATAACAAAAGGATTATTCTCACTACTTTAAAAAAAAAAAAAAAAGAAAAGGATCAGAAACATTATCAAACACTGCTGGAATAAATGCCTGTATTACCAAAGAGACTGTTTATTTAATACACCCAGTCCTGTTTTTGTTTTAAACAAATCAGAGTTTATTGTATTTTTATAAAATACAAGCAAACTCTGGCTATAGAAGTGGGCCAAAGGGGAAAAAAAAGCACTACAACTGAAATGACTAATATTTTTGGCTTTCTGAAAGACTGATCTTTCTGTAAGTTATGAAAAATTATCTTGGCTGATTGTGAGAGAGCTCTATAATTTCCCATGAACACCCATAGGTGTCAAGGCCTGTTGTGAGGTAATGGAATGGTATGTAATTTACTCTGAGTCGTTGTACATTATGCTGTATGGATTACATACAAAGCAAACATCGAGTGCATGGTGGGAACACTTGTGCAGACAGGCTGAAGCATATTTCCATAGCATTGAACTATACATCAAATACAGTGCTTCTGATGTTTCCCACAACAAAGAGTATTAAAAAAAAAAGCAACCAAAACAGTAACTATGCTTAAAAGTGTTTGCCCTTCTGTTTGTCTGGTGCACACAAAGAACTGTAAACTAAAACAAGTATCTATCAACTTTACAGTACTGAGAGTAAAATATAAGTTTTGGTACTAAAAATGTAAATTCTCTCCATAAGGTCCATCAAGACCTAATGCTGAACAGCTGATCTGTAGACAGATTTGCATTTGCAGCTGTCTGGGAAATACTAGTGGAAGAGAATTTACTGAAGTCACAACTTTTTAAAGGGACTATGATGATACATTCCTTTATCATTTACAGTGATTTAATTCACACTTCTATGCCATGTAGACTAAATTAACACAGACTATTTAGATATATACTGTCATTTGATTTTACATATTTTCATGGATCAGGTTTTTTAATATCAGACACACTTTCTGATTACTTTCTTTTAATATATTTTTCTTTATTAAACATTGGTTTCTGATAGATAGGGAGCACCAAATTGAAAGACAAATCAAACAAGAAACAGCAACATTTTGCCTAGAACTAAGAGCGCGTGTTTCTTTGATAACAGTTCTTGTCATTGACAGAAATAATTCAAGACCATGAGCTGCCCAGCAATACATTATTATTAAATCACATTAAATTCTTATTTTTAAGATAATTCAATTAAAATACATGCATTCATTTTGCTAGCCAACAGGAAATCTGTGTTGTATGCTAAGAGCACAGGAGGAATGCTACACAAAAACTCAGCTGACAACCACTTGCGGCCTGAATCTGGTACATACAATAGTACTGTTTTTTATTTTTTCCTGAGCATATTTTTAGTTTTTGCTTTAAATTTTTTTAAAAAGCCCTAGCTTCTTTCGTCGCTTCAAAACAGTTTTTGAGTAACCTGAAATACAGTTTTAAATTCTTGCTTATTATAAAAGATATTATCAAGATTTGCAAATTCACTTAAAACTAATTAATAGGTTTTTAAAAACTAAATTGATTATGTAACTATTAAAGAAAAACATCTGACTCCAGTTCTTTTCTCTAAATTTCTATATTTTACATAATATGTGGATCTGGCAATCTCATTTTACTATTATATATTCTGTTAATTAGACTAGTCTAAACCACAATACCCATCTTAACAAATAGAGCCTCCACCATCATTATAAAGTGTTCCGTAAAGAATATTTGATTGATAATACATCCCAAAGTACTGTAATTATAATCACTTTGGTAGGAACAAATTTAAATCCAAATTATCAATATCTGCTGTGGAAGAGAAATTCCACCTCCACTGGAGACAGCCACAAAATTCCCAATTCATCCAGTTCTACTGGTCACATTCAGGTGTGTTCTGAGACTGATCTTTTTAATGTGAAAGTCTCCTTCTTGCCACAACAACACTTTTGGGTAACTACCTTGAGACAAAGACCCTGATGTGTTGTTTAATATTTGTTTACACGTGGGAAAGCATAGGAGCTCCTGCTCTTCCACACCCCAAACATCTTTCAAAGATCCATTCACTTTCACCATAAGCACTCTGAAGACAGCAAAAACACTGCATCTTCATGGATCCCCTATATTCTGAAGACTTAGATTTGATCTAGATGAGCAAATATTACAGATCTATGGGCGTGTTTCTACTGACTGTTGCCGTTTGTTTTGAGGCAAACAGAGATTGCTGCTACAGAGGACTAAGCAGAACTAAAAAAAAATTATACCTCCCAGTACAAATCAAAGAAGAAATTAATGGCAAATGGCTAGGAAGAGAATAAGCTCTTTCTGACACACAGGCATTATAGATTTTCCCTAACAGGTTACCCTCTCCAAGACAGTGACAGATATTTTTTTAAAAAATAATAAATAGATAAGACAACAACCTTGAGATATCTGGAAGTGGCTTTCACACGAAAGTACTGGAAACTTCATTAGGGGAATGCACGGTAGGGACAGGACCAGAGCTGAACTAAACGGAACGAGCACCAGCTCCTTCACTCTGCAGAGTGTTGGGCTCTGGAGTAGGGTCCTGGGCTGGTTTCTGCAGCTTCCTTGGACTGGCTGGGGACCACAAAAACTGTGCAGCACTCCATCCCAGCTCACATGTGCTGCTCTAACCTGATACATCTGGAGATGTGACCTGAGAGTTCCGACAGCTCCTGTAACTCAGAAAAGCACTGGGTGTTGTAAAAGTTTCAGGCTTCTCTGGTCAAGTCTCTCTACCACACATTACAGCACCTACAACAGTCAGCTCTTCTTCTGCAGACCAATCGAGCTCTGTGCTGTCCACTGGCTTTCTGGCTAGCTTTATCACAGGAAAGTTTTTGCTTGCACTGGCTACGTTTTCAAACCTTACTCCATTTGTTTGAATTGTGGGTCTGTTCGCTTATTTTGGTGCTAGTACTACATACAGTCACACTCCGTGTTTACCTCAAAGAGATCAAATTTGACAAGGAAGGGAAGACGATAACTTACTTCCCAGAGATGCTGAGTGTTCCTGATGGCGCCGGCTTGAACCTTCTCGGGCAGGAGCAGGATTCCCTGGAAGGGCCCGATCCAGGTGCCCTGCTGGATGCGCTGCGCGGCGCAGATGCCATAGGCCAGGCCGGGCACGGTGCTGGTGCACAGGCACACCTCGCGGGGCAGGTCGCGGAGCCACTCGGGGATCTCGGGCGGCGGGGCGGCGGCGGCGGCGCTGCTGGTGCCCACCAGCCGGCGCAGCGAGTGCAGCGGGCCGTGCATGGGGCACTCGCCGTTCCGGTTGTCAGCGCACATGTCGCACCCTGAGGGACAAGGAGGGGAACACGCTGTCAGCACGGCGCTGCTGGCCGCTGCCACGGCCACATCGTCACTTGTGGCACAGCCGGCGCTCAGGCGCACCGTGCCCTTCCGTGAGCTGCTTAGGCTGGCTTCCCAGACCTCGCCAGAGCCCTGAATAAGAAATTCCAAAGGCTGAGCACAAATCCTGCAGGCGACTTGCAAGCCTGGTGTATTCACAAACCTGCCAAGATTCATTTACTTTAACAATGTTTTTAAAGATGAATTCTATGACTAATATAAATAGCCCAGTTAAACCATCCCAGTGTGTTTCAGTGAGACATTTTAAAACATAGTCACAGTGCCTCACAAGTCCTCTCAACCGCCTTACCACAGCTCAGCCCAAGGGCTTAATGGGAACAAGATTTAATTTAATCCTTATTTTAAATGAACATTCACTCTGCTTTTTACATTAACATGTGTGTGTGCATGCCTGTCTGTTTGGAAAATAAAATAAATAAACCAGAACCTTGTCAATGACAATTTGGAGCCTGCATGCACATTTGCTTTCCTGAAGACAAATCTAATCTTAAAACTGAAATGATGTAGCAAATTCTACTAGTTGCTAGCACACATCTGAAATTTTATGTATTGAATGAAAATGCATGTTCTTTGCCCGTTACATGTAACTGAAGCTAGGCAGAAGACCAAAACAGCAAGTCTGAGTTTGTGAGCAATTCCTGTGAAAAAGACCCATTTATAAAACTGTTAAATTCCCTGTTGCTAATAATGAATGATGTGTCTCTACTTTGGGAAGATCCTACCATGACTTCTCTTTTCTGAGCAAAGAAAAATTCGGTTAAATATGTCCACTGCATACTGTTCCACACACCACAAATGTACATCTTCCAGGAAAATGTTTCACGTTCAAGAAATTAATTTCTCTGGAGATATGTTGAGTTAACATAACAATGAATCCCTTGAAATAAGTTGCCATCCTCTTCACATTTCATTTTTGTAGCACAATCAAGGTTTTTGTATAAATTTGTTCCAGAAATACAAAGAAAAAAACCAATAATTATGGTGTAGTACTCTTGTAGCAAGTACTACATCTTTCTCCTAAGAATTTTATATACCATTCCTCCTAAAAACAGAGCACAGCATTCACTACAGAAGCGGGAGTTTCTTGGTCTATGCCACAGATTTAGACTTGCTAGACTGCCTGCAACCACAGTTTCAATTCTCAGGGGCCCTGACTCAGATGTTCTTCTTTCCAAAGTGGAGGTACTACGTATTAAGTAGGCCTCTTTCCTACAGACCCTTCAAAGGAAAACCTGCCCCTCATTTCAGCATGAGCTGCTAAAGCACAATAAAGGATGTATCTTCAAATTATGGCTTCTATGAGTATTCTCCAGTTTTAGACATGCTACATAAACACTTCTTCCTGTAATCCTCTTTAAATTTTATCATTAAAAATGTTCAGCAACAAGATATTATCACAAAGTTACAGGTGGAAGCTAATTTCTCTCAAGACCATTACACCCTTGGGTCTTGTAGAAAACACATCTCCAGCTGGTGCTCATCTGTTCGAGTTCCAGATTTGCAGCATGGGCTACAGATCTGAGCTGAAAGCACAGAGACAAACCTGGGCTGTGCATTACTCCGGTGTTGCTGCAGAAGGGCTGCATGTGCAACTGGCCCCACCATCCATCCCTCACAGGTCCGGGCAGGAGGCAGGAGGGGGCAGGAGGAGGCAGGCAGGGAGGGAGGCAAGAGGCAGGAGGAGGGAGGCAAGAGGCAGGAGGCAAGAGGCAGGAGGCAGGCAGGAGGAGGGAGGAGGGAGGCAAGAGGCAGGAGGAGGGAGGCAGGAGGAGGCAGCAGGAGGCAGGCAGGAGGAGGAGGGAGGCAGGCAGGAGGAGGCAGGCAGGAGGAGGCAGGAGGAGGCAGGCAGGAGGAGGGAGGCAAGAGGCAGGAGGAGGGAGGCAGGAGGAGGGAGGCAGGAAGAGGCAGCAGGAGGGAGGAGAGAGGCAGGAGGCAGGAGGAGGGAGGCAAGAGGCAGGAGGAGGGAGGCAAGAGGCAGGAGGAGGGAGGCAGGAGGAGGAAGGCAGGAAGAGGCAGCAGGAGGGAGGAGAGAGGCAGGAGGCAGGAGGAGGGAGGCAGGAGGAGGGAGGCAGGAAGAGGCGGCAGGAAGAGGCAGCAGAAGGGAGGCAGGAGGCAGGAGGCAGGAGGAGGCAGGCAGGAGGGAGCCAGGAGGAGGGAGGAGAGAGGCAGGAGGCAGGAGGAGGCAGGAGCGCGGGCCGGCACGGCAGGACAAAGCCACCTAGTGGGGACGGCGCTTACGCCCTCAGAAGCCTTGGCTGACTTTGGCTGGAGGTGCAATTTCGCCTGGCCTTAACGCTATAATCCCTTCCGCAGAACTACTTCTGTCGGGCTGAACCGCAGCTGCAGAGGGGTTTTGCTCTCTCAGCCACGTCAATTAGAGGTGCATGCAGGATGGAATTTTCAGGACCCCAGGGAAGATATTTCTGGCTAGTCCTAAGAGAGTGCAGCAAATATTCCTACAACCATTCTGAGGCATGATGAATAAAAGGCATCAAGTATATGCTGGGGGGTGGGGGGAGAGTGGTTGGGGTTTTTTTGTTATTATTTCCACAGCTAGTTTGGAAAGTGAGGTATCACCACTGTATTTTTTCTTCCCTTTCCTCTTCAAAACTAGTCATCAAGAAACCCTGTGGTTTTGGCACATCCAAAGATGTTAGGGGCAGCGCTGCAGTTTGGCACTGGAGGTCATATAGGAAAGGATCCCAAATAGGAAAAGGGAAGAAAAAAACCCAAACAACAAAAAAACAAACCCGCAGTCTGAAACAGTTTGGCATGTGATACACTCTAAACAGATTATGGCTGAACTCTATGATCTACACTTGGACTTGATGACTTCACAGATCTTTTCCAACACAAATTGTTCTATGATTCTATGAAAGTGGCATCTACCCACACAAGTTAGAAAGAAAACATCTTACAGGAAAACTGAGAGCTTAAAGAAATTATGTCTAACCATGATGTCATTTAGCACCTAGGGTAGCCCTTGAATTCTAACTGTTTGCACTTCTTTAATATTTTCTAGATGTGTAACTCTCCTCAAAACTAGCTGATTACAATGGCTTTCTTAGAGGAGCTGTATCTCTGGAGAAATTTACATTAAACATGCTCAAGTATCTTCATGACTCCAGTCACACAATTTCAGTGTCAAGTTCCTGCATCTGGCCACTAGATATATATAACCTTTCATGCACAAAATTTCAGTTCCTGCCTAGAACAATAATTTATTAACTTCATCTTGACAATTTGTGCGCATGAATGTGGGTTAAACATTTTATTTCTACATTTTCAAGAAAAAGAAACTAAGAAATTGTCCAGGAGTATAAACAAACCCTGTGTCACTGTCATTTACCCTTACAGAAAGTCACACTTGGTGATACTTATTTTCCACTGTCCAAAAACAGTGGTAATGTCTTAATGCTTGGCAGTCACTGTATCTGATCCCCTGCTGTGTTCCTTCCCCTTTGTCCTTCCAAAGCTGAAAATTTGAAAAATGGAACATCTTTTGAAACTGTTTTGGCTAATGGCTTGTTGATGAGAAGGAAGGAATCTGTCTTTAATACTAAGCAGTACTGAAATTCTTCTTAGTTTCATGCTTTATACATTTAACTTTAGTTATTGTGTAATTGTACAAATAAAATCTTAAAAAATTCTCATAAATGTTATAAGGAATGGAAGCCATCCTAGCTATATTTTACTGTTCATGGAATAAAAGGCTACTGTGCATCTTTTCCTCTTCTGTGACTAACTTTCTCGTAATAATGTGGAAGCGTCCATTTAAAGACCATAACTGTAGTATATTCCTTTGCCTCAGAGGATAAGGGAAGGATTTCCTTCATATAAGATTGGGGAAAAAAAATCAAGAACTCCAAGACTTGCACACTATCCTGCCTCACAGCAGGATCAACAGCATCATCTTTGTGTATACTGCAGAGCACAATGTGACACACTGCACAAACGTGCTTAACAAGACATGGAAAAAACCGAGGGTTTGGGAGGGAGAGTGCTGTGGTCCACCGACATCACCAGGAGTCTCCAGCCTGGATGGTGGCCATTATGACCCATGCAGGTGTGGGGAGTTCCCATGAAAGGGATGCTTGTTCAAGTGTGAACTTCCCAGAGGATAGCCACACAGGGTGACAAGTGGAGGTGTACTGTGCCCTTCCTCCAGTTTTGGCGTCAGAGAGCAGCTGAGTGTGAGCACAGGGCTTCATTGAGAACAGTTGAAATGCATAATTCCACTGTCTGTAATAGCGTCAGTCAAACCCCAAATCAAGCCAAGAAGAAGCAAGAAACGTGAGAAAATTGGAGGACTTGCTGAAAATGGAAAAATAAAGGAGGACTGCAGCCAGAGCAGAGTATATCCTGATAAAATGTAGAGATGTGGAAGGTAAAGTCAGTGGGAATACTCCATTGCAGGCCCAGATATAGCCAAACACTTTGGAAGGAGACCAGTTTCTTACTTTATACCTTCATATTCTATAGATAAGGAGGATTAAGGAAAGGAAGATGCAAGAAAAAGAAAATTTAAGGATTTCCTAGTGGCGTTGTTTGGCAGGGTTCTTATGGAAGGACTGCAATATGTTACTGTTTATGTGCTTCCAGAGAAATGAATGCAGTGTAATGCCAATACTATAACTCCGTGTAAGTACACTTTAAAGTACTAAACCTAAGCAAAAGGACATATCATTGCCCCCAAAATGTAACTTTAAACATGCACCAACATAAATAACACTACTACTGCACACTTTAAAGCAAATCTGAAAGGAAAAACCTTTCCTCAGTGAAAACTAGGGTTTAACATGGTGTTTTTACCGGCAAGCCAGCTGTAACAATAAATGAAAGAAATACATTTTTTTCCTCAGCAATAATATGCTTCAAAGGTGCAGTTAGACTGGATACCTGCAGTTTACTGGTATTAAAGAAGGGTGGCCTCTGACCCTCTGCTCCATAATTCACCACAAGCATGCAGGTATCCAGTGTAAGTGGCCATCATTTCACATGGTATTACTCACTTACAAGTATAAATCACTACGACTGGCCCTGCATCCCTGTCTGGGCCCGGGTACCCGGCTGAGCAGGAGGCAGGGCTGGAAGAGACAGTACCCTTTCGTTTCCTGCTCTTTCCAGGGAAGCACAGCCTCTCCCGCGCTTCAGTTCCCCCGTCGATGAGCTGGTATCTACCGCCTTTCACCAAATTATTGGCAGTTTCTTTCAGAGTGCCTCACCAGAGGCAGACTTTCGGGGGAACGAAACCCGGATGCGCTTTCCCGTCGGATGGCCTCTATTTATTCACTTATTTACTCTAAACACCCTTTGCAGAGAGCGGGACAGAGCCCAGCCCGCTGTCCCACGGCCGTCACCGGGTGCCGGACTCCCTCCCCCGTGTCTCGCAGGGCTGTGCAGTCCCTCGCCGCTCTTCTCCCGGCCGGGGAGGCGAGCGGAGCCCGCCGGCCGCTGCTCCGCGCCCGCAGCTCCGCCGCTCCCGGCGGGGCCAGGCGCACCCGCTCCCGCTCCTCCGGGCGAGGTGTGCTCGAGAGCCCGCCTGGGCGCCCCGGAGTGGGTCAGGGGGCCGCTCCGACCCGCAGAGAGCTTGCGGGTTATTTTAAGAGGCGAGTGGGGGGCGGGTTGAGGAAGGTGGGTTTGATTTTCCCTGCCTTCATACTGTTAGGTATGAATGAATTAAATTTCCGTGTCAGGTATGAGAAGGGTAGGAGAATACTGTGTGTAGATAAACCTTGCCACCCTCTGCCCCTGAGAGACCCCCATATACAATGTAGAGATGATGAATAGGCGCTAGGAGAGGAGATCGAAGTTCAGTCCGCACCGGCTCCACTCTCTCCTACAAAACTATAGGGCAATTAATTGTGGCTTGTCCCCTCATCCTTCATCTCCTGGTGGCATATATCGATGGAGATTACTGCTGATGGACCATTTTATCACCCTAAATAAACAGTCACCACCTTCTCTAACCTCAATCTAATGTATGGCTATCTGCTATGTTTAAGGGTGCTGGGTAACTAATGATGTAAAATAGCTAAATCATACAGGTTACCAGCAGTCCAGAGGGAAAAAAAAAAATCCGAATATTTTCCACACCGATCCACTTCCCAACATGTTATATATACACTGTCTCCCCATAACTTGAATGGGAAAAGGCGTGCAAAGTGCTTGGTCGCGTGACACTTTAGTTTTACACAGCGTATTTATTACCGTGGCAGGTTGGTGCCTTTTGCTGAAGGTGGGGGAGTCTCAGAGTTCTCAGGGCGGAAGCGTCTCCCCAGAAGCTAGGGGCAAGCCTCCAAGGGAACGAGCTGGTCCCGCAGCCCCCGAACTCGTCCTAGGAGATCTCCTCCTGGCCGCCCGAGCACCCCTCCCCCAGCGCCCAGAAATACCCTCGTCCTTCCAGATTCAAGGCTGGGAAGCAAACGGTCCCCAGCCGCCTGCCACATTATCGGGGCTTTAACATAATCCCCTTTACTTCCCTGGGAGAAAAGACTGCTGGGCTCTAATTAGGGGTTTGTCTCTTGATTTTTTTTTTTAATTATTTTTCCCTAGCTAACCCCCTTTCAATTTAAAACAATTACATACAGACGCTTAACCCACAGCTCCTAGGCGGCCCTCGCCCCCCTCCCTCGCCCAAGACTGTGCCATATCCATTGATATTTGACGATCAAGGCGTGTGTCTACTGGGAAACCGCCGCCCATCCATCTTCCGCGGCGGCCGCGCGGCGCCGGGCCGGGCGCTGGGGAGCGGGGCCGGGCGGGGCGGCCGGGACAGCCTCGGCGGCCGCTCGGACTGCCCGGCGAGCCCGGCCACAGCCCCGGCCGACCGGCCACCGCCCCTGCCCCGCCACAGCCCCGCAGAGCCGCCGGGACACACGCGGAGATCGCCTCTCCCGAGCGGGCGGGAGAGGAAGGGGATGCTCGGGATGGAGAGGGGTAGTATTTGGGGAAGTAGGGGAGACAGGGCACTCGCTCGGTTGGTGAAGGAGGTGCGTCTAAGATTAGAGCCCGAGAAGCGGACGGAGGCCTGCTGGGCCCGGCAGAGGAGCAGAGCGACGCCCCTGCTCCGAGGAGGGAATTAATCCCGACGTGCGGGGATGTCTGCCGGGCTGGGGAGAGCCGGCCCGCCTCGGGGTCTCGGTGGGACTGTCGGGAGATGGAAGCGCAGCCAGCAAGTATAACTCAAAGTAAAGTAGACGGCTTCTCATCTCACCCAGAGCCCCCACCTCGTTCCCCTCAGACGGGCAGTGAGGCTGGGAGTGACGCTAAACGGGAGTGAGGGTGGGAGTCAGGGCGCTGGGAATCCCGCCTGCCCACGGGCCGCTGGCCTGACCCCGGCGGAGCTCGGGACAGCCAGGCCCGTGCCCTGCCGCTTGTTCCCTTGATCGTGCTTGGAGTGCGTGGCACGGCACAGGCTGTAGTTGCGGCACTCTTTCTTCACTGACAGTTTACTTCTTTTTTCTTTTTTCTTTTTTTTTTTTTTTTAAATAAGCACGACTTGCCCAAAGCAACTGCACTTGGTCCCAGAAGACTGGAACACTCGCGTTGAAAGTTTCGCTCAGAGGTAACTAATAACCCTTGGAGAGAAAGCTGCCCTGTAAACAAGTAAATTATAAGAATGTTTAGATATAACTGGAGGGGGAAAAAAAAAAAGGTGAGATGGCTCTGCTCTGGCTGCCCCCTGCCCGTCCTTCCGACGGCGACGGCTGCCCCGTCAGAGCCGGACGCGATTCACAAGCGTCCTTTCCGCAATCGACCAGTTTGCTTTCCAGAATCCACCTTAAACATCGCGCTCGAGAAATTATTCAGGCTTAGCCTCCGGCTCTGCGGGGTGCTGTTATTCCACTCACTCCTTAAAAATGTTCCCCCCCTAAACAGCCTTTTAATATTCCTTTCTCCTTTTAAAACCTTTACCCTTTAGATTTATAGAGCGGCTCCGAGAGGCAAAATATGTATTATCTGAACTGTTCGCTTGTCAATTAGAAGTGCATTTCGGATTCAATTTTCTGTATGTATTTTATAGGACCAAGTTTTCTTCACCCGAGAACAAAAAACACACGAACAGGTTTCACTACAGCGTAAAACTAAGCATGAGGAACTCGCTCAAAATAAAGTCGACGATCAATATAGAAAGATTTGCAATGTTACGAAGGCGGGAAAAATCTCCACCAAACTCCGACTCAACTTTCCTCCCGCATGTATGCACAGCGCTGAAGATGAAGCATCTATGCAATTTAATTAGTACAGAACAGCATGTCATGGAAACTTTCAAAACAGGCTCCTCATCTGAAATTAAATTGCACGAATCTGCGTTTTGCATAGGCGTATGTTTAAGGATTGCTGTTTTGGGGTACCATTTGTCTGTTCAACAGCCTTCCTTAAACAGACTTCTGGGGAGTGGTGATTGAGAAGGAGGACGACGAAAATTAACAGTTAAAGAAATTTCAGGATAAAAGAGAGTGTTTGAAACAGTTTTTAAAATGCATGGGCCAAAGCCATGTGTTTTAAGAGGGACAGATCCGTGTTCTCTGAATGTTGGTTATGAAACTGATGAACTAACAGGAGTTCATATAGTTCTTTTCATCCCGTGAATTTCCTCGGTTTCATAGTATTGATGAATACAGGGGGAAAAAGACAGACAGAACCTGTTTCTAAAATTACAGACCTCTCATCCATACAGATGTTTAATAATGGGGGCGCCCCCTCCCCCCGAAAAAAACCCTCCCAACTGTATAATTGGCAACAGCAGCATAGAACTCTTTTTAACCGCCAAGTCCCAAATTAATTCTGACACTCGAGCAGACTTTTTCGTATAAAAAATCGGGTTTTCTCTTTAAATGACCATGTCATGCTTTTCCGTTCGGGTAAAAACTAAAACCAGAGAGACGTTGACGAGGTCTGAAAGGAAACGATATTCCGAGATAAGAAAGAGGAAAACTTTGCCCTAGACCATCTGATGAAAACTGCAACTTTCCTCCTGCCCATCTCGGAGGAGTAAAATTGATTTCTGTTTCAGTAAAGCCTGGGCTTTCCGGCCGGGATTGGAGTGGGACCTACAAGGCAAGAAACGACCAGTTTTGTAGCTAGTTGCCCTGAACCTCTGCTGAATCCATTTTCCTAAGCAGCCCTCCGAAAGAAATCTACCTCCACCACAGCCTTTCCGGGGAAGCGTGCCTTCCAGGGAAGGACCTGGGTTTCAGACAAGAAAAACTGCTACTGAAGGGTTGCCGGCCGTCTCTTCAAACGACTGGTAACAACGCAAAAACTAAAGGAAGAGAAAGGCGAGACAGAGGATACTCCTCGTGGAGTGAGAGCGGTGCAGGCACCAGCTGCGGCCCCCCAGCCTGGAGCGTCCCCGGGCTGTCCCGGTGCGCGGAGAAGCGGAGGGTGAGGGGTGCCGGAGAGCGAGAAGGGGCACGATACGTACGGTTGTTGGGGTCGCTGGTGTGCTGGTTCAGCGGGATGATCTCCATGCGCTGCTGCCCGTACAGGTAGTAGTCCAGCTCCTCGGCCGTGCAGCGGTATCGAGCGGCGCCACGGTCGCCGCATTTGCCGCCGCCGCTGCCGGCTCCGCACAAATCCTTGCCCTGCAGGGGAGCCGGCGCTCCCCCGGCCGGGAGCTCCGAGCTCTGCAGCTGCCCGAAGACCGGGAGCTGGGTCACAGGCAGGGCCGTCAGACCAGCCAGAGAAGCCGCCGCCGCAGCGACGCAGGACGAGGTGGAGGAGGAAGACGGAGTAGACGAGGAAGAGGAGGAGGAGGCGGAGGAGAGGGAGGTAGGGCGCTGGCGGAGATTGTCAGCCGGGGGCTCGGCTCTCTCGGGCGGCTGGAGTTGGGCGAGAGGCCCGCTGCTTTTGAGTTGGCTACTCTGCGGGAAAAGCTGCTGCCAGTGCTGCAGATAGGCGGGATCCACCTTCAGGAACGCGGATCCGCCGGGATCTCCGGGCTTCAGCATCGCTCTGCCTGTGGAGCGGGGAGGAAGGGGACAGAAGACGTGAGACCCCCGCCCCGCCCCGGCAGGGCCGCCCCGACCCCGCGGTCGGACACACGCTCGGACACGCCGGGCCACGCGTGGGCTCTGCGCCGCGGCTGTGCGGGATCGGCGGCGGGACCGTGCGCCTGTCGCTTCCCCTGCCTGTGGCCGGGCTCGTTAGGAGAAAACCTCGTCCCGAAAAGCCCCAGGACGAGAAACGTGGTGGCCGGGGCGACAAGGCTGTCCCGCGGTGCCAGCCCCGGAGCGGGCAGGACGCGGGCGGTGGCGGACAGCCCGTCTGGCCGGAGAGCCCCCCCGCCGCCCCGCAGGGCGCGCAGCTCGCCCCGACCCGGAGCGCGCACTGTCTTCCCTTTTCACTCCCTTCCCTCTTTGCGCGGAAGCAAACGACTCTCCGCTGACAACAGGGAGGAGGAGGAGGAGGCGGAGGAAAGTTCAGTCACACGCACACACGCGCGGGACTCTCCTGTCCGGGCGCTGCTGTTTTCCAGTAGGGCGTTCACAGGCGGAGGGCGCGGGCAGAGCCCTGCCCCCGGGAGAAGGTGCCCTGCCCCCGGGAGAAAGTGCCCCGCTGTGCCGGACAAGCCGGAGGGGCCCCGGTCCGGCTCTGCCTTACCTGAGCGGGGTGAGCGCTGCTGCGCGGGAGGCGTGCGGAGGTGCCGGCTACCTCGGGTGCCTTCGAGCAGGACAGCGGCCAGGAGCCAAGACTTGTCTGGTCTTTGTCCACGCTGGAGCGGGGCGATCCTCCTCCAGGTGCCGGGGACCGGCGGGCCGGCTAGCTGCGAGCCGCCGGGCTCCCTCTGCTGTGGCTGCGCATCGCAGTCGCGGCCGGGCGCTCGGCTCGGCTCTGGCAGGCTCTGGGCGAGACACGTGGGTTTTACGACAGCGCAAAATACAAGTGTGTGTGGTGTGTACGAGAAGGAGGGGAGGGATCGGGAAGTTACCAGCGAGTCTGGATGCAGGGCTCTTTTTTTGGCAACTTCCCCCACTTTGTTCCTAGCTCAACTTTTAAAGGTGCCCCTTTCTTCCTTTCCTTCCTCCTTCCCTCTCTCCCAGCCTTCTACCACTCTCTCTCTCGACAGTTTCCCCTCCCTCTCTCTCTCTCTCTCTCTCGTTCCCCCGCCCCAGCACCGAAGCACAATCGCCTCGAAAAGAGCTGGGCTCTTGCTTTTATCTTGCCGGGAGGGGAGCGGTGGCCCCGAGCCCTTCCGAGCGGGATCCGCTGCCCCGACCCCAGAGCCTAGCTGCGGGAGCTCCCGACCCCTCCGGCCCAAGCGCCTCGCACCCGGCCAGCCTCCCGTTAGCTGTGCTCTTGCCTCACTCGCTTTCTGCCCCTCGGGGTAGCTAGGGTGGAATTTAGACACCTACCCAACCTATCCTGATACTCTCAGACAGTTCGCTGAACATGTGTGCTGGATGACATGCCTCCCTTTCCCCTCGGCTACCTGAGACCAGTCCCAACACAGCTGAGGGAACCCACAGCTCCAGAGTTTCTGCTTCCCCAGACCATGCATTCTCGAGCACCACTAGTACGCCTCACTCCTGCTCCTTGTACTCGGTTGCAGCTCAGTGCAAGAAGTATGCCAGAGGGAGATGCAATCTGTGGCGAGAAACTTCTCATCTCTAGTGACTTTTTGTCTCCACTCTGCTTAGAAATTTGTGTTTCCCGCCCCGCTGCTCACTTGTTGAGCTCACGTATCAGTGAGTATTTAACAGGTTTGAGGCTTTTTTTTTTTTTCCAGTTTCTTTCCTACACCATATGGAAAACCCAGACCAGAATTATAATCTGTTAGGTATATAGCACGTACATAGTACGTCTTGCATTTAAGGACTAAATGCACAAACTGTATCTTACCAAAACATCTCTGGTGTCAGAGGAACCCTCGTAGACAGGTGTTATGCTGACACTGAGAGCACAATTGCCTACAAACATAACATGTGAGAGTGTAAAATGTTTTCATCATTCTCCCCATCCTGTTTCGAGGTTGTTTCTTTCCCACCCTCCATTCTCGCAGAGCCTGGGAAAGCTGCTGCTGTTTAGACTTTGTCTGTGTCTAAGGCAGGACATTTTAACACAAATTTGAACAGGACTGGGGCAAAAAATGTTTTGACTGGAGTCATTTTGACAAGGTCATCCGTCATCTGGTGTATAGATTGATAACACCTAAATTAAAGGCAAACACGGGTAGGAGTACCCCCATCACCCATTTTTAGGAGTTATAA
This sequence comes from Muscicapa striata striata, assembly GCA_030060385.1. NCBI lineage: Eukaryota > Metazoa > Chordata > Aves > Passeriformes > Muscicapidae > Muscicapa > Muscicapa striata. Next base: position 1,283,950 of record JAREIS010000076.1, on the reverse strand, counting down.
AGTAGGATATAAAAATCTTCTTTAAGTCTTTGATCAATTCCATTATGCAATATGTAATAATTTTCATCCCTCTCGCTCTATTAATCCTCTTTCTGAAGCTCTACAGCGCTACCGCTCAGCTGGGGGACACAGAGGTGCGGGTTGGAAGTCTTCTCGCATTGTCGCTGGCGTGTTGACTGCACTGACAGTGGGCGCGCTTGGTTTCCTCTGTTTTCACTGCATTAGTACAACATCTCGTCCCTATCCAGCTCCTTCCTGGTTTCCTGGTCACAATTCCCAGCCGACCCTTTCAATCTCTACTTTTTTTTTTTTTTTTTTTTTTTTAATAACGAGCACATCTGTGCGAAGGTTGTTTTTCTTACTGGACTTCTTTCGAAAACACTGAACTGCTTTTAGTGGTAGCAATCTCAAAAATTCGTTTTGCGCTAGAAAAGTATGATGAAGTAGAGGAAAGATGCTAACTAAGTACGTTGTCAATACCTGCATTTGCTTCGAGTTGTTAGCAGAAGTATTCTATGAGGGTTTATATTCAAGAGTACTTCAATCTGTTGCTGTTGGCATTTTTTAAACAGACAGAAAAGTAGCGCTTTGAGCGATCAAGGTGGCAGAATTAAATTTACAGTCTCCCTTGACACTGCGGGACCCTGCCGAAGGAGAGGAGAGGGTAAAGGAAGGCTCGCGGTCCCTGCCGGTGCTCAGGCCGTGCGGAGGGCAGGCAGGGAGCGGGTCCCTGCCCGCCGGCCCGGTCGGTCCCCCACTCGGGCGGGGGCGGCGGGCACACTGCGCTGGTCACTTGGCTTTTGTCCTTAGCGACAAGAAGCCCCGCTGAGCCAGGTCCGCTGTCGCCAGGGTGGGAATGGAGGAGAGCACCGCGGGGAAGGAAGGTGGGTGAGCCGCGGGCGGGCGAGCGGCGGGCGGGGAGAGCGGAGCTCCCTGCGCCGGGCCGGAGGGAAGGGCAGCGGCGAGCCTCGCCCGGGCAGAGCACGACTCCTCGCCCAGCCTCCCCAGAACACCGCCGCTCCCTGCCCCGTCACTCCCTCGGGAAGGCAGAGCAGACACATCCGCCAGCAGGGCTCCTGAACCTGCACCTCCCCGAGGCGGCTTGAGCCAACCCTGACCTCTGGTCTCTCTTGCCCAGGCAGAGCGATTTGTGCGCGTCCCTTCTGCCTCTCCCGAGTTGGTCTGTTTGTTACTATTTCTTGGGTTTGATTACGTTGTGAGGTTATTTCTTAAAATAGTAATTAAAGAAATTATTTCTTTGCTCCTGGATATAAAGATGAGAGGAGGGAAAAAAACAGGAGGCTTAAACTACTGCTCTCTCCTTCCTCTTCTCTCAGGCTATTTCATTATTTAGAGGACGAGTGCTGAAACAAATCACATTGACCGTTTAGAAGGCGATCAAACCTTTATAAAAATCCATCGCCTACGAATCGATTGCTGAATATTTGCTAGGAATTTGTTCAAAAGAAATAAATAAGGAGGGTAAGTGTATTAAATGCAAAGGGGGAGCACGGTGGTGTTTTTCTTCATTGATTAATGACCTCTAAAATAAAACAAGCGGGAAGAGGAGCCAAGATCGATAAATTAACTACCCAAATTCATCATTTTCTCTGCGATTTTTTTTCCTTTTAGGGTGTTTGGTTGGGTTTTCTGGGGTTTTCTGGTTTCTTTTTTAAATTTTTTAATTTTTAAATTTTTTAATATATTTTTTTAGTTGGATGGTTGTTTGGGTTTTGTATTGTAAAGAACAGTTTCTCTTTGGAAAACTCGAAGGCTTTCTTTTAGGCTTGGGTTAGAAAAGGGAGCTAAACCCCTTTTAGCAAGGGATTGAAACGGGGACACCCTATCTGATTTCGTTTGACACACAATTAAAAAGTTTGCCTTTCATATTAATTAATTCTCCTGATCTGGGGAAGACAAATGGTCGGTTACCTCTGACAGGAGTCCGATAAAGGATTCAGCAGCTTTCCTTCTTGCCCTAGGCATCTCCTCATTCCAGTTTTAAGGTCACGAGCGGCCGAGTTAATAATTCATTAATATAGACATTTATTCAGATGGGATTCACGGGGATTCGCGCTCTCCTACCACCACTTCGGATTCCAGTTCCCCTCGAAGAGAAGAGGGAGGAGAATGGGATGAGGAAGGCTCCACAAAATGGCATTACACGGACTGATCTCCACGCACGTGTTTAAAACGTGGTGTTGCCAAGCCGAGCCCTGCCGGGGCAGCCCAGCCCAGCTCAGCGCAGCTCCCCGGGCCCAGCGGCGGCCGCGGGCAGGGCGGCCTGGCGGCGCCTCCCGAGCCCTTCCCGGCCGGAGCCGGGACTGCCCTCGCCCTCCTGCTTCCCGGAACCAGCAAGCCGCCGAAGCGCGGCAGGAGTCCGCCGAAAAAGCCGCTGGCGGCGCGCCCCGGTACGGCGTGCGGGCAGAGGGGCTGCGGCCGCGACCCCCGAGCCGGGGGTGTCAGTGGGGTGTCAGTGGGGATGGTTGGGGGTGTCAGTGGGGTGTCAGTGGGGGTGTCAGTGGGGGTGTCAGTGGGGTGTCAGTGGGGTGTCAGTGGGGGTGTCAGTGGGGGTGTCAGTGGGGGTGTCAGTGGGGTGGCAGTGGGGTGTCAGTGGGGTGTCAGTGGGGTGTCAGTGGGGTGTCAGTGGGGTGTCAGTGGGGTGTCAGTGGGGTGGTGTCAGTGGGGTGGTGTCAGTGGGGTCATGGCTGGGGTGTCAGTGGGGGTGTCAGTGGGGTGTCAGTGGGGTGTCAGTGGGGTGTCAGTGGGGTGTCAGTGGGGATGTCTGGGTGTCAGTGGGGTGTCAGTGGGGTGTCAGTGGGGGTGTGTCAGTGGGGTGTCAGTGGGGTGTCAGTGGGGGTGGGGGGTGTCAGTGGGGTGTCAGTGGGGTGTCAGTGGGGATGGCTGTCAGTGGGGTGTCAGTGGGGTGTCAGTGGGGTGTCAGTGGGGGTGTCAGTGGGGATGTCAGTGGGGGTGTCAGTGGGGTGTCAGTGGGGTGTCAGTGGGGTGTCAGTGGGGTGTCAGTGGGGGTGTCAGTGGGGTGTCAGTGGGGGTGTCAGTGGGGGTGTCAGTGGGGTGTCAGTGGGGTGTCAGTGGGGGTGTCAGTGGGGTGTCAGTGGGGTGTCAGTGGGGTGTCAGTGGGGGTGTCAGTGGGGTGTCAGTGGGGGTGTCAGTGGGGGTGTCAGTGGGGATGGCTGGGGGTGTCAGTGGGGTGTCAGTGGGGTGTCAGTGGGGGTGTGTCAGTGGGGTGTGTCAGTGGGGTGTCAGTGGGGGTCAGTGGGGTGTCAGTGGCTGGTGGGGTGTCAGTGGGGTGTCAGTGGGGGTGTCAGTGGGGGTGTCAGTGGGGTGTCAGTGGGGTGTCAGTAGTGGTATTAGAGGGGGTGTCAGTGGGGTGTCAGTGGGGGTGTCAGTGGGGGGGTCAGTGGGGGTGTCAGTGGGGATGGCTGGGTGTGTCAGTGGGGTGTCAGTGGGGGTGTCAGTGGGGTGTCAGTGGGGGTGTCAGTAGTGGTATTAGCGGGGGTGTCAGTGGGGTGTCAGTGGGGGTGTCAGAGGCGGTCTCAACCGAGGGTCGCGCCCGGCGGCTTCGGGGGCTGCAGAGGCCGGGAGGAGCCCCCGGGGGCGCCCCCGAGGCCCGGCGGGGCGGGGCTGGCGGGGGTCGCTGCGGCCGCTGCTGCGATTTTCCCCAGGCCGGGAGTGTCCCTCGGAGCGGGTCGGGACGGGGCCCGGGCCGGCTGTATGACACCGCTCTGTGACACCGCCGTGTGACACCGCTCTGTGACACCGCGTGTGACATGGGCTGTGTGCCCTGCCGCCCTCCCCGCGGCGAGGCAGCTGCGGTCCCCGAGGGCTGGAGGGGCTCCCCCACGAAGGGAACAGTGTCCCTTCCTTGGGAGCAGACAGCAAGAGCCTGTCGGAGGGGGGGTGCTCTGGGGAAGAAAGGAAAACACCTGGCCACGTGGAGCTGGACAGCGAGTGTTAAATGATTTGGCAATGGCCACGAGGCAGATGCCAGCCAGATCCCTAATGACTTTCTGCCGCTATTGACCTGATACGGATGTGAACTAGTGACCCTTGGGGCAAAATGTGCTGTAGTCTATTACCAATTCCCCCAGCCACCAAATCCTCCTCACAGACAGATCCAAATACTTATGCCCGTCAACAAAACAAACTCTCCTTCAAGCAAGGCACACTGAAAATGGGATGAGAAAATGAATTCTTAGTTGTAAAGACCAACTAAAATTAGATCAATGGCATGAAGGAAGTTGACATGACAAATTTGAGTTAATTTCATTTCTACTTCCACAGAGAACCCATCTGAAAGTACTCTATTTGAGAATTATGGCTGGAGTGTTTTGTTTGGTTTTTTGTTTGTTTGGTTTGGGGTTTTTTGTTTTGTTTTGTTTGGTTGGGTTTTGGGTTTTGTTGTTGTTCTTGTGGGGTTTTGTTGTTGCTGTCTGTTTTTTTTTGTTGTTGTTGTTTTTTTTTTTTTCCTTTTTATACCCAAAGACAGTGTTTGGTCTATAGTGCAGTACTTCAAGATGTTTTTCCAGATAGGATTCTAGAACTTAAAATTCACTCTATGAGTAATAAGAGGATTAATAGGCAGAATACTTTAATCACCTCTGCATCTTTAAGGCCAGCTTCTGTGGTTTTTTGATGTTTGCAGTCTGAGTGCACACTCTTACATGTACTTCATTCAACAATCTAAAAAAAAAGTGTAAGGAAAGACACACCTCCTTTAAAATCTCTAATGTCAAGCCTTCTAAAACCAAGTGACTCAACATTTTGTGTGCAACTCTGGGTGGCTACCTCAAGCAGAAAAACAGTAATAGAGAGTTTTCCTTTATCTAAAAATAACTCTCAGAAATACAGAATCTATTAAATATGATTGTTTGCATATGACATAAGAACGATAAGGTCTGGACAAAACTGCCATAATATTTGCAGAAATAAATGGAGATTGTGGGGTTTCTTTCCAATTTTGGTGCAGGATTGTAATCATGACTCAATGTTTTGGACAGAAAATCCTCACATTCTCTGTTTTCCATTTAAGTACTTTTCCAAAACTTTTACTTTTCTAGCAGACTTCTCCAGGACAGAAATCTAGTAGTTTATTTTGGTCAGTGACTTTTTAGAAGGGAGAGGGGTTGAGTTTTTTGTTCAGTTTGGTTTTTCTTGTTTTACTTTGTTCCTTTTTGTTCCTTTTTATCCTTTACAAATCACCACTGAATCTATTAATGGGCAAAGGAAAAGACTGACAGTCCCAGAGAACAAGAGTTCAAAGCAGGGATTGTATCTTCCATTGTTTTATGTAGTAGTGAAGTAGTAGTGAAAGGCTGCAGGTACAATTCTGAAATACCTGACCTGACAGTGTTCACTGTTTCTTACTGGTCTATATCTGGCAGATGATATTTAGCTTAAAATAAGACCAAATGTCAAACTAACTTCACCAAGTCAGATTCTTAAATACAATTGTTCATTCTGACATCATTATTCAGGAATAGCCATCTTGGATTTTATGGTCTAATCCCAGCCAGCAGCCACTTGCTCCTCCTCCGCCAGTGGGATCAAGGAGAGAATGGGAAGGGTAAAAGCCAGAAAATTCACATTTTGAGATAAAAACAGGTTAATAGGGAAAGCAAAAGCCATACACATAAGCAAAGTAAAACAAGGAGTTAATTCACTGATTCCCACAGGCAGCCAGCTCCAGGACAGCAGCACATATAGAGCTGACTTGGGAAGACAAACACCATCACTGCAAGAATGCATCCTTTCTGCCTTCTTCTCCCTTCACCTAGTGTACTGAGCATGACATCAGATGGTCTGGAATATCCCTGTGGTGGGTTGGAGTCACCTGTCCAAGCTGTGTCTCCTCCCAGCCTCTCATGCACCCCCAACTTCCTCACCAGTGTGGAAATACAAAACCAGAAAAGGCCTTGGTTCTGTGCAAGCCCTGCTTGCAATAACAAAAACATCTCTGTATTATCAACTCTGTGTTCAGCACAAATCCAAAACACAGCCCCATACCAGCCACTGTGAAGAAAATTACCCCAGCCAAACCCAGAACACTGGTAAAGTTTTGTGTGGAGGGAAGGAACCGGGGAGAAGGTAATAGTCCTGGAAGAGGTGCTAACGAGTACCATGAATAGTGTGAAAAATGTCTGGTCACAGCTTTAGCACCAAATAGAAAATTTTAGCTGCTACAATATTATTGCTAGATAGCACCTCATGAGCAATGGAGTTTTCTGGGTAAATGAAAAAAACTGAATATTATATGAAGACTCGAGAAATATCTAAATCAAGAACTGAAATACCTAAGAAACTACAGTAGAGTACCCACCTTTCTACCACAGTTGCTTTAGATCTGTTTCCAGTGCTTTACCAGACAAATATTTGCTTCAGCTCTTTGTGTGGTTAAATATTTCCCATAAAGTTATCTAGAACTATAGAAGGCTAAAACTGAATCCAGAAATACAGATGTTAAAAAATAAATGACATAGATAAAACACATGGCTTTTCAGTAGAGAGCAAGCCTACTGAAGCTGGCAATTTTCTGCAGCAACGTTTATGTTCTGACATTCTCTAGTGTGAATTATTAAAGGCAGGGAGCCCAAACCAAAACAGCTGGTGTATGGAAACATATAGAATGACTACACACTTCAGGTGCTGCCTGAGTACCTCATTGTAAAATTCTGCACTCTTCTCTTCTGACTAAGAATAATCAGTTTTTCTAGATTCCTGTTTGGCTTCTGACAACCAGACTGGCCTTGTTATTTCATCTTGTGCACCTGAGCTAAATCTATACAAGGAGATAATGCCTTGATTGAGAAAAACAAGCAGGCTTTCTGTTGCCTGTCACAGGTACTTAGTCTCCATCCAGCAGAACTGATATAAAAAAATGGACAATCCTAAAAGACAAAGCTCTACACACCATGATTTTATGAACTATTTCATATTTTGGCTGGAACAACTTAGGTATTCTGCTACACTGGCAGTGCAAGTATGGATTTTGGGTTTAGAAAAGAAGAGAAAGCATAGACTGAAGAAATACTTTGGTTGCTGAGTTCAGTACATTAACATTGCAGTCAACAGTGGAATAGCTGTTAAGTCCAAAAATGTTTAAAAATAAATAATTTTTAAAAATAGCAGCATGAAATATCAGAATGCAATGCACCATAGGTGAAGGAATGGAAAGACAATAGATGCTATGGACCTCTGCACTGAGACAAGAGTTGGTTAAGTGGAAATGCCCAAGGGAGCTTAGAAAGTGAATACCCCACAGAGAAGAGAGGAAATAAAAATGTCAAAGTGTAATGGTCAGGTTTGTTTTATAGACATAAAAAACCTTGACCATAAAACCATAAACTCTCCAAGACTTTAAGCACATCAGTGCACTTTTATCAATTCCTGATATTTGAAAGAAAGACAAACACAAATAATTTATCAGAGCATGATTTTGTATCAGGAAAAAATAGAAAAAGCCCTGATGCAAAACATGGTGGTATATAAAGATCGCATGAAAAAAAAGAAAAAAAAAGGAGCAGAGAGTCAGCCTACAGCAGCTGGGATCAGGCAACACCTGTCCTGGCATTTTGCAGTAAGCATTGAGGAAAATGCAGGGTTAAGAGTCAAACAACAAGCAATAGAATTCCATCTAACTTCTGGACAACAAACGATGCAGGAAAGCATCAGAGACTCAGGCAGCAGCTATCTGCTCCCCGATGGCACACTGTCTACAGAACAGCTAGAGGCCAGAAGGGCAGGAGGAACTTGACCAGAATGTGAGGACTCAGGTAGCATGCTGCTCCACGTGGAGCCTTGGTGAAGCAACATGGACAAAAGTTTCAGTTTTGCCTGGCAACCACTGTAGGCAAATCTCAGTTGTTGTGGTTAAACTCTGCTCCTTTGCAAGAACATGACACATCCCTCACAGCCACTGCTGTGGCCACAAGATATCAGTTCCACCCCAAAGCCAAGTGCTATTCCTCCCACACTCCATTTCTGGCATGCAAACTGTTCCTCTAGGAACATGTAAAGGATATCTCCTTCTACTTAACTCCAGAAGGATCCCCACTCCTTCTTTTGCTCCAGTGAAAGAAACTCATTGCAGATACATTGTCCTGATCTTCATGACAGCAGAGCCTGGAGGTTCTTGGAGTTCATAGACTACGAAATTTGTTTTCCTGACACTCTTTTTGTTGGCTATTTAATTTAAAGCATGAGAAAGTGCACTTTAAGACAGGTTCAACAGTTATTACAGGAAACTTATAGGACAACACATGAGTAGTAAGGTATAGATGTTTCATATGTTGGTAACTTAACCAAAGTATTACACTACCACCTCAAAATTTATTCTCAGACCATAAGAGGCTATTGTCCTGAAATAACTTTATTGCATTTCTTCTGGAGCTTAAAATCTGCAGACAGCATTATGAAAAGGAATCACATCCTTATTCAGTTCATGCCAGCCAGACCAATGCAAAATACCCTCAGTCTTGTGATAAATGAAAGGGACCTCCCACATTGTTTGTTCTGCTGGTTGAACATGTTGTAATTTTAGCTGTCAAGTGAAAAAAATAAACTATAAAAAGTTGGTAAATTCTTCTCAGCTGTGTGGAAAGGAAAGTCTCTGTGTATGGTCTTTGTGTGACACTGAAGGCCATGAGAATTTGCAAAATTACCTGTACTGCTATACAGAAGGGTATTTGGGATGCATTTAAGATTTTGTCTACCAAATGCTCTATTAAAATGTGCATAGTGCTAAACTTGAATATTTATTTACTGTTACCATATCTTAAGTTAATTAGTCATATAGATGCATTCATTTTTTATTGTGAAGTTACTAGTAGAACTATTGTTTCCACTACAGCCTTTATAAATTTCAAATTTCCTTAAAGTTAATAATTTCAACCTGTTAAGTTTATATTTCCAAGGAATGCAAGATAATCAAAGTCATGCTGTCAATATCATGTATGATAAGGAATTAAGGGACAAGCAGCATATGCAGCTCAGCGGAGTTCTTGCACAAATCATTACTTGTGTTGCCTCTTTTCAGACATACTAACCCAAATCACACTTCTTAAATATAAATGGATAACTGGGCTATTTATATGAAATAGATTTATAAAATTCTGGAATGCTCTCACTGCTTTTCATACGAAGCAACAGACTTATATTGCATGTCAGGCAAATTAATTGACCTAGTGTCCTCCAACATTCAAAAACTTCTGTATTTCAGAATAATTTCATGTCTATTCTGCACCTGCATGGATTATTGCAACACATTACACAAATCAATACAATGGCACTACCTAAGATAAAATACCCTAAAACCCACTGATAACATAAAAATATTAAGCTTAACTAATAACATTTGTACTATACTATATTTACACTAATACATACAAGGAATCTTCATTATAAAGAAAAACACAAATCTAAACCATGGCCTAGACATTTAAACTCAACCTGCAGTACTTTAAAAGCTCAAACAGTTTCTTGCAAGAAATTAATTTTACATTCTCTATTGATAGATTGCTGTCCTTCCTGTTCCTCAGCAGTAGATTCTAGTTACAAGTCCAGGAGGTGAGATGAGTACACTCCTGATCTTGCTCTTCTGCTCTGTTAAATTTCACATTCCTTGAGCAGCCTTGGCATGTACCTTTTCAAATGTATTCTTCCTGCCATTTTCACTGTTAATTTGGTTGTCTAACATGCAATCTTGCTTTCCATTAGACTTCCAGAGTCCTTCAGATTTGCAAAACCATTAGAGAAGAGCAGAGGCAGGAAAGTTGAGCAGCTAGCAAGGGCACCAGAGACACTACTTTCAAAAATTAACATCAGGAAATGTAAAGATACAGAAGTAGTGCCCAGAAAAACAATTAGAAAAAAATACAAATTATGCTTTTCCTGAGTACCTCCTAGTTCTTTCAGGCCACAAAGCCTCATAATAAAGGTTTGACACATTTAACATGGGACGGCAACATCAGACTCCCTTCAGTGAAAGCAGAACAATGTAAGGCGTACAGACAATAACAAAATGTTAAGTCAAATAATTCCTTTTGTGATTATATTTATAATTACAAAAACAAAAAATTAAGGGACTGGAAGAGAGGAAGTACCTCAAAGGCAAAGCATGTATTTTGAGAAGCTCTCTTATATACTATTTATGATTTCTTCTTTTCTGTTTAAGTTTTTGGTAATCAAGAGTAAAGAGTAACAAGAGCGGGCAAATTTTGATGACACCAGTGCATTCCAAGTCTCACTGATTTCAGTGCTATAATAAACACTACTAGTCACTCAGAGGTCAAAGCTTTTAAATCAAGCCCTCATTTTCCATCTTATTCTTAGAAAAAACTGAAGATCTGAAAGACATGGCTTTGACCACATGCTTTAGAAAAAAGAAGAATAATTTTAATATAGATTTATGCCATAACTAAAGACTGGAGTAATTCTCTTGACTAATTTGGAGGAAAAATGATTCCTCAGCTAAAACCACATGACCTGAAGAAATTACAGAATCACTATTACTTCTTTTGAAATTTGCCTAATCATGGACAAAGGGAGACAACATTAACAGGCTAAATCAGAATTCCTAAGAACCTCTTTCAGGTTCAGCATGAGAACTGGGCCTTTCAACAAAGTTGGTTTAGTCTTTGGACAAGAAAACTTTAAAAGACACATTTTTCAGAGTGTGTCTTCCATGGAGAGTGCTCAAGGGGTATTTTCTGCAATAATTTTTATAAAACAGACTTTTCTAGAATGGTGAATGGTGTGCCAGTGTGGTGTGGCAATACAGTGTGCTCTGAGTACAATTTGAACTTGAGTCCCAGCATGTTTATCTTAATTCGTTTCTGTTTAAATCTGCACATACAGACAGGTATAGAATTTTGGAAATTAATCTGACAGCTATGCCTTTTGTTACCTTTGTATCCAGAGAAGCAGATTGCAAATCAATAGGGGTTCAGTCAGAAGGAATAGCCTCTGCATAAAACAGAGTATGATACTGGATTTATTAGATCTGGTTTAGTATTCAGTAGAATCTTGGAATTTATTTTCACTTGCCAAATGATCAAAGTATATACTCATACCAAGATATATATACACACACACACATACACACACACACACGGAATATAAAAATGTATAAGATGTATATATAGATTACTAGTTTTTTATACATCTTCATCTTCTAGCTTGAATAGACCTCTGGAAGTTGCCATTTGAAATAAAATTATTACTGTTAAGTGTACTTCATTTCAGCTGACTTAATGGGAACTTGACACTGTGCTGAAAGCTGTCCCTAAGCCTTTTACACGAAGATTGGTACAATTGTATCTGTTTAAAACCAAAATGTGACTGTGGTCAGGAAAGTGACTATATAAAAATGACATATTCCAACCTTACTAATGACATCTTCAGCCTTACTTCTCATCTTCACTGAGTCACAGCTGTTCTTCCCCCTTCTGTGTTTCTGTGATTAAAATATATTTTTCCATCACTTTTAATTTCTGGTAACTGTGTAGAATCAACACAGTTGTAGGAGAATTAGGTAGGCAGTATTCCATTTATATAAGATAAGCAGATTTATAAGTTAACTTCTGATTCTTTTATCTTTATTATCTGTGATATGGTGTGATCAGAAAGAAGAAAAACAGCTTCTATTTCACGTTGTATTTTCAGTAATAGCTGCATTAAAACAATTTTGAATTTCTCAAAATAATAAATGCAGTGTAGAAATCTAAGAGACAATGTAAAATACAACCTTCAATACTGTATAGTTACAATCTCTTAAAATCCATATTTTAAGCATTTTCTCACATATATTCTAAATTATAAAAAATCACCAATATTTGAAACCTGGGGTGTTCTATCACTGGACTCATCTAAAATGCATTTTTTAATAAATACATCCATAATATTTCATACAGTCTTATAAATCATGGAACTAATGACCCAAGAAGGACGGAATTAAGTTTTCTTTTTTCTAACCCTTTAAGGCTTTTTTTTTAACTTGAAGAAAGTCAGATTAACTGACTAATTATCCCAGATGCTTTCAAAACAATCTGGAGAATAGATGCTGACATTGGGAGGACTTGGTTACATATAGCATTTAAAATAATATAATCTCTAAAGAGAAATGGAGCAGTATTTTGGTAGCCTTTTTGAGAAACACAATGTATTGAGTCTGTTGCACACAAGAAATACCAAGTTTAACTTAAATAAAAAGGGCTGAGAACAATAGTTATTAGTTTTCTATAAGATAAGAGCTGGTAAAACACAGCATTTGATTTATAAAGCAGTAATACCTAGAATATCAATACAGAATGCAATCAAGGCAACTATATGCAAAAACTTTCTGGAACAAATGACTGGTGATTTCACTTTACACATCTTTGTTTTACATTTCTAGAGAAACTGAGAAAAAGACCAGTGCTAATAGACACTGTTTTGAAAAAAAAAGAGATCTAACACCTGAAGACCTAAGCAGACCTTCCAGACCGTATAAAATTAAATTATATCTGAGCAGATAGATACCCAGTTGACAGTGCTGTCCACATAAAATGGCATGGAAACTAACAAAATGACACACAAGATTTGCATTGGGACACAGAGAGTGAAAAAACCAGGACCTAAACCTGTTTATATCCTGAACAGTGTGCACAAAACTGTGTCAAATAAATAGGTTGAGACAGGATGGCTGAAAAACCATGAGACCTCTGTAATGATCCTCCTTTCCTCATGATCCCATATCCCTGGTTTCTGCACCCAGGCTAACTACTTTCCCTAATAATGTAATAGGCAAACCTTCCTGTCTGCAATATCTCTACAGTGGTACTAGTTATTACTGACTTGTAAAAAGCTTTGATGTCTTCTCATGAAAAACAGTATATGTGCTAGGTTATGATCTGTTAATAGAATGGCAGTGACTGAATGAACACATTGACCAGGAGAGCTGGTTATTAACCATCAAACCACCTTTTCTTGCCTTTTTCATGCTGTGATATGTGTAAAATACTCCAGAGAGTGTGTGCCTGTGAATATATGCCTGAGAAAGGGGGACAGGAAGAGAAAGGCAGAACCACTCTGTGCATAAGAGAGCTCAATGAAAACTAGAACAAAATCAGTCTGAGTTGCCAAGAGACCTAATGTTCTGTTATGATCAAAATAGTGTCAGAGTAATTCGAGAGGTCAAGCAGCAGCAGCAAAAATTCATCACTAGTCAGGGTACAGAGATCAAAAATTATCTCTTTAGAATACTGCTTCCCAGTGCACAGGACAGGGTCCAGCTTGAGATGAAACAAAGAAATATTCTTCAAAAGATATTGCCACATTTACAGTGCAGGCAATCACAAGAAAAAAAAAAAGATATTTAATACTAAATAGCAAATATTAGATATTCTATTGGTATATTTTCTTTTTAAAACTGGACTGATAATTGTTTTACTTTTTGTCATTATTAAGATGTTCCACACCATCAAAGAAAGATTAACAATGTGAGAATCCAGAGGGATTAGAGAATGAAGAAAAACTGTAACTGTTTAGACCAAAGATTTGGCAAAACATAATAGTGCCCTGAGGTGCTGGAACATAAAATGCCAGAAGTATTTCTAGCTTAAAAATTTTGACAGGCTCAAGATTTGGAATTAGAGAATTGTTAGTGTTGGCAGCTTTGTTAGGGGGCAAGTAACTCACAATGATCCTAATTTTGTTCTCAAAGTGGGATGTGAACAGTTCACAAAGTTCTGTTGATGGAGGAAGAGCCAGATTAGTCAGCTTCCCTGCAATAAAAAGTTACAAGAAAGTAGGGCAGTTTGCCCGTTCAGCAATTAAGTTGGAATAATAAGCAGATCTGGCTTGTTTCAAAACATCTCTGTACACATTTATATAGCACAAACTTGTAAGTGTACATGCAGGAAAGAAGTTCTCAAACAACATTTAACTTACAGCCCAGAACATTCACTTTTGAGTACATCTTCCAAAAAGAAGTGTAGAGAATTGGTATGCCTGTTAGGACATTATGAGGATGGTTGAGCTATTATATTTTTAAAAGAAAATCTGGAACATCCTGAAGCAATTGGTAGTATAAAAGAAAGCTGCTTTGGTCTGGCAGACAACTACATTCTGTTAAAAATGAGTGGAAAGTTAGAATATCACAAAACTTACTTAGGTTTCGCTCAGGTTTTACTTCATTAAGTGGCTGAGAGATGGGTGTTGTTTGTTTTGGTGTTGTTTTTTCTTGTGTGGGTGTGCACGACTTTTGGTTTCATTGTTTGTGTTTGTGTGGGGGCTTTTTATTAGGCTAAGAATAAGTGGTAGTAATAAATAAAAAAGAAATAGTGGCAATTAGCAGCTCCATCAGAATTTTTATCTATAAAGCCTCTTATCAGTATCACTAACTGCAGATGGCTATCCTCCAGATGAAGACAACAAATCAGTGAAAATAATAGGCCTTGATCCTACATGGATTAAGTATGGCTTTAGACTACTCACACAAAAATATATCCTTTGAAACCAACGGAATAAGTGTAAAGTGAACAGCTAAATATTAAGAGGAAAGTGGTCCAGAAGTGAGCATATTTCCTTTGTCTTTGTGCTTAAACTTGATGAATACAGACTTCGGTAGAGCTACTGAAAGTTCTATTCATGGCAGATAAATCACAGTTGATAGATCACAATGTTGTTCTTGGAGCTAACAGGATATGTAAGATTTGGGTTTAACTATATAATCCAAAATCTTTCCTAAACTGCCTTCACATGCATATAGGTTTTGTCTTGTTTCTCTTATGTTTTTATAATATTAATTACTAACAGAGAATTCTTAAGTTATTTCTGCATAAAGAAGATGAGGATAGCATAGTGCCCTTTGCTCTATTTTAGGACACTGAGCAATTTGCTTCACCCTTGATGCCTTCAGTGTTTATTTTGGTAAGATTAAAGACAGAGTACATATGGCAGTAATTCTGATATTCCTTCTTGTGGATGAATCATAGGTAACATCAGACACATTCAGAAATCTTATTGCTGTGTAATTTATTATCAGAAAGAGTTGTAAGCGGTAAGTGGTAGAAGTAAACTCTCAGTAATTGCAGGAGATTATATGGCATGATGAAACAGGTATGATGGAGATCATCAGATGCAACACCCTGCTCAAGCAGGGACACATACAGCCAGTAGCCCAGGACTGTAGTCCATCAGGTTTTTCACATCTCCAAGGATGGAGACGCCCACCTGGACTACCTGTGCCAGTGCCCAGTCACCCTCACAGTAACTAAGTGTTTCTAGGTGTTTAGACAAAGCCTCCTGTATTTCAGTATGTGCCCACTGCCTCTGGTCCTGTCTCTGGGCACCACTGAAAAGAAGCTCACTCTCTCTGCACACCAAATGGAGCTGCCACTGCAACTTCTGAGATTTTATAAGTATTCGAGTCTGGGTCAGAGAGATGGATGTGACAGTGTGCAAAGCCTTTTTCCTGCTTCTCAGTCTAAGAGTCCTCTTACATGGATTATTATGATTTCGGCTGCTCCAGGACTGGCAGCTGCCAACAAACAACTAAGGTCTGGTGCTCCTTATAGTTTGTAGGCATAATGTTTGTAATAAAACAGCAAATAATTAATGATCTGTAACTATCTATGATTATTTCTCCTGAGAAGGGACGTGCAGCTGATTCTGAAATAGACATCATCTTCCCTACCCAAGGCAATTTTGAAAAACAGTTCCTTGGGAAACCCAGAGTCTTATTAACAAACCAGGAAAACATCTACTCTTTGGTGAAATTGAGAAATTGATAATGTAACCTTAACTGATGTAACCGAGAAGAGTTTCGAGGAAAAAAGCATGAGCAGTAAGAAAGTTGCTATCAGGGATTGTATGTGTGAGCATAGTGCCTGCCTTAGCTCAACTACCTGAATGTTCTGGTCAAGCCAAACCAAACCAAACCAAACCAAACCAAACCAAACCAAACCAAACCAAACCAAACCAAACATCATTTACCATGTGTACAACTTAACCTTTTGTAAGAGTCTGAGTGCTACCTTGTGTGAGAAAGAGGAATTAAAGACCACTGCAGCCATTCCCATTCTGCAGGTCTAACAAGTGGCCAGAAGTGGTACAGAGGCATACAAAAGGAAAATGGCAACAGCCAGTAGGCAAGTCAACACCAGAATCTACAGCAAATCCTGATAAGAATTGTGTTGCTGAATTAGACAGTGGTTTTTACAAAGCTTTGGAAGGAAAAATACAAAAGCATTTGTGTATCTGTTGAGTGGAAAGAAAATGGGTACAGAAGGGTCCAGTACACTGAGATACTAGAACTGAGCCTGTCCTGCTATTTTCAGGGTACATCTACATGTTGGGTACATAATAAACCACTTTTCTGCTTTCTTTTTTTCACCAGTGTAAAACTGGATCTATTAATAATGAGGTCTTTGAGTGAGGTGTTCTGATTCACTGATCCATCAAATAACTGACCTACAAAGAAAAAGGTATATTCTCTATCCTATCAGCAGGTTTACACGACCTGCTGCATAGCTGTATTAATAGTATTTCATGTGACATAAAGAAACAGACAGAGTCTGTCACTTGTGAAACATAGGAAGGGAGAAGGAGGAATGGGATCACTATTGCCAACAGCCCACAGCTGAGTCAGATTAGGTACAACACAAAAGGACATCTTAAAAATAGATATGTAATCAATGTAGTTCCTGATTCTGACTTGTTCTGTTGCACCCATAAGCACCCCCAGGAGTCTGGCTTTATTATACCACCTCCCTGCCTTCCCCAGGGAGGTCCATGTTATGGGCTATGTGTTAATTCCTGCACCACCTCGTATTTTTACACATGTATTAGCTCCCCTTTTCGATGACCAGGGAAAATGCCTCGGAGAAAAAACAGGTTAAGGAGAGTAGACTATGAAACCACTAAAAAGAATGTGTAGCTGCAGTTACACTGAAAACGGGTAATCTCACCAATGTTGTCAGTTGCCTATCCCTCAGTAACATACCGCAACACAATGGGAGGCTAGTATTATCATTAATGAGGGAGTTACTTATACTTGTAACCTATTCCTCTCCAATTCTAACTAGGGAAAAGATCATCTGTTGAAAAATTCTGAGGAATTAGAAGTAAATACAAAAAGTCTTGATCTTGCAATGCCCCTTTCCCTTCCTCTGAAAATCAGTAGGAAACACTTCTTACGTGACCTTAGGATATGATGTTATAATGATAGCTTCATAGCTTTGCAGCTATGCTAAAGTTACCTGCTGGGCTGGTGAAGTCAGGAAACCTTTGGGAACTCTCTTCTTGCTGAATAGTCATGGTTCTTGGCCACTAGACACTGCATTCAAGAAGGAAAAAAGGGGTCAGTAAAAGCAGCTGAAATCTATCTACAATACTCACCTCTCAGACTCCTGTTCTGCCATGTCGAAAGAAGAGGAAGATAGCTCTGTCATTATGTTTCAGGTGTCTCTTGACTGGTAACTTTTGAGACACCTACCTCAGTTCTTCTACAGAAAAAAATCCTTTACTATCTAAAGAGTGTTCCACTCTAATCTAAGTGACTTCTCCGTTATCACCTTTATCTCTTCATTTTTCTCCAAGTCCAGTTGCACTACTCCTGTTTCCTATCTGGTTGAACCAAGGGAGGAAAATGGAATAAATAAAACTTAACATAATGTAATTAAGCAATCTATAACAACATTCCCCAAAAAAGGTTATGCCTCCATGATTCATGCCAGCAATTCTTGAGCATATTAATCTGTGAAACAGTATGAACCTGTTTTTCCTAAAACAAGGCACCCCAGATGTATTCTATTAACTAGAATTTTATTAAAGGCTGCATTTTATATCATCCCTTCTGATCCTTACTCCTTTCAGAGTCAATAGTAGTAGCCACTAGGGCTACATATGCAGTCAATAGGAAACTTTAAAAACACATTTTCGTTCAAGTAAAAATGGAAATAGAAGACAGAGCTAGAAATATGTATTCCTTAGTGTACTTTGGTCTTGTTCTTATTACTTCCGTCTGTCCCTCTTCTTGTGCTGCTGGCATTTCTTATACAATAAACATGAACTACTTGTCTTTCCACTGAGTCTTCTCTTCAAAATTATGCCTTATTTTCAGGATAAACAAGAGTAAGTCTGTTCTCCAAGTCCTATTGAATTTACCGTACTGATCATGATACGGGGATAAAAGTGTTTTTAAGCATCTAAGCACCCAAGATTTGATCTATACTGTTTTTTTGGTGAAACTAGTCTGAACTAGGTCACAATGCAGTTATTGACACCAGACTTTTATTCCTGAGTTGAGGCCTTTTGGAATCAGCTTTGTATGAGGGCAGCTCTGATGACACCTGAAGTGAAGCCAGGCATTCTGTTAGCTCACTTACTCTACTCCCACAGGCATCTCCTGGCTACATTTTTTAGACAATTTCTTTCAGAATTTCTTGCAGCACTTTCTAGGCTGATATAAAATTCTGAGTCTGTTTTGAAAGGCAAATCCTCAAAATACAAAATTATTTTTTCAATTTTTTTTTTTTTTTTTTGAGAGAGAGAAATAGAACTGTCACTGCAGCTTCTGAGATTTTATAAGTATTCGAGTCTGGGTCAGAGAGATGGATGTGACTGTGTGCAAAGCCTTTTTCCTGCTTCTCAGTCTAAGAGTCCTCTTACATGGATTATTATGATTTCGGCTGCTCCAGGACTGGCAGCTGCCAACAAACAACTAAGGTCTGGTGCTCCTTATAGTTTGTAGACATAATGTTTGTAATAAAACAGCAAATAATTAATGATCTGTAACTATCTATGATTATTTCTCCTGAGAAGGAACGTGTAGCTGATTCTGAAATAGACATCATCTTCCCTACCCAAGGCAATTTTGAAAAACAGTTCCTTGGGAAACCCAGAGTCCTATTAACAAACAATTTTATTAATCTGAAGTACAATGCCTTCCCAACACATCTGCTGTTCAGAAAGCAAAATGCAGATAATTTGCAACTCGTCAGTAGACTACAATTTTAGAATCAAGGAAGTGATTTAACTGAATTCAACTGTTTGCCCAGAATACTGAGCACGTGCTTGGCCTTACAGCCATCTCCTGCATAATATTAGTGACAGCAAGTGATATTACTCATAGCAGCCAGCATTGCTCATGCAAAAATCTTGGTTTATTTTATTGCTTCCCCCTGCTTTCCCAAACATGGCATCACTTTAGCTTCTGCAACTCTGAATGCCCTTTGAAAACATACTTTCTATGAAATTTACTTGTCTTGCTGACATTACTGCTAGGTAGACACATAAATGTAACATTAGCAGGTGATAGAAGCAGGAATTTAGAGAAGGACAACTGCTTTCTTGCTCATTCCATTCACTCAGACGATACATGACTTTGCATATGATTCTGCTGAAAAAGTAGATGCAAAACTGGATAGGAGCTTAGTGACTGATGGTTTCCTCAAAGCCTCAGGCAGTCAGCTTCAACTGAAGCAGCTGAGATTGCTCAAGATCTCAGCAAAATACATTGCTTGCTTTATCAGGTACCTTGCCCAGAAGGGAGAGGCACAGTTTCCAGACAAGATGTTAAATAAAGCAGTTGTAGATACTGACACTATCTCTTATCCAATTTCAGACAGGATGCCAAGGCCCCACTGAGCAACACAGAGCTCTGTACACTGCTGCAAACAGTATCTCAGGCTGGTCGTCAAAGCACCATCTCACACCACAATTTTACCCTTACTGTGATTCAGAACGGGCTAATTGCACAGCAACTTTCTTGTCAGAATCCTCATGTCTTAATAGAGAAGGCAATAGCATCCACTGGAAGATGGAGACACAGTTGTCATTGGACTGCTGGAAGCTGCTTCAGAGGGGACTCACCATTTTCTCTCCCAACTTTTGAAAAATACACATGGAATTTGTAACTGAGCCACTGGTGTGTATGTAGCATGAGGTAGACAGATGAGCTAAATTTTTTTGAAAATCTCAGAAAATATCATTGGGAAAAGAAGAGAAAGAAGGAAAGGGAATGTGATGTCCTAACTTCATGTTTATCCTGGCTTGCCACAATGTGAACTTGTGCCTGTCTTCTTAGCTGGTCTTCACAGACGGCCTGCTCCTGTTCCAGCGTTCACAGAGGAATTCTTTCTAATTATTTGTTCTGAAATCCATGGTCATCTTATTTTCCTCTAGAAATCAGGATTGGGACACCTTACAATTTTTCTTATTCAGTTCATGGCTAAAATACAGCTTGTGATAGTATCTGTAGTCACAGAGTCCTATTCTAGGTCTGAACGGAGAAGCATGAATCACACCTCTATCTTTGGACTGGTAAGACAGACACAGCTATGGATAAGCTTCATTTAATCAGATCATAGCTGTGTAATGTCTTTTCTACCACTCATATCTTCTGGCAGAAAAGACCACATGTGGACACTCTTAGCCTCACTAGAAAAACATCCTTAGCCAAGTTGATCCTTAAAGGCTGCCAAATATATAAATCTTACACCAGCAAATGTAAAAATCCTACTCAGACAGAAAATGCAATTAATGGGGAAGCATCACAGACAGAAGACAGAAAGAAGAGAAGGTCAGCCAACAAGGACGCTCCTGCTGGAATGCTTCACCAGCGTGCTGTTCCTGTGCTCTGGAATATCCTGCTCTGACAGAGGCAAACACCACTTTGTTAGAACTGAGTCTACACTGATGCTAAAGAGGCAGAATAAAGACCCAAGTTCTAATTTACATTTCAGTCACTTTCCCAGTGAACTTATTTTGCTTTTGTAAATAGTTTGAATTTAATTTTTTAATGACATTGTAATTTATGAACCATGCCATTAAAAGACAACACTTTAGCTGGGGATGACATTGTTTATCCTTAGGGGAACATTTGCTGCATTAGCCATAATATATATAGCCAAAGTGTTTATGAAACAAGTACCAACTTAGTCTTTATGTTCAGGAAAGCTTTACTGGTTCAAATTTACAGATTGGTGTCCTAAATGTGAAAACAGTAGTTTGCACGTCACATGATATATCCATCTGCTTTTACAGCAGTGTATAAGCACAACAGTTGTGAATATACTCCGGGTTTACAACACTACTGAGGTCTTCTACAAAACTACATATAAAGCTGTCATTTCCCTGACTATGTTGCCTGAAGTTAGAGAATTTTGACGCAGAACATTGCTGAGTCTAAAAAAGTCCTGGCTTTCCTGTCATGGGAAGACAGAGCCCCGGACAGGAAAAAAATCTTTCTTAGAAATTAATTTTAAGTATTCATTGTAATCCCATGTCTTCAGCAGCAGCTACAACTGGCAGTCTTAGGGCTGACTTTTTTTGTACTTGTCAGATTGATGGAAGGAAAAATGTGAAGGAAGAAATCTGTAAAAAAGTGTTTCCTAGAAGGCTGCAATGCCAATGAAATCATAAGAATGCTAATGTTTAAAGAAGCCTGAACATTTTGGAACAAAGCAGTACATGGACTTTATCAATCTGATGTTTTAATGAGAACAAAAATGCCACCACTAGTTTGCCAAGCCAAAATTTCTCTATTTCTAAGAATACCATTGACATATCCTTAGATACAATCAGAGAAACATCTGCTTTGTTTCTACTCTGATGCTGCTTCTGCTAGAAACCAGGACTGCATTTTAAGATATTTAAAAACTGACATAAAAATGAGCTTCCAGGTAGCTTTTGTAGGATTATATTTAAATCCACCAAGGTCTATTTTGAACTGGAAACCAATAATCAATGCAAATCTGGGGCCTCTAATGAAGATTATCTAGAATTTATTGGATTAAATAAAGGGAACTCTCCAATCTGTTTTGCCATCAAAATCATTATTTTGTCAACCAAAACTGTGTGATATGCCATCCAAAGCATTATGATATTAGCATATGCTTCCAGACACAGAGAAAATATGGTATCCAGCAAAGTATAAACCGTCTAAAAACAGATGGAAAAGCAATGCTTTCAATGGTGTTGACAATTACACTAAGTATTTTGGCACATAAAATACAATGTGAAATTATATTTTTGAGAGTATTTCCCAGTGAGGAGCTATTAATACATCTGACCTTTGAGCTATTTATCCCAGGTTCCTTTACTTGCAGTCAAGAAAATCTATGAAAAATTGAACATTTTCATAGAATCATAGAATAGGTTTGGTTTGGAAGCTGCCTTCAAAGGTCAGGTCGACCAAATGCCTGCCATGAGCAGAGACATCTTAGACTAAACCAGGCTACTCATAGACCTGCTCTGTTTGCTCAGACCAATTGAAATTTCCCAGACTGTTCCTACTTTTTTCTTACAGTTCTTCATATCAATCAATGGGTGACAAAAGTGAAAACCAAGAAAACATTTAATGACAATATACTAAGAAAAAGTACTAACATTCAAGGCGTAGCAGTCTTTCTACATAGGAAATACAGAGAACACAAATGGCAAGTGGTAAACTTGCCATCAGCATCAGTTTCTCATGAATTAAATATTGAGAAGTGATAGCTGTAAGAGCAAATTTTCATTCCAGACAATTGCATTTCCATGCATTATGCATATTCTATGTATTTTGTAAGAAATTCTTGTTTTAAAATGCTCTGTGAAGTCTGCAGGGCTGAGAGGGCTGAGGATGCTTTTTAAAAAAATCATTAAAACACTAGTCTTTTTCAGCAGCTCAACTGTAAAACTAAAGGTAGTACTGAAAAGTTCCACTATGGCTGAAAGCTCCTTCCCAAAAAGCAAACAGGGTGTTTAAAATCCCCAACTCTTCATGTCAGATCTGAGCAGCCCTGGCAGAGCACCAGTACTGTCTCCCCAACACTCTGACATTCTGCCTCCTCCCTCACCCCAGCAACTGGTAATTTTTTGAGAAGCTGCTGAATATGACCTACAGATGGGAAGTAGATGAAAAATCTTTTGATTTTCTTTGCTTCCATGAACAACCCCTTTTTTTTTTTTTTTTTTTTTTTTAAACTTCCTCCTTTTTCTTAACTCATTGCTGTTTTCTCCATCTCATTTTCTTCCACCTAATCCTCCTGAGGAGAGTGATAGAGCAACTTGGTGGGCATCTTGTATGCAGCCAAAGCCATCCCACCACAGAGAGGTCCTGCTGTCATCAGTGTAGCTTTCCAAAACTATGAGTCAGAATTATTTCCAATTTACTTACAATTTCTTTTTCAAGAATAATACACTTACACTTCCATTCATTACAAGCACTACAACAATGAAATGCAAGGTTGACTGCTGGAATAAGCTCCTGGGCAGAAAACGTAGCATTTACAAACCACTTGACAATAGGATTTTTATTGAAAAAATCTCTTAAAAAGAGACAATGAATTTAGCATAAACAATAGTAAGAGAAAGAAGAATAGTTTCAATGCTATTTGAATATACACAACAAACACCACTAAAATGTCAATACATGCAGAGTTATTTTAGCGTGCTCATCAGAATATCACTTTTTATTTTAAGTGTGAGATATCATTACATTTTCTTAGATTCTGTGACACAGGAATTCTTAATGAACATCAGTGTAGAGAATTTTACCTGTGGCTGACTGTAACACTATTAAAAAAAAAGAGATACTAAGTAAAAACATCAACTATGTATATTTGCTAACAGCTGAGCACTTAATTCCCACCTTGTACACACGACCATTGTCCTTTCCTTGATCCTTACACAATCTTGGCAGAATTCCTCTAGCTGTTGCATAGGTTTAATATGCAAAAATGTATACAAAATTATTTAATATAGACAAAGCATCATGGTAAGCATTTCTCAAAAATTTGATCTCTGATTGGCAAGACCTGTAAGAAGAACATTACAGCTCTAATAAAATACCTTGTTTACTACAGAGTATGTTTTCTGAAAGATCTGAAACACGCAACAAATAGGTTAGTATCTAAGTCAAGTGTATGCAGTTATCTGCATATGCATAAGAATAAAATATTAATAAAATTTATAGTAATACAGAGGTGAAGAACTAAACACAAATCTTTCTTAAGGTAGACTAAGACATCTTTTTTTACACAGTGTAATCTGTCAGCAAATTAATACATCTTCTCAGGAGCACTGCACCTTACTGAGTAGAAATTAGAAAGAAACTAGACATATGAGACATTACTTTTAACACAGAACTTCAGGGACAGGGACATATTTTTTTTTTCCTGTATCTTCTAACCCATATTTCCCGGACTAATGAGGCTAGCTTTGTACTTCTGTCAGCCCAGCAGGCTCCAGAGTGAGTTCGAAAGAGAAATATCATGTATCCTCACCTTTCACACATCTTGAAATAAACCTCCATCTAAAACTATTCCGGTAGCAGCTTCTTCCCTTGTTCTAGATGCTCAGGTATTTTCTAAAATGATCAGTTTTCATACAAAATCTCTCTAAATATTCAATGCTTTCCTTATGATTTGTAAAGGAAAAATTCTTGTATTTTTCACTTTCCTCTTGAAGAGCTTCAAGTTTCATTTTCCCTTTTAATTGCTACAACTTCATCTGGTATTAGGAAGGTAAGGGCCAAACCCATTCACACACCTTAGCACTACTGATTATGTTTGTTTTCTTCTGTACCTGTACCTGTACCTATTCTTCACCATAGACAAGTGATGGAATGCTACTTTTCCAGTTTCCCATTTCCATATTTGAGGAAGGAATTATATTTTTTTCTTAAGAGCCTAGAAACACAGCCTATTCTGATTTGCACCTCTGGGCATTATCAAGCTGGAAGTATCAATTACTGGAACTTAAATTTATTGACAAAGACATACTTTTCAAACACCTATGTACTTACCTTTAGGTGTAAGTAGTTCCATGGAAAAGAGACCACAGCCATAATTTAGGGATATGTTCATTAGGGAATGAACAACTTACTATAATCGGAAGTAATATTTGGGGGAAAAAAAAAAAAGATTCTATGGAGTTTTAGCTCTTTTCCCCCCTAAGTTTTAGCTCTTTTGCTCTGAAAACAAAGGAATCTTACTGTACGTTTTCTCACAGTTATGCCTTACTGAAAAAAAAATTTCAGTTTTGCCCTAAGGGATCTCATTCAACCACAGATGTTATGAAAAACAGAATTTAAATGAATGACTATGTGCTAAATGAGATGTGCAATTACAGATAGCTCTGATATCCTGTAAATATATAGGCTCAAAATGGTTCTACCTCCAGCTGCACTATTTTGAAAACACATTGCTGGTATCACCTAAATAAATGCTTTGACCATTAGAGTGGAAAGGGTGACACTTCAAATCGTGTTTGGATACAAAATTTAAAAAGCTTAAAAACTATTCACCAGAAGGAAGACACTTATCCGGAGCATAGGACACATTTATTTTGCATAAGTGCACCAGATGACAGGAGCAGTCTAAGCCATTTTACAAGTGGTTTAATAGAAGAGACAGCACATATGATACACTCCATCTTTCTGAAATCACATAAAGGAAAAGACAAAAAAACACAAACAAAACTCCCCATAAACCTCCTTCTTCATTATTCATGAGGGCCATATAGAGTGACTTACAATTTGAAGACCTTAAGCTGGTTTTTTTTTAAAACTTTGCATCTCAGAATCATTGTCAGGTCACAATGGCTCTGATCTTTTAACACTTTTAAGCTTTTTATAATTCAGCTGGTATATAAGATGTAGTGGGACATTTCTTAGTCTTTATGGGATTGAAGCTTGGCTTTAAACCTATGATTTTATTCTGCCAGTGATACGTTAAATAAACAAGACAAGGAACATGATGGCAGTGTGAAACTTTACGGACAAAGATCAGTCCTGGAAGGGGTTACACACTTTCAGTGAGAGCCTTGAGAATAAAAAACTCATTTCAAAGTGAGAAAATAAAAATAAAACTCAGTTACAGCAGTCTTACAGGACACAATGCCTGCTCCAAGTTTTATCCTGGCAGCTATCAAGCAGTTAACATCAATGAAAGTGTCTACAGAACCATAAAGCACTATTATGTGTACCAGAATTCTTTTACCTGTATAACATGATATACTAGAGCAATTTGGATATGAAAGATTTCTATATCACTGCAATAAATCATAGCTCATATCATACCATAGTGCTGAAGGGAAGTGCTAGAATTACTGCCAATGCTAGTAGTACCAGAAATCAAAATATGTCAGATTCTATACGCCCAAAAGTTCTCTCTTCTGTACCCATTTTAAATTGTAGAGAGCCTATAAGAAACAACAAAACATCTCATTACAGACACCATTACTTAAATTGAAGACTGTCAAACAGTAGCAAATTATTCTTTTAAAAAGTTGGTGACTTCAAGAGAGAAACACACAAAAAACATAGCAGCTAGCTCTAAAATGCAACATGTCCTGTGCACCATAATACAAACATAAGATAGCCTAAGTGTAGTCTTTGAAAGGGCTACACAATCTTTGCCACAACAGCCTTATGTCACTTGGACAACTTAAAAATAAACGGAAAAAAAAAAAAAAAAAAAAGGCAAGAAATGACAAGGAATGACAAAATGTGCTTATCTGAAGCTTCTTCTCATGTATAAGGACAAAGGTAATATTTCAACTAAAAGCTACACATCCAGATGACGCCTGCTCTAATACTCAACCCATGTGGAAAGATAGAAAGAATTGGGGTTGTTTAGTCTACAGAAAAGAAAACTGAGGGAAGAAATGATAACATTTTTTTTTTAAATCAGCCTCACTGAAGAGGTGAACAAATTGTTCATGGCTAGGAAAGAGGGACCAGGAAAGAATGGTTTTCTGTTGTAGACCCTCTCTTGATTTTGCACTTTTTTCTTTTATTATAATATGGAGAAATTGTCTCTGTGCAAAGCCAAAGTGTATTCAGCATAGTTCTCAGTGCACTGTATCCAGTTGCTGTAAAGAGTTCACAAAAACCTCCAAATTCTTCAAGAAAGCTATGAATAATTAAAGCAGAAAAATAAAGTCTTCATAACAAGTTTTTACACATTGTCTAGTTTCATTGCAAGGATTTCTTTATTTTCATAGCTAGCACAAAGTTTACTGTTTGTCTGGCTTTTGTGTACTTCCAATTTGATAGTCATGATATCAAACTCCTACAAAAAGAACATGTACTTCTTTTAGCATCAGGAAGAGATTTTCTGTGTAAAATTGACTTTTCACTGAACATAATAAGTTTCTGCCTCTTTTCAAGATTTCCTCTTTAAACATTGTTTTATCCTCTTCCAAAAATTATTTAGCAGCATCACCAGTATGCATAAACTTTCCAAGATAATATAAACCAGATCCCATCTCATCTTCTCATCTTGATGTTTTTAAATATCTTCAGTGCTATCAAGCACTCCTTTCATTCTTCCTGCCTCATCCTGCCATCTTGTATGTGGTTGAAATATATTTACACTTCAATAAACAGGGAAGTCATCCTTGCAAACACCAATATTTTTATTGAGGAGAGTGAAAGGGAACTCTTGGGAGAACTGTGACTAGATAGTGTCATATCTACACCTTTATACATTCTGTATTAAGAAGTAATAAATTAAGGGGCCTCTCAGCCAGATCACCTTTTTTGTGTCTTTCCAGCTCCTTGCTCATTCTTCTGCACCTCCTGGTTTGAATCAGTGTACTACTCTGACTGAATTGCTCTGAGACAATACAGTCTCACCAGCCAGCCTTGGTCTTCTTTCACATTCTAAACCTGGAATTAGCCTTGGCTCTACCTTTTTCCTTATTTTTTTACACATTCACCTGGTGACCCAGATGAATTTGAAGCATCAAAAATGTTCCGTCCCACACATGCCAAGTCTAAAAATACTTCAGTTTAAAAGACAAAAAGGTTTAGGTTAGATATTAGGAAAAATTCTTTATGGTGGGGGTGGTGAGACACTGGAGCAGGCTGCCCAGAGAAGCTGTGGCTGCCCCATCCCTGGAAGAGCTCACAGCCTGGTTGGATCGGCTCTGAGCAACCTGGTCTGGTGAAAGGTGTACCTGCTCATGGCAAGGGAGCTGGAACCAGATGATCTTTAAGGTTCCTTCCAACTCAAATCATTCTGTGATTGTCTAAACAGAGATGGAAATGGTTAAGTTTACACCTCATGGATTTTAACTATTGAGACTTATGTGATTAAATATATAAGCAGACTGAAAATGTTTCTGTCATTATTAGACAGAATCCTTAATTATTGTCTAATGAATTTATACAGCAATATAGGTTTTATAAAGTTTATATCCAGCTAATGGAACGAATCAGTAAGCCTTTGGACTTTGTTATATTTCTGCAGTAAACCGTAATTCCAGAGTTAGCTGAACACCATTGTTACATGTTTGCAGTGCAACAAAGGCAGCTGAACCATCATATTAAATTCTCAGTACCTTATCAAACTGGCAAGAATATAAACACACATGCATTTTACTCTGAGTAAACTCTCATACTAAAATACCTGCTGAAAGTGAACCGACATATCAAAGAATATAGTGTAAGAGATATGTTTCCTTTTGGGCCTGCTTTGATATTTTAAGAATATGACTGTGCAATATTCTGCTCATTAGCAATGGGATCAGAGAAGTACGATAATCACCCATACACACATGAACCAGTTTTGGTTTACTAAAATGAACAAGTCTAAACAGCTGCAGGATAAATGTCTTGAACCATGCCCTGAAGCCCGTATCCCTTAGTGCTGACGGAGTTCTCAGGGCAAGGGCTTGGTAAAATCCCCGGTTGTACAAAATGCCAGCATATAGGTCAGATGTCAAAGTTAAGTCCTAGATTAGTTCAGATGGCTCTTTGACTCAGAAACTAAAATATGCTTTACACCACTTAAGGAAAAAGGTTCTATTTGTGTCAGTCATCAGTTAAGCAAGATGGTAATTCGGTGTTTCTGCTCATGTGCTATGTAGTGTGGAATCTGTAACCACTCCCTCTGCTGTGCCCATGAAATTAATTTTTACTGTAGTCACCTGATGAGAAATCTCCTTACACTCAGATACACTAGTGCAGGTAGCAGAATGGGAAAGAGCAGGAAAGTTACAATTACACTCCCTATCAAAGACAGTCTGTGATCACCCCATATAGTCAAAAGTGAGCATCAGGGTATGCTATGTTTTGGATTGGATGAGGAATCAATTTTGAAGTGGATCTTACCAGTGCACTAGCTTATCGTGTTTTGTTCAGAGAAGCCTGCCATACACATATCAGATGCCTGCCAAATGTCTACATAAAAGAAAGTTTTCCACAAGCATGCCTGCACTCTTCAAGTGTTGTAGGCATTCAGTCAGCTGCACAAGCCACCTGAAAACACACAATGAAGACACCGTCTGTCCATGGACAAGTGCCCCCTTTGCTGCCCAAAACCAGGTGGAGGGCCAGGCCCAGAGAGTGGAGGTGAATGGAGTTACATCCAGCTCATGGCCAGTCATGACTGCTGTTCCCCAGGGCTCAGTGTTGGGGACAGCCCTGTTTAAAATCTTTATCCATGATCAGGATGTGGGGATCAAGCATCCTCTGTCAGTTTGCAGGTGACACTAAGCTGAGTGGCAGTGTTGATCTGCTGGAAGGTAGGAGGGCTCTGCGGAGGGATCTGGGCTGGCTGGACTGATGGGCTGAAGATAAAATGATGAAGTCAAGCAGAGGAAGTGCCAGGTCCTTCAGTTTGATCACAGCAACTCCAAGCAGTGCTACAGGCTGGGGGCAGAGTGGCTGGAAAGTGGCCCAGCAGAAAAGGACCTGGGGGTGCTGGTCAGCAGAGGCTGAACGTGAGCCAGTTGTGCCCATGTGGCCAGAAAGGCCAATGATTTCCTAGCCTCTATCAAAAATGATGTGGCCAGCATGACCAAGAAAGAGATTGTCACCCTGCATTGGATGCTGGTGAGGCCATCTCAAATTCTGGGTTTAGTTTTGGGCCCCTCACTTCAAGAAAGATGTTGAAGTGCTGAAGTGTGTTCAGAGAAGATCAATGAAGATGGGGAACAGTCTGCTGCACAGGTCTGATGAGTAGCAGCTGAGGGAGCTGGGGATGTTCAGCCTGGAGAAAATGATAACCAAGGGGACATCTGATCACTCTTTACAACAATCTGAAAGGTGGCTCTAGCAAGGTGGGAGTCAGCCTCTTTTTTGCATGTAGCAAGCCTTAGGACAAGAGGAAATATCCCTAAACTGTGCCAGGGGAGGCTTAAGTTGGATATTAAGAACAATTCTTCCATGAAAAGGACTCTTAAGCACTGGAACAGACTGTGCAGGGAAGTGGTAGATTCACCAACTCTGGAGGTATTTAAAAGACATGTGGATGTGGTGCTTAGGGACATAATTAAGTGCTGGGTTAATGGCTGGACTCATGATCCTAAGTGTCTTCTCTCACCTAAACAATTCTATGACTCCGTGGCTATTGTCTCTACTACTTGCCAGCTGAGGCACAGTCTCAAGCAGAGGGGTTTGGCAGACATGCAGAGCATGTGTGGTGGTGCAGAGCACACTCACCCCTGGGCCCTGCACCTGAGCTCTGGGCTGGCTTTGCAATTGTCGGTGTAAGTGCTACGCCATACACCCAGAAACACAGTGCTGCTGGGTTTAAGCCTGAGTGTGCTTGCATAACCCACTGACAGCTTCCTGCTTGCAGTGTATTGCCATCTATTATAACTTTTGTATCCTGGCAGCCGAGAGGCCACAAAATTTCAGTGTGTGTTACAATTTACAAATTTTCTAGGGACTGCAGCAGCAGCACCATTTGAAACAGGTCTGAATGCAAATGATTTTATAGCAGGTAATAGCTTGGGAGAAATGTTTGCGTTTGATGAATTCTTTTAGTACTGCTGTTACTGTCCAAAGACAGAAGTGCAAGCTGACATGAGTGCCAAGCAGTGCACCACCACTGCTTACACGAATGTGCTTCACAGGTTCCTGCTTCTACTCAGCAGATTAAATACAGCAAAGATGGAAGACCAACAACCCACTCCCAAAATCACAGAATCAGTGAACTGGTCAAGTTGGGAGGGGCCACAGTGGATCATGTGGACTGTCCTAGAGCACATGGCACAGGATTGTACCCAGATGGCTCTTGAGTATTTCCAGTGAGGAAGACTCTGCAATCTCTCTGGGCAATCTGTTCCAATGTGCAGTCACCCACACAGTAATGACGTTCTTGTTTGTAATCAAGTAGACAACTCAGTGCATCAGTTTCTGCCTGTTATCCTATTGCTGGGCACCACAGAGCCTGGTCCATCTTCTTGAACCCTCCCTTCAGATAGACATTGATGTGGTCCCATATCAGTCATCTTTGCTCCAGGGTGAGCAGGCCCAGTGCCCTCAGCCTTTCCTCAGAAGAGAGATGCTCCAGTTCCTTTCTTGCCCTGTGCTGGACCTGCTCTGGGAGCTCCATACCTCTCTTATGCAGAAGAGACCAGAACTTGACAGAGCATTCCACACGCCCTCACCAGGGCTGAGGAGCAGGATCATCTCCCCCGACCTGCTGGCAACGCTCTTTCGAACGCAGCCCAGGACACCATTGCTCAACCCCATAAGCATTTACTATTTTCGCTGCTTCACGCACATGCGGACATTCCTGGGCACACAGCCTGGCCAAAGCTGAGGGCTGGGCGGTCGTGCCCCCCTCAGGTACCACAGGTGCCGCTGCCCAGCAGGAACAGGCACCACCGACCGACCCAAATCCAGCCAGGGCACCGACCCACCCAAATCCAAACAGGGCGCCGACCCACCCAGGGCAGCGCCGGGACCGGAGCTCAGGCCCCGAGTGGGTCACTGCTCCTGCCGGCACGGGTGACAGCTTCTCCAGCATGGGTGACCGATGTCTGGCACCCGTGACTGCTCCCTGGAATGACTGAGGGCTCGGTGGCATGGGTGGCCTTTTCCCCGGCATGATGACTGCTCCCCGGGACTGGAGGCCTCTCCCCCGGGGCGGTGACAGCTCCCCGGGATTGAAGGCCCCTTCCCCGGGATGACGGCCGCTCCCCGGGCGGTGGCCGCTCCCGAGCCCGCCCGCCCCGCGCGGGAGGAGCCGCCCTTCCCCGGCGCAGGCGCCGCAGCGCTCGGCCGGCGCCATGGCCCGCGGGGCGCTGCTCGGCGCCGTGGCGTGTCTGTGCTTCCTGGCCCCAGCGGCCGAGGCCTTCAAGAGGAGGGGACCCAGCGTGACAGCCAAGGTGAGTCTCCCCGCGGCCGGGGCGGCGTCTGCGCCGCTGGGAAGGGTCGGCCCGGGCCAGGCGGGCCCGCGGCCGTGGCGGCGGTGCCGGGGGAGCCGGCCGGCCCTGCCCGCCCACTCCCGCAGCCGGCCCCGCGCCGCACCCCGGGCACCGAGGGCTTGGGGCGCCGGCTTGGCCAAACGCCGGGGCTTCGCCGTTTTATTGGGGTTTTTTGGTTGGTTGGTTGGTTGCTTGGTTTTTAACCCCTATTGGCATGCCGCATTTCTGTAGGCGCTGGCATACCGCAGAGTTCGGTTCACACAAAACCTCGCTCTGGCTTGCAGAAGTGGAAACTTTTAAATTCCTCACCCTTCCAGCGCGGCTGCGGCCTCTGCTGCTGCCAGGGCAGTTTGGAGCTGCTGGTGCTGCCAGGCTGCCCCGAGCAGGGGGGGTTTCACTGCGCCGGGCTCGTCTGTGCCATGGGTTTTATTCTTTTCCCCCGCCCTCTCTGCTGAAACTCCTGGAGAGGATCCAGCGGAGGGCTACAGAGTTGATCAGGGGAGTGAAACATCTCTCTTGCCGGAAGGCTGGGGCAGCTGGACCCATTCAGCCTGGAGAAGAACTACTGAGAAAGGACCTTATCGATGTCTGTGAGTGTGTGAAGGGAGGGTTCCAAGAGGATGGACCGGGCTCTGCTTGGTGGAGCCAAGCTGATGCACAGGAAGCTCCAACTGAATACAAGGAAGAACTTCTTTACTGTGCAGGCGACTGAGCACTGGAACAGATTGCCCAAGAGGTTGTGGAATTCTCCCTTACTGTAGATATTGAGGAACCACCTGGACACAACCCTGTGCCCTGGGATGGTCCTGCTTGAGCAGGGAGGTTGGGCGAGAAGACTCACTGTGTCCTTTCCACTTTGTCCCGTTCTGTCATTGTGTGAAGCAATTGGTATTGAGAGCAGTCCCGTTGTTGGCCCTGGGGGAGGTGAGCGTGGTGCCTCGCTGGAATCCCATCTCTTCCCAAAAAATGTTTGGTGCAGGAGGCAGGGTGTTCAGTCCAGCTTTGGATAAAGCAGGAAGTCCATGTTTCAGCCCCAAGTGTCTTTCCACCTGCAGTCAGGAGAGAGTGTGTCCATGCTGGAAAAGACACCTACGCTCATGAAAGTGTGACTGGGAAGGGCAGGGGCAGAGCTGCTTCCTCTAGCATGGCTTCAGCATCCTTGGCCATGGACTGTGCCTTTGTCTTTGTACTTCATTGCCACTGTTGTCTGCAACTGCTTACAGTTTGATTACTATGGACTTCTAGACCACAAATTTGATCTTTCTGGGGAGGAGAGGTGAGCGTAAATTTGACCTCCAGATAATCTTCTGGCAATATATTCCCATTCAATTATGCATAAAATACTTTCCTTCTTCATTCCTTTTGCCTGGGCTGTCATTTTATGCCCTTTTCTGATTCTTCTGGCACATAAAGAATTTCATTGCCAATTTTCCATGTCCTAGACAGTGGTAACTTTACAAAGCTCATCAAATCACACTAGTTTTCTCCCTTCCAGTTTAAGTAGTTTTCTGTAACCTTTTTTCGTATAAAGGTTATTCCATGTTGAGCTGTTGAGCATTTGTTCTGCTCATTTTTCTACATTGTTTTAGGTTGATTTTATCATTTAGCAACAGAGAAGCCAGGATTACATGCAGCACTCAGGGTGTGAACTCACAGTACAGATGTAGCTATGCCCATCTCTTTTCTGTATCCACTTAAATTATTTCTAGTATTTGTTTTCCTTCTCTGACCCTCACAAGCCCAAGGCCAATCCTTTCACTAAGGTTAAAGGATGAGTCCAGATGTATTTTGGCCCCCTTGTTGTGGCTCTACATCATATACAGTATTTTTGCATTTATGAGCTTACTACATTACCGATTTCTAAGAATCACAAGATCTTCCTTTCAAATTCTGCTTCAGTTTCCCTGAATAATTAAATGCTCTTGTCCATTTTTTCAATTAGATGTGCACCATCTTGTGTAAATTATATA
This sequence comes from Muscicapa striata striata, assembly GCA_030060385.1. Taxonomy (NCBI): domain Eukaryota; kingdom Metazoa; phylum Chordata; class Aves; order Passeriformes; family Muscicapidae; genus Muscicapa; species Muscicapa striata. The sequence goes on along the minus strand of JAREIS010000076.1, from coordinate 1,249,829 downwards.
TGAATATTTTTATGAGAACCAGCCACTATTACTGATGTGTTCTTTTTTGTAATTTCAGTTTTGAAATACTTAACTTCAGATTGTAAATATGATGAAATATTTATAAAAATATTAATAAGACTGAAAATGTATAATACTTATTTTCTTCTAGAGTTTTTGGTGAGAATTTGGCCAGATGTTTTTCGAGATTTAAAAATGCTGTATCAATCTGCTCACAAGTGTCTGTATGCTTACTGAATTTCCAGAGAACTTGTGGAAATACACTCATGAGAACATGCTTTTCTATGCAGAAATAGTGTCTAGGGCTATCACATACTTCTGTACTTCATTTTATGGCCAGAAATACGCAGAGACGCATTTTTAAAAGTGCTGGGTTTGCTGCTTAGGCAAGCAGCAGTGCCACGTATGAAGCCTTGTGGTTGGGCCAGGCTTACAGCATATGATGAACTTGTCTCCTTTTCTGTCAACAAAGTGTATGATGTTCCTGCTCTGTGGGGTGATTTTTTGGTAGCCTTGGTCTTGTTACTTACATATGCCTGTGTATTTCAGGCAGTCGTACTAGAACAACATTTCCAGGCAAAATAGACAGGGAATGGGTTTAGAAAATGTAGGAAGGCAATACCCCTTACCTAGATAACCCTGGCTGCACAATTCAGAGAGGTTTGTTTATAAAACTGTTAAAAAGGTAGTGAAAGTGTGCTGTTAATACTTTGGGAGTCACACATCTAAGAAGCATGTTATTTAGTGCCAAGTGCCAAGGAAATGGTGTATCAAAAGGAATTTTATTTCCTTTATAGTGCTTTTATAGTCTTAGCCAAAAGTTCAACAGTCAAAACCACAAGGAAGATCAAGAAATGGTAGAAATGTTTAGTAGGAGAGCGTAAAAGAGGCATTCACGTTGGAGAGACTGTGGTCATTTATTATCATTATTGGACTAATTTCTTAGCATTACAGAGAAGTAATACTTGGTTGAGTGCCACAAGGAACAGCAAATACCACATCATAGGAATACACATGGCTGTTTCCTAGAAGTTGTAATAGCCTTTATGTAACTTTTTCAGAACTTCAAAATGCCTCATTTCCTGACAGCTGTTCCTATTTTCAGTAATTATTGGAACATTTTTGCACGTAATATGCCTTCATAGATTCTGAACTATATTAAAATGTCTTATAACTCATTTGTCTTTTTGAAATTGCTTTTCAGCAACATATACGTTGAAGCTTTTAGGCAATCAGCTGAATAATCTGGCCTGGTTATTTCTCTGCTGAGTTTGAATTAATGTTTAGGAAGGCGACTGCTTGCTTGAGCTGTAGGATTTTCTTCCCACTGTCAATTCAATGGAATTTAGGCTTGTAGTGATGCCTAGAACAGTAAAGAATTTGAGTGGATAGCAAACTGTCATTTGTGAGGAGCGTGAGTACTGTAGTTCCTTGTTATTTTCCCCCTTATGGGAATAGCATTGTTGTTCTTCCTTACTTTCCTATTTAATTTTTTTCCATTCAGCTTTAAAAACTTACCTGTGTGGGGAAAAAATCTTCTTGAACACTATTTTCAAACTTGAGATGCAGTAGTCCCACTGAGCCTTTAAAAGCAGTAAGAATCAAAACATACAGTCACCAGTTCTCAAACAGTTTCCTGCAGAACCTGATTTTGGTGGTTCTGAAAGGATTTCTCTGAAACAGCACCCTTAGGAATTGTAGGATACTATTAATATAGACCAGCCAGAAGTAATTTCTTACCACCTTACTCTTTGAAGAGCTTGGCTGTTTGTTGCACTCACATCTATATCCCTTTTGTTCCCTTCACAAAAATATGCAGGTGTTCTTTGATGTGAAGATTGGAGACAAAGACATTGGCAGAATTGTAATTGGATTGTTTGGAAAAGTTGTCCCAAAGACTGTGGAAAACTTCATTGCGTTGGCAACTGGAGAAGTACGTTTGTGGTTTTCTTCCACTGTATATTCAAGTTTGGCTTGGGAAGGCAGTGTTTGTTCAATGCTGTTTGAGTTGTGAACTGTGGATTTTCATTCACTGGAGTCTGTGCACAAGTGCTGGCCTCAAGGATGTGCACTAGTGTGTGTCTTCTCAGGTCCTTGGTCCACAAGATGTAATTATGAGATGCTGGCTATGAGCACCTCAGTCTGTCCCTGCCTTGCAGATCCAGCATGTGGAGTTACTGTGGTCAGATACCAGTCAAATAAAGACAATGGCTTTGATCATGTGAATAATACCTTCTTTGTGGCAATGCAGTCTAGCTGAGTTTGCCTGCACCTCAGTTTAATGTGTTTCTTGACAGTACTATATCCCTTGGTGGCGTATTCTGTGAAATCTAGCCATTCACAACTTGTTTATTTCCTTATGATTGTATATAGAAATATATTATATTAATTTAAAGAATTATTTCATTTTCTTAGAGAGGATATGGATACAAAGGAAGTAAATTTCATCGTGTGATCAAAGACTTCATGATTCAAGGAGGAGACTTTACAGCTGGAGATGGATCAGGAGGTAACATACTTAGTATCTTCCAGTTTCCTTTTCTTTGTTCAAATGTCTGCTGAAAGTATGGGCAAACCAGCATATTCTTCCATGGTTTCCGCTCAGATAAATGAAAAAACACCAAACCAGCCCACATTTATTTTAGAGCATCTAATATTTTCCAATATCTTGTAGCCTAAGCTGCAGCTATTTGGATTATCTGATTTATAAGTTTGTGTAGCTCTTCCTTTGTCCTCAATTTTTGCAGATAGCTCTTTTCTGTCTGTGACTTATCCCCATTCAAGAAGCATGGCTTTGCGTGCTGGGCTGGAGCCACGTGACCAGCTGAGCTGCTCCTACAACTTACGGTCTCCAAAAGATGGATGTCTCCACCCTTCCCCTGCTCTGGCTTTGTGACAGCGCTCCTTCCCTGAGGCACTCACTGATTGCATGTATAGGTGAACCTGTTCAAGTCATCCAGCAGAAGCCTAATCCGTGATGAAACAGTGAAAGCGCGTAGAGGGGAAGGCAGGTAGGGACGGAGGAGGCTGTTCTCTCTGCCCTCACCTCAGCCCGTTCTGAGGAACCTCTGAAATGTGCTGTGAGAAGGAATTTCATAACAGGGAGAGAGAAAGAAATCAGAAGATGAGGGTCATGCCCTCTCCCCATTTTTCTCTTCCTAAACTTGCTGGTGCTGTGAGTCCTGGCTGTGTGTATCATTTCTCCCTCCTGAGCCTCCAGAAGAACAGTCCAGTCAGGGGCAATGCCAGCGCAGCATCTCTTGCACTGCACTCACTCTGGCTGCAGATTTCTTCTCTTCCTTTATATGCATATTCTTCACATGCTATGATTTGAACTGTCTGCATGAACTGTTAGTGATTTCCCTGCTGGGATAGAATGGAAAACACACATTTCTTTCCCTAGCAGTCAACAATGGGGAAGACCATAATACTGAAGACATAGTTTTAGCATTAAAGGTAGGCAGCATTTATTTCCTTGCTGAGGTTGTTTATTGGCATAGCATCTGGTGATGTTGGGAACAGTGTCCCATTTTGCTAGGCACTGCACAAATAAAGAGTGAGACAGACAGCCTTCTCTTTTCAGAGTGATGGTTTAATCATGACTGATGTGTTTTCTCTCTGAACTATTTTAGAAATATCGGAATCTTTATGTCATGGTTGTACACATCCACACCAAGTGTTTTAGTCCAACTGCATTTGGTCTTCATATGTCTCTAAACATGCCTAAAGCAATTTCTTAGTATAAGGGAAAGGTTTAAATATTGAAATTGTCACAAAACATAGCAGCCTTATTGTTAGTGGCCATAAATATATACTTTAATTTGCTCAACAGGATGAAGTATACTATTGTTCAATGGTGTCTGTAAGCCAGAACTTTGAAGGTATTTAGCTTGCTTAAATACAAAGGATAAAGCATGATCAGCTTTAACTATTCTCTTCTTATGTCTGGTGGTTTGGCTTACCTTTACACACAAAATGATTTTAGTTATGGAGTTGCTGATGGTTGAGCAGTCATGCTGCTGTGTTTACTCAAACAATGAATCCTCAAGTCCTGAATTCATTCTTTTGTTTTTCCCATTTTTGAACAAAAGGGATTTTTTTTTTTTTTTTTGGTTTTTTTGGTTTTGTTTTTTTTTTTTTTTTGTTTTTTTTGTTTTGTTTTTTTGGTTTTTTTTTTTTTTGGGTTTTTTTTTGTTTTTGGTTTTTTTTCAGTTTGCTTTTTATTTTTTTGTCATAGGAAGAAGCATTTATGGCGAAAGGTTTCCTGATGAGAACTTCAAGCTCAAACACTATGGAATTGGATGGGTTAGCATGGCTAATTCTGGCCCGGACACCAATGGATCACAATTCTTCATCAGTGTGACAAAGCCTTCCTGGTTAGATGGAAAACATGTAGTGTTTGGCAAAGTCCTTGATGGAATGGTAAGTTTAAAGAAGTGGTTGATCCAGACAAATTGTGTCCCATTGTATCCCTGTTACCATGGTTCAGAAGCAGTTGAGTATTCATCTAATATGTACACAGTAGAAAATTATTGTGAAGAGCTCCAGCTGGACAATTTAGAGCTGAAATAGCAGAAATGGAAATCTATACAATGCTTTTGGCTTTCAAAGCCTTTATTTCAGACTGCTAACCACTGAAATCCACCACTGACACCTTTGCAAATTACAAATGGAGAAAGTTCTGTTCCTTTCAGTAACACTGTTACCCATGAAATAATTCTTGTTCTACAGGCTAAAATCAAATTTGTAGCGCATGCTAGTTATGGGTAACACATCACTTAAGGATTTTAGAAGCATATAAATGTACAGAATGCAAACACATACTGATGAGAGGCCCAGTAGAATTTTAAGCTAAAAAAATTATATTTTCAAGTGATTATACTTTTATTAGTCTGCTTTTCCTTACAAATTATTCCTTTTTTAATCTGTGTTTTGAAATTATTGGGGTAAACATGAGCTGCTGGATGAACTTTGAGGAGTTAAAAACTTCATCAGTATACTTGCTCCTCACTCCTACATTCATACTGAATTCCATTTTCATGATCTACAAGTAGCAGTTGTAAATTTTTGAGAAGATATTTTGACTTAAGTTTCAGTTTAGTCAGATTAATGGACAAATATCCAAAACCAAGTTTTGTCAATATACCTAAATTAATTTTGTCCTTTAAAAATATTGGTGGCATGGTACCACACTAAAAATCTGTATGTATGTGTTATATGCTAAAGGTAAAAGCAGTAACCAGATTTTTGGAAGCACAGTTATGCTGTACAATTAGAAAAATAATATGCTTGCCTTTTCTGATCTCTGGATTCACTTTCTGCTCATAGATAGAATAGAAGCACAGATAGAATCCTGTGTGTGCCAGCTTAATCAGCTGAATGTACATTTTCAGTTGCCCCTTCAAAATGTTTTTGTTGGCTGAAAGATTTTCTAGGACGGCAAACATCCTTCCCTGTGCCTCTGTCAACTGTGTGTGATTTAAAGAGTGGCACAACTGCTAATGGGGAAAAAAAAGGATGTGGGAAGTTGACAGGGTAAACTGTCAACTTGTTCACAAGCTGGTTAATAAGCAGTGATGTTAAGCACACTTCATTGTTTCTGTGGCACCAGACTTCAGCCACAGGAGTTTCTTTGGCTAAACTGAACCTTTTTGTTCTCTTTTTGTTTGACAGTCTGTGGTGCACTCGATAGAACTCCAGCAGACAGATGAACATGATCAGCCCCTTCAAGACTGCGTGATTGTGAACAGTGGCAAAATAGCTGTAAAGGAACCATTTGTAGTTGAAGTGGATGACTGGTGAGACCAATAGTCAGAATAAAAAGTAAAACTTAATCACTTTTCTTTAATGCTAGTTTTTGACCGATCTCAGCAATGCACTGAGTTTTCTCCTCAAAACATATGAAATTATATTTAGGGAATAGTTGTCATTTGCCAAATACAGAAAAGATATGATTATTTCTATAACAACTTGTTGGAGCTGCCACTCCTTGAAATTCAAGACATATCCCACCAAACTCTAGATCTTGCAGAAAAAGTCTTTAATGAAAATTTATAGCAGTAATTATATTTTTTCAAGGTTTAAAATATGGTAATTTTGTTCTGTGTGGAAATTTTAGTAGTATTTGTTTTTCTCTTTTCAACCGAAAATACTTACTGTAATACTACAGCATTTTTAAAAGCTTAAAAAAAAAAGGTAAAATATAGACGTGTTTTGAATAAATAAACTTTGGTTTCAAATAAATACTTGAGAGCATTTTTTACTCCACCCTCAAAGTCTTTTTTCTCACCTCAGCTGATTCCACAAAATATGAAGGGGGTTTTGCTTTTCAGGATATAAGGTTGTAAGGAGAGCAGAGATGGTAAATTTTCCTAATCTTAACATGTTAGATAAAGTCCCATTCAGAGAGCCACAGTATTCAGATACCATTCTGTGATCAAGAACAAGCAGCTTTTCTGTCTATTATTAAATAAGATAATCAGTTAGAAACTGATTAAAACAAGAATCCTTGTTGTACAGCATGGTGAATTTTGTAACACCTAATATTGCTTACTGTAAAGCTCTTTCTTTAAGTTTTACCCTAGGTTTGAGAACTTTAGGTTCATTTTTTGGTGATGCTTTGTAAAAATCTCTTAAGCTGACAACTGGTAGCTTTCAGAGAAGGTCAGTGTTGGGTAGCACTTAAGAGACACCTGTGTTAAGTTCTAACAGAACTCCATAGGACAGATAGGTGGATTTTTTCATTTTGAGTTGACTGTTCTAGGACTCAAGACAGAAGAGGCAGTGCCAGGATCTGATGAAGAAGTCATCCACCCGTACAGCGGGCATCACACCACTCCTCTTTGTAGTTACTGTTTCCCTGAAGGGTGTCCTGGAGCCCATGTGAGGTATCCAGAGCTGAAGTGATCCAGGGTGGAAGAAGCTGCTACAGCACAGAGCTCGTATGTGCCTATTGGCATTCAACTCACAAGGAAACAGGAAAAAGTTGAGGGCAGGGATTTACCCCAGGTTGTCCTGACCTGTCATTTGCAGTTAGAGGATGCTCCTCCCAGTTCTTCATCCACAGTTCCGGGGCCTCTCCTGATGGTAAATACTGATGCTTCTTTTCAGAGACCTGTGAAAGGATTACTGTCCCCTGCAAACAGAACTGGAGGATAACTTGGCAAGGGCATCTAAATTTGCCTAGTGCTAGGCAATCAGATTTCCATTTTATCTCTGATCACTTTTCTTTCTATTAGCTGTTTAAAGTAAAATTCTCTGAAAAGCAGCTCTGGGAGCAGGGTTAGCAAGCAGGAGTGAGAATGCCTCAGACTGCTTTGCCCAACCAGCTTTCTGCTGCTAGCTGAAAGCTTTCCTGGAGGCTGAGCCTACAGACCTCATAAAGTTATGCCATCTGAACAAGTGCTGCAATCACAGGCCTACCTTTTTTCCAAGTCTGAGTTTTCCGCTCTCCCCAGAGGGCTTCCAAAGACATTTAGGAGTTAGAGAAGGCAACCCACATGTCTCCAGGATCAGACTAACATTTGTGCCCAGCTTTGCTGTTGCTGCTTCTGTGTAACACTCCCTTCTGCTGATGAGCCCAGTGACTTATTCTGTGTTCCATTACCCTGACTTTTTTTTCACCAAGACATAGTTTTGTAAGGCTATCATGTTCAGCTAAACTAAGAGCTAAGAGCTTTAAATGAGCAGACACAGGTATTTTCTCACACTTCATGGGGAGACAGACACCTGTGAGACCATCTCAGATGACAGAATTTCACAAAGGTTTTAATAGAAAAGCACAAAAAACCCACTGAAGCGGTATATTCATGTCCTAGTAATTTATTTTGTAATGTCCAGTAGCACACATACAAGTTTCCAGTTAAATCTGAACATACATATATATGTATCAGTTTTAGTTTGATCATAATCTTAATAATATTCTTGCTTTAGTTTACCACAGAGTTGTATGTTCTGTGACTTATAAATTGTTAATATATGGAATACAGTCAGCAAATTGATGTGGAGAGTAAACAAACACACAGGTTAGATGTCATAACTGAATGGAGATGTGCAAAAGCCACATAAAAGCTCCTGGTAAGTAAAATAATTTCAACTGAAATCTAGAAAGTTTCCTCAGAGAGTACTGTGTGTTTCAGAATGTTTCCAATTCTGCAGATTCTCTCTTCAGCACTTTTAATCCATCCAGTGCCAGCAATGGATAATGTGCTGGGAAAAATTCTGGTGCAAAATGGTTTAGTGTTTGTTTTAATAGAAATCATAGAAATAATTAGTAAAACTTTTCTCTTCAAAGGTTAGCATAATTCAGTGTATGACTTAGAACATTTAGTGTTAAATACAGCATGTTAATATATAGAAGGTATAAATAACTTCAATACTGTTGTTTCCATATCTTTTTTTAAAAGCAGCAATTGTAATGACAGTGATTTTTTTTAAAAAGACATAATCCTTGAACTTAATTTGAGGTTGTGCCTCTTGCTTCTGAGCATAATTTTCACATCACAGAATTTTATTCCTGTTAATTCTATTAACCATGACTCAGAGACTTGCTTCAGCTTCTTCTTGCCTTGTATTACTTCTACCTGGGCAGTAAATGAGGATAAAATATTCCATGTAGAATGCCGTCTATAACTACGTTCGGAAAGTCATCTGAAAAAAAAGGGGAAAAAAAAGAAAGAAACTTCCTTATCTGTGTCAGTACAATATGAGTGTTTTTGTGAAACTTAACTAGGTAAGGCCTCATTTACTTTGGGTCTCTGCATCACTCAACTGTTTATCCATGTTGGGGATGTAATATTAGCAATGCTGTTTCAGCACTAAAGCCACTTTAGGGTAGCACTGGGCATTGCATGAATGTGCTGCCAGATTTGTAGCTTATTGATTTAAAGGGGTGTTCTAATACTTAATGCTGCTAGGCTCCAGCTCTTTATCTGAATCTTTTCTCACAAGGAAGATGGATTACACTGGCAATTCAGTTTCTAACAAAATCTCAATATACTTGAAGAAATTTCAAGATTACTACTGGGAATACTTCAAAGCTGTTTTTTGTACTGTGGTTTACAGCAGTGTTTAGACTGAGAAGACTTGAGGATGCCTGTACAAAGATGATTATTTGAGGCAAAAAAACGTTCAGATTGTCCAATCAGTGTAAAATGTCACATGTTACAAAATGTCATCCTACAGTACTTGAAGGAAAAGATTCCTACTACTTTGTTGTCATGATGCAGAAGAAACTGCCAGTTAATTTTCATGTTCCATTTGGCATGAAAGAATTGCCTTATAGAACACAGTAGCAGATCCATGTACATGGACGTACACTGTTGGATTGAAAAAAAATTTTGAAATGCACCAACATCTGAGGTTTTAATGAAAGGTGTATATAAATCACCAGGCATTAAAAGTAAGAATTTCTGATCACATCTTACAACATTAAAATTGTTAGTATACTAGAGATGGAATTCCTGCTAAGAACAGACTGTTTCTGCTGTGAAACTTTCCATACTGGTCAAACTTTCAACTACCAGCCAACAGGATATTCACAAAGGGGAGATGCAACTTTTATAAAAAAATTAGTACTTGATAAATTAGATCACTTAATGTGGGCGGGAAGTAGGGTTTGCCCCTAATTATTTACAGAAATAATTTTGTAAGTAAAAATATTGAGCAAAAGTAGACTTGGACCCTTAAATACAATCCTTATTGTCTTAAATGTATTATTTCATTGTTACTAATAAAGTGACTTCAGAATATTACAGATGTTATGAACAGAGATATTTTAGGGTGTTTGCATGAAATGTAACCTCCACTCTAAACAATATATGCATAATTATACCCAGCCTCTCATAGTAAGTCATAATTATAAATGACTTGCTAATATTTTGAATGAAATAATGTTTCCACAAATCCTGTAAGCTCATCTGTCCCAAATTACCCTGGTAGAATAACCCGATGCAGTTGTTATTTATGTTATCAAAAATACACTTATAAAGGTGATCTGATGCTTTCCTTCTAGATTAAATGATGCAGTCCCAGAAATCAGTTCTTATTGGTTCTTCTGTAACATACACTATATATAGGAAAATAAGGACCAATTTTCAAAATATACAATCTCACAACATCAGATATAATGTGAGCCTTTGCTGCTTAAAAAAATCAAGCATATCAATTTAAGCTAAATGCAACTAAAGCATATGTATATAACTTAAGTATAAACACAACAAAGAACAGTCTTGCAGATCTTTGTGATATTTGCGTGGCTTAAATAATCATTAGAACAATTTTCAAACAAGTGACAGTAAATCTAAGATCTCATTTTTTTAGCTTCCAAGTCAACATCTCCATTTGAAGCATATTTCCTTTGTTTTTCTTGGGAACATTATTCCCCTCCCCCGCCCCTCAATACCCTTACACAAAAAGTAATGTGCACTTGGGCACTCAGACTGTTAGATATATAATGAAAAAGGGATTCTGAAAATCAGTTGTAACTGTGGATCTTATTTCTGTAAAAATTGTCTTGGAATTCAAAAGTACTTAAAGCCCAGTCACTGGAATAATGGCAAGATTCTATTTTACAAAGGCAAGTAAGAGTACAATTGCAGGGTAAAAATGTTCTTTGAATATTGTATTCCAGAAATAGTTATTTATTTTGTTTAAAGTTCACACTATTTCATATTTATTGAAGTGTGTTAACACAGGTATTCCTGTATCCAGGAAAAGCTTCTGAATGGAATTCACCTTCTTCAAAGAAAACATACAACAGTTATTTGTTAATGGACACTTACTTTTGGTCATAGGTTGAACAACCTTGGCTGTTTTTACAAAGGAATCAGAGTCTATCAAAGTAAGAACTGATCTGAGAGGGAAAATTTTAGAAAGCTCATCTATATTTTCTCTGTGCTGCAAACTAAAAACAAAGAAGAAGAATTAAAGGCAATGGTAGTTGTGTAAGAACTTTGTTTCTTTCTAACTAGATTTGAACCAGCTAGTAGAGCCTCTAGACTCAGGACTTGGGTTTCTTCTTCCTTTGTTAAACCACAACTCACATTCTAATTTGTGTTTTATTAATTAAGTTATAGAATGACTTGCAGTGAATTTGATGTTTTAGAGTTTTCAAATACAAAGAATATTCACCTGCCATATAAAATTCTAAATACTGTGGATCAAGGCAGGCAGAAAACGTCTTGGCAAAAGTCTGAAATGTCCCTTGTTTCAGATGTCATTAATGAGGCCTACTCAATATTTAAACATATTACTCATTAGAACAGGCCTTTATCTTAGTGCTTTTTTGCCTTACTTAAGAGAACAGTTACAAAATTCATTGGAAAGTTCCTAATGATTTCACCAAAAGAAACTTAGCCTACTCAGAGTACACATTATGGAAAGGAGATAAATGCCATCACAGAACTGCAGAATCTTGAAGTCTTACAGCAAAATCTTACACGTGGGCTGGAAATACTAAGCACCATCTCAATTTTTTGGGATAACTGTGTATGAAATCCATTTTCTCTCTTCAGAATGGTATGGACTTACATGATGTTAATGATTTATACCAGGCTCTTGAGGTATCAAGTATACAATTAGGAGGAGCATTAGACACTAAGATTAAGACATGCAATTTGGCTCATTCTAAATATTAGTATAGGCAGCATCTGTACCAGATTTTAAACAGAGGTTACTCTGTGGGTGATTCTTCATTACTGTTGTCATTTGGGTCAGACAGGACCCTGTGCAGTGACCCTCTCTCCTTACCGTGCTTTGGTTCATCGATTTTGTGATTTGCACTTCAGCCTCAAATGAACATTCAGTCTGTGAGATCAGACTAGTGCTAAGTCAAAGTAAAAGCTAAACAACCTTGTAATGTGTCTTCTGATGTGGACCTTGTATCACTGGACCTCTGTTGTCTGTGTTTCACTTACATGTTGGAGTTCAATAAGACTTCATAGGGTTAAGAGTGTTTGGCCCCATTACTAGCTAGTGTGGACATTGCCTGCAAGAGAGACTACTTAACCCTCCCAAAATATATGAGCTTGTCCCTATGGTTTTGATAAACAGCTTGAAAAAACAACAGAACCATAGAATAGCTGCAGCTGGGAGATGACTGGAGGTGATGTGGTCCAAGCCTCTGTTCAAACAGGAGCACCTGCAGGCAGTTGCCCAGGACATGGCCAGGCAGCTTCCAAGTGTCTGCAAGAATGGAGACCCAAAACACCACTCTGGGCATCCTGTGTCCAGGCTTGGGAAAATGTTCCTGATGTTCTAGTCCTATCACTGGCAGCACTGAGAAGAGATTGGCTTTGTCTTCCTTATACCCTCCTCTCAAGTATTTATAAACGTATTAAGAAAATCTCAAGGAAGTACACTCTGTTGTCTAGGAAAAGCAAAAAAGTGTTCTTTCCTAAATTTATTCTTAAAAATTTAATGAATTTCAAGGCAGTGTGAGAATCTGATTTCTACATGGTATTTTGTAAAATGAAACAAAATGCTATATTCAAAAATAATCTATGTGCAGCTCAGGAAGAAAATTATTTTCAGAACGGATATTACATTTTTAAATATTTAGTAGAAACAACAAGTTCAAACAAGTAAAATGACAAAGCCAAGAGGAACACACCCTAAAAATGGTACATTTTTTCCCCTCCACAAATTTAATTTAAGACAAGGTAAATTCTCTGAATTATTAATTCAAAGAAATTTTTATAATAAAAAGAAGAGTTTTTAACAATTTCAAACACTCTTTTGAACCATGTAAGTCTAATGTAAATGTCCTGTGAAATAGATCACACTTAAAGTACATTTTTTCCTCCCCATAAAGAGCTCCAGAGGTTATAAATGATAAGAAATAATAATAATCCAAATGGAAATACAAACATGCTTGCAGTAGATCGACTGCAAGTAGATCAGTGTTTAGGGAAAAAGCACTTAAAAAGGACTGGGCCTCCAACTTCAGATCCTTCAGGCAAAACAGCCAAAGGCTCAGCAATAAGAAAAGTAGTGTTCTTCATCTTTTGATTTGAATTCTCAGTAGGATTGCCTGAGAGAACAACTGGGGGAGAAAATTCCACCCTTTTACAAATCACCCACCCCACTTAGTGTTTTAATGGTTTCTTATACAAGAACTATAGTTTTATTGGCAGGTTATTAGATTTTGGACCAGTGTCATTTGAGTAGGCCAGTATTAATAATAATAATAATGTGGTTTATGCAGTGCAGGGTCAGATCAGTAAAGTGCTGTTAACAGATGACAGGTTTGATTACCGTTGGCTTTAGGCAAGACATATGGATCCCTTAGGAACAGCAGCACAGGCTGGTGGGACAGTTTGCTGGAAAGGTCAAGAACAGGGATGTCAGTATCAAGGGACAGCAAACAGACTATTCTACAAACTAGCTTTGATAAAGTGCGGTGGTTGAGCTGCCAGGAGCTGTGCAGTGTGGTTCTGCCCACCTGCGCTGCCCAGAAGGGGAGGCTCCAGCTCCTGGAAGCAAAGCTTGCTGCTCCTCAGCCATACAGCCAAACCCTCAACGTCAGGCTAGAGTGAAGGGGCTGCATCCAGGAGGAGTGGCCTGCAGCTGGCTCAGCTGGCTCTGAGACCTTCTGATTCTGCTTTGCTCCCTGGCACTTGTGTCATGTAGGCTACAAGACCATCTACAAACAGGCTCCATGTCTATAGGCTCTCCAGGCCACCAAGCTGGCTCAAAATGTCACACCATGTTCTTACAGCCCCCAGAGTGGTTGCTGTACCCATCGCCCATGGATATCAGTCCCTGGAAGCCCCCTAGGTCTGACTCCAGCCCCTGGCCACAGCATGGACAGCCTCCCCCACCCTCTCCACTCTGCTCTCTACATATACATCCCAAGTAGTGCAACCAGATGCAGATGAAGCTCTATCAAATGCATAGGGAAGAACCCAGACCTCTAATTTCTTCTGCTAAATATTCTTGCTATAAAAAACACATTCCCAGATATATTTCAGAGCTGGCAGTATTCTGTTTGTTTTGTAAGGAATTCCTCAACACCAGCATAAGGATGTTCAAGCCACACTAAAAATGGATAGATATAGCACAGGTATTTAGAATACAAATACAAATACATCTAATTTTAATGCTAGATTACTTCTAATTTATTAACTGCAAGGAACAAATAAAGTAAAAAACCTTATTTAAGTAATTTATTAATTGGGTGCCTTATAAAGAGTAGAAATCAAGCTCACCTTGATTCTTCAGATTCTGTTTCATCAAAAGAGCTGCAAGTAAAGTGAGAGGAAGCTTTGGTTACAAAAAAATTACCTTTACAATTAAAACCTGCAAATCCTTTAACAATTACCAAAGGGAGCAATCTTCTTCTGGGCAGTGTCCACATAACACCACATAAAGAAATATACATGGCAGATTGTATCATTTTGTAACCACCACTATGTGAAAATGACAACATCCATTTTACTGTAACAGATTAATTTCCATCTATCTATCTATCTATCTATCTATCTATCTATCTATCTATCTATCTATCTATCTAGTGTTGGGGTACAGTTCCACTGAGGATACTGCCGGTGTCATTGACTGCAAATGAAAACTACAAGCCTGATAGCTTCTGCGTCACTCTGGACACTGCCCTGGGCCATAGACACCTCCAAGTCTAAAAGAAGAGGACTTCAAAATTATCTTCAGGTAAACTTGGCTTCCCACCACTGCTGATCCAAACAGCATGCCCCAAAGTGGAAAAGGTGGTTTTCTAGGGAGCATATACTGCTAATGTTTCTGCATTATCAACCCCATCCTCTTACATAGCAAAAATTTTTCCTACAAAGCTCACAGCTGCAGATGGTAACAGAGCTTCCAGTTATACTGGTTTGGGCATTTCTGTAGTTGATACACTCATCATACTAAGATTCTCTTCCACCACTGTGGTTAGGAAACCTTCCCAGGTAATGGGCAGTCGGGTCACTGGGTAATGTCATCAGAAAGGTGAAAGAACCTCATTTGAACACACAGAGCAAGATCATAAAAGGATAATGGAGTGAGCTTCTATTTTGTGCAGAAACTATGATCATAAAACAGATGTGAAGGCTTTCTATGCAATTTTAGTTAGTGCTTATGAATATCTTACATTTCAGTAGATACTTCATGATCTATAAGAAAGTCATATTTTTTTCATCTAAGCTCTCCTTTGCTTTCCAAGAATATTACATTAAACTTCCCTTCAGTCTTTGAACTTGCTGGATTTATTTTACAACCTTTTGGGGATATATAAACATACTTAACATGAACCTAATGCCCATTTATTTTACAGTGTTAGAGTTGGCAGTAAGACCATTTTAAGTCAATGGAATTGCATCAGCACTGAGTGGATATGGACCTTTTGGCCTCCATATATTTTTCAGTAAAGGGGAGCTTACCCACAACTTTCTGCTTTTGGCAAGGTAGGTACATGACGAACATTCAGAAAATCGAGAAATATCTTAGGGAGCTCTTCATTTTCTAAAATGACTGTCTGTTAAAAAAAAAAAAGCCATAATAGAAACCCACATTCTAAAAATATTTCAGATATTGTGCAGTTCCATTCAAGCTACTAAAACATTTCTCTCTTTCAATACTTTTCAATTCTCCATTTTTTTACACCTATTTTGGAATGCCTCATTTTGATAGGAAAACCACAGTTCTTGATAAATCACTTAGAAATACATTCAGCTTATGCTACTACATTATTTTTCACCTGCCATCACTGGTGCCAACCTATATACCTCTCAAGCAGAGATGTCTGATTCTGAACTAAGTTACTGGCACGCTTATCTGTGAATAAAATACAGTTTATTTAAAATATAAAATAAAACAGACTCAGCTCAGTGCTTTCATGTTCACCTCACAGAAGACTACCATCTGGCTTATGAGCAGAAGAAGTCTTCACTTTGTGCAGTTTTATTAATGCACGTCTTGGTAAATGACAAGGGAAACTACTTGCTAGACTTGACAGGTCTCCTTACAACATACTCCATGTATCTGCACTATGGCTCTGAATGACAAAGCTCTGACCATGCAGCTGCTGGCCAGACGTGCCACATTCTTCCACTACTGTGGTACAATGGCCACATAATGGCCAGACTACATCCTTTCTGTGTTTTTGTTTGATGAGATGATTAACAGTTTTCACAAGGCAAAGAAAAACAGTTCATAAATTCAACTGATGTCTCACCTAAAAATTAAACCCCTATTTCTTTACTGTTTATACTGACATGCATTCTGAAAACGTGTACTTCACAAGAAAAAGGAAGCCATAAGCTTTCTTAAAGACATTTTCTTCATAAAAGCCTGATATGAAGTGAATATGTGTATAGAAGAAACTTCACTGGATTTAAAATTAAACTGACTCCTAGAAGCAAGGCTTTCCATGTTCATCCTGTTCACTTTCTCACGCTATGATAGAAGAAATAAATATAGAAAAGACACAAGTCTGGTGATGGAAAGACACATTACTCTTACATTCAGGAGGTAACTTACTCCTGCATGTATTCTTTTACATTACAAAATCACAAGGGAGACACGATGGTATATAAAGGATAGGAAGATCACAAAAAAAAAAAAAAAAAGAAAAAGTTTGGAAGAGACATCTAGAAGTCATCTAGATTTTACTGCAGGTTTTATAGCAAATGGTTTGGTTATTTGTGTGAGGAAAACCTGCTTAATGTTGAAATTACATAAGATATGAATATACTTAAAAGCATTTAAAAACAAAGATATTTGAGAACTGGATCTTTTTTTAATGTTACATCTGCAAGTCTGAATTCAGAGGCGGCACTTTCCCAACAGCTGAGGCCATCACTTAAATGTTTGAAAAAAAAAACCAGGGAAAATGCAACTTTTGAGCTTTTCTGCTCTAGATTTTAAGGGATGTAACAAAGGAGGTCTAAGATGTTGGTAAATGTTAAGCCTTTCAGTTCACCTCTATATGAAGAGGCTGCATTAAAAAATGCCACTTTGTTTGCATTCTGCAAAATCAGCACTCTGCTGCTGCAAAATTTATCCCATTTTGCATTCAGGTTATGCACAAAAGAAAGGTGTGAAGGTGGATGCATATTCAGAAGGTGTGTGAATTGCATAGAAATGACTTGCTCAAATAAAACCATCTTGCTAATTATATGCAATGAGGAACTGCAAAAAGTTGTAGAAAGATGTTTAAGGGCATCCAGCGCTTACATGCAACTTCATACTTACAGTTCTTGACAGCTTTTTCTAAAAGCTGAGCTGCCTTCTGAGGCTGCAGAAGGGAGCAGGGAAGAACAGAAGGATATACCATTTTATAAAAGGAAAACTACTGACAGCTCTTACAAGCCTATTTACTTCTACTTTCACTCACTTAAGAATATTATCTCATTCTATTTTTTTTTCCCACAACATGTGTGAAGTCAACCCAAGCCTTGCTAATCCTGGTCTGAACAAATACTTTTCACAAAAAGATGTAAACAAATAGTATCCATTTTAGTGTGTTAAGCCATACAGTTTCTCAGCTGTCAATAACTCTGCTTTGGTAATCAGTAAACTTGAAAATGTAGAATTTGCAGAGAAGCAAAGGCAATTTTGCATTTCACTGTATTTGTACACCACCTCTGCTGGTTGGAAATCTTGTCATTTCCAGAATTTTATGAAGGAAGGAATGACTGCACTGACCAAAAGAGGATTTTTCAACTGATGTAATGTAATGCGATGTGGATTTTCAAGCATTAAAAATAAAAAGATGAAGTTTACAAGTTAATTATTGTAACAGGGGACAAATAATCTTTTGGCTAGAGTTCATTAGCTTTGATTCAACAAGGGGCAAGGATTTAATAAAATTGCCATTTAAAATACATGGTGGAAACCAAAGGACGGGAGAAAAAAAAAGTCTGATAACAACAACAACAAAACTAAACCAAAGAAAAACCAACAAAAAACCACACAACCCCCAAACCAACCAACCTGAAAACAAAACCCTCCACAAACACCAACCAGCCACAATGAATTAGGTGTGTCTGTCTAACACAATCCCTAACTCTCGCGGTGACCCAAAGTGGATCTAGAAAAAAATCTAAGCATTCTCAGCTTCCTATTTAAGTTTAAAAAAAATTACTCTTAAATCAGAAATGTTACTATAATCGGCTACATTTACCTGGAACAACACCTAACACAACAGATTCTTTTATTTCTGTCTGAAAACTTGTAAGAAATCCATATTTTGCAAACCTGATGATCTTTAAATGATAGGCGTGCAGAAAAGGAACCAGCAGGTAAAGTTTCTCAACTACTACCTATAATTTGTGATGTAATGTGCTGAACTGCACCATTTGTTCAAGTGAGTATATGGCTCTGGCTTGCAAGCATGTCTAGCTACCTTGTTTGCTCTGTCATCAGAAACTGAAAGATAAATATTTTCAAAGAAATAAAAACACTTAGTTTCTTTGTAACATTTTTGTAACAATTTTTGTTGCATCCAAATTCTGTCAAGATCATAGCAATGAATTTTAAATATGGGTCCCAGAGTACCAAGTAGGCTAATTTAAGAAAAAAAACCCAGGATATTTCCTTCCTAAAGTAAATAAAACCCTCTTTTTCCCCCAACTAAACCAGCTAATACAACCTCTAGCAAGTGATATGGGAAGTGACTCCAGAAATACATTTTTCAACTCATTGATTTCAGCTGAACTAAAAGTGCCATATTTTCTTAGAAAATTGTAAAGGGTGTTTATCCGTTACTGTCACACTTTAATGGACTACTCTGCGCTTCAGGAGAAAAACCCACAACACAACACAAGGGAAGGTCTGATGTTTACATCAGCAGAAATGTCTTTTTTATTGGAAGGGTGCAATTATTATTATGTAAGACAAATCATAAAATCCCCGATTTTTCTACCTTATCAGTTTCATAAAATCATGTTCCCTAAGGATGTCATTGATTAGTTGCACATGTTCTTTCAGTGACATCTGAAATACTTAATTGTCGGTTATCTTTTCTCCTTCAGTAAGTAAAATATAGTCTCAAAATTGCGAAGGGACTTGTTCTGCCTTAACCTTAGCTAGATGCCATCATGCAGTGGAAAACAGTGCTAAAATATCACAGGATAATGCTCTTCAACAAGGGAGACATATAAACAGCATAATGATTTCCCATGAGTTTCCTTTTTAGAAAATTGTCACTAAAGCCAGGCTAAATGCTGACATATCTTCACAGAGGACACTGTGAAATCGAACACTGGCATTCTAGTTAGGCCCAAACCTACTCATCAGCCAATTATAACAGTAACTGAACATCTTGCTGAAAACCTGAACAAGACCACTTCGCTAACCTTCAGAGATCATGCCACAGAAATGCATAATTACAATTTCTATTGTTATTATTACTATTATTATTATTATTATTTAATGAAGAAAGATTTAAAAATCAATTTCTTACAGTCATCTATCACACTTTCTTGGGGTTTCTGGACAAGCTGTTTGAAAGGGGGAAAAGAAAGAGGTGGAAGCTGAGTTACAGGGTTTTTACAGACTTTTCCATTCATTCGGGTTTACTTTGAAAGGCTCTGCTGTTAGGGTGAAAAAGTTCATGACAGTTTTTCCTCTCTTCACAGGGAAAGATGCTTCACAATACCTAATTCAGTGGTGCAGCTAAAATGGGGGAAAAAGAAAATCAATACATTCCAGCTACAGTAAGTAGGCTGGAGTGTCAGTCTCCACTGGGACCAAAATCCACATCTTTTGGAACATTTTAGAGTTTATATTCTTCTATTAACCTGCTTTTCCTGAACTGCTTTAGACCGTCTCATGAAATGATAAAAAGGTTATCAAAAGTACACATTAGCTAAAACCCAAGTAGACAAAGGAACCAGACTTGTAATATTAAGCTTCTCTTTTTTAAAGTAATAGCAGATACAATCATGTTTTATAATATCCACTATGAAGAACTATGAAGAAACTCACTCCTTGTTCCGTGAGGCTTGTGAGAGGTTATTAACTGAGACTAATTCTAAAAAGTATTTCCACTTTTTATTACTACCAGAAGTATTTACACATGTAAGAACAGAAGGAGCTTAAAAACCTGTATAAAGTTTCAAGAAGTGTGCAAACACATGTACAACACCATAGAAGCGATGCTCCATATGAAGCACCAGCTGGTTAACACTCCCACACTATGTATCAAAAGAAAGTCAGCAGTAAGAGTGATATCCATGCAGTGGAGCTTGAAGGAGTACAAATATTTAGATAAATAGATACTATATCTAGATAGATATAGATAAGATATGGATATAAGATATCTATAGATATCTTATAATAGATATTATAAGACAAAATACATCCAATGAAGATGCAGAAGTTCCAATTGAACTATCTGAAAGATAATGTAAAGTCATAAGAGTTTAATAGAAAGGACAGAGGGGAATTGCATCTCTGAACCTCAGGACTGGAGGATACTTCAGTGAGCTTAAAACTTCCCTGGCATCTCATGAGTGACAGATCCATCTATCACATTAATATCAAGCCATGCAAAGGATAAATGAGATGTAAGGGAAGCCCAGTAAGTTAAATGACTACTGGATCATCAGTGAAAATGTGTATGCAGAAATTCATGACAGTGTCTATAACTTACACTGCAAGGCATTTTACTAATTTTGATTGAAAATATTACCACATAGGTCTTGAGATCACTTTAGTTAGAAAGCTAGTTGAAAACACAGTTAGAATTCCAACTAATATTTAACTACTAACTGCAGACTTGTGGCTAAGTCTATAAATATAACCCATTATATAGTCTGTAAAAGTTTTCAAATATAACCCATTTGATGTGAAAAATAAAATATTGCTTTTTTTTTTTTTTCCAGAAAACTGGGAACATAATTTAGTGGGAGCAAACAGTGAACTTCAGTAAAAGAGGATACTAGTCCTTGAAAGATTAGAAACAAAGTGCAAGAACAGTTTCTTTGAAAAATACAAATGAAAGGAAGCAGTCAATACAATTTCCTGAGACACTGCTCAAAGGACTGGAGGTTAAGACAAAGCTGGATGAGAAATGAAGAAATCAACGGAGCAAAAGGAAAAGAAACCGGCAGAAAAGAAAAGAAGGGCAGGCCAAGTTAATAATAATCTAAAAACTTAACAGGAACAAGAAAGGTATTTAAAAATAAGTAACAGGAAAAAGTAATACAAAGAATGAATACATATACTAATGACAGGCACAAAATTAGACACCAAATTCAAAATGTGTCAATTAGAGTATTTTTCAGAAGTAATTGAGACAATGTGAATAGTAGTGGTGATAACAAACAGGTGCAGGAATACCTTAGATAACTATATATATATATAAAATAATAAAAAAAAATCTCAGTAAATCCAGAAAATACACATTTTAGGAAGATACAGAAATTAGGCAGTTACATTTGGAAAAGTCTTCTCAAGAGTACAGGGAAAAGGGCTTGTAGAAAAGCAACCATATTTACAATTACACAGTAGAACTCAGGAACACTGAACATTCAGCAGAAGCAAGGTGCCTTGTTTACCCTGCCCTCTGCCACTCCCTCTCCCAAGGAAAGTGTGCTGGGGACACATGGAAAGGGGGGATGGTGACCCATCCCCCATGGAGGCCACATGGAACGCACATGCTCTTAAGACAAAGGGAGCTGTGTCCTCTCTGGGAGCCTCCCCTGAGGCTGCGGGGACCAATCAGAGACCTGGGTTGGTGATTGACAGCCCAGGAAACCAATTAGAACGCTGTTTCGCTTTTACGCATCACAGGGAAATAAGTTAGTTTGGGGTCTTTTGCTTTCCGGTCGCGGAGGTGAGCAGGTCTGGGGTCCGGCCCCGGCCCCGGCATGGGGCGGGGAGGACCTGGCCCCGGGAAGCCCCGGGGGTGGACCCAGCCCAGCCTCGGTGGGCCCCAGTCCCGGGATGGGCCCAGGGGGACCCGGCCTGGCCCGGCCCCGAGGGGAGCCCAGCGCGGCCCTGGCGGGGCTCGGCTCGGCCTCCCAGCTCCACGTGGCAGGGCTCGGCTTGGCTGGGGTTCAGCTCAGCTTGGCTCGGCTTGGACCCCCGGCCTCACGCAGCGGCAGAAGGAAGTCCAGCCATTTCATCACCACGTGTGGCTGCGTCTTTCCCAGCATGGCTTCAGCCTGGATCTTTACCGTTTGGATACAAGTTTAACTTTTAGTGCCTGAATGAGACTTCGGATTTCCTGAGCTCCCCAGAACGAAAGGCATAAAGCAAGAAGAATTACAGAAGTCAGCAAAATGAAGACAAGTTCTTATAGAAGGAGGGATCTGGAAAAGTCGCCACTGATAAGTAGCTTAAAACCTTTTTTTGTGGGCTTTAGAGGATCGTGACTTTACTTAAAATTCCTTTAAACTGTAGAATATACTTGGGGAGGTTAAAGAGCCTGAGAAGAAGACCTTTTTTTGCCTCGAGAAATGGAGCTCTCTATCTTTGAGACTGGAATATTGGACAGAGATATTTGGTGAAGAGTGAGATAAAGGGACTTTTTGTGTTCTCAGCAGCCTGCCTTTAAAATGACATCCCATGTGATTCAGCAACCCATATACAGCTCTGGAAAGACTGTGAAAATGGGAGGAAAAATCATAATTTGTAGTTTCCGGGCGGATATAAGTTATGAGGGTGAGACACCCTCTAGGCCTAAACAAAAAGAGGGGCTTTTCTCTCTTAAGTGAGCTGAAATGATTATTTAAGTGAATAACTGACCGAAGTGTTTTTCTGTATGTTGCTGGTATGAAGAAAGGGGGAGGAGGGAATAATCTGAAAATCTCATTCTGAATTGTTTTGTGTTGTTAATAAATTTCTTGTACCCTTTTTTTAAGCTTTAAGCCTGCTTTGTCTTTACTCCTAAACTTGATCCCCAAAAGAAATTAAATAGATTAAAATTGGCAACCCCAGTCACACCATGACAGCAAGCTACAATGGGCAGTGCCATGGAGCACCAGGATGCTCACGTAAGACAGGCAGCATCTGAGTCCTCTTACACAATCCCTCAGACAACACAGTCACTGATGCCAGAATTTCCTCATAGAACACTCTAGGTACAAACCAGCCACAAGAACTGCACACAGCCCAATGTCACCAGAAACATATGTATTTTCCCTGTTCAGGAAGTTTCTGGTGTCCACTACCAGAGCTTTATGAGACACCAGTTATCTATAAATTACATTTTGAGAAACATCAAAGAAAGAGACCACCAAGACAAATAGAAAAGAAAGAAAGAGAAGAAGAAATCTAAGAAATGTAGTTGCAAACTGTAACATCTGGCAAATTTCAAAATTGATAGGTTTTTGTTTTCTGTCAGGTACTACCCTCCTTCTATGTTGATGCTTGTGCATCAGGGAGAAGGTTGCATGGGGAAAAGCAGCAAAACCCTGTAACAGATCTGACCAGGTAGTTAAATATTATCATAAATACCTAATCTACTCTATGGTGGAAATGTCAATTCTAGATTTTCCAAATTTGCAAGTCCTAACCTTCTTCCTCTAAATATCAGGGTTTAGTATATGTTCCTGTCTACTTAGTGTGTGACAACCCTTTCTTAGAATTGTAGAATTATTTAGGTGGGAAAAGATCTTTAAGACCAACTCTTAACTCAGCACTGCTGAATCCATCACTAAATCAAGTCCCTAAATGTCACGTCTACATGTCTTTTAAATACCTCCAGGGATGGTGACTCAACTACTTCTCTGGACAGCTTGTTCCAATGTTGACAACCTGTTCTTGAAGGAATTTTTCCTCATATCCGATCTAAACCTCCCCAGGCCCAACTAGAGGCTATTTCCTCTTATCCTGCCACTTCTTATCTGAGAGAGGAGACCAACACTCATTCTACCACAACTCATTTAATGTAGTTGTATAGAGTGATTGGGTTGCCTCTGAGGAAAATTTTCTTCAGGCTAAACACCCTCAGCTCCTCCCCACAGAACTTGTGCTCCAGGCATTTCCGAGCTCCACTGCCCTTCTCTGGATGTGCTTCAGTGCTTCAATATCTTTCTTGAATTGAGGGGCCCAGATCTGAATCCAGGATTCAAGGTATGATGTTACTAGTGCTCAGTACAGAGAGACAATCCCTGCCTTGGTCTTGCACACTATTGTGGACACAGGCCAGGATGCCATTGGCCTTCTTGGCCACATGGGCACAGCTGGCTCACATACAGCCTCTGTTGACCAGCACCTGTCTTTCTTGAAGTGAGGGGCCCAAAACTGAACCCAGAATTTGAGATGGCATCACTAGCATCCAATACAGGGTGACAATCTCTTTCTTGGTCATGCTGGCCACATCATTTTTGATAGAGGCTAGGAAATCATTGGCCTTTCTGGCCACATGGGCACAACTGGCTCACGTTCAGCCTCTGCTGACCAGCACCCCCAGGTCCTTTTCTGCTGGGCCACTTTCCAGCCACTCTGCCCCCAGCCTGTAGCACTGAAGGGGGCTGTAACAACCCTAGGGCAGGACATAGCTCTTTGCCTATTGCACCTCATCCAGCTGGCCTCAGCCCATCAGTCCAGTCAGCCCAGATCCCTCCGCAGAGCCCTCCTACCTTCCAGCAGATCAACACTGCCACCCAGCTTAGTGTCACCTGCAAACTGACAGAGGATGCTTGATCCCCACATCCTGATCATGGATAAAGATTTTAAACAGGGCTGTCCCCAACACTGAACCCTGGGGAACAGCAGTCATGACTGGCCACGAGCTGGATGTAACTCCATTCATCTCTCTGGGCTTGGCCAGAGTTTGCTGGTTGTCCAGCAAAGAGTGTCTGTTCAAGACATGAGCAGCCATTGTGAAGTCGTCAGCATTCATCACTGTCAGATTTAAACTCAAAATACTCATCATATATTTCTATTCCTCCCCCACCCCCCCTTTTTTTTTTTTTTTTATTCTCATCAAAGCATTTTTGTAGTTTAGGTCATAAAACACACAGAAAGGTATTTGCTTGTTACAGTAACAAGTCAGCAGGAGCACAGTATTCCTTCAAAGAAAACTTAATTTATTCATTTGCTGGATTAACAGTGATGTATAACATACTGTTTATAGCTGCTTTAGAACCAGAGAACTAAAAAAGTTACAGTGATGATACTGATAACAATAATACTAGTAATAGTAATAGTAGTAGTAATAATAATAATAATAATAATAATAATAATAATAATAATAATAATAATAATAATAATAATAATGATAATAATGGCATGAAAAAACTGGGTATTAATAAATTGATATGCCCATACCAGGAAGTTAGTAACTACAAAAGGAGTAGAATTATTGGAAACTAAGATAAACACAACTGAATGGAAATATATCACAGAACTGTGGTGATTGAAACAAATAGACTTTGGTTTGACATTTACTGACTAGATACTATAATAGAAGAGACCCAGTTTGAAAACCTACGGCCACCCCTGAAAGCATAGAGCCTGCTTTCATTTCCAGAAAGGTTTCAACTGCTCACCCGTCCCCCCCACCAAAAACCTTAAGGCAAACTCAGCAAAGATAAGTACAAGATTGTTACAAGATCCTTGCAAAGATAAGTTGATACAAGATAGGTAAGGAGAACACAGCTCTGAGTGATACATTTGGAAAAAATATAACAAAGCAACGATGGACATTAGAATGACCATTAGTGAGTGGGGGGGGTGAGCTGCTGATGGCCATAATAACATTTTCACCTCTATTTAGCTTCATAAGAAATCTCCCATAGCTCTAACTAATTTTGCGGACTTCACTGAGAACAAGGAAAGAGACAGATGTTTGATAAGGTCTGAGGAACTTATCTATGAAAACAAGTCTTGCTTTCCACAAGAATGACAATTTAATGCAAATCTCATATCAAAAATTTAAAAGTCATCAGAGCATGATTTCCTCATCTGCATGGTTTCTACAAGATACTGTAAGAAAAATGCTATTCAACCCTACAATAACTTCTTATTTTGTCTCTCTGACATTTTCTTGTCAGATGTTTTGGGTCAGAGTAAACTCTCGAGAAAAGATTCTACATTCCCTTTGAAACTAATTAGACTAAGCAGCAGGTAGCCACTCTGAAGTCCAAACAAGAGAATGTAGAAAGCCCAGGGAATTCACTGCACCTGGGGTTAATGAACTCAATTGTGTCATTTTTGCAGAGGTAAAGCAGGGGTAACATAGCTGATGAAATATATTTAGATTTATATGGTGGTGGTTTTTGGGTTTTGTTTGTTAGTTTTGAGTGTTGGTAGCCCTTTCAGCACAAAACAGAATGTTGAATAACTACTCTATGCTATTTGGTAGTGCTGGAGGTGTAGCTACAAGAAAATTAGCAAGCTTTGTTTTAAAAACTCTAAAGCTTACTTAAATTTTAATCAGCTTAACAAGAAAATACATGTTGTGTGCAAGGCATTTACTTACCTTTATCAGCAAAAGAAAGGTAAAAATCTATGTGTGGGACTTTTTTTGGTTGGGGTTTAGTTAATATATTTAATATACTGAATAGTTAATATAATAACAATTTACTTTGATATCTTAATTCTGTACTTGAGGAGGCAGTTGCTACACAATAGCAAAGAAGTGCAAAGTATATTTTGACCACTGACAAACTCAGAAATGCAGAAAATGAAGAAAACTGGAGTCAGTCCTAACAGTACAGAGAGACACTACAGGTTTAGAACAAGAGTATGAATATATTTGTTTAAATTTGTGAAATTGAAGAGCTTTCTCCTAGCAAGAGAAAACCCTGCTTTAAAACACACACACTTATCCATGTTCTTTATATTCACTTGTTTGCAAACATTCTTATGTTTCAAACATTTCCTTAGGCCCACAAGAGACCAAGACCAAATCAACTCAGAACAATGCAATAAATGCTGTGCTGACAGCATTAGCCATTGATTTAAAAACATCTGTTTTCTGAAAAAATCACAAAGGCTTGCTTTGAAAAACACTCTTAAGAAATGCCTACTATGTGTTGGAACCAAAGTTAAAGTCAAAGATTCAGACAATGTCTTCTTGTCTGCTTATGCTACAGAAGCATCATAACAAATGGTCAAGACATAGTGACACTTAACCATATAGATATCAAAAAAGCATGGACAGCACTTCATAAATTGAACAAGCAAACTAAATCAATGTCAGAGAAGAGAAATTTGAATAGAAGAAGTAGAAAATTTTTATGCAGATACTGATAAGCATGTTAAAATTAAATTCTTGAAAAATAACTAGCTACAAATTATGCTGTGAAAATGTTTTGCCAGGGGTCATAACTCAGTCATTATTTTCATTAAAAAGAAATACAATATAAAAGAAATGGAGGACAGTAGAGCAGTCATAATGGAGTACATGATTTAATTTTATTTTCCCAAATAATGAAAGAACAGGAAGATGCTCAAGGCTGTCCAAAAGCAACACTAAGCATTTCCTGCAGTGAGTCACTGCGGAAGAGTCAGGTGGGCAAGAAAGGTTTTAAAATTTGTTGTCAAAGCACTTAACTGGTCCAGTTTTGTCACCAAGAGTCTGAATTTAACTCTCATACTACAACACTTGTGCATCTTGACAGATGGGTTATTTCTACGTGAAAGCAGATTGATTGAGGACTGTAACCTGCTCCTCAGTACCACCCACTAAACTAGTCTTTCAGGAATAAGACTACAAATTAACTAAAATGTTTTGTCTTAGAACAAACATGCCTATACTACATTTGCTTACACCCTCTTCTATAACATATCTGCCTTTTGTTAAAATCTGCCAAAGAATTAGAGATCTTGTTCATGCCAAAAATCTGCATTAAGTATCTTTCCACATAAATTTTCAGAGAAAGCTGACTTTGTCATGTCTGCATGTCCTCCATTATAGGAGAGATCCAGCAGCAAATTATTAAACTCTGTATTCTTCAGTAAAATTAACTGTCAGCAGAATCAACATATTACAGTATGATTTTTGTCTTTCTAATGAATCAACATTCTTTACGCAAGTAGGGCAAAACAAACGTATAATTAAAAAACATAGCAGTTAAAACTTGTGGTGTGGAGTTTGTGATGCTAAATTCTGGCTAGTTTTAAAATCCTCAGTACTTTCTTGTTCATGGATTCAATCTGCATCAGGAATTAATGTTATCGGAAGTGCCAGAACTGGATAAAGTAATTCCCTTCGTCTGCAAACACAGAAATCCTGCTTTTTGTTTGCACAGGGTTTCAATGTTTTTCTTGTAAAGAAACCAGAACCCCAAAACAATTCTCAAAATCCCGCATCCTTCCTTTTTTTCACTCCTGCCACCCTGGCAAAAAACCTCACCTCTCTTTCAGAGAAATGAGCATGCCTTGTTACATGCTGCTCTGTAACTATAGGAGCAAATCAATAGCAGCTGAATGCCATCTGCTTCGGGCAGCAGAACAGCACCAAAAGTGTGAGCAATGCATCTTCCCTTATTGAAAGGTTATTTTATGCAAGTAAACAATTCATCGTCTTCTTGCACGCTTGATGCTCATTTACCACTTTTGATCAATAAAATATGCAAAACAACAAAAAAATTGAATCCTAAGAGTAGTTCTGATGCCAGTGTGATAGGTAATCAATACCAGGTCTCTGTTCAGTAAGGCAGCCAGTAGGGTAACTCCTTTATTGTATGAACTCAGGAGAAAGTGTGGAAATGTGTCTAGTTACCTATAAAATGCAATAAGAGAGTGAGAAACACACTTCTATCCTGGAAACTTAAAAACTAAAAAATGAAAGGAGAGCCAGTATTTTAATTGTGCTTTCCTCATAACTATGCAAAGGTTAGTAATGTCAACTTGCTTGATCATTTATTGCAAAGAATTTGCTGTTATGGTGTTGATATAACTTCACTATCATTAACACAGATACTTGGTTAAATCGTAGTCATTCCAAGACGTACTTTGGATGACAATCCCTCTTCTTTCTGAAGCTGCTCTACCTTATTAAGCCTCAGTTTTCAATGTATTTATGGTTCAGGTGAACTCAGTTTTTCTGTTAAAAACAAACTGCTATGGGAATTTCTTCTGCACAGTGTTTCTTTTAGTCAGACCACAAACTGCCTTATTACATTAAGCCTCCTGACAATTGATTCAAGTAGAATACTTCTCTCCCAACAAAGAAAACAACATCATTTTTACAGTTACTGCAGAAAAAAACCTCCAATTCAAACAATTTCCTAAAATAACATAAAATACTTGAAATTACAGTTGCTACCCAAAAATTCTCTTTAGTGTACCAGAGATCTAATATTTTAAAAAAATATTAAAATTACTACTCTCTAATTTGAACAGCAATTTTGCAGATTGTATCACAAAGACACAAGTTAAGCTGCACAACCTATATTCTGATCCACACTTAACACCAAATTGTCTTACATCTTCTTTCCTGCATGTCTCTAGAAACACAGCTATCTGCGTATGTGATCTTAACATACATTTGGTTATTTGAACTGCAAAAAAAGCTTGATATTCTTCTATAGAAGAGTATGTTATGCAGGGCTTCCATTTAAGAACTAATCAGTACAACAATTTTTTTAAAAAACCAAAACAGTAAAACCTTGAATTTTTAGATATTTGCAATGCAAAGACATTTTCCAATGCACAGGTCATAGGCTTTGAGAAAAGTTCGATTAAAGTGAAACCAAAAAATACTGAATAAAACACGATTTTACCAAACGATTATAGCCAAACTTGTAGTCAAACAGCAGCACTTCTACACAGGAAAGGCAAAAAAAAAATCTATTCATAACAGTTCAGTTCTCATTATTATTGCAAAAGGAGACAACTGAAGAACATATCTATAAATCAATGTATACAGAATTTTTAAGGTCATTACTGGTAATTAAAAAATAACATATTCATACATGTTGAAAAAGTCCTTCTGAACAATCAATGAAACTTACTGAATATAAGATAGATTTGATTTTAGGATTTATTTAAGTCTGTGAATTAGAGGCAGGTTTGTTAGCAACAGTTTAAAATTTTTCTTTTATAACTCTGTAAGACCCCAAGCATTTGCAGTGGTAACAAGCAATTGCCCCTTCTGCATAATGTAGCTTGGATCGTGTTCATCCTGCAGCCCTTCTTCAAAAATGCTTATGAGTTTATATGAACTTCAATATATGGCTTGCACACATTTATAGAAGCCAAAACAACTTTGATCAAATTAATAATACAGAACATAGTAGTGAAAGTGCAGTAGCTTGGAGTCAATGACCCAACTAGCAGCAAGGGTATAATTTAAAGTCAGAAATTTCCAGTGCATGCACCGTTAGCCACAGTGAACCTGTTACTGCTCTAAAGGGAATTGTTTGCCTCTTATTAGATTTTCTACAGCACAGCCATAAGTGATAAATGTACTGCTGTACTCACTGTCAAGTTAATCAATGCTGCCAAAGTTTTGTTGACCTAACAGTAATCCATAAAGTGAGCGGCATTTTCTCTATCCCTATGACATCTTGGTCCTCAGTGGGGATACAAATCTTATAACAGCTTCTCAAAAAAAAAAAAAAAAAAACCAAAACCAAAAAAAAAGAAAAAACAAAACAAAGCAAAGCAGGGAGAAAAAAGATATTTTCAAAATTCTGTCTTTAAATTAGCAGACTGTGAGAATGCCTTGCTTCTCTGACAAATTGCTTAAAAATGATGGCCATGCAATGGAGTCAGTTTGATGGCTAAAATACTAGCAAATGGATGACTTCATGGAGGATAGAGCTTATTATAAAGTAGGTAAAAAACAGCTTCATGAGTCTTTCAAGGAAATAGTTGTGAACACGATTTACATGTAACTATAGATTAGTGCACTGGTTGGAACAGAACACATTGCGGCAATTCTGAAGACACTAATGTGAAAACAATAATAAAAAATCACCACCAATAAAACTTGTCTATTGCTCTGTCCAGCTGTAATTCACAGTCCATGAGAGGCATCACCACTAGAAAGAAGAAAAAGTCAGGAAACAATCCCTGGTAGAACAAGCTGCTCTATAAACAAACTGCTGCCATGCTCTCACAAGCAATTATAGACATATGAAATATGAATTGCCATTGATTTTTCTTCTAGAGGTCACTCTGCTCCATGTTTTACGCAGTCTAGGCATTTATTTGGGTGGCAAACTGACAAGTTTTTACAGAATTAACAGAGCAATGTAATCCTTGCTCAATCACAGGTACTTCATTATGGTTCTGTTCCTTGACACTTGTCCCTCCCAAAACTCACCAGCAAGGGAGTCCTTAATAAAGGTAAGGAACGATGCAATTACTTGTGAAAAGAGACCATCCTAACTTGCTCAGTGAATGCTTATTTAACTTTTCTGTGCTGATGGCACATAAGCAGCATCAGCTGGAAGGCTGCATTTGTCACACCATAGCAATTCTGTTGGACAATGTTCTGATTTGGCAAAAATCCCTCCACATTCTTGTTATTGAAAGAGGGATGACTTCTCCAAAACAGAAAAAAAATATTGCAATTTAGCTTGCTAACAGAAGGAGAAGAGCTATCTGTATTTCTGTTTAGCATAACATTAGATTGCTATAAGAAGGCCAAAATGTTCTCTATAAATCCCTTATTTTTGATGTTATATTCTCATTTGGCAATTACTTGATGTTCCTCACTCAGCAACCAGAGAACTACTTAATTATGGTCAGTAAACTCAACAAATGAGGTTGAAATTGAGATAACAGATTAATGAATCATATATTCTGCCATTTTAGACAGCAATCTTCCTTATTTCTATTACTCACTTTGGCACAAATATTTGGTCTCCATGTTTCCCACACAAAAAGAATTGTTGCATCTCTTCTTCCCAGTGCTTAGTCTTTCTCTGAAGACTCATTTACCTTACAAGAAAGCTTTAGCACCTGAAGCTAGGTAAAATTGTTATTTAAGTCACATTTGGTGCTTCAATGAAAAGCAAGAACAATATTACATACAGCGGTACAGAGAGGTTAATCAGATTCTAGACTCCATGACAAGCAAATAAAAGTGAGTGTGCCAGCAGATGTGGATGTAGTGTAATGGTACAGAAAGGATTTATAGTAGAGGTAACATCTACAAAAAACCTAGCATTGTCTGTTGACTGGCCACAGAGATGACCTTCACTACATGACCATCAGAAGACAATACTATAACTGATACGTAGATTGAGTAAGACTGAATAAAGTCAAAAGTCAAAGGGTCAAAATTAAATTTCAGATGAAAAAAACAAAACATAAAAAAGTTGGAAGATGGAGAGCTGAAAGAATCTGAAGTTGAAAGACTCTGCTATAGATATAAAAAAGATAATATGGTGGTTATAACTGGTAAATATGTTACAGGGAAAATAATTTACATGTCTCCACACACACAGTAACAAACCCATCAGTCTTGTCTGATGATAGACTTCTCTCTGACTTCCTTGGTGAACATCACTGCTCCACAAAACTGGGCAAAAACAATTGACAAACTAGAGAAATTTGGATTATTTTGGGGATCTTTTTGCCACTTAAAATTTGGATTGAGATGTCAAGCCTGGCTGCTGGACCTCTTAATTGAAATATTGTCTGTACTTTTACATTAATAATCCAGTTCCTGAGTATCTGCACTGAACCACAGTTATCAAGAGCCTTCTACAGCATTAGAGGGCAAATTCATCATAAAACCCACTAATCTTTATTTCCAATACTACAAAAAGACCCTAATATTTTATGTTAACTTACTCTTGCAGTGCATGTTCTTGTGATTCCAGCACTTAAAGCTGGATAACTAATTCAGGTCACATAATTAAACTTGTCTGAAATTGATGAATTATTAAAAAATCCCCCTGTAATGCAGGTAAACACTATTGTGTAGCATTTAAATATAATATCACTACAGAAACACAAATTGCTTCTCAAATGTGAAGTTACACAACTGCTGCTGTTCAAAACTATTAGCACATATCACTGCTTGACCTTGACTGAGTCCAAATACACAGAGAAACATCTGATGGGATAATGTGGAGATGGCTGCTTAAATGCTGCTGGTTGCAAGATTGTAGACTCTGAATTCTGTGCATGGCCTTTGTTCCTGCATACTCTCCTGTGGTTTTGTGAACGTTTTTATTTAATTGGAGTTACATCAGGACCCTTTCCCACTGAACAATATGTGAGAGCTGGATCCCACACTGAAATTGCACTTGAAGATCCGGAAGCCTTGACATCTGAAGAAACTTGGAGAGGTTTCACTTGTCTAACTTCCTCATGATTTTTTGGAGATAACCTGAGTATTTTTCAGAAGCCAACATTAAGGGGAAGCTGCTCAGAAGACCATGGTTACACAGAATACAACTGTGATCTTATTATGACTTGCCAGAAAGGATACAAAGAAAAATACTGTGAATTACCTGTCTGTTAAAGCATATCTCTAGTCATCAGCTCATGAGCTGATATGACATCATACTATCATGGTTATGAATGATGAATTCCTCTAATGATGATGATATTCCAGAAATAAAAAAATATGAAGCTTAAAAAATGGAGGATGAACTCCCCCAGTCAGATACACATAACTGGAATGACATTTTCTCAGAAGGTTTTATTGGGAAAGTTATCACTGACCTTTTCATTTTCCTAGAATAGATGTACACAGTGGGTTGCAACAGCATAAGAAATAAGATTTTTACCCAACCATTTTAAAACTGTAATTCTGCAAAAGCAGACTCCAGCCACATTGCTGCTGTAAAGGC
Organism: Muscicapa striata striata; assembly: GCA_030060385.1. Lineage (NCBI taxonomy): Eukaryota > Metazoa > Chordata > Aves > Passeriformes > Muscicapidae > Muscicapa > Muscicapa striata. Next base: position 1,216,158 of record JAREIS010000076.1, on the reverse strand, counting down.
CAGAGATGCACCTCACAAACTGATGCTCTAAGAGAGCAGTTTTAAAAGTTGTGGCAGCTGGTATATTTGTGCTGTCAATTTACGGGAATGATGCCAACACACAGAGCAGCAATATAACTTATCTAGCCAAGGTAGTTCTGTAAAAACTGATAGAAATTAGTCTATTCCATATGCCTTCTTCATGATGGAGTACATTATTCCAAAGCAGAATATCCACAACTATTATCAACAAGCAACAAAATTGTAAAACCTTTTTTTACCATATTAATGCTCAGAGCCTAGGAGTTTATTTCTGTATCAAAGGTGTCAGAGAGGCTGTCTTCTCAGGATGATGTGTGCACTGTCAAAATGCTGACATGTAAGGAGAACACCCAGGTGCTTTTTCTGTGTTTTATCATTAGGAAAACTATCCAGACGACCCACATGCAGAATGATTTTTACACCATGTGGACCAATGCAATCTGGCATGCACAGGCAGGTGGAAGAAAGGAACACCCATCGAAAAAGGTCTAGATATATAGGAACACAAACCTGTATTAAAGGGGAATCAAAATACCATGTGTAGGCTAAGTCTCTACCAAACACAGGGGCTACTGATTATTAATATAAGCAAAGCACACTTAGAGATTACTGAGTCTACAAACACAAGTGTTGAAGTATATGCAGGGCTTTCTTATGCTTTAGATGCAATTGGAATAATCTTGTGATGATTCTGAGTTGTATGATCTGTGATTTTCTTTTATTTCTATATCACATATAAAATTTTCTTTTGTGCTTAATGGCTACTCTCACTTCTATTTTGTTGCATCAGTGCTTCTTACTGGTTTACGTAAAATTTGCATTCATTGATAAGTTGGTTCAGTCTAACTGTTATACTGAGCTTTGAACTAATTGCTCTCAATTAATCTGTTCCACTCTTTGATAGCTTATTTATCAGATTGGGAAAGATAGATTTAATGGTGCTAGCTGGAAACAAGCTCTTTAATTGGAAATACCTGTGTGCTTAGCTCACTTCGTGCTCTAGCAATTAAGGACAATTTGGAAAAGCGTTTTTCCCCCTACTTGATTAGATATCCAAAGAAGCAGACAAAACAAATGACAACACCACCTAGCAATATTGGTTCAAATAAAAGCCCAGCAGCCAAATTACTTACTATGAGAAATGTGAACCATCCCCATCAATTCCAATGCTGTGTTACATTCATTTTGCTGTATCTTTGCCTCCCAAGTAGGTAAATGGCAAAATTTCTTTCAAAATGCATAGCTTTATGCCTGCCTCTATACAATTATCCCTTTCCACAAATAAGCCAAATCAACAGAAGAAATTATTTTTCTTGATTAAGCTCCCACATTTCTCTTGGGATGAAACAAAACAAACAATTAATCTTTCCTTATTTGTTCTCAGAAGAACCTGCATCCCTTAAATGTACAATAACCAGGGTACCTGTGGCAGGCAGTCGGCAGCAATTAGGCTTGTGCTGAAAACGAATGGACTAGAGTCAGAATGCCTAATCTGCTGAGAGTTTCTACAGGAGGGCAAGGTTAGACCAGGAAAATTCCCTTGCTGTGGAAACACTGTTAAAAATTACCACCTGACTTCAGCATAATTAACAAGGTTTGGGAATTTATATGAACTGAGTAATTGAAAAGAATTAGCAAGAGATATATACATTAATCTTCGCCAGTTACAACATGCCTAATGAAATTAAAGGTTCTGCTTCATGCTTTGTTTCTGCAAACTTCTTTCATCTACAGAAGAAAAAGTATATTAGATAAAGACAATTACAAGAAATTAAAAAGAAGAGAATGTGCCACATGCCTCAACTTCCCCATCAATACTTCTTGAAATTTTTCTTATATATAATTTACAGTATTTATCATAAGTAACTTGAAGTTTCCTATTTTAATGTCCATATTTTCAAAGTCTACAGGAAAAATCCATATCAGAGTTATAAATTTAGGAATCATTCAATAATGTGTATTTGTTTGCAAATGTACCTTCACAGAAATCCAAGCCTGTCTCAGTCAAAAAATTCTGCAACGGTTTAGTGTAAAATGAACTTTTTTACATGTAACTAAATCTATATTACTTTCCAACAACAGAGACAATAAGCAGGCAGAAAAAAAGGAAAGACAATCAATAGTGATGTGGGTAGAGATAGACAATGCTAGAGAAGATAACAAGCATTTGTTACTCCCCTAAGCTACCCATGACCACAGGACCTTCTCCCCTTAGTTCACACTGAAATCCTTCAACATCTTTCAGAAAGGAGTCATGTAAGACTGCATAAATGCCAAGAAAAGGCAGCACACACAGACACATGGGAATTATATCTAGGAGGATTCAATTTACTGCAGAACCAAAGGAGAAGGCTCACTGACCACCCTGCCACAACCTATCTGAGGAAGATTATTCCTCTTCCTCTGCTCACCTCTCTTAGCTACTGATAGACCAGCTCTCATGTTTTGCTTAGCAGTCCTTCTTGCAAAGAAGAAAAATTCTTCTGTTCTTATGCTCCTTCCTTTCAACATCTAAAGCAGAAGGTCAAGAATTGCTGCTTATTTATTTCAGCATCTTTCTGGTAGCCCCCTATGATTAGTTCCACAGCTTGTTGAGTTTTGTTTGGTTTCAGTTTTTTTTTCAGAATGGTCTATGTTAAATTATACAAACAATATTGGACAATGAAGTTATTATAGCACACTAGAATCAAGCTTTAATTCAGCTTCTTTATGTATAAGGATTTATTTAACATTGCTTACATATGTAGCATGATCCTACACTACTTTTTCCTCCAGAACAAGTTCTTCATCCAAAGCACATAATAAATGGCTCCGTTTTTCAGCATATATTCTGTATTTTGTTTTCTTCCTCTGGCTTCCAAAAACAGCCTGTGTCTTAAGTGAAGATTCAAATCTGTAAAAAAAGAATTATTCGCTTCTTCATGAACATTTTTCCTCTGCTCTTGTGTGAAGAATATTAATGGTGGATCTTCACTCACACAAAAAATGTATGAAGAAGAATGCTACCAGATTGCAAAAAGTCAATGTAATCTAGGCATAGACTACATTCTAACTTAGTGCTGTATACTACTGAACAACCTTAACAAAACATATTGTGTTATACTATATATGCAATAATAAAATACTCCTTCAGATAAGTTTATCCCTTTATTAGCAATTCATTAACTTTACAGACTAATTTTGAAGCAAAAGCCCTTAAGATTTAACTTGCTTTGAAAGTCCAACTTAAAAAAGCAGTAATCATTTTTACATGTAAATATAAGAACTGCATTATGCAAACCAGCAAAGAATAGGAACTTAAAATCTGTTTAATCTGTTTAAAATTGATTAAAAAGATGGGGGAAAATCTGAGTCTTTCAACCAAACTTCAGGTGGTGGGAATAAGACTGCAGGAATCACTGCGCCCTCCTTCCTTCTTTACTATAATGGACAAGAATTTTTTTACTTCCCTCAACCTGCTCCAAAGAGCTCAAGCAAATCTATTAAATATCTATTAAGGAAAAAGAAAATTTATTGCCTACATGTCAAATGTGGAGCTGCATTCAGGACCAAATTTTCTTTCATCATGGCTAAATGAATTAAGTATCTCATAGTTTATATGGATTTAGAAGGAATCAGGGCTGTTAGAACAGCTGTTAGTCATCAGCAGACTACAGGTGTGTGCCAGCCTTCGAGTTTCAATATGCCTAGTTCTGCTTTCATAGACTGCGATTTAGGCAGAGAACCTAATTTCTTTTTCTCTCCTTTTAAATATTTTCCAGTTATTCTGAGCATGTGCAGTCATGACAGAGACCATTTCTCACTGTATGAAAATGCATGATAAGTATACTTCAGTATTCATCTTAGCTTGGGCAAAAGTATGTACCACAGTATCATTATGAAAAACAGCATAATGAAAAGAGAACAACCACTTAGACATGGTTTCTAAACCTGTCAGAACTACTAATGTAAATTCTGCACTTAACTGAGTAAAATATATTTTGATCACCTCTAACATGCAAGAGTAAAATGAGAGAGTTCACACAGCACAATTCTATATAGCAAAAATAAACAGATTATTGAAGATGAAGGAAAAAATATTCATCATAAATTCCAACATAGCATAAGTTGAAAAGCAAAAATTTAACTCCTAAAACACAAGCCAGGTAATTTTCTGAGCATCTTGAAAAATGGTTCAAATAATTCTTCATAAATCTCTGCAGATAGACATTTTTAATAAATGGGTCTCCTTTAAATTATCTACAGAATTATTTTGCTTCCCTGTTTTCTTTGGCTTTCTGCTTCCTTTTAACAAATATGCAATCCTGCATGTGTCAGGCACACTTCTTTAAAATCCACAGCCATCTAAACCCAGCTATGTATCTTTACGACCAAAGAAACACGTATGCACAACAGAATCTTAAAAAAGCCAGTTGCAGCAATGATGGATTTAAGTTATTAACCGATCAAAAAAAGATGGATGGTGGTCTGCTTTTCTTAATCTACATCATCATCTAGATCTATTTAAGGATATGTGGTACACTAACAAACTTAGTTAAGGTTTCGATAAAATCAGTAGAATAATCTGCCCTGTTACATTGAGACTGTATCGATCAATAAAATCACTTGTACTAGGAAAGTACTGTTAAGTACTGACAATCCCAGCCATTAATATTATTTAACACTCTGCTCACAATCTTTAATGAGGACAAAGAACATTTTGTCTTTTTATACTTATCATACCATTTCTTTTAGAACTCCTTACAGGAGCTGTTCAGCCTTGATAACTGCACAGTAAATAGAGTTAGAGACGGAAGACACGGAATAATTTTGGATAATGGAGCGAATTTTCAATGTGATTAATAGATGTGGGTGATTCAACAGATTTTCCAGCAAAACATCAGTTAAATCTTATTTCAATTAATCAAATTTTTTTTTACAACTTTCTTATGCTAGATCCTTTCTTCTCAGCATATTCACCTGCATTTAAAATAAAACTGGTTTCCAGAAACAGCAACCAGGAAGATAAGCACCTGTTCTGGACTTGAGGGGAATTTTTTTTTTCCAGCAAATAAGCCAATTTGATCTTAAATTAGCTAGAAATAGATACTAACAGTGAATGCGTAGATAGGACAAAGGGAAGGACTGCCTCTGCAGAAACCTTTGTGGTGCCTAATGAATGATACAAGGAAGTCAAAGTGATTTCTATCCAGCTCCTGCTCTCAGACATGAGGAATGGTTAAACAGAAGCCTAGTGGGAAAAAACCCACAGGTCAGGCACACACAGAGTAAGGTGGAGAAGAAAAAGAAAATAAGCCCACATTTTGCACAAAACTTTTATAGCTTAAAATTTTAATCTCTGTATTCAGCTTTTAAGTATATAACCAACTACCTCCCATGTGTAAAGCATTTGGTCTGAAAAAGCATTAGCCTTTACAAGTGCCTTTGCAGAGTCACATCACCTGCATACCTCTTCATTCATCCATCCATCCATCCATCCATCCATCCATCCATCCATCCATCCATCCATCCATCCATCCATCCATCCATCCATCCATCTCTCTATCTCTCTATCTCTATAGATATATCTCAATGATTCAAATATGTCTTATCAACCACACAATTAACTCCCTTTTCAGATAGTGTTCATGATACACATAGGACTCAGTTCTTGAAAACACATTAATGTTTAAACAAATCTAATAACAAGCTGAAACACAAGCATGTCTCTAATAACTTTAAGGATTATATACGAAAGGTCATTGCTTCAGACCGAAGATCCATTTAGTTCTGTATCCTGTATCTCAAAATTGTTATGAACGGATACCAAGGAAGAGTATAAATGTGCAGGACTACCATGTAAGACATTTTTCGTCAAAACAAAATTAGCTTCAAAAGTTATTTCCTATTAGGGGATCTTCTATGTTGATACAGGCTGTCCTTTCATTTACCTTTCCAGTCTTCCAATTGAGCTCAAAATTTTGTGTTCACAACACCCATTGGTGAAGGTACACAGGTATATGGGAACAATTAAATGCTTGATACAGAATAGATTTTTGACAATATAAAGGAAGAAAAATCATAATGAATGGACATAGAATGGATAAATGTGATGAATGCATAGAAATAAAATTTAAATACTTGAATGATCATTGAACAGTTCTAAGATCATTTTGCCATTGCATTTCCATATTAAATAGTAAACAACTTGATTCATTTTTATTGGGCAAAGGCAATAAAATGTCTCATAGAAGGGCACATATTACACACAGAGATGTCAATAATTTTAAACATTTCCAACAGTACCAGTTCACCTCTACAGACATTACATATGTAATATCAAAAACTGTTCCCTTAGAAAGCACTTACAGATTACACCTGATCCTAGAGATCTGCATCAGCTTAAGTCACAATCAAGATCTTCCTGTCTTTATATGAAGTCCTAGTTTTTGTTCTGTTTAAGAGAGCTCAGATAACTTCTATGTACTACCATGGGACCATTTTTACCTCTACTTCACAAAGAGAAGAGAAAACAATGAAAAACCATATAAATCATCAAGGATTTCTTCTCCCCAAATAAATTTCTTTTCTTTTCTGAACCTACTCCAGGCAAGAGAGCTCTGAAGCAGCATTTCAGCTGTAGTTACAGAAAAGGTGTATTTGGCGATTGAAAGGCAAAGCTCTAGCAAACACACCATGAGGAATACTTGCACACTGGCATCAGGAGCCTAGATGCATGATCTTAGAGCAGAGATCTCTCCAGTCTTCTTGACAATGGACAAAGTTCTAAATGGCTGAGTTCGCATTCCTTCTTGTTAGAATAGCAAGAGGTCAACAGTAATCAAACCAGTTAAGCAGTGAAGAACTAATGAAACTCCCCACAAGGTGATGGAAAACTCTTTTTCTTCACAATTTAATAAAAATCCTCAGAAATCCCATTAACACCCATAGACCTCAGAATGATAGTGAAAAGGGGCAATGACTGAAGCTCAAGGAAAGCACAACTCTTATCTCCACCTGAATATGAAATGCAGCATTAGGTCTGAAATGCTCTGCAACAGAGTTTTCAAATCAACAAAAATAACCTTTCAGTATTTTTTTAACTGAATCAAAAACTTTTATGAAGTAACATCACAAAACTAGATCAACTTAAAAGAAAATAGCACAAAAATTTTGTTCATATCCACTGTCAAGTCAGAAAAGGTTATTTACTTATTTAAACTTTACCACAAGGAATTTTGCATCAAAGCTCATTGAAGTAAACCAAGAAAATCATAACGGCCCATGAAGAAATGACACCTTGAGCCAAATTTTCTCTATTGACAGTCCTCTGTAGTATGACTAACTACAGAAATTATTCATTTGTCCTCATTTTTTGCAGTTGTGGTTGAACTGTTCCCCCAAAAAAGAGTAAAAAAATTACAATATAATAATGTGTGCTTTTCTTCTTTTTATTTCTGATGAGCTTTCTCAAAAAGCAACTACACATTCTTCATTACGTTATTACATCCACTGTTTTCCTAACTCCACCCTGCTGGAAACCAAGACAGCTGAGGAGTATAGGATTGGATTTTAATTTCTTAAGGGTAAAATCATAACAGATATGGCTTTTCTTATGTTTTTCAGGAAGGACTGGTAGTTAAAATATTTTTAAAGAGAATTGCATTCAAAAGAATACTGAAATATAGGTCAAAGTGCTTCTCAGATCTCCAGATTATTTCCTTAAATGGCAAACAAATCTCTAGTCCAGTTTCATAAGTGCCATAATTCATTTTTAAGATTTGGATTCCTGAAACTGCTGGAATGTTGAAGTTCATCAAGTCTTCATGTCTTACAGCCAAGGAGCACTTTAACCAATCTTATCTCCAGGAATCAGGACTGTTCTCTTTGTAAAAAGTTCAAGAATAAATAAAAGGCAAGTATGTTTTCTTGACCTCAGCCAAGAGAGAAATATTAGCTCTACATATTAACTCTGGTTAGAGACATATGTACATAGAGACCCTACATATATACCAAGCACTTCAGAAGGCCTACAACTCTCTGTTTTATATTAGAGCCTTGCTAGTCACAAGAAGAATTTCTTCAGGTCACCCAGACCACATGAAATGAGTTAGTACCCTGAAACTAATAAAAAATATGAGCCTCCTTCAAAATCTCTCCCTATAAGCAAATTATTTCAGTGAGGACTAGCAGCAGCTACCAAGTCTCATGCTGAGGTGTGGGTGCCACTTCACAGTGAATTCTGTTAACCATGCTTGTTATCTTGTTGGACTGATGATATCAGCAAATGATGAGATTTCTTCAGCCCAAGGGGGTTAGAAAATATCTATTCCATTGAACTTTAAAAGGCAGACCTGTCAAAGGGCAAGTCCCTGGGGCAGAAAGACTGGATGGCAATAACATCCAGTGTCAGCTTACTGGGACAAGGATATGACCTAACTCCAAATGAGCAGGTGGCTAGATCAAATTCTTCCCCATTACCAATTCACAGGAAATAAGCTCTGTAAAAGCTGCTCCTCCAATAGTATATCATATCAAATGTATTTGTAACAAATACTCCTCAGATACAAAGCTGCAGCTTCTCTGATAGCCCATTAGATAAGATCCCCTCCAGTGCCACCCTTCAACATTGATAATAAGACCCCAACTACCTGTTCACTTGGTTCATCTACAAAATTACTTCTTGAACTCAGGCACAGTAAAAACTGTGGAAGAGGGAGTTTTCAATTTAAATACACATACCGACCAAATTGTATTTCTTTTTGAGATAACAGTCAGTCCAAAACTGGACAGTGGATGAAGGAAAACTCAAACAAAACAAACACCATCCAGAAGCTACAATGCCGGTTTACCATCCTGGTCCATCATCTTCCACACATTCACCTTCTGGTACTTTCAAGTAAATACATTTATCTACACTCACTATTATGAGGAGTCACAGACTTTTAGGGCAGATCATTTTGGCAGACCCTTTCTCAAATTACAGGTGCCTTATACAACCAGCTGCTTAAAATCCTTACCTTCTACCTTTCTTCAACACCAAGCTCCTCATGAAGCTCATGAAGAGAAGCTATTTCTAACTGTAAATAGATATTAAGTTCAAATCTTATTGCAGACTAAAACTACTATCAAGGGAGATTTTTGTCAGCAATAGTGTAACCCAGTGATTTATTTTACAAATTTTAAATCAAAACCACCTGGATTCTCATCTCTGCTCTACTGCAAGATACAAGCTCAGATATACAAGTAAGTAACTATAAAGTTACCTAGTTGATGGCCCCAACAAGGTAATAAAAGCTGGTTTAGTGCCCTTCTACTGGCTGTAACAGGCATTTGGAGACATTAAAGGAGACAAAGGGAAGAGCTCATTTTCAACAAGGGTAAGAGGAGGGGCAGGCACTGATCTCTTCTCTGTGGTAAGCAGTGACAGGACCTGAGGGAATGGCCTGAAGTGGTGTTAGGGGAGGTTTAGGTTGAATATCAGGAGAAGTTCTTCACCCAGAGGGTGTTTGGGCACTGGAACAGGCTCTCCAGGGAAGCTGTCACAGCACCAGCCTGACACAGCTCAAGAAGTGTTTGGTCAATGCTCTTGGGCACATGGTGTGACTCTGGGGTGTCCTGTGCAAAGCCAGGAGTTGGACTCAGTGATCCCTGTGGGTCCCTTCCAATTCAGTTTATTCTGTGATTTGGTGATTTTCTTATTTAGCCAAGACTAAATCACCTCATCTTAAGTCCTTTGTGCTGTAGTTTAAGATCATGCACAGAGACATTTACCATCATAAGCAGAGTAGCAATAGCTTATTTCTTCATACTAATTTGCTTGAATGTTTGGGGCCACAATCTGTCATTCTCTTATCTTTGCATCTGTTTCCTCGTTAATAAATTAAACATAATCCTTCTTTCCTCTTGTCAGTCAGTTGATTGTTCCCAGTATTCACAAGGACTTTGTAAATATTATTATACATGCAGCTAAATTACTAAGCATATTAGTACTTCTAGTCAATTGTTTCACAGTATAAAAAACAAAAGTTGCACCTTCCAGTCACACTTGTAAAATATGAAAGTCTTACTTAAAAATAGTGTAAAATAAATCATTCTTTCAAAATTCCATTTAAATTGGTCTATTACAACAAGAAAAAGTCCTGACCCATCCTTTCAAAACCAGAAGTAAAATAAGCAATCTTATGACAAACAGCTGGCAGTGGCTACTGACACATTAAAAAAAAACCTACTCGTTGTAGCTCACAATTTAATAATACTTCATTTATTTGTAATTTTGCTATTCTTCAGAAAGATATAATGAAATGTTTCTGAGCTCCTGTCCATCCACTCCAAGAAACAAACAACTTGTGCTGAAAGGATTTAAAAGGGCGGTTTCATCGTGAAAAGGTCACAAAGAAGTAACAAGGTCCTGGCAACTGCAGCACCTTCTGTCTTAGACAGGGGAATGTCTTGCTGTCTTTACTACTTAGTAAAAAGTGATTCTACTGCTCTCATTTCATGTCAATATTTTTATCTGCATTTAATTATAGACAACTACTTAATTAAAATTATGTTAACAACCCAACATGGTTAGACTATGTCAGGTACAGGTCCGTATTTGATGGCCATCTGCATGGCATGCTAAAACAAATTCATTGAACATTACATCTGTGTAATAGTTCAGTATTTGCATATGCTGCTGGCTTGTTTTATACATAACAATTAATGACTGGCATGGCTTCATAACAGTTTATCTGCTTCACAAATGTCTGGCTACAAGCACCACCAACGACTAGTGACAGTAGTAGCCAAACAGCTCCTACAGATTAACTGTCAGCTGTAACGCCTGAAAATGTGTTTGCAATACTTTACATACACGGTGTTAAATAAAAAAACTGATCATGTCTTCAAAATTGTATATTTCCACACTGTGCCTTGTTAAATGCTTGGCAGTATTAAAAACATCTCATAACTTAAGTGCCTTACTGTGAACTTTCCATTATCTAGAACCAGGCTCTAATAATCTTAAAAGTTAAAATTTCACTGGAAATTAATTCTGCTTTTTATTAGCGGAAACAGAAATTAATTACTTTGACAAAAGTATTAATGATTTTTCTTCTTGTTTAAATTAGTATGCACATCAGTAAGGATATAACTTGTCATGTTTTAAACAGATGATGCCCAGCAGTTCCTTCCAACCTAAACCATCGCATGTTCCTATGACAGTCAACAGCAATAGAATAGCGGAAGAGTTACTTAAATGTGCAAGACTGCAAAAGAACAAGAGTTAACCAACTCTTCCAGTAGGGGGAGATGTTCTTTTACAGTTTATCAGCAATTAAAAAATGATAACCAAATTACCCTTCTATCTTTTTAAGGAAATCAACTGCTTAAGACAAATTGGTGTATGTGCCTCAGTAGGGACTATGTCCAAAAGAAAGTTGTATGGAAATCTGGAATACAGAAACCTGTCTGAAAGGTTTGCCTTCCTCCCAAAACAATAATGCTTTGACACATTATTTCCATGATCCCCTTCAGTAAAATGGCATTTGCATTAGTGCATCTGAAAGTGCAGTGAACTGGGAACATGTTTAGAGTAACACCTTCATCTGGCTTTGCCACCAGAGAAACAGCTGTGAACCTACACCATGGGGCATTTTTTAAAGCAATTGTGGCGACAATAGAAATTCCATTTATTAAAAATGAATGGCATTTATTCCAGATACATTTAGATTTCTATACAACTGCATCATTCCTGAAGGTTCCTTTTATTGTCTTTATCATAATCATGACCCATCTAGTGGAACCTAAGACTTAAAATGCAAATGTCCAAACCAACTGAGATTAATATGAGATGACAGGTGCCTATTTCAGCTAGAGGAACTACTACTATACAGGCATGTATAGCAGACTAATATGAATTGGACAAGCTGATGCTTCTCTAGTCTGTCCGAACAGAGGTGAGCTAAATAAAGCCTCCTTATAGTTTTTCTGCAGCACTTTTGATTGGTATGTTGTCAGAACAACTTTAGAAAGAATAACATTATTTTCCCCATTTTAGGCAGAGGAACTTGAAGGTTTACCAAAGTCAATGATCAGCCTTCGGAAAAATCAGGAAAAAAAATGCAAAACAGTCTGCTTTTCCAGATGGTAGTCCTGCTAAGTGAAAAGAAATCACTGTTGCTGGTAAGTATCCAGATCACTTCCCATCTCTAAAATTGCCTATCAGTAAAACACCACACATCATGCTTTCTAATGCTCTGGAAACAGATGCTGCTTTTACTTTCAGCTGGCTGCAAGGGGACACACCTGCAAGTACAACTCCAAGCCTTGTCGTCGTTGCTCCAGGACCTTGGGGACCCAGTTTCTCACATGCTTTGAAGGGATCTCTGGTGTTCTTATGAACTTCTTGAGCTGCAAGGAAAAAAAAAATAAAGGAAAAAAAGAAACACAGACAGAAACAAAGTATAATAACGTCTCTTTAAAATAGAAAAGTTAATGTTAGCAATGTAAAAAATCTGTGCATTAAAGGACAACAGCATGGAAATGAAGTACTTAGAATTATCTCCTGGAAATAACAGCAGATGTCATACCTACAGAGTGTGGTTAAAAATTATCACATCCAGCTGCCCTGGACAGGAAAGAGGAATCCAACTAACAATTTTTTGTGGCTCATAGCCTGAACATAAAATGGTAACCACTCCATGAAACACTGGAAATTGGAGTTTCCCATTGGTCTATCTGGGACAATACCTCACAACATCACCATGACAACCAGAAATTACCTTGCTAAGTGCAATGAATGCACCATGATAGCTTCTAACTCCAGATTTAGGCAATTGTGAACAGGTGTGAAATGGAGTGCTAACTATTTCTCTGAGTTGGCAATCAAGTGAGTAAAATATCCATGCTCTCAAAGTACCAAAAGACTGACAGTCTGTGTTTAATATTACACAGAGAAATAGCAAGATTGTCACTGATTATATTTCAAAGAGACCTCCATAACTATTCCTCTAAAGATTCCCACAGGAAACCTTACATGTATCTACACAGATCTATATATAACGTGTATCTATATAGATCTATACACACACACACATACACACGTATATATATTTATATACATGCGTACATATGATTGTATATATAGACACAAACATGCAACCTGACAACACTAAAAATCCTCTTGCTGGAGCAACATTTTTTTAAAAAATGAAAATATATTAATATTTTCCTCAAAACAACGGAGAAAAATAATAACTGAAATAGACTCTATTGCATTTTAATAGAAGGTGGCATTCTTTCTGTTGAATATTGCCTCTGAGTAAATCTGAAGCAAAGAATGCAAGGAAAGAAACTCAAAATTGACTTTGACATGCATACCCATGGGAGGCTGAGAATTTACATTTCATCTTCAAGCTTGCTGAGATGTCACTATAGGAAAAAGCAGTGGCAACATATCAACATCTCTGCAATCAAGTATGGAAGCTGCAGCCGGGAAATCTCAATTGCTCTGGAAACATTCTGCAACTTCCTTATTTCTAAACAGTGCTAAATTACAATTAAATGTGAAGGGAGAAAAATAGCATTCCAAAATAAAACTCCAAACCCAGCTACGTTCACTGACTGTTCTTAAAAACAGAATACAACCCCCTGTTTTTCCCTCTAAATTGATTGGGGAGGTTGAAGAGGTCACTGCAGTTGCAGACTGCAACAGCACCTGCAGGTGAGCAACAAATGAGCAGAATGCTCCAGATGAGTGCAGACAAATCTGAAACTATACAAATGTCCACCAAGACCTATCTGCTTACAAGATAAATACCTGTGGCTGGCAACTCAGCTGATGATTAACAACCCTTTTGTGCTCTGTGGCCGTGTTTCATATAAAACATCCAAAACCCAACTACTTAATGTGCTGGCATAGATACTGGTCGTAAGTATAAAGGCAACATTATACAGATACACAAAAGATATATTAAAAGTCCACTTTCTTATCGTTACAATAATCCAGTAATATATATTACTACAAATAATTGTAACAATGTCAAAGAATATTAAGCAAAACCACATATGCATTAGCTGTATTGCTTCAAACCTGTCCCACCACAAAACAAAACATATTTATCAGAGAACTATTATTGCCTATAGTACCTTCCTGTCTGTAACACTGACCTAAAGTCTATTGACATACTGTAGTCTCTGTTTTCAGAAAGATTTAAAGATAGCTCACATTATCAAGTAAAGAGTTATTTGTCCAATTGTGAAAGATAATATGATCTAGAGTATATGTTAGTTATTCTAAAATTATAGACAACTTGCAAAACAAGATGTTTTAAACTTCAGATTTATGCAAATTTCACTGCAGTACTTTTAACATGGTGAGTTTCTAGCATTATTACACTTAAAAAGAATTACCAATATTTAATAATGCATAAAGAAGTATAAAAAGATATTTGGGAATAAATATGAACAAATTATTGTATTTTTAACTATGTTATACACCTAGATGTAATTTAATCCTTGCTTAGAATACTTCCACATGAGTATAATAGCACTTTTGTCCAGACTTATACATAATACTGTAATGTGAATGGTGCATAGCCTGACAGGTAAGGTTTGTTGTTCAAAATCAGGGCAAAGCATTATGGTCTATGGAAACTATTTCATAGAAGCCAGCTTCTGTGTGTGGTTTCTGTCAAAAGAATAATTTGTAATTCCCAGTGTAACATGGAAGTCTTGAAAATATTTTAAATCTTTTCCACTACGGCCAGAATGCACCGGAAGTGGGACTTTACTCTTTTACACAACTGGAATCTATGAAAAGACTGAACCCGAGACAGAGAGAAATCCAGACATGTTTTTGGAAACAGCTTTGTTCAAAAAATATAATTAATCAAAACATTGATTGGCATTCTGATGAATAAATAATATCTTCTATGAGCAACAGAGTCCTCCTTCCTCCACACAATGCTAGTGAGGCATGCTGTTCTTCAATGAAAGGCACAATTTCCTCATCAGCCTCTATGCCCATTTTCTACTACAGGTATTCTCTATAGGAGCTTTGTTTCTCCTATGCACTACAGACATCTCCAACACTTAGAGCACCTTGAATATGCAGCAGGTCTAAAGAGACCTTTCCAACTGCTATGTACTCACAGCAATTTAGAATGAAATGTACATTTTAAATTAAAGGGGAAGAGAGGAACAAAAGATAAATACCGTATTGGCATGCTGATAGCAAACTGATGCAAATGCTTTCTCTAGGATTTCTGTAACACTGAAAACACTAAGACGGGTTCAGAGCATGACCTGTTCAGCAATACTAACCAAAATTTTACAACTTCAAAAAGTAAGACTTATTAAAAAGGCATATTGTTGCCAAAATATGCTATATGTTTTGCATCTGTGCAGGGAACAAATAAGAAAAAGTCTCTATCCATTTTCAGAGTAATATAAACAGACAGCAAGTGAATGAGAAAATGAAACAAATTGAAACGTGGTGCAAAGTGCCTGGTTAGAATATTTGTTTTCCAGGTTTGTTTATTTTGCTACTATTTCTGCAGAGGGAGAAAGGAGGCATCATTTATGGGTTTTTTTTGGTGTTCTAAGAAATCTTTGCAAAAGGAGTTATTGCAGTGTAAGTGGTGTACAAGAAGACAAATCTAAGAGTGAAACTGCAGCCATCCATTACTTTTATGTGGAGTAATTGTGCAGCTCCAGAAATTACAGTGAAGTTAGACCTGATGTCCCATCTGTCTTGACAGCTGGGAGAAGCCAGTTATGGGATGTGGACCCTCCCCCGGTTCCGCTACCTGTCCATCCTTCTATGGGCTGAGAACAAGCCTGAGTAACCCTCTGCAAGACGAGGATACTGTCAGTCTTGCAGTTGGATGACTGCCTGGAGCATGTCACCACACCCCCTACGACATGAGTCATCCACCAGGTGGGAGCGGCTCTGGGACTGCCCAGAAATTCCATCATCCTGGAGCACCCCAAAGGTGGGCTTCAAGGAGAAATGCTCAACTGCTTTCAGAACCATGCAATCAATTCTCCTCCAGACACTGCATCCCTGGACTCATCAGGAGATGGAGATATTTGGCAACAGTGTTGGATGAGCCATGGTGGAAGACACCACCACAACCATCTCAACCACACACAGGATGGATGCAGAGCTGCTGGGCTGGATGCTGGGAGTGTCTCTCCAAAACTGCACAGTGACATTCATGCAACAGTTGGCACACGTTACAGCGCAATGCAGCAGCAGAAAGGCCACCTCCTCCACTGCTGCTAGTGAGGGGTCCTGGCAGCCACTCCTCAGCTACCACTGCCATTCTACAGAGCAAGAAAAGCCCCAGGCTGAGTCAGGTAAGGCTGTGCCCAGGGCTGCTACTTCCAGATGGTGCAGTAAATGCTCACCTGAAGGGTCACATAAACTCCTGAAGAGAAAGGAGAGAGATCCCCCAAGACCTCTCCAGCAAACAAGAGCCCAGCACCATATCAGTGATGTTGGAAAGTGCCATAGAACACGGCTAAAGCAGGACTGGGCCATCAACTGTGGCACGTGCCAGCCCTCAAAAGCTCCCAGCCCCAACTATTGAATTAAAATAAACGCACAAATCTACAGGAAACATCTCAGTGCTACTAACAGTATAGATTCTATCCTTACCCTTTTTCACTTTTTTTGCTAGGTAGGATAGAATGTTAATGCTGATGGGTCCTTCTACTTAGTGCCAGGTACTGTTTCATTGCTCCTCTAGAGGCAAGTACTGCCCAGCTCCACACCTGCATCTTTGCAGCTGGTCCTGGGACAGGTGTTTCCAGCTGGGGGTCTCCAGAGCCAACCCCTGACCCACTGCCCATCACCTCAGGCCTGGCCTCTTCTCTGTACCTTCTGCTCCATGTCCCTGCTCTGCTCTCCTACCAGCCTGCACTGCCTGGTGCAGCCTTGCTATGGTGGTGCCCAAAGCTCTCCTCTTGCTTGGAGTCACAATTCGGTGTTGCTCTCTACATCACACCAGAACTATACCCTGCCACAGCAGGAGCCCAAGAAGGGGAAGTACAAAGTCCTGCCCCTGTGAAGGGACAGCCACACGTGGGGCAGCTGCCCAGATGGTGAGCATCCTGGGAAAGGCTTCTGCCCACATCTACAGGCTTTCTTCTTTCTCTTCCAGATCCAGTCTTGGTGTTGGCTTTTCTTCTCCTCTGATTGCAAAGGACCCAACTGCAGATGCCCAGCAGACAGATGCCCAGTGGCTGAGGACACAGAGTTTGCTTAGTTTGGAGGTAAGTATGATGAGGGTGATCTCATTGCTTCCTGAGGAGAGGAAGTGGAGCAAGAGGCATTGAGCATTTCTGGGATTTCTCCCTGGAATCCAGTGACAGGACATGTGGGAATGGCTCATGATGTGCCAGACAAGGTTCAGAGTGAACATCAGGAAACATTTCTTTACTGAGAGGGTGATCAACCATCAAAACAGGCTTCCTCAAGAGGTGGTGGATGTCCCAAGTCTGTCAGTGACATTTGAACAATGCCCTTACTATAACGCTGTAATTTCTGGTAATCCCTGCATTGCTTAGGCAGTTGGACTATATAATTGTTGTACATATTTTCCAACTGAAAATATTCAATTATATTTCTAATTCTAACTCTGTACTACATTGCATTATACAATACTGTACTATTCTAACAACAGGAGACTGCCTACTTGGATAGGGTGCATTTAAAGGATATAAATCTTGATTTTTCCCCTCTTAATGTTTCCTAGCCTATTTCACTGTATAAACTCTGTTCATCTGCTTTACCTTCAACTGCAGAATTATTCTCATCTGCAAAAAGAGCACTCATATATTGCAAGGCTTAGTAGTGGGGGAGCAAGTTATTTTACTGTTTCTGACTCTGTCGCTTATTTAGTTTCATATTTAATATGAGCATAAGGATGACAGTATCTGAGACATATCTGTATTAAAACAATAAACAAGGAAATGAGCATCAATAAGTGGCAAGGATACCACTACTGAGGCAAGAAGCAAATAGGCAAGAAGACCTAGTACATCTTAATTATGGTACAGTAAAGCAAATGGTTCTTGTATTTGGAGTTTTGATGGGTCAATAGTTGCCTTTTGTTCAGACAGGTTTGACTAAACCTATATACCTTACAAGCCTGGCAAAATCATCCTCTGTAGTACCAGGCTAATGCTTCTTTCCTGAGCTAATTCAGGACCACCAGCAAACATCCGGGTGGAAATAAACTCCTCTGACACTGCACTGACAGGAACTGTAAATATCCATGCTGGTCTCTGTTGTTTGCAGATGTAGCTTTTCCATAATGAAGGCAAGCAGCATCAGTCAAAATAGCTGAATATGCCCACACTCCACTGCCACTCAGACCTACAAACCAAGAAATGTTTAGTTGACCCAGATCCTAGGACTGAAGCTCTTCATTAAAGCCCTACTGCTCAGTGCTGCAATGCTCCTCCAGAATTCTCCTTCACAATACTTGGCCTCCATAGAACAGAAAAAGAAAGTAAAGCTTGCCTTTCAGCAGCACAGCTGCACAGCAGCATTCAGTTCAGCTTGGAGAGAAAAAATCATACTTTTTCTTTAACACTGGTCAAAGCAATTTAAAGAAGTATTAGTGAATAACCAGCCTTGAAAGTACCGAGTTTCCTTCTATATGTTACTAAGATGATTCAGTAGACAAGCTTATATTTTATATTACATTATATGTTATATTACATTAATTGAGATGGTTTACTTGGTCATTTTCATGTCTGGTTTCCTTATGTACAAAAGTTGTTTCCTCATCTTTACATATGGCAGGTTAGCAATAAAATTCATAGAACTAACAAATTATTTGCCTAACTGGGAAAAAAACCCACTCTATTTATTTGTGGTTGGAACGTGACTTTACAAGAAGACAAAAAATTTTGTAAGACAGCATTAAGTATTAAGACAGTATTTTAGCCAAACAGCAAGTAAACAATAATCAAAAAGAAAAGGAGACTAAGTAACACGTGAGAAATCATCATGCCCTTCTAAATAAACAGAGAAGAAATTGAGTTAGTTAGAAATTAATTTCCAGAGGCACAAATCAAAGCATGTATTGAAGATAAACCATGTATAGTAACAATTACAAGAGAAAGGAAAACATCACTGAGGCAAAACAAAGCTATATATTATAAAGAAAAAAATCAGTACCTTTTTATGAAGTGCATGGAATTCACTATACCTCTTCTCCACAAAATGTTTCCTTCCATTCATCAGCACTTCTATTTTAAAAACCTGAAAATTATAAATAATAAAAAAGAGGATAATGTTATTTACACTAAACAGTTCAGTGACATGGCTGTGACTGCACATTTTACCACAGTCATTCTTCTAAGTAGTCCCAAAAAACCCCAATGTGCTTCATGAGTTGCAGAAGTACAACAGCAATTAATGGTAAATATGGATGAATCTCCAGTTAACATGTTTGTTCAGCAAACATATAAAAAAACACCTTAAGCATGGACTATATGCTTTACACTAAAAACTAAGCATTAAAGCACCTCCTTTCAGAAAGCTGCAACATACTTTGAACTCATCAAAAAAAATAAAAAAGAATGGTAGGAACAGAAAAAAAAAAAAGCAGGGAGAAAAGAAAGAATTTAATTCTTTCCCCCTTCTTACAATCATACTAATACATTCACACATGTTCAGTAAGAGCTGCATAATATATGCATTAAGTTGTGCATGGAAATAGAGAAATCAATGCAAGCACAATATTCTGGGCTAATTTCCTCCTAACCTATAAATTCATCTCTAGTCTCAATTGAACTTGCGCTATGTACGCTCTAAGAAAAAACAAAACAAAACGCACGCATGGCAAATGCTTATTTTCTTTGTATGATACATATGACAGCTTTTGTGGCTGCCTCTGGAAGGTTGAAAGGCCAGCAGAAGCAACTCTCTGGATCCACTAATTAGTAGTCACTCACATGACATTTTCTTGATTCTCAGGTCAGCAGGTCAGTTTTGAGGGCAAGTGCCGAGAAATATTTTGAGGTACTCAAGAAAATATGGTCTATTAAATGAAGACAAAATCAGCAGAGAAGTAATACAGAAAAGGTGCCTGTTTTATCTAGGAGTTCTTTGTTTTCTGTTTTGCCCAGAAAATGCTGGAAATAATTATTTTCAGGACAATGAGAAACAATGTTCAGCACAGATGATCACATCAAAACCCAAAACTTAGCCAAATAAAATGTTCTTTGAAATAAATTTGCAAACAGTGTTTATTTCTGAATGCAGAAAAAAGGGTTTTCTGTCACAACATGCTCAGCTAGCATTGATCAGAGCAAACACTGACATACCATACTGGATAAACACTTTCTATTGTCCACCAGAATCTGCCTTTCAAATAGGTCAAAATGCTACAATTTTCACTGGCTAGCCAAACAACATTAAAAACAGACAGCATTTTATTCAATCCAGACTGAAGTGCTTTTTATCTTTGTTTTACCTGTATTTACCTTGAATGCAGTATGGATAGGACCATAGTCATGTGACACCAACATTTACATTACCAAAATTAGTTTGAGTCACTGTAATAACCTGTGCTACGTTCTACATCTTTGAATAGGACTACGCCTGTGTCCTAACATTATGAGCAGATGACTTTATTTGGGTGCATTGATTTTGGAGTACTTTGGAAGAACAGTCAGTGCTATTAAATATTTTTCCTCTACAAACAAAAAAACTACAAGGCACCCCTACAACTTATAAGTTCAGAGATGTAAAGAGAATCATATGCAAAGGAAAATTAATGCAGATGTTTTTCTTTAGTTAAGACTTAACATACTAATTAAAGGAGAAGAAAATATTTACATTTCAGATTTTACACACTATATGAAAGAAATAGTTGTGCAAGGAACAATTTGTTTTGGATTGCACAGGAACAAAGGAGTTTTAGGGATAACGTATTAGAAAGAAAGGATAACAAAATATGAAAGTAGTTAAGTGAAAAGTGATCATGAATCTCTAGCTGTGTTGCAACAGTTTTGCATTTAATTGATATTAAATCTCCAGGAATTATGAGGAACTCAAAACACCCACTTACACCTCAGTTAGCTAAGAGCCACTCACCACTTTATCACTTCTGCTGGCTACAGGGTTTGCCAGGCAATTTGGAGAAGTTTAAAGGGCTCCTGCCTCATCTATAAGCTCTCTCTTGGCAGGTAACTTTCTTGTGAATCACAGGTTGGCATGTGCAGTTCCATTTTGATTTTATTCCTATGTGCGTCTTCAGAGAAGTATCTGTCCCTCTGAAATCTAAAAATCCATCTTTTCATGAACGAGAATAGTGGGATTATGTGAAATGACACATAAATCCCTATGCGGAACTTTTTCTCAAAGCATTTTCCTCTGTGCCTCATCATGGGTTAAGTAACCACATAAATGGTTTCAGAACACCAAGAACTATGCTACATTTATTCTTCCTCCTGTTTTAACTACAGTTTCATAATTTTTGCTAACGTCATGACATTGAACAATATATTTGACAGTTACTTTCACAGAAGATGCAAGAGGAAAGCAAAGCTCTGCATGCAAACTAATGTTATTTTAAAATACAGACACTGCCACCCTTATACCCTCAGCTCCCTGCACCAGTGTAGAGGCTTTAACTTGCCCGTCACTATCTAGAGGCCTCAGATCCAGCTTTAGAACAGAACTAAAACTTACAAAATCAATAACTCTGCTATGCTTGAAGTCAAATATCACTGTTCAAAAAAAAACCTGTGCAAATGATTTTTCTTATCTATTCACTGTGGCACCTATACTTCAGAAATACAAAGCAATTTGTGGTAAGTGGATGCCTCAGAAATGTTTTTGCTTCATTTAAATCTAATTATTAAACTGTTTTACAGAGTAACTTGTAAAGCAGAAATGCAAGAAATAACACGATTGTGTTTATAAACGTATATTTTTCCATGACTATTTAGACTGCATAAATTCCAGGTTTGCCTCCTCACTATTTACCAGATCAGAATTCACAAGGACATATTAAAATTATATAAATTAGTTTCTGTGCCACTGTTTCATAAAATGACATGGCTTTGTGCAAAAGACAAAAAGATACATTAAGTTGGGAGAGAGAGATAGGATCTTTTAATGGATACAAAATAGCTATAAGCAAATCTCGCACAAATTTAACTGTGCAATTGCAGGCCCTGGCAGAAAAACAATGCAAGGAAACTGGTGAACATAGATGAAAGTGCCAAAATAAAGACGGAAGAACTATGGGGGGAAAAAATGCAACAGTGCTAGGAAATTACTTTTCCAGTAAAAATGTTCATGTTCGTTGAACAGATAACTCTGAAAAGATACATGACTTTTTGTAAGTGACAGATAGTTAAACGAATAATGCAAGAATTAATCTCTGAAGTAGACAAGCAAAATACTTTTCCCATAGTCATTGAAATACCAGAAATTACACTGCACTGAATGATTTGCAGTTCACCCTGACTAGGACACAAGGGACCAGAGATTTGAAGACACCAATCAGAAAACTCCAAGAGTACTTTGAAACTAGAAACATCTCACTGTTCTTGGTTGGTGCCACAATACTTACCAACGATGTCTGCACATAGTTAGAAGATCATTATCTATTAAAAGCATTCTTCCAACAGACTTTAACCCACATAAATAATATATAGGGCAAAAATCTCTGAAAATGATATCAGTATGAATAATGCCAATCTTTTAAACCAGCAGAATTGCAGATCTGCCACTGTAATTCATAACGACTGAACTTGTGAAAAAAATTTCAGAAAAAGAATTCCTAAGGTCTTTGTTAATAAAATAGTAAAAACTTTCAGGTCTGGGCATAAAACAGTTTTACACTTTTTTCTTTTTCCTCTTCACTTTGTTACAATTATATGGACTATATTCAGATTCTGGAAACAATTTTGTTCTTTTCTTATTGCAAGCAACTATGCCTAATTTTGCCATTTTATTGCATTTATCCATTTCTGATCATTACCAAACCTCTAAATAAATGATCCTTTTTCAATATTTTCAAGAACACATACATTTATCTTCTTATTGCAGAAACTGGACAGCACTACATAATAATTAAACTGGATTACATATGGGCAATAAAATAGGTACTTTATCACTGTAAATTTTGAAGACAAAAAGCCCAAATGGAAGAAAACAGGAAATAATGAAATGTATAAAAAACTGCCCATGGTACCCAAGAGCGCATATCATGAATTGTGGGTAGCACTGACACTGCCCCCCTTCATTCTTACCTATGTCACATGTGTACATCGGATACAAAAGGACATCTTTTATTGATAATCTGATGCAAAAATATGCAGCTCCAGTAACAGTCTCAAAAAATCCTACAATGATCAATTGAACAAAAAAATGCAGACAAGAATGACAAACATGACCACGATGGGATGAAAACTAACAAGTATAGTAACATCTCAGCTTGGTTTTTTATTACTTAAGAAATACACAGATGACTGTCACATTCAGTCATGGAAATGATACTGGCTACATAGTTTACTATTATGGTAAATTAATCCTAAAACATTGTGCATACTTATATGTGGAAAAGTGAATTGCAACACTTTTGAAAAATTACAGTTGAAAAAGAGATTTGGGGCAGTGTAATTTGGAATAAAGAGATACGAAAAACAGACACAGAAGATAAATTTAAGAAAACCAGATATATTTGTCTAACATTCACCAGGAAAGAAAACTCCACAAAATTCTAGTGTCATGTTTTTATCTCTCAAGACCAAGCTTACTGACCCTAATTCTATTTAATATATTACAGAAATAAATACTCTCCTTCAGATGCTTCAGTATACATGACAGACTTTTGTCTGAGGAACAGCTAATGCATTCAAAGCGTCAAGAAAACTCAACCTTAAACGTTTGCCATGACCATATGGAAGGAATTCCAGAGCAAATGAAATGACAGCTATGGTCTATGAAACACTAATAGGATTTCCACGTGTTTAGTTTTTCATTATTGCTCAGACAACAGCACATTTTCTATCACAGTTTTGCTACGACTATGACTAGAAGAAGACCACAGAAAATAGTAGAGATCAAAGGATAACTTTAAGCTTATTTCCATCCCACTGTTTCAGAGGAAAACAATATTCTACACAACCAGTAAGAGCACGTGGGTGGTGGTGGTAACCAGAGCTGCAACATGTAGCTGCAACAGCAGCTCCTAATCTTAGGAGTGTAAGTGCCTCATGGCAATGCTCCACACTTCTGAATGCCCTCCACAGCAAAGCTGGAGATGAAGATAGTATTCAGAGCCAACTCAAACTTCAGAGTAGCCCTGATAAAACTGAATCTCACTATTCCTCAAATGAAAACACATTAACTTATTCTGACTTCATCTTTTGGAAAGCAGGGCAGCAAAACTCAGTTCTGCAGCAGGCACAGGGCAGCTCAAGGGCATAAAGGCTGACATGGGTCACAAGACATGAGGCAAAGGAAATCTCCCTTTGCCTCTCCAACCATATTACCCCCAGTTGTAATTCTCCTTTGTCTAGCACCCAGTGTTTACTTTGGTTATCGCCACCATTTCAAATTGCTGAGACTTAAGACATGCTGTTCCTTCGGTGTGTTGCTTATAGTCTCATCTGTTGACTCCTCTCTTTAGAAATTGCTCTTCTACACAAGCAGCCCTTACATGACCTCCTGCAGTCTGCCCGTAAGAAAAGGGCCCCCTTTCTGCTGCAGGGAAAATGAGTTGGGACACAGTAAAGAAGAAAGCAGTATAGCCCCAAAGAGACCTGTTTGCTCCGTGTGGTTTTGCTTTGGCCCTCAAACAAGAGATGAGAGGGTCTGCCAGAGGCAGTAAAGGAAGAGAAGTGAATGCCTGAGGAACTGAGAGTGTTGGGAGGGAGTATGAACAGGCCCAAAGCTAAGAGTCATCCACCCTTCCTGGTATCATCCTCACACATGCTGAACATTTTCCTGATGGCTATGAGAGCAGGCAAAAAGCCAGAGCTGCAGTTGCAGGGGCAACTCAGCTGGCACAGATGTTGGTCCTTGCAGCTTCTTCCACCTCCCTCCTCACCTGAGGCAGGTGCTCCTTGAGCCTGCCCTGGCCCTCCAGCAGTACAGCTCTGCTCAACACACATTTCACTTCTACTGACAGGCCCCAAAGAGACTCAGAGCCTCTGCATTATCAGTTACAAGATTTGCTTATCTCACCTAAAGTCAGCTTAAAAGACGGGTTAAACTCACAAAGAGTCCCTTCCTTCACACCAAGCACTGTCATCTCTGTTATATGAAATCAGACTGTTTCACTTAGTCCCAAGTACAATGTACAAGATTAAGTTACAGCACAAGGAAAAAAGTACACAGATTATTGACTATGAAAATGAAAGCATGATATTATCCAATTATGACACTGCTTTGTCTAGAGTTTGTGAGGGAGAAAAACCATGACAGAGAAGTGAAATGTTCACTCTAGGATTTCCAGGGAGTATTTCCAAGGGCTCCAGCCTGTGTGAAGCAGTTACCTGATCCATTCTGGCCTGGGAAAACAGCCTTCCTGTGTTTTACATACAAAAATAAATTTTTTACTGTGACATAAGAGAACAAGTCTGTTGTTCCGCTGACTCCTTCTGTTTAAATCTCATGTTACTGCAATCTAACTTGGGCTTTCATTGTTAAAAAGAATAACTAAATTAAAAAGATATGTACGTAAGAACAATCACTTTTTCTTATAAATGTGACTCCTAATTCAAATTCCTTCTTACTGATTTACACAACCCTCAGCCACATGTTTACTTGAATAGTTTTCTCTTCCTTAACAGTTACCAGTTTTACTGACATCAGTATCTACCTAAATCTACCTAAATCAGATTACAGTCTCTTCAAGAACGTTCCAGCATGCAGTTTTGTAATTCCCACCAACAATACAAAATTGTTAAGGATTATTTCCTTACACTTCCCCTACACTCTTTCGCTGTATGACGCTCCTCCAGTTGTTAAATTCCAGTGTTAGTAGGAATAATGTACCCAAGGCGTGCACAGGATTCAGGGATATTTTTCCTGAAGGTGGCCTTTTAGAGGTCTGTCATATTTCTTAGGGTTTGGAGGAAGAGATAGTAAAACAATTTATACTGCAACCCAGTCAGGCAGTTTTGTAATTCTTATAACATGGGAAGCTCGAGGGAGGCTTCTACGGAGCTGTCACTATTGAATGAAAGAGTAGTTGACATATGAGAGTAAGTAGTTTTCTGATTTTTTCAACTCTCTTTAAACCAATCTTTTCCAAACACATGGTTCATAAAATCCCATAGGAACGTCTCTGCCATTTCCTGAAAAATAACTTACTTGGCTTTCTAAACTAAAAAACCTCTCCCTTGCCAATGATACACTGGCTATGGAAATCTAATTTGTAACCAAACCAAGATGCTACAAGATCTGACTTGTTTTGGTATTTTTCTATATTGGCCCTGCAGAGGACAACTGTTACACAGATGACAGACACCCTTTCAAAATCTCATTGCCACCACGGTTACCTATTTAATTAACTTCCTTACAGTCAAACTTAAGGGAAAATGTGTTGATCATTTACTGAAAAAGGAAAAAGTTTACAACCCATGCTAAAGCCTATAGTTATACAGATGAAAAATAAAATTAGCTTAATCTGCTCTATTTGCTCATCTGGATCATCTCAATGCGTCTTATCATAAATGTTCTACTAATAGAAAAAGATGAGTTTTTTAATGGAAAACATTAGCTTTCCAATGGAAACAGTAAATCGGGATAAAATACTTGAATACTGCAAAAAAATAACTGATGCCAAAAGTATATTTACAAGAAACAGATTAAATCTCAGTTGGATAAAATATAAGGAATCTTCTATTTTGTCACAAAATCCTTTGCTATTTTCTCTGGAGTCTGTAATGAATCCTCTCTCTTCCCAAGGCAGGATGCAATTCCTAACCACAATGAAAGTGCCCTCATATTGCAGCCAACTAGCAGCAAGAAGCTCCTTTTTGTGACAGGTTAGATACAACACTAAGTTCTTTTTCTAGAAACATTGAGTCTGTGTTATTCTGTTTGCACTTGAATTTGCTGTCTGGAGAACACCTGGGTGGCCTAATGCCTCCAAAGCACAGATATTTTGTTTACAAACAGAAATGTAAATGGTGCCAAAGAACACATAAAGATATATAAGCAATAGGGTAATAAGCATTTCAAAGGAACTGACTTTCTATAGTCTCATGGTATGTCCATGGTATGTCTATTATAGTACATGAATTTAGTCTGTTCTCTGCTGGTGACTAACAAAACACATATGAATATGAAACACAACAAGATTTAGTCAAGATACCATATACACAAGCTACTAAAATCAGCTCCACATTCCAGGGGAAAAAATATTGCATATTCACTTTGCACCATTTCTTATTAGGGTGTCTGCAGTAATCCACCTGAGAAGTTTCTGCTACTCTTTAACATATAAGCAGCTCATCCAAATAAATTTTAAAGAGCAGTAGTCAAAGTAAGTTGGTTTTCTAAATGTCTGTGTAACTTAGCAAATATCCTTCATATATTACATTTAAATACTGTGATTACGGTATCTTCAGCCCAAAAATGAAGGATTTAAATGTTATTCTGTTAATAACAAGGTGAGCAGTCAGAATCTATGTAACACCTTCAGGCACACTTCCTTTCACTGAGTTAAATCATCCAAACTTCCACTAAATTGGCATTGGTCTGTCTTCCAAAATGGAAACCTCATTACCTCTGCAATTGCTGGCCACCTGTGTTACTCTTACACACAACTAACAACACTGCTTCAAACATCAGCACTCATTCCTGGAAAGACAAGTCACTGCATCAATTTATCAAAGAATGCCATCCTGCTCACCAAAGGTTTCCCTTGCCAGGTCAATGTCTTTGGAATGGTAGTTCAAAGTGGGACAAAGAAATAAGCTTGAATAGATATAAGATAGTTCTGTTACTGGACTAAGCCTGGTGTGACTGAGACAAGACCTGAAACTGGATACCAGGATGTGGTTATTGATGTATCCAGCTGCAGAAAATCAAATGCTTCTTCATGTGCAAGGAAAGTAAAGAGAATGGAAGCGACAAACTCTGCACAACAACTGAAGAAAATGCAACAGCAGCTACCACAAACAGTGCTCAAAAATAATAAAATATTGCACCCAAATTGAGATTTAAGTTTTTAAGCTTCTGAATTTACCTGCTGTGACTAACAGAGTATTTATATCGTTGGCTTGCTGCACACAGTGAACGCAAATACTCCTCAGCCAGATTTAAACTGGCTCAGGGACTGGTGACAGCATTAATAGAAGCAGCAGCATGGGCAGCACACACTGCAGAACTCATCATAAAGTTTGGACAAAGCTCAGTGACAAGACAGCCGGCCTGGATCTGTCCCAGGTATGTCTATGGGAACTGCAGTCAGCAAGGAGCAGGCATACCACAAAAGGGAGCAGGTGAGCATGAAGTTCAGAGCAGGGTTTGGATTTTACTTGAACATAAAGAAATAACACAGGGAAGAGAAATAAATATTTTCTAACTTGCTTTCCTTACATTAGAAAACACAGCAAGTATGTAAATTAAAGACACTTCAAGCAGAGAACTATATTGACATTAATGGAAGAGCTAAGGTAGCACAGATTTTAATTTAAACAGCCATGTCTGAGAAAAGGCAACATCTAAACCATTTATGGGAACTACTTCCAGTACAATTATGTCAACAGATCCTATAACTTCAAAGGCGGTAGAAATACTAATATAAGCCAATATCCAGCATAATACATATAATAAAACTATCCTATCAGTAATTTTGCGATATAAGATTGAATAACCTATCCAAGAACATTGGTTGTATAGTCATGTATTTATAATTTCAAAAACATGAAAACTGGTTCAGTGAATATTATTTTGCAACTGGTCTCTCAATCACTTAGAAGATAGTGAAGCAAATAACAACTAACTACACGCCTGTGCAAATATTCCGCTAGATAATATCCATACATATCCAGCACATTTCTGAGAGATTTTAAATAAGTTATAAATTATAAAATTATATATAATTTTATAATTGTAATTAATTTATAATTATAATTCTTTATTATAATTATAAATAAGTTATAAATTGAGTCTGATGCAGGAAATGTGTAAATAAAAGCAAGCATACTGCAAAGAAAGCAATAAGATGTGGATGGATGAAATTGTGCTGTTTTTAACTGATGTTGCTTGAACTGATAATACAATGTGGCAGTCTCCTCAAATGTTAACTCAAAGCATCAAACAGCACTATTCACAGGTCTAAAAATCCACAACTGCTTTTTCCTCAATGAAGACAAAAATAGAAGACACAGCCAAGCACAGTACCAAAGTACTAACTTGACCTGAACACTTCAGTAACAAAAACTAGTATCTTCCTAAAAAGAGCATTATGAGCAAACAGAAGACATACACTCATTTAAGATGAAATAAGTCACTGAGTTCTTGGGTGTGAAAGAAATTTTCATTTCTTTTACTAGAAAACTTGATGTTCATCACGAGCAGATATCAACCAAGTTGCCTATTCAAATACATACAGACTGAAAACCCTAAATTCAGCTGGACAAAAATACCATCGAGAAAAGATTACCACTAAGTCTTACAGGTACAACATGATACTGTCATGGATATCAGTCCTTCCTTCATTCTGAGGCTTCAAATTTTCCTCTTGCTTCATTAGGTACTAAGCGAAAACTTAACTCACTTATCCAAACCTCTTTGAATGTTGCCTTTTTCCTAGCTTTTACTTTGTATACCCAACAGAAAAACTTCTGCCATTTTTATTCACACAAAACACTGCCATAAATAACTTTTTCTAATATTTTTTCTGTTACAAAGGCTCTATTATTAGGAAACTGAGTGTGCCCCTCCAGAAGGCATGCAAATGCCTAGTTTAATTTAAGTTCTTATTTGCAGCAAAAGTTGATTCTTCTATACATTTAGAGACTAAGTGTCACTTTTCTATTTACAGGGCAAAAAACCACAAACTACCCTCTCCTAAATGTGAAAGAGAAGTCATTTCCAACTGCCTCAGCAAGAAACTACTCATCCTTTTGTACAGCCTCTTTCCCTACTTTTCTTTTCTTTCATCCGCATGTTTTTCATGGGAAGAATTCTAAAGTGGTAATGAAGGGGGACATTCACCTTGCATCAACTAATTCTTCACCCTTCCGTTTCATGCTGCAGCTCAGACACACTGCTGCTATTTTTCTTTTTACAATCTCAGTAACATTTGAAGAGGACCTGAGATGGAAGTAATTTAATAAAATGCATTATAGAATTCACTGGCAGAGCCAGGAGCAATTAGAATAATCTAATATTTTCCATTACAAGACTGTTCTCAGTTACTTATAGTTTTGCCAATCTTTAATTTTTGGGCTTAGATTTTCTGTATCAGGTATGTGATTCAGACAGAAAATATTTTTAGAAAGTTACAGCTGAGACAGTCCAAACACATACTTAACAAAAAATACATTTTACATTATCCATGCCAAAAAACCCAATCAAAACCCCAAAACTCAATCCAAAACAAAACCCAAACTGCTTCACTCAAATTTCTCCAAGATGTGGACAAGAAGACCAGGAAGACATCTGGGAGGCAAATTTGGCCAAGTCATAAACTTCTGGAAAACTGCCTAACTACTAACAAAACTTTGCACTGAGTATGTTGATAATGTAGTTTTTCCAAAAGGATAGTCACTGCTGGTGCTCTGTTATTCTCACAGCATGTCTGATCTGATTGAAAGTTCATGGCTTCTCCGCAAAGTTAGGATAAATTTCCGGCCTATAGAACTTTCTACTCAAGGGCAGCTATAATGTTAGGAAACAGAAAAACAACTGGAGGACATTTTAAAAATTTGTATAAGAGATGCTGGACAAGAATCTATGCAATGGCACAGGGAAACACCACCTGAGAAGACTATACTGCGTTACTGTTAAAATAAAGTGGCCAAAGAAGAGGAGGAGAAGGGGCTTATAGTCTGAAATACTCTCTCTTGTATTCTTAAAGGGAATGCACAATTCTATTGTGAATGAATCAGAAGTGTATGTCACTGCATCTTGCTCTGAAAATCCACTGATAACACTTGGTACCCCTCTCCCTCCCTCTGGAACCGCTGGTAGGGCAGCTGGATGACAAAAACCCAAGTGTCTCTTAGTCAAGAGATCTGTCTTAGGGACTTCAAAGGTTCACATCAACCAGTCACATGTCTGGCAGTACCTATAAAAATTATATATTCCCTTCCCTTAACTCCCAGTTACCTGCTCAAGGGTAAAAGAAGCAAAAGGGCAAACTGTTAAGAAACAAGAGTTGTGAATTTAAATGCTCACAGTGTCATTTAAGCTTTTCATACAATGCAACCCACACTGCTGCACATACCTACTTGCAGCAATCAGTCACATGCCCCTTTTCCCCACTGAGTGTCCATTTAGCTCAGCATGCATGAGCAACTGTGGTGGGAACAAATGAGCAAAGGACAACATCCTTATGGGCTCCTTCCACGTAAGAGCTAAAAAAAAAAAAAAAAAACCTAACAAAGCAGAAAAACCACACATA
Organism: Muscicapa striata striata; assembly: GCA_030060385.1. Lineage (NCBI taxonomy): Eukaryota > Metazoa > Chordata > Aves > Passeriformes > Muscicapidae > Muscicapa > Muscicapa striata. The sequence goes on along the minus strand of JAREIS010000076.1, from coordinate 1,184,548 downwards.
GAGCAAAGTGTGACAAATAGTAACATCATGGTTACTTTGGAAACTTTAGATGTAAAAATCCAAGTGCTTCTGCAATGCTGAGCAACTTATTTCATGTTTGTTCTTAGAGAAACCTACTTAGAATACCCAGATTGAGCACAATTCAGAGGCCTGAAGTTAAAGGCCAAGTCCTAAACCAGTATCTTTCTATTATATTAAGATATTCAGTCATAATTCTATTCTAGTTGTATTCCCACATCTTTCTTTTCACTGGAAACATTTTCTATCAAATCTTCTATCCATTCTTTTTAAAGACCCAGTGAAAAATTACTGCATACAGAGATCAGTCAATTTTTTCTGGAAAAATAAGACCAGACCTAGTGCCAAATCCAGCTTATTTAATAGCTTCATTGGAAAGTGTATATTAGATAAACACTATAGCTGGGGCCCAGAGAAGTAGTGGAGAAAGCCAAAACATGATAGGACATGACCCTGTGGAATCTGATCTACATTAGCCCTGTGTGGAGCAGGGGTGGTGATGGGGGGTGTGCCTGGACTGCCATGGGCCCCTGCCAACCCAAATGACCCTATGATCCTAAGAAAGCTCCTTCTAAGGCAGGAGGAAAAGCAAAGAGATTAAAAAAAATTTGCTTCTTTTTCTATGCTCATTTTTTGGAAGACACTTAGAAGACCCTGTTATGCATTTACAACTATCACACATTTTATAGTTTTTTTGGGTTTTTGTTATCTAGCAGCAATTTGCTCTTCAGATTTGCAAAGCTTCTCTGAAGATCCTGTTGCAATATTTTACAGAATGTGAATGGGATGGAAGATGATAGACATTCCCACTGGCTTCATGCTATTTCTCTTCTTAAGACACTTTCATCTTTCCCACTAGGTATGAAAAAAAACCCTTTAGGTCCAAAAGTTACTATTAAAACAGCAATTTATTCGCAACTGACAAATTCCTCCCAAATTACAAAGAATGCTGGTTTGTTCTAATGGAAGTTCCTGTGGTCCAGGGAGGAATCTCAAGCATGCCTCACTTCTCTGGTACTTTCCATTTCCTCTGTGATTTCTGACATGCTATCTTATACTACTATTATTTCCATTCCAAACAAGGAAAATATTAGCTTTTATGGGTTCTACAAACAGAAGTGAAATGTGTCAGATTGCTGGTGATCTAACAGTGGCTTCAGTGCTGTTATCACCGCACAGTATAGTACTCCGCCCTGTAACAGTAGCAATAACTGGAGCTTTCCCTACACCATAAAAATTGCTGGATTAGTGAAGAAGTCTACCAGATTACCAATAGCTACTATTAATTAACTTAAAATTACACACTGATTAATATACATGTATAACACAATGAAAGTTAATATTTAATCCTGTGCTATGTGACTAGGATTTAAGGTGAAGTTTCTAGCTGGAGAAGCCTTTTCTATGTTCAGAAACCTGCAAACCATGAACCTATGTTCAGTGAGACACACTAAAAAATAAAAGTTTAGCAACATTTCACAGTAAAATGAATTTAATATCCAAGAAACGGTATAAATTTACATAATAAAAACTCTTCTTCCATGTTTATCCAAACTAATTGACAGTGTAATAAAAATTACAAGACCTATGCTCTGTTAATCGACAGCAATCCAAATCACACATTCAAAATGTGCCCAATTCTGTGTTTGCATTCTAAATGCAGCAGAAGAAAGCACTATACTGTCAAAGCAAACTATCATTAAATGCGTAGCATGTAAGAGGAATGTACTGTTGGTTAAAAATAAGGGTCTCCAAAAATGCTGAAAATGTCAACCATTTTTTAGGCCCAGTGTCTATTCAGAAGATAATTGAAGCAAAGACCAATCTCAAAATGCTACAAAATACCCAAAGATACCCAAATGATCTTTATCAACAAAAACCAGCTCAGCTACTATATGAAAAAGGAAAGCATGTAAGAGCCAGAATAGAAAAGAGAAAAAAAAAAAAATCTTGTGAGCACTAGCTTATACATCCAACTAACAACACACAACCATGAAATGATCTATTTACACTGCCAGATCTATATACATTTTCAAGTTTAACTTCTGGGGCATTTTTTAAATTTGGAAGAAACACAAAACATCTAGAAATTAATGAACATATCATGTTTAATACATCAATCAACCAATCAATCAGGCAACCCCCTGCCTGCTTGATTACAAGAGGCAATAAAAAATATAGCATATCAGGAATAGATACCTGAAAACAGTTTTCATGTTTACCCTTGTTCTTAAAAATGGAATTCAAATGCCTCAAATTCTTAGCAAAAAGTACCACTAAAGTATTGACTAAACAATGACACAATACCTCCTCTCCTCTACCCACTTTGTAGAAGCTGATTCACAGTGCTGTGATGCCACCCTCAACAAATATTCTTCCACACATCTAAAACAAGAAATTAAAACATGTTTCTTCTTTTCCCACCTTGCCTTTAAGGTATTTTAATCAGTGAAAAGTTAGCACTTCCTAGATTTTTGTTAATGTGAAGAAAAAGGTTCTCTGACTAAAAAAACCTCAGGTGACTTGCTTCCAAATCAGATTTCTGGTGTCCCCTCTCAAGACACCTATTTACATGAAATCTGTTATAGTTTCTCTGCCTGTATAAAATGCAGATGCCACTGCACATCAGGCCTGTGTTTGCCTCTTTGCACAGACAGTCCAAAACAGTTTTCCTGATCTGTTTCAACTTGAAATGTTGTCAATATATGGATTGTCTTGCTTTCTAATTCAGTGAAAAATCTAGTTTTCCATTAGTCTCTGCCTTTCTAATTTTCGATACAGCTTTACTAAATGTAATTATTAAAGGCAGATTCAAGAAAGCAATTACTGAGCTACTGGTTTGTATCTCTGAAGTCTTAATAAGGAACAAGAAGTTGCAGTGACAGAAACACTGCAAAATCTGTAAATGAAAAAAAAATGGCAAAGCAAAACACACCAGGTTATGTGCTTACTTTATTACGTACAATACAACAGAGAGAAAAAGAATAGTATGGAAAATCGCTATATGTTTGGGGCAACCACACAATCATCTGTTACCACAAATGAGTTTTAATCTTTTTTATCACTGGGCTATGCATTATAATCACAATTATTTAAAAACTACAGCAGAAATAGTTCTAGAGAGGATCTTATAAATATAGACCCAGAATGGGATGGCAAACAATGAAAAGTGGCATTTCATACTGTCTTTTTGGGAGGATTTTCCATGTGTTCTGGAGGTTACAGTATTTGGAGGTGTTGTACTGGGCTATTAGATATCTTATCTCAATTGCCAGTATAAGGAATTAAGGCAAAAAAAAAAAAAAAAAAAAGAAAAGAAAAGCAGACAATTAGACAATTACACTAGCTTGGTCAAAACTATAAAGTATCCTAAAGCACAGGCAGGTGCTAAGTTGAAGCAGAGTCTTGGAGCCCTCTTACTAGTTTCTAGAGAACTTGAATAATTGCCAAGATTTGAGTCCAGACAAAAAAGACTGCATATAGAATATCTTCCTGATGTGCAATGACCCCCTCCACTCCACAAGTCAATCACCTCACTTTCTACCCCCCAAAAAATGGATAATATCCTGATCACAATGAATTTAGTTACCTAAGTCCTGCCTAACAGCTCCACTGTGACATCACTCTTTCTGTTACCATTATTGCATACACACTAATATTGTTTAGCTGTTTTTGTATCAGAAAAAGTGACATTTTGCAAGACCACAATACTGGTTCTGAGCGACTTCATGAGGTAAATTAGAAATAGACTCAAAATAACTTTCTTATTTAAAATAAACATCAGCCTACACAGAGCTGTCCAACAACATATTATCGTCTCTTTCACAACAATAGCTCATAATACACAGTAAATTAACTGAAATATGCTGGCAGAGTAACAATTGATGACCTGGCATCACATACTTCGCATTCCATTGTGCTCCTTACAAATTTATAATGGCAGGTGAGAACCTGGTCATTCCCTGTATACATCACAAAGCACCAAAAAATTGTCAATATAAAGAAAAGGTAGAGGTATGATCTAATGTCTGAGAGAACAGGGAATGCACGTAATTTAGAGTGATTATGCTTGGCTATTCTTAACCAAGTTTCATGCCAGTCTCAAGAAACCTGTTCTAAGTGTCCCAGATAAGGACAACTATTGTCTGAAAGCCCTGCAGAAAACCCTGTAGAGACAGAGGTGATGAAAACCAGATAGCCCAAACTGAGAACTCCAGAAGCCAATGGGAATTGTGACACCCGCTCTGAATCCAGGCTTCTCAGCTGAGACATCCTGGTATATATGAACAGTCTGACCAGTGACTCTTGAAGACCCAATCTCCATTACATAAGCTCGGACCTCATGGTACATACCCAAAACCTGACACAGCATACAAATTACACTTCAGTGTAGTGGATAAGAACACTAAAGCATTATTAAGACAGCAAAGATACTGAAGAATCACAAAAGGGTTTGGGTTGGAAAGCAGCATAAAGATTATGTAGTTGTAACTCCTCTACCAGGCAGGGACATCTTCCACTAGCCAAGGTTGCTCAGGGCCCCATTCAACCTGGCCTTGAAAACTTCAGGGACAAGGCATTCATAGCTTCCCTCAACAACCTGTTCCAGTACCTTACCATAACCACAATTAAAAAAAAAAAATCTTTCTTATGTCTAATTTAAATCTCTTTTTCAGTTTAATTCCATTGCCCCTTGTCTTACCACTACACAACCTTGTTAAAAGTCTCTCTTCAGCTTTCTTGTAGACTCCTCTTTGGTACTGAAATGTCACCAGACGGTCACTACACAATGTTTTCTTCTCTAGGATGAACAATCTCTGATTCTCTCAGCATTTCCTCACAGAAGTGGTGCTCCATCCCTCTGATCATTCTGTGTAATTTCCCTGGACTTGCTCCAACACGCTGGTGTCCTTCCAGTGCTGGGGACCCCAGAGCTGGGTGCAGCACTGCAGGTGGAGTCTCACTGGAGTGCAGTGGAGGCGCACACTGTGAGTCCCATTACATTCCTGTATGCACATGCATACCATCATACAGAGATAATACTCCCACTTTCTCAGCAGTTTTACCAGTGGCCAGGAGAGCAAGGTAGAGTGCAAGCTGGTATCAGTGACATTGCTGTTACAAGTAGGCCACACACATCAGCAGGTATTACTTCAAGTTACAAAACCCATAATTTTTTAGAAACAGATTTTATTTTACTTACATATTTAGTTTCTCTTCAAAATCACGACTTCCATATTGTGCTTCTTACATAGTATACGTAAGAAATACAGTAAATATAGTAAAGACATATATATCTATGTCATGCTTAGGAAGGATTAAATCAACTCTCAAGATGAAAGGCCAAATACCATGCATGTTCAAAAAGCTTAAACGTTTACCTAACCTCAATTATCTATTACAGAAACTTCCTCTCAACACAGAAAACTGTGTTCTGGAATTCATATAATAAATTTCTTATGGTAAAATAGGAGCAAGTGCGTCCCACAGTGCATGACCCATAATACAGCAGCTATAAACAAAAACTGAATAGTGCTAAACTCTTTCTTCTTCATCTTAATTCCTGGCAGTTGATCTTCATTGGAACCATGAAGTGTATCAAAAAGACTTCAAACTACAGAAAACCCTGCACATTTCAGCTACAATTCCCCACTGTGGAATATAACTGTTTTCATAGTTGGTCCTCTACTGCCATTTTTGAAAGTACTTTTAAGCTTCTTCACAACTGAAAAACAACACAAGCAACCAAAATACCTCCAGTTGTTTGATTCTGTAGTGAAATATTGAAGCAAGTTCTCTAATGCTTTGAAAGAGTGTCTTAGCATGAATAGGTATTTTACTCACTGCATGCTGCCTCGGAGAACTTTTCTAATATTTACTTATTCTTCCTTCATTTTAGCATCAAGTAAGACCCAAGATTTAGTACCAAAAGGCAAGAATGAAAATAAAGGTAATTTGTAAGGGGCCATTCTGTTCAGTGCTGTCCTGCAATATAAAAATCCTTTTTAGTCTCTTTGGTCTTTTTGAATGATTTGACTTGTACAAGCCAGAATCATTTTGTTGCATGCTTATGGAAAATGAAAAATCTTGTCTGTAGCAATATCAAATCATTTATACACAGCAGACATCAGCTGTCATTTCTGTCTATCCCAGCAGTACACCCCCTCCCACACTTCTCTAGTCTAGGTGAGCTGTCAAGTTTCTAGTTTCTGATGTGTATTTACATCATTCAATGACATCTGACAGTAGTGAAAGGCCACAGAAAACTGCTTATTGATCAGAGCAAAACTAGTTGACGGAACAGATGAGGTTGTATCACAGAAACGCAGCCACACTCAGGTGATGACATTTTGCTCCCTTGTATACAAGTGCTTAATGGAATACAACTTCATTATATCATGCCACTAGTGTTTAAAGAATTGCACAGTTCTCATGAGTGTTTTGTCTATGTGGTGATGAGGACAATCTATTTGTACTGATACCAATATATTACTAACCTGTTTTGCTCATGAAAACTTGCAAAGTACCAGCCAGTGTGTCCTGATGTATATAATAAGAGACACTGAAGACTCAATCTTGCCAAAATCTAATTGAGCTGACCTTTAAAAAAAAGATGGAATTACCATTTAGGGAGCCAGATCTACTTGAGATTTAGTTCTGCAGAATACTGTGCTGCTTAGTAAAGACATTTTAAATGACCACTTTTATGCTTGGGACTGGTACAGTTTCCCAGTGGAAGTGATAACTCATTATTAGTATTTCAGAGGTTATTATATCAACTTGTATGAGAGTCTTTCAAACTGTATTGATTTAAATGCTGAGGCATTCATGAGCAGAGGCTCTCCATACAAAATGTCCTGCAGCTAAAATATTAATTTTCTTATTTTCATTACTTTCTTCTTTTGTTATCTTGAACAGAAAACTCATTTTCCACAGAGTAACCTGTCAGGGTATAATTATACTATGAAACCATTTCTTACAGAATCCATGTTTGTATTATCAGTCTAGCCAGAAAACTCAGAACAATGTTAGCACTAAATAAACTGCATTGATTAAAAAAAGAGCCAGCCACAAGCAGTACCCTGAAGGGCTTGAAATCACGAAACTTCTAGGAGTACAGCACAGACATCAGAAGAACTTGCTTTCCATTTCATACCTTACAAAAGGCAGCTGCAGCAGGTTTTCATTTCCAAGAAAAAATCCAGAAGAAGAAAACATGCTGATAGTCCAAAAGTTGTTCTACACAGTGATGCTCAACCTTTCTAAGTTAAGTCTTGCATTCAGGCTAACTGCTTATAAATGAATACAGTCTTCTGATTCAAAACAAAACTATTCACCACCTCAAAACCCGAAATTTATTTCCATTTCAAGGGGAAAGAGATAAAAGGCTCAGTTCTCAGAGAAGGCATTCCCAATACCTTTTCAATTTAGGCAAGCAGCATGAAACTAGAGGTTGACTTAATCCAAATCTCACACAACTAGAGAAATCATGCTTCAAAAATAACAGAGAAATGCATGTGAATGACGTCTTAAACAAGCAGAATACATTTTCTGCTATTTCACAGTAGAAGCAATATGGACTAATCTTTACAAACTTATTGACAACAATGGAAAAACGTGAAAGCAGTCTTGCTAATTTTTAGTCCAGTTGTTATCATGAAAACTTCTTTCAAACAAAAACAATAATAATTAGATGTTTCTTGTTCTTTTCTTGGTGTTCTTGTAATGCAGTTTCTGAAAAAAAACTGGAAGAATCTTGCTTTCAGACTCAAAAACTGAAATTCTCAGAGGTCATCTGACTAAGACTGAATCAAGCTACAGGTACAGAGCAATTACTTTTCCAACTCTAATAAAACTTTATAATTCCCACTCCAGAGAGGAGAAAAATAAAGTAACACAACAGTTACATGATCAAATTGATTTTATTAATTCTGCAAAACAATTTCCTCAGTGTTTCGGGTTTTTGTTTGTTTTTTTTCTTCTCAGAAGCAGATGAATTATCCCACTGAACCTTAAGAATTTCAATGTGTTGAAATTATCTGAAATTATTTGATAATTATTTGTGATGGAAAATTTCAGCCCAGAAGCCAATATTTACAATTATTCACAAAAATGAAACCAAGAATTCCTTCAGCAAAACGGCTTTCAAATACATTTTCAACATTTTTCACAGTTAGCTCAGTCTGCATCTAAAAGAAACTGTGTCATCTCAGATGGTTAGCTGTCAGCATTTGTTTGCACATACACAAAACCATGCATATTTAATATGTACAGATCTAAGGGGAAAATGGAAGATAAAGAAACAGTCATTTATTCAATGCATATGATGCCAAATGTCTAAAAGCAAACTGTCTGTCTTCTTGAAGTTAGTGGGAAGGAAAGAGGAAGTACCCAAGACAATGTAAAAGCACAGAAAGGATGTTATTTTAGGTATATTTATGAAACTTATTTTAGCCCTGAAGTTTTTTTAAACAAAGAAAACAAAGTATTCTGTATTCTTCTGTAAAATCTTTTACTGCATAAGTTTTTACTCATAAGAACTCAAAATTATTGAGAAGAATAGAAGAGTATCTTTAGACGAGAAGTTGAAGACAAATTACATTTTGTTCTTTCCCAGTCTGGTCTTTGTACTTTCAGCTTATACAGAAAACAGGAAATTCTCTTCATCTCAGTTGTCTGATATGCATAAATATCTGGACTGAAAGCCTTGACATTGATACTGATGACAGCAGCAATTCCTAACCAATTATGAAAAACAAAATATCCTAAGTGAGCCTACTTTTAATTTAACCCTGTATCTAAAACTATTTGTTTTATTTGAAACGTAAAGTATCTGTCTAAAGCACAAGAAATATCTATTTTAATTCAATGAAGTCACCCTGAAAATTAAGAAAATACTATTCAGTATTGATAATTCCCAAATAATACCTTGGAGTCAGTTGTCTCAGGAAAAATATGAAGCCATACATTTCCACCCTATTAGAACCAGAGCAAAGAGAAATGGAAATAGAGACTGATGACATAAGGACGTATAAAGGATGTGTAGAATTTGAAAGTGAATTACGATGAACACACTTCACTCTTTCAGTATTTAAATAATATAAAACAGCTTCATATCTAATGTTATTACTTAACTTCTTTTTGATTCAGCTTTTATTTTTCTATGACAGATCCTAACTGTATCATGCAATAATACAAATGGCTTGCTCATATTAAGGGCACCATTTTAATGTTCCTTGATTTCGTGACATAAAAACATATATCACAGGCATTTTTCTATGTTTTAGATGGCACAGAAGACCTTTTCTTCCCTGTGAATAATTCACAGAGAGCCACATCACTTCAAAAGAACAGAAACTGACTCTTTATGACAGAGATATATGAACTAGGTAAATGCCCAAGCCATTGCTCAGAGCATGCCTGTAGCAGTATCATCACTTCTTCCTGGACAGGCACACTTAGCTGAAACAATGACTTTTCTGTTTTCTTAGTTAAACTCAGTGGAGTTAAAGTCAAAGTCAAAAGAAAAAACTAATATTTGGATACATTATGCATTAGAGGCATCTTTCTTCATTAGTGAATAAGTATAGATTGTAGTGCCATAGACTGGTGTTTTATAAAAGGTTCACAATACACCAAGAACCCAACATTTCTAAAAGAAATCTTGAAAGCCTAAGAAAAACAAAGGCATGTAGTCACAAACATTACAATATTTACTATTCTGCAGTAATTTACAGTTTTCTCTGTAATTTTGAATTCCAAAGCATGAAACACTCCAAGTTGCATCAACCATATCATTACATCTTTCCACTGGAAAACATAACTTAGGAGGGCTCTTTCAAGCAGGAATTCATCTTTGCACTGAAGGCACACCACTCAAAAGGAATCCATATTGAGAATCTATGACAACTTCAGCAGTGTCTCTTTTTGATGCTTTGTTCAGGATCCGTCTTCTCACTCTGCTTCTTGACAAAATTATCTACTTTGTTCTGTACATAGCTCAGTGTACAAGAAGAACTTTCAGAACCAGTATGACATTTATTACTGTATGATGTAATATATCTTTTCACCATCTTTACACGGCTTGATTGACCAATTCCCAGTTACATTACCGCTTGGGCCTTTGAAATACTTGTCCTTTAAAAAATTTTGGTACTATATTTTACTTTTTTTTTTTTTTTTAAGTTAAGTTTTAAGCTTTTTATGTTAAATACAAGTATACTTGAAATGAGATTGAGTTTAAAAACAGTAAATTGATACATGTGCGATTTAAGAAAAGCTCAAATAAAATCAAAATTTATAATGTACCTACAGAAAAGCAGCACATAGACAAAAAAGGGATCACATGTTTAAAAGAAACCATAAAAATACGGTATCAGTAAATAAAGTAATAAAATACTTTTATCTTCTCAGATCTCATAAACTTGTTCCCTTTATCTGTTCTGAACATACAAATCTGGTGATATTCTCAACACTCTTTAAAAACAATTTTTAAATATATTTTGAAGAGAGTCCATCTTTTCTCCATGGATGAAGAATCAAAGGAATGGTTTGGCTGGTTCTTTTCTGTTATCTCATTCACCAGATTCCTGTGTGAAAATATAGTTCAATATGTTGATATTTTTCATGTTCCTAATTCATATTAAACCCTGAACTCTCCTTGTTTCATTAAACTTATTTCATTCTGACTCCAAATAGATAGTTTTTTCCAAGAAAAAGGTGCAAAAATTAATACAAGTAATCACGGATACAACCAATTGCTGTAACCAAATACTTCTTTAAAAAAAGAAAACAAATGCAAAAAACCCACAAAACCCCATAATCTCCCAATTATCACTACTCATTTATCATTAATCACTAGAAGAAATAATCTATGGGTCATGTTAAGTAATCTGCTGTGATAAGTATTAGCATTACCTAACAGAAGCAAATAATCTCTGTGCTATCATGTTAGCAACAATACCGTAAAGCTACTGCAGGATTTTGCGACATGCATCAGTCAAAGATGTGGAAATACTCTCATGTTCACTCATTTAACACTATGATAAACATAATAAAACATAATAAAGTATTTGAAACTAATTTGAAATTAATTTTGGTGGGGATTTGGAGTTAGACAAACTGTCATGTTATGGTACTCTGGGCCAAAAGGATTATGCTTGATCCCCACTACTACCTATGAATACTCAGCAGAGGAGAGACATTAAATTCCTAGGGTGGGGCCAACAGAGGGCTTCAAAGGTTTTTAGGGGACTGGAGAATCTCTCTTACGAGGAAGGCTGAGGGAGATGAGACTGTTTGGCATTGATAAGAGACAGCTAAGAAGAGACCTCATCAATGTCTATAAGTATCTGAAGGAAGGGTGCCAAGAGGATGGATCCAAGCTCTGCTCAGTGATGCCAAGCACCAGAATGAGGTAATGGGCAGAAATTGATGCACTGGAAGTTCCACCTGAACATGTGGAAGAACTTCACTATGAGAGTCACTGAACCCTGGAAAAATTGCCCTGAGAGGTTTTGGAGTCTCCGTCACCGCAGGATATTCAAAAGCCATCTGGACATAATTCTGAATAATGTACTCTATGGGACCCTACTTCAACAGGGATATTGGCCAAAGCAACCTCAGCGGTCCCTTCCAATCTTAAACATTCTCTGTTTCTGTGAAAAGGAGAGCGAACTTTTCTTTCAAAGATCAGTTTTGGAGAAATAAAGGCTACATATAAAGTCATTAAAATATGTTAGGCTTAGATGACCAGAACAGTATACCTGGGGGCAGAGATAATAAAGAAAAGCTATGATTTATTTAAGCCACAATGAATTCACTGGAAATGCAGAAAAAAAAAAAAGAAAATTCAAGAAGGAAAAACAAGCAGTTTCACTAATTAAAAAAAACACTAAAGTTGAATAAAATTTGTAAATTCAAGTAAAATTTCCTGGAAAGATGTTAATAGTTTCTACGTTAAAAGATTACAAGATTTGTTATTCCATTCCAATTAAAAAAGCAGCATAGTAATTTGAAGACATTTCTCTGCTTTTAAGATATCAAATTTTGGGCTATTAAAGAAAACAAGAAGCTAATGAAAAGAAGAAATTATTCTCTTTACTGTAATAAAAAATTACCAACATAAATAGAATTTCAATCACTGAAAAAATGGAGACACACACACTTGAGCTGGTCTTTTGTTTTCTTTTCAAAGTGCAATGTATGCAAAAATTATCAGCATGAGTTTTCAGATATCCCTATCAATCAAATCAAACAAATCTCATCAGGCACAGAAAAACAACCAAATGCTGCTCCTTACTAACTTGCTATTACTTTTTCTGCTCCCAATCTGCTCTTGTTCCAGTATTACTGAAATTAATCACTTTATCCTTACAGGCAGCCTCTGAAGCAAAGATCATGAATATTACAAATATATTCTTACTCTCTATCTCTATTTCATGACTTTACATGATTATCCATGCTTTTCTGAAGCAAACTACCAGAGCACTGTAACTTGCCTGAGTGAGAAACTGAACTCTCAGGTCCTGGATTTCAGCTAAGCCACCAGATTGGAGTGATTTTCGCTGGGCTTTTCCCACAGATCACTCACATTGAAGATTCTCCATGGCTTCCAACACTTTTGAAATAAGACCTGAGCTCCTGCACACAACTGTAGCACAGAAAAGCACAAGTACATAAACTACTGCAATAAGCGTGGAAGAGGAGGTCATGGAAAGGATAGGAATATAAATAGCATAGCTAGTTCCATTAAAATGTGCAACACATCCCTCACTAAGAAATCTTAGTAAAGAAAGTATTACAAAGTACAAATCTCAGTCTTTAATTTAAAACTGGATAAATGCCCCATTTAAGAAAGGATTAGGTCCTTTCACATGCATTAAGATGCTTTCAGCTTTCTTCAATCCTATATGGAAAACATTTTAAATCCTAAGATATAGATTTTAGAAGAGAGCAGGAGGAAAAGATATATTTCCCAACACTGCCACTACAGAAAAACTGGAAACAGATGGATCTTATATATTGAAGTGACCACATTGATCATCAACTAGTTGCACAATTAACTGCCTTAGAAGACCAGGATATCTTGACCCATCTATTACATTTAGCAGATGCACAAATGCTTCTGCTAGAGTTTAAAAAACGTCCTTAAGGCTTGACTTTGAGAGAAATGGAAGAATACATTATTGAAGCATTTATGTGGCACACTGACCTGCCTCGCCACATTTTCCAGCCTCTTTTATTGAGTTGGGGCATGGAAACACAGTAACCCCAACAAGAATTCCTTTCTCTTCAGCACACTCTCTTTAAACAAACTGTGAAGACTCTCTCAAAGACTCTTCTGAAATTGTATCATTAGATATCCACTCTGTGATGTAGCCATGCTTCATTGTTAATTATCGGACATGCTTTGAACAGATACTCCCAACTCAAAGAAAAAACAGTAATTTAATAAATGATGACTAGAATTCTTCTCTAGGATTTCTTCAATTGTGCTAGCATATGCAATTAAAAAGAGTAATTAAAATTACCAACATGTTCCCTAAATTCAATGCGTAGAGTGACCCCTACTGGTCTGTTAGGCACCCCAGCAAAGACTCAAACTGACAAGAGCCATCACTCCAAGGACTGAACCTGATCTAACTTACATGGACAACCCTCAGGCTGAGAGTGCAGACTTTATCCAAGCTACAGAATGACTAATACTAGTAACTTAGTAGAGGCAAAAATCCTCCAGTGTTTGTTATGGCCTTTTAAACCTTAATTCCTCTTGTTATTATAAACACCGAAAATTATCAAGTAAATGGCTTGAAAAGAACAACACTAAGTATCAATAGCTGAAAACCATATTATTATGAAGAATTTTAATTAAAGGAAAAAAAAAATTTAAAAACCATCCAGTAGAAACAAACTTTAGTGTAGCAGATGTATCTAAATGAGAAAAATGTATAGGTCCTGTATATTCACAATTGAACATGAACAGGAATTACAAGCCCCCATGATTCATATTTTGCTTGTTACTCTTTTTATTTTATACATAAAAAGCAAGTCACAAGAGAATTTAATTATTTGTCTCAATACTGCCCAAGGAATAAGTGAGGTAATCAATAGTCCTCCATAACACAAACAATTTAACACCCAATACATTATTTTATTATTTTAATGCTGTAGGAGAATCTATCCAAGATCTTAGCACTAATATGAATACATTAACAGGAAAGTAAAAGAAGGGGATGGCTGTTCATTTGAAGTGCTGAATGTTCTCTTGTATTTATAAATACATAAATTAAACACATATACACATACTTGGATCAGAACCCAGCTAGAATCAAGAAAAAGGAAACAGTAAAATTAAGCTAAGCATCTTCATCTAGGACTAAACCCAACAACCTAGTAAGACAAAACAGTGCTGATTCCCTCTTCTGAGGAAAACCTTTGCTTAGAAAGCTTAAGCAATTGTTCTGCTTCAAAATTTCTGCTAATTAAAAAGGAATATTCTGTAATGACTGCAAGTTTCCATTGCATCTAAACTAAGTCAGTCCAATGTTGCTCAATATGTGCTCATACTGGGAGCTTACAAAAAAGTCTGCTCAGGAATAGCTGAATTAGCCTCCAGGTCCAGAGAAAAAAAACGGACCTCCAGCTGTTTCAGTGGCCATCAGCAGGCTGACTCTGCACCCTGGCTCTTACTTCTGACCACTGGTCAAGCTGTTGAAGCAAATAATTATAGCCACAAGTTATTTTTAAAATGCATTCAACCAGTTCTAAGTTAGTATACCAAATCCCTAGAGCCTTCAACAGGAGCTCAGCATTTAGGAGAGATTTTATTTTTGGGAGCCATATTTAAATATTTACAATGTTACACAAAGGAGAATAAAAAGAATAAAAAAGGAACCAACAGTGACATGCCATAAAACATTTAAGAAGCCTGTAACTCAGCTGTTTTTTCCCCAAACTATACAGTGAACTTTTCTATTATTTTCACTGAAATACTGAGTACTACAACAGTCACTAAAGCATAAATTTAGACACTATTCCATCAAAAGAAATACAACAAAACCATTGAGATTGAAAGACAAGAACTCCTAAGTCACAGAATTCAATAAATAATCCTGTCAATTTAATCAATGCTATTGGGCTTACCTCAAGTGATAATTAAAAATTTATTCCTCAAGATCTTTGCATTATTCATTGAGCAAGCATTCTACCATTGTTGTGGTTGGTCTTGCTCATGTTTGATCCCAGGCCTTGCAAGTGCCCTCTAAACATAAAACTGAGCCAAGCTGAGCAGTGCAGTCCATTTGCTGAAGAGAAGGGATGTCATCCAGAGGGACTTTGACAGGCCTGACAAGTGAGCCCACACGAACGTCATGAAATTCAACATGGCCAAGAGCAAACATGGGTTTGGTGAACAGACTGGAGAATGAATGGGTTGAGAGCAGACCAGCAGAAAAGGACTTGGGCTACTGGTGAATGAAAAGTTGGGCACAACCCAGCAGTGTGCACTTACAGCCCAGAAAGCCAGCTGCATTGGCATCAAAAGCAGCATGGTCAGCAGGGAGGAGGAGGAGATTCTCCCTCTCTGCTCTGGCGAGATTCCATCTGAAGTGCTTGGATCCTCAGTGACACGAAAGACATGAATCTGTTGGAGCAAGTCCAGAGAATGGACACAGAACTGACCAGAGAGCTGAAACATCCCTGTTGTGAAGAGTTGTAAAGGAAAAGAGGCTGTTCAGCCCAAGACAAGAAGGCTCTAGGGAGATTGTTTTGTGGCCTTTCAATATATAATGGGGGCTCACAAAGAAGATGGAGACAGGCTAATTTTTACTGAGGTTTGTAGTGACAGGACAAGCGGCAACATTAAGTCATAATTTAAGAGTGCAGATTTAGATTGGAAACAAGGAAGAATTTTTTTATGATGAGGGTGGTGAGACACTGGAACAGGTTGCTCAGAGAAGCTGTGATCTAATGAAAGTTGTCCCTGCCCATGGTAAAGTAGGACCAGATGATTTTTAAATCAAATTTTTCCAATCCAAACAATTTCATGATTCTGTGCAAGAACACCTTTTACATTTCCAAGCTGTCTATATCAGAAAAGGGCCCCAAGTCTATTGGGAACCTCAACTCCCTCTCCTTGGTAGTAGAAAGTAGTGCAATACCAAAGCTGTTGCCAAGCCAGCTTCGATACCAAACATACTACTACGACAGAGGGCTAACTAACTGAACTACAGCTTTTACCTGTTTCAGTTTCAAAACTCTGATCCCTGTACAGAAGTGCAAAATTATGGTTTGACTGCATGGGTACAAAACCAAATTTGGCTGACTTGGGGATTTCCCTCCTCAGCTCCTTTTCTGAGGATGCTTTCATGACACCTTGTCTCACTGCTCTCCACCAGCAGCTGAGTAGTCCATGCACAGAGCTCTCAGGTTAAAAACACTCAGAAGGAGGTTAGTCAGTAATCAACTAAAATCGTGTCTCCAGTGCTTGCAGGATCCAGTGCTGGGGCCTCTAAAAGGCTGATAGTCAATATATGTCAGCCATAAGACAGCTTACCTGGCTGCAAACTTGCGTTCTCTGGGGAGCGATAAATTAGTTCTCAATGCTTTTCTGCAAGTCTGCTCACAAACTGTAAATTGAATCATGTTTTACTGTCTGCAAACAAGAAATTAAAAATTTTTGCAATGTAGGAAGTAAAAATGGGTTTACAACTGGGGACTGAGTACATGTCAATTCGTGTTGCCTACTTATCATGCTACCCAGCATAACCTCATCCTGTTACCTTGAGAAATATAGAAACAGCCTATTTGAGCTATGAGGAGTAAAAAAAAAATAAAAATCTCTGTAATCATATTCCTTGTCAATGACCATGATTCTTGCATACTATGGATATTTAAATCACTTAGCATCAAACTCCCAACTAATGACAAAGATAGCAGTGAAATATGAGAGGTTTCTATTTAGTGTTCAGGACTATGGAACATCACCATACTGCTGTGCATCCAGTTTTTTCCACCAAGCCTTATGTTTTAAGGTACTATTCTTGCTGAAACTGCAGAATATTTTTTTTATGATTTTCATGGTGTGAAAGGTAAAAAGCTACATCTAAACACAGGCAATAAATGCATTACATATATCAAGAATGAAGCTGAACTATCTGTGTAGCTAAGAGTAGCAAGATAGAACTAAAATGGCAAGTGATGGAGCACTATTCTTTGGCATTGCTGTCTTTACTTCTGGCAAAGCACATGATCACATCATGGAATGGATCACAGCAGTGCCTAACGACGAAAGCACATGTGAAAAAGCAAACAAGAACTCACTACTGAGAGTCATCACATCATGCCTCCTGCACCAGGGCAGAGACAAGGTGTGTATTACCAGTGAACATGCAAGAAACATGAGGAAATGGAGATAAGGCTGATGCTTGAGCAAAAACTGACAAAGCAGCAATTCTTCCCACAAAACTAAAAATATGTACATAATTCATTAATCAAATACAAGACTAGGTGATACCTACAGTAAGTTCTGCAGATAAGGTATATAATTTGGCAAAAAATTGTTCCCTACAAATCCCTCTGAGATAATCTTTGAAAAATACAATTTTTCATCAGCTCCTGAAAATACTCAGGAGTAAATGGCACAAATTGCTTGCTCTTCTGTTATTTGTGTAATTTAGTAAATCTGAAGAGCCTTCTACCTTGTACATCTATCTTGTAGTCTATCTTCATGCCCTTCAGATGAGACAGGATTGAGATGAAACATATCTGTAAGCAGGACTGGGATTAGAGACTCGGACCTCTGATGAGAGTCCCCAGTCACCTCTTAAAATGCCACACATCTAACAAATTAAACACTTTTTAAAAATACTTCAATTTTGTGGCAAATACTATACTAAGGAAGAGGCATACTGACTGAAGTAAGAGCAGCACTGAATTTTTGCAATTTTTTGACTAGCATATAGAGGGACATGTCAGCCCTGATGTTCTGCACCTCCCTTCATTGCTGCGTACATTTACAGTTATGGAACCAGATATATGCAGTCCAATTCTGAAGCACTAAACAGGTAAGACACCAAATGCAAACACTTTACTGAATAATAGTAGCTAAAAATTGGGAAAAAACCTAGAATTGTTACCTCCCAGGAACACCTGGGCAAATCAACAAATTACATCTTTTCTCTTGCATGAAGAAACAGAGCTGGAGAAGCTCATGATTGTTTCAGCAACTGTTCCATTATGAGATGCCTCTACATTTCCCAGGAGAAGAGAAAGAACTACTCTGTGTGGACTCTTAAATAAGAGTTTTTGAAAGCCACAGAATTTGTAAGAGGTAAAAGATTAGGGGATAGATACAAAACTTTTGAAATAATGCAAAGGATGATGCTAAGTGTCAAGCAGGGGCTCAAAACAGGAGCTCTATGTTTCTTGGAGTTACCTGGCTCTTCCTGCTGTCTCCAGGCAGGACCAACTGTACTTCTTACTCTTAACAGAAACTTCTAAGCTTCATATAGACAAAGCTTCCATACCCTGAAGAGTGTTGTGGTACTCTTGTGTCTTTAGGATTCAGCACCACTTCATAATTACCCTGTACTTCTGGTGGACAGGACAGATAAGATTGTATAGGACCACAACACTGCCAATACGCACACCAACTGCCTCTGTTATTTAACGGCTTTTTGTTGCTCAGGATTGTCATGTGGTTCCTACTTTTGTTTGTTTTGTTTTCAATCTAAAGAGCTCCTTTCACATTGATCAGAGATCCAGAAATAATGTAACTTGCTGTATGTGCTCCTACATCGCCTTCTTTTGTCTACACTTTTTCTCATACACTCACATGTTTCTTAGCATGCAGTACCTAAAACTGAACACACTACTCCACACTTACAATACACTCCACATCACTGACCTTTTTGTTACACTCATCTTTTGAAACCCAAATAGGCATTTCCCTTGTGGTCTGGCCATCCTGTGATGCATGATAACCCCCAGATCCTTTCAGGAATAACTGTTGCCTAATCTTTTGGATGTTATTCCATGTAACTGATTATTTTTTGATAAATACAACACTTAGCACTAGTTCCTATTGAGTTAGCATGCCATTTTCCCTTCTTAAATAAACTTTCCAACTTATCAAAATTATTTTAAATTCTATTCTTGCTCTCCAGCATGTTCACAGTCACTTCCACCCTGGTGTCAACAGCAAATTTAAATAAGGGTGTTTTCATTCCATCGTCCACATCACTAAAACATCAAGTCATACTGGAATTCGAACAGATCCTTCAGCAATACAACCCAATAAATCCCTCCAATGTTGATATATGTATGTGCTTCTGTGTATCTGCACCCATAAACATGTGTTTATGCATGCCCACCTAAGTTCGGCCCCATCTGAATATAAGGATATTACACTAATCACAGTAATTACAACCTTTGTTGGTTTTGATATTGGTGTAGAGGCAGCTGATTCAGGTTGCCTGATGTACAAACAAAGCCTGTGATAACAGCACGCTCACTGGATTTAACTAACTTGTACTTTACACAACTACCCCTAGGAAATCAGGCAGATATGTTTTACTGATGCACAAGTAGCAAAGCCTAGCACACTGTAAAAATCTACGTTGTTTTAAGAAGTCATCCTACAAAAAAACTCCACCAAGAAATAAAAGCAAAATATGCTTCCAAAAGTTAGCATCAAGCTTAAAAAAACCCCATTCCTTCTTTCTTCTTATGTGCAATACTGAACAGTGAGCTCTGGTCATACCACAGAATTACTCTGAGGAATTTTATAAAACAGCACTATTTTTGTGAACATATTTAGGAAAATACGTTCAAAAAAGGAAAGAAATGTAGGCTCATTATAAAAATTTGCTTAGCTATGCAAAGCTGCTGAGCAAATGTGAAAGCTACTGCAGGAAAGAAAGTGGCAGACTTACACAGACTTGCTAGCAGGGTGCTCAGAGTTACACTGCTGTCAAAAATTCCCCAGGTAAACATAATAAGAAACAGTTTGTGGTGAAGCATTTTTATAAATTCCTCAGAGATACCTTAAATATTAATAAGAACACATTTTAAAATAGTTTTTTTAAATATTAAGGCATGTGCATGTGTTAATGTAAGATGGAATAAGGTCTGTTCTTTCCACAAGACTCACTTCAAGGTATGGTTTTTGGTTTTTGTTTTGGTGGGGTTTTTTTGGGTTTTTCTGTTTGGTTGGTTGGTCGGTTGGTTTTGGGCTTTTTTGATTAGTTTGTTTGGGGTTTTTGATTGGAGTTTTTTGTTGTTTTTTGTTTTGTCTTGCTGTCTTTTTGTTGTTGTTGTTGCGTCTCCAGAGAAATCCTTGTTAACTCAAACTAACATGTTCAAAGTAACAAAATCCAATGATCTGGCAGTTTTTAAGAACCGATTACTGACATGGTTTTGAATGTTTCTTAGATGAAATCACTAACTAACACCTTCACATTAATCGATTGGTGTCAGCAGAATTCTGGAGAGCTATGCTGCAGGCTCCAACACCAAAGTAGTAATCAATTAAGGAAGTCAGCTGAAAAAAATGATGCAAAGATCAGAGTTGTCAATGGCAAAATAATCTCATCTCAGTCGTGTCAAAGGAAGAGTAAAAAAATGCCACATACTTCATAGTGTAAGAAAACAATTACAAACAAAGATTTTGTAGTCAAATAATTGTCAAATAAATACATCAATTAAAATCTATTAAGAAATTATTCAGGAATCTATCTTTTAGGCTATATTTATGTAATTTTATAAAAGATACGTTAGAATAAATTGCACAAGCCTTTTAATTTCTTTTTTTTTACAGTATTAAATAACATACTTGCCAAAAAAACCAGGTATTTTTATTTAGAAAGTATTAATACTTCAAACAAATGATAAAAAGGTAAACACCAAAACAATATATAACCAATTTACTTCTTGGAAACTAATTAAAATTTTTACACATTTTACGCGTTTTTTAAATAGGGACAAAAAAGCCACGGTTTTTCTGCTCTATCTCTCATTCATAAATAACTCTGAAGCACAAATAACACTGCCTTGGTGAGCTGCTAATTTCCTGGACCTGCTGAGTTAGCAAGGAAGTCCACAGCGGGGTGTCGAGAAGGGTAGTGTTAAATACTATTCAAAATAGGGTTCTCATTTCTTCATACTCTTTGTTTGGCTATCACCATCATGAGGGCCTCCACCAAACTACATGCCACAGAAAGCTACCTGACACAATCTGTAGTGCATTCTTTACCTTCCACAAGCAAACCATCAGAATCTATTAAAATTACTTTACGCCGATAGCACTAGAGACATGACAAATCACAGGCCAAGAGTCAGATACCAAAGAATGTGTCTCAGGGCGTTGGGGCCAGGCCCATTTGCAAGCAAATGATATTGTGCAAAGCTGGCATGCTCAGTGCATGACAAACTGATGCAATTTCAGTACTGTCGGAGAAGCTGGGTGAGATTTCTCTGATGCTGGCTATGGTTAGTGTACAGAATTGTGCAGAGTTCCCAGATTTGAATCACTTGGGGCCTGAAAGGGCTTCACTTGACAAGCCACAAATAATTACACTACACTCTTTCTATTGTACTCTATTACTTTGCCCCTTATCTCTAGGCTTTGAGCACTCATGAACAAGCAAGGTCGCTTCTATTTTGACCATGATGCAACAAAACATTGTTCTTTTGTGATATGATAAATAAAACACAGCCGTGCAGACTAAACATTTTTATCAGGTCCATTTTCCACTTTTATAAGCAACAACTTTGGGAGCTTGTTAGAAGAGTGGAGGTTGGAAATAACCATGCAGGCAAGTTCATGAGCTTTTCACTTAGGAGTGTGATATAGCTATCTCGTTATTGTAAAAACTCATTTGAGCAATAGGGCATTAAGTTCTTAGCTGGTAACAGATAACAGTTGTAGCTGTGATTACTTTAAGCAGGTTTTTACCCCCTTCAAATCAGCAATTTTTGACAATTTAGTAGCAAAAAATAGCTTTGAATGTGCAGTATGTTACAATTTCTTTCCTAGACACAAAACTAACATTTTCTTTATCAGTTCACAAAACATTTTATTTAAATACTTAGTCAATTTGGAAAGTTTTGTGTTAGTGGTATTATCCTGGCCACTACATTCAAGAAGAGTAATGTTAACATACACAATGAAAAGAAGAGAGAGAAGAGAAGAGAAGAAGAGAAGAGAGAGAAGAGAAGAGAAGAGAAGAGAAGAGAAGAGAAGAGAAGAGAAGAGAAGAGAAGAGAAGAGAAGAGAAGAGAAGAGAAGAGAAGAGAAGAGAAGAGGGCAGTGACTTTCATGGTTTAAGTACCAAACTTCTAGTCACCTTTTCTTAGCTTACAGAACAATTTATTTCAGAAGAAATTTCCTTCTTTCTCCCACTGGCTAGTCAAAAAAATCACTTCTAATTTAGAGTTCTGGTACTAGTTCTTTTCACTCTTAAAACTATGTTTTGAGGTGTTCTAAAGCTGCAATTAGATACAAACCAGAAAAGGAAAAATTCAAATATGAAGACTAAATGCACATAGAGAAAAAATAATTCTAACAAGAACCTTCAAACTGTTTCCAATCCCCATTATATCATTCTCCTTATTTTCCAGATAAATACATAGTAGCAAGTAGGTAGCAAAAAATAAAATGTTAAAAGATGACTTTGCCAGAAATGCTGAACTTTTTACAAAGTATACTTAACCTCTAATTCAGGCCAACATAAGGACTAGGTGATTTGAGAAGAGAAAATTACTATCTGAAGTAACACTCTCATCAAGCTCTTGCTGAATTATTTTAAAAGACACATAAAAATATTCGCTCCCTCTTCTCAAATAGCAATAGGAATTCATGGCAAAACTTGGATGTCTGATATTGAAACACTTCTGACAAGGGAAGGCAAAACCAAAACGAGGAACGCATTTTGATAGAGGACAAATATGAAAAGGAAATTTTAAATAAAAAGCGTAACAAAACCCACAAAAAACCAAACATCGAACACCAAACCAAGCAACAAATAAATCCACCCCAAACTCTGCCATACTTCAGAATCTACTTGAGCTTTCTAGTTACCATGTCAGAGGCAATGGTGTGAAGACGCTATTCCTACCGACCACATAGTCGCATCCACATTCTGAGCACTCAGCAAAAGGAAAGGCCTTTGGTGTTTTCTATTCAGCACCAAAACAGAGGTTTCAGTAATTACTGACTTTTTGTGCTCCCTCACTAGAACATAAATCCAGAAGGCAGGTCTTTGGCTTTCAATGAGAGAATGAATCTCTAATTAGAAACCAGTTTTCAAATGTTCTCAATCTTGTTTGTAAGAATAAACATTTTGAAGTTTTACAAGAAGTATGCCATCACAGGAGATAATGTTAGAATTTAGAACAAGTCAGAAAAATAATAGGCTAGTATGATTTCTGATTCTATAATGGCATAACTTTCAAATACAATCTGGATGTGCATTTTCCCCTGAATATCCATTTCTTCACATATTTAAAGCAAAGCTAATATTTTTCACTACTTTCCCTGACATTGCCATAAATTTACTAGTTCATTAATTTATTTATTAAACTGAAGACGCATTACTTTTTTTTTTTTCTCCACATCTTAAAAGAACAAGAAAGTCAGATAGTAATTACCTTCACAGCTCAACCGCAAGTAACGCACATGATTAGGGAGTCCTACTCCTGGTAAGAACTTGATTACCCAAGAAAGAGCAGACAAGAGAATCTATGCACAAAGAAAGAGTTCTGTGCAAAACCAGAAGTAGAGGCAGTTAGCTGTATTTCTCAACATATGGTCCTTTTTCATAAAAGCATTGTATTTTAATCAATGCAGACTTGCTGCTGAGCAATTGATTATTTCATTACCTAATCAAGACTTTGTTTACCCTTTTATAAAAGACTATAAGGAAAGCTTTATATTTCATTATTTTCCAATGTGAAGATACTGTAGCACTTGAATGCCTCCTGCTCTGGTATAAAAAGAGGTTACAGTTATTAAAAATGAATCAATTACATGAGAGACAAGAAATATAAAAAATAAAATAATGATCAGTCATTCTTATCTTACCATTTTCAAGGTAGCCTAGTGGAACAGAAGACTTTCATAGAAGTTTCATACTGTTTTCACTCCATTAAAGAATTAAGTACTCAAATAGTAAGAATGCCTTTTTGGATACACGATGCTTTTCACAGCATGTCATCAGCAAACAACTATTATCAAATGCACGCAGCCCCTTTCAAGAGTGACTTTTGAAACTCTATGTAGCATGTACATTATTCCATAACTGTCTCATAGAGGCCCTGGTGATGTCACAAACACTGTGACATCTAAATAAATAATATACTAGATAGAGGTTGCAGTGGAGGTTTGGCTGTCACTTCTCATAAATTGCTTACCATAGTCAGTACCCTACACTGAGAGCAAATTCAACATCCAAAATAATCTTCTCAGATTTCCTATTTATAAACTCCTAGAACTGAAGGTTTTTTTGAACGAGAGGTGGAGCTCTCACTGCACCAAAAGAGGAAGATGGAGAAGAAATATTCCTTGTTTCGAACCTGGCATGGACTTGGTGCTCCTTCCTCATGGTATGCTCCTTCCGTCTCATATAAATGCCTGAAAGTATACATCAATTGTTGTGCCCCAAATACATTATTAAAAAAAAACCAAACCAACAAACCTTACAACATTTATTGGTTTACGAAATGTGAAACTTATAGCACAATATATAGGTTGAAATATCAATTTAGAAACGACTGTTCAGAGGAAGAAGGTATTCATGCCCTAGCTGCAAGACTTATCACCATGACATCTCAAAATAAGTTTGTTAACAGGCTACATACACTTCTCCTTTCATTTTCTATTAAAAATACAATGCCACTTTCAAAAGGGATGACAACACTTGTTCTGTCTTTAAAATACCCTCACAGAATGCTCTCCAAAATACCATTTTAGTTTTCCCCAAACCACAAAAATTTCAGGCTTATAGAAAACTAAAAAGTTGATACACATAATTCCTGTAAATACAAAAATAAATAATGGCTACTGATAGTAAATGTATTCAGAATATGATGGCTTGAAAGCCTCCATTAGGACACTTCCAAGTATTTCCACTGTACCCAAATACAGCACTGAAGTAATCCCACCAAGCACTCTGCACAGAAGCACCTCTTAGGTATCATACAGTCAAATTCAAAGATAACTTAATAAATGCCATAACAATGGTGAGTAATTATCAATTAAACCTGGAATTAATTACATCAGTGCTAGGTTATGCTAAAAAATTCAAAGACCAATTAGAATTGCACTGCAGTAAGAAAAAGGGAGAAATCTATTCCATCTTCCCCCATGTTGCATTTTAAGCCTGGTGTGCTCTCACTCCTGGCTGGTGAAGAATGTACTAATGTACTATGAAGAATACTAATATGTTTAACACAATCTTTGTGGACAAGATTATCATGACTTGATGCTATCTGGAAACATCACCAGTAGCAGTTAAGCATGAATCCTCTGATGAAATAATTCCACTGATAGCATTACATTACTAATAAAATCTTGTCACCAATACCTCCTAGAGATGCAATGGTATTCAAACATATCTTTATTGTGATCCTGTGATGTCTGAATGTCCTGCTACCTCCAATCTTTCTGAAAATGCAAATTCCTCATTAAAACTGCAAACCAGTAGATATTGGGAGACAAACAGATAATTGATGCTTTACAGTTAGAGTGTACTGACAGATTGTGTCAACTTTTGCTCTTTCAGGTGGAAAATTGATAGAAGGAATCATGCAGCTGCATCTCTACTCAGCTGTCGACCCTCCCATCACAAATAAAGCAAATGGTATTTCCTGCGCACAGAAATCTTGCAATAAAATTCCATGACTGATTCCATGTGAATCAGGGGAATCACACCAACTGGAGATCACTGGAGCTATATGTCTCCATCTGATCTATCCACAGCTCTAAATGTTCTCTGGGTACAAATTCAGCCAGTTTTCACTTTGGTTTCAACTGTTCCTAGTTTCTGCCTTAGCTGCCGCTGCGTGCACTGCAAAGTTCTTTGTGTTTTCAAGTTCCCACTGCATACCAAGTGGTTAGTTTCATATCACTGACAAAGTCTGTCAAACAGGAAAACTGACTGGAGGAAAGAAATGCAATCATCACTGCTGACAAATGCACAAGTTACTCACTACAGGGAAAAAAAAAAAAAAAAAAAAAAAAAGGTATCTGTCCCAAATTAGCAAGTCTTCCCCCCCCCACCCAACACATGCACCTTCATTGGAACACCAAACCTACCAAAATCAATGATCAAAATAGTATTTTTCTGACATTACAGAATCACTGACATCTGTCAAATTATCTTCACCATCCCTGCAGGAGAGAAATGCATCTATAAAGACCTACTCTCACTCCCTTTTAGAGAAACCAGGACACTTGAAAACCCTCTATGAAAACACTTAAGAGTGTAAAAAACTCTAATTAGATCTAATAGATCAAATACTTCTCTTTAACTTCTTGAACCTAGTGTGTCACTGATTTCAACAGTACTTGTGACACAAGGTTAATACGTGGTGAGCTTACAAAAGCCCGATTACTTGGTAAGCAAGCAATCTTCACACTGGCAGATTTCATACTCAAGGCACCAAAAATCTGTTTGATTTTTAAGAACTACCAAGTTTACACAGTCTAGAAAAGTGAAAGGGCTAGAATGATAATACTTTGAAACCTTTTTACACAAACCCATAATTAATTCTCCCTCCATACTTTGTAACTAAAAAATTTATTACCCCTTTATAGCTTGCTATTTTGGCTTATTCTAGGTCTTCATGGAAGAACAAATAAAAACTTCCCTTTTTGACTCTGAGTACATTTATTTTAACAGTAAAGAATGCTAAAATACATAAACTATACCAAACTTTAGATCTTTGTGGTTTTATACCTCCATAGAGAGAAGTACAGCCTTGTAATTAAACTGCAGCTTCTATGGAGTTAAAGCCAATGGATTTTCAAAAAACCCACATTAGTTTATGATGTTACATGGCAGATCTTGCTTCTACATTTGCAACTCCAGGAGCAATTTGGAAAGTAGTATTGGAAGTGTTAATTAAAAATGCAGTAAGCACTTGTGTCAGTCAAGTATGCCCTCTGCTCTACAACACATTTAAATGTATGTCACCTTGACCTGCAATATACCACTGTAAAATTTTTTTGGTCAATATAAATCAAATGTACACTAATTTATTCAGTAAGTTTCCTGGGATCTGAATCAACATTAGAAATCTAACTAGTATTTATTATTCTGTTATTGACAAAGGGAGCATATTTAAATGACAACAAGAACACGTGGATGTCATTTCGAAGTTGAATTGTTCTCTAGGGACATCCTTAGTAAGCGCCTACATTTAAAGGTCATTCACTGCCAAATTATGAACAACTGTTGCATTTATTAGCACAGGCTCAATAGTTTAGAAGCTAGTGTCATCAATTTAAACTGACAATGAAATTTAATTGTCCACCAAGAAAACTGACATTTCCCATATTCTGTGTTTCATCATTCTATGTATACTCCAAACAGAACTGGAACAAGTGCCAAGTTTACTCCGCGGTTTTTGTTCAGGTTTTTTTGTGTGGTGATGAAGGAAAAAGACTTTCAAGATTTTCTTTCAGATGAATAGTGCTTTAGAAAAGCTGAGCTCCTGAAACAAACACTTTTGAAAGAACTGTGTTTCCCATTTACTGACAGAACCCAATCTCAAGCATTCCATAATAAGATTTTTCCCTAATTTTTCTTTCTAATCTTTTATGTCCCTAATATTTTATATCTCTGGTCAAGACCCCTTCTCTATTTCTTAATTGCACTGTAGTTTTCCCTCTGAGAACTACTTTCGATAGCAAGTCATTCCCACCCTCTCTGAAGAACTGATAGATCTCTGACCATTCCGCTTCCCAAGTGCTGCCTAGCCACACCAGGAAAAAAAAGAAAATAATCTGAAACAAGCTTAAGCTGAAAACAAACCAGTAAGTTGGTAATGAATACCAATAAAGAAAAGGACGAACATCCCTTTTGTGTCTTTTCTTTCCAGGAAGTAGCACAGAGTAGCAGCCTGCATCCAGGAGAACTGGATTCCGTTCCACTAAAGACAAGGAACCACAAATGCAGGGATGTCAGAAAGCATGTTATGATTGCAATGCAGAGCCACCAGAGAGGAACAGCTCTCCCTTCAGTCTCTCATTTCATGCAGGAGGTCACCACCATCACTGTTTCTAGCAGAGGCACCAGGACAGCCATCATCACTCTTCTCAAAAAACCATCCTTGACAGCTGCTTGTCTGCAATGGCCCTGGCAGTCACAGTGCAGAAGGCACCCTCTGTAACCCGCTGGCATGTGACTGGCCTGGTGGGCAGTCAGCATGTCAGCAATCTTCCATCTGCTTCCATCATCCTTTTCTGCTATTAGTTGCATAATCTCTGATAGTTCCTTGTTCCAGCTACTCCAATCCAACAAAACACTTTAATTTTGAACAAGTTAGCACATATGGGAAAGACAACAGTAAAATGATCAACTGATGTGTAAAGTGGTACTTCTGTGATAACAGAATTGCATAATAGTTTGAGTAAGAAGGGATTTTTAAAGGTCATCTAATCCACTCCTTCTGCAATGAGCAAGGACATCTTCATCTAGGTCAGATTGCTGAGAGCCATCCAAATTGGCTTTGAATGTTTCCAGGGATGGGCCATTTGAAACCTCTCTGGGTAAATTGTGCAGGGTTTCACTATCCTCACTGTAAAAACTATGTTCTTTATGTCTACTCTGAATCTACCTTCTTTTAGTTTAAAAGCACTCTCCTTGTTCTACTGAAAAAGACCTACCGAAAGCCTGCACCTATCTTTCTTAAAAGCCCTGTTTATTGCAAAAATGGAGCACTGGAGTTCTCTCTTCTTCATGTAGGACAAATGAAATCTCTTAGCCTTTCCTCACTGGAAGAGGAAAGCAGAGGTGCTCCATGCCTCTGGTCCATTCTTTGTGGCCTTTCTCTGGACTGATTTCAACAGTCCTCTTTTTAGTGTTACAGACCCCAGACCTGGATGTGGCAGAACCCTTCCGGGTGGGGTTTCACCAGAGCAGAGCAGAGCAGAGGGGCAGAGTCCCCTCCTCCCTGCCCACTCTGCTTTGGATGCAGCCCAGGACACGTTTGGCTTTCTGTTCTGTGAGTGCTCATGGCTGGGTCATGTCCAGCCTCTCACCCACCAGCACCCCCCAGTCCTTCCAGCAGGGCTGCTCTCAGTGCCTTCATCCCCCAGCCTGGACTGTCAACAGGGGCTGTCCCAACACAGGTGCAGCACCTTGCACTTGATGTTGTTAAATCTCACTAAAGTCCCACAGACACACTCCTGGAGATTATCCAGGTCCCTCTGGATGGCATCCTGTCTTCAGGAGTGTCACTGCACCACTCAGCTTGGTGCCATCTGCAAATCTGCTGGGGTGCACTCTATCCCTTTGTCCATGAAGACATTAAATAACACTGGTCTCAGTACAGACCCCTGAGGGCATCACTTGCCACTGATGTCCACTGGGACTCTGAGCCATTGACCATGACCCTCTGGATATGATCATGCAACTAATCCTTGTGCATCTGACAGTTGATCTGCAGAATCCAGATCTCTCCAGTTTAGAGAGAAGGATGTTGTAGGGGACCATGTCAAAAGCCTTATGGAAGCCCAGATAAATTACTTCTATAGCCCTTCCTCATGCACTGAGGTAGCCATTCCATCACAGAAGGCCACTAGGCTGGTCAGGCAGGACTCACCCTTGGTGAGCTGTGCTGGCTGCCTCAAATGTCCTCCCTGTCCTCCACGTGCCTTAGCAGAGCTTCTAAGAGGATCTGTCCCATGATCTTCCCAGGCACAGAGGTGAGACAGACAAATTGGTAGTTTGAAAGGTCCTCCTTTCTATGCTCTTTAAAGATGGGTACTCTTTTTTCATGTAAAATCCACCTGGGATTTTACATGGCTTTTTAAATATCAAGGAGAGTGGCTTGGCTGGCAACTATATCAGTCCTACATCTCTGAGGACTCTGGCGCACACATCTTGTCAGCATCCATAGACTTAAGTATGTTCAGGTGCTTCATGACCCTTATAATCTCTTACAACTTACTTCCCCACTCTCTGCCTTGCAGTCCATCCACTCAAAAACTGTGAGAAAAAGAGATTGCAAGTGAAGACTGAAGCAAAAAAGTTAAGTAGCTCAGCCTTTTCTTGTCCTTTGTTACCAGTTTGCCAGTCATGTTCATTGGGACACATTCTCTGACCTTTAAACCAAACTGTTTTAAATGCTGCTGATGAAAACTAACTTAAAATGAATTGTCTGTATCATTTCATAGCTAGTACAAAGAAATGGTAAGCTTTCATTAACCTCAGTTTTGCTGGAAGGAGGACCCCTTGAATTTCTGTACTTATAGAATACTCATGCAAATTATTTACATAATCATAAATTGGCAATTACATTGGCATTAGCCCTTCTCATTAATTGTCCATAAGCCCCTTAAAACACAAAGAACAGACACAATGTTATCGGAGCAGTTTTCAACACCCACTCCTACAAGCATGCCCAACCCAGACAAACTTTAGCTACAATTCCTCATACAGTTTCATGGTCAGCATGAAATATGATCATGTTTCATATGGGATGTAGAATAGAATACTCTCACCTGACTAAAATGGCAAAATAATCATGCAGGAAAAACAACCAAAATCTACTGAACTACAGCAACTTTCAGATCCATGAGAATGACTCACCACTAGTAAATGATTTGAGAGGAAAAATGCTGTAACACAGTGTGGTAATAGAATATGTTCACACTCATGACCATTTTCTTGAAAGACTCCTAGAATCACTTAGTTTCATTTCTGATTTCTCTGAAGCTTACACAGCTTAACACTTACAAAATTTAAAACTCAAGTCCCCTAGACAGCATAAGTTGCAGAGAGTGTCACTTTTAAAGAAACAAAAATTTACTGAAAGCATATACTAACATAAACATTACTATGAAAAATCCCATTTGTGTAATATGCACATCTTAGAAATCACTCTGTCATTTCAATTAAGCTGCCCAATTAGGATGTGGTGGGATCAGTCTGTGCTATTGTAATTACACTCAATCACATTCAGTCAAAATGCTTTAAAGCCAAGTCCCCAAAATGACACAGGTATCTTGTAAGGAGTCACTTCCATTTAAGTTCATCCAAGAGACAAAAATATTAATGCTGCCACAGTCCCATATTAATACAATGAAAGTGGTTTAACATTTGCAAGGCCTGCAAACACTAGCTAGTAGTGAGGACCAAATAATATACAGCATTAAGCATAAGGAATATATGAACTTGCTTCATGGAACTATGCCTATCCAGATTAATCTTCCAGAAGTACCTCAATTTTTTTTTTTTTAAACTAATAAATGAATATATTTAATAAAAGAAGCAAGCTTTGAATATCCACTTTCAGACAGATATCTTCGGTTTTGGTCCACCTGTCCCCACCCAGGACCACGTGAATGTGCTACTGTCCAACAGTTTTGTGGGATGAGAAAACTACTGAGAACATAAGGACCTCTAAAAATTGTGCAGACTAACCTGTTTGTACAAGGATGGTCAACTATACAGCTGGCTCTCCAGGATAGTGTCCAGGCAGGTTTTGAGAACCTGCAAGGATGGACACTTCACAGTCCTCTGGGCAACCTATGCCAGTGCTTGACCACCCTCATGGTAACAAACCAGATTTGTCTTATGTTTAAAGGGTGTTCTCTGTGTTCTGATGCTTGCCCACTGCCACCTCTCCTGTCAATGGGGACCAACACAGAGTCTGGCCTCCCCATTTTGTCCATTCAGATCATCAGTACACATTGCAGAGACGCCCCTGCCCCTTTTATTCTCCAAGATGAGCAGTGCCAGCTCTCTCAGCCTTTCCACACGCAGGAGATACTCCAGCCCCTTCACCGTGTCTAGCCCTGCACGGGACCTGGATCCCGCAGGGCCGAGTGGCGAGGGAGCAGCTGCTTCTCCTGCCTTGCTGGTCACCAGGCACTGCCGCTGCCGCCCCGCGGAACAGAGCTGTGTGAGGCAGCAGGTGTCCTTGCCGTGCCGAGAGGGGCAGGGCAGCGGTGGGGTGGGCTGCGCTGGGCAGGGCACGGCTGGGCGTGGAAAGGCCGGTCTTGACAATGAGGTTGTACACCCGGGCTGGGATGTACAAAGCAGGGCTGGGATGGCTCTACAGGGCAGGGTTAGTCAGGGCTATGCTGGAGAGGGCAGGGCGGGGCAAGAGCAGGGCAGAAATGGGAAGAATGGGGCAAGCCTGGGCAGTGCTGAACAGGGCTGGCGGGGCAAGGACGGGCAGCGCTGGTCGGGACGAGGCCGGGCAGGGCAGGTCGGGGCTGGCCTGGGCAGCAAGGGCAGGACGGCCCCGGCACGCTGATGCCTGCCCGGCGCCTCAACGCAGCCCCCGCTGGCCGCCGGCACATGGTCACCCCGAGGCGCGGGCGTGCTCCGCCCCGGCGCACCTCACCGTGTATCCCCGCTCCAGCTCGCTTTCCTCATATCGGAAGGACGGGATGAACACCTCCATGCCGGCTGCCCTCACCGCAGCGGCGCCGCCGCCATCTGCGCCCCCGTCACGTGATCCGCCGTCACGTGACAGGGGCCGCGCGGCAGCAGCGCTCGGCCCCGCCCCCCCGCGCGCTGCCGGCGTGAGGCGGGAGAAGCTTCCTCTGGAAAAACGTGGTTTAAAACAAACGGTGCTCGACAGCGTCGGCTTCTGGTTCAGCCGGGGCTGCAGCACTACTGCGGAGCACACAAAAAACGGACGGGAAAAAAGTAACTTTCAGAGAGATGAATTTATTCACTTCTAAATTCACACCGCAGCTCAAACCTGAATCACAGAATCGTTAGGTTGGAAGAGACATCTGGAGATCATCCAGACCAACCCCATGCCACTCCAGGGCAGGGTCATCTGGAGCAGGTGACACAGGAATGTATCCAGGGGGGTTTGGAGAGAGGGAGAGAGGAAGACTCCAGGCCCCCCTGGGCAGCCTGTTCCAGTGCTCCGCCACTCTCAGGGTGAAGTTCTTCCTCAGGCTGAGGTGGAATTTCTTGTGTTCTAATTTATGGCCATTACTCCTCACACTATTGCTAGCACTACTGAAAAGTAATTGTGTCAATTTCTTTTTTATTTCAGTTACCTTTGAGATATTTATATGCATCGATGAGATCCTCTCAGTTTTCCCCAAACTAAACAGGCAGAGCTCCCAAATTCTCTCCTCATAAGAGAGATGCTCCAGATCTTTTTTGCGTCCCCCAGACCCTCCTCAGTAGTATTTTATCTTTCTTGTAGACTAGAATTGAACACAACACTCCAGATGCGGTATCACTTGCGCTCCCTCCACCTGCTGGCCACGCTCTTCCCAATGCACCCCAGGACACCTCTGGTCCTCCTGGACACAAGGGCCCTGCCAGCTTATGGTCAACCTGTGATCCAAGAAGAGTCCCAGGTCCTTCTCCACAGAGCTGCTCTCCAGTAGGTCAGTCCCCAACCTGTGCTGATACTTGGGGTTGTTCCTCCTCAGGTGCAGGACCCTACATTTGCCCTCACTGCACCTCATATGATTTCTTACCACTCAACTCTGCAGCCTACGAAGCCCACTGAATGGCAGCACAGCCTTCTGCAATGACTAGATCAGTCAACAAACAATTGCAGCACCTTTAGTAGTGCCTGCTGTGACCAGACATGGAACTAAGAGGGGGAAAAAAAAGCGGCACTCAGGAAAGTTGCCAGTGTGTGTTTCCACAAAGCCATCTCTTAACTTTGTTATGTAGCAGAGAAAACCATACCATTTCAGAGAAGTGTAGATGATTTCTCACCACTGGAGAAATAAAATAAGACTCCAAAATAAGCAGCTGTTTTGATGACTTAAAGAGTAATGGAGGCAGAAACAGAAGTTTTGATACCAAGTGCATTTAGGAGGCAGGGCTGTTGGTACAGGCAAATGCTTTGACTTCACACAAATTTGCTAACTCCAAGCTTCAAACCATTTGGAAGCACTGTAAAATGTCAACAATCTGCCCCTGTATTAGATGGTCATATCTTTAAACTCACCTTGTGAGTATGGAGATCTCAGGCACTACCTGAGACAACCTCACACTGTCACCGATCTTTTAGAGTAGCTACCATGATAAATTCATGACCATAGAGGGTTTGATCTTCGTAAGTAGATTCAAGTATGAAAACACACCTCAAAAATGGGTAGAAAACAAATTTACCTGGTGTCTGTGGTTTACGCTATCAGCTTTTTGAAATTTCTTTTGAAAACTAACTTGTTTCCTTCTACATTAATAGCACTGGAGAGAAAGAAAGGAACATTACAAGCTGCATTTCCCTACTTTTCTCTTTATTTTACTGAAAGGTAAATTTAATTATATTTTGCTCTAACCAAAAAACTGTGACCTTGAAGGGCACAATACAAAGTAGACATCATATGACTTCAATCAAGAAGACTAAAGCAAGCACTATTTTATTTTACTAAACTAAAGCGAAGTAACAAACCAGGTTTTTTTTTAAATTACCTGAAATCAAAGCCAGGTATTCCTCAAGCATGTTTCTGGACAACACTGCTTCTGGGCTAGAGTCCCCAACTGGTGACAACCAGCAGGACATTCCCAGTACTGCTCTGTGGTAGTAGTGACAAGAGCAGTGTTTCTGGCCCCGCTGTGCTCCCCACTATGCCCTTTGACTGAAAGGTCATGCATGAAATCGCATTCTGCCACAAAGCACCAACTGATAAAGATATTATAATAATCCCAAGGAAAGACTAGCCATATCATAATAGTCTTAGCACTCTAGTAAATGTAGGTATACTAGGTAATACCATGCTATCATTACTGTTACTTTCTGGTTAGGAATCTAGTCTTCAGGCATAGCTTCTGTTCTCCCCACAACAAAAAACAGAGGGATAACTCTTAGGACACCACTTTTGCCATAATGCATTTATGCAGAGAAGTCAGTAGAATAATTTCATAGGAGCACTGTTTGTAGGTGTTTGCAACCTAATAAGCAGTAATTTTGAAAACCTACTTTTCTCTTTAATATCATATAACTTACTAACGAAGAAAAGTTTTACATTAATCTGGTTTCAGATTCAATAGAATATAATGGAACTTTAGACTGTGCATCAGCCAAGAGGAACAAGGAGGATTACATGGTGAGCTGAATTCAAATACATCAATATGTTTTGGAATGTTAAATACTTAATTTACACAATATATCATCATTAGTTGGCTAATCTTTAAACTTACATCTGAAGAAAAAAAAAGGATTTCTCCCCATGGCTGGCTGGCCAAGGATTGTCTTTCTGTCTAATACACTGAGGATCAAAAATTTAAGAAACATTAGTTCATAGAATGCTATCACTGTGTTCAAAACCATCCAGGTCTTGGAAAGCCAACTGCAGAGATGTTAAAATGCTTCCCACAAAAAACAAAGCAAGGTGAATATACTTCAAATGTAGCCTGACAGAACTGGCATTACGTGTATTACAATCATGTTAGTAATCCTAAAAGCAAAATGGTAAAATGGTCGAACTCTACTGGTAAGAGACACAGAATGCCTTCAAATTCATCTGTTGAGCAGTCTCTCAAAAGCACTCTAGAAGTGTTGGTCTTCAGTGCTCAGTGTTGTTGCAGGTATGAACATCTTGGGTTATATTCTTAAATTACCTTGATCCAGAATGTGAAATAAATTAATATACTCCTTTCAACTGTAACTGTTCCCTGTCATCAGATTCTACCTAACCTTCCATAATTACAGAAACTAGGAATCATCAATCCGTCCCTTTCCTGGCTACTTCTATGTTTCTTTTTCCCCAAAATAATCACTATGCAATTCCTCATAGAGAGAGAGAGAGAATTTAGCATTCATCATGTTAGAATGATTCACGGCAGAGAAAAAGGAATAATTACAGGCAAATCTGAAAGATCACTTTCTACTAATTCTCTTGATTCAAGACTTTTAAATAGCTAGTTTCCAGAATAGAAGTAGGCAAAGAAACCCGTACAAAAATTTTAATCTAAGTGATAAGTAAAATATGCATCAAAATAAGAAGCCAGATCAAAAAAAGGCAGTCCTTAATTAGACCACAACCTAAGTTTGTCAAATTTTCAATTGCTACAAAACTCATTTTAAATCACATAATTCAACCATAGATACATGGTTTATCTCTAGTCTTTTCTTGCCCTTCCACTTCCATTGTATATTTCTTTAACTTTAGTTTGCATATCAATATATGAATATCCTGTTAGGACAGGTCTGCCTATGCTGCTTTGTGTACTCTTCTTTTTTAATGACAGAAAAAAATATTTGGATTATTTTACACCCCCACCCCTTCCCTTTGTTAATAATTTCCTCATTGGAAGGAGGGGTGGGGGAGGGGAAAGTGAAGAAATGACTTCACCAGTGAAGTAAAAAGATTACTAGCAAGTAACTACCATTGCAGCTACTACCATGGATTCAACTATGGAAGATATGTATTTTAAAAAAGGAAGAATCATCTTAGCAGATAACAAGTAACATTTTAAACCTGAAAATTCAGCTTAATAACCTCTTAAAATATTGCCCTTTTTTTCTCATATGTTTGTGATAGACTTATATTTTGCCACAAATTAAGATTATTACATAGCCTGTTCTACCCTAGAGTGGAAGGAGAGAAAAAAAAAAAAACCCTAAAGGGTTTCTTTCCTGTTTGTTTTTCCTTAAGACAATAATTTCACTGTACACATAATTTTAGTTGATGTTGGCTGCTCACTTAAATGCACAGGATCTACCAGCCAGCAGCTCATCTGTACAATTTTAAAGAAACTGACATATTTAGGGCATGAACTCCATAGATGCTGAAACCAACTCCCATATGAGGCTTTCAGAGGGAAATAACTTGGGAGAGGTAGAAGAAAGAATAATTGATAGGGAAGCAGAATATTCTGTTTTAAAAGGGACAGCGATGAAAGAATTACAGACTTACTGTACACTGAACATCAGTTTAGGAAGGAAATAACAGTATCTTCAATTTGAGCCACTTAATGTCATATATATTTAATTTTAAAAGGACCACAGACCTGATAAATAGAAGAATTTGTTGCAAATATCTGCATTCTATTTTAACCTAAAAAGTAAATTAGAATTCAGTAGGCACCTTGTCTTTTGTACAGTATTCCAAAAGCAGTTCATCATTTTGCAAGCATTTACTTTTTTCTTATGCTAGTGATCCTTCAGTGGTACATTGGCTTGTAGTTTTAATGAAATACACACTTAAATTTTGTACAATATCTAATAGTGAAGTCCACAGATGAAAGAGCTCAGTAATACCTCCATTTACTTGGGTTGAGAAACATCTGCTAATATGAATGTTAATCACACGAAGAAAGACAGTAACCAAACCTCTAATCTTCACAATGCAGGAGAATATAAACAAAATAAACTTCCAGATCACAAGATATTCTGAGTTGAAAGGGACACACAAAGATCATCAAGTCCAACACTTAAATGAATCACCCATCTGAGACTTGAACCCAGAGCTTTCGCATTATTAGCCAACTAAGCCAATCTCAGGATCATTAATGGCTTCTTGAAACAACAAGAGTTTTATGCCAGCCAAATGTGACTGCTGATCTGTATATTCTATTCAAGCTAACCTTGTGATGTAAAAATACCCCTAGATTCTTTTGTATTAGCAGCCAACCCTGTGTGACAGTGACCTCCAGAAATGCCATTATCCTTTTGTTCCCCAAAAGGCTTCTGGTCTTAAGAAAAAACTTGCAAAACTCATTCTTGTTTTCAATTGACTGGTATAGAGGGCCACACTAATCCTTGCAAACAGACTTTCTCATTTTCTTGTCACAAAGAGAAGAAAACTGATCCAACATTCAAATGAACTGTAATTCTGATAGAAGCAAAAAGAGATCGAGAGCTAGCAAAGCTGGATAAACCACTTACAGAAGAAACATCATGAAAGGATATGTTCACCCATTTTGACCTCTGCATGCCCAAACTGAGTCTTTTAGTTCTGGAAATATAATTTTCAGTTTGAGTGGTATATATCTCAAATCCAATACTGAGCTGTTGGTAAATTTTCATTAGCAGCAAGCAAGCCAGCATTTAAGTACATTGTAACACTTAACAGAGTGTTAAATAAGTTTCTTCATCACAAACCTCTTGCATATTTGAGCTCTTCAAAAGGCAGTTTTAAGATCAATGACAGAACAAACATAAGGTATTACTAGTTTAAGGTTTTAGCATCTAACCATTAAAAAAAACCCTTGATTTAGGCTTGATAAATTTTGGTTGAAGTTTTTCTGTTCTAGTTCATTGAAAACTAGAAATACCGAGACAACAGAGGTATGTAGAGAAACAATAGCAGACACTAATCTGTCAAGTTCACACTAACTTTGTTGTAAAAATAGAGTATGTCCTTCATGTTAGAGGCTGCCATTCTATTCAGAAATGGTATTATGCGCTTCCTTGTATTTGACCCTAAACAATACAAATTCATGGGTTTATCCTGCGGTCTTAGCATTAGCTGAAAGCAATAGATTCTCTTGGTTTTTTATGTGATTAGTATTTGCCTAAAATTTGTTACCATTAATACCTTCTATTAATACTAATCTATCAACAGGCTCAGTATGTCATTAAAATGACAGAACAGCACATATTATATTGTTAATATTGTGTATTTCAGAAACATGTTTACCCATTCTGATTCCTTGCAAAAGGTATAGCCAGTCCCTCCAAATGTATTTTCTTCTCAAGAAAGTCCACACAGAATGCTAGCTAGCTCTTAAAACTAACAGGCAGTCAGCTGAATTACCTGCTTTTCGTCCTCAACTATTACCAGAATTACTGCAAGATTTTTCTTTGTATCCTGAGACCACTGAATACAATTGATTAAATGTATCAGTCAAGTAGGACATCAGTATTTGACAATGCAGGTGATTTTAACTCTGCAGAACCTTTGTAAACACTTGAAGGAGATTTCAGTTTACATCTATCTGTTGCCCAACTATTTTCACCCTGTGAGTATTAACTCAGTAGACTTTGCCAAGGCAGTGATAACTTCAAGTGAAAAGAAAACCTGTAATGAAGATACTCAAAATTAAGAAACAGTTTATCATGGATAATTGTGGATCTTTAATATGTTCTCCAGCACTCTTTGCTAAATATTGGGTTTGCCCTGGATGCATCTTAATTTGTTTTAAATGGTACTCCTAAGAACACCAGTAAGTATCTACAGACACAAGCCCAGAGTGTTTAATGTTTCACAAGGTACATCCCTTTATTATTATAATCACAAAAACATGATTTTGTACAGGAATGTTTAAGTGAACATTAATCAATGCAATTTAATTTGTTTCATAAAGATCAGGTAAACATACTACAGAACATTGTGTTGTAGAGAACAAAAATATCAGCTTTCTGGCCTTGCAGTGCACATTTTAGTGCAAGTATTAAGACACAATAGTGCTCAATTCAGCAATGTATTGCAGAACATCATGCCACAGTCCACTTCGAAGAGGGTCAGGACATGCAGCTTGTTAATAAAATGCTGTGATATATAAAAAAAGCCACATGTTAATTCATAAAATATATAGTGGTTTATTTGGATGATTTAAAGTGATTTCATTGTGGAATTTAGTTTTATCCAGGACAAACATCCAGAGTGTCTTGTCATTTGGAATAGTCTTCTTTTAGGCAATGGCTTTGGCTTCAGGTAGGAATGCCTCCCAGTATTTTATTAGCTTGAAGAGAAGGGAAAATCACTCATTAAGTACTAGATGCTGGAAAATACAATGCATACCTACCTTGTCTTGCAGTAAACTTGCCTCTACAAGACAAAGTAAGAACATAGGTGCTTATTCATTACTATTTTTACACAGTGCAAGAAAAACCACAAGTAATAAATATCCAAATCTGCTCATATGTTGCCACATATTGAACACAATGTTATAGAATACAGATTTTTTTTTTTAAAGATCAGTCACTTAGTCACTAAAGATACTGGTTTTTGGGTGTTTTTAAATTAGCCAAAGCTGGAGGGTTCTATTCCTGCCACGAACGGAAGAACCAACCCTTGTTTTTCAAGCAGGCCTACTTCTCAGACATTGAAAACTGTTTTAATGCTTTCCAATATTCAATAATATTCAATAATATTCTGTACTTTTTAAATAAAGCAATAAGCATTTAAGAATCCAAGTCTCTTCAGAAAGCACATACTGATTACAATTTACTCCAATCTCTAAGTGAAAGTACTAATTCAGTTTGAGAAGGTGACAAGACCCTCTGCTTGCCCATATCCCTAAGGGAGCCTCTCCATTGCTTCCCTGAATTACAGCTCTGCGAAGGCTGGAAACTGCAATCATCATGTCATTTGCCAATACAGTACAGACTAATGTTCTACAGTACAGCTCTTAATGTTCTAGAAACTGCTGTTCTTAAAGCCCATCTTTTTCTAACTAACCAATATGGAATGTATCATTTATTAACTTGTACAAAGCTTAAAATTTATCTTACCTGCTGTTGTGTTTGCACTAAGGATTCTAAGTACTCGATAATAACAGTTTTAAAGTCTTTCACTCGTTCCTTCTGTTAATAAATAAATTACAGCATATTAACTTCTTAACAAATTTTACTTGTAGTGTCAATGTTATCTACAGTAGAACTGTCATTTACTTGGACAAAATTATACATGCCTCAAATCTTCCCACTTCCTTGCGAATGGTTTTGGAGATCTGTTCAAAATCTTTTTCCCCTTGCTGGACTTTTGTCTCCCACTGGCAAAGGAAAGACATAAAGAGGTAAGGTTTTGTGCTGTCCATTCAGTCTACCCATATCTGAACTTTTTTAGCACATTGATAGTCAGTTAAGAGCTAAAAGGACCTATTTGATTGTTTTGGCCTATTTTACAGAAAATCTTAAAATAACAATTTCAAATTTGCATTAC
Source organism: Muscicapa striata striata (assembly GCA_030060385.1). Classification (NCBI taxonomy): domain Eukaryota; kingdom Metazoa; phylum Chordata; class Aves; order Passeriformes; family Muscicapidae; genus Muscicapa; species Muscicapa striata. The sequence continues at coordinate 1,143,480 of JAREIS010000076.1, read as the reverse complement.
AGGATGTTATCAGATCAGTTACAACAAAGGTATCTTTAAGGCAATGCTGTCTCTGTAGGTAAAATGTAAAACTATCTTAATACTGCTATTAAGAATATTTAACAACATTTACAAAATATTCTTTAGAAAACAAAATGTATCTCAAAGGCTTTACCAACTATTCCCTTTACAAACTTAGGAACCTAAACCTGTCCAATCAAGCTTGGAAGAGCCTCAAGTTAGTTCCCCATATTTTCTAACTCCAGAGAGTTAAGTAAGAGATAAGTAATCTTCATCTCTGCCTCTTGTCAAGTGTTTGATTATCACTATGATATTTCTGTTGCAAGTGACAAGCTACTGAGAATATGTTTATCTGCTTTCCAAAGCACAAGACTTCTTTTTCAGTGGCAACTGTTTTCAAAGAAAGCTGAAGCAGAAACCTTACGGCAGGTAAGAAGACCACTAGAGGAAAATTCAGAGGAAGAGATGTTTCTTAGGGGGTTTTGCCATATTGGGAGCATTGCATTCATGTATCAATATTGACACCAGGTCGTTTCTCCTTAGTTTCTGTGAAAAGACATCCAGCTAAACAAGAAGGGATCATCAGCATCTACACTGCCCTGTAACTGCTTTCATACACTTATTACGTTGCTAAATCTAAGCTAGTTGTGTAGATACACTGAGAGCTCCAGAGCAGGCTAGCAGTTCTTTGAAATGCAACTGTATCTGTTCATATCAACATATTAACTGAGAACAAATACATTCAGTAACATTTATCATCATCACAAAAACAGCAGGGAAGCAACATGCTTCAATGTAGCATCTTCATGTTAGCAATCCAGTGGCTACTGATTTAAAAAAAAAAAAGCATTTTGTGATGCAGTGTCACATCCAGTGTGATATGAGATAAATATAATCTATGTTCCAATAAACATCTCCATATTTATATTTTTGGTATAATTTATTCATAGTCCCCTGACTGCCCTTTTAGATACACATTATTATTTAGCAAGTCATAATAGTATCTTCTTCATGGAAGATCAGCCTGAAGAGTTAGCTAATAGTTAGCTATTGAAATAGTACAAAACACTGCTAAGGAAAAACAGATTAGGATTGCCCTAACCTTCCTACCACATCAAACAGAGGAGCCTGAGATTTCTGTGAAAGCTTCTATAGGCCTAATCAATTCAAAATAAATTCAACATTTCAGTCTTATCACGCCCAAATCTCAGGTCGTATGTGAATTATCATTGGGTAACAGCTGCCATTTTATAGTACCTGACATGAGAAATTTCTCATTCAATAAAATATCTCTAGGATGGTCCTCCCTCCCTTTATCCACAATAAACAACCAAGTCATGGATGATGCAGAAGCTGCTTAGCTTCCACTTTTCTGGCAATTCCTCCGGCCAGAGGGAGATTATTAGAGAATTCAGCAACTCTGAACACATTTCAGTGGCAGTGAGAACTTTCAACTGACACATTTAAACTGTGGGTTTACTAAAAATGTTCTCTAATTATCCAATAACGCAGGAAAAGTAATTCCTTCGGAGAAAAGCAACTACTTTAATATTGGGACTGGGAAAGGATCACTATTTCCAACTACTACCAGTAATCAGGAAATTTATTGTGCATGGATGGGTGACATTAGGAGAGACAATCAAAAAAAATGCTCACACAAGAGTAATTGTAGGTTTTCTCAGTAAACAAAGGACTTTTTAAAGGAAATCAAGTTAATGAGTAATTTCAATACTGCATGTGAAATATATCAAAGGGCAAAAAGAACAAAAGAGCACGTGATTAGTGACCAATGAGGAAGCAAAACAAAGCAACTGTGTAATCTGCAATAACTTTCTCCCATTTAATGGGAGAGCACTAGAGCAAACTTAGAAAGCATTAGTGTTAAGTAATTAAGTTGTCCTACCTCTTCAATTTCCTTAGTGAAGCATGATAGAAAAAGTGTATAAATTATGATACTTCAACATGTTAGATTTACTTTTACTGAAATTACACCATATATACATGCACATATATATGGGTAGAAAAGCTGCATATTTAAGCAAAACATGGGAATAGTTCTCTATTAGCTGTCTTTGCTGGATTTACCCAAGTCATCTTAGCTTTAGAAACCAAGAGGTGCTCCTCTGCCTATCCAAATAAGCTGTTAACAGTTAAAAGCATTAACTTGTCCATGTTCCCTCCCTCCCATCTCCCAGACTCTGTAGAGACAGTATTAACTGCCTTACAGATCTTACAATGAGAAAAAATTGCACACATTTAGTGTTTTTAGTAAACTACTTTAAAAATGTCAGTAAATATGGGAAACAGCAAGTAAGTGATTTGTAAACAAAAATGATATAAAGCAGCATTAATGCAAAATGAATGAGCCAATGCAGAAAGTCTGACCTCCAAAATAATGTTTGATAACATTACCTCTTTTATCTCATCTTTAGCTTGCTGTAATTTATCAGGTTTGTTGGCAAGTTGGAGCTTTGCTTCAGCTTCACGTTTTTTTTGTAAAGTGACCTGAGCATCTTGCCACTTCTGCCAGCATTTCATTCGATGGTCAAACACACCCTATGAGAATAGACAAATTTATTAAACAACTGGAATTGTTAGAGCTATCTAAATTCCCAGTAGGAAAAAATAATTCTAGGATAAAGCTGGAACAAGTAGTATACTCAAAGAAACCTTAGCATGTCTACCACATATTGCATTTCACTTGACATCACACTTGCACAGTTCAATACCTTCCACAAATAACAGGCTATTCAGGAACCCTTTTCAGAGCAGACACTTCAATGCTCCAAATTATTTTATGCACTTCATTTTATCAAAATACTACTAAAACAAACAAAGTATGAAGTGCTCTATTATGTAGACAATTCTTTAAATGCAAGTACTAGCAAACCGTTCATGCATATGGATTACATGCATTTTCAGCAATACGTTTATGTTAACAACAGACTAAGGCAGCAGAAGTAAAGTATACATATCCATTAAAAAAAAAAAAAAAAAAGGAAAAAGAAAAGAGAAACAAAGTCAAAAAATATATGTATTTCCACCAATCTGGCAAGTTCAAAGGTATTTCTGGACAGAATTCACAAATACCTGTTCTCATGTCTAAACCTCATCATGCTGTGCAGCATAGCTTACACTTAAATTGAGTATTTGCTTTAATGAGATGCAGATCCACAAATTGCATTTTTTTTTTCTTAATCAAAGACATTAGCAAATGCAGAATACCAAATTATATTCTTCCACACTTATGTATGCTTACTGTAACATTAAGTAATCTGAAATAAACAGATGCAGTATGCTTAGACACAGTACAGTATCCCCAAATACTGTACACAATCAGTATTGCTCACAGTAGATTTGCATTTTCTCTGGCTCTTACCAGTCCATTCACATTTTCAATCACAGTAATTTTTAACATTGGAATAACTCATGAATGCTTTCACTTTACCCTGGTAGAACATCAGGCAAAAACTTAATCATGTTACATGAGCAAATGCATACATTCTTTTACCCTAAACCTGTAAGCTGAGGAATGTGATTTAAACACTAAATCAGTACTTTTCCTAGTAGTACTCACTTTTACTGCAGCAATCAGACGAATGTAATCACCGAGCAGTTCTGAGAACACATAGAAATCAGCAAAAGCTTGTTCTTGATGCAACTGATCTATCTTCTCCTCAACCTCTGCAAGCTGAGACAAAGCTCTAGATAGAGCAGTGTGGTCCTCCGAGTTACCTAACATGGCAGCACTTTTAGCAAAGGCAGCAGTGTTGGCTGAAAGCTCTGAAACACAGAGTATGTTCAGCAAGATTGAGTTAATTTGTTAAATTACTCTGCAGCATAAATCAGTGGAGCAGAGGTTTAACCTCAGCAACTGAAAAGAAGTTGAAGATCACAGTAAGACACACAAGGACATCACAATGAAACCACATTTAGAAGACTCCTGGGCAAAGAATCTCTCAACCAGTAAATGCTTTGCCAAGTCTGTTAATGTCATGCTTACTCTGTCCAGCAAAAGAAATGAAAAAAAAGTCACTTCAGTATTATCCAACTGCCTACTTCAGAGAAAATGCAAACCCACAGAACAAAAGTCAAGTCACCTACAGAACAAACTTTCAGAACAATTTTAACAGGTTTACAGCAGATTTTTTCCATTTAGTTGAGTATGGAAAAAAACCCAACCCTTTCACAAAATCATCTCTCCCATGAATGGAATTTACTTCTGTTGGGCTGTTTTATTGACTTTAAGTAACTTTTATGAGTGCATACTGTAATATATTGTCACATTCTGATATGCCTTAAAATAATTGAAAAAAAAACAAACAACCAAACCTCACATATCAGCATCTGAGAATGCGAAGTTTTGAGCTTATTTATTAACAAAAACTGGTGCAACTGTCTCCAATTCTATGTAAGTAATCCTGTACAAAGTTTAGTTCCATGAAGGACCTTTGAACAAATGTTTGGTCCAAATTACTCAGGTTAGTATACAACTTTGCTGCTGCTGCAGAACCATCAGAACACCAGAAGTGATTGTAGAAGGAAACTGTCCTCAGATATTTAAAGCATTTACAATTTAAACACAACTCTTAGAAAAAAATCCAATGAACTAACATTTCTTCAAATCTATAAGGCATCAAATCAACTGCGAATAAAGATTTCCATTTTCCATTCGTTCTTAAATACTCCTTTGCCTTGAGGATAGGTGGCTAAAGATATTTTAACTGCAGAGGGTAATTCTTGATTAGAATTATGAGAAAGCAACTTACAACATTTTCATGTACTTTTGGAAATGCTCAAAGATGACACCATATTTTAACATAAAATACAATTTATCAGAAAGCACACTTATGGTCTTGCTGAGCTACAAATTCAAAACTGTGGTTTGTCTGGGGTTTTGTCTGGTTTGGTTTTTATTGTATTTGGTTTTTTAAATAATCTGATGGAAATCCATCTCTGACAAAAAGCAGCACAGACAGGTTTTGCTTATATCTAAAATAAGCAAATAAAAAGCTGATATTCTGTGACTACTTATCTTCCCAGAAAAGTTTACCTTAACAGTAGCTTGAAGGTATGTCATCATGCAGACTAAATTAAGAATTACAAATTCCTGTGTAAGCACTTAAACTTTTTTTACAGAGCAATACTGAACTAAAAAATGTTTAAATGGATCTATGCAGTCACTTTTTGTTCAGAAAGAAATTACTCTTGCCATGAGACCAGAAAGTAAATTTATGGACATCTACTGTAGAAGAATCACTTGCTAGGTGTGATAATGAAACTGCGCAAGGGGAAAAAGTATGCCAGATCATTATAGTGACTCTAGGAATGAGATACCTGGTTGAATTTAAAATTAAAGACAGGTATACAAAAATACTAAAGCAGTTTAAAATACAAGATACAATTAGAAAATTTTGGCACTAAAATAATTTTAGTGTAACTATTTTAGTTAAGAGTTCTGAAATGCTGAGCTCCTGTTTGGTCACCATTTCCTAAGGTTCAGTTACCTTTTCTGTGGCAGACTAATGCTTCAACACTGGAATGAAGCTTTCTAAGTTGCTGATCCAGATTCTCAAATTGCTGCTGTTTTTCTTCAAACCACTGACAAAAGATGAAAGAATCAAGCATTACAAATTAGATTACCAACAACATTTCTGGTTCTAAAGAAGCAAATTATCCAGGTACTTCCAGGGTGGTCAACTGATACAGCTAAGAATTCAAGCCAATAAGGAAATTAATAACCCATTTTCTACTTCTACAGCTTTAAAATGCAGTTGTTGAGGCTCATTAATTCATCTCATTATTCAAGCCGAAAAATCAGCTCTTACTGCATCCGATTCATTCATCTTGATTGTCATTTTGTTGACAGCGTCGGCAGCCTTGTTCACCATCCTCAATATTCCTGCTCCACTCAGAGCCTGGGTGTTAACTGCTCTCGGCAGCTAGAATTGAATGACAAATAAGGGCAAAGAGACTGGTTAAAAGGATGGAGGTTTAACTGGGCACAAGGGGGAAGAAAAGGATATAGTGTTTTCTTTACTCCAATGTGTTTCAATATACTGGAATCTAATTTCTCAAATTTACTACTTCTACATTCTCAAGAGGAAAACTTAAAAATATAGACTATTTACTTTTCTTCTACATCTTTACATTTAAATGGAACAAACAAACCACTTGTCCAAAGCTGTTATGAACTAGCCAAATGTCCTAAATGGCCACCTTGTGCTACAATGAACAAACAGCCACTACATAAACAGAAAAGCTTAGATTTACAACAAATTAGACAAAGAAAATTCTGTTATGCATTTAATTGTAATGCAAGCCATGCACTGCATGCTGATAATAAAAGGTTGATGATGTTTTGCTTTTCAGTATAAGGCTACAAGTGTACCTCAAGTATCAAGAGAACATGTTATCTGCTTAGGTACTGAGAAACCCTCAGAGTTAAATTAACAAACTTTAAATTTAATTGATATTAATATTCAGGCTAGATTGAATATGGTATACAAGGTGGCCCCTACATCAGACCATTTACCCTTCATATGATGTTTTGTCTGTCAGCAGCATTGACAAACCCACTCTAAGTCATCTATTGATGCTTTTGTCAGTAGGGAGGCCTCCATGACTCATTAGTATAACTAAGATACTGATATTAGCCAAAACACAGTTCAGTATTAGAGTGAGACCCCTATGCACATTTATAAAGAGATACTATCTATCTTTAATAATATATTTAATATTGCGAAAGGTACTGGATTAATAGTACAGGTGACTGAAATCCTTATTCACAAAATACCTAGGCTAGCCACAAGCGCTGCCAGCATTTTCACTATCTCCTATCAATACACTTCAAACTGAACTCCTAGAGACAAAAGATCTGCTTCCAAGCCAGTTTAATTTTAGATCTTACTTAATAACCAGTAACATCAACACTGAAAAGACCAACTTGCTTGAGAAGTCACTATAGAGCAAACAGCTTTTTGTCACCACCACTCTAAGTTTTACTAGAGCTGAGGCACACCATTACCTAAGTAGCCTCTGCCATTCTAGCCCATGAAGGGTATGGTCCAATTTGGTTTCATATTAATTTAGGGAATTTGGCCTCAATACAAATACATTTGAATATATTGCTTGGTAGGTTATAGTATTAATAAACAAGAGAAGTTAAAGGAAGATAAATACCTCAGAACTTTCCAAGAATTGTCTCAAATCTGGATCCTGTAGCAAAGTTGGGTGCTTTACTGTTCGTTGTAGATACCTATGATTTTAAAAATTAAAATATCAGGCAATAGAACAGATTTAATGCACAAGTTGACTGAACGTAATGCACTGCCATACACTCCACAGCACAACATAAGATAATAAAGATTGGGTAGTGTTTCATAACACAGTTTGCTTAAACCTGAAACTCCTTAAAGTGGGGCCTGCTGTATCTGTACGCTGCACAGTGGTAAAATAATATACTTCTTATTTTAAACAGCTGAGTGAAGACATACTCCTTTTTTAACCAGTTTATGCTAGAAAAAAATGAGCTTTTTTTTCCTGCACAATGCAGTAGACAGGTAATTTTTGTTACAGGTAATTCTGGCCGATTTATTTAAAATGATAGGAAACCTTGGATGAGCGAGTTGATTTTCGTCAGGTATAAACTATTTATATAACTATATATATATATATATATATAGTTATATAACTATATAACTATATATATATATATATAACTATTTATATGCTGGATATACTACAGTCTTCAATCTCCATACACTTCTAAAAGACTCATACACACACAAGTAAACTTCAATGCAACTCCTTCTTTTTTTTTTTTTTTTTTACACTTCTGCTTAGACTTCAAGTGTAATTTTTTATCCACCCTCCATTAGGTATGACCACCAGATCTTCATCTGGTTTTTCCTGAAGAAAAGATTGCAGTAAAACTGTTTTACACATTAGATTATTCCATTCTTTTTCCTAGTTCCATACTCTGTATGAAGTACAAGTTAAGGTTAACATGGCAGTATACCAGCAATAGGACCCTTCCCTGACAAAGATACTTGAACAGTATCAGCTGTCTATCAGTGCTGGGTGACAGAGATCCAAAATCTCTTATGCCAAAATTCAGCAAGTCACATCAATGTCATCAATGCACATCATCAGAAGCCCATTTTACTTTCCAGTGATTGAAGGTCTCTTCACCCACCTTCCTGACCAACAGCTGATTTGCTATGGAACAAATACATTGCTGAAAATGTCTTAATTCTTTCAACCCAAAATGTCTACAAAAACTGGTAATAGTAGTTTTACTTAGTGAACCTCTGCAATCTTAATTTTAACCCTAAAACAAGTTAGCTATAATAATTTTTATGAATAGGGCTACTCTTCCTGTTATTAATGGGCATTAAATTTCTACACAAAAGACAGCTGTATACACCTCCAGAATTCTTTTAAGTACAAATCACTAGCGTTGTCATTACAGAACCTATATAATATACTACAAGTAATTCTGAGCCTACATAAATTTTAGTTAGATACACACATTACCTTTCTAGAGCTGCTCTTCTTTTCTCTACAAATTCAGTAGATGAAGAATCTTCTTTGCCTACTTTAACCTTGGTCATGCCTTGAAGGAAACAGCATCGTATTGATTTTATCACAAATAAATCATTAACATAACTGATGTGATTAGAATATAAGGCTCACCTAAGTTTGCATATTTAAATCAAATTGTAGTGAAAAACACTACATAGGAACATCCAAAAAAATCTACTGCATGGTTTTGTGAAATACTCAATTTCCTGTAACATATTAACTGTGACTAATAGGTAAGTAAAACTAGGTTAATTTGCATTTATGAAAATAATCTAAATGCTGACCAGAGTCTAACTGGCAACTTCCAGGAAAAGAAAATAGCCATATAAAGCAGAATGCAAAAATAAGTTTATAAGCCTATTCACTGGCATGCTTATTACCATTATTTTCATTTTACTATTTTTTAAGCTCAAAACGAATAGTTTTTAAATTAACTAATGCAAGCTAACAAGTATTGAAAATTCTAAACTGAACTGCATAAAGAATAAAATCAGCAGAACAAAATGTATGCAGCTTTACAGTAGTTCCTCTGACCAAGATTAGAGGCAACCAATTGTTGATGTATCATGGCACGGGAATTAGATTCAATCTCAGCAACAGAGGAACTCTATAACAGTGAGACTGAAGTCACTGTTTTTCATGCTAAAGATCTAAATTCGGAGTTTGGTAACCTGCGTCCCATCAAGAACACCACGAAATACTGCACATCAATAATTATTCTTATTTCCTAGAAAAACAGGAAAGAAATTTTATTATACAGTCCAGACATCTGATTTCTAGTTGTAATATACTTCTTATCTGATACTTTTGTGTTTCTTCAGCTAAAAGTTTTGAGATCTGACTATATACTCATTGATCTGTCAGATCAACAGCTCCCTAAGCTCCTCACCCATAATCCCTTCTGGATTTAGAAGTCTCACACAGTAACACCTGGAGGAGGCAAGCAGCAAAGCCTTACAGGAAGAGGAAGGAACCCTTAGCCTCTCAGTGAAGCCTTAGTTTTCCCCTCCTCTGCAACATAATGAAAATACATCTGACAAAGATTTTTTTTTCCAAAAGTATTCTACACAGCATAATATAACTAAATACATAAATTTGTCAGTAAAATTGAGTATGTCTTCAAATACAAGGATTAAAGTATTCAAGGGAAGTTGAGGTAATTAACATGCCTCATCTTTTCATATTATAGTATTACTATACAATGATATTTTACTGCAGAAAGAAGGAAATCCTGTAGCTTAACACAAAAGAGTCCTCATAGCTGAACTTTGAACAGAAGTTCACAGGGAAAAACTAGATACACAAACAAATGAGGAATTCCTACCCTGTAATAATGCGAGATATTTCTAAATATCTTACCAGATTTCCTTCTCTGCTAATACAAGCGTATTTAAATGCAAGTACTAAGACTGTTCCTGTAGATCAAGCACTCTTCTAACCCTTCACAGGAAAAAATCCATGATATTTGTGAGATACCTTAATAAATGTCCAATTCCAATTCACAATTGACTCATTTTTATCCTTTTGTTCCACAGTCAGTCACTGATGGACTTGAATTTGTAGCTAAGATCTAAAATTCCAGCCCCTACCTCTCATCACCACAATCAAACTGGAACTTAAAACTCTAGGTGTTACCAACAGTGTAATAGAATGAACAGATAAGAGACTTTTTTACAACAAGCACTGTGTAACACTGAATTTATCACATTATGATTTTAAACATAAGCATGCGTAATGTAAAGACTATGTCACCCTACTTTCAGCTGTTTTGTCAGCCTTCTGGTTTAACATGCATTATTTCAAAACAGACTAGAATCAATTCCTTCTTTTCTCAAAACTGGAAACATACCAACTACATGCTTTTGAACAGAATAAAATAACATCTGTGAAGTTGAACTTTAAAGAGGGATTTTCACGCTCTTTTGAAAATATTCTACAGAGTCTGAGTTTTCTCAACGTACCTGTAGCATAAAGTCTCTACACAAAGCTTTGAAGCATCAGCCAGTGCCTGTTTGCACTGCACTCCCACCATTTTACTGTCTTCCAGGTGTATCAATTTTTATGCTGGTTTTGTTCAAGTGGCAGCTGAAATCCAGCTGAATTTGACTGCGATGCAAGCACTACGTTTTCATTTAAATGCACACTGTCATAAATGCCTTAAATGTTGTATCATCCAAAGGACATGATCACAAGCCTCATTCCATTTCAATAAGCCCTGTTAGCACTTGGAATTAAAATTATTTTTTGTTATAGGAAAAACTGATTATTACAGAATTTCCCATCACTTTCAAGAACTACCAAAAATTCAGGTCAAATTTTCAGTCTCACAGGCTTAAAAACACAGTGCTTTTCCACAGAAGTAAAATCATGACTTTTCCAAGCCTTATGCTGCCTACATCTACTCAGTCTAAATCTACTGCTACTTAAATGAAAAACTGCTGCTCTGTTTATCTTTACAGACTAAACTGCTGAAAAGAAGTCCTGCCATTGCCCACACAGCAAACAACATTCTAGATTCAAATCACTTATTTATATCAGTAACACAAAAGTCTTTAACAGGCTTTACTGTTTTAAATATTTACCTATTTTGAAAGAATCTTTCCTACTTAGAGACCACAAAACTGAAGTTGCTTTAATGCACCAGGCATTCAAGTCAAAAGGTGTTTTAATGCAAAAAACCTTGCAAAACTTATGAGAGGGTTTGCATTCACCATGATCAAAAGAAAGAAACAGAAGTATCAGATATATGGAGTATGTATGAAGCTCTATATATTGCAGGCAATTGATAACAGCTCAACTTAAAAATAAACTTTATTTTAACATCATTGTTTTGGTAGACTAATCTGCTCTTGAAGGGCAAGAGCAAAGAAAGAATCATAGATAAGAAACACAAGGCCATGCATTAAGAGATATCCTTCCCATTATCAACACTAGCCTGAGCTAGGAAGAGGCCACTACATATCTTCCCAATTTAACATGAACTTTTTAAAAATGCAGAACACCAAGAATATTTGTATCACCTGAGAAGAAGCAAGCACTATCTATGCAGAAGAGTAATTTGTATTCAGTATTTAAGTGTCACCTTATTGGAACTGCACTTACCTACAATACTTTTTTCTGGAGCTGGAGGCACAATATAACCAATATGCATGTATTTTGTTGCTAATTTGCTGTGCAGGCCAAGAAAATCACTGAATCTTCTTTTAACAGAGAATTCGGTTTTGTGGAATATTGAAAGTGATGTCTTAAAAAAAATAAAATCGTTGTGAATTACCAATCCATCTCAGCTATAATACAAAGTATTCAGAAATTTATGTTGCACTTCCTACCTTTGTTGTTACTCTGTATGCCATATAAGCATTCATGCCATCTCCTGTAAAAAAATTGAAATACTTATCCTAGGGCAAGGTAGTGTAATCCTGCCATACACTTCTTAGTGCAAAATACACATTAAATAAATTTTCATTTAGATACTAAAAATTGCCAAAGGAAAACTAAAGAAATCATGCTAAAATCTAAGAATAGTCTTCAAGGAATAAGACAATCTACCATCTTAATTTCTAGGGTCAAAGGAACTTACCGACTTTCTCTGGGTCTGATACATTGATTTCTATATCAAACAAATCTCCATTTGCTTCCTCTTCAATCTAGGAAAAAGATATACTACATTTAACAAGGGAATGGACATCCATATTATGTATATATTAAGGATATAGAGGAAGGAAAAGAAAAAGTCAGTATGTTTGCGTAATTATGAAACATTCCCAGTCTCCAATGTTAATGTACTTTCTAACACTGACTCTGGCTACAACCAAAATTCTTGTGCTGAACTTGGTAGTGCTAAGTTTATAGTCGGACTCAATGATCCTAAAGGTCTTTTCCAAAGACCTAAATGGTCCTGTGATTTCAGTTTTAAGCCTTACTGCTAAAGTTTTCAGTACAGAGGACTTAGGGGTCTGCTCATTGTATAATCTACAATGCCAGCAGATACCATGGTTCACAACCACTCTCATTTGCAATGCTTCTATGTGCCTCTAATCAAAGGACAGACATTCCTTTTCATTAACAATATCTGTAGCAGAAGAGCTTAGGAATGAAAAAGCAACAGATAAAATTCTTTCTGATACTTGTCTGAATTCTAGTCTTTCAGAATTTCATAATCTTTTATGTACTATACCTAAGTTTGTTAAAAAGAGAAATCTTAAGAAACACCATGGCAGAAGGGGCAGTGCCAGGGCTGAAGGGGGCAAAATCAGAATAAAATACCATTACGTGGTATCTGGGGAAGTAGGCATCATTGAGTCACAGGTAGGTCTTATTTGCAAAGTCACTCTCTAGTAAGAGAACTCCCTAGAATGAATGGCATTCAGCAATGTCCACACTTTGACTGGAACACCAAATGTAAATAGCAACATTAAGACTACAAATACCCTCGGCTCTTTGTTAGCATGCAGGATAATGCTAAAAACTGCTTGTTCAATTTCCCTCCTAGGAACACCTTCAGAAATACAAGCTGATACCAACATGTTAGTTAGAATTATTTTACATGAATAATATTTTTCATGTATCAAGTTCTACACATAGTTTTAAAGTATCTACTCTGAAGGAATTGAACTTGTTACTCCTAACACTACCTATCTCAAATACAATCACCTCGGTAGTGAATTCTTACAGTACTTTCATGAGTCAAATTCACACTAAATTTCTTGTACAAAACAAACACCAAGGTATAATGCCATGCATCAACATTTAGGAACTGGCATTTTACAACAAGAAAAAACTTAAAAATCCAAATGAAACATTTCCATGGTTTTGAAGTTTACAGCATACCTCTTCTCTGGAGCTATCAAAAATCACTGGGGCTGTTACGCTTTTCGATTCCATTCTGGGAGCTATTAATGTAGTAGGTGTTACAGGAGTGACTGCAGGAGTAGATTCTGGTGAAAGTATTGGGTCCCTCTCTGGACTGTCCAATGAAACTTCTTCTGTTGCTTCTAGATAAACATTTTGAGTTAGCAACAAATTTCCTGAGCAATACAGATGGATATGCATCACAAAAACAACAAGCATGCATGACAAAGAATGATGATAAAATAGTAGCACCCATTTGTGCAGGATAAATTTTTTCAATACATAGTTAAAACCAGATATGACATTTGGGCTTGTAGTGCAGAAGAGCAGAAGAGGTTCAATTAAGATCAATATTGCCTCTTTTTTTTTTTTTTTTTTTTTTTTTTTTGTACATTGTTCAGTAAAGAGTCCTTTAAAGTAGTCACAAGCCACAAATCATTTATTTCTGGAGGACATATGGTGAACACTAATTAATTTTTTTTACCACAGAAGCAGCTCTTATTCATCACCTGTTTTGCACTCTGAACAACAGCTGATTTAGTCATATAGGCTGCTCTACAAATCTCACTAACTGGTTTTGACCACTGGCAAACTACGCATTTCCTGGGTATACCGAAGTTCCTTTCCTAGCTCAAACAAATGAACAATGCTGGGTTCTCACTAGACATGCATTTACAAGAATTGCAGTTTCTTAAAAGATAACATGGACCACAGAACAGTAATTTGATATTGAGTTTTGAATAGACCTCAATCCTTTCACAAATTAGACTTCTGTGGGTAGTACTTACCAAACAGGTAAAAAGGCACTAAACCAAAGTAGACACTCATTCTGGCATGAGGCTAACAAAGTTTACTGTCATAATTTTATTTCAGAGCATATCGCAGAATTGCTGAGTTTGGAAAGGAGTTTTGGAATCATCTAATCTAACCTTTCTGTTCAAGCAGAGCTCTAGCTAGAGCAGGCTAAACTGGGCCACACCCAGATGAATTTTGAGCATCTCCAATGAGGAAAATCCATGTCTTCCTTGAATAACCTCTGCAAGTGCTTGACCACCCTCACCAACAAGAAAAAAACCCCAAAGTCAGCATCACCCCCTTGCCTCCACCAAAGACAAACAAACAAAAACGTAAAATTTATGTATTATCTGGTTTTCAGTGTGTGCCCACCTGTTCTGTCAGTGGGCACTACTGAGAAATCAGGCTCCCTTTCTCCATTCCCTACCATACAGTGTTTATACACACTACAGCCTCCCCACCCCAAGCCCATATTCCAGGATGAACACCACTAGCTTTCCCCATATCATCTCTTATGCCGTACCCTTTATGGCCCCAGTAATTTTCATGGCCGTGCATTGGAATCACTCCCAACTGTCCACATCTCCCTTGTATTGGATAGCTCAGACCTGGACTCAGCACTCCAGGTGTGGCTTCAGTGGGGCTGAGCCAAAGGGAATGATTAATTACCCCAGCCTCGTAGCATTTATTTTTCTAATTTCATATTACAGATTTTCATAGTATTTTCAAACTAAAGTTAAAACCAAGCACCACATTATATTCTCCATTTTTAATATGAACAAAGAATCTGCAGCCTTTATTTTAAAATAATTCTTTTCATAGCATTGCTTTACTCTTACTGCTAAATCTTAAAGAACATAAATATCTGCTAATGCTTCCTTTCCTCAAATGCCACAACAAGGACACTACATCTCAAATCAATAAGAAATTTTAACTCAAAACCTAATATCAGGTGGGAAATCATGCTGAGGCAGTTGCAAAAGAGCTTTTAGACTGGCAGAACAGCAGTATTTCAACAAGAGGGAATTCTCTTCTTTGGTGGCTAACAGCATTCAACATATATGTTATACAAATGAATATGCCACAGAAACATTTCTCAGAAAAATATGCACACACATATTTAACACAGTATACTATATACATGATGAAATATAGAATATAGAATATTTATGAAATAAAGCAATTGCACTTCAGTGCTTTCTTTTTTCTATAAAGCATTTGCACTTCAGTGCTTCCCTTTTTCTATCACTAGCTGTATTCCAGGATATTCAGAAAACAAACCACCACTTCTCTGTATCTTCAAATTTTAGACAGGTTTAAAACACAAGTTGCTAAACAATTCCAAGCACATGGATTTCTCACTTTCATTAGTTGAGAACACAACCTTCTTGTTGTAAAGTATAACTTCATGAAAAAACTGTGAATTTAATGTAAGAAAGCAGCACTGCCATCAGATGAAACACAAGTACACTTCTCCAGTACTCCTCTTTTTCAGACTTGTATCCACACACCCATTAGTATCATAAAGTGACCTAAGTTGTGCATCAAATGAATTGCAAGCAGGATTAGCAAATTTTTAAAGCTGCTGTCTGGCATTTTTTTATTTTCCTAAAGGAACTTACCCAGAGAAAATACCTGTTTCTTTGATAGCAGTAAGTCACTTATTTTAGGAAGAAATGAGAATTTATACCATTCTCCCTCTTGTTACCTCTTAGTGTATGTTTGGCATGCCTCCAGACATTACGCAAATCTAGAAGCATGACACGGAAAAGATATGGAAGGGGATGATGGGACTGAGCTGGGAGTCTGATGATGGGACAGGGAGAAAGTTATTGCACTTTTTGCTTAAAACAAAAATATTCAAGGATTCTGAAAGGGAAAAGAAACCTTAGCTTCATATAAAACAGCAGGTTCTTTTGTCTAGCTATTTTTCCTCCTCAGAAAAGCAGCCTTCAAGTAGTATATGAGTTGAAGATCTATTTCTCACTAAATAGGTTTCTTCTGATGAACTCTGGCATTTATGCATCTTACATATATATATCCCTTTACTTTGAGAAATCAGATGACATGGTCTGATTAAAAGTTTTATTGATAAATCTTCTGCTTGTTTTGCAGGTGTGTTTTTTCCCCTGTGTAAACATTAATTTGGTAGGCTTCACTGTACAAACCGTGGCACTTACCAGAAACGTTTGCTTAATCTATTAATTTTAGATCATCACGTGAAAACTTAGCAGTTGTTGTTCTGTAGTATAGTTTATTGTTGACTTTGGGTTTGAGAGGTTTTGTGTGCTTGTGTGGGTTTTGTTTGGTTTTTAAAATATTTAGTATCATTATTAGCATAAAAATTGAAATCTACATGTCTTCTTTTCCAAGTTAGCTCTCAAGAGCTTAAGTTCTCACTTAAAGAGGCAAGCAAGTGCTCTGTACAACTTTTGGGAGGAAAACATTGAGAGTGAACACTTAATATCAGCTATGGGAGTTACTAGAACATATTAAGAACTCCCATCAATCTAACAGCGTACACTGCTACACATAAGTACATACTTTACAATCCATAAACAGTCTTTGTTAGGGATAACTGTCAAGTTGCTTAGCTCCAAAAGAACATGAAGATATGTCATTCTGCTGTAGGAGACAACTACATATGCTTAATTAATATTCTACAGCCAACCACAACAAGTTTCTATCAACAGTCAAGCATGCACCTTAATCTCAGCTTTACACAGAGCTTGTTTCTTTATTTTTCACCAGCAGTTTTTGTGAAATATCATCTTAGAAAATGCAAGTTTGCAATTCCTCACTAGCAGCTCACTTCAGCCACAAGTTATTTTTGCTAGTCCGCACCTCCAAGTGTCTGACCTTTAACATTCTGACACAGCTTGAATGATTAAATTGGCTTATTATCTTTGAAAGTTTGCCCATGTGAACATATAAATTTGGAAGTAAACTTAAGCAGAAGCTGTTATGCAGAAAACAGGACAAGCCATTAAAAAAGGCTTCTCTGGGCACAGCAATATTTCAGAGACTTAACTGAACTGACTGTAAGAGCTACTACACCCAAGTCATAGCCCATGACCCTTACTGTTATATCAAAAGTACTAAGCATAACCTTAATGACAACAGAAATAGTTTTAGCACAACAGTCAGACACTAATATGACCACCTTCTGACTTCAAAACTGTAAATTCATATGCTTTTGTGAATTTATGCTTGCAAAATAACTGAACAAGCAGATTCTAAAAAGCAGCAAGGTATTTGCACAAACTCTTCATATCAGACACATTACATGACAACAGCCTGACAGACACCAACAGCTAGAAGCTTTTCTGTTCAGATGGGCCTGAAGAACATATTTTGTCTGGTTTAGAGAATTATCACCTCCTTTTCTGTCTCAAGAAAAAAGTCCAAAGGGGAAAAAAAAACCCTACAAAACCAAACAACACAAAACCCCATCAAACAAAAACCACCCAAACTCGCAACACAGTGACTTTTCCACAGGACACAATAGCTAGATACTTCCATAACTTGATCCATTCCCAAACACATTTCAGAGCTGAAAAAAACAAAATAACAGTAATCTTTTGCCCAACAGAGGTGATGAAAAATTACAGTTTTCCACTTTTTTGAAGAAGGTGACAGAACACTGATCAAACTTCACCGATGAGCTCACCATGTCCTGCTCTTCTATGAGCACCAGAGGCAGAAGGTACAAACTATACAAGCTATGCCCTTCAAGGGCAGTTCATGGCATATTTGTGCAGTTATACACTGAACTTTGGGTAAACATTTTGGAAGACTGGTTCAATATCGTGCTCTTCACTGTAAAATAGCAGGTTATTGACAACCAAGTTTTAAGATATATCTCCAAATTCCTCAAGATACGTCTAATACTGCCTCATTTGAAGCACTAACCATTATGGTCTCTGCATGTAAGAGCTCTGTGAGGTAAGAAAGTAATTCTTTTGGCCAAATCATCAACATCACGACCTTTATTCTAAGGGTGAAAGTTTTTAAGGGGGTTTAGCAAGACAGTTTGCTTTGTCACAGAACCAAGAACCACAACAAAGCAGTAAAATTTACTTGTCTCCAATGACAGCAGGAAAACTAATTTCTCACATTTTTGAAACCCTGTTTTAATAGTTATTTGTTATGAGTTATGAGTTGCCAGAGAACAAGGTAATGAATATCTATATTGTACATATTATTCTGTAGCTGCCACAGAAACATAATAGCAAAGAGGTTTTAAGCATAATCAAAAAAGCCTAAACCATCTCCCAGGTTCTGTCCTGCATTAAAGCAGTAGAGAAAATCTGTACTGCTTCACCTCCTTTTCCATTATGTTGCAATATGAGATGGAACAATGGAAAGTTTTTTTAGGTCTACAATAGCTAGAGAGGCATACCATCACATTTTTTACAAGTCTGAAAAGCAGTAATTATTTCTGACCCTGAAGAATGGCAATGTCTCCTTTCAGGAGCCACAAACAGGATTTCCTTTGCCTGGACCTTAAAGTGTCTAGTGATTAAATATGAAGGAACAATGGAAGTTACAAAGCTCTGGACCTTAATTTATTTTCCTCTTCACTTAAGTGTTCCTATAAGCTGTGCCAACTTAAGACTCTTTGGAATTTCAACACATCAAAGAAAAACCATGTCACATTCACTTAGAAATTAAATTCTGCTTTCCTAGAAAGCCAGACTTATGCAGACTTACACAATCAAGCAAGAAATTAGGAATCTCACCTTGCCTTTCTCAGGCTGTTTCTATACTATCTAGCAAAACAGTCCTATGAAAGGAAAAGATAGTTATACTTGTGAGTGCACAGCACTGGAACACAAATTCAACACAGTTTTTCAGAATGTCTTTTGAGAATGACTGCAATACAAACACAGAAGTTCTTGACGTGGGTTCAACTGCATTATACAGACTTTTTGCTTGGAACAGGAAACTGTGAAAAACATCATATTTTATCTCATGCTCCACAAATCACATTTGTTTTTTCCTCTATATGAGAGTATTAGACTCACTCTGTACTACAAACTGAACTTTAAAAGACCGGTCTCAGCTGAGGTAGACATGCAGTGCTAGATGCCTTCATATCAGGGCTGCAAGCATTTAAGAGAATGTCCTACACAGCAAAACCCAAACTCGTTAAGTCAAATCCATGTGTTATTCTCACAGCATTCACTTCAGCTGAAATAATCTGGCTGCAAACACTTGTTCCTTCTGTCTGACTCCCCTCAATATTTACTCCAGTCTCCCTTTTTCTTAATATTATCCAAAGGGGAACTGGCTTTCTTAAAATATCCACTCCAGATGGCTCTATGGAAATAAAAGCTGGCTTTATATACTGAAGCTAAATAACCAAATTACTGACTAGTACTAGAAAACTTGATTGCTTCACTTTTTTTTGTAAGTTACAAAGCAAAACAAAATGCAGAAAAAAGATCACCTCTCTATCCTTCATTCCTTTTTTCTCTTAAAACACTTTCAGAGAGGTACTAAACTAGTCCATAGATCCTAACAGTGTAATGAACAAACAAGTTCAAATACATGGAAACACAAATTATGGAAGTTTACTACAAATGTAATGGGCATGAGTATACATGCACTTATACAAAATAACCCAGAACTAAAGGTTATAAAGTTTGTTTTGGAATTATTACATCAGGTAATCAATGAAGATGATATGACTGTATTCAAAGCAGACTGTCAGCTTCTTAATACAAAGTAATAGAGAAAATGATAATATTGAGATGTAACATTCAGAACCATCTTATGCACCTAATATATTCCAAATATTACACCCCCTTTCTTGAATAGTTCGTGCTCCTACAACTGTAATTGACAGCAACAATAACCCATGTTAGGATAGCTGAAAACTACACCGAAATAGCAACTGATTTATGAATCTTTAGAAGCATTCTGTCTATTAACAGCTCACTTATCAGAGCTTTCACATCTTTTTCTAAACGTCCAATACTGTCAACTGTTAGAGATACAACCATGCACCAGTGAAATTATAGGACTGGCCCCCTGTGCCAGTTTGCCACTTTTTGGTTAAAACAAAAGTATTAAGAAGGAAATACTTGCAATACAATCCAAATTCTCTCTCTCTTTATAACTGGAGAAAAGATTGGATTATGCATAATTATTAAGCAGAAAACAAGAAAGTAACTTAAGTCATGCATTTCCACATAAACAAATTCACAAATTAAAAAGATTAGAACATTTTGAATCACAAAATGATAAAGACTATTCTTACTGTCAGCAGAATACATTAGTGACCAGCTCAGCACTCCCACACTACGCACTGACAGTACACACCACTGAGAAACTTATAAACAAAAGTAACTAACAAGACTTTTCACAAGAAAAAACCTGTACTGTCAAGCTACTTATAAGGTTTCAATCTTCCCTCTCAGAAAAGCACATTTCTTTCAGTCCAAGGGTGAAAGGGTTTGTGCAGGCATGCTAGAAGAAAATGGTCATTACCAGCAAAGAGGTCTTCTCTGTCACCATCCAGCATGATTTCTGGTGGCTTTGGACCATTGGAGTTTGTGCTGAGGTCTTCTGCAGGAAGACTCGCTGGCTCTGGAGATGAAGGACTTGACTGTTTTAAAAAAAATAAAAAGTGAAATAATTAGAAGAGAACCAGTTGCCATATGTCAGTATATAAGAATTATTGCAACATTCTTTCATTGCAAAGAAGCAAAAGAAAATGTAGGAAAGGAAACCCTGTCAGCTATTTCCATTTCCCATTCCTAGCACAGCAACAATGAATAAAAGATATGACTAGTCAACAGTTCTTTTAATTCCTTCACTTGAGAGAAAAAAAAAGTCAACAGTTTCTTCAGGTCTAATTAATGTGAAACAAAATCTGCTACAGAATTATCTAGAACAAGTTTATTGGTAATGCCAAATATAATCTGATTATTAGGTTCCTCCTAGAAAGGCTTGGATTTAAATCTGGATTTGTACGCAGCCAAAAATCAATAAAGAAATCTCCAAGATATTCTTTTGTTCTATGATTGAAAAGATTTTGCCATCCAAATAATTCAAGGCTGCTCGGAGCTGTAAGAAATTTTGATAGCTTTGCAACAGGACTACTGCCACAGAGGATCAGAGCATCACATTGAACTTTACATGGAAGCTGGGCTTGCCACAGATACAATTTTTTAAACTGAAGACTAGAACTTGCCCCATTGAAGACACTCAGGAAAACCAAAGCAACACTGAAACTGGGCCACCAAATGAACAGCAGGCTTACAAAATAAATACACACATAATTGCAGATCAGTGCTTCAGTTAGAGAAATTTTTCTTGAAAAAGTATCAACTCTGTTAACTGTTGCAGTACCAGAAAATTTGCAAAACTCACTTCTCGCAACTTCATCCAGGATATCTAGCTAAGGAGTTTTCAACAACAGCATATTTATTCATTAATACATGCATGTATTAAAAAGACACTAGATGTTTAAGGCTATGCTTGAAATAACATTGTAAATTAGAAAAGATTTTTTAAAAAGACTGAAAAATACTGAAAAGTCACTGAAAAAGTCTGCCCAAATTGTTTTTTCAGAGGAAAGAGTCCTAGCAAAAAGGCCTTCTTTGTAACTGGCTTCCTTCCTTCTTCCCCCCACTTTATGTACAGAGCAGGATGCCAGGTGGTCTGGAATATCCCTTGGGTCAGTTGGGGTCACCTGTCCCAGCTGTTATCTCCACCCAACCACCCAGGCACCCCCAACTTCCTCACCAGTGTGGCAGCATGATCAGCACAAAGGCCTTGCTCTGTGCAAGCCCTGCTCAGCAATAACAAAAACATCTCTGTGTTATCAGCCCCTGTGCTCAGCACAAATCCAAAACACAGTCTCATGCACTGCAAAGAAAATGAACTCTAACCCATTCAAAACCAGCAGAACCACATTTTGGTTGCAACAACGAACAGATCCATTGAAATGACAGAAGAGGTCACATCTCCTTCCTTTTGCCAAAAGCAGCCACTCTCTGAAAAGCCCCCACATAACATGGGGAAGCCAGAAACAAACCAAAGTGATGAATAGCAAAAGGAGCAGTCTCTCAAACTCTTGACTGGATATTGCCCTAGAGCCTGCAAAGAACATCAGAGAAGAAAAACTTAGAAACTGTATGTAGGCAGTAGAGTTCATAACCTTGTAAGGAACCAATCCACAAGTCACATGAACAGTTCTCATCTCACATAAAATAAAATGACCTCACAGGAAACAGAGTGCTCTGGGGTAATAAAGGCATAGTTTGTCCACTCTGAAGTATCAAAAGGAGATAAAACTATTTTAAAACGTATTACAAGACTTACAATAATTCAGATTAAATGAGCTAGGAAATGCAAGAAAACCACAAAACTTGACATGCTTCAGTATTTTACAACTGATAGCAAACATGCATTACACAGAACAGCCAAAGGTTTTAAGCAATTTCACAATGCAGAAGTAGCATGTTTTAGAAGAAATGGTCTGTCTGTCCAGCCAGAGTTATGTAAACATGCAAGTTCAAAATCTTGTATTCCAACTAGAACAGAAGAGTATGGAAATGCTTGATTTCTCAATGCCTGAGATTCAAGAAGTTTAAAGTTTTATCAGCAAAAGCAGTTCTTCACTGAAACATCATAGGTACTCATTTCAAACAAGTTTTGCTGCTATTCAGCTTTGAACAGCAATCCATTTACACTTTGATAGACTGGAGTTTCAGGACACAGGGAGTCCCACACTGCCACAGATGCAGAAAGCACGTAGGTTTGCGCTTGTCAAGTCACTGCTATGAAAAACAGCTCTAATACACAAAGTCACAGGGAAGAAAAGTCTTCCTGAACCCTTGCAGCACATCAGCAAGAGCTTTCTAAGAGTGATACACTTAATTATGCTCATCCTTAAAGAATGGTGAAAAAGAGCTCTTGGAGAATGCTTACATCTTCAAGCTATTCTGTCAGTCTACCTTCTTCGTTTTATCAAAAGTAGCTATTTTGGTTACTAGTGGTCATTTTTGACTATACCTGGCTTCTAATCACAGAAGTATTCTATCAGACACAAAATTCACTTTGAACCCATGGCAAATATCTGCATGCCTAAAGTTAGAAGTTAGCCAAAGGTCAATACAGAGCTATTCCCACTATAAAGAAAGAGACAGATTCCTCTAAGAATGGCTATAAATACATGCCACCAAGCCTCCTTCTGCTACTGAGCCACAAAAGATCCTGTCCAACGGCACAGTTAAAAAAAGACAGTATTCTGCACTGGATACCAAGCTTCAGAGCTGTAGTTAGTAGAGCAGTTACAGACCGCTTTCTCCAAATTCCATACGAGAATATTTGCAAATGGCAACGACTCAAACAGACCTTATGGGCTCAGAAAGCTGAAGAGCAAAGCTGACCAGAGGGATATCCCATACCTTGAAAAACCATGCTCACCAAAGCTATGGTGAAGAAGAAGGACAGAGAGGATGTCTAGAGTTACAACATTTGCCTAAGTCACCATCACACTTCTCTCTTCCTGGAAATGGCTAAGCACAGGCCTGCCCATGGAAGAGGTGAATAAATTCATTGTACTGCTTGCATATGCAATATACTATATACTAGTTTAATATACTAGTTTACCTAGCAAACTCTCTTCACCTCTGTCCACTGGTCTTCTCATTTTTACCCTTCCAATTCTTCTCCCCCATGTCAGGGGGAGTCTTGAGTGCTAGAGTCCCTACTGGTCTATTAATCTTTCTCTGTCTCTTTGGTCCTTTTAAACAGCTGTATTCTCAGACAAGATGAATAAAGAATGGGATTAAATATATTCACTAAGAGTTGTGACTTAACAAGAAAAAGACAATGTGTAGAAGCATCTTAAAAATTATTCATAGTCTGAACACTGCATCAGCTTGTTTAGGAGTTTTGCAATGAAGCATAGTTTCTTCTCTTCAAAATGGACAAGGTCCTCAGGGAACTACATAAACCCAGCAAGGCACAGCCATTATGTATCAAAAACTGGGTCAATAATTTGTAATAACCTGATTATTTTGCACAGCCAGTGGATCAGAAAATGCTGCCCAGCCTCTCAAAAACCAAAAAAAGCACCCGCGCATGCAAACAATGTATTAAGCTGCTTCAGTTACAGTCTTCTAAGGGTGAGATCTAAAAGACAGAACCTAAACCTTGCTTTTTTTTATCTCTACAAAATACAGCTAAAATGGCTGATGAAAATGATTGTCAAAGGAGTTAGTAGTTACTGCAGTGAAAATCTCTGTATCAGACAAAAATGGAGATGAGACTAATAAAAACCTCAGACAAATAGCATAGCTGTTTAAAAACTTTAAACTTACTTGATGCCCAGGGTTTACAAAATATCACAAATACATGCATTTCCTGAAGTGTACACAGCTGTGAAATTTCTGAACAAGTCCTGAGCTGAAGGTTTAGTGAAGTCTCCAATAACCAAGACTCAATGGCCAGGTACGCAGGACAGTCAGGATCCTGTCTCGTTTTTCTTTAAAACAAGTTTCTGTAAGATGCCCATGGGCCCATCCCAATTTACAATGTCAATAACAAGTTCAATTTTCTGTTCTTTTATTGTTCATCACATCTGGAGGTAATAAGCAAGCATTCTACAGCTCTGACTTACAAAGAAACAAGCACAAGATCTTGTATTTTCTGCTGGCTGAAATTATAGCTCTAGATGTTGGACATCCTCCTTTCTCTTAATAGTAAGGTACCCCCTAAACTAGTTCTGCTTGCATGAGCCCCTCCTGGCTTCCTTCAGTCAGAACTCAAAAGGCTGACAGGTGGCCATCACAACATTCTAGTTGTTCAGGTTAACCCAGCTCATTGTCTGAAACAGGGTTACAGGACCTCAAAAATCACAGCATGGGCAGAGAGAATAGACTCAATGGCAGGACAGTGTCATTTGCAGCAGAAAGGAAGCAGCCACATCCTAATTAATTTCCCCATACTTCCATTATGGCCTGGATTTAATATCAAGCAATGAGACATACATTTTCAGTAGAATCACACCAGTTAATCTTGGATACAGATTAATCTTGGATACTTAGCTTTCTGTAAAGGTATAGTACAGTATTGAAGGACTTAGTGCTTTCCTCTCTGATATTCCACAGCTTTACTGCTTCCTCAGTAATGGCCACTGTTAAACTAAATGAATATCATTAAAGCCATCTGGACTTCTGTGGCTATCTAGTGTTCTGCCTCATGTACAAAAACCAAATGGATATTGCAGATCTTTGACATAAACTGATCAACAGGCAATGAGATTATTACACACCCTGTCCTAAATGACAGTCCTTGATAAATTACCACATCTACTGCTTACTGATTATTTCAAGTTCCTCTATGTATTTTTCCATTAAAAAAACCCCACCAACAAACAGGAGTATGGGCATATAAATACTGTTTGAATAAGTAGGTGGCAGCCTAGGTTCCTGTGTCCACATGGAACCTTCACAAAAGACAGACTGGCAATACAGAACTAAGTGAGAAGTTTAGGGAAAATGAAATAAGAAATGGTGCAACGTATAAAAAAGGAAGGTGACAGATACAGACTGGTGCACGGAGGAGGAAGAAGGCAGAAATCATGAAAAGAGAGCAATAGTAAACACACCATTTTTTTCCAAAATCTAATATATATCTTACACATATGTCACCAAATTTGACTTTCATACAGTGGTTTGTGGACCCTTTTAATGGGAACAGAGGACACAAGCAGTTTGTTGATTAAGCTTATAATTGGGAGTGATTCTTCTCATAATGCACAGCTGAACTCCAGAACAAAAAAACCAAACCCAAGCAACACCAAAAAAAACCAACCAAAACCTCACCAAAACCCATGCACTTGAAATTTTAGCTAGTAGGTAAGTACCTAGGCCTCAGCATTTAGCTACAAAAAACCTGATACCTAGGGGAGCACTGTAGATGCCAGCACATATATATAATAACCAGCAATATTATTCAAATGGAACTCACCACTATTATCACTGCAAATGCAATTTTGGCTTAAATCATTTACATTATTTATCCTGGCTATTCTCACTAACAAAAGCTACTCTGGCAGCTGAAGGGAAACCTCTCAGTAACCTTGAAAGCAAGAGAGGCAGTTATCCAGACTCACAGTACAGTTGGCACGATGAAAACAAAATAATCATTCTCATTCCACTACTCATAGGCACTGTGCATACCTGACAATAAAATGAGCATCCCATCAGCTCAGAAAAGTTGCTGCCCAACCTGGTTCCCAGTTCACTGCTGTCCTAAGCTCACAGGAAGAGTTCTAATTCTCTGCCACATAGCAAATTTTCAAGTCCTAAAATGTGTTTCTACTGCAGCCAGAAATCCAAGGTGTTACAGTTCAGTGAGATCTTTCTAATGTTTTATTTTCTGTATTTGAGAGAGCTCAATTCAAGACATTAACTTTTTTACAATATGCACAGAGAAAGTTAAAACTCCATCTTCTTTTCTTCTTCACGTTAGAGAATTCAACTTGGAATAAACAATATTCTTCATTTGAAGCCACTGAAGTAACTAAGCCTCTCTGTATTTAAATACTACATATTTGCCATTCATAATATACACTAAATGTATATTTTGTCAAAAGCAACTTAGCCTGGATTTCCAAATGGAGACTTTGTTAATATGGAAGCTACTTGAAAGATGTATTAGAAACCATACAGCTTTTCCACTACACAATCACATTATAGGCAGGAAAGGCGCAGCACACATTTTGTGAGCTGCAAAGAGAATGAAAGCAAGATAAAATAGGAAGGGACTGAAATTAGTCATGCTAAAAGCAAATTGACAGCTTCAAGATAAACCAGTTGGGAATGCTTTCAAAGTACCAAAGCCCTCATGTAAGTTGGATTTGGACCTCAGTGTTTCTTGCCACACTCTCACTTCTGGTATCAGCAAACTAATACATTATTAACTACAAAAAGCATGACACCATTCTGCTGTTACTTTACAATTCCCACTGCTATTTATAATCAGTTCATCCATGAATATTTACCAGATTAAAGTAACACTCAAGACAAAAGTTTAACTAGGTCATGAGACAATCATTCTTCTCTGGACTATGGTACTCTACACAATGAATCCATCAATTTATGTTCAAGTTAGTAAGAAGTCCAAAGTTAATTTTCATGATCTCTTCCTTCCAAATTTGCAGGAAAATCACAAGGCTAAGCCACTGCCCTAAATGCTGATGTCAGAAAAAGCTTACTGACACAGCTTTTAAAAGCTTCTCTTTAAGCAAAGAGACTTCCCCTTTCTACTTAGAGATGCTATCCCAAACAGACTGTGTACATAAACAAAGCAGCACAGTGGAACTGTCAGCAAAGCAACTGACACAAAGCCCATTTCTTTGCTAGTGTTTGCAGTTAGAGGAGTTTCAGTAACTTTTTTATCTCATGGTAACTGTGATTTGGACACTAAATCTATCTTATCTCCTGCAGCTTTAGTTCCAGACTACATCAATAAAAACATTGTTTGCGTTACACTGCAGTCATTCTCAGTGCACTGAAAAAGACTCCAGTAATACACACAGTGTCAGACAGAGATGGACAAAAGTCTACTCATGCAATTCTTGTCAACTGCAGATTCACAAAATTTCTTATTCCTTCAGTTCATTTTTTCCACAGATCTTTTTCAATGCACGGATATGCATTCATAAAAATAAAGAAAAAAAGAAAGTGGCTTGAGAAAAGGCAAGTGACTTTAAAATACATTTTAAAGCCTCTTTGTATACTGCAGGGTTTTTTGTTAGGGACAGACTACAGCCAGAGCAAAATCAAAGCACACACCAATCCTATTTCCGTAAAGGTCAGGGACAGAAAACTCTCCAGGAAAAAAGGAACAGAACAATTTTCTTTTTAAATGGGCATCTATGTACAGGAAGAATAAAGTTCTTCCAGACGATACTGGCAAGACACGCAGGTGGAACGTGACCACAAAAACGTGCCAAGAAGGCTCTCACTATAAGGAATGAACACATAAGCATTTCTCCTGTCTCCTCGTGCCTCCTTCCCAGCTGGTCCCAGCAGCCGCCGCAGTCCAGCACTGCGTCGGCTCCCTTGGAGGAAACCTCAGAGACAAACAAGTTTTTGCAAGATTTGCAAACAGAAATGGAGTGAAGCCTCGGAAAGAGGCCAAACAAAGAAAATGGGTCGTTATTAATCCACTCAAAGTCTAAGGCGGAGACACACATACTCACACTCACACACACATACCCCAGCGAAACTGGAAAGATGTAAGCTAAGAATATTTCCCTAGCAGGACAAGAAGATAAGAGAAGGGAAAACGGCGGTATTTGGAGAAAATAGTTCTGAGCCTCTCTTGGTAGCAGAAGCCCCCTGGCCGTGAGGGAAGTCCCTCCATGAGGGAAGCACCGAGGAGCCGAAGCGGAGGTGGGCGGTGGGGCCGCGGCCAGAGGCCGGGTCGGCAGGGGCAGCGGCGGGGCGGGGGCAGGAGCGATGGGGCCCGGGCAGGAGCGATGGGGCCCGGGCAGGAGCGAAGAACCGGCAGCCTGACGGGGAGGGGAGGGCCCGGAGGGCGCCGGGCCGGCTACGACGCGCAGCGCCTGCAGCGGAGGGCGGGCTCTCCTCACCTCCAGGGTGGACACGGTGCTAGTGAAGAGGTCTTCGCCGTCCTCCAGCTCCTCGAGGTCGGCGGGCCGCGTCTCCCCCAGCGGCGGCGGCTCCCGCTCCGCCGCCATCTTCCCCTCCAGCCCGGCCCCCGCGGTCACGTGACCGCCCACCGCCCCGCCAGCACGTGACCGCGGCGGCCGGGCCGGGGCAGCGGCCGCTTCCCGCGCTTGGCGTGCCTCACCCACAGCCTTTGGCAAATTACTGCCCCATCCACAGCCCCTTCTGCAACCCCTGCCCCATCCACAGCCCCTTCTGCAACCCCCGCCTCATCCACAGCCCCTTCTGCAACCCCCGCCTCATCCACAGGCTCTTCCGAAACCTCTGCCTCATCCACAACCCTTCCCAAATCCCTGCCACATCCACAGCCCCTTCCCCGTCTCCATCCTCAACCCCTTACCCTTTCCAGGAAGAGATAAAAAGCAGAATTCCCTAAGTTAGCTTGGTTGTTCTCTGTCACTCATTAGGAAAGCTATTGGAGAAGTTTAGCTTATTTGATTCAAAGTAGTGTTGTAATTATAGTCAGGCTAAGGGATCTGTGGCCACAGAAATCTATTATAGGGTTCTTTTGTGTCAAGGGGTCAAGAAATAACCCAAAGATAGCTATAGGATCTGGATTTTTAACTGAGTTTCAAGGTTCAAAAACTGGATTAGTAAATCTATGTGGAAAAAGAACCCAAATTAGAGAAAAGCAATCAAGGAAACAAATTAGAAAACAATGTTGCAGGAAAATTTAGAATGACTGCAAAAAGCCAATCACGTATGAGATTGTGATGTGTTACTGCAAAAAGCAAAACCCCGGTTTAAAGCCAAGCCTCATCCCTGTCAGCGTGGGTATTAATATGTATGTCATTTGAAAAATACGTAGGAGCTGTCAACTCTACGTCACGCCACTAAGTGAAAATCTAAGAGAAGAGGAAGCTACCCAGTATCCTAATGGAACCTGCAGCCACCCCTTCCTTGACAGCCAATAAATCCACCTCTGTAATGCTGTGTGAGATGGATAGGAATTAAGCTGCAAAGCTGCTGAACAGTAGAAGTAGAAATACCAAAGCTAAGTTTACTTGTGGAACTTGTGTATATGTGCCTGCTTTAATTATCATCGTATGTGATAAGATTCTACAGGACCCCTCTTCCAAGGAGCATTTACTACACAGTTACAGTTTTTCCTTGTTTCCTAACAGCTCTGTACTTCATTTATTATATACAGTCTCAAGTCTACATTGAAGACACAAAGATTTGTCTTCTCACATCCATTTTTCTGAGGTCTGTCACTGCCTGTTTCACAGGCACTGATGAACTTTACCTTCAGGGTATGATGCCCATAACACAAGAACTGGAGATGGAAAAATTTAAACCTGAACTGTTTACTGGTTTGGATGTTCTAACTGAGATCACTAGGATTTGGGGTTTTTATGCTAGAATACCTAATATTTGAACAGTTTTGTCTGTCCCCTAGGCAGGAAGCCACAATATCACAGTACTAGCCTTACACCCACCCATTTTTAGAAGTAGGCTTTTATTTCTTTTCTTCTCTGTTGTGTCAATTTCTTTCCCTTTGTTGGCCATTGTCAGGTCCCAAACTTTCTTGACTTGGTTAAAAATCATTGAGAACCCTCCAAAAATGGTAATTTCTGGCTTTGGCCCACCAGCCAGTAGTACCTCCAAATCAGAGCATCTGGTCATGAAACTGCCATACCACTCCTGCTTCTGCCCCCAATATCTATGGGCTCTGCAAGCCTTTGTACTCCAGCACTTAAGAGGATATATGGAAATCAAAAATGTATTCTGCATAAATACTATTGGGATCTTTTACACAATAAAAAGCTTCCTTTTTTCCTGCAGAATCAGGTTTCACTCAGGAGTATAATCTCCTTGATTTAAAATTGCTTTTAAAATGAACAGTACAACAGTATTATGGCCCCATGTAATTTCCCTGGTTCAGGTCACAGAGGTGCTCATACCTTGAAATAGTTACAAGAAATTATCAGGGTATAGACACTATGCCATTTACTACCTTTTGACCACCTGCCAAAAAACGATTAAGTTAGATGCAAAATAAAGATGCATATGCTCTAAGTAATGTGAATCAAGGTTTACAATGGATGGAGGTGGGACAATACTTGGAAAAATCATCATATGCACTTACCTGAAGTTAACACTTCTTCAGTCATCTGCTTTTGTCCACAGAGAGAAGGATAGTCTTAATCACATTAAATGGAACTAAGGGTTCCTAAGTGTCAAGTAATTCTGGCATATTCTGAAATGGAAGAGATCCTCAAGGATCACCAAGTGCAACTCCTATGTAAATGGCCTGTATGGGTATTGAACCCCCAACTTTTTATTATTAGCACCATGTTCTGAATAGCTGTTAATCTCATTTCCCTGACCTAGTTTTTTTCAGTTATGGCCCAGTTAAATTTTTGTACCATGTAATTTCAAATCTGTGGTGTGTGACTAAGTCAATTTCATACATTTCTATGACTATAAACTGTCTCTAACTGTTTTGACCTGCTTTCATGCTTTCAGAGAATGTAGCAAAATGATGTAAGGTATGCAGCTTGTAAGGCATGATCATCTGCTGCATTTTATTTATCAGTTTTAACTAATTTTATTAGGGATGAATTGTTGCAAGGGTTTTTTATGTCAAATCACTGAAGTCAACATGCATTTTTTACCATTCTCTGACTTGCTAGGACTTTGTTAGATATAAAAACATTAGAAGCTATCAATCTCTTTAAATATTCATGTGCAGTCTTAGCTGTTGTCCAAACGATATTTGTATCAATTTATTCCAGTGGATATTCTTTCACACCCTTTTTTTAGAGCTATCTGTTCATATTTATGTCGTGAGTTGTCTTAATTCTTTCATCCAAAATCGGATGATGCAAGAAAAAGAACAGTGAGGAAAGGAGGCTGGACCTTCCCTGCAGTGTTAGAGACAAGTCAGTGCACAGTATCAGTTGGTTCTATCCCTGGGTGGCACATCAAAAATTAACATTGGAAAGTTCCTCCAGTTAGACTAGAGGTTTAATGTAAGGGAGGCCTTGATCTGAGCAATGTCTCTTGATCTTTGGAATTTTACTTTAATGGATTCCATACTTCTTAAATTGCGGTACATTTTTTTTTTCCTCAGATGGGAAACAGAGTTGGAGGTGATCCTTTTTTCTGCAGCTAGTTTCTGATACTACATTAGGAAATGCTCAATGCCTCCTAACTCTTACCATCACTGTTTCACCAGTGATGAATGTAACATTGCCATTCAATTTCATCTAGTGAGAACTTGGAGGTCAGAACCATAACGAAAACAGCTTCAAGGGGAAAAAACCTTGAAATCAAACCAAAACCATCACCAACAAACAAACAATTAATTTCCTAGTGTCTATTTGTAGAATTTTTTTAAAGTCCCTGCTGAAAGCATGTGCTTTATAAAAGAATTCCTGTAACCAGGTCTACATCTCATTATATCTCTATCAGCCAGCAGTACTATCTCCATCTAGTGCAGGACTTACTAAGATGAGAGTTTAAAATTACTGTGTTATCACTTGATAGATGAAGAAAGTCTATATTGTCTTTCTCATTTAATGTGTTAATGATACCTGAGCTGATCTTAGTTTAGATGATTTGAGGAGGGAGTAGGGCAGAATGTGAATGAAATGGAAAATTTTTGCATATTTTTTCTTCATTGGACAATCATGGAAGAAGTCTAAGGGTAGAGAAGGTGGCAGCATAGAAGAAAATGAAAGTGATGTGCAGCAAAAACCAGTGTAAGAACCACTCCAAATCACCACTATAAACCTTGGGACAACTGTATTATTCCACCAAGTCTGCAGCCTGTGGGCAGGAAGCTTATTTCCCTGTTTGCTTGGCACAAAGCAGAAGCTGTGATAATCATATACACCAATCTACTCCTGTGCTCTGGGATCGCAGTGATGGGGGCCTTGATCCATCACAAGCAGACTGAGAGTTTTGAGATGTTGCCATTGGAATATATTCAAGTTTTACTGACCATAGTATTTTTCTAAAAGCATTCTCAAAACGTGAAAGTATAGTGCTGGTTAATTAATTAATTCATTCATAAAATGTGTGTAGAAGGCAAGGGTGACATTGCAACTATGTCTTTGGGATATATAAGAAACAATATTGTTACTGATATTCCAGACACTGGACACAACATATTTTGTATGTTCTCAGGACTTTGAAATCATTGCTAGGGAGTTGCCAAGAGGGCCTCCAAAGAGATTATGGAAGGTCAGCTTTTTGGCTTCCACCTGTTCCCTTGTACAAAAGGAGGAAGTTGTTGCATCTGGTCTTATATGGGTGTTTAGTGCTTTTAAATACTTTGTCCCTGTCAGCTAGCTGAGTGCAGTTGATTTGAGGTAATTAACCTAGATTTTGAAGCAGAAAGCAAAAAAATGGAAATCTGCTGTCTGAAACTGCGCTTGGAATTTTAAGAACATGCATATCCAACACTTCCTTCCAAAATCCTGCACTTCGGTTCTCCCTTAGGTTTTTCATATGCATTTTGGGTACTGTTCACATTGAATAACTTTAGCTGGCTAAAAGGCAGCAATCCAATGAAATCCACTTTGGGCTGTGGCAGGAGATAATAAAAATCAATAGATGATTTCTCGGGCATCCTATCTCAGGCATCTTTAACTCTTATTCTAGGAGCAATTTAAGGATGAGTGCCTATTTCCATTGCCAAGAGAGGAATTTTATACTTGGGTAGATGCGTGACTTTAGACCAACTGTGATTAGGTGACAAAATCTCATTCTGCAAAACATATGCACACATCCTAAATTATAAACTCTGTACGTTAATGAGTCTTAATCTTAAATGTAGCTTTCTGGTTGATTATAGTATTTGTCATAATAAAAATTATAAAGTGACTGCAGGATTAATCTGAGACAAAGTACTATTAATAATACTCAGTCCAAAATTGCCTAAAATAAAAGAAAACAAAAAGCACACTCCAACTTACAAATATTGCTCAAAATGTTTGCATTTGCATGGATTATGAGAGCTAGGCACCAGAAAGATTTGCTTCAAATGTCTCTGGTCATTTTTTTCAGAGTGTAGCCTTCAATCCACAGACTTTTTTTTTTTTTTTTTTTTCTGCTTTGTGGACATACATGATAAAGGCTTGTGAAAGCAATTTTTCATTGAAAATTGCACAGTGGATATGCACGAACCAGAATTTGCTTTATTTCAAGTTTCACAGCCTAAATGCAGCTGTAATTTGCATCATTTACAATTTTGTTGTAAACTGACTTGGGGCATCTGTCTACATTATACCCAAAGTATGCAAAAGATAAGTAGGAAAAATGGAAAACTTCTAACATAATTGATTTCCACCAAAAAAGCACTGTCTCTGGCTGTTATAACAATTAGTTTATCAATTTAATGTTGATTATGGCTTTCCCATTGAGGAATAGGAAAGCTTGCAAAATGACAATGCAAAAGAATCTGGCACCATTGCCACTAGAGCTGATACAGTATCTAATACATATATTTACTTTTCTCTAAGATATTTTCAGACATGTTAAGCAAAAATCTGGCTTTGCAACATAATTCTCCTTTGACAAATTTTGTTTCACTATACTCTGGCTAATTTTATCCTCTGGAGGCATAAATTTGGGCTTTGAAAAATCTATTTCCTTCAAGATTGCAATTCAAGTGATAACAGATGCTCAAGAAAGACTAAGGAAAATAAAAGATTAATCTCTCAAGAGTGTTGAGAAAGCAATCAACATAGTTTCTAAATAAGTTAATAAAGACCTTTTCAAATTTCTTCATATGAAAACAGCTTCAATAACTCAATGAAGTCATAAGATGGGAGGAATCCATTGATGAAGAGATGGGAACTTAAGTAACAAACCGTTGAAATTAAATCTTGGAAGGGATTTTTTAAAATGCTTGACATGTATAACTACAAATTTAGCTACAGATAAGGCATGTAGCTTTCTAACCATCTATTTATCTATTTTACATTGCATCCTAGAATATATTTTATTTGCCTTGATTAATTTAGTTTTGCATATATCAAAAAGCAGGGCATCAAGTATCTCATTTAAATAATAAAGGTTGCAAATATGATTTGCCAGTAAGAGAATTAATGAAATCACGGAATCTTCTTAGGAATAATTTTTGTGTAAACTGAAAGTGATACTAATAACATCCAGCATGAGTATTCTAACATAGCACATAGTGGGATTGTTTTAACTTCAACCTTTAAAAACCCAGACCACCATAAGGAAGTTCATTTTATCTTATTTTCCCTTTCAGATAAAGACAGATAATAAAGATTACCTATTTTTAAGCGTGATATTGAATTTCTTTTAATGTAAGTATCCTCATTTTTATGTTCCCCATTTAGTTAGGAGATACACACCTTCAAAGAGGAATTCCAATTTACTCTAGATCACCCCCACCCCCATCTCTTGTACCTCTTTTAAATGACCATACAGGAAACTTACAGAAAGTCTTACCTTACCTTTGGTCCTTTCCTTGGGTAACTGAGGTAGATGTTTGCTTTGACACAAGCTACATTTTAGCTTTTTTATCTTTAACCTTAAATCTTTTACTAAAATATGCATATCCACATGGAAAAAGCCACTATAAATCAATACATAGAGAACGAAAGGGTGTGGAGGTAAAAATATATCACTGCATATAGATTAGTATTTATATATAGTGTATGGTCTATATTTGTGGTGTATAGAGACTATATATATTATTATTTGAGTGTTATATATTTACATACTATCTAAATATCTATACAGACTCTTCTGGTATACAAAATATAATTATATCTATCCATGTATGTCTATCAATGTGTGTATTATATATATATCAGTCAAAAGAGAAACAAGCATAAATGTCTGAGAAAAATTAAAATATTCAATTCAAACAAAAAACACTTGATCCTGGAGATCACTAAGTTCTCTTCCTGTCATTGCTAGTGTACTGGCACAATAATATAAAGATAGTGGACTGATGTCTCAGTTCCTCCTTTTTTTGCAATTCTAAGATTAAAATGGAAGAAGGAAGAGCAGCCTCCCACTTCCTGCCTGTTGCTAGGAATACAGATCAGAAACAGCTGACATGCCGATTTCTCCAGAACAGCAAACACAACCAGTCCCTGGAACTAATTATTTTAATGCATTTGAAATCCTTGAAGATTTTGAATACTTTCTTCCAAGAAACATATGCATCTTCCTCTTCACGGACCAACTGAGTTTCTACAAAATATGTGCTGTTTTGAAGCCTTTTTTCTTCAAGAGATGTTGAGATCTGTGGTGTAACAAAGCCATTTCCCCAGCTGCTCACCTGGGGGCCGTTTCTGCCTCAGTGGATCTGCCTGCTGTGCCAGCAGGAGTGATTGCGGTTGGAAGCCATCAGATGAATGATCAAACAATTAAGATCCACGCACTGGGAATCATGTGGTGGCAACCAGCCGTTCAAGGCATGGGTTGGAAGCAGGTCCTGCTCTGGGCAAATGTCTCACCTGGCTCAGCTTAAGTTTGGCCCAGTTTCTTTTGTGTTAGCAGAGGATGCTCTTGTGCTCTGTTTGTATTGCCCTCTCCTACGGGAGGTTGTTGCTGACTGAACCAGACAGCTGAGAGGCACAGTTAGAAATTATTTTGGCACACCCGGCAGGATCCAGCTAGGTTTGCATTCAAAAAAGCCTGACTGATTTTGTTTCAGGTCATCTGAAAACAACTCCCACTTGCACTTGGTGACAGAGACACAGGACTAAAAGTATCATATAGCTCTTGTATAGCACATAAGGAATGAATAGCGCACGTGAGTAGAGGTGAAGAGAACATGATGGTTTTGAAACAATTGTTAAGAATCAAGATTCATGTTTGGAGAATATTTATTATGTCAGTGTCTAATGATTGAACTATTTTTCAATTTCAGTACCTTTGGATCTTTAAAAATTAAATAGATATGGCTCAGTACTCAGATCTGGATCTAGAATTAGTAGTTGAAATTTTCAGAAAGGCTTTGACATTCATGTGATGTAGTGTCACCAGCAAAACAAACTTAAATACTTATAAGGTTAATTAGTCTTCAAGTTTTAAAATGTAAATGATCTGGTTGTTGAAATTTGGAAGATTTACCCTATATTTGTTTTGGACAGCAATTTTTTTATTGGTTGGGATAAAACCATAGCTTTGTTTGCTGTGGCTGTTCCTCTGATTCTATGTTTGGCTAAGTTTTTTCAGTACCATAATTAGAAAGGTAATGTATACAACTCTGATTTGCACAGACATGCAGTGACATCAGTTTCATGTTTTTTTATCTAAAAATTTACTTCATGTACCCAAGATCCTCCAGGTACCTGTTTTCTAGAGACATCAAAAAGATTGGATGTGCATAGCTGTGTGGATTAAGCTTTAGTTTCTTTGACTTTTACCTAAACACTCTAGAGACTTCATAAAAGTGCATACTGCCATGCTGGCAGCAGGCACCTGCTGGGAAGGGACCTGCCTCCATCAAGGTAAAATTCCACTTGGGGCTCTCAGTGCAGCAGGAGTCACAACCAGAGTAAGCAGTGCCTTTTCTGTGCTGTCTGGAGAAGAGATGTCCCATCTCCTGCCAAGAAAAGAGGGCTGGTTACATGGAGCAGAAGAGGATGAAGCAAAGTCCATGCAGCTACAGGACATGGTCTGCCCCCTTGGGAGAGGGTGCTGGTTCCTGTGGGTTGGTCATCTAGAAAGAGACTTCAGGACAGTCTGTGTGGTCCTCACCACCACTGCTGTCCCTGACAGCACATTAACAGGGGTATACATCTGGTGAGTACTATTTCTTCATTTTATGATACTGGTGTGTGCCCCAGCATTTACTGTCATGCATCCAGTCCATGTGCCGGGGTGGCTACTGTGTCCCTATTCATCAGGGAAGGGCTGAAAAAGCAATTCTGGCACATACTTCTCTTGCAGCAGGCTGCTGCTGTGTCAGGGCTTGTCCAGAGGCAACGCTGTCTGTAGAAATGGTATTGACTGGGGGCACTGGGAGAAATATAAGTGTACTTCTGGCACCAGTGTTTTTGCAAAGGAGTTCAGGAAGCAGGAGCCTTTGAAGAGAGATGTTTGCTGTGCTCTGCAAACTGATACAGGTTGTCAGGTGCAGCCACTAACTGTTCATGCAGAAAGGATGAGGAAGGCTGAGCATCTCACAAAAACCTGGATCCTACCCCTGCTCAGCACTCCCTCCTGTACAGGCTTCAAGAAATGTTGCAGCAGGGCCCCTTCCATCCTCTCACGCACGCACAGGTGAGTGGATGGGGATTGAGGAGGAATGATGTATCTTGAGGTGCTGTGAATTCTTGAGCCTGTATTTATGGTATACTGAGGATATAGCTAGAGCATTCAAGAGGTGCCTTAAAAGCTGCCAATGAGAATATAGGGAGGTGTATAAAGATATGATTATTTGCTTAGTTTTTGCATATACATTGTGGGATTCAGGGTAGGGTTTTAAAATACGTAGTACATCTTTCCATATGATGTAAACAAACTATGTATGCTAAGCTAATATCATTATCGGTGTAACATGTTTGAATATTACATGGCATAAATTCCTTCAATTTATTTAGAGGCTTATACATTTTTACTTAAGTCCTTTAAATGTAGAAGTTATAGTCATCTCTGATGTTCTAATAGATAGAATACATAAATGCTGGCATTGTGCTACTCATTAGATCCAAGTATCAGAATATTCAAATAAAATCAAATTAAAAATATGAGTAGATTTGTAATTATGAATTCAGAATTATGAGAATGCATTGTGAGTTTTCTGGCTTAGAGAGTAACTGTTGTTTCAAAGTCACTTCACTTAAGAGATCTATCCTGGACATAAACCATCAGCATTAGGAAATTCCCATACTATGTTTTAGCAGAGTATAAAAAAATGAAGAAAATGCTATTTTGGACTAGTGAGCTTTTTGTTCTCTTATAACAGCTCTAAGCCATTGTTCACAATATATTTCTTTTTGCTAAGTCTGCATGTTGACATGGAACCTGTTAGTTTAGATGAGAATGTTACTTCTGGAAAAATTCATTGGTCTCTGTCAAAGGACTTTATATTATTCTTTGTCCAAAAAAAAAGTGTTGGCTTTCATTTTCACCAGATATTTGTGTCAAAGCTGGCATAAGTAGTAGGTTACTTCATTAATTCAGTAATTTAAGATACATCAATTTGCTTTTCTAACAGAGGTGTTTACACTACTCTTGGTAACAGTTTATATTCAGAACATACTTCAAGATTGCCACTCCTGTTATTATATTTTGTATTCTCAGACTTTCTTGTAAAATCCCTGGTCTGAAATTGTGAAATCAGAGCAAATTTTGTCCCACATGTGGCACTAGGTAGACTCCCTCTGGTGGTAAATTCCAACCTCAACTGTACAGGGATTACCATTTCCCTGTATTGATCAAGTCGCTGCATTGGCAGAGAACTATGTGCACTAAAACTTACTGTGAAAGTAATATGACTGGAGCCTGTCTTTGTCATTCTTTACAAAGTGGGTAACAAAGGTCACAAAGATGTACTACAGAAAAACATAATAAAATCTGTGTACCTGTTAGATGGGTAAAAAATACTTCTCACAGTTTTCATCCAAGAAGATGAGGAATATACTAATGAAAAAAGGAGTAAAAAATAACTTACAATATTGAAAATACAAATCTACTGAATCAAAGCCATGGCATGTTACTTAACCAAAACTCTGAATAGTTTTTGTCATTAGAAAAACTATTTCCCTTGATAACTTTGAGTAATTACCATAATATGCATTTTCAAAGACACAACTTCGTCCCAGAAAAGCTATCTGAAACTGGTGGGAAGTTGTTGTCCCATCCATCTACCACAACAGAGAGTCAACAAGTCATATCAAAAAGAAATAGTCAGTGCTTCACAGCCAAAAAAACCAAGATGATATGAAGCTGATGACACAGATCTTGACCAGTCCTTCCAATGTGATTTAGTTGATGAAACAGATTTGGCCTTAAAAATTTTGCACTTATTCTATAGATGAGCAAAAACTGAGAAAGGATTAAATTTTTACATTAAAGAACTGAAAATTGTCTGCTAGAATTTTTTTGAAAAGTATTAAAAAATATGAAACACAAATGCAAAACAAGAACTAACTCATAAGAAAACAAGATGTCATCTGCATTTTCTTTATGGGTTTATTAACAGCAGCATTTTATATAAAGCATGAGAAACAGATTTTTATTTTTTTATTACTTAATGTTTAGGCCTCAGGCCAAGAATATTGTGTGTCTACAGAGGAGAGCAAAAAATATGTACACTAAAAGTACTTCAAGGAACAGCAATGCAAAGGATAAAAAATTAAATTATATAATATCTGAGGAAAAATTGAGGTAGCTATGAAAGATGTGATACTAATCTAATATAGGAGAAGTTTTAAAGAATGGCATAAAGAAAAGTGATGGTGGAAAATCTTGCATTTCCCTCACAATGTCACAATAAGTAAAGTTCTATTTGCATATTGGAAGGTTTTGTGCAGATAATAAGAATACTTCCTAATACGTGCAGTGTTGGTGAAATGTGAACCAACTATTTCAAGAGACACTGTGTAGTATTTTGGACATGTTTTTCATGAGTGATCTATGTATATGTGTGGCCTTAGAACAGGGAGCACACTGGGGCACCTCATTCTAGGTGGAAAGGTGCCTTGTCTTAATGCTAGACCTACACAACTTCTACAGGGTATGCTCAATTTTAGGCTGTAGCTCTAAATGCAGGAGCAAGCATTGATTTCTCCCATTACATTGGAGATACCCACATTTTATGGATTGTTGGAAAGTGCTTATCTAGAGACACAGAGTTAAACTCTCTTTTTTTTCTTGCCTCAGAGTTTTCATGAGAAAGATGACTATTCGGTAATGCTTGTTGTAAAACTTACTTGTTGTGTTTGGCATGTGCTGCCACTGAATGGTACCAGGCAGTCTGGATCTGTTGTTTTTCCTCCTTCATCCACACTCCACATATTTTTTTCAATTTTATTTATATCTGAAAAATCAGCCACAGGGGATTTTTTTTTTAAAGGGAAGCATCCAACAGAAACAAGTGTTCCAGTTCACGTGAAGCAAGTAGTAATCCTTAAACATAAACCAAAATCACTTAGATCATTCTGTCACAATATAAATCCTGCACAGTATTTTCTTAAGAATTCTTTAAAGAATGATCTTGTCTCTCACATTTGTTCAACATGATCAGTTACTTTTGTCAGTTAGGTATCTGTCTCTAATAACATTCTGCCTTATCATGGGATTGTAGAAGATGGAGCTGGAATGGACCTCAAAAAATTTCTGGTCCGTCACACTGCCTTACGTTCATCTGTCTCCTATCTGACAATAAGCACAGATCAGTTTTTAAAATTTGCAATTTTTGTTTTTCATTCTGATTATTGAAGAAGACTGATAAGAAAAATTAAGACGTAGAGGGAGGAGTCCTTAACAGCGCTTGGGACAATGTGGTGATCTTCCCTGCCTGCCTTCCAACATTTCTTTGCATTGAATGTGTATTTTGCTTCTGTTTTATCCTTATGCTATTTTACAGCTTATTTTTCTAGAATTGTTGTTTTCTAGCTTCTGTCTTTCATTTGCCCTTATTTACTGTTATTTTCACAGATGGTGGTACAAAGAGAGCTCAGTGAAATGACTTGCTATAGAAGAGCCATCAGAAGTACAGTATCTTTTTACTGAAGAAAATAGAAATGCAATAAGCACAGAAATGATGCTGATAATTGTTTATAATCATCTTGAGACATTCCTAGTCCATTTTTTTCCTACTTGAATTTATGTTGTGGTTTGGACATGCTGTGTAAGTACACAATGATTATCCAATGTCGTGTCCAAGCAGCTTATTCCCTCCTGGACTTCTTTAGCAGCTGCTTGTGGTTTCCTCTGGATGTCAGATTCTTTTCTCTACTCTTTCAGGATGAATCTGATGCCAGTAGCATGACTGAAAGCCAGGCCAAAAGTGATGGCTGACCTCCCACTCATGTACTTACAGGAATCTAATGTGTTGGAAAAAAATTCTAGGGAAAAATCCAGCCTGTTTCTTGGAAGATTCTTACATACAACGTAAACTCGAAGGTAGGAAATAACTCTGTAAAACAGAATAGTTTGTAAAATTATTGAAAAATGCCTGGAGAATAGAATCACAGCATTCTACGCTCCATGATGGTGTGGTACTGGCTACCCATGGTTTATCGGAACTGTTTAGTTATACTAAATTTGGAATTCAATAATATAAGTTTTTGCAGAGTTTTTTTGCAATCAATTTTCAATCTCCTTTGTGATTCTTTTTCCTCCTTTCTTCCTTTCTTTTAGTAACTATTGCTATATCTGCATTGTTTTGCGACCAGTGCCACTGCCATGTTTGGGACCAGCTGGAAAAACCAGTAACATCCTCTGCTACAGCTGGACTGCTGTCCATTCAAGTGCTGCTCTGGAATGGATACAAAAAAGAAATTAAAAAGTCTGTTGAATTTCTGAATGCCCGATGTAAAGATCCCTTTGCCCTGAAAATAGGGAAGAAAAGAGATCTTAATGCACGTGCAGTGTCTTATAATATGATGTTTTCTTATATAAATGGAAGAACTATGTTGATTATCAGTTGCTGCTGTTGACTGAGCAGTTTTTTGGGTGGGGACTCTCCATTTCAGTGTGGAATCTGGGAAACACACACAAAATATTGGGACTTCTGCAAGATAAATTTTTTTTCTGTGAAAAAAAATCAGCTGAAAAATCAGCTGCAGCAACAGGAAACTCCAATGGTACCAGCAAGGAACATGGATCCTTGAAGATAACAAATTAAAAAAAAAATAAAAGAAAAAAAAATGTATTTTTTATATGTAGGGCTTCCATTTGTTTCGGAGTTGTTAGCCAGCTTTGATGCTGGAAAAGGATTCTTACCAGCTTTATATGACTTTATATACATTCCAGAATATATTCCACAAGGTCTACTATGAATGAGCTGAAACAGAGATGAAGAGAAGTACTGTAATCTAAGGCTTCACTGATGAAACTGATAAGCTGGTTCACCAGAAAGCAGCTAGAAATTTAATTTTTATTGAATTCTATCTAAGAAACACTATAATAGTTGACATGGACTGTACTTCAAGACATTTACAGCTGTACCTGTGAATTTAGTTTATTCATAATCAAGTTTAGTTTGGAGATCAGCTGCATTATTTTCTTATCTGCCACCATGGAAAGTAGATAAACTTGATACATTTTATGTTGTGCAAATAGCCAAAATCTCAAAGACTTCCTTAATTGTTGGCCTAAAAGCTATGAAGAAAACTCTTACGTTATAAATCCCAGAAGAACAGGAAGTCCAAAAGCTAAAATTTGGGTTTCATGAGCTGATTTTCCCCAGACATATTACATCAATTTGAATTTATTTTTCCAGCACCTTGAGCATGGTATCTCTTTGAATGACTTCAAGTGTTATGAAATATAGAAAGGACTCAGGAGAAGTTGGTAGGCTGAGCTCTGCCACATCCACCATGTGGTGCCTGTGAGAGCTGTTTCGTAAAGTGGCAGGACCCCAGGTCAGTGGGGAATTCAGAAATACTTGAATGGCTCTGCTAGTACTGAAGATTGTCTCCTTTTGCTCTTGTAAAACCATCATAAGGTGTTATTGTTTAACAGCATCCCCAGTGCCTGCGAGTAAATGTTTCAAAGACTGTGGGCACACGTAACATTTTTTTTAACCTTGTATGCCTTTGCCTTCTGGGGCTTTATCCAGGACTTTTAGTACTCTCTCTCATTTTTTTTTTCTTTTTTCCATCAGAGAGAATCCTAAATCCTTCTCCTACCATTTGAT
The DNA here is from genome assembly GCA_030060385.1 of Muscicapa striata striata. NCBI lineage: Eukaryota > Metazoa > Chordata > Aves > Passeriformes > Muscicapidae > Muscicapa > Muscicapa striata. The sequence goes on along the minus strand of JAREIS010000076.1, from coordinate 1,099,716 downwards.
TTATAAAAGTACTACATAGATGAATATTTGGCTTTCATTTCTTTTATGAGGAAAAATTCTTGGTCTGCATTTTGCACTACGAAATTTTTTGACCTCAAAGCAAGAGATCAGGAAGCACTTGAAAAATATATTGGTGCTCTATAAAGACCAAAGAGAAAAGAGTAACAAATGGAGATCTGATTAGCCAAAATGAAATAATGCCTGATTTTCTTGGGAAAATAGTAGTGAGCTCTGTCTGTATATTAATTAGGAGAAATAAAGAAAAAAAAATACAGTATAGCTGGAACAAAGGGATATTTGCCACTGGAGTACTTAGAGCCTACTGAATGAATATACATTCTGGTCTGCAGCAACTATGTGCATTAAGAGTTAGTGACTTTCTGCAAGTAAACCCATTAACAAAATAAATCCATGTTTCCTATCTACAGCCTATCTATTTCATAAGAACAGATTTCTTAACTGTCCCATCTGTGCAATATGTGCTATGGATTAAAAAGAAAGGCAGTGCATACATAATGGTTTATGGCACATGGCTTACAAGCAGCACATTTGTCATGTCAGTGGATGGTCACCTGCCAAAATTTGCCCACATCCTCTTATCTGCTTATGTGTCAACAATATACTTATCCTAGTTGTCTAGAGTTCAACAGAATCAGTCAAGTTTCCAGGGAGTATGGCATAGTTTGTATGCTACGAGATGACTGAAAGTGAATTTGGGCGCAGTGAAAGGAGGTGAATGTATACTTTTAAACTTTCTAAGACATTCAAGCCTTCAAGCCTTTTAATGTCAACAAAATACCCTAATTACTTAAACAGAAGGAGCTGCAGATAAGAGAAGAACTCAGACACTGGGTAGCATCTAAAACATGGAGCTGCCTAACAAGGTTAATATTTTTTATATGTGCTCCATCTTACTCATATAAGTATCTTAATATCATAATGTTGTTTGTCACAAAACTAATGAACCTGTTAAAACTCAGGAAAACCCTGTGATACATGAAACTGCACAGACATATTTAATAAAGCCTGTACATTCCAGTAATAAGAAACTCTGATGCACTAAGATCTTGCCAAAATGCCATCCGAAAAAACCTCAACACTATTTTTCTGCCAGACCAGGCTGATAAATGCCATTATGTATCATGCAAGGACAAACAAGTATTTGGAGCAGCTCTGGGAGATGTCCTGGTGGTCTCCCCTTCCACTCTGGGCAAGCACAGGCCAGGTCAGCAGGGTCCCTATGGGGTCTGGAGACTACCGACATGCTGGATAGTGCTCTGGACAGATTCAACAGGGAGCAGTTGAGTTGGGTCAGTGTAAACACCTGCACTCTATCTGACCTGCTAACTTCTGAAGAGGAATTTCTCCTAATTGGTCTCTATAAAGAAAACTAATGCTAGGCAGGGGGGAAAAAAGCACATATTGGTCAGATAGTGGGTAAGAACCTCAGTCTGACCCAGCTGTGTCTTGTCTGTGACAAAGAAAAGTGAAATGAATTGCAAGGTCATTGCACCCTGCCTGTATCAGACTGTCTTTCATACTCAATAAATGATGTGTTATTACAGTAAGCAGCTACCTTTGAGGGAGTATATTTTGGCAAAGCCTCTCCCCTCTCTTTTCAGCACTGGTACTATGGCTTTGTGCCATGGTATCCTCCTACCTGTCAAAATACTTCAGTCTGAATACACTGACTGCTACCAAGTGAGGAGTAAGCCTGGTGTAAAGGCAGTCACCTCTAGAATGCTCACAGTGGTGAAGTTGCTGGGCAGAGAGGTTGCTCCACCCATACCCAGAGGGGTCATTCTGATATCCCTGGGACATCCTTCTCAAATGCAGGGAGAGGTGGTTTAGAAACTACCAGTTTATTTTGTCTAGGTGTCTGGTTTATGGAGAATACAGCCAAGTAATTGTCTCCTTCATTTATTTTTCCATTTTTCCCATTCCAAAATGACTCAGTCAAGGTGTGGAGGGGTTCCTTTCATTTGTTTTGGTTCTCTTTTTTCTGATTTTGGGTTTGCTTTTTTTGTGTGTGTGGTTTTTTGTTTTTGTTTTTTGTGGGGTTTTTTGTTGTTGTTGTTTTTTGTTTTTTGTGGGGTTTTTTTGTTTTGTTTTTGTTTTCGTTTGGCTTGATTTGGTTTGGTTTCTTTTTTTTTTTTTTAAATAGGGGGTGGTTTTTGTTATGTTTTGGTTTACGTTTTTTGTACCTAAGGGTTGATTTTTCTCACTGCTTTCCCTCAAAAGCTCAACACTTGAATTTGTTTCTTTTATGGGTAGCATAAACTGAAGACAGATTTTGTTTGCTTCCCTTTACTAAACTTTCCTTGTTAAAAATGACTGATGATTGTTTATCCTTTCTTTTGTGCTTTGAAGAGATATCAAATCCCATGCTTTGAGAAAGGAATATAGAAGGGGTCATGGATTCATCATCATTCATCATGCACTTCATTGTGCATGTGTGTGCCTGCACTGCAAACTGAGTCTGCAGATAAATTCATTTGTCTCTTCGCAGTGAGCTGTAATTAGAATTCTGACTGGCTGGAAAGTGACTATTCATTACACTGCAAAACTACAGAGCTAGATTAACTTTTACTGGAGGCTGTTCAAAAACACCATTTGCACTTTCAGGCATGCACTGAATAATAATGACATACCGCAATAGCTTCTTAATATTTTGTAATGCAATAGCAAATATGAGCCCATGTCATCCACTGGGAGCCCACTGGGTTAGGTCATGTATAAACACCATTTGTTTTGGCTCCATTTAAAGATCAAGTGAGCAACACTAAGCCTGAGAGAACATGTATCCTATACAGTCCCTATTGCTTTGTCCCTTTGCAGACAGCTTCCTAAAGGCACAGCCAGAGTGCCCCAGCATAAGCAGCACCTGGCAGCACGGAACCAAGGGAGTAGCTCTGGTGCTGGCCTCTCTTTGGCTGATGGCACACAAGGATGCCCACCGTCTGTGCCCACAGTCTTTGGCTGACATGTCCACCCCTTAGTTATGCTGAAAGCTGAGTCAGCCTCAAAAGATATCAGAAGAGAAGACAGTTAAGTGCCTGATCCAAAACACCAAAAGGTAGGGGTGACTTTAATGAGACTACCAGTTCCTTTGAAGCACAAAGGTGTTCTTCAGACACAGCCAAGGATTTAGAACTGAATATCTAGTCCTTGAAATAATATGGGTAACCTTCAAGCTTGTTCTGTATATAGCAAATGCAAATTTCTATTCCCTTGCCTGCGAACATCTTGAAGCAGGAATTCTTCTAGGTCAAACAAATTACTTAGCAGCCTTTAATTTGAGGCACATTTTCCCCTGTAACAATATTGAATTCTTATCTTTTAGGCTGGTTCTTTCAGGAGTAGTCAGTTCTTTAAAATTGGGACAAAATCAAGGCATTTCAACATTTAAAGGAGAATAAAATAAAATTGCATGTCTGCTGCTAAAGGAAAAAGAAAAACACTGGAATGTTCTTTCTTACCATCTTTAATACTGAAGCCTAAAAATGTAGAAAATGTATATCTGGATTAGGAATGTCTTTGAAATTCCAGTAATAGCTTTTAATGCTCAGATAGGGTTCTATTTTGATCAATAAGGTTATCTCATTAATAGGTTATCACATAAACAATTCTGTGTATGTGTGAAACACAGCTTCTATGGACTATTATTTAATTCTGTTTTCCTAGTGGTGCTTTTTTGTTTATGTTGAATACACACATTGAATTAGTTTTGAATCACTAAAAATCGATACAGGGAGGTTTTGTTTTTCAATGTGTTCTTACTTGTTCACAAGTTCTTACTTGTGTTTGTATGTGAATGGATGAAGAGATGTAAAGTATAAATCAGGAGAGTGGTGCCACCAGACTTCAAACAAAGATGCAAGTTTAATAAAGTCTGGTCTTTCTCCCTTTACCCTTTTTTTTGGCCAGGAATTCTGTATACTGCAGCACTGGCACCTTGACACCATCCAGAGGTTCTTTGACGTCACAAATTACTTTAGGAAAACCGATTTTTAATGTTTCTGTTACTTATTTAATTTTTCATGTGTACCAGGCCTACTGTACCACTTTATTAGTCTTTTCCATTTGTTTGTCTTGCCTGTTGTTTCTTGTCCTGAACTGTAACTGTCTAAAGGCAGTGAGTGTCCTTCTGTGTTGTAGTCATCAAGGGCCAAAAGATCTGTGAGTTGTTCCCTGTGACTGGGCACCCAAAGTACAAAGATTCCTATATGGAAGATTTTCTGTGACCCATATGGACAATACCTGGTTGTTACAGAAGCTGCTATCAGATGGACTGCTGTACTACACTGTGGGAATGACTCATTCCATCCTGAAAATTCTTAAGAGGATAATCAAAAATAATCTGCCACCAGCTTTACAACTTGGAAAAAAGGAACTTGAAACCCTGCAAGACAACTCACACAGATACTCTGATTTCTACAGGAGAAGATCAATTTCACATGCTATATTTGCACTTTGATGGGGTGTTAAGATTGAAACAGTTTAATAATTGAAATAAAATACAGTATAATACCAATGCTAATGATAGTAGTAGTATTAGTAGTAAAGAAAAGGAAAGAGAAAAAGGAATAAAACTCAGGAGAAAGCAGTGATACACAATGCTCACCACCTGCTGACAGATGCCCAGACTGTTCCCCAGCCATAGAATCAAAGAATCAGCAAGGCTGGAAAAGACCTTTGAGATCATCAACTCCAACATCTGACCCTCTTATCAACTAAATCATGGCACTGAGTGCCACATCCATTCTTTTTTTAAACACCTCCAGAGACGGTGGCTCTACCACTTCCCTGGGCAGCCCATTCCATTGCTTAACCATGATTTCTGAAAAGAATTGTTTTCTCATGTCTAGCCTAAATTTCTCCTGGCACAGCTTAAGACTGCTGAGCTTAAGATCAGCAGCTCCTGGTCAACTCTCCCCAGTTTAAACACTGGACAAAACGTTCTATGGTATGGAATATCCTTCTGGCCAGCTCAGATCAGGTGTTCTGGTTGTGCTCCCTCCCAGCTTCTTATGCTCAGTGCAAAAGCAGGGGACATTAAAAAGTTTTTAATTTAGGGTAGACACCACTTACCAAAGACTAAAACATTATTGACACTGTTCTCATACAAAACACAGCACTGTACCAGCTACTAAGAAGAAAATTAAGTCAATCCCAGCCAAAGCAAGGACACGCTCCTTGGTGGTGCAATGCACATGCATGCCTCCCAGATGACTGAGTGACCTTAAAAGAATTGTTTGTTTCAAGGATTTTTCACCAAATCTGTTTATGATTAAAAAATTACAAAACTCACTCAAATAGGGAATTCATTATTAAAGATGCCACGAATGGAGCTAGCGATTCCTCAAATACTACTGATGTAAGGAATCGCTATGTCACCGACTAATTCTTGTCATAGAAGAATAGCAATTAGGCCTAAATTTTATTAATAGATGACAGAGATATAAGGAGTTAAAACATCTTTATTTCCTCTGTTACAGTAGGAAAACCAAAATGTAGAAGTTCAAAGTTCAGTAGCTTTACTGGTTTTCCACTGATCCTAATCCGAATGAGTTCCTCATTCATACTTTTGCTGATTTTAGTGACTTGCTCTGAAGTTGGACTTCACATGTGCCACCATATAATGTTACTTTGTGCTGACACTGCAGTAGAGGTAGTGTTGATTTCTGCCCCTCAAGGACAGCACCAGCTGGGCAGCTGGCTCAAGCACAGACCCATGAGACATGCTGAGCTGATAAATCACTGTATTTGGCAGTGGTTAAAACTAGCACCCTTGCACTGAAGCAGGGTCCTGACACTAAGACAGTAAGGCAGTGTTCAGGGAGAGCTCAGGGAGCCCTTTTTGCCACTGCTGCACTGCCAGGTGCCTGTGCAGAGGATTGCAACCTGCTGGAGTTGCAGCCCCAACCTGTTGCACTCTCACAGTCAGAGCTCTAGGCTCGGTTTCACAAATAGCTCTGATCTTAGCCTCTTTTTGGACAGCTTTATTACAGCTTAACTACAGCTTGCACACATGCAATATATGTTAAATACCAGATCATGCTGACTGATCAGCTGTAGCCTTAGCAGATTAGGGTAAGCAACGTTACTTTAAGTAAACTTCCTGTGTCATGGAGTTGGGACTGCTGTTTAAATTTTCATTGAATATGCCCTTCTTATTACTATTCCAATTCAGCAATCCCAGAGAAATCTTTTTACATTCAGGGAGAAGTATTATATAGACTTTACCAAATAGAAAACTGAATCAATTCACTCCATAATTGATTGAATCTTTTTCATTTCTTCGGTGTGTTTTATTGTGCATCAAATTATCCTTATCTTATCAACATAAGCACAAATTCTGAGGAAGCACATATAACATGAAGTGCTATGGGGTAGCTCACAAAATATGACAGGAATATGAATAACAGGTTTGTCATCTATATATTTTTCCAAAAATTATTATTATTTTTTTTACTCTCATAAGACTTTGAAAATGGTTAGAGGAAGTTCCTTACATATTGAATATATTTTCCATAAATAGCCACAAATAAACATGAAAAGCAGTTCTGAAGCTGCCACAAGCTTTGGATTCAAAATGCAGCTTGAACACACTGAGAGCTTAAATTTTTGTAGCTTCTAGACTGGCTTGTGTTGAAAGATAAGATTTAGCTTGCTTTAGATCTAACCATGTGACATTTTGCTGGTCATTCTGTATTTGATTTTCTAAGATTTAGTACATTTAGTTCTTTGAAGTACCAACTAATTCAAAAGAAAATGATAAGATTTTAAGGGCAGATGTTAAAATTTTACCATATTAAATATGAATAAATTTATACCTTTACTCTGAATTTAGGCATTAAAATTATTCTAATTGCAAGTTAATTCAGGAATTCTTATCCCACATTTCCTAACTCAAATTTAAAAAAGTTCTTCCTACCCCTGACTTTCACAGCCCAAAAAGTTTTTTTAACCTAATTTAAATAGTAATCTATTTCTCAAAGGCTCTGTTCTGTTCAGGTACAACTACACAGTCAAATGAAGGTATAGCTGTAATATGTGGTAGTTTTTCCACACCACCCTCATAGAACAAGTACTGATAACAATAGGGTAGTCTTAGTGTGTGCTATCAGAAAAGAAGCTCTCCAGGGACCCTTAGTTAAATTAAAAGCAGTATACTAGGCTATGGTACAGCTGCACTTTAATAGGCAGGCATATCTTTCCTTTCTCATCAAAACCACCAAGAAGGTTAGGACCACAAATCTTTATTGACCACCAGTAAAATTTGTTATACTAACTCATTGAGGCACTTCATAAGTCTTCCTCTAACTTATCGTTGCAGGTTATATATACCATAAATATTATTCTTCTGTTCATCTATCAATCAATCAGCAAATGAGGTTGTTTGAGCTAAGGGTGAAATAATGATATACTAACGGTTCTCTCTGGAAGAATACAGCATGCTTCAGCTTTGAAAAAATAATTGTTCTTCTCTTGCTCTGAATTTGATAAGTAGATTAAACATACTACATGATATCATGCTGTAGGAAAATATCATTTACTACTACTAGTAGTAGAAATGGGGTGGCTGTTAACAAGAATCATCTGCAATCATCTTTCTTGCTGCATTCTGCTGCTATAAGAGCCAGTAAATAAGTGTGTGGCATCAACAGCAGCCCAGCAGTTAGTGTGGATCTCTGCTGTTGCACATTATAGTCCATAGCTGTTATTTTTTAATCTAAGGGGAGCTTGGATCAGTATGTATGCATGTATACTGTATTAATCTCACAATAACTTCCCTAAGCCCAGTATGCCTTCTTTTACTTACATATTCTTTATGGACCTGAGTTCTGTTTTGTGCTGGTTCAAGGTATAATAATAGTATGTTAATTTCTCTTCCTTCACAAGACTTGCAATAGCTTTCAAAGCCTGACACAAAACCATTTATTTTAAAAACACTCCAATACTGCTGATCTAAGGTCTGGAGAGGTTGACATACCTGTAAGAAGCCTCTGTTGCAAAGGAATAATAATTTAGAAAATAGTGACAAAAGCAGTATTTTGATCCTTAAAAAATATCTCTAGGTGTAAGACATAGGCTGCAGACATGCAAAATATTTCTTAGAGGAACTAGCAAGTAACATTTTATACTACACACCTAAATGAAATAGGATTTCACATTCCATTTAAGACTTGATGTTTTTGTCTAGAGCGTGCAGAAAAATCAATCTGAATTAACTTTTAAAATAGATTGGCTAAACCACTTTAAGTTTCTGCGTAGCCAACTCTCATTTAGAATGTATTAATTTACTTTGGAAGTAAATGTAGTTAGATTGAATTAAGGCCACTTTAATTTTGAATGAGAATGTGCACATAATGCAGTTAAAGTAATCACAACTTTAAATTCACACCTTTAGTTAATTTGTATTAGTTTTCTTGAGTCTTCTGAGACATATAAACTCTAAATCTCAGTGAAGTCAATAAACATTTCTTCAGATGTGCATTGTTACGTATCCAGATAGAACAGAGCAAGTAAGACAGCCTAAAGGAACATGCCCTGACAGCCAATAATGCTGCAGACACGAGGTGAAGGTAGAGTTTCCTATCCAGTAAAAACTGTGGAGAAAACAACTGTGTTTTGTGAGCAGTATGATCCAGTACCTGAACACTGACAACACTTAAAATCACCTACTGTCAACATTTCATTACAGCTATGATAGCCAAATTTTTGATAGTGAAATAACGTTATCAGAATTGACTGCAGTGGGCTGCTCCCCCTTGTCAGGCAGCATCACCTATGACAACTGAGAGGCATTTAATGAACCATGGCTGTTGATTGCACATGCCAAATTTCCTTCTTTCCCTGCAAACCGCAGGTCCTAATGACCTGGTTTGCTGTAGACCTGATGGCCACCCGCTGCTGGCTGTGTCTGCACTGTGTACAGCTTGCTTCTTTCAGGAGCTGCAAATGGAAAAGTCTGAAAGAGCATTTGTTTGAGCTACTGAAAAGCAGTGGGAGATGCGAAGGAAGAAGACGGGACAATGGAGTCTCTAATAGGTGCCATCTTTACCCTTACAGTGCAGATTAAAACTTACATGACAACAATCCTTGTGCCAAGTGAGCTGCAGGACTTCTGCCCAGAATCTCTGCTCAGAGGTAACAAAGCGCAATGGCTGCATGACTGAGAAATGCCAAGGTAGGAACCTGAAGCAAATCACTTGGCAGTATATGGATAACAGACTGTTCTGAGAAGTGGGAGAAACCAGATGTCTGGCCATCAGGGCTTGGTTGATTGAAATGTGCTATCACGCACGCCAATTGAAAATGTGGTAACTCAGTGAATCTCAAAATTTAAATATTAAAACTGTATGGCTTGCAGTGAATTTAACTATGTTTGCTACTTCAATAAGAGGAAAAGTTATCAAAACACTGTTAAAAAAATTACTGAGTTGCAAACACTGCTATCACGGAATTTTTGAAAGAAGAAGTTGAAGGTATAATCAATTCTGATTAAAATATTATTAAGCAGATGTGCTGGCAACACATGGAGCAGGGAGGGGGGGAGGGGAGCCCAGCCCCCAGGGGAGCCTCTTGAAGAGCACGAGGGCCTGAAACAAGAGAACAGTCCCCCCTCTGGGAGCCTCCCCTGAGGCTGTGGGGACCAATCAGAGACCTGGGTTGGTGATTGACAGCCCAGGAAACCAATTGGAAGGTTGTTTTGCTTTCACAAATCACAGGGGAAGGGAAGAAGGTTAGCTCTGGTCTTTTGCCTTCCGCTTGGGGAGGTGAGAGGTCTGTGGGCTCTGGCCCCGGCGTGGGGCCCGGCCCGGCCCCTGTGCGGCCCAAGCCCCAGCAGGGGGGTGGGCCCGGCCCCGGGAAGGCTCCAGGGTGGACTCAGCCCAGACCCGGCGGACCCCGGTCCCGGGTGGTCCCGAGGGGACCCGGCTCGGCCCGGTCTGGCCCGGCCCCAGCTCCTGGTGGGGGCAGCCCCAAGCAGCTCGGCTCGGCGGAGCCCGGCCCGGCCTGGCCCTGGCTGGGCTGGCGCCACGCTCCCTCCGGCTCCTGTTCGGCCCGGTTTTCCTTCTCCATGCAGCATGGCTGAGCGGGGGATGGGAGAGCTACTGAGGCTCTCCTTTCCCCCTGCTCTGAGAAGAGAGGCTCCAGCCAAGCATGTGGCAGAAGGAGATCCAGCCGTCTCCATGTGGTCCCCTGGTGGCCACGTGTTTTTCCCAGCGTGGCTTCAGCCTGGCTCCTTACTTTCTGGATACAGGTTTAACTCTCAGTGCCTGGATGAGACTCTAGATTTTCCTGAGTCCCCCGAAAAGAAAGGAATAAAGCAAGAAGAATTACAGAAGTCAGCAGAATGAAGACAAGATCCCTGATAGAAGAGATTGAAAAGGTCACCACTGATAAGTAGCTGAAAACTATTTTTTGTGGGCTCTAGGGGATTGTGACGTCACTGAAATTCCTTTAAACTGTGGAATATATTTGGGGAGGTTAAGTGCTTGAGATGAAGACCTTTTTTGCCTCGGGGAAATGAAGCTCTCTCTGTTTTGGGACTGGACTATTGAACAGAGACATTTGATGAAGAATGAGATAAAGAGACTTTGGGTTCTCAGCAGCCTGCCTTTTAAACAGTACCCCATGTGTGCAGCAACCCATACCACAGCTCTGGAAGGACTCTGAGAATGGGAGGAAAAATCATAATTTGTAGTTTCCAGGTGGATGCAACTTATGAGAGTGAGACACTCCCTAAGCTTAAACTTAAAAAAAAGGACTTTTCTCTCTAGAGTGAACTGAAATGATTATTTAAGTTGATAACTGACTGAAGTGTTTTTCTGTAAGTTGCTGTTATGAGGAAGGGGGGAGGAGGGAACAATCTAGAAATCTCACTCTGAATTGTTTTGTGTTATTAATAAATTTCTTCTTATACCCTTTTAAGTTTTAAGCCTGCTTTGTCTTTACTCCTAAATCCTGTCCCCGAGAGAAATTAAATCTATTAAAATTGGCAAACCCCAGTCACACTGTGACAGCAGAGCTAATCTGCTTCATTTTGGCTTCATTTTACTTTTAAAAGTTGTCATTTAAATTGTTGCATGGAAATAGTCAAAATTCTTCTTTCCAACAGATGTATCAGATTGGTAATGAGGACAGATTTTTTAAGCTGTATTAGCTTCTATCTTAATCTTGCATAATATGAAACACAAATCATAACATTTATATTTTTAACACATACAAACCATCTGACAGTTTCAACTTAACATGAAACTGCACCTACAGTTAAATGAAAATTTATAGCAGATTACCATAATAATAAAACATAACATGATAAATTCATGCTTAGACATTTAAATATAAACCAGCCTTTTTTTGGAAGAGCAAAATTATTATATTTGTAAATAAAATATCAAAGTGCTTGGTATCCATGGGCCTATTGATAATTTGTTTTAAGTACGTCACATTTGCTCATACACAGAAGTTATTAGTGAGAGACAGGAAAAGAAAGAAAATACAGCTGATAGAAAGAAGAATGTATATACAGAATGAAATGCATGACAGATTACTCTTTTTGCCCTTGTCAAATTTTTCAATTTCCACTAAAGTGTCATTTTCATTATGCTTGGATACCAGCAAATTTCAAGCCAATAACAAATTTCTCTCAGCAGCAAGAAACAGATTAGGGACATGGACTGCAGGCAGCTTGCTCTTGTTGAGTGTTTCAAATCTGTGATCCTCTTTTGTAGCTCTAGCCTGGTTAGAAGTGTTTAATGTCATCAGAAGTTTTGTGTGTATGGGAATACGAGCTCCAGGCTGCACTGAGCCCATGGAATCCTTTCACAGGTGTGCCTCCCACTCTCTTCCATGAAAGCTGGCCAATAGGATTTATCCTACTTGGTTTCAGATCAGCAGTGGAAATGAAATACATTATTATAAAGATTTCCCCTGATTTGACTAAATGTTGTTTATACCAGCCTCTTTTTGTGAGCACCTTATCAAAAGAAAATGTTCAGCAATCTTTTAATTCAAAAGCTACATCTCAAGCTTGGGGAAGCTTCATGTACTCCAGGGCAAATCATAATGAAAATTTGAGGTTTAGAAACATCATTTTAATGGCGAAATACTTATTTTATCCTTCCCTATTTCATTTAAGCCATGGGCTTTCTATTATGATTATTTATGGTTATCATTTTGGCTTCTCTGAGCAGCAGTGTCTTGGCTTACTTGTCTTCTCTGCTCAGGATGAAAAATGAAGTTTGAAAGAATGTTCATTACCTTCACGGCATGTGTTGACTGCACTGATTCTTCATCTGCCAAACTGCATATGCTGGCTTCTGGCTCATCTGGAGACCTCTGAAACTAAAAGTAATTGATCAAATTAATTCTAATATAATCCTACACAGACTCTGCTACCACTGCAGCTTGTTAACCTTATATGCAAACTGTTATTTAAACTACCTGGATGACATAATGAAAACTACCTCCAATACATCAAAAAAGTATGAAATTAAAGCCCATTTTAACATTTTTTCAAAGATATGACTTGTTTTATGCTACATTTTCTCTAAAAAACAGAATTTGAAACCTCTGCTTACAGAATTAGTTTCAATTCAGTTGGCCCTACTTCCCAAATAATTGGATTTCCCCCTACTCTTTAAAATACTAACCATGGCTTTCAAATGATCGAGTTTATCACAGTAGCTTTGTACACAGTGTGAAGTAGCAGTTGAAGGATCTGAGCAGCAATTATCTGAACAGTACACTCCCTTTTATATCATATAATCACAGAAAGGTCTGGGCTCAAAGGCAACTGGAAGATAATCTAGTTCCAACCCTAGTGCCATAAGCAGGATGGTGATTCTCATTCTTGTATTTCTTGGACTTTTACATCTAAGTCAAATCCCTGATAGATCTACATCACATCTAACAAACCCCAGTCCACCTATTATCTCCCTACAGCAGTTACAATTTCTGGTTATGAAAAACATTTAAGCAGTTCTAATAAACACCTTTGAATTGTTTCTGTCACCCTGTGTATTTCCTACTTTTGTGCTGGCTGCTGGAGGTAGGATGCTGTTAACACCAGTAATAAATGGTGCTCTGTGCAATGATCTGGTATAAAGTGTGAAAGACAAAATGTGTCTGATCCCTCTGTCACTGCACAACATATAATTCAGTATAAGAGTAACTATTCATAAACCATCAGGAATGCCAAGCATGCCTAAGACAACAGAAAATGATTCTCACAACAGAACAAGAGAGATGACGTAAATGTGCACATGACTGGTAGTGATTTATAGATACAGAATGTTCCCCACTGGTTTGGGATCCCAGCTTCAACTAGAACACAACATGGTGAACTAAAGGTAGCACAGCAGTCTCAGTTTCAACATTTCCTACATTTCCTATAATTTATCACTGTGACCCAAGGACTTAGCCATGCTGAAGTTGTATATGTATATGTATATGTATATGTATATGTATATGTATATGTATATGTATATGTATATGTATATGTAATTACTTTGCATAAAATTGAAAAAAAACTAAAAAGCACATTTAAAATGTCATAAATGTATTAAGATGATCATCAAAATACTAAAGTAGTGTATTTCAATCATTTGCCTTCATCACTAGTGCTTAGTATCAGCTAAGACTTGTCAGATCTTACAGTACTACCTCAGGGTAAATATTTAATGTTTACTAAACATGGCTTCTGAATGGGTACAGTGAAGACTATCATGAGAGCATTCTTAAGAGGATAATACATTATAACGCTGTACTGTGATTATTCTTCTGCTTAAAAAGCAAAATTGTCCTTTGCAGGTAAGCCAGGCTCATTCTCATAGGCTTTCATGATAGCTTTTTAAACTGTCTTGACTCTAGCCTAGTAGGTGGTTTTCCCAAAACACCACAGATACAGCAAAAAGGGTATAGCACTCATTGAAGTTCATTTCTTGTAGAATTGCTCAATGCTACATACCAAAATCTGTGTCTACTTAGGGCTAAATGACAACTTTTCGGTTTAAGTTTTTTCTGAAAGCAAATACTGAGATGCAGTCTTCTAACAAAAACATGATTTCTTTTTCAAATTTAGGACAAATCTTACAGTCAAAATGAGAGATAAAATTCTGAAACTGTGCTTCTTGTCTGGGACATAGGAGTCCTCAGTTCAAGTCCACACTCTACATTATTTCTCTTGCAGTAACTTAGGAGCACAGTTCCACCCTTTTAACGACAAAGGAAGGTAATATAATGGTTGAAAAAATATATTCATTAAAAAATTAAAATTTAAATGCTCATTTCCTGTTATGCATGCAAATAACTGTATAGAGAATAAGATACCAGGCAACAATATGCACAATGCTCTAGCCAAATATTGAGGATACCAGGAAGTAAAATGTGAGGTGTGGCAGTTGTTTTTTAGCATACATTAAGCAAATACCAACTGGGGAGAGATATGGCTCCATTGCACATACAAAATTCCCAAATCTGGTTGCTGGGTTTTTTTCCTTATTGGTTCAGCTTTTGTAATAAAAAGTAGTATGCTTTTCCCACAGACCTTTCTCCAAGGGCAGACATTTACAGTAGTCCAGTGATCCTTTAGACTGTTGCTCAGGGACAAATTCAAAACTTATTTGTTGACAAGCATAGTAGGTTGCCTTCTCCAAGCCCTTAGTAATCACCAAAAATCATCATTCAATACCTAAAGAAGGAAATGTAGCAGCCTTTCCTCATGAACAGTGCCAGTTAGTTAAAAGAATTTTGAAGATATATCCCTCAAGTACAAAACTGTGTGTAGGAACCATGGCATCCACCTTGATGATCCCCCCAAGGGTCCCCAGAACAGCAGGAGTAAACCAGGCTGATGTGGAAAGTGTGGAGCTCCCCATAACTTACTAGCCTGCAGGAGAAGTAAATCCAAGTGTTTTCAGTCTCACCAAGTCAACAGGTCACTCTATCTGTTTTTCAGCTGAGCACATGCACAGGCTGGCAAAGTTCCCTACTCGCCCAATCTTTCTTGATTCCTTTCCACACAGCCCATAATTCTGTATTAGTCATCTATAAACAGTTCGTGGTAGATACAGGCACTTTCTGTTTATAGCTAGTGATTCTTCAATGCTTTGTTCATGTATGAATTCCTATTGCTTTTTAAGTTTTGAAAGGGTAACTAATCCCCACAGAAATATTACTGCAATAAAAAAACTCGGAAGATTGTATTTATGGGCACATCAGTTTCAAGTTCTTGATGGATTAATCAAGAAAATTTTTGCAAGACCTGTAAGAAACAAGGAAATAGGATTATATTTTAATTTTTCTTTAGAAAACAGAAGCAGTATAGACAACTCTTTTGGAGAGTGCCACTGGTTTATGCATCATTGCAGTTAATAACTTATTCTAGGTATTAAATCTGTCACATTCCTTTGGCTTAGAATAGAATTGAAGAATTTACAGCCAGAGACCCAAATCTGACCTAGCAATTTGAAAGCATAACAGAGATATGAATCCAATTTTTCTCTGTCCAAACACTGACACACATACCTTGTATCAGAAAACATCTGAACAAGTAATATTTAATACCAGACTGAAATTATTACAAAAATGAGAGCATGAGGATTATTAAACACTCATTTGCTGAAGAGACTTCACTCCCGAAAAGACATCACCAACAGGCTTTTGCATGATAACATTACAAAATTCTTCAAAGGACAATAAATTTGGGCTGCTCTTATTTCCCACATTCCATGCCCTCATATTTTAAAAAAATGCTTTCTTTTTGGGCTTCATGTAAAAAACCTCCCAATACACTCATCTTTGCAAATATGTTTGTGACGGCAGCCTTATCAATGCTATACTAGTGAGATCCAAAGGATTAGTCACTAGTTTGTTTTGAGGTTTTTAATATAACAGGATTGTGTGAGGAGAAAGGGTGAAAACACAGCTTTGAAAATCTCATTTTGCTCTGTTTTTTTTTTTCAAAAAAGTACAGAGCATCTTGTCTGTCCTCTGCTGGAATATACTGAATTCTACGGTTGCACCAGTGATTACAAAACACCTAGAGCTTATGTCTTCTCTTGAAGATGTCAGAACATCAGTCCAGAGATGGAAGATTTTCATATTACCAAGTAAAGGTAAAATTGGGTGTGTGTGAAATGTCGCTGAAGGTAGGAAATAACCTACCAAACACTTATGGTCACTGGGGACTGTATGGTTGAGCAAGTGGGAAGACAAGAAATTGGAGGAGTGTGATGAAGGTGTACCTGTGTGGGTCAGGAAGGCCTTTGAAGGAATGAACTCACCTTCCAGCTTTTTCCCAGGTAAGATTTTCTCTTCAAGAGGATGGAAACGTTATTGTAAAAACCCAAAAATCCGCAGGGTCAGGCCGTCAGCTCTTCGCAGACAGCAGTGGGAGATAGGGCTGTGGCAGTAGCAGGGAACATCTCCTCCCACTGCATACTTGCTGGGTAGGTCCCAGCCTTATCTCATCCCCCAGGCCATCCACGCCATCCATCAGCCCTTATCTCCCCTGGGGCCAGCACTGCCTCCCGCCCCTGCCCATGCTCCAGGTCGGCAGGGGAAGGAGAGCAAGGGCTGCTCCCTCTGCTCCAGCCCTGTGTCCTGAGCTGGCTGAAATGATAGGACAGGGTCCCCTGGAAAGGGACAGAAGCTGAGGACCCTGACATGTTTCAACCACGTTTAGTTTCCATTTCTTTGAGACTCAGAGGGACGTATCTAATCTCTCAGGATGTCTGCACATTTTCCCCCAGCAGCCAAGAGCTCGCAGGCTGGTGCAATCGCCTGTGTCAGAGCAGGGATGTTAAAAGCACTGAGGATGCCAGCCTTCTCATTGCCTTCATGAGCTGATATTACAGCACCTGCCTCTTCATAAGAGCTTCACTGCGGCACTGAGGATAGAGTAATTCCCTCTTCAGGCATTCACACTGCTCAACAGAGAGAAAAAATGAAAAGTTCTTGAGCTCAAACAACAAGAAAAACCCAAGAAAGGACTGTGTTTTTCAAATTTCAGATTCAACTCTGGCACTCTCTGCTTAAGCTAGGAACTACAAGTATGGTTTAAATGCTTAGGGGGCAGCTCTTAGATTACATGAAAGCAGGAAGATGGTTTGGTAACTAAATACCTTTTTTTTTGATTTCCAGACAAGAAAAAGAGAAAGGAAAGGACAGCTGAAACGGAAGTCGGGGTAATTGCAAAACAGTGTAAAATGGAAAAGGAATGCTTTTACTCCCTATGGCTGGCAGCAAGGTATTTCAGCTGCCAGGTATGACTGCAAGGGAAGTTGACTGTCAGATCTCAAATGGGTGTGCACAGCAAAAAAATCATTTAGTTTCCAACGGATTAGTCTTTACCTATGTACAGTGAAAAAAAGTCGGGTAGCATTCATTTTACATTTTGAGGGTTCTGGTGAAATTTCATGAGTGAAATATGTACAGATCAGTGAGGGATTAGGCTCTTAAGAGTGTACACAATTTTTCATGACTGCCAAATTGAAATATGTAATATGTAATATATAATAATATAATACAATATAATATAATATAATATAATATAATATAATATAATATAATATAATATAATATAATATAATATAATATAATATAATATAATATAATATAATATAATATAATATAATATAATATAATATAATATAATTAATATAATATAATATAATTAATATAATATAATACGTAAAAGTAATATAAGTAACATAAGTAACAACATTATAATAATTTATAATTTACTGTCATTTTCAGTATAGAAGTTCATTATTTTCATAGACTCCCCTATGGGATTCCTGATCTGGTTGGTAAGGGAAACTGAGACCTCTTAAATCAGAGCTCCTTGGAGTACAGGTCATGAAAAAACATTTTTGAGGTCAAAAGATGGTACTAGCATTGTGCATATCCAGGGAATTAAATCACAGTGATGAGACTTTCCCAAAGAAAAGTAATTTAGTATTTTCCAGTGCTTGTTCATCATGTTCGTTACCAGTTTGTTTCACTATGAAATGCCTGTGCGTTAATAGGGTATTTGAGAGTTCCCTGACTCCATAAGCAAGAATAATATATCTGCATTTTACAAACTGGCAGCACTAGATGCTGCTGGCTTGCTCTCCAATCTGTTTATTTGCCATTCACAGGACATACAGGCTTGCCTCTACCTGCCTTAATCTCCTGAGTTTATCGTGGTGCCCTCTGCGTATCTGGGCTACACCAGCTGCCTGTCACTTCTATGCCAAAGTTCTCCAGCCCACTCCTATCTGTAACCCAGCTATTCCTGGTCTGATGTTGGAGAGTGTGTGGAAAATTGGCCAGTGCCAATACAGGGACCAGAGGCAAGCTGTTTTGGTCCCCATCCCAAGTCTGAATTTTCTTGTTTATGAGGATTGAATGTTTATTCAGAATGATGTGCTCTCTGCTGTGCATAAAGCAAAGATCCTCTGATGTAAGCCACTGTCTGAGTGTTAAAACACTAAAAATGAGTAGAATTATAATAATAATAATAATTATAATTTATCTTGTCATATAATTAAGTCCAATTATTGCTAAAAGTATCTCACATGCCATTAAAAAACTACTTTGGAAATCCCTGTGTTTTCCCAATTAGATTCTTTCATCTCAGCTGAGTTTTTAAAGTCCTGGTTTGGAATATTCCTTTGAAGATACGAAATTTTCTTTCTTTTTTTTTTTTTTTTAATAACCCACCTGCCCAATAAAATAAGAAAACTTTAATTTGTAGATGAGGGCTTTGTGTTATAACTTCCTTCAATTTAAAAAACTGAATTAATTTATTAATTCTGCTTACTAATTAATTTAAAAAAATAAACAGAAAATAACTCAGTAAAGGAAAAGTGCAGCTTTGGATTATCAGATTACTTTATAAGTGAGAGAAAAAAACTAGGATTCTGTCAGAGGACAATATTATGCAGTAATACTGGGAAGTTTGCATGACACAATGCCAGAAAACACAGATGTTGAGAATAGTAAGAACCACTATAGAGTAAAATTATTCAAAAATTATTTTTCTAAGGAGAAGACAGGAAGTGGTTGAAAGCAACACAGTATTAGTAATTTGAAGATGATAGGTTTTTACCCTAACACATTGTTTTATTCTGTAAAATATAGGCAAAGGAACATTTTATGCAAACAGTATGAAGCAGTTTTATGCAGTTCAGTGCTGAAATTGCACACAAGAAGGCAAACGCAGAGAGAACCTGTAGACTTTTGACACTTGGAAGACTGACTGGGATTTGTGTGATGTGGGATTAGACTGGTCCAAGATAGAAGCACAGAATATCTAGACACAAAGTACCCATTGTAAGAAGACAATTCTTGACTGATGCAACAGCTGAATTAGAGACTTTTTTTTTTGCAACCAGCACACTGAAGAAATCTTGAGGAAATCTCTTGGCTAAAAAAGAGGAATGTTAATACTCTTTTCCTTTTGCTGACACAATCCTTATGGAAAGCTGTTAGACCAGTCCCCTAAAGGAACATGTGTGCAGCCTGCACCTTATTAGGAGCAATGTGCTTCCCCAAATTGGCAGGACTAATGAGAACTTATAACAGTAAATTCATTTATGAAAACATTTAAGAGCAAGAGACAGGAAGAACAGGGAGAGTGACTGCCAGTCTGCTATGATAATGCCTGAGCTGGGAGAACTCTTTCTAATCTTTTTGAATCACTTCCAGAGCTGGGCTTGAGCAAGAAACAGATTTAGATGAAGAATATTTTCAAAATGAGTTAAGGAAAGACTGATGACAATCTGATATACTTTTATTTGTGGATTTATTGATAGCATACTACTAATGGAAAATAAAAAAGTAGAAATAACTCTATTGTGTGCAGTTTAGGTTGATCAGTGTCTAATCACTTAGGATATTTTTTGTCTTTACTGTTTGGTCTCATCCTTGAATTATTTTCTGCTGCAGATGTTTTTCTGAATTTGTGAACAACAAATTAGTACACTAGATTGAAGGAATCTCTCTGGATTTCACTTTTCTTTGCAAATATGTATTCAGTGTGTTGCTAGGGTTACTTCTGTTGCAATTACACAGAGCCTATGATCAGAGGCTGCTATTTCCACAGATACAAGGAAGGTTTGTGGAGTGATGAGCAAGCTTCATACATTCCCTTCAGTCTGTAAATAGAACAGAGATAGGTTTTGTAGGAGAAAGCATTGACACAGCCAGATGGCAAAGAGGTCTCAGTTTGGACTTTTCCAGCATTTGGAGTAATGGACTCAGAGTAAGGATATAGGGTGTTGGAGGGCAACTTACCTTCGCTGCCATCTCCTGTCAGTGCCATAGGCTGAGGACAGCATTGCTTAGCAAAATGTGTTGTCTGCAAAGGTGTCCCTTACTAAATAATGTTTTTTATGTAACACTATATGTAAGATTTACCACAAAAAAAAAAAAAAAAAAAAAAAAAAAAAAAAGAATTAATAGATGAAACTAAAAGCTCAAGCATCAATTTGCCTTTTGACATTGCAGCCTGGTCAGGTCTTCAAAATAAGCCTTTTCAAAAGTTAACCTCATCCTGGTTATTAATAGTTTGTTATAACAAAATTATAGCAGTTATAACACAAGTAAGAATGAAATCATGTCAGGAACAGGCAAAAAGTAGGAAATTGTAAAATAGAGGTTTTATAAATTTCCTGTCTTGAGGGTTTTTGTTTGGTATTGTTATTGTTTGTTTGTTAGGGTTTTTCTGTTTAGTTTGGTAGTTGGTTGGGGTTTTGTATTTTTGGGATTAAAAAAAGCTACTTTTTGTTTGGGTTTTGGGAATATTGCCTAGGAATGTTTTTTTTTCTAATTATTGGATAAGTTTCTTCTCAAAAGAATATGGAAAAAATAAACATGCAAATAAAAAATTGTTTTTTATGTGAGCTATTAAAAAATAAAAAAGTTACTAAAGCTGGTCATTGAGTTTGACTCAATGTTTGACTGAGCTAACTAGATAGAGCTACAAAAAGTTTGATGCTTCTCCTCAGATATTCATCAGAGTCATAGCTGTGAGAAGAGTGAATAGTGTTTTGAGCAGAGACTTGTTTTAAGGAATTCTTAAAAATAAAATCCATGTCAGCCCAGCTGCTATGCTGTGAGTCTGAGGTTTGTTCTCGGGGTGGAACATGCAATCTCCTGTATAGATTTTGCTGTGCTCATTTTGCCTTTGCAGGAAATGTCTGAGCAATACCCGGCTCATTCTCCAGGGCAGCTGGCTCTGCTCTCCTTGGTGCCTGCACCCCTGAGCTCCAGCTCTTGGGAAAGAGAGGGGGACAGGCGGTAACCCTTTGTTGTATCCGGGAATTGCGGGACAACAGTGATGGCCAGAGGGTTTGACACGGTGACAGTGAGGAGCACGAGTCTCTGGGCTGTGACAAGCTTTGCAATGATGGAACAGAAGGGCTAACCTGGCACCAGCTGGCACTGTCTCCTTGAGCTGAAGAAGTGCCAGGTAAGCATCACTGACCACCAGGAGCATGTATGGGATGTAGGAACACAGATAAAACAGGGAGATAGTCCTGATCTAATGCTAGCTTTCCCACCAACGGCAGCACAAGATGCCCTGGAAGAAGAACCAGGATGAAAAGGAAAGATGCTCAGAATTACATCTTCTAGAGGAAAGGATGGCAAAATGAGGAAGTCAACTGCACAGTTGCTTTCTAGGGAAGTGCCCCTATTTGGCAGATAGACTGTCCTTGGGTCCCAAGGCACTGTCTGTTCAGAATGGATGCTTCCATGACTGATAGGAACTTTAAAACAATTACTATATTCTCCAAACCTGTTTTTTAAATGAAAAAACTCTCAGGCATAAAAGCACAGAACAGGAGATGAAAAAGAAGAGAAAGAAGAATGATAAGGAAAATGAAGAATTCCATGGATAGTAGCAGAAGTCTTGCAGGTAAAAGCACCAGCTGAAGAGATGGATATAGTTCATTGAAGAATTTGAGTGTGGCTGAAGAGAAATTACTGAAATGTTTTTATACCAGCGCAAGATACTTACATAACATGCTGCAAGAACAACTATTACTGGGTTGTTAGTGGAAAATGGGCTGGATTTGTAGACAAGCCTGTAGCATTTAAAGGAGCTCTCATCTTGGGGAAGAATTAAAAAATAATTATAAACTATAAGTGTCCTGTAAAGTTTTAGATGTTATACTCTGAGATTTATGCCCTCCATGGCACCATTTCTTACAATTTCTTATATATTTAGGATTGTTTACCAAAATTAAAACCCTGGTCACAAAAGACTCTTCTATAAATACAGCTAGGTATAAATGCCTTCTGAGTGAGACCAGCTATCTAAGGAGAGTGTTGTTACAAGAAAAAATAAATATGACCTGACAAAAAAGAAACAGAGACAGGAATTCAGAAGAACATTTCTGTCAGAGCTGAGAGGTCTGGAAAAAAGGTTCAGATGTATAATGGGGGTAAGAAAATGCTGCTTTGTCCAGTAACATAAAATCCTATGTAGCCTTTAACACTATTCAATACACAACTTGCTACATGCTCATGCAAACTTTGATTGTGTTTTTTTAATAAATAGTTTAGCTTCTTTTAATAAATTTCAGGTACTAACAATGAAACTGTTGCAACACAGAAAGTGGCAGAAGCATGAAATACCTAGTACAGCTAAATCACCTGTCTTCAGAGAAAATCACAGAAAGAGACAAACTATAATAAGATGCTTTCCTAGCAGAAAAAAAAAATCACCCTCTAAAGAGTGGTTTGGGAAAGGGATCAAGCTAATACCACAGGCAGGTAGCAATAGAGGAAAAACCTGCTGTGAAGTATTTCATTTTTGTGATTCTTTAACAATTTAGAGAAGAAATGTCATATAATAGAAGTTTGGCTCTCTTTTGGGAGTCATAAATAAAATAGAACTGTAATCAAAGGACAGAAGAAAAAATACTTAGCAGATATTTAATTCTTATTTATGCTTACTTCCAGAAATGATGACTTGAATGTAAATGTGGAAGGTTGCAGCATGCAATCATTTAAACTCTTATATGTTCACCTGCTGCACCCTGCCTGCTAAGCATTTCCAAAGCCTGAACTGGCTGATTTAATTTACAGCTTTCTACACAGTGATTAGAGAAAGGTTTGAAAAGGTCTTCAGGAAAAAAATGGTGAGCTATCCCTAGGATTTGTTAGTGTAGACTGTTCATCTGTGATCAATACTCTGTAGCTGTCTGGGTCTCCTCCACAGAGAACCTGCACTTTAACCAGGGGAACTGCCAGAGAGAGGGTTTCATGCAGGCACACACATGGTTCATTTTCTTCATGCTGGGTGCAGATATTTTTAAAGTGTAAGGAAGAATTAGGATAAAGTAGTGTTTCTAGATGAACTGTTAGTACAAAATAAAATATTAACCACCAAATTCTATCAAATATGATTTAAACTTAAATAATAAATCTGTCCACTTTATTGATATCCATTGTCAGAAGCAGACTCAGGGGCAATAAATATACTGAGGAAATGACAAGCTTTGCAGGGATAAACTGTGAAAAACCAACTGGATTACCCTTGATTTATCTCTAAATTTAGTTCGAATCCTGTAGGGTCGCAGAGATGACTGGACTGTAAATTGCCTCCAGGGTATTCCCCTATGTTTTTTACAAAGATCAGAGAAAAGCAGGGCTGGGGAAAGAACTGAATCCTGGGGGATCTGCTTTGCCTCCCTGGTCTCAAGACACAGTATACTCAGCATTGCCCCAGACTGAAAATAAAGCGGTCTCTGGACCAGATGCCAGCTGAAAACTTCCTGAACATACTTCCTTTTCAACCCCAAACCCAACCCAACACACCCTTTAGAGCAGGAGTTGTCAGATGTATTGCATCTGCTGGCATGAGTGCTGAAAATTACCTTTTTTCTCTGCAAAGCCAGACATTCCTCGTGGCACCGTGGTGGCAGGTCCTGCCTGTCTGTATAAACACTAGGAGGGCTTGGGAACTGTGTGGGACAGGAAGCTAGGAATGTGCATTTTATTTTTCTTCTGATGTCACAGAGCTGTGGTCCTTGCTTAAAAGTCATAAACCCTACGTATCTTCTAAAAGAGGCCTTGTTTTAAAATGCAGAATAAGGCAGCACCTTCTGTGGTCAGCAACAAGGAACAACATATAGGTAGATGTCAGCTTTGCCATCATTTGCCACCTATAAATTCAGAATATGTTGTGCAGCCATTAGTTCTTCCCTCTTTTCTCAGTTCTTACTATACTGTTTTTATGCCAGGTCATGCATCCATGTCGTGGAATCCTTGGAGGTTAATGTAATGAAGAAACTGCTGTGTGGCATCTTTTTTCAGAGGCCACATTTTACCTCTGAACTCACAGATGGTGAATACTACAGGCAGGTTTAGAAAACAGTTTATTGGTTTAATTTAGATTTTGCAATGACACTGTTACCATGCCCCAAAAGTTGAAATTTTTGCAGAACAAGACATGGCCAAGAATAAGATTTGCAGCATCTGGGGAACTTTGCTATTGAGTAAATCTTTACTTAACATGGAAATGTCTATGTTCTTTTGGAATAGAGCAATAATTATGCTTTTCACAGAACCACAGGCACTGCTATGAGCTGTTGCACCTCCAGAGAGTACAAAATGCTCTCTTTTCAATGGCCACTGTACTGCTCCCATGCCATTGATTCAGAACTCAAGAACTCTGCAGTGGTAGCAGCCATTCCAACTTTGAGGAGAATTCCTTCAGCTCATACTTGGGAAAGACATAAATTCCTTCAAATTATCCAGATGTAGATAACCATGTAAGCACAGGCAGCCAAA
Source organism: Muscicapa striata striata (assembly GCA_030060385.1). NCBI lineage: Eukaryota > Metazoa > Chordata > Aves > Passeriformes > Muscicapidae > Muscicapa > Muscicapa striata. The sequence goes on along the minus strand of JAREIS010000076.1, from coordinate 1,074,915 downwards.
GCAATGCTATGCAGGAATTTATGCTAGTTAGCATAAAATTTTGTTACTGAATAAAGAGATTAACCTGCACTTATGAATTTACTGAAACACTACATGAGCATCTGAATAAATAACCTATCTGCACCCCATTCCAGCCTCTCACTGGTAAATTTGCTGCACACAGAATTGCAATAGAGTTTAAGCATAGTAGTGGGTGATACCAGAATATATGTGTGAGTGAAGGAGGATGTCCTGCCGTGCATAGAATGGACCATTTAAACAAATCTAAATGGAAGAGGCAACTTTCCCTGGAAAGGCAGCTGGCTTATTTTTGCTTTTAGGACAATTTTTTTTGCCTTTTCTCTGTTCACACAGAAGCTAAGGCTGTTCTGAGACGGGAAGTTTCATTCCTTGTAGGATGTGTGGCCAGAATATGAAACAGCTGGTAGGACTTGATTGGTTCATGTCCTTAGGGTGTCTGCAGTATGCTGAAAGAGTCCCTTTTAAAAAAGCACAACAACCAACCAACCAACCAAAGATTCACCATCATTGAAGCAATGCAGAATAGACAGCATTTCCTTCCTCTTTTAAAGTTTCTTCGAATAAATCCTTTTGTATCCTACTGCCCAAGCAGAAAAGGCAAAAAGGCATTGCTAAAATACTAATAATAGAAAATCTTCACTGCTCAGTCAGAATGTTAGGGACACAGCATTGCAGGATTGCACATACAGAACATGTATGATATTTGTTACCCTGGACATGAATGAAGGACAGGTAACTCCTAGTATTTTTAATTTTACTAGTTGTGTCACAGGGAGCAGTTTTGGGACTCATGCATCAGAATTCACTGCAGTTTTACTGAGAGGACAGAACAAAAAAAAACAAAGAAGAACATAGATTTCTTTTGTTGACTTTGACCACCGACTGTTGGTTACTTCAATTTCCATATGCATCTCGACAGAAGATATTGACATTTTTAATTGCTTGAAAAAAATAGTACTAAATTGTTAGATATGCAGTGAATATGTGCAAATCAAGTCTGACATGTAAATCTCTGAGACTGAATTTAGTACTTGAACATTTCCCTTTTTTTGGTGTTAGTTTCAAAACAAACCATGATTTAATTATATCCGCATGTTATTCTCTACAGTCATCTGAGAATTTAGTTTTAAAACTCCTGTATAATTTGTGTCCCACCTGCCCATAAAATAGTACATTCTTATGTACACACCAAAGCAGAGAAGGTAACTTCTCTGGAATGTTTTTAATTTTTAGTACACTACAAACAAAGAAACCCCACAACCCCCTGCCCCCCAAAACAAAAAAAAAAAAAGAAAAGAAAAGAAAACAAACAAACAAAAAAAACCCAACCAACCAACCAAAAAAATAACAGCAGAACACAACAGGGAGATATTTCTAAATTACTGTGTGTGAATCCAAGCATCTTTAATGTTATTCTCAGTCTTTCTCAACACTGGAGACCCATTCTCTAATAATTTTCTTCCTTTATATAAAATGACACCTCTTCTCCTTGGAGGAAGCCAGGTTACCTACTGGCTTCAAATGACCTTCATGCATTACATAATCACAGAAGAACTGAGGTTAGAAGAGATGTCCAGAGGCCATCTGGTCCAGCTTGCTTGCTTGAGCAGGGCCACTCAGGGCCAATTACTCAGGTTTGGAATATCTGTAAGAAGGGAGACTCAGCTAACTCCCAAGGAAACCTGTGCCAGCACTTGGTCATCCCCAGCAGTAAGTTTTCTTACTGTCAGAGGAAATTTCTTCTGTTTCACTTTGTGCCCATAGCCACAGGCTCTGTCACTGGGCACCACCAGGAAGAGCCTGGTTCCATCATCTTTGCTCCCTCCCTTCAAGTGCTAATATACATTAATAAAACTTCCCTGAGCTGCCTTCCTGTCTCCAGGCTGAACAGCCTCTCAGCCCTTTCTCATAGGAGAGGTGCTCCAGTCCGTGGTGCATTCTTCAATCAAGGCTTTCAACATGAAAGCCCAAATCTTTGACTGATCATGTAAGAAGCAAATGGCTTGGTTGGGACAAGTATGGAAGATGAAAAGAGGTTCATATTGGAAAGGTACTTGCTGTGTTCCGAACCAAACTAGGCTACCTCAATAACTGTGCTAGTTTTGTGCATGCTGGCATTATATCTGACACTCAAACAATGGAATTTACTATGGTCAGCAATGATGGAGGAATCAGCTCCAGTTCCAAAGTGCTGTGGTATTAAGATCAGTTTTCAATGCAGGGATCCTTTCTTCCTAAAATTAGGGAAAAAAAAAAAAACAAACAAAGGGATACTACAAAACTAGGATTCCTAAATGATAGTTTTATTTTGGGGAGTTAAGCATCAATTAGGGAACAAGAGAGAAGACAGAAGTGTGGACCATGGTGCAATAATGATGTTGCCCTGGTGTGCAGCATTGTTTGCTCTGGTAACTGCACAGGAATGAAGAATGAAATCCTGTTTATTTACATTTGTTTTCTGCTTGAGAGACAGCCCAAGAAGTAAAATAAAATGAGAGCCTACTCAAATAGCTGCTATGTTTCCCCTTAAATTGAATTTCTCATTTTATCAGGAAGCAATACTTGCACTGATGTTAGACAGGCAGCTAAAAGGTCAGCAAGTTCCCTTGGTTGCGTTTTGTCAGGGGTTTTTGACTTGTCTGTGAATAAAGATCTCCCAGGAGGAAGGCAGACCTGGATTTCCTGTCATCTTGAAGACAGCAATGAATTTGAAAATGTTACAAAAAGCATAAGGGACTTGAAGCACACCTTCAAATGCACTGCTGATGCCAATAGCTTCCCATGTAAACATGCACACAGAGTTGTTTTGGATTTGTTCTGTCAACTTTTTGTTGTGAAACAAATTGTTATACAGCTGCTTACCTTGAATACTGAATGAATCTGATGGTTTTCCATTACTGCACTAAGCCTAATCGGGGCTGCAATCTCTTTGGGTTAGCTGTGGAGCTGGCACGCTCCTAACTGAGATGGCTGAACCACTTTTCTTTTTCTGTCATGCTGTCCTGTGACTTGCACAAGTGTCTCAGCCCATCCTGCTTGCTTAGAGCTCTTGGTACTCTAAAAATGCTAAGGGTTGAGAAAGTTGTAACAGGTATCTGGGCAGAAAGAAAGAGCTTTCTCTCTCATGAGGAGCATTAATCATTACAGGGAACACTTAGGTTTCTCTCCAATGGTCAGAGCTAGAGCTACTGTTTTTATCCTCTATGGGGACAGAATTCCTGTTCTTGTAGTGTCAATACTGGACAGTTTCTCAAAATATACCTCAGTTGTTAAAGCCTCTATTACTATTGTTTGTTCACTTAGCTTAGATAGTGAAACACAGTAATGCCTGTGAACAATAAATTTTAAATGCACACATATTGCATATGGGAAAAAAAAGACTCAGTAGGGTGGATGTTCCTGTATTTTTATGTCCAGAGACCCAGCTTCTTTTCCAGTGTTATGTCATGCAGCTAATAGTGTAGAAAACTATTTACTTAGTTCAGAAATTCTGTGTTATACTAAATTTACAAGTAAGAAAACAAAAGCCCTCTGTAATCAGAAAGAGACTACAGTGTTCCCAGGATGTTCAGGAAGTTGCTGCATAAAGACTTCTGGTAAAATTTTCACTCTGTACTCATCTAACTATATACAGATGCATTATTACTGAAAACAAATTGTGCTTTGAAGTAATTGCTGTCTTCCTGAGTTACTGACATATCCATTGCAAGTTGCTATGAAAATAAAAACAAGAAGAAATTAGACAGTTGTCCACTATTACAAATTACTCACTTCTTGTATATTTGAGATTATCTTTAATTTTTTTTTCCATTTGGAAAACTGTGTTTCAGGATAGATTCTCAGGAAAAAAACTGCTGTTTTTGAATACTTTTGAAGATTTATAGAAGAAAGAAAACTCTAATTTAGACTGGAATTGTGAAAGTTTATCTTAGCTGAGAATATTACCATGATAAAAACTATTTGATATAGTGGAGAACTTATTTTCTTTAAAATTTCTGTTCATTTAGAGTGGCTTCTAAAGTGGCTTGTGACAATTCTGGGCAAGTCTAGCGCATAGGAATGTTGAGACCATGGCAGAATGGGAATAACCAAGAAATATGAAGATTTGTCATATACTTTCATCTATTTTAGGTGCATACAGAAATGCTTATTAAAGCAAATGCATTTAATAAAATTTTTAATGGATTTGCAAGAACTCTAGATCAAGGGTGCACAAGGTACTTCCATAATTTTGCGAATTAAGATTACTTTTACAAAGGGCAAGCCTGGGACTTCATGTTACAGAAATCCTTCTTCTACCCTGCAGATTTTATATAATGTGAGATTGTTCTATTACTGATAGCTATATTGTGTAGATATTTACCTACAGATATTTACCTGGTCCTTGTCTACAGTTCTTATATGTTCCTTCTTATACCTGGAACTTACTTTGCAGTCAGATGAAGTTCTAAATGTACAAAGAGGTTGCTACAAAAAGAAATATAGCAGCAGATATTTAAACCAAGTAATTTTAGTTCCTCCAGCTTTCTGACTCTTTTCTAAAGTTAAATGTTGCTTGAAAGGATGTTCACTAAGTGCTTTTCAATTTGTATTGTCTGATAAGTTACATAGGACTCTAATGCACAGAAATTATGTCCTGCACTTATTTTTTTGCTTATAAACAAAATGCAAAGCTCAACACATGCTAATGGGGCTCCCAAAAGAGAATAAAAAAAAAAAAAACCCAAGCAAAACTATGTAAAAGCCACAGAAGTAATTTGGTTTAATTAAATGAGGCCTAACATTTTTATTTCCCTGATGGATTAATTAACTGAATCAATAGGAATGTAAACACACTAAGGACAGAAGAGTACAAATCCAATCACAAAGTCTTTTCTTTTCTTTTCAGTATTGTAATGAACAACTACAAAACAGATCACCTGGTAGCACTTTCAATTAAAAATCCCAAAGATGTATTTCATGTAGATCCACAATGAAAGCCAATGGTAAATAAATATCTATTTACAAGTACAGTGGAAGGATCCCTGCCATTGTCCTGCTGGTCACACTGCTGCTGATGCCACTGGCCTTCTTGGCTACCTGGGTGCAGCAGGTTCACCTTCAGCCTCTGCAAACCCCCGAGTGCTTTTCCTCTGGGCAGCTTTACAGACCCTCTGCCTGGCCTGAGGAGCTGCCTGGGGCTGCTGTAGCTGAAGAGTTGGACCTGGACCTCTGTCCCTGAGTGGCAGTGCAACGAGAAGCCCCCACTTATCCACTGTCAGCCACTGTGAAAGCAGTGGGATGAGATGCTCTCCCTGTCTAGTTCATACCACAGTTTTGGCTGCCCACGGGTAAAACTGTTGCCCACTCACCACCCACACGCCTCTGTACCCACGGGCTGGGTACCTACACTTTGAAAAGAGGAAGCACAACATTTAAATAGTCTTATAGCTGCTTCCAGTGCCCTAAAAGAGTGTCCAGTCTCCAATCTGGAGACCTCAACAGAAAAACTAAGGCATGGCAACTTCCTGCAACAAAGGAAGAATACTGCATGTTTTCTTGGAGGCTGAACAAAACTGTAATCTTATCCAGTGCTTATATCAGCTGTGTCTATGTGGACACCATGAAATAAGATCCTAAAAATCATCCTGACAGTTTTGTAAACAAATAAACTATAAGATTGTATCTGTTGTATAATTTTATCTGCTCAGGTGATAGATTTATTGCGTTAATATGAAACATGACTTTAAAAAATTGTGATTGCTTGTAATCTAGCTGGTCTTGATTGTATCAACATTTTGCTGAAAGGCAAAAATGTGACTCTGAAAAATACCCTGATCTTGCACAATCTGGAACTTACATAAAAGAGATGTTATCAGAATGTATCCAAACATTAGTTACCATCAAAAGGGAGGGGGGGAGAGCATGAGAGATCTATATGACAACACTAAACCCTGTTTATCTTCTTCAAGGCATGGACTCTAGACCATTGCCTGGCTTATAGGTTTAAAGAATATTACCCAACATGAGACTGTGTTCTCTGATGTGACTGAAAAATATGGTACACAAGCAGGTTTCCACTGGTCTGCTCTCCCCCTACTTCTGTTCTTTTTGTGTGAAAACAATGTAATTAATACATTAACTAAAGAAACTAAATTTACAGCCACCTGCAGACAGATTCCTTTGTATTAAACATCTCCGTAACTCCACTCACTTCAATATAGAGACTCAGTTTAATTTAGTGTAAGGTAACTCTGAAATTGCTTCTTATATTAGAACAAAGGTCAAAAGGGGAGCCTAATGGATCATCTATTGTTAGACATGTTCAACAGTCCCATAGGAAAGTAACAAATTTTAAAATGTATGAAATCCTGATAGATAAGTGAAGAAAGAATTTTTAGAATATCCCGGCTATGTAATGTGAAAGGAAAAGGATGATCAGTATACTTGTGAAATATGTTTTTAAATTATCTCTTTATCTATAAACTATCCTATGGCTCAGTATATCTGGTAAGTGTCATATTTTGGTCCATTTCTTTTGGGATGTTATTACTTAGAGATCAAGAATTGTTAAATTAGCTTTTAACCCATGCTAAAAACTTAATTTTAGTTTAAAGAATTGAGATTATGCAAAAGCAGGAAACTTAGAAAAAGCAAAAGGTGAACTTGGACAAAATGTTGGAGGGAATCATGTTTACAGAAAGATCTTTGAATTCTTTATGTACAAATTTCAAACATAGCAACTTTGTTCACTGTGGCTGTCTAGCTAAATCTGAGCACAAACCCGTTTTACTGGTTTGCAAAAAGTCATCAAATTGCTCCAGTGACAGTATCTTGTGTCTTGCACATACTGTAGAGCCCTCACACAAAGCTGCCAAGTCTTTATCATTGTCTGACAGAATTCTTAGTCCATTGGAAGGTATTTACTCCCTCTAAATTATTAGTTTGTGATACCTACTTTAAACCCTTAATTATTATTACCTACATATGCATTACAGGTAGTTTAAAGGTGGGTTTCAAGAGGATGGGGCCAGACTGTTCTCTCTGGTGCCCAGCGACAGCACAAGGGTCAACATGCTCAAACCAGAATAAAGGAAGTTTCATCTGAATATAAGGTTAAATTTCTTTAGTTAGTGAGGGTGGGAGAGCACTGGAGCAGGCTGTGAGGAGAGGTGGTGGAGTCTCCTTCTCTGGAGATTTTCAGAAGCCACCTGGGCACACAATCATGTGCAACCTGCCTCAGCAGGGGAATTGGACAGGATGATCTCTAGAGCTACCTTCCAACCAAACCATTCTGTGATTCTGTGAAATTAGAAGAAGTACATTGTAGTTTTTGATCCATTGTTGAACATTCCCCTAGGAAACAGCTGTGGAAAGTGTGGAAAGGGGCTGGCTGGTGTAGCCCCTTGCTCAGAGCCCTCTACTCTGGCATGCTTGGAGCCTATTTGCTCTCTAGGGAGTTATTTGATCATGTTTTTTCTCAGTCTGTGTTTGTATTCTGCTCTCCTGTGGGCTGTACTGGGCTCCAGCCTTGAGAGGTGCTGTGTGTCTATGTAATTTAGCTTAGCACTACAGAGCTGTCCACTCACTGTCCCCCAAGGGTTGGAAAAAGGTAAAACTCACGGGTTAAAATAAAGAAATGTAATAGGACAGAAGAGGAAAGGGATGGTTACAATAATTGCAAAACAAAGTCAAAGAACCACAGAATATTTTGAATTAGAAGGGTCCCAGAATCACTGAAAAATCATTGAAGTCCAACTCCTAGCCCTACACAGGGCAGTCCTGAAAATCACACCATGTGCCTGAGAGAATTGTCCATAAACTTCTTGCACTCTGTCAGGCTGGTGCTGTGACAGCTTCCTGGGAGCCTGTTCAGTGCCCAAACACCCTCTGGGTGAAAAACATTTTCCTGATATCCAACCTGAACCTCTCCTGGCAGAGTTTCATGGTGTTCTCCTGAGTCCTGTCCCTGTCACCCCAGAGCAGGATCAGTGCCTGCCCCTCCTGTTCCCCTCCCAAGAAGCTGTAACTGCAGTGAGGTCTCCCCTCAGTCTCCTCCAGGCTGAACAGACCAAGTGCCCTCAGCCACTCCTCACACGGCTTCCCCTCCAAACCCTTCACCATCTTCTACACAATTATTTTCAGATACAAAACAAGTAAAAGGAAGGACAGAAACATTTTTGATTGCATTGAATTGCTGACTCAGTCAACGAAAGACTTTTTTTGCTATTTTTTACAAATGCAGGTGGGATTATGCACTCAAAGGGGAATTATAGGATCAATTTTTCTTTTTTGCTACTTATGAGAACAACGAAAGTCTAAATCACTGTTTTGCATGGAACCTGAAATGTTTGGCATCTCCCGTTTTCAAAGTTTGAAGATCTTTTCTGTCAGTGTTTCCCACAGAGCCATCTCCCATTTGCTCTTGTTCTATAATCTGGTCATTTTTTGCCCCTCCACCTCTCTTTCAGTGTCCTGTGTATGGAAGGCAAAAGGCTCTCTAGAGATCTTAGTGCTATCCTAGTCCTTTTTCCTCTCGTCTGGAAAGCAGGCTGGTTGTGCAAACAATACAGTCATGCATTTACCTGGAATTATTTGTGCAAACAATGCTATCAAACACAAAGAGAGATAAGAATAGAAATCAAATGCAAACAGATTGCGCGAGCAAACTGGAAAAGTCAATAGTATAAATAAAAATTAGGTGGTATAAGTAAAAAATCCACAAAAATTAAAGGGAAGTAACATTGGCAACAGTGCATAAAAATGTTGCAAAAAAGTAATAAAATGCAAATAAAGTAAAAAAAAAGCAACTGTGTCTAGGCTGGGGTATTTCTTATACAGATACTCTGGTCTGTTGAGAAAGCCCAGGTGACAACATTAATGGTACTATAAAAGGAAGATAAAACCTCATAACAACTTGTGTCAACAGTTGAAATAGTGACCACCGCTGCACATGACAGCAGCCCCTGAAATTGCTTCTGTGGAAAACTGCTGCTGCAGTAAGAGCAGAGAGGTCTGGGGGTGGCACGCAGGCTGTGTGGCTGGAAGGTGGCTGCTGCAGCCTCCACAGCAGACAGAGAGACAGAGCCTCCCATGACCTCTTGCTCAAGGAGCTCTGGTACTGGGATGTGATGAAGGGTGGGAGACGTGCAGGTGTTCCTGCTGTGCAGAGAACAGGCAGGTGCTGGAGCTAAATGAGAGCCTCAATGAAAAATCAGCCTGGATTAGCCATCTGGAGGGGACACTCTTGCAACAGAACAGGCATACAGCCGGTGAGATAGAAGGAGGAGAGCTGGCTAGGTGTCATATTGCTGGCATTATCCATCTTGTCAATACAAGAACACCCTGGAGATGCTGGGAGGGTTTTTTACTGTTATCAAAACACTGCTTTTCTCTGCAGTGCTCTCCTGTGCCAGCCATGTTTTTCTTCCTCCTTCCTTCCAGCCATCTTCTCCAACAGACCAGGAGAGTATCTCTTGCCCCACCTCTTCCTCTATTGAGGCACCTGCTTCACTGAATTCTAGTTTGCTCTCAACCTGTAGGCCAAAAAAATCTGCTGAACAGACAGACAGACAGACAAAAGACACCCCCCAGCTTCTGCTGTGAGAATTCTTGGCCTTCCCTACTCTTCTGCTACTGGGCTGCAACACACTGTTGTGCAGTATTTATTTAGTTCCAACCTCTGCACATTCAAATTTTCAGTCACAGGGAAATCAATTATATTTTATCACTAGACAGAACCACATAAAATATCAACATGTAGCTTCTGAGTTTGGAAATACTTTGCCCCAAGCAAAAAAAGACATTGTTCCAGGTCATAGCAGAATGACATATTTCCCCTGCCTTCAAATGCTATTAAGGAGCAGAGGTAAATACTGGGTAAATTTGCACAAATGGTGACTACAGAAGTGGGCAAATTCTGTCATCCAAATTTGGTGGGGAGAAACTCTTTCTACTTGCTTCTATCTTTGATGCCACAGTAAGGAAGCCACAAAGCTCTGGCTAAATATTAGAAAGTCTGTGCTTACTTGCTCTTCTTTCCTTTCTTTCCTGTCCAAGAACAGACTGGCAATATTGTTCACTGTATTTTTTTTCTGTACTTTCACTCTAATTCCAGCTAGGATTTTAAAAATGCAGAAAAACGTAGCTACTTGGAAAGAGCCAAGTTTTTTTTATTTCTAAGGAAAAAGAAAAGTTTTTTGTTGGAAGGAAAGTTGAAGATTTAAGTCTCTACTCAATACCCTTGTCAAGACTTTGTATCCAGTCACTAGATTTAGTTCTTTGTAACACTAGTTACTCATCTCAGTTTATTCAGTTTTATGACTACTATAATTTAGCCATAACAAGATACAAAACACAGATGGAATATCCTGTCTAAATAAAATATATTGATATTTGTACTATGTTACAAAAAGTTCTTCTAATATAAATGCCTTGTTATTTCCACTCTGTTGTGTTTGATTTTTCAGTGTTAAACTGTTTCTATGATTCATTAATACCATGTCCAAAATATATTCCATCTAAAATATTTAGGTACACTTTCATGATATATGTTAGTTTATATAGCCATATCTTGAACACAGGAATAGTGACCACTTAGTCTTGAGAACTGTAAAGATCCAAGAGAAATTACCTACCATACCTGTAATTGAAGTTCTCTTAAAGGTCATAACCCTCTATAGATCCACACTTACCCTCTTTCCTCCTCTTGGGATTTGGAATACATTAGGCTTAGGATGGATTGTTTAGTTCTCTTTAGACCATAAAGAAACTGATGAAGAATAAGTCACATGATGCTCCCTGTAAGGCTTGTATATAATTGAGCATTATATAAGTCAGTCTGACAGATGGCTAGAAATAAGCTTTCCAGTAACATGACTCAAATATTGCACTTAAAGTAATCATGATCTTCAAGTTATTTCTGTTGCATAAAAGTAATTAAATTTCCTTCTACTGTTACAGCATCTACAAAGCCTCCTCTTTTAGAAATGTGAGAGTTGATTTGGCTAATACACAATGTCACTGTTTTATTACACAAAAATGAAACTCAGAATATTTTTTCAATTTTTAAAAATATATATAGAAAGATTGCAAAACAATCATGGTAGAAATTATATTTCTTAACAATGACAATGGCACAACACTCTATTTATCATCCCAGATGGGACTCTCATGCTTTCTGTGCAAAAGATTGCTACTTTACTTTACCTCTCCAATATTAATTGAATGAATATAAAGGGCTGGCTTGATGTTACAGCTTTCAGTGTAGATGGCAGGTGCCATTACAACTCTGATTTCATTCTGAATAAACAAAAATGCCCACTTTTTCACAAAGATTTTCCCCTCCCTTTGTTATACTTATTTCAGCATCACATAGCATTAAAATGCCTACATATAAAAGGTCACTCTTTTTCCTTTCAAAACATTTCTTTGTGGTTTATATTCCCAGAGGTACACATAGAATCAACAATCGATAAGAGAACATCACATAACACTCTGACTTACCTTTGAGGAATATCATTTAGGTCAACACATTTTATCAGGGAAAGACTTTTACAGACAGTCATTTTGCTTTTAATGACATTTTCTAATCACTAAGTAGATTTTCTTTGAATAGCAATAATACAGCTCAGTTATTCAGTTTGATTCATTTTAGCAGGAAAAAAAACCACTGAAAGACTTCATTCTGAGCAATCCAGCCAGATTTTTATGAACTGAAGCATTCCTTTTTTATAATTCTGATCATTCCTGAAGTGGAATATAGACTTGGTTTCCTAAAGGATAGTTTAGCAAGTTTCCACTGCACTGTATAATCAGCAGAACACTAGCAGAATCCTAACAATGCTATCCTGGATTCTCTTACCACCTCTGAATTCTTGAATTTTAGTGGGAAAATTAATAGGTTCTGCTACTTAAGGTCAAGTACATCTTTAAAAGATATTCTTCAAAGTTTAGGAAGGCTTTTTGTTTGTGGTATTATATTTTTCAAAGTGGTCACAAAGCAGCATAGAAGAGTTCTTTCAAAAGGCATAGTATGGGTTGCTGTGAACAAGGTTGGTGTTTATAGTCCACTGCCAAAATCAAATCTAAATGCCACATAAAATAGTTAAACTCATTACTTTTCCAGTTTATTGGAGGACATAGAAGAGACAGAAAAGCTGTGATTTTGGAATCATGTTAGTCCTGATATGTTGCGGTTGTTGATTTCAATGTAATAGGAAAAATAATTTTAAATTATACATTCAAAAGTCACTATATATTGTAGTACTCTTCTATAATCTAATTTATGCTTTCCTGTATGGTATGAATAAATACTGTTTTCCATGGAGACATATGTGAAAACCATTTGAGGAAAAAATATCATCTCTACTAACTATCTGGTCAGTTTCTGTATTGAAGACTTCACAGACTTTCAACTTAGTTGAAATTACGTGTTTGTTTCAGTGTACCATGCCTTCAAAAGTCTAGTGCAACAAGGTTGTACAACCACTCATATGCATTATGACCACATATTTTTCATAGGTTCATTTTATTATTCAGTACAGAGAAAAAAACATGTTCAATACTTTTTTTCTCTTCATTATTCAGAGCACAGCCCTCTGCTTAGGATAAATTTCTTACACCCTCTTTTTAATTAAAAGCTGTTAATTGCCTCATGAACATTTCTATGTCATTTACCAGCTTATGCAAAGGATGTAAAGAAACTCTGACTTGTTATATTTCATCAATTTACTTCAGCCTTCCTCACATTGTGTACAGTCACTCAGTTGAAGAAAATATTGAGGATGTTGCATTCAACCAACAGGAAGAACACCAGTCATTGACACTTCCTTATGCAGCAGCACAGATAAGGGAGGTGGTGACTGGGTCTGAAAATAGTGTAGGCTTAGTTCTGGAAAGCCAGCTTCTGCTGCTCTTGTGCAGTGGTCCCACAGAGGAATTAGTTCGCCCAAGCAGCACAGAACACAATCTGGATATCCCATGGCCAGATGTAGTTTTGAATCTTCACTTCATGACTTGGTACTCAGCTGAGCCTGTGCTGTGCTAAGCAAACATTTGAGGACCCTAAAAGTTACAGCATATACTTGCACTGCTAATAAAATTTTACTGGTGGGGAAGCTCACTTTTCTTTTTTTTTAATTGTGGAAATTAAATCAGTGGCCTTATATTGTGGTATCTCTGTGTCATAATATCCAGGCTTAGTTTAGGGATCTGAAAGATCCCATAGTGCTCCTCCACTGTACGGTATACAGCCAGGCAAAGTAGAGATGGTGACTCAGAAGGATTTGATTTGAAGACCAATAAATAAGTAAATAAACAATGAAAATTTTAAAGTAAAAAATAACCTTAACAGTCTGCTGATAGCATGGGAAAAGAAAAATCACTTGTACCATAGTGACAGAGCTTCCTTTTCTTCATTTCTAGCTGTACATGCTGAGTTCAGTGGGGACAGGCCACGTGTGTGAAGTTTAGTGCTCCTGTAAATCATTCTGTGATGTATCTGGATAAGATTCAGTGTGCCCCACTGGCAATAACAAGCAGGCCAGCTTGAGGATATTCAAGACAACCCCAAAGCATTTGATTACTTGTGTGTGCAGACAGCTCAAGGGCCCTCTCTGATTGGTCTAAAAAATGAAGAAAGCATAATAAACCAGATTCCCTCTCCTGTTAACCCAGTGGTTTAAAATGTGCCTCTCCCCATACTAAATTCTGTGATTTCTTTTGAAGGAAAGTAACTATTTGAGGAGATTGGCCATGGCAAAAAATGATGGTGAGGGAGGAATATTTCAGTGTTTCTTCACTACTTTTATCACTTTGGTTTTTTTCCTATGGAGAAGACCAAGGGCAAGATCATCTCAAAGGAAGATTTTCAAATATTGGGTGCCTGGGCTATGTTTATAAAAGACAAAAACTAGGAACAGCAGGAAGAGAGAAGATATCTTGAAAGGGTAGGCTTCCTTTCCCCTGGTGCAGGTGCAATTTAGGAAGCAAATACAGAAATTATCTGTCATTTGTGACAAAAGGCAGTCAGGATCAGAGTGAAAATGTGCTTCCTTGTGATTACAGGATGACAAAGTACACGGAGAGTACATCACAATTTATGGGTTTTTTAGAGGCTATATTTTAAAAATGTACTCTATTGGACATAATATCTATGACAAATGGCTCTGGATTTGCACCATGAATAGAATCAGCCTGCAAAGGTGGCAGTGACATAAAACTGGCATTTTAAGATACTTTCTCATAAGTCATTTAGTTCTGTTTACAAGATAAATCTTATTTTCATGCAAACAAATCTGCAGAGAACCCTATTGTGTTCTAAGGCTAAAGCGATGCAAGGGGAAAATATGTGTCATATTGGTAAGTCTGTGCTCTCTTAAAAGACTATAAAATATTCAGCTAAATACAGTTGAAAAGTGTCTTGAAAAATGTGACCCCAGACACATTTCCTTGGTTTCTCTAGGAACCTGTAAAGTAGTTTGTTTATTGTGGGCAAAGAACATAAGGAAGGCACACTGACATCATCAAATTCATCTGGAAATATTTGTGTTAGCATAAAGGACCCCTTGTCCTCCCACAACAACAAGTCTGCCTCCTCAACTTGGCCCCTTAAAAGATGGGTGGAATTGTATTTGGTGCACTGGGCCTTGTGGAATTACACAAGTCTAAAGAAAACTACTCCAGCATCTGTCTTCTTTCAAGCAGATTGTCGACAAGAGGCAGGGGGAAGGGAAGAAGGGGAAACTTTGCGGGGATGCTTTAAAGCCTGGAGATAAGCTGTCGCTTTGAGCCTTGACAGCTCAGGAGCCTGACACAGGCAGCTGCTCCCTGGGGGCTGTCCTGCAGCTCGGGAAGCTGATCACAGCTGCTGGGCTGTGACGCCACAGCGCCTGCCTGACCTGACATAATGGGCAGCTATTTACTGCAAACAAGGTAGATGGAAGAACATAGACTTAAATGATACTCTGATGCAAGAAGGAATACACCAGGGCCCCCAGTCAATCTTCTGGGCTCTTTTTTCTTTCTTTCTTTCCCTTCTTTTTCTGGGATTGTTTACTCTTTCCCCAAGGAACAGGTGACTGTGGCACAGTACTAAGAATCCCTTCTCTAGGTCAATAGAAAGAGGTGAAGAAATTATTGCAGGACAATAAAGAGAAAGAGAAAATGAACTTTGGGTAACCACACCAACAGTTTACCTTGCTGTTTTTCATGTATTGCTGTGTAAAGTTAAAACACAAGCCCTAGGGGGAGGCTGCAAGAATGCTGTCAGTTTAATTCCATCATGGAAGCATGACAATACTTGATAGGTGAAGAGCAGCTGCCAATGAACCCTCACAAATATTGTGTATTGCATGATCCCAAATACATCTGCTTCAAGTATTTCTTGTACACCACACTTTCAGCTATGACTGTGTTAAGGCAGATGTACTCCACATTTCTGACTCCTGCTGTGGCAAGGAAGGTAGTGAGCTGAAGAAAACCCTGGGTTTTTCTCTCTTAGCATGCCAGTTGTATAGTGCTGACGTCATTCTCCACTGATGTAAAATATTAACAGCATTGTTCCAATATTCTGGCTTAGAAGAAAAAGTCATCCTGCTTGGCCAATGCAAGTATGCATGTGAACATGGTGTTTAAACAAAGTTTGAACTTACACAACACTGGCGCAGCTTCAGCAAAAACAGAAAGATAAGACAACCTGCTGAAAGTCTCAATTTTATTTTGTTTCCTGGCCTTTCTCTGTTTCTATGATATCATTACATTTCATTCTCCTGCACAAATGACTTTTTTTTGTTTGTTTGTTTAGAGTAGGTTTAGCAAAAAAGTGTGAAGATATTTTAAAAAAGCTAATTTTTCATTTATTTTCTAAAGAAGGTTTTGGTTTTACAATGGATTTTGGCAGTTGCCTGCAATCATATAAGCCATATTAACATATTTGCATGTATGCCCAAGCACCTAACTTGGCTGGGAGTTAAAAAACAGAGATTTAAAATGTTTTGATATGTTTCAGTACTTAAATTACACAAACCAAAGAATTTTATACTGCAGGTGTGCTGATCTTAGAACGTTCAACTCAAGACATTATCAGAAGTGATACATTTTCATTATATTCTGCAAGTGCACATAATGTTTAATACATGCCACCCTCTAAAATATGTGTATATTTCCTTGATGCACTCTCCAGACCTAGAGGCTTTGAAGCCTTATTAAAAATTTGAGCTAACTGACATTGTGTAGATGTTAATTATGAAGTAGGAAGGAGAATTGCTTGCTGATCAACTCTATCAGAATATGATCAGATGATCAGCAGATGGAGTTGCTGATCAGCTCAATTAGAAAAGCCTCAATACAGAGGTATCTCAGCAGTGATATTTAAATATTTAAATATTTAAAAATATTTAAAAAGCCATCCTATACTAGGTACTACAACAGAATGGAGCGTATGACCTGTGCATGAGACACTGAGAAACCTTGCCATAACCTTGGTGTGCCATCAGGTGTCAAAGATCCAATGGGCAGACAAGGCTCAGCTGCTCCATCCTCCTCTATCTTGACATAAACCCTTGTTTTTCTTCCACAATTTCAGTGTACAATACTCAGCATCACATTGTATCTTAAGATGAAATGTACCTATTGAAGACCTTAAAAGAAGTGGGACAAAATACTGTGAGTAAATTTGTCATGTTTGCATCAACCAGGTTCACCTCTGCCCATGGAGGATCTGGTCTCTGCACATGCCACACACACTATAGGCTCATCAAATCTGTCTGAAGCACAACTGCAGCCTTTCCATTCCTGCAAATCTGGCTAGCTGGCTTGGCACAAAAGCCAAACATACAATTGCACTCAGCAAAACTGAAATAAAATTGTCAATACATTCATGGTTATCTGGCATGAACCAAAATCTGTCTCCACACTGGTATGGCATACGCATTATGTGCACCCAGGAGACACTATCAAGGATTATGCAACTGGTGGTTTGGAGATAAAAAGTATTTGTGATCAGAAACTTCAGCATGAAGGGACTGACAGCAGTGTGAGACTACATTTCTCAATACTACCATGAAGAATCACACATGCATTTGTTTATACTGGGATATATCCACTGCAGCCTCTATTTTTGTCACTATTACAGTGGTATACAGCTGAAACATACACTGAAAAACCCATGAATAAATGGCAGGTTTTCCCATGTCATCTGTGAAGCAATCAGTACACATCAAGAAGAATAATAAATAACAATGCATGGATTTTTTTCGGTGTGTGGTGAATTGAATGATGAGCTGTTCCCTACATTAGAGAGCATTCCTGATAGCATCATAGTTTCCACAAATGACAGGTTATAGAATATTTTAGGAAGCATCTTGCTTTGAGTGAATTCGCTCTTCTCCACAATTTTTAGTATAATGATTTCCACTTGCTTTTTTTCTTGTGGACGTAACTAATGACCATACAAACAGTTATTTCAGAATAACTTTTAAAAAAATGTAGTAATGAAGCTAGTAAGTTCACCACCTCAAGAAGAAATAAGTGCCTTTCTTTTGCTCAGGTTTTGACTGAAAGTAGAACTCATTCTGCTATGAAGACATAGCAGATTCTAGAACCACAGCTCCCAAGCTCAACTGAATTCTATCTTCCCAGCACAGAGGAGTATTCCAGCTTCACAGTGTAACACAAAAAAAATCTGCTGACTACTGGCTCACACTTGTTGACAATGTTTTGCAAGCTCCCATAATTACACTGGGAGAATTAATGAGAAAGAAACCCAAACACATCTACGGGGAGAAGACTCTATGCATTTGTTTCATACTGTTTGTACTAAGACTAGAGTTATTTCAGTTTCAGGAATGTCTGAAAATAACCCCCCTCTCTATTCCTATAAGAGCTGTATAGACTTTTTTCCCATAGAAATGGAATAAAGCAGTCACTGACAGACTTTCAGTGATTCTATACCATGCTTTTACTATGTATAATGACACAACACATGGCAGAAACATAAATTTGCACATATATGGTCAAACTTCTGAATTATTAATTTTCAGGTCAGCTGCAGTTGAAGTATCTAGAAGTGATGTAGAGGGAAAAAAATCAAGATTATAGAAATTATTTAAGCCCTTCAGCTGAATATCTCCAAATCACCCTTTCTGTGTAGGTCCTTGACAGGTCTTCAACAGACCTGTGCTGATGGACCTGCAGGGTACTTCAGAGCCTGTGTTACCAGCCTCTTGACCCTTGTAAGAACTCCACAGTTCAAGGCATGCAGTGTTTTCTCTGGCAGCAGAAAATGGCTGGTCCCATTCAAGCATTTTAGAAGCTACCTGCTAAACTACAAGGACAGTAATGTACTATTTCAGTGGTGTGATAAGCCACTTGAAGGAAGAGTATCTTTTAAATGACAAGGCTTTACACTGGTTTCAAAAGAACAGTGTCCCAGGTCTGGTTCAGCAGTTTGCTGTGTATATCATCTCTGGGAAATCACTTGCATCATACTCCACATGATCATGGAGATAATTTTATACTCTAAAACACACAGGCTTATGGCTAAATTTGTGTAGTGGAATTCGAGTAGTTTGTAGGAACTTGACATCAAAATTGAAAGTATCACCAGGCAGTTTCTGTTTGATCAGGAGACCAACTTTCATGCCTTCTTTCAAGATGTTGAGCTTTTTCTTCCTCATCATTCTCAAGTTCCTACATGAGCTGGAAAATCTCTTCTTCTCAAGTGTGACACATCTTCTGTGTTCCACAGGCTTAGAGTTGTATCTTAATATTTTATTGCATGCAGAGAACTTTCAGTGTCATCAACAGTCACTACTGAAACACATCTCCATTGATCCTGGTGATTCCCACTCTCCCATGGCCCATGCATCTCTAAGAGAGGCCTGAGAACGTTTGCCTAGGATCTAGGATCCTTTGCCCAGAGTGTGGAGGATGTGCTGAGATTAAATATTTCAGTGCCCTTTTTATAGCTTCACCACACCCTTTGATGAGCAGTATTGTGCTTTCTTCTAGTACATTTAACTCCATTTAATCAAAGCAGGCTAATTTTAGTAATTGTCCATAAAATATTAAAAAACCCCCCAACAAACCAGAAATATTACACATACAATAGACAAAGCTGAAGAATCCACAACAACAACAATTAATTTCTTTATGCTAAGGTTGCATCAAGAAAGTTCCTTCTAATGATCTTATTTGACATTACTCCTCCTACTAAACAAAAAACAACTTCTACATGTACACAAACACCAATTCTTATATCAGGAGTCTACTCTGGTAGGTAGACAACTCTATCCTTCAATAAACTGTGAAACTCGTGGCTCTCCCTTTGTAGCTACTTGGTTTTCTTCCAACTAACCAGTTGACCAGCTAATCTCTAACCAGCTTTTCTCTTCCTGTCAGCTTGTGCAATATAATACACAATGCAAACATCTATACAGTCTAATTGTATGCAGCTTATTAATGGTTTCTGACTGAGGCCAGAAATGATAACAGCCTAATACTTTGAAATGATCACAGGTTTGTGATGAATCTCCATTTTCCAAATAAGCAAGCTGTATCAATATGTAATATTGAGCAATAATAAAAAAATTTATTACTCTTCTACTGAACTATGAAGATAATTCTACATTGAGTGTTTACTTTATTTTAGTATCTGCATTTGGTTATCTACCACTAAAATTGCAAATGTTTACACATTTTTTTCTGGAGGTATCTGCCCTTTCAGGAGATCCAACTGTTTCAGATATTGCACACTGTGCATTATAATCAGCCACACCAAGCCATCCAAAGGGGAAAGTTGTGAAACTTGAATTCAGGGGAAACAATGGGTTTTCTTTGTTGGACTTTTCCTGGGGATTTGTGGAAATAGGGGTAAACTAATTCTGCAGTTTTTAAATGCAAAAAGAGGCAATCTGCAGATTCTTGCATGTCCACCAGTAAAGCTGTTGTGCTGCTGCACAACCAGACAAGCCATGACACCAAACTGCTCATAGTTCAGAGAGGTGCTCACAGCCATCACCAGAAAAAGTCAGGATTCATGCTGTCTGGACCTACCTGTCCTAAAACAGCTTCAGCAAGTCAATGGAATCACATCCATCTGGTGTCCTATACAGATCTGGTGTCCTGATGCTTCCCCCAGTCCAGATACTAAATGTTGCTTCATATCAGACCGAGAAGGGCAGATAAGCCATGACCCCAAGACCAGGCACCATTGTTGTGACCCACTTCTGACATACATGGTGTGAGAAGAACCAGCCCAGAAACCTAGAGAAAAGTCTTTGTATCTGGCTACAGGTCTGGCTTAAAGAGGTGCCTCTCAGAGCAGAGCTAAATCTCACTGTTCCATGTTCTTTCTTTCACTTGTTTTGTGCCTCTCACCCTAAATGACCACCATCGTAAACCATGCCTCTGGTAGAGGAGGAAGTGAATTCAGATCACTTAATCTCTGGGCACAGGTTTTCTATGTCAATTTGCTAAAGGAAATATGTATGAGACACTCATGGTAAAATGCATTTGTGAAAAAAATTCTTTGTTTTTCTTGGATTTGCCTGAATTTTCTTCATGAATTTCTGGTTCTACATGAGATCTTAGGGAACAGCTTTCTCTAGGCAGTGATCCCTCTAACCTGTAGGTCTTAAATAAGAAGTACGTGGTGGGACATTCAAAACCAAGTTTCTAATTAGGAGGTTAACACATAGAATGTGTTTGCCATGCTAGTAACCATAACCAGAGACAATGAATAAATGGAAGAGTATGACTGGTTCAATATTTATTCAACCTGTGTGCTCATAGATGATACCTATGCTCCCCCTAATGTTGATTCACAGGTGTATTTACATTTTGTTCAGACTTTCTTCTTTGGAAGTCTGGATTCTTACAAACTTCCTTTTTAACCAGCTGTTCTGAATGTAGTCCTGAAGCAAGGAACTGACTTAGAAGTCTTTTCAGAAAAACTGTACTTATAATTATGCAATTTATGTACTGAGACAATTCCAGAGATGATGTCCTTGAGGAAACTGACTGATTGATGTCTGTGTTAACTCAGATCAAGCACCTGTCTTCAAAGGCAAAGCTGTGCTTTTGTTTTTTCTGTGCTCTGCACTCAGTCACATGCACATGGGGGCATCTCCTTTATGCTGGAGCTGTAGTGTCCTCTGTGGAAAGCTGGAAGGCAGAATAATAAATGCAGGTATGTGTGATTATGTCAGCACTCACAGAAATGTTCAGGATAGTTTCTGCACTGCAGTCACTTGAATCACCTACCCTTGTCTGTGCAGAGCTGGGGGCTGGTCACCCACCTGTGGTGACTTCCTATGGAAAACTGACCTCCCTAGCCACTTCAGCCAGGCAGTTAGGTTTCCAAGCTAAGTTTAGAGATAGATACTTTAATTCTAGGGAAGAGTCAGATTAGCTTTAGTTAAATATACCCCTTGATCTGGTGCAAGGAGACAGTAAATATAACATTTTCTATCACAAGGGGGAAAAAAGTCAAGGTGGGAACATGGTTTTCCTGAGTAAAAGCCTGTCCCAAAGCAACCTCCCTTTTTCATTCTGTAGTAATTTTCAGCTGTGGCTGTTGAGTCCTACAAACTTGGTCTGCAGGTGTTGAAGTCTTCATCTTACATTCTTACTGCCTGCATTTCTACTGCTTGCACAAAAGCAGAGTTTATGTTAATGCCCAGATACTTAAAAGAAAAAAAAAAAAAGTGTAGTGATCAGTATCCATCATCTTTCCAACTGCCTTGTCACTACATCAATTAATACAATTGAGCAAAAAATGTCACAAGCCCAGCGGAAAAACCTTTACACATCCTTTCAGGGGGAAGTTTACTCCCAGCTTTTTTTCCCTTGCATTAGCTCCTGTCATCCACAAAACAACAGAACCCAGTGGTGTCAATTATATTTGATTGACTGAGTAAAGCACACACACAAATAAGCAAAAACAATGGACACAAAAATCTATATATGACTCCCCTTGTCAGTGAGAATGCTTGTCTTCTCCATTTTCATGCTGCACGGTGTCCTGCTGCTACGGGCTTAAATGTTTCCTTCAGCCCCCAAACTATCACCAATTAAGTTAGCAGGGTCTTCAAAGGTGTCAAATTACTCCCTGGGCAATTGGCTGTAACTGCTGTTCAATAAATGAGGTCTAATTTATCAGTTTAACTTCACTTTTAAAAACCTAATGTCTCCTGGTACCATCTGCCATTTGCCCAGAGAGTGAAGAGATGCCTGCCACGACGCATTTTGAAAGTTGGATGAGCTCATGTTAACAGTCACATGCTTTGTCTGTCATGCCTTTTCTCCAATTTGAAAAGACGTATTTGAATAAAATATACTTGAGCAGTGTGGACTTGTGCAGTATGGTATCCATATAAATCATTCCTAGAAAAATGGATGAAAGGACTTAAACACAGCTCATTGCTCATTTTGGTATAGGAGGGTTTGATCACACCTTAAAATACAGCCAGATGTTAGTTTTCCTGCAGTGCTTCTTCATTGACCCTGTGCAGGAACAATGAGAGCTGTGTTGAGGTGCAGGAATTCTCTGGCCATCACAGGAGACGCTCTTTCATAGGGTACACTTTTCAAGGAATAAGGTGGAGGGTGGCATACAAAGAGCACTCTAAAGGTATTAGGCAGTGTCTCAAAAGGTGAAAAAGGCAGGATAAAAACTTAGGAGATAAAATATACAGGGAGCAAAACTTTTATGCCGGAAAAGTAGTGGTTTTCTGGCAATAAAAAATAGAATAAGCTTTCACATAGAAAAAGGTAGTGCTTGGAACAAAACTTTCGCTTTCACATGTGTCAACATTAATATACATCAGCAGTAATGGAAATTCTGGTAATTCAGGTAGCTTTAATTGAATATTTAAGTAAAACTGAAATTGTACTATTATGTGTTTTAGGGTTTTCTAGTATATAGAGGCCAAGTTGCTCAGCCAGGTAAGGACATTCTCATGTGAGCTGCTGCTTCAATCCTTTTCTTCTTTAGTCAATCCTACAGCACAGGATTTGAAACCTGTGGAAAAGATGTCTTGCTGATGAGCTAAAACCTGACATGTACTACATTGTCATACCATCAGATGAGGTGTAATGCATTTTTTGTGTAACTTTCTCAGCTTGCTAGACTCTGTTTTGATCCAAAGGTATCTGCAACACACCTACAACTCCTAACCTGAAAATGTCCTGTCATACAACATAAGAACCTTAATTTAACTTTGAGGTTCACTATGCCATTGGTATTAGCATGGCACAAAGGAAAAGTTTTAGACTTTAATCTTGTAAACGTGACAAAAAGAATCTGTCTGGCAGAAGTCAGAAGGTACTGTGTTTCCCCATTCAGAAAGAACATACTGCTGGAATAAAGTGATTAAAGTCTTGCCCTCAAAGAAAAAAGGCTCTCAAGAAAGAGAGATAGTGCATGAAATTGAAAGAAAAGTATTAAAGTTACAAAATGAATGAGACTCATAAATCCACAGATAAAGAGTCACCCTTTGTAACATCAGATTGAGTCAACAACAACTGTCTAAGACATATGGAAGGAGCAAGAGTAGAGTGGGATGACTTTGTAATCTACTCGTTTTACCTGAACATCTTTCTCAACACTTTCAGAATTAATTTATCTTTAACAGACATTAAAATTTCATATGCCTCATACATCCCCATGGTGTCTCAACAAGCCTTTTACCAGTGTTGCTGTACAGTATTTCTGGTCTACTGTATTGCCATTGTTTTTTCTTCTTGTTCATGACTGAGGACTACATTGCAACCTATGATCATTGCAATGTCTCTCCCTCTCTTATTTTCAAGTACAAATTCTCTCTCTTGAAATAGATCTTTTTTACCAGTACCTGTACCAGCACTAGTACCTATCAATCTGTACCTGTATCAGTCCAGCCATTTTTGTTGTGAAGTTTCCTTTTGTTTGTGTCACTGTAGTCCTGGCCATTATTTGGTTGTTCCTGCAGGACATTCAGATCCCCTTCTGCTGATGCTTCCTTTTGACCCTACACCTTGGGCAGCTGCAAAGACTGCTAAGAGATATCACTCCCTATGGAGACTTCTCAGAAAGCCCACCTTGGAGGTGTTTAACCACCTGTTCAAAAGAAACTGCTGCCACCTCATTTTTAGCCAACTAGCACCAATCCCACAGTTCTCATGCTACTATCTACCTTACATTGTGGTTTTCCAAGTTAGAGGATATCAGATGCTCTACAGAAGTCCAACTAGCTTTGTTTCATCTTCTCCACAAAATCAATTATGGAAGAATGGTATTGAACTTTGGAAGAGTAAGTTGCTTGTATCCTAGATATAAATTACTAATTATAAGCCTGTAAATTTCAGGTTGGTATCACACATTTTTATAAACCATGCCTGACTTGTGAATTTATTAGCCACAATTGTCACATTATTTGCTCCCTCTATTTTAAATGGACATTGCACCCAAACAGTTAAACATAAACTTGAAGTTTACTTCTATCTCGGATATGATCCCCTTCCCAAACATCCTTTTTTGGATGTTTGGGTCAGTAATACTATCTTAATTTTGTTCTTATTAATAAGGAGGAAACTGTGCTGTTGTTCCAGTTAATGGTTCAAACAAAAAAACAAACAAACAGCCTAAAAGTCATGTGTTTTAAAAATAATGCAATAGTAAAGCAAACTAAAGGAAAAAGCCTGCAAGCCTAGATTTGTCTCAAATTTACTCATACTCACCCTGAACCAGACGAGCCCTCAAATTGGTCATTGAGCAATTGTGACAGTGCTATTGACATTAAAAGTAGGTAATAGACCTTATATCCTCACTGTCTCTTTAAACTACAAAAAAATGCATCCATACAGTGTCCACTCTGAAAACTAGTGTGGGAAGACAAACCACAGAAAACCTTAAAATAAAAAAGTGAGTTAATTTTTAGAATGTAAACAAATAGCTAACGGAGCATTTAGTCAATACCAATTTGGGAATAATTAGAAAAGAAAGGTGTTCAGAACTACCTATGTGTGGTGTATTACTTTTTCATCCTTCACCTCTCTGAATATGAGATGTGTATCTGACTGATTTCCTACTTCTTCTGATCTTTTCTTCTCCAGGAAGGGCTTGGCAGTCAGGTATCCTTGACATCAGGGAGAGAAGTGGTGTTAGCGTTTAACAATAAATACTGCATAGTCTTTATTAAAAAAAAAATTCATTCATAGAAGCAAATAGACAGGTACAGTTTCCTTCTTGTTTTTGCCCCCTTCTACCTTCTGTCTATTCAAGCTTAGCTTTGCTGATTGTATGATTAAACTTATGATGATGCCCATGCCAGCTCATTTCTGCCTAGAGCTGGAGTGGAACAAGGAAACTTCTTCTGCATAATGGGAGAAGAGGCACAGTGCCACCAGTGACAAGGTGGGAAGAACATCTTGGTGAGGAATTAAAATGACTCCTGGGCTCCAGGAAGTAGCAAAAGCCACAATAGAAGTGACCTTCTGAGAGAAGCTTGAGGGTGCTTTCTGACATTGCCAATGACAGCCAGAGTCAGAGTGATTTACTAAAAAAACATACGTCCTGTCTAGTGCACCTTTCAAAAAAACAATGACATTATTACTAAAAAATTTAGTGGTACTAAGGTATTTTTGCTCCTGCTTCAGAGTCAAATATTATGTTGCATTAACAAAGCTGTGCAAGAGTTTTTTGCAGCCTGGATGATGCTTGAAAGACTTCAGGGTTTCTTAACGTGGGAAAAGTACAATATTAAAAAGTAAAATCAGAATAAATAATAGTAAGATTTTATACATTTGCCATACTCATCTTAAAGTTGTTAGTAACCACCCTTACACAACCCTGCTTTCATGACCTATATTCTCTTCACTCACATCCTATTCTGCTTTTCATCAAACGTGGCGCTGAACTCCCATTCAATTTTTTACTCTTTTTTTCCAAATAGACCCACACCTTGTTACCAGCTGTGCTTCTGGCACACCTGGCTGACCTGCAACCACCAAAGCTATGGCTCTATTGGCACGACTCTCACACTTCTGGTAGCTTCTAGGACACTATTGAAAACGACCTTTTAACTTTTTTTTTTGTTTTGTTTTGTTTTGTTTTGTTTTGTTTTGTTTTGTTTTGTTTTGTTTTGTTTTGTTTTGTTTTGTTTTGTTTTTGTTTGTTTGTTTGTTTGTTTGTTTGTTTTTAGTGAACACATACCTACATACCCGTCGTGCTGTGGACTATTGCCCTCTGGAGTTCAAAGCTGGGATGAGCGTTTTCACAATGCGACTTTTCTCTTCAGGCAGAAAACTCTGCACTGTTCACCTCTTTTGCCTCGGCTGAATGAGCTTACAACTAAGCAGGAGTTTTTCTGGCTTTTACTGAGCCTGTTTTACCCGCATGGACAGCACTGAAATATTTGCTCCTTGGAATTACATCTTTTTATTTGGGGTCAAGCCAGCAGTGGAGCTAATCCTTGTTCATTACATCATTAATGTTTATCTCAAATTTAGAACTATTTTAAAGACATTTAGAAGCCTTTAGCATTTCTGGACAGAAATGGTTTCTTGTTCCCACACACATTATGTAATATGTGTAATAATGTAATTTACATTAATTATGTAAATTACTATTTCAGTCTTAATAATCAGCTACAGTCATCACAGCAGGGTTTTTGTGTGTGTGAAGATAAGAAATTCACCTATCCTCTCAAAGCACACTTTCAAGAAATAATATATGAAATTAAATCTTTAAAAAGAAACAAAACAAAAATACCCCCCCCAAAAAAAATCAAGAAACAAAACAAAACAAAAAAGCCCCAAAACCAACCAAACAAAAAAACAACCAAACAAAAAAACCAACAACAAAACAAAAACAAAACCCCTTGATGTGCTATTGCATTCTGTGTAAATTTGACTGTACAGAGCCACAGTTTTTTTTTGTGCTCAGAGTTGTTCAAACAACTTAATTAGCTCTGGTCTAGAAATATAGATTCAAGTAAAATGGGATTTCAGTTGGATTTTTCTATGTCTTATGGAGTCATGCAGGTACATTAGTGCTCATTTGAACCCTTGATTGCATGGTATTATGGGGGATGCAACAAGAGTGGTATGAAGTTGGGCTCAATTCCTTAGAGTTCCATGAAAACAGGTGACAAGACAGAGACCATAAATAATCTGATAGGGGTAGTAACAGTGCCGAATACTTTCCTTCTTGGACTACTAAATAAAGTAACCAGGAAACACAAATCCATAGGAAATCAAACTCCCAACATTCTGGTCACCCTGAAATCAGCTCTTTTAAAATTAGTGTTTGATAGGAAAGTGCCACCCCTAGCTCAGTCTTAAAAATACTTTCAGAATATTTAGAATATACTTAACCACACTGCAGACTGCCATCCTAGACATGGAAATATGTTCCCTCTCCTAATTTTCAGAATTTCCAGATAGAACTTTTCATTTTCTTTGGTTTTGGTAAGGTTGGCAGATGGTGAAATTAGGCAACCGCAGCCTATGCCATCCAGGGTCTGTGGCAGTGCAGGCATGAAGGAGGCAAAATGTCTAATGAGATTTCCTCTGGAAGAACAATTTAGGCAGTGACACTGCTGCCCTCAGCACATGCAAGCAGCTCCACTGAACTAAATGAGACCATTCACAAACAGGCAACAGGACACAGATGTTTAAACAGCATTGGAATATCTGTTTCTTAAAGTAACTGATAAGGAATACTTCATTTGACAAGAACAACATAATATAATCCTTGCTTTACTGTGGCATCTGAATAAAATTACAGGTGGACACTTTTGTTAGCATAGTCCCTAATGAAGATACACAGGACTCTATTTTTGAAGAGTCTGTAACTGGTCTTGTGACAGCTCATGGAGATTTATACTGCAGGGTGTCCTCAGGCATCTACTGGTTTGCCTCCTGCAAAGGTATTGCCTGGTCCTGCAGATTCATTCTGATGCATCTCAGGAGAGAACGCTCTTACTAACTCATCTAGTGTGAAGTATTAGCTGATGGCCTTGCACTACATTTTGTCTTGCATTAAGCTTTATCCAGTCACTTAAAAATCAAATCCATGCCCATGTATTCTGAATTCTTAATAGATATTTTACCAATAGTAACAGGAACATTTCCTGCCTTAACACAGAAAAAATCAGATTTTAAGAAGCTGAAATACTAATCAATGATGCTTTAGGCTGGCTTGTTTCTATACTACATTAAAAAAGTTCTGAAAATGTTTGAATCCCCAAAAGTCTGTTGAAAAAAATGAAATCTTCTTCTCCCAGAGCACAGTGTGGTGAAATAAATTAGTATAATGATTTATGTTTACGGTTTTAGTCAATTCTGATAGAGATTATAGAGACAAAATGACAAACTGCCTTAGAGGTAAACTTAAATCATGTCAGCCAATCTTTAGTTTTTCCTTACTCTAATTGCTCCTCTTGTTCATTTATCTTCCTAGGCAATCTTTAGAAGAAATACTAGTTTAATCAGTGCATGTGCAAACCACCAGAGATAAAAAGTTTAGCCTAATTTGTCTCACTAAATTGTAATGCCTCTAGTAAACAAATCTTGGCTTGAAAGGAAACTAAGAAATCTAAATAAACACCCTCCACAAAATGTTTCTCTCTTCTTTGTTACATGTAGTAGTGCTGATATTTTATAAGTTTGGCTTTTGATGCAAGTAAAACAAAAACCTATGCACTCTATGCTTTTGCAGTTACCTCATATAGTTGCTTTCAAATATTCATGATAACTTTTAAGCACGAGTAATTTCATATTATTAGAGAAAATTAATGCAAATAATTAAATGGAAGAATGAAATACTATATTACAACAACTGTGCAGTATATAATTAGAAGAGATTAATTTTAATTTTCCTTTCTATGGTTTTGAAATCAATACAGTTTTGCAGCTCACAGCATGCAGAATTTCTTAGCTTGGTATAGCTTTATTGCTGTTAATCTTATCTTCCTCTCACTCAAGAGAATAGTTTTGCCACTCACTTTGAGAGAAGTAGGTTCAATCCATAAAGCTCTGCTTCCACAAATGTGGAAGTGCTTGGCATGAAAACACATGCAAATGTGTGAATCTTTGCAGAGCAGAGATGTGAGACAATGAACAGTCACTGGCTTGAAAGTGTCCCGGGAATAAATTAATTCAGACCATTGTGTTCATCTCTGAGAAGTTAAGGTCCTTGAATGCAGACTGCACTTGCTTAAAAAATCCACAGGTCTAATTCTCCAACAACATGCAGTGGCTCAGTTTCAGAGGACTGTTTCAATGGCTACATTTTGATTGTTTTTCTAAAGGGGCTTATCAATTGGAGAAATCTCATTAAAGGGAATTTTGCCCTTATAAGGCTTCCAGGATCCAGACTTTCTTGGCAACTCAGATTAGAATCTGATCTCAATTGCTAGGTTTTTCAAAATACATCTGAGTGTCATTACTCATAAAAATAATCCCAGCAACTTGAATCAGATCTTATATATGAGAAAATGAGCACAAATTTTCAAATACTTGCTGGATGGGGCACATATTTTTTTTTTCTTAATTTTAAATTTTTTTAGGCTAGAAATTTTTGGTGTATATCACGGCATAAACCTTGATCCTACATCTTCTGCTCTACAAGGAGGAGAGAAATTTTTAAGCAAAAAGAGTACAGCAGTATCTATAATAAGGTCATTGGCTGACATATCTTGTTACTACACAGCATCCTTGCCAAATATATATGCACTGGGTGGAAAATATGCTTTCTTCCTAATTAAGAAATTAGAGAGCAAAGATAAAAGTAGAGCATCTCCATTTCTGGACAACAGGGACATAACTCATGTCAGATGCTGCAATTCTTATCACTTTCTCATTATGCACATTTATCATGGTCATTCATCTACTTATCAGGTCTGCATGATGGTACAAACATCAAAAAAGCACAAACAGCCATAAGGCCTCTAAAGGAGCATGACTTTGTGCCTGACCTTTGAAAATATATCAAAAACACTTAATGTTCTGTCTCAGAGACAGCAAATTATGTAAATTTCAAAGATTAAAGACAAGCCTGCAGAATATATATATAAAACTCTATTATCAACATATTTTTAATGATCTATGTCTCTTTTTTCATTGCTTGGTAAGCCAGCCTCTCAAATGTTTTAAATTGTCACTACATTCCTTACAAAATCAAGTCGCAGCTGTGCCAGTTTACACAAACTAAGGATCAATCCCATGTTCATTTCTGAAAAATGATCAGGTCTGGATACTGATGTTCTAGGGCTTCAAGAGAACCTGACTACACTCTGGGAACAGCACAACTACACCAGTGAGAAAGTAGGAGCAGGTTCTCTCCAACTGCTCAATACTGCTGTGTATGGAGCCACCACAGCCCTTTTCTGTGTGTGCTGCAGGGCAT
The DNA here is from genome assembly GCA_030060385.1 of Muscicapa striata striata. Taxonomy (NCBI): domain Eukaryota; kingdom Metazoa; phylum Chordata; class Aves; order Passeriformes; family Muscicapidae; genus Muscicapa; species Muscicapa striata. Next base: position 1,044,524 of record JAREIS010000076.1, on the reverse strand, counting down.
TCACACAGAGGCTCCTAGCCCGGCTACGTGGATGACCAGATAGAAATAAAGGTTTCTCTCTGCTGACTTTGTCAAGTGATCAGCAGATTCAATAAATCAGGACCATATTCTCTAAGAAAACCTAACTCCACTCCCAGAGCACATTGACAAGCTGATTTTTATAGCTGTTCTTTATAAGGATGACTGTCAGAAGAGCAGTGCACGGGATATAATTAGGAAATACTGGTCTGAGACCTGTTGGTTGCTACTACTGGAAGCTGTTGGGAAGCAGAGAAAATGGCTGAGCTTCAGCAAGCTGATGTCGTTGTATCCATGTTATATATCCTTTGGTCAGGATACATATTTAATTGAATGCTGAAAGCAATCTAACAAATATAGCCTTTTTGTGAGATGTTTAAGAATATAATAAAATTTTGCAAAATATTAAGCAGTCTAAATTTTGTGATGAATAGTTAATTTAGTTGGCTTAAAATAAAAATGCATGTTGCCTACTTACAGCTTTTGCTGTAGCTGTCATATCACTTGACATGCTGTGTGATACCTTCACTGAAAGGCTTCAGCATCATACTCATAATGAGCACCTAAAACATCACAAGGAATTGGAAGGTGATCAGACAAGAACAGGCAAGATGTCTTAAGCACCACTTTAACTTCCAGGCACAGCAAAAATACATGTACCCTGGCTGCTTGAGTGTTAAAAGATGTTGTGCCACAAGTACCTAGCTAAAGGGGTGGTGGTGTTTGTGGTCCTAAAAGAAATAATTTCAGATGGGAACGTGTCACTGGGAGCTCTGGCTTTGATGTGATCTTCTAAAGATATGGTGTAACCCCAAATACAGCCATTCGTAGCAGTTCCCCAGTGAGCATCAGTAAATGATATGGGATGTGTGACCCATAAGAGAGAGATGAGGATGGAACAATAAACATGAAGAAAAAAAGAAAGTAGAGTTTTAGCCTTGGAAATCACAAAAGAAGGGTAGAGAAAGCCTTTCCCTTTGATCTGAGAATCACAGAATGGGATTTGTCAACGTCTTCAGCCTAACAATGCTGCCCTGCAGGAACTACCTTTGTAAGAAAGGTCATAACCTGTAGAGCTATTAAAATTCAGATGTTATTTTCCTGAGACTGATACAAGAAGTCCAAATAAAAATGCTTTTTTATTTGGACTTTTGCTGTCATTCTTTTGCTAGAGGGATGATTGACTATGACAATGAAGATGCCATTAAAATGACATGTAAAATAGGTCACCAAAAACCTATGCTTTGGTGCATATCACTGCACAAACCTTGATAAGGTTTGCAGGATAAGGCTATCAGTGGCAAGAGAAGGCGCACAGCAAAAAACCCTTATGAAAGAAAATCTCTGTTTCTGTTACTGATCACATGAGACTGCACAGCCCATTGTTTCTGTTCTCACTGAACTCTTGCTGGGGCTCTGCAAGGATTTACAACTTTAGCACAACATAATCAATTCAAATATTCTGAAAGCACAGCTCTGAGACTATCCAATCAAAACCAAAGTGACAGTGACAAAGAGATAAAGAGTGTGTTTGGGAGCTGCACACTGGCATTACCCGAGCTAGAGGGTAGTGACGTTGCGTCACCAGGCAGAATCAAAGCGTATGGGCAGGAGACAGGCTACTAATGTGCACAGCAGAAAGAGATTAAAACTGAAACATGATAGGCTAAACATCACTGTTTTACACGCTGAAGGCTGTGCAGATGGTTAAGGGCGCTGATCCTTTTACACCACTTCCCACACGTGTATCATTGGACTGAAGCCAAGGGGGAAAAAGGAAACACCCCTATCTTGCTGGGATTGCAATATAGCAATAAATTTTCCTTTTTGCCCATATTTTTCGGTTGTATCAACAGAGTGTATCGCATACAAACTATTAGCATTTTACAGAAAACACTGAACGTGTTAACCTAAAGGTCCAATAAGTTATACACAGAACATTCTGAGAGGGTTTAATGAAGAAAAATGCACTTTAAAGTTTAATTCACAGCAGTTCGCACAGTTGGTTTGTTTGTTTTTTCTTTTTTTAAGAGAGACTTACAGTCCTAAATGATCATTTAAGCCCCAGAACAGAAAATGCAATATAGTTGCATGGTTGGAAATGCATGTAATTGTATAATCTCACTTCAGTGATGGTATTAAGATGACCTGCTGGTATTAAGTATGAAATCTTCGTGATTCTCAAATCTAATTTGGGAGAATTAACTTACTACTATTTTTGCACTGCTATAAGGTATAGACTGCATTTCTTAGTTTTTTGCTCCTAAAATACTTACCTTTCTGAAAGGTTAGATTGTGGGGTAAAACAACTTGTAATCAAGAAGGTAATCTTATAAATAATAAATTTTAAAAGAAAGGGAGTGAAAACTGTCATCTAACAGACCTGCTTTGTAGATATGCAAATCACAACAATTGAAATAAATGAGTAACTCCTGCAGCTTTGAACAGTTACCAACTAGCAGCAGCAGACGCTCACACTGAGACAAGATTCACAATTCTTCTAGGCAGATCATTGGCAACATTTATTCAATCAGAACAAGACCTGTTTAAGTATGAAATTTTAAACACACGAAATAAACGCCTAGAGATCACTATAAGAATATATAAAACATGAAATTTAAAAATAAGTGCTATCTTGGTCAGTGACAGAAGCCCTCAGTTGTGTTGAGGGCTGCAAAATGGTTTAAGCAGTATAGACAAAGCATGATGGGGCAATAGATCACAGTAATAACATTTGCAATAAACAATAACAGAACAAAGCAGACATCTATAAAAATCCCATGAGGAATTTGCCTTATCCATAATTTTTCTTTACATTTGAGAAACTGTGTCAGGAAAGCCATTACAGCCAATGGCACCAATTAATTTCTGCAACTTTTAATGACATATTCCTGGGTAAAAACCTCAGATAATACCCCAAGCTCATGATTGATAGAAGCCTGTGTTTGATTTGTACCAGACTGTTGATTTTTTTAGTATTTTTAAAGAGTCCCAGTGCAGCCAATCAAGCAATCAACATGAAATACTCAGATCTTCTCTTGTAAAGTACAAGAAAACAGAAAGACAATGGGGCTTCCTTCATAAAGTTGACAGAATATTGGTGATTTTATTTCAGTAGCTCTCCAGATGATGGATGACCCAAATTTTTATTCCAGAAGCAAATGATAGCCAAAAAGAAATGCTCAATTCTCTTGCCATTCTGGATATTATTTTACATCTAGAAGGGCTGTTGAAATGCAGAGGAGATAAAAATAATTGATTTTGAGAGGTGAAACATCAGAATTAACTAATTTCATGTTTGGTTTTCTGGTTTTCAGATAACCAACAGGTTTCAAGCATATTAAAAAAAAATCCAGCTTCATTTTTTTTGCCTCTCTGTCATACATAAACATAAGGAGTATTTAGAAAATGCACACAGAATTCCCTATAATTTTCCAGATGTGTTCATCAACATAATTCCCTTATAGTTTGAGGTCAGTTATAGAATTAAACTGCCTGGAAACAGAAGTAGGTGCACCTGCTGCCTAGTGAGCTCTGTGCACCCATTGCAGTAGACTCTTGCATCCCCATCTCTGTGACAGTGAGACGTGTACTTCGGTGTGATACTGAAATTAACTAATTATTCCAGCCTCTCAGGGAGGACACGGGAAATCATGTGTTTGTGAGTGGATTCCAAGGCAGCTGGGCAGGCAGGCCGTGAGTGCTGGGGGGATGCCTGCACAGCAGAGCTCTCAGCATGGACAAAAGCAGGGAGAAAGTGGAGGGGATGGCTTCCTTAGGGACCTGCTGGGCAGTGGGTGCTGTGATCAGCCCTTGCTGCTCCCATGGGCAGCCAGCCAGGCCTGCAGCAGCACTAAGATATGGTGCTGTGGAATCTGCTTTACTGGGGCGTGGGGAGCAGCAAACCCACGGCCACGGACCCAAACCTGTCAGAGAGCCTGGGGAAGTCAGGCTGGCCTTGTTCAAGGGTTCTGATGGATCCCTGAACTGCTCAGGCACTTCCCAGGGTCTCCGTGCTGACCTGTCTGTAGCTGCTGGAGCCTGCCTCCACCTGCCTCCCAAATTCCCACAGGTGGAATGTGTGTCCTCACATTCTGTGGAGAATACACCACAGGATGGTCCTTCTGAAACTTAGCTCTTAGGACGGCCTCACAGCAGCTTTCCTAGTTAGGAACTCAGTTTAATTTCTGAGATCTGTGGCTTTGATATCTGGTGATTGTTAACTGCAGGTAAATATGCAACAAGAGCATGGATCTCATTCATGAAACTGCCTCGGAGGGTTCCAATAACACTAATTTAACTGATTTATTTGGAATATTTTCTGAATGCTGAATATTTTCTGAATATTTTCTGAATTTCTGAATAGAATTGAAATACTATAAATAAGAAGACATGTAGCATGAGAAGCAAATAACAGATCACAGTAATGATCCTTGGTGCATTGTACTTTTCAAGATTAGTACTGACACTGGTACCTTACTACTGAGACAGTATTCATGTTATTTCCCTCTCGCTGCTGATTAAGATCTCAAACTTCAGGTACAAATGGTAATAAACTATTTAGCTAAGCCCTCTCATCTGGACTGTCAGGAAGGATCATACCATTTCAAAGAAAAGGGCAATTCTACCAAATTTAGTACATGGTGGGGAGTTCAGAACTGCAAATCCTATGGAATGAATATATCTTACTCACTCCAAGCCTTTCATGCACAGTAGTAGAATAACTCTTTTTAAAAATACCCCTCTGTTACATTAAACTGATTTTTTAATCAGTAATCCCAAGCTCTTGGAAATCAAAATAAAACATAATTTCCTTTTATTATGTTTGTCCATATTAAAAAAAAAAATCTTGTCTATCAGTCCCTCCCTGCTTTAAAAAGTTACATCTTCCCTCCACAAACAAGCAGATTTTCTTATTTCTTTTGGACAGAGACATTTTCCATTAAGGTCTTTATTTAATACTTCTTTCATTACAGGAAATCCTTACTGTTTTATCCATTTCAGGGGTCACATCTGCTATCAGTGCCTAAAATAAAACTGTCATATAACTATAATTGCATTTGAGGTTAAAATTTGACTCATAAGATGTCTTCTCCAACAATTTTTTTCTTATCCCAAGCATTGTCCCTTTCAATTCCTTAGTGCTTTCTCTTTGAAGAATAATTATCTACCATATAAAAACAGTATCTGCTCTCATGCATATCAGATATGACAAATCCAAAGGCTACAAGTATTAATAAATAATCATATTTCACTTTATTGTCAGAGCTATGCAAAAGAATACCCCAGGAACAGCAGTTGTGATATTAATTACTGTGTACTGACCAGGAAAGAAATGCCACTAGATTTTGGGTACACGCATCCTATTTTTCTTTCTTGTTGCCTTTGTGGCAAGTACTGGGAATACTCAAACTAAAAAATGAAATATGTCACAGATGACTCAAGTAAACCTGCATTTGTTTTGTGAAAAGACGGGTGTTTCATCCCAGAGCCTAATTCAGTAGATTTATCTGCCACAATTACAGTGCTTTGATCACTCCAGAATAGGTGGTGTAGTGTGGGGTGTAGTTGTCCTTTTCCAATTCACTCTCCTTATCAGGATACATGTCTGTTGATTTGTGGGAAGCTGGCTGTTTTTCGTTCCTGACAAACTCCAGTGATTAAAATGTAGTGGCTTGCTCTTGTTCCCCTGACAAAGGTGACAGCTGCAGAGTTTCCAGTGTTAGTGGATATGGTCCATGCAGATTGCTTTTTAATGAAAGCAATATATTATCTTACCTAGAGGCCCTGCAGCCTTACCTTGTTAATGTATTCTAGCTTGGCACCACATTCATCTATAAATTAGTTGTATTAAACATGCTTCTTACTATTTATCCGGTCTCTAAAGAGTTGTGGTTCTTTTGGTTGGGGTTTTTGGTTGTTTGGGGTTTTGTTTTTCATTTATTTTGTTCGAAATTTTGCTTCATACCTCCTCCAGCAGCACCATCATACACACAATGAACACTGGTGTAGAGTTTTCAGGAAAATGTGTGGGATTAAATAATACAGTCACAGACACTGACTCTGTACACGACTTGATAATCCTTCACATTTAGCCACTGAAATATGCACTAAAGGATGTGGAATCAAGAACACTTGATTATAAAAGTCATATCTGGAAAGGTTTTCCCCTTCAATTTTAAAATCAAGATGATTGGGGTAATTAATAAAATAAAATACAAAGTTACGCTAGACAAAGTTGTGCTTCAATTCTGTAGTCATATCTCTTTTGAATTGTCTGAAACACAGCAGTTTGAAAATTCCAGTTCCACTGTATGCCTTAAGAAAATACTGCAGCTCTCCGGAACACTCAAATGTCAAATTCTTTATCACCAAGAATAGTCTGTTCTTCAGATATAAGCAGTGTCACTTCCAATAATTTATATTATTTTCAACAACCTTCATCTTGAACTAAATTTCAAAAGAAAGACTGTAATATTACTTAAGGACCAACTTCTGTTCTTCTATTAGAAGTATTTTTCTTGCAAAACATAAATATATTAGTTGAATTGCTCTCATAAAACACACATAAATATAAAGCATTTTAATTACATTTCAGTTACTTTTTCCTAGATTACAAGGAGAATCTAGTACATTGGTATAATCCAAAGCTGATCATTACATTATCTTCACAAATCTTTTGTATTTATCATAATTTAAAAAAGAAGAAGTGAGTCAATAATTCCAAAATATGTGGTCTGCTGACTACTGTGAGAATGTTTTATTAATTCTAATAACTAACTATACCTAGGTCAGTTAAAAGACTTTTTCAGTGGTGAGCATTCTGCATTTTCGAATACTGGAATTTAACTTCTTTAGCATGTCTGTGTGTCTTTGCTGTTTGTATCCTTTTCAACAATGCGTGTACAGTAGGCAAGATAAGTAAGGGATTAGTAAAGGATTAAAGGAAAGCCTTTGATTTATATACACTCTGAACACTGCCTCCACAGTTAATTTTTTGAATTTTTGCATTTTGTTGAAAGATAACAAAATACAATTCTGGTTTATTTCCTCCATCTACACCAGCATGCCTCTTGTCTTCTCATTTCCCTAAAAAACACCCTTTATAGATATTTTATAAAAATAAGGATACTCTCCACAGCAGCTTTGATGTGAAGCATTTATTTGTTTTCTGTCTTAGTTTTGTTTATGTTGTAAATTTTAAAGTCATCTGGACCTGTCAAGTTTTCTGGTTTCAAGTGGATAAATTGTCATCTTTTAGTTAAATACCTAGCATCCACTGAGCCTGTGAATGCAGAGATAAAGCCAGAGAAAGAAAGCATGTAAACCTGTAATTCTGAGAAGGGCCATAAAGCCTCTGGTCACTTAACCCGGAAATACCAATTCGCAGCTGGGGTGGGAGCTGCACTTTCTCATGCTCCCTTTTTTTTTTTTTTTTTTTTTTTTCCTGTCAAGGTTTCTTTCTAAAAACAGATTCACTTTTTCCCCATGACAAATATGTGAGAGGCATTAAAGATATAAGTACACTTCATGCAACCTTGCACTCTTTTACATTCCCTTTGAAATCAACAAGAGGGCTCCACCTTCCTAAGCTGCTTCAAGCGTGTTTGCTCCCTCCCACTAAATACAATTTATTTTTGTTTTCTTTGTAACCGTCTAAAGTCCCGATTATGCCATGCTGATGTCTAAATAATATGTAAATAACTGAGGTCACAGTCAAAGATCTAATGCTTAAGCTGGTAAATTAATATCATGGGTGAATTTGAGTCTTCAGAAGCCAATTTGATTTTTGCTTTTACTGGTAACAGTGTCATTAATTCATACAGGTACAAATTTGAGCAGCACTGATTTAACACTGTATGCTCTCTGCAGCTACCTAAGAAGGCTTCTTGCATACACAATGCATCATCATTCAACTACTTAGTACTCAATTTGATTTTCTGAATGAGTGCCTGTCTTAGTAGAATTGGTTCTACTGTACAGTGTGGAAAAGACTGTAATTGAAAATTTCTTTTAAGCATTAACTTACAGATTGCTCTTTCTATTTTGTATGATAGTATTAGTATTGCTGTCACTCCACTGCCATATTTTGTGGAAAGTTCATAGTAAATCATGTTTCACAAGTCTAAAGTGCATTTTATTTCATTCCAGTAAATTCTTGCATTTCCTCCTCATAAATAAAGAGCTCAGTGAGTGATGGGTAAAGAGCTTGTAAAATTATGAACTGCGAAGTTTGATAATTGTGTAGAAATGGAGTGCTGGCATTTCATCCCCCTAGGGAATATTAAGGACCACAGCTAATGTATTCTACTTCTTGCCTTTGGCTTGCTGACACAGCCTCTTGAGCCTCGAACCTTTAGGATGCATCCCATCCTCTCTTTGCTCATCATCTGTGCCTCAGGGACACACAGCCCCATATCAGACAAAATCCTTGGAGCCTCCCCAGTCTCCAGCAGGGAAAAGCAACAGCCAGGCCCTGAATGTGCTCCCTCTGTCCCAGAGAAGGCTAGAAAGAGGAGAAAATGTGATGTAGCAAAGACAGAGGATATTACTCCACCATCAGGAAAAAGAAAGGAAAGTACAAAGGCTCAAAGGGGAAAAAAAGAGTTTTCATTTTGTTCCCATTAATCATTTAGACAACTGTACAGGTCCACAAAACATACAAAAGCAAACCCATAGAGTGCTGATTGCAGCATTTGTTCTTCACATATAACCAACCATTGCTTTGCAAATTGGTTCCTCTGATATATTCTGCCATAAATAATCTGTTTAAAGTAAACATTAGATACACTATATGAGCTGTTCTCCACTATCTTTTTGTTATATTGCCATTGCACAAAGAGATTTTGATTGACAAAATAACATACTGGTATTAAACAAGCAGAAATGCCGTGTCATAAATCACAAGAGAAAGAAAAGAGATTATCAAACAACTAAATAATGCAACCCACAGCAAAACATACCAGTAAATCATACAAAGCAGGGTAAATTAGATAACATTGTCCATATACAATTACACCAGTTGGCTCCCACAACAGCCTTTAAATGTGACATGTTATTTGACATGTATGCAATTAGGGCTTAAAATCAATTTTTTTCTATTCCATTTAAAATAAAAAATGTACTATTTCCAAATCAAATGCTACCTTTTTAGTCAAGATGGACAAGAAATAGTATCAGGTTAGCAGCAGCATCTCAGCAGCATAATGCAAGAAAAGGATGGCTTCCCTGAATGCTGTGAAAGACCAGATCTCAGATCATTATTCATGCTTATTTATTACTCCAACCCTTTTTCCCCCAAACAAGGGGAAAACCAGGACCCATTGAAAAGTGGAAACTCTAAAGCATGATTATATGGGTGAATGACACATAAAGTATCAGAGAAGGTTTAGCTCTTTCCAGCTACATATGCACTGTTAGAGATCCACCATGGCATTTCCAGTGTTCAGCCCAGGGGAAAGTGACAGAAGTGACACCCTGGCACAGCACTGAGCATGGAGCTGGGAGGAGGAACACTGTTCATGTGATGTTTCAGGGCTGTCAGATTCACATACCTTCTCTACCACTGTCCTTCTATCAGAAAACTCAGAGCAGCAGTGCTTTGCTTCTTTATCCACTTTAGAGAAGCATTAGAAACATTGTCTGGTTTCAGTCAAAGTTTGAGCATGAAGGTCACTAGAAACTTGTTCAGTGCTCAGCATCACTGGGTGATAGTTGCCAGCCTGGTACCAGCCTCCTTGTGCTCTTTGGCTATCCACTGACAGGTGGGTCCATCAAATGACTCTAGGCTGACAGGAGGGTGACTTGATGTCACCCAAAGACTGCAGAGACATGAGTACAAGTAAGTGGTTTAGGTTTCTGGCTTTTCCTTACTTTCACCTGTTGTCTTTCTAGTCAGAGAGAGAACCTTTCACTCTCCATGTTTGCAGTCTGCTTGCACAGCTCTTCCAGAAGTAGTCCATTCCCTCCTCCTTGGCTGCTCTGTCTCCTCCTGACTCCACTTCTGCCACGACTGCTCAGACATCTCTGCCTAAGGAGAGGAAGGCAGACAAACCTGCTCACAGAAGGAGTTGGCAGTAGGTAGCAGACCCTGCAAAAACGAGGGACCTGCAAAGGTGCCTGAGCTGCAAGGAGCCAAAAACCCAGTTTTAGACCCCAACCTCAGTGGAGTTTATGTTGTAGGGGCACATTGGTATATCCATGTGGCATGCAGCAGACTGATCTCCAGCTGGTTGTAAGCAAGTTCAACTTGGTGATATCTTCTCATGCCTTCCCAGAGATGCGTTTGTTGCACAGCTCTGGAGATAGGTAACTTTGATCCCAAATTCTTGAGTTGTATTTTTCCTCATTTTTACCTCCCTAGCAGTCATCTTCTGGCTGGCTTCTCCTGTTTATCCAAAGCAGGTTGTGCTGACAAAACACTAATTCTGACAGTTTGAGGACTCTATTTGAATCATTAGCATAAAGTCAGCATCATTCTCTCTATCCTCCCTGTTTTTGGGAAAGAAACCAAACCTTTCTAATCTGCAAAAGAGAAAGATGACAAGATTATTCACACAAAAAGTATTTTAAAAATAAAGAGATATTTTGCTTATACTTAAAAAGATGTACTCCATAAAGATCAGCTGTGCACTAATTTTGATATTTCTTGTACATTTTCCTATAAAGAAAAACTTCTCCAGAAATGCACTGTACATAGATTTTCAATAATCCAGTGACTGCTTCAAAACTCTCAAAACTAATATTAGCTCCTTTATGAATAAAAATAATTATTATTGGAATAGGAATTTATATGTCCTGGTGCTTTTTTTTTTTTTTTTTTTTTCCCTTTTCCTCCTTGTGGTCTATTTATTACTGTGATAGTTTTAAAAAGGGCAGAAAGGAAGCAGTTTACAACTCTTTCCCAGGTCATCACCAGGAGGGTTTGCCATTCATTCTTCCTTCCCTTTCTGTGTCTATCTTGTCTCTGGATAGTGGGGCTGTTGCATCAGGAATTAGTTTTGTTTTCTGATTGGGTACATAGTACTTGCTTATTAAATACAAATGGAACAAGTTTGAACTATGCATAACAACTCTTGCGTAACAACTCTTCACTCTTTTATTTCCACAGAGAACATGAAATCTCAGGAAATGATAATTAGTAAACCAAACTGTTTGGCAGTGGTGGCTGTAGTCATGATTGTACTTTAAGTCTAGGTATTATAGTGGCTTGCTCTCAAATGCTTCTGTGCACTATCCTGCTGGCATTAATGCTGTGCTGTGGAATCAGACTCAGAGATAAAATGAATTCTAGTGATGAGTGTTAAATCAATTCTTCACTGCCTTTCCTTTGATTCTATGTATGATTAAAAAATGCTGCCTTGTTAGAGAAAGCTCTTTCTGTATCTTTTTTATACTTTTCATTTAATATACCTGATAAGCAAAGGAAAAATATTCTGGAGAGTCTTCATTTCAAACCCTTGATTTATGATGGTTTCAAACAAGTTACTTTCCTGGACGATCAGACTAGACTGAGAAAATTACACCCTTTTTAGGATAGTTTTCCTGGTTACACAGGAAGCAATTAATGTCACTGCATTTCTCTTATTTTGTCTTTGAGGCCTGTCCATTCAAAAACATGCAAGACCCAACTATGCCGTAGTGAACGTGGTGACACAGCCAGATGTGCTTGCACGAGTGTGGTGATGGGGAAAAGCGTTTTCTCAGATTGCCTGTTGCAGGGAAGGAGGATTGAGGGACATCCGGAAAAAGAGAGCTGTTCACAGCTGGCTCGCTGAGCTTAATTTTATTTTTGCGGAGGGCAAGCAGGAAGACGGCGGAGACCTTCCAGCGCACCCTAAGCTCAGGGACAGCGCTGAAAATGCGATTTCCTTGCGCCGCTGGGCTCGGTCCCCGCCGGCTCGGGGCTCGGGACTCGCCTCCCTCCCGGGACAGCGCCGGCACCGCCCGCCCTCCATCGGCTCTCCGCGGGGCAAGGGCCCCCTCTGCCGCCTTCCCTGGGCACGCCAGCTTCCCGGGAAAGCTGCGCTCCCGGGCGGGCAGGGCGCTGCTGCAGGACTCGGCTGGAGCCCCGTCCCGCCCGCTGCCAAAGCCGCGCTCGGCACCTCCGCTCCCGGCCGAGGGACGGGGAGGAGATTCCGGCACCTCCAGGGTGTTTTCACCTCCTGTGCCCGCAGCTGCCTACCTCAGTGCTCTGTCACAGGAGATGGCCGGCATTTTCTCTTCCCCTTCGCAGCTGCTGCTGCCAAAGCCTGGGTGTGAAATCACGGCAGGGCACTCTTCACGTGTAGGCAGTCCCTTATCGTAGCTATGAAGAAGCGGGCAGTTGTACAGTCCTTATTTATGATTTTAGCAGGAAGTCAATATACCATACAATCAATATACAATCAATTTTCATAACTGGAGGCAGACAGAAGGGCAGAACTCAGCAGTCATCTTCCCAGTCCTGCAGTGACAAATGACTATATGGCAGCGCTGCTTATAAAACACTCCTGGTGGATCAAATACAAGGTCAGGTCACCTACTTAATGCATGAGAAGGGACACTGATCTTACTACACTGAGCCAATTCTGGGCCAGTCTGCCTTCAGTGTTGTGATGGCAGCTGTATTCACTCAAAGAGTAACACAGCTTCTTATGAACCTCCTTGCTTTGTTACTGTCCCTTGATGCATTTATCTACTCCAATCTCTGCATGGGCATCTCATCACTCATGGTTACAGCCAGGAAAACCACAGAAAGGGTTTAGACCAGGTCTTACCAAATATTGGAAATGCACTCACTTCTCACTTTAACTCTGATCAGCAGCTACAGACAGTCAGTGCTGTAGGAAGCACAGAGACTGACAGGAACTGAAAGTTCATCACACCAAATAGCAAAAGAGCAAAAGCAGAGAGAACCCAAACTCAAATAAAGAAAAACTGTCACATTACCGATTACCCTCACCCCTCTATCTCCTAGGGGGTACTCGAGATATTCTCTGGGTTTTACCAAGTGTGCTATTTAAGCCTGATGCATTTATAAAAGTACAGCAAGCATAACTGGAGAGACAGTCCCATCTGACTAAAAGAATGACAAACAAGCTCATGAAAGCTTGTGGCCACTGCATAAGCAGAAACAGAGCTGAGAAGCTGTTGTGAGAGAAGTTGTTACTATTCTTGTGTCTTTTTTAGGTAGCAATGAAAGAGAAAATATGTTTTAGATTGGGTCAGCTGTAATAAATACCTGAGTTGTCAGGTACTGGTGTGAAAAACAGCCTTAAGAAAATTGTGTTTGTCTAAACTGTTTTCTTCATAACTAGTGGACATGCACCAATTCTTCTGGCTAGCGGAAGAAATCAAACCAGAACACTACCTTTTCCTCCATGGCTAAAAAATCTGTCTTGCTGCCTCAGAAAGAAGAGGGTTTTTTCTAAAACATTTCCTTTTCTGTCATAGACAATAAAAACATTCTGCTTCTACTGAGACCTTTGTGGTTTTCATTTTCTAATAGGTTTGGTTCCATGCTTTAAAATGCTCTGATAAAGGTGATAAATTTGGGTGTCATTTGCCTCTGAACCAGATTGAAAGCAGAAAAGCAAGTTCATCTCCAGCAGAGGCCAGTGCACATTTCAAAATAAAATATCTTGCCAAAGGGTGTTTCAGAGACCTGTGTAGGCATGTTTCTAAAAGTGCTCTCAGCACTTGCTCACATCAGGCACAGCACTAACAAATGGCACCACCCCTTGGTGCCTTGTTCATCATTTCATAGTCCTCTCTACCAATTCCTTTCTTTTTCTACAGTTCTGCTTCACAGTTTCTTTTCTGACACTAAGTTTTGTATTTGTCAGTGCATAAATAGAACCAGGATTGTAAAAATATTCTGCTTGGCAGCCAGGCTTGGCAGTTCCAATCAATTAGGGCTGGAAGTCATGATGGGACGGAGAAGGCAGCCCAGGCCCAGCGTGTATAAATGTTCTCATGGCTCAAAAATTCGCTTGGCAACTCCAGCCCCCAGCAATTCAGTTTGCTTAAATTACTGCGTTTTCCAGTGTGCCTGTGCTGGTCTACTTTGTTTGCCTCCTACTTCTCAGGTTAGTGGTTCCTCAAGGGTTGTTTCTGTGGTGCTGGCAAAGCATCTATTTACCTTGGGGCCTGAGGGTGAGCAACAGGGAAAAGAGAGGTAGTTGACAGATCTCTGTTGAGCATTCCCTGTAGATCTGTATGGGTGTCCTGTGGCATAAGATAGGAGAGGAGCTGCAGAAGTGCACTGCTTTCTGGACAGATTTCTGTGGTTATGGTCAGTCTTCACAAAAATGGAGAAGGTGGCACTTCTAGCTCAGCTCCACTTGCAATCTCTTCAGCTTCTACAGGGAAGCATGGTGCAGCCAGAAAAGCTCCATAGGATTTACATTAAAAGAAAGAAACAGTTGTAGTCCAGCCAGCAATTCACTCCTCCCCTCTTGACTATTCACTGAACAATTCTTAGCATGGATTTTAGTGGCATGTAGTGCAACACATGGTAAACTAATATTAACAATTCCACAGAATGGATATCAGATTCCTCAGAATGCTGGTATCTACTACACAAGTGTCCCACAATTAAAATAATTTAACTATATGTTTACTTACATGCTTCCCTACAGATTCAGCCCCAGTGATAGACAGTGTGTCCAACCAGTCTGTCCACAGCAGGGTGCATGCACTACAACACAGCGTTCTGTTAGTTCATCTCAGCTGTCGGGCAGAGCAGCACGGGGAAGCCAGGACCAAAACCAACTACACTACCACTGGAGCTGTGGATTCCTTTGTTTCACTTGGCAGCTGATGCAACTTGCCACATATAGGTTCAATTTCTCCCATGGGGGCTGCCTTACCTGATACCAGCTCTTGCTCCGTAAAGCAGAGCGCCGTAGTGATTAAGTCAAGAACAGAAGAACTCAAATTCATCAGTTAGCTCAACAAAGAGTTTAGTTTTGAATTTAACACAGTCTATGGCCAATAAGAAAAAGAAAGCATTCGTTGTCAAAGCTCTGTCTGTACTGCAGCCAGTGGGTACCTGTGTGCAGCACTGACTGTATGCTGTACACACAGAGATGTGTGTGTTAAATACTCGTGGTAACAGCGCTTCTTTCCATCAGATTCTAAAATGTGGAAAGTTTTGGAAAACCATTCTGCTGGAAAAGGTGCTCTGGTTTCAGAAGCAATCTTACTTTGCTGGAATGGCGGTTCAGACACTGTTCTTGTGGGTGGATTGGTCTCAAGCTATGGGAATGGCCAGACACGACTGTGTCCTGATCTTCAGCTCCCTTTCTCAATCTGGTAACTTCAGGTAGGCCTTCTTTGTTGTCAATACAGTTCCTAGAGTTTCCACCTCCAAACAAGCCTAAGACCAAAATTATGATCACAGGATCCAGGTAACAGATTCAGATAATCTCTCAGAATAACTTCAATGGGAGTTCATCCTCTTGGTTGCTGGTTGTTAACTGCAGGCTATCTTATGGCCATCTCCTGCTGAATATCATAACAGACTTGCTCAGAAGAGTGAAGTATTTTTTTTCCCAGTTTAGCTTCTTTCCTTCTTTCCCTCAGAAAACATGTTTGAAATAATTTTCCCCCCTTTATCTTTTTCTTTTTTAAACTCTGGCAGTCTTTGTGTTCAACACAGTGTGTTTTAACACTGACCTTTTGGCCCACTCTTAACTTCTTCTCTCCTGTGTACAAAGTCTACTTTGTGTCCTTGCACTATGAGTATTCAGGTTCTCTCTTAGGCCCTGCTTAAGGTTTGTTAAACTCTGTATTGCTTACTTGCCCAACAAATACACAGGCCTCATTTACTTTTTACAGTAACCAAAACTGAAATTATTGATTACCTGTTTCCTTCAGGACACAGTGTTAAACTGCTTCACTTTCAAACCAGAGAAACTGCACACAGCAGAAAATCCCCCAGAAAATGTAAAAAGGTCAGTGGTGCATTTGATGACATGAGTGCTATGAAGCCACATAATTCATCATTTGTTACTGCAGAACTTGTTCCTAGGGGGATTAACATTTGCCAATAAATATACCATATGCTGGATTCTGTATGGAGATTTTTTTAAGCTACTTTACTAAGTCATTAAGGATCTCCCATGACAACTATGACTAAAATGGGCCAAACCCATCAGGGTTCCCTAGACCAGTGAAGCATGTAGGTTAAAGGATGAAGTCATGTCTCATTCGTGTACCAATTCTTCAGTGAGACGTTTACAATTAAATAGTTTGGTTGTGACTTGTCTTTTGGGCAGAACTATTACTCCTCTGTGAGGATGTGGGCTTAACCCTTCCTTCTCTGCAGAAGAAGAATGGAGAAAGAAAACAGACAAAAGTAAAGTACAACTTGAGCAACTATTAGTGTCTGGTGATGTTTAGATTCCAACAAGAATCTTGGATATTGAAGAAGGGTTATTAGTAGTTTCCTATTACAATTGAATTCTAACTTATTTTCAAAGTCAAAGGACCAAATAAAAGGAATAAAACTAGTATTTGGAAGCTGGTCTCTCACAGGAAGCTCTTACATGTTCCACTTTCATGCTGTCATGGTCCTTCCTCAGCAAAGCTGCCTGAAGCTGCAGAGAGAGAAAATGGGCTTTCCAGCAACTGCAGCAGGAAGCCCTATGAGACAGACACAGGCATGAGCTCACTCGTGGTCTGTAGCTGCCTGTACCAACCAGCTGAGAAAAATCCTTTTGCAGATGGTGAAAAAGCATCAAATTGCTTCTTTGGATCTCAGCTATCTTCCTGACTGTTGTGCCAAAATAGTTAATATTTCTGCTGCCTCCCGTCAGCCTCTCCCGTGTTACGCTCTGCCAGTAAGTGAAACAATGGCTCTTTAAAACACACAACCTGCCTTTGTGAGTGTGCAGACTCAAGCACTCACACAAAATGTGTTTGCTTTTGATAGAAAAACACTATATATACACCCAACCCTGCATGTGCTGAACTAAAACCTAAATCACATCACCGGAGGAAAATCCTTTGAAGAATGGGGGGCAGGTCCACAGCATGTGAGAAACTCTGAAGATCTCTGGAGATGAAAGACATTACTTAATTTTAAACACTGGGAAAAATTCCCAGTATAGCTGGAAATTAATGACAATATTCCCAAGGAACTCCATTAGAAGGAATACTTGGCTCATGTCACATAGTACAGACGGTTAAATTTTATCACGATGGATACTGTGTAAATGGCTAAATAAAGGAGGAACAGACATGATGAAATAAAAACAATAGTAGTATATATTTTCTAAAGCAATCTTAAAACGTGTGCTCAAAATAGATGTAATTCTAGGCTTTTGCTTTCTTGGAAAAGTGTTTCCCTACTTTAAGTTTCTGTTTGCACTAACAAAGAGATTTCCTAAAGCAAACCATGCACTAGAAGAGTGAATTCCAGCTCAGGTAGTACTCGTGTGAGTGCATGTCCTACCTGTAGAAATATATATGGCTTTTTTTGTCTGGCCACTATATAAAATTCATTCTGCTAGTGAGAACCATCAAAAACTTGATATCTGAGAGGAAATAGAACAAGAGAACTGTGTATATCTGCTTATCTATTTCAGCTTATTTTTAAATGTGAAAAATTTTCAGTAAAGCCAAACCCAAACAATTAACAACGAGATAATCCTGTTGGCCTGACTGATTAAGAAATGGCATTATTTCAGTGCTACGAAAGAAATGGTTCATAGAACTGGCATGTGGGACACTTTTTCCACACTAAATTTAAAACAGTTGCAGTGGCCAAAATGAGCCAAGGCTACACCCATGTATGAAAGTGAAAAAATGAGCTATCTGGTTTAAAAAAAAATTTCTTGCCTTGCTGTACTTTGGAAGCTTCACTGTCTTCCCTTCTTCTCCTCTATACTTTAAATAACTTTTCATAGCACCCTGTTTGAACAGATAAAAGCTGTTTTACCTGGTAACTTTACATGAGTGCTGTGTAAGCAGTCCATTCCTCCTATAGTCATGGGTGGTACACAGAAGAAATGATAGATTTTCTGTGTATGTTTTGGAATACAGAATACTTGAGAGTCCACATTATCCTGACCATTACAGAATGGTTTTGCTCCAACACATGTCAGGGAAATGACACTGAATGGGCTTTCAGGGAAAAACTGTCTGACAGCCCAACTACTTGCAAATCATTAAGTTGCCAGTTTTTCCTTTCCTATCAAAAAAGTAAGATAGAAAGCAGAATGAAGTAATTTAGCCACATAAGCAGTTAGCAAATGCAAGTTCTTGAGAGCAGAGGATGTTGATTAGCTATGGGACCTGTGAGAAGCTATCTCATCCAGGTAATTATGAGGCCTCTGAGACCTACTGGTCTGTTGCCTGGAGCAGTACCATGATTTTTGGCTGCTAGATTTTTTCCAACGGTCACTACAGCCTCTGTAGACTTCTAAATCATTATTTTGGCTGATGAAACAGTAAAGGCTTGAGTTCATCATCCACAGGATGATCTCACTGCTCTGCAGGTGTCAGGCAGAGATAATTTCTGCTGTCTTTTCAGCCTTCTTGTAACAGGTTAATTAGAAGAATTGTGGCTGTTAAAGAGAATGTACTTCTCAGTATTCTCACCACCAAAATTTGCATAATAATAATAAGTTTTGAAATAATTAAATATCATTGTGGACATGTCCTTTTTAATAACAAAAGGTTCTCTCTGGTGTGAAGATGGGGTCTCAAACACCCCTTTAATTCTCTCTCAACAAGGCAGCATCCCAAAAAGCACATATGCCTCTGAGCTGATTTCATCAAACCATTTGTGTTTACATATGTATTTCATTAACTTAGAATAAAACAAAATGATTGCTAAGTCTGCCTATATTCAGAAATACTTTGTCCTGTGCTGGTACGAAGTTACTCATCTGTTTCCTGTCATATGCATGTCCACCCAAAAGAGAACAGAGCAGAGCAGTGAAGTCTCATTGTTATGAGACTCACAAAATCTCATGCTACCTTTACCTTGAGCACTGCTTGCCACTTTCAGCACTATCTTAAAATGTTACACGCTCTGTCTCCCTCTGGTGATCAGCGAGGCCGCAGGGCACCCAGCAGCCCACGATGTGTTTCTGCCACTTGTGGTACACACAGGACACTGTTCACTGGCCACTCAAAACACAAACAATTGCATGCAAACAATATCTGCGTTCTTACCCACACACCTTATATTTTAACAGCTTAGTCCCTGCATTCTGTCAACCGTTTGCTGAAAAATGTTCCTGTAATACTTTAGTGCCTGAAGCTAGAGAAAATGTTAGACACTTATGCTTTAAAACCTGGAGCATGCTGCACTCAGTGTTGCATAAAAAAAGCATCTGGAATACAGAAAATAATACTCTGAGGATAGTTACTAATTGGATAATCATACTACTGACATATGATTTTGCAGTTACTGAGTTTCAAATAGAACTGCAATAGAAATGGTTTGAACTTGTCGTCTAAAAAGTTTGTAAGTAAAATCTTTCCAAGCCATGTTGAATCAAGTTCTAAATATATCATTAAGAGAACTGTGGTACCTAAAGAGACTTATATGTGAAATATTTCTTAAACAGCTCCCTATTGCCTTGCACAACTTACTTTCAATGCTTTGAAGTTACTGTTATTCTGAATAGGCAGGGTTTGACTGACATATGTTCTGCTCCATAAATCTAGATCAAGAACATAAAATGCCAGAGAAAACCTGTTATCTTAACAGTAGCTGCCAAGTTATATTTTGTGTTATACCTGTGTGACATCTTAAATTCTTCTGATGTTTACCTATACATTTACATATAAATATATATATGGAAGAGCGTCTATCTCTCCACATCCAGATCCAGGTAGAAATGAAAAATCAATCTCTGTAGAAATGGATTTCTCCTGTTTCTGGGTTTCTGTACTTTCTTTACTTTCAGAACAAATTAATTCTCTTCCCTTACCTGACTTAATAGTCCTAAGGAGGGTGGCTTCCAACTGCTTCAAAAGGTGCAGGTACAGGAGAAGCATGAGGGGGACTCTTGACTCCCAAGCACTTATCTAAGAGACAGCAATGGGAAACTCCACATGGCTTAGCTGCTTTGGTTTTAATCAACACCAAACTCTCTTTTCCTTAGTCTCTGCTGAATATGGTCCAGTCTTTGTTTTAAAGGCTGCCCAGAAGAGATAACAGACATGTTACACAGACTCTGGTCTAAAAATTTCATATGGAAGTGCAAGCCTCTCCTGTCTTCCAGGAGCAAGGCTGAAATAGGAATTGCAACAGCTCCCTATAGATGCCTACTATTTGTCATGTGGCAAATTTTTTTGTCCAACAAAACCAGAAATTCCGAAGGAGCAAATTTGCTACTTTCACAAACGCAACCTCAAATTAAATTGAAACAGACATATATATGCATTTGATGTCCAGATGAATATTTTATCTGTTTAACACTGCCTATTAAATGTTTGTTTTAAAAGTATAATAAAAAGCAAACTAGGACAAACCCTGGAGTTTTAAATTCCTACAGCATAAAAAGCATTTTCTCTCTATTTCTTTTACTGTGGTCTGCTTCAGCATATGCTTAGCCTGTTCAACAGCCAAGGCTTTTGATGTACATATTTATAATAGGATTTCTTCGCAGCAATCTTAATTTCCTTTAATTCTTTGAAGTACGTTTTAAAGCACTTACCTTCAGTATCATAAAGTTTGTGGAGCCATACTGCTATGCTACTAAAAACTGGCAAAAATTATCCTCAGTGCTGACACTGGATGTCACTGGATGGCAATTTTCTGCCACAGAATTAGAGTTGTTCATGAATATGTTTCACTGTTTTTTACTCCATACTGTAGAGGGAAAAGAGCTTCAGAGATTTAGAAGAGTATGCCCAGAAATATATCAGGCAAAAACCTCCAAGACACTGAGACACCCAAGTGACTTTTAGGTGAGATCAGTCAATTCTTTGCCCACAGTGCTGTTTGTACTAGTTCAAAAGCAATGCATGTAAAATTACTTCTTGCAAATGCATTTCCAGTGGAGCCAGAAATTATAGGCCATAGATGTTGAGGGAATATTTTTCTTTTGTTAAGATTTTAGGAAATCCAAGGGCAATTGTGATCTGTAATATCTGTAAGGGGTACACAAAGGATTTTCTCATGTCTCAGAAAGTAGTTCGTACAAATGCAGCTGCCTCAGACATGCTTTTGGGATTTAAATCTTCACCGTAAGAGGAAGTTTATTGTCTCCTCTAGGTGAACTGTCAGATGTCATACTCCAGGAAATAAAAGAATTGGCTGATTTATTTACTTTTTTACTTGGTAAATAAAGGACCTGGAATAACCCAGATCTAATCACTATCCTTTGGTGTATTGCCAAGTGAGTCATCCCCTCACAACAGCAGGAAACTGAGCACTACAGAATGTGAGTGCACTGCCCCTTGAGAGCTGGTGGTACCAGCGGTCAATTCACCCAGTGGCATTTTACAAACAATTCCCTCTGAAAAACAGGAAAAAACTGCCAACAGCTGTTTTACACGTACACTTTTACAGTGCAGCTTTATTCTGCACAGGCCTTGCTCCCATTGCTAGTAAAGCAGACATTGTAGGGACCAGCCCTCCTGCCACTTTTCAGGTGTTAGGGCAGTGCAAATCATAGCGACTACTGCTCCTCAGTGAGAGGCCTGAAAACTTTGTGAAGCAGCTAATGCTGATGATGCAACTCTTCTGTACTCTTTTCCTCCCAGAATATGCCATTATCAGCAGCAACTCTGTCTGTAAAGAGCAATTTACCAGTGTGCCCGTTTAATGCCAAAGAATACTCCATCACTGGAATGGCAAGACTTTTCCTGTGCTGCTAGAATGACTTTTTTTTTGTATCTCTAAGATGCTTTTTTATACACGTATCCAGTGAAAGAATGACAGAATCCATGTTTGAACAACAGGGAAGGGAACTAAGAATGCCAAGTACAGGACAGACTCAGTCAGATCTCCATTCTGTCATTCCATACTTGCTCTAACTCACTTGGGCAGTGGCAACTTCCCTTCACCAAAAAGTGTACCTTTGGTTGCTACCCAAGATACTTCCCTTTAATTAAAGCTGGACTGTTCACTCTGTAAGCCATCACAGAATCAGAGAATGTTTAGGTCTGGAAAAGATCACTAAAGGTCAGCTAGTCCAAGCTCCCTGCTCAAGCAGAGGTCCCTGGAGCACATTAGTCAGGACTGTGTTCAGACATGTTTTTGAATATCTCCACAGAGGAGACTCCACAACTTCTCTGAGCAGCCTGTTCCAGGCTCAGTCATCCTCACAGTAAAGCTTTCCACATTGTTCAGGTGGAACTTGCTGTGCTCCAGCTCCTGCCCAGTGTCTCTTGTCCTATTGCTTGGCACCACTGAGCAGAGCCTGGTCCATCCTCTAGATGTCCTCCGTTCAGATACCCATAGACACTGATAAGAACCCCTCTCTCTCAGAGTGTCCTCTCCTGGCTAAACAACTCCCTCAGCCTTTCCTCATATGAGAGGGGCTTCAGTTCCCTTCCATAGCCCTCTGCTGGACCCACTCCAGGAGCTCCATGTCTCTCTCGTGCTGAGCCCACAACTGGACAGAGCACTCCAGGTGAGGCCTCATCAGGGCCAAACAGAGAGGCAGGATTGCCCCCCTTGACCTGCTGCCACTGCTCCTCTGAATGCAGCCCAGGTTCCATTAGCTTTCTTGGACAAATTGGCTCTATTCTCTCCTGCGCCACTATTGCATGTATAGTGAAACTTGAGAATCCTGCAAAAATTTTGCTTATAGATCCTGGTGCCCAGTGAGAACCGGACATTGCACTAAACAAGAGGATTTTATCTTAAAAGACCAGAAGAATATTCTAGAAGCTGTCACATTTGGGTAGACATTTGCACGAAAGCTTAAAGTTTAAAGATTCCTTAGCAAACCTATATGTGAATCTTATCCGACCAGTGCTCTCAGGAAATTAATGCTGTATCATGGACCACTGGCAAATTGTTGGTTGTCTTGACAATGCTATAAAAGTCACAAGGTGTGAAGACCTCACAGTTTTCCCTTTGAAGTTGATTCTGTTACAGTAGAATCACAGACCCATTAAAGAAAAACTGCATGAAAGGGATCTCAGGAGGTCATCCAAGTCCAGCTGCCTGCCTCACGGCATTTGTGATGGTTGCTGCTGCCATGTCATTTCTGACAGTTGCTTCTCCCACCTGTTCATAAAATCCTCTAATTATGACTCTTTCCCATCTTACCCCTGCCTATTTTTTCCAGTGCTGTCATTACTTTTAGAAGGTTTTACTAACACATGATCTCCATATCCTTTCCTACACTTCTATATTTACTGCTTCTTGTTCTGCCCCTAGTAGAAAAACCAACAAGGAGGGACACTATTTCCATCCTCCTTTTTAGCTGTACTCTCAGTTGTAACTGACAACTGTTACAGTTGTCTTAACATTTGCATGTATATGCAAACACATAGGTATATGGCCAGGCCACAGCTTTTTTAATTGTAAAGGCCCTGAATTTATCTCTAAGCTGTAGTTTTTCCATACTCTATCACAACATAAGTTTATGTTAAGGTCTGAACAGGAAAGAGGGCAAACTCCTTTGGGGCCTTTTCACTTCACTTCCAGACCCATATGATTTTCCTTTCTTGGAGCAGTACTGCCTTCTGAAAACAAAGATAAAAAGCTAGCTCTGTGCTCTAACAGCATCAGGATTTCTTATCAGTTTCCCAAATATACCCTGAATAATTATTTTCCTTCTTCCTGTACACTGCTTGCCAGTAAGCACACTGGCAAAACACCTAACTGTTAGAGTGGGAAAGGAAGTGACTCTGCAGCTGTCAAAGAAATGTTCTCCAGGAAACAGATGGCTAGAGCTATTATTTATAGCTGACCATGTATGTTAGACAAAGCCACCCACACTACAAATCTGGAGTATCTGGAAAAGTGGTGATGCATTATTAAATGTGTGCAAAGAGGATGAGTGGTTGGTGCTGTGTACCCTTCTTCACTTGGAAGAGATTGGGTGGCATATTAAGAACGCATCTGATTTCTTCTGTCTAAAGTCTCTGATACCTGGATATCAGAGTTACATATTGAGGGGCCATCATAATGAAGAAAAGATGGGTACAAACAGTGAGTAGTATGTCTGGTGTATGCAAGAAGGTGATAGGGCAGTGATGCTCTACGCAGGCAGAGGATGAACTGCAGGTAATCCCCTGCCTGGGCTTTTGCACTTGGGCATACAGTGCTCACCATAGTTCTGTGTCTGAAAGATGTTTTGGTTGCAGGGCATGTGCTGTACTTCTCCTGCACAACTGTTTGCTTAGTTCCAACCTCAAAATGCAGAGAAAAGAAATTATACAAAAGCAAACTAAGTAATAGCCCATACTTGGGCACAGCTGATGTATAGAAAGACATTTCAGAACTTACAATAGGAAATGAAATATATTTTTAGAAATAATTCCTACTACGTCATTGAAAAAAATATTTCATGAGAGAAAATTAAGCCTTGCAGTTTGATGCTACAAACACAGGGAGTACATTTTAAACAAATCTTTCTGTTGATTTTTCATCAAGTAGATTTCTAAAAGCCTAAGAAATATTTCAAGCGTATGAGGAAGTGAATCTTAGTCTACATGCAAAGTTGTCTCACCATGAGATCCATTCCTAGCCCATTAAATCATACCTGTCTTATGATGTGCTGACAATTTTACTTTAGTTTTGACTGTGTTGCATGATCCTATTCTGACACTTCTTGTGATGATAGGTGTTGAAACATGGAACAAATCAGCTCTCAGAGAGCATATTTCTGAGACAGTTACCATTTTGTTATAAATAAGTGGATGTTGGAGTATTTTTTTTACTGTTATGCTGTCAGTCATATTTTGTTATGGTATTGATCTTATGCCATCTTGATGTTACAAAAAGGTTTCTGAATGACAGTTACAGTGAAATGAATATCAAATCTAAACTAACTAGTCTCTTCCATCCCATTTCATACAACTGCGCTGACTATAGTTATTTTATTTATCAATACCTTACTAAACCAATGTATTTGACTCTTAACTTGGATACTGAAAGGCAAATAAATGGAATATTATGAAAATGCTGCTCTAATAATGCAGGACAAAGCATAGCCCACCATTCTGATGATGAAATTAAAGCACTATTCTTGCAGTTGTTTGATGCTGCATGTGTATCATATACTGCTTGTCTCAAATACAAATAAATCAAAATACAAATAAATACAAATAAATCACTCAACAAATCACAAAGCAAATTATTTTCATTTTTCAAAAAATGAGTCAGAGATTTCCTGAAACTGGGAATTCATTACTGCTCTCTGGCACCCTGTTTATCACCTTTGGTACAGAGCTGCAGGACAAACACCAAGAGGCTTATTCTGACATCTTTTGGGTGACAGATCATAAAAAGTTATTCCTTGTATCTGTGGTGTCCATAGGTGCAGCTTTACTAGGACACACATTGGTTGATTAATAAACCACTGACTTCTTTGATCAAAAATTTCTGAGTGGATGGAGTAGGATTTTTTGTGCAAGAGCTGTAATCACAGGGGACTTATGTTCCTGCTAAAAGCTTTTGGTAAATAATATTTTCTGAAAATGTTTGGTGGAAATTCCCTGATCATCTCTTCTGCCTCTGGGAAATACTTACATTTTGCTGGCAGAAGGCTGACTTAGACTCATGCCAGCACAGATATGCTTGGAGGATTATAAACTAAACAGGAGGAGTAATGGTACCTGGATTTTATAGCTACTAAGGATACAAATATGCAAAGCACACAGGCATCAGCCAGCTGAAGATCACAGAACTGGCATTTCCTAGCATTTCTCCAACTGAGGTGTATGACATCACAGTGTACCATGTGCAGGCTTTGGGGCCCTGGGTAGGAAAGAAACTACAAATTAGGAACAATGAAATCAGCAGTTTATACAAGATGAGTTCACCTTAAGCCTTCCAGAACTACTTTTCATGCTAACATCAAGCTGGCCTCTCTCCCGCAGTAGCTTGCCCCAAAATATCCTTCTGTTGCAATGTAGTCAGGAGCCATTTATATCTTTAACCACAACCCCCAAACATCTCCTGGCACCATATTATAACATGTAGTAATTTGCACTGCCCTAGGATACTTGCATAATTTGATTCTCCACGTGCAGTATAAGAATACACTTTGGAAATCGCTACATTGTGGACAGCAGATAACTTTTAAATCCTCAGTCTCTAGAGTAGGCAGTTTCTTACTTCCAGGGTTTGACAATATTGACATCTTGGTCTGCTTCAAATCCTTTCACTGAAATTCAGTTTTCTCCCCTACAGACTATGGCAGACTTTACACATCTCCAGTCAGTCAGGACCACTCACAGCAGGATTGCTGCTTCTGCCATTTGCATAAACAGTCTACTCTCTTCACAGTCTCAAAAATGCAAATTGCCAGTTTGTTTTAAGCCACTCTACCAGACACAGAATCTCTCCTTTTTAGCTCTCTTCCACCATTCTGGCAATTGCAGCACATGTCTCTTCTCATTTTGCTTTCAGATTTTTCATATGCACACAGATGACAGGAGGCCCAGTTAGAGGTACTGCTGTTCCTGGCTCAGATATTTTTGGAGGTTTGGTTGTTTCTTTAAACAGGTCAGCTAGAGTGCTAGGTTTATCACTTCAGCAAAAAAATAAGAGTGCTGCCAAGTGGCAGATAAAAACTGTGGAAGGAATTTCTGAATTTCATTTCTGCAAGTACAGGCTTTTATTTTTTAATGTGTGGGCTTTGGGGTGGGTTTTTCATGTGTATGTGTCTGTTGTGTTTACGTTTGTGTGTATGTTTGTTTGTTTGCTTTGGTTTTGTCTTCTTTTTGATTGTTTGTGTGTTTACTTGTTTTTCTGATGTTTCAGTTGGCCCTGTATTATCCAGTAGTACTCTGTGCTTACCCAAAGCCTACAAAGAGAGGGCCTGGAGCATTTAACCATCTTGGTCCATGTAAGCTGTGCGGCCAAATGTGACATCACTCTGAAGACTGACACAAAGGAAGACATTTATCACACCTAATTAAAGGCATTCAAATAGTAAGTAACTATTCCAACAGCTTTACTATCTCAGCCCACCTGTAGTAAGTAGGAAGGGACTAACTGCTTCTCTAGGTAAATAAGACATATCTAATAGGTACAATGAATCATATTCAGGAAGTTTCTCTCTCCTCACTAACCATAAATGAAGCCCAACCATCAAGGATAAACACAAAAAAAAGGCAAGAGAAACTGCACAGAAAGCAACTCCATTGCACTGACTCAAAATCCTCATGTGCCCACATTTCTTTAGTTACTAACTAGTTCTGCATTTGCAGGAATTTAATTATCACAAGATCATAATTTTTATGTCTCTGCCCACTACTGGGAGGTTGGAACTCAATGATCTCTCCAGCCCAAACCACTTCATGATTCTATGAATGTCTTTGTGACAAATAAAAAATTTCCTTGGCAAACTTTGTCTTCCCTGTGTTCTATTAGAACAGTCAGCAAAATAAATCCTCATGATCTTGGATCTTTCTCAGCAAACTGTAGCAGTCTTCAAATGGAAATAAATCAACATAATCAAAATAATGCAAATATATACACACATATTTGCTATAAATAAATGTGACAAGTAAAGGTTGTCTAGTATCCTGCTTTTGGATGTTGTGCTGAAGGACACATTTAAAGAACGTACTCATAGTTTACCACAGAAACAAAGTGAATGAATTAATTTTCTCTAAAAAGTTAAAAAAAAATTCAATAAAGGGATCATGACAGATTTGAGAGAATGTGGATTAGAGTTTCAGCAGATTCCGCAGTAACTTCAACAAAGCTGAGAACACTTCCAGTGTTTGGCAAGTAGCAGTAAATGGTAACTTAAAACTGCATGTACACTTTTTATTTCTACACGTTTTAGAGCTGATAAAGGACTAGTAAACATTAAAGCAACCCCTGACACAACTAATTGACTGAAATCCAGAAACTGGATTTTTTTATATAAAAAGAACAATAAAAAACTTAAAGCTCCAGAAAGGAAATGAATTAGAGGAAGTGTCTGCACTCAGTGTGTCCTATTAATATCATCTTTATTTCCTTTTTACAAAAAATAGAAATAACAACAGACAGAACATACTAAAAAAAAAAAAATCAACGCTTTTGCCTTGATCTCACTGTGGAGCTGTGCAGGCAGAGTCCTGGATGAAAATTTGACATATATGCTGTTGACAAAGGGAAATAAAGATATATGACAATATATCCATGCAAGACACAAAGTACAAAACGTGTTCTGTGGCCTAACAAACATTTTGGAGGTTGCAAGTGTCATAACAATTTTCAAATTGTTGCTTCTGCTCACCCATGCCTTTACACAGCACAGCTTACAAACAAGTTACATATACCATAAAAAAGATTTGTATATGGTCTAACTGATACAAATTAAGGCATCCTAACAGCTGCTGTTTTGCTGGTGAGGAGTATGTCTCATATTAGTGTTTCAAAAGGCTATATTTCAGGTATTTCAAACTAAGTGAGACATCATGATGTGGTTTAGAGGAAGAATTCCTGCAGCTCTGACTCTTCAGTACTCTTTTGACTGTCAGATTTCTGGATTTTCCAGTTGATATCATCATGCCTGGAGAAAAAAAAGAGAAAATTACTCCGTGGTAATAATAAAAATATAAAGGGGTTGGCAATGTTTTTACATTGTTTACCCTGTTTTGTTCCATCTGGGCTTATTTTTCTAGACATGTGCTACCCAAAATATTTTTTAATATTGTGGATTTTTACTGAGTTATAACTTCCATTCTGAAATCAAAACTGAAAACCGATGGGATGATGAGGAGCTTTTTAAGTGACAGCATTAACTAGTGTGCTGTTGTCATGTTCTGGTAATAATGCACAGAATATAAAAAAATTCCTCGTATTTTAGAGAAAAGTATCACAGTGACAGAAAGATCCACCACAATCAGCACTAGACACAACCTACTGGTTTCTGACTCTGCCTGTAATAGAATTATCTTATCCCCATTAATAACCATCAGAGAGAAATGAACTTATCTACCTATTGTGTAGGGGATTTGAAAGACAGCTTGCCAATTAGAGTATAAAAATTAATCACAAAATATTTGTAGCATTCCTTTTCTTTACTTCCTTTCACATGTTCTTGTTCTGAATTCCCAGTATGCTTCCATTCTCTTCAATTAACCTTCCAACTGATTGTTGACTAGGCATCCAGCCCACGGCAATTTTCAAACCCCCTCACTTTTAGTCATTACTACTGAAGAGTAAAACTCCTACAATACAATCATGACTAGCTGCTTTGCTACTGCAAAGGACAGACACTAGAGTGAGAGCAAGAGTGAGTATGAAGAAGTTTGCCTTTAACTCACTGAGTATTGTTGAGCGTGACTCCTGTAAATCAGAACAGCTTTATTTCAGTCTACAACCATCACAAGGAAAAAAATATTCCCAAGAAATTTTTACTTAGGATAACCTGGTGATTACTTCAGGGTTTAACAGAAGCTGACATCATGGACCATAGTTTTGGGTCCTAATAAGAAGTGCATGAGTGATCATTCTATTTTATTAATCTAAATTGCAGCTGTCACATACTCAAAGCAAGAGCAAAAGGCACAGAATTGAGCCAGGTGAGACAGACTTTGCAGCACTGAGTCTGAGGAGGTAAAAGAGGAGCTTAAAACTCTTTGCCATACCTACATGTTGGCATTTTACATGCATTGCTGTTATCACAGCCTTAACCACGTAACCAACTAAAGGATGCCTCCTAAGGCTAAGATTTACCTGCTGCACCGGCTTAGGCTTGCAAAGTTGAAAAAACCTGTGGGTGAGTTGCCCATGTAGAAACTCACTAGGCACACCAAAGATCCCCTTTGGCAGCTTTAGAGTTGCAGTGTGACTTCAAAGATGAAAATTTTCAGCTAATGCAGATGTCTCTAGGTGATGATACTGAACAGACATGCCTTTTACAACTGGAGGAAATGTATTGCCCTCTGACCTGGAGGAAATGTATTGCTATTTAGTAACCAATATTCCTAATTAGTAACCAAATTTCCAATTAAATTTCTAACATCTTTTACTGCCTGCATCACCACTAATACATCCTCTCATGCAGCAAGCAGTGATGCATGATCACAAGAGTTCACAGGTTAACAAATGTAAATCTGTGACAAAGGTACTCCCACATTCATGTTATACTCTACTGGTATGAATGGTTACTATTTTGTTAGACAGATAGATAAGCATTCTTTTTCTGGAAGAGGTATTTGAAGCTGTAATTTATCCAGTACTAGGCCTTGGAGTGGGATATGAATTAGGTTAGATTCACTTGCTGTTTTAAGAGCATGCCCATTTTACTACCTGACAGACATCTGATGATGGATTCTGCTGAGTGCCCCCAGGTAGGAAGAAATTTTGCTGCTGATAGCTGCACCTAATACAGGGTTTTATACTGATATGGTGAGTTACTGCTTATTTTAATGTAATGCAGATCTCAGATGATTTAAAGTGTGAGAAAGAAATGTTCACTGGCATACATCAAAGATGGAAAAAATACTGCAAGTATTTGCCTGGAGTTGTAATATGCAAAACCTGGCTAATTCTTCCAAAAGAGGAAAAAATATGCCAAACCATCGTGCACATCCAAAATTTCCTCCAAGACTTTAAGAAAAATAGGGTGTATCAATTTTAAAAAGGTCACCAAAATGTTAGCACAGTCCTCTACTATTAAGCTGTGACCAACTTGAAAAAGTGAACTATAAAGTCTTAATGCACTTTGAGATATTTTGAATGAAAACAAAAAAATAAATTAAAAGAACAGAAGCTGAAGAAAAAGGTGCTGGAAAATAGTGACAGGAATGTCATCTCACCTAAAGTAGATTTTGTATAATGACTTCAGATTTCAGAAAATGCTAATGAAATCCCCTGTTATAAGGGTGTAGCGTCAAAATGGGCTTGGGACAGTGTTCAGAAATAAAACTGCCCAATATAAAAATCTGTAAAGAGCTTAACTACCAAAGACAGTCCTGTTTCCCAAATTAATTTTCTTTTTTTTTTTTTTTCAAAATTGTTCTGAAATGGCAATTATGTCGTCTCCCCAGACTACCCATGGAAAATTCAAACAGTGTCCAGGAGCTTGTAGTGCACACAATGGTGATATTGTTTTAAGATTTAAATGTCACAACTACTGGGCATTATGCAGTTGACAAATGACATACACCCATTTGGCTATTCAAAAATCACAACATATGCTAAAGCTCATTGCAAAGACTAGCTTAGAAGCTCTGAGAATCTTTAGCTCTGTGTCTTCATATCTGAAAAGCAAAATACAGCTTTCATTCTTACGTGATATTTGGAAATCTTGTGCCACTGACTTTGGCACATAGTTTGCCCACTTCCTAAATTGTGGGTACTGTAACAGCCTCCTCAAGCTATGCCCTTTGTGCACTCTGCTCCTTGCTTCCTGCTCTCCGCTTCTCCATGTGTCCATGGTAATGGGGGCAGATTTAGGACATGGTGCCTGGACCAGCAGTGCCTGGTGGGAGAGCCAGGAGTTCATGCCCAACCATCACCCTCTTAGGAAGTGACTCCACAGCCCTGTAGTGGCAGCCAGACTTTCCCTGTCTCTCACTTCTGGGAAAATGCCATATTGCCAGAGATTTCTCACACAAGAGCAGTTACACAAGGCAAGTGACAAATTACTACTGCCTACATCTGGGAGATGGCTCTAACATAAGGATAAGATCAATCATTTTCCATTACTCTATGATCTGGACAGGCAGCTGGATGTTTTGACTGGAAGCTGCCCACTGATGCTCCCTCAAACTGCTGCTATCCAGTTTTCTGCACAGAAGTTTCCCTCTTTCTTTTCAGGAGAGAATGAAAACCTCCTGGAAATCTTACAGTTTCTGGTTTCACATACAGTGTGCCAATGGCTTCTGAACAAGACTCACATTTCCATTAGAGAAATTGAGTTTTTAAGTATGGGAAGGTTCTGGCAATAGAAAACTAGTGAATGGAGCCTCCCTCCCCCCACTTCCTCCATGTATTAGATACTTAGCAAACACTAACTTGAAAGTGACTTAGGGTCTTGAACTGCAGAATAACTAATATCAAACTGACTTTACATCTCAGCTAACAGAAAAAGAAAAAAGGAATTTGTGAGTGTTAAGAGTTAATTAAAAATGATAGGTCATTTTTAGAGAGCATTTGCTTATAAAATAAACATTTTATCAAGTGTTGTTCTGTCAACATTTTGTCAACATATCTTTATAGAATTGAAGGACTGGTCTCTATGTGCCTGAATAACCCCGATGGAACAGGATTCAATTAAGGATTTTGACTACAGTCAGAGTTAATCAGACTTTTAAAAATGTATTTAACTTCAAAGTCTAAGGGAGAATAAGAAAAATGTGTGAAAATAGAAGAGCGCTGAGACTTGAAAGTACAAAATTCTGCTTCATGTTCTCCGTATTCTCTATTTAGAGATGAACTGTGGTCTTTTTGCTCTTCTCAAGAGAGGAAATTTAATTTCCACTCTCATCTGGTACTTGATTTTTATTCAACAGAGGCAGAATACTCAGCCAAAGTCTGCTATACACCCTGGTGGATTTATGAGCATGAATACTTTCTGTACTTGCTTGGAACTGAAATTCTGTAGCCAGTTCAGTGGTGACATCAGCAGAAATCCATCATAACTTTCTGCTTTTCTAGGAATTTAGATCCTCATCTACTTCCCCTCTCGATCCCAGTGTTTCAGTTACAATGTTAACAAACACATACAATTTAAGAAAAGAAGGCAACAGAGATGCTAAACACTGTCATGCATAAGCACATACCAAGCACAGTTACACAGTTCTTCATTCAACGTGCTAGAAGAAAGACTGGTGTAGCTGAAGTAAGGATCCTAAGGAAGTACAACATCATATCAATTAAGAGCATGCACAGAGCTTCCCACATGCATAACATGAAAATCTACTAAAACATGCAGTCAGATAGTCAGTAACATTTTAACAGATTTCTTTTTGTGCCTGAATCTGCTACTTCTTTGAGATATGTGCTGTGGTCCTCTGGGTTGGTATGAAAATTCATTCTTTCCATAGTTGTGACGCTGGCAGCAGTGACATGCAAAAATGGCCTTTTCACAGAACAAGAATTCCACATTGCAAGCATCAACACTGTTAGAATTACCTCATACAATCCTTCAAAATTTCTTAGGGAACTACAAAAACTGCTCATGGTCTTGCAACCTATCAAAACATCTTTGAAGACAGACTGTCTTCTTCCCTGTCACCTGAAATCTGAACCACCCATCAAAAAAAAAAGCCACTGTGTTATAAAAATACTTCTTTGTTAAACTGGCTGTTAAACTAGATGGTGCATTTCTTTAAAGACTCAAATCAATAGTTCATATTGTGATTCTGAATAATCTTTAAGAAATCCAGTCCCACATCAATTTAGCCCTTTAGGTCTCCTTTGAATTTTTCATTCAGTTTCATTTAATTTCATTTCAGTCTGCTACAGCACTATAGGTCTAACAGCACCCACTAATCTGAACTTCCCACTATTTCCCAGTTCTCTCTTTCCACTCTTTCTTTTGCCTCCTCTTTGCCTAAGATTTTCCTGTATTTTTCTCCCATTACCTTGTCATACTTTTTACAGTATATAATTCACTACGGCTACTCCTCCTATTGGCCTGCTTTATGTTGTTTTTTTTTCCCCTTCTTGAAGTTATTCTTTTACCTCATGTCTTTCCATCTACCACTTTCCTTCCTCCCTGTCTTCCACAGAGGATTAAATCAACTACCATTCCCTCTCACTCACCTCTACTGTATCTCCAGATGCTCACACTTCTCTTCACTCCACAGACATACTGCACTCACAGTATTTCCTACATCTGTCTCTTCTATTCAGTACAAAATCAAAGAACCACAGAATTAACTAGATTGGAAAAGACCTTTGAGATCAACAAGTCCAACCTATGACCTAAAACGTTGGAAGATGCACTTGTTCCAAATATTTTCTCCTTTCTTTTAAACAAGAGGACCAGCCTTTTAACTGCACACACCCTTCTTTCCCTTGGGTTCCCAGAAAAGGCATTCTGTTCAGTGTGGAGAGGGGAAGATCTGAATCCAGTATGTTTTGTGACAAGCCAACCATATGCTCTGACACAAGAAGATTCTGTGATATGAGGAGAAGGAGGTCAAAGAAGACTTGCTGCTGACACCATCAATGCCTAGGGCTGGCTGTAACTCCCACAGAAGCAGGAAGAACCATTTCTGCAATTTTTCCTTGTTATTTTTCTTATTCTGTTGGCCTCATCAGTCTTTCTAGGACAGGACAGGGCTAGACTTTCAGTTATTTAGTTCTCAGAAAACCCATGGTTTCAAGACTGGCATTCTCACTGTGTATTTTGTCACTCACTGCAACACCAAACATCATTTCCATTTGAATCACATCTGTGGAAAGATTTCAACACAGAATATGTGAATCATGCCTTAAGAGCATAGACTCTATACATAAGGAACACCTCCCACTCCTTGGAAAATTCTTCCAAAACGAAAAAAGTGGACAGGCTTTCTCTAGGTCAAATATAATAAAATATTCGCGTGCATTATTTTGTAATAAAAAGGCAGAAGGAAGAAGCTGTCAAACTTATGCACTACTTAGTGACACGAGAAAAAAAAGGCCCCTCCTTCTTTCAGTGTACTCACTGGCTTGTTTCTTCCTTTTGAGACAACTGCTGGATTTCCCTTGTTTTCTGTTGTCTTCCTTCCTAGTGAGGTAAAAGGCAGTGTTGAGGAGGATTTGATGAGGTTTGCTGTTTGACAGTTGTTGTTGTTATTTTGGTTGCCACTCAGTGTCTCCATTATGGACCGAAAGGCTCCGAAAGGCCTTTTCAGCTGATCCCCTGCATGCTCCCCAGAGCTGGCTGGAGCCCGCAAGAGTCCTTTGCTCCGCTCTTTATCCTTCTCCTCGTTTAGTTCTGATTCTGCTAGCTCCACCTGCACCACTGGCTCCTCGAAAGTTACTCGAAGTTTCAAATTTTGAGAGGTTCTGCGCTTTGAAGATGGAGACTTGAGAGCACTCTTAGGGCTGGTGGCAACCTTCTGGGCAGTGGCACTGTCTGTGCTGGATGGAGAGTTGTCTCCACAAAACTGGCTCTGAGGTACTGCACCAGACTGATATGGGGCTTCATTATCCGGATCACTGCTCTCCGAAGTAGGGGAAGGACTGTGGCCGTCCACAGACTTGGACACCCTGATACCAAAGGGGAAGCGCCGCCCTGCTGTGGAAGTGTGCTTCTTAAGCATCATGTTCAAACTCTCTGTGCTTTCAACACTCTCCACTATAGGCTGAGGTCTTGGTTTGTCAGTTCTTTTCACAGGGGTGTTCTTGTGGTCCTCAGAATTAGCTGAATCTGTATCAGACTCGCTGAGAGACCGCTGCATCAGCTGCCTCAGTCGGGCTAACTTCAGCTCCCTTTTTTCTGGCAAAATCTTCTTCACGTTCTTGGAGGATGCATGAGCATCCTGGAATTCCAAAGTCAGCTTTTCCTGCATACAGACATTTTCAGAGATTTCCTTCCCCAACAACTGGCGCAAGATTTTATCAGAGTCCTCATCTTTTATCTTAGCTCGAGCGCGACTAGATGTGCTCGTTCCCAAGCTGCCAGGAATCTGAATCCCATCTTGGGTGTTCAATTTACTTTTTGGTGGAGACAATTCATCTGCTTCAGATGGTTTCCACTGGGGCTTGCCAGAAGTAGGAGATGATGGCAGGCTTAAAGAAAAAAAAGAGGAAATGTCACAGCAAAATTAAGGCATATGTAAAATGTGAAACTGGCATTTCCAATGTACTTGTCTGTCTCACTTTATTGTTACTTATCCCTTTCATCACTACCCACATGGCATTCATTACTGTGATGCCACAGCAAAGATTACATAGAGAAGGATGTAATACCATTTCCAATCCTATGTAGAGTTTAAGTATCTTCACTTCCACTCAAAAAAAAAAAGCCCCTCCTTAAAATCAAAACTTAGAATGGTTATTCAAACGCTAAACATGACTTTATGAGGAAAACTCTGGAGAAACTACTCCTATTTGTGTGAGCTGACATGCAAAAAAAGCTCACAAGGCCAAATGCCTACTAGCCAAGTCATATCATAATACAAAAGTAGCTTATTCTAAGTCTTGTGAATGTATCACCTCTCTGCATAGCAATGATTTCATAAATCTAAACTGCATCTGGTATTAATAATAACAACCATATAAGACCTCATAAAAAGTCAGTGCTATTTGCACTCAAAACTTTTTCAGACATGAAATACTGAAAAGCAAGAGAAAGGTGACATGAATGTATTTCAATACTAATAGAATAATAAATTAAATTTAGAATTCCAACCATTTTACAGAAGGAAACAGCAATTTCAACAATGTCTTATTTGTGAAGAATGTAAATTGCAGAGACCTTTTATTTTTCTGTGACATATGCAAGAGCTCATAACACTTCACATTCTTATTTTAAACCAATTTTCCTCTGAGCAAGGACAAGGTGATAAAATTTAGGTTCTTGTGAGGCTGGCAAGCACCTTCTGCTCTGATAAGTCCATAGTTCTCACAGTGTAAAAAATTCACATACCTATACTAAACACCTCATTTTCAATTAATTTTATGGTTTTTTTTCCTGTGGCAAACCTAAACACTGAAGAACATGCATTTATCTACAGTGCACATTCCTAACAAAAGAGATATGTTCTCTTAGATCTGCTACTGCCCCCTTGGATAATGAAAACATCTACAGGTGAGTTCCAACTAGAAGGAAAAGCAGCAGCCAACTATGAAATAAAATAGAGTGTAATTTTCAGACTTGCTCACTTAACTAAAATGATGTTGAAGCCTAACCTTTTACAGGAATAATGAATGATGAGGGATCTGTTTTCACCTGATCTTATCTGATACTGAAAGTAGAACAGTCCTGGTCCACACCAGAACTTGGATGAGAGACCACTTGGAAAGATCAGTCAGCAAAAATCACAGAAATCAAATGAGCTGGAAAACAGCTCATTGTCCCTGTTAAGCTGGCACACAGGGAAGACAAAGATTCCTAGAAAAGGCAAAAAACCCTTTTTCCAGTGTGGTTTTCTACTTCTGCAGGAGTTTGGAGTTTGCAGCCCTTTCCAAGTCGAAATCTGTTTACAAAAATGTATCTCCAATCCTAATGTCTTTGTTATATATAACTGCAACTGTTTGCACTTGTCTGAAAGAGCAACACAAGAAATTCAGGGCCATGGAGCACTTGTACAGAAAAATGCTCAAGATTCTGTGAGAATTGACGACAAGCAGTCACTGACCCTACAAGTTCATACTCGATGACCCAAAGTTCTGATTGTCAATGGCTGCAGCTTGTATGCTGGCTTTACAGTTTCACGTCTGCAGCTCCCTAACAACTCTGAAACAGGGAGAAGCACAGTGTATGGCTTCCAGAGAGGAAAATAGATTAAAAATAAGGATAAACTGAGCTCTATTTGCATGTGCGTTACTTTACTTCTTTCAAAATCATCTTCAGCTTGCTGTGAGAGTGAAGTCATGCTTGCTTCATCTGCTTCCATGCAGATCTCTCAGTGTCAGATAGATCCAGCCCTCTGTCTTCCTCTTTAATGTCTGAAACTTGTGTTTCTTTCTGTGACTTCTGACAGAATATGTAAACAATACATAAAGTTTCCAGAATTTTGACTTTTTATACAAGCTACAGCAGGTAAAAGATTTAATGAATGTAAGGAGCCTTATTAATACGAAAGCAGGCTTTTTTGGTAACTTTTTATAACTTACTGCTAAAAGTAATGTATGATAGACCAACAAACCATCAAACTTTACATCTTTCCTAGGGTTTCTAAGATCTTCTGCTATTCATCTAACTCAAAATATACTACCTTCCCCTGTAAAATTGGCTTTCACTCTATTATGAAGTAGGGACTATTTAGTTTATACTCAAGAATTTCCAATATTTGTCAGCACTACTCACTGTCAAATTCTAGAAACTCAGCTTCAAGCCCACGAGGCACACCCACATTTTCTTTACAGAACACATCTACTATTTAGCCAGATCCCAGTTCTCCTGATAACTGATACATTATGAAAAGGTGCAAATACAGGCTGCAGTACAGCTCTAGTCACCTTACCTTGGGGACGTGGGCAGTGACTTGCCCTCTGACCGCTGGGCTTCTAAAAGCTGCTGGAGCTGGTTCTGTAATGTCACACGTTCCACAGTCTGCCTGCAGGAAAACGTAAGACCGCTTACCTCCAACTGTAAAACTGGCAGCATAAGTAAGTTACAGGAAAACTGATGCTACCCTTTCAACTTTGTATTAAAGAAAGAAGTCCTCTTCACCTGTACTTCATGTACTGAATAGAGAACTTATAAATAAGAACACAGAGAGCTTGTACTTCGGTCTGAATCTGTGCTGACATTTTGTGATCACTGTACAAGAACAACTGAGAAAAACTTACTTGTCAGATTATTTATTATACTTCATATAAGGACAAGTGTGTGATCATAAGCAACAGTGAATTGAAAATGAGTGACTCACAGACAAAAATACGGTAAACTTAGGGTTATTTGTTTCTTACTTGTTTATGGAAAAGAATGGAAAGCACACATATTAAGCAGCCACTTCCTATGTCCGGTGGATGGCTCTCATGATCTGAGCAACAGCTCAGGAAACTGCCTCCTCCCTTTCCATTTGCAAATTAACTCAGAGAAAAGTTTCTGCCCACTGGAAATGATTGGTCCAAACTACAGCTGCAGGATGGAGTTAGGTATTTGATGTATGTATCACATCTGCTTCTGGCACAACCTTTCCAAAGGTCCTACCTGGGCTCTGCATCCACCTTATCCCTATGCTACACCCACCCAAGTTTATTTTCAGTGTGGTGTTGTGATCTAGACTGCTTTTCAAATAACTTTAGAGAGCAGCACTTAAAAAATTGCAACAGTACCTAAAAATTGTTAGTAGTATGAAAGTGCTATCCGCAGTACAAACTCTATTTTCCATTTATCACCTCTAATCAGATCCATTGTCCTGCAACATATCTATTTACCTAGGAAGGTCTCAGTTGAGCATTATAACCTGCAAATCCTCAAGTAGTTTTACAAATATGGTAGATCAATTTGCCACAAAAAGATCTTCTTTTCCCTGCTTCCATACAATTCAGACATTCCATTCTTATATCAAAACACTCCTTTTTGTTGACCACCACCATCTGTTTAGTGATCTGTAATTTCCAGTGCATCTAAACACTGCACAGATAGAATTATTAGAAAAATTCTAGAAAATTAGAGATTTAGAGGATTTATTCCCTGTCCTGACCAAATGACCATGGAAAAATTACTTTTTAACTGCTTCCCCCAGGCTCTACTTCTGTTACTGTCTAAGCAATACGTTTTTAGTACTTTTATTCTTGTTGGAACTAAGAACTAAGGCAGTTCTCTACCAGTGAGCTGGACACTTTCCTAGCTCACATCAGCCATCAGCGAAAGATTTAGCTGTGTTCCAAATGAAGTCCTTACAACTGGCAATTTCAAAGGCAGAAAGAATCCAGATCACTTTTCAGACTACAGGTTCTATTTGCAGGGCTGGCAGAAAAAAAAACATTTTACATTTAATACATCAAAGTGAGTCTGAAAAGTGAAATAAAGGTGTGATCTCGACATACTGCCTTGCATTTTACAACACAGCCAAGCTTTATGTAGATCCTTTCTTCCTTTTACTTTCTATCTTCCTTCCTCTGGCCTACACACTTCCTCAGAGTATTTTAAAATTGCTCCTACCATCTGTCAACGTTAGCTTATATTGCAGCTCCCCAGATACTCTCCTGTAAGAGCCAGTGAAATTCTTTTCAGGTTGTGATGCAATTCATCTGTTTTCTTTTCCTTTTATAATTCCTTCAATTTCTTTTTCTAAATAATGCAGCTAACAGTTTTTTATGTCTTTAGCTTCAATGGAGATCTCTGGCATGTCTTCTTGAGGTAATGTTCTCATTCCACTTAAACAATTAATTGTGCAGAAAGACTTGGAAGTTTACTCCATTTTCAGAGTTTAACCATACAGACATCCACATATCTTGCCAGCACTAAAGATAAATAAATGCACGTATGTATTCCAAGATAACATCGGAATCAGTGAATCACAACTTCTTGGAATAGCAATACTGCTAAGTATTAAAGCCAGACTGATTTAGGAGACAAGATCACTGCAGCTTCAGGGGTAAGAGGGTATACTTGTTTTATTATAATAGATGGGCAAATCCTGGGGATCTTAGCTTACATGGGTAACATGTAAGGACCCCTTCCGTGTCTAGTTAGATATCTGGAGACCCAAACTACCTCCTTATGAAATCAGTGGGCTCAGTAATTGAAGAGGGAATAGGCTGAGCCACTGGGCTCTGCAGGAATATCTCTCATAGCATGTTTTCTTATTTCTCCTTCTTTTTTTTTCTTCCATAATATGAGAATGACTATGCTACAAAGCAGAACACAAAATGGCTTAACTAAGTAATAAAGTGAAGAACATTGAGAAGTTCATATTGGGTTTCTTACTACATGTCTATATAACATGCTTTACCCCAAAAAACCTCCACTCAACCAAAAATTCCACCAACTTGTACACACTTTA
Source organism: Muscicapa striata striata (assembly GCA_030060385.1). Taxonomy (NCBI): domain Eukaryota; kingdom Metazoa; phylum Chordata; class Aves; order Passeriformes; family Muscicapidae; genus Muscicapa; species Muscicapa striata. The sequence continues at coordinate 1,003,808 of JAREIS010000076.1, read as the reverse complement.
CCACATCACTATATAGATTTTTTATCAGTTATTTTTACAGCTAGTCCTAAGATGTTCCAGGAAAATCATGGATTTCTTACACAAAACACAGAAAATACCTACAACAGAGAATATCAGATTATTTTCTCAACTTCATCTTTTGACTCATGGTTTGTTTTGATCTTTGCCTTGACAGAGATTTTGCCTTCATAGCATATCAAAAGAATCAGTAGGTGTCTCACTCGTTAATTGATCTGCCACCCAGGTTCATAAATGTAGAACAGTACAGTCCAGAAGTGCAGGTCCATTGTCAGGCAGCATTGCAAAAGAAGTCTATGGAAGCACTCACTTTATGTCATTAATTCTGATATGGTTTCTTCAGACAGGAAAGCCAAATAATACAAGTTATACTGCATGTAGGAATTTTCTACACTAGCAACTATGGATTTTTTTGGGCAGGTGAAATCAGTGAGAGAATAACTAAGACTGCTAAGACCTGTGAAGACCTCAAGAAATAAAACGAAAGCAAATTATTTTGTACAGTCTCAATGGGAAAATTTTGTGGCTGTCCTAAGTATTTTGTTTAGCTCAGGAAGTCATACTGGATTGAAAAAACTTCTGTAATTGGCAAGAGATTTAAAGCAAAGCTTGCATTTTGAAGCCAGTAACAGCAGGTCTTTGTAGACCACTTTCTACCTATGGAAAGAATTCCTTGTTTTTTTCCCTTTTGAGAGAAACCCTCAGTTAATCCTCTTGTGAAGATTTGATGGAACATTTGTAACTTCCACTAATTTCCTTCTTCCAAATATAAAGGCTTTTGCCCCTGAATGGAGACATAGCTCTGAATATTTTTCTATACTTCTCTGTATAAGTCAACTGAGCTGCTTTGGCTCAAAGAACTGAATTGTGAAATTGGAAAAATGCAATGTTATAGTTTTCATTTCTTGCCTTCTGTTAAGGAATGGCTTCAAATAGTATGATGGCTTGGAATAACTTCTTCTCTGTGTTGCTTGATGACTGGAAGAACTCATAAAAAGAGAACAGAAGATAATACATCCTTCTTTGGGTTAAAATCTTTTGATGATAAAGGTCTTGAAAAGTGCTTGTCTAAGAGAGTTTCTGCACTGCTTTTCTTCTTGCAGAATATCAACCATTCCAGTCTTCCTGGAATGGTAGGGGAAATAGTGCTACCAGGTGAGGCTCCTTTGTTTAATCAATAAGGCACTCAAAATAAAGAGGATTGCATGATCAGCTCATGCTTATGGAAGCTGAGGGAGAGCTGGGAAGCACATAAAAGCCCTCATGCTGATACTGACTGTTCAGGTGACCCACCAGGATACAATCATACCTCTTCTGTCTCTAGAACAGTGTTCATTAACCCTGGAAGAAGTAGTTGGCAAAAATCCAGGAAGCCAGCCCAACTGCCCAGGCTGCAGTTATTCCTGCATAACAGCTACATTATGTACATTTTAAAGAATTAGATAGCAAACTTGATTTCCATCTGTTGCCACCTAATGACTTCAGGATCTTCAGAACTGTGTTCAGGATTTTCAGAGGTGCCACAGTCAGTGAATTCTCCTGCTGTAATAAAGGTCCCCTCGACAAGCTGCTCCACGGACGTACTTTGTAGCACCCTTGGATTTTTCAGAAGGATGAGGACTGCAAAACAGGGCAAGAGTTCTCTTCCATCATCCCTTCTGGCTCCGGAGCCTGTGAACATGGTCCATTGCATTTTTCAAAACCACTCATGTCCTGAGGCCTGCAGCCCAAAAAGCCATGCAGAAGCTGCTCCTTCAAGCAGAAAATAGATTATTTCACTGCCTCAGTAAACTGCCACAGGGCTGCACAAGAGACATATCTTTGTAGAAGAGGGAGAAAAGGCTGTTGCTGGTCTTACTGAAACTAATCTGAAGCCTGAAAAATAGGCTGCTGAAGGGAAGCAGATTTAACTCCAGCTGAAATAAGCAAAGAAAACTCATCAGGAGCTAGATGAGAATAATTTCAATGACTTCTTGTGGATGCAGTCTGTGAGACAACAGGGATACTTGGAAAAATGTTAATAATGCTTTTGTCATGAAAGTCACAACTAGACAATTTCTGCAGGAGTAAGCAGCCTGCTGACTCACATAACAACTCATTTTTTTCTGTATGAGAGGTAAAACTTCTATCAAATATGAGGTGAGAACAAAAAAGAACTGAAACATGGGCATTCTGTGGCTGCCACCTCTACTTCCCGGTGTGTGTGTGGTTTTTAATTTTTTTTCTGCTGAATTATGGGGAAAATATTTTCATTATATATTGATATGGGTCAGATGCTAATGCTGTCTTCTAGGGAATTGTCCTATGTTTATTTTTTTCCTTTGTGCCAGATGATTGTATATTTCAGCAAATGGACCAAGTATAACCAGGTACATTGACATAATCAGGGAACATTGTCAGGCTGTAAAATTATGAAAATGATAAATGTTCTAATGATCCTCAGTTCAGTGTATGTAGTTTTGACAATACAAATGTAAAAGCATGAAGATATGGCAAAGACAAAATGTAAGGTAAAGACAGGGAGATCACTTCCCAGTATCTGTCATTGACAAAAGAGATCCAACATGGGGAACTTAATTCATCGTAAATTAGCACAAATATTTCATTATTAGTTCAGGTACTGGAAAACAAAGGACAGACATTTAAAACATCTATCCTTCCCTTTTCCAAGCTCAACTTTTCTCATTGGCACACCTAGCTCTTCTTCACCATTCCCAGGCTTCATTCCAGACACTTCTCTTGCCCTCTTGTCATTGCTGCAGGTTACCTCCAGCCTTTTCAGTAAGGCAACATGCATCAGAGGTCAGGGCTCATGTGTGGCAGTTCCTCTCTGTTGCTCCTTTTTTCCCACCCTTTTCTGTTCCCAGCTGTGGGTCTTTGACAGGCTGCATCCCAATCAGGAAATCACTGTCTCTGGGCTTGTATATGGGCTGCAGCCCTTTCAAGGGATATACCTGTTCTACCATGGGTGAACATGGACCATTTGGGGGTGTGCCTTGTCCACCTTCGTGCACCTCCAGCTCCTCTGGACTTGCTGTTCCCCCTGATTATCACTCTTCTGTTTTCTTTGCCTCTCTGTCATCTTCTGCTCTTTTTCAGACATGTTTTCACAGAGGTGCTATAAGAATGACCAGTGGGGCTTAGCTGTGTCCTGTAGTGGGTCTGTTGCAGAGAGTTTTATCTAGCAAAGGTAAACTCCTCACTTGTTCTCACTGAGGCCACTCTGCAGCTCCCCTGCCAGCAGAGTATTTTAATTTATACCAATACCAATATAACCAATATACCAATATTTATACCAATACAACTAGCTACACGTTTATCACCATAAAATGATATGGTCTCCTTGAAACATGGGGTTATCAGAAGTCATTTGCATGGACTGTGATAGCTGACATCTTGATCACATATCTATGCTGGAACAATGTCAGGTCATGTTAACTGACATGTTAAACCACAGTAACTGCATCTACAGTTTAAGCAAGCAATTAGAATAATTTGTTTCAACATAAGAGGCTCTTTACAGAATGTTTAATAAAACCATACCAAAATATTAAAACCAGTTCATATGAAGAAATATAGAAGATATTTCTGAGTAGCCATTGTAGTTTTGGTGACTTTCCAAGACCAAAAAAAAAAATTCCTTCCAACTATTATTTCTATTATTCCTCCCAACATCAACACCCAGCACTGTAACCTGTATATAAAAGCATGCTTAACTGAACAGAAATGATGATCTGTAATGATGTGATTGCAAGGTATGCAAAGGGAAAAGGAATGGATTTCTTCATCTGCCACTCCCTCCATGTTCACAGCAAACTGCCACAAAAATAACAGCTGAAAAACTGAGCTGCTAAAGGTGAAGGGACAAATACTTGACAGCAGGAAAGAGTGGAAAAATAAGGTAGAAAAATTATTTTAAAATGTCATATACAAGAAGAAAATAAACACTGCTAATAAACTGAAGATGAATTAGGGTCTCTTGCTAACAATGAAATACTTACTCCTTCAGCTGCTTAGTCAGCTTGACAACCTGAGAGGCCAGTGACATACATGTCTCCACAACTACTAAGTAGCGGGAACACATGGTGTGCCCGTGTCGCTCAGCACTTTGTGAGGGTTTCTCTCCCACGTGGTTTTGCATGGTGACATTTGCTCCATATTCAACCAATGTCTGTAAAAACATAAAAGGAAGCAGTGCCATATGTAAGTTCAAATCTCTCCTGTGACTTCTGATCAGCATGGTTGGACAAAAAGCACTCCTGAATAAGATGCTTGAAAAATGTTAGCCTAAGCCAGTAATTTTTACAATTCAGTCTCTGAAAAATCTGCTTGCATTTTGAATACAAACCACATAACAATAAAATCTATGACTCAGGTGCAACAGTAACATAGAAGAGAAGCTGCAGTTCAGAAGAGTTATAAAGAGACTATATTTTATATATTATTCTTTCCTCTCTCCTTGAAGTTTTACTAAATTAATTTGTTTTCTATTCATTCATTTGTACAGGATAGCATCTCTTGTAGAATTCATACAGTAAGTAGAACTACCAAATGGAGACAGAGGACTTTTGTTTTCTGTTGATTCTCCCCTGCACCACAGTAATAAATAAACTTTTGCAGATGCACCTATCTATGCATTACAGAACATTATAGTAACTTTACACATGGCAGACCTAGAAAAGAAGACATAGGACATCTGTTCTAGATTACATCTGGATCCAGAGCAGCATAAACACATTGCTAGCCCATTTATAGCAGGTGGTGATGAGCTGTAATGGCTTACCAGGTCTGCTCTTGGGATCTCCACACTGCAAGATATTACAACACACCCTTAGAGTATTGTTTTAGTAATGTCTTTGCTAGTATTTGCTGACTCCTTTTGTTGTTTGTCTCCATTTTCTACCACAGCAGAATCCTTATGCTTAAAACACTCAATAGGGAAGTCTCAGTGTCCCAACTTCTTAAGTAAGGCTTCGATATGAAAGACAGGGCAGATTCTTTAGGTCAGATAGGCACAAATTTCTTATGGCAGAAAAAGAACTGTACAATGACTTTATTAATGTAGTTGGAATTTTTGGGGGGTTAGGTCACTGTGGCTTTTTAATGCTGAGAGAAGTCTCACAGCTTTGTTTGGTTAGTCACTATTTTCTTTTGAAGAAATATGAAATACTGAAATACGTGTCAGCTTTTAGTCTTCACAAAAAATAATATCTTATACTCTGATGTATATCCCTCTGTTACTCACAGTGCCAGCAGAGAACCCTAGCTTGCTCCTGGGGAACCATCCAGGCTGCAAGCATGACATTTGAGTTATTCCAAGACTAGAATAAAGAGCGTTCTATGTGCAAAAGTTCTGTCCAGCTGACCTCAAGACATCCAATAACTGAAGCAAGATTTGAGACTGAGTCTTCCCTCTTTATGATCTGTTTGTGATAATCTGAGTTAGGAGCTATTAGCATTACTGGAGAAGGTAAAACAGGACCTAAATATTCTGAGCAATGCTTTGATACACACTGATACCAGCCCCTGGGAAAACTTGTGATTCTGTACAGCCAGAAACTACAGTGTCATTAACTTTATGCATACACATGCAGAAGAGGAATTGCATAGCTGAGCTCTTGGTTGACTTATCCAAGCAGAGCTGGTAAACCACTGAGGGTTGGAGTGACTTGGCTGACCACAAACAGCAGACATGGAGATCTCTACATCTGCTGACAGAGAAGTGGAATGGTGATCTGTCTGGTCAGCTAAAATCATACAGAAAGGAAAGTTATGAACTCCTGCACTGCATCTCATATCAACAGATTGGGCTTAATTTGTCAAGAAAGAAAACAAAGGAGGGTTATGACCTTGCAGAAAGTAATCACATAGTTTGAAACATGATAGGAGCGTCATATGCTCATAAACACAGTGAGTAAGCAGACAAGGGAATCATTGACAGCCTGTGATTCTTCATTTTTTATGCTGCTGCCCATAGTTCCCCTGTTTCCTTTATCACTTCTTTCTTCTAACCAGATTATTCACTATACAGTATTTTAAATTAGACTGAAAGCTTACTGAGCACAGAGCTCATTTTGTTTCACATCACGCAAAATATCAACTACACTTAAGACTGTGAGGTGTTAGTGAAGTGATACTACTGACACTGTGTATTTTTATCACCACTTGATATTTTCATTACTTATTTCTCGTGGCCTCACTTCAACAAAAAGCACTTGTAGAATTGCATGTTTACCTAAAATAAAATACTGTTTAGAATTCTAAGCCATTTATTAAGGAAAAGGGAAAAGCAGGGAAAGCAGGGCTAGTCTCCTGTTTACTTTTATCCATGAAAACAGCCTGCAGATGTCACTACTCTGTTCAAAATAATCTACACCCATTTCTCCTCCAAATGCATGCACATCTTGCTGAGGCACTGTTGAGATGGCAACCCTAAATACATACTCTACAGCTACCCTAAGCACACCCTCTACCACAATAGTGTCCTCCACTAACATAAGCATAAATATTTCTTCTCTCCATTTTTTCCAACTGATCAGAGAAATTGTCTACAATACAATAATAAACCCATTAGATTCAGCATGGATGTGAAGGCTTGTTTCTTTCATTCTCATATGAGTTTCCACACGATCCATTCCTCACATCTTTAAGAAAAAATACATGCCCCCTCAGCAAGAAAATGCAGAGATGGTCATATTCTCCAAATCGCTTTGACTGTCTTCTTTTCAAGACTATTCATTCAGCTCAACCCATTTTTCTTTTTTTATTATACAATACTCTCAAACTGGCTTTTACAGAGTTATGTCCTCTTGGTGACCAATTATATAAAAAAACTGTAATAATAATAATAATAACAACAACAACAATAATAATAATAGCTCTGCAGATGTAGATCCAACATAACAATGTGCACAAACACACTTAGCTCTCTGAAGAGGTTAGCTAGTGAAAATTCACTCTCTGTATTTCTTTTAGGGATGGCTTAATATAAATGCTCTGTATTTGCAGTGGCCTGAAGGGTGATATGGATTGGTTCATGTGTGGTAACAGGAATAACATGTTTACTGATACCTATCTGAGTCCTTTGAGAATTACTGCTCCTTCTTAGACATGTTTTCCTCCCTAACTTGACTTAACCACTTTAATTTTTATTTCTTGCCTTTCTGCCAAGAGGTTATTTTTTCTTTTATCTGTTCTTCTCTGTGACTAGTTTGTTTATCAAATACCTCTCTGCAATTTCCTGGAATAATTTTATTATTACTTCTTCTCCAAATAGCTTTTGCTCAAAGTGCCGACAACACAACACTGAAACGTACTTCTGTGACTAATGGTTCTAGCAAATTTCATGGACAGAGGGTACATCTGCAATTAACACAAAGTTGCTTCACCTTCAAGAACTTACCAGAAGCACTGATCAACCAGGGAGGTACCAGCGACTGGAAGTTGCTAAACTTGGCATCCACGTATAACGAGGGTTTGCAGAAGGATCCAGGGAAGAACAGGCCTGTCAGCCTGATCTCAGTGCCAGGCAAGTTCACAGAGCAGATCACCTTGACTATCCTCTAAGTGCAACAACTATACTTGTTGTACTTGCAACAAGTACAGGACAACCGGGGGATCTCACTCATACCATGGGTTTATGAAAGGCAGGTTCCCCTCGAACAACCTGATCTCATTCTAGGACAAAGTGAATGAATGACCTGCCTAGTGGAATGAGGAAAAGGCTGTGGATGTGTTTACCTAGATTTTAGTAAAGCCTTTGATACGGTTTCCCACAGTATTCTTCTGGAGAATCTGGCTGCCTATGGTGTGGATTTACTGTTCACTGAGTAAAAATCTGGCTGGATGTCAGAGCTCTGAGAGCGGTGGTGAGTGTATTTACACCCAGATCATGGGCGGGCAGTAGTGGTGCTTCCCAGGGCTCAGGGCTGGGGCTAGTTCTGTAATGTAATCAACATCATGGACAAGGGGATCAAGTTCATCAAGTAAATTCACAGATATGCCAGGTTGGGCAGGAGTGTTGATCTGCTGGAAGGCAGGAAAGCTCTGCAAAGGGATCTGCACAGGCTGGATCAAAGGCCAACTAGATGACATTTAGCTGCACTTGGACCACCCCAAGCAGCACAACAGGCTTGGAGCAAAGTGGCTGGAAAGCTGCAGGGCAGAAATGGACCTAGAGGTGCTGGTTGATGGCAGCTAAACATGAGCCAGCTGTGCTCAGGTGGCCAAGAAGGCCAAGGGCACCCTGGCCTGTGTCATCCATAGTGTGGCCAGCAGGACCAGGGCAGTGACCATACCCTTTACTTGGCACTGGTGAGGGCACACAAGTTCTGTGTTCAGTTCTGGGCCCCTCACTACAAGAAAGACATTGAAGGGCTGGAGCAAACCCACAGAAGGGCAGCAGAGGTGAGGAAGGATCTGGAGTAAAAGCCCTGGGAGGCTGGGGGAGCTGGGGCTGTTTAGCCTAGAGAAAAGGACACTGAGGGGGGACATTGCTCTCTACAATTGCTCTCTACAATTGCCCGATAAGAGGTTGTAGCCAGGCAAAGATTGGCCTCTTCTCCCCGGTAACAAGTTAACAGGATGAGAGGAAGTGGCCTCAAGTTGGGCCAGATGAGATTCAGATGAGCTATTGTGAAAAAGAAAACTCACAAGAGGGTTGTTAAGCACTGGAACAGACTGACCATTTAAGTGGTGGAGTCTTTGTCCATTTGGAAGTGGACAAAAAACCAGTGTGGATGTGGCATTTGAAGATATGCTTTAATGATTAACATGGTGGTGGTGCTGGTTTGGCCAGATGTGATGATCTTTGAGGTCTTTTCCAACCTTAATGGTTTTATGGCTCTATGGCCAGCCATCCAGTTCAACTCCATTACTTTTTTGGTATGTCTGCACTGAACACAGGTACTGGACAGAGGTACCCAAACTGGTTTATTCTGGCTCACATAAGTTCTATAGACGTGTAAGCCTTCTCAGCTGGACAAATCACCCATTTTAGCACCTCTACAAACAGAACTATATTGTTTTCAGTGGCCAAGATGACTCACAGAAAATTAGTTAGAAATCAGCATCATTCTGAAAAGGGTAGTTTACTCACAGTGCAAATTGTTCAACAAAGCTATCTTTTATACTTCCTCTAAGATGGAGAGCTACAACTACTCAATGGAAAAAGAAACAGAAGGAAAATACCAGAGTAATAAGAAAAGTATGCATATCTGCACTGGCTGCCCTGTTGTAACACAAAAACATATACACTAGCTGCTTATATATGAACAATACAATCATGCTTTCATCTTGTCATACAAGCTAGTTTAGGCTTGCAACAGCATACTCGAGTACATAATCAAAAACCCAGAGCTTTTCAGTATTTCTTTCTGACTCCTACTGGCTTAAAGTTCTTCCTTCAGATATATTTTAATGTATCAATAATTATTCCCACTTAGATTTCCCATAATAATTTTTTTGTCATTCAAGCTTGAAGTTTAGAGGTTTCTGCTATATCTATCACTCTACCTGTATGCATCCTAGATAGCCATGTTGAGCAGCTATGTGAACAGCAGTATTTCCATCCTGATCAACTTCATCCAGTGAAATCCCTTGTTCTTGCATAAACTGAAGAAGCCATAGAAGGATTTTCTCCTAAAGGCAAAAAAATATCACAAAAGATAAGAAATAATGAGAAACTAAATATACTACAGGAATATTGGTGCTGTCATCTATTACTAATTCTAACCAATAACTCCTCAGTTTCAGCCTCTCTTAGCTTTGTAGGCTTAGCGCATCATGGGACTCTGGATTGTCTTTTTGGTGGTTTTGGGTTTCTTTTTCCCCCCTAAGGAAAAAAGCTGAAATATTTCATTTCATAAAATGACATAATAGGAAAAATACGAGTACTGTAACACATTCTGAGAAATTGTACATAAGGACTGTGGGTGCCTCTGTGCTAGTGATGAAACCTGAGGGAGAATAACCCATATACCAATCTGAAAATCAGGTTGCAAAATTTGGACAGACTTCACAAGCCTCTCTGGAAAATTAAAACACTATTATGCTCAGATCACAGAGCTGAGCAGATTAGATTCTTCAAATCTATAATTATTCCCCATCTCTGTGTGGTTGTGCTAAAGAAGAAGCAACACAACTAAAACCAGAAAATAAAGCTACCCTAAGAACTCAATTTATTGATTCATAGACCATTTGTATGTCCTGCATGTTGGGCACAATGGGGAGACTTGGACTGCAAACACTTGTCACTAAAAGTCTGGAAGCCAAAACTGAGGTAGAAACTTTCTTTTTTTGTGTGTGTGTGTGCATGTAGATGAAATACACATTTATTTGGGTATTCTTTTCTAACACTGGAGAGTTATATATGTGCACTAAGCTTTTTCAATTTCTTATTTTCTCCAGGGAGTTTATTTGGAAAAAAAATTCTTCCCTCCAGGAACTTTCCATGCCACTCCAGATTAAATTTAATTTTGCCATAATGAATACAATACTGAAAATATAGAATAAATCTATAAATTACATAGAAAAGCAGAGTCCATTAAAGCTGACTACAGCTGCTTTCCCAGTTTCTCTATCTGAAAAGGTAAAAAGATTAATTTGCTTCCTAGTATAAAACTTTTTTATTTAAACATGTATTTTTTAATATTTTGGATTGATATTTATCATATTATACTGACTCAGAGCTCCAGCTCAAAGGAGCTTTGTAGATTCTAGTGTTGCTGAGGCAAATGCTGATCCACAGACTTAACCTGCAGCACGTCAGTAGCTTCTGGGACACGTAAGTACATAATCACCCAAAATTATAAATGTGGAAAACTAAAGGAGACTTAAGTAAAACAGGACTGAAAGCACATATAGGACTCTGAGCAGTAATTAAGTAGAAAAGAGAAAGAACAAAAATGAAGAAAGAAAATTCTAAAAATGTTGGAAACCTGCATTTTTGTGTAAAGTACCACAGAAATCTTAAACTCAATGAAAAGGAGAGGAATTGTCAGACCCTTCTAGAGCTATTCCAGGATGATTCTGCCCATTCAAGCATCTGGGTCTCTGCTTACTACTTCAGAGGGCTACTCTGTCTGATACTTATCTTCTTCCTATTTTCACTTCAGCAGCAATTTTGTTCTTATGACAGGGTGAAGGCAGAGGTATTTTGACTTCTCCTTAGCTGAATGCCCAACACAGCTGACAGCCAGAGATGTCTACAGATCCCATATCCCTTTAAAAATACTTTAGATCAATTTCTCAATATGCCAGTGGAGTTGGCCAGCAAGGAAGAAGGATTATACTGCTCCCCTTGAATTGCCCTTATGTTTTAAAACAGAAAAAGAAAATATTTTAGCAAAATTTATCTGCAGAATTGAAAGACAACTATAGCTTTGAAATTATACATTTCTTTGGAACATTTTATGGACCAGAATGTTAAGGATGTTCTGTAATTTTATGATCACAATAGGCATGGAGCAAATGATACTTTCTAGTCATTTATCTTATCAACAAGGAAATTAAGTGGCTGGGTGGCTCTATTCAATCATCTGCACTTAGGACTACCTGTGCACTGACTACAGGCACAAGGTCATAGTTCTACTCAAGCAGTTTGTGTTCCAACAGATTTATCCTTGACCAAAAAACCCAAGAAAACAAATGTGTTTTTCACTTAAAACTAGGGAAAACAAAACCATCATATACCAAAACATGCCACATTTCACTTTATTAACACTCATATTATGTATATGCAAGAAAAATGTTTTTGGGAATAGATTTATAATCTTCAATTTATTCAGACAAAATGAAAATGAAAGAGAAAATTCACCAGATGAAGACAATGAAAAATAATCACTTTTTTGTTAAGTAATAGGAACTGATAAATACTGATAAATTATTCAGTATATCTATTACTTTTAAGACCTACAATCCTTTTGCTTTAGCAGTTATTAACACCCTTCTGGCATATTCTACAATAATTCAAATCTCTCTACAAAAAGCTTTCAGGAAAATTTGAGACAGGCTGCTGACTTTGGTTCCATCAGATGACTTTTGGAAAAGAAAGTACAACTAACATGGACTGTTGGGAAGGATGATTCAGGAAAACCTTATAAATATGAGTGCTTAGCAAAAGATTTTGAGAATATAGAAACCATAAATGAGATTGAAATGAAAGTCATCTTTGAGATACCAAACCTTAGTTTAGTAGGATGGCTGGCTGAAAGTAATCCCCTCAAAATAGACCAATGCCTTCTGCTGGAGAGCAGCTCCAAAGCTCACAGAAGACCCTGCTAGCTTGGCAGAAGGGGTCCAAAGAGTACTTTTTAGGGTTTAAAGTATAACACATTATGGTAATGTAATGATTCTTATAGGCTGTATGTAAATGCTACAGGATTTGTATCTTGTATTAGATTGGTTAGTGGAAATCAGAATATTCAACACAGAAGAAGATTTATTGTGAATGTGAAAATCACTCTCTTACTTCTCCCACCACTCTCTTACTTCTTTCTCTTACCTCTCCCCCTCTCTCCGTCCTGCTCTGAGTTGCAGCTGGCAGCTCTCAGCAGGACTCTGTATACCCACGCCCTTTGCAATAAACTGCAAACTTCAAAACCAGAATCCCTGATGAAGACTCTCACAATGGACCATTTAAATCATTACATGGCCTACAAAAGGAAGGGTTAGCATGCTGAGGAGTACTAACTCTACAGCCAATCCTAATCCCATCACTTGATATTAATTAAATCAGCTGGTCTTCCCTTCACAGCAGAGGAGTGAGTGAAAACAACACACTGCCTTTGTAAAAATGACAATAGACAGGAAGACAAATATCCTGAGGTGTAAAACAAAGATGTTTTATTAGGTGTCTGCATGTCTGAATGTCATACACTCCTTCTCACTGTGCTCTCCCGAACTTTACCACCATCAAGGCGTGCACAGGATCACTTCTTGATCCTCAGCTATGCTTTAGGCTGGTGTCCCAAATTCTCCCTAGACTCCCTGGAGTTCAAAAACCACAAACCCTTGGCATTCCCCACCCTCTGCCTCTTACCTGTGCAGTCCATACCACCACAACATCCCTGATGGAAAGACTTTCCAGCCCCATGAAGCTCTTAGTCAGGCCAAGGAAGATGTGCACCTCAGACTGCACCACCACGTTCCTGTGACATGGTGACTGGGCCAGGCACACCTGGGCATGCCCTGTACTCATGACTTATGCCCAGAGTGAAAAGGCCTGCCAACCATCATAGTTTCTCTTGCATAACCTCATGTTTAAAGAAACCCTTGCTAGGAGCTATGAGGACCAGGCTACAGGTTGACTTTGAGCTTTTTTTCTCTTCATCAAATTAACTTATGTGGTCCCCTCTCCTACTAGAAAAATAAAATGTTACTGACATGTCCTTGGAGGCAGGTCATGATCGTAGTTTGAGGACCTTTAACATAGGAACTTTGCTATGAACTCCCTTCTGTTGCCCATTCTAAATTGTAATTCTTGAAGAAAAATACGGCATGCACGTCTAATGCCTGGGGAAACAACGGATGGACTGACTGTCCTAGAAAAGGATTCAATAACAGGTCTTCCTTGTAAAAATATTACTCTTGTAGCTCTGCCAAAACCAGTGTTTACATAGATTATCTCTCATGTAAGTAATGGTAAAATAAATTAAAGCTTCCAGGACAGTGCCAAGTAAGCATTTAAATTTCTCAAAGTTTCCTTTTTTCTTAACACAGTTGGGTAAGATAGTCTGGCACCCATTCAGCCTCAATATTTCCTCGTGTTTGAGGTTGTTTATGGATTACTAAAAAAAAAGATAATTGGTATTACATATGAACTTTCTTTGGCATTCAGATAACTAAGAAAATTTGGCAGCAATTTATATACCACCTTTTCCAATTTCATGGGTGGTTGATTGTAGCTGGTGTTTCCTAAGTGGTAGAGCTTCCGTTCTCCTTTGAAAAGAATCTAGATAAAGTGTGTCAGATCTGTTTCTGGCAGTAGATAACATAGCTCACTGAAAAAAACTCCAAAACTTCACTGGCTTTAGTTTGTATAAATATCTTTAGAGATGAGGACAAAATTAGGTTAATCAAGTGAAGATATGAATTCAAAGTCACATGCAACTTTCTCTTCCAAACTTTTTCTTCCCAGTAGCAAGCACTCTTTTCTCTAATCCAGTTCTGATCTGGCTCACATATTCTGTATCCTCATTGCTGGGTTTACAGCAAACTTGCTAACACCAGTAATCTATAGATCCAGCAGGATCCTACCTCACACCAGTAATGTCTGCATAAAAAAGGGAAGTGCAGAAAAAGGAGGTCTTTGCACAGCATGAAAACAAGGGTATCTGTGTGCCTATGAAATCAGCAGGAGAAAAGGTAGACTTCCAGCTCCATAGCCTTCCTTTCCTTCCTGCCTCCTCTACTTCCCTATCCCTACAGTAAATTCAGGCTTGGACAGAAGCAGTTAGCAGCAGAAATATGCCACAATAATTGTATGGCATCAAACGAGACAACCACACTAACAAAAAGTTGTTTTCTTAGTGATTATACTTCGTTTGTTCTCTCTTAAGAAGAGTAAAAAGCATTAGGTGTCCCTGCCAATGTCTGGGGGGTTGGAACTAGATGATCTTTAAGGTCCCTTCCAACCCAAACCAGTCTATGATTCTGTGATTCCATGATTTATCTTTGTCTGTTGAAGAAACTGTGGGATAAAATGGTCCATCTGCCAAAGAGATTAGAGAAGAATAACTGATCACTACTCCTTTCACAGTAGATCCTGGAAAAGGTCCCTCGAAGAGGGGTTATTGCAAGATCTAATTAGAAAAAGCAGACGTTGTGGGAAGAGAATGTAGTGTAATTAAGTGGCACATACGTTCCTCCAGATACTAGCAAAGCACTAGAATGCAGTACCTCAATGGTGTCAGTGGTGATATCAACAGACAAGTTAGCTGCGAAACAGGATTGATTTACAATTAGCTAAAGCATAATATTAACAACACCAAGCTTATGGGATCAAACCCCATATGTGCCATTTAATTAAGAGTTGGACTAGATGACCCTTAGGGGTCCTTTCCAAACCAGAATATTCTGTGAATCTACAACTTATCTTTACATGTAGTTTTCAATGAAAGTAGCTAAATCAAGACAGATGATGTTCAAACTCCACCATACTTCACTGCGAATACAATGAATTCCTAAATTGCAAAATTTTGGTGCTCTTCTGATGTGTTCTGTGAGTTGTCTAGATGACAGCTGATCTCTGTAGACATTCTTGGGATTCACTGGTCGGCCTAATATGCTAATATGGTTAATATAGCCTAATCTTCTCCTTGCCATTATTCAAACCTTTATTAAAAAAACCCCAACCAACCAAAAAACAAACAAACTAACAACTTTAGAGAGAAAATGCTGAAAAAATTACACAGATTAAGCTGGGAAAGATCTTGCTATACTTCAACTAATTCAGAACACCTGTAATTAAAAGCCACAAAATTACACACATACCTTAATTTAAATTCTTGTATAAGCATCTAAGTAAGCTATTTGAAAAAGTAAGAGGAAGTCATACCTGGCCATAGCAACCTGCATAATGAATAAGGCTTGGGTGGTCTTTTGAGCAACTGAGTTCTGCAATAGCTTCTGTTTCGCTTACCATCCACCGAACACACTCCAGCTGACCATTCTAAACAAGCAAAAAAATAAAACAAACCACTAAATTCCAGCTGTTTCCATTCTAAACACATCTACTAAAGAGCAAAAAGCTTATCAGAGTTTTTAAAAATTTCCAGTTTCATAAAGAATTTAAAGAATAAGCCAATAGCACCTTTTGTCTTTTTCTGCAGAAAGACTGGCTTATTTAACAATTAGCTCCTTTACTTCCAACAATATTTAAGTATACTTTGTCATTCACAGAAGGGCGTGTAAATGTGCTGGAGGTCCTCCTGCAAGTGAGGGTGCCCCACCACAAGTATTTTTAATGATGACCTACATGACTGGACTTGTCCTGAGCCATTGCAAAGTTCTGTAAGAACCTTTAAGTGATCTGGCTTAACTAAATCTTGCGCCTCTTGATCGTTCTTCCAGAGTGGTTTTCACCACTGACCCAATGACACTAATTTTTCTTGTTCGTCCTTTGTATCACTGTAACTTCCATAATACTGTACTATAGGGTGCACCCATAGTACAATATGTGTGGGATGTGCACCTATTTTCCAGAAAAGGGGTAAGTATCAGAATTTATTGGCTTACAAACACATTATATAACTACCCTGAAAAAACAAGAAAGAAAAATTGCTAAAATTTTGTAAGATCTTAAACTGGCAGACTGTAACTATACAGTCTGACACAGCCCAAGAATTTGGAGCATTTCATTAGTACAACTAGGTATCAGTTTAATTTTCTAATCATATGCCTTGGCCCGGAAAAATAAAAGAACCCAACCCTGACACCTACACTAGGGCCCTAGGTCATTGAAATGGTGCTTCAAATATGGAAAACTGCAAGTTGAAATCTACAAGTCTTCTCAGCTTCCGAACTTTATCCAGGAAGCAAGTAACAATAAACCACCCCAAAAGAAACAGAAACTCTGGTACTGTGTTCACCCCTTTCCTTCTTTGTCCTTAAGGTATTTGGAGGATAAAAGGAGTGACATTTACTCTCACTATGAGAACCAGAATCACTATGGTTAAATCATCAGCCTTCCAGCACTATCTTATATTTTAGTGTAGTAACATCCTGAATTTCCGTATTTTTCTACATAATAAGCTTTCCTGTAAACTTGGACACAAATTTTTTTCAGATTTTCACAGGTTGTTCTGCAACATGTACATTTGAACTGCTTTAGACAATTGGGAATTTTCACCTCAAGGTGCTTTTATGCTTTGTAAGCTTGTTATCACACTTATCTTACAAGATTATACAAGGTATTTGTAAAAGTAAGAAACTGTTATGCTTCCCAAAGAAACAACTGAATCCAAGTTAAGTGAAAGCTGCTTGAAATATAACAAACTGTCTTTAGATTCAGTAGACTGATTTAAAAATTAATGCATATGCATTGACAATAATGTAAAAATTGTCATTGTTACACACTGGATTTTACATCTTGTGTAGTATCCATTTTGTAGTACCAGACAACAGGGTTTTTTTTCCTCACTTTCAAAGCTCGAAAAATAACATCTTGCTGGATGCATTTCTTACTGCCATCACAGAAGGAAACAAAATGACCTTTATGTCAGGTTACAGTAGGGAAAGGGCCCATTACCTTTATTGCTAATCCAGCTGGAGTTAGCTGCTCAATGTTTCGTTCATTCAAACAGTCTTCACCCATCAAAGAAGTGAGATGCTGCAGGCATTCTGCATGTCCCTTTGATGCTGCTACATGCAACAGATTGTTGTCACATTCATCGTGGATCTTATCCAGATTATCTGCTGCTAAATGTGGCTGTTAAAAAAAGCCTTATGTTAGCTACAACTCAGGAAAAAAAGATACGTTTATCCTCACAGCCCCAGACACAAGCCAAACACAAGGAGGTTTTCCAACAGGTATGTTCTTTTACAAGTCAAAATCCAGAGCTTTTCACTTCATTGTATAGAATCTGGGTACTATTAGCATAAGGACAGAAGTGGGATGTTCACTTGCTTGATTAATTGTCAAGTTTCTCTCCTTCTCATGCAATTGTCATGCAACAGTGCAAGATCTTAAATGTCTTTCAGTCTTTGCACTAGTCTGATAACAAGGTAGCTGCAAAAATATCCACATTTTAATAATTTCTGTCTTTTTCGAGTTTTCTCTCCTTTTTTTTTTTCCCTTTGACATTATATTGATGAATAATTGAAGAGAAAACATTCATGACTTCTGAAAGACATTGCAGATTAATTTTGCTCATCACGAAAGTGGTAGCTTACATAAAGCATGATTTAAAATGCAGTTTAAACAGTTTAAAATGACAGAAGACTTTTAAGTGATAGCTTGTTTACGAGAAAAAAACTGTTGGGATATTTACTCAAAGTTCTATACCATCATGATGTAATACATTATTTCTGCCCAATCCTAATTTAAAGACAAAACAACTGGATTGAGAAAATCCAAAAGAAAAATAGACTATTGAAGACAGAGTCAAGGAGTAGCAATAACAAAGTTCCTAGAGTTATGCAGTCTTGCCAGAGTATTGTTCTATTAGTGTACTTCATGAAGGGGTTTCAACCAGTTTGGAAAAAACTATGTGTATGATGCCCTCTATTCCCCACCCCCTAATTTCTATTTCAGGATGAATTTAACTTGCTTTTACCTCTTAATGAGTAATCTAATATTCTCTTCTGCCTCTGTCTAGTTGTAAGTATCTTCCTTTGTTCTTGCTTCTATATTAAAATGGTGTGACTTTGTGCTTGAGCTAGACTGCTAAACAGAGAAGCTAAACAAAAATCTAACAAAAACAGTTTTTATACATACACTGTGCCTTCACGAGCTGTTCTGTGTGGAGATCACATGCTCTGCATCATTGTGCTGCTAACTTGCAGCAGTTACTTTGGAAACCATCATTGACAGTGCCTGATCACAGTGCTAGAATTTACTGAAAAAACCTTCATATGGGTCAGAGGCCAATGAGGCTTTACAGAAAGCTCCTGCCTGAGAATGCCGCTGCAACAACACAGCATAAACACTCCTGAATAATAATCAGAATACAACAGAAGCCCCTCTGTTCCCATCATCAACCTCTACATAACAACAGCGCTAAACCAGCAATAATTGAGCAAAGTGACCTACAAATGTGAAAGGCAAAACTCAGTTGGGATTTAAACTTGATATTTTGGTAATCCTATCAGTTAAAATGTCTGCCTTCATAATTTCAGTGTACTGCATAAAACAGCAGTTTTGGCCATGCATACATAAAACTAGTGTCTTGGTTTTGCAACATATTTTATTTAAATATTAATACTTTCCATTTGGAAGTCCATAAGCCCAATTCCTAAGAAGCCTACAAGATAAAAAAGGCAGTGGTCCAAACTATGAACTTCATCAGCTTGCTAGCTTAATATACCAAATCATAGATCACTTTTATTCTATGTTTCTTAATGAAAAAGATGATACTTACCAGTAAAGATATTTGGCCTTCCTTCACAATGTTTAAGATGCTCTTAATTTTTTTCAGTTCTTCACTTCTGTCTTCCGGGCCCCCTGCACTGCTCCAGCTCAGACCCAGCTCCTCCAGCTGCTTGCTCTCTGCCACCACTGTCTGCAGGTGGAAAGTCCTCCGGTGGCAGTTTGGCATCGTCTTCTCAGCTTTGTGAGTGTGAGGATCAGCAAGCGTCCTGCTGAGGAAGCTCTTGCCTTGGGCTTCAGATTCATGGGCTGAGCTACACTTAACTGAAGGCTGGGAGAGCTCTAATTCTTCTGCTGAATGCTTGTGCTGATCAAGGACAATGGGCTGCGTTTTTCTCAGCTGAGCGCCTTTCACAGGAGACAGCACACAGAACTGTGTCCCACCAGTGGGCGAGCTCTCTGTGCTCCCTGCAGGACAGCTCTTGACACTTAGACCATTCACGGTTGAACACACACTTAAAAGTTTTTTCTCAGGAGCTACCTTTGTAAAAGGAACAGGTTGCTGACTTGATTTAATATAAGGCACGTCCAAAATTTCATCCATATCCAGGTCATAGTGCTCCAGCTCCCCAGGCAGAACAGTAGGCTCGGTGCTTTTGCTTTTAAGGCTCTCTCCTTCTCCTGGACTCTGGTCATCATTTGGAGGTGCAGACTGAGAATCACTGCCTTTCTGGTATTCTTCCTTCTGGTTCTTCTGGTCATCACTTTCATTGTTCTCAGAGCTTTCTGGCTGGTGCTTTAATGGAGAAACCCTCTTCACTGGTCTGAATTTATTGCACACATCTGCAATTCCTGCTGGTTTCTGTGCATTTCCAAGAAGAGTCGAGACCCCACAGTTCCAGCTGCTACTGGAAACTAGACAAAATAGAAGAATTTGATTTAGCAGTGAGTGCTACCTGACATGTGACATGATAGCATGCTTTAAAGATATACCCAGCCAAACAATGGAAACAAGAATTATATGACAACAGGCTGGACCCATATTTAAACAGATTTAATGGCATCTCTATCAAGAGAAGAATTTTGCATTCCTAAAAGAACTTTCTTCAAGGATATATAATGTAATGATGACAAATAATTAGTTATAATCAAGTTCTAACCAAGAACATAAGTTGTCAATTAGCCAACAATGTGTCCTTGTGCCTACGAAGGCCAATGGTATCCTGGGGTGCATCAGGAAAAGCATTTTTAGCAACGATCTAGAGGTGGTCCTCACCCTTTGCCTGGCCCAGATGAGGCCACATCTGGAGTTCTGTGTCCAGGTCTGAGCTCCTCAGTACAAGAGACATGGAGCTCCTGGGGTGGGCACAGCAGAAGGTTGTTACTATTAAGGGACAGGACCACCTCTCTTACCAGGAAAGGCTGAGGGACCTGAGCCTTCTCAGCCTTCAGAAGAGACAACTGAGGCAGGACCTCGTCAGCGTCTGTGAGTATCTGAAGAGAGTGTCATGAGGATGGAGTGGGCTCTGCTCAGCAGTGCCCAGCAATAGGAGGAGAGGCAACAGGCAGAAACTGATGCACAGGAAGATCCACCTGAACACAAGAAAGAATTTCTACACTGTGCAGATGACTAAGCACTGGAACAGATTGCCCAAAGAGACTGTGGAGTCTCCCTCACTGTACCTGTACACAATCCTGTGCCATGTGCTCTGGGATGGCCCTGCTTAAACAGGGAGGCTGGACCACAAAATCCGCTGTGGTCCCTTCCAACCTGACCCATTCTGTGAATAATGGCCTAGTGCCATTTACAGGGGTCCTGTCCAATGATGTTAGTTTGTACTCTGCTCTGCATTGGGAGGCATCATAAAAGTAGGATGATTTTCTGGGAAGGCAACAAAAGAGTCAGTCAAAACTTTTTAGTGGATTTGTTTTATCACCATAACAACAACTCAATTTTTAAGTCCTGTTTTCTCTGGAAGATGTATTTGTCTTACAAGAACTAGAAATTCATGAACATCAACTGAAAGCTGGGACTGTTCAGCTTGGAGAAGGAAAGGGTCAGGAGGAACCTCATCATTAAGGAGAGATAAAAATGTTCTTCTCTATGACAGGACATGAGGCAACCAGCACAAAGTAAAAGACAAGAAATTCTATCTGAACATAACACTTTTTAAATGGTGTGGCTGGTCAAATATTGGCATAGTCGCCCAAAGACTTTTTGAAATCTCCATCATTAAAGATACTCAGAATTCAACTGGACACAGACCTGGCATAACTGGCTCTAGTTGGCCCTGCATAAGCACAGTCATCAAACTAGATGATCTTAAGTGGACACTCCCAACCTAAATAATTTTGTGATTCTCTGATCTAAAAATTGACCCTGCTTATTGAGGTGTGATGTTCCTTCTGAACTTCTCCTCTCTATGCTAGGCTTCTCTGTCAAACTTTCCATCCCTTATATGCATAACCTGTGTACATCCACACCCACATAGACACCCATAGCCCTGGCCTGACAGACAATTATTTCACTGCACTGCAGGATACTTTGACCAGTAAATCTGACTTGAGAGAAGGAGCTCAAGTCTATCAAACTCTTAATCCTACTGAGTTTGGACTCAATCCCACTGAATTTGCACTCCTTCATAGTCCCAGCTGGTGATATTGATGATCTTCATAATTAGCAGAATTCTGGCAAAGAATTTTCTCTTTGGCTATTTTCAGTTGAGGGACAGCACTAAAACCAAAAAAGCGTTTAGGCAGTTACTATGTCCCTTTCAATGTACACTAAGAGTTAATGCACCCTAAAAGTCAAGAATACTGTTTAAACAAAGCAGATTTATAACATGTGCTAACTGCATATCAGTGGGATCAAATTTGTGGTCAAAACACAAATTTGCCATGAACACCTTCCTAAGGAAACAGATATATGTGATGCACTTTCAGAGCAACATTAATATCTGAAGCAAAAGATTAGTATGGTTTAGTAGTTATGGATGTCTGAAAATTACATTAATACTTTTGGAAGTGCTTAAGAAAACATTTCTAAAGAAGAAATAAAAATAATAATAATCAAAAAGCATGTAACTTAGTGGGCCAATACAAAGAACACACTGTACTGACTTATTTATGTATTGTATAAGATTCTAGGTTCAAAGGCCTATACTTTTATGTTGGTTTTATTTACATGTGACATTTTTTCCAAGTGATACAGGGAAATGGATACCATATGTTTCCCAGCTGTTTTGTTCTGACAGGAACTATTAAGCACTCAGTATGGAAATGAATTCTGTCTGAGTTTTATGAAAACACTGCTTTCAACACAGGGGTCTAGGCAGAGGGAAAGACATCAACATTTTGTTTGTCATCACTTTATTTAAGCTTACATTTATTTTGTTGGTTCACTTTCTTCACTTTTTAACTTTAATAAACCACTTTACATAAACCACTGGTGACCAAACTGTAAAATCAGGCACTGAGAAACAGCAATGATGTTTGTTGCAAATCTGCCTCGGATAATTATGAAGTAATGTATTTCTCTTTTCATTAAAGTTAGAGCCAAGTAAGGTACTTCCATTTTTCATTCTTTTTTTCATTGTTTTTTCATTGATTTTGTTTTCTTTTGCAAACACTGTTTTTCCAGGGGGGAAAAAAAAAACCAAACGGGAACACCAAAACGAGTTAGCATTATTTTTACTGACTTAAAACACCCTCTTCATTTAAGAAGATGAATTTCCACTGCTTTTAATAAAGGATTAGAATATAGGATTTAATCATACAGCTAAAGGGACGAAAGCAAGCCAGACTAGCAGACACAGTATTCTTTGTGCCATTTAATCCCTAGGAGCTGCATCAGTCCTTGGGCAGTTGCAGCATGGTTTCCCTCTACATGACACTGAAGCCTAGCCTGGAGTGGACCAGTCTCCTTCATTCTGCTTTCAGATGCTTGTTCCCCGAAGAAGCAAACCAAGTGCTGCCTACAGCCTCCATAGCACCAGCACAGCAGGAGTTACACTGAGTAGTCTTAAACAGCTGCTCCAGAGGAAAAGCCTCTTGCTCATCTCTCCATACTTATGAACTCAGACAGGGGCCATTAAAAGTCTGGGTCAAATAAATACTGTTCGATTATTTTATAAACAACAGTAAAAGATGGCCTGAGTTTAAGGCAGGGGGCTAGAATGTGGAGCAGCTAGTTTGATTCCAGAATCTGACAAATAATTCTGGTATACTCCTAAAAGGTGACAAAAATCTTTTTCCCCCAAGTATCTGTGAAAATAATTTCCCAAACTTTTACTCATTAATATAAGAGACTACTATTGTATTACTGAGGCAAGAAGAGCGAGGAACAAAAACACTGCAGACTTCATTAATTCATATCGGTAAAGAAGTGTTAGCTGCCCGATAGACCTGAGGTGTCGAAGTATTTCTTTGGCACAAAAAAACCCTTTATCTGACGGAAACTTGCAAGGGTCAAATTTGCAGACGTAGTTCTTCACAATATATTGTGCTCTATGGGTTTTTTTTGAGAAAGACAAAATGCAAATGAGTCCAGAGGCTGGCACCTGGAAACCTTATTTCCAGGTTTTTTTATCTATTTATTTACTTACAGATGTCCTAGA
This sequence comes from Muscicapa striata striata, assembly GCA_030060385.1. Lineage (NCBI taxonomy): Eukaryota > Metazoa > Chordata > Aves > Passeriformes > Muscicapidae > Muscicapa > Muscicapa striata. The sequence continues at coordinate 980,147 of JAREIS010000076.1, read as the reverse complement.
ACCACTGGGGGCAAACAAGCAGAAAAAAGGGCAACTAAAAGGCAACTTCTCCTTCAGTTTAATTCCCATCTGATACTACTTTCAGGAATCAAAATTGATCCCTATAACCTGTTCCCAGTTGGAAGCATCTTTTGACTTTGAAGTATTTTTCAACTCTCTCTATCTAGAGCATTGTGAGAGGTGGAGTTTTACCTGGTATACAAGCATCTGTAGAACTACAGTGGCACTGAGTTTTCTCCAGTCATCAAGGTAACTTCATGCACAGATGAAATTTTACACTTGTGACAGGCAGTATCTGTTATACTTACAGTCTAATGCCAAACATCAAAATGCCTCTAAATTGTCCTGAGTACAATGAAAATACCATGTTTTACTTTAAGAAAGTCTGTGAATAGCAGTGATGACTGCCCATATTTTTTTAAATGCAGTATTTCAATATATTGCTCGTGTAATATTGGTAGGGGACCTGCAGCAAGTCTACACAAAATTTCATATTTGGAGTTCTACTGTCATCTGAAATAAAGGCCTGGGCTTCTTCATTGTGATATGCCTTCAGCAGAGACTCAAATCAACTAAGACCCACATTAATTCCAGGTCCATTTAAGGCACTGTTATTCTGACTTTGTAGACAGGTGCTGAAGTGTTGACTACACTAGAGAAACTTTCCAAAAACTCATGTTTGTTATCACCAATGTATCTCCAACACTTACAGAAGTATGTGGGCTCCATATGATAGAGGAAGGGCTGTCTCAGAGCCAGATCCGAATATCCATTTACTCCTTTATTAATATCACAAAATTCATATTTAACTGAATTCATTTTGACTGAAGGTGGCACTGTTTTACAGTTTTAACATATCAATAACCTATACCAGGAATACATATTAGAGTTCTTTAACGTAAGCTCTCCAGCATAAGAACCTGAATTAAAGAACAACCCTGCACAGATAAGAATGGAGAAAGTTTGTTCCCATTTAAGTGGAATTTCAAGTCACTATAAAGAAGAAAGAAACAGTATACAGGATAAATAATAATAAAAAGGATAAATTAATCCTTTTAAATAACAGTGCACCTTTTCCAGGTAATTCAAACATTATGTGTCTCAGTGAATGAAACCTTTTTTCTTATCTTGGCTTGAGGAAGAATAATACAAAAGCTGTTATTCTCAAGCAGAATATAGGAAAGGCAAAGAAAATTTTGAAATCAATAAATTTGGTTTACTCTTGTATAGACAGATCTTTGGATGTAAAAGGAAGGTAGTAAGCAAAGTTCTAACGAAAAATTAGACAAGGTCATTCTGGCACAAAATGTGTGAAAAAGGAAGAGGGAGAATGTAAAAATTAGGCAGGAAAAGAACTTATATGTAGCGAGCACAACTGATTTTTTATTAAGAAAATTCTTCAGTGTTCTACCAAGGAATGATCCAATCAGTATTGCATTGCTCCAGACATATTTACCTGTGAGATATTTGGAGAACAAGTCTGTGAAATTGATGCCTTTTAACACTGATTCCAAATCAAATTTTACTTTATTTTCCCATACAACTAAAAACTACCAAGATCTTGAGACAGAAATTTTCTGTAACTTTATGTTCATTGATTTATTTATTTTTCTCAATTAGGAAGCTAATATTTTGAATAATTTTTCAAATGGCAGTTTCTTTGGCAATGAATAAAGCAGTGCAGAAGGATAAGTGCTGGACATTAAAAGTGAATTTGTTTTCACCAATCTTTGAATAAAGGTATAGAGTAGTATATTGCCTTCATTTGAAACATTCATTTAACGACAAGCGAAAGTTGTCACAGATAACAGAATACACTTCAACAATGGTTCAGTGAAGCCTGCTGAACACAGTTGTCTTGAACCATTTGTTCAAGTGTCGTCAGAAAATTTGCCCAGAAAGGATGTAACCAATTTCACACTTAATAATGAAAGCATAAAGGACTGATTTCTGTTTCAGCTCATCAGTCTATATTAAACAATGCTGGAAACCAGGGGGCATTCTGGCTAACACCTCATTTCAGGAAAAATGTGCTAGCTAGGTCCATTTCTAAACTGCACTCTTTAATTTTCTATTTTTGAAGATAAAGAATTACAGAATCACAGAATATATTCTGAGTCGGAAGGGATTCACACAGATCATCAGTCCACCTCTTAAGTGCATGGCCTGTACAGAGCTTAAACCCACAGTCTTATAGTTAACTAACACCTTGCTCTAAAGAACTGAGATAACGTCCACCTTAGTGGTTATTATGCTACCTAAAAGATCATTATCTTGATGCATGATTGTTGAAAAAACAATTTCCATTAATCACGCTTTATTGTGGATAAACTACAATTTTCCCTGCAATTTTTTGTCAATCCCATGTATGTTTCCCCTAGCAGTCTGGAGGTACTGGCACATATACTTTGGCTCCATGGATCTCCTGGAATTTTCCTGACTCAGAATTCCCTAAATCCAAGAAGGACTCAAAGAAGTCATAAGGGACTTGGATGCAGAACTTGAAGGAATACTAAGTAAAATGCGGATGACAGAAAATTAGGAGGAGCTGGTTACTCCATCTGAAGACAGAGAGGCCCTGCAGAGAGACCTCAACAAATTAGAGTCTTGGGCAGTCACCAACTGTATGAAATTCGACAAGGGAATATGCCAAATTCTGCACCTGGGGTGGGGCAACCCTGGATGTACAGACAGACTGGAGAATGAGGCTGGAGAGCAGAGCCACGGAAAGGGACCTGGCGGTCCCAGTCGATGACAAGGTGAACCTGAGCCAGCAGTGCCCTGGCAGCCAGGAGGGCCAAGAGTGCCCTGGGAGCATCAGGCACAGCATCAGAGCCGGGCAGGGAGGGGATTGTCCTGCTCTGCTCTGAGCTGGGGCAGCCTCACCTCCAGTGCTGGGGGCAGAAATGGGTGCCACAACACAAAGCAGACATTGAGCTGTCAGAGAGTGTCCAAAGGAGAGCATGAGGATGTGAAGGGTTTGGAGGGGAAGCCGTGTGAGGAGTGGCTGAGGGCACTTGGTCTGTTCAGCCTGGAGGAGACTGAGGGGAGACCTCACTGCAGTTACAGCTTCTTGGGAGGGGAACAGGAGGGGCAGGCACCGATCCTGCTCTCTGGTGACAGGGACAGGACTGTGCTGGGGACACATGGAAGTGGGGTGGGGGGAGGGGGGCGGTGGCCCATCCCCCATGGAGGCCACATGGAACGCACATGCTCTTAAGACAAAGGGAGCAATGGCTTCTCTGGGAGCCTCCCCTGAGGCTGCGAGGACCAATCAGAGACCTGGGTTGTGATTGACAGCCCAGGAAACCAATTAGAACGCTGTTTCGCTTTTACGGATCACAGGAAAGAAGATAGTTTTCGGTCCTTTGCTTTCCGGTGGGGCAGGGGAGAGGAGCTGCCAGGGCTCCGGGTCCGGGCATGGGGCCCGGCCCGGGCTGAGCTCCGGGAGGAGGAAGGGCCCAGCCCCGGGATGACTCCCGGCCCCGGGAAGGCCCCGGGGGGGACTCGGCTCTGGCCCTAGTGGGCCCCGGCACAGGGCGAGGAGAGCCCGGACTCGGGAAGGCCCCGGAGCGGCCTCGGGGCAGGGAGCCCGGCGCGGCTCGGCCCCGGCCCGGCTCCAGGCTCTGTGTGGCGGCTGAAAGAAGTCCAGCCAGCTCATCTCCACGTGGTAGCCACGTTTTTCCAGCATGGCTTCAGCCTGGCTCCTTGCCATTTTGGATACAAGTTTAACTTTTGGTGCCTGAATGAAACTTCGGATTTTCTGAGCTCCCCAGAGCGAGAAGCATGAAGCAGGAAGAATTACAGAGGCCAGCAGAATGAAGTTCAAAGTCATAGAAGGAGAGATGGAAAAGTCGCCACTGATAAGTAGCTTAAAACCTTTTTTTTTGTGGGCTTTAGAGGATCGTGACTTTACTTAAAATTCCTTTAAACTGTAGAATATACTTGGGGAGGTTAAAAGTGCTTGAGAAGAAGACCTTTCCTGCCTTGAGAAATGGAGCTCTCTGTCTTTGGGACTGGAATTGGACAGAGACATTTGAGTGAAGAGTAAGTTAAAAGGACTTTTTGTGTTCTCAGCAGCCTGCCTTTAAAATGACAACCCCATGTGTTTTTCAGCAACCCATATTCAGCTCTGGAAGGACTTTGAGAATGGGAGGAAAAAATCATAATTTGTAGTTTTCGGGCGGATGCAACTTATGAGGGTGAGACACCCTCTTGGCCTAAACAGAAGGATGGGGCTTTTCTCTCTTAAGTGAACTGAAATGATTATTTAAGTGAATAATTGACCAAAGTGTTTTTCTGTATGTTGCTGGTATGAGGAAAGGGGGAGGAGGGAATAATCTGGAAATCTCATTCTGAATTGTTTTGTGTTGTTAATAAATTTCTTATACCCTTTTAAGCTTTGAGCCTGCTTTGTCTTTACTCCTAAAATGTGATCCCCACGAGAAATTAAATCTATTGAAATTGGCAAACCCCAGTCACACCGTGACAAGGACTCAGGAGAACACCATGAAACTCTGTCAGGAGAGGTTCAGGTTGGATATCAGGAAAAGTTCTTCACCCAGAGGGTGTTTGGGCACTGAACAGGCTCCTCAGGGACGCTGTCACAGCACCAGCCTGACAGAGCTCAGGAAGTGTCTGGACAATGCTCTCGGACACATGGTGTGACTCTGGGGTGTCCTCCTGTGCAGGGCCAGGAGCAGGACTGTGATGATCCTTGTGGGTCCCTTCCAACCAGAACATTCTGTGATTCTTGATTCTGAGTCAGAACTGAGACTGTGCTGCTGCATGACTGCATGACTGCCATGCACATCTTGCAAAAGAGTAAGGCAGGAACAGGACCCTCCCAACAATACACGCCACCAGCCAGTGCTGTCTAATAAATGGAGGTGATAGTGGCATTTCAAGGAGGAAAAACTACAAATCGAGAAAAAATTTGTCAGGCTTTCTAATACCTCCCTTTCCAAAAGAACAAGTAATCTGAGCAAAAGTTACTGGCAGTCAGAAATAGTTTTAAAAAACAAAAAAAAATCTGCTGAAGGAATTATGTGAAATGCTTGAGAAGACTCACTGACTTCTAAACACCAGTATCTGCCTAGGATTAAAAGTGCTTGGAGTAATTTGAAAGCAATGTAAGCAAATACCTTCATATATTACTAACTTATTATTCAATGTTTACATGAAAGGGGGAAACAAAATCAGAAGGACAGGGCTACTTACCAAACTTATCTGCAAACAATGAATAGTAACACTTCCACATTATTAGCTATATAATTAAGTAATTCAATAATGAGGAACTGGTTTGGTTTACATCTGTTCTAACAATCCTGTTGGTGAAAATGTTGTGTGTATGTGTATGTGTATGTGTATGTATATGTATATGTATATGTATATGTATATGTATATGTATATGTATATGTATATAATTATTTTCTCAAGTATAAAGTTGAATCTAACATTCTTTACAATTTTGTCTTAACTGTCTTAGTGAACTAAGTATTTTCCTGAGACAAAGATGACAGACAACTGCTTTTTAGACTATCGTCAACATTTGCTTAACTTTTAGTTCTAAAAAAATAATTCTTGGATAGCTCTACTTTCATAGTCCACTCAGTTTTAAAGGAGAAATGCAACTTCTAACTAAGCAGGAGGCAGTATGAGGTAGAAAGCTGGATCAGTTCTTTGTAAAATCTCTGAGTTCTTTTATTTGTAACGACTTGAATTAACAGTGGAATGCAAAAATAAAATAGTATGAATGCTTTATGCTATGGTATGAAAGATTTATAACCTATTTTCATAAAAAACTGCATACATGATCAATACTTTGACAACATTATTTTAATGATCTAATTATTTTAATGATCTGTTTGTATAGCGAAGGCAAAAGACTTTGTCAAAAGCAACTATGAAAAGTTATCAAATAGGGCCTTACACAATGTTGACGAATCCAGCTCTATTGATGTTTCAAGACTTGAGATACTGAAGTCTGTACAGACATGTAAAGTGATACACTCCTGTTCAACACTATATTATTAATCAGTGATTAAATAGAGTAAAAATAAAAAGATTTCAGTACTGTCTCCTATTCACCAAAATAAGTAGTAAGTAGCAAGAAAACCCAGCTCTCACGACTGTTTCCGCTTTGCCAATACTAATATCAGTGTAAAGAGCTCCTTTTTACTCAAGACTTTTAACCAATCTGCAATTAACTTCCACTGGCACACTCCCCAGAGCTACTACTGTCTTCCAAATCCCTGTATTTGCTTCTGTCAACTCCTTTTCAAGGGAATAGATGAGTACTGATGAAATTAAAACCATAATCAAAAAATGTCTGTCTGCAGAGGCAACCATGGAACAAGAGAGATACACAGTAATTTGTCAGCCTGCTACAATACAAAGGAAGAACCCATAACCAGTATTTCATCCTTACTATTTTAAATGGAGAAAGAAGAAGGGAGGAGGAATGCGGGAGAGAATGTGGGTGGAAGCAACGAGGGATTAAATGTTATGGAGAATGGCAGGGAAGAAGGAGGAGCAGAAGGAGGAGGAAGTGGGTGAAAAGAAGAAAGCAGGAGAGAAGGAGGCAGGAGGAATGAGAGAAGATGGGAGAAGAATAGTGTGGAATGGTGTGACAATAGGAAAACAGGGAGAGAGCAGGGAGAGAGTGAGTAAGAATGGGAAAGAAGGGATGGAGACAGGAAGAAAGAGGGAAGGAAATGGAACGAAGGGGGAAGATGGCAAGACGCAAGGGATGAGGAAGGGGGGAAGAACCAGCAAGAAGGAAGGAAGGAAGAGAGAAGAAAAAGGATAGGGATGAGGCAGGGGAAGGATAGAAGGGCGTAATAGGGCAGGATAGGAAGGAAGAGGGAAATATGGAGGGGAGGATGCAGGGGAGGATGGGGGAGGGAAGATGAGGGGGACACTAGGGTAGAAGGAGATAGGGCAATTTGAGGGGGGTGGATCAGGAGTCTTCACCCTTTACACTTCTTCCTTGCTCTTGCTTGTAACAAGTAATACTCTGTGTGCAATAACTGCTGTGCCCTGTGTGGGCAGTAATCTGAAAGCATTATAAGGAGAGCTTTGCTTCTCTTTATTGCCAAAGACAATGACATGTGGTGACCTGGCCTTTAATAACTGTTAGAAGTAGCAGCAATCAGAAAGTTTCCACTTAAGTTAAACACAATAGAAATTTTAAAAAGTCTGAAAGGAAATACAGAAATAAAAGTTGCTGAAGTATAGCATAGTTCTTGTCCTTGTATCATCCCATGAATTCCAAGATCGCTAGATCTCCCATTTCTGTTATAAAATTATTTGATGAAACAACATTAACAAAAGTTCATTTAAAGGATCAAAAAGCACAATAACTTTTCATAGCTCAACAAAAATTCTTCTCTTACCAATTCATTTCTCCTCCATCAGGAAGAGAAAAATAAAAGAGGATTAATCTGATTTACAGAGTGAAAAACAACGCTGAATGCACTTTTTGTCAGGGGGCAGGGGGAAGGTCTCCAGCTGGTTCTCATCTATATGCCATGATTCTTCATTTAGTTTACACTATTAACTAAAAAACTCAGCTTTAATCTTAACTATTACAGTATGCCTTAGAGTAGATTCTATCATGTAGCATCCTTGATACAGTTTCACACTCTGGCAAAACATCATCCCTCAGACTGGTTGTGGCCATATGGGTAGTAAATGTATCCAACATTTTTTCATTGGCGCCTACATTATTATGTCTTGTCACCAATGGTTTCTCGGGTTTTCAAGTAAATTGTTGCACATACTGTGGCTTGGAGCTGCTGAGATGAAGCCCTACATTTATCTGTATACAGCCAAATCCTTTTTTGGAACTTTCTTTCCTTCTAATGAACTAACATCTGTTGAAAAAAAAGAAACTCATGTTCCAGAACACTGTACATAAATGAGAAAAAACAAAACAACAGGACACTGCCAAGAAGCTATTCTTGCCAAATTGTACATGATTAAAAAAGCCTAGAATATAATGGATGTTCAGAAATGGGCATCATACCTGATCTGTCTTCATTTTGTGAATCACACCTTCTACATAATTCTGGGATGGTCTTGAGAGAAGTTATAGAATACTGCAAAAAAGAAGAAAAAACGTATAGAGATAATAATTAAAAATATTGTAATAATTTAAAAAGTAAGATTTTCAAGGGGTTCATGGACACTACAAACCAAGCCTGCTTCTGGCAGCCTGATGGTCTTCTTATGTTGCATGAGAAAAGCAGATGGCACTGCTTTTTTTTTCCTACCTTGAGACATATGAAACAGACTTTCAAAGCCAGGCTAAAGCACCTCCTAACCTCAGATTTCTCCTTCCTGCAGGTTACTACTATTAAAGGCACAAATACAATGCAGCACAATGAGAGACACATCAGAGGTCAGACCACATTCAGGCTTCATCATAAACTTCAAGGGTCCACTTTGCCCACCTGTGCACCTATTATGGTGTTACACTTCAACAATTACCATGTTTAAAAATTAGAATTCAAGCTGTCACAAACCAATATGCAAAAGGGATGCAAAATATCTGTGGTGTAGAGGTCTGATTTCAGAGAGGGGTGTGTGTACCCACACATATCAGACGTCAGGCTCTTTTCTCTAACCTGGGCTTCATTAAAGCAAACTTGTATTATTATTTTGATATGACAATACTCATCTGATATGAATCAGAATATTATTGACTGCATTAACCATTCAAAAATGGTAAAAAAAATCCCAGAGGTACCATAGGCATTTTACTAAACCAAATTTTTTAGTTTCTATACCTGTGGAATACCTTTGAAAAGACACAGGATCCAGTGTTATAAAACCATACATTCTGATATGCAGTTGCTTTATAGCAAGTCTTCTTTAATTAATGTTTAAATGTTACAGGAATCTCCACTTAAACAAATGAAAATCATTATGTCTATGAAAGAAATATCAATTACATTGCTTATACAAAAAAGACCCTATTAAAAACAATATTTTGGAAACTTAAATAGAAAAAAAGCATTTAGAATTAGCACAACTGAAATTTTTCTAAGAATATATAAACACCATATGTTTTCAAAGAAAGAGCTATTTTTAGTTGATGTGCTGTTGACCAATGAAGCAAAACAACTATATGAACAACCAAAACAACCATATGAACTTTCCACACGAAAAAGAAACGGTGATACATTGTCTTGGGTTTTGCTGACAAGTTTGTCATTCAGTGTTTGACATGTTTCTAAAGCACAGCTGGCAATCTCCTTCAAAATAATCTGAATGCAAGCTCATGTGACCAATAGCAGAGTAATGTACTTTTCTGTGCAAGTTTAAGACTTTTATTCAAATGACTGTAGTTACTTCAATAAGCCTAGAAAACCTCCCAGGCCCTACTTTTTCCCTGACCGACCTAATTCAGAGATATATTGAGAAACCTAAACCACAAGAAGAAACCCTAGTAAGTATTCCCAGGATCAACACTGAACTTACTAATTAAAATGTGTAGCAGCACTCCAGAAGCACCCAGTGATTCCAATCCCCACTAAACAAGGAGTTGTCTATAAGGCTGTGACTGCTCCACAATGTGACAGCCTAAAGCAAGAAAGAACAGAGCCAAGACAGGGAGAAGGATGCTATTAAAGAAAAATTAATACAACTTAAACACAGACATGAACAAACACCATGTGCTGGGCTTCACTTTAGTTATTGTTTAATAAAGCCTGAGCTGTTAAGCTATACATCTTGCTATTTCAGCACAAAGACTTAGAATGCAATGTTGAACTGGTCTAGTAAGAATCTTAAAAGAATCCAAGGAGCATGTCTCCAAGGAATATGGTAGCTTCATAGGACCAGCTGTTGCAGTTTAAACTATTACACAGTTTGTAATTCAATTAGAAAGAGACCTTTTGTATTCTATTGCTATGTGTTTTGTCAGGCAACTTCAAAAACAGAAAGCTGTCTTTCTTTTTGTCTTTTTCCTGTTCTTGAACAACAGATTTTTTTTCTGTTTTAACGTTGCTCTAAAATGTATTCAGTTAGTTGTCCCACCACCAAAAATCTACTGAATGTTTATAAATTTGTTATGCATTTTAATAATATTGGTTTGATTTCACTAACAGATTTCCTCCCACTTACGTCTGCCCTTAAAGATTTCTGCAAACTTACATTTCTGCCTTCTGTATTTTGTGGTTAAAATGTAAAGAACCAACTTTTGGTCCAGGAAGCAACTAAAATTACTTTTTTAAGTGGACCTTTCCCAACCATAAAAACAATCCATTCCTAGGTCTTCCCACTAGAACTGATTTCTCACATATCTAGCTCCAGTTCTAATCTCCAGTAATGTTTTCAAACTTCTCTTCAACCGTAAATTTCAAGGTTACACAGGACATCAAAAGAAGTTGAGATTGCAACCCTTCCTTGGAACAGAATATAAAACTTAATGCTTGTTCAACAACACTTAAAATTAATTACTTCCAACTCTTCTTTCAATAATTTCATATTTTTTTTGCATATAAAATTAAACACCACTTCTCACATTTCACCATTGGAGTAACCATGTCAGCCAGAGCTGAGGGCCATGCCCAAGGGCATAACTGAAAATGAAAGAGCTCAGCACATCATGTTACTTTGTTAGTCAATGCCTACTGTGATCTTGGGTATTTAATTAAAGTCTGTTGTGGTTGATGGTGACATTCAGTAACAAAGGAAGAGCTTGCTCCTAAGACAACACATGTAATGGAATTTTTGATTACTGTTTGATGTCTGGGCTCCTTTTCTGCATTTAAGGCCTGCCTATGTCCAACCCAAAATAGTGAATTCTATTAAGCCCCTAAAGAACTTTGTAAGATGGAAGAGCAGTATCAACAGCAAATGCGTGAAGAGGCAGTAGCAAGTATTCCACGAAAATGCAAGATATTCCCAGCTTTTTCCAACAGACATTGCTAATTCAGGGAAAAATGGGATTTCCCTTATAATACATTTGTTCATTATGCAACACTCTGCTACAGAATCTGAATTAATGCCAATGTTAACCTTTTAAATTTCACATGGTTTCCAAATGTTAATGCAATGAATTTTAAATGAAACACATGAGCAAAAATATCTTTAATAGGGCTGTTCTGCTCTGTGCCACTTGTCCACCACTTGCAGATGCACTTGTGTTCTAGAAGTATCAGGAAGAAGAAACAACCAATCATGAGTAGTAGCAGAGAAATATTATACAAAATAGTAAAAAACCCAAGTAAATTAAGAAACAAGAGTTACTTTACAACATTCATAGGAATTAGGATACATTCTGTTGTATCCTAAATGGAGTCAAAGTGCAAAGCTGTATGCATTGTGAGACTCTCAGAGCACATTATCATGACCATGACACTCCTAAAAGCATGAAGGACCACGTCCACCTGTTTGCAGATTAGAACGCAAATCATTTACTGCCACCACTGATCTTGACTGGATAAAGACACCAATGACTCTGTCCTGATCCTAAATGCACAGCTCTTTGTTTTCATTTTGATACTGAAAACAAGCACCTTCCTCCATACTACAGCTAATTTTTTTCCAAGTGTTTCCAAGTAAACAGTCTCATTTCCGTTTTATTTGTGATAGTGCAAAACAAAACACTCCATTGATATTAAAAGCATATTAAATTAACTTTACAATGCATTTTGTTAATAATTTATTAACTGTGCAATGCCACCATATTTCTGAGACATTTATTTGGGAATAGCAAGTTATACTGAGAAAAAGTAAAGGAACAATACTTGGCCTGATGTGGCAGGAAGATTTTTCTCAACAGTAGTGTCAATTTAAGCAGCTTCAAAACAAAAAAAAAAAAAAAAAACAGAGAAAGAAAAGAGATTAGACTGGGATGGTGCATGTGGGAAGTATCACCTCCCCAGACTAAATGTCCTTCTTACAGCTGTGATGAGGATCTTTGGAGCACTGGTTAGGTTATTTGTTCTATGTGTTGTGCATCTTATATAGACACTTAATCTGTTATTCTTCTCTTTAGTTTCAAAGTGGACCTATACAGACACCACTAACACTGTTAGGGAAACAAAATGTCTGTCTGAAACTAACACTTCCATGAACAACTTAGCAGACATCTGCATTTTGCTTCATTCTGAAATGGGAGACAGGAAGAAAAGAGAGAGATGTAAGAGCGAGCTTCAGCTGGATGGTAAATAAATCAATCAGCTAATGATTGTACCTACAGTGAGGTAGGTACAATGACTGCACCCTGAGCCCAGCAGGACTGGTGGTTAGGGAGGCAAAGTCTGCCTGTGTGTGAGCCTGAGGGGTGACCCAGCTCTTGCTGTAGCCAAGGAAGGGTGCAGCAGGCTCAGGAGGGGCCCTGTGTTGAGTAAAAGGGAGGCAAGCAGCTTGGGCGTACTCCTGACCATGCATGGTCTACGTTTTCCCTGTCAGGCGAGCATTCACAAATCACATTTTTTAATCAACATTTTTTAAGCTGTTACAAAATACCTGGTGATTGAACAGCTGTTTACTTAGACCTGACCTCAATTACTGCACTTGCACTGCACAAACCTTTAAATTAGGCACAGTCTCACACTGGCACCACTGAGCCTGCCTTTCATTCATGCAGAGCTAAGAGAATGATCCAAGCAATTATCTATACACTCAATCTGTAAGAGTTTACAAGTATCTTGGCATGAAGAACTCTGGTTATGATGAGATTATCTTGTATTACTGCTGTAGACTGAAAAATAAAATTGTTTCCATTTTCTCAATTTGCCAGTGAAATGCCTGCATTTCAATCAAAGGGTTAGGAAACCTTCAGGTAACCATACCAACAGCATAAAACTTCAGAGCAGGAATAAATTATAGTCAAAATCAGGAGAAATAGGAAAAAAGTGAAAGCATAAAACATACATTTGATAATGTATCTATCATTTAATGCAACCTAAAGGTTTTCCCCTCCCTTCCTTTCTGTGAGCAGTTAATAATGAAGAAATCAATTAAAATATTCAGGTGGGTTGCTTAACATCACTGCAGATAGAATATTACTTTTGTTTAACGTAAACAAAAACCTATGCTGCTGTCTGAACTGCAGTCAAATATACAATACCATTTAGGTCAGGAATGGAACCATCTTAGTTTATAAAATAAACAGCATATTTGCATTTCAGAACCCTGATGGAGTTGGTAGATGTAGCTGCTAAGCCACTCTCAATGATATTTTAACAGTCATAACAGTCAGTCTCCAATGACTGGATAAAAGTGAGTATCACATTCTCCTTTAGCAAAGATGAAAAGAAGGGCCTCAGGAACTTCTTGTAGGTCAGCCATGCCTCAGTGCCTGGTAAGAGCATGGGAGAGATCCTCCTGGAAGTCATGCTGATACATACAAATGGCAGAGAGGTGATTAGACATAGCCAGCATGGCTTCACAAAGGGAAAATTGTGCCTGACTAAGATAGTGGCCTCCTACAATCAAGTGAGAGAGCTACAGACATCCTCTGCCTCAGCTTCTGTAACACCTTTGGCACACTATCAAAGTAGAGCCTTGCCTCTAATTTGGTGAGTCTGGGTTTGATGGATAGATGGACAAGGAACTGTCCATGTCCAATGAGTAACAATCAACAACTCGATCACCAAGTGAAACTCAACGAGCGGTATCCCCCAAGGATGCATACTGCAACAAATAGTATTTAATATCTTTGCCAAGGACATAGATGATGGGATCAGGAGCACTCTTAGCAAGTTTTCACACGACACCAAGCTGAGTGATTGATTTGCTGCAGGGATGGAATGCCATCCAGAGGGACCTTGGGATGGGTTGTGGTGTGGGCCCATGTGAACATCATTAAGTTCAAGAAGTCAAGATCCTGTGTCCATGTGTCCAAGTGTTCATTTGTCAGAGCAATGCCCAGTATCCATACAGACTCTGATACTGAGAGAAACCCTGCAGAGAAGGACTTGGCATACTGGAGGATAAACAATTTGACATAAACTATCAATGCTCACTTGCAGACCAGAAAGTCTGTCATATCCTGGGCTGCATGAAAAGTCTGGCCAGCAGAGTAAGGGAGCTGATCCTTCTGCAGACTTCATTCTTGGGAGAATCCACCTGGAGTACTGCCTCCAGCTCAGGGGTTGTTGGGACAAAAAATACATGGACTTGTTCAGTACGCTCAGAATATCATAAAAATAGCCAGGGAGCTGGACCACCTCTTCTGTGAAATAAGGCTGAGAGAGTCTGGATTCTTCATCCTGGAGAACACGAGGTTGCAGGGAGACTTTCTTATAACATTCCAATATATAAAGGAGGCTTAAATAAAAATACAGAAAGACTGTTTTCCAGGGCCTGTAGTGACAGGACAACTGGCAAATGAAAGAACATCAATTTAGATTGAATACAAGGACATTTTTTACAATGAGGGTGGTCAGATACTGCAACAGGCTGCGCAGAGAAATTGTGGATGCCCACCACACAATTGTATTCCGTTTATGTGGCAAACTAAGAGTGGAGGCTGCCTCCATGTAGGACCAGCCGCTAGCAAAGGCTGAGACTATCAGAGATGTTGGTAGCCTCTGGTATAACAGATTTAAGAAAGGGTAAAAACCACTGCACAAGAGCAGCTGGGAGAGAGGAGCAATAAAATGTGGCACCAAGATCAGAGAAGAAGTAGGGGAAAGCAGTGTTCCAGGTGCTGCAGCAGAGATTCCCCTGCAGTCACAGGAGAATACCATGGTAGAGCAGGTATCCAGCCTTCAGCTCGTAGAAGAGCTCACACTAGAGCGTGTGGATGTGCCCTGAAGAAACCTGCAGCCTGTGGAAAGACAGTGCTGGAGCAGGCTCCTGGCAGGAGCTAATTCCTGTGGAGAGGAGATCATATAGGAGCAGGTTTTCTAGCAGGAACTGTGACTCTGTGTGAGACCATTGCTGGAGCAGCCTGTTCCTGAAGGATTGTATCTCACAGAAAGGATGCACTGCTGGTGCAGTCCATGACTGCACATGCTGATGCAGTCCATGAAGAACTGTCGTATTTGGGAAGCATTCACACTGGAGAAGTTCAGAGGTCTGCCTTCAGTGGGTGGGACCCCATGCTGGTGCAGATATGAAGAGGATGAGGAGTGAACAGAGGAGACACTCTGTGATAATCTGTCTTAGGTTACAATGTAAGATGGACCCAAAAGTATGTATTCTATTGCCATCTTCATAAGCTGTTAAAACCACGTAGGGCAGTGTTCCTTATCTCCTTCATGACTCATCCCTGATAACTCTAGGAAGATATCTTCTGTCAATGGGCCATTGAGTCCTTCTGTATGACTGATAAAATTACATCATCCCATTGTGAGATGCTCCACCCAGGAGGAGGAGACAAACATTACTACCTGGATATAATTTGAGGTTTGGAATACAACAGGCAGCCTTATCCACTGAATTCCCAGAGGACAAGAACTCCATAACCACCACTGGATCTTCAGAGAAAGATCAAGCTCTTCTATGGTTTCAACAGATCCACATCTGTCACGCCAGGAGGACTGCAGTCACCATTTAATCAGAATGCTATCCTGTGTCAGGTTGTATTCTGACTCTGTCACTGTTTCTGTATTATTGCATTTATTCTAATTTTCCATGACTTAAATTTCCTGACTTGGGATCTCCCACTGGTTTGCTTTCAAACTACTACTTAACCTGAATACAAACCCCATCCCCCACCATCCCCCTGTGCTTATTGAGGCGGCAAGGCCAACCACTCAGGAGTGGAGTTGGGACTGCAGAGGGAAGGGTGGGGAAGAGGTCCTTCTACATTTGTCCTTGTTTGTCATCATCCTGTGCTGTTTGATTGGAAATAAATTAATATTGCCAAGAGGAGCAGTTTTTTTCCATTACACTAATTGGTGAGCGGTGCCCCTCTCCTTAAAGCACAAGCTTCTTGATGGAGTGGGAGTGACACAGTGGCTTGGTGGGCACCTGGTGATCAGTCAATGTCAGCCCATCACAAGGAGCCTTGGAGCAACCTGATCTAGTGGAAGGTATCCCTACCTATCACAGGGAGATTGGAACTGAACGGTCGTTGAAGGTCCCTTCTGACCAAAACCATTCTAGGATTCCATTATATTGGAGAAATGTAGTTTCCTTTTTTGTGTACAAATGCAGCATAAAAAAACCCAAACAACAAAAAAAAAGCCCAAAGGAAAATAAAATAATAACCCTAACAAACTCATGCCACCTTTCCCTTACTTACATATATATTTGCCTTTTAAAACAAGTTCCTGCCTTTCTGTCCATATTTTTGATTATTACATTTTGGTCAGTTTTGCTGAAATGGATGACATGGGTCTGGACTACACACAGCGGCTTTCTAAATGAGGCACATTTGTAAGTGCGTTATTTTAACAGCCTTCTTGCCACCATTATTATTAGTCACTTTTCTGCACTGGATTAGAACCAGAGGGCTAACATCAGTAATATAATTTACTAATACAGATGCTATGCAGCTGCTTTTACCAGAGCAGGCTAATGATAAAATGTGAAGGTCAGGTATTTCTAAACTGTGTATGATGAGATATGAGTAGAGCACTAGAGTAACCATGAATTCTCCTGTTGATCTGTGTTCTGGCAACAAATCCTTTGTCCTCTTACCTACTAAAGCAGGGAGTAAAACTGCTATCTCAATCATCTGTGATGATTTTTTATTTAATGTTCAGCATCCACTGAAAGAACAGCCTATTAATGGAGGCAGCCTGAGCTGTTCAGCAGAAAAGTGAGTAACCTAACCCACCAGTATGCAGCAACAGGCACAATGGGAGGGACATGGAAAGGTTACATCTATTATGTTTTATAGTTTTACTAAACTGAGTATAGAAACAGATACCAGGCCACAATCTGGCATATAACAGTAATATAAAGAAAGTTGCCCATAATAAGGTATTCACTCAAGATTGTCTTGTAATATTTTGGGCATTTGCCATATTCTGCTTTAATAAAAATTCAACAGTACAAGAGGTACAAAAAAAATCTCTTCAAAAGGAATTTGTCAGTGAATAAAGCATCTGGAATGTTTTAAAATGGATCAAGAGTCCCAAATGCTAACGGGAAAACCAGGCCCTTCGTAAAAAAAACCCCAAAAAACCCCCAAACTATTAAACTACGAAACATGTGGAAGGAGATTGGGGCATATTTTAATCTGAAAACTGAATTAACAAATTCTCTTATATGAGATTTAATTTATGTATTCAAGTTCATTTTTTATCAAACATTGAACATATTAACAGCTCTATTGCACAAAAAGCAGAAACACTGGCAGTAGAAGCAGTATTATGAGTAATAGAAAAATACACAGTACCAGCGCCTCCTATAAAAACATTAAAAATGTAGAAAGTAACATAGTAACACAGTATTTTTGCTTGCAATTAGGGCTGTTTTATTTGTGACACTAAGGATAACTGTTACCTATGAATCTCTTGAAGTCTATCTCTTTCTGTACACTACTACATCACACCTTTTGATAAAATCAAGTTGCACTAGGAAATGGCTATTGGTGAAAAGGGCAAAGGTGAGAGAAGTGTGTTTTTTACAACTGAAATACATTACATTAAAAAAAGTAAACTTAAAATTTTTGTGTCAAAGGCTAGCACTACAGCACAAATAGCTCATTCAGGATAATACAGAAGAAACCCAGAAATGAAGCTAATTTATTTACTTTTTTACAAGTAATTTTTACTACCTGAAGGAATCAAGTTTTCATTTCAAGTTTCTTAGAGAGATTTTCTTTACAAAATATTTGATTTTTATTCTAGATTTAACCTATCTAAACATTCTTTTATCTGAAGTAAAAAGAAGTGTGGCTTCTAACAACAGTGTTGCTTTTTACATCAGGACTTAGATATCTACGGGTGTCTCAACTTGAACAATTTATTTTACAAATAAAATAAGAGTGGTACTTACCGATATATCATCGCTAAAATCTATTTCATCCAAATCAAGGTATTCAGGGGCTTCCATTATTCTCTTATGGACATTTTGGGTGAGTCAGCACATTAATAAAAACCTAATTAAGAAAAGAGAAATGTGTTGTCTTTACAGAGCTAAAATCACAAAGATGAGTCTTCATATAGCTTCTACATTAGTGAAACATCTAACTTGAACATTAAAGTGTTTCATAACTTAACCTTAGATTATAAATACAATTTGCCACCTCTACTCTGCATATTGTGAAGCAGACATTTCAATTTTTTGGAAGAGCAGCTAAGTGCTACTTGAAGTAGAGGTAGAAAATACTTGGTTCAGCATCACTCAGACCCTCAGGAAGTTCAACACAGGTATAAAGACCTAAGCTGTTAAGCACCCTTGTGACCTTGCTCGTGACAACGATAGCTGTGTTGATGATGTGCCCTCTCATGAGACATTTATTCACAGCAACTCCTGTCACCGTAGATTTCCTCTGCCAAGATGGCAGAAAAGAACGGAGAATCCTGATGTGCACAGACAATCACACCTTATCTCTGCTTACAAACAGACTAACACACAATGCAGCCAGTGCTTTAGAGATTAATGGTATACCACCCCTCAGGGTCTGAGGGCATATACCCCAGAACGGCAACAAATTCAATACCAGAATTAGACCACATGCACTAATTATCAGGGGCATTAACCATTCTTACATCAAGAGGAAAAGAAGAGCAAATTCTCCTGCAGAGCAAGAAATATGGTTGGCAAAGTCAATATTAGATCTGAATAAATTTAAGCTTCAACAATCAGAAGACCAAAGAAAATAAACCCCTCATTGTCAATCCTAACTACAGTGAAGGTGTGTGTCATCACTACAAATACAACAGAAGTAAAAGTAGGAAGGGAAGGTATTTTAAAAGAAGCTGAAAAACAAAAGCTCAATGCATTTTAAAATAATGTGATTCACTAGATAATGATTAAGTGTTATTATAAAAGAAAATTAAATTCTCCAGTACTTGCCCATAACAAAGGAAACACCTTAAGGAAAAAAAATGACACAAACTCAATTTATTCATATAACAACTACCAAGAAATATGTTTATGAATAATGAAATCAGCTAAATAGGCCTAAATAAAATCACTGCTTGAAACTTTCACATGGATTTAAAAATGTCATAGGATAGGGGTCAGAAAACAATGCTTTTCTCTAAGTGTCAGACAAAACAAAACCTCAGTAATTATTCGCCCTAATAATACACTATCCAAGGACAAAGTTGACCTTAATACATCTGTTCTTGAGAAGCTACTAGAGAGAACTATCATTAGAGCTATTAAAGAGAACCAGTAGGCAAAACTCCAGTATTACGCTGAAATAGAATGGAAAAGCAAATTATTTATTTCTCATCAAGCTACTGAAACACTATCAGCATCATTTTCTCATTAAATCAATGTTCCAATTTTGGCTGGGGTGGAGTTAATTTTCTTTACAGTAGATAGTATGGGGCTGGGATTGGGATTTGCACTGGAACCGAGTTGATAACTCAGGGATGCTTTCATTACTGCTGAGCAGGGCTTACATAGAGACAAAGACTTTTTTGCTCCTTAGCCCTCCCCATCTGTGAGCAGGCTGGGGGTGCAAAAGGAGCTGGGACAGCCAGGACAGATGATCCCAACTAACTCAATGAGATATTCCACAGCAGATGACATCATGATCTGCACAGAAAGCTGGAGGAAAGGAATAGGAGGGTGTTTGGAGTGATGGAGTTTGTGTCTTCCCAGGTCAGTGTTACGCTGCTCTCCTGGAGATGGCCAAACACTTGCCTGCCCATGTGAAATGGTGAAGTAATTCCTTGTTTTGCTCTGCTTGCATGCACAGCTTTAGCCTTCCCTACTAAACTGTCCTGATCTTAACCCAAGGGAGGACAGCAGCATGTAAGAACAAACTCGGGTACCTACAATTTTCTCTCACTGTTACTGTTAGATTTGAGTGAAGCAGTGGGAAGAGAGAAGGCTACAGAAAGGTAAAACCAGAAGTGTCTCTATTGTGAAACTCATCAGAAGCTTTTTATTTTGCATATTCCCAAATGGTAAATTTATTCTTGGCAGGACCCATTAAAATCAGACAAAAGCCTGACAATGAAAGGAAATAGCTATTGTGAAAAGGCATGACACATTCAAGGCTAGAAACTTCTGCATTGCAGATTTTCCTTAACAGAAACACAAAATGTCAGTATATTTTTTAAACATTTATGTATTTGGTAGACATTAAGCTTAATTGTGGCAAAGTGCACTGGTCATGTGTTCCAGTGATTGGCAAGGCAAGGTTTTCGTAGTGGGAGAGTTACACAGTTGGGTTCTGAGAGAAGAGGCTAGAAATTTCTCCTGTGTCTGATGGAGCCAGATCCAGAGAGAGCACTCTGATCAGAGCTGAGTCCCTCAGTGATGGTTGTGGCACCTCTGGGATAACAAATTTAGGAAAGGGAAAATGTTACTGTGCAACAGCAGCCAGGACAGAAGAGGGAGAACATGAGAGCAAGAGGCATGCGGACCACCAAGGTCAGTGAAAGAGTGGGACAAGGTGGTCCAGGTGCCAGAGCTGGAGGTCCCCGGCAGCCCATGGTGAAGGCCATGGTAGGGCAGCTGTGCCCCTGCAGCCCTTGGAGGAGCCTGTGGAGGACCCCGAGTCAGAGCAGCCCAGAGGAGACTGTGATCCCATGGAAAGTCCATGCTGTCCAAAGAGCAGGGTCTTTTCAGGACCTGTGAGCATGTGGAGAATGGAGACCATGCACAAGCAGTTTTGCAGGCAGGACTTGTGACTTCCCTCCAGAGAAGTCACAGCCTAGCTGTCAGCCTATCACTGTGACTGCCGAGAACAACCCAAACCAAATTATCAGTTTCTGAAGTACGACAAAGGCTGAATGTCTATGCCAAACGTATTTGACAAATTCTGACTTTATGCCAGCTGCCAGAGGGTGGTTGGGCACTTGAACAGTTTCCCAGGGAAGTGAGAATGTAAGTTTAAAGATTAACAATATATATGGACCAAATAACATAGAAATAGTCTGAAAACAAATCAAAGCTTCAATGAGTTTCAGTTTTTCACTGGAATGAAATGGATTAAAAGCTGCCCACCCACTATTTTTAGAAGCCAACAGAAGAGATAAATAAAGCTGCTTTAAACATGTCATGTAAAGAAGAATCGAGAAGTGACACAGAGATTTTATTTTCAACTAAAACCTGACTTTATTCAGTTAAAATTAAATTATAATTTTTAAAATAAAATTTCGAAATAATTTTTAAAAGTAAAGTTAAATTAGTCACTTAAAAAATGATTCTGTTAATAAAAATTCCAGTAAATAAAACCTCCACAACTTTAGTAAAATAACTATTATTCCTGGTTACTACATATCTCAAGATTTAGAACAGAAAGATCTCAACTGTTCAAAATTATTTTTTCACTCCAAATTCAAAGAAGCCATTGAAGCAAAAGAAATTTGCTGCACCCATGTACAGCTGACAAAAGGACTTCATTTCACCTAGTGACATACAAAACCCATGAAGTCAGTCCACAGTCCTGCATCATTACTTCCCCAAAATGTTATCTTCTGTCTTTTCAAAACTTAAAGACTATGAAACACACAAAGACTAAAGAAGAAGTCAATAACCAAAACAAAGACATTTTCTCTATGGAAAGCCTTCTGAAAATAGTGTTCATTTATATGAAAAGAAACGGCAAGAGATTAATGTATCCACTTAGCTACAAGATTTTAATTTTTTTCTTAACAAAGAAAAATTTAACATCTCAATTCAATTATTATGACCAAGTAAGATTTCTCATTACTATACTTGGAGTTTTATGCAAAAGGTGTACTTTTTGGATACAATTTAACACAGTAGAACTCCACCATGCATAATCCAAACCATATGGTAAGGCTGGTACTCAGAGCTGTGTCTATTTTGAGAGCTTTGTGATGGCTGAATCCAGCACAGCACCAGAAGCAGAAACAATCTGAATAGGATGCACAGGAGGATCGTAAGCACAACTGGTCAAATTCAAGGTAGAAATAATTGCAGCCAAAATTGCAACTTTCAGCAGCGGCTGACATAAGATGAATAATATGTTTCCGAACTGACATCAAAGCAATACAGATTACTGTCTCTAGCTTGTCAGCAGAAATGTCTGACATTTAACCTATAAATGTTCCTAACTGTATTCTGGAAGCTAGTAATTTAATTTTCCACAAAATTTTAACCCCAAAAAGAGCATATCCTGTCTGGCAATTTCACTTGCAGAGAGACATAGGCACACACATATATGTTTTATACAGGTTAAATAAATGTGGTCAGCTCTCAGAATTCACAACTAAAAGAAAAAAACCACATAAACATCATGCATATGTACTCAGGGAAAAAAGTGACTTTTTACAATTTTGTGAACCAGGAGAAATCAAGCTAAAAACTACTACACAGAAATGGGGTAACACTAGGATTATCAGTATAATAACATATTGTGTATGTTGCATTACAACGGATAGTAGTATTTACAACCAAACTCTTCCTTCTCCTCTTCAAACACACAATGATTGTTTTTTCAAAACAGATTTCCTTTGTTGTTTTCCTTCCCAGCTAAAACAAGACAGAGAGCTCAAACCCTGTTGCTAACATTCAATACATACAATCAAATGAGTTAGGGAAAAAAGGGACAAAAAGAGCAATTTCCACAATAATACACTAATATTTCTAATAATAGTAGCGATGAAGTATTAGATGCAGGGAAAAAAATCCATCATCTTCTGCAAACACTAAAAACCCACTCTGGATTGATGGCACATATTACCAACAGATGTAATGTTTACAGTTGTTCACAGATTTACTTTCTAAGGTAGATCAAACCTTGGATTTTTCTTTCTGCACAGTCTCAAACAAACAGTCACACCATCAGCAACCCCTAGGGGCTCGTGTGCCTTTTGAGGATGAAGTAGACTGCAGGAATTGCAGGAATGCTTTAAAAGATAGATCAGCTCTATGACATAACCCCTATTAGTGCTCATAGGCAAGAACAAGGGACTACATGTGAGCATTTGCTGTCAGGCAATTAACTAGGTGAATAAGGAAACTGATATAGAAGGAAGGATGTGTGCAAACACCAGGTTCAGGCTCTTGCTCTGATTGCTCAATGCAAAACTGTGGAACAACAAAGCATAACTGATTTGTAGTGTAATAAATAAAAACGAGATCAAGCTGAATTAATGGTGATCAAAATAAGTGATATTTATTTTGCAACTGAAATACAGTCCTCCACAGCCACAATTAAAGAGGGACAGCGTCGAGCCCAGGATTGGCACCGGGTGAACACGCTCTGATCCGACCTCTATCGCACCGGATCCCCCAATGTTCACAAAGCTGCTTTGGTCAGTCCAGTTTTTATACAGTTTCTCCTAGCCTGGAACAGAGGTCTTTCTTTCTTTTCATTGTTTCGCATATTCATGTAGTTTTCTTTCTCTGCGTTGGGCTGGACAAAACTATGTCTGGGAAGGGATGAATTCTGATGAGGGCAGATCTTGGTTTACGGGAAGCCAGCACTGAGATGTCACTTACCTGATGGCTCTGGTTATCTTAGTAGTTGATACCTGATACCTCTCGGGTGCTCAT
Source organism: Muscicapa striata striata (assembly GCA_030060385.1). Classification (NCBI taxonomy): domain Eukaryota; kingdom Metazoa; phylum Chordata; class Aves; order Passeriformes; family Muscicapidae; genus Muscicapa; species Muscicapa striata. The sequence goes on along the minus strand of JAREIS010000076.1, from coordinate 956,576 downwards.
CGCTTGGGTGTTTCCTGAACAGTTTCTAAAAGGGCTATCTCCACCGAGGCTACTTCTATTAACTTGCTAATCTGAACTCTTCAGCTTTTGTTGGCAGTTACAGTGTTGCGATGAAGCAATTCCTGTTCCTCCCTCTGCAGCTTTAGGTTTTTAAGTTTCTTTATTATTTTATTCATACAAACATTTTTTATTTCACATCGATTTACAAACTAACATGAATTACATCATAACATATATTACAGTAGCAATGCCTTTGCCACAAGGCTGTAGTGAATCCAGTAGCTTCAAAAGCAAGTATCTCAGACAAAAATGGTCTCAGTGTAGCATGTGAAAGGTTAAATCCAAGAGGCAGCACAGGGAAAATGTCCTTTAGTGAGCCAAAATAAAACAAGTAATTGAAAATGAATAATTTTAATTATTTATGGATACATAAAACCCAAGAACAAATAACAATAAAAGATCTGCTGCCAATTAAATCTTTATTTCAGTCGTACCTCTAAGAAATCCTACTAAATGCCACATGGGATTTTATTTTCCACGTCAGAACTACTTTAACAAAATATTTGGGGATTTACTTAAACTTTCAATCAAATATAAAGTGAATCAGATGTAAAATACTTTTAAGTTTCCTTTAGAACAGTTAATATTAAAGACTTAGGCCTTAAATGCCAGAATGCCATGACAGTTGCTTTTTAATTAGGGGATAAGGTTACATTTTTTCAATTATAGGTCTAAGATAACAAAATAAACATATGGTCCTTTCCTAAGCATCACGAGCTATAGTAGCTCAAGATGAACAAGATCTGTGGGCAGAAATGAAAGACTTTGCATCTTTAATTTAAGCATACAATATGTGTTTCAACTAATGCCTGAAATCTGGTAAGCATCTGACTTTTATTCCCTACCATTAAGAAATACCAAGATCATAACCCTAAATTTCTTCACTTTCAAACAAACAGAACAGTGTAACATTACATTATGTTAAATCTATTCAGCATGCAATGAAAAGCCCACCATACAATTAAAATCTACTGTTGAAGAAGGGACGTCAGCACTAGGAAATGCCTAAAACTGAATTCAGTTCTTCCATTCTCATATTCTCCCTGGTACCTGGCTGTGTGTTGTCTCCTATAAAAGATTACATGCTCTTCGCGATAGGGATTGCATGGTCACTCCACAGCTGTCTAACTTCCCCTATAGCTGGCGTCCTTGTCTATTAACACAGCTTTGTGGTGCAAGAGTAATCCAATTAAATATAAACATAACGCAAATGCGCAAGAGTGGGCCCTGGAAGAGGACACATCGTAAGCTTTGTAGAAGACCCCAAGACAACATCTTTATTTACTAAATAAAGATCGCGCCTTTGCAGGTGATAAATGCAGAAGTCAAGGAGAAAACATCAAAGACATAGAAAGCATCAAAGACATGGGAAGCATACAGTTTCATCAGAATAGAAAAGAATAGCTGAGTTGGAAGGGACCATGATCACCTAGATATGAGTAACTGTTAAAATTTAAAACCATACATATATGCACTCTTAGAAGACCCCAGCTTCTAACTTATATTTATTTTATCTTAATCATCTCCAAAGGGAAATTACTCAGATATAATCAATAAATTTTTAAGCAACATGATTTCAAGAATATAAAGAGCGACAATGAAACTCAAATGGAGGCTGATTTCCTTTTCAAGCATACTACTTTAACTCTGTGCACTCAAATAAGACAGCAACACGATATATGGTTAGACTATGTTAGACTATCTTTAAGTCATAAAAAGGGTTTGTGATAATATAATGTACACTAAACTGCACTGTGCAACCAATTTTTGTTACCCTCTATATGTCCCAAAGTAATTTTTCTAATTATGCAATGTAACATTTTTTCTACAACTTGTCATTGAAATTACCTATCAAGTCAGATTTAAACATTAAAAAAATAAGGGATGGCTCAATAGGAGTGGTAGGAGATATTAAAGAGTTAAGATGAATTTTAAATAACAATTGGAGTAAAAAAAAAAAAAGAAGTTACAATGAAGCTGAAATATTATGGGATTTATTTCAGTGAAGGAATGTATTCTGCAATCAGGATTACCTAATCTCTCATTGCATTTATTCAGGAATACTCCTGAGTTTAAAAGTTCACAACAGCAATTCATAATAGTATGATACTTCTAAGGCAAGTAAAAATAAAAGCACTGCTTTTAATCACTACTCAAGTACTATCAGTGCACAAGCTACACTGATAGGACAGGAAGACAGAACTCAGCAAAAAACAATTTTCTAAGACCAAAAGATGCAGTTTGTACAATTTTACTCCAGAAAACCTCTGCATTCCAGACATACAGAAATAATCTACCTACAGCCCTGAATAGTCCCAAATACCGAGCCCAGTTCTGCTCCGAATGAAGCCAATGTAGATAGAGGACTGGTTTAAGATAAGAACAAATGTCTTTATTCCTGGCCAAACATAGCTGAACTTCTCCTGGTTATATACCCAGACCTTGAGAACACGTGTTCATCCAAACTGGGTGCACATAAAGTGAGGCACTGTCCTGCTCTGCTCTGCACTGGGGCGACCTCACCTTGAAACCAGCGTACCGCTTTGAGCACCACAGTGTAAGAAGGATCTAAAGCTATTAGAAAGTGTTCAAAGGAGAAGTATGAAGATGGTGAAGGGCCTTGAAATGGAGCCACAGGAGGTGCAGGGCTGAGGTTGCTTGGTCTGTTCAGCCTGGAGAAGAGGAGACTGAGGAGAGACCTCACTGCAGTTCTGCAGTTTCCTTGTGAGGGGAAGCAGAGAAGCAGGCACTGATCTCCCCTCTGTGGTGACTAGTGACAGGATGCAGGAGAATGGCCTAAAACTCTGTCAGGGGAGGTTCAGGTTGGATATTAGGAAAATGTTCTCCACCCAGAGGGTGGATGGGCACTGGCTCCCCAGGGAAGTAGTCACAGTGCCAAGCCTGAAAGAGTTCAAGAGGCGTTTGGACAATGCTTTCAGACACTTCTTGTGATTCTTGGGGCTGTCCTGTGCAGGACCTGGAGCTGGATTTTGATGATTCTTGTGCTTATCTACTGACTTGGAATTTTCTACACTTCTATGATTCTATTATTCAATTTCATGAAGTCTTAAGAGAGATGCTGTCTTGGGTTGCAATACAGGATGTAGCCAGAAATGTGTATTCTATCACCATCTGTTGAAGCTGGGTGGGGTAGTGACCCTTATCTCCGTAGCACATATCATCTGCTAATGGGCCATTCTTAAGGCTAGGTGGGGCAATCATCTTCCAGGAAGATATCATCTGCTTTTAATGGGCCATTAAGTCCCACTGTATGACTGATAAAATTACATCATCCCATTGGGAGATGCTCCAGCTAGGGGGAGGAACCAAGCCTTTCCTACCTAGATAAAAACAGAGCTTTTGGACAGCAAGTTACTTTCTTTCCACTAGATTCCAGAGGAAAACTGGACCTTTCCACATCATCCCTGGACCTTCAGAGGAAAACTGCACCCTTCTACAGGACCACTGCTTCAGCTGAACCACTTCTGCTACTGCAGGGGGACTGTAGCCACCATTTAATGGGACTGCTACCAACACCCTGACTGACTGGCGGGGTGTCAGGTTATATTCTGACTCTGTTGAGGTTGGGACTGTTTTCTGTAGTACTGCATTTCTATTGTAATTTTCCTAGTAAAGAACTGTTATTCTTAATTCACATAACTTTGCCTGAGAGCCCCTTCATTTCAAAATTATAACAATTTGGAGGAAGGGGGTTTGCATTCTCCATTTAAAAGAGAATCTTCTGCCTTTATTGGCAGATACCTGTCCTTCAAACCAGGACTGATGCACAATGTGCACAATTTCTGCAGCCCAGAAAGCCAAACCAAAAGCAGCATGACCACCAGGTCAAGGGAAAGTATTCTGCCAGTCTACTCTGCTCTCATGAGATTTCAGCTCAAGTAGTGTGATGAGTTCTGGGTCCCCAGCAAAGGAAAGGACCTATTGGAGTGGGTCTACAGGAGGGCCACAAAAATAACTAGAGGGAGGGAACAACTTTCTTACAAGGAAAGGCCAAGAGAGTCAGGGATGTTCCATCTGAAGAAGAAAAGGGTCCAAGGAGACCTTACTTCCGCTTTTCAATATTTCAGAGGACACTTACAAGAAAGATGGGGATGGGAAAGTTTTTAATAGGGACTGTAGTGATAGAACAAATCATGATAGATAGTTTAAACTAGACATAAAAAATTAATTTATTTTTCCAATGTGGGTAGTGAAACACGGGAACAAGTTGACAACTTGTCATCTGCCAACTATACCTGCAACATTCAAGGTCAGGTTGGACTGGGCTCTCAGTAACCTGATCTGGCTGAAGATTTCTCTGGTCATTGCAAGGGATTTATACTAGATGACCTTTCAAAATCCCCATGATTCAATGATTTTGAAAAAGTCAAAAGTAGGAAGTAGGTAATAGTATATGGTTCACGTACTCTTCTACTTCCATGAAATGAATGGAAAATTCCTCACAACCTCAGACATTTTAACATCAGATTTAACTTCTACAAAGACTGACACTATGTAGTCTGTAAGATGCGCATCAGCATTCACAGACTTAAGATAAAGCATGCTTATTATGATATAGTTCCTCAGTTTGTTGGGGTTTTTTTAGCATGCTGAATAACACTTCAGATAACTTCCTGCAAGTGTTACCCTAAGGATGACAACTGAGCTGCAGTAATACACAAGCAAGCTTTGCCACTGATATCTGTGTGACTAAGATTCTACCCACCTTAGCACAAAGAGTGTCTATTTGGCTGTTGGAAGCACCTCCTTCTTGCTTTTTAAAATTATGGTCCATTTAGCTGTCTCATGAACAGCCACTACACTTCATATTAAAATAGAGTGATTCTACTCCTTCATTTCCACAATAACACAGCAATCTAACAAGAAGAAACTAATATTCAGGCTACTGGGTGATCTGACTAACTGAAGAGCTGTTTTTACAGTAACACAACTGGAAAGGCATCTGCTCACTGCAAACCACCTCAGATTTCTTATTAAAAAAACTCCATTCTTTCCACCCAATAGTTTTATATTCCTTCAATATTCAAGCATAAAGAAACGCCGACTCCAAGCATTCAGCCAGAAATACGCATTTGAGTATTTTGGACTGAGGCCTAGAAAAAGAAAGTTCTTTGTTTCAATTAGCCTTGAAAGAGAAACCTTAGGAGTTGGAAATTAATAGCTGTTTTTTCAAAACTGCCATAGCGTATGATTCAAGCACTGTAAAAAAGCTAATACACTGTCTGCTTAACTTTGATGACAAGATCAAAACAAGTAAGAGGTCAACTGATCTGTTCAAGAATATTTAATTGGCTGTATTTGATTAATTTATGGTTTTATTCCCTTTGAAGTGCTACATGGTTATTTGTTCTTCATACGAAATATCCCACAGTCATGCAAAATTAATACACTTATCTCATTGCAATCTTGCTTATACAGCAACCATTTCAGTTATTTCAGACCAGTTAACTCTTTCTATATGCTTTAGGACTTACTGACATGTAGATCAAAATCAGATCAAACAACCTCCCTTTGTAAATAATGTATGTACATATACGTGTAAAAGCAGGGAAAGACTAGGCAAAAACTTCACTAGAAGACAGAGCAAGAATAATCACTACTCCATTATCACAACTGGTTTCTACAGTACCACTGTTGGTAGTGATCTGCTGACAAGAGGCCAGAGCGGGTTGGTGGCCGCACCGACACTGTGTTTGGAGTGAAACACACAGCTGCTGCCCCACATGTAGTCCCAGACAAACTGTAAGAAGAGCAGGTGGTGGAATTTACCTCAACTTCTAACTCTTAACTTTTGCACTAGAAGTGGAATTAGGTCTTGCTTTGCCACTTACCAGCTGTCAGCCGATGCCAGTAAGAAAAACAAAAATCCACGTACCACACAATGTACACTTCTGCTGAGTGCACTGCAGCAGCATTCTCTCCTCTTCACTGTGACATGCTTTTATATTTGCACAGGGGTACCACAGAGTAACTTCAACCATTAATGCCTATAAACTCATTCCTTATTTATTTTCCATATTAAAAAAAGAGGCTCTACCTGCAAGGGGAGATTAAATGAAACAACGCACTATTTTCATTCTTTGCCATTTTTTTGTTAATGGCCATTAAACTAGACAAGCATGGAAAACAGCCTGTAGTTCTATTTATTTTTCCTGCTGCTTTCATGACACCTAAGCTGTGGAGTACTACTTCCTGCCAGCCACTGACCCTACTTGAGCATGAGGGCTGCTCCCTTCACTTGTTTAAAAATGGTCTTTAAATGGTAATGAACTTCTGCTTCTTCCTTTATACTGCTCTGTGAATATGTATTTATTGTCATGTTATCTTCAGTTACTATTTGTTCTCAGGATGGATGTTCAGTCTTCCCATTAAACATTGTTGTGACAGCCTGACTCTAAAAAAAACAAAGTGTTTCTGCTTAGTGTAGAGAATAATAATTCTCAAATCTCTATTACAAGAGAAATAATAATGTCCATTTGAAACTACCTACACATAAACTTTCACCCAGAGGCATAAGAAATAATCACAAATAAATTTCACGAAGAAATTTATACGAAGAAACTGAAACAGCAAAAGCTCAATTAAAAATTTATTTTCCATCAACAAAGATTAATTTTAAGAAAAGAGAAAATTCATTTTCTCAAATAAAAAAAAATCTAAAAGTGAGAAAAGACATTTTTAATCACTTTATATATCCTAAAAAATAACAAGCAGATAGATCAACATTATCACCCAAAATAGAAGCACAGAGTGGGGTGAAGTTAAAGCACAAAATGTGTGAAAAGAGTTTGCCTGAGTTAATTTAGGTCAATCCCTCTACTCAAGGTCAGGTAGAGCAGTTTAAATCCAGGACTGCACCCAGCTGGTTTCTGATTATCTCTAAGAATGGACACTCCAAAATGTCCCTGGGAAACCCGGGCCAGTGTTTGATCAGCCTCTCAGCAAAAAAAGCATCTCCTTGTTAGATGGAATTTCATGTGTTTCACTTTGTGTCAATGGTCTCTTGTTCTGTCAGCATGCACTAGAGAAGTCTTCATGGAGAAGAGCCTCACTCCTCTTCACTCTATCTCAGCCTCGAGAAGAAAGGTCTTAGGGATTACCTTACTATGGCCTTCTAGCTCCTCAAGGGAGCCTACAAGAATGATGGAGAGGAACTATTAATAAGTTAGGGACAGGATAAGAGCAATGATTATAAACTGAAAGAGGGGAGGCTTACACTGGACATTAAGCCTTCAATATGAGCCTGATGAGGCACTAAATAGGTTGTGAAAAGAACTGGTGGATGCCCCATCCCTGGAATGTTCAAGGCCTAGTTGGATGTGAGGAACCTGAAGTAGCGAAAAGTCATCCCTCCCTAATGGGGGCATAGAACCACCAAGGTGGTAAGAAACCCTTAATATCATTAAGTACAACCATCAACCCAGCATTGCCACTGTAATTTCTAAACCACATGATCCAGTGCCTGATCCAAATCCCCCTTTAACACCTCCAGGGATGGTGAGTCCACCACCTCCCCAGGCAATCTATCCCAATGCCTGGCCATGCTAACAGGGAAACATATTTCTAATATCTAAGCTAAATCTCCTGTCAGTTTAAGGCCATTTCCTCTAATCCTCTCACTGCAGGCATGGCAGAAGGGACCAGCCCCACCTCACCAAAATCTACCTGACCCATGAGATTCCCCTCTCTCTTCCTCTTCTTGAGGCTAAACAAACCCCTCTCCCTCAGGAGTTGCTCGTAAGACATGTTTTCTAGACCTTCCAAGATCCTTGTTACCCATCACTGGATGTGCTCCAGCACCATCATGTCCTCTTTAAAGTGAGGGGCCCAGAACTGAGCTCCAGGTGTGGCCCCACCACTGCTGAGTACAGGGGATGAGCACACACGGGCTCATACTGAGCCAGCTTCAACTAGCACCCAAGCTCCCTTTCTGATGAGCAGTTTTCAAGCCTCTTCTGCCCCAGCCTGTGGTTCTGCAGGGGATTATTACGATCCCAGGGCAGGATCTGGTATTGTGGTTGCAGCTGAACATCCTGCAGTATCCTTACACCACTGACCAAGTCTGTTCAAGTCTCCCTACAAAGCCTCCAGCAGACCAACAAGCCCACACAACTTGGTGCCATCTGCAAATTTACTGAGGCTACCCTCAATCTCCACATCCAGATCATCAACAAAGATGTTGAACAGGACTGGCCCCAAAACTGAGACTTGGGGAACACTGCTAGGGACCAACGGACAACTGGGTTTGCTCAATTCACCACCAGCTCTCTGGGCCCAGCCATTCAGCCTGTTTTATACCCAGTGAAGAATAAACCCACCTGAGCCACGAGCAGCTTTTTCTAGGAGGATACTGTGGAAGAGGGTTACAAACACTTTAATGAAGTCTAGATAGATGACATCCACAGCTTTCCCATCACCTACTAAGCAGGTCACTGTCATAGAAGGTGAATCAGGCTGGCCCAGCAGGAGCTCCATTTCCCTGGTTGTCCTGCATGTGCAATGCAATGGCACTCAGGATGATCTCTTCCATAACCTTTCCCAGGAAGGTTAGGATGCTTAGCAGGATGCTCTGCCCTCGTATGTGGTTCAGCCACTGGACAATATTCTATTTGCAAGGCTATCAGTAGTGGATTGAGAGGGGTAGTCATGTACTGCTTTTGGTGCTGAGTTATGCTAAAGCCTGAATTAACATCCTGATTACTGAGGCAACTGGGGACATGCAACTGGCAATCAATCACTTTACACTATAAAAGTCCAGTCCACTCTCATGTGGTTAGGTTCTTCTAACATACTCCTCCTTGCAGTATGTATGAAGTTTCCTCCCCTAAAGTGGGAATGCTCCTTCAAGGATACTCCTCGAGGCTGAGAGAAAGAGATGCGTCCACAAGCACTGGTATGGTGAGTTACATCAATCTCTACTTAATAATTGTTTCTTTTTGCTAGCTTTAATATAATTCCTTTGATATCGTGCACCATCTTATCTTATACTACATGCTACTAGTAGTTTTAGTTTTTATACTGCACAGTAAATGATTCTGATTAAGACATTTTGTCTAATCACTGGTCATCATAAATAATACACTATATATACATATATATGCACATCTATATGCCACCTTTAATTCTGTGCGACAAAATCATTTAAACTGTTGACAAAAGTCTGGGTCTAAGACTGGATTCAGCTGCACCCAAGCTCCTCTTACGAGGAGTTTAGAAAGCAAGGAGATCCTTTCTGCACCTCATGACTCAACCGAGCATCTTCTCTAATAAACTCTGTCTGAAGCCTTCGCTCCCACCTGTGACAGGCTGACAGGCCTGTAGCTCTCTGGATTATCCTTCCAACCCTTCTTGTAAATGGGCACTATACTTGCTAATTTCCAGTCAGCTGGAACTTCTTCACTAAAACAGGACTGCTGTTAAATGACTGAGAGTGGTTTGGCAAGTTCTTTTGCCAGTTCCCTCATTATTCTGGGGTGTATTCCACCACAGCCCATGATCCTTAAGGTCCCTCCCAATCCAGGCGCTTCTACAATTCTATGATCAACAAGTGCTTTCCAACTCTTCTTTCACGGGCTCTACCCACAGGATTCTTTCAAGCAGGTCTCTGAAGTTATGCATGGATCAGTATTGGTGTCTTTTATACTAACAATGACTTCTTCCTCTAAGCATTTATTTTTCTATTATTTTGCTAGTTTGTAAATGTGTGTGAAACTCAGTAATAGGAAATTTATATTTCAAACACAGTATATCATAATGCTAGTAATACAGGATATCCAACACTGAGAACTAAATCCAAGGCAGACTAATTTTGCATTTTTCCAGATTGGCAGGGTTTCAACGCTTTTTCATTCTAATGTCCTTTTTATATATTGAAGTATTTAGCAGAGATAAGAACAAAAAAGAGCAAATGCTGTTTAAAGGCTATTTAGCATATGTAGAAACAGAAATACCTATCAAAATGATTGTTTGCATAATCATGGCATAAGCAAGCTGCAATTAGACTGTACTTATAATTTCATGATGCTGTTCATTATGACCAAGATATCCTGTTTGTTCTGCCTGTTTGAATAGAAAAAAAACAACCCTTCATGAAGGCAATTCTTTAATAGTGTTTCAGAAGGAAGCTGTAGCTGGTAAACACATGTTCTTATGGGAAATTGCCATAATCCTGACTATATCCCAGCAGGCTCTGAAAATATTTCTCACAGAGTCTCTTACATAAAATCTACAACATATGTACAGCAGACTATGCTTCACATCCTTTTAAGGAACTTGCAAGATTAATGAAGAGGACGTTACTCTTGCTTTTCCTTCCAAATGTCTGCCCCTTGCAACAGGTATTCTGTAATATTTGTTTTCTGTCCTATTTTCATGGTTTCTGCACTACCACGAATCTGTAAAAGTTTACAACTAGATCCCCTATTGACAGGGTCATACTGTAGGCTTTTAATGCAGCCTATCCAACACACAGTCTATTGATAAATGCATTTCATTATGTTTGTACCACTAAGCTCCTACCATTCTTCCAGGGCAATTATCAGAGAAATCAATACAGTTGTTATTTTGTATGTGGTTGCTAAGAGGTTTTGAAAATCAATACAGTAGTTATTTTTTATATGGTTGCTAAGAGGTTTTGAAATTGAACTCACTTTCTTCTTTTTTCTTTTTTATTATACCTATTGACTGATATGTCAAAAAGAACACAAATAGATCAACACAGCTCCCTTACTAATTGTCATTCAGCTAAATATCTATAAGCCATTAGGGACATACAAAAGTCACAAATTTCTGGATGGGAAACACTAACATTGATGAAAATTTTACAAAACTTCACCATTTGAAAAATGTAGCTCATTCTTCACAATCTAAAACGGACAGAATGGTTTTCTCAACTATTTTTTCTTCAGTACTTCTTAACAGAGTTTTTGCCCTCTTGCATCAAACAGGGCAATTCAGTTAAAGAAAATTAGAGCACATAATAGACAAGGAAAAATTCTCAATTCAACCAGAGAAAAATTCAATAAGTATCTTGGGCTTTTGTTTTTTTGTTGTTTTTTTTTTTTTTAATATAGTTTCTTTGATATTCCAAATCAGAAACCCAGCAATTAGTCTTTCTGAAAAGCTCTGTGATCTAGTATCACCTACTGTAAGTATCTATTTTTATCAAAACCAGAATCAGTAGCAATGAGAAGTCTGCCAGGACTATTGTGCATGTTGTCTCACACCTCATCTTCTTTTTCAACTGTTGTTTTCTCCAGAATTGTTTACCAGACAGATGAACAGCCTCCAGTTCCTTACTGGAACAAAACTGACCTTTACAATTTGTGCAACTTGAAATTGCATTTAAAAGACAGCATGGATAAGAAAGGGGGTGGTACACTTCTGACCTACGTAATTTACTAAATTGGTAAAAAGTGGATTTAGAACTCCTCTGTTCTGATTTACCAGCATTATGCTCATACTTATGCTACATGTGTGAAAATAGCTGCAGAAAATGCAGGAGGGAAAGAAGAAAGTCAGCCCTTTCATGAACATACAGAAACTTATAACCAATGTCCTCCGCGCTGAAATATCACAGATGGTAAGATTAATTTTTAAATGACTGTGCATTCCTTTACAACATGCAAAAATATTGCAATTGTATTTTTAACTTTCTGGATGTCAGTTGGCCACTATGACTTGCTACTACACATGGAAACCAGACCACAAATGTTCTACCACTAAAGTTTAAATCTATCTCTTGGTTTTGACTCCACACTATAAATTACTAAAATAAACAGGATAACTTTTCACTTGCACTTCTGCTACCTTCCATTCTGGACTCTACTCTCCAGAAACAATATATTGAGACCTTCCTTCTCTGTCTTACATGTTACTCTTTTAAAGCCCAAAGTTTTAAGTGCTCTGCCTAAAGGACTCTAGCTACTTCTGTGGGTGTTACTGTTAATCAGAGACACATGGAAAGGAAATGAAGGAGCCAAAAAGCAGCCTTGTTGTCTGGAAAAACCTCAGAATACACAGACATGGGTGACAACGGTAGGAAAAATCACAGCTAGATAACAGGAAATGTTTGCAGCTTACTGAAACAGTTTAATTAGAGCCTCCTTTTAAAGCATATGAAACTGAATGAACAAAATTCAGCCTCAAAATAACAGAAAATTGGGGCAATGACCTCAAAGATTCAAATGTACACAAAACCGCTCAAGCCATTATAAGGATAAGCCTGTCAAAACTGCTAAAGCTAATTTTACTTTTGCAAATTAGAACATCTTTATTTTCTTTTATATGTCCTGCTCAAACTTCACTAAACCTGTAGTAATTTGCAAACATACCAAACCACGCAATCATCTAGACAGAGTGAATTAGGACGCTTAATACCTAAGATGATCAGATAGGTCCTGGCAGTAAACCAGTAGGGAGCAACAAAGATACACTTACTTATTGACTGATATGAAATTAAGCTTTTTCCTCTGTGGTACTCTCATTTTTTTCTCCACACCAAATCCATTTCTGCTCCCAGCAACAAAATAAGCATGCCAAAAGCATGCCAAAAACATATTATTCCAATTTCTGGTTACTATTAACTAATACCTAACCAATACCCCATGCTGGTTTCTAGCTGCTAACCTTCACAAGAGAAATAATACAAACATGTATCTTAGGATGACCTCTGAGAAGAACTGCAATTTAAAATATGTAAGTTGTATACCCAAACTGCTTATTATATAAAGAGAAGAACTGATCTTTCACTACTGAGCTATCATCTTCATTTCCAGACCTGCTCAACTCCTCCACCTCCACTAAGATGGCCTGAACTATATTCACAAACTCTTTTCTACTGATGACTCTCGGGCCCACTAAGAACAGCTGTTACATTTAGCACAATCCATTGACAGGGATTTGAAAAAAGGTATGGCCAAATGCCACACTCTCTTGTTTTTTCACTCAAAAATTATGCCAACCAACATTTCTACTCCTAGTTCTAGGAGGATGCAAAAGAAAAAATTAAGAACTGGGAATAGAGGAAAAAGAACCCCAAACTGACAATATTTGGCAAACAGCAGCTTAGCACGACAAGTAAGCATTTAGTTATCCCAACTGAGAAGTAAGCAGAAACACTGATTGGCTAGACTTGGTTAAAAAATCTACGCAAGTAACTTAGAATCAATGCTAGAATGTTTAGTTTTCCAGTAAACAATATTGCCATAGGAAAGCTTGAGCCCGTGGATAGCAGCACGATAATTTGTAGTTTTATTAACATAATTTTCAGCATCTATAAAACAAATCATCAGTCTTGGCATGTGACCAAGGTACAAGTGTAGTCGCTTCACTGGGAATAAATGAAACTGGCTAGGCAGTATTGCAAGAGTGTTATTCCATATTTTCCAACAAAGCAGTACGTCTTCCACTGTCTCTTTTTCACACATGTGTACACTGAAACAAGCCACCAGTAGGATCTCTCCAAGTTTCAGGAAGAGAAGACAGCTTTAATACTACTTAGAGCAAATCAGCGCCCGTTGCAACTGTTTAAAAGATTATTCCTTTTAAACAAGCTCCAATCTTTTCCATTCACTTGTTGCAAGGTAAAGGGGCATAACATCTGGTGAGAAAGAGGAACAAGGATTTCCTGCTTTGTGTATCCTACTGCACAGAAGAAGCATTGCCAATCCCAGAAATTGAATTTTGGAATACTGACAAAGTTATGAACCGTATGTGGTCCAGGATGTTCATATGGTGTTTCAGTTACATAGATGATTCACTGATATTTATCATAGTCCACAGTCTGAAAAGGAACTTTGGATTGCTATGTCAGTTAAGCAGTTAGCTGCTATTGATGAATATGATCTTACGTTGCCTGTTATCTAGCAAATTGTATTTGAAAAAATATAGCCTTACTATTCAAAAGCCAGTTGTTACTCTCACAAATGCTCTTAGGAGATAAGAGCCAATGTCTTACAATTCCAGCAGAACCATGCTGGACAAAGAAAAGAGTGTATTGTCTGCAGCTGTCAAAGTCCTATCTGTCTGAAACCCCGATGCAACTATTTCCAGCCCTCAGAGCCAAGTTCTCAAAGTTCTGACCATTAATGAAAAATTTCACCCTCTTTGGCTGTTCAAACACTCAGATCCAGCACCATCACAACTGCAGATCAGCAAAACTTGGGTTTTGTAGCAGTACTGTTCTTTGAGGATTTGCAGAAAAGCATGCAGAGCCTCAAAGTGCTGGAGAGCCACACAAAGAAACTACTAAGACGCTCACGAAAGAGCTTCCACAAGAGATCAGGCACATCTGTAGAACTGTAAATGATAAAGACACTAATCTCTCTCTTAACTGATAGATTCAAAGGGCCCATCACCAAAATACTTAGGAAGCTACATTCTTCCCTGCAAGATCACAGCAACGGTCCTTTTGCCTGTAAGTTACTTAATGCTTGTACAAATGCTTTAAAGCCCTAGCAGGACCTTTCAAGCATGGAATGCATAATCCTTTGATGCTGAGGAGAGTGTCTCTTTCTTTAATGAAAGCCAGGTCTAAGTAGCATCTTTCACAATAAGCCGCAGTCTCACTAGGACAGAAAATATGCTGTTGTATACTTGTCTACATATAGAAACCAGGACTGATTATTATAAGCAATTCTATAAGATACTCACTCTACCTAATCTACCACCTAGAACCAAAAATTCAGATTTACACTGAAGCAGGCAGGATTTGTTCTTAACGTAAAAGATTCACCTACCCACCTGAAATCCAGAGTTGCTACATCAGCCAGTCTCCAAAAATGAACTTAAGTGAAGTTGTAACACATACCTACTTTTCAATCCAGATATTTGAAAAGCTCCCTTTGAATCTAGAAAAGAGTAAGCACTCATTACCTTTCCACTTTCACTAGTGAATGATGTAGAAGTTCTAGAAGCACGTGTGCTGACTCCAAACCATCACCACTTCCATCATCCAGGACCGGGCAGCTTAAAGTACACCACAGAGTTTGAGTGAGGGATGAAAAACTATTATTATTATCTCTTTTTTAACGTATACTGAATTTAGTTTACAAAGCAAGGAAGAGAATGACTTTGTTCACTCTGCAGTGATATAAATATCAGCATTGGAGATTTTTTCACTTTCTGAATTTTATGGAAGCTATCTCCCTCAAAGCAGTTTATTTATTATGTTGCCATTCTGCAGGCCGATGTCTAGAAAAATCGTCATCTGTAAATCTGTAAATATTTTAAAAATATTTTCCAAGTGCTGTAATTTTTCAAGCATCACAATTGGTTTAAACCTCTCCATTTATGGGAAGAGCATACTTATATCTCTTGGTCCTGGTGAAATTTGTGTTTTCCATGTTGCAGTTGGAGATCTGAAATACACTTAGGGAACATTATATTACCCTATACCTGTAATTAAAATACCGGTTTTGCTTTCTTCCCCATCACAGCCATAAGCCTTAACATGTTTTAAAACATTAATAAAGTAAGAAAAAATGCCTCCTTTAAAAAAAATAAAATTGGATTCCAAACTGTTTCAAGAGACAAAATTACAACAATGAATTGATAGTGCAATATTTTCTTATGGATGTTCTAGTAAGACTGAATTTATGACTTACCACACTGTACTACCCCATAACCAACACAACCTCTGAGACTGCGAGATCCCCACAACATATAAAAGGCAGTTCTGTCAGGGTCTATGAAAGGGCTTTTTTCTTTGCTTTTGAATGGTGAAAAATCATAAAGGATATCATATCAATGAGTGGACTGAACCAAAACAAAAGCAACTGAATCAGAGGGGGAAAAAATTACATATCCTATCAAGCCATGAATAACATTAAATTAGACCAAAAGCAGAATCTGGAACAACCAGTAATAAAACAGAACATGCAAAACAGTGGGAAACCTGCCATTGATATATTTTGTAGCACTAAATGCACAAAGGCTCAAGTTTAAATTGTGCAGCTAGTAACTAGCTCATTGTACTTCCTCTGAGCTTTAAAAATATTTTCTTAAGCAGAACTAGCCAAAGAGTCTTCAAATACATTTGTTTTGAGTACTGGTAATTCAATGCTAACACCAAACCCAGGTTAAAATAATATATTCACATATAGACCTGGAGATTGTGTATGACATAATTTTCCATGGAAAATTATGATTGAGCAGAACATCAGAAATTTAACAAATCTGTTCTTCAGTCATTTTAGAAGCGTGACATCTAACCAGAAAAGCTTTCTTTACAAACTAATCTTAAAAGACATTCAACTTTTTTCTCTACTTCCAGCAAAATTTCAGGAAAAAAAATCCCACTGCTATTCCACAGTGTGACTCCCTGAAGAAAATGTACATACAATGTTTGCAATTACTAGGAAAAGTCCACTGCAAATTGAATTTATTCCTTTACTAGTGGAAAATCAGCAGCTGAACTAACAAAATCAGGTTGAGTGTTGATTCTTTTTAATAACTGCCTCTTATATCAGTGAATTCTATGGCAAAAATAAATTTTATTTCATGTTACCTATCTGCTCTACCAATGCCAATGCAGGAAGTTAATAAATGTGAACCCTCAGGAGGCTTACACGCATCACTGAGAACAGTAAAATGAATGGTTACACATCTGCAGCCTGAACTTTGAGAGGAATACAAGCAAATTGTGAATGTGCATTTTTCAAATGATTGTGCCCATTATTTTCCACTGACTCATGACTGTTGGCAGAAATGAATAATAGATTTTAATATGTAGAGGTTCAACAATCACAAGTACAGAGAGTATGAATGTGTATATATCCATCTTCTCTGCATATATAATATTAAAGCTATAGGTTTTCATCTGTTTTTTATACTTAAACATCAAATAATTCATAATGCAGAACTATAAAATATATATAGAATACTGCATCAATCATGTCAAAGTACAAGTGCTGTTCAGCATTTCTGTAAATCCTCCATTAAACCTAGATTTGAGACCAAACCAAACACTTACATGGATCAAGTCATGGTCACTTGGAACACTGAGAGACATAAAATGCTGTGTTATTTCACATCAAGATCATTTGCAGCTCCCTTCATTATTTCAAAGAATATTAGAGACAAGTACAGTGCATTCCACAACAAAGCCAGTGCTTATGTCCTTAAATTCAGGAGGCAACTGCTAAACAAGGACTGGGAAATCAGCTGACTCAAGTCCTGAGGTATTTTGCACAACCAGTACACGAAGAAAACACAGATGTGTAACTAGCTTTCAGTAACATCATCAAATAGGAAGCAATGAACCACTTGAATACTGATAACGTCTTGCTTTGCATGTCTACATTCCCTATCCGGCTTTTTAACATATACCATAAGTCACTTCTCAAGACATCAACCACAACATGTTCTGTATGGCAATACACAGAAAAAACGAAAATTTCACCACTATATCCTAAACGGTGGCTGAAAGTGTAAAGCCCATGTATCACCTAGAACCACCTCAAAGCAGCACAAAATCTTACTGAAGTAAAGAAACAGCACAGAAGAAAATGTACACTGCCATCATATTTAGTTGAGCAAGACTGGAAACATGCATTTTAGGATAAATAAGCAGAACATTCAAGAAATTAATGGCTTAATATGGTTCCAAATAAACTTGAGAAGGAACATAAAAATATGAATATTTTGATTTACCAACTTTTTACTTCAGGTACAATTTCAAAAGTACTATGCTGTCAAAGCACTCACAACTTCTACTCTTTTGGCAAACATAATGAATAATGAACATCTGCAGGGCTGTTGTGAGTTCATGAACTACAGAAATAAAAAATATGCCTTCTTTTGGTAGCCTCATTCTTATGAAAAAATCCAAAAATAATACACCCTAGTAACCACATCCACAAGGAACCAGACACTTGGCCTCAAAGTACGACTGAGCAACACAAGAGCTTATGGCAACTACCACTGCTAATGTAGGCTCCAGCACTTACGTTAGGATGAAATCAAGCATAGCAGAACTCAGCCTTTCCAAATCATGCATTGGTTTGGGGGGAGGTGGAGGATTCTGTGTCAACGTCTTTAATAAAGCAGATGTGACTCATTGCACTCTCGTTTCAAATCATAAACTGAGGTTTCTCTTCTTTCTCTGAATTTGTGGCAGCAGCACTGGGGGCAGTAGCACTATGGTAGCAATCCTTCAAAACTTTTTGCTCAGTACAATAATTTCAATTTAATTATATTATTTGATACTGCAGTTTTGTTACACAAATCCCGACTTTAGTTTCTCTCCTTAATACCTTGCATCCTTATTCACCTTACCTTCTGCAGGTACTGATTATAGAAAAATATGGGAACAATTTGATCAGTATATCATCCCTACGAAGCTTCCTAAGCTACACTTTTTTTCACTGAAGAACACATTTCATTTATAAGTGTTGTTTCAATAAAACCAAGTAATCTAAAATATCTTTGCTTAACATACTTTCAACGTTGAAAATATCTGTTAGGTCATGTTAGGGTTTGAGGGTTTTTTTAATTATTATTATTTTTACATGGATGAGTAAAAGGAATTTTTCAAACACTTCCTTGCATCTTTCCTTTCTCCATTTAAATTACTCAACCTAAATTCAGTAACAGCCCAGTAGAATTTCAGCACCTTGTAGCCCCATAGTGGCCTGCTCAATTATTTCTAGAAATACCCTGGAGAAGAATTAATGTCAAACAGTACTCTTAAGTTTGCAACATTCAAATGCTGTATTTGAAGTCAGAAATTTAGAACTTGCCTGATTTACATTTTCCTGCCAAAGTCCTGCATTCAGTCCCATGATGATTTTTTGCCTCCTGTGAGCTTTAATTATAAAATCAAGGGGAAACACCGAAGCAGATTCTCTGCTTTATGGGTCACAATATGCTAAGTGTATCCACCATCTGTGTGAAGTCTGTACACTGTCCTGTTCTCTTGTGGGAGGCCTGCAACAAGGTTCAAATCACCTTCCTGTTCTGTCTTTTAAATTTTTGGGCTGTCAATTCCACTGTCCCATCCTTTGTGCCCTGAAACTGACTAGAATATCCAAGAGCTCTACCCTCTAGCAAATTCTGATACTCCAAATTTCAAAGCCAAATTTACCATTGACACAAGGTGAATTCCACTTACAGTCAGGATCAGGGGGAAGCAGTGGGTAACCATAACTATTCTTCAATTTGGGATGTCAACCAGCCTCACAAAGGGCACATCACACAGAGCATGTATCTGTGCACACAGTGCCCATGGACCAAAAGAACCAAACCTCAAACTCAAAAAACCAAATATTGAACTCAAAAAACCAAACCTTGAAATCAAAAAACTCACTCCAGAACTCATGCTCCTTGTCACTCAGACAAACCCACTTTCATTTGAGACTAATTGATGAATAAAATAAATTTGACAAATACTATACACATATATTACAGGTATTTACTTTTAAAGCAAAAAATATTGAAAATACTAAAAAAAATTCATCATTTCTACTGCAAACATTAGCTTTTCTCTGACTTAGCAATAACACTTGACCACTAACATCTATGCAAATATTTTCATTTTTGATAAAATTAAGACAGTAGAGAAACTCCACTATTTTTCATACCTTATTCTGTAGACATAGACTACGATGTTTGCAAAAGTTCTTAAAAGTTAAACAGTGTAAGCTATTGTAAATTCAACCACTGTCAAAAAAGAACCTTTTATTTCAGTTGCAGTTTGGTGGAAACTGGAATATTCAGTGAAAAACAGCTAAATTATTCCTGAGAGACATGCTGTCTTCTGAAACTGTCGTTATTTTCTCATTTGAAAAACAGACTGCAACTGCAACTCTGCTGCTATCTTATATAGACCACTGCTATCCAACATTATTTGTTCAAAATGTTATGGGCAGTAGACACAACCAGCATTAGTTGTACAGCTATTAGTGATATAATAAAGTGTCAGATGATGGGGCAGAAATGCCAATTATGGAAGTAGTACTATTATTTTAAGATGACATTTGGTAGAATATTCAGAGATTCCTGAAATCCTTCACAAAAAATAAAATAAAATTGAAACTATGTGAAAGAAATGAACCTCAACTACCTCGCTACATCAGAAACCATGATGTTAGAAAATTTACACATGAGCACATTTCTTTGAATGTACTGATTTTGATGCAGGGACTAACTGAAGGATGCCACTTCAATGCTTTGCAAAAGGTGATCTGTCTTACAGACAGCACACCTAAATACCAAACACACCAAACATTAATATCAAGTGTGCATTTTAATTTCCTGTGTTTCTCCAGGCAGCATTTAACTAGCCTAAATTTGTTTAAAATTTTAGACTGCCAAAGCCCTACAGCAAGTGGAAGACATCTTTGCAGCTTTTCTCATGGATGCTCATCAGTAATGTCCAAGTGTTTCACAAACATTCCTTAATTCATTCACAGCCTTACAGGATTACAGGATGAGAAAGCATTATTATCCCCATCCAGAAGCTGGAAACAAAGAGGCTTACAGAAAGGAAGCCACAGAAAACCACAGCGCAAGAGCCAGAATGAGAAGCATGGGAGCACACAGGTGTTTCTGTGTATCTGTTCACATCTCCAGACTGCACTGATCACTGCCAGAAGTGGGAGGTGGCTCTCACTGCAGCTCACTTACCACATATATCTGACACCAAAAGGCTCCATGAAGACAGCCTAAATACAACAGCACACATATTTCATGGCTACAGCCATGCCATTTGGGCCGTGCTTAGCAGCATGCAAGGCTACCATCACAGAGCCAGAGACACAAGCTCTGTGATGGTAGCCTGTAGCCTTGCGTGTATGAATTATAACCGTGTTTTTTCTTTCCAGTGTTTCACAGTATCACAAAACAGCAGAGGTTGGAAAGGAGTTCTGGAGATCTAGTTCAACCCCCTGCCCACGCCTCAGCCAGAGCCTGTTGCCTGGGACTGTTGCATCCAGGTGGCCTTTGAATACCTCCAAGGATGGAGAGATGCTCCACCACCTCTGAGAAACCTGTGCCAGTTCTTGGCCACCATGATAAACTATTTCCTCAGCCAGGCTGCTGATGACATGAAGCTGATAGGGCAGTTGGCACTCTTGAAGGGTGGGAAGCCATCCAAAGGGACTTAGACAGGCTCAACATGAGGGCACGTGGGCTTGAGATAAGGTTCAGCAAGATCAAGTGCAAGGTGCTGCACCTGTGTTGGGACAGCCCCTGTTAGCAGTCCAGGGTGGGGGATGAAGGCACTGAGAGCATCCCTGCTGGAAGGACTGGGGGGTGCTGGTGGGTGAGAGGCTGGACATGACCCAGCCATGAGCACTCACAGAACAGAAAGCCAAACGTGTCCTGGGCTGCATCCAAAGCAGTGTGGGCAGGGGAGGGAGGGGATTCTGCCCCTCTGCTCTGCTCGGGTGAGAGCCCACCTGGAACCCTGCATCCAGCTCTGGGGTCCCAGCACAGGAAGGACAAGGACCTGTTGGAGTAAGCCCAGAAGGGCGCCACAAAGATGCTAAAAGGGATAGAATATGTCTCCTAAGAGAACTGGGATGGTTCAGCCTGGAGAAGGCTCTGAGGATACCTCATTGTGGCCTTTGGTACCTGAAGAAGGCCTACAACAAAGTTTTTTATACCATAACTTGTGGAAATAAAACTGGAGCAATAGTTTCTAACTAAAAAACAGCCAGTTTAGTTTGGGTATTAGGAACAAATCCTAATTTGTGGGACTGATAAGGCACTGGAACAGGTTGCCCAGAGAAGTGTCTCTGTCCTGCACCCTCACAGTTTGAAAGTGCTGGAGCTGTTCAACATAAAGAATTAATCTTTTCATAACAAAAATATCAGGCACTATTTGACTGCCACATTACAAAAAGATGCTGCTACTGTCAATTTGCAGTTCTCTACTGTATTTTCTTCTCATTTTATAAGTGAAAAGAATTAGGTAATTTATTCAAGACCACATGTGGTTGAAACCAGGCTTAGCTTGCATTCTTGTGTAGCATCCAGTGAACTAAGGCTGCTCTTTTTCCTCAGAAAGGTGTCAAGGACAGGACTAAGAAACATTTCTTTTAAGTAATTGTTTGAGGAAAGATAAGAGAATGTTTTGCTTATTTCAGTTTAACCATTTATCTAGAAACAAAATATCTTCTTGACAAACAAATAATGTAGCATTCCACCAGGCTGAAAAGCTCAGCTTCACCTTAATCCTCTACAGCATATCTCATGTCACAGTAATATACGCTTTGTCAGAGTCTATTTTGTATTCCGCTTTGTCTGACAGTACTGCTTTTATGTGAAACATTTCTGTAGCATGAAAAAAAAAATTGGACTAATAAATCCTTTTATTTTTTAAAACTTTTAAGCTATGTTTTCTCCCTTGTCTTTGTTAAATAGCATGGAAATTGCACAGTAGAAGAATTAGATACCTGACAGATTTTTCAGACTATATCCTTAGATACAGACCAGTTTTACTGTTTTCTACAGGTTTTGGGGGTTTTTTGTTGGTTGGTTGATTGGTTTTTAATGAGGAAACAAAATAAATTTCTGCGTTAAAAAAATTACTAAAATCTGATGTGCAAGTATACCTGTTGTCAAACTTCACTCATACAACATAGTACCTTAATAAGAAGGTTCACTAACTTAATTTTCAAGAATATGGAATAACTTAAAAACTAATCTGACAAACCAAAAATAACTCTTATTACATAAAGTTAAAAAAAAAAAATCCTCAACCAACAAAAAAACCCCATAAACCAAAACAAGCAACTCTTAGCAGTGCAAGGATCTTCCTTGAAATGTTGAAAAAAACCATACACATTCCTTCTCTTAAAAATAATTTCAATTCCTTTTAACAGAGCTGGATTGTGTTTTATATATTATAGTGACCTTACTGCTATTGCTGATATTTCTTATCATTCATATAATCTCACTTCCCCCCCACACCCCATAATTGTACTCTAGATTCAATGTTTTGATACAGAACATTTTTAAATGCTAACTCTTTCTAACACTGCTCCTTTAACCTGGTCTCTCATCTGAATTTTAACACTTGCAAAAATGTACGGCCTGGATGGATTCTTTAACTTAACAATCAAATTTGGAACAGGGACTATAAAAATTTATTTTTGGAGTAGAAATCTGCCAGAAGTCTCTCTGACACTCTACTGCCCTTCCTATAATTCCTTACAGAGCAGAATTAAATAGTGAAACACTCAGTTAAACTCCACAGAAAAGCAGACTATCTCAGTAAAAAGAATAAGGGCTACACACCCAAATGCAGAATATCCACCAACAATGCTGAAGAAGGCATGAAGTGGGCACACAGTCATGAATTTATGTCAGCATGTGTAGGCGTATCCACAACAGTGCATATCTAGAGAGGACAGTTAAAAATAGCAGTAGAGACACATGAAAGCAGACTTCAGCATGGTTTAATAGTCTGTCCAGAAGGCTTGGAAGTTAAGTCTAGGCTGGCATGTCTTCACATCACATACAGATCAAAGCAATTACAGAGCTGTCTGCACGTCCTGCAATCACACTACTCGATTGCAGTGTAGACACATCCAGAAATAGTGCTACTGTAGATATGTTCATCTAAAAAATGCATTTGCAAAAAGCAAAGCCTGGAAGCATACTGTAAAGCATATGGGTCCTGATGAGAAACATATGCTGGAGAGAGTGTCCATTTTGCTAAATTCCATTAGCTGGAATTGTGCTAATTCTTCCTTCTACACAATCTGCTCCCTGTGTACTCCTAGAGTCCTTTATACTCCTGTACCATGTGTTGGTTGGCCTTTCCTGTGGGGATTTCACAGTCAGGCCAGATTAACCTGAACCTTCAAGGACAGCAATTTACCCAGCTTTACTGTCTGATGGTGAAGAGACACTGTACACTCTACAGGCAGCAGAGGGCAACTTCGTGGCATGTAAACAGCACTCACTCCTCTCCATTCCAATGCCATACCAACACTTGGGCTCTGAAGGCCAGTCATTTCAGGAGAACATCAAGACATCAAGGCCCTTATCTATTAGTGCTGCTAAGAGGTGCAGAACTTATTGTGATGCAGAAACCCAGAGCTGACAAAATCCTTTGAAGCTCCTCTCCTCCAACTGCATGGCAGCAACACTTCAACTACTCTGCTGGCTCTAGCCTCTAATGATTACAAACCAGGACAGCCACTGCATCCTCTTAAGGATGGATTTGTCCAGCAAATGACCAAAGGGATCCATGCATGCTCTTAAATTGACTGCATAGTGAATTATTCACTCTGAGGAGATTTTGTGTGCATTTTGGTAAATCACAACCAGAAGACAAGTTAAGAAGGAATGCAGTTATTCAGCATACCTTGCTGCCTTACCAGGAGAGTATACAGACACACAAGAGCTGATGTTGACTCAGACAATTAAAGATCTGGTTGGAATTGGATCACAGCAGCAGGGATTACATACAGGCTAATGTACCATAGGAAGAAGCAATCTAGTGAAATATATAAAGTTTTGGATGCAGGGATCAACATTTTGTGCTGCTGCCTGTCTCTTTGTGGAAACCCTGCACACATGCACAGTTGTGTTCCAATCAGTTATCTGGACCCGAGCATCTCAGCAAACACTGCAAACAAACACTCAAACACTGCAAAACCTCCAGTCACCACACAGAGTCACTCCAGCAAATTCCACTAAACTGGGAGGAGTTGCTGACTCCATTGAAGAGATGCCCTGCAGACACTGTGACAAACTATAAGGCTGGGCAATTACCAACCATATGAAGCTTAACAAGGGCAAGAGCTGTATTCTGCACCTGGGATAGGGCATTCCTGGCTGAAAGGACAGACTCAAAGCTGGAGAAAGAATGAAAGGTCCCATGGAACAGGATGTGATGGTTCAGATCATTAGCAAGTTGACTATGGGCCAACAGTTTGACTGCCAGGGCATAAGGCTCAACCATACCCTGGGGTTGTGTGCATCCAGCACACGGAATAATTCCTCCACCTTATAAATATCAATTTGGTACTTACAGGACCACTACTCTCAGTTCTTGTCAACAAAAGAACAATACCCCACATCCTGGGGTGCATCAGGCACAGCATCACCAGATGTGGAAGGGAAGGGATTGTCCTGCTCTGCTCTGAGCTGGGGCAGCCTCACCTCCAGTGCTGGGGGCAGAAATGGGTGCCACAACACAAAGCAGACATTGAGCTGTCAGAGAGTGCCCAAAGGAGAGCATGAGGATGTGAAGGGTTTGGAGGGGAAGCCGTGTGAGGAGTGGCTGAGGGCACTTGGTCTGTTCAGCCTGGAGGAGACTGAGGGGAGACCTCACTGCAGTTACAGCTTCTTGGGAGGGGAACAGGAGGGGCAGGCACTGATCCTGCTCTCTGGTGACAGGGACAGGACCCAGGGGGACTGGCCTGAAGTTGTGTCAGGAGAAGCAGAGACTGGATATGGAAAAGGTTCTTCACACAGAGGGTGAAGGTTCCTGCCCCAGGGAAGTGGTCACAGCACCAAGCCTGTCAGAGTTTCAATGCTAATGAGAAGCAAATAATTAATGATGTAAGTATAACTCATTTTCCTGGTGATTCCATTCTGTAACTCAAGATAAGTTTTTGGCCATGTCAACAAGCACAAATATTGTGCTTTATCCAGAGCTCTGCATATAAGTTTGCAAAATGGTAATATCCTACACATTAACGTAATTCAGACATATACCCTAAGACTCTTTCCATGTAACAAGAGAAGAAATGAGTACACTTACACTCAGCACAGTAGAATGGGTCAGAGAATATGACACAGCTTATTTACCTTACTAGCACTCTTCTGCTTCTGTGTGCAGTATATTTCCCAGATATATTTTGCTTCATTTTGTTTGGCACCTTTTTTTGTTTTCTTTTAAAAACATCTTGGAGACAGCTTTTACAAATAATCAAATAAGTGTCTCAACAGGCTGATAACTTCAATATCTAAAATCTTGAGCCCATTTCAAAAGCAGCTCGTGGGATCTTCATAAATTTACTACTGTGACTCAACAGGAACTGACAGCATAGCATACAAAAGGAAGAATATTTACATTCAAATTTTAGTAAAAAAGAACATGAGGTATGTACATACACATAAAAGTTTAAGGCGTTTCCTAATTCTAAAAAAAAAAAAAAAAAAAAAATAAAAAAAAGAGGCCAGCAAGTATGGTGTGATCCTGCAAAAGAACTACAAGGATGAACAACCCATGGAGAAATGGATGGAGAACTGTAGCTCCAAATCCCAATCCACATGTATGCCCCTGTCATGCACAGATTCACAGAACAGCTGGGCTTGGAAGGGACCTCTGGAGATCATTGAATTCAATCACCCTGATAAAGCAGGCTCACCCAGAGCAGGCTACACGGGATCATGTCCACAAAGGAGACCTCACAACTTCTCTGGGCAGCCTGTTCCAAGAAAGCTATGCAGCACAGCCTGATTTTTTGTCATAGATGTAAACAAGTTGGTTAAAATGGGGGGGTTGAAGGGAAGTGCTAAGTTCCTGATTAGGATTTCATTTTAAATGGAAAGCTCCAGATTGATTCTGTAACAATAAAACAAAGGGGGAGAACGGGGATGATTTATATATAAGAAGAGGTCATGTAGTACACTGTATTGAGTTTAAAAGATAAGTAACACAATGCTTTTTTATCTGGTATAAACAAAAATAATGCCAGTAGTTTGACTGCAAACAAGAACTGAGGAGGAAATTGAGGCAAAAAGGCAATGCTTACAGCAAACCTCACAAACCTAATGCTATGTTTTAACCAGAAAAAATACACTTTCAAGTGCTGCTTTGTAATTCTTTATGAAGTGAAAATTAATGATATTCAGATTTGAAATAAGCTTTTGTAAACACTCCTTAACATACAAGGAAACATGCCTAATGAAGGATTGCCCCAATTGCCAAACTGTGATGGCTGAATTGTACTTTTCTTTGATAACTCTAAGACCTCCAGACCTCTGAAATCAGCTAGAGCTTTACTGTAGAAGATGAAATCACAGCTCCACCTTTGACAGGTAAATAGCAGAGAATATTTCTACCACAAAAATTAATTAATTATTTTCCCTCCTCAGTTTAAAACTCTCTCAGAGACTTAAATCAATAAAGTATCTGATGCATATGTTCTATCTTCTTGTTTCCAATGGTTCCACTGTGCCTATAAATCTATTGCAGAACCACATCTGCATTTAAAGAGAAATTCCCTTGTGTTTACTATGCACCTGCTCCATGTAAGCCTATCTTCTCTATCTCCTTCAAGAAACAACAGATCTGCCAGAAAAAGAGGGAGTGCAGACACAATGCTACTCCAAGTCCTCTTGTCAATTATCTAAGCACAATTTCCTTCAGTTTAGTTCAGTTATGGTCCTATTTGGACAAGAGTTGAAAAGAATTACTATTTGCCCTTCTAAAATCCAATGTTTCTCAACTTTTTCTAACGTACTTTTCATTTTGACAATGAACATATACATTTCAACTGTAAAAAAAAACCACTGTATTTGCTAAGCAACACACAGTAAGGCACTGGCAAATAGATTACTTACAGACTTGCACATGAAAAATATAAACCTTTCCTTATTTTACTTGGCAATAATTTTAATTATCATGGCTGAGTAAGAAAGGATCACAATATTCTCCTCTTGATATCTACCTGAAAAGAGATGCAGGTTGATTCTAGTAAAATTGAAATAAAATAAAAAAAAATTGTTCCCTGCCTCCTTGGTTATGATTCACATGCTGCCTCTGGAGCTTCATGCACACCATCAGAGACAGACAAGGGTGCAGACAAAGCTCTGCTACACACCTCATCTAGTCAGCAGAAATGTTTAAACACCAGATGAGAGAGATAACTTGCTGCATCCCACAAAGGCTGTGGAAGTACTGGTCTTTGTGCTCATGAGGTGCAGCATCACTGCTCCATGACACCAAATGGTGTCACAAGTGCCATCATCCCTGCACCACTGCCAACAGGAGTTCTGTACTGCTGTCTGTGACAGATGAGTCACCCCACAGGGCTGCCTCTGGCTGTCTGCTTCCCCTTTCCTGCTGGCATCTCCTTGCACCTGCAGGCAGCTCTACTTGGGTGTCTCCAGTTCAGAAGACAGAAGCTATAGCAGCTGCGCAGGGCCATCATGCTTTCCCCTTCCTGCTTCTAATCAGACAAGTGTCCAAGGACAGAGCTGCAGTGGAAGTAGGTCTAGTCTGAGACATCCTGAAGAGGACTGTGAGAAAGTGAGCTGTGCCAATGCAGGTGGTATTCCACCTCAGGTGTATGTGGATGAAGACTTCTTGCACCTATTCATGGGAACAGATTTCAGCTGCCAGAAAAACTGGACAAGTGGGACACTTCCTAGTTTTTCAAGCTCCGCTGATGCCCAGTCAAGTTACAAAATATTTGTCATTATGTAATTAATGTAATATTTGGGATCACAGCTCTTCTGAAATTATGAAAAGAATTACTTGTCTCTTATTCATAGTATTCTGTGAAGGGATCTTCAAGAATACCTTCAGTCACCTTCTCCAAGAAGCCTAATTTTACATGCAGCTCTCTGTAAACTCAGAAGGTGGCCCCAAAGAACTTATGACATACTTACTTTCCATGTTGCTGTCATTAGAGAAAAAAAATACTGAGACAAGCAGCTTCTACCTAATGTAAGCCACTATCTTCTACAGAACTTCCTTGCCTGAAAGACTGCCTATCTCCTGATGCCAAAATGACACTTCAACAATTAAAAGCATTTTGAGTAGCCTGCGCTGGACTGCTAGCTCAAAAAAGAAGGATTTTTTTGAAGAGGCTCCTTGAATTTGGAGGTAACTTTACACTGGGCCGGTACTCTGATGTAGTCCTATTGCACTCACGTTTTCAACAAGCTACAAGGCACACACATGCTTTCTGCAGCACACTGAGTCAATGACACAGACCAGAAATCACAAACACCTGAAAAACAAGTGAACTGCCAGTTTAAGGCAAGGGTGAGTGACTGTATTAAGCTGAAGGGTCAGTCTGCAAAAGTCGGTCTTTGACACATAAATCATGCAGAAATTAAGCATACCACACCTTACAAAGGGAGCCTTTTCACACGTGGGTTAAATGTGTTAACCTGAAGGCATACTTGAAGGAAATTTTACTATTTTTTTATACAGTGACGAGGCAAGTGTCACTTTGACAACTGAACAGGTCAAACTCTAATTGTATTGTTCAGAAGAAAAGTGCTTCTCACTGTTTGAACTATCTCTTGAGGAACCCTCCAACCCTGCCCTTGAAACCACTTTTTCAGCTTACCTGCTAAATCTTCAAATAATTATTCCAGTACTGCATGAGGCATATTTGCAGACTTAGCAGTATGAAGACAGAAGTGTCTTACCAAGTTCACCAAACATAAGCTCACACATGAGCTAGCTGCAGAGGATTTTAGGGTGAAGAAACTCATATTTATGGGTAGTAGTAAGCCAATAGGTCCTGCTTTTTATGGCTTGCTGGAAGTACATAACTCCTAAATTCAGCAAGGGCAGGACACCATTAAAAGTCTGCTACAGCATGCTGCACAAGGCTAAATGCATGCACATCATTCAACATAATTTCTGCCTCTAGGATCAGTGCTACTTGCACAAAATATAAAATTATTTTGATTTCTCAATGCTATGATTGTATGATTCTTTAGCCATTTAAATACCAGAAGAGAGTCTAGTCAAGTGATTTGCTTCAGAATAATTTTTTTAAACTTTTTTTCAGTTACCTTTTGTGTTGGAATGCTTACGTATAAAATGAGGCTTAGATGCTAAGATCTTCCATGGAAAACACAGGCAGTTGCAGTTTTTTGGTGGGTTTTGGGGTGAGGGGACTTTGAGAGGAACAGTTGTGACTGATTAATATCTCTGTAAGAGATGTGGCTTTAAGCCAGCCATTGAAAGCGCTCCGAGGTGATAACACTGACAATGAAGACCGAGACTGTTTAGGTGCTGGTTTGTATCCAGTACCATCAGAACCTCATCCTCGAGCTCTTCTGTACATAAATTACGTGTGCTCACATAAAACACGCATTGATGCGGGAATGAAAATGGCTTGATCTCTGCTGCTGCAAAAACACGATTTTAGATTGACCCAAGTATAAGCCTTGGAGCATGTTTCTACCAGACAAGTCGGCATTTGCTTCCCCACACTTACAAGCATGCGACTCCTACTTCATTTTCGTCCAGATTTCGGCTTGCCCGGCGGGACAGGAGGCTGCTGAGGCTGGGTGCCCGCCGGGCCGCCGGGCTCCGAGCAGAGCAGCGGCGGGTCCGCCGCGGGTGTCAGCGGCTGGCACGGCGCTGCGAGGGACTCGCCGCGGCACCGGGCACGGCTGACATCACGGTGTGCTCAGCCCCAGCGAAACGCGCCGCGCTCAGCCTGATTTCATGCGGAAAGCACTTCCCCGGGGCGGGCTGGCGGAGGCCGGGGCTCGCCCCCCGCCGCCGCTCCCGCTCCCGCCGCAGCCAGCCCCCTCAGAGCGGGGGAAGCGGCTCCAGCGCCTCCCGCACCCCGCGGGGCACCCCGGGCTCGGCGCCGTGCCCCCTCTCCCGCCGCCCCGGGGGCAGCGCTGCCGGCGGCAACAAAGCCCCGCTCCGCTCTCCTCACCTCACCCATGCGCTCCGCTCGGCCGCGGGCGCTCCACGGCAGCTGCGAGTGATGGAGACGGGGAAAGACCCAGGTGCCGCCTTTCGGTTGCCGCCCCCGCCACTCCCTGCCGGTGCAGACGGCGCTTTGCCCTTCGCCCTGCCCTGCCACCGGGCAGCGGCCGGCGGGAGCGAGAGGAGGAGGAGGAGAGGGAAGGAGGGAAGGGGGAAGGGGGAAAGGAGAGAAGGGGGCGGCCCCGCCCGGCCCTGCTGCGTCACAATGCGGGGGCGCTGCCACGTGACCGGCGGCGCGAGGCGGGGGCTGCGCGCGAACCCGCGCTGGGGCCGCCGCCGCGGGGCCGGGGCCGGGGCCGGGGCCGGGGCACAGGGATCGGGACGCGGGGACACCGGGACATGGGGACACCGGGATCGGGGCACAGGGACACAAGGATCGGGGCACAGGGACAGGGCCGGGTCCTGCGCGCACGGGAGCGATTGCCTGCGGATTCGTCTGGAAGCGCTGCTGCTCCGGCGTGTCCAGCGCGGAGCGCGTGGCACCCCGCTGCGCTCAGGATAATGGAAATGGGGCGCTCGAACCTGAAAACGCCGAGTTCAGTCCGCTCACATCTGTTTGAAATAAAACCCGGTGGGTTTGGGGGTAGATTTTTTTGTTTTTCACTTTGGTCTGCTGTAAAACGTGGAAAGCCTCGCTGCTTGACTCTGGTTCCTAGGTCCACGAGCACCTGCGGACGGTGGAACCCTCGCACAGCCTCCCATCGAGCTGGCCCAGCCTGCCGATGCGAGAAGCCCGCGTTGTCCCGCAGCGCTGCGGAAGGTGCTGTGCACCCCGCGGCTGCCGGGCGCGGAACGCCGCCGTCCCTCGGGCGCTGCGGGGCTGCACAGAGGAGTGCTCCGGTCAGCCCGAGTAACGCCGGCATCTGCGGGGAGCAGGAGGAGAGCACAAAGAGAACCTTTGGCAGGGTTTTCCTCTTTGTGATTCAGCTTGTTTTGTCTCCCCCTTACTTTCCATAGGCACATTTTCCATCCTATCTCTCAAAGTGTATCCCTTTCCACCTTCCACTGCTTCTGTGTGCTTTTACCTTTCCAACACAGAATATCTTAAATTTCATTTACTCTCATGAGTGGGAACTGTGAAAGCCTGAGAGATGCATATAGGCAGAAATTAAGTGAATTTATGCTAGCTTGGCATTTTGGAAAAGTACTGCCCACAGATCACGCAGAGCACACTCAGCAGTACCACAAGCATGCTTACATCAGACAGCACGTAGCACTGCTCTGAAAATGGGGAAAACACTTTAGCTAAGAAGGTCTCTGTTCTTCCTGTAGGGATTTCTAGTGAAAGGGCCTAAACTCCCCCCATTTTAATTCTGCTTAAGTCCTAAGACACAGTCATTGGACAGTAACAACCCTGAGAAGCTTGTCATCTGAACTCAGCAACTCGGATGTGAAAGGAAATACAGTCCTCCATGATACATTACTTGAGCTACCTAGGAGCTGCAGCATCATGCATTTTCAGCCTATTTAATATACTTGTCCAGAAGTGGAAAGCTGTGTTTCTTACTTTTTAAATTACATTTTTAAAATGTGTAGAAACAAACTTGAATATGAATTACAGTGGTGGATTCTAATGTTTATTTGCAAGGCCAGCTATGTGGTGCAATACTATCTTAACCACCTGTGCATACTGAATGTGGAGAAAGGATTACTTTGGACAGGTCTTCTGCTTTTATGTCATTCATTTTTAGGAAAAGGATATTTGGATACTGCACATTTGTACACTTGTACATATATGGAGATTAGTAACCATTTGGAGTATTTGTAATGCACTTGATTAGGTGGTTTTATCCAGGAATGTTGGTCAGCTGTGTGTGATTAAATGGTTTGAAAGGAATGCAGGTCAGCTCCAGAATACAATGTCATACAGGAGTATGGCCTGACAAACAGTGAAAAAAAACCAAACGAAACAAACGAACAAACAAAAAAATATTATTTTAATTTAGCGTCTATAAATACTATTCATATGCAAATAGAACTTGTAAGAGAAAAGCTTGCCAAGTGTCTTTGTATATGTTATATGTAATAGTATCTCAATTAGTACTGATAATCCTGTTTGTGTATGTACTTCTGAAATCACTGCTGAAAATATCGTTTAAATAAGAAATGCTGATTAGGCTGTATGACTGTAAAAAAACTTTAAATTATGATCTACAACTTCAGTTCTTGTAAGAACTTCAGGATGGATTTTTACTGCCAGTTATATGGCCCCACCGTTATTTTTTTGTCTAAAATAAAATCACAGAATGTTCACTCTCTTCTTGCTGTGCGTGCAGATACGAACATTTGCTGGAATAGTAAAAAGCTTGTCATTGATAATTCTATTCCCAATGGAGTAAAGTGATTCAAAAATGTGTTGCCCATTGTTTTTCTAGTATGTCTGTCCAGGATCATTTAGTGGCTTGTTGAGCCTCGGTATTCCTAGGTGGTGAAGCCAAGACCAATATTTGTGTCAACTGTGGAGTATGGCTGGATGCACATGAGAACAGACTGATCTGTGGCCACATCAAAGGCCCGTGGCAGTCAGCAGCAATCACAGCATCTATCAGTGATCACATACATTGACTGTAATGAATACAAGACAAAACCCTCCATGACTTTCGAAATTCTTCTAGGATCTGAGCTTGAATCACATTTAAAAGTGTGCTTGATGACCACTGCTCATAAGGACATGATCACATTATTTTACGGCACAAAGGCCATGGATACATTTTCTGCAGATTTTCTGCTCCTGTGCAGGACCAACGCTGGTGCCTCTGTATTTATTCCTGGATATGAGCAGCTGTCTTGTGAAGCAAAAGGTAGATAGGAACAGAAAGGAGGCAGCAGAAGCCTGGAAGAGATGAGCCCAGCAACATACACTACCTTGCCATTTTTTTCCAGAGTGTTAAGGCTGGGAATCAGTGTTGTACAGGTTACTCTAACAGTTGGTAACCTTAGGGACTTTATGTAATTAATACATACAGGCAGCCTGTGAACTTCCAGATGGTAATCCAGGACTGCTGATGTGTAATATCTCCACCAAGGAATATTACCAACAGGATCATATTAAGCAAAACCTAGCAATTACAGTATAAGGGTATCTGCTGAAGTAAAAAAGAACAACCTTTAGTTCGGTCAAATGATGAATCATGATGACTCACAGTCACTCAAGGCAGTCATTGGGGCACGTAGATGTTCTCTTAGATTAAAAAAAAAAAAAATTAAAAATATTAAAAACACATTTAGCTTTGAGAATCAGTAAGAGCAACTACCATTTTTAGAGCATGACAGAATTTATGCACCAATTTCAAATTAGTCCAAACCAGGTGAATTGTTCCTGTCTTCACCTTCAGATTCTGAGTTGAGGTAAACAGGACACAGATCACAGATCAACTATGCATCTATCTTTCAAAAAGCGTCATTCCTAATTTTTCCCACCTTCAGTCTACCCTGCAATAAATACATAAATATTTTGCTCAATTTAGGAAAAAACATTCCCATTCTTAGAAGCACATAAGACTATAGCAAATAATAGTGTAGGCACAATTCTGTTAGGTTGAGAAAATGACAATATTGCATCGACTGCTAGAAGTAATGACTTTCTTTTTCACCTTGATTATGACCAATGGCACCACACATATGCTGATGAGTAAGTCGACCATCTTAGATTCATGGAACTGCTACATCTGAAGGAAAAATGAGACTACATAGCTAGGAGTACAATAAAACAATTGGTTTTCTGCTGTGTTTTTGCATTGTTTTCAGTGCTTGTAATGCCTGAACCTGATCTGTTAGCTCACAGTGGGCCAATCTGACATCAGCAGAATCCAGAAAGCAGGAGCTTGCCTTGAAAAGAATGCAGATCAGTTCCTCATCCATAAGAAAAGAGAGGCATACAAAACCACAAATAGCTCAAAACCATCTTTCAGTGCATATAGCTTTGTTTCTGGGATTGGGCAGAAAGTATTTTCTGCAATGAGGCCATTTAGTTGGCAGCGTTGTGGGTGGAGAGAAGACTCAAGCCTGGGCTTTATTAAATGCTTATTTATTTGATCTATTCTGCTGGATAAATCACACAGAGAATTTCACAATGTGACATCCAAGGTTCTGCTCACACATTTGGCGCAGCTGTGCAGAGGAACTGAACACAGTATGTATGGTTGGAAAGCTAGTACATGGCATTACTGCATCAAAAGGTCAGGGACAATTACCATAATCAGCTACTCTGGTTTCTGGCATAAAGCCCCACAATTCCTGGTTGAACTAGAGAATGTTTTTCAGAAAGTGATCTAATCTTGATTACTACACTCCTAACAATGTTGTTGTAATAGATCATTAGCTTCCCTGTTAAATTATGTATGCTTTGTCCATCTTCTCATTCAGCTTGTTTGAGTTTTGAGATTATGATTTTGCCCAATGTAAATAGGAAGCTGTCCATTCTTATAGGTTTTCTTATCATCTATGTATTTTCAAGCCCCTTCCAAAAGTTTTTTGGATAGATTTTAAAGGATTTCTTAAAACTTTCCTGATATTTTGACAGTAATACAAGCCCACAACTTTGAATTTGGGAATCTTTGACATGACAGATTTTCACTCTGAAAATTATTTTTGGCAAATTGGAAAGCTTCTAAGTGTGATCCTCACAACAAATTACAGAACGTATTAAATTTTTCTCTTTTTTCTTCTTTTTTTTCTTTCTATCCTTTGACCACCTTTGAATATGGCCACATTAGCAAGTTACCACAAGGCAAGACAGAATTTGAAGCAATGGACTTCATGTCTGCTCCATAACTCTCCTGGTGTAGCTCCTTCTCCCTCCCATGCTGAAGCCAGATCACTTGCTAGGGGAATGCTCCTGTTTAAGGGGCAAGGGAATTTGCCCTCTTCAGAGGATGACAGCATACACAGAAGCACAAAGCAGCTGAACCTGACCAGTTTCTGCATTATCTTACAGCATTAGAGCTTTGTGGGATTACTTGGCTACTGTTTTACACTGGGAATACATGTGGTTGGCTGTCCAGAACTACGCCCCACTTTTCTCCCATCCTGTATATATGACATGCATTCTCTGATGTGACCTCATTAGGCAGGAAAAACAAGGAAAAAGAGTTGTTTTTTTTAATGTGATTAGAATATAAAGATGTTGTATGGTGCCAATTCAGAGATAAGATAAAAAGTCAAAAGCCTTGGAGTTTAGGTTCAATGTCAATTTACACATATCCTTTTCAATTCATTAGGGGTATGAATGAGTCATTAGAGGAAATCCTGACTGGGGAACACATTAACTTGGATTAAGACCAAATATTATGTTTCACTTGAGCCTCCAGCAAAATCTGTACTGCCATAAACTTATTGTAAGAGCCAGAAGTGAATTCCAGTCACAGCAACCCTGTGAATTAATAAAAAACTTTATAGCTTTAACCACTACTGATTTGACTGTTTTGAAGATGCCCCAATTAATAACATTATTTTGAGAAAGTTTAAATCCATGCTTACTGTCAATCCCTTGGCAGCAGACTCTATTTCCTGAATTAGATCAAAGCAAGACATTTCAAACAGTCTTTAAGTAATTGCTAAAATAATGATTTAAAAAATACTCTAGAGAAAACACTCTGTAAACCAGCTGACTCTAATAAAGGCCTAAAAGGAAGGCCAATTCCCATTAAAAAGTTGGGCAGAAAAGCTTCTGCTTTGGGGGTTGACCAGTATATTGGGGCCTGTTACCTCTCAGCTGAATTGAAGAGTCCTACAATAACTCTCTGTGGAGGGAACTTGGAGGACACAGAGAAAAAAACAAAAAAACCATGTTTCTAAGCGGATAGAGACGTGGCTGCTTCTTGCTTTCTTGCCTTACTGAATCTCGGGCAGCACAGACACACACATCTATCTACATATCTACCTATGTGAAAAGAACTTGACACAATGACTACTAAAACTGAAATCCCTCCTTGGAAAGTAAACATCAGTTCTTTATCCCTCTTAGTACACTTAGAAGAGAGGGTTCATTTGCTGCCTTAGCCACACTACTCCCATTACAGACCACTCTCATTGTGATGCCTTCTTAAACAACCTCTCAGAAGACTTCTGTCATGATCAAAGGCACTATTTTGGGTAAAAATAGTAACAGAGTTTCAATATATGGAGTGAGGTGACAGCAAATAAATGTGGTATTTACACAAAAGGTTGAGTACAGGCATTTTGTGTGTGAACATCAAGACAACGGTACAGCTACTTTAGCAAAGGTGCTGCTTTGTCCTGGAAGAAAGCCAATTCACCTATAGCATCTGATCATTGCTATGATCAGGTATAGAGAGTTTCCACCTTCTCAGTTGCTGACAAGATGCTTCTGAACATTAATGTTCACATAAGGAATAAAAATTCCCATTCACATGACTTCTTATTTGGCAAATCTATGTTTACCAGAGCTTACTAAAACCACCTGTCTGCCTGAGCTTCCATCTGTAAGGCTGTTCACAGAAATAGTTCTGTGGACAAAGAAAAAATATGTGAGAATTCTGCTTTCCTTTACCATAATTAACATTTAGAATTAAAGGTTTTTACATATTACTATACATTCCTACTGGAAAAGGGGAAATGTTTTGTAAATCTTCAAGCTGACTTAACCTGATTGCTTTAAGGTTAAGAAATCGGGTTTTGGGCTGATTTCTGTGCAATCAGAGAATCATAGAATGGACTGGCTTGGAAAGGACCTCAAAGATCCTCTAGTTTCTGCCACAGGCAGGGACATCTCCCACTAGACCATGTTGCTCAGGGCCACCCAGCCTGGTATTGAGCATTTCCAGGGACAGGGCATCCACAGCTGCTTTGAGCAACATGAACCAATGCCTCACCACCCTCACAGCGAAGAGTTTCTTTCTGAAACCTAGACTAAACCTGCTGTCTTTCAACCTGAAACCATTCCCCCTTCTCCTGTCAATACATGCTCTTGGAAAACATTCCTCTCCTTCAGACTCTCTTCAGGTAAGGGAAGGCTGCAGTTAGGTCTGAAGCCTTCTCTCCTTCAGGCAGAACAAACAGAGTTCTCTCAGCCTTTCCATGTGGGAGAGGTGCTGCATCCCTGTGATCAGCTGCAGTCATCCCTCTGGTGGCCTTGCCCTGGACTTGCTCCAACAGGTTGATGTGCTGAGGACCCCAGAGCAGAATGCAGAACGCCAGGGGGTCTCACAGAGCAGAGCAGAACCACAGGAAAACCTGCTTTTCTTACCTTCTGCAGAGGCAGTTACAAACAGGCTTGTTTCAGACAGCATTTTCCTATAGCTCTCCTGTGTTCTATCCCACTGTTGCTTTCTTCCACTGTTATAATTACCTATCTCTTTGCCATCTTTGATATCTAACAGATACCTATTTAAAGTATTGGGAACTAAAGAAGAAACAATTTATGTTCTTTTTTTCTGTACTAATCTGCCATTGCTGCTAAGTGGTATTTGTCTGCAACAAATAATTCATAAAAGAATTGCAATTATAAAGGCATATTAGACTGTGGTACTGTTTGTAAATACCCTTGATAGGAAGATAAGGACTGTGGGTAAAATAGACCAAAACCTAACTAAGAAACAACATATTGTTCTTCATGAGGAAGAGGGCATATTTTCAAAGCACAAGCCGAAGCTGAAGTCTAAACTAAATCCCTCCAAATTCAGAGTACCCTCTGAACCTGAAATACCAGTTCTCCCCATATGGTCAATAACACAGAATCAACTTTTCCCCTCCCAACACGTGTGATTATGAACCAGCAATAACACAATTTTGTAATTATTATTTGAGGTCATCATTTAGTTGTTTTGATACCAAATAGGGTTTCTGTCAAAGAAGACATTGTCAGTTATTCAAATAGCATTGTATTAAGCATTCAAAAGACTTTGAAAACTCGAAACAGCAGTCATGTCCCATGGGATTCACAGTTCGTATTGTCAGTCTGTCCTCTGTCCCGTGATCATTGCCGTGCTTCACAAAAATAAGACCAGAAAAAAGTTGAAAAACAATATGGGCCAAATAACAGCTGTTCTAAATTGTCATAACTTTTCCAATCAAAGAAGAATGATGTTGATTTACACCCGTGAAGATTCCAACTCTGATCTTTTATTTTTTTCCTCCAGTATGTCATAAGGAGGATAACAGTAGCCAATGATAACACATCTCTCTTTTTATTTATCCTACTAGTATTGTGTACTACACTAGAGTTATTTTTCTCTTTTCTCCAGCTGTTTCTGTTTCTCCTCCTCTTTCTTTTTTGTCTTTTCCCTTGATATATTATTGTTATATGAAATGACAAAGAAACAGGTTCCATTTTTTTTTTTTCTCCAGAAGAAGACAGATCTATTTGAGTCTCTTTTGGCAGCATGTTTCCCACTCACAGGCCACCGTACAAGCTGCACTTTGTGGCAGCTCCATTGTTCTAGATGCTGGTTGTTGTTGTGGTGTGCCTGCATAATGAGAAAAAATCCAGAATACTTACCCTCTTGGGAGCTTGGAAAATGAAGATGTGAAAGTACATCATCTCCTTCTTTTACACTCTTTGCAATAAGAGAGGATCACTGAGAGGTTTGAAACTTATAATCTACCAGAACAGAATTTCCTAATTTCCAAGGAAGCCTTATATTAGCATCTAGGTGGTTCCTTACATACAATTTGCCCTCCCAGTCCAAGAACTGGAACCTGGCATGACTGCACTGGAATATGCAAGCCTGGCAGATGTTCCCTTCAGCTGGTATAGCTTAGAAATACCTTTTGGTCACTTGGAATGATTTGGGAGCTGGCCTTGGATCAACATGGGGACCCAGCTATTCAGCCTTCCTTCCCTCACACCCCTTTGTGAGACTGACAAGCCCAAATTGAACACCTCAGGCAATCTGCACCAAAAATTAGAGTTTAACCCAAAAACCTATTCAGTCAGATGCTCTATCTGTGCTGTCAGAATTTGTACAGCAATAGGCTATCACATCCCTCACTCTTTGGGAGATTATCCTAGGCCAAGTATGGTGCACTGCAGTTATGAAGCCTGAAGGCTCACAGGATCATGGGTCATCCTCCATTAGCCAAAACAGGCTGTATCCTGGCCAGCCAAAAATCCCAAGCTTTTGTTTTTTTGGTTTTGTTTTTTGTTTTGTTTTCTTTTGCTTTGTTTTTTGGTTTTGTTTGTTTGTTTGTTTGTTTGTTTTCTTTCGGTCAGGTATTGCTTTTTGGATGTCTATTTTAGATGGTAGAGCATGAAAAGGCAAAGTTTAGAACCTGACCTAAGGGTCTGAGATAAGTTCTTCCACTTAAGGATGATATCAGCAAAAATAAAATGTAAGTGGGAGTTTGAGCACTGGAGCTCATGGAGGTAGCTGTGACTTAGCTAAAAAGGATTTGTGAACTTTAAGGGTAAAACAGATAAAACAAGAATAATTGTAATCTGACACTGATGTGTCCCAAAATCCTGCATCTCCATTTGAAGCCACACAATTTAAAAAAGCTATGGAATTCACAGTCTGAGAATCTGTCAAGATTACAGACTAACTTCACAATTCTTTTCCAAACACAGGTTAAAACAAGAAAGTGGAAGGATACCTGAAAGCAGGAAAAGGAAGGCACAATTAGAAAAATACAAAACATATAGAAAAGGATTTTGCTGGGTTCAGTGTGAGTGGGTGAGAATTTGATTATGGCATGTAAGAGGGTTGGGAACACAGTCAGCAGATTCAGACAGAAAATAGGTCAGAGCAGAGCAACTGCAACAGAAATTCCTTCAAGGAATTTCAGGCCATATGGAATAATTATAAAATGTATTCACAGAATTACAGAACATCCTGAGTTGAAAGGAATCCACAGGATCATCAAGTCCAGCTGCTAAGCCTGCACAGGACAACCCCCAAAATCTCACCATGTGTCCGAGAGCATTGTCCAGACACTTCCTGAGCTCTGTCAGGCTGGTGCTGTGACAGCTTCCCTGAGGAGCCTGTTCAGTGCCCAAACACCCTCTGGGTGAAGAACTTTTCCTGATATCCAACCTGAACCTCTCCTGGCAGAGTTTCATGGTGTTCTCCTGGGTCCTGTCCCTGTCACCAAAGAGCAGGATCAGTGCCTGCCCCTCCTGTTCCCCTCCCAAGAAGCTGTAACTGCAGTGAGGTCTCCCCTCAGTCTCCTCCAGGCTGAACAGACCAAGTGCCCTCAGCCACTCCTCACACGGCTTCCCCTCCAAACCCTTCACATCCTCATGCTCTCCTTTGGACACTCTCTGACAGCTCAATGTCTCTTTGTGTTGTGGCACCCATTTCTGCCCCCAGCACTGGAGGTGAGGCTGCCCCAGCTCAGAGCAGAGCAGGACAATCCCCTCCCTGCCCGGCTCTGATGCTGTGCCTGATGCTCCCAGGGCATGGAGTACACTTTTGTTGGCAATAACTGGGAGCAGTATCCGTGCAGGCAACAAACTGACATTTATAAGGTAGAAGAATTCTTCCACACATTTCTTTGGTTGTTTCTCTATGTGAAAATCCATCTGTTGCCATTTTCAAGTTGCTGTCAATCGTCTGCTGTGACATTGCATAGAAATAACAGATGTCCCTGCATTGCTGGATTATTTTTCAATGCCATATTGACTTAGAGGAAATGGTAAAATATTTCATGCAGTTGAATATGAAGTAATCCTGACCCAGCAGTGCGATGCCTATTTCTGGTATTGTTCTTCTCCTTGCCAAATGTCAGTCAGCTGCTTGTCTCACCCAGCTGCTGTTTTAGATTTAATATCCTTGACTTGATGTATCCCTTGCTGCTTTTTTTTTTTTTTTTTTTTTTCTAGTTTATGTCATTCTCCTGTATAGAATAAATATTTTTTTTAAATCGTTAGTAAAAGTATTATCAGGAAAAAGCTAATGAGCAAATTGACTTCATCTGACCCAACACAACTACACAGATTGTTGCTGTTGAAATGAAACAAAAATTTATTTGCCATACCTAATTTCCCTGATAATTTCCCTAATATACATGATCTATTTATCACTCATCTTGTATCTCCTTCTTCTACTTTAGCTCCTTTCATTTTGATGTATAATTTATGGAATCCTGCCTTGCCATATTTCCACTCCATATTTATCCTGCATTTTCCCTCATGGTCAGAGTCACAACACTATGGCAAGAAATGAAAACTTAGACAAGCCACTTAGAGCTGAGTTTCTACTTCATTCTGATTGCAGAATTGCGTAGGCTAAATGTGCTAGGGAAGCATAAAGTGTTTGGTGAGCATCCTTCAGAAGAATTAATTTAATTTCTAATCTACTTCAATTTTTCTATCAACTACTCCATCAACAACAGACAAGACAAATTCATCATATTCTTAGATATTCATGTTCATTAGAGAGCACTATATATCACAGTTAGAGTCAAACTAGATTTCCAACCTAAGTAGTCAGAAGTATAGAAGTATTACATATATTGGGAACATTATCATACACAGAAAAACTATCCCACTAGCTAAGTGGATGAAGGTTTATGGTCAAAGGTGTGGTTGGCTACAGAGACCCCACTATTAGACCCCACTATTTTTAAGATTTCAAGGAAAATGTTACACAGAAACAATAGCTTTCTTCCTTGAGTTTTCTTCATCTGCCATCTACCAGTTTGAGAATTTTAGTTGACCCTGTTGGAATCTCTTTGTGCTTTAAGATAATGGAATAATGGGTTTGTTATTTGGTTTTTTTTGTTTGTTTTTTTAATGGGTGAAACATACAGTAACAGCTCCAACTTCTACACTGGAGAATACCAATTCAATGTCTCAAGAACTATCTATTAGTAATTTTATGTTGCTAATTCTTGTTTTGTTGGTTTGACATTGCTCTTCAAAGTAAACACACACTGTCAGTAAATCCATGATTAAGAGAAGTGGCTTAACTAAGTTAAAGCAATCCTTTTCAGCATGCTTCTCTCTCCCATATAATATATTTTAAGAAGATATACAGGATTCTGAGTAGTTTGCTGAAGTGTTGAAAGATCCCACACAGAATGTAGTTCTGGCTCTGGTGGAAAGGGAAAAACCAAAATTTCCATTGGCTTCACTGGGGTCAGGATTTTAAAAGATATTGCAAAAGTCAACTCATTTGGCCTTTAACCTGTTATTGCTTTTTGCATATCCTGTGAAACAGACCCACAAAGTTCAGCTCTTTTTGAGGGATTCAGAGAGTACAAAACCTGCTAAAATAAAAATAAAAATATAAAAACAAAAAACCACAGTTTTATTTCATATAGTTCTATACTTCTGAAATTAAGCTGTTGCCACTGTTTAAAGTTACATATGTTCCAGTTTGTAGTAATGAGGTTAGATTTCAGGTTACTCCTGTAGTATCAGATCTCTCCATTCTGCTATCCAGATAGTCTTTAGAACAATGCTTTATTTCAGAGTGGAATAAGCCTAGGCTCATTTATTTTCTCTTAGATTTATGGAGGAAATTATGTGGAAAGACATATATGGAAAAAAAATGCAGATAGTTGATGGGAATACACACTTATTTATTCCACCAATGTGTCATTATTAAAAACCAAGGAAACACCATTGTTTTTTCGGCTTTTTTGCAGTGGCTTTTTGGTTGGTTTGGTTTTGGTTTTATTTTTTTCATGTTTTTGATATTATGGCATATTTTCAATCTACATAAAGCAGCATACAATCCCACAAAACCAGAGGTATAAATACATATGGGTCTTGTTTAGGCAAAGCAAATTATTTAAAACTCAATCTCCTTATGAAATTTAAGAGGCATAAAAGAATAGGTGGGTGCAGTTCAACAAGATGAGTGTTGGAGAAATGCAGACCAATTTTTAGCTACAGAAGAATTAGGGACCTATGCCATGGTAAAAGTATAAGCTGTGCAAAGAGAGGCTTAAGCTAGATAAACCTTTCTCCTTATGCATGAAAGAGCACCTTTATAAGTCTGTGTTTTTCTCAGTTATAATCCTTGAAGTCTAATTCATGAAAAGTTTATCACATAAGGTTGTCAGTCAAGGAGACTAACAGTCTAAAAAGTAGGGCAGGAGTTAGATCTATTAGCTCGTGTGTGAACATGCAAGTACATTCATTTACTTTAAAAAGGAATTTTTGTGGTAAATAAAGGACAGTACATCAGACCAATCTTTACAGCAATGATTTTTGCTTTTACATAAGAAGAGTAAATGCAAGCTCTTCTTCTCTGTACTCTAGGATGGGCTGAAATATTTGAAGGCCCTAATGGTTGGGTGAATTGCACATGTTTTTACTGGAAGTGACAGAAACGGCAAAAGGAACAAATTTACTCTCTCCCCCAGCTTCCCTCCGGAAACATTGATAAGTCTCCATGTATTAAGGGATTCCAAGCACAGAATTTTCATGCTTTCTGGTCAGCTGTAACTATCACAGCAAACTGGTATGCCTCTGGGAAAAAAAACCACCATGAAAATAGCATGGAAAGTTCACCTGTCCTTTGCATTCAGCATTTCTGAAAGTGTAAATATCCAGCCACATTATCCAAAAAGTCACTCACTGTATCTTTTATTGAATTCTTGATGAAATTTGATTCAAAGTGAGAAATCCATGGAGGAAGCAGTAACAAGTAGGTCATTATAGACTAGGGAAGAAGGACTCTGTGCACAGGATGGTAGAGAAGACTGAAGGGCTAACCAGCCAAAGTAAGCAGACCACAGGCAAAATGGGCAGCAAAATGAAGGAAAAGACACCAAATTAGAAATGCTTTATAGAAGAACTCAAACCAAGGTTGGACAGTATGGAGATAAAAATATCCACGTTGCTGTTTGTGTGCTACCCTTTGGCATGGGGAATAAGACTTTAGCAAGGCATGGAGATTTATTCTCTTTTTCTGTCACTTAGCTTTGCTTCATGCCTGTAACTGGAATGAGTAAAGCTCTTCCATATATCAGAACCAAAATATTCTGTCTTCTAGGAGTCTTCAACAAGTTTTCTTTGCAAGTTAAATGCCTTCTGTTAATTCCCCATTTACAACTGCAAATTTATTGTGATTTGTTTTTTTTTCCTGTAGAGATTGTCATGCCCCTTTATATCCTTGAAGAAAAGATGATGAAGTTTGTCTTCTGCTTCTTCCAGATACTCTCCATAATTTATTTATAACAAATAACCATCAAATTGAGCTCTCTTTTGTTGCTGTTAACTTCCCATTAAAAGCCATACATGGGAAAATCGGTGATGGAATTAGTTGCAATTTCTTAAATATATCAAAAAGAATGGTAAAATTAGAGCTCAGTTTCTGAGTTTGACTGTGAAAGCATGCCTG
Source organism: Muscicapa striata striata (assembly GCA_030060385.1). NCBI lineage: Eukaryota > Metazoa > Chordata > Aves > Passeriformes > Muscicapidae > Muscicapa > Muscicapa striata. Next base: position 911,588 of record JAREIS010000076.1, on the reverse strand, counting down.
TGTGAGAGGCTGCTATGGGCTGGCTGAAGCTACAATGCCTTGGCGCTGTAGCGGGCCTGATGTACCACGTTTGCCCTTGAGGAAAACTCTCAGCAGGCCCTACTGAACTACAGCACTTGACCATCACTGCTGAAATCTCTTCCAGATGGGAAGAGGCCCATCATCATCTGCCTGCTGGAGCACAGGCAGTGGGACTTGCACCTGTGTAGGAAGACACACTTCCAGCTTTCTCTCCAGCAAGCGTTAGGAACATCTTCAGTTTCCAGCTGCTAACTTTAGCATACAGCATTATTTACTTTACAGTAAACACTATTTAAAACATATAATGCAGTTTAACTACCATGTTTCCTGTCACAATATTCATTAAAGAAAAATTTTTATGTTAAAAAGTTATTTTGAGGGAGTCAGAGTTTCAGCTAATGTAATTTCATGAATTATGAGGGTCATGAAGAAGGAAGTGGCCGAAAAGCATAAGAGCAAGCAACTGATCCAGCTATTACTGACTCTTTCCAAAATTTCGATCCTTAAATAATCTCCTTCATTATTTAGGACTGACATTAAGAATTCTTTTTTAACTCTTAAACCTGAAATTCTCAAGTTATGCTTTCTTGACACAGGGCTGCACTGTTGGCTTAGTTTTCTTCTGTTGCTGTAATACTTAATTTCTGATATTCCAGTTCAGAATATGTCATTGCTGCAGTAAGTAGGTCAACACACAAGATTAAAATAACAGTGGATTTCACTTCTTAATATCTGATATACTACCAAAAATTTGATTTATTTTAAAAAATGGAAGAGCTGACTTAGAACAATAGCCACTAGCTCATTCACTACTTCATCAATATAAAACAGAATTCACAGTTTCAATCTTTAAGCCATATTTTGAGGGCTAGTTCTCTGCTCTTAGGTGATGTGTAGCTTTCAGTCTTACATGAGTGACAAGTATATAAATTTATTGTAAAGACAAAGGCCTCAGTTTTCTGCTGACTGGCCTCTGCCAAAGTCTTTTCACTTGGCACAAGGTGGCAATGAGTGCCACCACTTGCAAAGGTGACAAGGCTTTCTACAGTAGGGTTTTTACAGCAATGTGTTGTCTATAAGCTATTTCCAAACACTGTAAAGTCTCCTTGTTGACCTATTACTTTATCTGCAGAGACCATTGTTATAAAGTGGACAACTCTGTCACTAAGAGTATCATATAAGAAACAACTGACCAGCTTCAGCTTGGGTTACACAGAGCTGTGGATGCTTTGGTGACATGGATTCTGAAGGAAAGAAAACACTCAGACCCAGACTACATCCAGAAATAACATGCTTTGTTTGAGTTCCTCGGGGAGGGGAGCTAGGGGGAAACCATGACCTCCTGCTTTGCCTGCTTTTTGTACAACCTAAATTCAATCTATAAGAAGGAATGAAACAGTCAGCATTTCAGAAGCTTACCAAATAAATTACTAGTGCCATATCTATTTGTCATTATAGGTCAGTTCTTAATACTGCTGTAAACCACACATTCCAGGGCTTTGCAGGCACTTAAGAGCATATTTTAATCTCTTTGGATGAAAGAAGCTGCCATTGCCAACAATAAAATAAATGCAGACTAAGTCCCTTGGTTCTTACTACAAAATCATGTTTTTCACTACTTTAAACAACTCCCTCAGCACACAAGCTGCATGCCCTCACATACCACCCATGCTAAGCTATTTCTTGTGACAGTTTCAGCAACATTACAGAAAAACTCCCTGTCGTAATGTATCAGAGCACCACACTGACAGTGCTCTTGTGATATAATGTCTGGAGAGTTTGATAAAAATATCAGAGGCGATGTCTCATAAAAGGCACTCACTGCTAATGGCTCCACAGATGTGTCAGATCCAAATGTATCAGATCCAAAGAAGCTGCAGTCAAGTGTCAATGGCAGAGGCTTTGCTTCCTATGGATATAATTGATCCTTTTGGATTTTGGAAATTGTACAAGGAGAATAAGAGTTGTCTTTCCTACTGTATGTGCTGTGCAAAATGTGTTCAAAATTAAGGAAAATTATCCTTTGTATCAGGTGGTATGGGAAGCATGCAACAACAGCAACAAATTCCTGCTGGCACACTGAGACATTCCTTTGCCCTGAGATCCTTTACTAAAACCAGGTACAGGAGGCCAGAAGGAAGACTTGCTCTGACTTCTCTGGCTCTGTCAGATGCAGCTGTTACTGGCCAGGAGGGAAGGGTGGATGGTGCACCTGAGGGCTCAGGATGCTCAGTGCAGCTCTCTGATGCTCTGGCTCCTCCCTTGCTCAGAACCTCTGTGCTGTGCTCTGCGCCTGTCACCAGGGCTTCCAGCTGTCCCACTAATCATGGTGTGATTCAGCCTCGCACACGAGCATGGCTGGCAGCAGGGCTTAATCAAGACCCTAAATATTTTCCTTTGTGTTGAGAGAAAGCAGTGCTGAGCTGATGGTCTGGCTCTTATGTTAGCCCTAATGAAGCACCGCACTCAGGAAATGAGGGACAAGATGTACATTTTAGACATCCACTTTATCGAGTCAGTGTATATTTATTAATAACAATTTAAAAGGACAAACATACATTTTCAACTATGTCTGAGTTAATGCAAAATCAGAAAAAAAAAAAGAAGTATTTTTCTACCCTTTGTTCATTCCCCATTTCCAAGGTTTGCTGTCCTGCTGATGAATATCCAGCATCCTATTGATTTTAATGACTAGTAAGGCCAGATTTTGAAGACTTCATCAGTGGCTGCAGTGTTCCAATCTAAATGGTATGGTATTAAGTGAGCAGTACAATCCTTTTCCATCAAATATGATAGAGCTCATCTTGAAATGATTGACAAGTTCAGCTTGACACTATTCAGGCTGCAAATGGATTTGAATTTCGTGTCACTTCATAAAGTATTAGGCAAGTAAGAAAGTTCCTCTACTTCTATGAGAGATTATTCATGTTGCATGAAATGCCTTTTTTGCAAAGAAGGATGCAGATGCTCTTTGCATTGATGAATGCCTTTGATGTTCTCTTGGGAGGAAACCCTTGTGTCTTCCAAGAACTATTTTGTGCATTATACAAAGTGGAAGACTTTAAAATAAAACAGTTCACAAGCCCATTTCTGGACTTCCCAGGTACTGGATTGCATGGTGGCTGGAATACACTAAAGGCAACTGTTTACATCCCCAAAGGCAGACAATGTGACTGAATCTGGAACTGGCAAGTCTTGGTGTATTTTCTCATAAATGAATTGCCATGAGAAAGGGTTGCTGTCAGCCTGCCCAACCTGTCATATCATTATTTTTTAAAAGTACTCCAAAATGAAAGTACATTTGTTTCTGCTTTGGTTTGGTTTTAAGCATGAAACAGGCTCTGAAAAATTAAATGCTAAGATGAAGGTGTTTTTGTTTGTTTGTTGTACTGCAAGGAAACTCCATACATATTTGCCCTCTTTTTAGTTGTATTTATTTTAAAAGGCTCATACAGGCTGTGATGACATCAAATCTTGATTATTATTTTGAACTACTAGAATTTGGGTTCCTGTCATATGCTGTAGCAGCTTTAGGGGTATTTTGTGTCAGTACTTTGATACACAGAAGCTGCAGGACAGGTTTTACTGTCTTATACAGTAAGGCTGATTCTGCTCATACAAAATGGCATTGCCACTGAAGGAGAAGCCAGTAGCTGGGTTAAAAGTAGCTATATATGTTTTGTAGTTTAAATGAGGGTCACAGCATTAATGTAAATTCTCATCTAACAGTATTGGAACTGGTTTCAAAGTGCAGGTGAAAATTTATTTCTGTGAATTATTTTCTGTATCATTGTTATTAAAAGTTTTCAACATGCAGACATTAGTTGCAATTATAAAATCTTTTATTCATACACTGTAAATTAAGTGACAGATTAATGTAGATGAACAATACTGCATATGGAGAAAAAAGATGTTATGACTTCTACTGTGGTGACGTCTGCTGGTGGGTTGGTGCCTGAGTGCATCCAGAGCACTGCAGAACTGAGGTCTCCGGGGGCATAAATTCAAATCAGAAGGAATATTTAGTCAGGAGGACGAACAGTGAAATCAGGAACTTTCCACATAATGTTTATATTTTTATTTTTGTTGAGGCTGCTTCGTTGAAAATTATGTTGTTTAGTTTGCCCACTTCACCGAGGGAAGGGCCCAGTGCCATTACCCTCTGGAAACAAGTATGCTTTGGAGAAACATTCCAAGACAGCATAAACACTGTATAAGCATAAAAAGAAAACAAGACAAAGTCTTTTCTTTCCCAAGCCTTTAATGAAAGCAGTTCCTATATGCACTGGCAAATTAGGAATATAAAAAAGCCCAATAAAAAGGATGAAACCAGAGCTCCGTTTTAAAGGCTGGCATGATTTATGCAGGGCACTGGTGCATTAGGAGAATAAAGAGATAATCTTTCACCACCTCTTTTCTTGTTTTGCTTTTTAAAAGCGATATTTTTGGAGCATCTTATTGTGCCACAAAACGATTTTTATACTGACCAGTATTTTACATTTTTTTTCACACAGCAGTGACTCTTTTGTTTGTGTTTTATTACAAAACACTTAAGGGATTATAACTGTGCAGCATCACCACTTGCTTTATTTCTCTGCCACGACGGAGAGAAAACTAATGTATATTAAATATATTAGGCAATAAATTAAGAAATGAAGAATGATCAAAGATACTGAAAAACATCTTGCATAAAAGGCCAGAGAACAATTAGTGGAACTCATCATTTTCTAATTAATAAAAAAGCATAAAAATTGATTTGATTTGAGAAGTATGGATGAATTTATGCTTGTAAAATTTGAAATCATGCCTCAAAGGAACTACTTATTCACTTACTATTTTCCACTTAGATTTTAAAAAATTACAGCAAGCCATCCATCAATCTAAATAAATTTTCTTTTAGAGTTGAGGTAACTACAGCCATTTTTAAAAGACAGGTTGAAAATATATGAAAAAATTTGATCTACAGGAAAAAGAAGAATTTTCAAAAACACCCAAATTATGGGTGTTGTTTTGAAAATCTAGAGTTGCTTCACTTAAGCATTTACTGCTAACACATCATAACTTTTTTTTTTGTGTGTGTGTAATGAGCCAAGACTGTTTTGCAATTCCATGCCACAGAAGAAAATAATGGCTACTTCCCTGATAAAAAGTCTGAAAATTCTACCATTCAGAGGGTAATCAATTAATATAGTTCAACTCATTTAAAGAACTATGTCAGGTAAATGTCCCACAATCTTTTGCCTGCACCAAAATCAATGGCAATTTTTTGGGGGGGGGGGGTTTCAGGATCAGGATTTTAGCTTTAGGGGCTTTTTGCTACAAAGACTTTACACAAATTTACACAAAGGCACAGCAGACACAAAGAGAAAATCCAAGGCCCAAAAGAAAGGAAAAGGTCATTTCAGTGGCACACGAAAGCAGTTGTCTTTGGTTTGTTATGCTTTGTGACTAACAACAGCAGCACTGTAAACTGAACTTCTGCAATCCCCTCATTGAAGTGCATGCCTGAGACAGAGAAAATAACATCACTGGGCAAGCTAAGTAGCAGTGTCCCACTTGGAAAATGAAGCACTCCATGGCTGTGCATGGCACACTAATGACAGAGCTGAGATCAGACCCTCTGGAGTCTGATCAACATCAGACATCAACAAGTCTTTTGCTGCTTGTCACAAGATTTTGTCCTTGTTTTTAAAGCAGAGTGCCTCCTTCCAGCAACAACATATAGCTCGTGCTCCAACAGAGCAAAAATAAAATAGAGTTGGTATTGTAAAAATGAAACCACCAGGGAATGATTTTGGCTACTGATACCTTTCAACTTGCCAGGTTTGCTCGGCCCATTTTTTGACAAAATCCATCCCTGTGGTGTTTCCTGGTACTACATATGAACTTTCAAACAATGACACGTTTGTGTTGCACCCAGAATTGTGAACACATTTCATACTTTTGTGAAAGTGTAGTAAATGAACTATACAACAAACAGCCTTCAACTTGCTGAAACAAAAAAAAATGCCTTCCATATGTATTGCATCTCTTTAGATCACTTCTGAAGTAGTCTTTGGTTCTTCCTGTTCTTTGCCTATTTTTTTGTTCCACAAACACACAGAGGCACACTACTGTTCTATATTGGCTTGTTTGCAGAGTATAACTATAAAGTCTGGAAGTTGGTTGATTTTCCCTTTAAATATTTACTGGCTTTTAGTAACTAATAAAAACAAATATTTTTTAAAAATTCGTGTAACTGCAAATTTAAAATATTTTTCAGGCATTCAATATAGAACAGAAAATAATACTTTTGTGAATTTCCAAGTATTTAATGCAATTTTTTTTCACATATCTGGCAGGTATAAATTACATTAGTGATGCACAGTACCTGCACTTTTTTTATTATTGTTCCCAGAACAATATTGGAACATTATTCCAATTTGGAATAATGGAAGATTGGAATTCAGAGCTTGTGATATGAACAAAGATTAAAAAAACAAGTGTTTGGCAAAAGCTAGCCCATAATTCAGTATTCTTAATATCCAGTCTCCCTCTCCGTTGATCCTTTGTAACATATTTAATTAGTTACCACTTGTAAAACTCTGACATTGCCCATTATATTTGTAGCTGTGTTCTTTCTTCAGGAAATCTTCTGATGATTCCAGTTAGAAGTATTCCTCTGCACATTAGAAGATAGGTCTTGTTCTAAAATAAATTTTTTACTGATTAGGTCACATATAGTTAATTCTTGTGAAAGAAAAGGATGCATTTTTCGCAATCACTTTCAGATTTTATAGTCCTTTTTTTGTCTCTGTCTCACAACCTGACCTGCAGGCTCTGTTCCTGTGTTGGGCCATCACAAGGACACAATGGAGAGTGACAGCTGGAGACAGAGCCTGACTGATGTGTGTGGTGAGGAAAGAAACACAGCTGAAACTGAGGTACTGGTTGATGCAGCAGATCAAGGAGGGTGTTAGTTCTCCAGACACCTGGTGAGCAAGGGAAACATCATCCCCCTAAGGGAGACTCTGGCACGAAGACAGAGGCTGGCCATTCTTGCTGTTGAAAACTGGGATGGATCTCAGAAGTGGAGTTGGTTAACACGTCCACCTTCAAGAGCTGCAGCTGCTCCTTCTGGCACTCTGAGATACTGTAGAGGAAGGGAATACAGGGGGGTTGTTGGGAATGAAAATACCATCTAGCAGTTACTTCTTCTATGTAGATAACCACCCAGGAATCTAGCATGCTCTCCTCCACAACCAGGTTCAGGGTTCTCTTTGTACATGCTCAGCATTTTAATAAAGCTGTGCCTATAATCTTGGAAGCAGCATCTGTGATGACCTTTACTGGCCCTACCTGTGCTCTAATACACAGGAACCAGATCTTCCATTCCTCTCTTCAGTAAGGAAATGGGGCAGAAATGAGGAAGGCTGTATTTTACTTTTACATGTAACTCTTCACCACTCTTTAAAATAAGACTCAGCTTGGGGTTTCCTGTAGGTATTGAGGTGAGTTGTATTACCAGGATAAAAATCTGTTCCGTTCTATTCAACGCAAGCCTTTTCTCTTTGTACATAACTGCACAAAATATGCTGTTTTTCTAGTAGTTACTGAGACCTCGTAGAAGCAAATATCTGATGCATGTATGAAACAGTGGAAATTGGGTCATATTTCATTGTACCCAGTTGCTAGAAGAGGAGGTGCTTCTTTAAATGCAATTTTGTACTGGCTTGCATCAAACTGAAGTATGTCACATCTGATATTTACAGTAGTTTATGTACTGAAAAAGGATGAGGTGAATTCAAGGTCAGGAGGATTCTGTAAATGCTATTCCCACTGTTCTCTGTAATCCTGCATGCATGTGTTGGGGATAGTCCAATTTCTTTTTACACGTGTGTACTCACAGTGGGCCATACCTAAGTTGGTGCTGAGCACCTGCAGGCACCTTCCACCCACCCATCTCTTCTCCACAGCAATTAGATGAGCTGAAACCTTATAACCTTCTGGCCCAGCCACAGCTCTCACAATGATCCAGTCTAGATTTGACTACTGTGGCTCATTACTGATTTTGACCATTATTTTCTTCCTTGTTACAGAACACTTCATAAAGACTGGGAAGTCTGCAGATCTAGTAAATTAGATACTTAGGGAGAATAAACACGTGATACAACAATGCACCACCTGCACCAGAAAGACAGCCTGGTGGTTATAATTAATCAATATCCCAAAGGTGACTGTGGTCTTCTGCCTTTGACAAAATACATGCATTCAGCCAAACTCTGATCTCAATTGCATGCACAGAAATCAAAAACAATTTCTTCCCCAAGTTGTATTCGCCCCTGACACTGCCCTGTCTGGCATTCCCTGCCCCTTGTTCCAGAACCTTCCCTGTCAGTCCCACCCTGGGCCAATCCCTGGTTGTTCCACCCCCTTGGAAATCCACTGATAGTCGATGCCCCATTGGCCCATGTGGCCCTTTCTCCTCCCCCTGCTTCTTCCCTGGTTCATGCTGTGTAAGGCCCTGCCCTTCACTCCTCCCTTGGGAATCCCCCCTTGGTTGATTGTTTGTTCCCACCCCCAGCGATGCCCCTGCATTTAATCCCAGGCACAGCAGTGCTCTGGGCTCTTTGCCCCTGAGTCCTCCAGCCATGTAGGAATCCCAGCAGCTGAGAGCTTCCCTCTCCTGCTTTGCCTGACCCCAGGCGCTGGCCACATTGCTGAGCAAGCAGCTCAGGAGGTTCTGCTGCACTGAAACTACACTGAGGCAGTTCCCCACACCTGGCGTGGTGCTGGTGTGTCCCCATTGAGCAAGCCCGGGCTCCAGTGGCTGCATCATATAGACAATAAATGACATTTAGAGGGAGGGAAGAAAAGAGATGGAACAGAAGGGCTTGAAGGAAATAAAGCGCTAGAATCTAAACAGCTCATCTTTTCCACTTCATGATTAGTGTGCCTTTTATTTTCAACACCTTTGTTTTTAAACAAACATAGCTTGGGGCAGCAAGATACAGAGTCTTCTCAACACTACATTGATGAGCATGATGTGTATTTTCACCTTCTTAGGAAAAGTAACCTAAAGACCATTATAATGCTTCAATATATTTCAAAACTTGGGAATCCAAATTTCTTAGAGGTGTTTATCCAAACCTTTGTGACTGGTCACTGTAAATCTCGCATGTGTGCCAGGTCTGCAGTAGGCTGTGGGCACCTGGCCAGCTGTCAGTGAGATCAGCACGCAGTGGAAATCATTTCTGTCACCATGTGCGTTACTCAGTGATGGGGGCAGCCAGATAGCGACACAGTGGTGGCAATTCTGGGCATGGGAAGCTGCCACTAAGTCAGTAAGGTTCTCTGAGCAGCCTGTGGGTGGTACACAGCAGGGAGGAGTAATGCGGGAAAGGGTTGGAAGCTGCTGAAAGTTCCCATGTTCCACCCAGCAACTCCCAGAAGTGCTTCTTCTCCCAAGTACTTCCCCCCTCTCCTTACCCAGGTCAAAGCACGCTGGCCAAGATGTATCCTCCCAGGCACGGGGCTCCTCCCTGCAAGCTGAGGGTCCGGGTAATGTTGAATAACTGGGGAGAGGGTGGCGCTGTTGCCCAATGCTTCATGGGTGGCCTCGCCCCGGAGTTGTATTCATCAAACCCTTGTTTTCATCAAACCCAGAAGGTAGTGTGCCAGAGTGCTGGTGCTTTTCTTCCACATGGGTTTGTGTCTGAAGGCTGGGCCCCCAGGCCAGGGAGTCACAGACCATGAGTAGCACTGTGACACAGTGCTGAGACTTGCCTGTCAGACTGTGATCTTTTCTCATGAGTCTGTCAGACAGTCTGACTTAAAAAGGAAATGGTCTTCATCTCTCTGACAGCATCTCTGCTCTTGTCACAGCCAGCAGAAGCAACCTGCTAAGGTTCCTGGTGTTGCCTCCAGGAACAAATCTTAACTTGAAAATCATGAGCCCTCTACAGGTACAACCTGATCAGAAGGCAGGCAGTGATCTCTTCTGAGCCCCATGTGTGACTAGGGATGTGACTGGGCATAAGAGAGCACATTTTGTGGAGTTTGTATTTTTCTTTTTTCCTTTGAGAAATTATTGAAGGATTCCTTCTTGAGCAGGGGCCTCTGGGAATCAGGAGAAATGCTGGGAGTGTCTTCTCCTTCATACATTGCTGGTCTGTGGTGTGTGCATCTTTCACTCCAGGCACATGACAGGACTATACGTAGCAGGTATTAGATAAATATTTCTGAGGAATAAAAGACCTGGCGTTGAGCAGGCTGCTTAAAAGATTTCTCAAGCAACAGTACTACTAAGAGCAGAAGCAACCAGTTCTCCATAATTTCTATTTGGAAATGCATTTGTGAAGACATGTTTTTCATCAGCACTACAGAAAATGCCAAAGATTTTACATAGTCATATGGGTCTATCTGTACCTGACTTATTCTAGAACTGGTTTGCAACATTAACTAATAATGTTAACGTCTACATTGTGTGCTATAGTTTAGAAGATCAGGTTTCTGGCAAACTTCAAGTTCCTAGCAAACCACTGAGCCAGGGCCCATTTCTTGGAGGTTAGAGTGGGGAGATGGAAACAGGATTGATCTGTAATGTTGCACTACAGCAATCAGTTTCACCAGCTTTAGAGCAATGGTAATGAGCCTTTCCTGACAAAGGCTGTAAGCCTGAACTAATGGCTGGTTTCAAAGTACTTTCAGAGCCGTGAAGAGAAGGTGCAGTGCTAGTGCAAAGTCTGTCTGATGCCTTAATAGTCTATATGGAGTTCCTATTGGCTCTCCAGCACTTTTGGTTCTTAGTTTCAGCTTGGGAGATTCTCCAGTTACTTCAGTACCCAGAAGTCTGGAAGAATTCTTTATGTCTGCTACAACTGACTTGCACTCCTACCTGAAGGACGATGAAACATTGCATTTCACATTAACTAAATAAAAATACCTAAATATCCTAGAGTATATGACATCCAAACCTTGCCTAAGCTGCTCAATAGAATCTTCTAAGGAACCATATCAAGCAATGGTCCCTCTTGGGGACATAGATCTTAAAGGACAACAGAGGACCCAACTACTCCCATTCCAAAGGAAAATCAAAATAAATAGGAATAAGTAGTTTCCCTTATTCCCTCTCCAGTATTTCCCTTTCCTTTATCCTCTGTTTATCAGGGACACATTTGCATGGAGCTAAAAAAAAGCTAGAAAAGCTAAAGTTTTCCAAAGAAAAATTATTTTAAATTTGATGGCAAGCCAATCTCCCCTGGAGTGCCAAGCATCAAGATGCATCCACACCCTTTCATACAGCATAGGCTTAGCAATTTACCTGGTCTGATAGAGCTGGTGCAGCCCCGCTTGTTCCCTGGTGGGCCTTAGATGGATCACCACGTGCTGAGCCAGTTCCAGATCTTGGTAGCCTCGCACCACAGCTACGTCCTTTGCAACACCTTTCATGCACTGGGAGACGGTCAGGAAAAAAGGTTCGGCCACAGTTCCTACAGGGCACAAGCTGGGCTTGAGCACTATAAAAAGCTGCTTCATTTTCATCTGCAATTGTATAGGAACCAGAACCAGTAAGGAGCTCAGGTTTCTGAGGCTCTGGCCTTCTAAGGTGCTTTGGCAGCTGATTGTTCTCAATATGCCACCTCTGCAGGCACTGAGGTTCATGTATAGCAATAGAACGTGACCCAAATTCTCTGCCACAGATATAGCATATCTTGAAGGGAGGTCTTCTTGAGAAGGGTGTTTGAGACATGGCTGAAGAATTTGACTGTTGTGATACAATTGTAGTGCCTGGTCACCTTTTCTGGGATCCAGCTTCTGGATGTACTACTTGGGGAAAAATTCTGGGAAGATCTGGCACATTAGATGGTGAAACTTGCTCTAAAGGCAAGGTGCAAGAGATACTAATAGGGGCTTCTTCAGCACTTGATAGAATAGTAGATGCAGATTATGGGAGGCTGAGGAAAATTGTGGGGAATACCAAAAAAAAAAAAAAAAAAAGTGTATCTAAATTAAATGCCTGTGAGGAAGTGGTCCAAACTGGGCCCAAAGTAGCTCAGACCAGCTGGCAGGGCCAGGGAAAGCATCCAGCAGGAAAGGTGAAAGAACTTTATGTGGAAATAGGGAAGTCCTGGGAACAGCTTCCAAGCAAAGCATGGATAGGAACTTGTGAACATACGACCCTGGGATACGTGTGACAGCCCATCTCTGTGGGCGCTGGGGATCATCAGTGTTCATTGATTTGAAGAAGGGGAATCTTAGAAAACAGAACCCACAGCATAAACATGTAAAATTGGCAAATAAAATGGTTTTCTTTGTACTACATATATTTTTCTCCACTGTGGTTATATGACACTGTCTCACAATGAAAGCTGCTCAGACTTGTAAATAAAATGGGATCAATAACATCTACAGGCTGTTGACTGGAGAAGAAGAATCTGGCTGAAGGATCTACACCTATGTTGCCTGAGGGTATTTTATATTAATCATTCTGTGTCATGTCTGCACGTCATTCTTGGATGTTTTTGCTCACTTTAAGACATGCCTGTCTACAGTGTTAAAAGAAGTCAAAAAATAGCCATGTAGCTGTGAAACAGGCTGCTAATCTATTTGTGTTTTGATTCAGGGCGCATTGGCACATACAAGGAAATGTCCTAGGAGGTGTGTTCCATAGATAATGACCACTTTTACTTCTATGGATGCTTTGAAGGAAAGCTTAAAACAAGGTCTTGTAAGTAAACTTACAAAGAGAGCAAAGTACTTGCAAACTGTTTACCTATTGCTTTTAAATATCTTTTTTAATTCTTCCCACTTTTTTGCTTATCTCTCTTAATTTGGTCTGCGGCTTACCTTGCACGGTTCTGGCGTCCGGCTTTCTGGGTTCTGGCCTTCTCATGTGCTTGGGGAGGTTGTCATTCTCCTGGTGCCATTTTTTCAGGCATTGTGGCTCATGTATACTGATAGATCTGGTTCCATACTCACGGCCACATATGTAGCAAATCACTGTTGGTGGCCGTCTTATCACTTTTGCCTGCGAGTAATAGTGGTGAAGAAGAAGAAGGACTGTTTTCAGTATTAATTTTGAATCAGAATGACTTTGTATGAAAACAATCATGTAGATACCTGATATCTATGAAATCTGCGTAACTGTTTCTTTGAGTCTGGTTTTGTTTGGAATCAGTACTGAGGCTGGTAAGAGATACTGTCTCACTACTGAGCACCTGGAACAGGCAGATTTGTTTTGCAGATGCTGGGCTGAAAATTCATGTGTGTGACTGATCAATACTAAGAAAAACTAAATCATAATGCTATTGGATTACAGGAGTTCAACAATTTCAAATTGCGAGAAGTGCTTATATTGCCACCTGCTGGGCTTCGTGTCTTCACAACCACACAAGACAGCTCAACAAGCTCACTGTTTTTCAAGTGCTTCTTGCAGATATGGGGTTGCTAATAATTCAAAATTGAATAAACAGAGCTATAGAAAAAAAATATAAAAACCAACACTACCAGTGTTAATGTGCTTGTGGTTCCAACAGATTACTTCTCACTAATCACCAAAATCCCTCTTCAGAGAACTAACTATACAAACTGGTTTTTGTTAAAATGCAAATAAATCCATTTTTAAGGTCTGTGTTTTGTCACTTGTCCCACATGTGAAAGTACCTGTTTACTTTCACAGGACAAAAATATATTTGACATACTGAATAGGGGGACTGTTTTCCTACAGTGCTGTATCTAATACTACAAACACAGGGTAACAATAAATATGTGAACCCTTTTAAATAAAATAATTTACATCTTTTCTATGCTTAATGTTTTAGTCACTTCTGTTGTTGTACAAGTACCCTAGAGTGTTGTGTCTGCTACTGTGAGACTGTATCATTTTCCACTGTAATCGGCTGTGTCAGTGTAGCCATCATTTAGTTCTGTTTTTTGCAATGTAATCTACAAGATATTGTAGCATAATCGGTGTAGATGTGAGCAATGGTGAACAAATTGGTGACAAGCTTGCAGCAAGCAATGTACTTCCTGAACACTTTTTCTGTCTTTAGATTTAAAAAAATCATGATTATGGGAACTAGTAGAAAACTACTGCATATGTTAAAGTTTCTTACACTAACCAGAGAGTCTTTGAAAGAGAATAAGCAAAATTTTCAAATAACTCATTTTCTGTACTTGACTGCACACTTTAGTAGCAACTGCTGATTTTTCCTTTGGAGACTTTTGGAGCACAAAGTTTTGGTGACCATGTCTCTCCAGATGAACTTTATTTCTCACATATATGCATATAGCATGTGTGTGTACTCATGTACACACACACATACACTTTATGTAGCGTAGGATCTATATGTGTGTGTCTACGTATGTGTGAGCAGACGTGCATTTGTATGTGCGTGTGTTCAATCGACTTAATTTTCATTTTTTGGTTTATAGGACCTCTGGACGATCAGTCTGTCTGGAAGAAAAGTACGCCGACAAATATCACATGGAACTAGCTGGGCTTGGGCGCTGGTCCAGGCTGCCTCATTTAAAGCATCGAGATCATAGAAGCCTTTGGCTGGAAAATTAGAGAAAGAAAGTATCAGCTTTCATTCTGGAGACCCACAGTCAACTCTTCATGGAAAATATTTTCAGGAAATACCTGTTGACTGAGCCTTTCAGTTTAACCAAACCATATTGCTTCTGCAAATGAAAAGAAAGAAGCAAAAGAATAAAAAATATATTAAAAAGACTCTGTTTTTTATCCTAGAGGTTGAATTAAAGTAACTTCAAACGGAATAATTTTGTTCTTTCAGTTTTTTTCTATTTATTTGCTACCTTTGAATTCTTGAATACCTAACACAGAGATACTACTAGTTACCTGTAGTATTTTTCTTAAACTTCTGTAAACTGTTTTCTGTCCTGAAAAATGTCCAGTAATGGAAGAATCTTAGAGTCCAGTATTCTACAGGCCAAACTGTAATATAAGGCTGGCCTAAATTTTTTCATATTATACCTGTATCCATGCTTATTTTTTTTTAAATTTTGTTTGTAAAAATCCTGCTGCAGACAATCTACTGAAAATCTCAGTAACGCTTGCAGGTTCTGGGTTTCTTACTTCTGAGTTTCACTAGGAACAAATTCCTGCTTGGAAATTGTTCCGTTGTTCTCTTCTGGAAGGAAGTCTCTTTAATCTGGGTATGTACAGGGTATCAGGGAGGTACTAAGTGTTTTTTTGGAGAAGCTGAATAGTCTGGCCTCCTGGAATTTTACTTGTCAGGTACATTTTCTGCTCTGTTGTCAACTCTATGAAGACTACAAAATTCTTTTTTCAACTGAAAACAACAGAAGTTTTTTAAAGAAATATATGTTTAGGAGGAGTACCTTATTCCTCCAGAGTAGAGAATACTCTTGTAATAATCAAGGCTTGCAACCTTCTGCAGGTTAATTTATTAATTAACAGCTGAGAATGAGGACTCAAGATAAGCCTGAGCCCCACGTGACAAAATTAACTAGCAGCGTGACACAGTGGGTGCTCCTTTGGACTTAAGTTTCTGCTGGAGGACGAAATGCCGAGCACCTGGGCAGTCTTTGTAACCTTAGCTTCTCACAGATTGGTGCGTTGTTGATCCTCACTCTGATTGTCCTTTTCCTGGCTGGTCCATACGAGGATGCAATCTTGACCAATCATTTTGGAATACTCTGATCTTATAGGCTGGCTTGTCGTCCAGTCACAGTTCAAATTGCTGTCCTTGCCCCATGAGGTGATATTCCAGGAAGTCCCTCAGGCAGCTTCTTGGAGGGCTTTCCAGGCTTGCAAGTTTTATTTTTTGGTGGACTTTAGGCCCATGTTGAATCCTGCTTTTGCACAATTCTACCGTGTTGCTGGGGGTTGCCTGTTTCCAGGTAACAGCAAACTCATTTGTACCCACTGTGGTCGACACTGTTCAGAAATACAGAATTAAAGTCTTATCTCCACTAACAGTGAAGCAAAACTAATCAGAAGGCTCTAAAAGAAAACACTCATTCAGACAAAAGACCACCTACAATTTCTTCTCCATGGACCAGCTCTGTGAACTGGGAAATAAAACCAAAGTTCTCAACTATGAAATTCTACTGTTAGACAAACATAGGCTTTGAAAGTTTGTGTGCCATCATAAAAAACTGCACTATCTAATTTGATAAAGACATATACACGTGCCAGCATGTGATCATCTTGTATTCATACATTAATGCATTGCACGGCCGCCAGAGTCTGAGCTAGCTCAATGGGGACACACCAGCACCACGCCAGGTGTGGGGAACTGCCTCAGTGTAGTTTCAGTGCAGCAGAACCTCCTGAGCTGCTTGCTCAGCAATGTGGCCAGCGCCTGGGGTCAGGCAAAGCAGGAGAGGGAAGCTCTCAGCTGCTGGGATTCCTACATGGCTGGAGGACTCAGGGGCAAAGAGCCCAGAGCACTGCTGTGCCTGGGATTAAATGCAGGGGCATTGCTGGGGGTGGGAACAAACAATCAACCAAGGGGGGATTCCCAAGGGAGGAGTGAAGGGCAGGGCCTTACACAGCATGAACCAGGGAAGAAGCAGGGAGAGGAGAAAGGGCCACATGGGCCAATGGGGCATCGACTATCAGTGGATTTCGAAGGGGGTGGAACAACCAGGGATTGGCCCAGGGTGGGACTGACAGGGAAGGTTCTGGAACAAGGGGCAGGGTTACAGTAACAGACAGGGAAGGAACTGGAACAAGGGGTAGGGAATGCCAGACAGGGCAGTGTCAGGGGCGAATACAACTTGGGGACAAACCAACTTGGAGAAAACACAGGGTACATAAGAGCAAACTATTATAACAACCTTAACAATGAGCCGAATAAAGTAAACATGCGCCACAACAACTGTAGGGTTTTCTTCAGTGAGTATAGGATCAAAAATGATTTTTACAAATCCTAGATTAAAGCGTAAGCATTCAAATCATCAGTAGTCAATACTGAAAACTGTAAGGAATGGGCCAGGAGACCAGCTTCTCATTCAAGGCCTTTATTGACAATCAGCTCTGGGTGGGAGCTGGAGGGATGGCGCGTACCACCTCTGCTCCTGATGGACAGTCTGGGGGGAGGAGGAGTTCAGCTTTGCTGTGCAGCAGAGCTGGGCCTTCCATCCTCGCAAGAGTCCCTAGGAAGGCGTTCGCTGGTTTGTGGTCTAAGGGTGTCATGCTGGCTGAGCGCTGTTTATGTCATGGTGACAAGGTGAAAAAGCTCTGGTTGGTGATTTCATCTTCTTTACTGTTTTCTCAACCTGGGAGTACCATTTTCCAGTTCTAGATGTTATACTGGCTCATTGTTTTTAGGGGTTTTTGCCACTGAATGGTATCCCGTGAGTCTTTGCTGTCACATGCCATTTTGGAGGGAGCAGTGAAGGTGGGTGTGGATACAAGAGTAGGTACTGGGACGGAGGGAAAGGACAAACAGCCAGGAGCATTAACAATATACAAAGACATAAAACGCTAACAAGCAATAGTCAATGCAAATATTAACAACTGTGATCAACTGGGTGGACACACAAACATCAGCTGTAGTCAACTGGGTGGACACCTTTGTAGAAAAGAAGCAACTTTCATTTGGGGATTTATTCCTCATAAAAACATCATTTCTACATGGTGCTATATGCTTTCTGTGGGCTGCAGAGGGAATTCACAGATCCATACAAGTGCTCACTATGTTTAATTAGAAACTAACATTACATGTACAAATGTTTTTGTTTCTCAGGTTGTCGTCTATTCATTCCTAATAGTCTTTAAGAGGAAGGGTCCATGAAACTGTCTTGTTCAGGCCTATTAGACATTTTGAACTATTCCAATTAAAGGTGAAGGACCTTTTGAAGTTTGTACGATAACGTGACATTCTCAACTCAATAAATTATAGCACTTTACATATAATACTTAACTGCAGTTATGGATTCTTTAATTAATGCCCAAATTTTCAAGTCTACAATTAATCTCTTCTAGCTTGACTATGATCTTCTGATTTGCTTTTATAAAATGCCCAATTTTTTTAAATTTGAAGTTGGTAGGTTCAAATGGCTGAACTAAAAGATAAGTCATGGTTTTTATTCATGATTGGAAAGTGCATGCTCATTTGTTTAATGTGATTGAACTTTGCTTGTCAATCCACGTCCTGACTTTCTGTATATTTTGTCCAGGAATAGTTCTAGCTGCTATCAGCACCATCGTGGGAAACTAGATGAAATGTCACTGGTTTTTAAGCACCAGAAGATATTTTTCAGCTCTTTAAATGTGCTGTGGCAGTAGGAAACATGAGATTCAGCTGGAAATAACATTGAGCCAAGAGTGGATGAGATAAGGTTAAATGACAAATCACTTAAGTATGGAAACAAAGGAAGCAAAGTAGCTCAATTTCTCATTTCCTTTTCCTCTTCTGCAAAAAAAGTCAAAATTATACATGCCAAGCAATGAGAAATGCTCATAAGATCTCATTTTAACTCTGTTGAGAGCAAACCATGAAGGCACTCTCAGTGCTTCTCCTACTGAACAAAGCTTGCTTTGAACTCAACATCATCATTGGCACACACTCCAGAGCTGCTGAGCTCGCAGAAGAGCTTGTGACAGAGTAACCTTGGGATGTGAGTGACAGTCTGAAATGGAACAATGTGCATTCCTATGTCAGTGATTTTTATATTTCAACATATTTTGGAAATCATTGTTCCCATGAAGTTGTGGAGGGAGGGGAATACTACAACCCTTGAGATTTTTCTGAGGACTCTTGGCTCCAGCTGAGCTTCTGCATGCTCTGGTATCACCGTCAGCCCTCACAGCCCAATGCCAGCTTGACTCCATGAGTGGTAAGGCTCACCATTTCTCAAATCTGACATTAAATTCAAACCCCAGCAGCAATCATCTACTAGAAGAGACAGCTCTTAATTTGCCAGATCCTCATTGCCCTTTATAAAAGATGATGTGGAAAACATATTCTAGGCTTATGGCTTCAGGAGTTCCCCCCCAGTGGTATTTCTGGGTAAGACACAAGGTACACTTAATATTGGTATTTTTTATTGTTTAACATTCAGCTTGTCAGACAGACTTCACTGCTTTTTGGGAAAAAAATTCCAGAAACTAAAAAATACACAAGTGTAGAGCTGGCAATGAAACACAGAAAAAGTGTTATAGGTGAAATCTCTGACAGATTTAAAATTATCAAGACACTAAGTACAACTTTCAGAATGACACAGGGACTCCAGTATGTGAATCCCACCAAGAGGCAGAGCTGAATTTTAATGCCAAATGCTGCAGTGACTTAGTTTCTCTAAAATATGTTTTTGTTCTTGAAGTGAGTCTTGGTGACCCATTGAGGCAGATGCAACCAAAAAATGCTTATCATGTCCAAAAAGAGACAGTATTCCAAGAAGAGGAAGAGGGGACACACAGATGAGATTGTATGACATCCATAATCCTCCAATTACCAAACCACTTGTCAGTGGGCCAGCACGTGGTGTGACTTAGAACAGCCTCAGGAGCTCGCAGTAAATGTTGCCAGCCAGCATCTCCTAGGAGCCAATCTAGCAATCACAAACTAGTGCCCCTGTTCTTCCTCCGCAGGCCACATGCCTTCTCACAGCCAAAAGGAGGAGGGGTGACACTGGGTGTTTATTAGTAATTGCACCCTGTTTGTTAGAGGAGGAGCAGGGGATGAGGGTTTTCAGCCTTTCCTTTCCTTCTTCTCCTTTGAATCTGTTGAGTCATTTTTTAAGACTGTTCAGTTTCCCCTGAATGTAAAACATAGCATCTTTCTGGTATTTGATCTGGTAAGCTTCCTCTATACAGTCTGCAGCCTCTCTAAAATGAGGACTGAGGTGTCCAGAGGAACTGGTGAGACCCCTGACCAAGAAGTAGGCCCAGGCATGGAAAATTCTGAGTATTGTGGAGAATGGAAAACAATGGACTGAACTCTGAAGGAATTTTCTGATCTCCCAGCCTGGGAATTTTCATGTGAACAAATTCAGAACCCAGACGAGGTGGGGAAATATCTAGAAGAGAAGTACTATGATGATTCTAATGAGAAAAAGCTCATTACAATAAACTGGACCCTGGCATATGCTTTTTGGACACTGCTAGATACTGTAGGGCAACAAAATGAGGCTAGGGGGCAGGGAGAGAAATCAGCCAACACCCCAGTTACTCAGGTTGTAGCTAAACCAGACAGTAAACCTAAGCCAGCAACTAAACCAGACAGTGAGCCTAAGCCACTGGCAGTTGCTGTGGGAAGAAAGCACACCAGCAAAACTGATCAGCCTTGGACATTGATGATCCAGGGGAGGGATCCTCAAAGCAAGTTCCTGATACAAAACCAGAAGTCAGAGCAACCGACACAAGATCAGAGGTAAATATTGATTCCTTTTCCCTGAAAAGCCTTAGGGAAGGATTACACCTGATGATCTGATGAATCTATAATTAGTTGGCTAGTCCGTTTTTGGGACGCTGCAGGTGAGGCTACAGTTCTGGATGGTACTGAAGCGAGGCATTTGGGATCCCTGTCACATGATCCAGTTATCAACCAAGGAATGATGAGGGGGGCTAATTCTCAGAGTCTCTGAGCACAGGTCCTGGGAAGTGTGGCCCAAAGACATCTGTGTGCAGACGATCTCTATATGCAGCCAACCCAGTGGAAGACTATAGAACAAGGGATTCAACACTTGAGAGAAATGGCAGTGGCAGAGACTGTCTTTTCAGATGACCTAACAACTAAGAATCCAGACTTGGTTTTCACCAGTCTGTGACGTGGTGAAAATTTGGGCCACAAGAATACACTTCTGCTTTAGCAATAATGAAGCAGGATGACAGGAAGGAGACTGTGTTTAATATGGTGAAAAGCTCCTACCACATGCAGTTGCTGTGCATGGCCCAACACATGCCAGAATAGCAGCTGTGGAAACATGTCTGCAGAAATTAAAAGATAAAGTAGAGGAGAATCACAAAAAACTCAAGGAGGAGATTTAAGAGGATCTTCCCCAAATCTCAGCAGTGCAGATCAAAAGTTCTGGCCCCAAACATAGATGTCCCCCAGATGGGGAGAGAAGATACATCCCACAAGCTGATGTGTGGTTTTTCCTATGTGATTGTAGCGAAAGCATAAAGAGGTGGAATGGGCAATCTACTGTTGGTTAGCAAAACGAGTGCTTAAATTGCAAAACAGTGAGATGCAGAGAGAAAATTCCACCAAAAGGGAGGCAGCTCCAGTAGCCCATAGCCAAACTGCCAGGTATGATGATGAAGATGATGACATGTCCAATTCCCCTGAAGGAACCTCCAAGACATATGCCCAGGGAAAGAAGAATAACCAGGCTTAGAGGTGGGCACTGCCTCTAGCCAGGTAGAGGCTGGGGAAAACCGTGTTTTTTGGACTGTGTGGATTCGTTGGCTTTGCACATCCAAATCACAAGACTATGAGGCCTTGGTCGACACTGGTTCACAGTGCACATTGATCCCATCAAGATATGTGGGGACAGAATCTGTTTCTATCGCTGGCATGACAGGAGAATCACAGGATTTTACTTTGGTGAAAGCTGAGTTGAGCCTGACTAGAAATAAGTAAAGGAAACACCCTATTGTGACTGGCCCAAAGGCCCCACACATTTTGGGCATAGACTTCTTTCGAAATGGTTATTTCAAAGACCCAGAGTCAGGTGAGCTTTTGTGATAGCTGCTGTAGAGGCAGAGGATATTAAGCGATTAAATATCTTGACTGGACTGTCAGAGAACCCATCTGCAGTGGGACTCCTTGCTGGGGGTTGGTTTTTTTCCTTTCCTCTCTGCCTGTGGAATTTCTTCCCATTGACATGCTAAGGGACATTGATGGCTGGGTCCTTAGGACCTTGAGATGGGGGAAGGGAGACCCTCCCTGCTCTGTTGGGAGTTTCTCCCAGAGGGCGGAGGGAAGGGTGGGGGTCAGGTAGTAGATTTGAAGCAGGTAAAAGGAGGCTGGGTAGCAGTTGCTCACACGCTTGCTCTTGGAGACGGAGGAGGAAGACCACAATTGCTACCCAACCCCCACCCCGCCATCCCAACACCAGGAGCCACCTTCTTCTGGTGTTCTGGTGTTGGACCCCGCACCCCTGCCAGGACACGCTCCTTCTTCAGTTTGCTATCTCCAAGCATCCTGTTGGAGCACTGGGACCATCACTGCTCCAAGGTTCATGAGCAGTCTCTCCTCCACCCTTCCCACCTGGGACACACCTGGGACACAGCCACAGGGATCACTGCAGCTGTGCGGGATCGCCGCACCCGCCGCTACCCACAGGGAGCCGGTGCTCACGGCCGGTGCCACTGTGACGGGACCTGCACCACAGGGGGAAAGTGCCCGCAGCCCAAAGAACTGGTACTGGGCTCCCGTTCTGTTTGTTGTTAATTTCATAGTTGCTGCTGTTTTGTTTGCCTTGTTATATATACATGTATACTACTAAAGAGCTGCTTTTCTTACCCCCATATCTTTGCCTGAGAGCCCCTTAATTCAAAAATTATACTAATTCCATTTCAAGGGAAGCTCAAAATGCTAGCTCTTACCTAGCACACACCTGTCTTCTCAAACCAGAACAGATTTTGGTGCCCAGCAGTGGGCCTGAGGGTATCAAGAGGAAAGGGTGAAAAAGGAATAACAGTTCTTGAGTTACCTAAGATTTTGTGTTAGGTGGCACCATGTTGTCCAGCCTGCCCTGGTTCAGGCTCCATGTGGTCACAGCTGTATTTCTCCCATTTGCAGGCCCTTATTTGAACATGGGTTCTATAACTAAGGCTACTATGGCTGTTATCCAGTTTATTTTGTGGGTTGATAAGGTGAGGAATTTATGGATTTTTAACTTCCTCTGGAAAATGGCCACATGGATTTACATGGAGTTACATATCAAAATCTAACAGTATGTTTTTGGGGTTACTTCAATAATGGTACTTACTGTGAGGAAGTGACAGCAGGGGAAATTTTCTCCCAACGCATCACCCAGTTTCCTAGGTTCACCCCCAGTTTTTGAAGGGTTCAAATCCTCTCTGAATGTTAATGATACCATACAGTGACTGGTGTTGCTGATACGCTTGTTCTGTTTAGCATTCAGAGGTAAGGGGAGATTGACTTGGATAACAACGCTGTTACCTACTCCAGGAAATAAGGATGCTGCCCCACAGCCTGATCCTGACCCACAGCACACTGCAGAAATTAACCACCTGGAGTGGGTGGGGGTTATAGTAAAGGAGATACATGAGATGGGCCAGATGCAGAAGGAGTACATCTCCCCAGCTGGTGAGAAACCCTCCCCCTGCCTTAAAAAAGGAGAGTCTAATGGTGCTGCAGTGGAACCCGTAGATGTTCCATCTCTCCAGGTTCCAGCTGAACCACAGGGACAGTCACAGGCAGCAGTAGCCCTGGGGAAACTAAGAAATCAAAAATTAAAACAAAGTACTTAGTTAATAAAGATAAGAAGGGAGGGCCCTCACAACCAGCAGGGGAGCCAGAGGTTGAGATCGTCACCGAGTCCCTCTTGTACGAATGTCTCCGTAACCTGCGAAAAGACATTGTACTATAGGGCCGTGAGGCTTTTACAACCTGGTTACTCTGGGTCTGGGACCTTATGGGAACAGGTGTACACCTGGATGGTACTGAGGCCAGGAATTTGGGACCCTTGACCCAGGACTCTGGTGTGGATCAGGTATTTGTAAGGGAGCCAGGCCCCCTTCCCTTCTGGGAATGACTTTTAACGAGTGTGAAAGAGAGATTTGTCCACAGAGAGAGAATGCAGGAGCACCACCATAGAATGTGCTGGAAGACCCTTGAGGAAGGGATCCAGCAGCTGAGAGAAGTGGCAGTGTTGGAGGCACTCTTTGGGATGGATGGACAGCATGACAATGACCCTGACAAGGTCAGGTGCACAGGGCAGATGTTGTGGAATCTGGCAAACCAGGGGCCATCTCAATATACCACCTACATTGCAATGATTAATGCTGATAACCACCAAGAGACAGTGGGTTCTGCTGCCAACAAGCTCAGAAATTTTGAGAATATGGTCAATGGCCCATGTCAAAGCGGAGTGCTGGTGGAGTGCCACAACCTTCCAGGGAAGTGTCCTGGGAAAAATGTCCTGGCAACACCAGCACATCCGCGTGGAGCGATTTAGCTCTTTTTTGAGTCTGCTTTGGCTGACAATGGAGAGAAGGACAGGAGCCTCATGTGGTGTTCCAAGGAGAAGTTTATTGATCTTCTTCGACAGAGGGTACCAGGGACAAACTCTGTTTAAAAGGACTGAGGGAGCAGGGTTTATATGGGAAAGCTAGGGGGCAGGGTAGAGCAATAGGTGAATCAATTAGGGCACAGGGGCAGAGCAAAGGGGGAAGGACCAATGGAGTACAAACAATTTGCCTGGAGCAGGGAGGCATGCTGGGAGGAATTTTTCTCACCACTATGAGGAGGTTAGCACCTAAGGGCATTCCCTCCAGGGGAGAGTGTTTGACTTTTTCTCAGTCGGCCCATCGGCCTCCACAGATCCAGTGCAGGCTCATGTCTCTGCTATAATTAAGAGCCTCCAAGAGGAGATGAGGGAGGAGGTGAGGATGAACACTTCCCATATGCAGCTGGCCCCAAAGTCAGAGCCCAATGCCCCCCACCTAGGGAGAGAGGATACACCCCAGGAGCTGACCTGTGGCTCTTTCTGCATGACCATGGGGAAGACATGGGAAAATGGGATAGGAAATCCACTTCAGCTCAGGTAGGAAAAGCTAACTGAGGGAGTTTCACTAAAGTGAAGGTATCCTCAAAGTTCCGTGACCAAGGTGCAATTACAGAAGGGAGGATGATCTGTCAGAGCCCCTTGAAGGAACCTCTACTGTGTATGCCCAGGGCTAGAGGGGCCCTGCCTCTAGCCAGGGAGAGGCACAGGAAAATCAGGTCTTTTGGAGGGTGTGGATCCCGTGGCCAGGCACATTAGAGCCACAGAAATATGAGGCATTAATTGATACTGGCTCACAGTGTACCCTAATACCATCAGGACATGTGGGGAAGGTACCTGTTTCCATTGTTGGGGTGGCAGGGGGATCACGGGAATTCACTTTGCTGGAAGCTGAGATTAGCCTGACAGGGAAGGGGTGGCAGAAACATCCAATTGTAACTGGCCCAGGGGCACCGTGCATTCTAGGCATAGACTTCCTCAGGAACGGCTACTACAAAGACCCAAAGGGACTCAGGTGGGCCTTTGGAATAGCTGCTGTAGTGACAAAGAGCATTAAGCAGTTGAACACCTTGCCTGGACTGTCAGAAAATCCACCTGCAGTGGGACTCCTGAAATTGACAGAGCAACAGGTACCAATTGCCACCATGACAGTGCACCGCCGGCAGCACCGGACAAATTGAGATGCTGTGATCCCCATCCACAAGATGATCCATGAGCTGGAGAGCCAAGGGGTGGTGAGCAAAACCCACTCACCCTTCAACAGTCCCATCTGGCCTGTGTGCAAGTCTGATGGAGAATGGAGATTGACTGTGGACTATCGTGCATTGAATGAAGTGACTCCACCGCTGAGCGCAGCCGTGCCGGACATGCTGGAACTGCAGTACGAGCTGGAGTCCAAGGCAGCAAGGTGTTATGCCACCATTGACATTGCCAATGCATTTTTCTCCATTCCTCTGGCAGCAGAGTGCAGGCCTCAGTTTGCTTTCACCTGGAGGGGTGTGCAGTACACCTGGAACCGACTGCCCCAGGGGTGGAAACACAGCCCCGCCATCTGCCATGGACTGATCCAGACTGCCCTGGAAAAGGGTGAGGCCCCAGAACATTTGCAGTACATCAATGACATCATTGTGTGGGGGAACACGGCAATGGAGGTATCTGAGAAGGGAGAGAAGATCATCCAGATTCTGCTGGAAGCTGGTTTCACCATTGAAAAGACCAAAGTCACAGGACCTGCCCGAGAGATCCAGTTCCTGGGAGTGAAGTGGCAAGATGGACAGCACCAGATCCTCTTTGAGGTCATCAATAAGATCACTTCAATGTCTCCACCAACAAGCAAGAAGGAAACACAAGCTTTCCTAGGTGCCATAGGCTTTTGGAGAATGCACATCCCTGGGTACAGCCAGATTGTGAGCCCTCTCTACCTGGTCACCCACAAGAAGAGCAATTTCCACTGGGGCCCTGAAAAACAGCAAGCCTTTGCCCAGATCAAGCAAGAGATTGCTCATGCAGTAATTGTTAGCCCAGTCAGGACAGGATCAGAGGTGAAGAATGTGTTTTACTATGCAGCTGGGAGCAAGAGTTTGTATTGGAGCCTTTGGCAGAAGGTGCCTGGTGAGACTCAAGGCTGACCTTTGGGATTCTGGAGCTGAAGTTACAGAGAGTCCAAAGCCAATTACACTCCAACAGAGATGATCTTGGCTGCCTATGAAGGAGTTCAAGCTGCCTCAGAGGTGACTGGCACGGAAACAAAACTCCTCCTGGCACCCCGACTGCTGCATGTTAAGGCTATAGGAGTGGCGAAAAGGATAATGCAACATAGTTCCTCGTGTAATGAAGAAGCAAGAGAGAAGAGAGCTTTATTTAAAGAAATGCTACACATATATATAGGGCAATAAGTGCAAAACAAAATAGAAAAGACTCATTTGTCCAAGAATGCAACTTTTGCAAGACATCACGTCTCTCATGCACCCTGCAGGTGCATAATCATTGTTATAACTTCTTGACTTTGTAAAGGCCTGAGAAAGGCAAGGCCTCAAGGCTGCTTTTTCCCTGGTTCCCAGCAACATCCAACACCATCTGACTACCAGTGCTGGGGTGGATGTTCAAAGGAAAGGTTTGCTCTACCCACCACACAACTGCCGCCACATGGAGCAAGTGGACTGCCCTCATCACACAGCGCACTCATATTAGAAAATTGAATCTCCTTGGATTATTTTGGAAATAATTACAAATTGGCCCGAAGGTGAAAACTTCAGTCTCACGGACAAAAAGGAAGAAGTACAAGTAGTACGTGCTAAAGAAGCCCCGCCATACAACGAACTGCCAGCAAATGAAACATGCTACGCGCTTTTGCATCGTACGGATGAACTGGAAGTGGAAAGCAGCCGTATGGAGCCCCACAGGGCAGGTTGCACAAGCTACCGAAGGAGAAGGTGGATCAAGTCAACTTGCTGAACTCAAAGCTGTTCAGCTGGCCTTGGACATTGCTGAGAGAGAGAAATGGCCAAAGCTCTACCTTTACACTGATTCATGGATGGTAGCCAATGCTCTGTGGGGCTGGCTGGAAAGGTGGAAAAAGGCTGACTGGCAATGTAGAGGAAAGCCAATCTGGGCTGCTGATGAGTGGAAAGACATTGCCACTCGGATAGAGAAGCTATCCATGAAAGTCCGCCATGTGGATGCCCATGTTCCCAAGAGTTGGGCTAATGAAGAACACCGGCACAACGAGCACGTAGATCAGGCTGCACAGATAGAGGTGTCAAAGATAGACTTAGATTGGGAACACAAGGGAGAATTGTTCCTGGCTCGATGGGCCCATGATGCCTCAGCTCATCAGGGCAGAGACGCCACCTCTAAGTGGGCACGAGACCGAGGGGTGGATCTAACCATGGACAGTATTTCCCAGGTTATCCATGACTGTGAGACGTGTGCTGCCATCAAGCAAGCCAAGCGGGTGAAGCCCGTCTGGTATGGTGGGCGATGGTCCAGGTATAAGTACGGAGAGGCCTGGCAGATTGACTACATCACACAGCCTCAGACCTGCCAAGGCAAATGCTACGAGCCCACCATGGTGGAAGCCACCACCAGGTGGTTAAAGACATACCCTGTGCCCCATGCTACTGCTCGGAACACCATCCTGGGCCTGGAAAAACAAGTCCTTTGGAGACATGGTACCCCTGGGACTCGTTTCAAGAACAGCCTTATCAACACCTGGGCTAGGGAACATGGCATTGAGTGGGTGTACCATATCCCCTACCATGCACCAGTTGCAGGCAAAGTAGAGAGGTACAATAAACATGAAAGCATTGGGTGGGGGATCTTTCAAGAATTAAGAGCAGCATCTAGCAAAGCCCACCTGGTTAGTTAACACCCAAGACTCCATCAACTGAGCAGGCCCTGCCCAATCTGAGTCCTTCTATATAGTAGACAGAAACAAAGTCCTAGTGGTGCATTCAGAGGTTTGTTGGAAAAGACAGTTTGAATCAATTCTGTCTCGACTACAGACAAACCCATTTGTGGGATTGTCTTTGCTCAGAGACCAGGTTACACATGGTGGATAATATAAAAAGATGGGATAACACAATGTGTACCTCAGGGAAATCTACTTGTTAAGTGGGAACGATATGTAAATATTACTATTTAATGTCACTGTCATTGCCTGTATATAGCTGTATACTCTGTATATATACACATACACATACACATACACATACACATACACATACATATACATATACATATACATATACATATTCATATACATATACATATTCATATATACATACATATACATATACATATACATATACATATACATATACATATACATATACATATACATATACATATACATATACATATACATATACAATACGTGTGTTTATAGGATTAGAATATATATATTAAATATGATAGTATGATGATATAAGGGGTAGAATGCCTTGGAGTGACTTTATGATGCTTGTATCCCGAGTCATCTGTTCTGTTGGTGTTGAATATTGAGTTCTGCAGCTTTAAGACTGGTTTTGGGAGTGAAGGGGGAGAGAAGAGGTGCAGAGTTGTTATCAGAGAGCACACTTGCTCCTCCGCGTCCTTCACACAGTGTGTTGTCTGCAGTAGAGAGCAGGAGAGAGGTCTCCTTTGCTCTTGGTTAGTTTTGGCTACCTGAGGCAGAGAAGATCCCTGGACTGTGTTTTTTTTTTCTTTTTCTTGGAATTGTTCAGACCTGCTCTGGACTGAAAACCCAGAGGGAGCACCAGGAGCTCACACCTGTGGCCCACCAGTCCTGGCCTGGGCTACAGCATTTCCCAGCACCAGAGGGACTGAGAACAGCCTGAGTGAGCTGGCCTGCAACCCACGGAAGGGACTCTTCTGAATTTGTAATCTCTTCAGAGCAACGAGAAGTTTTGCTGTTTAGTGTTGTTAATTTTTGTGCTGGGGAGTGCTTTGCCTGTTAAATAAACAGGTTTTTTTCCATTTCTCTCTGAAGCCCTAACCAGAAGCCCTAAACCAGAAGAGCTCCAAACAAAATAAACTGGAAAACCCAAACAAAAAATGAACAAACTAAAAGGAGCTACTTTGTTTCTCTGATAAGTCAAGTTCAGCTAAAGGTGCTTACACTACCATAGAGTCTTTGAAAGAGAATAAGCAAAAATTTCAAAGAACTAGTTTTCTGTACTTGACTTCACACTTTAGTAGCGACTGTTGATTTTTACTCTTGAGACTTTTGTAACACAAGATACCATTACGCAATAAAGTTTTGGTGACCATGTCTCTCCAGATGAATTTTATTTCTCTCATGGTGTGTCTGAAAGGTGTGGGTGCATCTGTGTGTATTCATGTACACACACACACACACACACACACACACACACACACACACACACTCTTTATTTAGCTGAAGATAAATGTGTGTGTCTCTGTATGTGTGAGCGGACGTGCATTTGTATGCGCGTGTGTTACATCCACTTCACTTTGCAGGTTTCGGTTTACAGGACCTCTGGTGGACGATCAGTCTGTCTGGAAGAAAAGTACGCCGACAAATATCACATGGAACTAGCTGGGCTTGGGCGCTGGTCCAGGCTGCCTCATTTAAAGCATCGAGATCATAGAAGCCTTTGGCTGGAAAATTAGAGAAAGAAAGTATCAGCTTTCATTCTGGAGACCCACAGTCAACTCTTTATGGAAAATATTTTCAGGAAATACCTGTTGACTGAGCCTTTCAGTTTAACCAAACCATATTGCTTTTGCAAATGAAAAAGAAAAGAAAGAAGCAAAAGAGAAAAAAATATATAAAAAGACACTCTTTTTTTTGTCCCAGGGGTTGAATTAAAGTAATTTCAAACTGAATCATTTTGTATTGTATGAGAGTACAGAGAAAACATCATGCTGTGTGTTATGATCTGCATTCTCAGCTAATTATTAACATCTTTGCATACATACTATTATCAGCAAATTCACTTTTTGGCTTTGCTTCAAGCTCTGTTTAGCAAGCATATGTTATCTGACCGTGGCTATGGGTGGGACTGTATCGTACTTGAGAATATGCGCTCTGTATTGCTCTGAACAAGAGCCCAATTTTCTTCCTGTTGGAGTCTATGTAACTTATACTAAAAAGGGGAGTAAATCTTAGGTACGCCTAAAGCCTTACAGACAAAACCTGAAGTACTTTTAAGCCACAACTTCCTGTGGGGTCATTACACTGATGCATCTATTGTCATGTAAACACTAATCCAGCCTTACCCTTAGTTATTTTCCACTGTGGGAAGAATGACTGCTCTGAAAACTCAGGAGCATTCTTCAAACACTCAGATATGTTTTCAAGATTTAATTTGGGTAAAAAAAAATCTTGTTTACTTTTATCTTGAAATGGACTTTCCTTCTGAAATGGATTTTCACATAGTGTTGTTTCAAACTGATTTGCAAAAAGGCCAGGCAGGTTGCTTAATACCTGGATTTAGATCTTAAGGATTTTCATTTGAAGTGCATGCAGAAAAAAATCTACATGGCTCAAATTGAAGACGTATTTGCTTCACGCTTCTTATTTGGTATGACAATATAGAAAAGATTTTAAAATCTGGTTGTTTTTTTTTTTTCTTTGAACTGTTAGCAGTGGACAATTTTTAAAAGAAAAGGATTTGTGCGTTTAAAAATATTCCATGGTTTCTGTCATTGGCACATGATAGAACTCTTCATTAAAGGCCCATACAGTTTTAATATGATTCATATCCAATGGTTCACATAACCACAATAAGCCTTAGATCTCTTAATATGCCTGTTCCTAATGTTCTTTTTGTTAGAAGAGCAACCAAGTAGTGTTTCTTTTCTTGGCTGAGACACATACCTCTTTGCTCGCAGGAAATGAATGTGTATTTTCTGTACTTTGGAAAGTTTATGGAATATTTAAAAAAAAAACACACAAAAAAAACCAAGGAGAGAGATGACTTTCTCCTCCTTGCAGGCATGTGTTAGGCATTCCACAAACAAAACACTGTGTAATGAGGGCAGTGGTTGTCTTCCTGTGACACTTGAGTTTTCAGAAAAAGATTTATGTAAGTTATAAAAAGTTTTATGTAAGCAGTTAGTATTTCTGAGCTTTTTTGGATCATTGTCTATTTCATTCAAAAACAGGGGTAATCGTCCCCCCTTAGCTGAGAAACTGTGAGACATGCAGTACACACATGTGGTCTGAAGGTCAGTCATAGCATTTACCATATGATCAAGAGTAAGACTTACAGTAAAAGAACAACACTGAGATTATTTTCCCAAGGCCAGGAGAATGAGGCAGCTGCAGGGGGAACAACTTTAGCTCAAGCTGCAGAACTGATCAGGCTTGCATCAGCAGGCATTTAGGGACAGATGGTGGAAGCAGATCAGTATCCCCAGAGGAACCATGGGCACACAACACCTCACAGGAGATGTGAGGCACCTGATATGACTCATTGAGCATATGAGACAACTTTCTGATTCATATCTGGGAGCCTCCTGCTAGATTGCTTTTGCAAAGAGTGGTTGTCTTTCTGCTTCCACTCCTTCAAAATAAGAAGAGCGTATTTCAAAATAACCTGATTTGCCTTTTGCATCCTCCTTTTTCACATGGAATTCTCATTTTCTCCATCTGTTTTACCACACAATGTGTAATAATTAAAAAGTGCTTAACATCCAGAAAAGCAAACACAATGAAGATGTCTTTTGAACACATATTTTACTGCAGATTCAACTATGCCACTTGGCATCCGTTAACCAAGTTCCGGTTTTATATTATTTGAACTTTGATTATTATTTTGAACATCTGGTTAGTGTTCTCAGTGATCCTGCTCTCTTCTGCATGTCTTCTGAGGACATATTTCTTTGTACTGCTGTAAACTGATCTAGTGTATGACTCTTTCACAAGTGAGTTGTAGGAGACTTTGTCTACTTTTCCAGACATTATGGGAAGCTGAGGGAAATTGTGGGGAATACAAAAAAAAAAAGTGTGTGTGAATTAAATGCCTGTGAGGAAGTGGTCCAAACTGGGCCCAAAGTAGCTCAGACCAGCTGGCAGGGCCAGGGAAAGCATCCAGCAGGAAAGGTGAAAGAACTTTATGTGGAAATAGGGAAGTCCTGGGAACAGCTTCCAAGCAAAGCATGGATAGGAACTTGTGAACATACGACCCTGGGATACGTGTGACAGCCCATCTCTGTGGGTGCTGGGGATCATCAGTGTTCATTGATTTGAAGAAGGGGAATCTTAGAAAACAGAACCCACAGCATAAACATGTAAAATTGGCAAATAAAATGGTTTTCTTTGTACTACATATATTTTTCTCCACTGTGTTTATATGACACTGTCTCACAATGAAAGCTGCTCAGACTTGTAAATAAAATGGGATCAATAACATCTACAGGCTGTTGACTGGAGAAGAAGAATCTGGCTGAAGGATCTACACCTATGTTGCCTGAGGGTATTTTATATTAATCATTCTGTGTCATGTCTGCACGTCATTCTTGGATGTTTTTGCTCACTTTAAGACATGCCTGTCTACAGTGTTAAAAGAAGTCAAAAAATAGCCATGTAGCTGTGAAACAGGCTGCTAATCTATTTGTGTTTTGATTCAGGGCGCATTGGCACATACAAGGAAATGTCCTAGGAGGTGTGTTCCATAGATAATGACCACTTTTACTTCTATGGATGCTTTGAAGGAAAGCTTAAAACAAGGTCTTGTAAGTAAACTTACAAAGAGAGCAAAGTACTTGCAAACTGTTTACCTATTGCTTTTAAATATCTTTTTTAATTCTTCCCACTTTTTTGCTTATCTCTCTTAATTTGGTCTGCGGCTTACCTTGCACGGTTCTGGCGTCCGGCTTTCTGGGTTCTAGCCTTCTCATGTGCTTGGGGAGGTTGTCATTCTCCTGGTGCCATTTTTTCAGGCATTGTGGCTCATGTATACTGATAGATTTGGTTCCATACTCACGGCCACATATGTAGCAAATCACTGTTGGTGGCCGTCTTATCACTTTTGCCTGCGAGTAATAGTGGTGAAGAAGAAAAAGGACTGTTTTCAGTATTAATTTTGAATCAGAATGACTTTGTATGAAAACAATCATGTAGATACCTGATATCTATGAAATCTGCGTAACTGTTTCTTTGAGTCTGGTTTTGTTTGGAATCAGTACTGAGGCTGGTAAGAGATACTGTCTCACTACTGAGCACCTGGAACAGGCAGATTTGTTTTGCAGATGCTGGGCTGAAAATTCATGTGTGTGACTGATCAGTACTTAGCTGTGTAAAGTTTAATCTCTTTTATTTTCATACCTTCGAGTTCTTCACATGCAGAAACAATACCTTTGTTTCATCAGTTTGAAATGCAGCATCCATCTTAAATGTTGAAGCCATTTTGTACTTATCAAGCAGAGGTAAAATTCAGAGCAGCAACAAAAGCTTCATCAGCTGAACTTTTGATGTCTAGTACAGTAAGAGAAAGACTCCATCTTCCACCAGAAGACAGCTCAAAGCACTGTGTTGAGCCTTTAGTATCTCTCTTAAGCTGGACAGCAAGGGCAGCTCTCCCAAGAGGTAATTATGGTTCTTTACCCCACTTTTGCCACAGATCAGTTAGCTGGCGGAATTCTTGGCTTTCAAAGATTAAAACCAGTCAAGGATATTTCAGGATGAGGGGCGAAATAGGAAGTGATGCTTGTTTATCCCAAAGGCCTTTGCCACTGACTGCAGAAAGGGCAGAACTGGACTCTAAGCAAGTCATTGTTTCCATGCTGAAGATCTGCTTTTGTTCTCAGAGAAAAACAGCTCAACAACAGCAGAAAAAAATTACTCAACCCCAAACTTCACAAATACATAATCTAAGGCTGAAAAATGTATAATTACTGTGGTATTGCAGATTATGGACTCAGCTGTGTCCTTAGGAGCGTCTTGGGCTAGGCGTGGTGTCAGTACCAGCCGTGCTCCAGGAAGCAGGATAAAAACATGCTGTAGAGAAGAACTTTGAGGCACACAGATGAGTCTCACAGCTGCCAGTGCTTCCTACACTTCTGACTGCAGAATACCAGTAAGAGATGAGCTTCTACCTGCCCTCCTCACAGACAGCCATGCCAGACCAAATACAGGAAACCTTTCTCACTCAAACAAGAGTGGCGGGGCTTTCATTTTTCCCTCTGCTGCGGTGTAAGACAAAGCATAACCTGTTCCCGTATTTATGACTCTTTCTGTCAGCCCATCAATGTGTTCATGAAATTCTGGGCAGTTCTTCTCATATTTATGTTACAGTCTGAAAATGTCATTAGTGAACAATCTGCATAAGATTACCTTCCTGAATCACATATGTAATCTCACTTACATGAAAGTAATACTACTCTATAAAGTGGTTTTTTTCTGAGAAAAGTTGGACTTCATCTGGAAAGTTCTCACAGTGGCTTGAAATATAACATCCAAAGATGGGCTCTCCAAGGACATTTTCATCCTCTTGACTTTCAAATGGAATTGTCTTGCTATCTTTGATAATGCAGTACTTTATATAAGCATATTTTCTAATATATATAAAAATACAACCTTCTTCTTGTATTCATCTATTTTTATACAGCAACAGCTGTTTTAAAAACACCTTATAACTTTTCATTATCAAATTTCATCTACTTCTTTACTTCAAGTTGTGAGCTATAACTTGTCTGAAGTAAGACTTTGGTTCGAGATAGTCTTCTGAAGACACTGTATGTTTATTTGTAGGCTCTGGATAGTTTTAGATAAGGATACCACAATGTAAACTCCTGAGGTCGGAGAACTCTTTTTAGCGTGGATGCCTGCTGTGGGTACTGTTATAATATTTTAGAAATGGTTTCTTAAAAAAATGCTAGGTGCAAAATCACTTTCCCCACGAGTTCTCAGCTGAGTTCCTGCCATTCATTTAAATGGCCACTTATTGGCTGTGAACTAGGAAAGAGCAACTTGATTTACATTCAGTTTGTAGGAACTCTTCACATGCTAACAGCATAGGAAAAAGAAATCCTTGTACAAACGCAGGAATCTTTTCAAGTAGAAATATCTGTCTTTTGCAATTTCCATAATTAAAAATGGTACAGAAACAATAGGAGAAAGCAGAATTAATTAAAAGGAAACAGGTCACTCTTAGGATAGAATTATTTTTATTCCAGAAAAATGCTGAGATTGGCCCATCACCACACATACAATTATATACACAAATTCTTCTCCTCACACATGTTTAAAACCTGAAAGAGATTAGTCTAAAAATTGGTGGTAACAGATTTTTCTTTTTTTAACTGTGGAATCCAAGATATGATAAGCTTTAGTTGGACTTTCTACAGCTGATGATATTTACTCTTCATTTCTTTTTATTTTCAGTGTGCCTATCCCAAATGTCACATCTGGAGGCCTGCAGTTTGAAACTAAACTATTTTTGGAAACACCGCAATTTTCCAACCCAAACTACTCACAGGCCAGTGGCTAAGCTGTCTGTTCACTGCTTTGTTTTTAACTTTCAAAAAGGGTTGTAGGGAAGGTCTGTTCCTGAGGATATGTGTTATTATAAAAATACCTACAAATACCTAACAGTGTAGTTAGGCTTTCCTCTGGTGTCTCAGTATTTTCTTTTTTACTCCAAGACTGCTAAGTATGTCTGCGTGACTATGAATGAAGTTATTTAGCTCAGAGGGCTATGCAACTATGTATTTTCAATAGACCTGACATTACTTAAGGTTAGCCCCAGGCTGATGTTATGGTGTTATATGAGGTCAAATCCTTCCATACTGCACAAAGCTTTTTATTTCTTCTTAAGTACACACAATAAGACTGAATCCCAAACTCCCCTACATAAATATTTGTCATCCAGGACTGCACACACCTCTGCCCTTCCTATTTGTTTAATTATCCATGTATTTTAATGGGAAGAGGGGGGCATCCTGCTCTAGGACGGAGCTCTTGTCATAGACTTGAATTGCCCAAGGATTAGAGGCTCAGGAGAAGATTGGTACAAGCACTTAGCAGCAACATTCTATTGTATGAAAGCAGCCCTTTCCTCACATTCCTCTCTACCAAGCAAAAAGCATTTTGCATAAGGATCATGGACAAGGTATAGCATGGTTCTCATGACTATCCAAAGCTGCACTTCACAGCCTACCAAATCTTTTAAACAGACACAACAGCACTCATGTTAGGATCATATGCCTGTGTAGGAAAGTTCCTTGAACAGCAAGGTAATTCTGCAAGATGATGCATGTAATTAAAAATACTACTCCACTGGAAGCATAAAATATCCCATTTTGCTCCTGATGTGCTCTTTTTTAAACTAAGTCAGTACAATGAATATGGCATTAATGTAAAAACAAAGGAAGGAAGCTCAGTTATTCCCAATGATAATATTCAGTAAGTTTCATTCAAACCATCCATTCACAGTCAATTCTCATCTAAATTTCTATATTCACAAATTTATTTGTCAGTATTCTCCTAGGAAGGTGCTCAAAACCACTGCAGTGAGACAAAAAGAGCTCATCATTGACTTTCCACCTTCATTAGAGTTACACTGGACCTGAAGAAGTCTTCCCTTTAACAAGATGCTACATGGCTTTATGGTAGAGCAAAATACATCATCAAAGTTCTTGCTATACAAGTTTTCAAGACTTACACTGTATTAAAATGCATTACAATTGAGTAAAGGAAGATCAATGAAATCTTTTTAGGTAGTTAATCAGATAAGAAGGAAACAGCAGGTGGCAGCACCATTTAATAGGCTTTTAAGATCAGTGTTATCTATTGTCAAAAACCCCATAACTCATATACACAGCAAGTTATTGATGCTCACTTACATGTATCACATATTTTTGTCTATGAAACAATAGAACACGGACTCTGTTTTAGTGCAAGTCTGAGTTTCAGTAGCTGCAGACACCACTTCCATTGTTTGGGGTATCACAGCAGAATCCAAAGCAGATTTTCTGAGCTGATGTGACTCTTGAGGGTCCCTGAGCATAGGCTGTTGTTTTAAACAACCAGGCATGATTAACTCAAACGTGTTAATTGATTCTGAGAATGAGGACAGGTACTGAAAGAGATATCTTGCAGAGGCTGTTTAATCTCCACCTGTAAAGGCATTTAATGCAGAACTGAGAATTTGTTAGTAATGATACTGGCCTAATTGATGGCACAGTTGCTAAAGCGGAGAGAACTCCCCTTTAGCTTATAGGCAGAGGCCTACAGGGAGAAGTGCTTGCAATTGTAAAGTTAAAATGCACTTCACACAGTGTACCACTAAACCAGTCAGAACTTTATTTTGAAAATGAGGAAAATCCAGCTTTTTCATATAGGACACCTTTCATTGCATAAATTTATTTGATGGCAGCATTACATCTCTTAAATACACTTACAAAAGGGCTAGGTGGTTTTTTCAGTTATTGCTTTCCTCTGATGTTCTGCTGAGCCAAGACTTTAAGCAAGTACTTAAATAATTCATTGTCACAGTGAGTGAGTCTGTTAGATGAGACAGGGACTGCCCTAAATGCTTTCCAGCCGGGATCTAAACAGTAGCCATTTCACTCCACCACTAGTGAAGCACTATTTTTTAACAGAATTAATAAGCAGCTGAGTAGCTGGTAAGGTGAGCAAAATTAAAACCATATGCTGGAAAAAGAGTAAGACTTTAGCAGAGACATAGACCTTGTCCCTGTTCATAACTAATCTGCAGTTATTCCATAAGCTTAGTGCTTTTCCACACCTTTCAATGTGTGGACCTTTCAAAATGTTCAACTGGAAATGAAGATCCTCTCATAGAGAATTTAAACCTACAGGAAAGTGGCTTCCTTTGACAACTTCTTATAAGCTGCCTGCAAGTCCTGAAGAACCCCTTGGATCACAGGATATTTATTTCAATCTTCCCATCCCACCTCTGCCTTTAATGCATATCTCTGTACTAAAGAACAGCTCTAAAAATAATACAGTAATAGACCTTAGAGAGGTAAAATCCATCATCTCTTCCTGAAAGTCATTGTTAATTATAAAGCCCCTCAAAGTCAATTACAATCCACAACCTCATTAGTTCTGCTGCAACTGTTGAACTGAAACTGCTTGGAAGTAAATAAGGAAACCTGTTGTTCACACAGAAGGAAGAACAGATTTGAACAGATTTAACTTTGGCTCTGCAGAGCTCACAGAAGTAAAAAGTGGTAATAATGTTGTTGTTCAACAAGTCAGCAGATGTGAGTGAATCCACAGAGGGAACAGATCCGTTGTGCAAGAGGGTAACATTTTTTTACAGAGTCAATGTCAGTGCCAAACCACACTCTAAACTTATTTTTGTTTTGTTGGGTTTTTTTTTTGTTGTTTTGTTTTTTGTTTGGTTCTTTTTTTTTTTATGGTATCATAACTATAGAAAATTGCTTTCACTCTCTCTTTTTAAATCCACAGAATTATGTATGATAGCTAAAACTTTCTGCTTCACACCTATGCCTTTCCGTGAACAGTTCTTTGGGAGAGAGCACAATGTAGTGTAAAAAGCACCACTTTTTCTACAGCTATAAATGCAGCTGTGCAGCACTTTGAACTGCTTGTGGATTATGTAAAATTTGCTGATAAAAGACCTGAGGAATGAACCCTAATTTGTCAAAATATATCAATTAGTGGCCTCATAGTACATAATAAAAAAAGGGCTCATGAATTCTTTAGTCTCATGTGAGCTAGGGTAATGCTATTATCTTAATTTTACTCAGTGGCTAGTAAACTAACATGTTACATGCTTTGCCTCCAAAAGCATCTTGAGAAATGCTCTGCATAGTGTTGTGTTCCTTTAGTGACTGAGGGAGCTAAATCCCATTTTGAAAAATGTAAATGTTCCAACCCGCAAAAAAAAAAAAAGTCATTTAATTTGGACACTGGGCCTAAATTTAGACATCTATCTTACAAAACTCCTGGCCAAAAGACAACTTCTGCAGAAACAAATGCAGAAAAAAATATCCCATTTTCCAAAACTCAGTGTAGCTTTTGGATAATATGAATCAGCTTCTTTATTCTTGGATCCTGAATCAAATTCAGTGGAAAAAAATGTGCAGTCTTATTTATTTTGTTGTTGTTATACCCAGAACTGCTGCCTTTGAACATGCAGTCCTCAGTAAACTCATGTTGCATGCCAAGGTTAAGAATAACAGTAAAATATGAAAATCATGTTTTGAAATGCTGGATGCTTGCAGGACAATGAAACATTGCATTTCACGTTAACTAAATAAAAATACCTAAATCTCTTAAAGCATATGACATCTAAACCTTGCCTAAGCTGCTCAATAGAATCTTCTAAGGAACCATATCAAGCAATGGTCCCTCTTGGGAACATAGATCTTAAAGGACAACAGAGGACCCAACTACTCCCATTCCAAAGGAAAATCAAAATAAATAGGAATAAGTAGTTTCCCTTATTCCCTCTCCAGTATTTCCCTTTCCTTTATCCTCTGTTTATCAGGGACACATTTCCATGGAGCTAAAAAAAGCTAGAAAAGCTAAAGTTTTCTAAAGAAAAGTTATTTTAAATTTGATGGCAAGCCAATCTCCCCTGGAGTGCCAAGCATCAAGATGCATCCACACCCTTTCATACAGCATAGGCTTAGCAATTTACCTGGTCTGATAGAGCTGGTGCAGCCCCGCTTGTTCCCTGGTGGGCCTTAGATGGATCACCACGTGCTGAGCCAGTTCCAGATCTTGGTAGCCTCGCACCACAGCTACGTCCTTTGCAACACCTTTCATGCACTGGGAGACGGTCAGGAAAAAAGGTTCGGCCACAGTTCCTACAGGGCACAAGCTGGGCTTGAGCACTATAAAAAGCTGCTTCGTTTTCATCTGCAATTGTATAGGAACCAGAACCAGTAAGGAGCTCAGGTTTCTGAGGCTCTGGCCTTCTAAGGTGCTTTGGCAGCTGATTGTTCTCAATATGCCACCTCTGCAGGCACTGAGGTTCATGTATAGCAATAGAACGTGACCCAAATTCTCTGCCACAGATATAGCATATCTTGAAGGGAGGTCTTCTTGAGAAGGGTGTTTGAGACATGGCTGAAGAATTTGACTGTTGTGATACAATTGTAGTCCCTGGTCACCTTTTCTGGGATCCAGCTTCTGGATGTACTACTTGGGGAAAAATTCTGGGAAGATCTGGCACATTAGACAGTGAAACTTGCTCTAAAGGCAAGGTGCAAGAGATACTAATAGGGGCTTCTTCAGACTTGATAGAATACTACACGTTTTGTTCACGTTCTTTTTCTTGATACGTGTTTCCATGAAGGATATCACATCTCAGGAAACTTCTCTCACTCCTACACATAAAGAGCTTGGGAAAGTATGTTATTCAGAATGATTCTACATGTTCTTAATCCATTTTCACAAGCAAAAATATATTAGGGACTTCAAAGCTGGGACACTGATCCTAATGGCAGTTTCAGTAGAGAAAGGAGGTTTCTGTGTGTTTTCTTTTTGTCTTTTGTTCTTACATGACCCTGAAACAAATTAAATTAGTACAAATTAATAAATGTGTTCTCTCTAGTTGAGGTTACCAACCACTGGTTTATCACAAGGCACATCTGTCATATTTTCAAATAGCAGATTAAAAACATCAAATATATTCTTATCAACAGTGATCAGCTGAACAATGTATATCTGAAATTCTGGTCCAGAGGATGTAAAATCATGAAGGACATGAGAGAGGATGGGTTTGCACAAACTGAAGCTGATGACTTGCAAGTGGTTTGGTGTATAATCGATATGCTTTATTTTCAGTTACTGATAGAAGTGGTATTTCGGGCAGTCTTCAATTTATAAGCCTTTTAAGTTGATACTTAAACATCATTTCCCTGTCTCCAGAGACATAAGAAAAATATCCCTCAGGAGAGAGATGTCAATGTCCAATATACAGAGGGACAGTCAGAAAGGAAACTATTCCAGTCAGCACTTGTGGTGTCTCAAACTCTGACCAGTCTTGATTCTCCCAGTTCAAGAGAGTTATTAATGAAATGCAGTAGGTTTTTCAATAAGGCTTACTGAGGTGCTTTGGGGGCTGAAGCATATGCTGGATAAGAGAAAGGGCACTGTGTTTGTTTAGTCTCCAGACAGTGCTGAATATATTTCCGTT
The DNA here is from genome assembly GCA_030060385.1 of Muscicapa striata striata. Lineage (NCBI taxonomy): Eukaryota > Metazoa > Chordata > Aves > Passeriformes > Muscicapidae > Muscicapa > Muscicapa striata. The sequence goes on along the minus strand of JAREIS010000076.1, from coordinate 870,285 downwards.
TTTCAATGTCTACCACTGTAAACAGATACATTTGTGCTTTATCTCTTAAATATTCAATTCTTACAATATTTTCTGCTGGTCCTCCAAGGATTAGAAAATATTATTCAGACCATACACATGTAAAGTGGAGGCTGTTTTAATTGCATGGAAAAATCAAAAACCAAACTAGCACATTGCATAGATAGGTAACTGTCAAGGACAGTCTACTTTATCAGTAACAGAAGAAATATCTGGCAAAAGTCATCTTGCCCTTACTGAATACTTCAGACTTCATCTCAATCTTTCTAAACTTGTAGGAGATTCCTAACACACAAACATATCCACACTGATTGTCTTGGTGTCTTGGTTCACTTCCTCTGCTGCAAGCATCCAACCTGGATCTTTTTCCTGCTTTTTTGCCATGTCACCATTGAAGACTTTGCTCCCACTCAATAGCCTTTTCACCTTTATCTGTCCTACCTCTGAACCCACTGACTGACTTTGATTATATCCAAGTGCAATGACACAGTTTTGTCATTACCTTTGAGATTACAAACTTAAACTTTGTCTGTGTCACTGAGAAGCAACTGCGCTCAGTTTAGTCTTTTACAAATATTCTAGGGGGGTGTCTTAATTACAGAGGCAACAGTGAAAAAACAAGTTGTCACCAGGTTCATGTGAGTAGTCATCCTTTTGCCAGGCACACAAAAATGTTTAGATTACTGTATTGACACTGCTTGCTTAAATACTCACAAAGCTGCATATTTCTGAGACACTTTGCATACTTTTTTATTTTACAAAAATTTCCTGTGAAGCTTGTATTTATTTGTAGGCAAACTGGAAAATGTGAAGGCCATCAGACGCAGTTTGTGATTTGTACTGAAACAAATCTCTGTGAGCAAGTATGTTGTAGTTAGCTGTTAAAAATAAAATTATTGAGGGCCATTAGTCTTTGTGCATTCAAAGTTAATACCTAGTCCAAAACTGTATTAGATTACTGCAGTCTGCTGAAAAACAGGGTAATGTGGCTGTAGTATTCTCACATGTCTGAAGGTATTAGGTGTATCAGGTGCATATAATGTATGCTGATGGTTTCACAAAACTAGAGCACTGGAATTTTTAGTTTAGGTACCAAAATAACAGGTTCAGCAGTGTGTGATATTTAAATGTGCAAACTAGTATTTAGGCTACTGTACTGCAAGGCTGTTTCAAAGGCTGGGAGAGTTTCCAAGGAGGGTGGCCCGTTGGATGAATCCAAGTTGGGAAGTAGCCAAGCTCTTTAGGAGGATGAAGGGAATGGAGGGCCAGGGAAACATTAAAGGGTCATGAAGGCAGGGGAGATAAGGGTTATTGGCAGGTCACAGGAAGGGAGCATCAGAAAGTTCAGTAACATTGCAGGCAACTTCTGAACTTTGCAAGGTCCTATTTATGTCCTATTTACTGATTTATGTCAGAATGAAACTTTCTTGTACCTGAGAGGATTCTTAAAGCAACAGCGAACACTGGACTGCCTGCCATACAAAGAATGTTAGGTGACTAAATCTGTTGCCATTAGGAAGGAATCAGTCAATAAAAGATGCTATAAACAATCTATTAACAATATAACTTATTGTTGGATTTCCAAGCTTTCTATTGTAAATACTTCATAAGAGAATTATGCTTCCTTGTGGGGATTACACCATTTGGTCTACATTTATTCTTGCCAAGTTGACTGTTATTATTTGGAAACTTCCTATAAATTCAGTGTGAAATGAAAAAGCATATGAGCAATTCAAATCTTCTCTCAAGCTCAGTGGTAAAGATGTGGAAGTAAATCAGGACTGGGATTTAACAATTCCTAACATAAAACTTTTTGTTTGTTTTTGGTTTTTGTTTTTGTTGTTATTATTGTTGTTGTTTTTAAATGTTGCAACATGTTTTAATAAAGCTGGAAGGTACAGCTGATCATTGCATATAGCTATGGGAAAACATTTCTCTCCTCTGCAATTCCACTGAGGACAATATTAAAAACAATTTCATGAACTGCTGTGACAAGTCACTTACAACTAGTGGAGAAATTCAGTGTAATTAAAAGCAAATGAAATACTATGGCTAGTTTATAATCAGGATAAGAGCTTCAGTCTATCTAAAATAGAACAGAATGACAAGAGCACAAACATCTGTCATTTTCTTGTGCTGAAGTGGGAACGGGAACTCTTGCCCATAGTTTTTAAACTTCACCTACTCATTGCAACAATAACATTATTGCAACAACAGCAACAATAGCATTATTAACCACTGCAACAACAGCATTATTAATAGTGTTTCGCTTATGCTGCCTTCTGTTAGCCAGCATGTGTGATTCAACCTATAGAAGCAGCAACTTCTTGCCTGAAACAGCCTTCGTTATGTCTTGTTTCATGTCAGCATTGGAACTTGGAAGCAAAATTGACACATACGTTTCCTATTTCCTGTATGCAGCTCATTTCTGAAGAGCGACCCTTTCTGTTTTTCATCTCTCTTGATTCATGTAAACAATTCCTCAAAAACCATTATAAAGTCATTTTATAAGCTGGATTCCTTGACTGAATTGAACAAAACATACTTGTGTTAGCTGGGGGATTAAACAGGCTGTTTCCAATGAATCCTCAACACTAGTGCTTTTTACTTAGCTAGAATTCCACACGGAGACCTCCCAGCTCTAAAAAACCCTGAGTTTACCTTGTGGAGCAACACATTGCATGAAGCTTCCTACTACCAGGACATAACCACACTTATTCAACAGACAAAATACAGGAACAGCTGTGAGAAGTTGGGGAATCCGTTTTTGTACAGTTTAAAGATGCTGACTGGTATCACAGCCTTTCCACGTGTAGCTGTATGAAACTGTAAATTCTATGTAATCTGGTTTACTGACACTGTTCTAATCTGCTAGCACAGAAAGATAAATCCTTGCACCAAATGAACACAGAGCTAAACCAAAGGTCACAGAGCTTTCAAGCTTACATGTCAAAAATACCCCAAAAACCTCTTAGACATCTTTGACTCCATCTAAAAGCTGAGATAATTTCAAAAAAATTCCCCTTGAACATGCTTGGCTTCATCTAAAAACAGAGACAATTTCCAGGAAGACCATAAACAAGCAAAGTAAGCGGTGGGAACCACTTACTTTGCTATTTTTTTAAAGTGTTTGATAAAGCTGAGAAGGACAGTGCCTTAAATCCAGGAGACCCTTTGGAGAGGTTATCTAAAATTGTAGAGCGCTTACAAAAATCAGGGTTCCCATGACAGTGTTATGAGAATGTCTGCATGAGTTGATCTGCTTGAGGGAGAGGATGAAAGGCCACAAAGACACATAAATGAAGAGGAAAATATATTGTTCCAAAATGGCGGCAAATACAAAAGCCTGGCAGAAGCTCAGCTACAGATCAGGTTGTCAGTGCCGAAAAAAGAATGGACTAATTTTAGTTTGCAGAGAGGAACTGGTTCATTCATTGTCTTGGATTCAAGAAGTCTTGGTTGTGTGAACCCTCATTTATGTAAAATCCCACTTCTCTCTTGAGTTTTCCCTTTGTTTTCCCTTTCTTCAATACTACACTCAATGTACTTATTCTGTCTGTCAGCCATGCAGTGTTTGGAACCATAAACTTTCTGTTTGTGACACCAAGTTTTTATGTGGGTCATCTAATAAGGGTGATTTATGTCCATTGGATTAAATTCACAAGTATCCTAAAAAAAAAGATTTCACCTGTAATACCTAACCTGACTGTTATATAAATTGGAAATGTCTCAAATAGCTTTAAGTGAGAAGCCATAAACAAAATCTTCTTGTACTACAAGGACACATAGAAATCCTTATTTTTCAGTCTGGGCTGGATTGCAAAAATAGAAAAAGGAGAGAACTCAGTATAAGAGGATATAAGAGATATAGATATAGAGAGATTAAATAAGTGATCTACCAAGCATAACACAGTAAGTCTGAAAAAGAAGGAAATTAAATTTAGATTTTCTAGCACCCCAATCCTGAGTTAGTTAAGTCACAGGATTTTCTAAGGCTGATCCCTTACTTTACAGTCAAGATATTGGTAAGTCTTTTTTCTCTACTTCCTGGGTTCACATTATATTTACATATAAAAGAGGTGTCAGAAAGGATCAAACTGATATCCTCTGTTGAGTGCCAGAAAGCACTACTTCAGGCTCTTTCCAAATAAAATGTTTTCTGTGAGGTTTCTCATTATTTTTTAAGGGAAAGCAAATGAAATTAAACCAGCATCTGAAGCTTTATTTTTTCTTGTGCTAAATGTTTTATATTGCTCAATTATAAATCATTTTAGAAATCTGTTAAGACAAAGTACTCAAACATAAGCTGGAGAAAAATATTGGACAATCTGTAGTATCTTACTGTTGGATCTGTTTTCCACTGAAAGATAAAAGGAAAAAACATTTCTTATATTTCCAACAATATTTTTAGTAAATTAACCACATATTAAAAACCTCACATTTTTCCAGCTCAGCACTACATTCTCTCCATAGTTTCTGGCTGAAGAAATCTCCTTTGGTTAAAGACTAGGGACTAATAATTTCCTTCAGTCATGTGAAAAGAATAATCTATTATTTTATGGAACTTAAATACCACTGAGATGTAGAAAATCCAAAGTTTACTATGTCAAGATGCTTCATCATGTCACAGCTGAGCATGATCCATGTTTTTATGCATCCTTCTCTGTCAAGAAACCACTGGCAAGGTCCAAACATACAAATATTGGCATATACCTCACTTCTGTCAGCTTCAAGACTTAGTCTGTAACATCTTGTATCACAGCAGCCTGGCTTAAACGTCTTAGGAGCAATGCACACTCAGAAACATCCAAGTGTGGAGCTTGTTCCAGCAGAGTATCAGGTGCACATAGACCTTCTCCCCCATGTGATCTGCAGTCCAGAGGGTGATAGTTATGCTTCTGTTTAGAGTGGATGCAGCCAGACAGGACGACAGGACAAAAATACTCAAAACCAAACAGGCCGAGCCAAACAGTTAAAAAGCCATTGTGTTCTGATGTTTGCAAACAGAGTAGAACTGTCTGGGAATCTTCTAGTGAACATTTTTGCCATTGTTTAAAGTGTTGGTTATACAATACTGGAAGTTTCCTCAAAGATGTACCCTGTATGACTTACACAAGAGAGAAATCGTGAGTGTCTCTGAGCCTGTGTCTGCATGTGTGTGCAAAGGTCCATTACAATATGAGTTAAAGAAAATACACAACCCAGAGTTTTCTATACAATTCTTATACAGAAGTATTTAAGGTGTTCTTTGTAATGAGACAATCAACTTAGTCAATGCTTTTCTCAATTTTCCTCTGACAATTGAAATTACCAGGTCTTTCTTTGGATCTGATTATCTTCCTACATAAAACTTTATGAATCACTCAAAAAGTCCCTGGTATCAAGAGCAGCCAGCATATACTTGGCATTTAAGAAGACCCTATATACAATTATGCAGTAATTAGATTTATTTTACTTAATTAGCTCTATTTAAGTTTATGACTGTGTTACCAGAGAAAGCTGGAGACTGGTTCTAGAGACCCAGTAGTTCTTTCATGTTACTATGTCCTCTGCCCAGACATAAGAAATAATTCCTTTGATTTGACTGAAATCCCAACATTATATGAACAAATTATGACTGCTACTGGTTAAAATACATGGAAAAAATTGAAATATTTTTAGTGAAAAAAATATAACTTTTCAGACTTTTAACATTCAAAAACTTTTAAAATTCAAAATTCAGTATCACCGTTGTCTCATACCTCAGGTATCATTTATGCTCTACAAACAGTCTTTTTGGTTTTTGTATTTTACTTAGTGATGCATTATGAGGGCAAAGATTATCTTTTGTTTTACTCACAATTATTTAATACAATCATCTCATACTCTAAAGAAATATTACTGCCTCCACACTACACTTACTCTTGTGCAAAAATCAGCAGATACATTCCCAGTGTGGGTGACAATGGGGATACTTACATATCACATTCTTAATCATCTTTAGTTACTAGCATATATCTGTGATATTTACCCTGCAAATCCTATATGGCATATGAGATATGCATCAAATGATGGATAGATCAGGAATGCTAACCCTGCCCACAGCGTGGAGGTATGAGAGAAAGCGAACATTGAAGCAATTATGCTTACACAGCTCAAAGTGAGCTACCTGTACTTTCTAGCTCAAGCATCTTTGTTCAGCATTTCCATTTCTGGAACTCGTATGTGCAGAATCATTTTCTTCCCCAGGGATCTGGATGATGGCTATGCAATTATTTCAACAAACTAGGCTCATCCACAGGGAGAAAAAACAGGCAGATGGATAAATTCATATTCAGTTATGAGTCTGAAACAAAAAGAATGGAAGCCAAGAATGTCAGCTTGTACAAACTGACACAAGTCAGTGGAAATCAGAAGGATGACACTGTACATGTGCTGAGAGCCTGTCACTGGAACTGTAAAGTGATTCAGTGATGGAAAGACACTTTTCCCAATAACCTGCAGTAACACAGATTATACAGGATAAAGTAATATAAAGGTGTTCTTTTCTTTTACAGTGTAAATCAATCTTAATAGATTGATTTCTCTGAATAGAAAGAAGTGTTTCTGTGGATAAATGATTCCATAACTCAAGTTTTTAGTACTTTTGTTATGAACAGGATACTCAGATAGATAATCTTATTACCATGGAAATTACTACACTCAGCAAGAAAGACCAGCTACTAAAATATGAGAACTAAATAAAAAACTCTGGACATTCCAATTATTTAGTGACTGTTGGAAAAACTAAGACATTATTAAATACTCACTGTAATGTTTCACATGAATAATACAGCACATCCTAACACTTTGTAGAACACTCATGACACAAAAAAGAAACTACTAAATATGTTACAGAACACAGCGTGCTAGGAGGGCTATCAAAACATTCATCATGTCCAGCAAGAGCCTTAACAGCACTATAGCACTCATTCTGAAAGCTCTTGTTTGTAAAAAAATCTTAAAAGCATAATTCCTCTACATTACTGTTTTTCTCCTCCAGATTAAATCAACAGTGATTTACAACTGGTGTGAGAGGACATGATAGATAAAGGTCATCAAGTTGCTACCCCTGGGTCCTGATGATTATGTAACTTGTCATGTTTAATGATCTTCTTTTCCTCACTTTGTATTTGAAGCATTGATCCATATTGTTTGTCTTATAATTCTTTAGTGAACAGAAAACTCTGTTTTCTGTCTTATAATTCTTTAGTGAACAGGATTAAATTCCATGTGCCAACAAAAAAAAACATATGGAATATAAGCCTGAAATATCCGCAGATCATGTGGCTTAAAAAGAGATATGTCTGAGCTCCCTACTGTGTAGCCATAATTCCACCTTTTATAAACCACTGCATTCTATTATAGATCAATGTCCTGTGGAGTTAAGTAGAATTAAGTAAAATATATAAATTTGTAGTGAAGGAAATGGTATTAGTTTGTACCTTGAATTATCAGTTCAGTTACAGTACCTCAGGAATAAATTTTGCAGTAAGCTTTAAGATAAATGACTTGGACAGCAAAGTTTTGTGTTTCTGTTGTGCTTTCCAAACAAAACAAAACAAAGCAAAACAAAATGGCTTTTTAGAAAACCTTTTCATTATTGTTATTTACCACATATTTTCCAGGAACAGAACTGAAAGAGATAATTGTTTATATAGGACAATCAGCAATTGGGCTGCCTTTTACAGAGAGTAACGTTTTTACCTTTCAATGTCCATATTCTTGGCCATGAGTACTGCAATTTTATACTTCTGGCCCTTAAAACACACATAAATTAACTCAGTCCACTCCCCTAGAAGAGTGGGGAACCAAGAAGTCAGAACATCTGACCTAGTAAATGCTCATGCACAACTTTTGCCAGGCCAGGCAAACCTGTGCAGAAACAAATTCCAGAGAACAAATGCATTATCTTGAAAGTAAGCACTAATACAGATGAATGTATTACCAGCTAGCTGGTCTAAGGGAAGAAAGTCACACAAATCTTTGTTGATTGACCTTTCTGCTTATTTACAACTGCGCCCCTGACCTCTGCAGGAATCTGACCATCTGGTGCTCAGGGAAAGCCTTGTTTTAGTTGGATGAGGGCAGGACACACTGCATTATTTAAACCTTGCTTGACTGAGGCTCAGGCCAGGCACGCTGTCAGTACCATCTTGACAGGAAAATCAGGTGCAAACCAGCAAAAGTGGGTTGTGAGCTCAGAGGATCCCGTGCCTGTTGGCCAGGCGAAGAGTGGCTTGGACTTCGGGAGGGAAGGAAAAGCATGGTTCCTCCTCACCAACCACTCCGCCACATTGCCCGAAGAGTTCACAGGCTTATTCAGATCCAAGGCTCCTGAGACCGTGGATGGCATCTAATTTTTCATGTCCTCCTAAACACCATTACCTCCGCTTAGATCAAAATTCCCTCATGGCCCCTAAGGCTGCGTTTCAGTGCTGTTGCCCCGTGGCTCGGTGTGCCCTCTCCGGCGGGAGGAAGGGAGGGAGGGAAGGAGGGAGGGAAGGAGGGAAGGAAGGAGGGAGGGAAGGAAGGAGGGAAAGAGGGAAGGAAGGAGGGAGGGAAGGAGGGAGGGAGGGAAGGAGGGAAGGAAGGAGGGAGGGAAGGAGGGAAGACGCTCATGCCCTGAGCGGCCAGGCCGTTCTGCCGTTACCACGGCAACGCCGCGCCGCCTGCAAATCCCTGCCGCCAGCGCGGGCGCCGATTGGCCAGCGCAGCTGTCAGTCAGCCGCACGGCCCCGCCCCCGGCCCGCCGGACGCTGCGGGGCGGCGGAGTCCCCCGTGCTTGGGTAGAGCCTGTGGTGGTTTCGCTGGCGGCGGGTGCGGCTTAGGGGAGCGTCTGACCAGCTGAACCCTGGCCAGTGCTCTGTGGGAAGTGATCCCGCTCAGGCTCTGCATCCTGCCACAGGGACCCCTCTTTCGATCCCTTTCCCCTCTTGCCCAGATGAGAAGGGACAAGCGGCATCGTTGTGAAGTCCACGCAGCAGAGAAAGATAAGCTCGAGGAGTCCTAAATTTGTCTCCCACGTAGGCACTTTTCTCATTCAAAAGTTCACGCTTTTCGGACAGACTGTTTTCGACACTTTTCCAAATTTAGCTTTTGCAAGCTTCATATTTTCCTTGGAAGTTAATTCTTACAGAAACAATGATAAATAATTACTACAAGAAAACATGGCTCGTTCAAACATTCCCATGGCAAGTGTTCTCTGGTGGCGGTGCCAAGAGCGAGCCAGCAGGGCTGCTTTCGTGCTGCCCCTTTCTGCATAACAAACTTCAGTTGTCTCTCAGAGAAAACTTAAAATGCACAACAGACATCGTTTGTGGAGGGTCATGCCAAGAGCAGGTGTTCTGCTAAGCAACAGAAATCTTCTGCAAACAAGTTCTAGTACCTGTTTGAAATTTTCGGTGTGCCTGCTGTGCTGGTGAAGGCAGCTGAAGCAAACCTGTCAAACAAGCTTTTACAGCATCATGTCCTCCAACCAGGTGAATTTCCAGGCCTGAGACCCAAAATTATATTTACAAAAAGCTTTCAGAGAAGCAAAATCAGGCTTTCTGATGAGAACATGTTGCATTGCAAAACGGCAGTGTGCAAAGAAAGAAAGTGATAGCAGGCAAAGCCTTTTGACACTGCAGCACCAGGAAGCCCAGCAGATAATTCAGCTTCATGCTGTGTATGGCAAAGGGTGCTCATCAAATGAGGAGCACCTGGACCAAAAGCAAATGATACTTAACCTGCACTTTCCCTTAGAGGTTAAACACAATTTGTATCGCACCAAATTTATTGTCAGCATGACACAGAACTCCCACCTTTTGACAGAATTAAGATGCAGACCCTCTTTTTAGCAGTATTTGCAGAATGCTTTGATGCCATGAAAAATCCAAGAAAAAATTATTTCACCTTCATCACTGATTCTATCATCCTGTTAGTTTCAAGTTGTTTGAGTTTACGAAAATGTGATCATTGTATGTGACAGATAAACAAATACTAAAGAATAATAGTGCAGTTACAGAGTCAAAATCTAGAAATGCTAAGATTAAAGTTACCCTTTCTTTACCTCACAGATCTAACAGAAAGTTTATAAATAGAAATAAAAGTATGTTTGCATGTTGTAAAGATAGGTCAACCTACATTGATCTATGTGTCTTCAGAGAATAAAAAATATTTTTCTCCATTGTATGATTTTAGGTGGTAGACAGGTAAGACTGTTGTTTCCAATGTGCTGTCTCAGATGTGAACTCAAAGGTCTGAAATTACACTGAAGTAACCACAGTACAAGATTTAGGAAAAAGACCCCAACATCTTACTAATATATTTTTTTTTTTAATTAATAAAAGTGTTTTCAGATCATTAGAAATGAGGAACAAACTAAACAATACTTCTACTTCAATTTAAAAGCCCACCCCAAATCCTTAACAAAGTTGTCATCAAGCTGATGGAATACATTTTCTGTTACAAGTATCGTCAATAAAATACATTGATTTTTAATAAGTTACTATGTGTATAAAAATTGGTAATTTTTAAAAAAATTAATACCAACAATATATTAAATATTGGTGAGAAAGTTCCAGCTGAATTTCTGATTGGCATATTATGTATGTATGTATATATGTATGTGTGTGTGTACGTATGCTTGTACGTGTGTAGGTGTTAAGGTATTTAAAAAGGTAAAAATGGACAACCCTGAAAAATGTTGGCTGTATTACATATGCCATACATGTGGTTTACTGCAGCTGACTGTTAGAGATCTCTGTGTTGTTTTAAATTAAACAGTACAAAATTGCATTTAATCTCTTTTGGTTTGTATCTTTTCCATACTCCATTATCAACTCTTGCTGACTGCATAGAATGAAAACAAAAAACACAGGAATTACTTTTACCAGAAAAAGAAGAACAGCAGAAATGAATTGCTTTCCATTGTGTATCTTCTTCAAGCCAGACTCTATCATATAGTGGACAAGATAGTCCCTAGAGCCGGCTTTATTATAATAAGTAATTTACATTTCTTGTACATGTGCAATTAGGGCACCCTGGAACAACAGGAGGGGTCATAGAGTAGCCATGGGAAACTTATCATGGGATATCAATGTGTCTGATAATTTCCCAAAGGGCATGAGGTGAACATCAATAAAAATATTTGTATCCCGGCAAAACAGAAACAGTCCTGATACAATTACTTTGCACAAATTTTTGTAACTGTCATTCCAACTAGTAACTCTTTTGCTTCTGCTGCCCTATTTTGCTTCCTCAAAAACTCTAGGTGGCATCCTATTTGAAGGTCAACATGGAAGCAGCAGAGGAACAATAAATAAACCAAGAGTATGAAAAATGCCTTAAAAAGTAGCTTGGATGGGGTAAAGGTGAGAGGTCATCAATTGCTAGGACTTCTTTATTTTTACTGTTTATTATAGCTCATTTGCTCACGGAAAGAAAACAAATGAGGGAAGTCCATTTCATTATACATTATTTTTACTTTCAGGATTGCTTTTCTGAACATTTGGAAACATTTGTTATATGTCTTTCCCGTTACCAGTATTCCTTTTCTCTTGTGTGCAAAGCAGTAATATTAGCTCCAGTGAAGATTTTCCTATGACAACATGTTTTGGTAACTGAAGATTTAAGAACTTGACTATCCAGCCCATGAAATCAGTCTATGTTTAATATGATTTAGTTGTTGTGAAGACATTACTTAGGAGAACAATGTATTTATTTTTTGACATTGCCTTGTTAGCTGCAGCCCTTTTGCTTTACTTTACAGATTAGCATGCAGACCCTCCCCCAGAGCATGTCTTCAAAGCATCTGAAAGAATGTCAGTAAATTAATTACCCTCTGTGTTCAGTAACTTTTCTTTCTGAAGAAGAGAAAGGCAACACTGAGGCTGAAAGAAACGTGTGCCTTGTTTTCATTACCATTTCCAATGGACAACGAGAAGACAGAAAAGATTATGTTGCAGCTAAGAACACAGTTCAAACATGTACAACCAGGTTTCCCTTTGAAGCTGGAAGTTTTCCCAGAAGGATGGATATGGCTGCAGCTGAAGCAACAATCATTTTTCATGAAGTGAAATACTGCCACACATTCCAAGGCTGGACTACTCCAAGCAAATTACACAGTGTTAATGCCATTTCCCCTTGTGACCACCTGAACATACCTAGTGTTTTTTTCAGCAGAACTGTGTTTATCTCACAATTATATTCATACAATACCTTTGATAGCACTTGTCAGTAACAAAGATTGGTGGAAAAATGTCAGATCATCTGAATTAGTGTATTTAACAAGAGAAAAAGAATTTTGAACAGAGAAAGAATTTTGAAACTACAAAATGCAGTAAGAGGGACGAAGGCCCTTGTGTTTGGGCAGAAGAAGAACAAGCACAGTATTTAGAAGAAGCAATGGAAGAATAAGTGCCAGCATGAAGATTGTAAAAGTATGAACTTCTCAAAAAAACCCAACCAACCAACCAAACAAACAAACAAAACAAACAAACAAAAATAAAAAAAAACAAAAAACCCCCCAAAAGCCAAAAAACAAAACAAAACAAAAAACTCTTCTGGAAAGAAAAAATTAAGTTGGCGCGTTGAATTTCTCTCTCCTGGCAAGTTTGATTTAATAACCAAATCATTGGTTATTAAAGACATCTATATGTGAACTATTCCTGTCAATGATTGTGCAGTGCTGTAGCCATTAGTCTTACATTTCCCAGTCCATCACAAAGGATGCATATTATATTGCTCTGTACACTGCTATTAGTTTATGCTCCCTCTTCAGGACTGTTGTTGCAGGACATGGTAGCCACATTTATTGGCCTGCCTTCCCAGAAGGCAGCCTGAGAATCATCACTCTGCACACACCAGAGCTCTCTGCTGTGAGTTTCCTCCCCTGACTGCCAAGAATATCAGAGGAATTGGATTTGCAGAAACCTGAACTCCTCGCCTCCAGCTCAGGGCAGCCCAGGGCTCCTTTATACAGACTATACATTTCTTCCAGCCCCCTTGGAGTGGCTGACTCATTGCAGCCTCACACAGTCTGCCATTTCATGCTCTTTCCCTTCCTATTACATCCCACATAGGCAGCCACCACTGCCAAAAGCTGTCCCAAGAGCTGGAATCACCTTGTCTCCAGTGCAGCCCCCTTTTCCCTGCTGTCACAGTTTCTAGCCATCAGCTTGTGCACCGAGCATCAATACCTAGATGCAAATTGGAACAGCAGTGCATCAGCTGCAGGCAACCCCAGCTACATACAGACAGTATACTTCAGGATGAGACAATTTTCTTGCAACAGATGTTTGCCATTCCAGTCACTCATATTACTGCTACCTGGGTGCCCTTTTTTTTCACATATCTTTTGTACCTAGCATACCCTTTTCATTTCATAATTCATTTTCATTCATATTCTTTCACATCAAGAATATAATAGATAATGAAGTCTTTCAACAAAGCAGAAAAAGCTTAACAGCAACAACAACAAAAATAAAAATAAAAAAGAAACTGAACTGTATAAAAATAAATATAAGATCAACCTGTTTTAAACAAGAAGGAATAAATTACCAGAGGCGAAACAGTTTACATGCATTGAGTTCTTCAACTCTTCAAATCTCCATATCAAGCCCACCTGACTTCAAGAAATACAGGCTTTAGCCTAGCTGCAAAATTAGTTGGATGAAATACTATGGCCATGTTTCACAGTAGGTCAAATTAACAATCTGTTGATCCCTTTTGGCTCTAAAATCTATGAGTCAAGTAATTGTTCCTAAGTATCCCCCACAGGGATTTGAGCTTCTGTGACTTAAACCCCTACCATTTCTTTTCACATTTGCATGCTAAAAATTTTTATTTTTTCATTCTACCAGCGTTTTTCTTCCTATTTTGTCACAGTAGCCCCACCAAAATGGATCTCCACACAGAAGAGCTGGAAGTGATTCCCTATCCTCTGTCTTTTTTCCTCCATTCGCTGCATTGGAAATAAATCAGCCAGAAATAATGTCAGCAAAAGGACTGATTTCCAGTTCTTCCTTAAAAAATCTCCACAAGCAAGATCCAGAATTTAATTACATCCAAAAAAAGTCAAGAACTGCACTTAGACCAGTTTTTATCCCATGCCTCTAAGCCAAGATGTCACTAAAACAACAGCTGCATGTTATAAATGGGACAGAGACTTTAAAATCTCCTTGCACTCAACAAAGAGTGAAGAAGGTCAGAGGTTCTCCAGTCTTCACATCGGTCTGAAAATACTTGAAGGCCTCCTATGTGCAGTCTGTCAATGCATCAGGTACCAAACTTGTTGAACATCCACTGAGCCCCTCTTGCAAACCTGGATTTATCTTCTGAAAGAGACCAAGCAAAATCTCTGTGTGAGAAGAAGAATGGCCACTTTGCAAGATCAGCAGACTCTTGGTATTAATAATGACTAAAAGAATCTGTCACTGTCACATTGGTCACTAGCTCCCTTTCTTCTGTCTGCTTCCTCTTTCCCATATTTCCATCTTCCTTTGTCTTTTACTTTTTCTGTTCTTCTACTCTTTATCCTCCTAGCACTTGACTTTGCTAATGTTTTGTTCTGTGGCAAACCTGCCAGTGCCAACTTCCTTCTTCACCTTTTTTTTTTTCCCCCAGTTTGCTTTCTCTCTCATTACACTTTGCAGCATGCTCACCTTTTGTCTTCATTGCCCAGCTGCACTGTTCGAGCATTTTCTTTCTCCTTTCTAAGCCACTTACCTATTTCAGTCATATGTTCATGTCCCCAAACAGCTACACCTATCAACTGTCTTGTTTGTGATACTGATTTAATTGCTTGTTTTATGCAGGCCCATATACAGAGTTATTATTCGTATATGTGTGAGTAACTTGTAAGCACTGTGTTGATCTCCTAATTTGCTCTTGTGAAAAACACTTCCAGTTCTCCTCCAGTATTTCTTCTACTTCCTCTGAATCATCTTCTAGATTTCCCTCAGCCTCTCTAGGTACCACCACAGGCTTCAAGTTCTCTAGGATTTCCCATTCTTCTCATTATTTTGTAGTCAGTTTTTGCTGCTGAGGAGAAGCAGAGAAGTTGAAGACAAAGAGTGGGAGCCATTTCCAATTGCTGTCACGTGCTAAAGTCATCCCTCCTGTTGGTGGGAAGCAGAAGCACCAGCAGCCACATCCCTCTTTGCAGCCTGATCAGGAGAACAGGGCAACGTGACAATTAAGCTAAGCACAAGGAGGGGACCTGCAAGGAGATGGCAGGAGAGATATAGTTTTATGAAGAGGTAGGGGCCAAGATGACTACAGAAGAAACCAGAGAGTCTGTGGGGAAATAAAAGCATCCGCAAGATGCTTCATGAAACCAGAAAGCCGGGTGAAACGAAGGGACATACATCCCTTTCCTGTAGGAGTGGGCAGCCCATTAATCTTTTTGCTATTTATTGGATTTCAAATCATTATAATGGAAGGCAACAGAAACAACCTTTCACCCATTTTCTCCTCTGACATTGATCCCCACATATTGACCCCTTTGTGTACCTTTCTGAGTATTTTCTCTTTCTGGATCTCTTCAGCTGTCTGTCTGCATGTCAAACTATGCAGGTCACCTCACATTCCCTAAGCTCCGAGAATTTCTACAGCCCTTCCAAGTCCTGTATGATACAAGCATGCCAGACAAACATTTAGCCCTCGAATGTACTTATGTAGTCTCTTGTTTTCCCTTTGTGCAGCTCTGAAGGGTTATGAAAATAAGAGGCCAAACAACTTCATGCCAGCAGTAATTCCAGCCCCACCCTGCAGAATGGGCAGACACCACATGGCCCAAGGAACAGCCAGATTTCATGATTACATTTAAATAAATGTTGACAGTTGAAAAGACTGCTCTGTTTCCCCTAGTTTTCGCTCTCCTCGTGTTCTTTCACTGCAGGGGGCTCTCAGCACCTTGGCTAACTTAGCTGCAGCATGACATGAAGAGACATTACTCTGTAGGAACAAAAAGTTCCTTTAAAAACTTGAAAATACCCATGTAACAAAGCAGCACTGGTAAACAGGATTTCAGCAAGGACGCAAGGACCACAATGCTTAATGATTTTGGGGGTTAAGAAAAGGCACAGATGAGGTGGGAAGAACGAACTGCTTTTCCAAATTGTTTAAGTGCAGTGTTTGCCAAGAGCTGCAGGAGGGAGAAACAAACAGAAATATTAATAACAAGAAAATAAAGGATTTAGAACAGTATTTCACTTAATTTTGTAGGCGATTTGGGTATTTTGTTTGCTCTGCTTTTTTTCATACTTGGCTGAGGGTACCTGTGGTATTATCTAGACACACCAGACAGGAATTTATAGTTGTCTTTTATTGAATTGTTCACAAGCTGTAACAGACTTCTATGCTCTGTTCTGGCTGTATGTTGACAGGATTTTTTGATGTTACCAGAATTAGCAGGAGCCTTTAGAAGAGTGAAATTTTTGTTACCTGATTAAACAAAAAAAAAAGGAAGATATTGTAGATACATGAAACTAGTTTTTTAAGGAAATTATTAGGGAAAAAAATCAAAATTATTCTCAATCTTTTTGTTTTCTGACAACTGAGATTATGAATTGTTTGCTCAGCCATTTCACTTTAATTTCACTGTGCTCTGTGGTTTGAATGCTATCAATACAGATTAAAGATGGCATATGAGGTTATTTTTAATAAACATTGCATGGTCAAATAATTTAGAAGTTTACTCGACAGTGATTGGAAATACAACTGAAAATTTTGCAAATCCTGTCTTCATCGTTTGTTTTACATTTTTTGTTAATGTCAAATGCTGAACTTGCTATTTTTTAAACTGTGTTACAGAAGAAACTTGAAGTGTAGCTCAGATCTCACTGAGGGCCTTCTTGAGGTTGCCTACATTCAAAAAACAGAAATATTAACAACCACTTTGTAACAGGTAGTTTTCAACCGTAAAAATGCTGTGATACATTTGCATTTCAGGCTTCAGTATTTTTTCAGAGGTCAGAATGGAGCTTATGCTTCATTCACTTGGCATCAGTTATAATATCAGTACAATACCATGATTAAAAGTTTTGAGTCTGTTAATAAAATGTGACATCTTTGCTAAAGATAATGTATAAGTTTGGCAGTTTTGGATATACACTAAAGCTCCATTACTTGTATCATCCTTTCATGCTTGTCTTTTCCTTTTCATCTCCTCTTATTCTCTTTGCAGGTATTGCCAGTAGAAGGCTCTTGCAGATTTGCCTTCAAGATGCTTAAGGATGTTATTATTGGTAATAAGAGAGCAATATCATTGTGTCAAGGTTTCATGGACAACACAGTGCCTTTCATATCCTCCTTGCAGGTGGCAAGACAGCAAGCATCAAGAAATCAAGTGTCACAAGCATAGCATATTTCCCCATATATTTCCTGTTTGACTATTTGTCTGTAGTGGATCTGTACCAATGATTGTGTCACAGAAGACAAGACAATGCTGGCTCGGCAAGAACCTACTCAATCTCCTTGGGCTATTATCTTTGGGCAAAATGCAGTTTATGCAGAGTGTAGCGTAGGCTTGGACTAGGTTTATCTCACTAGGGAGCCAGATTTGTTGTCTCTGCGCAACACACACCAAACCAGTGCCGTGGAACCTTCTGAAACTGCATCCAATGCGCTCTTCTTTGCCAGCACACCAGCAGATTTTATGCACTTGTGTTCATGCCATATCAGGCATCATCTGGCTCCTACTGTGCTGCAGAGCACTCTGGATTCCTAGAAAGCTTGTTAGCTCTGTTGAAATGTGGTCCACTTAGAGATCAGTTAAGGTCGGGTGCTCTGCATGAATGAGTGCACTACTCCTCCAATTTGGACTGTCAAGGAGGTAAAGTGAAGGGACACTCCTAAGTCTGGCTCGTCTTGTGAGAACTGGTTTCTTGACTGCTCCTGGTACTTGCATCATCCATGTTTTTCTGCTGTTTGTTTTTTTCCATCCGATAATGCAGAATTCACCATAAGTATTTTTGGTTGGAGTACTGCCATTACTAACTATTTCAAAGTGCTGTAATGAAAAATGGTCTCATGCCAGAGAATGGTTTCTTTGTTTTTGAGAAAATGGTGTTATTGGAGGTTCTCAAGCAGCATCAGAGAGCCCAGCCACCTCAGTATTTCCTGGTTTGCTGATCAGGTCTCTCTTCTTCACTTCAGAATGTTCTAACCATAAGTCCCATGACCTGAGGGAGGTATCAGATCTGCATCCTGCGTGTCACTGAATGCTCTGGATACTTCGATAATGATTAAAAGCACTGCTATTGGCATTCGCTGTCTCAAAGACGTGGACTATTTGCACGATTTGTTTCCTGGATGGGCAGTCTATCTGCCTGTGGAGAGTGACAGAAAAAAAAGAAACAAAATAAATTACTAAATACAGTTGATCTGAAGAATGCTTACATTTTTGCTTTTTTTTTTTTTTTCAACTGAAGGTAAAAATACCCTTTTTACACAATATAATTAATGTTTAATCGGTATGGTGTCCATCACCTTGTACCTGACATGAATATCCCTGCCACTGTATTCTTAAGCCTAAATGTAATAACTTTTGCAATCACTGCATCTCTAATACGCCACAGAAAATGACATTTAGTTTTGCACACTTTGTGAAATAAGACAAAACTCCATCTTTTTTAAAGTTCAGTCACTGGACTCTAGCAAGGTGCTTTGGAGGAGTTCTGTTTCAAAAGAATGTTACAAAAAAATGTGAATGCTTCTACACTGGCATAACATGAGAAGACCCTACAGAAATTGAAATGCCAGACTAGTGAGCTGGAATTTGCCTGCGTTGCTAGCAGGAAGGGAGCAGGGGGAAGGACAGCACACATTCCTACTCCAGAAGGAAAAACCTGGTTGTGACTCAGACAGGGGAGAATTTTTTCCAAGAACAGTTCATCCTAGTGAAACTAAGACATTCAGGTCATGTTGCCAAGGTCATTGACATTTTTGTTTATCTGATCCTTAAAGGGAAATTACCAAGAAGTCGTGGGCTGTATCCTCCATAAAGCAAACTGTTGCACTCCACTGGAGGCACTTAATGAATGGCACTATAGGTTTCATGCTGTTTCTTAGGAGGGCCTTTCTCATGTTACATCAGTTTTGTATTACGTCCAGTTTTCATAATCTTTTCACAGTTGATTTCTGCCTTTTCATAGTCTGGCTTCCCTGTAGGTAATCCTATAGCTGCATGATCGTAAACAGAACAGCGGAATGAAAACTTGCTTGAAATCAAAAATGTAACAAATCATAAGTGTAACAAACATGCTGCGTTAGAGTCTAGAGCAACATTGGACCATAACTCCCTGCCACTTGCTATCTCCTACCTCCCCCATTCCCAATCAGCTCTTGCTAAATGTCTGCCTTTTTCCTCCTTTCATGTACTCTCTGATAAAAAGCAGCTGTCTAAGCCTCACAATTAAGCATTGCATTTATTAAATTTTGAGCCTGTGATCTCCCTATAGAATACGCTGCACAAAACCATCATCATTGCTTTTACAAAGGGCAACTCCTTGCTGGAGGCAAGAATTTGAAAATAATTTCTTGCTCCAGATATTGCCACTTTTGTTATCTCAGTGTGATGAGGTCCATCCATGGTCTGAAATTGAGGGATTTAACTCTAGCACAATATCAGTGCTGACCTCTTCTTACTTGTCTTTTGAATATACACTAAAGCTACATTACTTGTATCATCCTTTCATACTTGTTTTATCCAAAGAGTGGACAAGCACTCTTGCTGGCAGGTAAGGGACATATAAGAGTAGTCCCAGATTCACTGGGTATAAGTTAGTCCAAAGGCCAACATTTCTTTCTCCCTATTGCTTCAGCGTTTTGCAGGTATACAGTGAGCCAACAGCCCACCAGATTCAGCAGACTCCTGGAATCGGGAGTTATTTAACCTTTCATTAAGAACAACAATTTTCACATGCTCAGATAGGTGGGGTTTTAAAAGCAACATCTTTCTCTGCCAAGAGTTCTCCACTTGTACTTTTTGTCTTTAATCTCACACCCAAACTGTGAACTTGACAGGGCACGTCTTCACTCTGCTAAGACCAGGGTATGCAGGGACCTGTTTCTCACCTGAATCTTGTGGATGACAGTGATATGATGCCATTAGTAAAATATTAAATGGCTGTCAATAAGGAGTAACCAACCTCCTGTGCAACTGTCTGCCCAATCAGATCTGTGAAATCTGATGTCCCTTTGATGAGGTTCTCTGGAAGCCTAATCCTCCCAGGCATCATAGGGGACACTGGCATATACAATGACACTACAGAGAGTGTCAACAATACAAACATATTTCATTTTATAAACAGATCAAAGGCGTGATTATTCTCTGTGTCTTTGAGTCATTTATCCTACAGGAGTGCAGCATGATAGTTCCTGGCAATACTCCTCAAGGAAAAGTTTCATGTAGGTTATCACTTCATCTTCTCATCAAGAATAGAGTCCAGATTTCCTTAACCACATAAAGCCAGTCAGTCAGAAGCCGCTGTTATTTCATGTCTGACCTCAGTATTGCTTAACAAAACATTTTCCTGTTTTGGAAAACACGTGTCTATTCAAAGTACAAGCAGAGACCCTAGCAGTCCCTTCAAGTAGCCTCACTGTGAAAAGCGTACCCAAGAGAAAAGTACTGAAGGTTCAATAACAAACATATTTAGAAAACAGTAACAAATCAGATGGGAAACCACATATTTGAGCGCATTACTCTATGCAAGATATTTTTGTTAAAGAAGAATTACTAAATCAAACTGTTGATTATTAAGAGACAGATTTCTGTTATGACTAAACATTCTTCTTAATAAAGTTACGTAGAAATCTACATGAAATACAAACTTTATCAGACTTCTTTGTCTGCAAACACTCTCTGCATATCCTTAAAAATTCAATAAATTCTTGTTTGAATTTATTAGAAGGCCATGTCCATTAAGAAGTCAATTTTTGTTGTTCCCCTGAGAGACTGCTTGCGGCAAATTTTACTGTATTTCCTTTCCTCCTGGTATTGACTTATAATAAAAGAAAAACATTTTTTCCCTGTTTAATGCATTTTCCAAAATTACATCAGTATCCATCCACTTCAAACAATTTCTAACAAAGGCCTGGTCCAGCTGGATAAACAAAATGATTTTACATATATTTCACTGTGCATTTTAAAAGTTTTTATTGTGAAATATTAGAACATATCTTGCCACTGCTCAGACAAATAATGATTTACATGTTTAAGCTGAGGAGTAGGTGTTTTTACTGTCACAGTGAAAGCTAAGAAAAACATCCCAGTGTCATGAACTTGCAACCTCACATGAAAATAGGGCATTAGTACACAGCAAGGATATCTCTGGAACAGCAAATACTGACTGAAAAAAGAAAATAAACTGCTCATGCTGATACACCTGTAGTAAAGATGAGAAGCATAAGATATCTGAGCTTGTTTTCTTTTTCAGCAGAATAAACCCGGATCATTACCAAAGTCGATGGACAGATTTCCTGAGTGCAATACTATTCCCAAACAAGTAGCAGCACAGGCTGCCTACCCAGTGCCCCATAAGATAAAACTGTTTTCATCCCCAGCTGTTGAGGGCATGCACTTTGAATATGCCTAGAATGAAGCTTTAAGCACAAACTTTAGTGTTTTGGGTTTTTTTAATTAAAAACATTAAACCCAAGGAAACAAGCCCAGTCTGAGACATTTGTCTTTCTTTGGTGCTTTAAGAAGATTCTGTCAAAGCTGCATTGAATTCCATTTTATGTTAAGGAAAGGAAAGCCTGTTCCTGAGGACAAGCTGAGTGGCAGGATAGGCATGAGATGAATGCCACTGTTTATGGATAAGTTTCAGCATCTCTGGTCCTTTTTTTTTACCTTTTGTTTTAAGGACATAAAGATAGCTGAAAATTAGTTGGCGATACAGAGTTGTTTTGAGTTACTACATAACCCTGAAATATTCTTCAAATCCAGCCTTCGCTTCCATTATCATGATCTCTGTGGAGTCAAATTTTCTTGGGATATTTTGCTGTTGACTAGAGAAAATTTAAGATGAGGGGTTCTTCCTGTACTGGTTTTTAAACTGATGAGTGCTCATAGCTGCCAGTGTTATCCTGACTATCGTGTCTTCCCACAGAAAGCCCATGAAGTCCAGTTTTTTGAAAGCAGCAATGTACATCAGTAATTACTTGTTATATGAGGTACCAGTTAAGAGTGTGTGTTTCCTTTATGTCAAGGTTTCATTTTCCTGACATGTATTTTAGAGCATCAGAGAAACTAGTGGCTGTGTAGCTGGTGGCACAGGAATTCTGGGTCTTGCTCCAGGGTGGTCTTCCTGCATAATCTTTACAGTCAAGGGTCATTCCTTGTCTAATGACAACTGTGACCTCTGCGTGCCACCATAACACAGTAATGCATTGTGGTGGGCTAGCTCTGGCTAGCAGCCAAACTCCCACCCAGCTGCTCACCATCCCTCTCCAGCAGAACAGGAGAAAAAGTAAGTTGAGAAAGTTCATCGGTTGAGATAAAGATGGGAGGGAGATTGCATACCAGCTGCTGTCATGGGGAAAACATACTTGGGGGAAAAAAAAATTCTTTTATTTTCAATTAAAATAGATTCAGATGGTGAGATACAAAGACAATCAGTGGAACAACTCTCCTACCCTCCATTCCAAGGCCCACCCTGACTCCTTCACTCCTAATTCCTCTATCCCACCCTGAATTGCACAGCAGGGGCTGCAGTAAATACACAGCAATCAAACTCCCACCCAGCTGCTCCTTCGTCCTCACACTGTTCCCATGCTCCTGTGTGGGGACTCTTCATGAACTCCGATTCTTCAGGATAAACCTGTTCCAACATGGGTTTTCCATGGTCTTCAGGCAATTTCTGCTCTGCTACGGAGGACACCTTTCTCCTTGTCTGACCTTGGTTTTTCCCTGTGTTGCTTCTCACTCTTTTGGATCTCTCCTTCTCGTTTTATGGCTTTTTCTGCCCTTTTTAAAACAAGCACTCCCAGACACTCCAGCAATGGCTGAAGGGCTCAGCCGTGTCCTGTGGTGGATCCACTGGAGCTGGCTTGAGCATCTGTGGCCAGCATGGGGCAGCCCCTGATCTCCTCTTGCAGAACCACTCCCAAACCTTGCTTGGACACAGTTCCAATATTGTATTTCCTAACTGTACCAAGAAGTGCCTGCCATAATACTTGTTTTGTCATATCAGTCTGTGCTGTGACATTATGCAAGGCGAAGTGGCAAAAATTTGTGACTGGAATGTGGTATAAATGTTGAAGATTTGCAAAGACACTCCTTGTGTTCTTTTTTCCCCCAGCAAATTTCATTGCTCTGCATCCCTCTCTCAGCTTCCAGAAAACATTATGAAAACTTATAGGTCCAGCCAGGTGGGAAGATTAAACAGAAAGGAAGTACTGTACAGCAATTGAAAATTTTATCAGCCAGTCATCTGTCTGTGTGCTTATGTAAAAGAAGAGAGGGATGATAAAAGGAAAACAGAGAACATGAAGAGGAAGAACTTGGACATGAAGAAGGGGAAAAAAACTTGTACAGTCCAGACTTTATGAGGCATTTCAGACAGTCACAGATGCACAGCTCTGTGGCCAAAAAAACCCCCCATGTACATGTGCATGAATGGGGCTAGGCTCAAAGAATATTCACCTTCCTGTAAGTTAGCCAGTAAATCTGTACCATACAAGATCCCTCCATTTGTCAGCTGGAGTACCAAAGCTGGGTGGAAGGTAGAGTTAAAATAAAAAGGATTAATGGAGTAATAACAGCATTTTAGGCATGGGAAGTGATTTGTGGTGTCTGATCTTGGCTGAAAAAAGCAATCTGTTGAGGACAGTGGTAGTTAAAGTGTATTTGATCCAAGCTGCTACAACACATTACAGAAAAATCATCTTCTGTTTAATATTACACCTGTAATGAATACTTTAAAGGAAGGAATTCTGAAAGCGACTATAGAAACCACAGACTTTAAAACAAGTTCTGAACTTTCTGTGTCAGTAATCCTTCCTGAATCAGCCCTGCAACACTAAACAGCCTGAACTTTACACAAATTATAAGCAGTAAAATGCAGTGTATCATTCTGGCAAGAAAACAGAAAAATCTGAAATTGGGAAACTTACGAAAGTAAAAAATTGCATATTCAATGTGAACACACTGTGGTTGCACTGGATCCTGAAGTACGATGAAGTAAACAAGGAAATGCTTTCACATTTAATTGCCTTTTTGAAGCACTTTAATGTTTTCAGAGGAAGAGGTTTCCAGTTCACATGTATTTGATTCTAGGAGATATTTATTTTTCCTAGCCTCCTTTTTTCTTGCCTTTTCAGAACTCAATATTTCTCAAAACAGAAGAGCAAAAAATATTTACAGGAGGATATGAGAAAAAGATATTTTTGAAAAAGAGGTTATGTGTAGCCAATATGTTTCTAGAATGGTGCTGTCTTAAAAAAACTTGTCTGATAGTTTACTGCTGACCCATGATTTTTATGTGGTCACTCAATGTATATATAAAATAAAACTTCTCCTTGTTTTAGTACTTATTGGCACACAAGGAGAGATGCAATGGATCAAGTGCAAACTATTTTAATTCAGTTTTATAGACGGCCTGAAGGTCAGGAGTGAGATAGATTAAGTATGCATTAAGAGGATGCTGCTATGAATTCTTCTGGAGTAGGACAAGGCAATTTATATGGCAGTCAATCTTTTAAATTTCATAGTAATAGAGTTGCTATTTGTCTTTTGTCAGAATATTTACAATCAAAATAATTTCTTTATTAAAATACAGTGCTGATTCCTTAGGTCAGGTTTTTTGTGCCACCAACTCTTGCTGAAACCCTAACATAGAAATAATACACATAGAAAAAATTAAATTGCTAAGTAGTAGTTTTACTTAGCAATTGAATTAGTGTCTATTGTATAGAATGATCATATAAGATTGGAAGGGGACCACAAGGATCATCTGGCTCAACTTTCCTGGCAAAAGCACAGTGTAGACAAGATGACCCAGCACCATGTTCAGCCAAATTCCTCAGTTGTGCTGGGGAATTCATGACTTTCCTGGGGAGATTAATCCAATGCCTTATTGTTCTCATTGTGTAAAACTTTCCTCTACTGTCTAAACAGAATATCCCCAAGAGTAACTTGTACTGACTGCCCCTCATCTTTTCCATGTGACTCCTTGTGGAAAGGGAGTCTCGATTTCCTTTGTAGCCACACTTTAAATACTGAAACACATGGATTAGGTCTTTCCCTAAGTCTTTTCCCATCTGGCAGGCTTCCTGGTTCTTTGTGTCCCTTCTCTGGACTCTCTCCAGCCTATCCATGTCTTTTGTTTTGTGTGGCAGGGGCCAAAGTTGAACATGGTATTCCAGGTGTAGCCTGATGAGAGCTGAGAAGAGTGAGACAATAACTCCTCTATCTCTGCTGGTGGTGTTCTTGTTGATGCAGCCTGGCATACCATTGGCTTTCTCTGCCACAGCATGACTGTTCACTGAGCTTGTTGCCCAAGAATATCCAGGTCCCTTTTCACAGAGCAGCTCCTCAGCTGAGTAGATCCCAGCCCCTGCTGCACTCACGGGTTGTGTTTTTCCAGGTGCCAAACCTTATACTTGTCTCTATTGAAGTCCATAACATTCTTGTTACCCTATTCTTCCAGGCTGTACGGATCTGGAGTGCTGAGGGCAGCTCTGGGTGCCACAACACAAAGCAGACATTGAGCTGTCAGAGAGTGCCCAAAGGAGAGCATGAGGATGTGAAGGGTTTGGAGGGGAAGCCGTGTGAGGAGTGGCTGAGGGCACTTGGTCTGTTCAGCCTGGAGGAGACTGAGGGGAGACCTCACTGCAGTTACAGCTTCTTGGGAGGGGAACAGGAGGGGCAGGCACTGATCCTGCTCTTTGGTGACAGGGACAGGACCCGGGGGAGTGGCCTGAAGCAGTGTCAGAGGAGGTTTAGATTCTTCACCCAAAGGGTGTCTGGTTACTGGAACAGGCTCCTCAGGGAAATGGTCAACAGCCTGACAGAGATAAAGAATCATGTGGACAATGCTCTTGGGCACATGGTGTGATTATTGGGGTGTCCTGTGCAGGTCCAGGAACCATACTTCAATGATCCCTGTGGATTCCTTCCAACTCAGCATATTCTATGATTCTATGGTTCCTGAGGGGAGGCGCTTTCTTCCAAAGTGTCCCCATCCCCACTCAGTTAAGAATCATCAGCAAACCTTTTCAGGTTACACTTGCTGCCATTTTCTGAATGACTTACTAAACAGAGCACTGGGGCTGATGTTGATCCTTGGGGGACACCACGAGTGCCAGCGTTCTGGTTTTAAAAGGAACTATTTGCCAGCAGCCCCTTGGTGCATTCAGGCAGTCTCTCACCCACCACATGGCCATAACCTCTCAGTCCTCCTCTAGGAGTAGGCTGGGAAGACTCTAAGATTTATTCACTTGTTTTAGATGTAAAATGACACCTACTCTAATGAGCATCCCATTTTTTTCTGGTTTTCCTGTTTTTGTCTGGTTTACCTCTTTTTCTCTTATGCAAGGAAAGAAGTGAAACTTAGCCATACACATACAACATCATGTCCTGTCCTAAAATGAGGTTAAGAATGACAGCTATGTGCAAGACTGTGTGCTCCAATATTTCTTGCTTCATACTCCTTGCTGGAGAATTTCTCCATCTCATCCTTGTAGATCTAGCAACTCATCCTTTACATCTAGCTGAAACAGGTGTGTTTTGCTTCACAAATAACAGCCCTGCTTTACTTTTACTCTGAATTGCAATGATATTTGGGAATAATGTTATCTTCCTATTAAATTAGGCAGGCCACTAAAGTGAATACTACTTTTGTTTGTATTTTGGAAGTGGTTCATACTGACTAAAAGTCTGGTATGGCAGAGCCACCAGCTGTGGCACTCTTCATTGTCAAATTGTGGGAATCACAGTAGTACAAAAAAATGAAAAAATCATGTCCATTTAGCTGGGACAAAGTTGATAGAGGCTTAACAGAGATGCACACTTGGAGTGTGTTATTGCAAAGAGTAGCAATAAGTAGGAAACAGAAGTGGTGGAAAAGCATAAAATATGCAATACATTATGCCCCCAAAAAGATGAACAGTTCAGAGCAAATTTGTATTTTGAGCCAGGAGCATAGAATCGTCTTGATGAGAAATCACAGACCATCAGATTGACTGCAGTTCCAGAAAAATCTTAGTGCCATTTACAGGTATAATTAAAGCTTTTTATAGAGTTTTTTTTCTGGTTTCAACTGTATAAAAGTTCTTGAATTTAATTTGGACTGGGGACATTTCATGATGCAATTGAGAGTTAAATACACTATTCTGCTAACTTATTCATTTGAATTGAATATCTTTGGTGATAATTTAGGAATATTTGTTTGAATTTAATAATTTAGGTGAAGACTAAGTGGAATATAAATACTACCATCACATCAGCTTTGCAAAATTCTAATTGTCTGCTTATACCTGATAAGTAATATATTATTATATACATGTTATTTTGATGGGAAAATAAGTTATAAATAGTTTTTTCATCAATTAGTATGATGCAAGTATAAAGGGGAATTTATGTGGGTGTAGTTACTCATTCACATTATCACTTGGCTTTTATGCCAAGGCCAACATCCTTTCTTTCTTAAACACTTCTCGACATATAATGGCTGCAAGTTATTTAAGCCCCAATTCTCCCCTCAACTCACGTAACATGCTGTACCTTGAACAACACAGCACTTCCTACCTTTGTGCTGGACGACAGGGTCAGTTAGCAGTGGCCCAAAAGAAGGCTGTCACCCACTGGGCTGTAATCACCACACAGTGCAGTACTTTGCAGCTGTGTGCTTCCATGGAGTCTGAGAGCTGACCATATATTGTCTGCCTTTTTCTGGACTGGATTTAAGACATCTCTTCTCAACTGTTCTCTTGCATTGTTTAAACTGATCTTCAGTTCTCTGTTTAAAATTGTTTTGCATTTATGGTTTCTTAAATACATTTTAAACACTTTTTAGCAGAAAAAATATTTGCACTCTTCAATCTCTAGTGGACTTCCTGGTCCTAGTTAAATAAATCATAATACGTAGAAATGAGCCTAGAGTACAAAATTCTGTTAAAAATGAATTTTTAAAGTATGTTGAAAATCTCTGTCTGAATATTAATTTGGTGCTACTGCTTGAAAAATCAAATTAGTTGGTCTTACACACACATGTGGCCCTAGAGTTACAAGGAGAGTAGCAAAAATCAGTCTTGAAGGATGAAGGAGTCCAGAAAGGCTGGGTGAAAGGAACTGTTAAATACTCAGGAGCAGGCTGACCAAATGTGTAAAAGACAAGTTGTCGGGGAAAAAGACCAGCGTGGTTAAACAGAGAAGTTAGGCTAGCTCTTAGGGGAAAAAGAGAATCTACCATGTCTGTAAGGGGGCTAGGTAGTTTGGGAGAACTATAAGGAAAACCTGAAATCATATAAGGAGAAGATAGGAAGGGCCAAAACTCAACTAGAATTTGATTTGGCAGCTACAGTTAAAGATAAGAAAAAAGTTTCTATAAATACACTAGCAGCAAAAGAAGGCTCAAGGAGACTCTCCATCATCTGTTGATAGCAGAGAGTGTGGTAGTGACAGGATATGAGGAAAAGGCAAAGGAGCTTAATGCCTTCTTTGCTTCAGTCTTTAATATCAAAACCAGTTGTCCTCATGGTGCCTGTCTTCCTGAGGTGGAAATTGGTGATGGGGAGATCAGTGAAGCCTGCACAATCCAGGAGGAGGTGATAAGTGACCTCCTGGAAGGAGGTTGTGGTGAGATGGGGATCAGTCCCTTATACAGTGCCTGCAGTGAGAGGATAGGTGGAAATGACCTTAAACTGAGACAAGGGAGATTCAGATTAGATATCACAAAACATCTTTTTCTATTAGGTGGTCAGACATTGGAATAGGTTGCCCAGGGATGTGAGGGATTTGCCATCCCCAGAGGTATTTAAGAGGACTCTGGGTCTGGTGCTGGGTGTATTCCAGAAGATTTACTAAAGGAAAGACAAAGTAATACATACCTTTCTAACCACTTTCATGCATTAAATCTCTGTAAGAGTCATGTAGTTTGTCATGGATTTGGATTAGTCTGAGGCATGTAGTCACATAACAAATAATCCACGTAACCACTGCTGGAATAGCTCTCTATTTTCAATATAAACCACAAGATTCTCTCACCTTGAACCCAAAGACACTGGTGTGCCTTATATAACCACTCCCTGTATGTGGCACATGATGATATAACCTCTTTTATACTCTGGCTATGGACCTACCTAGAAGAACATAGGATATGATGCCTTGTGGTTGGTATACTAATAGTCACTGTATATCTTAACTGTAGGACAACCAACATTTCTAACCCCTGTTAGTGTTACCATGTTATATAAAAGATTCCAGGATGTGGACATTTCCACTCAAACCTACCAGAATGTCTGTTAAATCTGGCAGACAGAGTATTTTGGGAGTACTATAAAGTTATTTTAGAGAAATACTTTAGTCTAAACAGTCAGTTTAAAGTCTCATCCCATCAGAAGTTAAAAGACTTTTCTTGCTTCTGGGAGGTCCTAGAACCACCAACATACCTCCTGGACAATTTGGGATCTGAATGGAATTATCTTCAAATGTAGATTAATACATAACATAGCTAAAGGAAAGGTGAAATTTCAGGAATGTTCCAATATTTTGGCTTTCAGAACAACACTGCATCTGCACATTTGTGGCAGTGTACGAGTTTGTGAGATCCAAAGCTTTGTTTATATAACTGTAGATGGTCATGCAAGTTTTCTAACAGAGCAAATGACTGGGGATTTGATAAATTAAGAATGCTGATTTCGCATCATAAAACACAGGGTCTTGCTGTTCAAAGGAGGGAAATGTGGGATAATTCACTGCTATGTCTCAGTTACACCCCTAATCTTACTGCTGATGTGACCCTTATGAAGCTGCCCTTGGAGACACTGGTTTGCTCACTGTCACACTTCCATGCCTGGGAGAGTCTTCCCTCAAGTGTGGGCCTTCAAAGCCTCCTTTACTACTTCTGCATTCTCATTTCATAGAAACAAGACAGAGAATAACTTTCTGAATGAAATGTACTGATTGTATTTATATTTTATACATGCACACATGCATGCATAACATACACACACACAAAAGAAATGTGTGTAGAA
Organism: Muscicapa striata striata; assembly: GCA_030060385.1. Taxonomy (NCBI): domain Eukaryota; kingdom Metazoa; phylum Chordata; class Aves; order Passeriformes; family Muscicapidae; genus Muscicapa; species Muscicapa striata. The sequence continues at coordinate 840,060 of JAREIS010000076.1, read as the reverse complement.
ATAAGATAGCATTGTGCCCTCTACATTACTCAGAAGGAGCATGTTCACAAGGTAATTATATGCTAGTGTAAATAAACTACATTTTAGTGTAAACTTGGCAATGGTCATATTTTTTAGTGTTAAAAAAAATCCCTATTCCCCTGCACCTGTCATGACTTTTAATTTGTATTGTTCCTCTGAACACATCAGTTTTCTCCTCTATGAAATGAAAAGTCCTATTCTAAGGAACAACTTCATCAAATTAAGACAAAGGAAACTTAATATTAAGAAAAATTATCTACTGCAAGGGTTGTGAAACAATTGAACAGGCACATGAAGCAAGTGAGGTCTTCATCCCTGGAGATTCTCAGAATCAGTCTAGACACTGACCTGAGCAAGCTGCTGAGACTGTGCTTCACATGTTTATGTTTCATGAAGAAACAAACACCTCTGCCCTGTGAGGAATCCCTACCTGAAATGAGCTATGATCTCACTACAGCTTCCTTTTGTTCAAGCATTTAAGGCAGGATGTTACCAAAAGCTTTTCTAAAAAAAAAAAAAAAAAAAAAAAAAAAAATCTCCTGCGTGGCCCAAAGTAGGTGTTGCAGACAGGTGCTGCAGCAGCACAGAGAGCAAAGAGCTCACAGGTGTGACTCCAGTGAAGCCTCTCAGCCTGGTATTTGCACCCTGATGAGAGGAGCTGCTTGTGCTACCTGAAAAAGTGTGTTCACAAGTGGTACCTCTGACTGGCAAAGGCAAAAAATCTATTCAAGGAGTGCTTGATGTCCTTAGGAAACCCATTTTGGATATATTAAACCTGAAAACTTACCAGAGGAAACCAGGAGGGGGCAATGAGCACACAGAATATTCCTGATAGCTAGAAAGGCCCAAGTTACTGAATGGTATGCCATTTTTTTCTTTTTTATCAAGGGATAAATATGTATTTGCACCATCACTGGCCCTGAAGAAGCTGCAGTTCTGGGGTTAAATATTATAGGTCTAAGGGTCTCTCAAAACAAACCAAAGGTTTCCTCATCCATCTTGCTACAATAAAAAACAGTTCAGAGCTGTGAGAATTTCCTCTTGTGCTAAATGGAAGAATGTGTTTAACTGGAAAAATTCCCAGAATTAATGCCACAGAAATTTGCATTAGAAAACAACTAAAAAATTCCCACCCCAACAACCAGCATTTAGAAGTGGAAAACCCATTGAAAAAGATCTGTTCTAAGAATTGCTTTCAAAACAGTCTTCACATGAATGCACTCTTGAGTTTCTTCTTTCCTAGCACATATTCTTTTAAATAAACCTATTTAGTTCATTTCAGTCACTTCCAGGAAGTTTAACTTTTGGTGAACTCTGAAAAATCTATGTATTCATTAACAAAAGGAGGACAGCATTTGTTTGGTTTCCCGAGAAAAAAAAATTCTTGCTGCTCTTTGTGTTGCTGTTAAGTCCACTGCAGACATAAACAACAATAAATTGTCCTGCTGGATTGAGGCATGTAATTTTCTTAGTTGAAGAAGACAGGGTAACCAGTAACTTCAAAGATGCTGTAATAAAAAAATTTTAAAAACCTCCGAAGTTGCTTCAGCAGAAACAAAAATAATCCTCTCCAAAGGCAAATGAATAAGGTACATCATTATTCTCAGGTATAAACAAGTGCAGGGCTTTAAACTGGAGGCTTTTTATAGCTGAAGTGGAAATGTGCTCAACCAGAAAAATATTCTTCTGAAGCTCAAGCCCTGATTTTTTATTTTTCAACCTTAGTAATTTAGGTGGCATGTGTTGGATTCTGTTTTTGTCCTAGAGGTATTGGTTTAATATTTTATAACATAATATTTAAAGTCCTGAGGAATTCAGAATACTTTTAGTATCCACGGGAGCAAACAAACTCATATTGCCTGCATACCTAATAGTCTAGTGGTTTACTGCAGTGAGAAATTGCCCACCACATTTTATGGTTTAACCTCTGTGCTTAGTTTTTTATGGGTTCAAATGAGTTGAGCTCGTGTTTCTCCAGGATATTGTTTTCTCACACTCAACCTACAGTTTGCTCACTGCTTGGAACGTCCTTCTGACATAATGCATTTTAAATACCTGTTTATAAAAACATGATTTCACTGGCTATGAAGAACAACATGACCATTTTTTTGACCACAGAAAATGACTGAATTAAATCTTTTGCTCTTCAAGAGGACACACTTTATTGTTAACAAGAGCATTAATTTTACAATTGAGGTGCTGCCATAGCAAAATAAAAATGAAGGCAAATTTTTCTCAGTGGTCTTCTTAAACCTAGGATAAGAGTTGCTCTCCAGATGCTATACAGCCACCAAAGATTCAAAAGAACAGGAAGGAATGTACCAGTAATCTCTATTTTTCGTTTGCAGGCTTTTTTTTTTGAGAAGTACTTTTCAGTAGGGGTTTTGTCATATAGAGGTGGAGGTGCAACAGACAGGTGCACAGGACTCTGTGGGACTGCACAGGCAGGGCAGGACTGCCTGGGTCACACTAACCACTGTGGAAACCTGTACCTTGTTTCTGGCCTCTGTTGGCTATCTTTTGGCCCCAGAGAAAGGAACCTGACTTGTTTCTTCAGGTATGGAATATAGTTTACCTGACATCTTTAAAGTCTGGGCAAAAGCTGCACATCATGATGTGCAGACTAAACATGAGGAGCTCTGTGGTCCCTCAGTACCAGGGTTTTTATGAGAAATCCCTCTCCCCAGTATGCTTTTTGACTACAATGGGGATCCTAAATGTAGTTTTTTAAGCTACATTTGTAAGTGTGTCCTGAATATAAATTTTGAATGGTGAAGGAATTTGAATTTTTTCAAGTGATGAAGTACTTATTCTGATCCCAGTGTTCAGCAAGAAAAAGCCATGTAGCAAGAGAAGACTTAGCAATTTCTCCTAATTAATGAGTTTGATGACTCCTTGAGAAAAAGACATCAGACTGTCTTCAGGGGCATGGATATGAAAACATCCCAAAATGCTTCTAGGGGATAAGTGGATCTTTTCCTCCCAGCTGACAGTTACCAGTGGTTTTCTGAGCCCAGTAGCACGCCATCATTTGGCAGAAAGAATATAAAGTTAGAAAAACATTTTCAGCACAGCAGGGTCTGCATCCAAAACTTCCTTTACAGCAATGTGTCCCTTTCTCAGTTGGGAACCCAGGGAAGGACAGTCACTCCAAAAACCAGATAATGGCAGGGGTCATTTTAGAAGATGTATCAAAGCTGCTGCAGCTGCTCAGCTAAAATCTGATCCTCCCTCATGAAGCAGCAGACAGGAGGGAAAAGTGAGGGACCTTATAAAAATGAGGGAACAAGAACAGTAAACAAAACCTTGCTTTCTTTTTCTTAATTCCCTATTCAACAATTTTCATTCATGCTTGTGTTAACAGATGCTTTCTTAGTACAGGTGCTGGCCTGAAAGACAACTTCAGTGGAGGTGTTCAAATTATAAAAAAACATAGTTTGTTTTGTTTTGTAAGGGAAAAAAGTATTGCATCAGCTGACTTTGGGCTGTGGTGTGCTCTCTATCATTTGACCTCTTTAATCCAAGACTGTCTTTCTAAAAAAGATATCTTAGCTCAGATAATTATGATCTTTATGCAGAAATTACTGGGTGAAATTCCATTGCCTGTGTTATGCAGAAGATCAAACTGTACAGGTCCTTCTTGGCTTTAAAATTTCAGAAATCCAAATTCTAACACATATAATCTTACTTACAGATTTCCCCAGGGATTTCTATAAAAGAATATTTCATTTTCTTTCTGTTCAACACTGCTCATTTACATTACTTCAACAGAGTTAACATGTTCTTCTTGAGTGCAAACATCAGTCATGGGAGAGATTTCTGTAACCTGCTTTTGAATGTTTCATGACATGACACAAACCGAAATTTCTTCTTGCTGGTTTTCAGTCTTTGGCAAATACTAACCTGCAAGGAGAGTGCAGTAATGATGGAAAGGCAAGAAGTAATTTGAGAAATATCATACCTTGCTGTTCTTAACTCAGGACTTTTAGAATGTGCTCTGGTTTGACTTCCTATACATTTAAACTTAAATTAACAAAAGTTTAACACCAGAATTGAGCTATTAACCATCATAGTTTTAATGGGAAGCAAAATCCAAAGCCAGACCTACAATAAATAGTTTCGGGCACTGCAATATCAGAAAGACATTGAGCTGTCAGAGAGTGTCCAAAGGAGAGCATGAGGATGTGAAGGGTTTGGAGGGGAAGCCGTGTGAGGAGTGGCTGAGGGCACTTGGTCTGTTCAGCCTGGAGGAGACTGAGGGGAGACCTCACTGCAGTTACAGCTTCTTGGGAGGGGAACAGGAGGGGCAGGCACTGATCCTGCTCTCTGGTGACAGGGACAGGACCCAGGAGAACACCATGAAACTCTGCCAGGAGAGGTTCAGGTTGGATATCAGGAAAAGTTCTTCACCCAGAGGGTGTTTGGGCACTGAACAGGCTCCTCAGGGAAGCTGTCACAGCACCAGCCTGACAGAGCTCAGGAAGTGTCTGGACAATGCTCTCGGACACATGGTGTGACTCTGGGGTGTCCTCCTGTACAGGGCCAGGAGCTGGACTTGATGATCCTTGTGGGTCCCTTCCAATTCAGCATATTCTGTGACTTTATGATCCTGTGAAGCAAGTGGAAAATACAGTACCTGAAGCAATTTTCATTATTTTAAAAGTCCATCACAGGACACATAAAAATATGTTAAATGCTCTACTCTCAGCTGCAAAGTCCCACTCTGGTGTAACTCAATTAATTTCCATGGGAGTTTTTCACTAGAACTCAGTATTGCCCACAAAACTTTTAAAGGGAATCCAGACATACCATATTCCTTTCGTGTCTGTGGGGGAAACATCTGCATCTGGAACCAGACATTCATTCTCCTCAAGCAGCGTCTTTGCTTCTTAAACCTGCCAGTGCTTAATCAGGTTCTATCTTTGTACATGGTCTCTTCTGCTGATATGATTCCTACAGCAGCCCTATTGCAGTTTCTATAGTTCCTGCTCTTCATTCCTCAAGAGGCCCACAACAGTGAGTAAAACAATGCCACCAAGTCAAGATTTTTGTATTGGTTATTGATTTCTTTGACTCTGGAAAAACTCTTTCTGGCTCGCGCAACAGCAGCTTCACTGGAGCAAGCAGAGAAACTTCCACTTGAAAAAGCAGAAAACCTCGGAGCAGGTACACCTCCCTACAGCCCTGTCAGGCTGTTGTGCTGGAGGGTATAGTCTGTCACACTGGCACTGCTAAGACACCCCAAGCTGCAGAACAGCTGCTGCCCTCCTGAGTTCCTCGTAACGAAGGATGGAGGTGATCTGAAGTATAAAATCTCCTGAAGGTTAGGATTTTATGTGGGGTTTTTTTGATGGTCTATGTAGATCAAAGGATTTGATTTTGTTCCAGCTATACTGGGAAATTGTACTTGTACCTAGATACAATGTAATATAGAGAGATGCATGGTGAAGGTTGTGTTAAACAAGAGCAAGTGCGGAAAGAAATTACCATGGCAAAACTAGACCAAAAGGAAAAGCACTGTGGGTTTAACTGCAGATTTACTGGGGAGGATAAGTAAGGGGTTTAATTGCTCCTGTTTTTCCCCATCTCATGCCCTCACATCATGCTTCCATGTCAGCACACAGATAACTCATACAAACCCAGCCACTGTGTGAAAGCACAGCTTTTCCCCAGTGCTCTCATGCCGCAGAGAGGTGAGTGTTGCACCAAGCCAAGGCTGCTGTCTGCGCCCTGCCTCAGCCCATTGCCTGTCCTTTCGTGGGGCCAGCGCTGCCCTGGGGCTGTCACACCACCCAGACACAGCACAGGGACACACACAGGTCAGAGACAGGGAGAAGGGGCTTCACTTTCCCAGTTAAAGGAAGCAGCCACCCCTGTCATTACAGTGTACAGCTGAATGTACACGCTTTTGGATAAAGTTCCTCTTTTCACAGAGTTTGACTACATGGCATTGAATGTTGAGACAATATTGAATGCTTTGAAATTACACCCATATTAAGTCTGTTCATTGTGAGGGGAAAAAAGTATTTAACATCAACTTTATTTCAGCTCATTAAAGTCAAACAAGTTCTTTCTAAGTATGCACTTTTCTTCTGCTCTTAGTTGGTAAAGCAAATATTACAGTCATTGCCCTGATATACCTTCAACATATTTTTATAAACATTCCTTTCAATCTAACTGCATGACTTAATGTTTTACTTCAAAAAAATTTCCCCAATCACTGAGAATATCTAAAGCAAAATCTGATAATTATGTGTGGATGAAAATAGGGATTAGATAAGGAATGTATTTCAAAAAGGATCTACTATAAAGCAGAATAGTAAAAGAGTTCATAATATTGGTATGTAAGATAAAATATCATGATGAAATTTAGACCAAAGGGAAAACCACCATGGGTGTTTTATTTGAGTCAGAATTGCTGAGTGTCAACTCTGTTCAGTAACACACACAGCTGCATGAGGGTTTTCACATGTTCTAAAAGTCGCATTTGTTCAATGCAGCATTCTGTATTCAGGGCTGCTCTTCATATTGCAGCAGTGGCCAAAAGTAATAGTCAGACTCAGTGCCCTACTGTGAGCATCACCGAGCTGACACATAGGAAGCCATGGTCCCTGCCCTAGGGAAAAAGGGACATAACAATTGGAAAAAAACAAGAGTAGCAAGGAGGAAAGATAACAGAACCAAGATCTTGTACTTGATAGGATGAGAATCTGAACAACAAACAATTTCTCAATAGGTTCAGTGTTCTCTTCATCTTATAAGGAAGGTAAATAAATAAAGTCAGTTTTTCCCAAGACTTATTCAATTAGATACCACTAACTTCAATCTTCCTAACATAGTTTAATTAGTTATGCCTAGACAAAGGAATGCTCAGAAGCCAAGAAATGCTCACCAGTCCAGGCCATCACTTGAGGCAAACTGATATATTCTACTGTCGAATGCACACTGGTTTGTTTCAGGATTGGAAATATGTCTGCTTTCACAGACTCACATGATGGTTTGGATTGGAGGGAACCTCCAAAGATCATGGAGTTCCAACTGCCCTGATATGGGCAGGAACACCTTCACTTGACCAGGTTTCTCCAAGCCCATCCAATCTGGCCTTGAATGCTTCCAGCAATGGGGAAGCAGCCGCTTTCCATGCCTCACCATCAGCACTGTAAAAAATTTCTTCCTTGTATCTAACTTACATCTACTGCTTTCAGTTTAAAAATGTTCCTCCTTGTTCTGTTGGTACTAGCTTCAGTAAAAAGCCTCTCTCCATCTTCATTGCAAGCCACCTCTATGGATGTTCTCCCAGAGCCTTCAGGTCTCTAGGCTGAGACCCCAACTCTCTCAACCTGTATTCAAAAGCAAGTCCTCCAGCCCTCTGATCCTTTTTGTGTCCCTCCTCTGGACCTGCTCCAACAGATCCATGTCTTTCTTCTCATGAGGACCCCAGAGCTGGACACAGTACTCCAACTGGGATCTCAGGGACAACAGAGCAGAGGAGCAGAATTGCCCAGGATACAGTTGGCTTTCTGGATTGGAAGTGCATGTTGTACCCCTTCTCTGCAGAAAAGAAAACTACACCACTCAGAAAACTTTTCCAGGATGCCTTCAATCCTACTGTCTGTTTCATTAATAAAGATATTGAGCACTACTGGTCTAAATACGGACCCTTCAGGGACACCCTTTGTTACCAATCACCACAGAGCTGTTGATGGCAGCTATTTGGATTTTTCCCCTGGTGAAGCCATGCTGGCTGCCTTGGATTAACTCCCTGCCATCCACAGGCCTTGACAGTTCATCCAGGAAGATGCACCAGATATGTTTATGTAATCCACACAGAAAACCTTTTTCAGGGTTTGCACATAAAACTTTCTGAACACAACTGTCTGATAAGCAAAATAGAACCACTAGATGTTAATATATCAAACATCCATTGTGTTTGACAAAAGATTGCCAATGCCATGCTAGGAACCAACACTGAGTTGCAAATGTATTTATTTCAGAAACATCTTGCTCATGATCACGTATTTCCGTTTTGACATCAAAATTAAACAGCAAAGCACTGCTGTAGATATTCAGGAGGGATAGATGCCTAAGCAATACTGTTTTTCTATAGGAGCTTGGCTAATACAACTCACGAGTCAGAACCTGTCTCTCTCATCAGAAGACCTTTGCCAGGTTCCTGTGTCCTGCCAGACACAGATGCAGAGATGTTGGACAATTCAACTATTTTTATTCTACCTTCTTTTTGAATCCAAACTGCAAACTATATCTAATGTCCTTGATGCCTCTAAACACTATCTCTAATGCAAAGGTGCAGGGGGGTTGCTTGTGTTTTACTGTGTACGTATTCCCCAGTGAAAACAAAGTAGCAGACAATTAAAATCCTAGACATAGGGATACAGGAGTTCTTCTGCCAGTCCTTTATTTACCACTTTTTATACATTTAGATTTGCATTATGAAGGGCGCTACTGATCATTGTTTTAACTGAGCCTTGTCAGAATAACATTAAATTTTTTTCTAATCTCAGTTACAAAAGTTCACCTTGGGATTTGAAACAGGCATTTTCTCTGGCATTTTTCCATTAGGCATTGAAGTTCCACAAGTAAAGTTACTTGTCTCTAGCCATGCAACTTCAGGGATGGTTGTGAAGACAAAGATGCTATTAAAAAAAAAATCTTATCCAGGTGTTTATGAGAGTTTTTGATGAGATGCATAGGAAAATCATGTTCCAAAATTTCTGCTGACGTGTTCTGTTTTTACATTATATTGCACAGTGTTCCTCTTTGTGAATGATCTACAGGGACTCAACCCCTGCTGAAGATGGAAGGAAAATGACAGATTTGGAAAGCTATACATTTCTCTCCCTTCATATATAATATTCATAATCTCAATCTCTTGAATGTCTTGATTCAAAACTAATTATTCTCTCAAGCCTTCCTAGGTTTGGATTTATTTACTAGATGAGTTCTCTTGCTTCTGTGCAAAATATGCAGAAGGGAAGACTCGTTTTGAAGCCACAACAAAGACGTGCATGTGTACAGAACTGTTCAGCCCAGTTTGTGTTTCCCACAGTAATCTCTCCTCAGTATTCATAAGTTTCAATAAAACTAGGTGTTTGTGTCTGAGATGGTGGGCAGTCCTTTAGCATGTGCTCAGCTTGTGGAGACAGCTCAGGACTGAGCTCCCTAAGCAATAAGGCACTGTTTACCCATGCACTGTACAAATCTAATCTGAATTTTATTGACCTTGCTAAATGAAGCTAACCCTAGTACCTCTCACAGGTGTTAATGCACAGATAATGGGCTCTTTGAGCACCTTGGATTTCTGTTCCTTTCTACATGTCATCAGACAAGGTGCATACCATTGCAATGAATACCACGTAGACAATAGGTAGGGAAGCTTTCATTACTGATGCTCACTTATAAAAAAAGAAAAAGCTTTCATGGATTTTCAAATCTCTGACTGAATTTGCAGTAACTGAGTATTTATCTATTTATCTCACATTTTGAGAAATCTCGCTTTTATAGAAAACTTGGAAGACAGAAAACAAATAGGAAAGTTAGAAAAAATATACAGAGATGGAACATATTATAAATTTAAGAAGTGAAAGGCTTTTTGTTTAATATTCATTATGCTCTTTTAAAATCTACATTCAAGAAAGAAACCATATAACTGTATGTTGTGAAACCATGCATGTTCAGCTTTAGCAACACATCAATAGGCTTAAAAAATACTGCTATTAAAACCTCGTTGTAAACCTCTGATTTACCAAAAAAAAAAAAAAAAAATCCTCTGGTGTTAGAAGGCTTTGTCTTCAGCCAGTAATATTGTAATTGCAGATAGAAAAACACAAAATATTAGATAAGGGACAGGTGGGATTTTGGCTGTTAATTTTGAATCGAGGACGTTACCTGCCAATAAAATTATAATAATTTTCTTTTTTCAACAAACTGACAAGTTTATTTAATCAACAAAAATCTGCTTGTTCCTTTATAAACTCAGAGCAGGAAAAAAAAAAAAGTCTGAAAGTTTAGTATGCATTTTACTTATGGTAGTGGAAAGTTGCCTGATTAGAGACTTCAAAATCAGACATACAAAGGGTAACTAGAAGACTAACTTTTGTAAAAATAGTAACTGTCTGCTCCAAAGGCTACTGATGTCAGAACAAGCCTATAAGCCTCATCTCTAATTAAGTTGGTTTGTTTAAAAAAATCTTATTTCAGACCTGAATCTGAAAGTGCTCAGTGTTCTTAGTTTCTAGTAAAGTTTACATACTGTAAAGAATACTTTACATCTTAATCCAGATTATTAAGAGGAATTCATTATAATTAGGAACCTTTTAATCCAATTGAATTACAAGTGACTTCCTAAATAAAGATACCTGGACCTTCTGTAAAATATGCTTCAGAAAAATCCACAATATTCTGGTGTGCAACAAAATTATACCATTTTTAATATTTGAATGCAAAAAACCGGCAAGTTATAAAAAAGTATTATAAGTAACATAAACAAAATAATCTGAATAATCTAGTTGCAAGTCAGTGTCTATGCAAACAGAAGAATTAGAGTAACTTGTTTGTCTATTCAAGCATAAATCAGATTAGTACACTGAATATTTCCCAGGTAGAAAAAGCTGAAACCACCCACTGCTTTTTAACATTTTTCTTGTAGTCATTCATCAACAAACAACCCTTCAATCCTAAATGAAAAAAATATCAGTTTATAAAGATACTTAGCACATGTTAAGTTTTCTAGTTTCCTGTTAGGATTTTATAACATTATTTATATTCTTGTTTTATGTGTGTGACCCTAGCTAAGCATACCTGTTTATGACCAAAGAACATGAATTATCCAACCCATAACTACAGAACTGATATTTTAAAAATAATATTAAAAGTAGCAAATAATGTGATTGATGTAAACTGACATTTAAAATTACTTGCCCTTTTTTACACTACCATACTTTTTTCATACACATATCAAATAGTAAGATTAAAGAACTTTGAAATGTGCATCTTAGGACATGTATTAAGACATGCCAAATTCAAATAGCTTTAGTTCTGTTTGGGGTATTTTTGTTGATTTTTGTGGTGAACAGGTTAATACTTTTCCATTTTCAAGATTCACAACTGAACTAGCAATTTAGCAGTAGTGTACACATTAAGGCAACTCCAAATGATACTAATGTCATTGGAGACATTTTTCTATTTGTAAGACGTTAATGAGGACTGCTACAATGTTACAATTAAATGTAAATTTAATTATAAGTTACTACCTGATACCAGGTTTTGAGGCATCACTGCAATTACTTACTGACATCTGCTTTTATTAGTGTCATTGTTTAGTGAAGGAAGATTTTATTTCTCAGTTGATACACACTGTGTAATTTCTGTAGGTGACAAAAATCAAAGCCCCCAGTGCAACAAGTACCCAGGCATACCAGTCATTCCAGACAAAAAAAAGAAAGGGGTAAACAAATGCTTAAGTAGCTAAATTGACTGTGATCAGTATCAGAACTGGACTTTACAAAGCAGCTGTATCAACCTCATGAGAAAGTTTAATACCAGAGTGCTTGACAGCTTTTAGGACCTTTTTAAAGCAGTCACAGTACATGACTTCCTTGTGAGTCTTTTTAAAGTATTGCAGAAATTCTCACCTCCACTCCTCATGTCACAGAGCTTTTTGATGGTCTTTTCAGACCCATGATGTAAAAACCTGGTGTAATTAGGCAACCTGTGGGGAAAGGAAGGTAGTTAAATGGATACAGGCACCTAATGCTAAGGGAAGGACATGAACCTACAGGGATGCTAATAATCCTTTTCAGGCATTATGGACCCTAAATTAATTAACAAATGAAATTTGTACTGTGGAAAAAATGGCAAACAGTGGGAATGGCTGATAGATGGGTGAGAATACTAGCCTCACATATGCTTTCTCCAGTTTCATGAAAAATAGTAACTTAATCAGGCGTAAGAAAAAATGGCTGGAATCCCACTGTGTGGAAACATTGTCTAATATCACACATTGGGCAACAACCTGCTGTTTGTAACATTAGTAAGGTTTAGAGGAAGATTAAGAAGACAGAAACCTCATTCCTTCAGAGTTGCATTTTCCCTATCTTCAACCTTTCCGCTTTACTCAGCCTTAGTCACTGATTGTTCCAGGCAAACGCTTAAATGGAGAATAATATTTTCAAAGCCACAGTGAGAAAGATCATAGGGGATGAGCAGCCTGCAAATACCCAAACCAAACCTCCTCTGCAGCAGACTGCCCAAACTAGCACACCCAACCTGCTCGTGGAAAGGCGCCCATTACTGTTCTGGCTGTGGACCCAGCAGATGCTCCCCTCCATCCTCCATCCATCCTGGATGGCCAGCACTGGTAACAAGCACCCACTTGGCTATTGGATACGGTCTCAAGTAAGAGGGCTCTGCTGTCTTTGGGGCACAAGTGCCCTGTGCTCCTCAGTGCTCTCCAGACTGACCATTTTTTACAATCAGGACAGAGCCAGCAAGCCTGGCGTGGTGAGCACTGGTGCCAGCACTGGTCAGAGCCAATGACCCCCTACCCACAGGGGGATCTCTGACACACAGGGTGGGACTGGCATTTGCAGGGTGGTTAAAGTACTTTAAAGATGAGGAGTGTGACTAATAATCCTCTAGCAGGGTAAATCAGCATTCACCATCCATCACAGCCACAATGCGGGACCAGCTTTTGCTGGTTGTCTATTACTAAGTGCGCATCATTTAAAGTAATATGCAATTAAAATAAACTACAACAGGAGAGCTTATCTAAAATATCAAGATCCAGTTGCAATATCCACCTGGCCAGTAATAAGTGGACTGTTAACCTGACCTGGGGAAGCTGGCAGTGGTCTGAGGGTGCCTTGAATCTACCTGAGTAAGGTGAAAACCTCCAGCCCAGGCTGATCATCATCGACAGGATTCACTTAAATATTTCACCACCAGACTTTTGGGGAAGGAGGACTTCTGTGTATTCCCCTCAATTCCTTTGCAAGGATTCATAAGCAAACAGCCTTTGGAAAAATACACCCAAAAAAAGTTTTGGCTGAAATCCATGGACCTTAATTCATTTGCCTTACTGGGTGATTGTACTTATCAAAACACAGCCTTGATGAACTCTTGTAAAAGCAGGAAGGAAGGGACAGGCTTTCGGGCCACAGCCTGCTCCTCTTACTCGGCACAGTTTTGGGGAGACACTACCCAAACTGGGTTTATTTGTTCTGGTGATGGGGCTAAGCCTCTCCCATGTGAAATTTCACTTTTCAATGAAAACTTACTCCGGGAGAAGCATCGCCAATATATTTCTCGTGTGACTCATATGCGCAAAACCCAAAAGTCAATAGTCAAGAGTTTATTTGATGGAGGCTTTCTCCTAATTAAGAGGTCATTAAGGAGATCCGACTGTTACTCAGAGCTGAGATGGTCACCAGCAGCTGTTCCAGCCCGGGAGATGTGCCGGCCAGCACATTTTCCAGAAACATGTTTCCTCTCTCGCCAGCGGCCCCTTCCCCCTCCCCGCCACCCCGTTTCTAGTCTCTCCAGCGCTGATGAGCTAATAGCATTTTTCCTTTGCATACTTTGGCGCTGCCCCACGGCATACTCTGGCAGCCTACGTGTGTCTGAGCGCGCCCGCCCGCCGCAGGCTCGGCACGGCTCGGCGCGGCGCGGGGCGCGGGGGGAGCCGGGGAGGGAGGCAGGGCAGGGAGGGAGGGATGGAGGATGGGGACCCCCGCCGCCGCGCCGGCCCGAGCCGCCCCGTTCCCGTTCCCATTCCCCTGAGCCGCCCCGTTTTCGGTCCCGGTCCCCCAGAGCCGCCGCCTTCCCATTCCCCCCAGAGCCGCCCCGTTCCCATTCCCCCCGGGCCGCCCCGTTCCCGGTCCCGGTCCCGTTCCCATTCCCCTCGAGCCGCCCCGTTCCCGGTCCCGTTCCCGGTCCCGGTTCCGGTCCCCCGAGACGCCCCCGCTTGGGTTGGGCGGGGGGCGGCCGTGGGGGACTGTCAGGGCCGCACGTTTCCAGCCGCATTACGTGAACAAATGGCGGGGGTGCAGCCAGCCCAGCCAGCGGGGCTTGTGTAACTTTGCGAGCGTGCCAGCAAGTTTAAAGTCCCTGGTCTCTCCTCCTCCTCCTCCTTCCCTCGCTCCAGACACCAGCGCGGGCCGGAGGACGATGAGAGGCTGATTGTTTGCTCCGGCTCCCATTCGCATCCCCTCGCCTATAAATACCAGGGAGAAGAAAAGCCGCTCTCGCCGCCTCCCCCCGGGCCGGGTTTCCTTTCCGACGGCCCGACCTGCCCGATGGCACCTCCCGGGTGCCCCAGAGCCTGAGAGCCCGCTGCCCGCCCGACGCTTCCAGAGGCGCAGCCCGCACCCCCGGCCGCCCCGCACCGCCCCCCCCGCTCCATCCCGAGCAGGAAAGGCGCCCCTCGCTCCGCTCTCTCCCCCACTCCCCTCCCGGTTTCGCCCGTGTCTCTCGACCCGCCGGCGCCCACGAAGGAGGAGAAGATGCGCTTCGCGCCGCCGGGGCTCCTGCTCGCCCAGCTCCACGCGTGCATCTACTGGAGCTGCCTCTGCCCCGCCGGCTGCCAGCAGCAGCCGCCGCGCCGGGATCCCCCGCCGCCGCCCGCCGCCTGGAGGCAGCGGATCCAGTGGGAGAACAACGGGCAGGTGTACAGCCTGCTCAGCCTGGGCTCGCAGTACCAGCCCCCGCGGCGCAGGCAGGCGGCGGAGGCGGCGGGCAGCCCCATCCTGCTGCTGCGGAACAACGGCACGGTGCAGCCGCGGAGAGCCGCCCGCCCCGCCGCCGCGCAGCCCCAGCCCCAGCCCCTGCCCGCCGCCGGCAGCCGGGCCGGCTCCGGAGCTCGGCACTGGTTCCAGGCCGGCTACCAGGCTCCCTCGGGGGTCGCGCCGCCGCCGCGCCCCGGAGCCCCGCGGCCGCCGCCTCCGCCGCCCGGAGCGCCTCCTCGGCCGCGCCGCGACCCAGCCCGCCGGCGGCACCGGCACCGACGGCAACGGGAGCAGCGCCGGCGCCGGCAGCCTGCCGCCCTGGGCAGCTTCAGGCCCGGCCGGGAAGATGTCATGGTAGGAGACGACCCCTACAACCCCTACAAGTACACGGACGATAACCCCTACTACAACTACTACGACACCTACGAGAGGCCCCGCCAGGGCAGCAGGTACAGACCCGGCTATGGCACCGGCTACTTCCAGTACGGTAAGAGCCCTCCTTCCCTCCCTCCTCCCGCCCGTCCCGTCCCTCCCCTGCCGCGGCCCCGGCCCCGCTCGCCCCCGGTCCCGGCGGGAGGAGCTGCGGCACCGCCGGCCCTGCCTGCCCTGGCCCGGGGCAGAACCTGACCCGGCAGGCGCCCGCCCGGCTCTCGGGCTGCGGGCAGCCCGCTCCCCGCCTCTGGGACAGGGGCGAGCTGTCCGCACCGCGGGGTCCGCGCCCCGACTGCAGTGTTTGGGGTACTTGGGACAAGCCCGAGCAGAGGGGAATGCCAGATTAACGGAGAGCAGGGGTCCGTAGCAAAACGACGGCTCCTAACGACTGGGATGGTGGCCAAATATTTGCAAACGTGTCCTGGGTTGATCTTGCTGTTATGTGGTTGGTTTGATGAACTGCAGGTCTCCCTGACTTAGTCCCGGATCCCTATTACATCCAGGCGTCCACATATGTCCAGAGGATGTCCATGTATAACTTGAGATGTGCTGCCGAGGAGAACTGCTTGGCAAGGTAGGCATCGTCCCAAGATTTTGCCCATTTGCTGTGGGTTGCCATGCTCGTGTTGCCACCCGTGAACATGGTGAAAAGTGAAGAAGGGTGAGGCTGGAGAGGTTAAGGAAACACAGTCCTTTGTTAGCTCCTTCCAAGTTTGTGGTAGATAGTAGAGTGTGCACATCAGAATGCAGCCTTGGCATATTAGAGAGACAAGCTGAAGAACCTACATGCTGTGAAAAGTTGTATTACATGTTTCTATTGTCAGGCTCACTCGAACACTTCTGAATTTTGTGAAATGGAGGCACCTGGAAAACCACTTCAATCTGTTGATTTTCATCTCCCTCCTCTACTCCCACAAGATCATATGTTACTTCATTTAAAAAAATAAATAAAAAACAAACAACAAAAATCCTATTCTTAACCAGCACAATTTGCTAATTGTTTCTGGGCCTATGCCTTTTAATGTCTCCTAAAACTAAAATCCTTCTGAAAAGTGTTTCAGAGTCTCTTAAGGGGTTGAAATAACAGCTTTGTTATGAGGTTAGGTCTTGTTCAGTTGGCAAAGAGGGATTTTTCCTGTTTTGTTTGGAAAGAAATCAACATGGCTGTTTTTAACTATTTTAGCTTATTTGATACCTTATCATGCAAAACAGATTTATTTATCAACCAGCATAATTAATTTTTGTCAGTCTGTTTCAGGGTCATGCTTGCTCTTCACTTACAGAAAAAAGAAAATATGACATAAGAAGGAGTATTTTTTTTTTTTTCTTGCTAGCTTCACAGTGAAGACTCATTGAAGTGTTCTTGATAGCTATTAGTATATTAAAATAGTCCAGTATTTAAAAGAGTGTAGATAATAGGAAAAGGAAAACACAGCCTGATTCATATACATATTAGGGTTTTTTACAATGGAATCAAACATCTGTTGTGTGATATTGCATACACAGGGAGTTATTTTGGTTAACAGCAACTAATAAAATTGTAAATTTTGCTACCAGAGCAATTTTACAGCTCAACAGTGATCTTCATAGACAGAGTCAGGCAGTGGTCAAACTTCCGTTTGTAAAATTAAAACCAGATCTGAATCTTACTCAGGTCTTGGTCTGACACCAGGCATTTCCACACCATATGGAACCCTGTGTGAATCTCCAATGCACCAGGTTTATGGGGCCTGAAAGGATCTCTGCTATCAGTTACTTCTGAGACAAAAAGCATTTTTCAAAGTGTTTCTTGGCGTATTTATGGCTTTTTCCTTTGTTCTCTTTGATTTGCATCGTTGCAGTTCAGCTTATCGAGCAGATGTTAGAGACTACGACAATCGGGTGCTCCTGAGATTCCCCCAAAGAGTGAAAAATCAAGGCACATCGGATTTTCTGCCCAGCAGACCCCGTTATTCATGGGAGTGGCACAGCTGTCACCAGTGAGTGAAGTGCTCAGTATGGCATCTTCTAATTATGCTTTTCACTAACAAATTGTCACTTACAAGGGCACAGTTTCTAAAACTAAAGTGCAGCAGAGAGAAACCATGTGGAAACTTTGGCCCTTTACTATCTGATTAATTTTATGTAGTGCTAATTACTCTTTGTATGTAGTGGTAATTACAAAGATGGATACAGAGCTTATCTATATGTATGAAGCTCTTACAACGTTTAGATTAAATATAAATACAAGTCTGACATGCGATTTGACAGTAGCACTTGGTCATTTTATTTTTCATGTAGTCCACTTACATTTAAGTGTAATCAGTAAATAGAAGTCCCAGCCATGTTAAAATAAATATATACCCTAAAATATACATTTGCATTCCCTGTAATAACACATAATTTTAAACAGTGACTCATATTTCTTGAGCTGAATTTAATGAGTTAGTTTTTCACAAGGAATGGTCTGATCAATTTGGAAAAGGAAAGCTACTGAGTTGACTGATCCCATTATCAATAATATTCTCTGTATATATCTGATGATATTTTGACATAGCAGCATTGCCTAGAAATAGTATATATGCTGGAAACACAGCAAGGGAAACACAGCAAGAACATTTTCAACATTTTGGGAGCAGGTAACACTGCAAACTTGTACCTTTTCAGAAAACTCATATGCAGCACTTTGCAGGTTTGTTCCAATTTTTGCTACTTCTCAGCAGGAGCAGTTATACAATACTAGAATTAATTACTCAAAATACTTACTTCCACCTTACTTAAAATGTAACTCTGCTGTTACAGTTATAACTTGTTCTCTTTTAAAAATGGCATGCAATGTGGGCTTGATCTGAAGGCCTCTGAGCCAATGGAATATTTCTCTCTAGGCTCAAAGGTTTTAGGCGTTGAATGAAAAATCAATATCATTAGAACAAATTCTTTTAAAAAAGACTCATATTATCAGTTTATAAACCTTGCAAGCATCAAAAAGCTAAAACTAAATCAAACCTAACAAAAAAGCCTCCACAAATGCGTTTGTTAACCTCTATCCCTGAAAAAATTTTCACCAATAACAAAAATCCCCCAACCCTCACACCTACAAACTGCATGCTAGGATGCATATGAACAACTGCATAAATGGATGAAATGGGTAGAGAGCAGTTGAAGTTTTCCATTTGTAAAAAAACAGTTTCTTATTGTGCCACAATAGCCCAGCTATCACTGTCCAGATGCAAAGTGTCTCTGATGTTGATTCAGTTCTTGGACAGAAAACACACTGCCTACAAAAAATGCATCTCTCGTGATCATTTCCATAGCAGTGAAGCAAACTCATTTGGAAATGAGCTCTATCTGCCAATTACTTTGGCTAGCCTTCAGACCTCAGTGTTAGTCATCATCATCTGTGGACCTGTTTTAATGCTCTGGATGTGCCTCCTTGTAAGGCTCCTGTGCTGCTTTGTTTTTCCAATACATTTGGAATTTGTTTAATTAGGCCTTTTTCACATACCTCTTGAGCTGAAAGCATTCAAGAGTAATGGCAGCCAAATGCTCAAAGACATAGTGCAGGTAGAAAAGACAAGTTTCTTTTTCCACACATGCAGAAAAAGTGAAGTTACAAGAATATGAGATGCTAAAACTCCACAGTAAGAGCTATTAGTCACTCTGTGTGAAAGCAAGAACACATCATTTCACCCAAATCAAAAGCATATACACTTCTGAAATAGACAGCATTAAGTATAGACTGCAAAAATAGTTGATATTGAACAAAATCTGCATTGCCTGTACACAGAAACTGATTTCTTCATGCAGATTTTGTCTTCACCAATGTTACAAATGCATTATATTGTCTGAGGGCCATGGAAATGTGAAACTAAATTGTTGGGGTTTTGCTAGCCAGAAGCAAACTTCATGGAATTTATAGTATATAAGGTAAGCATTCCTAGCAAAACTCTGGTTAAAGTCACTTATAAGATGTTAAATTAAAATACAAACTACTCAGTACTTGCTATTGTTATTGAAAAAGAGGTGAAACAGAAAATTTTGGAAAAAACAGTGCTGCTATGAATCTTTTTTGTACCAAATTAAAATCTGTTATTTATTTAGAGATGAGGACATGTAGTACTTGAAAATTAGAGTAATGAAAATAATTGAGTGGTCAGTAGTAGGAAAGTATACTAACACACAAGTTTTGGCTAATAAATAAAATTTGTCCCATTTTAGCAGGATGTAGATCAAATAGGAATGTGAAAATGTTATTGATAAGGTCTGATCCATCTCTAATAATGTCTATGGTTTAACAGACATTACCACAGCATGGATGAATTCAGCCACTATGACTTGTTGGATGCGAGCTCACATAGAAAAGTTGCTGAAGGACACAAAGCAAGTTTCTGCCTTGAAGATACTTCCTGTGATTATGGATATTACAGGCGGTATGCATGTACAGCACACACACAGGTAGGAGCTGCTTTGGAGACAACTGAGTGTCTTTCCCCTCCCTAGGTTGTATTTGGATAACTGCCAATCACCTGATGCCCTAAATTAGCTGATGCCCTAAATTAGCTTCTGGAATTCCCCATCATGGAGAGCAGGATACTAACCTGGAGACTGATAATTCACCCATGTGCTGTTAACCATGGGCTTCTTATTGAAGGGCAGTGATACTCACCAGTAGTAGCAGCACTGGTAGTGAACTATATTAAAATACCCCACGAGTTCTCATGGCAGCAGGACAGGTCAGGCTTGCTAAGAGGCACTCAGGACAGCCAGCAAAGGAGCTGTTCCCAATGCTCATCCCCCCAAACTGGTGTCTTTGGCTGCTGCCAGAGCTCGTAGCTGGTATTTCCTCCCTTGTGGAGTCTGAAGCTGTAAGGTGCTGGATTCTATGAACACCTGCAGCTGCTGCCTGGCAGTCTGGTACAGGAATGCCAGAGTATTGTTCTGTGCTTGGAGGAAATTAAAAATTGCAGGAGGCAATTAAGGAGAATGGCAGCTGTGTGGATGTTATGATGGGCCACGTACAAATGTAAAGCTGGGTGCCACAGCTTATTAGGGGAACATGGAAAATGGAACATACCATTAGGATAGACAAATCTTTGAATAGTGTATCACCACCTCTCAGAACTGCTTAAGAAAAGCTTAAAAAATCCTAACCAGCCAAACCCAGCAGAACAAGGTTAATCAACGGCGCAGTATGGCTAAGAGATTTCATAGACCATTCCATTTGGAAAACCAGAAGTAAGACCAAAACTTGGCTGGTTGTGGATTGAAAGAGGAAATTATTGATATTTACTGACAATCATTGATAATATGAACTTAAGTTGTGTCAGGCAACAGCTTTAAAACAGGGAGGAGTGCTCTTTGGA
Organism: Muscicapa striata striata; assembly: GCA_030060385.1. Classification (NCBI taxonomy): domain Eukaryota; kingdom Metazoa; phylum Chordata; class Aves; order Passeriformes; family Muscicapidae; genus Muscicapa; species Muscicapa striata. The sequence continues at coordinate 819,524 of JAREIS010000076.1, read as the reverse complement.
CACATGAATGAAGTATTAAATTCCTTGCTATTGGATGTTGCAGAGATCCGAAATCCCCATGGGCCCAAGAAGAATTTAGACAAAGTAACAGATGTTATTGAACACAAAAATTTGATGGTACTCCATGCCTTAAATACAGTTAAATGCCTAGTGGAAGGAATCTGTCTAACATTACACATCCTATTCCTTATGTTCCTCTCTTGTTAAACATCCGCTGCTGACCATTGTCAGAGACATGACACAGAGCTTTGATGGATCTGTGGTTTAACTCAGCATGGCCATACGTACACATAAACTTGTATCCCTTATTCTGCAGCTTTTAATCTGGAAGGTAGTTATTCTGTTACAGAGAAATGACAGCTCTGTTTCACTGGCTGACGTGTCCACATTTGAATTTTAACTATAATGAATGATCTGCAATACATAGAGGCTTTGAAGAGGTTTTATAAATACCTTTGCTACTTCTGTAGACTATGACATCTAACTAACGAACATACATATTTTACAGCTGGAGTATTTGTGTCACTAGAATCAACGGCTGTGTCAGCATTTCCACTGGAAGCCCATATTTCAGGGGTTTGTAATTGGACTGTAAATCTTTCCTCCAGCCTCAGACTTGGCACAAACATGCAAGAGTCTGAGCTGATCACCAGCTGGGTCAAGAGGGAATTCCTGCAGGACTTGGGTTTTCTGCACCTTGTGTGTTGCCAGACCAGATCAGCTCTGCCTGCAGCAATCTGTATTGGCCACAGCTAAAGACACTAGATTTGAATCACTGAAACATTCATATGTGGGGATTCTTACTAATGTTCCTGACAACAAAGAAAGATGCAAAGAAAGATGCATCTGAAATAAAGGTTACATTTTCAGTTCCCTCAGATTCTTGTGTCATTGTTTGCCTGAAGAGACACCATTTCCACACAAAGGTTAATGTGAAAATGACCTGACTTAACCAGACTATTCAAAGATGGCACTTGGACAGGCTACATCCATAGCAAAAAGTTGCATCATTTCTAAGGGTAGAGAGGGGTTCCAACATGGTGATCAAGTCTGTCTGTACTCGTGATCTCAGAAGACGTTCACTCAGTGTTTACAGATACTTACCTTCAGTCTTTGGTCAATTTTTATTGTATTCTGATCTTATATAAAGAACAGGAAATAACAAAATCAACAGTTTTTACATAAAAGGAGTACTGTAAGTGATTATAATAAAAATACACGTACCTCACAGATGAACAACTGTCAATATTATAGGTGTTTTTTTATCCAGTAGTTATAAAGGACAGTCTATAAAAGTGGTAGATTAGACTTAGGTGCTCTAGTTTAGACATAGGAATAAAATGCCAACTAAAAGTAAGACTAATTTTCTAAGTTAATTTTCTAAGTGAACTGTGATGGTTAAGTGAACTTCAGTCTGAGTGTCCCTAATGTCTAGAATGTCACTGTTTCTAAAGATTAGTGTTTTTTTACATCCATCTTAACTTCATTCTTAAGGGTCTGAGCCCTGGCTGCTACGACACTTACAATGCTGACATAGATTGCCAGTGGATTGATATTACTGATGTAAAACCTGGAAATTACATTCTGAAGGTAAGTGTATTGGGAATGGGGAAGTTTGGGGTTTTTTGGGAGTTGTTTTTTTTTTTTTTCTTCTATTTACATTTGCATCCTTTGGCATGTGAGTTACCAGCTGAAATGTGGCAGTAGACTTTCAGGCACTGTGCTTTCTCCCCTGCAGGTGAGTGTAAACCCCAGCTACCTGGTGCCTGAATCCGATTACTCCAACAACATAGTGCGCTGCGACATCCGCTACACGGGCCACCACGCCTATGCCTCTGGCTGCACAATTTCACCGTGAGTGCCTCCCCGCTGCTGGCTTTTGCTTTTTTCATTGTGCCCCGCCCTTAGTATGTTGTTTTGTGGGTTTTGGGAATTTTAAAATCTATTTAAAATCTACTTGCAAAATGCGCCCTTGGAATATGTAACATTTTCAAACCTGCTGCTCCTCTCTGGTCTGCTAGATAGTGACCTCTGGCTCACACACCTTCTTTGTACTTGCACTAAGACCTTTCTAGGGTCATTCAATACCCTTCCACACCACCCACACCCAACTGAGCAGCTACAGTGTTCTTTAAGACATCCTGCAAAATCCCACACATGCATGTTATTTTGCTGCTGCTTACAGAGCAGCCACCCTCCCTGAAACAGCTCTTTCACACACTCTCCATTTACAGTTTTGCTCTTTAAAAGTAAACGATGCCAAAATGTTGCAGTTTTTTCATTTTTTCCTCCAAAAAGGCAAATTCATTTAAGAAATGTCCTCATGGTACATCTACTGTACCTTAGTATCTGTGAAACACACAGAGAAAAAGCAGGGTAAGCAGTTCTCAGAACTCTGTGTTAGTTGCTTATATGAAATATTTATCAAGAGACTTCATTTGGATTGTATAAGGAGTATTAACATTGTGTAGAGTTTCATATGAAACAAATTCCAGAGCAGTAAATGAAAAGTAAAACAGATGTAGTTTTCTGTAACAGTATCAGTGGAACACACAGACTGAATTAATGACTTGCTTAATTAGTCTGTAAAATATTAATTCCTCCCTTTGCATTAGGAAATCAGCACTTAAAAATGAGGCAAACTTACATTTCACACTTTTAACTTCTAGTCTCCTCATCTTACCTCTGAAAATGTTACTGAGTACGCAGAATAACAGAATAGTTAAAGTTGGAAAAAAATGAAGTCCAGCCACCAACCTTGGATCACCACCGTGCTCACCATTAAACCATGTTCCAAAGTGCCAAATTCATACAGCTTCTGAACACTGCCAGGGATAGCGACCCCACCACTTCCCTGGGTATTCTACTCTAATGATTTACAGCCCTTTATGTGAAAAAGTTTCCCCTGATACCCCACCTAAACCATCCCTTGAGGCCATCTCCTCTCATCCTATCTCACTGGGTGCACAGGAGAAGAGACCAACCCATCCCTCACCACGGCCTCCTCCTGGAGAGTTGTAGAGAGCAATGAGATCTCCCCCCGCCTCCTCTCCTCCAGGTTAACATCCCATATATGTATGTACATATGCATGTGTACACCATACTTCATATTTCTCTCAGGTACATATTAATGCAGGGCTAGGGAACAAAATGTCTGTTCCTGCTGGCTGACCTGTGCTTTCAAGCTGACAAGTGGGTATTTAGCAGTTCCTCCTCCTGTGCACACCTGCTCACCTGCATAAAATTATTTCTCCTCTTTCAACAGATACTGAGAAAAATGCAAGAAATCGATGAGATGGTGCCAAATGTTTTGAACTGAAGTGTCATTATACAAACTTCACTAGGATGCAAACACTATAGAGACAAAGCTACAGAACATACACAGATACACCCACACACCTTATGTGACTTTGAAGCACTTCTGCTGCTTCTCAACCTAAACTCAACTGGATTTTAAGAATCTAAATTGGCATTACTTCTATTGCTATTGAAATGTGTGAAACTGGTGCTTCATGTAGAGATATTTTAATTTTTGATAATCTAACTCATTCATAAAAACAGGGGACCATTTCTTAGCTCCTTCAAATTTGGAGTTTATGTGATAATAGACTTCAGTGGGAACATTATTGGTGAATGAGTTGAACATATTTTAAAAGGTAGAAAAAAATGTATGCAAAATGAATTAAATAAAACTCAAGAGAAAGTACTAATGTCAGATATCTCAGAAAACAACATAATGGAAAACAGATTAAGAGTAATGATACAGTACCATTAAAAATTCTTGCTAGGACACATAGATATGAAAGAGAGAAGTATGTTCAGTTTTCAAGGACTATTAACATATAGCAGAGAAATACATATATATTATATATATCAGTTATACCCCTGAAAGAAAAGTTATGTTTACATTTTTAATACATTAGAAGTTTTTCCATTTTTTTTAAAATGAAAAACAGATGGAGTTTTGAAATATACCTTTCATCTGTGAAAACAAATTAAAAAGCTTACCCACCTTTATATGTCCAAGAAATTTTTCAAGGTGGGACTTTTAAGAACTTGATGTGAATAAAAAAAAAACTGCCAAGAAATGGGCTCTTGGAGATGATGAAGAGTCCCTGATGTGGTCATCTGTGAAAAACATCCAACTTGAGCAGGTTAACCATCACAATAATATAGACAATTAACTCAGGTGGCACCACAAACAGAAGTAGGTCAGAATCTCTTACAAAGTATTTTAAGCATGAAGAAAACCTACTACCTGCTTCCCCCCTTCAGTACTGTAGTTGACTTTAAAATGTATATCTCAGTATTCAAAATAACAAAGTTGAAAATATACTATGTAGAGAAGAAGAGACAAAGTCATTGTATTTAACATCCTACTTTAGGCTGTTCAGGAACCAAATGCAACATTGTTAAGGGGAAAAACTTCCAGCCCAAATTGATGTTTTTGCTGAACTGCTTAACTGGTGCTGGGTATACTACTCCTCCTCCCATCCCCAAATTATTTTGCTTTTGCAGTGCACCCTGCTGTAAGCTACAGTAGCTGTGATTTTTGTTTTAAACTGTGAAATGACATATCACAAGGGGATCTGGCGGTTTTTTTCAGAAGATTTCTGATACGTAAAATGAAGAATCTACTTTTGGAACAATGGGACCTAGAAATATTGGTTGGTATTCATTAAATTTAAGCAGCAGTTCAAAACACCTAATGACATATTGGAAGCTCAATAAATTAAAAAAAGAAAAGAAAAAAGAAAAAAATGTGCTATTCAATATATTCAAAAATGAAAAATCTGAGGAGTATGGAGAGGTTTGATTATCACTATTGAGAATACTTCAGGCAGTATCTGGAAATATTTTATGCATTAGAACCCTATGGATTTCATTTGGAAGTTCGATGAATTACCATATCCTTCAAGGATCAGCTGTTCTTTAGTACATTTATTTAAGTTCATTTCCACCTAAATCATAACTTGGTTACAAATTTGCACAATTAGAACTTAAAAAGGACCTGAGAACGAGCAACCTGGTAATTACTATCCACCAGTGGGAGAGGATGCAGAATTACATAATTTACTCCTGCAGATCCCTTTCTGTTTGCTGTGAGATCCATTTTGGCAATCCGTAACCAGTATGGGCAATGAACAGAAGCAAAATTTGGAAAACTGATTTATGAGAAAACCATTTGTTACATACATCTGGAAAAAGGAGGGCCTGTATAAAGCCTAGGCTTCTGAAATCTCAGCCCAAAGAGTTTTTAAGTTTAAGAGATGTTAAGGGATGCAAGTGCATTCACCTTTCTTATAGACTTAGGTCAAAATTGGGGTCAAAGTCCTGAGAGCAGATTGGGCAATGACACAAAAGCTACTGAATGGAAGCCAGGCTGTGGGCATGGGCTGTTTCCTGGGAAGAGGTGGTGTGCTCGTACCTCATTGTGCCTGATGCTGGATGTGGGATATGAGAGCACTAACCAGAGACGGAGCAGCCGCAGGAAGGGGGCAGCCCCTTGCTCTTGACACGCTCACCTGCTCACACGTCTGTGCCCAAACTACTTGCAGAACTCCACTGAAGTCAGCAAGGAGGGCCTGGAGCATCTGTGTAGGTGGAACAAGTGGGAATGGCCTCGTTTGGAAAGGTGTTGAATGCTGTAACTTTGAATATTGGGGATATTGGAGCTACGAAAATGTAGCTTTTTTTTTCCGTAGCAAAATATTGTATTTGTTTTGAAATGTGTGTTAAGCAACATGACATTGATGTATAATAGCACAAAAATTGCCTAAGACATGAACAGAAAAACAAGGGATTTTAGGATTAAAAAAATGAAGGAATGTGACTTTAACCCTAACTATAGTAAATCACAATGCAGTAGAAGAGTTTATTATATAGCATGTGTAGAAGTAGCTCTAAATAGGGGAGCGCCAACCAATATTTTCAGTATCTTGACTCTGCAGATTTGACACCTTACTTTTTGCATACTGGAATATGTTTTAGGGATTACGTGCATTTTTGTTCAAAAGCATTTTTAAAAATTGTTTTGGTAAAAGCTTTTATTTTTACAGCAAATTATATTTGGATTCCATTTTACCAGACATCAGGCTTATTCCCTTATCTTTGAAAAGCATATTGACACTGGTCTCAGTGGGAACAAATTTAAATGTTGTGAGATTCCTACTATGAATTCGCTCAAATTTCTTCTGAAAACCCAGAATTTATAAATGTGTACAAAACAATAACCTCCCACATTTCAAATCTTTATTTAAGAATCGCACGTAAGGAACATGTGTATCAGGTTCATTAAAGGGTTTGTTATGTATTTTTTTTAATCCTGAAATACATTTGATATTTGGTATTTCTAGACAAAAGTGTAACAAAAATGACAGACTGGTCACCAATGGAACCAAAATACTGTGTAGATGATGGTTTTGTGTTAGGAAGTCTACTTGTTGTTTTTTTTCCTCTGCTCCAGAATGAATGCACATATCAAATATACCTTCCTATTGTCATTCATGCATTATTTGCAGTGTGCTCATTCAAAACCAGCAGGGTGGTTTTCATAAATGAGACATTGAAAGGTGGTTTATCCTGTGTCTCACAATAATGCCAAAAAGGCATTTTCATTTTCTCCAAATCCTAAAAGGTGCTGAAAGATTTTAACTTGAATTAAAACCAAAGAGTATGTAATTGGGAGGTTTTTATTATGCAACTAAATGCTACAGATACAGTGAAATGCCACTTGTTTTTGCAACTTTCTTGAAGACTTTTCATTATTTCCTTCACTTTTTTTCAAGAAGTCTTAATTTCAGTAACTTTGCATCTTTATCTGAAGAGCTCTAATTTATAATATTCAGGCACTAGCTTTGTATTCTTCATTGCACTTTCATATTCTTGTGTTACATGCCCATATTACGGTTGCAAGTTTATGTGAAAATGACTTGAATAAAATGTTTCAAGCGTTCTACTTGTTGAAGTATTACACTTTACTGCACAGGTCAGATCCATCTCCCAGTGAAAAGGCTTCAGTTAAGGCTGTTTATGTCTACATGAAAATTGCGAAAATTCTGTATTGCTGATCTGGCCTCAGAAAAAATGTAAAGGTAGAAACAAGAAATAAAAATTTCAAGGCATGATAAATTACCCCTCGTACTACACAGAGAATTAACTTATCAAGGCTTAACAGGGGAGGAGGCACATGGCTCATCTGAACACACAATTTCCTTACCATACCTGTCTTGGTACAAACAGGAACTTAAAAAGCACTTTCAGAATTTCTGCTCCAAAAACTGCTGTCACAGAAAGAACACTTGAGCAGTACCTGGTAGGAAATCTATGTACTCTACAAAATTGACTAACATATTAAACATGCACTTACTCCAAGCACCTTCTATCCTGTTATTTACATCCTCTGTGTACAAGTCAGTGTCCTGCTGCCTCTTCAATCTCTATGCTAAACTGATGAAACAGTCTGAGTTGTGAAGCATCTCTTGTCCCTTCACTGAGGGACTATTACATAACAGCATAGTTAAAAACCTTGGAGAGTTGTTCTAAGTCATCAAACACTTAAATTTCAACTAATTGGCACTCTTGGCTTCATGTAAATGGAGACACAACCAATGTAATATATTTTAAAATTTATAAAATAAATGTAGAATTATTTCAGATATAACCCACTTTGTGTAATGTCTCTATTTAAAAAGTATCTCCGATCCTACTACTTACTAGAGCTAAGAGCTTCAAACTGAGAATTCCTCCAAGTGCTATTCCTAGAGCACAGAACCTGGAATGGATCAGAATCTTTGAAAATACAAAAATGCAGTAAAAATTGCATATGATAATTGCAGAAAGTATATTCAAATCTATTGAAAATAAAGCATCTCCCAGTTCTACCCCATTTTACTGTCTTATTTTTATATCAGATCACCTGCCTAGTATCACAAAATTATCTACCACTAGTCTACATTCACAAAGCAGTCACTCAAGAAAGTATTACAATAACTGAATTTTCATTAAAGCCTCATTTTTACCTGATGTAATAATTCCATAAAAACTGATTAAAGAAATATTTATGCCTGTTTGGAAGTCTACAAAATGGTCCCAACAATAATATGCCTGTTTGCTGCTAAAAAAAAAAAATCACGTTTAAACTAGTGATGACTGTCTTAAAAGAAGACTGAAAAATCTGAGATTGTTTATTGGTAGGCCTGAAGTGAAAAAATTGCACCTGAAGCAGTCTAGTACTATCTGTCAGTATGTATCTGGCTAAAGACATTTCTTCTATGGTATGGTGCTGAACTGAAAAGCATGGCTCTCAACATTTTAAAATCTAAGATTCACAGAAAGAAATAACTTCCCATGTCACTCTAAAAATAAATTCTTTGTGAGACGTCTCTGTCTAAACAGTGCTACAGATATGAGTTAAGTTAAAATCACATATATACTGAACATGTTATGTTGTTGCAATGAAGAGGAAACATTCTAAACTTTATCGTCAACTTGCAGGCAAGTTCATTTGGTTTACCAGTTCTCAAATAAATTGCCCAGTTACACGTAAAAGATATTATCAAGCCTCCACCATCACTACTCATTTGTGTAATGTATTAAGGCTGTGATCCAGGTGAGTCACTAAGCACCAGCAGAAAACAGCAGTAATCCATTAAAATATGAAGTAATGCCAGTATCCTAATCTCTCTTCTTTCATTCATATTCAGTGTATGTTATCTTTTTTCTTTAAAGTAAGAGCTCACAAGTATTTTTGAAGAAAAAAAAGGGGATGTTTTGATAAGTCAGGCTTCCTTCAGGGAGAATTCTGTGGCCACAAATTACAGCTGTAATAATGCAGTAAGAAACTTGCTCAAATGCCAAGATAAACCAATGCTCCTAGATCTTTTAAGCACATGCAAAAAAGCACTTTACAACACTGGCTCCTTAGAGTCTTGAGGCTTTTTCCCAAACCATCTGCAATCTTTAGGGTTCTGATCCCTAAACAGGGTACTCATCTGCTAAAAGAAAGGTAATCTATCCATTAAAAACTGTTTACAGCTGATGACATCTACCAAAAGACATTTCTCTTGCCTTACACTGGAAGAAGTGAAGTCACATACCAAAACTTTGTTTGGTGTGGCATTTATCTAGGATTTATTTAGTTATTTTATTTAAAGCTTTAAGAATTAACATATACATCTAAAAATCCTGAAGTTTGTAGAAAGTACATAAATGCATAGCAGTTTCTATGAAATATAACCCTTCAAAACCACAGTAAATACTTATTTGTACTTTATTTTGAAACTTCTGGCGTTAAATACTGTTCCATACATTACAGTGAAAATAACAGCAACAAAACCACTTCAAAATAGAAGACTGTTTGAATTTCTCATACTTCTGGGAGGCAATGCCATTAAATACGTATTACATATACTGACATTTGTTCAGTATATATATAAAAAAAGCCTAACTAAATATTAGGCAAGCCATGCCTAAATATTAATACAGAATAGACCAACTTGAAGGTTTAGTCTTCGAATAACTTAACACAAGAGGGGACATGTAGCATTATCTGTGCTTAGTCCAGGGCAAGGATCCTCAAACTGCTGGCAACATTTTTTAATGCAGCCCCCAGGAGCCTGCTGCCTTTGGCTGACACAGAAAAAGACTGGGTTTTCTAATACTGCAATATGTAGAAAGGCCATCTACACCTTAAAGGATGACATAGTTCACAAGTTTGCAGGGATTTAGGAGCAGACAAATCTGAAGAAAGGAAACTGATAAAGGATTAATAAACACCATAAGCTACACTATCACAAGATATTGTTGAGCTGTGAAACTGGAAGCTTGAAGAGATGGATACTGTATGATCTATCACTGTGTGCTCCCTCTATCCTTAAAGCATCTCTTTCCAACTACTTTCAAAGATACAAGGTTAAATGGCCATTTGGGGTGATGCAGAGTTATCCTTAGGCATCTCACAATGCTACATGAATAGTACAATCCAGCCATTAATGTGAAAATTAAAGCTAACTATATTGAAATAAATGACACTATTAAAGATTAATTACATCTTCAGAATTTCTTTCAATTAGTTAGTAGGAGAAGCACCTGAAGAAGTATTCAATTTACATTTTTGTTAATTAATGAACTCCCAATGTCAGACTGGCACTTAACAGTCAGACGTTTTTTAGTGTAAAAATTTTTTCAGGTTTTCATTCTTTCAGGAAGTGCAGGACACACATGTTTAAGAACCAAGACAAATCTACCAGAATAAGACACCTTTTAATTTCTTCAAATTGGGGGTATAATCAGAGGACAAAGATCACAATTTAAAAGCATGTTTTATTCTCTCCAGAAATTTTCATATTATGCTTACAACTGTTTGACTTTTCCAGCTACCCAATACACTGATGAATTAATGAAGTCTCTTCAAGTTTAAGAATCTTTTACTTTGTCTCAGCTGAGATGATACACAGAACCTTTCTTCTGACAACCAAATTATCATATAAAGTACATTTTTTTAACATACAAAAAAACCCTTCCAAACCCCCCTTCAAAGAATCTGTACTATTCCTAAAGGTCACAAATTATGTTCCTAAAAAACCTTTACTCACTTTAGGGCATATTTCATGAATGGTGGTACTACATAATGGGACTTATGAACCAACATCAAATGGCCATTACATTAATCAACCGACAGCACACAGAATGAATGAAAAAATCTTGATATTTTAAGATGGCAAATAATACCAGTCACAATTTTGCAGGTTGCAAAGAATATGGACAGTTCCACAAAGATGTTCAAACAGCAGCTGCAAAAAAAATTTTCTTTGAGCCTCCATTTACATACAGTCTAGTCATCAAATTTAATCTTTTTCCCCTGGAATGCTGTAATTTGAGACATTTGCTCTCTGCGTCTCCTGCTTGCTTCCCATGAAGGATGAAGAGGCTGCTCCGAGAGTGCTTTCTTGTTGTTGCATTTAATATCCCCTGAAGCTTTTGCAAATGGTTTCTTCTTGAACTTTGTTTCATTTTTAAGAAAACCTGTGCAAGTACAAAATAAAACATTAACTACATCATGAACCTTCATAAAAGTATGCAAACTACCTTGGGATTGCAGGCGTTTTCAAAAATTTTGTAATCAGCCATGGGGAACACTGTCATCTGAATATTCACATCATTTTTTCATCCTGCAGCCTGGTAAATTGCCATTCAGTAGACTGCGGATAGTTAGGATTTATTAATATTGATTACACTCAATATTTGTGTAGACAAACATTCAGCACATTCTTAACTTTTTTTCTTCACAATAAACCAATGACTGTTACACAATGTAACTCAATAGGGCTGGAATTATATTTTCAATCCAATGAACTCCAAAATGGTACCACAGAATATAAACGGAATAAAATATTCCATATTCAAGAGCTATTGAAGGAGTTACTTATAAATTACTAGTTACACAGAACAATCTGGTACCTTTACCTGTGCACAAGTAATGTTAACTGCCTGACAGACAGAAAAACACTATCCAGTGTAAACCTTTTAAGTATTTCTAATATGAGAAAATAGAAAATAGCAGACAATATCCACAGATTCAAATGAAACATGAACGGTTAACCACTTTAACAGCAAACGTTAAAATATGTGCCACAAACTTGAAAATAAACACATACATCCCATCATGAATAGACTGCCGAGGCAAAAGAATTTCAAAATGTTTTTTCTCTCCTAATTTTACCAAGTTAAGTAATACATACCTGTTCTTTCATTTCTGAGAGGCTGGTCTATTGTATTTCTAAAAACAGAAAGAGAAATTAAGATTTTTTTCAAAAGAACTGTAAGACTACAAACACCTATGAATAAAGAATCATCATCACCAATGCACTCACGCAGTAACTTTTCAAACACAACATATAAGCTTCTTTAATACTGCTCCACCCACATTAATAAAGAAGTAGAAAGAGAAGTATTCAGAAGTGATTGAATTTGGGTGTATATCTAGTTAGGAATCCTATGCCTAAATCTGTGAATATAAACAATATGTATTGTCAAGGAAGCTTAAGAATACTACAGAGTAGTTTCTATGAAAATGTTCTAAGGTTTAATGGGCTAAAATTATCTTTGTTTAGTAAACACTACTAGAAATCACTAACATTCCATTACTGCAAAGGAGGGAGAGAATGAAGAACATAACATGGGGAAAAGGTTTACCTTCTTCTGTTCTGAGATTTCTGATTGGGGGTAGACAAAGAACTGTAGAACACTGACTCCAGCTTGCTTGCTTTTGCAAGTGGCTTTCTCTCTTCTGTGATCAAATCTTGTGCTGTCCCAGACACTGCGCTCTTCTCTGTCTTCATTACATTTTTCTGAACACTACCCTTTTCTTTTATTGAAGAAAAATTAACTGCCGCTGCTTTTTTCTTTTTTTTTACTTTGCCAATGAAGAAATCATCATTGCTGTCACTGTCAGAATCTGATGACTCATTATAAAACCTCTCTTCAGTACTATCATCAAAGTACTCCTTTTCATTGGGATGCTCTTGGTCACTATCATCAATTACTTCTTTTATTGCATTTAATTTGTTCATACTCATATTTTCTTTCCTCTTTTGATAGTCAAGTTTCTTTCCTGCTTTGCTTTGAGTAACTGTTTGCATTTCTACTGCCTGAAATGAAGACTCTTCTGGAGCATATGCCCTCTCCATTTCCACAGTTTTCTGCTCAGATTCACTCTCACAGATCTCTTCAACCACTCTGTCAGTTTCTATTTTCACGCCTGGTTTTGTTTTGTGTTCACATCCTTGCTGTTTCCGAGGCTGCTTAGAAGCTTGGTCATCCAAGTTGCTATTGGAATGTTGTGCTGATTTAGGCTGTTCTTCTGACTGATCCTTTTTCATAGGAGTGGCTTTGTCTGGGTTCTTTCTTGCGTCCTTAAAAGCCTTAACAGCAGCTATACAAGAGCGATAAAAATATTTTGTTGCAGCTCCACATGAATTTATGTAAGTTATTTTTATATAATAAAACATTTTTGCAACTTATATGTGCTGTATTGAGCATATTTTGAATGAATTATGAATTTATGAATTATTTACCAAATACATGGGACAAGAGATATCTTAGAACACAGCATCAATGGAAGTGAAAGAAAAATCCTTGAAAATTTTATCAATTAAATACACTACACAATTTGGGTTAAACTGTAAACTTCTCTTTCAAAAAATAATCTCCAGCTGATAATCATGTTCACTTAGGGCACTACTCTGTAAAATTGTAAACTAATATTATTTTTTCATATATAATTAAATGAGTATTTGATATGCTCCTCTGTTATTAATGAAGAAACTTGGTCACATTACTAGTAGTACTTGACCCTTTTAAACATTAATTTTAGGTGGAAAATTCCAGTTTACAGAGAACAAGAGAAAACCTACATAGCCAGGAAAGATACCCTAAGGATTCTGAGGACAGTTTTCAGAGAAGATTAAAAAAGTAATTTGTAAAATCTTTTAGGTGCCCTTGAAAACCCAGTTGTAATGATCCATTTATGTTCCTATCTAATTCAGAAACACTCCATTACATCTATTTGATTTTTAGAATTCCCATTATAAGCTCTGTTTGTTCAACACCCTGTATTAAATAGAAGTAATATTGTAAGCTATCACATATAAAACTATAAAAATTTCAAGCCATATAAATGGTTTCAAGTTTGTGGCTTGGTTCACTGCAGCTAGCTAGGCTAATTACAGAAGCTTTCAGTTTTTGCGGGTTTTTTTACTTTTGTTCACATCAGAAATATACATGAACAAGGTAACACACCAGTAACCTACAATATAGTAAAAAACTTAAAATGTTTCATACCTTTAAGTTCAACAAATCTGGGCTTCAAGGTGGGATGTGTTGCAAGTCTTGCCATGGCTCGCTCAGCTGCAGTACAGTTTGGCTGCACAAGAAAAATTCAAAGGTGTGAAGTCAACAGAACAGCCAACTTGCACAGATCTGTGTCAATTATGCCACAATGCATATTAACGTGATTCTCACAAGGAACAAGTATTTTATTTTTCATGTATTACCGTCATTCTAAATGCATCAAAATCTGGCTGCCCAACACTGACAGAAACGTAGCAGATGCACAACATGTGATATTTCTCAGGTACTGAACAGGGATAACATGATTTATGTTTTCTTTAAAACATACCAGACACATCATTCACTGATTTTACATTTACTATTTCATACAAGTGCAAAGAAAATTCACAAACTTGCTGAATAAAGAACATCATACTGGTAGAAGGTATTCTGCTTGAAGGAATGAAACAGCTTGCAAGAATTACAGTACTGATCCCATAAAAACTGGCAAAATGACATAGCATTTTGAAGGAGTATACGTAAAATGTTGAAAGGCAACGTCTAACTTGACCAGACAGACAAATAACCTTAAATTTGATATGGTAGAATACTGGAACTGTGCAAACTGATTCAAAGAAGAAATATGATCTTCCTGCTTCAATTCAACCACAAAAGCAACAACAACAACAATAAAAGAGAAAAGAAGGAATTGCTTCTAGTCTGACTTTGTTTTTTATATATTGGAAATCACAGGTATGACACATTGTAAAAACTCTCAGGTTCTTGCCACCACTCCGTTTGAAAAACAAAATGAAAGGTATCTACGACTTTTCCAAAGACAGCTGTCTTCTGTTTTGTTTTTTTTTCTGTGTGATTGTTTGTTTGTTTCCTTATGTTCTTCTTTGAAAGGAGGAAAAGTAGGTCTAACAGATTTGTAACACCTTTACCAGGAAGATTTCTTAAAGCCTGCAGTGGTATTCTCTGGTAAAGAGTGGAAAAGTCATACAAAAGACATACCATTCTATGTTCCTCCTAGTGGTACTGCAATGGATACATGTCCAAATTGTTTCTGTGATTTCAGCTTTGCACTATGGAAGTATCACAGCAGAAGCCACCAGAACCAAGAGATGATTATATTCATAAAGAACCAGATAAATGTCCTGTGATGCAACCTGAGCTGATTTTGGTGCCATCAACTCAACAGAGCATGCTGCCTCTCCTGTTCTAAGCAATCACTGCAGCAGATGGAGCCCAAGCCACCAGTAGATAACAAGCTACCTGGTAGATAACAAGGAGTAGAAGTGGTATTGGCCATATCCTGGGATGGAGTTAACATGCTTCATAGCAGACAAGATGGTGCTGTGCTTTGGATTTGTGACTAAAACATTTAAAGTTGGTAACACATCAGTGTTTTAGAAACTGCTGAGCAGTGCTTGCACAGAATCAAGGTCGTCTCTTGTTCTGTCCCTACCACACCCCTGCCATAGCTGATCCACGTGGACCAAAAGAACATCAAGTCCTTTTCAAGTCATGCTTAGCAATAAAAGCTTGAGGTAATAAAAAGGTATGGGGTTTGTGGTTATGACATTTAGCTTCCCAGGTAGCCATTATATGAAGTGAAGCCCTGCTCTCTGGATGTGGTTAAACATCTGACTGCTGATAGGAAGTGGTGAAAAAAGTCCTTCTCCTTTCCCTGCACATACAGCTTTGATTCCCTCCTTGAACTGTCTATATCTCAAGAAAGAAGTTTTTCTGACTTCTGCTCTTGGGATGCTCTCCCCATCCTGCAGGGGTGGGGTGAGTGAGCAGCTGCTGGGTGCTTAGCTGCTAGCTGCGGTCAAACTACCACGACACACATGATAACCAATACATCAGCAATTCACATTTAAAGCAGCTGTCATGATCCTCATAAGACTGCTCAGTGATGACTGTTACTTGTTTGCATGTCCATTTTCTTCCAGCAGAACCATGTCACTATAAACAGTTATATATTCATTGCATAAAGACAGATAGGACACTTCCCACCAACTGCTAGTGAAGGACAGTCACTCTCAGCACTTTGATCTGAAGGAAACGGAGCAAAACAAGGCACAACAAATACACCAGTGTCAGTACTTCTAAATGCAAAAACATTTAATTGGTTTGCCAACCATAAATCTTTTTCCTCAACCAGTGCAAAGCAAATCCCATTTTGTAATTCTTTTGCCATAGTTTTAGAGCTTTTAAAATATACTCTATGGTCAGCTATATTTCATGTTTGAAGTGCAGAGCTTTTGGGAATTCTAGTACTTCTCTTTCCTCTCAAGTATCTGCTACTACAACATTATTTCTTCAGGTCAAAAAATGTTCTGGAAAAGTGTTCTCTCTGAAGACTGTCTACAGAACTATGAACAACACTGGCCAGAGGTCAAAAGATATGTCCATTTCCAAGGGCCACCAACAGGCTTATTTCCAGGCTACCTTAGCTCTGAGAACTTGAAATCTGAATTTTGATCCCCATGTGACAGTGCTGCATGCTGCCACCAGATTCTTGGGACAGAAAGCTCACATTTCTGAAGATCATATGCTATTTTCTTTGGAGATTTTCCTATAGCTGGAAAATCTATTTCTGAACATAATTAATACACTTTTTCCCTCAGCTACTTCCTGTGGGTTTTGAAAGAATATACCATGAAGTTCAGAATGCAGCAGCAGCTTCTGTGCAACATCTGGTGTCTTTTAATTCAAGTATTTATAGAAAGGCTTTAAGCATATATAGGCCAACCCATATGGAATAACCACATTTTTTTCCTTAGAGCAAAATACTTCACAAACACTACTCACACTGATAGCAACCAGCTAACAAACACACAATATGATATTCAAATTCTCTCAAATTTCTCATTTTTCTGTGCATGGGTTTTTTGGTTTTGCTTTGGTTTGGGTTTTTTTTTGGCACAGCCCATGCTCAATTTATTTTTCCTCAAGTGTTTTCCAGTATATAAAATGCTACAGAAATATAGACAATACAGAAAAAAAACTTAACAAAGAAATGTCAACTGTCCTTACAAGGAAGAACACTTTTTCCCCCCCTTCCCATCCCTTGGATGTTTCATTAGATACTAGAATTGTACACCTTTATTCTGACACACTCCTGCTACTTCTTGTATTATTTTGCACTACATATTTTTTATGCAAGAATGTTCTAGTACTTTCTAGAGGAACATCCTTCCTTCTTCAGTGTGCAACTGAGGCACTGGAAAGTGAACAAAGCAACAGAGTGGTGTATAGTCACACTTTGCAGTGAGAAATTTTAAGTTACTGTGCTGGTTGAGGCTGTGGTAGAGTTAATTTCCTTCACAGTGGCTGGTATGGGGCTGTGTTTTGGATTTGTGCTGAACACAGGGTTGATGATACAGAGATGTTTTTGTTATTGCTGAGCAGGGCTTACACAGAGCCAAGGCCTTTTCTGCTTTTGAATTTCCATACTGGTGAGGAAGTTGGGGGTGCCTGGGAGGAGACACAGCTGGGACAGGTGACCCCAATTGACCCAAGGGATATTCCAGACCACCTGACATCACAGTCACTACATAAAGTGGGGGCAAGGGGGGGTAAAAGGAGGAACTGGGGGGACACTGGATTGATGGCGCTTGTCTTCCCAAGTCACTCACTGTCATGTCTGATGGAGCCCTGCTCTCCTGCAGATGGCTGAACACCTGTCTGGCATAGGAAGCACTGAATGCATTCCTTGTTTTGCTTTGCTGTTGTGCACAGCTTTTGCTTTCTCTATTAAACTGTCTTTATCTCAGCCCATGAGTTTTCTAGCTTTTATCCTTCGAATTCTCTCCCTGATCCTGCTGGTGGATGCAGAAGTGAGTGAGCAGTTGCCTGGCACTTGGTGTTGTCTGGGGTTAAACCATCTGAAGGCAGTCTCCTCTAACACTCTGTCTTGGTAAATAATGCATTATTTCTGCAAATATTATTAAAAACATATATTATCAAACATATATGTAAACCCCACATAAGAAAGACAAACTTGGCAAATAGTGACGATGACTGTGAAGAGAATGGACATTACAAACTTACAAAGATGAAAGCAGATTCACAATGCAAGTTTTGAGATGTGCTGGAACAGGGGTTTGTAATGGCTCTGAGATCTGGAACTGTAGAGTAAAAAGAAGGAGCAGTGTGATGTAAACATCAGGCAGAAGCTGTGTGGGTAGAACCTGCTTCATAAAAAGCAGGTGGGAAAGTGACAATGAGAAACTGAGTGTCTCATGGTCTTGAGGCAGATGGGATTGCTGGAGCTGAATGGTATGCCTCAGTAGTATGCCTGAGACAGCAGAGCTTCAGGATGAATTAAAGGGCAGAAACTTGTTATTAATCTGAGAACATGAAATGTAGACTTTTGACCATCACTTTATTCTGAATAATCTTTCTGTTCCAAGACTACTTTTGTCTGTACCCTCTCTGCTATAGTTATAATCAAAAACAGGAAAGAGGTCATACTTCTGTTCTTCAATTGACTTCTGCACAAAAGGGAATTGCCCTATTACAGATCTCATTGGAAACAAGGCTGTTATTAGAAGTTATTTGCATGTTATTACTATAAGGACAACAACTAGAGTTTCACACGGGAGAGAGTGCTACCAAACTGGTAATGCTTTGTGGCTCTGCATCTGTCATTAGTCAGTTATTTAAAAGAACAACATTCAAATGTTAAGACACCCCACCGGGAAGTAAGCAGTACATGGCAAAAACTGTGACACAGAAACCAACACTGGAGAATGTCATACTAACTCCTAACTATATAGAAGTGCAGTTTAATTTCAAATGTTAACAACACCCTGATTTTAAGAAGAAGAAGAAAAAAAGAGTCAATAGTAACTGGAGTAAGCATAAAAAGGTAACACCCCATTCTGGGCCAAAACAAGATGTCATTGCAGTACCCTCTATAGCAGCATGGGAGAAGAACTCTCTATTAAAAAACAGCAAAAACAAAACAAAAACCCTAGAAAACCTGTTAATCCACACATTCTTTATAAAAACTTTATAAAACTGTAACTAGTTACAGCTGTCCTTCATAACAGCAGATGTGATTAATCTGCAGTCACAGGGTGGTTGAATGTGCCAAATCACGGCTGCCACCCAAGTCCATACCATGACCTCATACTGCTTTGGAAGAAGATTTGAGAGAAGTTACTTTCTGACTGTGAAATGCAGCTAGCTCTGCCTCTTGCTTTGTGTCTGTAAGACATACAGCATGTGATTTGTGGCTGTTAGATTTGCTCTGGGAGGCAACTGGTTCATGGTATCACTCATGGCAGCATTGCTGTCTCTCAGCTCCTGACAGCAAGGGGTGAGTTCTTGACTGTGTCTCACATTAATGATGAAGAGTGATGACAAATTATTTACTCATCTCCTGCCAAAACCTCTCATTTTTATAATACTCTACTACTTTGTTTTCACTCACACTCTAACTATTTTGAACATAACACCAAAATGATCGTACAGGTGTTATAAAGTAGCAGTTATAAAAGCTTAATAGCATGACAGGTGAGAAGTTCTTACAGAAATTAATTCTTTAAATATCTCAGGAAATCGTCCAAGTTTCAGCAGAATTTTTTTTAATTGTATGATATACAATTTTTAAAATAGGCTGATGAAAAATTTCCATTTGAAGCTAAAAAATGTCTTAACAGATCTAAAACCTTTGCAAAAGCTCATCAAGACAATGATCTGAGATAGAACTACAAAATTAAAATGGAACATTTCCTTAAAAACATCAAGATACACAAGTCAACTTGTTTATTATTCTTTTCGATGCTTGCCATAGTCTATATTCTTTTACAGTTTTCTTTTATCATGGTATTGAACCATGAAAGTATTTGGATATTTACTTTATTTATCTTGAAAGCCATGGTGGGTTGACCTGGGTTGGATGGCAGGTGCCCAGTGAAGCGATTTTATCACTCCCCTCCTCAGCAGAACAAGGGAGAGAAAACACAATGAAAGATTCATGGGTCAAGATATGGATGGGGAGAGAACACCAATCAAGTATCACAATGGGCAAAGCAGACTCAGCTTGGGGAAGTATTAATACAATTTATTGCCAATCAAATAAGAATAGGGTAATGAGAACTAAAAAATTAATCTTAAAATGCCTTCTGTTTATTTCTCCCTTCTTCCCAGGCTCAACTTCACTTGCCATTTTCCCTACCTCCTCCACCCCAATGTCACAGGGAGATAGGGAATGGGGGACTGTGGGTCAGTTCACACATGGTTTCTGCTGCTCCCTCCTCAGCTCCAATGCCTGAAGCACCTCCTTCGCCATGGCTCTTTCTCCCACATATTCTCATTCCTCTCTTCCCTGGTTGCAATTGCTCCTGTGCATTCACCCCCAATCCTTTTTAACTCTGTTATCCCAGAGGCGCTGCCACCATTGCTGAAGGGCTCAGCCTTGGCCAGTGGTGGGTCCATCCTGGAGCTGGATAGCATTGGTTCTGTCAGATACAAGGCAAGTTTCTGGTGCCTTCTCACAGAAGCCACCCCTGTAGCCAACCCATCTACCAAAACCTTGCCATGCAAACCTAACACAAAACATTATAAAGAACACTATGAAACTAAAGACCCATGGCAACATGAGGTGTATGGCAACATGGACAATCTTTTTGCTCATATGTAAAACTACAAACAGCAGAAGGCAGAAGTCTGGAATATCTCTCTGAGCTTGGGCTGCCAGCAGCAGCACTGACTCAACTCATCACTGCCTACCACAGACTTGAATCCATCACCAGAGAACAGCATGAGACACTTCTAAATACTACCAAGGTACTTATACTGCTCTAATTTTATTTGGATGTCTGAACCAAAGTTATCCTTTTCCCAAGAGATTTGCTCACTGAGACTCATGTTGCTTTCCACATTTAGTTTGTCTTGTTTTTTGGCTTGTCTTTTACCAAAAAGAAGTCTGATGTATAAACATGCTTCTATCATTCCTCCTCTTCTTTTAAAATAAGAGCTCCAAATAGGTCACAGATTCAAAGAAAAATAGATTATTTGCTGTTCTTTATCACATGTATGATATGAAATACCTAAAATCTAAGCATTTTAAGAAATTCACAGGCTCTTTAAAAAGCCTAGCACACTGCAGGTGTTAGATGACCATATTTAATATGAGCATAAAAGAGTCAATAGAGTTTCTTTGGACTAACCTGCCACAATTAATTTGGCCAGGCAAAGAAGTGTGAAGTAAATGCTTATTTTTCAGATTCAGAAATGGCCAAAGAAAAATGGAGTCTTTCATCCCAAACTATCAGAATGGTCTACAGCAGAGCCTGGCACAAACCCAGACCTGCCCAAATACAAATTATGTACTTAATCTTCTGTACTTCTTTCCTTTTTCTCTTTATGCAAAAAAACCCAATTCTTACTATTGTTTCAATAAAGAAAAGTCAGGAAAAAAAAATCAAGATTAAAGTAGGCACGGATTCTTAATTTCCTTACAGAGAACAGGGTCAATTCTAGGTGTAAACATCAAGATTGTGAGAAAATTCAAACGCTTCTAACTCATCATTTTTTCCAAGGCTAGTAAGGCTATGTGTCTATAATCATCTCAATTTGGCATCCCACACAAACAATGTGAACATTAAAAAAAACAAACAACTTCTTAAGGTTATGAAAGAAGACAAAGTGAGCATGCTGACAACTCCTTCCCCCAAGTTGGCCTTTAAGAAAACCTAGGAAAATGCTGAATATTACTTTATGCTATAGAAAACTGTGGACAAATTCCAAGTGGAAAACAGTTGTGAAGGGAATGCTCCCTAAGTGAGTCTAAAAAAATTATTAATAAATATCAGTGATCTAAAAAATACTACATAACTTAAATTGTACATGGACAACTGACCAGGATAAAATACACGCAGTTATGACCTATATAAATGTAAAATCAATCACAAAGTATAGCAGTACAAAGTCTATATGTTTTTGCCTATTTTTTATATATAGCTTTCTAGAAAATATATGTCTTTTATATATTTAGATATTTAAAGAGCTGAGGCACAGTACTGCTATAAAATATATGCACCTTGTACAATTGCACGAACAATTTTGGGGGAGAGCATAGCTGGCACCAAAAAACCTACCTAAACCTCACACAAAAAACAAAGCAAACATTACAACTCAAAACAGCAAGAGACAATCATATTGAGAGATTAAACTGGAAATCAAAATAAGATGAAATAGAAACCCTGAAACAAAAGATGTACTTCAGTGGAATAGAAACAAAATAAATCTTGGATAAAAACAGGCAGTAGCTGTAAGAAAGTTCTTTGCCACAAAATTCAGGTAGTCTTAAGATAAGAAAATTAAATTTGGAGAACACATCATAAACAAATTAGTTGGACACCAAGTATATCTCAGATCTGAAACCACAAATGACTTTTACAAAAATGTGAAGTTGAGATAATTTCTTGTAACTGGCAATCTTGAATGAGGGTCTGAAAAATAAAAACAGGCACTTGTTCATTAACTCTGAATAGAGTTTAGCTAAGTAATATAAAAATGAAATCTGAAAGAACCATTTTTTGAAAAAAAATTAAAAATTATTATTTATGTGTGTTATAGAATAGAGAGCAGAAACACCAAGGAGACTAAAAACACTCAGGCAGTGCTGTAAACCAAGCAGTAAACAGAATTCTCTGACTTCACTTTAACCTGAATGCATCTGAACTCCCATGAGTCGGCTGTGCACTATGGAATTGTTGAAAGACTGAGTGGAGCTCATGGGTAACAACTAAATTGGTAATACAGGGATGAGCTCTATATTATTAAAACTACTATAATGGGCCAAAAAGTTCAAAATATTCTATCTTGGATGAACCAAAGAAGTTTCAGAACTGAGATACTCACAACTCTCCCTATGACATCAATATGCTCAGACAAAACTCTGTACCCAACTATGAGGGATGTAATCTTGAGATAGCTTTACAATATTTCACTTTAAAACAGATGCTCAAACCTCAAACTATACCTTGTCAGATGGAGTCTGATACTGTACCATAAGTACAAGCACATATGAACTTAAGTTTATAGCAGAGAAAGTAGATGTAGTTGAGTTCTTCAAATTTAAAACAGATGTAATGCTTCAAAAACAGTTAATGTTTCAAAAACAAGCGCCACTTAAATTAGGTATATCTCAGATAATTTAGAACGTAAAGGGGAAAAAAAATTATCCCTGTGGACAAATCTTGTCTTGCTCAGACCTTTTCATTTGCAAGCATTACCACCAGGGAACACATCCATATATAACTAAAGTATTGTCAGGTTAATGTTTTCAGATAAAACTCTCAGGAGAGACATACTTCTGTTGAAGGAACTAAGAAAGCCAGGGATTTGGAAGCACAGATGACTTAAAAGACTTCACAAGCACCGTATACACTAAGTAGAGTTAGTCCAGATTCTAATATGCTACTCAAGACAGCATTTCTTGGCATACCACATTGCAATTTGCGTGCATGATTGAAAACAGATTTTTTTTTAATATATATGTCTTTCAGACTTTTTCTGAAAAAGACAATGGAAATACCAGTTCAGTTCATTGAAAAACTATTAAAACATCAGAGATAAATATGCCAGTTCTCTGGCCCCAAAACCTAGATTTTTCCATCATTAAATCTATTGACTTAATGCATTTGAGACCTAATCTTAATGATAAACACACGTCAGATACATATGTAATCCCAGGTATTACCTGAGCACATCAGCAGAGAATGGATGTAAAATGGATGGTAATCCTGGATGTTCAGATTTTACAGCAGGTATTTCACTATATGCACCTTCTAGGCTGTTACATCATTATTGCTTTAGCATGCTGTTTTCCTAATGTGCAACCACTGAACCACTCCAATCATTTGGCAGTTATTTGAACTCCAAACCCAAAACTGGATCATCATCACTTGAAATTTAATGTTCTCATTAAGTCACTAGTTACCTCCAGTTCTCCATACTTCATTTTACCTACCAATACTGCCAGAGAGGTGCAATATGCTGTAAACTTATGCTGCCAATTTATCAAGCTATAACGTTTTTATGTGGATGGCCTTAGCAGCCATGTTCACTGGCATTCCAATAAATGAGAATTAAAAAAAAAAAAAAAATTAAAATAATTCAGGAACATCTTCTACAGTTTCAGGGAACAGTGGCTCTAGCACTTTTCTTCTAGTTTTCCAGTGTTAACAACAGATAGATGCGCTTCCTAATGAATTGAAAAAGCCTTCTTAATTCCATAACTTTTTGCTTTAGTTTTTTTATTTTTAGAAGTATCTATTTCTTAGTAGTGAATTGGGCACTTAAGAAACTTACCTGGACAGGAGAGATGGGAAGAAATCAGAATAATGTACTTTATTTTTATACGATATATATATAATGAAAAACTGATAGAGTTTTATTTGTAAAAATAAAAGGAGCATAAGATACCAGCAGCTGGTTTTCATTTTCAGAAATATCAGGAATGTCAGATTTTTTTTTCTGATTTTGCAATGCAATTCTGAGTCACACTACAAAGCAAATATACAGAAAGATTTTTTCCAGTTAATAATGCACAAGGAACTGTTAGTCTTTAACATAAGTAATAACACTTGTTTATATAACATTAAAGACATCTTAACACTTAAAATTCTCTTAAGCAAGCAACCACAATAATGTTTAAACTCATGTAAATTCTACCTTATGCTGTATCCCTGCACTTTTCTTCTACATAGGAGTGCATTCACACTATCATAGAGTGCCAACTCTGTCGTGCTTCTCAAAACAAGATCAAGACACAATAAACTATGGCCATTTTCCCCTCCCCAGGGTTCACTGGTCTTTATTTCTCACATACACACTCATGAAAAAAAGCCTTTCTGCTGGAAGTTACTGCTCTTAAAGCCAGCTACAGGAGCCTTGGTTGAAATTGCTCAATGAGTATCAATTCTCAGAGGATTTACAGATAGATGACAAGATAGAGGAAACATCTTGCTTTGTCATTTGGTTGCACAAATCCATCTCCCTTCCCCTTCATGTGGAATCAACTTTACAAACTGATTACTTTCCCTATGGATACATAAAAGATACAAAAATTCTGGTATTAGTACCCAAAAGAATTGAGAATAACTGAAACCACTCACTCTTATTATCTGTCCTAAATTTGTAGCTTCTCTAGTCTCATTGAACACTGTACTTTGGTGGCTGTTGGAACTTCCATTTAAAACACTTCTGAGTGCTTTTTTTTCCTGGTAATACCTTAGAGCTGTTAACCCACAGTGCTTCACAAAAAAGTACCACTCTTGTGTGTGTACATCACACGCACATCCCTGTAAAGATGGTAAACTGCATTAGGTATCTTGAAGACCTGGTTGAAGAAGGGTATCTGTATTATCAGTGATGATGATACGTATCAGGAATTCTAGTTCCCTGCCATTATTGTTTTCAGTGCAAGAGTTAATGTGGAAGTATTCATAATTTATACTCTTTCCCTGTACCTTAGTATTGGAGGTGTCAATCAACTGCAGCCAGTTTGATTTACCTTCATTACTTGTTGGATCCTTGGCCTGTAAAAGACATCCTGAAAAGTAGCCACATGCTCCCTGTGTGTCACATCAATGTTAATTTGATGTTCCTCCATGCATATAACCTTCCCTTATGTTTTTAAATGTTCCTCTATGTCCTTTAAAATTTTCAATGCCGAGAGCCCAGTGCAATTTTGATTATATCGCAGATCATGCTTCATGTCCAGCTTTTCCTGGCCCCAAACATACTACAAATACCTAAGTGTCTCATTTTTATACCATACACTCATCCAGGCACTGATATTCTGTCTTAGGCATTGTAAGCAAGTCTGGACAATATTCTGGAGAAGGAGATTGTGGCCATCAGTAACTTGGCCTTCCTTTATTTAAAAAAAACCAACAAAACACCGAAACAACAAAAACCAAACCAAACCAAAAGGTTGCCAAATCAATCACAACATCTTCAGAACCTTGTTATGCCACTTTTCCTGTATTTCCTTCTAAGAAGGCATAGAAACAAGACTACTTCTAATGTTCTCTTTCATTACTCTCATGACAGCTCATATCCAGTAAAATACTGATCACACATCACTCAAATACTCACTTAAAAAAGGAATGAAAGTTGTGAGTTGCTTGTCTTTTGTGAGTGCTGTAACATAAAGCTTTCTGGGACTGAAGAAGAACAGCATGTGTATGTGCAGCACCATGCATCACGACACCACTACCACAGGCGTATCTGTAATAGCACTGCTCTTCCCACCTATCTTTTCATCCATTATACCCTCACAAGCATACTCATTGTGTTTGAATTACCTGGGGATCCAAGTTAAGTATCACTCACAAAAAGGGAATCAATTTCCTCTGAGCTTTATTAACTACGATATGCTTGCCTACATTCATGTCTGGCACATCACTAAGTGAAAAGAGCACATTCAAATCAAAGGCAATTGCACTACTTCTGAGTCTGAACCTTGTCTAGGGACAAGATCATACTTCAGCAAACTTGAACTGTTTAACCAGACAACAAAATTAAGAGATACCGCCTCACAGGAATACAAATGAGTGGTAGAAAGATTCTTGGACTAGCAATTTAAAATCTGAGACAGCCCTTATGTGTCAGAGATAAACAGTATCTCTGTGAAACACTGCCAAAGTTACTACCAGTTTATTTCGATACTGAACTTAAAAGATAACTCTTTCCAGAATGAACAAAAGCAAAGCTGTGGTTAAACTGAGTCCTGTGAAACTGCAATTGCTACTCTGATGTTGAAGATGATGCTAGCTTTGGTCTAGTGTACCTCCTTGCTCTCCAACAGTATGTATGGCAGTCTAGTTTGAAGGCAGAGGGGCAACTGGAGAAGATATCTACAAACTGCTCCAGAGACAGTAAGGGAAGAGTGCAGGGAAGGAATGGCTAACCAAAGGTGGGAGTGAAATGGACAGAACCCAGTACAACCCTGTACTCTCCCACTGGAAGCCTGGAGAGGGATTGATACTGGCTGGGCTAGCAGACAGATGGACAAAAGCAAAGTATGTGGGGAGAAGACGAGAGAGATTTGGCAAAAATTGACAGACTTAATTTATACTGACATAAAATTTCAGTTGCAGTAGTGGATTCTAGGCTCTAAAATATAGCATGGTATATATAAAGGCCATGATAAACAGCCTAAAATTCAAATTATCAAATTTGGAAGATTAGGAACTTTCAGGAAAAGAAAACTAAGAACAGTCGGTCACACAGAGAAAGTATTTACACCTGTATGTGATATTCATCAATGAATGCAAAATTCTTCACTTCATCAGAAGTCTTAGGAAGACCACAGACATTCCTGTTTAACACTAACATCTGGTGTTTGACATGGAAAATTCTCAGGAAACTGTGGCTTCATACATTTAGTGTAACTTCCATTCAAACTGAGTAAAAGCAGTCAAGACAAAAAGAATTCAACTCTGTAACACTGATGTCCAGCATAAAGACAATTGTTTTAGTCTGTGATGCACAAAACTGTACTATTAAGTTAATGCAACACATTTCCAAAACATACAACGTGTTGACAGATGCATCTATTCCAGAGAGAAAAATCTATCTGGCATCTAATATGCAAAATTAATATCTATTGTTTCATACTGAAACAAAATAGGAAGGTAGGAAACATGTAAGAAAATAAATAGTATATTATTCTTTTACTATTTTACTAAGTATTGTATATTGTTATTTTACTATTTCAGCATAAACACCTTGTTGGAGAATAAAAACATCCATGTACCTAGTAAGGCAATACATTCCTTCTGGAGCAAAAGGAAATAACATAACAATGTTTCCATAATGAATACTTATAGAGAAGGGGATGGGGAGTGAGAGTCGAGATATCTATGAAATCTAGGTAAGCTATTAAATCATCAGAGTGTAACAACCAAAATTTAGATAAAAAGGAGAATGAAGTTTTTCATGGGTTCCTAAAAAACACCAGATATTTGCCCCCACATAGCCAAAATCGAACCACAAAATTACAACATATTGATGACAAGCATATTATACAACACTTATGGACTATCACATCAGTATTACAAAGAAAACTGATTCATACAATAGTCTTGTCCCTATGGCTTATGTGCTGCAAACAAAATACTTCCAAAAGCAATGTTAAAAATGTATAAACAGAAGTACCTACTATTAAGGGCACTAACAACAGAAACTGAAGTTTTACGTCAATAGTAACATATGAGTATGTTCCTGTCATGAGTATAAGTCTTCAGGAGGGCTGTAAGGGAGGAGAAGGGAGGAGGTTGTGGAAAAATCCTTCAAACCCCAATGAAAGATAGCAACTATTTTGTGTCTGATCCAAAGCCTTTGTTGCTAGTAGCAACTCTCCAATTAAACTGCAAAAGACCCTTTTTAGGGGCCCTTTTTAAAATTTAGTACATTTCCTCAGATTAAATCTAAAGTGTATGCAGAGGGGTTTGTTTAGATATTTTACTAGGAAGTACATTTTTAAAATAAATGAAGGCAAAGATCATAAATGTACATTTAGGATTATCAGATAAAAGAGAAACCTTTATATTTCTCAAAATTGGAAATTACAGGTATGACTGTTCCTCTGTACATGTAGATGTGTTCAATAAAAAATTCTATTTGATTCAGAAATTACATCTTTCTTTTCCTGCCACAAAGTTCAAAAGTATTAGGAGTAATAAGTTTAAAACTTCCTTAGTAAATAAGTATTTAGTAGAACAATGTCTTGTATATTCCTTCAGCAAGAACAATGTCTTGTATCCATCTACTGAGTTATTCAGGAGCATCTGCTTCTCCAATTAATTATTCACTATTTATTAAAGCCTCAAAGCTTGCAGATTTTCATAAACTGCCCTTCAAATACTGAAAAACTTGGAGTGAAAAGCTTTTACAACATAAATCTAAAAAGAAGAACAAAACTAGCATTGTGACTACTCCATCCTTGCTCTTTTTTTGTTTACTTATGATAGAGAGGCTGTGAATTGACAGACTAATCTCAGGCCACCACCTGCATAATTTAAAAAGGACATGAATATGACAAATTCTATTTTGATAATATGACTGAAACACACTTTTGAAAGAAATAAAGTTAATTCATATTTAGCCCTGTAACTTCATCCTCCCTTCTTCCTGTCTGTTCTGGGCTTTCTGCCTCTTTCCTTTTAGTCCAAGGACTTCCTTAGCCCCACACCAGATTGACTGAAATCAAGAAGTATGGGTGATGAAACAGAAATGTTCTTCTCACAGATGAATAAGTCAAAGTCCTGTTAGATAAATCACAGAAAACCCTTTCAATATTACTATTAGTATTTTGGTTGGTTCCATTTAAGCCATATAGGTAAAGTGCCTATTAAAGATATTAAATTTATTCACCCCAGAACTTGTAAGTGTAATATATCAGTCTGGGAATCTGTTAAAAATATCTGCAGCAGAAGCCACACAGCACTAATGTCAACCTCCCAAAATCATGCTAAGCCCAGTTGTCTTCATCAGGCAGCTTAGATTTTAAATGATCAAACTCATACTGTGTACCTAATTGCTTAGTTAAATTCTGGCATGCTTCCCTATGGCTGTTCATGAGCTGCCTGAGATCCTGTTTCTAAAATCTCTGAATTCCTTTTAAATTCCAAACAAGACAAAGTAGGTCCCTGTACATGAAGCAATCCAAAATAAGCTTGCCAGGCCTTAAATTAGGAAAAAAAGAAGGGGGAAAGAAAAGCTTCTTAAAGCTACTAATGACTTACATTTCTGTGCTACAAAAAATTTCTCAACACACTTAGAAACTGTGGCAAGCTTTTCCATAATGTTGTGATTCAAAGGGATGCACCCCCAAAACACTCTGAGGATCATAATATACTCAAAATTTGCTGTGACGAATCCTCTTTGCAGACAAGCATCTACATGATTCAAACACAACAGGATTTGAGCAATGGGTGGAAACACAAGACTTATTAGGAAAAGGTAGCATTCTTCTCAAGGACCACAGATTAAAGATCAGTGTAAATGAAGGGAATACCACACTCCAAAGGTTACATGAAGAATGGGTCTGGTAGCAAAAAATATGGGTGGCATTCATAACCTGTGAATGCTTGTTCTGCAAGTCAGAAGCACGTGCTCAATTCAATCTCTGATAATAATGTATATTGATACTCTATTCTTCACTCAAAGTAAAATACACCAGTTAATTTCTGTTTCAACCTACTCCCCAAATCAGACAGTTGCTGGATTTTGAAACACATAGAGTTTATTCTTTAGAAAAAATTAGAAGTATTTTGACTTAAGGAAGATAACATAACACTACTTGTAGTAGAGTTCCATTATGATGGAATTCTGTCATTCTCAAGTATTTAAAAGACAGGGACTCTTTCTTCATGTGCTTTACACCAAAGACGTACTGGAAGAACAGCTAAATGTGATGCTACAGTAAGTTAGTCAATATCTGTTAGCAGAGGGCAACAAAACCAACTGTGGTTATAACGAAGGCGTTTGCAGGTGGACCAATGTCCTCTTTTCCTGAGGAAACAGCCCAGATTATAAACATAATTCTCCAATACTGGAAAAAACATTAATACATATTAACTTATCTATCCTGCCTATCTGCACCTATCTGAATTACCCTAAATCTATGTTAGCAACAAGTTGAAGATAACAGTTAAGACTTGGCCAGTGCTCAGTTCAGTTTTCTGCTTGTAATGAACAGCATTATTAGGATTAGCTTCCAATTTGTAACTTCAGTGTCCTGGAGCACAACACTTCCCATTTCAGGAATATATACCGTGTGCAATGGTTCAAAATAATGCAAATGTGCGTTTAAAATATGAGCTCTGTGACATGTTTTTCTAATTTTACTAATGTCTGTCTAATATTCGTGGCAGACAATGCACAGATTGGTATAAAAAATGCACAAGGACTTGGAGAAAACCTACAAAATACAGGTTCTGTTTTTCAACAGCTGTTAATAGAACCAACAATACAAAGCATAGTCAAAGTTGCGTAGTAACATTTATTACAATTTTTACAATAGAATTTATCACCTGTTGGTAACAATGGTGCCAGCTGCAGCAATATTAAATGGATCAAATATATTTCAGCAGACATGCACAAAGAATTGCTCACCTGCTGCTTCTCATAATGCTTTTATAAAAAGTCTTGTGTCATGGGACTGGTAACTCTAGCCAACACCCCCTGCAACTAGATAAATCTGATACAATATCAATACAGCCATATTGAAATGTAAATCACAGAACTCTCAGTAAATTGCCACTTGCTAAACACTTAGCACAATTTATTGTACTTGATTGAAATATATGCAAACTCTTTTTAAATAGAAAAGTATGCTTAGCTTGTTCTGAAAAATGCTGGGAAACAGTAATGGAATATAAAAGCTCAGTGAGCAGAAGCAATTAAAAAAGTATCTTGACTACACGACCACTATGCAAAACTAATATTCAGCATTCCACAGTGAATTAAAAGCAGACTGCCTTTTGTCAATGAAAACAAACCTATTCTGAAAATGAAAACAGCCACAGGATGTTTTCCTTCAAATATTTTAAAACTCAAGTTAATGAAACAGTGTGGTCTGTATTTCATGAGACTACAGAATATTGCTAAGGATAGAAAATCAAATATTTTTTACTGTATGTTTAATGACTAACTGTGGGAAAAATAAGAAAAAAATATTGGAGAATTAACTTCTGTTAAGAAGGGATGCCTTCTTCAGTTGGGACATGCTATGGCTAACCAAAAGCAATTAATGAACTTATGTTGGCATAACCACCACTTGCCACACAATTGCACATATTCTTCCACTGTAGTGAGGTAAAAACCCTCCATGAGTTTAAATAAGTATCAGCATCCATCCACTCATGAACTTGATATCAAATGTAAGTTCCAGCCACTAAAAACTGAGATTAACAGAATTCCATTTCCCTGGAAAATAGGGGCAGCAGCAGAAAGTAACAGAAACAACAACAGATGAAAATCCCAAAACAATTCCAGGAAGATACCTGCAGTATACATCTTCAATAATTAAAGCTAAATTAAAGCCTATTTTAAGACTTAAGTAAATATGAGTAGCACATCATCAGTCATGACTATGAATATATAAAAAATAATGGGGTGAAAATAAGATTAATTCTATTCCTTCAAGCATTTCTTGTCAATAAAATTGCCACCTTAGAAAATAAAATTCCGACTGTAAACCTACAAACTCCTTTAAAAATAGCATCAATAATTACATTTTGGTGCTCCTTCACTTATGAGATCAGCATAAGCCTGATGAATTTGAAATCTTGGCAGAAGAATCTCCTATGGTTAAGCGACAAAATGTAACTGTTTGAATTTAGCATACCTCTTCAAGAATGAAATCCCTCTCCATGTGTTCTCATACACCCAAAATCTTCACGTCTGCCCCATTTCTAACATTACAGTAACCAGTTTGTGACTACCTCCTCTAAACACTGGAAAAATCTGGTCAAATAAATTTAAAAGAAGAATGCTTTTGAGCTTCACATCACTGTATCTGTGACCTTTTCCTTACTCTCTTCTATCACTAAGAGAGGAAAATCAGTTAAGACGCTTCTACCCAAATACTTCTCCAGAAATACCAAATTCCTATTATATTTTCCTATTAACTTGATTTTGCTGACTTAAAACACTGAAAAACTTGCTGCACACGATGCTAATAATTGAACTATATCACACTGATATGACTGTAATATGCAACAGCAGAGTAATATTACAAACTAATGATGTCATTACAGGAGTAAATGACCCAATTCTACATTAAAATTTAGCCTGCATACTATAAACATTTCAGGTTTCAGACCTCTTCAGTGGACCACTGAATTCCGTAGGAATTAAGGATAAAGTGAAAAAACCCATAAAACTTCACGTATTGACATTTTTAAACTGAGAATTGCTTTCTGGCATCAATAATGTAGCATGTTCTTTAAAATGGTACTGCTCTTAGCCTCAGCTACTCCTTTCAACGAGCGTCTTCATAATTCTATGTCTTCATTTAACCTCTTACAGACATCTTAGTTAGGCATTAATATCTGATACTCCACATCAGCAGACTTCAAGAGAAACATTACATTGAAATGAATGAGCCACAGAGATGCTAGAATTACACTTTTATTACAAGCTAATGTTTGTCATGTTTTGTATATGTGGAAACTTCTCTCTGCATTTAAAAGCATTGAGAACCTTTTTCCAACTGTTGCTGAAAGCTTACTTAGGTTATTTACACTAATTGAATCATGTATATATACTAAATAAACATAAAATCTATTTACAAAGACTAAGAAATCACTATTATGCTTCCTGGTATTCTGTTCCAATTACTAGGGACTAACCCACCAGACTAATGAAAATTCATACTAGACAGTTACTAATTTTTCTGTAGATATGTCCTAATGGATAAACCTCCTCAGAAAAGGAAGATCTACAATGAAGATACAACGCAACAAACAGAACACACTGTGTCAAATCCAAGCACTTACACCCACACATGCACCTTTTCACACTCAGAGAAGCAGGCAAAGGAAAACAAAAGCCAGCAAGTCTTACCTTTTTGCAGACACTTTCAAAGTTAACTTCTGTCCTAAGAGCAAGTCTGGTAACTTCATCTGGTTTTATTTCCTGTAGATGAAAAGTAAATTTATTCTTCTTATGATCAGTCTTTATGAAGTCTTTCTATGGTTCACCTTCCTTATAAACATTCTAATCATGGCACCTCCCTAATGTCTTAAAGGAAGAAAAGCAGTTTGTTATGTGGCAAATTTTTTGGTGTTTATGTAAACACTACACTTATACTGACTTTCCAAAACACTACCTTACACTTAATCTGATTGTATATACTAGCGCTGAAGGCAAGGGGAATTTTTCAGCAGCAAAGTATGCAGAATGGGTGGTTTTATTCACAGAAATAATTGCCCATACTGTTGTACTACAAATAAACCTTGGAAGGCCTTAAATTCCTGACTAATCTTCTGATGCAGTTACATCAGAACTTATCAATGTACATGAATATATAGGTTAAAGACAATGAAAATGAAGCTGAGATGAAAAAAATATTATCTTTTTTCTAAAGAGACTGACTGAACATGCAGTTTGCATTCCTGGACTTCAACATTTGCATTGGCAGCTAAAATAGAAGAATGAAAATCCTGGACAAGTGGATTTTGTTAAAAGCTGAATATTTTATGAAACATGCCCCCACGACACATTTCTTGCTATTTTAAGACACGAGCTTTATGTAGGTTGTATTACAAAATGCTCTATTAACCTCATCAACTGAATTAACTGAACATTATTTTCCTTGTCAGGCAGTGCAACCAAAAATCATGTTACATACAATTGTTTCCCAGATGGCCATTCTAAAAGCAGTTTAACTATTCTTATGCCAGACCTGAATAATGTCCACACATTTTGAAAAGTTGAAATTCTGTACACAGTAACTTAGTTATTCTTATAGCTTTCATGTTCAACAACTATGTTGTATTTGTTAATTTATTTCTTTCCCTGCTTAAGCATTCTTGAAACCTATTCCAATACCTTCATTTTTACTCCACTGCTAAGTTCCATATTCTATCCCTTTTCTGACATAAATCTGGAGCAGTGTGTACAATTCCTTAGACATGATTTCAGGAAGAACCAAGTAGCTAAGCTTCTTATAAAAAGTCACAGCTTGCATCTCAAAACCTAATGTTTTGCTTCTTTGTATATTTATCTAGACCTTTAAGGTGTTGCATGAATTGCGTATATCTTAAAACTGTAAACAGTTAACTATTAACTGTAAACAATTATGTTAGCAATAGTAATGGGGAAAAAAAGTAATAAAACTTAGATAAATTAACAACAGAAACAATAAAAAAGCCCCTCTTTTTGTGAATGTCAGAAGAGCTTCCTGACAAGGAGATCTAGAACTTTGCAAAATCATCTCCCAAAGGTACTAGTGGAAGCCCAATTACTTTAGAGGACACGATCCACACTGGAAAAACACTGGTGATTGTAGGAAACAATCTTCTACTGGCAGATGAACAGTTGGATGATCTAATAGAGATGGAAAAGACCTATGATTCAGTTTTCCATGACTTTCCAAAGTGTTTCACAGATGGTGAAAGTAGGACACGTTGTTTAAGTGACATGTTTACTGTCATATAGGAAGTTGGGGGTTACGAATGAAGCCCTGGAACCCAATATTATTCATTAAATCAAGCTGTTGGTTTATTAAAAAAAAACAACCAAAAATATAATTCCTATGATCTTCATCCCAAATAAAACTGTCTATTTCCTGTCTCCTTAAGATTTAAATGCAGCATCAGGGTTCAGGGCAGAGGCAGACAAACTTCAGCAATCCCTCCATGAGAATGGTCAGTTTAATTTTGATATGACAATATTGCAGAATTCCCAAGACATTGCAGAATCATGAATAATATTAGAGAATGAATTACACTTTGGAATGTGAAATCATAAAAGCCACACTGAAATGCCTAGGATACAGAATGAGGCCAAGAACCTTCTATTCAGTCTTAAATTCCCAAATTTTACATTATCTCCTTCACTTCTCCTAGATTTCAGGCAAACTAAGAATTTTTCACTCAAATATTCTTCCACAGAACTTTGGTTTTGTAAACGCCATACGGGTCTAGTTACTGTAACAAATATATGCTTTTTCTGTCTCTATCAATGGTCAGCAACCAGCAATAAAATAGAAAAAGGAGATAGTGGTATTTTTCCCAGCACAGTTTTCTCAACTTTGAGATGCACCTGACTCACAAGGAAAACCTTGGTATTGAATATCTGTTATGGAACCCTCTTTACAATTGTGCTAAGGGACATAATAAATGGATGCCCTCCCTCTCCAGCATCTCTGACACCAGTCCAGGGATTCTTCCTACCCTGATGCTGCAGCCCAGCCCAGTGTGTCCAGAGACCTAGAGGTACCTCTCCCAGGTTCAAAGATATTGCAGTTCTTTCCAACTGACAGGTTCAACGAGTAGTGAAGCTCAGCTATGCACTCTGACTCCCATTACCTATACCCCCAGTAGCTGGCATCTGGTCCTTACAGCACTTGCAGGCTGGAAACAAAGAAGTGAGATTACAAACAGGTAAGAAAAGAAAAAAAGATGACTGTGTTCATCTGTCACAGTGCTATGTCAGGTAAATTTACTGACTAAAACTGGCTGAGACTGGCCCCTCAAACACCCACCTCTCAATTATGCCCCTAAGTGTTGCTTATTAAGTTTTGTGTAGGTTCAGAGGTCCACCCAATATCCCCAAATCCTCAAGTTCCTATTGTTCTCCCTCATCAGTTACAAAGTCAAGGTTGGCCTTCTGCAAAGTGGTATCAGTAGTTTTTTAATGGCTCATTATTAGTGAATGGAGATGATTTGTCTCTGTCCCTGTCTGTTTATCCCTTGTTTATCCCAGCTTTTTTACTCTCTCTTTTTCTTCCTCCCCTCCTGCCTTCTTTTCTATCCCTTCAGCACTGAGAAGATCTAATTCTGGAGGCCCCTAATGAAGAACACTCTCACTGCCTTCCAAATAATCTCACAGATTACAGCTGCTTTCTGAAATCATATTAATGCTTGGTGTCATAACCTGTGCCAGTTGGTTTCCAAGAGAGATGCTATGCTCCAGTGAACAAAGAATACAAAAGTTAAGAGGGAAAAAGATAAATATGCTACTTTATGAAGTATACACCCACAATAATCCCAGATTAGGGAAATATAGACAAAGGCATCCTACCAACCAATACACACACTCTTTCTCCTTGAAAATCATCCTTGTTTTCCCAAATGTCTAAAAATACCCCAAGCCAAAACCTTAAAAGTAAGGTGTTAACATACTGACTGCCTATGGAGGGATGATAAACTGCTGAGATCAAGAGACCCTTCTTCCCTGCAGACTGAACACGTCTTCTCTCATGGGAGAGAGACAACCACTGGAGATAATACACTGCCAGCACTACTGGCATTAGTGCTCTAGCTGGCAAATGCTGGCACACTGATGGATAATGGGCAGTAAGCAACAATGGAAGAGATAATTTTCTTTCACTTACAAACTGCACCCCTATCTCCACTTCTGTCATGAAATCCTTTGGAGACAGGGACACAAGCAAGGAAAGACTCTCTGCAGGCTAATGTACATGACACAAAGCACGATGGTGCAGCTGTCTGTCCTCGGCAGGGCCCACAATGGCCACTGGAATGCCAAGATAACACTGGAAAGAGGTGGCAAAGGAGTGGCAGTAGTAGGGCCAGCCTGACCCAATTTTTCCACAGTGCGGGATTGATGTTCCTCCAGTCATTCACTGCCCAGACAGCTGCTCCAGTGGGCAGTGGCGCGATGTCAGGAGAATTGACCTGTCAGCCAGTTGGATCCTCCCAGGCTGCAGGCAGAAGATCAGGTCTTGGCTTGAGATTAAGATGAAAAAACAGGATGTGAAAAGCTACTGGACATAAGAAAACTGCTGGCTGTGATAGACAATGCAAGAAGCTGCAGAGTGGCTGTACATATCATCAGGGCAGAGCTACACAAAAAGCAGACAAACTCCATGGAAAGGTGGAGTACATGGCAGACTTTAGGGGTGTACATCTTGCAAGGTAACAGAATTAGTGATAGCACATGAAGCCAACACTGGATACAAAGTTACATTGAAACACCAAATCTGTGGAAAAAGTAACTATGGGTGGGCAAAGACTGGCCTGGGCTGGAAATGTGAGCCCTGGGGCACAGGAAAAGGGAGCTGTGGGGCAGGCACTCATCTCTGAACAGGAGGCAGCTAGCTCTCCCCAGTACTTACAGAAACTTAAAACAACAATGTCAGGAGGCGTTTTTTTTTAAATAAACCATAACTCTCCTACACAGAAAGACAAGACTATATAGAAGAGAAGTATGTCAAGCATAAATGGTATGTGAAAATAGGATTTCACGCTTAAATTGATTATGGCAGATCAGATGACACTTTATCCAAGCAATACAGAGTACGACAGAGGTGCTAACCTAAAAGGCATGGAAATTTAATTTATTGAATAGCCTCTGGAAGACAGCAAAAACAAAAAAAACTCACTGTCAAATGAGGCTTCAACACATGTCAGAAACGCAAGATTTTTCATACAATATGTATTCCCAACTATGCTGTTTCAGGCAGTTTTAGATGACTTAGAAAAAAAAAACAGTCTGCCAGTGGCCTGTGGAAGCAATTTAAGAGGCCTCAGACTACTGAAAACAACACGATTTCAATTTTGTTTTGACTAGTATTTTTTTTATCATAAAATTCATTACTTTTCACCATTATTTTGTCGTATCTTCTTAGCTGTGCAAGTTTTAAGCCCTTCCATAAGAAAAGATGACTTTCATCTTAAAATGGTGAAACTTCTACAAAAAATAAGTAATAGAATCAGGGTATATAGAAACAGAACGCCCTTACCAGAAGTCATATTTCTGGCGAAATCTCAGCTATAGTTTCCTACCCATTAATACACTTTTAGCTTTTAAAACATAACCGTAATTTTTACTCTTAAGCCTGTGTTTGAGAATACTTTCTCACAAAGTTTCTTATATTTTTCCAGAGTATTCAGTCTGATTTTGCTACTTTCTGTCATTTTTCTAGGTTGCTTACTGAGCAGAAAGATATAAAAGAAAAAATTCCAGAATATTTTTATATTTTTCAGCCTTTTTTTTCCTACAGTTTAATCCCTGTATGTCTTCTTGTCAAAACCAATTTGCTCCCCTAAGTCTTTACTAAGTTCAGTATTTTACTAATTCAGAACAAAAGCAGTCTTAGATTTATGGGTAAATATTACCATCGTGAAAATAAACAAAAATGGGATATCTTCAAAGAAGCGAAATAAATCAGACATAGCTCACCTGAAAGCTTATCCAGCTTCCAAAAAGAAACTAAATCCATTATAACGGCACAAATTTATTTAACTTATGAAGGCATGTTTTCCAGAAATGCAGCGCTGTAACCGATTATTATCAAACTGATTATGAAGAAAAAGAATACCTTCCTCCCCTAGCAGTTTATAAATCCAAATCCCTTGTCAGTAGCTGTGACCTAAATACACACAGAAGAATTTCCAGTGTAAGTCACATTAGTGGACCGCCACACCAAAGTAAATGGCACTCTGCCTATATAAAAAAAATAGAATAAATAAATCCCAAGCCTCTATCTTCTCAAGTCCCCATTTTACCAGACGTGCAACCAAGATGAACAGTACTACCAGAAGAAGAATTTGGATAAAATTAATAAACAGAATAACAAAAAATTCATCTGGTAAGTAAAATATGACATTGTCTATTTAAGTGAGGTTTAAACTTACTAAGAAGATTATTAAACAAATCAGATTGATATACCTGCTTTATTATAAAATCCCTATGTGACTCTGCCACAGACAAAGCTAAGCTAATTTCAAGACTGTCTTACTGCTAGTCTTCATGAACTATTAGTAAAACACCTCTCAAGCTCTCTTCTGAGCAATTAGATGTCCGGAACTTCATCTAGCACAGAATAAAAGTTTAAAGATGTGTAAGGTCTCCAAGTATTTTCTGTGTCTACTCTCAGTTTTTAACTACAACTTTTGAAACAGGAATAATATGGGAGGCAGTATCTCTCTTGGTAATACCACACAGAAGAAAAGTCTAATCCTAGACAAAGAGTCTGTAGCCTTAGCCCTGGAAATTTCATTTTCCATTTGGCTTTAGATTTTTCCTCAATGGAATCCAGGCAATCCAGGTCACTCTCATCTTTATTCATCACCTCTAAATTACATAAAATCCTTCCAGAGAGGCATAATGATTTGTCCCAAATTTCCCTAACTGTACCATGATGATAGGTAAACTCAAAACTGTAGTTGCTACTTGTTCACAACTGCTTCTTCTGCAGCAAAACATTTCTCATCTGAGCACTCACTTTTGTTTTAATAATTTCCTGCTTTGCTGACTGCAACAATTCTCAGCAACAATTTATCCCCCCTGCTGAATGACAACATGAGAACACCCAAATAATGCAACTGATCAACTTATTTTACTTGGTGCTAAGAAACAGATTGGGTAATCATTAAGATGTTGTATTCATTGTATTTCTAAAGCAATTCTAAAAAGACCTGCCATTGCCTCCTTTTGCAGCAGACACATCTGTGGATGTGAAAGCATTACACATTTACCAAGAATTTCCTGCTGAGAAGGACTGAGGTTTTCAACCCACAGGTGAGAATCCAGTGGGGGCCAGTAACAGTCTCGTGGGAGGTAGATTGATTTGACAGGATGTCCAGTATGGTGCTGTCAGGGCCATCCCTGTCATAAGGCTGAAGCTGACTGATGTCCAGAAAATGATGAAACTGCCAAGTCATTTGTTAAGAATACTATAATCCTTCATGAATCTAGTAAATACCTGTGTATCTCCATGCTAAAAAAATTCCTGTTTTTTTTTTTAACTGCCACTGGGAAAAAAACCTGCACTCACCCATCCTGAAAGCATCAGCCCATGCAGCTGAAATGGGGACTCATTCTTGGAGCTCTTGGGTGAACCACACTTCGTGCTCAGGGCAGAGGATGTGCCCTGAGGGAAACTTCAGCACATCAGCTCTCCCCTGTTACCACAATCCACTCACAACACATAGGGTAGGGCCTTGCTGTGCCTACTACGACACAGTTAATGCTGAATTTAAACAAAATGCCATTAAACCCATTTACCTTTAATACTTGAAAAAGAAATAGCTACAAAGGTCATAGGAAAATAAATAAAATACAAGGTGTACTTGGTTTGCTCACACTAAGATTAAAGATCTCTCTGCCTCATCCAGTTTGACTTGACATTCTTCCTGGCAAGACAACATTTAGGATTTTCAATGTTTGCGCACATTTATGCCAGAGCCTACACCTTTCAGATAGAAAAAATAAAGGCATCTATTTTTGGGAGCTGTCTTCATTATTTCTTTAGTGACTCACTCATAAATTCTTGCTTTTTAAATTACAGAAGGGCACAAAATCTAAGTGCTAACATGTACATCTTTTCAAAAAACACAGGACTCTACCGTGTGGTAAGAGACCATAAAAGATAGTAACTAACCACTGTGGGGTGCATGTGTTTGGGAAGACCTTTTTATCTAATATAATGTAATATAGTGACTAAGTAGAGACTGTCTGTCGAAGCGTGTGTGCACTCAAAATTGGTACAAGCAAAACAAATCAGCATATTACCAATGTACTACTTATTCTAAGAAAATGAGATGTCACATTACAATGGGGGTAGGAATGTCTTTCCAACTAGCAATACTCTGCATGTTGTGGAAGTTCCCCACTATCAGAGATATGTACTAACAGATTCCAAACAGAAATCTAACGGTTCCTAAAAAAATACTATTTCAGAAGCTTGCACATATTCAGAAACAACATTCTCCTCCAATAAAAAACTTCAAGAAGGTAGCCTTTGCTAAGCTTACAGTCAATGCAGCAAGTCTGAAAAATGTCCGAAAATATATGTATGTAGAGATGTAGCTTTCCATGAAAGTCAAGTTTTACTGTATATACCTCTGTCATAAAGGACATGCAACTACAGGAGAGTGAAAAAAAAAAAAAAAAAAATTCCATGGATTTTTTTTGTTTGTTTCACTGGTGTAGCCAACAAAGCTTTTGCAGGCAACCTGACTGGATAACTTGGTTTTATATCACCATATACTGAAAACAGAGGTTTTATCCAGTAGAAATGAAGACATTTTCTCTCTAATTGGATGCAGGCTAAGTGAATTATAATTTAAATACATTCCCCTGTATCACTTGGGTTTAAGATGTTCAAAAGTAATTACAGTTTTTAACTTAAAAATTATCTAGGGTCTGCATTACAAAGAGGATAAAAAGCGTAAGAAGAAATGGTTCTACAGTTTCTCATTCTCTTGAAGTATGGACCAAAGACATTAAATGTATTTTTAATGACTTTGCATGTTTTATTGACTGCCTTATATTTTCAGAAGTTTTATTGAATTTTATGTTGTTTTAATAGGTCTTTGATTTTAATATGACCTCTCAAAGTAAAAAAGTAATCTTTCTTGAAATCATTAATTTTCAACCTTGTTGGATTAAGAACAACTTGGAGATAAATACTACAAAACAGTTTTGAGAAAAAAACCCAGTAGAATTTATTTCATATTTTAAAGTAACAAAACCGAAGACATTACGAGAGGAAATTACCAGAATACAACTTCCCAAAAAAGTCAGAAGCTTAAGAACCACCTCACTTTAGATGAATATAGGACAATTGATTTTGATGGGAATTAACTATTCCTAACCTGTCAAAAAACAAACAAACAGCAACAACAACAACAAAACAAAAAAATCCCTCCAAAATAACAGTTAATCATTGGGAATGTAAGAATGTACTTAAAGAGGAACTTGTCTAGCAATTGTTCTTTTTGTAAACTACACTGGTGTCAGGTTTTTGCTGGCACCAATTTTAAACATTACTAAATGTCTACAGTATTGCTGTCTCAGTTTAGATCCAAGTGAAATTCAGTGCTAAGCTGTGAATTTTCATCTAGTAAGTTTCACAATAGAAAATTTTATAGTTTTCTGGGTTTATTGTTTTTTGGAAAATTAAAGTTACAAAAATACCCATCTAACAAAACTACACCTATTCCTATATACACAGTTTTGCATAAATGGTTACCTTCCTCTAGCTAAACACCCTCACTCCTCTACGCTGCTTAACTTCGTCTAAAAGCAGAACAAGCAGCTGAGGGAAAGACTACTTATTCATGCTTTAATAACAAAACAAAATAAAAAAAACAACTCCCCAAAAGAACACTTAACATGGTTAATTGTTTGAGCTCTTGTAAAATACCCAAACTTTATTTGGCAAGTATAGGCTGCTCTTTTCTGCCACGTTTATAAACTAATTTAATATTTCAAGAGGTATGCAAGTCAAATGCCAGCAATTACATCAGTCTACTGAGATGAACACTGTGAACTTGGCATTTTATTCTGTCAATTAGATTAAATGAATTGTTTCATTTTGGAGGTTCACATCTGATTCAGTAGTCACATTCAGAGAGCAGTTTTCACTACAGCATACAGAAAGCAATTAGTAAGCCTACAATTTTGTGACAATTTCAGAAGTAGGAAGTATTAGGAAAATAAGCTACAATTACAAGCATATAAAAATGACAAAAAAGAGAAGCAAAACAAGCTTAGAAGCACAGCAAGCACAATGCCAAAAATTATTATTCGAGCATTCTTTTTTTGCTTCAAACATCCCTTAGTTCTGAATGTCCACTTGCACTGTAGCGCAGTCTGTAATTTCACTGCAGAGGCACAGTCCGTCCCCGGGCGCGTTCCGAACACTAGGATAACCACCGCACGCGATGGGAGGGAGGGAGGGTTAATGGTTCGCAGCGCCCCGCGCTGCCCCGCCCGCCCGCCGGCAGAGGGCGCGCCCGGAGCCGCCCGGCGCCAGCAGCGAGAGGACGGGCTGCGCGCCCGGCATTCCCGAAACGCCAGACAGCGCCCGCCAGCCGTGCGACCCGCCGCACAACCCCCCGCCCCCTTCCCGCTGAAATCAGAGACGGAAACAACAGGGAGGCCAGAAGAACCCCGAGAGATGCAGCGGGAAGCAGAAGCACGTGAATACGCAGACCCCATATGCTCAACCCCTTTGTCTGCTTCCAGAGGGCACAAGGGCTCAAAGATTAGACACCATGCAGAAAAAAAGAGCTTCTTGTTTCCACTCCTTTTCCCAGTATGCACTCCTGGAAAATTACTCCTCCTCTAGTCCTTTCTTTAAGCTCCAATGGAGAAAAAAAATGAATTAGTTTCTGTCCTTTCCTAGAGATCTCGAAACTTCAGCAAGACAAACCTGACTCTGATTTGGCCAAGGTGAGGAGTAAAGGTGGAAAGAAGAGAATGTAACAAAATAAAAAAAAAAAAAAGTTTTACTTTTAGTATATGCAGATTTTTAAACTGGCTGTTAAAACCCTCTCAGCAAAATACTGGTACACAATACATATCCAGGACAAATCTTGTGTAAAACTCCAATGTCAATAGTTCACCTTGTATCCCGGCAAATCCTCTCCCAATTTTGCTACACCTTATATAAATGCTGTGCCATATCTGATAACTCTTGACACTCTTTATACTTTTACTAGTTTATTTGGTTGGTTTTTACATATACAAAGATGATTTATGCAGTATACAGAAAAATAATTATTTTTAATAGGAAGAGACTGTCTTCTGTCTGAAGACAAGGAACAGCAATGTAGCATTTTAACAGGTACCTATGGTAACTCTGATACCCACCTCTCAGTAGTATCCACAAAAGCCAATTTCTTTCATTCCAGTAAAAATGAACTACTGGAAATGTAATTCTCACCACTGCCACAAGTACTACTTAGCATTTATCACCATTGAATTTCTTCAGTCATTTTGTTGCCCAGTTGATCAGTTCTGCAGTGTTTTAGTATCTTCACTACCCTGAAATTCTGGAATCATCAAGCTCTGTCATTTATTCACTTTTTCTGAATCATTTCCAGCAGTGATCTGCA
This sequence comes from Muscicapa striata striata, assembly GCA_030060385.1. Classification (NCBI taxonomy): domain Eukaryota; kingdom Metazoa; phylum Chordata; class Aves; order Passeriformes; family Muscicapidae; genus Muscicapa; species Muscicapa striata. Next base: position 775,110 of record JAREIS010000076.1, on the reverse strand, counting down.
CAAAACTCCGCTGTGCTTTCCAACACTACGAAAGCCAAGCATCTATTCTTCGTTTTTGCTTACTATGTTTAACTCTACAACTAAAAGAAGAAAATTCATACTCATGAACAGCTCTAAAAAAGAAAAATGAAACTAAAATCACATAAAACCACTAGAGGCTTTGGTGAAAGCTGGACAATGGCTTTTTTTTTTTTTTTAATATAAAACCATATACAGACTCAATCAACAATATTTACTAAGTATTTAGTCCTTCAAAGAACTCCCACTGATTTGCAAGGCATGACTTTCTCCTAAGGCATGACCATCAGTTAAAGGTACTATTATGGTACTTCTTACAATTCATCCACATGTTCACTCAATCCTTGCTTAAATAAAAGTGCCAATATGTCTGTCCAGCACTGAAGTCATATTTATATTAGCACTACGCTCCCAAACAGACTTCATCTTTTTTTTTTTCTTTAAGCAAGAGGTAGCCATGGGGGAAAGAAGATTTTACACATAGAAGGATCAGTTGGAATAAGGAGTCAGAGCAGCTGCAGTTGCCATTCTGAATTAATTAATTTCCAAGTGACTATAAAGGTACTTACTCCAATTTCTTCCCCTCCCACCACAAACCCTTCAAATTGAAGAAATATGAATAAAACCTTTACCACAATATTAAATAAGAACTTCTATTAGTGAACGAAAGATCTAATTTCTATGGAAAATTTCTTCAGAAAATGACAAAAAAGTACAGTTGATTAAGGATATTTAGACAGTTTAATACTGATCCATAATACTAAGTAGATTCACTATTTACTGCAGATATTATTCTTCATTTCTTCAGAATAAATTAAGTACAAAGACCAGGTCGTATACAGCAAGAAATTAATTAGAATTGCCTCAGAGATCTCACAAGGATCACCTTATCTTGATGACTACTACACCTCAGCACAGGTGACCAAATACAAAAGACAGGTATGCAGTATTTACAGAAATGTTATTTTCTTTCTCAGGTTCTCATGAATTACAGAGACATTTCATAAAAGGCCCAGGTAAAATGAAATGCATGTCAGGATGATGAAAGAAGTCAAAACCAAAAAATAGTATCTATTTGGAATACACATAAATATTTTCAAAATAAGTCCAGCAACAAGCTGACACCTCTGTCATTATTTGATTAACAGTAGATGTTTTGTTTTGCCATCACTGATTGATATTCATATATAGGCATATCAGTTGCATTATTTTTTTTTTAATATTGCAAAGGCTGCCTCTTTATTAAAATAAACAGTAAAAATACACAGAATTCAGAAAAGAGATGAGGTCTCATCTGCAAGCCCTATTTTTTTAAGAAGTGAAAATGGCTTATTCTGCATCCTTACAAAAAATAAGATAGTCTTATGTAAGACTTGACTAGAAAAGCTTCATCTGCAAGCCATATTTTTAAGTTAGTTGACAACCTGCACTTAGAACATACTTTAATATTTTCCTTAAGTTGTCTCAAATCCAGCAAACAGCTGCCCTTGTGATCTGTTTTGACTTTGTAACTAGGACTCTAATGCATAAGAAAAAAACATGATAGCTGCTTCTATTTAAGTATCTTGTCAACAATAAAGTTTTCAAAATGAACCTGATGAAATTTTTACTGACTTTTATTTTTAAGAAATGCAGCCCATTTTTAATGTAATCCAGTTCAGTATTTCAATATATTAAAAAAGCCAAAAAACTTCTACTATCATAATATAATAAAACAGTAAAAATGGCTGTCAGCTGTTTTCCTCCTTCAAATTTAAACTGTACAGTACAAGATCCCACACTAATTTTTCTTTCCTTCTCACAATTTTAAGTATTTTTATGCTTGTTATACAGAAAAAAATTAAGTACCATATTCTACAGCCTTCTCATGCCAAGATTGCTCATTCAACATATTTTGACCCTGCAAGAGGAGACATATTTATGTAGGTTCCTTATGAGGTGTTCTTTCCTCAATCTTATTCATCAGTTTAAAAAAAACATTAAATAGCTCACCTTTTTCCCTATCTCCACACTGAGCCGTGGACTCTTTATTATCCTTTAGTCTTACTTCTGCTGCAGTGTACCTACAGAATCCATTCCTGCAGAGCTTCACATTCCTCCCTACTTCAAAATCCATCAGTTTTGTATTCAGTAACATCATCTCTGTGCATTCAGGCACAGTGTCTTCTACTTTCCTCACAGGCTATCTGCTCTTGCTTCTACCTTTGGTGGATTTCCTGCTTGTGTTTGGGCTCAGGAACACACAGTTTATCCACACCTTCTTCTTCTCCATTATGTTAAGTGGTCTTTACATTGTGTTCCCTACTTGGGAGAGGTTTTACTTCAACCTTGACATAATTTTAGATAGCCACTGAATTATCATGCATTTTGCTTAACAAAAAGGCACATGTCATCCAGAAGAGCCATGAACTGTCAACAATAAAGCAGAATGTGCTGGTGAGAGCACAAGCAGCAAACTTTAGCATTTCCTAATAGCACCTGACTCATTTCCTAATAGCACCAGACCCCTTGCATGTGTATGCCTGATCAATGCATACCTGGATGTATCTGCCACTCAAAGCCCCACACTTCCTGCATTACTGCAGAGGAATGCATCATGCATGGATAAAAAGTCAGACATATGCACCAAAGCAAGGATCTGGACTGCTCCACTGAAGAAGGTCTGAACAAGTTCAACCCCTTCTTCCTCCCCTGAAATGATCTGTGGCATCTGGTTCACACCATTGCAAAAGCTGAACCACCACTGCCTCTGCCTTTCGTTGAGAAGCATCGAAGACTGTTCCTGGGCTGACTACACTGAAGTTTAAGCACTTCCCGTTACTCTTACAAAAATTTTTAAATGTTAAAGATTCTGTAACATTAAGATGAATGTTTGCTATGTATTTTAAAAGAAAATACGCAAGACTGCTGGAAACACGTCAGGAGAAAGAAAAAGTGAAAAAATGGTGAATTAGATTCCATTCTGACTTAAGATAATTTTACAGCGAGATGTTGACTGAAAGCTAGGTTACAGAAGACGAAACCATTAACCAAGAAAGGAAACAGTGTTGCTAGAAGAAAATGATAAAGATTTATGAAACAGCCTGGTATTCCTGGATATAAATATGCCATACAAAAAAGCATACTAAAAGAAAGATATATCAAGTTCCTTAAGCTGACCTACTACAAAGCCTCATCAGTTACCCAGCCCTGTTCTCAACCTTACCACAATTACTTTCAGCAAATTGAATGACTGTTGTTCCAAGGACAATGAGTGTGAAAACACCCTTCAAACTTCAAAATATTTTATAAAATAACTTGGCTTTCAAAACCTTAATAATGGAGTTCATATTCAAGTCTACTTCCGTTAACATCTTGCTAGAATATAAGATTAAAAGAAAATTATGTAAAGCATTATTTTTTCCTGGATCTCTTGCACTAAATTCACTACTCTGTGATAAATACTGTAGTTTAAGCATACCAAAAAAACCCCTCATTGTATTAACTAATCTGTTTCTCCAGCGATAAATTTCAGGACAGAGAACGTATCTTTCCAAGACACTTGAAAATTAATGAAACCAACTGCTGCTCATTCCTGACAAATGGAAGGCATTTTTCCTTCAGGCATTGCCAACTGCCTTTTGTCCATATTTTCTTAATAGGCATCCCCCAAACATGATATAGGAACACCTTCCATAATGCCAAGGTTTTTGCTGTAAGATAAAGGCAAAAGTACTCCTAGACACATGAAAGAAACAACGATTATATTAAGATCTTACTTCAGCCAAGAAATTCCAACAACTCAAGATAAGCTACACATTGCCAAGAAATCATTAGACAATGTTGTGGTTTTTTTGTCAAGAAACTTTCAAAAAAAGAATACCTTTGTAAATATGGAAAGTAGTACTCTACCATGGATAATAATCCATTTTGATAGTATCATCAAGCCTGACAAACAAGTGAAGAAATACCTGTTGGTATTAACAATTTTATATTTCATAGAAGTAGTATCATAGTAAAGAACTAGATAGGATACCATTCTTTTTTTCCCCATCTTTCAAGAATTGTTGAATAGATATTTTATACAGTTTTGGAAAAATGAAAACTGAAGAACCCAAAAACCAGTGTATTCCAATAGCTTTGAGAACGTCTGCAAACAACCCAGGTCCTGCATGCACGTAGCTGGAACTTTTAAATGCCCTCATTTCTCACAATGTTTACTTCTGATTGTTGGGCTGTTGAGACAGTTTTAATTGTATTTTCTAGTTAAGTTTTTTTAATTCTTTAGTTATAAGAATTAAAATATAGAGAATAAAGAATTAAATGTCATTCTAACAGTAATACAATATATACTACTTGCAAATTCAAGTAACAAAAGGTTTTTCAACACAGCCCAGAACCAACACTTCATAGATTTTCAGTATATATGCAGAAGTGTGCATGCGTGACTATGTAGAGCACATTAAAAAGAGTCATGGGCACTCTACTAGAACTAAAAAGTAAAATCCTCTACCACCTCACTCCTAGGAAACATTGTGTTAAAGTGATATTATGTCAGCACTATCTGTACAGAATTTACCTGAGGACAGGAAAATAGCATCCCTGAGAGTTAGTGGTACAACTGACAGTAACAGCAAGTATTTTGTCCTTCCTGTTGTATCAGACCATAGTTACTAAAGATAGAAACTGGAAAGAGAAGTTAAAATATTGTAACTGAAAGTTCAAATCTGTTTAATTGAGGAAAACCCTGTTGAGGTGCAGACTCAAAAAGTTTGTGAGTTTACAGGTAGCTGAACTGAGAAATGTAACTCTTAAGAAAGCAAAGAATTCTCCCTGATTAGGATTTTAAACCATTAGATATTTTTTTTTTCTGAATAAGAGAAACTTAAGCTATTGCATCAAAAACGTCAGTAAAACAGACAACTGTGTCAAGTTTGCAGAATTTCAGTCTTTCTTCCCCGACACTGAAACAAATTCCCTGTAAAATGGAATCCCCTAATAATACCTTCGGAGGTCATTAGAATCATAAAGACTTCCAAAGACACTGTTGCCAACAGTCCTCAAGCAGCCTTTTTTTCCCTTCTGGATATATAATAAGGAGAAAGTAGATCTGGGTCTGTTCTTGACAATGGAAGAGAAAGGACTGATGTTTAGAAAGAGATGTCTCTATGCATTGGTTTAACACAATGGCTTTTATATGGGGGGTGGCTCCTGGAAGTACCTCAAAGCTTCTACTTGGCCAGCAGAGCCAATTCCTGAGCGCTCTGATGACAGACATGCTGCTGACCCAATTAGAGAAGCTGGTAATGCCTCTGCAATGATATACTTAAGAAATAAAAAAACTCATTCTTCTTCTTCCAAGGGGTGAGGAGGTGCCAGGGCCATTCCAGCGCCGCGAGTGGCTGCCAGGGCCATGTGGCATGCCATCTTGGCACAGCTTGCAGTGAACTTTGCCTGCTGAGCTGCTCTTAGCCAGTCGTGCTGTGAGTAGAAGGGCAGAGGTGGCAGCAGCAGCTTCTCCTTTTTGGTGCCCTGTGTGAAGAGAGGCACGGAATGGTGCCACCACCGCGGTGGCCGCGCCTGCCCACATCGTGCCAGCACGGCCAACAGCGAGGGGCATAGTGAGCAATTCCTGATACTGAGCCCAGACAGGATTAGCCTTTCAGTGCTGCAGAACCCTGTAAGAACTTTTCAATCGACAGAACTTGAGAACAAACAAACCTACGGACAACAATTTTCTCCCGAGTCACAGAAAAGGAAAAGGTGAGGACATGTGAAGAGAACAACATAGCGACACTAAGGCTGGTGAAAGAAGGGAGAGGAAGCAGGTGCTGCAAACATCAGAGCTGAGATTCTTCTACAAGTTGTGGTGAGGACTATAACAGAACAGCTTCCCTGTAATCCATGAAGTGCATGGGCAGATGCAGAGATCCACCTGCAGCCTGTGAGAAAAGCTGCTCACACTGGAGCAGGTGGATGCCAAAAAGCTGTAATTAGTAGGAAACCCAAACAGACAGAGCAGACCCTTGCTTCCAGAAATAGAAAAAGAGGACCCTTGCTTCCAAACTAGAGCAGCTTATCCTTAGAAGACTACATACACCCCATGAACTAAAATGACCTATGCCATGTAGTTTGGGAAGATTATTTTGCCTGTGGGAGAGACTCATGTTAATGCAGGTTGGGCAGGACTGCTACTCGAGAAAAATTGAAATCACGTTGGAAAGTTCACAGAGAACTGTTTCCCATGAGAAGGACCCCAGGGCATAGCAGAAGAGACTTCTCTCCCTAAGTGAACTGAAGAAAGATTTTGAGTGAAAAACTGACCAAAACTCCCACGACCTGGCTCCCTGCACTGTCAGTGGGAAAGAAGAGGCTGAAGGGAAGAAAAACGTGTTCTAAAAGTTTATTTTACTTCTTACCATCCTCTTTTAATTCTGTTTCTTTATACCTTTTAAGTTTTGAGCTTGTTTTGCCCCTGGAATGTTTTTTCCTAATCCTTATCTCAACTAATGAGCCCTCCAGTTTCTTTCCCACTTCTCTGCTCAACTATAGCAGAGGAGTATGAGTGAATAGCTTTTCTCATGGGTGCCTGGTGCTTAGCCAGTGTCAAACCATGACACTCTGGCAACAGGGAAGAACTTGTAAAAAAAATTGTATTACTTTCTTCAACCTACAGAAGGCCTTCAGGCCTCCAACCAATAAAGAACTTCCAAAAGTTGTAAGTTACCACTTCAATAAATCTTTTATCCTGAAAATACACACACTATCGAACTCTGGTCCAACATCCATTTTCTGTTTCCAAATCACTTCGGCTGCTTTAATTATTTTGTTGGATTTTTGGTCTTTTTAATTGAACAGCTCTTTGCAGTTTGCAGCTCCTCAAGACTAATCAATCATTCAGTAAGATAAAATAGACATTTTTGCTTACATAAAACATGTGAGAAGTTCATGGACAACTTCTTGGTGTTAATAGAACATGAAAAATTGCTATATCCTGCACACAGCCCATCAATTTTGAAAGGATCTTGAATTTCCTCTGGCATGTGATTGAGATCCACACACTAAAACGGCTAAAATAATCTAGAATAACTCAAACCTTGGTTGCTCTGAACTGCAACTTGATAGATCACTTTCTATTTCTATTGTGTCCAATCTTTCCTTAAAATTCTCAAATTCATAAATTGAGTTATGTGAAGATGTTTTTCATAAACCTTATGATCAGTAACTTAGGACAAAAGGCCACTGGTAGTGAGTGTATTTCATCAATACAGAATCTTCCACTCATCTGAAAGAACATTGTCAGTTTGTGTGAAAGCTGTCTTTTTTACTTTTTCCATGCTGAATGAGGAATATTTCTATGCCAACTCTAAAAATCTCTGTTAGTTCAGAAATCAACAGTGGTTGAAAAAATATGTAAACAACTAGTGCCTTTTAGGTTGTGATTCATAAGAAACATGAGTTTTTCTTCAATCTAAGAAACAAATACACTGTAGAGCTACTAAGTGTCAACTTATGCATTTTAAAGTCTAAAAATCTCCAAGTAACCAACCTTTTTCCTATTAGATATTCATTTAATGGTGCATTGTTTTTAACAATAAAGTCAAATTAAGCCACTTAAAATTTCAAATAACCAAGTGCATTTACTAGTTATCTATCCAAGAAGAGGGAGGAGTTTTTCCTTCTCAGCGGCTTACTTTGAGGACTGCTGCCTTTCTATAATCTATTTCAGAGCAAAATTTGCCTTCAGCTCTCATGATTACAAATCTACTCTCCCCTGACAACCACTCTTAAAGCTACCACTTACAAGCCCTGTACATATTCATGCCAACTGAAGCAACACTTGAATGCATTTGGCCAATACAGCCCTGAGTGCAGGCTGGCTTTTAGATGTCTCCATGAGCCGATCCTGGAAGGAAAAGCACGACGTGGACAAAACAAAGATTCTGGGTAAATGCGTGCAGAAAAAAATTTGCAGTGAAACCCTCTCAAGTACACTCACAAAAGCCCCATAAAACATGGGCTTCTGAGCTCAGTGCTGAGACACACATACTTGGCATCAAAAAACAATTTAAAAAAATCTAGAAAAAAAAGGGAGAGAGAGCAAAAGGAGCAAATACAAGACCAAGTTTAAGACTGATGGGAAATCAGTAATGCAGAGTGCCTCAATATTACTGTCATGGTATTTGAGCAGTGCTGCCCATTTTCTTTTCCCCTTTACTGGTTTATGAAGACTTGTAAGGGAAGTATTAAGCTACCTGATCAATCTGGCACAAAGTACATCTAAATTGGTCAATAAAGCCCTTCCTGTTATTAGCTTTTTTTGAAGACTAAGATCTCTGAAAGGTTGAGGAAAGAGAGAGAAATGTTAAAAACAAACAAAAAACCTCCCAGAATAGCACACAATAGCAAGAGTGATATAATCATTACAGTTATCAACTATACTTATCAAAGAAACAATCAAAATAGCCATATTGTGAGAAAACATTTGTCGTGACCTGTACATAACTCTTGGGTATAAGTTCTATGACTGGAATTCATAACTCATTTCACCACACAATTTTATCTAGTATCAACTAAACTTGAGAGATTAGCACAAATCATTATGAAATTATAAAAATTCTGAAGCATTTTCTTGTTGTCATAACATATAAGATACAAACACTGTATCAATTAACATCAAGGCTGAAAATTAAAAGAAGATCTGATTCAAGCGTAACCAGTCCTTGCAGCTACAATTTGAAACTATTGCAGAACCAAATACAAAAGGCATGATATTTAGAGCTTGCAGAACAGACAGTTCTGCAAACAGAGGATACTGTACTGTTAAGACACACAAGATGCCTCCCCATACTTCTGAGCAGCACAAGAACTTTAAATTCTGTGCTTTAACTCTTACAGAAAAAACTTTGAACACCACACACTGGTAAGCAAATTCACGTTTAGCACGGAAAGCTTAAGACTCAAATTTTTTAACAACCTGACAAACACAAATATTCGTAATTTGTTAGTTGTGTTAATGTTCAAGCTTACTCAGAAAATACTTAAAGTTTCAATAATGCAGCTGCAGAAAACAGACAAAGCTTTTAGTTACTAAAATAATTGTCTATAATATTGAATTATCCAAACATGGCATTACCTTCATGGCATGGATTTCTTCTATTAATCTCTCAACTCGTTTTTGATTCTTTAATTTCAAGTCTTCTGAACCCCTGCAAGTGAAATGAATATTAATTAAGCAAATCTCAGTTTAGATACTCTATTTCCTCTCTGGCAATACTAAGTAGCAAAATAAAAAAAAAATCAGGAGATGGTGCATAAACACAATCCCTTACCGGCAAATGAATATTCTAGCAAAGAGGTAAACATAGCCTATTGCCTTTTCTGTACTGAACAGCAGAGGAAACACTTAGGATTTCACAGAACAATGTGAAAAACAAATGTCATTGTATTAGAATATTCAAATCAAGAATAGGTGACACCAGTCTCTCAAATACAATTATATTTTAAGATCTGTAATATTCAAATATGGAAGTTCATTGGGCTTGATTCTTATTTTGGACAACTTGCTAAAATTGTGAGATCATGCTCAATTCACACTATGAACACAGTAACAGATGTAACTCACACCATCTCTAAGACACATGCTAAGCTATTTCAGGCCAGTAATCTTTAAAAACATAATCTACAAAATACTGTTTCGAATGTTCACATAAGAATTCATTAATGGTAATTTCTAAAAATCAATGACCTGTTATCTATGCAAACGAAGTATTTTTGCTACACAATCCTGAAGACAACTACAGTGAGAAAACTTGGTGCAACTTAAATTCAATGGCAGAATAACCTAATAGGAAATCTGAGACTTTCAGATGTGCTGTAAAAGGTTCTGTAACTGATTCAGATTACCTTCCAATACACTGAATCCCATTAAAAGAACTCATCCCAATTCTGTTTAGAAAACTCCTTTTTGTTAGTATTTTTTTGTCTAAAATGGTAAAAATAAGAATAGAATTTATGTATTTTAGTGCCTTAAGTTTTAAATGTAGTATATTTTTCTCCCATTTTTCCACTTTTGTGAAAACAATTAAAATACTGCCTCATTTATAAACCACAAAATCCCACAATTATTTAAAACTGACTTTTTTGATTTTAATTTCCCGATGTGTCTGGTTAGTCTGCGAATAGCGAGGACTCTGGCCTTCTTCACATCTTTTCTCATCTTCACAACCTGTGAGGAATATGGAAGACATTATAAAGTGTTTTCCTTGATTACGTTCCATATACAATACATTCATTACATTGACTTAAATTTTAGAAATTAGTTCAACAAAGAGAACTATTTTGAAAATAGAGTGCATTTCCCTGCTGACCAAATCCCATTTCAAATGAATTCAGACTTCCATTAAAATTAAACTGCTTCCATAAACATCAGAGGAAGAACTACCACCAGTCTAAAAATGTGTCTGAGGTCAAAACAGAAGACAAGACATTCCTAGCTAGCCATACTTTAATATTATTCTTAGAACTAGACTGAGCTAGAGATTTGGAAAGTCTCACCTTTTGCCTTCACTTAGCTTTTTTGTCCCAGTGAAACACCAGCAGTACATTAAGTCCACTGATGCATAATACATAAAAGCATTTTCATTATGAAACATCTTGAAGTGTTAAGGAAAGACTTTCAAAATTAACATTATTTATTATGGAACATAATTTGAGATATTAAATTCTCTTTATATATTTGAATTCACTTCCGTTGAAAACAAAAATCCAAGTGATTTCTAACTCCCTACAGTCTGTCTCAACTTCCCATCCTACCCAGTACTCTGTAATCAAATTTAAAGCAGGCACTTTTAAAGAAAATTTGGCAATGACAGTTTGGTCTTAATTCTCACCCAATAACAAATAAAGAGAATTCCCATTATTATTATTAGACTGATAGGATGAACAAAGAAATCTTTCCAATCTTTTGCGATTAAATTGCTAAACGGAATTTCCACAACGGAAAACCTTAAGCCCAGGTCTAATGACTAATGTTTCAGATATACAGGGAGTCAACAGTGACCCTTTTTTTTTACAACTCAACTTCCCCGTTATTTATTCATATATATCTTACCATGTCTATTAAAATTATGTACTTAACAGTTAAACTTAGAATAATAAACAAAAAAACTGTCTTCCTGACAAAAGCCAGATTTATCTTAACTTCATCCACAGAAGTAAGCCTCAAAATTAAGTTGAAATTTCACCTTTTTCTCAATAAAATTCTTTACATCAGATTTCTATTCTAATTTCTCAGAGATAACATCAAAATGAGAGATTGATGATGACTGCACTATGTAGTCAGGTAAATGAGGAATATTAGTACTATAAACCAAAGAAAAATCCTCAAAGCTCACAAAGCAGTACTTCACACTTGTGATGAGGAGTCTGGCTAGTTCATATATACCCTGTGCAGGCACCATAAAGATGATACTTTAAAAACAAAAGGAAAGTAGAACACATACTCTGCATAGCTGATTATGTCTGTAGCTTAGTTTATTGATTCAATCAAGTTGTTAAGCCCTGAACAGTATTCAGGAGTGGCTTAACTGAAGGCTGAATCAGAGCAAAACAAATTCTAGAGAGGGGCATGGGCTGATAGTCAGCCTTCCTTCTGCCAGGCAAGCAGAAGAAATGAGAAGCAATGCTCCCCTGAGAAGCAAAAGGGGAATTGTATGGGGGGCAGTGTTAGTCACTTGCAACCATGAGAAGTAAAAAGGTAAAGAAGGTTTCTGGGATGAAAACAATTGACCTAAAAGTGGTCTCTTGTTCCAAAAACTGTTACAGCAAAGTACTTACCTTAGTTAACCTAGTAAAAGTATCTGTACACAAGTCTACCTAAAAAAGCATTTCTACTTCTGTTAACAGCAGAAACCACATGCCAAAAAACATTAAACGCCAAGTTTCTGCTACACAGCAGCACTGCTCTTTAACATGCTAAGTCTTTAACACGCTAAGGAAGAAACCCATAACATCACCATCTGCCATCAAGGCATGCAGATATTTCTTTTTTATAAGACACTGAATGAGATTATCATAGGTCTCTATAGTACATCTTCTAAAAGGAAGAAAGAAAATAATGCAGGTTCTGGTGAACACCTCTTTGATACTATGTATATTCTATGAGTTTGGAATATCAGATGCAAACTGAGTATGCCTTATAATGTCTGGGGAGGGGAGGTTGTTTTCAGTTTGGGTTTTTTATTCTCTATTTTTTTAATAGCCACTAAAAACATCCACAAGCTAGAAACATACTGGAATTTAAGTAATTCATACTTTACATACTATTTTCTGTGCACATGAAGTATATTTAACTTTCTCTCAAAAATATTTTGTCAAGTATTTTTTTAATAGAAATATTAATGCTCACACAGCATGTTTCCAGGGCCTACAAGAGCCAAACTTCAGCCTCTTCTGCTGCCAGCCAATGAAGGCTGTATAGACATGACAGCAGGAATGAAGGAAGGTATTCGCTCTCTGGCAGACTAGGAATATCAATTTATGTAATCCAGTCACTTCTTTCACATGGGACAGTATGCATCAACTCTGTTCTTGGAAGTACTCATAACGTTCTCAAGAAAGCAGTCAGCTCTTTGGGAAAGAAATCAAAAAAGTTAAGCTTCAGATTTACAGTGTGCCTGAAACAATGGGGCTTAGACCACCAGGGCAGGCCCTGGTCTCTTGTACTACAAACTGAGAGAGGCAACTTTGCCATCAGTAGAAAAAAAACCCAGAAAAACTAAACCAAACCAAACCAAACAAAAAAAAACCTCATCAAGAACAGTCATGACTTTCAAAAAAGAGAAACAAATATTTATTAATAATAAGGTATTTTTTATTAATAGTTCAAGAAAAGACAGTAAGAAAAGGAGAATTCTTTGCACTGAAACAAAAAGGCTGCTGTGTAAGTCAGGATCAGTCTTTATGTTTTAACACTAGGCAATAAGGATTTTTAATCTATTCAGCAGTCACAGTAAACACAAAAGAATAATTATGAATAAGCAAAACACAAACCAAACAATCTCCTCTATCAATAGGATCTAGGATTCCCGGAAATTCAGGAAGTCTGCAGTTGTATGTGGAAATAACCACTTCAAGGATTTCTTTGAACAAAGAAGAAGAGATGCTTTCCTTTGTTGAAGACACTTCTTTATTTTGTTGGGAAATACTATTTATGAGACAAGTAAGCCATTCCTACTCATTAATGCTACCAAATGTCTGTGTTCACAAATTATTAACAACAGATAATAGCAAAGTAAGAATAGCTATATACTACATAACAATTATTAAATACAAAAGAAATCATTAAAGAAATTAACTTACTTTAGAAAACAAGCCTAGGTGGTAACATATATTAACATGAATGCACATAAGCATATTTCAAAAACTATGGTTATGAACAAAAATCATCCATTTGGCACTGTGCCTTTTTACAGAATAATGTATCTATATTGCTATTAATGCTAAACAAAGATGAAATCCAAAAAAATCTATGACTGATGACTACTCTACAAAGAGGTATCCATCCACCAAGAGCTTGCCACTTGCAGTAAGCACTGCCACAAAGCATGACACGCGCCAACCAGCAGCACACAAATCATTTCAAGCCATATGCAGGTGGTAGCTGCTACTGCCCTTTCAAGAAAGGGCAAACAAAGAGCACTGCAGGAGATCAGCAGGTGACAAGCCAGACAAGAACTAAAAACTATCCTGCAACTCACCTTTTCCAAGGAGCGCACATTATTGAGGGAGATTTTAACAGGAATTGCTGGCTTTAAGCACAGCCCACATTAAAGTGATACTTGGCACAATGCTCCCAGTACTTATCTGGCAATGAAAACAGCCCCAACTTCAATGGATGGGTACCACTGACACAGTACAAAGGCACCAGAGGGTACATATCAAACAAAGGGTGTGACTTCTAGCGAATAATAAAGAACAAATGTGTGTTTAAAGACATTACAAGAATTATATTTAACCCAAAATTCACAGCTGAGACTACTTTGCCTTTTTATTTCAGGTTATACCTGGCTCCAAAGGGTTAATAACCATTCCTAGAGATTTGTTTTTTGGTGTGGTAGTCCAGTCAGACCTTCCCAATCCTCAGCATGTCCAAACCCTTCTCCTGCCCAGAAAGAAACTGACACAAGATAACTTAATAGTATCTTTGATACAAGTCTTCTCTAGGTTTTTTCCATGAAATAGTTCTGTTGACACTGGCATTTCACTCATAGTTACAAATTAATTTTGACTAACAAAGGTCTTTGAAGCACTGAATCAGTTCCTAAATCAATGGAGACTGTCTGGAAAGGGCCTTTGATCACAGACATTATCCCTTTTAAATTAATGGAACACTGTAATTATACAATGTAACACAAGATGAAACACACGTGCAATAGAATAGAAAGTTATTTTAAGAGCCTCCCACATAATAAAGCTGTTCCAAAAAAAACTTGTTTGAAAATTTTCAAGTCTCTTCAAGAGAAATGTAAAGCATTTTTAGATAAAACAACATCAAGAAGTCTAGTTTACGTTCTGAAAGTCTATGTTACTACAAAACAGTCCTCATATTAGGGATAGCAAGAAAAACACATCAAGGAACATGGATAAAATGACAGTGTAGCTACAATTATACATCCAAATTCACATGAGTAGTCAAAGATATTTGCCTTCACATTTTTAAGACAACAGCAGCAAAGTTCTCAAATGAACATTACATTAGAAAAAAAATGTTATACTTGGCCACTTCTGAAACTTGTTTTGAGGTCTGTACAAGCAACATGACTCCAAACTAAGCTAGTGTTCAGCCAATTAGAAAAAAATAAAGGAAAGTGTGACTAAAGATTTGTAGATGTATCAAGAAAGGTACGTGTCTACCCTGAACTATAGTATCAACTGTACTTAACAAAAAAATCTCTAAACCAAACCATTATTAAAAAAGAAATCCAATGGATTAAGAGAAGCACAAATATGTTCCTGCCTATGACGGTTTGAATGCATTTTATTCAAAAAACACAGAAATACTAGAACAACTGTGAAGGAAAAATTGGTTGGTTTTTTTTTCATTACCACATACAAAAGCTAATAGTGTATATGAAAATACCTGAATGACCTAGAATGTCTAAAATTCTTCTTAACTACAGTTAATAGAAGCTATCTTAGTCAGCCCCAGCTATCCAAAATGCATGAAAGCCAGTAAATTGATGGACATGTCCTTTTCTTCAGAGCAGTCTGAAGCACATACAACTGTTCTTCTTGGGCTTCAGCCCACGAGGTACTGAATATTTTGGTCCTGACCCAATAATGCACTTAAATTATTAAATCCTTAAACAACCAGCACTAGACAGACCAGAATTTCTTCATCCACTTCTGCTTTATGCCAGCACAGAGTCTATTTAGTCCTAGTTCTGGTACAAGCAACCAGAAAAGACAAATCATTCTCTTCTCTTCAAGAAAGGACACTGTATCTAACCTCATCTAGTGAAAAAAACTGTAATTTTAAGATTTTGCAACATTGTGAAATGTCCAGAATGTTGAACAGACACACATCTGTTAAACAGAGGCCTCCAGCCTCTCCCTCAACACGGTAAGGTCTCTCCTATATGAACACTGTCTTCAACAAGACAATTTTGCAGACACAACTGCAAAAATTTGAAGATGGTGTTCCGAAAGCAGTGTTCTGTAATTTTATGTAGACACATCCAAATTCATTGTGCAATAATAAGGTCTCTTATGTCTCTTCTATTGCTTGATGCCTGGGAAAAAAGAGGCTAATTCTAAGCTTATATTTCCATTTCAGTTTCTTCCTGTACTCTCCAGGCTAACAGGATTTATCTGACATGAGAGTCACACCTAAGAGTGGGATAACAAGGAGAAAACATCAAGAATCAAGGCTGTTAATTCTGTCCCAGGAAGAGTCTATTTTAAATATAGCCTATTGGTATTGACAAATTACCACATACTGGAGTCTAGTGAGTGAAAGATAGGAAAAAGATGAAACTGCAGGCACAGGATATACTTCAGTTCCCATACATTCCCTTCATGCCAAGAGAACTCTAGGACGTTGAAACGCAAGCCTGATCTACTAAGATGGCTCAAATGGCTCAAAGCAAAAGGAAAAAATTATTTATATATGCCCATAGGCACACAACAGCTTTTAGATTTTACTGCAGTAAGATATTTACTTCTGAACTCCTTCAAGTTTAAACAGTGATGCTAAAGTAGAAATGGAAGAAGTCACTAAAAATATACCAAATTACAGTGGCCATTTAAAAAAATTTTTACAAATTGCTTAAATTACACATCAACAAGTGTCAAAGCAAGAAAACCAGCTTAGAAAAAAACAAACAATAAAAAGAAAGTGAAATGCATTTAAGTTGAATATTCAAGGTCTCTCCAATACCTACAAAAAAAGCCACAGAACTCAGTAATGTTTCAGTTCTCACTGATCTTCTTTCCCTTCCTCATTTCAGGGCACACCAAAAGCACTGGTTTCACTTTATAGTTAGTTGGCAGTCTTGTAACCAAGAAATTACCATGGCAACACAGTATTCTCAATGTTAATTTTTGGTGCTATTTGGCAACAGAGAATTTTAAAATTTGAAACACCTGCAGTTGGATCACACATTAGCCAGAACTAACAATAGTACATAATCTTTTGAGTGCACAATCTAAGTGAAAAAATGTTTCTGGAGCTTCATTACAAATATTTCTCTCTATTATCTGGAATGCCAGTTTGAAAGACCTAATGATTTTTAGATTCTTAGGAGAAGTTAGCAATTGCCAAATTTCCTTTTTCCCTTACTTTTTGTACCAAAAGAATCCCTGTATTACAGTATATATTTTATACATGTCGAAATACATGGAAATAGGCAGAAAGACTTAATACCGCTTCATACATTTGCATTATAAAAACATATGTAAGTAGGGTGGCAAAGGCAGTAAGAAACAACATAAACACACATGTGTAGGTATCAGTGTTCAGTTCTGGAACATTTTTATACAAATATATATTGCAAAAATAATATATAAAAAAACCAAAACATTTTTCAGCCAGATCAGTCTCCTGAACTGTCTTCCCTTATGGTTAACCTAAATGGTTAGCTAGTTCCAGCACAAAAGAGCAAAGTAAGAACATACAGAAGACAGAGAGATGGACCACAACAAATCAGACTACAATAACATAGACATTGCTAAGGAATACAGTTTTTCAGTCACTGTTTGTGCCATACCAACATGGTGTTAATCTTGCCTTTGCCACCTGCAGCTACATGAGAACAGATCTGAATCAAGTGGATTCAATTCTATCGCAGTACAACTATCAGAACATACAAAAATTCTTGAAACATGAGGTAAATTCTTCTGAATTAAACTATTGCACCCTGCTGCCCAAAGCAAGCAGAAATGCCACTGCTAGCTGGAGCATCCCAAAAGCAAAACACCTGCAGCTTCTCAGGCCTCTGGGTACTCACCCTGTCAGGTTTCCCAAGAGGTTTGCTAAGGATGAATGAAAAAAAGCACACCGTCCGCTTGGGCAAATTTCCACCTTCCTCATAGGAAAAGTAATGCACACACAACTAGTGAGTTACTGTCAAACTCTTCCTCCACTGTCTGCCCACGCTGCTTTCTTTATACTTTCTCAACTGAAGCACTGAAATACGCGTTTCTTTATTCATTATAGCACTGTATTTCCTACTGCATGGAGAACAGTTGTCATTTCTAGCATAATTTCTCCAAGTGGAAACCACAGTGAATACTCAGAAATACTAGAAAAAATCATTTTCATCCAAAGGTTTTGAAAAGCAATTCCAAGTATCTAAGACAGTTGAGAGGGAGTAAGGCTATAGCCTAGAATTACTTGATCATTGCCAAAGACCAGAATTTAATGGATTAACTGCTTCAAAGTCAGTGTCTCACAGGATGGAGTCAATTCCATGCAGTACTTCAGAAGGCATTCAAGTCCAAACCAGGATCATGAGATGGCTAGACACATTTCTAAACCCTAAATACACATCAGTAGTTGTAAATGTCCAGATAAGAAATAACTGTTATAAACTAGCCTCAAGATGCAGTATTACATATATGTATCACCACATATGTAACCACATGGAAGTAGAACATGTTTTCCAAAACAAAGGACTACCTGAAGGTAATTTCTAACTCTGTATTTAATTGATCAGCTGAATACAAGTTTGAAAACCCCCAGCTATCACTCTGCTAAAAATATTTCCATGGAATGTTGAAGGAGGATGTGATCAAGGCATTCAATACAGACAAGCTCAAATCAATGGACTTCAATGTCTAGGACTTCTTAATTAGACCAGAGCTCTGGCTAGAAGTCACATGTGAATTTCATGCCTCCTTAAGCATTGACTTTACAGAAAGACAAGTAAGAGCAGAAGCTGCAGTAGTGATGTAAGAACTATGAGGGTGAACACACGTGAATAAACAGTAAGTGTACTGAAAGCTTTTACCCCTCTTCAAATGGTGACTCTCTTAAAAACAGCTGTAAAAGAGCATGGATCACAAGGCAACATTATGAATCTCTACATTACTTGCATAATCTGAACCACGACAGCTTGACTACAATGACTCACACACAATCTGTGTAATTTTTTACACTAATTATACAGGTCACAAACATGATCCAAACCTGTAGAGCTGAACTGCCATCATGAAAAGAAAATTGTGTCAAAATTGGGTAAGGACCTTTCCCCATAACAAATACAGAAATTCAACCACAGTGATTCCAGTATCAATTTGAAGCTGTGTTTGGTGGTATGACTGCTTTGGCTTGGGATTAAGTCATGCTAACATAAATGGTAGTATGGTCTGCCTAAGTCACCACAAAAAAACTCCAAGTCTTGAGTGCTACTATGTCGAAACTTTCCTCAGCTATTCTGAAAGAGCAGAATATCAAAACTGTGTAATCTGAAATTATATTTGTTAGCCTGGCTTTTGAGAAAATTAGGTCTGTCAGCACACTGTTTGTCTGTCAGTACCCATCTCTGGTAAGTCTTGGGCTTATTAAACTGAAATCAAGGTTGACACATCATCACAGGCCAGAGCTCCTACACGTTTTGTGGAAACTGGTAGCCATGTAAGAGTTGTGAACAACAGCACTGCAATATTTGACAAATATTTGCATCTTAATATTACCAGGAAATACATTATCATTATTACTATTATTATTATTATGATGTCATTCAACACAAACATTCATTTTGCAGTAATATTTAACACAAACACTCATTTTGTAAGACTCATCCATTTCAAAATTCGTAGTTCAATGTCACTTTATAGTTGTTATTATTATACAGTAACATATAGCATAAAGAAATAATTAAGAAAAAATGGTTTTAAATTAATTAAATGAAACAAAACAGCATTAGGAGAGGAGTGATTAAGTTGGAGAAATACCTACTAAATAATTTTCCATTTCTTCCTAAATCTGAAAGATAAAAAAATTAGCTAAATACCACAATTTTTAGATTGACCATAAATATACATTTGCATTATGAAAGTAACTGATGTAACTATGATAAGAAAAATAACTTTTTCTTCTTATGACTGGAAAAAAAGCTATTGAGAAATAAATAATAAGGATTTAGTATCCACATTTTTAAAAGAAAAAATCCTTTCTTAAAAAAAGAAAAGAGAACAAGAAAATAGGGAAATAACAGAAAAGATGTGTTTGTGGTTTATGACTTTCAAAGTATTTGGTACTTCTGCCCTTCTAAAAAAAAAAAAAAAAAAGGTCTTAAAAAATGCTACCAATTCTAAAATTCTTGTAAGAAGCTTCAGGCTCCTTTTACTAATAGACTAACAAGTCCAAGTTTTCATCTGTCTTATGGTGCCCCTAGCACACCACCTGGCATGCATATAAAAAATAAGTATCAAAATACATCCAGTGAGTACAAGTACAACTCCTGTTCAGACCTAGGGTATGCCAGTGACCAGCAAAAGCCAAGGCCTCAGGAAACACACTCTGATAAAAAACTCATACAAAGGAAATCCAAATTTGCATCACAGATATTTCTGACTTACACTTCCAAACAGGATGAATATTCAGCCAAAGACTATGAACATCATCAGAATGTGACGTAAACTTTCACTGGCTTCAAACATGCTGCACTATTACTGGCCTGACAAACTCCGAAATACTATCCTACTTCGCACAGAAAAACTGCTCATCCCTTAAGGTGCTTTCTGCTATTATGTCTCTATGACTTGTATTTTTTGTGGGAACTTTCAGTCAATTTATGCAAAAAAAATGTTTAAAAAAATTTTTAAGTGGCACTACCATATAAGCTACTCTTCAGTCTTTTCACAACGATGGGAAGAATTCTTGCTAGCAGGAATGGAAAATTACCTTGCTATACCACTCAGTGTTTCTTATTCCCTCAGTTCAGTTAAAAAAAAAATAATAATGATGAGAATTTTTCATAAACACAAACACATGGGAAAGTCAGTGTAAAAAAAAAAAAAATCTAATAATCTAATAACGTGCATTTTTCCTAGAAGTTTCTTCATGACATCAATAGAAACTGGGGAAAGAACAAGTATGAAAAGCAGAAGGAATGAAGCACTTAAAATATCCCTGCCAGATGTCTAACATTTATTCATTAATTTAAATACCTTTCCACAAGTTGTTCCCATCAGCTGCCAAGATGCCAAATCTACAAGAGATGTGTACACAACTATCCCAGTATTACTTACTAACAGCTTGGAGCAATACTTAAAGGTTCTTGCAAAATCTTCTTTGTCGTGGCAAAACAAGTACTCTCACCTGTCTGCCCAATAGTATGTTCATTGTCTAGCCATCCACAACTTCTCTTCCACACCAAGTGTTGGTTCTGTTGGAAGATTTTCTTCTTCTGAGGCTTGCTACCTTCAATCTCTAGGTTTTTCTTACCAAACTGATTTTTCCTGTCCTGTCCTTATAAGCTCTCCTGATTACATCTTGTTCAAGACACCTCATCACCCACCCATCGTTTTTGTCTGTTCTAATATTTAAATACTTCCAAGCTCCTTCCTTCTTCCTTCCCCTCACCTCCCCTGCAGGAACAAGCAACCACCTTATCTGCCCTTTTGTTTTATATTGTTTGGAACTCCTACCTGATCTGTGGCAGGTATGCTCCCCTGTGCTATTCACAACCTCTGCAGTATTTCCTCAGTGACACCTGCCTCTGAATGAAATCCACCATTCATTCCTTTGAACCACTTGCTATTCAGAACAGTTCTTGCCAGGCTCTTTTGCAAACAGCTTTCATCCACTCATCTCTTCCTACATTAACATATCCGTACATGATCTTATATTTTCTTATATGTGTCCTCATAAAACAGCAAAGAGGATCCACAGAATCATTTACACTGAAAAACACGTTTAAGATGATAAAGCCTAACCATAAACCAAATGGTTGCCAAGCCAACCATTGAACCATGTCCCTAAGTGCCACAGCTCATATCTTTAAATGCTTCCAGGAATGATGACACAGCCACTACCCTGAGCATCCCATTACACTGATCGACAACCCTTTAGGTGAAGAAATCTTCCCACCAGCCAATCTGATACAACTTGATACCATTTCCTCTTGTCCTGTTACTTGGGAAAAGAGACCAATCCCCACCTCACAACCTGGAGCTGGACAACCTCCTTCCAGCTAGCTGAAGAGAGCAATCGACCTCAGCTTCATTTTTATGCACAGTGCCATTTGGTATTAAATGCCACATGAATAAACAGGTATCACTGTGACCCTTCTTTGCAAAGGAAATAACATAATGGTAATTTTTTCATATAAAATCAGTACAAGAATTGTAAATCCCTTTTTATGACTTGAAAGACATTCATAAGAGTCACTGAATTTAGTGCATTGGCCACTTACCTCTTCATTAAGAATTTTAACACTGCATACCAATGAGCAATTTGCAATGAATTCACAATTGACTACTATTTGCCTTCTAAGAACATCTCCTCCAAGCTTCCAAATTCTATTATGAATAAGTCTAACACCACGTCTTCCCTTCTACATCCATTTCAGCCTTGCTCTGTTCTTCATTTAGTAACAAGTTCCACACCAGCAATGTAAAGGCTGCTGAAAGACCTCTGCAAGGACAGCAGTAAGTAATTACGCACATTTACTGTAACAGAACCATTTTTAAATTGTGTTTTACTCAGGCATATATAGCCATAAATTACATTTAATAAAAAAACTAGACTGTGTACTGCAAGTACCATACAGTTCCTTTAAAGTAAAAGTTACTAAGTTTCCCATGACTGTTTGCATGTTTTTTTCATTATTGCACACTACCACACCAAGGAACCACAGATGTTTTTGTTTTATGAGAGCATCTTACTAGCCTACGTGGCCTACCACACACACTTTATATAAACCACTTGAGCTAAGAAAAAGTTTTCATTACTGTCCTCAAGAACAGTAGTCCGATAACAGCTGTATATAATACTGTCAAAAGTAAAAAAACCTGCCTTGTTAGCCATGGTTAATTGCTTTGGTAATCTGCTGAAAAACTTGTGTGAAGAGCAAGCAGATCAGAATTTGCTGCTAATATTAGTAAAACTGATGATGTGGCAACTCTAGAAACTTTAGAAACAGCTGCTGGAACAGTTCCTAGGAAAAAAAAAAAGCCACAATTCCTCAGAATTTTATCTCACAGAGTATAAGTTTGGAAATTTCATAAGCTTTCAAAAGACTTTTTCCTTAGGACATTTACATGGTCTGTAAAAGAATGTCAGCAATTTAACACTTGAACTGTTTCAAGCAGAAATCAAGCCCTATGTAGCACAACTTTCTTCTTCAAGAAACTGTTGTGCCTACAATTATTTATTAGTAACACAACTAATGTAAGAATTTTTACATGCATTTCCATAGAGCTAAAATGACTGCTGCCAAGTATTCCAGAGTTTTAAAAGAAAGACGTGTTTGCTTTCCAACTTTGCATAGACTTGTAATATACAGAAAAAAGTAGTGATTTGCCAGTATACTAAGAAATGAGCTGATGGAAAAGATTAGCTATTTAGTTTTGAATCGTGCAGAAATTTATCTTTTCTCAGTTCTCATAACTTGTTTATGCGCCTTTCCAAGACTTCTGACTGACTTTAGTCACATTTAAGAGAATGCAGAAGGAAGTATTTAAGACCATGTGCAAGCCAGGGATACACAGATTTTGGCAGTGCCAATAGCTATCCACAGTTTCAATTTGACCACAAAGCATCCTAGACACCCATACTCTTTCAAAAGTATCCAAGTGCTAGCCACTCAACCTTAAGAATAATTCTGAAGTGGTCACAGATGAACTTCAAACCAGTTTAAACTGACCAAGAGACAGAGACTCTGATACATCTGAACCATACTGGCAGATAGCTCAGAAGAGTGTCTCTGGTGTCCACCATCTGAGGAACGGGCAAGATGCTGGGACACTTAACAGAACTGAAAAACCTGGTATAGGAGTCTAGGGTAAAAAACTCTACTTCAAGAAAATGGCTTGGCCAGCATACTGTATAGATGCTGGATGAAATACAGCTCATGAACCACCGAGAAAATAGCAAAAGAGAGCTTATCTATAGACCAACAAGAAGTATTTTCTCAGGAGTAAAGAGTTCTGAGCTCCAGTTTTTCCTTTCAGAGAGCTCGTGTATTTTATGCTAATTGTTGGATAAGCAGCTCTTGGAGCACAGTCAAGGACTTTTCCTACAGAAATGCTCCCACTGGTGAAATACATGACCAGGCTCCCCTAACTCCATAAAATTACCCTTCTTTGCCAGACAGTAGCCCAGAAACAGTATTTATTAATATTTGTCATTAGTGCACTCTGCTGGTCATTGAGATTCACAGAATTCAACTCACTTCAGACTGAGGAACCTATACATCAACTTTCTCAATTACTGGAAAGTTTTAGAACAGCTAAGCCATTAAACTAAAAAATTTCCCCCATCAGACAGCATCATGTCTTAAAAGGACAAGATTATATTTTGAATAATGAGTAGCAAGACATCTTGGAGCTCAGCCCAATAACAGGCAACCGGTCAGATGCCTCACCTCAAGTCTCACTTCCCCCTTTATATGAAGAGAGCAGACACAAACATCAAATTGCCCCAAGGGACTCCTCAATTACCACATAGCCCAGGAGATAATGTAAAAGTAGATCTTTGGGGGTACCTACTTCATTCCAGTGAGATGCTGGATCACTGCACTGGATGGGCTGCCCAGTATTTCAAACTGCCTTATACACAGTAGTGTCTGCAGCACTCTCAGTGTTATTCTTAAAGTTTCCATCTAGGATTCTTTTTCATCACTGTAAGGAAGGCTTAGGAATACACTTTAAAATATTACAACATACCTTAAGCAATAGAAGCCACTTGGATCTTTGGATCTAATGCACCAAAACCCCGAATGCTCACATCAAATTGCCCACAACAGTGAAAAGCGTTTTTAAAGAATGCGCACGACGGCCCAAGCGTTAACTTCTAACTGTTGGAAATACAACTTATATATTACATTTTCCTTTACTTTACTGGACGGCAACTTGTTCTTTTGCAACAGCGAGAGATGGTAAGAAACCATTTTTACCCCTTAGTCACATTTCCCAAAAAATAAATATAAACGTAGTGACATATAAGAGACTGTATGACCAGGTTCAAGGAAGTATTTAAGATCATAAACTGTCAGGGATCTTGGCAGTTCCAGTACCCAGCTACAGCTTCAATTCTGACCACAGAGCATCCTATGCACCTGTATACCTAGACACCACTAAAATTTTAAGATTCTTCTTTCAAGCTGATTTTTAACTACTCTTGTATGAACTCATTATGTAAAGCTATCAAGATCAGACAAATATATGGATGCCTTTGGCATCCCCTCTGAACTCTCTAATTCTCCTGCCTTTACAGCCTTGACCACTAGTTAACTTCTGTAACATCTACCGAACAACATAAATGCACATTATGTATCACCTTATTTTAGGTTTTGCTGGTTCAATACCCTCCCCAAATCCTATGTTTATTTCACAGAAAGTAACCGCTTAAAGGGAAACACACAAGATGAAAAACAGCACAGCTCTGTCAGCCAATCAAACAGCTCAGCTGCTGTGGCAGCATTGTCCATCTCTCCACCTCTGTGCCCACCCCACTCATCTCAGCTCCCATATTCCTGCTGCTCACACTCACTTGTAAGACCCTGCTACCATCAATTTGTAGTAGAAAACTACTCTAGCAACAAACTTCTTACCATCACAGAAGAATGAGGCAAGCCATGTGGCTGGAATGGGTAAGTGAGAAGCCCCACACTCAGAAGCAGCAAGTCCAGAAGCTTGTGAAAGCACAGCTGGAGAGTCATACTCCTTCAGGGGCATGTCTCATCTGTCTGAACTGCAAATCAATTCTCCATAAAAAGCCTTATATAAAAAGCACTTCAATGTTAAAAACGCTCTTGGTTTCTACAGAATATAATGTGTATAAAAAAACACACCATGAATAAATAAGATTTTAAATTGTATAACCATCCTAAAGAGATACCTGTACCTCCTAGAGAGGTACATCACATCTGAGTGACATGCTAGTCATAAATAATGCTAAAGAAGGCTGGAAGTAAGGAAGATCTTAAGTAACTGCAAATAAATACCACAGTGAAGTCTTAAACTCACTTTGTACAGAATGCTTCTTGCAAAAATGGTGACCGCTCAAAGACTAAAAAACTTTAAGTTAATTTTATTATAAATTCAAAAATATTTATCCAAGCATGCTAGACATACTGTATAAAAACTATAAATGTGTAATACACAGAGTTAAATAGGTAAATCTTACATATTTGGTGCACCTTACAAAAATCATGAAGCAGTTCTTGGTCACAGAAATCAATTCAGCTTCAGGAAAAATGAATGATCCACTCAAATTTTCCTCTCCCTAATCTTTCCTGGTATTCTCCTCAGACCACATTCTCTTTAGTGCTATACAGAAACTTCGGTGACCAAAAATTATTTACTTATGAAAGGATGTACTTCAACTTTCTTCAATATTTGAACTAACACAAGTATAATTTCAACAGCTCTTTCCTTTTTGTTTTTTATCTTAGCTGTGTCTGAACATGCAAGGACAACACCTAGCCTTGCTATACACCAAGACAACTCATTCTTTACATAAGCATTGCCAAATATGCATTTCCTTCTGTGATAAAATTCACCTGATACCAAAGTTTCAATATCCAACCAAGTTTGGAAAATTTGATTCACATGTCCCACAAACAGAAACAACTCCCAACTCTCAACAATTTGCTTTATATAATATGATGCCTAATACTCAATTTTAGCCATTACAGCATTCACGGAGGTACACATTAGAACATTTATTTTTAAAACACTGTGTAACAGACTTCATCTGCATTAGCTTCATGAGCATTCTGCAGCAGCATAGCTCCTTGAGGCAGCTGCAAACAGAATACCATTCAAAATAAAGAAAAAAAAAAACGAGGGTAGAAAGATAACTGTATTTGTTGCAATAATACAATATTGATAGATTATGATTGTAAAAACAGAATAACAATTTAATAAACAGAAATTCTGAAAAAAACCCTACAAATCTGTAGGGCTCCCATTCAACAGCTTCTATTTCATATTCTTGTGTACTGCTGATCCACAAGGATAATTTTTCACACAAAACACGAGCTATTTCCCTTTAAACTTGCCCTTATCCATGGTACTTGACGATTACATGCTGCCATCTACCAAACGTTTCCAGAAAAGTTTAACTTCTGAAGCTATTCTGTGGCAAGACAGCTGAAATTTCTTAGAAAGCTTTTAAAAACAGGAAATACATTCAAGACAGCAACAGGTTTTTAAAAGACTCTTTCAGCCTGCATGCTTGTAAGAGTAAGTACAATTGGAGAATACAATTAAGCTTAATACAGATGAACCCTCAAAAGCAAGACCATATGCAGTGAATATGTAATTGCAAAACTGAAATTTTCCTTCTAAGACTTATGTTTTCCTTTGTTTCAATGAACGCAGTGAGGCTAAAAATGGTAAAAATACTGCATTTTTTTCTTTCCCAAAAACTCTAGTCTTCATTGTTTCACTTTGTTCCAATTTTCTGGTTTTTATTTCCTTTGCACCCACCCTCCCTCCTTCCCGCACACAATTCTTCCTCGGGCAGTAATCAAAATGCAGTAATTCTATACAGTAATACAATGCCCGAATTACAAGTTGTGTTTCTTAACCCTTTTCCCTCTCAATTTTTCAGACATGCAGTCACCCTGAAACCGTACCATGCTAGTTACTAGCAGCAAGATGGCTTCTTAAAACTACTGGATGTTTCTGACTGTGGGTTCTGCCAAGACCTTGCTTTTTTTCTGTTATTATCTAGGTATATATTCAACTTGAGAAAAACAAATAGAACATTTACACACTTTTGGCACAAGTCCTACTTGTTAACATGGAAATAGTGTGATGTTTTCTTATAGCATTTACACTGCTATAAACAACTTTTCATTAAAAGAAAGATAAATGAAATGTTTAAACTAATTATTGGTGAATAATTGATTATGATTGGTTTCTTATTATTTCCTATCTTATTTCACCATATCACAACAACCACAATTTCCTCTTTTCACCCTATGTCCTTAACATCATACAGCTACTTTAAATCTCTCATTCATACTGTCACTTAAACAGTATAACGTTTTCATTCTTTGTTCTTATAGATCAGAACAACTGGAAGAATATTGTTCCATGGAGGTACTATTCTTTAACTAAATTTTAATTTAAAAACTCTCAAAACCCAACAACTTTTGAGGTCTCCACTCCTTTCCAATTCATCTGGAATTAGCCAATGAGTTCAAAAGCTCTCAGAAAGGACACAGGCATCACAGTCCACCATTTGTCTCATTTCCCTGGAGGATTTTCTTCTTTATCATCATCATTCAATCATCATGCAATTAAATGTCCTCTAGTTTCTAAGCACATATACACCTCATGTAGTAGACACTGCAGAACAAGTAAGTTTTTTGACACTTATAACTATTTGTAAACTACTAATATCAAACATAAACCAGAAAGTAATTAAAATAAAGGTTAATTAACATTAAGTGCCAGTTTATACCACTGAGAAACACTGGTCTTAAAAATATTTGTTCTTCCTGCAAACAAAATATGAATTGGTAAAAAAAAAAAAATTAAATCTATCATCCTAGAATTCCTTAAGATTCAAAAGGACATGGTATTTTATGTTAAATAAAAGCAGAAGTCTTTATTTGTTGGAATTGAAACCTGAAACATGTAAATATAATACCACAGAACTTCATAGAATGGTTTGGGTTGAATGGGGCCTTAAAGACCACCTGGTCCCAACCTTGCTGCAATGGGCAGGGACACCTCCCACTGGACCAGGTTGCATCCAGAGTGCATCCACCCTGGCCTTAAACACCCTCAGAGACAGAGCATCCAAATATTCACAGGCCAACACACACTAGTGCCTCACCACCCCCACAGCACAGAATTTCTTCCTAGTATCTAATCTAAATCTACTCTCTTTCCATTTAAAGCCATTCCCTCTTGTAGTATCTCTACATGACTCTGAGAAAAGTCTCTCTCCAGCGTTATTGTAGGCTCCTTTCAGATACTGGACTCCTGTAAATCCAGCAAAGACAAACAAGTCTATCAGCTATACAAGGGTCACAAGTTGTTTCTGCAAGGAATACCATCATGCCTACTGTATATGGCCTAATGAGGAAAAACCCATGTTATTCCTAGTATTGTCTGACTGTGAAAACTGAAGGTGCACAAAATAGAGCAGCTCTGTAATTTGCTTTCTTTTAGGAAATAGGAAGAATACATAAGAAATATTATTTAATAGAATGCATTTTAAAAAATGATTACTTTAAATATGGTCCTAATAAAATTTCTCTATTTCATCTCTTATTAGAGGAAGATATGATTTTTTCTCTTAAAATGATTTCTTAAAAGGACACCTCTGTTATAAATACACAGAGAGTATCTGTTACAGAGATATGAAACAACGTGGTATTGGTAAGTAATTTATTTCACATTTTATCACTAAACACCAATTTTAATTAATACATCTCTGACACTTAGTAAAGTGGACATATGCACAGAAATGGAAAAAAATCTATTCATGGTAGGTCTTCATCCAGCTCTAAGCCAGACTGATATTCTGTCCCTCTTGAAGAGACGGCATTCAGGATTTCAGTCTCTGTCCTACCTTACATCTCAGATGGACCTACTACTAGAGTGTTTACTTTCTGTAGAAAGTGGCAAAAGCTACCTCATCCAGAGCTTTCAGTTTCATATTAGGAGAAGGTTATATTTGAAGTATAAGATGAAATTACATTCCCAGTGTCGTTACTGAAATCTTCCAATCTTTTGTACAGAAACGTATTGTTTGTGAAGAACTTCTCAGTCAAATAATGCTTCTGTTTTCATCCCCTGTTATATTAGCATTTTTGTGGAGAAAGACTATGAAACATCACCTGAACATGAATCAATCACAGTCCACACTACAACAGTGGATGAAACACCCTCTTCTTTCCTTGGTGATTTACAGGTATATTTCAATGTCAAATCACTCATTCTGATCTTACACTTGTTAACAGCAAGAACCAAAAACTACTGAGTAAGTATCTCGATTTTATGTACTATCAAACATTCTTCCTGATGAAGAGGCTACACTTCACTAAATTTTTGACCAAGAAAAAAATCTGCATCCTTCTCCAAGTTACAACATGCCTAAAACAAAGTAATTTTTGTTCTGCTCATAACTGTAATCAAGCTATTAATTATGTAGGAATTCTGGAAGCGTACAGTGCCAAGTGCAGGTGCTCATAGTACACATGCTCAGCAGAACTGCCAGCTATCCTAAGCTGTTGGTGCAACACCTAAAAAGAGGTTCCTTTAGCTGTGTTAGGCTATTGGGCACAATGAGTTGCAAATATGTAACCAATACCCATCACAAGTGAAACGCACATAACCGAATTAACACTATAAAGAGGAAAAAAAAAAATAAATATGAAACACCAAACTTCTTACAGAACGGGGAGTTAGCTGTAACACATTAATTTTTCATTTTCAGCCCCTCCACGTCCAAGAAATTAAGGCAGTATCTTTGCTATCCAGGAGACAGGCAGCTGGGGTCTGGTGGCTCCGCTAGATCACCTACAAAATTCCAGTGTGAACACGAACACAAACACAGCAGCATAGATGGAACGGCATTCAGGGACAGGATGTCGCACCCAGGCACCCCCTACAAGTAGCTTAACTTCAGCCGACGGATGTTTGTTTTCGCTACAGCCGCGCTCCAGCACGATGGGACGCGGTCGCCCCAGGCCGAGGGACGGCGGCACCCACCTGGGGCCTTCCCGAGGGCTCCAGCAGCCACGCCGGCTGCGGGCAGCGCCGGCCCCGAGGGGGGAAGCTCGCAGGGCAATCCGCCGCCGCTGGCCTGCCCCCGGCCCGCTCCCACCGGCGCCCCGAGTGTCTCACCTCGTTGTTGAGGTTCAGCACGGGAGCCATGTCCCCGCGGGCCCGCGCCGAGCGCTCCCCACGCCGCCGCAGCACGAACCGAAACTGCGCGCAGGCGCCGAGGGGCCGCTCCCGCCCCGCCCCGGAGCCCTCGCTCAAGAGCGGGGTTAAAGAGCTTTCATTGGGGCTTTTTTTCCTGCTTCTCTCGCGTGATGAGCGGCGTGGGCAGGGGGCGGGTCCCGAGCCCGGCCCGCTGGGCGCGTCCGGGCCGTGCCTACCGGGCTCGCCTCGGACGAAGGGGAAGCTGGAGGGGCGCGGCCTTGTGCCCTGCGCTGCAACGGGGTTGGCATTGCCGGCTGGCTGGCTGGCTGAATGAATCCAAAGCCGCAGGGGATGTACGCTTATAAATCCTTAAACTAATGTGGCCGCTGCCCCCACGACTAGTTTATAATTTTAGAGATATTTTGGGTCCTTATTTGTCCCCCTTGCTGCTGCGGAGGGGGGGGCGTTACAGGAGCAAGCCGTGGCCGCCGCCGTGCCTCCTGACCTTCTCCATCCCCGCCATGACAAACCAGCCTCCGTTTGCAAAGAGCTTTACAGTTTTCAGATTGAGTTTTCCATTTGTGCTGAAGGAAGATTTAGGGTCGTGTAGAAACTGTACGTCTTGAAGCTTTAGTGCGAAATTTTACGTACGTAATTATTTTTAAATGGGCGTGGTGAAGTGTGGCTGAGCATGTGATTTGGACTGTCTTAGTCTGAAAAGTTTGGCAAAGTTTTATCGGAACTTTCCTCGTCATTGCCGGTTCATTGTGCTAGAAGGACTTGCTGATTTTAATTGCTACAAATACTCTTCTCTCGAAACTTTTGCAAAACCCTTGCTTAAATGAAAGCAAAGCTTAGTATGTCTAGAGAATGAGTCAGGTTTTTTTCTTCCACATTCCTGTTTTTCTGCTGCAGTATTCAAAAGAAAGGAGGTCATACTTGAAAATATTTGGGGGAATCATTTGAAACAAATCCAGTTTTGTTTGTACAAAAAACTAACAAACAACCCAACAAAACCACAAAAGACCAAAACAAACCAAAAAGCACACAGAAAGCCTCCACAAAAACGGACAAACAAACAAACCCAAACAAAAAACAACTCCCCCCCCGCCACCCCCAGAAAAAAAAAAAAAACAAAGAAACAAAAAACCACCCAAAACCCAAAAAGAAACCAAAAAATCAGTTCCAGGGAATTCTTTGGACATTTACCAGCAATTAGCTGGCCCCTGGATGGCACTGTTGTGCCTAGAATTCTGCATTGATGTCTGACTATTTAAACAAATTGAACTGTTGTCAGCTGTCTCTGTAACCCATTTTATCTGCAGGACCTTGCATTTGAATCTTGTTGTATTTTAATGTTTGATTTCTAACTGGTGCTTAGGTATCTCCTGAGTGAACTGCAGCAAAATCACCCTTGACTGTGCTTTTTATCAAGCCTTGCATGCAAGTGAAGTTAGGCCAAGCTAGTCCTTTCAAAGTATTACCTTTGGGTTCCATTTAGGATGTTTCTGAAGGTGGTGCTGGATGCTCAGTAGCAGTCTAGGTTTCATCTGGATCAGTAATACTTTGAAAATGTTTGAACTCCTCCCTTCATCTTGTAATAAAGGAATTTTGTTCCAGCAGGAGCTGAATTTCTTTTAAAGTGTATGTTTGCTGGGAGAGCTTTGAGTCTCACTGCAGATGAGGGGTGTTTACCACAGCTGCTGCTTCATAAAAATCCTGACTTGGACAGTTATATCCAGTTTAGTGAAAGTCAGCCAACCATCACAGAGTGAACTTTTCTTTGTAGTACCACAAAGTCAGACAGTAATCTATGTGAGAAGGAGCTGAATTTGACTATATTTGAGTAAAGATTAGTGTTGGATGTGATACACACAATGCCATCAATATACATTTTAAGAATTACTGGATATAATCTCACATCTAGGTTGTATTTATTTGCAGTGGGTGTAAAATTGGATGCAAAAATATCCAGAAGGAAACATCTTCCAAGGAAAAGGAAGAGCTCTTCCTTTTGCCTTGATATTTCATGCAAAACCAATCACTACATATGCCAGTCTTAAGTTGCATTGTGCATCTTAGCAAAGGAAAGACAAAAGCAGGAGCAGGGAGCCCACTGCACTTCTGTGAATCCAGCCAGTGCCAGCCTGGCCTCACATCAGAGTTGTTCTGTGACCAAGTGTAGCCTACTTGGTCATAACTTCAATTTTCCTTTCCATTTCCTCTGAACACTGAAATAACTTGCTTTGAAAGTTTCTTGTAGGCCCTGATGACATACTTCTGGCCATTCTTCATCAACAATTTTGTTTTCTTCTCACTTAGTTAGTTATTGTGAAAATAAGTGGTATGTTTCTTTCTCCCTTTTTAAACCTCAATGGCTTTCCAGAGTTAAGAATCTTTGTGCCTCATAACTTCCTTGTCGGCCCTTTGTCATACTAATTTTTGACTTAAATACATTTGAAGTCAAGATTTTCTTGTCAGCTTATCACAGTCAGGATGCTTTTAGGCATTGCCCCATATAACACTTTTTGTTCGTTGATGCTTTGTTCTGACATTTCTTCCTGTTATGTCAGTTTTTCACTCCAATATTTTGGCACATATTATCAGTGTTGGAATGCATTTTTCTGAATTATTTTCTCTCCTTTAAGAACAACTGTCTGTGTATGTGCATTGCAGGGCAGCATATATGTGTGGACTATGAAAATGGTGAAGGGCCTAGAGGGGGAAGCCCTGTGAGGAGTGGCTGAGGGCACTTGGTCTGTTCAGCCTGGAGGAGACTGAGGGGAGACCTCACTGCAGTTACAGCTTCTTGGGAGGGGAACAGGAGGGGCAGGCACTGATCCTGCTCTCTGGTGACAGGGACAGGACATGAGGGAATAACCTGAAATCGTGTTGGGGAGGTTGAGGTGGGATATTAGAACAGGGTTTTTCACCCAGAGGTTGGCTCAACAGGCTCCACAGAGAAGTGGTCACAGCACCAGCCTGACAAAGATCAAGAAGAGTTTGGACAATGCTCTAAGACGTGGGTGTGACTCTTCAGGTGTTCTGTGCATGGCCAGGAGTTGGACTTGAGTGATCCTGATGGGTGCCTTCACACTTAGGGTATTCTACAATTCTATGATTCTATTTGTAGGACATAAGATGTTGCAGAACAATACAGGGGAGTTGAAATGGAAGACTGTTTAAAGGAAGGGGGCATTGTGGCTGGGTCCTATTTCTCTCCAGTTTCATGTGATGCGGTAGCAGCTGTGTAGATCATCTTGTAGCTACAACTGGCCTTGATCCCAGAGGCCATGCATATAGTTACATTTTTGGAATACTTACTGAAATATGTGATTATTGCAGACACTTGCATTTATATACTCAGTACAGATGTAATGAAATATATATGAGGTTTGTTTTGTGTTGACAATAAGTAAATTTTAGACATTTCAATTAATCTTTCATGTTTTGTGAATCAAATTGAAACTTTAAGAAGTTTCATAGAAAAGAGTGCCAGTAATGTTAACTAGACACTGGGGACAACAAAACCAGAAGGCTTTCTGCAGCAAGTTTCCTGCAGCTTGTGCTTTGACTTTTGCCAGAGGAGTTTCTTTTCCCTGATACCAAGACATCTATTCTGGGCTTGCTCCCTTTCTTTCTGTCATGACAAAAATATAAACATGTGGACACTCTAAAATTAGTTACCTCCCCCTAATCTCAACCAATCCCTTTCTGCCTATAAGGAACAAATATTTGTAGATATAAGTTAGAAAATAGCAGATTACTAACATGCAAAACAGCAACAGGCAAAACAAATCCCCAAAATAACCAGTTAATAATCACTTAACACAAAATCTCAGGAACCCCATGGGAACAAGGAGACTCCCAAAATGGCAGGGTACTGTCCTCTCCCAAGATGGTGGCCCCTGCTGTCAACTGTGGGTATGGAGACAAAGGGAAAACAGCATCAGCCTCTTCCCCAAGATAGGAATTCTTACTTACGTAGGAAAACTATTGAAAAAATAGACAGTAAAAAGATCCTTAATCTTCTATAAATCCTCAGATGTTCCATGAAATTATTAGTTTTGACTTTGAAAATAATTTGCTCTTATTATTGCAGATGTTTTCCTTCTTACTTTCTTCACTTTTGAATCTTCATACACACACACATGTGTTGCTGTCCTTATGTACATGTTAGATAGAACACATGCTTTGGTGAAACTGACTATGTTTACATCATAAGTGATCATATCCCTCTGTTATTGAGAAAGCAGAATTAACATTGAAGTTCCTTCCTACTTAGAATCCATTCAACATTCAGCAACATCTTGAGAATTTAGAGTTAAAAAAATCTGAATTTAATGATTGAAGCCAGAGCTTAGAAAGAAGATTTTGTGGTGAATTTCAGCCTGGGATATTAGGTTTAAGTGTGTAAAGCACATTGCTTTCTTCTATAACCCATCATAAATGCATCACTTAATAATTCCTATATCCCACATTTTTCTTTTTTAAGAAGCAGTTCCAGTAGTTCAGCTGACTATTTCAGCTGCTTGTTGTGTGAGGCCAAAATTTTCTCTTATTATACACAGATAAAATGTTGAGTAAAAAATGGAATCCTAATATCTGCTAGTTTCCTTAAGTATGATTATAAAATTAAAAAAAAAAAAATCCCATGAAAGTGTCATGGGTAACTCAAAACATTCCAAATCCAGAAGTTATTACAACCTGGTTGGTGAGTTTGGAGTAGAAAAAAACACCTCTGTGTTTCAGTCCAGAGATGACTGCTGAATTTATGATAGCAATAAAGACTACTCAAATGTAAGATCTGGGGGGAGAAAAGGCGGGAGAAAAAGACCAGCTCTCTCTGATCTCTTGCAGGAGGGAAACTAGAAGATAAACTGCAGAAGCACTCTGAAGATATCCCATCAACAAAAGATAGACAGTGGATCTCTGTTATGGTGCTCAAACAACAGATGTGCTGGGAAAGATGAGGATGAAATGGGTCTTACTCATTCACAGAGAGAAGTTGTTCGAACTCATAGTGAAAGATGCACAAGGGATACTTCCAGAGAGCACTTAAGGCTTATCTAAGATCTTGTTGCTGAGGGTAACAGAAGTCTATGAATGACTAGATTCTTAACCTAAGTGCCTCAAACAAAAATTAGTTAGACAGAATGAATCCTGGCATGGATGTCATTGTAGTTGTGATGAAAAGCTGAGAAATAGTGTTAGAGAAACTGGTACTTAACAGTCTATTGAAGGATTTACTCCAGATACAAGGTGATTCTTGAGTGCTCCCTGCAGTAATTAGAAACCTTTGAGTCGGTGTCATGTTGCATCAGGTTCATGTACAAAAGCAGCTGGGGAATTGAAGTCTTAGGGTGTATTCTAGTGGGCAGCTGACCGATCAAGATTACTCCCTTTTCTTTCCTTTTTAGAACTGATCTAGGAGTTAAGTCTAAAGCTGAGTAGAGTTCAGATAGGGTTCCTCCCTCAGGAGTCCAGTCCAAGGAATTCATCAGCCTCCACAGATCAGAAGTTGATCTCTGAAGCTTCTTCACTTATAAGACGAATCTTTAGTCTGGTAAATCAAATGATTAAAGTATAAACAGTACTACTTTAGAAATCTCATATTTACATAATACTGTTATGTTGTGATTAATGAGAATCATAGTTCAGCATTGATACTAATAGTTCTGATATATGAGAAAGATAAA
Source organism: Muscicapa striata striata (assembly GCA_030060385.1). NCBI lineage: Eukaryota > Metazoa > Chordata > Aves > Passeriformes > Muscicapidae > Muscicapa > Muscicapa striata. Next base: position 738,850 of record JAREIS010000076.1, on the reverse strand, counting down.
AAAAATACAAGAACAAAATTTAACAATATAATTTCTCTAAATTTCTTTCTGGCTACTAGTTAGCAGTTATTTTTACCAGACTGTGCAAAGGATTATGGCATTTTAACTTTAGGTTTTTTAAAGGCATTGTTTCCTCGTATCCTTTTCTTAATGAAAGCAAATTTTTTTCTAGTAAGAATTTCATGTTTTGTCTCCATGAAAATCAACAAAATGTAAACAAATGTTTGGAACACACTATAACTTTCCTTAAAGTAATTAGTTATACGCAGTAATTATTGGAACACTCACATTTTCTGTCACTGTCTTGTGATTTTAAAGAAATGGCTGCTGTCACTTAAGTTATGAGCATAATCACAGAACTAATGGAAGTTCTAAAAAGTTTGGGTAGCCAGGAATGATTGCAATATTAGGTGCACATTGCATTTTATGATCTCATATATATTTCAGAAGCTTGTCTTATATATCTTAATGTTGGGAATTGGTTAGAAAGCCATGGACATAGCTATGGATATAGATTGATGGAAGCAGGAGTATAGCTCCTGCTAAGCAGAAAGGTAGGCCGTGCTCCTAAGCAGACAGTAAAGGCCTTGTTGCAGGCAAGCAGTTTTTGCTGAGCAGCAGCTTTTGCTGAAGCAGAGACTTTGCAAAAGCAATACAGCCAGCATAATTTGCAGAGTTAGTTGATAAGTAATACATATGACTATTGTTTAATCAAGGCCTTATAACTTCCAGGGGGCACGTAGCAAGCGAAGCATAACCCTGGGATTGATACTATATAGCAATAAGTATAAGGAAAAGGGTAGTAGTAGCCAAGAGTAATTATTACCTAGCACGTATACATTTTGGCTAGAAATTCAGTAGGAGTGGTTATCTCACACTTGCAATAACCTATAATAGGAGAAGGCATACATAGCAAAAACCAATAAGATTGTACTAATATGAATAATGCTGATTTATGCTATTCTGGGCTATAAATGTACCTGATGCTCTCAATAAAGCGGATTATGCGTTATCAATCACATTGATTGTCTGGCATTATCCCCTCGCCGTTCCTCCACAAGTGGCCCCGATCCCTCCGCAAGGGTCCGAGGTCTCCCCCCCTGTCGCTGGCTTCCCGACGTCTTAACCTGACCACCTGTTGCATCTTTGTATAGGAAAGTACATTACTGGCCAATTTCAGCATACATATAATATAACAGATCGATTGTAGCAACCTGAGAGCAGAAAGTTCTACTTGCAAGCATGCGAGTCAAATCATTGGATACTCATTTGTAGTACCAAGTTTTCAAGGATAACTACATCATTGATTTCATCAAAAAGAGCAAAAAGTTAAAACCATTTTCACTTCAATATGTGGTTTATGAAACAGGCTGAGTTTTGTTTTATACAATTTATAGGATCAAAAAAGCTGAGAGACTTTATGCTTTAAAGTTGGACTATGTTTTTGGTTCTTTTATTTTTTGTGTTCCTGGCTTAGAACTAGTTTACAATTAGTCTTAGAAAACTGATGTTTAATACCTAAACATAATTTTATGATCCAAATTTGAGAGTAAGAGTCTGTGGTGAAAATTCTGACTAATGATTCTGTAACTCCAGCACCATTAGCAGAATTGCATTTCAAGGTTTTTAAAAGTGGAGTTGAAAAATACAGATGAAAAATTAATAAGTCTTTTTAATTTACAAGGTTGTTGAACCAGCACAAGCAATAAGAAGTGTTTCATTTAAAAGCACTCTGTGTCATTGCAAGAGAGTAGATTATGTGATATACCCAGAGTTTATGTAACATGTGATCCTTCGGCAAGGATTAAACATACTGAGCTTTCAAGCCACAGAATGATGGAGAAAATCTGGTGTCTTTTCAATATCAAAGCTGCTGCTGAATGTTTGCTGTGAAACCACTAAAAACAAGATAATTTTCTGAATTCTAAAAACTTGGGGCTGACACAGCAAAAAGCAACTAGGCAGGAAAACACCTTGTTTTCCTAGGTGACCATGAGCCAGCACTGCACCCTCATAGCAAAGAAGGTCAGAGGTCTCCTGGGTTACATTAGGAATGCCATTGCCTGTTGGTAGGTTGAGGGTAGTGTCCCTTCCCCTCTATCACATGTGAGACTCTTCTGTAGCTGTCAGTCCAGCTCTAGGCTTCCCAATGAAAGAAGGACATGGACATCCTGGATAAAGTCAAGTGGAGGATGACTACAGTGGAGGGCTGTATCATCAAGGAGCATGCAAGAGAGCTGGGACTGCTCAGCCTTGAGAGAGCTCAGGGGGATCTTTCCCCTGAATATAACTGTGTGATAAATGTAGTGCTGTCTGATTGATAGAACAAGAGGCAGTGGGTGCAAACTGATAATAATATCAAAATGCAGTGTATAAGTAAGTGTTTCATGTTTATTATTCTATATTGAAATATGTAAGTGATGGGAAGAAGAGTATGCCGTTCCTAATTGATCAGTGTATATATCTCAGTTCTTTGGGTTTTTGGGCAACTTTATCTTATCTTGAGGGAACGCATCAGTGGTAGACTCTCATAACTTGGTCAGAAGAACACTGCTAGAGTGATGAAAAGATGTTAGCCACCAGACTTGAATTATTTGAACAAAAAAGCACTACTTTTTTTTGTTTTGTTTTTCTTTTCTGATGTGATTTTGTAGGAAGATGGACTTTCTTTTTTTGTAGCAAGTGAATAATATGCTAGAACATGTAAGACTCAAGGATGTTGTGCCAGGGTTTTCTTCATAGTCTCCAGATTAGGCCTGGCTTTTCAGTCCACTGAAGAATATTCTGAATAGAGATTCCACCAAAGAGATTGTCAGGGACTTCCCTTTTTTTTTTTCTGTCTCATTTTTCAAATTGTCTTAATTATATACATCTGTTCTTGTTTCTAACTTGCTCTGACTTTCATTTCTGAAATAAAAGCCTGTCTTAGATGCCATAAACTGTGAAACAAAATAGGGAAGTAATTATGTCTGTTGGCTTGGTTTTTTTACTTTCTTGCATTTCATTGATGTTTCTAATAAGTACTCCAGCAATTTTATTAACCTCTGTATTTTAATTTATTATAACTGTAGGAAGAATATTCTGATTTCTTCTTTGCTCATTTTATTGACTTTGTTTAGCATTAGCAGAACTGTTAGGCTTCCTAATAAAACATTAGTAGATTGCATTGCTAATAAATAATATTTGCATTGCTAATAAAACATTAGTAGGAAAAAATAGCGGCTTTTTCACTGCTTTAATCTTTGTGTGTCTGTGCACATGAGTGTTGTGGATCTGTGACTTTGCTTTGATAATGCATGAGAGAATAAACAGAAAAGTCTTTTGCAGTACTGAGAAAAACTTAGAGGAATTCATTCACAAGGCCTACAGAGGACTACTCCAGCACCCTCTACGTGGTTTAGTTAGTGCAAACACAGCTTTTCACAGATTTTGCTTCTTTTGAAGCGAATAGGATAGCAGAGGAGCTTAATGAGTAACCTGGCTTCTCTGTTGCATCTGTTGCAATAGAAAACTCTCAATGGTGTTGACAACAGTGTCAGGCAGTCACAACATTTTTGGCATTTATTAGTTTTCTATAGGATATAGTAATTAAATTTGCATGTGAGTTCGTCTGAAAATAGTCACCAGAAGTAAATATCTGTAAGTGGGAGACGGGGTAATTACTACTCTGAATGGCTAGCAGTTATTTTAGGAAGAAATGCATGTACATAAAGTACTTTTCAAGTTCTCTGCCACTGAACTTACAAAATCTCTACAACCCTTAGTAATATCTGGTTCAGCACCTGGTTGTTTTCTTCCATTCATAGCAGCATGCTTAGAAAATAGCAGGTGTATTCATGATGTTTCAATCAGAAAAAAAGCATGTTTAAAGTGCAATTTTCAAGTTAATATATGAGTAAGCAATTCTGTGAAATTATTCTCATCATCTGATTTCTTGATGTCCAATGATGAATATGCACCTCTGGAAAAAATTTCAGAGAGAAGGACTGTCATAAAATACATGTTAAGAAGGAAGGTCTTTTAAGACTGCTCAGGCTTGGTTTGCTCAAGGTTCTTGCTCGAATTTCTGTCAAGCAAGGAAGTAAATTTGGTTTATGCTTTTAGCTTTGTGGCCTATCTACTTGCATTAGCAACATTTTAGGCTGTGGTTTCCAAGGGAAAGGTTATTTCAGTCCTTCTGATTTCTCATTCATTTTGTTGATAGATGGAAGGCCTGACATTTGTGTGTTGCAATAGTTTTGGAAGGCAGATAGCCTCTATATGACTTCTTTACATAACTTTTGGGGGTTAATTAATGGTAATAGATTCTGATTGTACTCCTCACCCTGGCATGGGAGCTCCTTGGGAAAGAAGTGAGGTCAGGATAGTCATTAGCCACTGAGTTTTTTTCTGCAGTTGGTGGCAGCAGGCTATTAGGATGCTTAAATTTATGTAAAGGTCAAGAAAGTCGATTGCAGGGCTGCTTGGTGTTTGAAACTGTCAAAAATTCCTTGCTGAGCATAGCTCAACTGGGAACCAGAAAATCTAGGCTGAAATCATATTGGAAATCAAAAGCACCTTTGTGCATAGGCTTCATACATAAAAAGTTTGGCTTCAGCTCATGTAAATAATTCATCCACTTAGCCGTATCTTTTTTATACAAGTTAAATTCAAGTATCTCATTAAAGCTCAAAAATAAAGATGACTAGAGTTGAGCTGAGGGGTTTGGGATGGGCACAGGGTTAGTCTCGTTATAATGATTTGACCGATGGGGATTTTTTTACTACCACAAGGAGATACTTTCAGAGATTATGAGGTCTTTTATGATGCCATTAAAATGAAAAATCGGTGAAAAAGACCAGAAGTCAATTTCCACACTGCTTTTTGAATGTTTATATAGTCATTAAAGTAATATATAGGCATCCACGAACTGTGCAAGTACAACAAGAGGGATGAGGACATTCACCTTGCACACATAGCCTGAAAAGCATTCTTTGAATAATTTAGTTTTATGCCCTCTTGTCAAACCAGAAACCTAAAGGAAAAGTTCAAAATTAACTGTTTGTAAATTTAAAGTAATTGTTATTTACACCCATTTTCCACTTACCATTTAAACCAACTTTCCTATTGTATTGTATTCCTATTGTTTTCTATTCTATTGTGTAGAACAAGAACTGGAAGAACATCTAGAAAAGAAAAATTTTCTTGCTACACCTTTCTATGTAATATTGTCTGACAGTTTGTGGAAAAGTTATTGATAAATTATGACTTCTTTATTCAAAGAAATTTCTCTACAGTTTATTTAGCTTTATTGGTTTTATAACAGATATCTGAATGAGGAAAAATCCCGTTTCTTCCATGTATGATGCTTTGGATGATTCTGTTATTGACTCATAGAACATGTCCTCCACTTGAGAACCCTGATTTGGGTTGTGTATGGTGGATTATGCTTGTAATATAATTTCTAAGGGACAAATTCTTATTTTCTGATTTTCTAAAAAATTTGGATATTTTCAGAAAGTTTCTTTTTTCATCCTGAATATTGGAGAAAGACTGTGTTCTGGATACACTAAAAGGTACTGCCTGACATGCATAATTATCGTTATTGACATTAATATTAGTCTTTTGAATATTTTCCTCAAAGCAACTCAATATTAAATTTGACCATGCATAGGAATTGTATGTTCTCTTGGTTGGTTCTCACAGATCTTGTGTATGAAATTCTATGATCTTCTATGAGTTGCTTTGCCTTCTGAAGTTATAAAGATTTGCTGCAAGTAAAGTGAGTACAGCAAGTTCTAGAGTTCAGGTCTTGGTATTCTCTGTATTATATATTGAAATAGATGTGGTGGTGTCTATGGTAAAGCAGAAATAGACCCAACCGTTGGGTTTTGGGTAAATTGTAGAATCTTTTCTGTCTTTATTTCTGAATTTCAGCTTCTCTTCCTCTGGTTTACTTCTCTGAAAAACTAAGTTTACCCAATGGGATTTGGGGTTTTTTTGTAGCTCTGGGTTTGCTACTGCTGGACTTTTTAATAAGTACTTTAATAAAATTTTTAAATCCCCACAGCAGAGCATTTAGACCCTCTATAACTAAACCTCTTTCATTGTTATGTTTGTTAGTTCAATATGCATTTTGAACATATACAGTGAATTGAAGAATGAGTGTACTGGCAGAAAATGTTAATACTTTTCCTGATAGTCAGAAAGATGAAAAAATGGACAAATCTTGCAAAACATTGGTTTATTTGGCTTGCAGTGGGCCTATATGAAGTTCAGGATAATGCATGTAATTGAGGAAATCTTACATTTTGTTTTGGCTGTTATAACTAGGAGGTTCAAAAACCACTAATATTTATTTACATTGATGTTTAGATGTATTTTGTAGCATACTTTTAGGTATATGTTAGTCAAATGGATTTTCATTCTGCTTAAGTCAGGAGAGAGAAAATAGTTTACAGAAATTTTATTTTAATACTGACCAAATTCTACCCTTTTAATGCATGCAAATCCACACAAGTGCTTTCTAAATTATGGTGAGCAGGTTTTAAGTAATTTGTCTGATGTGTGTAATTCCACATTATAGTCTGTGAGTATAGTTAGGCACATAAAACAGGTGGTGGGATGCACCACATGTATTGGAACAAGAGGTATCTTCTTTCTCTAAGAAAGAGTGAAAATGAAAAGCTCATATTTGTAACTTTATGTCATGCAACTACTAATTATGGTGGACATGAGAAAAGTTCAGCTTTTAATATCACCAAGCAATACTTCAGACATCACTCAACAGTCAAGTCAGATCATGTGATTTTAGCTATTTTTTCAAATTTTGCTCACTAATAAATAAACAGCCAGTCTTCTACCATCATAACCTAGAAGCACCTTTGGGAAGAAAACTTTCCGGTGTTTATAAGCATTGTGTCATATCTTTTGTTCTGTTCTTTTGTTCTGTTGATACCAATATTCGCTGTTGGGGTTGTTAAAGGATTTTCACTGCTAAAATGGACAGCTTTCTAAAGAATCACACTATTTTTTCTGAAAGTTCACACTGTTTAATGGAAATTTTTTTGTCTACTTGACAGAAAGGGCAATGTGCAGAGATGTTCACGTTGAGAGAGGGATCTTTTTCATGATTATGAACTCATAGAATATGTGTAATATTACCTGATTTTTCTGCTTTGGAGTTTGTTCTCTTAACTGTTTAATATCTGAGACCCAGTTAGAAATCTATGTATTATTTTTTAAAATTTAAATTCAATCACAAGATTCTTGATATTACTGGAAGTTATAAGAAACTGGCTAGGATATTTTACTTCGGTTAGAAGAAAATACTCTCTAGTATTACAAGTTTATAGCATCTGTTCTCCCAAAATTTAGGCTCTGGTTTATTTAGAATAGATATTATTTGCATATTATATAATATCCACATGTATGAAATGCATATATGCTTTCAATGTAATGCTTAGATGTGATCTTGAGTTTAATGCTGTATTTCAAAGGTTTTGTGAACAGCAAGGGCCTTAGTGGTAAAACAGCTTTCTTACAGAATACCTTGGAGCTTTGTATGTTATGTCAGTAGAAATCACTTTTGTACATACATCCTTAAATGCTATGCTTTCCTTTTATTTAAGGAATGCACCAAGGTTTGCTTAAAGATTACTTTATTATTCACCTTATTATAAATACAAATATATTGCAGTTCAGAATATGGTTTTTCAAAATATGTTAAATACATCCTTCTATCTACAGTCACTGTTACTCAGTTTTAAGTGCGAAGATGCTCATGTCTGTAATCTCTAATTCTCAACAGAATAGGAAATGTGAGGAGCAAAGTTGTACTAACAATAATATGATTGTGGATTTATTCTAAATTGCTTGATATGGGGTGATTATTGCACGAGCTGTCTGTAGGACAGCTGTCATTAATAGTGGTTGTTGTCAGTATGGTTTGTGGCAGTAGCTGAAAGCAAAATTGCAGCATCAGATTTCTCCAGCTGAAGCTAGAAGGTAGTGTTCTTCAAAGATCTCTTCAGTACTGCATGGAAACTCCATATTACAGTATCTGAAGCAGTGGGATACAGATTTTAACACAGCTCAGCCAATACAAGAAATATATGAATTTATATATGAAGCAGTCAGATATATAATCAGATGCAGCCCAACCAAGGTAAGAAATATGTTTCTGCAGTTGTTCCTTTTCACTGCTTTACAAGGAACACCACCAGACAGTTATGAGAGGTGGCAATCTCTTCAGGAAAATAAAAATGGGCAGAATGCCCTTGAAAACACCTTAGATGGCATACCTTAGATGGCTCACAGCCACGAGGGTGCAACATATTATGATATAAACTTCTTGCAAGGGAAGAAGATGAAGGAGCAATGATTCCATAAGGCATGTTCTCTTCTCAAACTCATATATCATATGGAGCAGGAAGTATATGTTATGGTGTGATAGAAAGTCAGTCTTGCCATACATCCTCTGAAGTCCTCACTGGAAACATTTCTGTGTACATCTGTACAAAGAAGTGGTATATAAATGTCCTTCCTTAGGTCCGTCTGCATGGCAACTTTTGAAATATAATAGGATTTCAGTTCAGTCTTCATGGTCATAAATGATTTTCTATTTTGGTATTATACTTTCTTTACAAAAACTAACCCCAGGATAGTCACAAAAGGTCCTCCTGGAGCTGACGGAAAGTAAGCATTTCATTGCTAACTCTCATTTCAATAATGTTTTTGCCTTTTAATCTAATTTCAGAATAATTTGTTGTCTAATTACTTTAAAAATCATATCACCAAACTCTGTATTTTTAGGTTAGAATTCAGTTATGTAAATAATAAATTACCTAGTTTATAAATAGTTTTTAAATACTAAATTTTGTTTTCAGAGACTTTTTACTTTATGAGGTTATTTTAAAAGGTAAGGTGTTATTAGTTTCTATCACTGTACTGATATATGCATTATGTTTGTGTTATATTCCTAATTCCTATATATTCTTACATTCCTGGAGTATTCAGGGTACTGAAGCAAATGGCCGTCGGGGCATTGAGTATTGCTTCACCACTTGTTCCCAACATCTGTTTCTCATTTGAACTTTCTGTACTCCTTTATTTTCCTGCCCTGTCTGGGCCTCACTGTGAAGCAGAGCTGCCAAAAGGAAAAATAATGAAAAAAGAAGTTTCTGGTCCCTTGAAACTCTGGTCAGGCAGCAATGTTCTGCAATATTTTCTTTTTACACCACCAGACATGAGAACATGTGCTCTCTTTTATTCTACATTTTTTCTTGCAGGAAAAACTCTAGCCAACTTTATGACAGAAAAAAAAGAAGCAAGAAAGGCTGATATGTGATTCCAGGTTCCAGAAGATGTTTTAGACATTGTGGTCTGCAAATAGATCTACCCGTCTGTTGATCTGGACTAAGTCATCCTTCAAAGGAAAATAATTTACCAGGACTCTGTGAGTGGGCAGCAATCCTTTTGAGAGCACTTACATTGAAGAGCCAAGATATTCCAAAGACTTGTGTTTTTAGAGTTGCTTAAAGAATCATTGGCAAAGGTATTGGCAGAAGCACGGTTGGTGTAAAAGCAAAAGCATTACAAAGTTCATGGTTCAGGTTTGCCCTGCTACTTACTATATAGTTAAAGCACATAAAGAAAAAGCAAACACAGATCCAAACTCATTCAATCTGCAAACAAAATTAACCCAAAAATTGCCTGAGAGAGGGGTTGGGGGCTGAGTGATGGGGAGGAAAAGAAACAGTTGGAAAGGATAAGGATCAAAAAGAAAAAAGAATAAAGAAGCCCTCCTGTTGACTCACAAGATTCAGAGTAGAGGCCCTTGCTAAACAGAGCCTAGGAAAATTTTTGTCTAAAGGTTAAAATCTAAACTTAACAGCAGTTAGTCTATAGCTTAAATTAAACAGTTGAACAATTCATACAGAATTTAGTAACTCAGGCCTAATTTAATTACAAATCTAAAATACTTAATACAAGAGAGGACAACAGTCCCCATACATTAGCTGTGGCACATTCACAATTAGGATGCACTCAGACAAGGAATACGTGTAAAAAAAATTCCCTTTCATTTCAGTGAAGTTCTTGAGTCAGATGCCTTTGCATCTTGTCAGAGGGCGAAGGGTTGAGTCTGGAGGAGAGGCTGTGTCACCATCACTGTGTTCAGCCAAACTGGGAGCTTGGAACATTTCTCAGATTATAGTTTGGTCTGGGCTGGGCAGGGCAGGGGATGTACCACCACAAGTTGTCAGGACATGGCACTCTGCTTGAGTTTGGGCAGGTTTCACTAGACAAAAACTGGCAGTACTACCCAAATCCCACTTCAGCCAGTGTCCAGTGGAGATGTTTTAAGAACACACTAAGGAGGTTTAGTGAAACTGACATATCTTTGGATTTTCTTTTTTTTTTTTTTTTTTTTAAGTAGACAAGTATTTTCAGAAAATTCATTTATATATAAATGGGCTGTGAGAATAAAATTGTATAGGATATTTTTGTAAAAGATGGAAAAGTTTTCTTAGAATTCTGAGGAACTGAAATTTGTCATGAGCACATTGGCATCGGCTCATGGGATGTGGCAAAAAGGGACACAAACTTCTGACGCAAACTTCTCTGTCACTAGGGATGCACTTTGGTGATAATGAAATTGGTGCATTTGCATTTGTGGTTCAACACTGGAAATGAAATCTGCTAGTACTTAAAATGCTATGCACAAAGTGCTGTAAAGGGAGACTGGCAGAGGCTAAAATCTGTTTTGCGGGTTTTTTTGTTTTGTTTTGTTTTGTTTTTGTTTTTTGTTTGGGTTTGTTTTGTTTTGTTTTGTTTTGTTTTGTTTTGTTTTGTTTTGTTTTGTTTTGTTTTGTTTTTTTTGGGGACGTGAGTTAGTGAATGATGGCATTACAGTGTTCCACTAGTTGAAAAGGGAAGAAAAGACTGAGTTGTATCCATTATGCAATGCCTTTGCATCCATAGTCTCTACTTTCCAGTTCCTTCTATCATGAATTCAAATTTTTCAATCACGTAACACCAATTGGGTCAAAGAGAGAGAAGTTCACATTGGATTATTGGACATGGCATTTGGAGAGACTTGGCTGAAATGGATGCCAGCATTTATCTGGAAACATATAATTTCCAGAATGCAGTACAGGGCCTGGTAAATGATAGTTAACATTTTTTTTTATGTAAAAAGGGCATTTCCTTTTTGATGCATTATAAGATATATGAGTCAGAAAGACGAACAATGAAATATTTGATTTTGACTTTACATAAGAAAAACAATTTCCTGTGGAAAATTCACAATGAGCTTTTTTATTAATATCGGTTAAATGACTGTTTATTCACTAAACGTGTGGAAATATGCTCGCTTTAGTAAATTCTTTTTAAATTTGTATCCAAGAGCCTTCAGGAAGACAAATATTTCAGTAGAAACTGGTGATCCAGCATCAGTTTTGTTCTTTTTAATTAAAATTAATAAGGAACTTGTAACAACTAGATAAAATTTCTGTCATAGATATGTTTATGTTACAAGCATTGTGAGGACTTACACTGGATGGAAAAGAATTTTCCATGTCAACCATAAACATACAAAAAACAAGTAATCACAGACTTTCCTTACCCCTCTGCTCACAGTCCTTACATACACGATCCTGTTGTTCCAAATTTTGGTCTTGAAGCATTTGTAGACATAATTTCCTCAATAATTACTTAGTCTGGAAATGTTTTTAACTGGAAACTTACGTTTTCAGGCAATAATCCAATTCTGAGCTGTTGTTTAGTCAGTTCCATAGATGACATCTCCTTAGTTTCATTCTCAAATTGGGTTGATTTATACACCTTCACAACTTTGTTGTTGCAATTCCATCTTGCAAGCAAGACAATACTCCCTTGTGTAGAGGTATGCCAATTTTGTGTTAAAAGTAATCTGCATAATTCAAGAGCAATAGCAGAAAAGGTTAAAGGATTTTAGCCATCAATAATCCTATGTTACTTCTGTAAAATAGAGAAAATGCTGTGGATAGCAGGTAAAGGCTTGCTCAAATTCTGCTCAGAGGAGCAGAGAACTCAAGTGATACTGAAAAAAAAATGTTAAAAAAAGGAGAGGCCCAGGTATCAGATTTAAATACTTGTAGACATGAACCAGGAAGGAAAAATGGTCAAACTGACATCATAGTTCTTATAGTCTGCTCCACATGAAAAATAATGTTGTGTATTTCATTGTTTTATGACAAAAATTTCATTGCTCTTAATAGCACTGAAGAATAAAGCACCACAAATACTTTCTGAGGCTGCTAGGTAGTTACTATCATCATTTCCAAATGCAAAAAACATCCCAAGGTTGAGCTAGGGAAAGGGCTCAAAATTTTGAGTTCCAGTCCTTTGACTTAGCCAGATGACATTTTAAAGGCCGTATCTCCTATTTTTGGATGTTTTGTTAGTACACAGAAGAAGAAAGAAAAGGGTTGGTTTGGTGTTCATTACTTCAAACTTTTCCTGTTAAGTCTGAATCTCATGAAGGTAATGTGTGGGCTAACATGTTTATCCTGTGTTCCTGGATGAACATCAGGAGAAAAACACAGGTGAAGAAATGGTAAAAAGACTTTCAAAAAGAAAGTCTTTCAAAAGTTATGATTTCGGTAGCTCTTGTGAATCAAAGTAGCAATGTGATCCAAGTCTGTGAGTTACCACAGCACAGATTCTAAGCAAGCAGCATGTGCAATTGAGCCTCCTGTTATGTGCGCAGGAAATTCCTTGCTCAGTGCTGTAAGTGTAATGTTACAAGACTTAGCATTCGGAAATCAGAATTTTATTACTGCTTAATGAAGACTAGTAGTATTTTCACAGACCCCATAATTGGTTCAACTCAGGCTGTTGTATTGCAGCTTTCCACAACGAATCATAGAATGGCTTGGGTTGAAAGAGACCTTAAAGACAATCTAGTTCCACCCTGCTGCCATGGACCTTCAACTAGACCAAGGTGCTTAAAATCCCATCCAACCTGGCTTTGAGCACTCCTAGGGATGTGGCATGAACAACTTCTCTGGACAACCTGTTCCAGTGCCTCACCACCCTTACAGTAAAATTTTTTTTCTAAAGTCTAATCTAAGCCTTTTCTCAGTTTAAAGCCATTTTCTCCATATTCTGTCACTACACACCCCTGTAGAAAGTATCTCTCCATCTTTTTTGTAGGTTTCCTTCAGGCACAATCTTGAGGTGATACCTTGAGAGGCTAACTAGAACAGAGGCTAGACAGAGTTAAAGGAATGAAGTAGGTATTTATTAAAAGGCCTTCAAAGGACACACCTTGGCAGTACAAGAACCTGGCAGAGGCTAGACCCAAGATGGACCCTGGTCACAAGTTTTCACAGTTTTATTAGTTTTGGTCTATTTACATATTGGTCCATTTACAGCTTCAAGTAAAGAGGTCCCATCCTCTCAGTTTGCTCTCCTCAGTTTGCTGTTGTTTAAAGTTTCTTGGGCTTGAGGATGTGACCTTGGTGTTCAGGCTGCAAAAGTATTGTTTTGTCTAACTAAACCATGAGGAGAACTTGCTAACACTCTATATGTAGTTCAGAGTTATATACTAATGCAGTACGGAATCTGAAAATTATGAGAGCTAAAACTTAAGGCATTACTGGAAGGCTGCAATTAGGTCACCCTAAAATTTTCTCTTCACTAAAACCCTGAAACTCTTACACAGGATCTGAAACACAAATGAAGACTTTTCCTACTTAAGCATTTTTTATGATGTGGCAAAGAATGTGATTTTTAAAGCAAGCTCTGTGTTTCAAACTCAACTTTTGCGAGCTAGGGCTGTGGAAATAGGTTTAGCATTATTACCTAGAATTTCTGCTAGCCTTCCTCCATTTGAAGAACTGCTTTACTAGATTTTGGAAGGAATTGAACTGGCAGTCCTGTGGAGTCTGGATGAAAAGATATTGCTGATGCTAGCCAAATGCAGTCTTTTTATTCAAATAACTTGGAGTCCTTTGGAGTCTGTGATTTATTATTAAGACAAATGAGTGTCAAAAGGAGGTTGCCCTCTGTTCATTTAATGAAAACAGAAAGTGCCGTTGAAACAATTCTCTTTTTCTTGGGCTAGATTATTGCATTTACTCAAAATAAACCCTTAAACATTACATACCGTAACAGCTTTCTAATTACAAATTATAATTTTTATATGTATCAAGGTTTTTAAGTGACAATTTTCATAAAAAAATCTGTTGAATTATTTTAAAAATTCTGGACCAGAACAAAGATATATTCATGTTCCCTGGGTTCTAAGTTTTAAAAGCAGATTTCTTTTTTTGGTCTCACTAATTTCCTTAAATACTTGATTATACATTGCTTGTGTTGGAGAGCTCCTAAACAAGCTGAGGATACTGAACTACTTCTTGAGTAACAATAGCATATAGAATCTGTCTTTGAAGACTTCCACAGTGTTTACATTAGTAGGGATTGTGACTACTGGTGAAGGAAAAAAGACTTTTCACTTTCCCCTGCACTAGTACATAATGATCAAAGTTAGAAAACTGCCTTTTTCTTTAGATATGAATTTAAAAATAGTGAAATGCAGTATGATCTTGTAATTACTCTTAGGCTGCCTGGCTGTGCTGTTTTGCATGTCAAAAAACCCTTTCATCTACATTAGTGTAAAGTTTAGGTGAGCATCTAGTGTTTCTTATGATGTACCATTAATAGCTTCAAGCAAACACAGTATTGAGTCAGCTTTAAAGCAATCCTAAACTTTTTTTCTCTCCCTTTCTTAGAAATGTATCTAAATGTAGCAATAATAAAAAGCAAAAAGATCAAAATTTCAGGAATTTCCAAACAAATAATAAATCCAAAGCTGCAAACTTAGTACTGCTGAAGTGTCAGAGATTTCTGTTATTTCAAGGTAGCCAGGATATTATGCTGCACTTTCATGCTTCAACAAAAACTCCTCTATGTAGCTGGGCCTTGAGATAAAAGTCATCAAATCAATGAGGTTAGCAGATATAAACAATATTTTATAGCAAGTCTCTAATGGTACAGATGGTATAGAAATACTCATAGTAATAATTAGGAAAGCTATTAGAGTTGCAAAATATTAAAAGAGAGGAATACCCTTGAATATCCTTTTGAGACCATGAGGCAAATTTATTCTAATATGTTGAAGTGCTAAAGTAGAGCTGTGATACAAATTCTTCCCTGTCATAATATATCACGAGTGCCTTGTCAATTTTAGCTAATTACCACTGCCAGTAATCCCAGTAAGACATTACCTTAAAAATAGCTTATGATCTCATGGGTACTGGAAAATTAAACTCCCCTGCTGCTATATCAATTTTTTTCCATCTCTCTACATTAAATTTAGAAGAAAAGTTTAAATTCAGAAGTTCTCTAAAAAATAATTGTAGTATCTTAGTAATTTCATTTTTCAATTCTGGCTGTGAATTAGAGTATAAATTCATTCAGTCTTCTCTGAGTAGTTAGGCTGAACATGCTGCATGGGGATAAACACAAGCAGGGGATAAGCTATTGGCTTTTGCTTATTTCAAACTGCTCAATTCTAACTAATCTAAGTGATTTATTGCCACGCTTTCCTGAGGGATGGATTCACTCGTTGCTTTACTTTTGTTTTTGTGTACAGGATATAATGAGTAACTCTCTGCTTTCAAAGAACACCTTTCCACAAAAGAATAATCCACAAGTTGTTCTCTGAGCACTTTAACTAATTTTGATTATTTTTATTTTCTTGCAAAAATCAAAACTTAGAAGCAGATCACTATCAAAAATTATTTTGCATTAAAATGATGTTTCTTGCTTTCATTTGAAATAATAAAAGCAAAGACTGTAAAGCAGACAAGAATCTTCAGTAGCTAATGAGCTAAGAGACTCCAGAACATCAGCTATTTGCAGTGTTGAAAGTGAGTCAAGGAAATAATTGCTATATAAAGAGAACCTTGAAAAATATTAAATCATTTCAAAGTAAAACAAAAAATAAAATGAGTGAAATAGATTAAAATTAATGAACAAATATGGAAGTCAAGAAAT
This sequence comes from Muscicapa striata striata, assembly GCA_030060385.1. Lineage (NCBI taxonomy): Eukaryota > Metazoa > Chordata > Aves > Passeriformes > Muscicapidae > Muscicapa > Muscicapa striata. The sequence goes on along the minus strand of JAREIS010000076.1, from coordinate 722,827 downwards.
TATACTGCATTGCCAATTTACCCTTATTTAAGTGAAGATGAGCGAAGAGAAGAAGATATTAGCAATTTAAGGTGAAATCTAAATTAAAATGAAGGTAATAGTAAAAAAAATAATGTTTGCAGTATTAAATCTAATTTTCCCAAGAGGGAAACTATGAGTAAGCCATACTGCTTTAATGGGTAATAAAGCATTGGTGATAAAGGATTAAAAGTGGAACAAACTAACAGTGACTGACAGTAAGTGCATGTATTTTTTTAAAGTGGTGTTTTTTTAAAAACAAATGTATCTATGCAAGATTAACATTTTAGGCTTGCTTAGTACCATTTAGTAATGGGCAACGGTTTTAAATTGAAAAAGAGTAACTTTAGAATTGGATGTTGGAAGTTCTTTACTATGAGGTCATGGGGCACTGGAAGAGGTTGTTCAGAGCAGCTATGGATGCCCCATCCCTGGAAGTGTTCAAGGCCAGGTTGGATGGGGCTTTGAGCAATATGGTCTAACTGAAGTATGCTATGCCTGTGGTGCTAAGGTTGGAGCTAGATGATCATTTAAATCCCTTCTATCCCAAGGCATTAAAGCATTCTGTGGTCCTAGGATTCTGTGATTTAGTTTTAGATTGTAAGAAGAAATTAATCATGGTAAGAATATCAGCTAGGAACGCATAAAACTGAATAACTTTTCCACTTGCCCAGTGTTCATTCTGTATAAAAGACCGTGCATTAAGGGCCAAATGCATTTTTTCTGAAGATTTACTTGTTTATGCATTGTTGGTTTTTAGCAGTAGTTACAAAGGTTCAGATAGAAAAGCTGGGTTAAAAAAACAGCTTAATCTTTGGATATCTACAGCCAAGTCCAGAACTAAGTGCTGATTAAAGTCAGCAAAGTGCTAAATTTTGTGTTACAGCTCACTGCACATGAAATCAGCTTGAAGATCTCACCTAAGACCTTGGTAAGTAATCATGGCTAGCACATCTCTGTAGGGGCCCTATAAATGATAGTTTTGTCAACATGAGTAAAGTGTATGTTGTTTGTTCCAAGGGTTTTGCAAATTCTACAAGATACAAGAAATTGCTACATAACTCATAATGACAATGGACAACACGAGTATATGCACTCTGTTTCTAAGGAACCGAGGAACAAGCTGACTGCTCTAGGTGTTTGAAGCATTTCTTGTCTGGCACACATCTGATATGCAGAATGGCTTTAATGGCTGGTTCTCATGCACTAAAAATTATAGAAAATTATAAAAAAATTATAAAATCTTCTATGTACTACTGCACCTATTTGTCTGATGCGGCATTTTTCAGTAAATTAGGGCTTGTGTTGGAGGCCTCTGTTGGAAAGGATGAAGTCATAATCAGGAAAAGGTGCAACATTGTAGAATTGGTAAGATGTTGAGGTTCCTAGGGAAAAGCAAACAGTAAAAGGAATTAAGGAGGATGACAAATTTACAAGAAGTCAGAAATTGTATGACAAGAAATCAGAAGCTGATAAACAGATAAAAAAGGCGGATGTTCTATGGTTTGTGAGTGTGCAAGATTATTCTGACAGTGACTTTCTACACTGTAAAGGAACAAACAAAAGGTAATAAGAACTTATACAAAGGGCAGTAAAATTGCTATAGGAGAAGACCAAAGAGAATTTTAATCACCAGTATTGCAAACCCTCTGGATTTTCAGGATGTTAAAAGCAAACAACAGCAGACTGGATATGGTAAAGGAGAGACCAAAAAGATTGTAGGGTGGAATCTCTACAAAACAGATTTGAATAGCTGAAGGGGAACTGATTAGGATTAAAAAAATTATAAACAACAAAATAAATGAGAACATCCAGCTATTGTGCAAGCAAATGTTTCCTGGGGTTAGCTGTCAAAATTGATAAAGTTGAAAAGTCTCTTTATTACTTACATAGCTTCTTCTAATGCTTTAATAGTTCATGACAGGAAATAAAAATGAACTTCTTTTCCTATCAGTCACAGGAATTTTATTTTGTGCTGCACTGGTCAGTTAAATCTCTGCAAAGTTATGATTAATATTGCGTTTGCATTTTTTTGCTTTTATTGTGGTGTTTTTTTCTTGCAAAGCTACTGCATTTAATTTCTTCTTCATCCAATATTCTAGCACCTGACCTTATTGTGGCACCATGATTCTGAAAGTACTGAACTCTTTTGGGCAGCCAAGGTCCACAAGTGAAAGTCTAAGTAGCCTGAGAAAATATGAACTACATGCATTAACTGTAGCCCATTATCATCTAGCAATTTGGAAAATATGGAGTTCCAGAACAGCCTTGTTGAACAAAACCATTCCTTGAATTAAAGGAATAGAAAAGGCCCATGGTTTGCTTAAAAAAATCCTTACCCTGTCTAAGGTTTGAGCTCTTACTCAGTTCACCATAATGACATTATAGTTGAAGCAAAACCACAGTTAACAAACATGCTGACCTTCTGTAAGCCCTGAGGCTCTCTTTGACTCCTCTATAGTGGAGGCGTGAAATTGCGCGCAGTTTTTTCTGTTGACGACAGTCCTGGGTTTAATATTGCCACACAGGGATCAATTTAACCGCCTGTACTTCTGGCATGTGGTTTTGGACTTCATCCTAATGTATCATATTGCTAAAAGTCCCATGTACTTCTCTGAAGTGTGAATTTAGATGTATACCTCAAGGAGGAATATGGAGTACAAGTTGTTTCAACTGAAATATGGACTGGTGTATTTCTGTTTATGGTTTTCACATGCTCACATCTTCCACACTCAATAGGAATAAGGGCTGGTGGAGTGGTCTGAGGTCTTTTTTTATCTTCCGCAGGCATAATTTCCCTTTTACATTGTACAGGACTCTGCCCTGGATAAACCTGTGTGAAATAACAAGTTGCAACTTTATAGCTGATTCAGTGAAACTTAACTCCACACATAAGAACGAATAATTATTAGCTCCATTTTGAGTAGCCTTAAATATACTTTTTTAATAAAGTAAGTAGAATCTCAATACAGCAATGATTGTTTTTATTACCTGTATGTGTTCCAAGGTTTGTTTATTTATTTACAGAAATAAGGAGTGAAATAGTGTTAATGTTTGTTAAATATTAATAGTGAAAAGTACAGAAAAGTGGTCTGTAAATCAGTTTGTATTTCATCTTAGGTTGTAAATAACTTTCTGCTGTAAAATGGTAACTTTGCAGCAAATCTCTTTTGCCTTTAAATGCATCTCAGATAATTTATATTAGTGCTGTTAATTAGAAAGAATAAAGTGGTAGTTTGCATTTGTAGAAACATAATTAAATAATATTTACATATTTTATTTTCAGAACAGAACTGCATTTTAACTTTAAAATACCATTAATTTAGAATAAGAAAACAATGAAATAACTGGGACTAAATTTTTTTACATCTTGTAAACAACTGTGGGACTAGTGCCTTCCGTTCAATTTTCTGCTCTTTGTCTGAGCTTGTCTGCTCTCATCTTCCGGAACGGTACAGTTTGTTCCCGAATTTTAACTTACATATGAAAATAAAGGAAAAGCTTTTAGTCCTTGAGCTAATGCAAACCTTTTAAACTGGCATGATTATCAGAGTCATGGATGTGCTATTTGTCTCAAGTAATTACAACTATGCTCCCTAATATGAGTCCAGTTACCCATCAGTGTTTTCTGAGGATGTACATTCCCTCAAAAAGCCTTTCATATCATAAGACTGTGTTTATATTCTGGCATTGTTCTCTTTTCCAGCTATGATGGAACTGCTACATCAGTGCAACTTGGATGTTGTACAAGTGGTGTTTCATAGTTACTACTTTATGCAAACACTGAAAGTATGAGCAATAGATAAATACCATTAGTATGTTTGCTGGCAAGGAACAAGCCAAGGCAGTTCTTCTGGATAGACCATATCAACTCTTCTACTACGTGTTTCTGTTTATGGAAGGTAATGTGTTTTTCTGCACTTATCTATCCAATGTTTATGTTTATAAACATTTTTGTTGTACCGGAATCTAATTAGGCACTATATGTTTGCCAGTCTGGCAAAATCTCTAGATCTGCATGAAGACTGGCTTCAGGAATAATCAGATCTCTAGATGGGAATTGTTAAGAAACAAATATGCAAGTTTGAGACACAACTTTGTGCAGCCTGAATAGAGAAATTTTGTTGCATTTTGTTCAACTATTTTGTTCTTCATAAATTGGCATACCAAAACTCTTCACAAAACCAGCATCCTCCATTGGGAGCTTGTTCCAATTATCTGCTAAAGCTGATTTATACATTACAGAAATCTCTAGAGCTCTTTAATTCTGTATTTACAGCAAGGGTATCATGTCAAGCCACCTTAATCTAGTGTTTCTGATAGCTGTTGAAGAGTTTTAACAGATAATTCTCATCATAAGCCACCACGACTGAATATTGACTTATGGATGTTGTGTACAAATTTGTTAAGCACGTTTTTTAAAGCAGAGATTTCGCTAGAGAAGAGTACATGATCCTTTTTCATTCACACATGGGCAAATCTCTCTCAAACTTAGAACAAGGCAAATTCCAATGTAATTTCTTTTTATGTACCAGAAACAAGTAAGCATGAATTATGTCTTAAGAAAGAATGTCCTAGGATATGTGTTCCTAAATATGTGGACATTCTAGATTTGTGGTAAACAATCACCTTTTTTTTTTTTTTTTTTTTTTAATTTGGCTGTAACCATGATCAAAGCAAAAGGGGAAAATGTTTAGCACTCTATGCATCATACCTACTGTTCCCACAGCAGCCATACCAGGTATGGGCAACAAGGAGGCTGACATCTTCTGTTTCCTCCCCCACCAGAATGACCCTCATATTCTTGTCCATTTTGTTGTCCCTGGGAAAGTGCAAGGACAGGGAACAATGAGAAGAGTAAACTCCTAAACTCTATTATTGCAGGTTGCCAGAGACTATGAGTGAAGCATTTTAGGGAGAAGAGAGAGTGTGGACAGATCTGAGTAAGCTTATTGCAGTGTTTGGCATCAGCATACATAACCAGTTTCCAAGAGGTGTGCCTGCCTTCTTCCTGTACAATGTGGTGGACATCAGCTTCATCCTGTAAAATGCTAGGCTACATCTTTGAACATCTTAAATTTCCACTGGCCTTACTTGGGGAAGAGTATTCATTACTTCGGAAGTCTCTATATACTTTAAATAACAGAGATGAGAGAGTCTGAAAGTCTTTTCTTTCCAAAGCAGAGAGAATTTAGGAGGTATGTAGCAAGATTTCTGTGATGACATTTCTCAACTTTTTGTCCTTCTAAATGGCAGTTAGAAATGCTGACATTCTCGTCTAACAGTGCATGAGTAAAGAGAGTCACTTTTTCTAAAAGGGTGGAGGTGGTTTGTACAGTCTTTGCAGCAAGATCTTATCAATGAAGACTTAAATGAGATTCTTGCCTGATATTTCTAAATTGTTCAGTATTCAATCATCCTGGCAGAGTTATGATGCTAGTAATTATGCTCATTTGTTATATACCTGGCATTTTTCAAAAGCAAATACAGATAACACACATTGTGTTCATAGGAAATTAGTGCTGGCTTTGAGGATATCTGAGCCTGCATTTGGATGCTCTGGAGATTTTACGAGTAGTAACCTGTTGGTCAACTCTGACAAATAAACAAAATATTTTCAGAATCATATCACTTTTGTGAAACAAGAATCCAAATATATCTTAATACTGAAACTCTGTGACATATTTTTGGAATATCCTTGCCTCAAAGCAGTTATGTACTTTTCAGGATATGTATGCTTGAATAGAAAATATGGAGGTATTTACATTCTGTTCCCTTAACTGTTAGTTAAAATCCTGCCTGCTGTGATACAGTTGGATAGGCTTAGTTTTTAAGGTGTGAGGAGCAACCATCAAATAAGAAATCAAATTGATTTAACTCAATCAAGTTAAGTGTTACTGACCTCTCCAAAGAGTACTTTTTATTTCAGTATGCTGGGGAAAGTTACACAATAATGGGCTTTTCACTCTGGTAAATGCACTTTGAAATAATTTAGTGAATTACTCTTCCCTAGACTAACTCCATTATTCATTCAGCTTTTGTTTAAGAATCCCGTAAATGATTACCAAACAGAGTAACAATTTAGTTAGTCAGTGATTCGTATTTCTCTAAAAAATATTTGGTATTGTGTGTTGGTGACAAAATGCCTTCTTCTGCCTTCTCCTGCCTTCTCCCCACACTTGAACCTCTTCTCCCTTGCAATTGTCTCTGATGGGCAATGTGTTTTGTCCTAAGATAAGAATACCAAGTGTGAATTGCAGGGGGGACTCAGGATGATCACATGATGAATGCATTTTAGAGATGGGGGAGCTGTGATGATTGTGATGGGTTTTGGTGCACTCTGGCCTGCAGAAGGGTATGAAGTGCTGCTAGAGGCTGAGCTGACCGGTCTCCTGAGCTTGCAGACAACTTCCAGATGGATCTGACCCCCACCCACACCATTCCCTTCATCGGCCCCCCTTCCTTCTCCCCCACATCCAGGCAGGAATATCTGCCAGGTACATCCAGCCATAACACTGGAAAGAGTCACTTTTGAATGGATAAGTAAAAGGGTTAAGATCCTGATTACCTATAGAGGTAAAATCTCAGAGTAGCTCTGTAGGTACTTTATTTCTTTGTTGCTGTGTATTCTGCAAGGCCAAAGCCTGTCCATTTCTAGGGCAATCTGTTTATATTTTCTGTCCTTAGACCTAAACTCTATACTGCATTGAAAATATTAGATACTTTGTTAGCAAAAAATCTAAAAATAATCATCCACATAGCCTAATGGAGAGACTTTTCTCTACTGCTTTGTCAAGTAAAAATTGAGAAGAGCCTGGGCCTCTTTGAAACCTGTCCTTATTTAATGCATTAATTAGATTAACGCATTAGATTAATTAGATTAATTAGATCTATGTATTAGATTAATTAGATTAATTATCTAATTAATGCATTAGTAAGATTGCCACTTCATCTTCTTGAACTTGGAGGAACTTGACTAATAACCAGCTTTCTTAGGCCCATCTTCCCTCCAAGGCTTTATCCCAAGGCGCTTTACTGAACAGGTCTCTGAAGAGGGAGTCAGCTCTCCTGAATTCCAGGGTGGCAAGATTTATGTGCACACTTTTTGCTGCCCCAAAGATTTTGGACTCCATTTCATGGACACTGCAGCCAAGGCTGCCCTTGGGCTTCACGTCCCCATCAGCTTCTGCTTGCTGCTGCAAACAAAATCCAGCATAACACCCATCCTTTTTAACTCCTTTATCATTTGGAGAAGGAAGTTATCAAAAAAAGGAGCTTTCTGGTGGAGTTAACTTTCTTCATAGTATTTTCCTACTTCTTCATTTTCATGCTTCTTTCATTTGTTTTAAATTGTCTTAAAACATTCTTGCTCCTGCAATTCTCTTCCCTATCTTGCTCTAGGGACAAGTGATTAAACAATGAGGTGAGGATTTACCTACCAGCAAGGGCCAACCCAGCACAGTTTTTTGGTAAATATGAATGCTGTTTTGAGAGTTGAAAAAACACTAAGCTATTCTTACTAACTATTCCATCATTTACTATAACATTCAGAGCTTAACCAGACTTCGCTTTCCTTCATCAGATGGGGTTTTGGGGGTTTTTTAGTGTCAACTTTTTCTGAATGAAGTACTGGAAATACAAAATTTTATAACTTATCTAGCAAAGCATTTATACACATATTTTGCTCCAAGTTTAGCTAACACTGTCAAAAATAACATAAGGCTTAACGTTTGATTCAGTGAGAGTCAGATTACACATGAAGTTAAGAATGCATTTTAATATTTTTCTGGACTAGCGCCATGCAGCATGTGCTCTTTCCAATTTGTACATCTACAAATAAGGAGGCCACTTTGTGTGTCCACATTCTTACAGGAGTGAAAGGAGGATTTTAAAGAAACTGTGTGTATTTAACCTTTAATTTGATAAAAAGCATAAAAAGAAAAAAAACCCAAAACATCTCTGTGTGTAACATCCAGTTGGCTGGATTGCAAATGGCTGTCTGGCAGAGCTCCAGATCTCTTCTCATTGCAATTTCAGCACTGTGGGATAGTTAGAGAGTAGAGGAGAAACAGCCCGTGTTTAAAGTAATGTTGCTTATATTGTTGTTTAGCCAAGGAATTAATAGCTGGCCTCTGGGGAACGTGGTTGGCATCTGGTTCATGGCATGACTGAAGGCACTGCTACAGAAGCTAGAATACTCGTTATCTTATTAATAGGTTGTCCTCATGTGCATATTTATTACATGCTACATCTTCTGTCAAAACTATTCTTTGTATGCAGAGTCTTTATTTATGGTTCTAATTCCCTTTGCATTATTTATCTACAGTGACCAAATATAAACACTGAAAGGTAGATGTACTATACTAAAAAAAATGTTTGGCTGATTGAGTGAATCAATATTCATATTTATATTGTATATATCACCCAAAGCCCCATCAGGGTTTTCCTGTATTTATAAGGAGTAATAAAATACTGCCTTAAAGAGCCAACATAAATGCTAAATCCTGAATTTATTAGCCTGAGAACTCCGCATCAGCATTCTCCAATTTTAAAAGTGCCAAAGCAAAAACTATTCATGTATCACAAGGATAGAAGCAGCAAACAGGGATTTTTAAAAATCTGGTGGAAAGATAGCTTGGAAAAGATAGATTTATAGAGAGAAAATAATAGTATGATTCTGCTTCAGATTTTGATTGCAAAAGGAATATTTTTATGGCTTCATCACAATTCCCACTCCTGCCCATGCTATCACAGGAAGTCATTGGATGTTGTTGCCATAGCAACAGGAAATAGGGGTAAAAACTGCTTCTTTGAAAAATTAAGCTCACATTGACAAGGATAATGTCAAAATCATTGGTTTAACTCTAATATTACTCCACCATTTGTAAATCAAGTTCAGTTTCCCTGAAGTTGTGCTGCTCAAAAATTAGTCAAAATCAGATCGTGTTCAGAACCAGAAAGGAGATGATTTTAAGAAGTAGAAGTAGACCCAGAAAAAACACATGTGTAATGGTTGAGTAGCTTTTACAATGAAAATGGATGTAAAATGATATCTTGAGTTTGAAGTTCAGTGTTTGAGTTCACACTTTGCAGCTGATCACATTTTTTTCAGTGGGTCTCTGGATCAGGGCACTGTCAGTCCCTATGGCTGAGCTACCTCTCCAGTGCAATACCTGGCCTTGAGTCTCCTTTGTCATCTCGAGTACCAGCTTCTTTAGAACAGTGTACAAACAGTATAAAAGTGACAATCTAAGATGGTTTTCTGGAGTAAGAATTGCAGATGAGGTTTTAAATAACATACTTCAAACAGGTTATTTCAGTGACTGGCTGGAGGACTTTTGTAACAAGAAGTGAAGTATTTGCTGATCTACTCTAACTGCAGGGTTTTGTTTTTTTTTTTCAGTGTAGTTGCCACCTCTTGTCTCAGCTCAAAATTTTGGAATCTTCGTTGCATGAAACTTTACTGTCCTTACTCTCCGACATTTGTCCTGCCCAATACTGATTTCATAATGTTTATTCTAGCTTTTCATGTTGTTGAAAGTTAAGTACAGCTTTCACCACATTGCTTTGTGTTGCAGAAACAGTGAGAGAAGTGTTTGACTAGAGTGACTAACTAGAAGTAGGAATGTACTATAGGCTGGCTCTCATGAACATTCTTTTTGCATGTGCATACCACCCTTCAAAACAGCCAAGCTGTGTCTAACATGCCTGCTGGGGCTTATGCAACCCAAAGGCATGGCATTTCTACCCAATGAATTACTGGATCTCAAATAAAGATGTCAATTTGTATACAAACGATTTCAGAGAAGTGGGAATCAGTTAGGTCAAATATCATCTCAAACAGCTCAAATATTGGCAGTGAAGGTGATAGAGTCAAGGCCCAGTTTGCAAATGAACGGACTAATGAAAATGAACACTCAGAACTGAAAATAAAAGCTATTTGGTGATCTGAGTTTTGCTGTGGGATCTAGCAGCTTGCAAGAATTCTCAGTTTTAACCACATCCTAGCAGTGGGAAGTACATTTTAACTGGGCATTCTGCCCCATACCTAATTTCTTATTCTTAGGTAAGAAGACAGTAAACTCTTGTAATTTGTATTGTTTGTGGTGAACTGTTAGCTATTCCCATACATCAAGTGACACTTAAAGCTGGATATTAAGCTCCTGTATGTCTGCTGTAAAAGGTGTTATTCATGGCATGTGATGCACTAGTAAGTTATGATAAATACAAAAGGGTGTAACCCTTCACAAGTTGGTTGCCATACAAATTTATTTTGAGATCATTATAAATACACTTGAGAAAATCAAGGTATTGCCAATAATCTGAGACAAAGATAGTAGCATATTTTCAAACTGTGTGCACAATTAAAATAATCGTGTGAAGACTTTGAAGGTATTGTTTTCTAATGTCAGGACTTCAAGAACAATGTTATAGAACATATGTGCAATGATGGAAAATAAAGGTACGAATGAGGAATAACGTAACAGTGAAACTTCAAGTAATTTCGTGCATGTGGGAGAATAATCATCTGCTGATGGTAAATATGTCACAGTTACAGTGATTTCTTGGACAGGAAATGGCTAGTAGGGACATTACTTTTCTGTAACATTATTTCAGGTAATGTTTGTAATTTCTTCAAAGAACATTTATGCCTAAATGAATTGTCAGCAGTCTTTCATCAAGTATGAATTATTTTAAAATAACTTCTCTTGTGTAACCTGAAAAACACTGTAAAGGTTTGATGGCACTTTATTCCAAGACTTGATCCCTCTGAAGTAGCTGTAATTTTTGCCATTAATTTCACTATAAACAGAATCCTGGCAAAATAAGTCTTCTTGCTGTAGACACAGAATTATATATAATCTGGTCCAGGACAAATGTTTTTCTCCATTTCCTGTGATCAATAACCTCTTTCATGTTATTATTCATAAGCAAGGAACAATAACACTGAGATTCCTTACAGCAAAATAAAAGATGAACCAATTAATATCTAGAAAAAGGAGAAAATATAATCACTATTTATTATTTTACCCTCTGCAGAAGCTAGTCTTTTAATAATCAAGATGTCTTTCTTACTACAATGCTTCAGCTAAAAATAGATTTCCCAGTTTTGATTTAGAATAACAAAAATGTAAAGCATGATATTTATCTGAGTATATTATTTTAAATGTTTTTGTGTCCGTGTGCTATTTTGACAAATATAGGGAATGGTTAAAAAGTTACATCAGGGAAAATGCAGTTTTCAAAAATATCAAAATTTTATTAACTTCCGTTATGAGAAGATTTTTAATATAGACATTCCAGAATGGTTTATTACAATAAAGTTTTATTATTATTTGAAAGACATGCAAACTAATGTATTTCAATGTACTTAACGAAAGCACAGAGTTATTTCTGTACTGTTATTTGTAGGGTTTGAGTAGTTTTTAAAATTTGCCCATGGTATATTCCAGAACTTCCCTGATGTCCACAGGAATTTTGCTTTTGGCTTAAAGGTAAAAAAAAAATTGTCATATAAAGCCTTGGGAGCTGAAGTTTCTAAACATTTGATCTGAAAACTACAAATATAGTTAGTTATACACATATCTCAATTTTGAAAAGAAAATGGGCTTGGTAATTTTTTATAGATTTGCACTTATATTTTTTAATCAATATTAGACCATGAAGACAATCCTTCAAGATTAGTATATTGATATTATGAACTTTTAAAGCGAAGATATTAATATTTAAAAAGAAGCAAGAGAAGTGCCAACGGATTGCATTTTTATGACCTTATGCTTTAGGAGAATTGATCTTGTAAAATGGAAATGGATTATTTCTCTGCTTTAAAATGTACTATAATAATACTCTCTGAACTTTTTCAAAATCATGGTTCAATGATTATATATATACTTTCCAGATTAATCAGTAAGAGTTTTTGAAGAACAAATAGGTAATCCATATTGTGAAGGATCACAATAACTATAACACAAACTCAATAGTATAACATATAGATACAACTAGTTTTTGTGTTGTTTCTGTAACTGCAGATTTATTTTGAATTGGATATTGATTTACTTGAAATTGGACCAAAAATTCAAAGAAAAACATACCTTCTGAAAATTAGAATGAATTTAGATGAAATTAAATAAATTGAAATTCCTATTACAATATAGAACTAGTTTAAAGAGCTAAAGCTTCAGAAGATAAGCCAAATATTATTCATAAAACTTCAGTTTATAATTTTAGACAAGATAAATAGACGAAGTGTGGGCTCAAGTGCAGAATGCTACTCTGTTGTTTAAAATAGGCTAATATGTTTTCTTCTTAGCGCTGACAATATTCTGAGGGGGAATATGAATGTCATCATTCATTAAAAATTAAAACTCATACTTGCACTTTAAGTTTTTTTAAAAATTATACTTTAATTGCTTCCTTCACCCCATATAATTATGTGGGAAGAAGTACTTCCAGTACACTAATACTGTTAGAGGGGATGTATCATCATGTTGTGCCCTATACTCTGTCACTCTGATATTTCCAACATTTTGATGGATCTTTTCCTAATCATAACTCCACAAAGTACATTCAAAACTGAGGTTTATCTCAAATCTGAAATGTACTGCCCTTTTTATCACCTGTGTTTTTAGTTATCTCAAAGTAAGTGTCAGAATTATGAAAAGTCTTGGCATGTGTTATGGAATATTTCAGAGAAGTTCCACTTAAACACTTAGTACCTGTGTCCTGCTGGGCATCATTGCATGGATGTGAATGCAGTATGTGAGAGAGGAATTGACAAATACTTCAATTCTTTTTAATAGGAATAGGCAGAACTTTTCACATTTAAACCTCAAGAGATCACTGCCTCAAGCATCAGCTAATTCGTGTTTCTGAACCACAGAATTATATAGAATAATTTAGCATCTAGTGCTTGTAGTTGTGCCTATCAAGCTTAATTTTTGTCGTCTTTAATCAAGTGTAAAACTTCCCATAAATGTCACTGCTGTCTTTGAATGCCCTTGATCTTTAGTGGCTTTGCTGTAGTTGCGCAGTCGATCATGATATTCTACTCACATTTGTAGGGACAACACTAAGGGGACATCTGAGCTGACAGTTTACACAGTAACAATTCCCTCTGACACAGGCAATGATAGAAACTAGGAAAGAATTTGGTCATGCCATCGACTCTGAATTGGCATGGTTCCATTCACATAAATGACTAGGCTGCATCAATGTGTACAGAGAAGCTTTCTCAATAAACTGAACATAATATTCCTGAAATCAAATTAAAAGCCCAAATGAAGGCTTGTTATGTGTGTGCTGCAACCTCTTTTCCTGGCTGTGTACATGCTCTGCCTGTAATGGCCCAGTATCCACTGAGTTGATAGGCATGTTCCATCCTCTTCCAGCTTAGATGCTAGATCAGGCAAAGATCTAGCTTTGTGTTCTCCTCTGCTGTGGTGCATTGGTATACTTAAGAATCATGTATCAGATTACTTTAAATCTGTATGTTCTACCATGTGCTGAACTCCTCTCCAGTGCCACTTTAATACAAGTATAATTCCTCTTTGCCCTTGTTCTTAATATATGTACAAATGAGAATAAAATGAGTCCCAGTGTCTCTGTAGCATACCTTTTTTTTTTAAAATTTTTAATTTGTTGTACTTTCTGCTCTTAATTTTAAACATTTCAAGTCCTGGAGAAAGATTCATATGAGGCATGTAAATTGGTAGCAGAGCATTCTTTTATTTAAGGAGCACTGTACCAGTGCCAACTCATATTGGTTTATAACAGGGACATATTAATCCTTTTATTTTGTATGGATGAGAAACAATTAATAATGTTGTTTTCCACATTTCTAGCATCTAGAAGAGAAATAGACAGAGTAACAAATCTTTCATACTACTGAGTCTATGTCTGTCCCAGAGTAAGACTTTCCAATATCTTAGTTTTTTGTAAGATGAAGCACAGAAACATAGTTTATGGTTAATCAGGGGTGCTTTATTTCAGTAATGTACCCATTAGAAGTACCCTGTAGAAGTAGTAATGTACCCTGTAGAAGTAGTCATCTCGTTGGTAAGGGAACACTAAGGTGTGAAAGACCTCTGATGGCTATTCATATGTTGGCGAGCTTGAAGATTTTTATTGCATTAATATGATGAACATCAGAAAGTCATACTACAAATAAGCATTGATTAGTATTAAAATACTTTCAGTCAGGGGTGAGAGAATAAGGTTATGTTTCTTTCTAGTTTTTTTCAAGTGGACAATGATAAGAGATTTCCTTAAGTTTTCTAGAAAATATAACTATTTATCTCATTAATTGCAATTAAAAAAAGCTCTAAACCAATATTCATTTGAACATTAATCATCTGCAGACTAACAATCACTGAGAAGATCCAAACTTTCCATCTTTTCAGTGTACAGAAGATAGCATCTGGCTTCCCCAAGTTAAAAGACTTCTGTTACAGTTCTGTATAAACAGCCTCTTAGGGGATTTTGAAAAATGAAAGATTAAATTTTAATTTATTCCCATCACTCCATATATTCTCTGGTATATGGCATGAGGAATTGCATGTGGTACAGTGCTAATCCAGTGTTGGCAGCACTTCTAGTTACTTAAACATATTTAGAAATGTTTCCTGGTGACTAAGTTTGAGTTTTAAAACTCTTTTTCCATTAATGGAAAATTATAGCTTGCAGCCTCATTTTGCTTTATCTTGCATTTTTTTCTCAACAGATATTTTAAACATTGCGGCAAGAGACTTTTCTACTTCTTATTAAGAAGTGACTGTGGTGGTGGGGAAGTCACTGGCTTTTAGGAATCAGCATAGAGAAAAAATGTACCTGTGAACCCCAGTACTTTGTATATGCTTACAGATTAGGTTTAATATTTCTGTATGGCATAGCCATTTGCAAACTGATGTTCCATACTGCTGGTGTTAAGAGTTCTCTCTCTTACTAATAGACAATATGACCTGAAAACTGATTTCAATCCCTTTAAGGTAGTAAATTAAATTGGACTTTTATTTAGGTCAAGTCAGGACAGTGAAGGAATACAAAGATAAGTAGCAACCCCCATAAAAAATTAAAAATAAGCCCCTCCCCCACAAAACCCTTCATTTTTATTTAAGGAGGAGCATGGAAATGGAATAAGAGTAAAAATACTTAAACAGGTAGAACATCTATTTCAACACTGGACTTCTGGTGTGTGGCCTCTCAAGTGGAGTGGCCCAGCACTGGACAGATACAGCACTGGACAGCCTGCTCTGCCTGCACTGTCTGGGGCTGCAAATCAAGGGAGCCTCACAACCTGCTGAGCAAATGCACCATGAAAGTCAGCCAGTGAGGTAGTAGAGACATTAAATTTCTCCACTGGATGGCTTCTACAAAACAGCATCACTACCCCTGAACTTTCTCATGAAGCTTTTTTCTAAGAGCTGAACAAGATTCATCCTCAGGCAATCACATTCTATAGCAGCCTTGTTCCTTTTAAGCATGTAATTATCACCACCTGTATCAATTCCCTGTTATAAGGCACCTCTCCATCTGCTTGGGAAAAAAACAAACCTGTGGGTAAAAAAAAATACTGGTGCACAGGGCTGAAATACAATGTACATTTAAATCCAGAGCCTTCCTAGCTATTCTGGCTGGGGATGTTGCCACTCTTTAATCAGCATTCACCTATCTGTGGGTTATAGTTATCAGATTAGGCAGCTGAAGTCTGGAATTTTTACCTAATTTCCTGTCCCTAAGTCTGATACTTAGGTGCCATTCTGGACATCTAAGTCATTTTTAGATATGGCTTTGGAAATTTTACTATTTCATGCACTCAGAAGAGGAGCACATACAGATGCTCTTTGTGGTTGTCTGATTTCTAAAAAAGACTCTAATCTTTTAGATCAGCTGTTTTTCAGGCACTTCTTCATAAATTCTTAGTTACAGTGATCAGCTTTGTAGATTCTGCAATTAAGAAGGAAGATGAACTGAAGTTATTCATTGAATATCTTTACTTATTCAGTTGCCTGAGCAATCAGTGTAGTCTGTATCAGTTTGACTAGCTTAATCTTTTTCTCTTCTCTGCAATATAACTTATTTTGCATTATATATATGTTTCACTTTTTGATCCATGCCTCTCTGATAAAAGAGAATTCATCCAATATGAACTCTGTTTTCAAATTTGAGCTGTTGACTTTTTTCAGATGCTCTCCTTTCTACCAACAGTCTTTAGTTATTTATTATTTTCCTCTGTGACTGTTCACGTCATTTAATGATTGGAAAAAGGATCCAAAATTTCTACTAACTTTTGGGTTTCTTTTCCTTTTTCTTGTTTTATTCTGCAATAAAGTATTAGAAAGGTGAAATATTACCACAATTATGAGAGATGTAAATGAGGCGCATACTTTATAAAGGAAGACATTAGTATTTCAGTGCATGAGCATACACTATTATACACTCTTCATACATAACATCAAGTAGACTATATGTCTACTTTTATCAATAAACTCATAGGCATTGTCAATCTCATACTGAGTAAGTCCAGAGCCACCAAAGGAGATGGATTTGGGTATGACAGCTGCCACTAGGGCAGAGTCACAAATCCAAAAAGGGGGTGCCTGTGGGCACAGGCCAGAATGTGGGTCACTACCCAGAGGCAGGGCTGACACCTGGCCAGGCAGGCAGCCTGCAGGGAAGCCCAGGTGCATAGCTGTGCACACAAGACTAGTCTAGACTAATGGTCTGTTTATTTTAGACTACATGCTACCTGGTTTAGACAGTCCTGACATGTACATATCATGCTGGCATCAAAACCTTTGTTATCTCTTGTCAATACATCATATAAATGTGATACAGGATGTTTCTGCTTATTATTTTTATTTTTCTGAATAAATTCTTTTTAAAGGCATTTTAACTGAGTTCACACTGTAAATCGCAATTCTTGTTTATTCTTCTACAGCATTAGATTAGTTCTCTACCAAGCTCTGTGAAGGCTTTTACATTTTGGGTATACTAAGGTCTCCTACCAGCATTTCCTGTGATATCTACAATAGATACAAAATGGTTTTTTTCCACCTTTTCTTTGTCATTGATCATCTTTGTTAAACTGCACAGTATTGTTCATTAGTTATTTTCTTTTAAAAGCAACTGTGATAATTTTCATGGTCACCTCTTCATTCCTTCATTCCCCTTTTGGATATGGGGTTTTTAATTGTGACAGGCAGCATTTGTTTAACAGCATTTTTTAAGCATGCATGTACTTACGAAGAAGTAGAACTACTTGATTGGAAGGTCTGTGAGTTTTCAGGAAATTTTTTCCCTACACAGATGTTTGCGCAAAATTTTTTCAACCACTTCTATGGCTGATCAGTGTTTTGAAGATCTCCAGTAGAGGAAGAGAAGTATTTGACCAGTTAGAAGGGCCCATATTGCTGCTGTTTGCTGAATATTTTTTTTTTTTTTTAATAATCACTTTCCTTGTTTCATGTTACTACTAATTTTAAAACGTTTTATTTATTAGTTTTGCTCCTTTGTTACATGGAATCTATAAAATTTTCATGTTAAAACTCAATGAAACACATGAAAAATCAGTAGCAAGAAAACTCTCTGGTTCAACATGGGGAAGTGGTATGTGAATGGTTTTTTCTGTCTTCTGGAGCTCTTAGTGTGTTGATTTCAAACACATACATAAAATAACCAACCATAATGGGAAGACTGATGTGTACTGGCATGGATTGTGCAAATCACTGCATTCTGATTTGTTCTTTTGCTCAGAGCATTGATGAGTACCCTGTAAATGAATAAAAAAATAACCAGAAAGTGGTTATGCAGATCAAGTTCTCTAAATCAGTAGATTACTGAAGAGTAAGTTTGTTTCTACAAATGCAAAACATTTCTTTTTCTTTCTGAGGTAACTTAATTTAGATATAATCTAAAATTATTTTATTTGAAGCCTTCTGATTATATACAAGACATTTGAAATACAAAAAAATATTAAACATGAGTCACTTGTTGAAATATTAATCACTGCAGTACGCTGAAACCAGACTGAACAATGAAATGCTGCAGAAATATTTCCAGGATACAGTTTTTAAGACCCTGAAAAAATACTGGTTTGGGTTTTGCTGCAGTTGTTTTGAAGTACTCTTATTTGAGAAATTTTGCATGGTATTTATAGTACATGTATCTGTAAATGGAATCCATTAGGATATGGTGAATCAATTTATAGTGAGTCATTTAGGATATTTATGTGTTGGCAGATGACTAAGAAAATTTCAAAGGTCCACGTTGCATTGTCTCTATTCACACATACTTTTCCATATCCACATGCAAGAGACTTCACTAAATTTTCTCACACAACACTGATCTCTTCTCCAAGCGCAATAGATCTTCTTTGTATCAGGACCTTGTATATTTCTCAGTTACTTTCTGCTTTTATCCTTTGAAGTGCTCTCCTTAGTGAGGCGTTTAGCCCATTAGTTTCGATCTGTTAACCATCCAAGGTGCAAGTTCCCAGTGATGAACAGACCTATGGGTATTTTAAAAATCCTAGTGACAGTGTTTTAATGCTTATACTTAGTTGCCCAAGATAAAATGGAAAAAAGCCAGTGATGATGAGAAACCTTGTGGTAACAAAGAAAAAATTAGGAGCAAGATCTGCCTAGAATAATAAGGAATAGGTATAGTAATATTTTTTTTTTCCATAATGGATAAATTAATGCATGGCAAAGCATATTTCATCAGTTCTGTCCACTCTCCAGCTAGTAAACATAGTTCTTTGTCCATAGCAGATCTTTTGTCTGGTTCAATATGGCACACTGAGAAGATCTGAATATTTTTGGTCAATATACTTCTCCTGTTTTTTAAGCTTTAGCAAAGCAAGTGTTCATCTAAATGTTAAATAATGGTTTTGGTGTCTAGGATACTGTTAGGTTAAATCTTTTGATACTAAGGTGTTTTGCTCAATGTTTTCCAGGTGAGCAGATAATGCTTTTTTCAACACTTTACAGCTTTACTGTAGCAATGCAGGAATCAAAAAGAAATAATTATTTGCAAACAAGCTGTCCCATGCTCCCATACAGGCAATTTAAAAGGAGTCTTTTTGAACTCTTTTTGGACTTTAACTTCCCTCCTACATTTGTATTCTTTCTCTTAAATGACAAAAAAGCTGTCCTTCCTATGTGTCAAAGCTGTTCTGAGTGCTGTAGAGCTTCCCTCACCATTAGCTTCTTGTCAGAAGTTGGCAACAGTGACTATTGTTATTGACATGTGTAAGAAGTTGATTCCCAGAACATCATTCATCATTCAACATTATTCTTATTCTCAAGGAAATTTAAAAAATACTTCCATCATTTCAGTGATACTCTACAAACATTGAGTCTTCTCTGTTGATTAATCTGGTTGGAAAGACCTTATTCATGTCTCTCCATGCCACTTAAGCCCAGTGGTATGGATTTAAAAGAGGCCTGGAGGAGAACACTGGAAAACCACACTACAGTTTTGTGGTGCATGAAATAAAGTGGGGATTCTATTCATTACCATGTTCCCCTTTTCTATGGACAATGAATAAGATACAAGAAGGTTGAGAGGCACAGTTTTAAGATAGAGGGGTGAAGTGGCAGTGCCAGGTTCACTTCTGCAATAGGACTAAGGCTCTCAGACTGTTGTTGAAGACAATTGGAGGCTGGCAGAGCCCCTGCTGAAGCAGGCTGTTGAAAGCCTACTCTTCCATTTCACAAGATTTCCAGAAAAGAAAAGTATGTAATAAATTCTTACCTCTCACGCCTTCTTCATGGAAACCATAGCTGTAGCTGTTGAGTACTGTAAATAGAGAGAGGCCAGAAGGAAATATCTAAGACTCAATAAATATCATGGAAAGGAGGGGAAAATTTTTTTAGGGGACTACAATGTTCTGAAACAGTTTTTAAAAACTAGATTATATAAGATCTTCTGTAAAAAGTTTGGAACTACATAGATTTTCTGTAAAGGCACAGAAATTCTAACATTTAAAGAGTAATGTCATGCATTATTCGTTGTTTTCCTGAACCGGAAATTATTTATTAGTTTCTATTAACTGTGTAGTTTTAAAAGCATTCTGGGAGCAGGTATTGTAACTGCAGTCAGTGAATTGATGAGATCTATTCAGTGGGTATTTAAAAGGATTACCAACTGCTTTTTCCAAATTATAATTAGTCTGCAAAGATTCACATAAGGAAGACACTTCTCTCTATTGCTGCCTATATTAATATGTATCTTAACCTTTTAATATGAGATTTTTCAGCAAGGGTGTGGGAGTCCAGGGCACCCCCCTGACTTCCCTGGGGATCCAAAAACCCCCCTGGCAGGCCTCTCAGAGACCCTGGAATGAGACCCAGGTGTCTCAGAGGCTGAATTTAACCCCTTGGGAAAATCTGCTAACATTGCAGGAAGAATTACAAGTCACAAAAATAAGTAGAGTATAAGTTAGATTGTTAAAATGTAGAATAAATAGATTTTTAGATTGTTTATGATAAGGGCCATGTGGCCAGCATTCAGGATTTGGGGCATGGTGTGCTCCTTCCTCCTTCTTGTCTGTGCCATCCATGTTGGATGACATGCTGGCAGCCACAGATTGGATGGGGACGAAACTGGACAGTGTAATAAGGTTGTACTGTATTGGAAAGTAATTGCAAATATTGAAGACATAGATTAGAGTATAAAAGATAGGTCCTGCCTCTCCCAGGCAGGCATTTGGCCATGGTCGCCTTGCTGAGGGACCTCCGTCAGCCTGTCGGGACACTTTGTAGATAAGATATAATAAACAACCATGAAAAACAACAGAAGATTGTCCCGAGCAGTTTCTCACCAGCGGCTGCAGAAAAACCCTGAATCCCAAACCACCTACATGTCCATCGGAGGAGGTCTCACACCTAAAGATACCCTCGGACAGTGACACAAAGGCAGTATCCATGCTACCTTGCTATGTCTAGGATATGGGCACACTACTAAATGCCCAGCTCTCCAACCTGTTGAGATCCTTCTGAATGGTTTCCCACATGCTGGGAGATCAGCCATTCCTACTTGGTCTCCTGGGAGATTCCTGACAGCTATCCATGCCAGTGGCAATCTATGCAAAGAAGCCATTCACTACCTCTGCCTTCTCTGCATTCTCTGTCACCAAGGTTGCTGCTTCATTGAGTAATGGGTCCACATTTGCCTTTGTTTTCCTTCTGTTATTGATGTATTTGAAGAAGCCCTTCTTGCTGTTCTTAACATCCTTGGCCAAATTTAATCCCAGATGGACTTTGTCTTTCCTCATCTCATTTATTCATAATCTGACAGCTTCTCAATATTCATTCCAAGTGACTTGTCTGTGCTCCTACCTTCTGTGTGTCTTCTGCTTGTGCTTGGATTTTGACAGTTCACTGTTCATCCACACAGGTGAACTCTTGCCCCCTTTGCCCAATTTCTTGCTTATTGAGATGAATTGCTCTTGAGATGTCACTGCATTATCTTATAACTGCTTATCTAATGACTTTTTCCCATCTTCAGCATCTTAAAACATTGTTTGCAGTCGCAATATCAGAAGATAGGAAATGACAAAGTTAAAGTACAATAGAAACCCTCTTCTACTGTTCATTTCTCTTGAGAGAGACGATTCTATCACTACCACACTATTCTCTTTCACAATTTGTGGTTCACTCAAAACACAGGACAGATGGTACTGACATAAAAAGCTAATGTTTAATATTGCATTTTATCTTTGTTGTTCAGCAGGTATCAGAAAGAAGAATAATTAATTTCCTGAGGCTTTTCTGTATTGATTATGACTATAATATCTGGTTCACAAACACTGATTACGTGATCCAACACCTCAGGAATCTGAGTGTTTATTCCCTTTTGAGAAGCACATGATTTACAGTTTTCTCATCATCACACATGAAGGTCAGAAATTGTATAGTCCTTCCCAGTGCCCCATTTAAATGACTAGACATGATTTAGATATTTTTAAAGAAGTGACTACAATTTTCAGTTGCAGCTGTGACCTGTTCATCCACTCTAAGAATCAGAGTAAGTAATTCACACACCAAAAGAAAGATCATATCTGATCTTTCTTTGAGGTGATTTGTACAACAATACATAGGAAACTGAAAGAGATGTCTCCCATCCTCCAGGACAGTATTGACAGTCCTAATAATTTCCTACTTAGCCAGTTCATTAAAAGTTTTTTAAGTTTCTGTGAAAATGAAATCAATAAAACCTAGTTTTTATATCACCTTCACTCCATAGTATGATTAATTCTAAAAGCACTACCAATACAAACAATTGTCAGTGTCAAGTCATAGTAAGGTCAAACCACTTTTGCAGATAAACACTTTGTTCTTGAACTCTTGATTTGTGACTGCTAATTTATTATTTAAAAAGGGGAAAGAATTTCTGTGGCACTCTGTCATTTTGACATCAGTGTTATTTGGTAGAACAAGAAGAATGGGCTCCACCCCTTGGGTTAACAAAATTAACTGATCTCCACTGTACCACACCATTTGAATGTGGAGTAGCTACAAAGACACCTTCAGTGTATTTTGCCACTGCTTCACAAATGTATCCAGATATCAGAGGAAGAGTGAGGAGTAAGAGTCCTGTTTTCCCTCCAGACTCTGGACAATTTCAAGGGTCAGTGCACTTTCTTATGTCAGCTGCCATCCAGCTTGTGAATTCTTCCCACCTGACCCTGTCTTCTTTCCTTCTTGCAGATGCACTCATGAAAAGAACTGATTGTGCCCAGCTGCTCGATGCATGGTCATGTACTGTCCATTCATCATTTTAACAAACAGTTAAATCTTCACCCAGAATGTGCAAAGTGATCCCCTCTTGCCCGAAGAGGACTACTTGGGACAGTCTTTGACAGTCCCAGAAAGAGCCAATGCAAACAAAAAGCGTTCACAAACTGCAAAGTTGTCCTCAATGGGATTATGATGATTTTGCAATGAAACACTTGGGAAAATCAAAACCAGAAGAGAAAACACTACAAGCCAACCTATGAGTGTGAACAGAGTAGAAGAAATAAACTGTTTACAGAAAAGTCAAAACAGAAGCATGATTGTAATTTTTGGAATACCTTTTGGGAATTTTTGAAGTGAACCACTTTAACTCTTATTTTGAGGTCTAGCTTTAGAAACTGAAAACAGTGATACAATAACAAGCTAATCAGAGGATACACTTCTTTCTTCCATTACAGAGGAAAAGTGAAATGCAAAAAAATTTATTCTGGAACGAAAATAGAAATAGCTTTATCAAATAAAATTTTACGTATTTGTTTTCTCTGGAAAAAATTATCATTACGTGTTGCTCTGAAAGTTTTGTCAGTATTTCTGTTCGGCCAACCAACTGAAGCAGCTATAAGTGTTTTTCTCCTTCCAAAACCATTATTTTTTTAATGTTTCCTCCCAGGCTTAATTTCTTCTAACTGTGAAATTAGGTAAATTAAAATGCCAGCAAGTTATGAGGTAACTTTGTTAAGCAGCCCTCTTTTTACATTAAGGTCTGATGAGTAAGTGTACAGCAGAGCACAGAATGAAAAACTGTCATAAAGGAAATATATTCAGTATAATTTGATCTAGTTACTTTTCTGTCTTTTCTGCCTTTTCTCTCCAATTCTGGCAATTTAAACTGCACTAAATAACATTATAGAACCATTATTTACTTTAGAATAGTTTTTACTTCAGTGCACTCAGGTTCTAAACCCTGTTTGAAAGAACTGTTTTTATTAAGCACTCAGCTCCATAATAATGCATCTATTTACTTGTTTGTGCTGGTTTCCAAAACACTCCAACTGATTGTACTAATTGATTCCTCTCCCAGTTTGACATCATCTACAGAAAAAATATCCCAGTGTTCCCTCTCTTAATGTTTTAAGTATATTCACTAAAGATCTGATCTAGCCTCATAAAAATACAATATCAAACAATATAGCTTCTAAAAAGTAATCCAGGCCTAAATAACAAATCTGTAAAGGAAAGAAAGAAAAAAAAATCCTACTAAATTTTTTTTGGTAATATTACAGTATGCAGCAAAGCACACTGGACTCAATTAACTTGTACCACCAGATGTCCAGCTTTTTTATTACATAGTAAATATCTGTTGATTTGTTAGTATTTGTAGAAGATGAAATGCAGCAGGCAACAGAAAGCTATAGATGTAGAAGTTGTAAGTATTGATTCTTCTTTGTTTAAGATTTCTTTTATCCCTTCTGGTTTACAGTTTTGATCAATCTTCATTTTAGTGAGAAGTAGCAGCGAAGAATACTAGGGAAGGGTTCCAAGGAAGCTACTCTCTAAAATACATAAACTATAGGGCTGTTGGAAGAGCATTTTGGAAGAGTATTTGTTTAGAAGGTTTTTTCCTCTACATGAATTTTAATGGGTGGTAAATAGATCAATTGATTTTATTTCCTCTGTCATTTCTAATATTTCATGTGAATTGATTTCAGAACTATATCAGAGAGGCTACACAAGTTTGTTCAAGCGGTGTGTATATATTGCTCATGGCAGGCAATTACAGCACTGGGACCCTGAAATACTTTTTCAAGTTCTTTGTGTTTCCCTGCAGAGTGAAGAGAGCAAAAAAGACAGTTTACACAGAAATGAAGTTCAATAAGCTATACTATGCACTATTCTGGACTTCGTGGTTCCAAACATACATATTGCTGATAGTCACCTTTACAAAATTTCAAATTGAATTAACACTATTCTAATTTTATATTGACTATGCAGTCTCTCAAGACAGTCTCTTCCACTGCTTCACTGC
The DNA here is from genome assembly GCA_030060385.1 of Muscicapa striata striata. Classification (NCBI taxonomy): domain Eukaryota; kingdom Metazoa; phylum Chordata; class Aves; order Passeriformes; family Muscicapidae; genus Muscicapa; species Muscicapa striata. The sequence goes on along the minus strand of JAREIS010000076.1, from coordinate 698,047 downwards.
CTTCATTGTGAAAATTTGTCATGTAGAATGAAAATTCATGTATCTTGGTGTACTAATCCAATACAAGATTGAAATAGTTTGTGACCTCCATTTTGGCACATATGAGCTAGGATATCTCATATTGTCTTCACTATTTCAGGATGGCCCCTGCCAGGGAAACCAACATGGAGGAATTAAAATCAAACAAAATCAAATTAGATTACTTTCAAATGCCTGTAAGTTACAATAGGGAAGATTAGGATCATTGATCATAGATGTATAAATATGAAGAATATGAAACACACCTTTTGTTTAGCCTATACTTTTTTATTTCCCAGTGGTCTGAAATAAGATAGGGGTTTTTCTGAATAATGCTTTGGAAGTGCCACAGATCATGGAAGACATTTGGATTTAATGTCTGAGTTATGAAGAACAGCATTTTTAGTATTGAAGAACAACACGTGCTTTCAAAGCTAGCATTTACTGTCCAATAAACACAAGAGCAGTCCAAGGGGACAATGGTCACTGTAATGGACCATGAAGGTATATTTATAGTGAATTAGATAATTAGTTTGCTATTTCTGGGGTTATTGTATATATTGTATAGTATACTAAAGAGCTTAGTACCTGTGATTTCTTCCAAGCACAGTTTTAAGTGTGTCTTAAGAAAAGTATTTAACAATAAATAATCTTTTTTCATGTAGGTACATCTTCTTTCACATTCAATGCTTTAGCTCTTCACAAGCAGATTTGGAAAGGAGTCATAATGTGTATAAAAGGGAGATTTGCTGTGACTCTAAGCATTGGATGAATAAGAAGTAATCCTGTTGCTTTCAGCACTTGGACCCTCTGCTGCCTGTTGCAGCAACACTCCCAATTAGATGAGTTATCCACAAGATGGTGTACTAACACAAACTACTGGCATTCATTTTTTGAGGAAAATCATTCTAAACTGAAGGAATAAGAAAGAATACTGTCAACTGATTGTGAAAAAAAATCTTATGCACAAATTTTTATCAGTATCTATTGTCAATGTCTCTCATGAAATGTTCATTCCCATTCATCTGTGTAGTTGTTTGGTGACTTTCAATAGCTACAGTAAATATTTAAAATGTTCCTTTTAAATTCTGGATCACGTTCTTGTCTACTTAAAGATGATCAGTGGTCGAAGGTGGCACAGAGAAACACCGTTTTGTAACTGGTGGAAAGATCCTTCAGTAGTGAAGACATGATAGCCAATTTTTCTGAAATTCTTTTTACTAGTACAGGATATAGGGCATACCAGTATATAGTAGTGACATACCTGGTCATATCCCAGGTCTTGTAATAATCTACAGGTGGAATCTGATGCATAGCATTGAACTAAGATGAGAATATTTTTAGTTTAAGACTTTAAAACAATTTCCACTTTCACCTGTTCACTAGTTTTATACAGAGTGTGGTACAAGCAAAATTAAAGATGAACAGATCTAGAGAAAGTGCATTCCAGATCAGACTCTCCCTGTTTTTCTCTCCACTTAGAATGCTGTTTCCCATTAGTATAGTTCAGTGATTTGACTGATATTCCTGGAAATATCTGTTTGGTACTGTTTTCTGTGATTCCAGAAATTAACATAAGACCTTAGTGTCAACAAGCTTTGATTAATTTTCAAATAATGTAATTTAATATAATTTAATATAATTTAATTTAATATTTAATTCAAATAAAAATTTAGGGCTTTAATAATGCCATTTCCTTTCAGATCTAAGCATCAGCCCTATATCCACTTACCTGTTTCTAAAAGTATATTGATGAATAGCCATTTTATTTAACCCAAGAGCAATAATAGTAAAACTCTGCCTACCCAAAACAATCTTGTAAACTGGGAAATAAATGTCCTCATTTAAACCTTATAATCATTCTATATTCTGTACTGAAGCCTATGAAATGCTTAAGTATAGAAGGCAAAATGCAAATCTGAATACACTCTTTTTAACTGGATATATTGAAAGATAGGAGAAGTAAAAATGTAAAACTGTTGTAGTGGATGTAGTAAAATACAGGAAGAGTTTCTGTAAAACTTCCAGGTATGAAAAACTTACAGGCCAGACAGCTTTTTTTGGTACCCAGGGAAGTACATTTTCTGGTGATGTATCAGAGCATAGAAACCTGAATAACAGAGCAAACTGTACAGCTATCTTTTTTTTTTTTTTTTAATTTAATTTTTTTTTACTGAAACACATTAATATTTTTAAACTCAGATTTTAAAATTCTATGATAACTACAGAGTTCAATGTTCTTATGGGGCAGAGATGTGAGATTATTGTTTTGCCTCTTTCAGTCATGGAACTAAATTCACAGAATAGAAGCTATACATTAGAAATCAAGCTCCTTAGTAATGTGGTGGATAAGTCATCTTAGATTAATTGCACAATAAAGAACTGGTATTGACCTGGCACAAGTCATCAGATACAGGTGTCCAGTTTAAAGAATGGCACTGGTTGCACAGCTAGTTTAATAAAGGAATTAAATTTTTTTGAGTGGGGAAAATGTATTTAAAACTGCAATAAAAACATTACTTATATATTTTTATTACTTTCCTTTGCATAGTAAAGCAGGATTGTTAGTTCAGTTTTAATTATTATTTAAAATGGGAGGTGTTTTTCATCTTAGTGTGGTCACTTGCTGATGTTTTACTGGCATGTCCTCCCTGGAATCCAGTGATACAGCGTGTGGAAATCTTACAAAGCTGTGCCAGAGGAGATTTTGGCTAGACATTTCTTTACCAAGAAAGCAGTCAAAAATTGTAACACATTTCCTAGAGAGATGCCCAAACCTGGCAGTGTTTGACATGCATTTTTGCAATGCCCTTAATAATGTGTTTTAATTTTTGGTCAGCCCAGAAATCGCCAGGCAGTTGGACTAAATTATTGTAGTAGGTCCTGTCCAGATGAGCTATTCTATTCTATTCTATTCTATTCTATTCTATTCTATTCTATTCTATTCTATTCTATTCTATTCTATTCTATTCTATTCTATTCTATTCTATTCTATTCTATTCTATTCTATTCTATTCTATTCTATTCTATTCCATTCCATTCCATTCCATTCCATTCCATTCCATTCCATTCCATTCCATTCCATTCCATTAACAGTTGTAATTAATTTCATTTATTTCAGTGGAATGCTTCTTCATGTTCACAGAAACAGAATAAATACTTTTGGGGGTAAAAATTGTCAGAATTTAAAATTGTAACTGCATAGATTATATGAATCCTTCAATCTAATGCTGTGTCAATTTTTTGTCCTTCAGTGAAATGTCTTGAAAATGGATTCTTGACATTTAATTATATTCCATTTACCTTTGGAGTAAGCCAAATCCTTTTGCTTCGATAGGTCAGCTGCAGGTCCTAGGTCCTAGTCTATAAGAAAATCGGCTGGAAAACTAAGCTCCAAATTTCCTTACAGGGATGCTAAAAATCCCCAAAAAATAGGCCATGAAAACAGATGTGGAAGCATACATGATGACAAAACAACATGGTGTGAGGTGTCTTGGGAAGATATTAGAAGCTTTAATTGTTATGATGCCATCGAACTCTTACCTCACTTATGTCTCCTTTGATGAGAGCCAATAGAAATGCCTAGTTTGGAAGAGATGCTTTGTCTGAGGTTGTACTTCAAAGGAAGAGGCATAATGAACTTTGAACCAGTGCCTTGCCTCTGGGGCAAGTATTGCACAGTATTGCACAACACATCTTTCCTGTTGATTGCTGTTAACAGTAATTATGAGTCAATTACTCAATGAGCATTGATTTTATTGTAAGCAAGGAGCTATAAACGTATAAACCTCTAGTGTGCAGCATGCCTAGGTTGATAGTAGTTAACTCTCTGCTGGCTGAAGGGCTCCTTTTCTGTTTAAGCAGGAAATGAAGAAAAGAGTTTACAGGCTTTTCTACAGGAAGAATAAATATCATCTGGAACAGAGTTTCCTCTTGCAATACTCTTAATGGCTTTTATACCTTTCTCATTTTTCTTTTATTGGAATTTGCTGACTACCTATCAATCCCATTAAATAATGCTATTGTTATGACCATGATTTACAGTTATTGCTTCTACTGTTAGAGGGGACTTGCAAAAATAAATAGACATGACAATTGATTATTTTACTGATCATGCTCATTGCAAATCAGAAATAAACAGAAACATTAGCAAAGAATTAAAGATGATGGTAGGTTATTTCAAAAGTAGGACTGCTAGCTCATTTAAAAAGATTTCTCTAATGGGTTGCTTTAATTACTACTGTAGAAACTAATACTGTCAGTACTTTGGGTTGTTACATTTTGCCTTTGATTACAATGCTTAAAATTTCAGTTTGGTGTTTCAATTTGGTAGCTCAGATTCATGATTAATTTCCCAGATTTTGGCTATCTACTTAGTCATGTTGATTCTGCTTGTACAATCCAGACATTTTAGTTAAATCAGACATCTTTTAAGGTGCCCTACTTCTAAAATTTATGTGTAGTAGAAGACATGTAAATGAAGCACTAGGTTGTAAAATGTCCTAATTAAAAGACATTGCATTTATGTTTGCTGTCTCATAATATTTGCTTCAGGAAGGATTATTTCCACTTATCAGTCATAACGAGTAGACCATACAGAAATCATAGGGGCAGTATTTGCTATATAAATTTCTATGAATGACAGAGGTTTTTTAGAATGGGTTTGGCTTATCCTCTGTTGAAGGATAGGGCCAGCTTGGGAAAAACACATATATCTTAACCTTTAGCCTCTGCATCTATAATACCTTGATTTTTAGTATTGAACATATGTTACGAAGAAAAATGGAAGCAGCTTCTTGAGCAATGTACCTCTTGAGTGGATATAGATTTAGGTCTCCTGAACTTAACTTTCATTCCATGCTTAAAGCTTTCTCTTCAGCTAATGCATTCATTAGGCCCTTTTTCATGTAGCCCTCAGTTCTCTATCTGAGGAAATCTCTAGAAATAGAAAAGATGAATTAATTTGAATAATAATAAAAAATAAATTAAGACTGGCTTTTTAAAAACGTCAAATACATCTTCTCCCGATTGCTCACTTTTTTTTTCTTTCCATTTATGTACCCATCAATCCAAAAAGCTGTTGTGCACCTATTTCCAGAATTCCTTTTCAGGAAAATTGCTAAGCCATTTGAAATCATACCTGCTATGATTGCCTGTGCCTCTTTGGCTGGGGGGAAAAGAGTGCAAGGATGCTCCCTGTGTCCCTCCTGATGTTGCTCAGCAGATGGATTTCAGCTTGGACACTCATCCTCAGCCTGCTCGTTCCCAGCCTCGTGCCTTGCACCACTCTCACTATCGTACAGTGAGGACACATATGTTCTGACACCCTCAGCATCATCTCCCACAGCTGGTCCCACTTCCACGGTCTTCCCATGCAAGGTGGGACCACCCTGTTTTTTTTCCTAGAGCTCATTCATTGCTACAAGAGACAGATTTGCAAAGTGCATGCAAGCCATAAAAGTTAGGCATTGACAACTCGTCTCTCATTTTCATTATTGCTCCTTTACTGGAAATTTCCTGTCGACCATGGTAGGAAACATTCAGTTATTCCTCTGAAAAATCTGAAGATCTACTTTGAAATGTCCTTGAATTTCTAAAATTATACGTATTTGCTTGACTTTGAAATGTTACTATTAAACTTTAAGAGATAAGTTGTTAAAAACATTCATTCTATGAGATCTGTCATGAAGAGATTAGGTGTTTCTCCAAGGGACTGCAGTTCTTTCTACACAAATTCAGAAGCTCAGATTAAGCAGCAGATCATAAGGAGAGTTCTCAAAAGCTAAGGCTGATGTTTTCTTTTTCTTCTTTCTCCCAGTTGCTTTAGGCTGAACATTTCTCCATTTGTCAGGATAAATAAATAGTATTTTGAAAAAACCTGCACTTTCCTCAGAACTGTGAGTTATAAAGAGCTCCTTTGCTTTCTGTTGGTAGAATTGTAGTTTCATCATTTATTAGACACATTTTTTTTTCCAGCTGCAGACTACAGACATGCTTCTTTGTGTGTAGGGAGCAGAATTCCTTCTAGTGGTTTAAGGCTGATAGGCCAGACACAAGACACTTTCTAAGTGATTTTTTGCTCTGCACTGTATTATTACCAGAAACTAGTCACTTGTGATTTGTGTGTTTTCTCCTTTGTTTGTATGTGCCTAAAATGTATTCTTAACTGATTTTTTTCTGCTCTTTAAAATGTCTACAGAATGTCAAAGTAAATCTCCTCATATTCTTGTTTGGTTTTGTTTTTGTGATTTTTTAAAAAATCTACATAAACTATGTAGACTATGTCATAAACTATGTTGACAAAGATATCTCTGTAATAAAAAGGATGGAATTCATAGATCATTGCTTTCTTGGAAAACACCAAACAATAAGCATGGAACCCCAATAACCTTTATAATAATTGTTGCTACATTTATACAACCTTTAATCTACCTTTATACCGTGTGTTTCTGCCAAAAATTTGCATTTAGAGTATTTTCTAATTCTATTTATTTCTTTCAATCTACCTAATCTATTAGTTGATTATTATTTATTAATGTTTATTCTAAAAATTGGAAATGACTAGAATTAGAAGAAAGCAGAAACTAAGCTGCAATTAAAATATCTTAGTAATTTAATTAACAGGGTTAAGTCAATTGTTGTGGTTTTTTTTGTTTCACCAGGGGTCTGATTTGGTGAGCTGTTGATAGCCTCTTCTGTCCTCAAATTAAATTTATGGCAGCAGGTAGTTTTTTGAATGCAGGTTGGGAATAAATGTTCTGAAAAACGGGTCTTGGCTGTGAAACATTCTAGTCATTCAGTAGGACCTACACGTGGGAGCTATATTGTGGAAATCCCCAATGCTCTGGGAAATCTGGCAACTGGATCATTTTTGAAACTTTTACCTAAACCAACTTGCTCCCTCTTCTTGCTGTTTTGATGTATATAAATATTTATAATTATTGAATTCCCTCAAAATAGGAAACAGCAACAATAAATAATGTAGAAGTGGTCAGCTACTTCACCTCTGCTTTAAAACCCACAAACACAGTGCTAAATATGGATTAAAAACTATTGTCACCACGTTCAGGAAATACTATGGATAAAGAACATAAATTCTGTTCTGACCACTTTGAAAAATGCAGAGAAAGGGTGTTTAGAGCTGTGTACATACCAGCGTCAGGGAAGGGAGCTGCTTTGGACTGAGGTACAAGCAAGAGAGTGAACCAATTTGCACATATATTCATGTGGAGAGGTTGGCCACGATGAGATCTGTGCATGCAGCAGGAGATTGAGGCTGCTTTGCTCTACTTGAAGAAAATATCCATACCTCAGGAGATGTGAGGAAAGGAGTAAAAAGAGTGAATCCTTAACAATGTCTGTGACGGTGGCAGCAAGTGCAGGGCTGGGGAATACAGAATCAGAAAAGAAATGTTGAAGGGCACGGAAAAGTTGAAGAAGCCTTAAAGAGGAAAAGGGTGAAAGAGGAAAACAAAGTAGTAAGACCAGCATGGATATATTTTTTAATGTATATTTTTAAACTAAAGAATGTTGCATATACTGCTTTAGAGAATGCCAAGCATTTGATTAACATACTTTCTCTGCTTGCTTTATGTAATGCAGTTTTCAAAACAAAGACTAACCATTGTATTATAAAGCCTACTAAAATCCATTAAGAAGAAAACTACTATTCAGAAAAACAGTTCTTATAAGGATTAAGTTCTTTGAACATTCAGGTTTAGGATGGTGAAATAAAAGTAGGAACAACATGGAGCAAGTGATTGAAATTAAGATTTTAGTGCTCCATTAAGTGCTTTTGCTAAGAAGCTAGAATTCCTGAAAAGAAAACAAAATGTTTTAGAATAAATTTTGGCTATATAACCCTCAAAACCACAATTCTAATCTAAACTTTGTTTTATAGTGCAGGTACATATTAGAAGCAGGAGATAAGAAAGTAACACAACAGCTCAGAGGCTCTGCAAGTAGAATATTCCTGTTATTGCCCTTCAGCAAAGGAATACACAATTACCTTCAGGCTGTTTTTACATTTTGATTTATACATTTTATGTTAATGTAATTTGTTCTGGACTGCCATGACAATTACAATATGCCCTTAGACAGAGTTGTTGTGCCTTTTGTTGCAGAGTTCATGCACTGTTCGGTGTCCAGTGTTGAAGCACTGAACTCCCAGACTGCTCCAAGGCATTACTGGCAACAGAGAGAGCTGTGACTGAGTGCACAGGCTTGAAAACCTTTACTAGCTGTCGAATACACTTTAAAGGCATCTTAAAATGGGAGACAAAAGCATCCAATTATTTATGAGACAGCTGAGCCATTTATCTCTGTAAGTGTGAATATTACAATTTCCATTTATTTTAATTGCTGTTAAATGCTCAGTACCTTTAAAAATGGGGCTTTTGGAGACAAACAGCAGACTGATAGTTCTGCTATCCTCTCCTTTATCTCCTTTAGCTCATGTTCCCTCTGTGTGGTGCTACTTCTTGGCTGCTTTCTTTATGAACTTTCTTCAGTGCCTTTAAAGATGTATAGCCTAGATGTCAAGGGCAAATGCCCAGTAAGTGGGATTTAAATTTTAAGTTCTTCAGTTTTCCTCTGAGATGTTATATGATAAATAAGGTAAATTGTAATTGAAGGCTTTATAATGCACATTTACAAAAACAAACAAACCCAAAGTCCTCAATAGATCTCTCCACAGTTTTAAAATATACTCTTCTTAAACTGTGAGCTGTATGGAAAGCAATCAGATACCTGTAATGTCTTGTCTTGCTTGTTTGACAGCAGACTCATAATCCTACCTCATTTACCTTTCTTCAGTATAAGATGACCTGCTGTGATACCAGAAACAGCTTGGTTTTGTAAAACTGGTAACAATGATGACATAATTTTTTTGTCCTTGGTGTATGCAGCACAGTTAAATGTTCTCTCTTCTTAAAATTTCTAAGCAGTATCAAACAGAAAAAAAGAAGTAGTATATGTCACACTAACTACAAACTTTAATTCTAGCTTGGAGATTCTCTTGGGGTTTTTCTAGCTCATCAGCCAGTGCTGAGTCAGTGAAGCATGTTATTTCTTCTGTTGTACTCTTGACACATGCTCATGAATAATGTGAAAAGTTGTCTTCCTCTTTTTAAATAAATAGGGAAACGCTATAAGGAGCCAGTGAGCAGATTATAGTATGTATAGTAGGATTTTATGTCTGTTTGTGGGAACAACAACATAGAAGCATAAACAGACCTCATTTTTTGACTCACTGTTTCATAGATAGATTTTGGTATTATGCAATCCAAGAAAAGAAAATCATGGAATTACCCTCTAATGTGCACAAGGATAATAGACAGAAGAAGCCTAGGATATGAAAAACAAAAAACAGGTTATCAAAAGAACTAAACTCCAGTTTATCCCTGTCAGGAAAGAGAGTTGTGAGAGAAGTGTCGACAGTCCCAGCCCATCACAATCCCATTTTATTCAAGAAAACATATGCTGAGTTTTCTCCTGAATTTGAAGTAAAACAAATTATTGTGGGTAAGGGAGATATTAATGATGAAGTACATTTATAAATGCAGAAAACTGGGAAAGAGCTTGAATAGTTTATCTTCTTCTTCTTGCCTTTATTTGGTGAACTCTAAAACAAACAAAAGAATCATGAAAATACTATATGATATTTATGATGTCAAACATACAAGAGAAAAAAAAGCAATTGAATTCTTGAAACAATTAAACTTTTTTCTGCCACATTATAATCCACATAAATAAATATTCTAAAGGTTCTGGAAAGCAGTGAAATTAGTGAGAATGATTGTTAAAAAGGAACAAATAACATAGCTGTTGAATGAGGAAGAAAATCTGATGCCAATGAATATTGGCATTGGTATAATTCTATTTTCTCCTCTCGCCTAATATGAAGGGTTAAAAATATCCCTCTTTCTTTGGAGCACAAAACTGGTTAAGAGCTGTAAAAGATGTCTTAATCATAAGATGTGCCTGAATTCAATACAGAAAATGTCTACAGGGCTAGAAAATATTTTTAAGACTATAATGTGATCATACTGAATGAGGATCCTCATCCTGGCAAGACATGAGCTCTATGAAATTTTTCTTTCTTTGTATAGTTGTTTAAGAGAATGATGAAAGCACTGATTTTTTTTATCCATACAATGGTCAGCTTGATAGAAGAATGTAATTTATATCTCCTAGGATGGCAAGCAACAGTAGACCATAAGAATACCAAAAATTATTTTCATTCTTATTTTTCTGACCAGTGAATTATGAAAAATAGATACACTGCCTCAACTCCTGCATACAATGCATATGAATCTCTCTCAAAAAAATGGTACAGATATTTTGGGACTCATCAGCAGGGTAGCAGAGTGTTGAATCATCCTTTTATTGAGTCCAGTGTACATAGACTGCAAGCTGCTGTCTCACTTACCTATTTACAACAGTCTAGGAAATAAAATGCAACTTTTAAGTAGGATCCTTTTCTGGATTTTAGAATCATTACATTAAATAAGTACTCAAAGCATCAGCTAAGTATAAAAGCATAAATCAAGTTGACATCAATGAGACATGAAAACATAAATCAAACTGACATAAATTAAATTATAGTACATATATATGAAGCCTTTGATTGTAATTCTGAAATGTTTCTTTTTCTAAATAAAAGAAATTAAGGAGATATAACAATATATAAAACTTCAGGAGGCAGGAGACTGAAAGGCACATAGAGAATATATATCTATATATATTTTCTCTTCACGTGAATCTTTTTTTCTGTTGGCTCATGGTAGCCCCAAATCTTTGAACCATAGAACGATTTGAATTGGAAGGGATCTTTGGATGTCTAGTCCAATGCTCTTGCAATGAGCAGGGACATCTTCAAGCTGATCATGTTGCTCAGAGCCCTGTTCAACCTGGCCTTGAGCATTTCCAGGGATGGGGCATCCACCACATCTCTGGGCAATCTGTGCCAGTATTTTGCCATCCTCATTGTAAAAAAACCCTACTTCCTTATATATATGTCTGCATCTACCCCCTTTAGTTCAAAACTATTGCTCCTTGTCCTATCACAACAGGTCCTAAGGACTTTCTACCCATCCTTCTTTTGAGCCCTTTGTAAGTCCAAGAGGCCACAATAAGGTCTCCCTGGAACTGTCTCATCTCCTGATGAGAAGGCTAACAATCCCAGATTTATCACCCTTTCCACAGAGGTGTTTCCTCTGGTTATTTTTGTGGGCCTCCTCTGGGCCTGCTGCAACAGATCTCCCTGTGCTGAGGGCTCCAGAGCCCTCATTTAGGGTCTCACCTAAATAGTAATGTTTGAATAATAAAAGCATCAACAGGCACACAGATTTGATAAATTTTAAAAAGAGAACCTGTCACTCACAGTTTATATCATAAGAATCCTTTTTAATACCATGGAATTAGATTTAGTTGTACTTTACCTCTCACTTAAAAAAATGAAGGCCTTATCATTAGAGTTTTAAATGGTTTTCTCTTGTAATGTATCACTTTAATGTTGGAAGACCTAGTACTTAAAATTATTTTAGACAGTCTAGTGGGTAATTCCAAAGGTAAGAGTGCTCAGAACTCTTGGATTTCAGTGTCATCTCTGTTTCTCTTTAGAGGTAATTAATTTCTGCTCATTTCACAGTGTTGCTGCCCTGCTAAGTTATAAAATAAGATTGTCTCTTAGTAGGCCTAATTTTCTTTGAAGTTATCAAATTATATAGCAAAATCAGGTTTTTGGCCAGGATATCTATGGGCCAATTTAAATGGATGGTGTGTGAATACTAGCTAAAATGAGATTTTAGGAGAATCATGTGTTCAATGGGACTATGGCCTCATTAATTTTGTATGTCTGCATAAATGACATAATCATGCAGGTGTTCTTTTGCTGTAGCCTGTCTCTAGTAAAATTTTCTAAATTCCACTAAGGGCTCATTCACTTAATTGAACAATGTTTTTGTTCTCAAACACATTTGAAAATGGCATAGAAAAATGCTTTTGTCAGAATTTGCCTTGCGAACAAGACTGTGTATCTTGAAACAAGTTTACTTACAACAGGGGTGATTTTACTAGATTTATGACTGTGTATTCTCTCATTCTTTCATTAAATCACCATCTATTCCCCATGCTTTGGTTTTAGGCAACCTTCTAAGCTCCAATATCTAGGCAAGCAGATATTGCTGAGAACTGAGGGAAGCTGGCAAAATACATGTGAAACAGTATTCCAGGTTGGTTTTTTATGACAAGGATCTCTCACACTAAACAATGCCTTCCACTTTAAAACTCAGAGTTGGGAAGAGAGTATGTGCAGTAAGGAAGCAATATGACCTAGATAAAGGTGCACTGCAAGTGTATTTTGTATTATTTTTGTAATGTAGTAATTATAGTACAGAGAAATAACAAAAATAATCAAAAAGAACATCTGTCACATACAAAATGTGAAATATTTTGTGCAGTAGATAATTCATATACATAATAAATTGTGAGGCTTATCTTAATGCTGTGCCATCTGGAATCCAGCCATTTTTATCAGAATGTTTATTTCCACAAGCCTTCAGTTTTGCTTCACTTTGCACTCTCCTTCCTGAAAGAAATGAATCAAAATTACACTCTCAAAACGTCAGAATGCTGAAAATCTGTCATGTCTTGCAATATTTGATTGCTGTCCAGACCTAGCATGTAACCTAGGTTAAAGTGTCCTGGGCTTTGGTAGAATGTTTACTGGGATAAGGGCGAGGGATTGCTGAGAAAAAAGCAGCAGGTACAATATTAAAATATGCAACTTACTCTGACTTCAGATTGGTACTTATATGAAGTATCAGCCTGCACATTTCCTTAGAGATTTCTATAAGCTTTGAGTTTTCTGGCACAGAAATTCAGTTTAGCTGGTAACAGTCATTACGGTCTGTTCTTATTTCCTTGTAGAAACGGGTACTCACATAAAACCCAAGACTTAATGGCATGTTTTTGAAGTGGAAAAGGGGAGAATCTTTAGTGGTGAAAGTATCTTTACACTAAGTTCAATTCTGTCAAATTCAGTTTACCACATTGCAGTTTTTCTGCACATTAATATGGATGTACACTAAATATAAATCAAATTTAAATTAATAACCTTGTGTGAGGACAGGTAGAAATGTCTGAATGCTGATTAAGAGTCTCTGCTGGAAGACCTCTGGTCCTCCTGAAAGTTAAAATCACAGAATATTAATGTTAATTCATGTTACTGATATACTGATGGTATTCATTTACTGCTATAAATTATCTCCAGCATTTATAATGAAGGAGAGCCATGCATTGCTTGGCCTCCCTTCTTAACTTTTTATCTGTTCTTTCTAAAACTTACTCGTTCCTTCTTTGAGAAGAATGCTATTCATGTGGTAAGAATATTGCTGGATCTCACCTTATAATAATGTGGAATTACCTGTGTTACTTTTACTGGCCAGATAATAGTTAGGCAAAAGCTTTTGTTTTCCAGAAATTTTCAAACCATGATCACTTTTAATATGTGATGCCTTGGCATTTTATATCTAGCTTTTATTCTGTTGTCTGGTAACACAAATATAGAAAAGGAACAAAATCATTGTTAAATGTGTTTTCAATTGAAATCAAGGTCATAATTCGCACTATAAATCATCTGGACTTGTTCATCTGTGTTCTGCTTTTCTTTTTAGATGTGTCATGTTCCTGACAAATGAGCCAGTTTATTTGTTTTGAATTTAATTGGTCTGCAAATGAGCAAAGATCCAGCTTCAGAACTCACCTTATAAGTGTTATAAAAGTCTTTGCAATGTTTTTCATAAATTACAGAATATTACATTTTTACTTCATACACTTGGTTTTTTTAGTTCACTCACTCTTATCCCTTTCCCTTTGGACAAGATGCCAACCAGCAAAATGTCAATTCTTGTTTAAGCCTTAATATATTGCCTTTCATGTTGATAATTAGCTTGATTGATCCCTACCCTCTTCCATATCTTCTTAGTAAGTACTTTCTGATTAGTCTGGTAGTTGTGTTCCATCAATTCATAAAAATTAAGAGCTGGGTCAAAAGAGGTCCCTTTTCCATTTTGCACCATTTCTTAGTTCCTCCAAAGTTCTCCACAAATAGCATTATTGTTTTCAGTCTCTGGTGGCACAGACTGGTGGCTTTAGGCAGTGCACTCAACTGTGTATGGCTTCCAGTTGTGGCCAAATCAACTCATGTGTGATGTTTCATCAATAATATGCACTTTGAATTGTAAACCTTGCTCTTAAATTCAGTACAAGTCTCCATATAATTTCTCCACAACACTGCTATCGAGTTTGTCTGTCTCTGAGTGAAGAAGGGGCCTCAGCTGATTCCACAACATGCTCCATCTGCTCTCCTGGAGAAAGCAAATGGCTTCAAACCTGAAGCTCAGCTGTGGTCCAGCTGTCAGCTTCTCCCTCTTGCAGTGTCAGTGCACAGGAGGGTCCTGGCAGATCCATCAGTGTTTGCTGTGATCTCCCTTGCTAACCCATGAATACCAAAATCAATGTGCACTGTGACATATTTAGCAAGCCATTAGAAGGTCAAGCACAAAACTAACAGCAATTTGATTTCCAGTGTTCCAGTGCCTTAGCCATCTGAGTAATTAAGCTTTCTGTTGCCATGGCTAATTTAGTACTGCCAAAATTCACTTAGATACCCTCAGCACCAAGATATTTTCCTCACAGGAGTGAACAAATAGATGAGTACAGTAATAGCAGAGTATGGTTGTACATACTCTGCACCCATACTCATCCATACACCTGAAACACATAGCTGGCATAAATCCAAACTTTGAAAGTTTCTGAAGTTCTGTTATGGCTTGGTGACTTCTCCTGTCCTAGACAAATACTTAAGGGAAGATTGCAGTTCTATTCATGATTATAGCTGACACTGACTCTTGACTTGCTGCATATGTCAAGCTTCCTTCTGTCAATGTTAAAAATAGTTTTTATTAAAATAATTATTCCACCATTGTGAGATTAGTTACAATTATTTCAGTAGCACAAGGTTCAGCTCTGAATTGCTAAATGAATTATTTTCCTAACTCTTTCCTTAATTACATCTATTTATGTTGCAGTCAAGTGAAAATTTGCCAACATTAATAACTTTCCATTAACTTACATCTTCAAGCTATATTCTTATTAAAAATGCTAATTATTTGACCTTTATTTTTTTTTTTTTTTAATTTTATTTTTCCAGTATAAGGACTGGAAACTGAACAAATAAATGAAGAGATGGTAAATTGAAAATTGCGTAAAGGAGATGATCCTTTGCAGAAAACTTCACCAAGCTGTGAAATCCCTGTACTTAACCTCTCTTCTATTATTGGCAAAGCAGCCAAAAGTCCACCAACCTGTTTGACTAGCACTTGGCTCTCCTCTGAACACTCTCCTTCTTCTCTTCTGGTTTCCAGTCCCCTGAAGAGCAGGTCCTAGAAGGCAGCACGTGATGCTGCAATCTTTACTTGGCTTTTGTGTGGTAGTTTGTTGTAAGTGAGGGCTCTTGGTGACAAGATGGACTTTCTTGGCTGAGGTCATGGCAAGGATAAGACACTTGGTTAAGTGTTGTGAGACACTAGGCAGGAGAGTGTACTGCAGTGTTGTATGCATATGTCATCTTACGGATAGACTTAGCACCCCAATCAACCTCTTCCTAGTTTTTTCCCTAAACTGCTACAGGTGCTTAGCTGTGTTCAGTATATATATTGATTAATTGCTCTTCTTTTCTATCCGTTGTGTTTGAAAACATGTTACTGAGAGGATGAAATCAGCTAAATGCTTTCTGTATAACATTTTTTTTTGCTGGGATGGAAATGGAGTATTTAAAAATAATTGTTTTTAGACTCCAATCTCTGTACAGATGAATACGATTCATAAACACGCCTGGTTTCACTTCAGAGGAGCTGGGGCACCCAAGAATAGTCTGAACTCAGACTATACAATTTACCATGGTAAGTATCTAGAGTGTCTGCAAAACAGCAGGTCATCCCTGACCATCAGCAGAAGGGGCCTTGAGAGGGTAAGATCAATGCAGGAGCTCTGGGGCTTGTGTCCTGTAAAACCCAGAGACCTCTAATAAATGTATAATGCTGTGAAGATTATTTTTGCTACCAAAATTATAGTACTAATAACTCTCAAACTTTAGGAGGGAATATTTTTCCTATAGTACTGCTGCTTAGCTGCTATTTTTTAAGGCTGTTATGCATCTTTTTCCCTTCTCTCAAATATACACACAAGATTTCTAAACCTTCTCATCCTGAACAAGGTCTTCTCTTCATAAAATTATTCAACAATGATAAAAGTGTTCATAATACAAGCTAAGCAATTTTGCTTATGACTTTCTATCACGAAAGGAAGCTATGTATATCAACAATATTAACTGCTGACTCATTTAATATAGAAGTCAACTAAACCATTGATTGGAAATGACTGCCTTGTGGAAGTGGTTTTAACAGTCATCTAAATAAAACAGCATTGCTCTGAGAGTTGCTAGTAAAAACCATAATGTTTTATGTGTAGTTTTGTACAGTTATGGTCACCTTTCTGAGTAATGGACTCTTGAGCTAGACTTCTGCCCCTTAATATTTTGTTATTTTCCAATTTCTGGACTTTTAACACTCAGTTTAGAAGTTCTGTACTATTTATGGGAAATAGGCAGTTGAATTCCTTCGCTGGAGAAATAGGCAGTTTAATTTGAGAGTCTCATTTATTACAGCTCTGTTTGTTGCATTGGGAAGCTAGATCATGGGAAAATAATTCAATCTGTCCACTGATATGAAAGATAATAAAATATGCTTTTATAAACAGACTGACAACAAAAGGAACATGGAGGAAAATCTCTGTCCTTTGTTGGATGAAGAAACCATTGTCACCAAGGAAGAGGGAAAGGCTGAAGTGCTTAATGCTTTCTTAGTCCCAATATGCAATACTGGGAGTGGTTACCATGGGAGCTGGTAGACAGGGACTGGGAGCAGACTAGACCCTGTAATCCAGGAGGAGGTAGGTAGTGACCTGTTTATACACTCAAAAGTCTCTGGGAATATTGCAGCAGGGCTTGCCTAAGCCACCCTCCGTAATTTGTCATCAGTTCTGGGTCACTGGGGAGGTCCCAAGTGACTGGAGGTTGGCCAGTGTGACACCCATCCACAGAATGGGCAGAAGAGGATCCAAGGAGCTAGAGGCCTGACCTCAGGGCCCAGGAAGGTCATGGTAAATAATCTTGAGTTTGATGACACAGCTCATTTGGGACAATGAAGGGATCAGGCTTGGTTTTTTTTTCCTGATATTCTGTAAGTCATTTGAAAAAAACAAAAAAAGTCTCATTTTTGATTGTGAAAATATGTGACCTATTCAATTTTTCTATTTTGAGATAAAAAGGCTGTGTGAAGAAACTCAGTGTAATTTTACATGGCCAAGGTCTTTAGTAGGAAACTGCACATATATATGTATTTAGAGTAAAGATTTGATTGCTTTATGTAGTTTTGTTTTTTTTGCCTACACATACTATGTCCAACATGATCTTAAAACATTTTTGCAAGAGAGATCACATAAAATTTTTGAGTTGTTGCCAGGAATTTGGATCCGTCAGCAAATATATTATATTGTGCTACTATTTTCACTTATACTAATATAATGAATACTAATACTGCTTGTGTCTGTAGTGTATATGTGGTTTTGCTGTGACAGCAAGCAGAAGCAGTTCTCAGAAAAAACTGAAGTGCTTGCTCTACTCTCTGCCTTCTCCCTCTCTTTTGTACCTCATTTCTTCCTCCTACTCTCCTTTATAAGTAGCCAAAATTCATTAGAAGCAGAGTAGGCTGCAAGAAACCATAAAAAGTGGAGGAATTGCAGCTGTGGTGTTGAGTAAAGGGGTGCTGGAAGCATCTGGCCCTGAAGTTCCCTCACTTCAGCAGGAAGGAATCTCTAAGAATCTCTAAGGACTCTACAGTGGTCTTGGATTTTGGGGTTTTATTCCTCTTCCGTACATATATCTTGCTCCCTGGGCCCAAGGGCTAATCATTAGGTATTTGAACAGTGTGGACAGCCTGGAAAATAAAGACAAAGGAACTAAATTATAAACAGTACTTCTATATCAGCAGTAGCAAGTAACTTTCTAACTACTGTGCAGAGTAAGACTGCATGGAAAGTTTAAAAAAAGCACCTTTATTTCTGGAAGAATATGGGTGGAGAGATTTTCAAAGAGACTGGAACTTCTATATTTAGGTGTCTGACTTCAGATAATTCACAGAACCTGACTTTTAGTGAGTGTATACTTTATTGGAAAGTCTAACTATCAGAATATAGTCTTGCCTGCCCTAATGGTTAAACTAACTGATGTCTGCAGAAACTTTGTCTCAAACCTGTCTTCCAACGCACACTTAGAATATTTTTTTGTATTTTTTTTTTCTACTGGTATTAGAAAGACCTGTGGCAAGCCCTCATGTCCAGATGTTTATTAGACCAGCTTGATATAACTAAAGAGTATTTTGATGAATTTGGTAAAAGACCAGAAATTTCTTCAGGATTTCAAGGCCATATTAAGCCTCCAACATTTATAACTATATTGTATATAGAAGATGTTTCTCACGAGGAGTGTAATGTCTATCACAAGCCCAAGATTGTCTAAGACAGTATATCTTGCCTCAAGAGGAATATGAGCGATCCCTCTAAATGGCAAGTGGAGTTAATGGGTTTGGTATTGGCAAAAAATGTCTCAGATATTCTGCTGGACTCTTTGTAACTCTCTGGGTCTCAACTGTACATTTTGGGTAACCTGAAGATGTTCCTAGTAAGATTGTGACAGTATCACCATTCTCTTCCCCTGAAAGCCCTGATATGAAATAGTCCTCTCTTTTGACTTGGGTATGTGACTTCACTGAGTGGACAGAAATAAGGAAGGAAGAAAAGTTACCATCACAGCAGCAGATTTAAAATTGTATATGTGAATGAATTTCTGAGAATTAATAATGTGAAATACATTGGGATTTTTTGTTATCCTTACTGTTATGTAGAGACAAGTAAACATTGAAGGTGAGATTGTCTGGCTTCCTCAATAAGAAGTACTATATGTTGTAGCTTAGATTTGGCATTCCCCTGAAAATTTTTGCTCACAGCAATTGTGATATAGGATAAAGTGCCTTTTGTTCTTCTTTTCGAACCTTATGTTTACTGAATCTCCGGAAAAGCCTATGTGGTATTCTCCTGCCCTTTCAAACAGGTTAAGTCAATTAAGAAAATATTTGGAATTATACTCAGGCACACAAATCAATTTGAATCAGTTAATATAATTTCTAGTGGATCCTAGGCAAGGCCTTTCTGGCCCAAATGTGATAAAGAATGAAGTAATATTCCTTTAAATGGAAAGAAAATTTTATGAAGGCAAATTTTCACCACTTAGCAGATTAACAAATTAAGTCAAAATAGCAATGCAATTTATGGTTTAATTAACAAGTACGTAAAATGTGCTAATGAATTAAAATAACAGATTTTCATATTGACATATACAGAACAGTCAGTAACTTGTTCTTCTATTTCCTGTGAGAATTACATTTAAAAATTATAGATTTTGATAATTAATTTGCTGAGTGCTAAAATGCACTTTAAAAAGTTAAATTTATAAAACTCATATTTATGTTATATAGATTTTGTATCAGTTAAGAACATAACTGCATAATAGGATACCATTGAATGTAATATGATAAGCAGGAAACTTTTCTGGTGTTAAAAACTCATTAGAGTGAAACAGTGGCTTCTTTAATTGGTCTGTTAGGTCAGATACATACTGAGAATGATCATGGTCCAGAAACCTGAGAGTTATCAGGAATGGTTTGATTTGAATATTACTGGGAATCTGAAAGTCATTATACCCATCACCATACCCTTATCTTTAGATTACTGTAATTTGTGTTTCAAGTTTTCAAATAATTCAAAGCAAGTAATTATTTTGTTTGGGAGAATAAACTGATATTTTCTGTAAAATCCAGATCAACACTTACCACAGTATTTTACTGTGGACTTTATTTTTTGCCTTTTCTTATCCTCTTGAATTCAGATACATATGAAAAAGAAAAGAAATTAATTTTCACCTGTATCAGCTTAGTATCTAGTCATAAAAATGGATGTGTAAAAAAAAGAAGTGGGAATGAGGGACAGAAGCAGGAGGTGCCATGTGCTGGTTTGAAAAGCTCATGAGCCTATGGCCTGAGCTGCAAGACTGCAGTTCAAAATAAAATTTATTCAGTTTTACTTGTATTTTGGCACAACTACTGCTGTGAAGATCTGTGAAGAACTTTTTGAAGATGGTAGCAAAAATTTCTATGGAGAATTTATATTAGGAAGCCATCTCATAAATTGTAAACTATCTTTTATTATATTAAAAGAATTATAATCACATAATGAGAGAAGAACAGCATCATGTGATGAATATGCAGTTTTTATCTTGTCTAATGGCTGTTAATGCACTAGTGACCACCATTAAATAAAAAATTAAAGAGCTCACAAAGCAGGATTTTAACATTTTTGTAAACTAAAAATTACCTTTCAAAATGTTTTGTGCTGTGTCTGCCTGTCAGTTTATTTTTACTTTTAGAATAGGCTGGGAAAATTGCTGGATGTTGTGCCCAAATGCCTGTCCATCTATTGTGCCTTTTCAACAGGAGACTCTTACTTGCTTTAAGCTACATTTATTTGCTCAGGGCTTTCTATATAGCATTTTTCAGCAATGTCTTCTGTCAGCGATAAATTATTGTATAGCTCCAAATTTTAACACAGAAATAACAAATTCCTTCAGGAACAATTCTATAAAGGAAATACAATTTCTTCCTTCTCTTCCCCATTGGTTTGTGATTATTTTCAATGATTACTTTGAATTGAAAATGCTACAGAAGCTGTCTTCTCAGTTTCTAATGTTTCTAATGTGTTTCTAATGACACTGCAAGCTATTGGAAAACAGAGGAGGGTTTTCAAGCAAGTATCTGTTGAGTAAAAAAAACAGCCATTGATATTAATTTAAATACTAATTGAGGGATCAGCTTGATTATTGATGTTGGAGGAAAGAATCTGAGGATCTGGAGGAAAGATCTGATTCACAAGAAAATTTGTGACATCTTGTGAAAAGGCGTCTCAGTAAGTGGGAAAGATTTCAGCAAGGACCATGAGGTTTGGTGTAAGATTATTATAAATATCTCAGCTGAATAATATGACACCTCTGTCAGCTACAAATGTGGACTGTGGTAGGAGCTGGGATTTACTAAGGAGTGCATGAAGAGAGATGAAATCTCAAGAGATTAAACAAAGTTATACAAATGACTGATAGGCAACTGGTCATGGTGATGGTTTCTGTCTGAAACCATATCTTCACAGATTATTGGAGCTTTTAAAAAAGCACTTCTGATTTAAACACAAATTAAATAACTTTCTTGGGACTCTGTATTTTTGTTGTGAGATAGGGTTAAGTCATGATCTGCCTTATGCTGAAATAACAAATTAAAAATAAATTAAAAAAAAAAAAAAGCAAGTAGAGAATCAAGTTTAGAAAGTTGATTATTTGTCGGATGCCTTGTAGAAATGGCCTCAGGCTTCTTCAGTAAAAGTTATAGTCCAACTAACTATCTTCTAAATGTTGTGGTTTGAGCCATATCTATTAATTTACGTTTTGTCATACACTGCAAGTAAAATTCACCATTTAAATCAGAAGGTTCACACGAGTTCTTCCAGGGATGGAAATGTACAAATTTGCAAGACAGAACAAAACAGAATCTCAGTGGGATGCTGGTTTGCACAACACATATTAAAACATTTTTATGATGAAAATTGAAACTTTCCGTAAAGAAATAATTTAGATAATCTTTCTTTTTCAGTGTAAGATGGTAATGATTTGTTTTTTAAATATTTGGTTTTGATAAAAAAATTTACACTCTCTGGAGACAATATACCAATTGTAATCCTGTCATGTATGAAGACATTTAATGAGATAAACAGCATTCCATAATTTTAATGATACACTGGGGATAACAATGTACATGTACCTTAATGGAATTATGATCCTATAATTAAACCAGGAGAGGAAGAAACTTTCTTCCAAAATTATGTCAAGCACAACTGCTCAGTAAGTTGTGACTGTAATGTTACCCCCAAGCAATTTATTCCAAAGTTTGGGGTTCTTCACATGGGGGAGTGGTGAACATGGGAGTGCTCTGAAACTTCTTCTGTTTCAAACAGAAAACCTGTGACTTTCCTCTCTTTGAAGAGAGAAGACTCCTGATGACTTTTAAGAGCTTGTTAAAGTTCAGTAATGATCTGAAAGTTTTGCACATAAATGCAAGTAGAATGCTGTGATATTATCCTGAAATATTATCTGGCAACCTGCTCTTTGCTTGAGTTCTTCCTTTATTTCAGTGCAGACTGAGCTACACATAGGGATGATTATGTCACATAGATTGGTTTTGTGCCAAAGATAGTCCTTTAATTTATATATGTGTATAAGAAAAATAAAATACTCTTCAGGAAATTTCATAGACAGCTTTGTGGTTTGTTTTGGATGTTTTTTGAAGGCCAGGAGAAAAATTGTGAAATAATTTATGAGAATTTCTGTGTCTCTGACTAAATGGCATTTTATTTATTGTTCTCACATAGTCAACATTTGCTGTTGTACACAAAAACCCTCTTTATTATTTAGTCTGAAGATCCTGATAATAAAAAGACCGAATAGAACTGGCTATTAGGCTAGATGACTGAAAGTAAATGCTTTGCAGAAGCCAATATTAAACTCACCAGATGGGTACATGAAAACAAATATTGTTTCCCTAGGGGTCTCCATTTTCCAAATAAGAGATCTCTTTCAGAAGAGTAAAGTAACTTCCAAAAAATGAATGCAATTTATCAGGGTAAACATATAATTACTTTTAAAACTGTAGCATTTGTAATCTCTTCTGATTTTATTCACAGAATAAATTGCATTTTTTTTCTCATGATAAATAACCCATTAAAATATCCTAAATCATTTAACCATGAGACAAACACTTGGTGGAAAGTGATATTCCTCAGGAGTTGAAGGCAACCACAGCTGCTAAACATCTTTGTCAGTGGCATGGACAGAGGAGCTGAGGGCACTCTCAGAAAGTTTGCAGATGACATCTAGCTGAATTGTGCAGGTGACATGCTGGAGGGAAAGGATGGCCTCCAGAGGGACCACGACAGGCTGGAAGGGTGGGGCCATATGAAGGTCATGAAGGACATCCTGGGTGGAGAATGCATTGGGTGGACTTGTGGGAGTTGGGTAATTGAGAGGCTGGACATAAGCCTGCAGTATGTGCTCACATCCCAACAAGCCAAACATGTCCTGGGCTGCATCCAAAGCAGGGTGGCCAGCTGGGGAGATTCTGCACCTCTGCTCTGCTGGGACCTCACCTTCAGTGCTGTTCCCAGTGCAGGAAAGACATCATCCTCCTGGAGCGAGTCCAGAGGAAGGTCATGAGGATGAGCAGGGCCAGACCACCTCTCCAGGTGGAGAGTTGGGACAGAGGTTGAGTAAGTTAGGATTTTCATCCTGGAGAAGTCCATGGGGAAGTGACACAGCCCTTCAGTACCTAACAGGGACCTAGAAGAGAGCTGAAGAGATTTTTTTGTACAAGGGCATGTAGAGATAGGACAAGGAGGAATGACTTCAAACAGAAAGAGAGTGGGTTTAAATTAAACATATGAAATAAGCACTTTACTTTGATGGTGGTGAGGCCTTGGAACAGGCTGCCCAGAGAAGTAGGATGTCCCACCCCTGGAAGTGTTTAGAAGTGGCTTCGATCAACCTGATTTCAAGATGATCAAAACCCCATGCAGGTGTCCCTGTCCATGCAAGGTGAGTTGGACAAGAAGGTAGGACAGAGGTCCCTTCCAACTTAAGCCATCCTATGATTTTATTAAATTTGAGATTGTGACATCTACCTGTACCAAGACCTCATGACAATTTATGGTAATATGACCAACTACTTTCAGAGTCCAAATGCCCCAAATAATCTGGATTAGGTCTTTACTCAAGAAATAACAGGTTTGATTTTAGAGGTTTTTGAAACAGTTCCCCTTGAAGTCAGTGAGCATTGTTTGTCTGCGTTTCAGAATAATTTGTCTGCCTGGTCACAGTGCCTCAATCCACTGAAATACGGTCCATGATTTACTTTGATTTTACAATAATTTCTTCTTGAATGGTAGGATTTTTTTTTTTTTAATAATTTGTAAAAATAGAATGTCTCAGCTTTCGGAGAAATGCATGATTAGGAACTCCATTCACTGCATTCCTTTTGCCTCTGAAGGGTCATCTGCAGTATGATCGCAGAACTCAGCCTTTTGGCAGAGAAAATTGTCTTGTATTGAACGAGGTGCAACTGTTAGCATATATTTCCTTTCCTGAGATGTGTTTTCTAAATGATTACATTGAATATATTATATATGAATAGCATATAAATAAAAGCCATGAATATAATTTTGAGTCCTTAATATAGTAAGCTCTCTGTAACCATTGATTTTTTTCAGTAAAACAGTTTGTTCAGAAGAATTAGCATTCTTTTGTATTAAAAAATTTCCCAAGAAAATAACACTATTGTTAATTGTGTTATTATGTTGTTTTTTTGAGATATGTGTAGTGACTCCAGAATACGTATAGGGCCAGATTTTAGAAGGGTGAAAGAGGACCATTTTTAACTCATGGGTGTGTCAAGCAGCCAGTTGAATGCATCAGCTATCAAAGATGTCAGACCAAATAAAATCAGAGTGATTGTGGAAGCTGCAGTCCACTTCAGGAATATATGGTTTGAAAAGTAAATGGTTATGGTGATTACTGACTAGGGATAAGATAATTTATTATTTGAAGTCAGAGAAGTAATATGTGATAGAAAATAAAGCCTTTACACTGCTTCAAAATGGGGGAAATAACATCTTTCTACTGCTACTCTTCTGTTTAGAAGAAATGATGGTTTGGGTAAAATTTTGGATTCGTGTGTATAGAGGTTTTTTTGCTGATGGGGGAATGAGTCACTTGTGTGAACTGATGGAAAGAATGAAAGGGGAGAAAGGGATCCACTGGTAAGGCATGGCAACAATTAAGTGCTCACTGTGGTGAACTGGATATTTCTTGATTTTGGTGGAGTTATTAATCTATTTTAGTTGATGAAACTGTATCTTAATAAAATCTCACTTAATTCTTAAAAGCTAGCCTAAAAAAAGAGAGCATGGTCTCTGCTGTTTAACTAAGAAGTTGAATTAGACTCGTAACTACTGGGCAAACTTTGGGGAAAACATAAGCTACTCAGATTTCTCAAGTATTTGTAGCCCTTTGATGGCTTGGTGAACTACTTGTTGGTGACTGTTCTGTACACCTTTGCTGCTGTAGGGCTTTGCTT
The DNA here is from genome assembly GCA_030060385.1 of Muscicapa striata striata. NCBI lineage: Eukaryota > Metazoa > Chordata > Aves > Passeriformes > Muscicapidae > Muscicapa > Muscicapa striata. Next base: position 672,626 of record JAREIS010000076.1, on the reverse strand, counting down.
CTCCTCAGAACTTTTTTTTTTTTTTTTTTTTACTACAGAAGTATGTACTAAAAGGTACAGCAAATGCAGTACAATTGAAAGAGTCAGACACTGCTTTGTGTTTGGGGGGAAAAAAAGGCTGCTTGAAGGCAGAGGTACAAAGGTGTTCAGAAAACTAAAATTACTCCTGTAAGTGCTCTTTTTCCAGTGACATGAATGAAATTAAAATTAAGTGGCTTTGGAGATTACCCTTCCCCTCTGGCTCTCCCTCCTGCTTCTCTCTCAAGTATTCCAACTGAGATGCTGGCACAGCAGCTGTTCAAGCTTGACATATCAATAATAAAGCCATTTCTGCCCTGCAGAGTAGAAAAGGGTGCAGGAGAGACACACTAGCTGCTTTTTTACTTGATGTGGTGATGAGGAGGAGTTGGGCAGCTGTAGCTGTTCTTTTCTTCTGAATGCTTCTCTTCGTGAGTCAGGGAGTATTGCTTGGTCTGAGGCATGTTTGGTGTTGCATTCCAATTAAGCCCGTGAATCCCAGTTTGTCCACTCCTTTGGACAGAAAAGGGGTCTTTTTGTAGTTGACTTCTAATGTTTATACATGTATCAAGGTTCTTAGAACATGGTATTATCTAAATTCCAACTCCAAAATTACTCTTAATTTCATTCAAGATATGTGTAACCTAATATAATGTCATGAAAGGTAAAGTAAAAGATCCACTCTCACGTCCCATTTCTTTATATTTTAGGCCAATTTAGTTCCTTAGGATGAAGTAGTCTCTTAGGTGATTTGAGATGTGACTACAATTTGAAAATGAAGCAGTATAACTTTGAGTCAAATGTTTGCATTATTCCAGTGGCAACTGAACAGCTTATAAATAACTATCTGACTACTTGTTTGATAGCTGAGATAGTAGATTATGTTCTTAAACAAGTATGGTTGCAAGTCTGCACTGTTCCCAGACTGTGTTTAATAGTTTAAGCTAACTCTGTTAAGTTTATGTTGTCCTCTGCACTAGCTATCTGCTGAACTGAAGCTGCTGGGCATAGAAATGTGCTCTCCTATGGCAATGTGGCTTCAGACAAGCAATTAACTGGTGAGGAAGACAGCTGAGAACTATGCATTTTAGTACCAGAATATGCTATGGACCCACAAAATGCTATTCTAAATTATTTTTCTGTAACATGATCCTCTTCTAACAATAAGAAACTGCCATTGGGTTGCTGTAAGTCTTCCTGGATCCTGCAAAGAGCTGACATCCCTCACCAGGGAATGAGTCTGAGAACCTCTGTGATGGAGCCTGGTTGTATATTGCTCTATACAGTACACAGGCTGCTGTGATGTGCAGTGGGCTTTTCACACAAACTTTCTAAAAGTCATGATCTTTAGCAAAAAGAGTTCATTCCACAGAAAAACTTGTTCTGTGTACAGCCTTAGATCTAAAAGGTATAGTAAGGAAGGGCTACCCACTAAGGTGGAACAAAAGGGTGCTATCATTCCAAGGTGAAGATGTAGTAGTGACAGATTTAAAAAGTGATGATTGAGCTTGCAGTGCAGTTTTGCTATACTTTCAAGTTTACAGGCAGTTAGATAGACTTTCATAAATAACTGCATCATCATCAACATCCCAAACCAATGCTGTTGGGCAATCCTAATGTCTTGATGATTGTAGGATTTTAAGGACGCCCATAGAAAATCTATGAAAGGATACAGGGCATGTAACCCAAGTCTACCTGCCTTCCTCCTCCAGGTCAATTTATGGCACCTGGGGAGAAAGCTTGTGATTAGAAATGTACCTGTAAATTTATATTACACTGCAATATTAAGCTATTACATTTTGGGACAGCAATGATACTCATTTCATAACCTTTAAAACAGGGTATATATAGTGTGATCCCTAATATGAGTAAGTCATACTCTAATGTCATTTTCTTATCTCATGTTCTTGACAATAATATCTTCAGTATAAAAATACAGCTTCTATGGTAAGAAATTGTCTTTTGATAATTGAAGTGTAGAAGGTACACAGAGACTTTTTGCAGTAATTTTTTTTTGTTTCAATTTCTTTGTCTTTTCCTGTAACTTTTAATTAATCTTGTTATTACTTCTTTTGACCTGTCTACTTTTAAAACTGCTTTGGGGATGGGCAGAAAAGTCATGCATCAAGGATGGCTTGGCAACAAAAAGATGGCTTTTATAAACTGGTAATTGGGAATCAATGAGCTTTAAGCTGTGGGCAGAAAATGTAATAAACAATCTGGTCTAGAGGGACAAAGGATTATTTGTTAATAGTATAAAAAGGTCAGTGCTACAGTAATTAAATTAAACCTGCAAGGCATTCCAAGCCATACTTCCGAATTGTAATATACCAGAAAGAAAGAAAGAAGGTTCTTGACAACTATTTCCTGTTGAATCTACCCTGGGTCATGTCCTATACAAATTAACATGCTTAAATAGCTTTCTGCTTGATTTTAAGCCTGCAATAATTGATACTATATTACATGATGCTGTAAAGGCCAAACAACTCAGAAGTGAAGAGTATGTGGCTCTGCACAGACCCAGGTTCAGGGCAGCCAATATTTCTGCAGCACACACTACATCTACCTGCATCTGTGTACTCTTGCAGCAGCAGTGCCTGTGAAGAATTGCACCAGAATTTTGGTTTTTTGCACATGAAAATGTGAGGATCATCCTTTTGGTTGAACTGGTGAGTATTAACAGCTGCACCCATTAGATTTTCAGGATTGTTTCTGCTGGAATTAAGCTCTGTGTGTTGTGTCGTTAAAACCAGAAATTCAATATGAGATACTACTTCAGCACTTGAAACTACTCTGTTTCTTGGATTTTGTGTTAACTACTGATCTACATGTAACTTAACAAACTGCAACGTGGACAGTTATGAGTGCATGCTTTTTTTCTTTCTTTGTCCATTTAATGTAAAGTTTCAGATTTCTGCAGCTTATCTGTAGCAGTGTTTAACTGTAGACCTTCTGGTTTTTTGAATCTTAAAAGAGCATCTCAGGAGGTAGATATAATTAACCTTGGGATAAGGACTGTGTGAGAACGCTAATTTACTTTTAATTAGTAATATTTTCTTAGTCAACTTCATTACTGCTGACAACTACTTTGTAGTAATGAAGGCTTTAATCAGAAAAATGAAATGGGGATGAGTTTTTTGGCCAGCTGGCCCTAAAAGATGGAAGATTACTGAGGCATGCATAAAAATATCTTATGTGTGTTGGAATTGTTTTTGGATGACAGTAGGGCAGCTCAGTTCTTGGCTATGTCATGGCTGGGTATGTTCTCTAGATTACTCTATATTTCTGAGAACTTCCCTGATCCAACACCTGTAAAATAACACCAGTTGCCATTTTCTTTTCCTAGCACACCTGGATTTGTTGATAGGGGAATAGCCTGAGACTAAGTCATATTCTGGCTTGGCAAGTTCTGAGACTTGGTGGTGAAAGGTGGTCTCAAGTTTCACACTAAAGAGCTATCATCTCTAGTGATTTGGTTTGGTTTTCTTTATGAACAATAGGGGTAGAAAATATTGCCTCATTTCTTATTAAGGATCAATGATTAGAGAGAGGATAGTGTGAGGAAAAAAAGTCCTACATGAAAAGCCAGTAGTTCAGTTATCAAACCTGAGCTCTAATTTGTTTAATTTTTTTAAATTTTCATCAAGAAAATGAGATCTCAATTGGTTGCATATAACATGTGAATTTTGCAGTATATTTTTGCACACAATTCAGAAGTTTTCAGGGCCTGGATTTTAAAGAGGGAAGCTAACATCAAAGTGACTGGCCATTATAATAAATAAAGTATTGGGAGCTTTGGAGTAAATAACCAGTCTGCTCAGCATGAGCTGCCTGTAGCTAGGGAGTGAAGAAATCCTGAGGATGTTGCATATGAGCTGTTTACAAGGATACCAGTCAGGGGCAGATTCATAATTGTGGAGAATTCTCTCAGAAAATAGACAAAGAACTTTGAATTTTTGAAAGCAGGCAGGTCTTCTGACTGCTGGGTATGGTTTTTTTTTTTTTTTTTTTTTTTTCCTTTCTATTTCTCTAGCTGTGTTTATTTGATATGCCTCTTATGATAAAGCCTCAGTGTATTTCTCTGATAAAAGAGCTGTCTATATTCAAATCCATAGACTTCTGAGGGACAGGATTGAAGTGTAAGGAGAATAATAACTGAAATACATTGAAATCTTTTCACCTATAAGTTAAGTAGGGTTTAAATCCATGAGCACAAAGAGAAATGTGTAAGTTTAAAACATCAGAAATGTTCCACTTTGAAGTTTTCCTTTTTTCTTGATTCATAATAAGACATTAGTTCTTGAATGTCAAAGCACCATGTAAGTATTGTAATCAAATGGGTTCAGTGCTTAGTTCAACTTCTGTTAATTTCTCTTTTTCTTTGTATAAGGAAAATGTTTGTAGATACAGACTTTCGCTGCTCTTCTGTCAGTCCTTGTTGGTGGAAACTCATGAAAATTATGGGATTGCATGTTTTCCATTGTTCAAAATAGTGAATAGCAGGCATGACAGAATTGTGTGATGCTAGAATAATATTTCTGACTCAGTGCATAGCATGGTTAAGAGCAACAGAAAGCCAAAAGATAAGATGGTGAATCTTACACACACAGCATTTAGAGCTGCTGAAATTGAGGATGCAAAGGAATCTGTCTGGCTTGAAGTGTGAGGTACTTGACCTATAATTACAATTGATTAATTTGCTTGGACAATGTTTTGAGAGAGGGCAGAAATGAGGTTTCAGAATGATGTCATGTTTACAACACGTTTGAAATGTGAGTAGACTGAAGTGGGAGATACTATCAGCACCAGCCAAAAGTGTGTGACCTTAGTTGTGCAGTAGCATGTGCTTTTGCAGGAATGTGTCATGTGTGAGCTGGCAATGTGCACTTGCAGCCTGGAAATCCATTTGTAACCTGGTCTGAAAAAAGAAGAAACATGGCCAGCAGGTTGAGGGAGGTGATCCTACCCCTCTTCTCTGCTCTTGTGAGACCCCACCTGGAGTGCTACATCCAGCTTTGGTGCTTCTGGAAATAAGGATATCAAGTGTACAAAAACCCTTGATCTGGATTCTGTTTTGTTTGGAAAACAATGACGAGTTCAGGCAGTATGACTGTGGTTAGGAAGACTTCACTGCAGGTAGTTCACTGTTAACACCAGTCTCTGACATTTAATCATTAGATGAAATCAGCAAGTTAAACTCATAAAAACTTAATTCTTGAATGAGTTGTTTTCCCTGATTATTGTACCAAGATACTGAAGAAAGTGATACATCTATTGAAACTTGATTTTTCATAGTAAGAAATGGAAAGATCATTGCAAATATTGCTGGAAATCATTGTGCAAACTACTGAACATAAGCAATTGATTTCTAGCTTTATTGGATTTCATTCCTATTTTAGATCTTGTTTTTTAGATTTGATTTTTATACCAGCTCATTACCAGTTAAAAGACATGAGAATTTTCTTGAAAAATCAACTGCTATATCATTGCTGCTTTTACCTTTTCTGTATGAAAATATGTCCTAGGGAATATGCTAAGTGAAAATGATTTCTAAGCCTTTTTAGGATGTTTCATGAGAGCTTTGGTTGTAGATTAGTGACTGTTTCTAAAACGTTTTGATATGGAGCAGATGCTGCTTCCTCTCTCAGCTCCTCAATAAATAGTGTTTTTCTCTTGTCTCTGAATATTTGCTTGCAGGTACTCATTCCTTTTTTATTTTTTTGCCTCTGTTTTCTCATCCTATCACAACTCTATAGAGGGAGATAATGTGCCATAAATGAAAAACTCTTCTGTATTGTGGCTGTGATGAAGTTGAGAGAGTGTATTATACAGCATCCAAAGTTAGCCTGACTCTGTCCTGATGTGGTAACACTGCACCAGAAGCCACACACATGTACATGCTGTTTAATATTCAAATTTAAATCAAATATATTCTAAAAAAAAAAAAAAAAGGTTTTTCTTCTTATTCTTCTTATCCCTGACTTGAAGTGGCAACATGTATCTTATGGCAAATTAAAAACAATGTCCTGTCTCCACGGAAGGTGAGGAAGAACTTACAGTGGCTGAGTAGCATCAGCCCTTAAATGAGGAGAAAATATTGGAGCAAACTCCACTTGCCTTTATTTGTGTTTTTTGAGATTGTTTTGCATCTTTTGGTAAAGTCTTTCTGGTGATTTTTAATGATTGTTGCGACTTTTTGGTGTCCTTTATAGGACTCAGTAGGAAGCTTTCTGCCACCACCCAAATTCTTCCTTCCCTGAGGCCCTACTTCAATAACAGAGTTTTGAAATATGCAGGTGACCCTTGAAATTTCCCAAGCACATTTGTCTTTGTTGGCAATATGTCATATACTATTATGTATTGCCCCAAATTTCTGTTCCTGTTTAATTATATGAACCATTCTAGACACTGACTTGTTTAAAACAGGCCTAGGGTTGGCCATTACAAAGTAGCAATTTTCTCTAAAATTAGAAGAGGGCTTTTCTAGTATTGACTCACAAAAATGCAACAAATCTACATGGCTGGCACTGATTTTTATGGCTGGAGAACCAGGAAACAGCAGGCATACACCCCAGGCAGTCCTAAACAATAAATATACAGTTACTCATTATTTTTGGGGGACATGGGGGAGAACTTCTAACCCTTGACTTCAATTTCATGTTTAAATCTCCAGGTGTTGGATACAGTGAAGACGAAGAGAACTGCAAACAACAATTAACTAGGAAAAAACACAACACAACCAGAAAGAAACTTCCACTACAATATAACTTGTGAGAGTTAAGGGACCATCTGTAAAGAACTGGGAAGATGCCTAAAGCAAGGAAACTGTTAATACCTTCAATTTGGCTTATCCATGTATTTCTAGAGAGTCTAAAACTTTTAATTCAGGGGAAAATTCAAACTTTTGAACTCAAATAATACCTATCTGTTTTTTTCTAGTTATTCAACTGTTATTATTATCTTCAATCTAAAAATTTTATTTGGAGGGAGTGAGACTACTACAAGACTCCTTAGAGGAATTGAAGTCAGATAAAACTCTGATTTAAGTGTGGATTTTGTGTGTTCAGTAGTGAAAATTTTTTATTATTTTTTATTGAAACAAATATCTGGGACAGCATTTTTCAAATTACTGAGGTTAGCATAAAGCAAAACAAATTGCTTCAAGAGGCTTTGAAATCATAGATTAATTAAGAATGTCTCTTGATTTTATGAAGCTCCACATTGTTTAAAGATATCTTTACTGATTGATTGGTATTCTGCCCTTTATCTTTACAAGATGTTCTTCTCAGATAAAGCAGAATTCAAGGTTGTCCATAATCACTAGGCAAAGAGATCAGATGAGTGTAGAATATTAATTTGACCAAAGGTTTAAGTCAAATGCTTTTTCAATTTTCTTGACTGTGAGCCTTCTTGGAGGCATATTTGTAGGGATGTGTGATGCCAGACTTTTGTTTTGTGCTGTGTCACTCAATTGAGTTGTATCACAACTCAACAACAACAAAAGCTACAAAACATAGAGACAAAGCCTCACCTCAAGAAAATAAGGAATATGAAGCATACTAGACTAGAGAGATGAATTTAAAATACCTATTTGACTGAGAAATTAAAATAAACCCATATTCAGAGATCTCTCTGGTCCTGTGTTTGACTGTTTTAGTTCTTGACTAAATTTACGGTCCATTCTTACTCAATTCCACTGTTATCACTTGGTTTGCTGCTTGATAGTGAAAGGCACTTACAAGATATGCCATCCTTCACCTTTGCTGTTTCTGGATGCTGCAAATGAAACAACTGAATGTTGAAGGCACTAACATCAAGTCAACTTAAATTTTGAAGTTAAGGCAGTCATTCTTCTTTTCCTTTTTTTTAACTTTTCAAATTACTGATGCAATTATTCTCACACTGATCTGGCTTTTGAAATTCCTCTCTACAATTTGACAAGACACTATGACAGCTGGTTTAGTGAAGGGATAATTATTTTATAGAGTTGTAATATGAGTTACATGATCAATCTTCTGAGAAGACAACATGACAGATAGATATAATAGAAGAACCACTAAAATGCAGTTACTTAAGTAGTGGCAAATATATAATAACTTTGAAGCCATTTTTCTAGGTTGTTCAGAGAGTGTGAAATTTACTCTTCAATGCATCAACATACTGTAGTTAAGTTATCGATGTAAGTGTCTAACATTTATCAGAGACAATTCCACAAAGATGACCTGTGGTGATTGTTTCTAGACTTAAAGTCTCACTTTTATTTTACAATAACATGAAAGTTTTTGCTATTTTATTACTGTATTGCAAGATGTTAAAACTATTTGCTCTAACATCCTAAGATTAAAAAACTTAATATAGACTTGATTTTGATATCACAGATTAAGTTTTATCAAGCCAGAGCTGAAGTTTGACAAGAGTAAGTCTATTTGCATCCTGGATGAAAACATGAAAGGTTTAAAATTTAATAAACTATTTCTAAAAATAGAATGTTTCTAAAAATGGCCTTGCACCATTTTAAAATTTACATCCAAGGAGAAAGCTGCATTTAATGATAAAGATTATAGATAATGCAGACTGCCTTGAAACATATTTGCTCTGATTTTTGAGGCCAGATAGCTGTCTTGTGTAGTGTACCGTAACACTTGGTAGAATTTTGTCACATCCAAACCTAAATCTTCACCTCAAGTAAACAGGAGGCTATTCAGCATTTCAGGCAGACAGCTTGCTGTACAGTGTTCACTTAAAAAACTTCTCTTGAAATTGGCTAACAGCCCCTTTAATTAACAGCATCTGAGACTAAGTAGTTTATTCCCCATCATAACCTTTATCTGATACAATTTGCTTGGATGGAGCACTGATTCTTGGCAAGCAAACTCATTTACCAGCAGACATGTAGACAGAAATGCATTGACTGAGTTTTTCAGCTACCTTTCTTTTTGTGTATCACCTCAAATTTATGCTGCCTCATGACATTGCAATAGTTTCCACAAGAAGATGTGGTGAGCAATAGCGGGGAATGAACAGTGAAGTAGTGGAAGTCTGGACTTCTGGCAGTGCATCATCTTTTACTGAAGCCTGCTTTCACTTCAAGTGCTGACAAAATATATGGCCTGTGAAATGCATTTCATTCATGATACATAGGGGAAAAGGGATTTTTGTAAAATTCCATATCTGAAGAGTTCGTGGCGTAGACATAGCTCAGCTAGCCCTTCACTGCTGGAAATGAAGCCTGTTCTTGGCCAAAGTTTGTATGGCTCATAAAGATCTCAGAAGTACTGTGGATGGCAAGGAAAATACAGCTCTTAGAGGAATTACACAAAACAGCTGGCATGAAAGCTCTTCAGCACTTGTAGAGTTCTCAACTTCTTTACCTCTCTTTTTCATTTATCTATCTTTCTAAAACATTCTATATTTAATAGTCACATTGACATGAGCAGACAAGACAGATTGAATCCTGGGGCAGATATAATTTTCATGCAGACAACTTTATTCAAAACTGGAAATAATGAGATGAAATTCTTTCACCTTCACTGTTGCAAGTGCTATTCAGTGGTCAGTGACCTCTCTTTTTTCCAGCATAAAACTACTGGAGGAATTAGCTTCCCAGTAAGGATTAAATTATAGACTCCTACTACTTCATCAGTACAGACATAAATTTTCAAATAAATACTGATTGTAAGTGATCATGTGTTAACATTTAAGTTTACCTTTGGACAAATTGGAGAATAGTTTCCTTTCAATTTATACTACAGGCCTGCAAACTTAAAGAAAGTTGTATCTGTAACTTGTTCACCAATTTAAAAATGTCATAACCATATTAAACTTTAATTGTGCCTGAAAATCTAAGTTTATAAATATTGGAATATGCTCTGAAAACCATTAAATTTGGTCTCTGGTGGGGCAAGGGAAATGTAATTAAAGTACAAGTGGCAGATTCCATTATTCATGGTTTGGGATTTTTTTAAAGCACCCTCTCAGAACCCTCCTTGTATTTAATAAGGACATTAATTGATAAACTGTCACAAAGTCTTAGGAAAAGTCAGCAACTTTTCGAGTTGGAACCAACACCGTCGAGTTAACTGGACCAGTACAGACTGCACTCTGAGAAATAATGGGCTTTCTCTCTGAAATATTGTTTAATAACTAAGCAGCTGCCAAAAACTTCTGTATCACCTTTGGCTTCATTAATTTATGAAGAAAGACTTCAGATTATGGGCATTCAAAGGACGGAGCAGAGTTCAGTGCTGGTGGGTCAAAAACATAAGAGGTCATGTCACAAAGGTCTTTGATGAAGCATAAGCTTTGAAAAATATATTGTTGCCCCTAGAATGAATATGCAACAATGTCATTCAGGGTGATTTTGCACAAAATGTGGCATATGAATGCCTCCACAAGTATATATTAACATAGCCCCTAGTAGAATCTATTTCTGTTTGCTGATTCTTCCTCCAAAAAGTTACACTTATGTGAGCTGAGAATCACCCAGCTCTTCTCTGTCAGATCTCACCTGTTAGGAATGCAGATTTCTTCATATTATTTTGCCAGCAAATGAAGATTACTTGGCCTAATTTGAGGTGTGTAAGATTCACATGTGTTTAACACCACCTCCATTTTAAGCATAGCCAAAATTCCTGTTTAGATACGGTGCAAGTAATCTATGTTACTGCAAACTCTGGTTTTATTCTGAAGTATGTACTTCATGTAGCTTCCTTTCTGCTCAAAAGTCAAATGAGTGAACTTCTGTCTGCCTGTAAAATAGCACAAGCATGTCCCCAGGATTTGATTCTTTAAATAGAATGGTAAACTTTCCTATGAACTCATGGAACTGTTCAGATAATTATGCTACTCTAGATTAATGCAAAGTTTAATATATAATCTCCTCTTGTCTTGATCCACTCTACTTTGATTAGTGTGGAGTCTAGGTGCCATGATTTGAATTCATCTTATTTATCAAATAAAAAAAAAAGAAAATATAAGTGTTTCAGTTGGTAATGAAGCTTCTTCCACAACTTCCATCAGTTCTAATATGCTAGATGAAATTCACATCGTGAATTAGATATCTTGGTTATCACTGGCTTGACACATATCTACTGCTAGCTTTTGCCACATGTTGTGACTGGACAAAGAGCTATGATGGTTCTAGCTACAGAAGCATAACTGCACTGATGCAATCTCTCATCATGCCACAGGAGACTCCACTAGTATAAAAATGGCTCTTTACACCAAGCAGAATCTCCTGTCTGTTATCACAAGTTAAGAAGAAAAGAATATCTTTATTCTGGAGTAAATATTTACAGAAGACTTTATTGGCTTAACGACATTACTGCACAGAAGGTGAGTTAATACCTGAAGCTGAAGTGTAGATACAAAGCTTTACCTAATATTTTAAATAATTGTTTAACATTGCTTTAAGTCATCACTTAACATGTACACAATCATCATTAAGATCACTATTTTTGGAGAGTTACTGTGATACTGTTTGCAAAATACTTCTGATATTGCCATTGCCAATACATAGACACTAACTCTGCTTTTAGTGAAGAGCAGCTAATTAAAAATACTGCCATGACATTACTTGTTACTTTGTGAAAACAGAAAATTTCTAATATATTATGCAATGTGGACAATTCCTACATATCACATAAGAGAATGATTTTTGATACCTCCCCACTGACATCCTTATCCCACAGGTTTTCTTTATGTTCATTAACATTTTCATTAAATCTCTGTAGTATTTTGCCACCAAGCACATGACATCACATTTCCCCTTGCTTTCAAGGTCTTAGTGTTCTAATATTTTGGTGAAATTGTACTTGATTTTCTTGGGATAAAATAAGATTTAAATATCTTTTTTAATGCAAATGTAGTGTGCTGCATTGTGCTTGAATCCAAAAATGACTTTCGATTTTGCAGGTGGAATTTAAAGAGAGAATGCTATGTCTTGTGGTTTTTTGTTATAGTCTGTCTAATTAAGTTCTATTTTGTTCCATGCAGTTCATATTATTTTTCTTAAAAAGCATGGAACATTCTGGGTTCTGTAAGACTTGCTTATGCCAGCAATATTCTATAATGCTAAGCATTTAAACTCTAAGCTGTGCACAATATTAACAGTATACTAGTTATTTCTAATGCCATTCAACAGTAAAAGGATGGTTACTTTTCCCTTTCAACCTTCTTTATGACACACATTGTTGCATGGAATGTAGTTAAAAAACATGGTTTTGGATTCCATCACAGAGATTAAAAGTGAAAGAAGATGTCTAGGTAGGATTAGTCAAAGTATGGAATATGAAACCAGAGCCTAATGAAGAAACTTAGGAAAAGTTGAACCCGAAGAACAAGGTTCTCCGTTGCTCTCCAGACTTTCTTCTGGCTTATTTTTAAATGCATTTAGTTGTCAAACCGAGAAAGAAAACCTTGAAAATCAGCGTAATTATGTAATTTGCTGTCCATCCGAATTTTTATGAAGTTTGGATACTTGTTCCAAAACTGTGAAGACAAAATTATTCTTTTATGACAAGTATGGGCAGCATGAGTAGAGGTTTGCAATAGTCTGTCTTAACTTTTAATGTGAATTTTAGTTAAGGAACTTTATTTAAAGAAACCTCGAAAGATATTTTAAATTTTGGAAAACTGTATATCATTAGTGTCATGGTGCATCAGTTTCACATTGGGGAAAATCAAGCTGCTTCATGAATCATCCAGACTGCAACTTTCATTGGGTGAGATGACTACATGTTCTTGGTGACTGTCTCAAAACCAGATACTTTCTTGTGCTGGAATTTTCTTTAGTAAGATGTGATACTTTTAGGCAAGTACTCATGGAAGATCATCCTTTTTTAAAAAATATTTTCAGGGAATCTATTTATAAAGTATTAAACATCCTTTTATTTCCAATGGGTATTAAGTTGTATGTCACCAGAGCATGCAAGAAGAAATTTGTCCTATATCAAAATAAATACACCATTTATCTTAATGTTTAACAACATTTGGGAGAGTTTAAAAGAATATTTTTAGTTTCCATTTAAAACTTTTAGATTCAGGTGCTGCTGTCAATATAGGTAATCTTTAATCAGTAAAAGCTCATTGAGTTACAGGAAAACATCGCAGTCCACAACATGTTGGTAATATAAATATACATCACAATTGAACCATAACATTTGATAAGATCAAGACATTTAACCACAGATGCCTGGAGCATACTCATAAAACTTATTAATTTATGCTAATTGCCTGCCTCACTTACCTGTGCACTTTGATAACATTGCTTTCCTGTTACAATGTATTTCTTACTTAAAAGATTATTTCATTGTATTGAATCACAGTGTTTTAGCTATTGTCCTGATTGTACAGAAAAACTTCAACAAAATTTGTTGATAAGGACGTAAGATAGCTAGATGGCTACAGAAATAACACAAATAAGTGTAATAAATCAATCATGGAATTATGTACATGTGACTAAGAAGCACAGTCATGCTGGGTTACTGTCTAAATACTGATACTTTCTGACAGGTCATTTGAAGCTAGATTCAGGAAATTATTTTTGAAATAAATGTATTACAAATATGATGGGCTGACCTTGGCAAGCTACCAGGTGCCCATGAAGCCACTTTGTCACTCCTGCTTCTTAGCAGGAAATGGGAAAAAATAAGACTAAATGCTCCTTAGTTGAGGTGAGGGTGGTTGAAAGAAAAGGAAAGTGTGCACATGGAAAGAAATCAAAGAGACTCATTCCCTGCATCAAGAGGCTAAGTCCAGTTGTTTCCTGGGAAGTAGAGTCCCAGAATGCATAGGAGTTGCTTCATAAAACAAAGATTAAGTTCTGCCTCCTGCTCCCATAACTTAGTTTCGTGGCTCAGCAAATACCATGAAGTATGGAACATCCCTTTGGTCAGTTTGGTTCAGCCGTCTTGGGATGTTCTCTCACAAATTCCTGTTCATCCCCCACCCACAGGCCTTGGAGAATTTGAAGAGTAGGTGATGGCAAAACAGCCTTGAGGCTGTGGGAGCATTACTTGGCAGGGCCTCAAACACTGATGTGTTATCAGCTCTGTTCTGGCCACAAATTCACAGCAGTGCTCTGTGAAGACTGCTGTGGGAGGGTTACCTCCATTACAGACAGACCCCATAAAATACAAAAAATAAATGTGGAGACAGATTTTCTGGAAATTCTAGACTGCATCAGGTCTCAGGCTCAAATATTGTCTTGATTTTATTTACTAATTTTATTATTTTCTTTAAATGCAAAAATTTTTTATATATTGTGGATTTTCCAAGTTTGGTTTTGGAGTTTTAAAGTGCTGTGCATGAAAGTTTTACTCAAGTCTAAAGAATTCCTTAAGCACTTAATTTTATGGACTGTATTTATAGGTAATTAATTTCATAAAGTTTCATGTCTTGTTTATATTTTGTCAGAGCTTGAAATACAGGTATATTTTTTGTTCTGAGGTTTTCAGGAATCCATTCATGTTCATCCATTCATTCAGGAATCCAACATGTTTTAAGATACAAGTCCCTATTTAGGTATTTCGGTGTGACTGACTTGTTAGTTTTGGTGAAGGAAAATTGAAAAATTTCCGTTGAAAATTGGAAAAATTTCCTTGGATTTTATAATTTTTAAGAGAAAGTTTTTCCTTCTAGGGATTGAAAATCAATGAACTCAGCAAGAATAATTATACTGGAAAGACTGTTTTTGCAGCAAAAATACTTTTACTTTTTACTTCTGTCTTATTTTGCAGAGGTTACATAGAGAATTGGTCACAGCTATAAACTTACTTTGTAGCTACTTGATAGGAGTTTACTGGCTCTTCCTGAACCACTCAACAACGTGTACATTTGTGGGCCTCTCATCTAGGTCCAATTACTTTTATACTGCCAAAAGTACAGAGGAAAGTGTTTTGACTTGTTGCTTGAGTTGCCTCTGACAACTATTTAACTGCCTGTGGCAGGTAAGCATGAAAAGGATTGGCACAGAAGGTGAGAACAGCAGAATGAAATCTCCTTAACCTTGCTATGTAGAGAAGGTTTACAGTCACAGTGCCAGTAAATTTTGGCACAAAACAAATGGTGCTCATGCTGCAACATTGCAGACATAAGAAAGACTGTGATGTTGTACTTGTGATGTGAGAGTGTGTGTGGCCTGAGTTCAGAATCCTGAAGGTTTTTTTGGCTTAATGCTGTATAGCAAAAGCACTAGTGCCACAATGAATCCTGCCTTACGTTTGGTGTGTTTATATATCTGTGAGAGATTATATATGCAGCTTAATATAAACAAAAAATGCTATAAAACTTAAGTGGCTGTTAGCTTTAAGTCATGTGATGTTTTCAAGGTTGTAGATAAAAATCCCTGTGCTGAAAACAAGTGATCTAAACAATTAGATGCATCACCTGACTACTGATTAAACAGATTCTTTCTTCTCTGGGCTAAAGCTTTCATCTTTTTGACAGTACTCTAGGCTCTAATCTTTCTTTCACATCATTTAAACTACTTACAAAGTTAACATAACAATACTATATTGTAGATATAAGTCTAGTATATCTTGGTTTTTTGGTGTCTGTAATTACTTGGAAGATTGTATTTCAATCAGCAATTGCTGACTCCAAAGACTTACTTTCATATCCATGGTTCATTATATACCTGTAAATAATGCAATAAAACAGTTAAAGAAATTATTGGGTAAAAATTCATTGAACCAGCAAAAAGAGAAAAGCTACTCATAGAAAAATTATGTAAAAATGTATTGTACCCTCATGTTGTTTACAGTGGTTGGAAACTTTGGCATGGAAATTAAAATCTGTTCTGCTGTTCATGGAAAATAGATGTTGCCTTTTATCCTTCTGTCTCTCTCTTTGTGTCAGTGACCTTTGGCTTCTAAGTTAAATGAGTTCTCCATTCACTGAGAACGCTGTAGTTATGTGATAATGTATAAACTGTGCATAGCCAGGCTGCTTTGGAAATTCTTTTATAGCACATCCGTGTGGCTCTGCAACTGAAAAAATTATGGGCCAGAGCTCAGAATATATATATGCAGAAACAGGGACACAATGCCTCAAAATTACAGGATGCAAAAGTGAGTGGAATAATTGGAAAAAATTAAATATCACGGTATATGTTGAATTTCACCTGGCATGTAGCATGCTGAATAAACAATTCAGAGAACCTAGAAATACTAGTAAAAGTATTTTTGAAAATGTTGTCTTTCCCAGAGAAAATTATTTTAGAGGATTTCGGCCTCTGAAAGTTTTTCTAATAGATGTGCCAGTGACTTGGTTACAGCAATTTGACTTATTTGAGCCAGCTTTCAACACTTAGTTATCACCTGCAATGTACCTGTGACAACCCAGAGCTAATTCTAAATAACAAAATATTCAGGGGAAATATTTAGGGAAGGAAATAAATTGTTCTAAAATTAGTGATATGCCTGCAGTAGTAAAGATATCCAATTTCGTTTACATCTGTTGAGTGATTTGAGAGTTTCACACAGATGTTGTGACCATGGTGAAACCAAAAGAATTCTTGCTGCCAAATTGCAGAACTATAGGTTGGATGAAGAAGTTTCTGGATGGTCATGTCCAAAGAGCTACAGTAAATTGCTCAGTGTCCAAGGGGAGAGAGATGAGTGATGTTCTCAGTGTCCTTATAGGACACATACTGATTAATGTCTTAATCAATGGCACCGGCAGTAGGATACAGTGCACCCTCAGCAAATTTGGAGATGATGTAAGGTGGTGCAGCTGACACACAGTAGGGAAGGGGTGGCATCCAGAGGAACTTGACTGGCTTGAGGAGTGGGCTCAAGGGAACCTCATGGACTCCAACAAGACCAAGTACAAAGCTCTGTACCTGGGTTGGAGCAATCCCCAGGATTGCAGCAGGCTGGGGATGAATGGACTGAGAGCAGCCCCACAGAAAAGGATTTGGAGACTGCAGTCTTCATCCAGTCTGCGGATAAACAACTGGACATGAGCCAGCCCTGTCTGTGTACAGCTCAAAAAGGCAATCAGATCTTGACAGAGCCAAAAGAAGCACGGCCGTGTTGAGGGAGGTGATGGGTCCAGTTCTGGGCTTGGTAATTCAAGGTATGACTGAGAAGATCCAGATGAGGGCACAAAGATGATGAGACTGGAGCATTTCTCTTGTGAGAGCGTCTGAGGGATGTTCTCCAGGCCTGTTAGCCTGGAGCAGAGGCAGCTGAAATATGGAAAGACTAGTTCTTGGAATGATTTTCCATGCGTAACACTGATACATCCTCTTTAATTTTGAAATTTAATGCTATGATCACTAGCTTGCTTTATTTTAAAATGATCCTACTTTACATCATGTAAAACTATATATTTTATATGTTTATATGTTTATATGTTCATTTTAAATACTGCTTTGGCAAGGCAAGTCCTCCATGTGTAGGCAATTACTTGCTTTATGAAGGATAATTTGCCTTTGCAGTGAGAAAAGAAAATAACAAGCCTTTTTTTTTTTTTTAATTACAAATGCGTACCCTTACCCTTGAAGCTGAAACACACATGCCAAATCAAGCGAAATACTAAAATGTAAAACTTCAAGTCAATATATACAAAAAGAATACAAGACTCTGTTATTATATGTCATGAGTTGTAAAAGATTGTGTTACTTTGTTTTAAGAAAACCACACAGACTATTAAAAATTCACCAATGGAAATTATGAAGCTATGTTTTTCAGTTTATTTCTTTCTACTCAATTTCTTTCACCATCAGAGCCATACCTGAATTAGAATAAATTATTTATTAACTCTATCATCTTAACTTTTAATCAATTTACTGTTGAAAATTAGCAAGTACAATACCTGCTGCAGCAATCTGTGATGTGATCTGGACTTTCTATTGTTACAGTTACGAGCTGCAGAGCACATAATGTCCTTGCAGCTGCAAAAAAGCCAATTCTCCTCTCCCTGGGACATAATTTGAAAAATGCAGCAATACAAATCCTAGGGATGTTGGGAATCTGTTTGATAACAACAGTGGCAGCTAATAACAAAATAGAACTGGTTAAGGTGTGCAGGACACTAAAGTAATATGTGATAGGAGCAGAGGGTCTGTTTTACATATTGACTGGGCAAGCAGGTTAAGCATAACAAGCTGGGCTCTAGCTCAGCTTGATATTTAACCTTGACTGATAATTTTCTTTTTGGGAGTCAAATGAGCTCAGTAAATAAATAAGCTAGTGGGACAGAAGGGGTTGCCCCTATGCAGATAGAGAAAAGAGCAAGAAAACCACTTTTCAGGGTTTCAGATCTTCTTGCCCATTCTCTGTGACACCTGTTGACTTGAATAGCCTGTCCTAGTACAAGTTCTGTCTTCCTGCACTGTGTATGCTTTAGGTAGTATCAGTTTGTGAAGCACAAATACCTCTTTCCCCATTATGTCTTTCTGGATGTGCTGAAGGATATAATGTTTCTCGCCTAGTCATTTCTTCTGTTTATTCCTCCAGAAAGATTTTTTACCTTTCCACTTAATTGAAAATGAACCTTATTTCCCTTCTCTATACCTTTATAAAAGCTTTGCTGTTTGAGGCAATGTTTGTAAGTAAATGTAATTCCTTTTAATAGGGAAATGCTGTAGCTAGAAAAATCAAGCACTCTTTTGGGCACATAGGCTCTTTTTTAACACCTAAGTTTATTTTTCTGCATTTGACTTGGTATTGATATCTTTTAATCCCAACCAACATAAAAATGTCTGTATCCAACTCTTCTTAAGTTGTTTATTTAATGCCTCAAAAATACCCGCATGGTGCTATGTTTTTATTCTTCATTTACCTGTGGGTTATAATAGAAATTCATACATCTTATTACTGACAATTTATTAAGACAATCCCTAGGCATAAACCTGACTGGAGCTATTATTTTAAGGTGGCATCTCTTCTAAATTGTATTGCAGGAATTAAGGGAATCTCTGTGCGTTTAATTTACTGAATCCAAAATATTTTGCTCTACTGGTTGTAGATATGGTTTCCTGCATGTCTATCACTCCATGGGCACATTTGCTATCTATTAGCATATGATTTTGGAGAGCAATTGGCAAGATTAAATTTATTTTTCATCCTCTAATGAATACTTATCTGCCAAAATACGGAAACAATAGTAATTTTCACGTTTTCTAGTTGTGAGTTGTGTTTATTTGTATAATTTTCTCTTTGATGCAATTATATGAATGATTTACTGGTTTTGTTCCATATTCTACAAAGTGAGGGTCACCTTGCTTTTGCTTTTGACTGGATTTTCTGGGCTAAAAGTGCACCTAATGGTAGCTTTCAGAATTTGTGTGCTTTGTACCAGGGATGAAGTTGAATATATGTAGCCTGTATCTGAAAAGTAATATGCTGGTATGGAATTTAAAATATAATTCTTTTTGTGAACTCTTGATGCTGTTGTCCTCTGGCTGTTGGGTACCAATGTACTGCCTGGTGGCACTGAAAATGCTAAGGAAATACCAAAGGGAAGGTGACACTATTTAATTTTTCAGTGCTTCATCTAATAGACATTCTGTCTGCAAGAACAATATAGAATTCTCCTTAGTCCCTCAGGAAATAGAAATTTAGATTTTTTAATATAGATATAAACTATGCTGGGTCTAAATCCCTGAAATGGGCATTTATCATCTCTCCAAGGAGTTGGATCAATTTTCCACTGCTCGTGGTTTTATTGCCAGACTAACTACTGGTCAATCATTCTAAAATTTATTTGATTAATCTGAGATTTGCAAGTTTATTTAATAAATTATGTTTGTCAACAAAGTCTATGTTATTGTTCTCAGTTCACCACATAAAGAGAAGCCTGTTTTCTAACTGTAGTAGTTCTTTCCAGGAGCCACAGAGAACAAGATGGATTATTTTATTTATAGATTAAATAAAATAATTTTTTACTGGTTATATAAAACGGTCACAATACAGGTTAAAACTGTATGTTCATACTATGTATAGAATATATATTCTTATGTTGAGGATGCATTTGGAAAGAATTTAGAGACAGGATTTAGAGACATTTGACATATAGTATATACTATGAAGTGCTCAAAGGAAAAAATAATTTGAGTAGATGCAGTTATACACATAGTAATGTAATAAATAAATTTAAACTTTATTAATTAGTTACTTTATTTAAAAATTAATTTAAACATTCATATTCTTGCCTTGTTTCATAAACCTGTGGGTATAAGTCTCTAATGTTCATCAATAATGACTAAAAAATTTGTTGGTTTTGTATTAGTATAATTTTTTCACAGATAAATAAAATAAATGTCATTCTGTAGATGCAAAGAGAAAGTGAAGTATGAGATGGATTGAATATCTGTCAAACTTACTGACAGATTACTGACAAAAATGAACTGTAAGCATTTTCAATATGACTGGTTACATGAAAACAAACCTATTTAAACAAATGAAACATTATGATTGATTTGACAAATATGTTGAATTTTCAAATTTATAAAAGAAAATACATGATTGAGAATGCAGTGAAGATGGATGAATTAAACTCTGTAAGTATGTCCCAGTTCTATGACAAGATTCTCTGAAGGGAAATGGCAATGTCATAATCTTTCAAAATGCCTAGTCTCTATTTTTGTACAATACAGAATAACAGGTGTAAAATACAGTTTGGAAATATTCTGAACAGGAAACCAATTAAAAGCTTCATCACAGGTCAAACTGTCTAGAAATACGAAGAACAAAATGAGAATGCCTAAATTCTACCTCTCTGTGTATGAGACAGTAATTAATACCAATATAAGACACAGTAAGAATGTAAAGTGTCCTTAAAACATTTTTGTAATAGATAACCCAGACAACATGATTTAACTCAGCAATGTGTTATGTATTTCTTACTGTGAACTGGTTCTGTAAAAAAACAGTAGGCAAAACACAGATTGCATTATACATGCTAAATAAGAATAACTTGAATATTGATAGATTTTTGTGGAGGTCATGTAGCTGGTCTAGTCAGAGTGCATGAAGCTGAAGGTCTGGGGAAAGACCTCACATCTTCTGATGGAATTAAAACTGGACAGAAGAATTAGAATTTGCTGGGCTGGGTTTTTAGATTAATGCTGGTTGTCTCTGGTTTGGAAAACTAGCTACGCATGATGAATGGTGTCTGCAGGCAATTACAGAGAAACAGAGCAGACTTGAAAATAAGCTGGAATAAAAAGTATTGTGGATAAAGCTGTTTGAAAACAAACTGCCATGTTATGGAAGCTGAGTAAATGTAGAGATGTGTATTATTTAAGTTTGGGTTGATACTGACTAAATCAAAATAAAAACACGTAGCAGCCTAGACCTGTAGCTCCAACCATGGAAGTGTTAGCTTGTCCAAGAAAGTTGTTTGCAATGAACAGCTGTAGATTGCAGCAGAGCAATTTTGAGCAGGTCTAAGTGCTCTTGCAGCTTCCATGTGGAGAAAAGAAGAGCCAAAGTCCTTGGACCAGGCAGAGAGAGAGAGTGAGAATGAGAGACAGAGAGAGAGAGGAAGAGAGAGAGATATGAAGGGAGCAGTTCTTTGGCAAGTAAGATTCTGGAAGTTTGCAATGTCCTCACAGCCCCAACCACTTGGGGTTTCTGCCTGGAGCTTCTGCTGCTTTTCTTTATACTGTTCGTTGTGGTCAGCTTCCTCACTCACAAGGATGTATTTCTGTCACATGCAGCAGTGGCAATCAGCAGTTTGTCCTTGGGCCTCCATTTTCAATCTCATTTATATTTTCAATGCCTTTGCTACTATGTGCTGAACTCCACATCACAGGAAGATGTATCTGGTACCAAGGTACGTGTTGACCAAGTTCTCAAGATAAGTTGGTATCAAGCAAGGACTGGGGAGGACAAATTTAGAGGATGGCAAATTTAGCCTAAGGCCTGTGACATGTTTCTACCTATTAACATAATAGTTAATAGGAAAAGTCACTCGCTGTTTTTTTAGGTGACTAATCAAATAGAGTATTAAGCTTCTATCAATTTCCTCACTATCAGCATTAAAGGTAAAACCAAGGTCCTTATGCATCCCAAGTCTCTAGTTCTGTAGACTATTGAATTCTTCCATTCTACTTCCATAAAATTTTCATGGGCTATTTAATATTCATATATTTTTTTCCAAGTAATTAGTTGTCAAGAATTTTTTGAGATAATGTGTTGACACCCTACTGCACTCAGTTTATGTAAAGTATGGCTTGGAGATGTTGTACTTCCATTTTGGAGTGATGATGGTTGAATAAAATCTCATAGAATAAGTCAGCATTTTTTTTAACATTTAACTTTCTTGGATATATTTCAGGCTGGTGTGCAACTAAAGGCTGAGACACCTTATTTTCACATGTAGATTAAATTGTTTTTAATCTATTTACAATGACTGTGAATATGAATACAATATACTCATACTGGTAAATGAAATAACTCTCTCCAAAGACCAAGAGATCCTGCCTTTTAAAGTGGCTAGTACTTTTCTCTAAAACTTTGCCTTCTTTCAGTTTTAACCAAGTAAGAACCATGTGAGTATGTGTGTTTATATAGTATGTATTCTGTTACAGAGACAGTCCAAAATGATAACTCACTAGATTTTTTAATTTAGTTTTTTGATGGTTTTGTTTGATTTATTTGGTTTTATTTTACTTCACTCTACTTCACTTGTTTTATTTATTGTTCCATTTTGTTTCAATTTTTATTGTTGAATCTTATTGCTGAGTTACAGTGAATATATCTCTTGTTCTGCAACGTGGGGATATAGGAACCACTATGTGGGTGTAGAAACTAGATTATCAATGTTATGATACTAAATAAGCACAGTTGTTTCTTTTTGTGAGAAAATATGAAACCTTCTCATTCAACATTTTAGTGGTATCTACAGCACCTAAACACATCAAAACAGCTATCTGCAGTCTTAGTGAAATGAAATCTCAAGAAAACCGACCATCAGTGATAAATGATAGCACATTCCACTACACAAGAAACAGCATTTTCTGTTCATCTCCCTAAATGGGAAATTGTTACTATCTATGTTTATAGAAGAAACCATTCCTATGGAAAAATTTTGCAAATGCCAAAATTATAGAAAAGGGGATATTCATTAACAGTGCTTTTATACATTGATAATGGATAAAAAGTGTCTCTTATGTCAGATGATACCTGTAACTTAATATTTTGTGAAGGGATAAAGCTGAATTGTTCACTGCTTTGAGTATGTTAGGTCCTAACAGCTTTTTTTTTTTTTTTTTCCCAAGTGTTTCCATTGAAGATTAATAATATAAACAGGCTGGTTCTTTCCAGCTTCGATTAAAACTGTTCATCAGTCACAAAGAAAAACCAAACTAACATTAGTGTTATTGATGTGTCCATTGAAGAGTTATTAAAATTTCTGTCTTTTAAAACATGTTTATAAACTCATATGTCTGATGTTGTGGAAATATAACGTTCTTTACTGTTTATTAATCTGAAAAGGGAAAAGTGGAATGTGTGTATCACCCCGAAATACTCCAAATCAGAGGATGGGAATTTCATCCTTGATGCTAAGTACCATCAAGGAAATTTTTTAAATATGATTTTCATTTTGGTGAAGTGGAATAAGTCCAAGAGGCTTGAGGGAGACAGGTGCTCCTTTATTCCCTTCATACAAGATATTTCAGAATAGTTTTATTTTACATCTGCTGGTAGGTCTGAATAGTTTGAAATCAGAACTGTTCTTACAGATGCCTTTCCATGATAGCTGCCTTGCTAGCCAGCACCCAGCAGTAAAGTTAATGGTCATGGTCTTTTAATTCTAAAGCTCTTCAAAAGCATTAGCTGAAGGCAGAAGTACTTGAGGGATCTGACGGAGAAAGGGTGGAGGGGTCAAGCTTCACAGTGATCTGAGAATTGGTTGTTTTTGAACTCTGTGATAGCATCTGACCTGAGCAGAATAAACAGGGCAACTTGACTGGGGCTGTTTTCTGCATATGAACACACCTGAATATTTACTAACAGCACTATTAAAATGTGCAGAATTTTTTGTTGTGTATCCTGGCTGTCAACACTCTCCAGTTCCCCTGCTTCTGTTTCTCTATCTTCTTTCTTTGTTCCTCCCATGCCATTCTTCTTATTCTTTACCTGCAGACATTTTCTAATTTTGTTGTCACCCCCCCCCATTCCTCTCCTCCCTTTTGTTTCACAGTGTCAGGAAAAAATTTTGTTAATACTGTGGCAATTTTGAACAAAGATATATGGAAACATTATGTATGGAATTTCATTTAAAAGCTGCACAATCTTGAAAATTTGGAACTCAGCTGATTCAGAGCACAATAATCACAAGCCAGTTGGTTGACTTCACCGTTAGTTTCTTCTAACTGATGATGCATGCACCCTGAATGGAAGTTGGATTTGACCTTTGGGTGACTTTGTTTCACTACACAGTGAAAATTACACCAGGCTAGGGCAGCATCACTTTGATATGCAACCCAGGAGTAGCATGCAGCTTGCTTCTGAGTACGGCAACCAATAAATATTAAGTTGCATTTAAAAAAAGTTATAATATTAGATTCTCGCAATCATTTGATAATAGAATTAGAAATTTAAATAAATTGCAAAGCAGTGCCAGGTCAGTTAATCTTTTGTCATTTCCAATAATCCCTGAGTGAACTTTCATCTGTAAGAGCTTTTGTTATGTGAAAATCCAAACCCATAATTTTCTTTCCAAGCAATAAATATATTTAACATTAACTCATTAATGAATTCATTAATGCAGCAGTCTTTCAAGGATTGCAAAACTAAAGTAACTCTTTTGCATAATTATAAAAAAATCTATGATAAATATGATTATGGCTTCTGTATAGTTGCACAAAACCACTTAGAAAGGACAACAATCCTACCACTTTAAATTTAGGCAAAGCAAGACAACTTATCCATGATATTCCATTTTTTAATCTTTTTATCATAATGATACAGGCTTTTATGCACTTATGAATAGTTAAACAACTTTCATTAAAACTTTACCTGAAATTCAGCTGAGATAAATAATTTCTGTGAAAAGCTGTACTATAGAGGCTGGAGTATTAACTTAGAGTAGTAATATGCAACTGAAAATAGTTTCTTCAAGTAAGAAATACTTCATAGGTTTATTGAAAAATCATGTTGAAATCGTTATTTGTAATAACTTCACTGGCTACGAAAATAGGTCTTGAGAAAAGAATCCTGCAGAGGGAGTCAGATCCCACCTGAGCATCTCAAGTAGTTCTAGAACCATGGAGATAAGACCTGTTCCTTGAAGGGCAAATCAAAGCTGTCCACAGTCAAGAGATCAAAATCAAGTAGAATTAAATGGTATTAAAATGCTCTGACTCTACTGACAGAAATATCTACGGATTTAGAATTCGAAGGCTTCACAGGTAGATTAACCTCCACCAAGAACTTTTGCCCGCTTAAGAAATGTTGTTGTAAAGCACTATTTCCACTTCGACTATGTTTAAGCTTGTGCAAAGATGAATGAAGAAGACATTCCAAAACTTATTTTCTCCTGATTCTTCTTCCTTTAAAGGGGTATGTACTGAAAAAAATTTTTGTGGATAGAAGACATTTTCATATTAAAAAAAAAAAAAAATAGGTATGACATTTTTACTTACCTTTCTATTTTCAGTGGAATTCATGGGAAACATCGTGACACTAATGCCTTGAGAAACTTTTTTTACTTCAGGCTGGATGTTTTCAAGCAATGGAAATATATCTCTGTGTCTTGAAGCACAGATTCCCAAAGTTATTTAAAAACTTAATGATGGTTGATAATAGCTCAAGGTAGGTATTTCAATATCATTAGCAATCTCTGATTCAAAAGACTCTTTGCTTTAATGAAACCATAATTATTGTAGCAGAAGTGTTTACTGAAATGCACACAGACATTGCATTATACATATCACATTCAGACTAGCTGAATTCAGGATTTTATAATGTCTGTAGTTAAATAATCTTTCTTGCTATTTTCCCTTTTATTTCCCCCAGAGTTGTTAGAACCTATATTTAATCTCTTTGTTCAAGGTCCTTAATTTTGTGAATGTAGGTAATATTTCTCACAACAAATAGAAAAATGAAAGATGGAAGTGAAAGCTAAAACCATTTGACGCAAAACTAGTTTAACTAATTTAGCCAGAATATTTAGAATAATTAAGATAAAATGGATGTTTTGTGTAAATATAACAGCAATTAAAAATTAGGATATGTACTAAGTAGGACATCTCAGCACATACATGTAAGCTCTATTGCAGCTGTATTGCAGAAGGATACTGACACGATTAATGGTCAACAAATTTCTGTGCAACACTGTGAAATTTAACAGAATGTTGACCTTCATCTTCCACTTTTTGAAAATTTTAATGTAAATACTGACTGGTTGTTTGAGCTGGTGTCTTTATGGACAATTACACAAGTCCTTTAATCATGGAACCTGGTACGCAAGGAGCATATTAATGTAACAGAAATAAGTTGAGTTTATTGAATGCTGTTTTACTGTTCATTGGCTAATAGATACCAAGACTTGCTCTTTATCAGGAAATGAAAGATCTGAATACTGGTACTGACAATTCTTGTAAAAAACCCCTCTTTTGGACATGGAGATAGTACTGGCAGAGCTGTCAGATCTGAACTACAGAAGACAGAGTGTGTCTTGGATCAATGGCTAATGGCCAAAACAATTAGGGAGAAGGAAAAAATCTGAAAGAAAGTGGTGGCTGGCCAGAGAACCTTTCTTACCTGAACTTCTAACTTCTAGCAAAGTACATGTATTTTCTCTTCATTCCTCTCCCAGACCCATGTGCAGTAGCTATCACCTGGCTTTGTTGAACTTCATGAGGTACAAATGGGCTCATTCCAGAGGCCTGTCCAGGATCCTCCAGGGGCACATTCCTTTCCTACAGTGCATCAGCTGCTCTAGTCAGCTTGACATCATCTTCAGGCTTGCTGACCATTCACTTGATCATGGAATTGTGGAATGGTTTGGGTGGAAGCAATCTAAAGGCCATATTTTCAACCATTCAGTTGTGGGCAGGGACACCTGTCACAAGACCAGATTGCTCAGAGCACCATTGAATTTGGCCTTGAATACTTCCTGGGATGGGGCATCCAAAACTTTTCTGGAAAACCTGTCCCTGTGCCTCACTACTCTCACAGCAAAGATCTTCATCTTAATATCTAATAGAAACCTACTCTTTTTTAGTTTTAATCGATTCTGCCTTGTTCAGCTACTACATGCTCTTGTAAATAGGCTCTCTGTCTTTCCTGGAGGTTCCCTTCAGGTACTGAAAGGCTGCAATTAGATCACTTTAAAGACTTTTTTTTCCTAGGCGGAGTAAAATCAATTCTCTCAGCCTTTCCTTGTATGAGAGGTGCTCCATTTCTTTAAATCCTACTAAGTCTAAATCTGGATCCTGTTATCTATCCTACTGATGAAGAAATAAAATAACAATTGTCCCACTCTTGAGAGATAGCAATTGTTACTGGTTTCCATTTGGAATTTGAGCCATCGACTTTATTTCTCAGAACGAGGTCATCCAGCCAGTTCCTTATGCATCTAACAGTGCATCTGTCAAGCCCATATCCCTCCAAGATATGGCCACAATGTTATGAAGAGCCATAAACAAGGGCCTTGTAAGATGAAGTAAATGACAAATTCCTCTTCTCTGCTGATGCAGTCACCCCACTGCAGAAGATCACTGGGTTAGGTGGACACAATTTGCTGCTGTTGAAGTCCTGTTGGCCGTCCCTGATTTCCTCCCTGTCTTCCATATTCTTTAACGTAACTCTCAGGAAGATCTGCTCTGTGAGTGTACCAGACACACAACTGAGGCTGACTGGTCAGTAGCTTTCAGGGCCCTCTTTTTCAACTCCTTTTAAAAGTGGAATGAGTGACTCTTTTCCTGGTCATTGGGGACTTCCGAGTGCCAAAACTTTTGAACTATGACTGAGAGTGTCTTCGCAAGCATACCAGCCTATTAACAGGATTTCTGTCTATGCACCCATAAATTTTGCAGCAATCTTGTAGTAATGCAATTATATGTATAGCTTTCTTGCAGTGCTTAATTTGGTTAGATTTATCAGGAGACCCAAAGGTGAAGTACATTTATACAGGCACCAGAAAGACACTAAGTGCAAAAGCCTGTTTTTCATAAGTATCTAGGTTAAAAATGTATTGTAAGAAGTTCATGGTGAAAGTATGCACAGAATCTTCCTGAGCCAAAAAGAATAGATTTTACTGCTCTGTTTTTTCCCCCACTCTTTTTTTCTTTGAGGCAGAAACATGCATTCTTTTTGACTTACTCACCTTTCAGGCAAGTATGGACAACTTTTATAGGCCAGTATAATTTATCCAAATTCCATGTTAAACTTAACATTTGTAAAACTGCCAGTAAGAGTATTAAAATATTGACAAATGTAGTTCTTCCTGTTCCCCATTCAAACCAATGTTCTGGTATAAAATGAATTTTGAAAGAGTCAAATATGATCTTAATTATTTTCTCAATTAAGTGGAATTGGCTAACTTTGGTAGAGTATTAGATCATAGTTTTTGTTCCAAAAATGTATGCTCAAATTGGTCCAAAATATAAAGTATACTAAAATGTAGAAGGTTAATATATTTATAATTCATTAAACTTGGTTTACTTATCAGTGAAATTGCATATGTGTCTTTTCTCTGTATTTGTGTAAAATAATGTTTTATTTCACGTGTCTCCTTCAAAGCAAGTATCTACAAAATAGATTATGATTAGATGCCAACAGAAATTAAGCATTGCCATGGTAAGGTGACGGAACTTTCTGATGTGATTGTTTCCCAAACCATTCTGTCTATCTACTATATTGTAGAATTTGCTGGACTTTAAAGATGTAGTTTTTTCACTAACTTTTCAAAGATGAACCTGGTAGGCTTAAAACACATCTAGTTTGTTATGTTTTACATAATTTGTCTGTGCAAATGAGGCAATAGAAAGTCTCTAGGAAAGAATAACATAACAAGTTGGCTGGTGCAAGATTTTGTGGGTGCAAAGTGTTATCTGTCTGCCAAAATGTCCACGGGTGAGAGACACGCCTACATTTTGTCAGTTTTGGCCTCATTTGAATGTTAACTACAGCGGAGTTTCATCTCACTGACTTTTGTTTAGCACATCTTTCTGGAAATAGGACACAATTCATTGTTAAAAGTTCCCACATGAAACATGCCTGCATCAAAACTGAATGATCCATCTGGGCAGGCTTTATGGCAAGAGCGTAGAGGTGATGTCATAGTAATGGAAAATTACTTTGTGCTTCTGGTTTTGTGTGACCCTTGAGATGGATTTTGCAAGTGATTTTTCTATTTGGCTTCAGTTCCAATCTACTTCAGTTGCTCCTCCTTGCCTGTGTCTGTGGATCTTATCTCTTATTCCTAAACACCTGGAAAACAGTGGTGTTTAATTTGTTGACACAGGCCACTAATCCATCCCATTACTATAAGCTATGTTAAATTAATTACTAGAATGCCATTACATCAATCCTGCAATCATTGTTGTACCTACTATTGTTGTATACTTTAATAGCATCTATAGCAGCCAATATTTCTTGCTCATTGATGCCATACTGGAGTTATCTTTGACCTCGCTCCTTGTTGACATGTTTGGCAATATGCACTTAACAATAAGTTTCTTATTTTTGAGCTGTAATAATCTGTATATGAACAGTGATTTTCCATTTCTCAGTTTACTCCACTGGAGTACGAAGTCAATTTTTAGTCTTTGGCTTTTAGTCAGGGTCTTCAGTAATCAAACTGTGGCCTCAGTGTAAGATCTAATGCCATATTTAATTATTTTCTCCTCTGCAATTTATTTCCTGTCTTCATTTTCACGTGTTAGAATTTCTGTGTGTATTTCTACTTTGACTATGTGGTTGTAAATTCATCCTGTTACAAACCCAGCAGGTCTGAGCACACCATCAGATCCCTTCGATGAAGCTCTTTGGGTCTTGTCACCCTTCTCTGTCTCTGGGCTTGCAAATTCTCATGAGGCTTTATGTGGAAATTTAAAGGCCTGCCAGAGATTCTCTGCCACTGCTTTCTAAACTCTCTCTGCATACAATATGACCTGAACGCTTCAAATGCAGCAAACTAAATAAAGCCCATGAGAAAGTATTAATATTTTAAGAGTACATTCTCATAGGTAAGGGAGTAGATAGCATTAGAGTATGAAAACATTTACTTTTTGTTTTTACTGGTTTTTCTTGGAAGGAAAGGTTACTGTAAACTAAATCTGTGATTGGGACTTGCATTTAGTTAACATTGCTTAATGCACCTGTATAAATATTGATCCCTTCTTCCTATTAATTATGCAAGCAGTGGATGACATAAATAATGGTTCTTGAAATAGGAATAGCTGATAACTACTCCTCACAGCTGTAGGAGTAGAGTTTAAGTTAAATACAAGCAAGTACTGCAAATTAAACAACAAATTCTCATGGTAGTAGAAATCTGGAGTGGAAAAAAGTTAACCCTTTATATATATATAATAACAATATATTTTAAAATTAATGTATACTAATTTATCACAGCGTGAAAAGATGATTGAAATAGTTCACAAAATTCTGCATTTCAACAGTAAATGCGGCATATCAGTAGAAAGTTCAGACAGTCAAAGAATGAAAAGTTAATATATGTAGACCTAATCACAAAATGTGAATTTTAGACACATTTCAAAAAAACTGGCAGTGGCAAGATGAATACTAGAACAGGATAAATTTGTCCAATCAAGCAGCATATTTGTCATATTAAGAAAAAAAGGGCATGATCCCATCATCAATGTGTTTGTAGTAAAGTGAGAAAACCTTTTAATTTAAAAAAAAAAAGTGCAAAGTTTGTATTTGGAAATAGGAATCTGGTGCATGCCAGCATATGTTACCTCATTTTTCATTGCACATTTCCACAGCAGAGTGGGTTAAAAATGCTGATGGTGTCCTACCAGTTATTTTGCTTTCCTTCATCTGATTAAGGGTAATTTTGGCTTGATTTGAACTGCCACAGGAGTTGAAGAAAAAAATTTTCAATGTTTTTCATTCAGTGGGCTTAATGGGCTTCTCAACCTGTTACATTCTTTGCTTTTGACTGTAATATGTACTTCAAACAACACCAAATCATGACATACCAGCTGACAAAAATTTTGCTTGATGGTTGAATTTAGTGTTTTAACACTTCTGCAATAACTTCCACAATTAAATAAAGGAGATAGCTGCTCTTATCCAAGAGCCTCCTCTTCCTAAATACATGCTCTGGTTATCAGGGTTGCTCTGCTTGGCATCTGACAAGTGATTTCATAGATCAGACACCAAAAATCACCAAGTAACAGAGAGAGTCAGGGAGAGGAGCTCTAATTAAAGACAAATAGAGAAGTCAAGATTTGTTGTAGATAAGAAGTGTCATTGTAAAAGTCTTGCTGCAGTCTAAGGAATATTGGGGCAGGAAGTTTACTAAGGCAAACAGTTTTACATGTCTGTACTGCATGGGCAAAGAAGACATGTTACATCAAGGAAAGGTAGGCTGGCAGCACCAGAGAATTCCCTCTTGTTACACCCAGCCCCTAAGCGTGAGGGTAACTCAGGCTTTTCTTTCCATATAAACAAACAAAAAACCAAACAAATATACACACACACACACACACACACACACACACACAAACACACATGTGTGTGTGTAGGGTTAATTTTAGAACAATTTGGTTGTGATGGAAAGGATGTATGTAGTGGGTTTGGTTATTATCTGTAGAAATATAGCAATATAAAAGCATAAAAAACACTCAAGAAGAAGTATGGAAGAAAGAAAGATAGAAAAGAAAAAAAGAGAGAAAAGAAAGAGAAAGAGAGAAAGAGAGAGAGGAAAAAGAGAAAGAGAGAGAGAAAGAAAGAAAGAAAGAAAGAAAGAAAGGAAAGAAAGAAAGAAAGAAAGAAAGAAAGAAAGAAAGAAAGAAAGAAAGAAAGAAAGAAAGAAAGAAAGAAAGAAAGAAAGAAAGAAAGAAAAAGAAAGAAAGAAAGAAAGAAAGAAAGAAAGAAAGAAAGAACATGACTTGATTGTTACAATTTTGATGTCCTCTGGTGGAAGTGATGCTTCTGCAGACCTGATCCCTTGGGACCAAGGGAAGCCCATGAAAGAGAGTTCAGTGGGCTAATGTACACTGATTTCTATGTCAGGATTCCCAGGTACCTCCTCTGAGAGGCGAGTTTCACACTGTTGCACTCAGAAATGAGTCTGGGGGCACTTCAGGAGCTTTTGATGGTTTACGATCCCTCCCATGACATGGCTGCCTCTCATATCAGTGGTAGAGCAGTCATGCTCTGTCAGAATGGATGCAAACCCTCAGGCCCATGAGTGAATGGACATGAATTTTCACACATGAGCCAGTTGTAGGACAAGTAAAGTAGGACATTGGCATGATAAAAAGCACTATCCCACCTCATGGGATCTGCTTCTTATTGATCTCTTCCCTTATCTGTCTCAAACCCAGCCTCTGGGATGAGGCTCTACTCCTGCACCCATCTGTACACCCAGATGTGTACATCTTCAGCAAAGCACCTGTTGCTTTTGCAAAAGGCTGGCTGATTTGAGTCATTAATCATTAAGATTTCAGTTCCCCAAACCTCTGTAACTACAGATATAATACAAACTTCCCAACCTTTAGACAACTGGTATCGCCAGTATCACTTAAGGAGAATAGGAATGGTGCCTACACAGAGAAGAAATAGTGTTAAATAAAAATAGGTGGCATGAAGGGTGAAAAAAATGTCCAGTTTGTCAAGTTGGCCTTAGATTACTTGCCAGAGACTAGTTTTACTTTCAATGTGCTTCCAGGAAATTTCAGAAGCAATAAGGTACTTACAACCTTCAGGAATATCCAGTTAGGTATTATGTGCATCCTGAGGATCCCCTCTAGTGGGTATTGCTGCCAAGTCTGCTTTGCCAGCAAAGTAGAGGATACAAAAAATTTTCAATTCTGTCACTGAAGCTCCAAATGCTTTTCTGGGCTAGTGGTCAGACATGCCAAGTGAATGAGTCAAAAATACAAAGATGATGTAGCCAGGTTTTTATAGTTTGTTTGGATCTCTTGGGTACCTAAAATTAGCATTAAATTCTGTTTTAGACACATAAGCACATGGATTTATTTTCAATCCTGCTGTGCTCTCATATGTTCATTTAAATTCTCTCTGTGTTAAACAGGCTTAAAAATAATCTGCAACATGTACTTAGATAAGTAAATACAAACTAATTTATGGGATTTTAAAATAAATATATCACACAAATTCTCTTGTTTTGCTACTAATCTTCATAATTGTTTTTGCATGATGTTTTGCAGTTTTTATTCCCTCTCTTTTTGCTATGTTCTGATTTTGGCTGGGATAGACATAATTTTCTTCAGAGTTGCTAGCATAATTCTGTGTTTTGGATTTATGATGGAAACACTGTTAATAATTAACGGTGTTTTTGTTATTTTTGACCAGTGCTTACACAGGGCCAAGGCACTTTCTGCTTCTCAACCCACCCCACTGGTGAGCAGGATGGGGGTGCACAAGGGCCTGTGAGGGAGTACAGCCAGGACACTGACCCCAACTGACCCAAAGGGCAATTCTGGCGTCATATTCAGCACATAAAGAGGGGGAAAGAAGAGGGAGGAACGGCTGTTTGGAGTGAAGGCATTTTCCTTCTGAGTCAGCCTTATGTGTGATGAGGGCTGACTTTCACAGCGACAGCTGAACACTTGCGTGCCAAAGGGAAGCAGTGAATTGATTCCTTGTTTTACTCTGCTTGTGTGCATGGCTTTTGCTTTCTCTATTAAACTGTATTTATCTCAATCTACAAGTTTTCTTGCTTCTGTGATTCGCTACTTTTTCCTCCTGGAGGGTAGTGACTGAGTGGCTGCACAGGGTTTAGTTGACAACTGGGGATAAATTTTGACAGCCTGGGTTAGGAAGAGTGTTATGACAGATAAACATTTTTGCCTCTTTAGTGTAGCACTTTGCTGATCCTGGGGAAGGGGATGGCAAGTTTCTTCTGATCAAGGAAGTATCAAATTTTGCAAACACTCAAATCCAGGATAGAAATCTGCCTCTTGCAGCTGTTTGTCCCCTGTGTGATTTCAGGAATTACAGCAGAGAAGCATAGGCTTACTGTCAATATTTTTATGATCTCTTTCTATTCTCTGCCACCCCCCCACTGGGCCACAAGTGAGTGGCTGCACGGGGCTGACTTTCTGGCTGGAAAACTTAAACCACAAGATGGTTGTATAGTAATATTACATACACCATGAAGATGTCATTATATCACAATATGATGTCACACCACCTCTGCAAACATCCACTCATTTCAACTCATGACTGCTTGTTCATGATCTTTGGAGATGCATCTAATATTCAATTTCCAGAATGCTGAAATATTGAAACAAAGCTAACATCACGTAAAAAGTAGTATTTGCCAATGCAGTACGAGACAACCATGCCTAGAACTTGACTGATTAGTGGCGTTTGCTGAGTTCACTCAGTGTGAAAGGCTAAGTATTTTGCTTAGAGTAGGTAATAAAGCTATCAGAACAGATACATGACAGCATATATATTTTTTAATAGATCAAGGTGAATTTTGAAATTGTGCCACCACTTAATGTTGTAAACCAATGGAATGACAAATCCACCCCATACATGCATTTCCTTTGTGTGCTTTTTTTATGCATATTTTTTAATCTTACATGACAGAACTTACCACTGATTAGTGCATGGAAGGTGGTCTAGCTTCTTATAACACTTGACAGAGAAGCCATACACACAGAGATGCAAAAAAAAAAAAAAAAAAATTGCTTTTATTATCATTAATGATGACTGTACTATCAATAGTGGTGAGATTTATACAGGTATACTTGCAATTAATCTTGACAGAACATTACAAAAAACCTTAATATTTCCACAGTAGAAAATAAAGAAATCTTTCAGTGTACATAGATGGGTTTAATATATTTATGAGACAATAAAATTACTGTAGATGTTTCAGTGTTTTCTTTTTTTTTTTAACTTTAGGAATTATTTTTTTACCTTCTTCCTTTTTTTTTTTTTGTTTGTTTTTGTTTTCTATTTGATGTCAGTTATATTGGGCTTGTGCATGTGTGTTTGGAGCAGATGAGGTATTTGAGAGCCTTTGGGTAACCTTCTATTTTATTTTCTGACATCAGGCAGTTCTTTTACATTACACATTGAAGTTGTCTCCACTTCCAGCTCAAAATGTCCTGTATCTATTGAAAGATAGGGGTGTATTTTGCATTTAGGACAGGTTTGGCTTCCTCAAATGTTTAAGGTTTATTTAGTCCTGTTTCAGTTTACGGCTTTCTACCATTCCATCAGTCCAGTTTATCTGAGATGCTCATAAATTTTAGGGCTTTCCATTTGCTGAATTTAAATGTTTCCTCTTATTCTCATTATTGGAGAGTTCTGCAGGTATTGACGTGTAATAAAACCTGTGGATGTTGTAGCCTTCACCAGCTACAGCACACTAGTCATCACAGCTTTCTCAAACTGATGCCTTGTTAAATATACTTATCTCAAATGAAGACTGATAAAAAGCACTGAGCGAGAATAGATACTGAATTCATTCTTCACATCTGAAATCCCAGAATTCCGAGTAGTCA
This sequence comes from Muscicapa striata striata, assembly GCA_030060385.1. Classification (NCBI taxonomy): domain Eukaryota; kingdom Metazoa; phylum Chordata; class Aves; order Passeriformes; family Muscicapidae; genus Muscicapa; species Muscicapa striata. Next base: position 636,964 of record JAREIS010000076.1, on the reverse strand, counting down.
AGCCTGGAAATCAACAAATGACTGTCCAGAATGTCAAGGCAGAAAGTTGACATGGATATTAATATGCTTAGATGGTCTCCAGAGAGATTTGAAAGCTTTTTTTTTGACTGACTTTACTGTAGGTAATATAAAATCATAGGGTTTTTTAAATAATAATATTAAGCCTAAAGTTACAAAACAACAGGGATGTAATATACTGGGATCATTATGAGCAGATGTAAAAATGGAGCTTTATGGCTTATACTGAAAACAGCTTTTGTTAGTGTTTCTGTATATAGGAAAGAGAGACTTTCAAGAAAAAACTTTCAAGAAGGCGAAAATCAAAAACAGAATTTTGGGATAGCTAGTTTTAGCCCAACTGCCTAAATAGATATTTAAAGGCTAGATTTCCTAAAGTAATTTAGCAAGTGTTATGCTAGTGCATGCCAGCATGAAATATAAAAAAAAAAAAAAAAAAAAAAGACAAACAAAAGAGTTATATCATTTTTATAGCAGGGTTTTAAATAATTTTTTGCTGATAATTTCTAAAAATGATCTGATCATTATGAATGTGAACACTCTCATAAATGTGTATGAGAGATCTGTTGTTACCTACCTTTGAAAGATCTGGCATGATTTGGTAGCATACCACTTTAACAGTTCTACCATTCTGTTTGGGTAATAAAACTAAAAGCAAATAAAAATTCAAGTATTTTTTCTTGCATTTTATTTCACTAAAGCTTTAAAAAAACTGGCTGTAAGAGATTCAGTCTTAAAGTTATGTCAGAAGAAATATGATATTTGGCTTCATGAATTACTCATACACAAAATCAAGTGAAATCAGAGCTCATGAATTACTTATAAAGTCTAGCTGAAAATCAATAAATTGCCTGTATGCATACATAAGCATTTTCTCCAAGTCTACGATATGCTGACATCATGATTATTTTTTTTTTTTTGAAGAAGAGCTATGCCGGTTCGAAATTACAAAATCATTTGTCCTTGAGGTTTATTTAAAAATATCATTCAAATATTTTCATCTGTTAGAAATAAAAAAATACATTGAAAAATGCAGACAGATGATCAAGTAATTAGGAAAACATTGCAGAATGTGGCTAATAGCTCCAAGTACCCTTGGAGATTCCAGTCATTATTAGGTTAAAAATACTTTGTGAAAAATATTCAATGCTAAGTAAAACTTGTGAAATGAGAAAGAGGCAAAATGCTAATATGAATATCCAATGTAGTAAAATTAATTTCCAAATTAAGGACTAACCATCATCCATGTGCCAGAGGGATAAGTAATCTTTGTATACAAAATCATTTTGCAAATAAAGTTGACCTAAAATACTGAGTTTATCTCCTTTTAGAAGAAAAAGGATGGTAATTGAAATTCAGTTTCTTTGTGAGTAGAAAACTGTTTTAATAATATTGTGAACCAAGAAAAATTTACAGTTTCTGAAATGCTCAATATTTATTCACCTAAATAATCAACTCTATGGTGCAATATTGGGTGCAAAATTGTGCATTAAATCCTGAAATAGCCACTGTTAATAAATGATACAGAATTCTGTCCCAGTGTAAGCTTTAAGCAAGAGCTGTCATACTGGCAAACCAGATGATCTTAGTGAGATCTGTAACTACTCCCTTCTCTTTTATCCCAAAAGAAGAAATTGAGAAATCTGGTGTGCAGGTTTCTGCTACAGAAATTTCTGGACCTGCAACAGAAGCAGTTCCATCTGTGACGAGGATTCTTGGGTGTGCTTGTATGTAGAGCAGGTGAATCATTGCCACTTAGATTTTTGCCATTAGTCCTCCCTGCATTGTTATCATTGACCACAGTTCATCTACATAACATCTTAATGATAAATGCCTCCAACATGTCCTATATTGTCTTCAGCAGCTTGGTGAGCCATGGTAAATAACAATGAATCTCCATACAATATTTTGTGAAAATGTTCCTTTATGTATATTTTTGTAGCAACCATTTGGAAACTAATAATTGTTCAATGGAGCTCAACGCAAGCAGTAACAGAACTTAGATAAAGACTGAATTGAAATCTAGGATCAGTAAGTAAGAATTAATGTGAACTATGCTCCAGCAGAACCAACCAAAAAGTTATGTGGTATTTAGAGAAGGACCTGTCTATCTTAGAGAATATGCAGAAGGGAAGCTGAGAAAATTCAGGTAATTACACAAATGAAATTTGTTTTCTTATTCTATTGGGTATTCTGGGTATTTGTCTTCACAAAACCAAAGAGCAAAAAATTCGTTCCAGTACGCTGTATATGAGCAGTAATATTCTGGTAAATACTTCTGTGCATTCTGACGAATGTGTTTTTAATTCCATTTACAAAAACATCTCAGTCACCAGCATACAAGTTTCTCCAACGTAGGGAGGACTATAAATGAGTTGTATTTATTTCCATTGGAACAGTAGAATCTAGACCAAAAATTTTCAGAAAAAAAAAGCAATTCTTAGAACTGCTAAAAGCTCATTGATCAAACAGAATGAGTAATAAATCTACAAAATAACCAACTGTGTAGGCTCTATTATCTTATATCTTGCAGCTGTCAAAGTCATCAGGAAACAATCAGCAATTGGATGCAGCAATATTTTGCAGCATTATTATTCACTTCCCGCTTCAGAATACTGCATTCAGCTGCTCATGCATTAACCCACAGCTGGTTTGCAGGAGATGTGCAAGTTTTTAAATTTAAGATAAATGAGTTAATAAAAAGTTTGACTACATTAAAAAATACCCAACAAAACCCAAAACATAAAAAACCTTCCCAGAAGTCAAAAATGTCAAATAACAAAACAAATAACAACAAAATCAACCAACCAACAAAAATAACCCCACCCAAAAGGAACAGCAACAACAAAAAAAAACCCAACAAAAAAGCCCAAGCCCACCCCACCCCCCCAAATGCAGCCAAAATGCTGTAAATGAATGTCTGATTGTCACTAGCCCACACAAACCGAGCATTTCAAAAGGGGAATTACGTGATGTTGGTTTTAAACTCTTTCAACCATTATACACACAAGTCACTGAGCCTGACTAATATATCTTACTTAAAAATATTTTAAGGCTTTTATTCTTTGTGTAGCATGGATGTTCATTCTTTTGGATTTCTAAAACACACAGGCTAAGTGACTTCAGTTTTTAGGAAATCAGACATACAAAATGCAGGTTAAGCAAATGAATTAATTCTCAGTTTACAGATGAAGAGGGAACTTCAGGTGGGTCATAATTTTGGACAAGTAAGAGCAGTACACAACAGATCTGGTGTAGGAGAATATAGCTGACAGGACTAAAGGGATGTATGAGGACCTTAAATGAGGAGGGTGAACTTTATAAATGTTAGTATGTAAAAGTTATACAAAGGTGAATGTGAGAGGAGTTATTTTAAAAATTAGGCACATTCTTGTGAACTTAATATTAATAAACATTCACATTAGTTAGAAACATTCTAGTTTTTGAACTTCAAGAGAAATCTTCACATCCTGAAAAAAACCAACCAGTTTATGACATTCAGAGTTTTCCTACCAGGTAAATGATGCTGGATTTCTTTCTCATGTGTTGTCTTAGCAAGAAATAAGAAACCCCCTCCCCCCCCCCCCCAGAGTACACACAAAGCTTTTCATTTATTTAAAGTTTCTTTTACAGTCACATAGCATTTGGCAGGAATAAATTTAGCTGGGGTTTTTCTCAGAATTGACATGGAAAAGATATATATTTAACATCTTTGTCAAGCAGATGTAAGAATATGTGTGAATGAGGGTTGTTAGTCACAATAAATGCCAACAACTACAAATCCTATTAAAGGAGTGAAAAACAGTGAATCACCTCTTCCCGATTGTGATAGTGACTAAGAGTTTGGGCTGCTAGAACTCTAAACTCTTGTCTTTTCTCATACTTGGTTCAATATTTCCTAGAAAAAAGCCTGAGAATAGTCGTCTTTAAGATGTTACTCCTCTATTATGCCTTGAAGTGCAAAAGATGTGAATACTGAGATATGTAAAAATACTCCATTTTAAATGCTTGCTTTCTCTCTTCTCACTTCTCCCTAATGCTCAAGTTAATGAGACATGGCTCAGAAGTATTTAAGATGCTCTCATTTTGCTTCTTTTGCTGACTACTTATATAACTAAATAACAACAATAAGAACCCCCCAAAATTACAGGGAGTCCAGAGATAGAGATGGAGAAATTAGTTCTTGCTTGTCCCTATGCAATACATATTATCTTTGTTATCATTTAGTGCAGTTTCTGAGTTGGCAACCCTGTTACTTGTTACTGATATGTTATACAAGGAAAGTCACCAAAGAAAGTATTTTAAAATAGTGTATGTAAGGATTTAAATAAGAACAGTAGATGCTTGGGATATAAGTAATTTAAGCATGTTTTTAAATATTAACAAATGTAAGCTTGTTTTTTGAAATGTAGATGGATTTTTTTCTTCCCAGAAAGAGGTTAGAGAGTTTTAACTTTATATAGATTGTTGTCATCTGCTAATATTCCTTGGTGTATTTGTCAGTTAATTTAGCAATTTATGATGGACTCAAGTTATAGATCACAGCAGCTGAACATCACTTGCTGAAAGTCTCTTGAATGTTGCCTGTACCTCTCATGCATAATAGAAATAAATCTACTTCTAAAAATGAAAGATGTAAAACTTGAACCAAAATATAGTATTTTAATTCTAATCACATCAAACAACACTAACTAGAAATTGTAAAAAACCTCAGAGTGCTTATTGTTCTTGTGCATTTTCAGTGTAATTTCTTACCAAAGTATTTGCCACATGAAAATAAGTATTTCCTGTTGGCTTAAAATGGACCTATATTATTAATCCATATATATATATATATATAAACAATTTTTCTAATGAATGTTAAAAAGGTGAGATTTATATTACCTCATGGAATATATAATCTATAAAATCCTTTCCAGGTAGTTTCTTACCATATGTAGATTGAAATAAAACTAGGGCTATGTCCAGCAACACTGGTTTCCAGCAATCTGACCTTGTTGAGGATTTGGATCATTTTGTGGCAAGTGGGGGACAAATTAAACTGAAATAATTTCAGATATGGTCACAAGAGATATCCTGAGTTAGTACTGTTAAAACATACAAAGCTCTTTGCATTCTCTGACTTCCTAGCTGCTCTCTTCCCAGACTCTTCAGAGCAGAGTCAGAATTATTTTGCCCATGTAGGCCTGACTCTGGGGGGATTGTGAATGATTGGCACAGAAAGAAAAAGGAAAATCAGAAATGCCTTTGAAATAATATTTGATGGCAGCATTGAAGAGCTGAAATATGTTCTATGTCCTGATTCAACGCGCACGTGCACCACAGACTGTCTTGGGTAGCACCTAATACGTGTATGATGTCTTAAAGCTGAGCATCACACACACACCAAGGGCAAGTCCTGCCTGAACAGCATAAAGGCATTCTACAGTGGAGTGGCAAGTGGACAGTGGAAGGGCTAGAGATGTTTTTCCAAAGCTTTAGACACTGCCCCTCAAAACATCCTTCACTCCAGACTGGAGAGAGATGGATTTGATGAGTAACTTGTACACTACTAAATTGAAGAGGTAAATGTTGAGGATTGGTTAGAAAGCCATGGACACAACTTTGGATATGGCTCAGCAGAGGCCTTATTGCAGGAGAGTAGCTCCTTCTAAGTAGTAGCTAGGTCTTGCTTTTAAGCAGACATTAAAAGCCTTGCTGTAGCACAAACAGTTTTGCTGAGCAGCAGTGTTTGAGACTTTTGCAAAAGCAATAGAGCCAGCATAATTTGCAGAGTTAGTCGATAAGCAATATATATCCCCATTGTTCAATCAAGGCCTTAGCTGTCAGGAAAGCATGTAGCTAGCGAAGTACAACCCTGGGATGGATACTAATATAGCAGTAAGTATAAGAATAAGGGAAGTAGCAGCCAAGAGTAGCAGTGAGGTAGCACATATACTTTTTGGCTAGAAATTCAGTAGGTGTGGTTATCTCACACTTGCAATAACCAATAATAAGAGAAGGCATACATAGCAAAAACCAGTAAGATTGTACTAATATGAATAATGCTGATTTATGCTATTCTGGACTATAAAACTGTCTGATGCACTTAATAAAGTTGGATTATGCTTATCAATCACATTGATTGGCTTGCATTTTCCCCTTGCCATCCCTCCGTAAGTGGCTCTGCGCCCCCGCAAGTCCCCCCGCAGGTAAAGATACCTTATGGACTGGATTTGCATAAATATAAACAGGCATTTAAGAAATTTCCATAGATGGATGTGAAACAACAAATCTCTTCTAACTAATTTGTGCAAGGAAACTTGTAAGAAGCTGTTGTATTTTACTAATCCAGAATCTCACTGCAAGAAGCTGTGAAATAAAAAAAGGGTATAATACTTCATTTCTCTTAACTAAATGTGTGGACAATAAGAAGCACTGGAAGTGCTGCAGGACATGTCTATTGTGGAATGTTCTCTAATCAGTGTGGTTTTTCTTCCCTTACCTAAAAAATATTGTGGGATTTGCTTCTCAGAGGCTTTTATGCCCATCAGCTTCACATGCAAGCTGTTCCATATGGCAATTTTTCTATGCATAAAACCCATCTTGCACTTCCTCTAGACAGAGGTCCAGACCTTCTGGATCTGTTGTCCTTAGGCTGAACCTTACTGACCCTCTGCAGGCAGAGTCCAGATTTTTAATCTCTTGGTCATTGTGGTTATTCTTTATGCAGCTTCTGTGACAGCTCAGGATAATATAATATAATGTGGCCTGCAGCTATACTTGCTGTTGTAAATCAGGAATGTCAGATGCCTAGTATTAACTCTGGGGTGTAAACAAAAGTTCATTAGGGAAATGACTGCACATTGTATGCATAAATGACTATTGCACCTTCAAAGGTTGTGTTAGGGAAATAATTTTCAGTTCACTCATCAAAATCTTAGAAAAAGGGCATTATTATTTAAATGCATTATTTAAATCATGTTAAGAAACAATAAATCCAAATTCTTCTAGAATAACTATAATGTGAAGATAGCATTTAGATCAGTTCTTACAGAAGAACCAAGTACTAAAAATATGATAAATACCCTGTGTTACTATTCATGAAGGTATTCAAATTGCAGAGGTCTGATATGGTTAGAAATCTGCAACTGGATGGCCAAAACAGAACACCAATTCTGCAAATAAATGTCTGCACTGTTTTAATATAGAATAGTTGTGATACCATTGCAGTGTATGCATTGTATACCATCAGCAGTTAAAAAAAGAAATGTGCTAATAAATATGTAGCTTGAGAAAGTACAACACTGGTGTTCGGAAAATTAATGAAAGCCTTCTAGTGGCTGCTGGCCAAACCTGGCACTGGAAATTTGCAAAAAGTTCCAAGTGACCCTTTAAATATACATCCCAAGCATGTGTATCAAGACATGCTCTAAAAAAGTATTTCTAAAATTCATTATTTAGGTATGTCATGGTGTGACTGGGGTTTGCCAATTTTAATATATTTAATTTCTCTTGGGGATCAAATTTAGGAGTAAAGCAGGTTTAAAACTTAAAAGGGTATAAGAAGAAATTTATTAATAACACAAAACAATTCAGACTGAGATTTCCAGATTATTCCCTCCTCCCCCTTTCCTCATACCAGCAACATACAGAAAAACACTTCAGTCAGTTATCTACTTAAATAATCATTTCAGTTCATTCTAGAGAGAAAAGTCCCTTCTTTTAGTTTAGGCTTAGAGGGTGTCTCACTCTCACAACTTGCATCCGCCCAGAAACTATAAATTATGATTTTTCTTCCTCCCATTCTTACAGTCCTTCCAGAGCTGTATTATGGGCTGCTGAAACACATGGGGTGTCATTTTAAAGGCAGGCTGCTGAGAACACAAAAGTCTTTCTATTTCATTCTTCACCAGATGTCTCTGTTCAATATTCCAGTCCTAAAAACAGAGAGCTTCATTTCCCGAGGAAAAAAAAGTCTTCATCTCAAGCACTTAACCTCCCCAAGTATAATCCACAGTTTAAAGGAATTTAAGTAAAGTCACAATCCCCTAAAGCCCACAAAAAAAAAGGTTTTAAGCTACTTATCAGTGGCGACTTTTTTGATCTCTCCTTCCATGAGAACTTTGTCTTCATTCCGCTGACTTCTGTAATTCTTCTTGCTTTATTCCTTTCGTTCCGGGGAGTTCAGGAAAACAATCTAGAGTCTCATCCAGGCACTAATAGTTAAACTTGTATCCAAACGGTAAAGAGCCAGGCTGAAGCCATGCTGGGAAAAAATGTGGCTACAAAGGGGACCACGTGGAGACGGCTGGATCTCCTTCTGCCGTGTGCTTGGTGCTTCGGTAGCTCTGCCATCCCCCGCTCGGCCCTGCTGCATGGAGAGGAAAATCCGGGCTGAGCAGGAACCAGAGAGCTGAGCTGCAGCCCCCACCGAGCCCAGCCGGGACCAGGCCGGGCCGGGCTCCGCCGAGCCGGGCTACGTGGGGCTGCCCCCGCCAGGGGCTGGGGCCGGGCCAGACTGGGCAGAGCCAAATCCCTCCCCCCCGGAGCCACCCGGGACCGGGGCCTGCCGAGGCTGGGCCGGGTCCACCCCGGGGCCTTCCCGGGGCCGGGCCCTTCCCCCTTCCTGGGCTCGGGCCACACGGGAGGCCTGGCCGGGCCCCATCCCAGGACCCGGAGCCCTGCAGGCTCCTGCTCACCTCCCCGACCAGAAGGCAAAAAGACCCAACCAACCCTTTTCCCTGTGATTTGTTGAAAGCGAAACAGCCTTCTAATTGGTTTTCTGGGCTGTCAATCACCAAATCAGGTCTCTGATTGGTCCCCGCAGCCTCAGGGGAGGCTCCCAGAGAGGGGACTGTTCTCTTATTTTCAAGCCATGTGCTTTTCAAGAGGCTCTCTTGGGGCTGGGCTTCCATCCATCTCCCTGCTCCACGTGGCCCCAGCACAAGGTAGTATCTTATTTTCAGAATTATACACAAATAATAATTTTCCTTTTTAATGCTAAAAATTATTGTATGGCTGTGGGATAATTTTCTGATTTGAAACATTGATTTGTGTTGTGTTTGGTTGTAGCCTCATTCTGAGTTTTATGGACCTCGAACATCTTAGAATGACTGAAGCTGTTTTCTGAACACTTCTGACATTTGGTTTGTCAAAGAGAGAATGGGAAACTAAGAGTGAAAAAAAGTTATTGAAAATTTGGTATGAATAATTTAATTTTTAATAAATCTTCACCAAAGATTACTGAGGTGCATTTCTCACAATTTTTTAAAATATCATTTTTAATGGGAAAAATGTCCTTAACTCAGAGATCTGTGGGATTCCAATAATTGAACACTGCTACATATCTGATTTACATTCTTTGGGATTGGATGGTTTAATGTTCTGAGACTTTTTGTCTAACAAGTAATTGTCATCTTGTCGTCATTTGTGAAGATTAATTTCACATGCAACCAATGAGGTAAGGTGGCAGGGAAATTGGGATGAGGAACATTGCAAGAAGACAAAAGGGGCTGAACTTCTGTTTAAGATAAAACCCTTGACACCCTGAGAGTCATAAAAACACTTGCACCTTATGCATCTAAATCTCCAGCAGATTATTTCTTTCTTTGTAAACCTTGAGATACTAAGGAGAAAAACTTTAAGGAAGTGTTATTGTCACAGATTATAAATTAACCAATTCTTCTGGCTGGTTCAAATTATTGTATATGAAAGGTAAATTAATCTGAATTGAGAAATTAAGAAAATTGTCAAGAGACAAACTTTGGACACCTTTCCTCTTCACATCAGAAACTGTACATGACAAGAATATAGACAAAGATCACATGAGGTGCAATGTTACAACAATGGTGACAGGAACATGCTTCAGTGAAATAATAATTATTAGAAGAGGCATTTCAGGATTTTTGCTAGCATTGGTTGTTTCATGTGGGAGAAAGAATTAAAAAAACAAAATAAAAAAATTCTTGTCTCACCCATGTGACTCCTCCGAAATATAAGACTTGTTTTAGTACCTTTTAAGGGGACATGTTGTATTTCTCAGACTTAGCTTATTGCTCACCAAACATTCTGTAAATGCCACTCAGAGCACTACTGAAGAAGGGGTTTAAATAAATGTTTGTCTTTTACTTATTTATCTATTTTTAGTTGAAGAAATCATTTTCAGTTATGGTCTTTAGAGGAGACCTTCAGATATACTTGCTCATGTGATATTTTTTCCCCCAGTTTTAATACCAGTTTTATTCTACTTTGCAGAATGTAGTCAGTATGAATGTACTCACAGTTAGTTCACCAGTCTGGTTTTCATGTTCTGATTTAGAAAATGAGAATGTGTGTCAGAATAGATATTTAGAAGAACTCCACATTGCTTGAAAAAATTGTATTTGACTTCTCCAAAAGAAGGATGCTCAAAAAAGGAATAGAAGAGATGTTCTTGAGCATAAATTTTATGGCGTTAAATAATCTGTTAATGTAAAGAAATTTCTATCTCTGTCATATGTCTAATGAAGAATTTGCATTAATTATAATTTATTCAAAAATTATAGTACCCAAGGTATCATGCTCCACCCTTGGCAAAATTAACTACTTTTCTTACATAATTAAACTTTTTGCTTCAGTCTTCATAAAAAAATATTTCAATAAGAGATGCAGTAGCAACAAAATTTTAAAATAGTGCGATTTCATAAGGTTAATTTTAGTAAACCTAAACAATGTAGTTGATTTTTGAATACCACCTATTCTCTTTTCTGACTTTCGTCATAAAACATGAAACTTTTTTTGGACCTCCTTTCTCCCCAGAGGAATGCATTTACAACTCTCCCCAGTAAATAACATTATTAACAACAAATGGACTTTAAAGGAACCTCTTGAATATACAAATTTTGTGGCTTCCAAATCTCTTGTCTAAGACATTTGGGGGATATCTAGAGAAAAAATGCATCAGGCAAAACTTCAGTTTTTGTCTGGTCTGAGTGGGCAGTGTACTGTGGACCATGAAAGTCTGATTTGAGCTAGAGAAACAGATGTGATCCAAACAAATAATTTGTGTTTATTTAGCATTCCTGACTAAAAGAAAATTTTCACTCAGGCAGGAGTTTATATATACAAAGCACCATTTGAAAATGAGATTTGATATCCAAAGTCATTTAGGAATTCCTACTTCACACATCCCCAATCTGTGAGCATGAATGAGTGTCAGGAGTGGGCTGAGTTATAACGCCAGAACTTACAGATCATAGCACACCCAGAGCTCTTAGTCTTATTCAGTCTTTCCTGTGAAACTACCTACAACTGTTGAAAAATAGCAAGGAAAAAGAGGGCTACTACACTTGTGCAATTTTTCAACAGTGATGTAATCTTTTAAATTTTCATACTCAATTGTGTATAAAAGCATACATTTGTTTTTAATAAATACAATAAGTGTTTACAGAAGCTGTATTTGTCAATGAATATTTCTATGACATTTTAGAGAACAAAGAGGTCTTGTACACTATTTACTTTGTATGTTGCAGATTTTCTGTTTTACATTGCTTATAAACCTGGAATGTAGTTTTGACTTAGTACTTGCACAACATAATTTGAATATATATACAGAGAACAGCAAATTGTTGGGACTTTTACCTCACAAAGCTTGACAAATAATGTCAGACATTTGCAACTCCAAGTGTATCAGAAGTAGCAAACGAAATGCCAGGGAAAGAAGAACATGGACAACACAAAATAATAAAATTAAGTATATGGGCCAAGAAAAAAAAAAAAACAAAACAATCCACATTTTAATACTTTAGATCTATTGTAGAATATTCTTGGACAAAGAGAAAATCCGCAGATTCCTGCTGTCAGAAGCTCCACAGCGATGTTGCACAGGATTTGATAGACCAGCATTTCTCATGAGCAGCATTGTTTTCTAGGTTGTCTTGGTTTTAAAGTGAAATGTCTGCTAAGGAAGGCAGGAGCCTCCCTTGGAATGGAAAATGTAAATCCTCTCCCTCTGAATTATTATAACTTTGAATTTAAGGGGCTCTCAGGCAAAGATAAGAGGATAGGAATAACAGTTCTTTACTAGTGTGTGTAATAAAGCAAACAAGCAACAACACCCCGCATTAACACGAACCGGAGCAGGAGCCAAACAACAACACCCAGCATTAACACGAACCGGAGCAGGAGCCAAACAAACAACAACACCCAGCATTAACACGAACCGGAGCAGGAGCCAAACAAACAACAACACCCAGCATTAACACGAACCAGAGCAGGAGCCAAACAAACAACAACACCCAGCATTAACACGAACCGGAGCAGGAGCCCAGGGACCCTCCAGGGCCGCGGGCACCCCCGGGTGCAGTTCCGGGCACGGCCGGCAGGGGCGCTGCGGGCTCCGGACAGGCAGGGCAGGGTCGGGGAGGGGCTGGGCCTGGACGGGAAGGGATGGGAGAGGATTTGGTTCTAAAAACCCCTGGGGCAGCCAATCCCAGTGCCAAGATGGGAAGGGATGGGAGAGGCCTTGGCTCTAAAAATCCTGGGACAGCTGATCCAGGTGCCCAGACGGGAAAGGATGGGGAGAAGATTTGGTTCTAAAAACCCCTGGGGCAGTGTCGATCCCGGTGCCCAGACGGGAAGGGATGGGAGAGGCTTTGCCTCACAAACCACTGGGGCGTCCGATCCCGGTGCCTCAGCAGGACTCCGGGAAGCAGCAAGCTGGGCCAGCAGGAATGAGCAGAAATCCTGGGATGTTAGACGAGATGTATCAGAAGCTCTGGAGCTGTGGGTGGAACCGCGGGAGCTCTCAACAGGCAGGGCCTGCAGGACTACAGTGCAGCGAAAGCTCGGAGCAGCGCCAAGGAAGCAGCAGGGGCGGAACAGCAGCAGCCCGGCTCCCAGTGGGGCAGGGAGAGGAGCTCAGGATCCCCACAGCAGAAGAAAGCAGGACTAAGCTGGGCCCAGGGAGTTCCTTTCCGCCAAAACTTCGGAGCATCGTTGTCCCAAGCTGAGCCGGAGAGTGAGAGTAGCAGCTGTGCCTCCCCCTTCACCTGCCCCGTTCTCACGGTACCTCCACCCTTCAGGCAGAAATCCCCAGACGAGAGAGGTGCAAACAGATGTCTTGAGCTTGCCACTTCTTTGTTTTCCTTAAGTACCCAAACTTGACAAAAAAAAAAAAAAAAAAAAAAACAAACCCTGGGGTCAAGTTCAATGCATATTATATATGAATCTGTAATTTCTACCGTATATGAAAAATTAAGAAACAACGACCTGGCAAATAAAATATCCTAGAGGAGGTAGCGCAAGTACTTGTCAGGTTGCATAAATGTGTCACTTGTAAGAATTCAGAGCATAAATTCGATGCTGACATTCACGTAGAGTTTTCATAAACTCATTCCACTGATTGCTTTGCTGGGACAAATCTCATGTAAGATTGGTTTTTTTTCAGGTTTCCTGTAGAATTTATCTGAAACTTCCTAAAAAAAATTGGATTTTGTCTGTGTAATTTCCTCTAGGAAATCAAACCATGAGCTGAGGCTGTTTCACTGAAGAACCTCAGGGTATCTCTTTCACCTCTAGGCCTTTTTCTGCTCTGAATATTTGCACATGGAAACATTTTATCCCATTTTAAGGTGATTCCTATAGTTTTCCCGAAATTAATTAGGAAATTCTTTTTTCTCTGTGTGAAATCTCACTAAGATATTATTTGATTTCAAGATTGTGTTCAGAATTATTTACAGGGAATTGCTATGTGTCCCTGAAGTTTCACCAGGTCCTTGATTTAAAGCAAGCAGAGCGACTTTTGGGAATCTGTATTGACCTTTCTAACTATTTCTGACTAACACATATTGGTGATTCCTTACTACCCACAGGAAATTTAGTTATAATATGAGTAAAGCTGCCAGTATTCTAGGATGTTTTGTATGAATGCTTTTAGCTTTTTATTTTGGCTCTGATATACTCATCCTGTCTAATTGTATTCTGTGTTAAATGATGACATTTATGTGTTCAGCATCCTGCAATTAATAAACTGTCATTTAAACCACTGTGTGAAACTTAGAGGGCAGAACTTATATTCTTGGCAAATGTGAAGTTAAACTGCTAATAACATTAAGTTCAGGCATTATTCTAACAATATTTTCAGTAGGATTTGTACCTTGGGCAATAGAACCAACAGAAATTTGAAACTTCCTGATCTACCAGTGTTTTTTGAACTTTTTTTTTTTTTAGTTTTTCTCTAAACAAATAAATGCAAATAAATAGCTCATGCTGTTAAGAAAAAATCTTTCCCAAACCCAGGGGTCATTTGTGACATTGCTTTTTAGCTTTAAACAACAGATTACATAGTCACAATTGCTGATTCAAGCTTTCCTTGTTAATTTTGGTAGACTATAACTGCTTGTAATAATCTTGACACTGACTCAACTTAATTCAGAACATTCACTCTGGCTTTTTGTTGCAGTAAAATCTTGTAGTGTAGTGTTATTACTCTGAATGAAGTGTATTTCAGAGCAAGATGGTCATTGCAGCTCAGTAACTTACTTGGTTTTTGCTGCTGTAAAATATCTGTGTTAATGATTCAAAATCCTCCATTGCATAGTAAGCCTTAGAAGGGAAAGCTGCTTATCAGCAGATTCTCTGCCAGACTCCTTCCCTTTCCAGGCTGGACAAAATCCCCAACCTTTTATTTAAATATCAGTATATGTTGAGTTTGATTTTTTTAAATTTTAATTCTTTTGTGCTTGCCATTGTCCACAATGAAGCATGAGACTCCTGGATTTTATGACTGTTGTACATTTTGCTGATATTTCTTATATAAAAGATTTATTATATATTTTATATATATTATATTTTTAATATAATTAATATTTCATATTAATGATTTTGATTCATTTGGGGAAGGTTTTATTATTCAGTGTTATTTTTATGTATATTCCAATTTTAGCCATACCTTTTTTGGAAAGGTCTATTATGATCCAGGGTAAAGTTCTTGAGGTAATCTCCATAATATATACCTGTTTTAACCATGGTAGATAAGTCGGTTTCTAGCAATAGAATTCATTTTTATTCAGTAGTATTTGACAGAAACATTCATCTTGTCTTCTATGCACAAAAAAAAAAAAAAAAAAGGATGAGCATTTACCTGTGTTATAACCAAAAGGCTTTCCTCTTTCATGTTATTCACATTTCTCCATATTCTTGAAAACAAATGAGCTGTCAGCAGTCGGACCATCCTACATTTGGCAGTACTACAAACTTTTAAGGTTTCACAGGGTAAGTCCTCAAAAAAAAAAAATTATTACTCTTAAAAGAAGTTCAGAGAATCTTCAATTCGATG
Source organism: Muscicapa striata striata (assembly GCA_030060385.1). Lineage (NCBI taxonomy): Eukaryota > Metazoa > Chordata > Aves > Passeriformes > Muscicapidae > Muscicapa > Muscicapa striata. Next base: position 621,648 of record JAREIS010000076.1, on the reverse strand, counting down.
TACATGATTCCAGATAATATTTTACTCTTTCAAAAACTCATGTTTGTGGTGAAGTTCATAATTTTCTGTATTGATTAAGTCAATGTATAATTGTTTAATTTGAGTCAATTTGCCATAATTCTTCCTAGACTTTTTATAGTGTCTAGCATATTGTCTTTGTCTCTCTGCTAACTTGCTAAAATTTTAAACTTCTAGTACATGTTTTCCATTGGAAATTGAATTTTCCCCTCTCCCTGCCTCTCTTAATCTTGTGAAGAAAACATCTGTATTACAAGTATGGGTGGTTTTTTTTTCATTCAAATTTGAGATATTAATGGAAATAATTTGAAAATACTAGATCAAAGTAACGGGAATTACATATACTGTGAAATTTTATGTATTCTGATGCTTAATTTTAAAAAAAAGTCTTCAATAGAAGACTGATTATGGTCTCGATTACACATTAATTTGGAAAAGATCAATATAAAATTAGGTATTTTGAAAAAAATTCTGTACTTAGTCTCTTTTTTATGATAGTCTACAACAATTAAACTGAAAAAAATTACTTATAACCTCTCTAAAGGCTGTGCCTGATAGTGTTTAGTGGTAAGAGCATGCTCTAACTTGTAAAAATCACATCCAATTTATCAGTTTTCTCACGGGTTTTTCTTTTTTTCTTCTACACAGCTGCTGCACAGCACATGCCATGGTTACTTTAGTTTCTTACACAGTGTATCAGTCCTTTTCCCTACTAGCTGTGCTTCAAAGATATTACATATTTCAGCTAGAAAATTTCTCCCTGTGTGTTATAAAACAGAGGTTAAAACCACAAGTGATTCCACTCCGTTCATCATCAGAATGCGTGTTCATAACCTTTATTCCCCAAACTCTGTGATGGCTGACTCTTTCATTTTATTAGTCCCTTCAGGAGAAGAATTAGATCATAAACTGTCACAATTATTTCAGGCGGAATTTACTGAAGAATGTGGTTGTAGTATCAGAACTAGATGAGGAGAAACAGAAAGATCTGTAGCATTAGTTAAATAAATGGTGGAAGGGCCTTTATCTCCTCTGGCATAGAAGTTAATTACTAGAAGAATATTATTCAACTACATAGCTAAAGCAACATACATATTCATATCAATGTCATTTTGTCATCACAGAGACACTATGAAAGAACATTAATAGGTATTTATTCCAAACAGTTACTTACCTGCTATTTGTACTCTGAACCCTGAACTTCGCCTAAAAATTATTTTTTTAATAAATTTTCTCTGACCCTGATTGGTTTTTTTGATTTTTCTTTCCACACAATTAAGATGGTTGTTTAACCAAACATACTGGTTCAGTATTTCATTTGTTTTTAGCATAAAAAAAAGTTGTGCTCTAAAGAACCAATAAGCCAAAATTTTGGAATGTATTATTTCAGTAGAGGATTTTGAGAGGGGGACACTTCAGACTAAGATTTAGATCAAACTGCGTTTCAGAAGAGCAGTTTTTAAATCAGAACATTTATTTTGTGTGTGAGATATTTCACCTTATTTGATATTTTTTGCAAGCAATGTATAATCTAGGTACTCAAACAGGGATGGAATTCATATTAATACAGTCAACTGAGTAACTAGTAATTAACCTCTGTAGAGCTGTGTCTCTTTGGTTTCCTCACAGATATTTCTAGAAAGGTCCAGCTTTTATTTTGCTTGGAATTCCTGTTTTCCTGGTCTGATGTGGCTTAATGTGTTTGTGTGTCACTGGTGTTGGAGTTTAATAGATTTTAGGCCACCTTCCATAAAAGGAAAGAAATTATTATTTGTTTGACTCTAAAAAGGAATTAAACCAACTAATTGTTAGTTAGTAATTTAGTTTAAGTAATTTATATTGTGATAAAATATATTTTTGCTCCTTTGAATATTAATTGAAAAACTGTCCTCATGTTTTAGATGCATCTGTGTGTCTAAGAACAAGGTGCTAATATGTCTTTTGGAGATGTGTATTTTACTGAGAGTATTTCAGCTTAAAAAGACTATTGTGCAAGCAACTTAAGTAGATATGATTTTAGTAGTTGTCCCTTCCCTCAAGGGAGTCACCAGCACTTGCCAGCAACTTTTCCAGGTGCTGGAAAAACATACTGAATATCCCTTCCAGTACTGTGCCCAGGTCGTTTATGAAGATGCTGAAGAGCACAGGGCCTCTGTGATGGAGGATGGAGCCCTGCAGAACCCCACCAGTGACAGATCCCCAGTCTGATGTCACCCCTTTCACTGATGTCACCCTTTGAGCCTGACCCCTGAGCCAGCTGTTCACCTACCCTATGATGCCTTTGTCCAGCTGTGTGATGGATGTTTTATCCAGAAGGATCCTGGGAGGGACTGTATCAGAAGCCTTGCTACAATCAAGCAGCAACTTCTCTTGATTGATGAGGTGGCTTACCTTGTCATAAAAGGATACCAGATTTAACAAGCAAGATTCTAATTCCATCAGAGCTTTAGGCCTCCTGAGCTGGTCTCTGGCTGCACAAAATGATCTTTGTATTCTTCCAAGCTAAATAAAATGAACTTTTATTTTTCTGATCTCTCTCCCATCCTCCTGGAGGCCAGTGCATGATCTTCAGTTTACAACTGGAATCAAGATATGATACCCTGGGTTAGGAAGAAGAGCTCAATGATAGATGAATATATCTTCCTCTAAAGCATAACATTTTGTCATTCTTGGGAAAAGGGAGGGCCTTTTTCTTCTGAGCTAGGAAGTCCTGAAATTTCCAAACAACCAACCTTTTTGACATTTGCTTCTTGCAGCTGACTGTTCTCTGTGTGATATTAAGCATAAAAACAGTGAATCACAAGGTTCCTGTTACAGTCTTTAGTAAGTCTGATTCCAGTGTTGCGAGAAGGCCAGGCCTTAGCAGCAGCTGATGAGAGAGCAGCCCAATAATGTTCTCAACTTTCTTTCAGAAAGTGTATTAAGTGAAAAGTTTATTGGATACGTGCTTGTTAACATCTTGGTGACTTTGTCTAAGATTTTATCTTATACTTGTATGCTAATCCAGTGCCACTAGAAATGTGTGTGATGACCTAAATCAAAATTTATGACAAAGCAACAGTCTGGGAAAGGTTTGAAAGGCAAATGGAAGAAATGTCCTTTGAAGTACCAAACAATGATAGAATTTGGATTTTTTTAAAAATCTTTTTTATGTGTGACGTTTCTTGCATTTATTAATTTTCCTACTTATCACTCAGTTGTTGTAATTTACTGCTTAAGCTTTACAAAATAAAGCCTATGGCTAATAAAATACAGAGGCTTATGTATAGTTTTAAACACATAAATAACCCTACTGACTTCAAGAAGAGTGAGTCATATGTAGTAAGATTTTAATTTTGATTAGGAGTGCACTTCTGAAAACAATTTTCTGATAGTTACTATTTTTGTTGCACGTTTTCACACAGCCTTGAGCCCATAAACTTGGTTACTGGTGTAGGATATGGAATTAGAAGACAGATTTTAGGAGTACTTTTATACTTTTAGTAAAAAATTCACAGATCTACACAGATCTACTGAACTTTTGTGGAATACACGACTACACTGGTGTCAATTTTTATTTCAGTTTTAGTACCTACCGGCCCCATCACTTTTTCTCTCCTAAGTTGATCTTTGCGACATCTTTTTTCCTCCTTCCTGTTTTTATTTTAAAAATTGAATTTTTTCCATATGATCCATAAAAATAATTGGGTCCCGACCTAAACTTTGAAGAAACAGAGAATAAAATTCATCTGATTAGCCAAAAATTTAAATAATAATAAAAAAATAGCATCCTATGTTGCACCATTTTAACTGTGTTTATATGAAGTGGTTACTACATCTTTATGTATGTCCAGTAAAGAGAGGGGGAAAAATTTAACATAATTTCAAACACTATGTGTTCATAGGGATTTATTTTACTTCAGTGATTTTGTAACTGATTTATTTGTTTCAAAACAAAAAATATTAGAAGGTACACGTTAAAAGGGATAGCCCGACAAAATGCAATAAACAATTTAATCCCTTGTATATTTTTTCAACTGTAATTTCTTATTTAACCATAGAACTGAAATTAGTTAAATTGAGTGTGAATTGACAAAACAGTCAAATTTGGAAGAAATAGCTGGATCTCAGTGTGTATGTAAAACAAGAGCTAAAGAATGAGTCTGATGTCCTACAATCATTCCCGAAATGGCACATTAAACTGTTAAGAAAAGGGGAAAATTTTAAATGGCTTCAGTAAATTATTGCTTTCCAGTGATCTTTCAAGCATGCACAAAAAGGCATTTTCTCAATTTATTTTTAAATTGCTAGGCCAATGTTGAACATTTTGTGTAACTGCCATGATGTAATACACACAAGAGCTCAGGTTTTTCTACCTGTATATTTAGGCTGAAACCCTAAGCCCTCAAGCCTCTCCTCAAAGGACCAGAGCTACAGTCCTGACCATGATGGTGCTCTGCAGAGCTCACTCTGGTTTCTTGATGTCTCTCTGATACTGCTGGGTACAAAATTGCACACTACCTCTGGTCTAAAGACAGAGTGGAAAGTCCTTTCCTGGTAGCCACTGCTGCTGCAACATCACTGGTGTGACATAGCTCCAGGAAATTCTGCTCGTGACTATGCAGCAGGTTTAATCTCATTGGCTAGAATAGGAAAATACACCTCTGTCTCAAAATATACCATGCTTTCCTTACAAAGAAGACAAACCTGGCAATCAGTGATCTCATGCTTAAAAAGCTTGGTGTGAAGGAGAATGTCAGCATTTGTTTCCTGCCATTTGGACAGTTAAAGCTAAGTATGTAACAGAGTGTAGGACCATAAATTTAGAATATGCCTATTTATTTTATACAGTTTTCTAGCAATATTACTGCTCGAGATTGAATGCTCTGCTTGCCAAACTTCATCCATCATCAGTAATATTGGCTGGTTTTAGAAGTCAGTGTATGGAATCTAAGTAGCATTGGTCCATGCTTGTGAAAAACTTAATGCCTTGACTTCTTGGCAATGCACAATTACAACTTTTGTTGTATCCTGAGATTTCTGAAAGGCTTACAGATATTTATGACATCACCATGGGCAGAGATGTTGCCATATTCTTACATCTTGGCATCTGGTTTAAAGTGAAGTAGCCTGGGAATGGAATTCTATATAAAACCGACCAGGTTCCTAGTGATCCCTAACTTAGAAAGCAGGCCTTTTCTAGAAAGCAGGGCTACTGTTTTCCATGAACTAATTAGCCACCTCATTTTACTAAAATCTGCTCTGTAGTCTGCATGCCATCTGTTCACTTTAGTCTATAAAAAACAAACTTTAACTCAACTCTGTAATTATGTCACCAGTCATTTCAGTTTGTTCATAGTTGTCTTTTTGAAAAAGTGCATCAAAATAAACATCTGCTTGTGCAGAATGTGTTCTTGATGGTGTCACATGGAAGGCCCTACTTAATGGATATCCTTGACATACATTCTTCAAGACACGGTAATCTATATTCTCTATGCTAATTTTGAAATATACCTTACAGCTGTTTCTCAGTGCCTCAGTACCAGGAATACTCATCTCATAGCATGAGGAGAGCAGGTTACTTGTATACTGTGCTAATTACAGGCTCAGTCAGGAAATCAAATAAAGATACATTAAGTATCTCAAAAATCTTATTAAAAAAAAAAAAAAAAAAAAAGAAAAAAAGAAGCGCAGTGGGGTGTCTACTGAAACAGAAAATTTATAACACTCTCTAACAGGAGACACTCCCATCAATAGCTATCAGTCATCAGCCAACCAGTTACTTCCGTTTGCAAACATTCAAGGTATTTTCTTCCCCCTCCTACATATTTTTGTTTCAAGGACATTCTGAATTTTAGAATTTGAAATGTTTTTCTAACAGTTATCTGATTTATTTGTAAGTAGGGGGGGTATATGACTTTTCTCATTTGACAAGTTCATTTAAGCAATACTTTCAGCTTCCTGATGTTCATATCTTTGCAATTATTGAAAGTAATCAGTAAACTTGACTTGGCTATCCAGGGGTTTTCTCTGCTAGACCACATTTCTCTAAATCACATGGAAGATCTCTTGTCATATGGAGTAATATATTGCAGGATGGGTTCTTTCTTTAGCATCCTGACATGAGTCATCAGAATCCATTATGGATTGAATTTCTCCTTATTACACAAAATATCCAGGGGGAAAATGAAGGCAAATAAAACTTCAAAGGCATGTGACCTGCATTATCTACAATACTGAAATGACAATTCACTGCTAAGTGACATAAAAGAAGGGAAAAAACGCCTGTTTATCTAGGAGGTTGTTCTGGCACTTAGTTTGCATTCCTTTCAACATGAAACACCAGAAGTAAGATATTCTGAGCTGTTTCAACACTGTAACACTTGCAAAAAGAGGCTTTAGTTAACTGAACTCTTCAAAAAATGGTTAATTCTTTTATGACAGGAAGCTTGTCTTGTCATTTGTTTGATAGCCTCTGGGAACATGTTAGATTTAGACTAAATCATATGGCAACTATTTTATTACTTTTTCAAAAAATGTGGTTATGTATTCTTTTGCTACTCCTAGAACATCTTTGCCCTTACAGAAAAATTGATTGCATAGTGTAGTATTTCAAGCACTTAGTATTCATAGGAGTATTTAGAGAGCTGGCATTTTGTTCTTGAGTCTCAGTTTTATGCAGTACAATGTGGGCTAGTAGAAAAATTAAGCTACTCTTAAAATTTATGTAATTTCTCTAGCCATTTTCACAATTTTGAAGGCAAATAATTTATTTAATTCCATCATTAATCTTTAAGTTTATGGAATGTTTCTGAAAAGAAAGTCTCTCAACTTTTTGTAATTTTCTATATGAAATACTTATATATTTGCTTTAGGAATCTCATAAAGTAAATGTCAATGTGGTTTTTATGCACATTCAAATTTAAAACTTCATTGCTTGGTAGAATAGATCACACATATTGGATAAGATTTCTCTCATTATTTTGCATAATAAAGGAATCCTTGATGGAATTTACCTGTGTAAAATTTGTCTTCTTCTAGTCATCTCTGACAATCTAGTTTGAAAGTTTTGCTGAAGTGTCTATCTTGGTCGGCAAAATTTATGCTAATTCAAAACACGTGTTCAAACCTTGAGAGGTCCCTCCCAAACCAAGCCATGCTGTGGTTTATGATTCTATGTCCTTTTCTTAATGTTTGCAAGTGAAGTTCAAGATAATCCAGCCTAGGACTCTCAAGGTGGTGGTCCCTGCCAATCTTGGGGCTTGTTAAACCAGACTTAGTGTTGTCCTAACCACAGCTGTATCACCTTTGATTTGAAACTGACCGATGGCAGAACAGTTCAAAATGTGAGTATTCAGTATCCAGTTCTATCTGTCAAAAAAATCTTGGTGAAATAGAGTTGATACTCTGGCTACTTTTAGTAAATTTCTCAACCCTTTTTTCCCAATTTGTTTATTTTTATAGTTAAAAATAAATTTCCTCTAATCTGTTTTGATTTTATGTAAGCATTTGATGCATACAGTTTTTATTTTCATGAGGTAAATCATCCTCATTTACCTCCACTGATCCCAGCTGTGGCTCACTGGTACCTTTTTGTTGCCTTCTTCCTGATTTCTAATTATTATTCTGGTTGAAGAAATGGTTTTCCCTTTTGCTGGGACACTCTTACCTTAAATCACAAATGCATTCATACACGCACAGCCACATGCATATACAGATGTATGCATGCACATATACAATACAAACCTAATACAAGACATGTATTAGAAATACTTTGTCCTTATTTTAGTTTTTTTATTTAAAAGATTTCAGTATTTATTTATTCTAGATACCTAAATTGATTAGATAACTAATCTGGAATAAATAAATATTGATCTCCTGTTCTTTCACAGGTGTCTCTTATAGCATGTTTTTAACTCGCCTCTCTTCTCTAATATGATCTCAGGTAAAATCGCTCTTCAAAAGTTTCCACTACATTGCCAATAATAACATTGGTAATATGTAAAGGAAAAAAAAGTCTTTTAAAGAGATTAGTGAAGAATAATTTTTAAAAAGAGTAATAAGTAAGACTTATCACTAGGAAACTCCAACAAACTCATAAAAATATGGAAAAAGAGGTAGTGTCTAGCCTATAGAGACAATTCAAGAATTAGATTCAACATAAAAATTGACACTTTACTGAGACAATTACTTCTAGCTGAAAAACAGTGCTGTGCTGTGAAAGTATGAACAAATTCAGAGCAAAATATTTAATAGCATTTCTTATAAGAAGAAGCTACTTTCTTTCTTTTTTAGGTTTTAGTGAAATTTTTTTTTAGTATTTAATAAGGACCATTAGAACATGTCTTTTTTTTTTTTGATTATGACATTAGGAGATTTTATTATGATTGCTGGATTTTATTTGTTTTAATATTTTCTGTCATGTCACAGAGGATTCTTTCTTTGCAAAGAATACTTTGGACAAAACCTTGGTAATGTCGTCTAACAAGTATGCAACAAGTACAAAATAATGGCTAGCAATTTCATGTGCTGCCATCATGAAGTCTGGAAGACTGAGTGCTGGGCAGAGATTTATCTCTGGACCTTTTATCTAACATTTGACGTTTTAGGAATTGTGATGGTATAGAAGTTTGGTCTTTAACAATGATTTTGCCCTTATTTAGGATTCATAAGAGCTTGTGCACCTTGAAAAGAATTTAATTGCCTTTAAATTTTTATTGAATTTGTAATTACCTCACTGAGCATTATCTGGTGGTAGATAAAAGGACAAATGCCTTTGATCTCAGTGACACCTTTACATTAAAAGAACAGCTGATGAGGATTCCATACTTTAAAAAACAAGGCTGAATATAAATGAACAATTGAATGTATTGCTTTAACACGATTTTGGAGTGCCCCAAATTGTTGAATTCCAATCACTGACTCTGTCACTCATGTCGTGGAGTCAAGATCTCACTGAGTTTGCAACGTTGCATCCATCAATATAACACAAATAGAATTGCCCTGGCAATGTAACAGCAAATCAGACTTTGCAGGTCATCTAAGAGCACTGCTGAGATTTATGAGATCACGTCTCCAGGAGAGAGTTCTAATTAGTAAGATTTCATGATTTCTCTGATATCAAAATGCACATAAGGTTGGACAATCTGAAATTACTGTCTACTTGAATCACAATTCAGTGGGTGGGGGAGTGAGCATGTATTTAATGTATCAGATTTTACCCTCAACAAAGGGGATTGAAAACAGAGAATGAAAACATACTGTATGGTTCCAGTCACATCTGACACACTGTCAACTGTTTCTGCTCTTATTCAGAAATAAGGAAACAAAATGCAAATGGTTGTCCAAGACAACCAAGTGAAGTGAATTATATTTTTATTGTGTAAATGTTTGTATCTCATAGGTTTTCCTGCTTTTAACAGTGATTTTGACAATATGGAGTCTTTATCACAGGACACTTTTCCAGAACACCAGTGAATTAGTAGAGAAGCTAGAAAAGATAAATATAATCCAATTTATTTTTTGCTTAATAATGGCAAAGCATAATTTAAGTACTTCATATGGAAAGTTTTCACAAATTACTTCTTTCAGCCACCTATGCTGAACAGGTACTGAATATCTTGATTTTTATTTTTCACCTTGTTGTGCTGAAAGACTCTGAAGTGCTGTGGAAAAATGTGGGATGGGAAGACAAAGCTCAGCATGTAGGAGCACCTATGCTGGTAATAGTTCACCGGGGATAAACTATGTGCACACATTAGGATGAGGAGCACTGAGCTTGGTGCACTGTCCTAAGGGAGGCACAAAATGGAGAATGGAGCAGCATGGAGCTCTTGCTGTCGTGGTCTGTTTAGAACAATGTAGGTAAGAGAAAGTAAGATGAAGGAATGACCCAAATGGTGACTGGAAGACCAACTTTGCATCATCGGCTTGACAATACATTTTCCTTTTCAAGCAGCCACATAGGCTAACAAGGTAAAACCTGTATGTGTTTGACATGTATGACTGAAGTCACTCAAATTCCACGTGACCATGAAATGACATGAACTGAAATCTTTTCCCCATCCTCAAAAAAATCAATACGAATATAACTTTAGAGAGGAGGAAGATAAGAGAAGATGCTGGGAAAGTCAAAAGGCTGTACCCATCTGGTCCCACAGGACCACCTATTAGGTAAACATTATTCTGAGGAAACACAATTACTTATGCTTTCTGATATCAGTGGATTTATCAGCAGTGACTTCTGAACCTTATTCTGTCATAATAGTCAATAAATTGCACTAGTTTTGAATCTTGAATCTTGTTGAATGTTCCCAGGCTTATAGTGTAACCCAAATTATTTGTGCACCTAGGATTGTGAATGTGGCAAAATTTGAAATGTAGGTTATATTGCTTGTGCATCTGGTATCTTTATAGACTTATGCTGGAGAATTACCTTCTCTAAAATACTATCTGTGGATGATCTACTGAGACAAAAGCAAACACTTGTTTAAATTGCATGTGAAGGAATCTTATAAACACAAAGATTTGTTCCCTTTCTTAGATTCCTCTATTTTGAATCAATTTCTACAGGAGTTATAACTCTTCTAGTAATTTCTCTTACCTGACAAAAATCTTGTAATTCTTTTTTGCTCCTCTTCATTTCTATCTCATTTGTCCCATCTTCCTCAGACAGTATGTCTGCTAGTGAATTTTTCATCTTCCAATTCTGCTACTGTCCAGATGGATGTCATAATAGACTCTCTTGTCTTACATTTTACTGACACATTTCTTCACCTTTCTCTGTGTTTATGAAGCCCTTCTCCATAGCTTGCACTGCAATTAGTTTTGATCCTGGTCATGAAATTACCAATTTATGCTATTACAACTTTCATCTTGCTTGATCACAGAAAATAAATGTCTTTTTCATTACCATTATGAAATATGATACCAACTTAACTTGAGAAAGTGGTTAGTGATTTAGACATGCTCTCTTCATTTCAGGTGGGATGAGTTAATTTTTTCTCAGCAGCTAGTAAAGTGCTATGTTTTGGAATCAGAACACTGGGAGAATATTGATTAAACTGACAGGGGGTTTGGGTTTTGGTTTTGTTTTTTTTGTTTGTTTTTTTGTTTGTTTTTTGTTGTTGTTGTTGTTGTTGTTGTTTGGTTTGGTTTGGTTTGGTTTTTTGTTTTTTTGGCTAAGTCATGTTTAACTTAAAAAACTTAACTTTTTTTGTGAGGGAGCATAGCTGGGACAGATGACATAAAGTGGCCAAAGGGGCATTCTACACCACAGAATGTAATGCCTAGTATCTAATCTGGGTGAAGGTTCCCAGAATGAGGGCCCATTTGTGAATTTCTCTGCGGGAGACAGTTTAAATAACTCTATGATCAGTTTTTATAATGTCAGTATTTTGTATAACATATGATAACTTCTTATTCTATTTTTCCCTAATGAAAGTTTTATTTGCAGTTGGGTAATATTAAGGAACATTTACCATTTGCAGTACTGCTGTCTTTTGTACGAAAACAATCTGCAAATCAGTGAGAATTTCCCAAGGAAATGAATATTGTTTCTAGATGTGTTCACTTAAGTATAAAAGATGATTAGCTTAATGACTCAAGTGCTTGTAAAGAAGTTATTTTCTCACCCCTAAAACCCATTCCTAATTCACTTAGCAGATGATAATTATACTTTGCTTTTTGAAAATTGTTTGAATACTTTTACAATCTCACTGCATTTTGAAAGCAAGAATCAGCAACACATAAAAAGTCACTTATTTTAAAACATATACTTGAAGTAAACTGTAAAGAAAGCCTTTAAAAGACATTTGATCTGGACAGAGACTTTGTTCTGTACAGGCCAGATCAATGGGCTGAGGCAAATTGGACGAGGTTCAATAATCAAAGTGCCAGTCTGTGTTTTGGTCACAACAACCCCAGGCAGCACTGCAAGACGGGGGCAGAATGACTGGAAAGCTGCCCAGAGGAAAAGGACTTGAGAGTGCTGGCAGACAACTGGCTGGACATGAGCCAGCTGTGCCCAGGGGCCAAGGAGGCCAGTGGCAGGCTGGCTTGTATCAGCAATTGTGGCCAGCAGGACCAGGGCAGTGATTGCCTCCCTGTACTGGGCACTGATGAGGTCACACCTTGAGTGCTGTGTCCAGCTTTGGCCTCTAAATTCAGGAGGGACATGGAGGTGATGGAGCAAGTCCAGAGAAGGGCAGTAGAGCTTGGGAGGAGTCTAGAGAGTAATTCATGTGAGGAGTGGCTGGGGGACTGGGGTTCTTTGGCCTGGAGAAAAGGAGTCTCAGAGATGGCCTCACTGCTCTCTACAACTGCCTCAAAGGAAGCTGTAGAGAAGTAGGGATAGCCCTCTTTTCTCAGGAAACTCATGGCAGGACAATACGAAATGGCTTCAAGCTGTGCTAGGGAGGTTCAGGCTGGACATCAGAAAGAAGCATTGGAACAGGCTGCCCAGGGTGGGGGTGGAGTCACTATCTCCAGAAACACCCAAGGAAAGGGTGGACATGGTGCTTATCTCCATGGTTTAATTGACGAGGTGGCTCAGTCAGAGGTTGGACTCAATCATCTTGGAGCTTTTTCCTGACCTTAATGATTCTATAATTTTATAAATTCAGTCTCACTAATTGAGAAATTATTAATATAATCTGATAGTTTTGGGTGCAATCTTATGACTGTCAAAAATCAAAATTCTCATTTTCATCAAAGGTCATGGAATGGGGATCTTCCTGAAGTCTAGGATAAAACCAAACTTCTGGTTGCCGAAGTTATGTTGCCTGAGGCCCTGCCCTACCACGTGGTTATGTTCCTACAGTGTTTTAAATACACGCATACATATTTATATAATCTATATCTATATCTATATCTATATCTGTATCTGTATCTATATCTACATGTCTGTCATGTCCCAGAGCCTTGACTTCTTGCAAAGGTACCTACTATTAAAAGATTAGCTGCAAAACAGTTCAAAAGATATGAATGGGATTTCCCAGACGAGATTGGGACTTTAGGTCACACACTGCAGTGCACTGTGCCAGAAAACAGATGCATACATTTTGAATCTTTTATGGGAATTGCCCTGTAGGCATGCCAGGCACACCTCTCAGTGTCTTGGTTAACTCAGTTAACCAATGCTTTATCTTTCCCTTGGTTTTGGTTTAAGCTGTGAACTAAGTACCACACAGGTTCTTGCTCATCTTCCCCTGGTGGATATGGGGTGAAATTCAGAGAAGTAAAAGTGAGAGAACTCATGGCTTGAGTTAAAGGCGGTATAGCAGGTAGAGGATAAAGACAAGGAATTAATTCAATATTTCCCATGGGCAGGCAGGTCTTCAGTCATCTCTAGGAAGTCTGGGCTCCACCATCTTTGACTTGGGAAGACAAACACCACCACTCAGAACTTGTTACAATGCAAAAAGACTGCACTATTTATGTAGAACCACACAAATGTTTGGTGTGGTTTACATTGAATTCAATAATCAAGCACCATTTCGTCATCTCGTCCATGCAACTTCCTTCTCTTTTGTACTATTTTACTACAAACTTTCCAGCTTCTGCAAAAATGACAAGATTTTCTTTATTTTCTTATTTTGGTGTTGACTATTTTACATTAATAATAATACTTAAAACTCCATGACGTTATCACCAGATATAATCATAATGACTGAGTCTGACAGCAGGGCACATTGTTCTAGTTGCCAGTCATTTGAACTAGGAAAGAAATTTATTCCAATATCTGACAGCAATATTCCTTCTTGTTCTTTTGCTATAATGAAAATTACTTTTTGCTTTAAACATAGTGTGCATAACCAAGGTAGTAATCGTTGGAGTAGTGAAAGTACAGGAAAAATATATTCCCTGCTGTGAAATTAATGCCACCTCGTAGTTCAAAGTGAACATTATACGGTTTGTTTAGTCAGCTCTTAGCAAAGTGAGAAAACTTCACAGGTGCTGTGTAGCAAAAACATTTTTGTGTACACAGACCATGCAAATGGAGAAACTACAAAAAACTGAAACAGATTTAATTTTGTTATGTGCACTGGACTTATGCAACATGGTTGGCACTAGCACTCATGAGATATTTGAGAAAACTCAGCAGAGATCAATCATCTCCAGGAAAATGCAAACTGTGATATCATTTTATAGACTTGTCATTAGGCAAACACTGAGCACAGTTTTCATGTGCAGTGAAAACATATCACTGGTATTAAAAGAAACAAAGCAATCTAAAAACTATTCCTTGCAGAGGAAACAAGTACTTTGTGCACAAAACGAGGTGTATTGTATTGCTTTTTCTTTGTCAGTTTATCTAGTTTCAATTCTGTTTCTATTACACAAATGTACTCACATTAGTTGTACTTCATTATAACTACATTATACTTTCCATGCTTCGTTGTGTTTCTTTTAGATAAAGTAGAAACAGCCTGTTTCAAACTTTGACTAAATTTAATTGTAGGGAGTCTTTGCAGCAGCTTCAGAGGTCACTTAGGTTCAGTACCTCAAAATTTAAATGTGCTCTCTTTTATAGCAAAAATGGAAACTTTTCATTTCAACCTATAGTGAAATTATTTGGATTTTTTTTTTTTTATTTTCTGTTTTATCCTATTAAACTAATCACTAATTAGAAGAGTGATGGAGAAAAATCCTTGAAGGCCATCATTACTTGAAGTTCATTATTTCCTTGAGATAATTAGTGGCTAAACTATGCTATACTCTGCAAGAATCTTTCATTATTATTCTGGGATTTAGTCTATGCAGAGTATTTATTTATATTGGTGACATTCAGATTCTGAATGGTTATTTCCCTCGTGATGAGCAATACTGTCTAGCAGTCTTAAGTGATTGTTGAAAAACTAACCAAAACAAAAGAACTCCTAAATGTGTAGGATTTACCTCCTGGCAGCCAAGTCAAAGATCCAAAAATGGTTTCTAAAGAAGTAAAAGTCATTATTTCTTTTGCTCAGAGACTCCTTTTACCCTTCCAAAAACCAGGGCTTGTTCTTCTTGCTCTATTGTCTGTACCAACCTACCTGAGCTTCAACATTTCACTGAAACTAGAGTGAATAAGCGAAAAGTATTTGTACAGCACACAGTGCAGGACAAAACATTTCTCGTCCTGAAGTGCTGAAATTTTTGATTCTTTAGCCTAGGTGATGCTAGGAAAGAGAGTAGCTTTTGCTGGAAAACTTAGATGAAACTCTGAAATGGGTTGCTTTAACAGCTTTGCACTTGCAATGTGGCGTAAGAAATGTTTCAAAACACATGCTGTTTTACCAGCGGCTCTGTCTGCTCACTTCTAGGTTAATTAGCAAGTTCTAGGAAAAGAACATGGAGGAAAAAAAAATGTTTTAAAAATTTTATTAGGGTTTTTTTTCCATCTGTGCTTTGAATAGACTTCTTGAAGGTGATGCAGACTTTTTGTTGGTCAAACCCTTGGCATGTCTATCAAGTTGTTCAATTATTTACTTCTTATTTTAAGCAACTATATAATATGATTTTATTTCACTTATTACTTTTTGAATCAGTATAGTAAAATTTATTAATTTAAATTAATGTATTCATATCAGTGTCTAGGTGAGATCAGTGAAGACTTCTCATGCACTTGACTGTTCTTGCCATAGTGATTTATATTCATACAAAAAAAACCCCTCAGTGAGTATAAAATCCAAACAACTCCTTAATACTAATTAAGTTCTTTAATTTGCTTCTAACATCTGAAATGAAGGATAAATAATCATCCTAAAGTATGACTATACTAACTCCCCTGTCATATAGAAAGTCTGGCATTCATAATTTTATCATTATTATTAAAAAGAGAAGCAAAGGTTGGTATTGGAGAGACAAGTATAAATTACTTAAGAATTCCAAATTAATCTTCACGTGCATGTATCCTAAGTCTCTGGAAAAATTTTTTTCTTTTTGAAGCTCCTCACACTAAAGGTGCAGTTAAGGTAGGCTAGCACTACTCTTTTGTCTGATACATTCTATGGTCCAAGCTCTCAGTAATCTGCACTGAAACAGTTTAGACATTGTAGAGCAATTCCAGAGAAACTGGAACTACCAGTTCCAGAGAAAGAAGAGCTCCCCATCCTTGGAGAAGTTCAAGGCCAGGCTAGATGGGGCTCTGAGCATCCTGGTCTAGTGGAAGGTGTTCCAGCAGTAGGAGTGGGACAAGATGGTCCATTCCAACACAAGCTGTTCTGTAATTCTTTGAATAGTATTAGCAAATGGGGCTTGTTTCCAGTCAAAAGTCTGCAGAAAGCCTGCTGAATTGTGAAATTTGAGTAGTCATTTATTTGAAATGCTTCAGTTAGTAAATTTAAAAGTTTCTGAATATATATATGCTACAGAGTGTCTCTTTCATCTGAAATTTATACAACTAACTGGATAGATAAAGTATAAACTTCTCATTCCTCAATTTAAGTACCAAGAACATTACTCTTTGTGTAGTGCACAATGAAACTTGTAACTGCTTTGCAACATCTCAGCTTAACACTGTTATCTGATTACTTGTTTAGCAAAATACAGCTTGCAAATTGGTGTAGAGTTTCCCTCCAAGTAAAAATGATCATATGTAGCCCTATGTTTGACTTCATTTATATTGAGACTTTCCTTCTGACTGGTCTGGCATGTACAGAAATCTTTTGAGAAAGCAGGATTTGCTTCATTAACATGAATTCATTCTGAAAAGGGTCCAGAGTTAACAAAGATAGACTTATTTTTTAAAAATTGGAGAGTTGAAAAACAAAACAAAAAAAAAACAACAGCCCCAAATGATCTGTTATTAAAATAATCAAGTAAGATCCTTCTGGAATTTTTTAGTGTGAATTTAATCAAGGCACACTAGGAAAATGTAATTCATAAGATATTAAGGTGTTCTAACTGTGATGAAAAGAGGTTATCTAAAAGTTTACCACCGTTTTGATCCACTGATGAAACTGCAAAATCATGACATTAATTATGTTGAATATGTAAGGAATAGAGCCTCACTGTAGAGAAGCTGTGCAAAAGATTCTACTAGGATACAATAATGCACTTATGACCCAAATCTCTTCCCATTTCAGTCTCTTAACTGCTGAGAAAAAAAAGTGTTCCAAGGAGTTGGAGCATTTTTCAGTTCATAAATGAACCATAAAAGAAAGCAATTTAAAATACTTAACGTTAGAAAAATTATTTTACATCATGTTATTGTTAAAAATATGGAAAATTATTGCTATTTTAAATATGAGATGCTATCACTTTGTAGTGGCAAGCTTCATCTTGATTAAGGTCTATTTTGTCAAATTTGCTATAAGCATGAAAATTTTCTATAAACTGAGATTTTTTTATTTCAACTCCTATGAAAAATAATTTATATTATTTGTTTTTTCTTGTGCCTGTCATGCCTCTGCTTCAGAAGTAACTCTGAGGCCTAATATTTACACTACTGTAATCTCCAAGGATTTAACCTTTTTCAGTACCATTTATGATGACAACTTTGCTGTTGCCAAAGTACTTATCCTCACAGAGATTGCCAATCCCTTCACTTAAAACTGCCAGTAAGTCTTTAAATTTAAACAATGATACTTGTAATAATTCTGTTTTACCCAGACACTGGTGAAAATAGAGGATGAATTAATTGGTAGAATGTAGTAACATTTAATAGACATTCATTAATACATTCATATATCTGGTGTTCAGAGCTGCTTCTAACCTGTTTCTCTGGTAGCACACGCTGTAATCACCACCAAAGAATAAAGAGATCTCACTTACTCATATTTACCTCCTTTTGTTGTGGTTCAAATGCAACAGATTTGAGTCTAAAAACAAGATTAAAATTTTGCAGATTTTAAACCAGTGTCCTTGAGTCATAAGAAGTCAATTATTTTTGATGTTATTAAAAAAAATATATATATTTTCTGGCATAAACTAATATGTGTCTCTCTGAAAAACTGCTTCTAGATAGCTTCAGTTCTCAGATACCTTTTAGAATATTATCATATCTCTGCTCCTCAAGCTGGGCAGAACACATACAGCTTGAATAATTGTTTTGCTCTTCTTGTGTCTCAAGAAACAGGGGCCCATAAACCTGTTAAGTTTTTATTTAGAAGATGTTAATGCAAAGAGCCAACCATGAAAATCTCATTGTTTAAACCAGATTACTGTGCAAAAATTTGGGAGGGTCTCCACACGAGCACATACAGTCTCTACTTCAGACCTGACCCCCAGATAAACACAGCATTCTCATTCTCCTCTTTCATCTGTCACCATTTTTGATTGTATTTTCTCTAGACTGCCTCTGGTCTCCTGGCTCCAGCTCCCTGCATGTTGTGAAGCCTTACCCCAGAGGTAAGCTGCCACCCTTCTCTGTTGCCCTGGATTTCAGCAGACAAAACTTACTATGCCTAGAGGAGATATTTGAATGTCCTCTGTGTACCAGCTGTACAGGAACACCCCAAAGATGGATCTCCATTGCGAACAAGCCTCCTTTTCAGTTCCATCAGAGCAAGGAAGATGATGGGGATGGAAGCCAGTAAAGCAGAATTAATGTGTTATCTGGTTTGTGTGGGCATACTTTATTTACCACCAGGAGCGGATGTTTGATGCCTGACAGTCGTGAGTGTTCATGCTGAGCAGAGGCAGGAAGAAATTTTCTCATGCATCTTAACTGGTGATTACTCACCCCTGTGACAGATCCTGGCTAGAACACAGGGAAAGCACAACTAGCCTCCTAGTGCTGGCTGTTTCTCAGCCTTAGGTCGGAGCAGATGATCTGTAGTGGCTTGTGCCTGTGAGACAGTGGGGAGCAGGCACTGAAATGTTTCCAAAGCACAGCATATTAGGCCAAACTGGTCTCCTGTCCCTGTGCTGAGCTATTCCTGGCACTCTAGTGAGCTCTAGTTAGAGTCAGCGTGCTGCTGAGCACTGTGTCATCTGTGGTTACTCAGAGCCAGGAGCCACTGGTTGTGTGCAGGGTAGCTGCCCAAGCACTTATAATGCATTCTTTCCACTCATTCTTGGCGGTGAAAACCTTTGAACTGGTTTTGGCCATAATTGTTGTGATGTTAAAATATTAATTATTTCTACAGTGCAGATAAATACCATCATTTTAAGCAGAATGACTACAGAGGACATATAATAGCATGTAGGATTCACTAACATTTAAATATCCCATTTAAAATTCTATTGTATTAAAAGAAATCAAAAGCTTAGACAAATCACTTCTGACTGCTCACTATATTATCATATGTCTTCTTGAAGTAACTGATGAATCAGGTGTATTTGGAGTTTTTTTAAAATTATCACATGAACTATACTCATTCTAACATGATTAGATTTAGATACTTCTAGTATTGGCTTAATTCTACCCTTGATATATTTCTGTTTAAACTTCTAGTGACTGGGCTGAAATATAACCCATAAATTTCTGATCTGAAAAAGAAGAATAAATCAAAATTATAACAGGAGCATAAACAAGAAGATGTTTTGAAGTAAACTTTTCTATTCTATCTCTTGTTATTGATGTACCAGAATTTGTAATGTAATTAACTATTTTAAGTTGAACATAGAAATATGAAACTATGTCTGGGTTTTCTACATGGAATTATATATGAGAAGATTTCATAAGACACAAACTATGTTGTGAAAAAGAATTAAGAAATTCTAATGTAGGAAGGTGATAAGTTCATACTTAAACTATTTAAAATTAAACAGGGTTTATAGTGTTTGAAGGAATTTTCTGGAAAAACTCCTCTCAAATTAGAATGTAGCATAGTTTACAGTAACAATTATGTTTGATGCTTGTTATTTGCATTTGAAAGGGTTGCAGAAGAGGGATTTTTGGGATTTACTTAGACCGTTACATTGAGAATTGTGGAAAACTATTAATTACATCTTTCATAAGAAGATAAAATATAATAAATTTTCTTTATTTATCTAGTTTATTTTTGAAGTGTTCCTTAGACATTTGTGATGATTTTTTATTAATTTTCTCACAGCAACAATGGAAATAATGCACAAAAGACCCTTACATCTTTCTTAAAATTTCCCATTATAAAGCTAATATTGGAGATACCCACTCACAGACTGGCAACCCTTGCTCTTAAGAGCAGCAGCATCCAGAATTTTACTCATGTAAAGACACAGAATGCAATAGAAAGATAATATAAATTGTCTGTTTCCTCCATGAATTGTAATGTCTATGGTTTGTGGAAAACTTTTATAGGTGAGGCACTTCAATGCAGAGGTGAGATGCACCCACACTCCTGAACTAGCGTGCATTTCATTACCTGTGCTGGCCCAACAAAACCAATCACGGGTAGACAATCCCACACAAGTACATAATTGTCCATTCTTCACAATAGCAGAGTAGAATCCCATGTAAGTTTCCATTTTGGACTCTGTATGTGCTCTCAATAGGAAAAGGAAGAGGGCAGGAAGAAGATGAAATGACTTTCATTTTCAGATATTATGAGGTACCTCAAAGTGCAAAGTAAACATTTTATTTATTTACGTGGGAAAAGCTGATTGCTTTGTGGGGAGCCAAACACCTAGATGCAAAATTTATTTTAAAAAATTGTTTCTAATTCTGCAAAGTAGAATTCACTTTAATTCACTTTAAATGCTAAAGGCAGGTTCAGTTGCATTCTGTGAGCTATTAAAACTAACAGAGGACAATAATGGAGGATGCATTCTAGTAAAAGTGAAATGATAAATCAGAGTGGCTGTGACTTGTACATTAGTATAACTGCTGTAATAAAAGTTGCTGGTTTTCAGTTTGTAGACCTGAATATTTAAGATGCATGATTTTAAGGTAAAAACATTTCAACCTTATTGGAGAAAATTTCCAGTCTTTGTTTTTTGGTTTTATTTTCATTGAAAGATAATATAGTTTTACATAGAGCCCTTGTTTAAAATCACATGGTGGCATCTTTGCACATACAGGGCATATTGTTGATAGTGACAGCATCAAAATTTCACCCTGATTTGTTTTAATAATATATTATTCCTTGCTAATTTGTCTCATCTCCCTTCTTTTTTTTGGATTTCAAGACCCAGCACAGGATATTCTAAAATAAATCATATCCAGGCATCACTGAGAACTCAAGAAGACTGGAAGAAAAGAAAGATTTGGAGTACACCCACTGAAGTCCTCAGGAGTAATGACATTTGTAAGCATACTTTATTCCATCTCAGCACACAACTGTAAAATACAGATGACTCACTTTTCTGCCATACTTTTGTATAGACATGCATTTATTTCATACATTTATTCCAATGACATATTTTCCCAGCAACAATATGAAAACAGCCATCCTTTTTCATGCTGTAGTGTACAGGCCAAATGAGTGAAAAGAAAATGACATTGCATTTAGGGATTGTTCTTTCAGCTGTGTGAAAAATGTAGTAGAGTCTACACTGGGCTAAAAGCTTTGAAAAAGTTATTCCATAATAAGCTACAGCATGAGTTTAGTAGATACAAACCCTTTCACAGCAACCACCTGTTCACATCTGATATTCAACTGCAAGTGCAGATGGCTCACCCTTCTGTCATTAAAAAAGCAAGGGCAATTTTCCTTGCATTTGCAGAAAACAAATAGCTGGGAAAGAAGGAACAGTTAACTGATGAAAAATTTTCGGTCCATACTTTGAACTCCATAAAGTTTTTTGTAGGTTTTTGTTTGTTTGTTTGTTTGTTTGTTTGTTTGTTTGTTTTTGCTAGCTGCAGAGAGAAAAATGACCACTTTCTTTCTGTCCTGCTCTTAAGCCAATTAAAGATATCTTTTCCAAGAAAAATTATTATTTTTCTCAATGTTTTTCTACTGTAGCTATTCTGTACACTGTGCTGTGTTCAGCCTAACCGTTGTCTTGTACCTGTTCTTCAATCAAAAAAATTTTATTCTATTATCAACACTGCTGAGTTTCTGTAAGATTGATCTGTGATGATCATCTATGTCCTCACTAGAATAAGACATCAAAATTCAGATTATATTGCTTTTATTTTAAAAGAATTGGTAGTTGTTCAAGGCTTTGAAAATATATTTCAAAAGCTAAATACAATATCAATTCATATGGTATTAATACCTTCTACTTAGTCAGCATGAATTATCTGTAACTGAACACAGTACTGTTCGAATCTTAATTATACATCTTTCACTCATAAAATCCCATTTCATGAGAATGTAATTTACATAATAAATGTACAAAGAGAATGCAAGTAGCAAGAATGTGCATACCTAAAGTTTATAATGTCCCTAATGCTTGCCAAAAAGCAAATTAATATTGAAATAATAGCTTCCAGCTATCATATGCTGAATGTTACAGACTATATTCAGGGAATTAAATCTTAATTTTTTATGTCCCCTGAAAGAGAAGAGCAGGTACATCTGAGGGTAAGAATTAAGAATAAAACTACTTGAAAAACTATTCTAATGTAACAAGATTACCTGCTGCCATTTTGGGGGTTGGTTTCTTTTTCTTTAATGAAACAACATTTTATTAAAGAAAGCTGAGTAAAGAAGTATATCACATTTGAGTATCCAAAGTCTACAGTTTCAGGAATATTTTCCTAAAAAAAAAAAAAATTAAAAAAAAATTATACTTTTATTTATAAATGCTTTGCTTTCCATTTGACCATTTCAGTAATTCCCTTCCATTCCTTGCCCTGTAAATTTATTATTGTACAGTGTGAGCTTTACTTAGGGCCTCTCTGAGAGGAGCAGTGAATTAGCCTAATGCAAACTGAAATACCACAAAGCAAAGGATGCAGATGGACCTTTAGCATCAGTGTGGAAGGGGTAGTACTATAAGACATCTTGTCATTTATTTATCTCTACAAACAGAATAATGATCTAGTGAATTAAGGCATGAATTTAAAATGAAGGGAAGTAACAACTAACTAGAAACTAAAATACTTTTTGGGGTGGGCGTGCACAGAAAAAAGCTGCACTTGGTTGAACTGTACACATCTTACCAAGGATGTCTTGTGTTTTTGAACCATCGAGTCAACTTGAATAATCTCTCAAGTTAAAAGTTTTTGAATGTAGATCTACATGTGAAAATAAAACAGCTTTGTCACACAGAAATATACACAGCCAATGATTTTCTGATGGAGAGGTTTTAGAACAGAAAGACTAATGCAGCGCTTAGAAAAAGGGATTATGAATATCTTTGGCAGCAAAAATAAAGCAGATGCATCTTGTTTGAACCATTCAGTGGAGCAGCGGTTTCTTTTCTGAAGATTCCTGTATATTCTGTACCACATGGTCCTTATCAGGAAGAGGACCAACCCTGTCTACAGCCTCCTCTCAGGTAGTTGTAGAGGGATAAGGTCACCCTTGAGCTGTCTTTGCTTCATGCTAAAGAACCCCAGTTCCCTCAGCTGCTCATGTTGTCACAAAGAAAAATGCAGTAACATATTGGCACAAAGAAAGTAATCGTTGATTAAAATTTGTTCAGGCTGTCAAGATCTCATGAGCAAAGATATTTTCTATGCTTCATTAGTCCGTGCACATTATCAACTGCTCTGCTTCACTGAATGTGAGCTGATAGTTTTGAGGAGCAATGAAAACCTTTCTCCTGTTATATTATTAATTACACTACAACATTTTTGTGGCTGTATTTACAGATACAATTTCAGCAGCAGAGGTTAGATTAGATGTAAAGGCTGGGATGTGTTTTGGTGCCAACAGTCATGCTGCTAGGAAGATTAAATTAATATTTGTGGTTAGTAGCCATGAGCAGTTGCCTCTTTGTGGTGCTAGGTTTGTGCAGCATAGGTGCATGCAGACCTGTGTCTGCCTGGCTTCAGTACTGCCATTCCTGGTTTCCTGGCTGTTTTACAGAGGATCATGCCCTTGTAGAGAGGACAGCACTGGGACATCTAAGCAGAGTGCTTTGCCCTCTTGAGGTAGAGGACCATGTATCAAACAGGAGTTTAACATGGCCAAGTGCTAGTGCTGTAGTAGCATCTTAAATAAACCTCAAGTTTAGTAGAGTGCATGCCATAATGACCACAACACATCCCTTCTGCACTTCTTTAGAGTGTGTTTAAAAAGTTTATCCATCATGGAACTTCCTAGAACCTTAGTGTTGACTAGTCTCTACAACCTCTAAAAGAAGACCCAAAATGTCAATGCCGTTACTAAATTCCAAACCATCTCACCACCAAAGGTTCAATTACATTTATTTTCCATGATATTATGAAATTTTTAATCATGTTTTGTGGCTAACAAAAAGCTGTTACGTGAATAATCTGAATTACTATATGCAGTTATAGATGTGCAAAACTGTGAGAAGATAAGTTATCAGAACTTCATTGAAGGCAGAGGGACTGAATGAAGCCCAGAATTTTGGAGCTTTTAAGGAAGACAGAAAGGGATTCTGAGTGTTTGCTTCTCTTTATTGTTTACCAACTACTATGTACTAAATGAAAGACATTTGGAAATTATTAAAAAAGTGTCATTAAAAAGTACATGCAGTATTGTTTCATAAAATAGCCACAGCTATTATTCTACTGTATGGTCAGCTTTGAAAAAATGCACTTGAAAGCTGTAGGTAGTTTTTAAACTCTGCATTCTGGCTTTTGCTTTGTTTTGGTTTGGGTCTTTCTGTTAGTATTTTTTATTTAGATAGTCTTTCATATAGTGTGTCGAAAGATAAAATTTTCTGGCATGGAACTGATTTCTAAAACAATAATGTTAAATACTCATTCACTGTAATTTATGATTTTCATCAGGAAAATAAAATAAAAATTACATAGCCAACCTAAACAATATACAGTTTTGACTTCACTGTTTAGACATCTGAAAAGCAAATTTATTTTAACAATATCTTATATATTTTTAAAAGGCATAAATAAGGCATATCTTTATTTCGTACCCGGCATTCTTTAACAGGAATTTTTTTGTTTTTTTCAGAAAAACAAGGTGAAAGGCCAAGTTCTCACAGCTTGATATTAGCCACTCTGTTATTTAGTAATGTGCAAATACAACCTGGATTATTTTCAAAGAAATAGCCTGTTTTGTATTTTGTTTCTTGAGAGTACCAGGCATTAACAAAAGTGCTGCATTATGTTCTAGTAATTTTTTGAGTGTTCAGTCCTGCATAATTTTTGTTCTGTTCCATACATGAGCTTTTGTGGTTTTATTTTTGCCTGTGACAGACACCAGAAAATATTGTAGCAGAGAATGCCAGAAGAATTGTCACTGGGGAAGGTCTGAGGATTTTTTTGGGCTTAAAGAAATACTATTTTTAGTAAATTAGTTAGCTACACTAAGATTCACAGATTGAATGCTCTCTTCATTTGTGTTTCTTTTTATAAAAACCTCCAAGTTCTTTTACTAGGGATTGTGACTGCAGAAAAGTTTCATAATATGATTAGTTTTGGGTTTATTTGTTGGTTTGGTTTGGTTTGGTTTGGTTTGGTTTGGTTTGGTTTGGTTTGGTTTGGTTTGGTTTTGTTAGTATTGTTTTAGTTTCCCAGAGGAATGGGGATTTTCACAGTCGCATCTTTTGAATGTTCACTACTTTCCTCTGTCTTCCCTCACCTCTCCAATAACTTTCAAATCCTTTCTCGGTAGATCAAGATGAAGGATAAATGTTCCAATCCTAGATATTTGTGCAATATTGGAAGCCATCACACAGATTTGGAGTGAAAGCCAAATGTATGCCAAAGGAAAACACTGAGAGTTGAAACTTGACTATTTCCTGTATCTCTGGTGCTTGCTTGCTTTTGTTTTGCTTAGTTAGTTATAACAGTCACTGTGTTGCACTTACAGAACAGATGAATCCTGAAATAATGCAGAGAATTAGTGAAGGATTTTCTCCATATCAGTGTCAGGCTAGTTACTCAGAAATAGCTTCATGTGATGAAGCATTTATTATGCCATTAAGTTGCAGACACATGTTCAATGCCTGCTCTGTGCCCAAGGTGATGTGCTGCATTAGGGAGTCTTGTGTCTTGGAACTTGATGCCACCACAGCTGGATTATTTATGTTTCTCAAAATGGTGTACATAAACAATTTAATAGCTTTGAAACAACTTTTGTTTATTAGTCTAGAAAGAATAAGCTCTGTGGACACCTCTCTAAAGCTTTTATGTCTTGAATAAATAACAGCTACAAATAGCTGAGATTCTCTTGTCAGTCATTAACTGATCCCTTTACCTGTGAATTCTTTAATATTTTTACATAATTTTAATCCCAATCTACCTTTAATATTGTTTCAGTAAATATAAAAAATCCTCATGATGAACAGTTCTGTTACTGAGCAACAGTTTTCATGGTGTTTTCTAAGGTAAGAATTATAGGAAAGGCCCCAAAATTTATGAATCCTTTTTCATTACGAACCAAGATTTCGAAAGTTCATTGCAGTGCATGACTGCATCCCTGAAGAAAGAAATTTATTGTTGGGATTTTATTATTATTTCTGAGAAGTAATGTCTAAAGTTTATTCTTTCAACTCTGATGTTTTTGCTGGATTTAGGAAGTCAAATGCTTGTTAATTTAAGAGGAAGTTGTTTTAGATACTTTTTCTTGGGTGGAAACAATGTGCACCAAGCTGTTGCTTGATGCATCAGGTATAAACCACCATTGTACTCCTACTCATTTCTACATCAGCCTACTGATGTCATTTTTGAAACTGTATATAGATAATTCTTATTTCATTTTAAAATGCCAGTTAGATTAAGCAAGCTTTCATGATAATTTCATTTATTTTGCAATTAAACATATTTTAATTTTTGTGGAAAGTGAATGAGAACTGTCAGAAATAAGTGGATTGTGCTGGTTCTAAGGCTGTTTGGTCTTTCAGGCAGGTGAATGAAGCAGACAGAAGCAACTGCCTTTCAGAAATTTAAATAAGTAGGTTTTGCTTGTATTTATGTTATTTCATATCTGAAAGCTAAAAATATGTGTATTTCAGTTGCAATTTATTTATGGGAACAATTTTAATGGGAAAGGTCAAAGCCTAGTTAGGTGCCAAATATACATAGGAATACATAGTTACATTAATTTTTCACCTTTTTTTATTTTTCTCTTTTTTTAAATGAAATCAGTGAAATCAATGGAAGAATCACACGGTTTGGATACTTCAAAGGAAAGAAAAACCTATGCTTTAAAAGTGCTGCTGCAATGATTCAGCCAAGGGCTAGAAAGGCAATTTAAACTTAGTCTAGTCTTGGTTAAAAACTCGCACAATATTTCAGTAAAAGTGCATTCAGACAAGGCCAGTAGTTATAATTTTAACTCATTAGTGCACAAGCCATAATACAACACATCCTTTTTATATTTACATGTGTGCCTGTGAACCTGCCTAGGGCTTATTTACTTTGATTAAATGTGCTTGTATATGAAGAACAGTATAGCCTAGAACAGAACAGAGTATTCAGGTGCAAGGGACCGACAGATCTCACCTCGTCCAACTGCCTGAGCACCTCTGGGCTGTGCAGACATTAAAGCACATTATTAAGGGCACTGTCCAGATACATCTTACACACCTAGAAGCTTGGGGCTGTTCTAGTGTCTACCCACTCTCTCAGAAAAGATGTGCTTCCCAATCTCAGTCTGAGCCCTTCCAGCTTTGTGACATTCCCATGTGTTCTGTCACTGGGTCTCAAGAAGGAAACCTTCAGAGCCTCTTGGCCACATCTGCTTCAGGAAACTGCACAGAGCAGCAAGGTCACTCCCCAGCCTCCTTATCTTCAAATTAGACCAAACCAGAGTGAATGAAATGAATGAACGAGTGAATGAATGAATGAATCAATCAATCAATGAAAAAATGTCACAGAAAATATTAAAAGAACATATCACAGGAATTTTTTCAAAAGCAGATTTTTTTTTAAATAATCTTTGGCATGCTTCTTCATTTAGGAAATTCATGCCAATGATACTTCTGTGCACTATTAATTTTTTTTCTTCTCCTAATAAGAGCATCTAAAAGCATCAGGAATAATGAATTGCAGGGCATTAGTAGCAGTATACTTACATTATGCCTGAGTGCATGATAAATGGTTGCATTGCAATAATTTAATGTTTTATTTAATTTTTCTTGATCTATTCATAATTGGTTTTCTGTTATTATATGAACATTATAAGTAGTTAGTCATAATAGACTAACATCACTTTTCTTCCTTTATCAGAACTGGACTGGGTTCACATGGTTTGTTGTTGGAATCCATTCATACAAGTCAGGCTAAAAAAAAAAAAATAAAGTGTATCTTTAAGCCCAGGAAAATTCTGATACAGGCTTAGGGCTCATCATTAGGAGAAAAATGAGAACAAAACATTAAAAAAATCAGTACACTTTTCTGTATCTACAAAATGCAGTGGAAAGCCTTCCTGGAACTAGATGCATATGTTCTTGGTTTGTGAAGGGGAAGAGATGTTTGTAGTTTCTCTGTTTAGAAGACAGTAGTTTAATGTATAAGGTGGTTTAATGCATAACCTCTGGTGCATTATGTATTAAACTAAAAACAAGTGTTGTGGTCACCTGTTTCAACAGCTATTCTCTGAGGATCTTTTCCTACCACAGAGCTGCTGGTAGTATTCCCCACATGTTACCAGAAATATTTTGCCTCTAAAGTACAAGACTATTAAACAGATATCACTTGTACCTCTGTAAGTAATACTATTTGGAGACTATTTCTTATCAAATAGTAAAAATCATTTGCATAACTTAAATCACAAGAAACATAACAGTGATTTTTATTTTAATGTTAAGTAAAGAAGTAGGAACTATTATTAAAGTTTTTGCTATCAATTAACTCAGTTTCATAAACACGGCATGTAACTGAAAGACCAGAACTGTAGCTGGTATTGTTGGAAACTTGGTGGAAGTTTCCTGAGAGGCTGAGAGAACAAGCAACTCCCAAGATGTCAAATGTACTTCTCAGCTACCCAACCAAACTTACCTGCTAGCAGTTAAACTCCAAGAATTAAACAAACACACCAGTGAAGCCATGGGTTATGGTGCCTCTAGTCTTACACTTACTCCTGAGATCCATCACATGGGGTGCAGTCTCCAGGACAAGATGTAGCTTCCAGATTTCTTTAACCAGGGAGCCCAAGAAAACACAAAATGTCCCTTCAGCATGCTCCACTCTTTTGGAGCTCCTGTCTATATACATTATTTCTGTGGAGGTAGATGTTCTGTCCAGGAAAGGTTGATCTTTTCACAGGTTAGACCACCTTGCCAGTTGCTGATCTCTCCTTGCATGTCCATGTACTTATTACCACTTTGTGTACCTGACTTCATGTTGGATTTTTTGATTCCTCTTTGTTGCACACTATTTAGTTCTACCTTTTTTACAAAGTTATGTAAAAGAGGGAGATAATAAAAAATATTTCACTTTCTAGCTGAAATGCGGTAGTCTTGCAATGTATCTGTGTGCAAATCAAACAGAATGATTTGCATTTATTCTTCAAATCAAGCAGATGAGCCAAAAAGGATAGGTTTTTCAAATACATTTATCATACAGACTTGTTATTTGCTATTTTGAGACAAACTCAAGACCTCTCAATTTCTGGTGTCAACTTTTCCATTTCCAAGCTGTCTGTAGGTAAAGCATCCCCTTTAAATGAACAAAATTCAATGTCAAAAGCACTAAAGGTATCCTAATAAGAATAAGTGGAATGTTCTGGGGACAGGCTGTGTCAGTTAACAGATAGATTATAAAAGTAAAAAACAATTATTTAGATCCAGAACCAAACCAGCTCCTTCAATTTAAAAAGGATTCAGTCCATTAATATTACCAAACTTTTCTCTCTGTCAGGGAGTACAACTTTGAAAATATTTGATAGTTTTATATTCTTTCTCAGACCACCTGGTTTACATGGTGTACACATAAGCATAAACTAACTTATATGGGCAAGGAGATGGCAGTTCTTTGACCTCATGCTGCAATCTCTATGCAATTCAGTTGTCTACTACGCTCTTTAATAGACTAAGAAGTATTCAACATAACTACCTTGAATGTAAGATCAGGGACACTGGTTCCTCCAATTCCCCTCAAAGGAAATAATCTGGCTTCACCTTCCTTTCTCAGCAGAGCACGTGGTGCTAAAGATAAGCCATTCTACTCAAGATCAGCAGTTCAGATCTTTCCTATGTGGGTATTTTTGTGAGGACAGGTGGGGAAGGAGAAGCATTTAACCATCTGGGGGAAGGCAGTCCAGAAACTTGTTTAGAACTGTGGCTGTGATTAGGCTGGCCAATATCTTCACAGTTCTGACTGCAAGGTCAGTGCTTTGCATGGACAATGTGTCATGCACAATGAGCCTCAGCACAGCTGCATCACACAAAAGGCACCATCTGTGCTGTCCTTCTGAAGAGAAAGATGGGATCCTTCTGTGAATCTCTGGATGGACAGGATTCTAAGTCAGAATCTGATACAGCAAGCCAATAGTTTGGCCCAGAAAATGAAAAGGGAAAGTCTGAACAACTCCAGTTTGGAATGACAACTGTAGGATGATTATCAGTGTAATGTGTTTGTGTGACATTTAAGGCACAGTTAAAAAATCATGGGTTGCACAGAGATTGTTGCAATCAGTTTGTGAAGAAGCAAGATAATAAAACAAACCCATGTATAACTAGAATATTAAACATTTGCATAATGAATCATTTATTAGGCACTATTTGAAAAGTATGCAATGTGTAAAGAATGTTAGATGCACTGAAATAAAATGATGCATAGAGATTATTTTGAAAGAACTTAGTACTTAAAATAACTGTGCATATATTCACCTTTTAAATTTCTATTTTCCATTTCAAAGTTAGTTAATCACAATATTCAAGGCTGATCAAATCATCAAATGTAAGATTTTTCTTAGCCAAAAATGTCTGGGAATTGAGAAAATAAATATATTTGTTGATTTCAGCTTCATTTTTACAAGATAAGTTTCACTTTAGAACATATCGAAATTTGGTTGAATTAAGAATAAAAAACTCAGGAGGATACCTTAAATACATACAATTGAATATACTATCATTAAATAAATTTTAGTGTCACAAACTGATAAGGAGGGCTAAATCTCCTATTTTCAACATATTCAAAACAGAGTAACTTTGCCACACTTTGGAACAGAAATATGTTAGAGTTTCATTCAAGCAAAAAAATCTGAAATTACAGGATCTAGAGATCTATGTGGTCAGATATAACACTTCTAATTATTTTTTCCTGGTTTTAAGTAATTTATGAACTGATAGTTTTTTGACATTAATTAATATCAGGTCATTCCTGTAATAATTTTTGCTATGCTTAGCTGACTGTTTTCATCAATTTAATGAAGAAACTGTCAATATTGAAAGAGGTTAAAATAAATTATTGCAAAAATTTCTTTCACACTTTTAAGAGCAGGCAGTAAAATTGATAGTGCATTCTATAATGGAGTTAAAGTAAACCAGAAGGTGCTGCCAGAAGTCCTAGTTATTCCATAATAGATGAGGACTGACTACAATTTTTAAATTAAGTTGTCATTAAAGGCTTTTAAAAAGCAAAGAAAATAAAAAGCTCTGTCAGTATTGTTTCCTTTTTAGCTTCTTCCTCATTATTAAAAAAAAAGAAAAAGGCTATTTTTATTTTATATTCTTTTCTTTGGTTTGGCTAAATAAAGTAAAACAGCATGGCAGAAATTTTCCTTTAGGGGAAAGTTGGCTATTTATTCCTCTAGAAGTCTCTTAATACTATTTAGCAATGTCTATTTACATGGCACTACGATTGTCCATTTATAATTTCTCTATATTAAGTGGGGTTTTTTAGCCATATTAAGTGGGTTGTTTTTAGCCAGAGGTCACGTTGGTGTGCCATTCTTCCTGGGTTGCTGGCATTTGTCCTCTCAGAAGTCTTTCACACCTGCCTGGCTTGGGGACAGCAGGGCAGAATTTGCACCAATTTCTCTGTCAGTGCCCAGAGGTGGGGATGTGGATGTGACTGAGGGTGTGCAGCCTGTTTGGTGGGAAGGGAAGTGCTGTGAACAGTGCTGCCAGCCCCTGGGCATGCACACACCAATGAAGCTGGCAGGGATGAGGTGAGTGGGAGAAAGAGCTGACAAAACCCAAACGTTTGCTGTTGGACTGGCATAAGGAATAACCAAAGACCCTAGCATCTCCAAATAGCAAGCATGGAAAAAGGTGTGTGTTTTGGAGTTAGGGCTGGTGTGGGGGAAGACCACGGTGTCCTTTCACAGTCTGGGGTGTGTGGCAGGACACACTCTGAGCAGGAGCCTCTCTCCCTTGGGCAGGGGACAATGTCCAGGTGCTGGACAGGGATGTGGGGGGTGGCATCTATGTCCAGACCAGCCACGAGAGAGTCCTTGCTGAACAGAATTGCAGGTTGGCAGAAAAGCCACCGTCATCCTCGAGGTCCATATGGGAATATCTTGAGCCATTAGTCAGAGGGCACAGCATGTTGCTAATTACTGTGTTAGAAAGAGACATCAGTTCACCGTTTAAAAATAGGAGGCTAACTTTTCTTCCTTCTGACAACTTCAGCAGGACCTTTGTTGGTAGATTAGTAAATGAAAGAGATGAACCAAACAATCACAACACCTAGCCTCTTGAAAAGCTTCACTGAGTATTATTTTCAGTCCCTTGGCTGTTATATTGTTCTTCTTTCAAACTCTGTAAATCAGCAATAAATGTGTGAGTAAAAGCCCTGAGTAACTTTTATCCTCTCAGTATCTCTAAAAATTAGTTGTCTTAAAGTAATTTTTCTCACTCTACATTCCAAAAGTTGGTTTTTTTTTAGTTTCTGCAAATCTATGCATTTTCTGCATAACCAGAAATCTTACTGCCTCCTTTCCAAAACAATAGCTTAGAAACTGTTGATTTTCTCTTGATCAGGTAAACATTTTAAGCTTTTGACTTTTTTCCCAGCAAACAAATTAAAAATGCTGCTATTGCATCTTACATTCTTTATCTGAATCTTAGCTGCCCAGATACTGCTGCTTAAATTCAGAAGAACACATAAAGCTCTTTTACTTAAACTAGAATGATTTTATTTTTCTTTTACCATTAAAGTATTGGGTGGGCAGAAATATATACTAGCATGAGGATTTTATATCAAAATCAAGCAAGTTAGTGAGATTTAACTGCTTAGTACCATGCCTTATGTAATAGAACTGAAGAAACATTTGCTGAACATTAGGGGACGAAATGCTTTTGTGATGTAAACTGGTGAGATCAATTAATTGAAATGCCAAGAAATGCCAGCTGATGAGCAGGCATAGAAAGCTCTTGTGCCAAGTGCTAAAAAAGGAAAATCAATGCACCTTTGATTAAAGAAGGCTGATATAATGGGAAGCGGATGCCTCATTTAGAATAAAATTAACATGAAGAATATTTTCAAAAAACTTCTTAAACTTCCAGTATAAATATTAACAATTTGTAAAATTAGTTTTAGTCATGTTTATTTCACATGGTTTTCACTACTCTTGAATACCATACCATACCATACCATACCACAATTTACCTGCATAGCAGAGTACTTAGCAAAGCCTCCTGCTGAAATTTTTTATTGTTAAAAATACATTTATTATGAAATTTCAGATAAATTTGAAGTTTTCCATACAGCTGAGAGGTTCTCACATTTTACTGGTCTATTATTCCATAGAAACCTATTTTCCGAAGAATCCTATAAAATATTTCAATTTCTCTTTAATGTGTACTATAAGAATGTGCTTTGATTCCTCCCAGTAACTGCAAGACCTCTGAGGAGTTTTAGTTTTGAAATCCAACAATCAGTTACAGCAAGAGGGTTCATGGAGCTGAGCCTTTCTTGCTTGCATGTGCTTGTGAACACATGATAAGATTCATTTATGATAGTGTGTTTTCAACATAATATATGAACTATCTATTTAAAATACTTTTATAAAAGTGATATATTAACTATTCTTGCTTATCAGTATTCCTTCCTGAAGTCTTTGCTGGGTGCTCAGATGGTACACTCCCTGTAGCTACTACAATGATGCCTATTAACTCTTCTAGCCAATTTTACTAAGAAATGTTTGCTAGGGATGAAAATAAAATCTAGCTAATACAAAAGAACCTTCAGGATAGGTTGATAATACACTGTTTTTCTGAGAGCTGAGCAAAACTAAATTTTTATGTGAATTGAAGCATAGACTTGTTATATTTATAATAACCGTAGAGCAAATTAAGCAAAAGTCAGCTTTAAACCTTCTCAGGTGATTGTGATCTGCTGATGGTAAATCTGATTATGATGCAGACAGAGAAAATATATTTTCTGAGAATGTCCTACTAGCATATCCTTGCCTTACAAGCACAAAATGGTGTTCACAGGAATCACAAGATCAATTAAAAATTAGTTTATATTGGTGGGACATCTGTTCAGAAAGGTTCTACAAGCCTTTGAGTCTGTAAGGCTCACTCTTCAATGGAGTATGTAGGCTTTAATTATTGATTAATTCTTCACTGGGCCTTTGAGGAATCATACTTCTGTAATGTGTCTCTGAAGACGTCCCATATGTCTGACATCTTGCTGCAAAGAAAGAGGGAGAAGGAAACAGTAATTAAAACTGTTATTAGTGTTACTGGAGATGCTAACAAGATTTAAGCAATGATCATACTGCAATATGTAGTTCACAAAATTATGGAATGGATTGGTTTGGAAGGGACCTTAACATTCCTCCTATTGCTATTGGTCTATTGTTTCCTGGGTCGTCTTCTCTACCTTTTAAAAAATTGCAGTCATGTTTCTTTTTGGTTTGGTTTTTTTTGCCTAATTTCTGCTTGTGTGGACATTAGAAAATTTGGAAATGGATAATGAAGACATACAAAATCAAAAATTCTGAAAAAAACCCCATAAAAATATTGTTTTATTAATGGACTGCTAAACCCTGTTATGAGCTCAGTGTGATGTCATTTTTTTAATAAAAACTATCAAAATGCTAACATTCTTCAACCTGTACTAAATTTTAATGTATTTTCATTTTTTAAAAGATACAAGTAACATCCAAAGCTTCATTAAATGTCTGAGTTACCAGAAATAAATAAGGAACTCTAACATTAATTTTCATAATAATGGTTTATCTTAAATTTTCCTGGACAAAATAACAGTTATAAACGGACAATAAAAACTTTAGTATCAAGCATTGTGTGACTCTAAATACATTTTTCCTGCCTACTCCTACTGATCTCATGGCATCAGTTAAGCAAGAGGTCCAATTGTAAAACCCATTAGTGATCAAAAAACTTGCATTATAACAAGTTTTTACATGTCAGCAATCTCAGAGTGTGGAAAGTCAGCATCAGTAGCCTAAATTCTCACACACTTTTGACACTTAGGATGACAAGGAGAAAATGACTGCACAAAACTTATTATTTCTTTCATAAATCCATCACTTTGAAAATCCAAAAATGTGAATTATCTTTAGAAATATTTCTTAATAAAAATTTCTTTTTTTTTCAGGTGCTAACTGAATTCTTCTAACTTTGTCTTTTTCTCTCTCAGTGGATGTGGCTTTAGATGTAAACCTTTTTTGCAAGAAGAATATTTTTACTATCAAAGTTGGTTCATTGTATAGATGACTAAATATTTTCCAAAGACCAGTGCTTATTCTTTTATTTAAGAAAATTAATATTCCAGCATAATTTTTTTTTCTTAAGTGATTCCAAAATACTCTCTCTTCAATGTTTGTCCAGAAGGGGAAAATAAATAGCTCAGCTTGAAGAGGAAGCCATCAATCTCTCTTAAATTGAATTTGAACAGCTCTTCCTTTCTAAAATGTACCATTATTTTATCTCTTCTTCAGATGCTTGCAAAGTTTTCTGTCTCTCTCTGAGTAACTTCCACTCTATGACTCAAAGTGTCACTTTTGAGAAATCTTGTA
Source organism: Muscicapa striata striata (assembly GCA_030060385.1). Lineage (NCBI taxonomy): Eukaryota > Metazoa > Chordata > Aves > Passeriformes > Muscicapidae > Muscicapa > Muscicapa striata. The sequence continues at coordinate 585,820 of JAREIS010000076.1, read as the reverse complement.
TCTACTAAAATACTGTTTCTGCAGAGGCATCTAGCTGTAGTAATACAAAGTTCTTCTGAAGACAAAAATGTGAAGAAAAAATAAGGACAAGGGCTTTTTCAGTGTTTACAACTTTCCCCCTGCTAATATTTCTGAGAAAGTAGCAAATGGCCTTTGAAGGATCTAGTTCCTGTTGCTTTTTAAAACTCGGCTCTAGCTATGAAAATGCTTATAATTCAGGATATGACACTTACAAATTGTCACTCTAAAGCATCCTCCTACAGTGTTTCAGTATGAGTCTTGGGGTCACTCGCTACTCCTGGAGACTATTTTTTGTTTGTGTCACCACTCGTTATGGCACCTCACAATATGACTGCTGCTGCTGCTTCCTCCTGCTGCTTCAGAGCTTAATCTGATTTTCATTCCTCTGTGACTCTTCTGCTTTTTCTTTGATTAGTTTCAACCTTGTTAGGCTTTAGCTTTCCTCTTTCCACTTTGAGACAAATAAAACCTATCACATACTCTGTGCAAGAGATAAAGAGCATGTATAAAGATGTGGTGACTAAAGATAGCAGTATCTTGTGACCTCTTTATGTAAAAGATGGAACTAAAATGGGATTTTAGAGCCACTCCAAGATACAAACCAATTTGTTTAATGCATGTTATGATATTAGTTTGTCAAATTTCTCTTTACAACAAAGATTGGACAGCCTTCTCTAGCAATGATTTTAATTGCCCATTTTTGGACAGGGTCTTCCAAAGACCAAGGCAAAATGATTACCTCAAACAACTGGCCATTTTTCTGGTTACTCAGATATATAATTGTGAATAATTCTGAATGCTTTTATCATTTCCAGATGAATCACAAAAAGCCATGCAAATTTTGCTTCAGCATTAGAGTCACATGAAAACATTACTTTGACAACTGAAATCGATATGAAACCAAAGACAATGTTGTGAAGCGGGTATTCAGAACAATGCTGCCTTATTAACATTCTGCTTATTTGCAAAGATAACACATAATTAGGCTACTTTGCGTGAAAAAAAAAAAAAAAAGGAAGTCAGATGGTAGTTTATCAAAACAATAAAATGAATATTTACTTAGCAACATTGAACTGCATGACAAATACTATTCTCATAAGAATTGTGAGGAAGAACACTCCTAAGAAACACTGTTCACTAGTGCATGTTTCTCAGTTCTGAGAAATTCTACTTATGCTGTATAACACTGAGGATTTATTTTGTGACTTATTTCACAATGATAAGACCACTTCTTCAAATAGACATTCAGAATTGGACCACACAGGAAAATAGGACTTCCTTTTTATCAGTCAATCAATTAATCAATCAATCAAAAACCACTCATCCAACCAACTATTCAAGGCTCCTCTCCCACCCTCTCCAAACAAAACAAAGAAAGCCAAACAAACAAACAAACAAACAAACAAAAAAAAAAAAACCACAAAACCAAAACCAAACAAAAATAAAACAAAACCAAAACCAAACAAAAACAAAACAAAACCAAACAAAACAGGAAAGATCAGTTGAGAACATATTGTATTAAAAAGCTATTTCATGGTAGGACTTCTACAACAAATGCTCACCCTTTAGTGAGACAGTAAAGGTGGATGGAAACGGGCCTCATGACTGAGTGCAAAAAGACATAAAGGTGGTGACAGCCATAAAATGCAGAGAAGAAAAGCAGACCCACACTGCTCAGAGACCACTTGGCAGTGGTGTGATTGCCTTTCTTCTGCTACATTTTTCTCCTACACAGTAGACTATTCTATCTCCAAAATCTGTTCTAACCCACCTTCTGGAGATTATTTTATCATAAATAATAAATAATAAATAGTAAATAATAAATATTATTTAATAGTAATTTATTTAGCAGGAGAAAGATTGTTTAAAAAGGCATTTACTTTGGTGAAAGTTAGATTGGTTGACAATTGAATTTTATTTTATTGACTCATTATAAAATTCTAATCCATTTAAAGTATCCACTGTTTCTTACTTCTATCTATCTATCTATCTATCTATCTATCTATCTATCTATCTATCTATCTATCTATCTATCTATATCTAAATATCTATTATCTATTTGTCTATCTATAAAGCAATAAATTACATCAGGTAATTTTTATAGAAAGATTGATGAGTCTCTTGAAAGATTCACATTGCTAGTTCAGCTGTACTGGCTCTATATAAGAGAAGTTTAATGGATGAACTCTGGGCTCTTTTCTACCTTTCCTGGCAAAAAAAAAGTGATCATACTTTTTAATATACTCTAGTGAAGACTAGTGCAGGTCATAATGTGGTATTTAAAAAACAGACTGCATAGCTGCATTAAATCACCACTTGCAGAATAGCAGAAATAGTTTTCTGTATTTGTAAATACAGTTACTGTTTGAATACCTCCCATTTCCTTTCAAACATTGTTCACCAATGTATAATAGGCATTGGCACAGTTTAGTATTAAATTATTCATTCATTTTGACTTTACATAGGAAGACACATTACTTAAGCACATCGCTACAGCATAAAATGAAACATTTATATTTCTTTTGCAAGTTTAATGTGCAGTTTAAGTTAAGCTATAACTTGAATCTCTACTATTCTACAATATGACTTAAGTCTGAATAATCAGCAGCATAAGCACACTTTAGGCAAGGAATTAACACATTTGGATCCTAATTCTACTAAATAAAGGGAACACATTGATATTTTACTTTAACACTCATCCTCTGGAGTGCAGTCTGTTGCAGAATTTTGAGGGGGTAATGGACAATGGTACACCAAAGAATGTTTCCACTAGGACAGCAATGAAGTCAGGACTCCTGTATATCTCATAGACCCTAAATTCAGTGTTCTGCACTTTTTCTTCAAGAGAAACTCTCAGTAACTCAAAGTCCAAGTGAAGCCAGTTAAAGAGACCCACCTGCAGCACTGCATCCAGCTCTGGGGTCCCCAGCACAGGAGCCCTGTTGGGGTCAGTCTAGAAGAAGCCACCAAGATGATCAGAGGGATGGAGCACCTCTCCTATGTTGAAAGGATGAGAGAATTGGGATTGTTCTGCCTGGAGAAGAACAGGCTTTCCAGCCTTCCAGCACCTGAAGGAAGCCAAAAAAAGAAAGAGGGAGAGGAGCTATTTACAAAAGCATATAGTGACAGGACAAGGGGGAGTGGATTCAAACTGAAAGAGGGTGGGCTTAGGTTACATATTAGGAAGAAATTGTTTACTGTGAGGGTGGTGAGGACTGGCAAAATTGTGGATGCGCCACTCCTGAAAATTTTCAAAGGAAGGTTTGATGTGATTTTGAGGAACCTCGTCTAGTGAAAAATGTCCCTGTCTATGGCAGGGGAGTTTGAGCTTGATGATCTTTAAGATTTCTTTCAATCCGAACAATTCGTGATTCTATGATTGTATGAAATCTATTTTAACATTTCTCTTAGCCAAAATACATATCAAACCCAAAAAACTAGCAGAAAAACAACCCTGAATGGATCTGTTGTTTTAGTTTCTGTCATGGAAAAAGTATAATTACTTTTACATGCTCCGTAGGACAGATACGAATATGGGGAACTGATGCAATACTGCATTACATAATTGTTAAGAGTGTTTCCCCAAAATCTATTGAAAAATAGTAATCATAAAAAAGGATTACAATAAGTTGAATGAGAGAAATATAAAGAAGTTGACTATGCAGTAAAAAAGTGGAAGTAATGCTATTATCTACCAAAAAAACCCCCAAAAAAACAAAAAACAAACAAACAAAAAAAAAAAACAAACAAAAAAACTTTGTTTTTTTGTGGTAAATAGCCTTGCAGAATATAGTCTGATTTGAGTGAGAACTTGGGTAAAAATGGAGCCAGAGGCTGTTGAAATACCTTAGTTTGAATTATTTATGTAGTAAATCTCAAGTAATAAAATATTTCTAAAGTATTTTAAAAAACAAATAATCAGTAGGTATTAGGTAGCAACTTTTAAAATTGCATTTTGACATGCTCTTTTGGTTGTTAATTTCAAAACCCTTATTTTTAAAAGGTTCTTTGCTGTACTCTGCAGTTTAAAACAACCCCTGGCAGTTCAAAATTTGTTTATTTTCTTTTCACATGTGAGAAAAAACACTTCGTTTCCATTTTTCCTCAAATCATAAGATAATAAAAGATACTTTTTTTTCCCTACAACATTGAACCAAAGAGATAATACTGCATAATATCCAATTTGCTTTTAAGAAATAAAGACAAATAAAATATTTTTTATTTCTAATAAACTCTCTAAAAGCAAAATAAGTCACATGGAAATGTCTGTGCCCTATTCCTGCCCTGTGATTCATCTGTTTAATTCTTTGTGAAATACATATTCTTCGTAAAAGCCTAGAAGAGTAGTCCTTCTTAAATTAAAAGTAAAGGTGAAGGATTTCAGTTTGACAAATGAAGTCATGTTTACTGAAAGTTTATTTCCTGTTCCTCAACTCAGAATAATTTATACACAACCAGTGCATGTCCTTCATAAAATGGCAGACTACAAGGCTCACACTGAGAGGTTTCAAATCCTCCTTTAGAAACTGCCTGCTTCTGAAAAAATCTGCATGCCAGCTTACTCTGTGAAGGTGACATATTACATTAGTTTATGTGGTTCTAAAATCATCTACAGATCACAGAGGATGATCAGAGCCTTCTTTCAGGAAACGATTACCAATTCACTGCTCACTGTCACAAATCATTCCCACAATTTTGATATTTAGTTTTCACCTCATCACATCTAACTTTTATATCTTTTGGAACAGTGAAGGTTTTCTCAATTTCTCAGCCAAGGAGGTGAGTTACAGAGTGAGTGGCTCAGGCTCTACTATGAGGTAAACCAGTCTTGGTGTAATTTCTGTCACTAAGATACACAGGTATTTTACAGAGATGTTAAAAATCTCTCTGCACTTGATCCCTGAGAGGGTAAATTAGGCACTTCAGAGTTTCCTAGCTTGTTAGGAAAATGTTAGAACACCTTAGTATAGATGAAAATCTGACCTCAAAAGTAATGGGAAAGGTGAAACACAATTTTTTCTGGAAGTCCTGGGCCACACTGCTTTAGCAATGCTCATCACTTAATCTGAATTAGAGCTACAAAGTAAGCAAGATTTTAACAAATAGTCTCAGGGATGTCATAAAGAGCAAAACAAAACAAAAAGGAGGCAGTTTATAATTTCCTCCTAGAGGTACTACAGAGTTTACTGACTTTTTTTCAATCTTGAAAATTTCTATATTTTATTTCTAAGATTGCAAAATATTGTCCAGGTAATTCAACATCAATACCAAAAAGTAGACAATGATCTCAGAGGTTCATTGAGAAACTAACATTTTTACCTGTTTTTGCAAATAGAAAAATTGCAAAATAGTGGATCTTTGTGGATCAAGATATGGACCAGAAGATTGCTTCTGAATTGCTGCCACAGACAAAGAGACTTCACTTGAGTAAAATTAATTTTATTTATTGCTAATTAGTAATAGAGCGGAATAACAAGTAATAAGAACAAAACTTCTTTATAAGCTTGTACTGTGTATCAGAGTCATCTTAATGCTGAACAGTATGAAAAACTAGAACCAGAGAAATGGAAAAGATTAACTCAACATAAACAGTTGCCTATTTTACAGATTTTCAGTTAGCTGACATTTATGTAGTTCGTGAATGTAAATTTTCCCTGTATATTGTGCTTAACAGACATCTGCTCTGGTTTGTAGGATTTTAATGTCATAATTAAAGGTTTAGTTAGTATACCAGGTTTACATAAATGTAAACTTCTCAGAGCTTGAAAAACACCTTTAAATAAACACATTGACCACTTGTTTCAAGAGCACTGTAGATTTATCTTCAGGAGAGAAGTTTATTTCCCAGGACAAGGCAGGCTTGACAGAATTTGAAGTACTTGTGCAGAACCTGGACAGATTGCTGTAATATTTCACAGCAATCAAACTTTTTGCTGTTGTGACAGAAATTATTCTTTTGCCAGCAAGGCACTGAGCGAATAACTGGAAAAGGATATTTGGTTTAACGACAAGGTTTAATTGTGCTAAATAGTAAAACAAAGCAAATAGTAAACCAGAAGTTTCAGTTGTAAAGTCCTTATTAGTAACTCTGTTAGAGAGCTTGTAAACTGTCAAATCAGTAAAATGAAAACCACTCAGTAATTGCAATGATGTAAAACTTAAGGCATTTGTAAGTATTAATGCAGCATTAGCAATTGTTATGTGTTTAATCCTTGACACAAAGTATCTGACAGAACTGTAAAGAATACTTAATAGTTTCTTGCTGTTAATGACTTGTCAAATTAGCTATTTTATTAGTGTCTGATTCCCTAATGCTGTATACAGGTATCTTAACATGCATTAATGCTGGGTTCACACAAGTGCTTTTTGTACCTAAATACATCTTTGTTCACATCTTCATGAGCCTTGTACAGCTTCAGTAAAACACAGCAGCATAAAATAGAGCAAAAATAAACTATAACAAAATGAGTAAGTTTTTACAATGATTTTAGCCTCAAGTCTGCTCTGCCCCAAATAATAAGTTTTATTTATAGTTGGTTTTAAGTAGTTTAGGTTTAGCCAAATAACGGTCATATGGACCAGAGATGGTAGCACAAATTAGTGATGCACAAGCACCCCAAAAATTTAAAGCCAGAATTAGCTCAATATAATCAGCAATAATTAAAAAAAAAAAAAAAAACAGCAACAAGAGCAACAACAAAACAACCCACCAACCAAACAAGCCCCCTCCCCCACAAAACCTCAACATTGCCCTTAAAAATAGGTAAGCAAATGCCACTGGGCATTCTCAATTTGCCTCCAAATGATAAAGAAACTTCGAACAGTTCTGTTTGGACACATTAGTTTGCTCCTCTGTTTTTCTTGTCATGCTATCAGAGCTGCAATTTAGTGTTGTAGCACTAAAGCTGATAATTAAACAAATCATCAAGATACCTGCTTGTTCTGTGGGATGAACTAGGTAGGAAGAAATAGTATCTCTTTCAACATACCACTGCTCTAACTGGAGAATGCAATTCATAACCTTTTCTAGGAACAGTTTCAAACCTGTAAAGAACGGATCTTTTGGGGATAGGGTTTTCTTTTGATTATTTGTTTTTGTATTTTGAGGTGGCAGTGGTATTTGATATTGGATATTAATTGATATTATTACCATTCAAGTCAATGGTAGCTGAGATTCATTTGGTCACAAAAGATCCTCTGGAGGCAGTTAAAAAAATTTTGAAAGCATGTCCTCATCACTATGCCACAGTATCGTGGCTCAGGGTGCATGCTAATTTAAAAATCAACATTATCTTATGCTGTACTAATGAAGGTGACAAGGGGGTAGGAAGAATAAGCCTACTTGTCTAATATCTTATCTTAATATCTAGCTTCCACTGTCTTAACTGCAATAAATATTTTTACAGTGTACTGTTGTAATCCACTATTCTAGATGTATCCTAGGTTTATCCCAAGACCCCTGTAAATGTCCCATGGTCTGACTCTTCCCCTTTCTCTATAACCCTATTGGCAGGATGCCAGTTCTCCCCCGCCCCTCTCCCTGACCCTAGAAAAGATCTGTATCCCCTAGCCTTGTCCTCTTTTGCTCCTGGATGCCATCATGACATAAACCTCGAATTCCCAGGAGGGGCAAAGAGCCTCTTTTGTAATCTTTCACTCTGTCCTTGTGGGGGCCAGGCTCTTCTTAGAAACTAAGCTAGTCTGAGGCCAGGAAGAAGGCTCAGCACCCGCGCAGTGTACATGCCAGCATCATTTAAAGAATGAATAATTTTGGACAATGCCTGAAATGAAAGACCCAATTTTAGTTCTATATAAGCAACATCCCTGAATATTTTATATAATTAGGAGACACAAGATGGAGGTTGATATAGGGGTAATATTACTGGTGTTAACAACATTTCTGTTTACCTCTGCTTGCTTATGCCCATATTCATATATCCATAAATCAAATATTTGATTCAAGTAGATTCATACTCTTGGAAAATCAGAATTAGTTTTATACTCCCTGTTCTTCTTTAGGATACATAACTTCTAAATTTTCATAGTGTATGCAGTGGCCTTTTTATAATAGTGAGCTCTGTAGACTGAAACAACAGTGAAATGGCAGTATCACAAAAATTGAGAAGAAATAAAAGTAAAGTTTTAACTTGGTTTTTAAGCCAGCAATAATTAATTGCTGAATATTTGTATATATGGAATGCTACAACCACTTCACAAGTTAGTATTTAGTCAGTTGCTTCTTACTAGTTCTAATAGAAATGCCATAACTGAATATGTATGCATGGTTATAAATGTAAACTACTTTATAATGCAGGATTTAAATAGCAACATTTAGAATATGTTCTCCTATCTGGACAACTCAAAACCCCTTATAAGTTGTGGGGAATAATTTATAAGAAACAAGGAGTACTTTAAATCATCCTTAGACATCCCAGAAACCCTCTGAGGAAAAGAAGGGAAGAACCTCAAATTACCTTCTCAGAAGAAAGTAAACTTTTCTCCATCTTTCCTTCTCATTTTTTATTAAATTAAAGAAAAATCTGTTTCAGTTTTTGGGCAGGAGAAAATATCAGAATACCCCCAAATTTACCAAAAATAATTTATAACTTAGTAGTCAGCCTCCTAATACTAGAGGTGGTTTATTTTAAATACTTAGTTTTCATTTTTTACTCATAATTCAATGGAAAAAAACAGCTAGAAAAAACTACTTTTAGCTGAGTAATTTTTAATTTTAATTTTAATTTTAATTTTAATTATTATATTCATCATGTTCTTCAATAAAAATAAACCAGTAGAAGTAATGTGAAAGTTAAACATTTAAATTCTACTCACTCAGATAATTAATCTTCTCTACAAACACTGCAAACAAAACAAGCCTTTTGATTAAGACTATCTCAAATTACAGAAACTTAACATTCAAACTTCATATAGCCCATTATAGAAAGCTGGTGCTGCTAATTGTCTGGCCTATTCCCTAATTAAAGATGGCACTCCCCTCTTCTAACACAAGAATTGCAGCAGCAACAATGATAATGTTTAAAGACTGGCCCTGCAAAGACCTGAAAATCTGTCTGTCTATTAATACAATTTGATATAGTACCAATGTACTACTACTACTACTACTTCCACATCTGTGTGCTGTTTATTATTTCAGTCAGTTTATGAAATAATTACTTTCCTAGCTACATCTACTCACCTTGAAACCCAAATAGTAACTGTTCTTATTTTTCAGTTAAGATACCATTAAAATTTTCAGGGGAAGAAAAGACATCTCTGAAACATCTTGTTCTACCACGTTTTGCCACATGAAATGTTGAAGTTGAGCATTTACCAATTTTATTAATGCAGTATTTTCTTTCAGTAACCTTATTTTTACATGTATTTTAATTTGGATAGTTATTTGTTTAGAGAGATAATGAGTAAACCACAGAAAAATTGCCTGTTTTACATAACTTAAGGGTACAAAAATAATCTGAATATTCAAAACCAACTCATTTCAGTATTGTTAAGTCTCAGCATATAATATATATAATATATATAATATATATAATATATATAATATATTATATATATAATATATAATATATATAATATATAATATATATATTTTATATATATATAATATATATAATAAAGAATATAATCTTTACAGAGGTTTAGCGCAGAAAAGGAGAACTAAGACAACTATTATTAGAAATGTGCAGTCAAGCTGACTAATTCTACTGATGTTTTAGCTTCCTCATTTTATATATTTTACTAAAATATTTTTTTTTATTTTTATATATATATAATATATATTTCTATATATATTAATATATTCCTTTTTTAAAAATTTATTGTCTTTATAATTACTGTTGCTATTGATGCTGTTGCCTACATGAGTTATTTTGTTTTTTAAGATTTCTTTTTAAAGAAAGAGATTGTATTTTTCTTCACATTTATAGTTGCACCAGCATACTCAAATGTTCCTATGATGTAAATAAATGATCAGTAGGGTATAAAAAACGAACAATACCATTTGGTACATGTGACAGCTGAGGCAGAGGCAATAGATGAGGCCTGATAAATGGAGAAGGTGTGGTTGATTTTGTCTTTGTGTAACCTGTATTTTCTGGACTTGGAATAGGAACAAATAGACATTTGAATTCATCAAAACAAATAGTGACACATTTTAAAATACAAGGATTAGTCTTTTGTAAGAGCATTAGGAATTAATTTTAAAAGATTTATATGGCAGGATGAGCTACTTCCAAAATGATTAACACAAATGACAGTTTTAATTTTGAAGTATTAAATGTCAAAATACCAAGACCTAGAACGCTTGATAAAAATAATCTTATATACCTTCTGACAATTGTATTTCACATTATTGCTTTAGCCAATATATTGGTGCTCTATCATAATGACAGTCAGAATTCTATTAAAAGTTTGAGAAACGGTTATTGTTGGTGAAGTTGAAGGATTATTCTGATATAACTTGCTTTTACTCTGTCTCAAATGCAAGTTCAATAAATAGCTCTTTATAGATAATCAGTGTTTAGATCAGCCCAAATATAAATCTGATTTATAAGATTAACATCTGAAGAATCATTGATTCTGATTTAATCATGAGAGCTTCAGAACATTTGAAAGGGAGAATTGTTTAAGCCATAATCACATAAAGTTTATGTGGACTTTGGGTGTACCTTTTATTTCTAAGGTTAAGGCAGTTCAAATGAGCATTTAAAAAATGTTTAGGGTTTACTCTGCACAGAGAGGAAGGAATAAGGCTAGACATTAAGTGGATGGTTGGTTACTTACGTGTCTGTCTCCAGCTGTTTTATGCTCTAGAGAAGGATGCAAGGCAGCAGGCAGGCCCTGAAATAAGTCTATTGACCCTATTACTCTAGTAAGTAGAAACAGTCTAGAACTGTATCTGTGGTGTTGAATGCAACTTTGAAAACAAAGAAGATGAAACTAATTTCAAGATTGTCACCAGAATTTGGATTGGATTATGCTGTTTTGTAAAAGGAGATGCATTTGACTAACTGAAGAACAATCACCTTTGGGCTGAGGCAGTGAAAACCAGATTATGTAGGCACTTCTCAGGGATTGTAAAGGATGATGGTAATAGAAGTGAATCAATTTTTCTGTATCCATATGTTAGACTTTGTTAAAAGTCAGTTATGGGCATCTATGCTCATCAAGTTAATATTCGTAAATTCATGTAGGGAGTATACAAAATATAGGTGCATTTTCTTAAGAAAAAATAACAATTTAAAAATTTGTTAAAACTTCCCACTGTCTTCAGTCTAGTTAACTCCCATGCTTTAGAGCCATTCTCAGGCACTACAGCATGGGAAAAATTCTTTTGTTAAAAGATTTTATTTTTTTCTCAATGTTCTTTACTGCTTAAAATTAATAGCATGCTACCTCGGAGTTTGCAGATTTGTCACCTAATTTGCGCTTCCTTTTAAAATCCAGAAAAATTATTAGATCAAGTCGGCTGATTATCTATCCCTGGTCTCAAAACAAGTGAGCAAGCAAACAAATGAATGAACAAACAAAATTAAACAAATAATAAAAAAAATCCTACCAGCTCCCTCCCATATCAAACCCACTAGAAACCAGCCAAACAAATAAATCCTCAAGATGAAGTTCATATTTTAGGAGACATTTTACCAAATTACATTATTTTTCTTAAGCATCATACCGTATGATAGAATTAGTCAAAACAGAAGATTAATCCCATTTTTCAGGATGCACAGGTAGCAAAAGACTTGCAAAACAAAATAATGCAATTAAAACAACAACTTTAAACTACAGCACACACACCTTTTTCTTTTAGACTGAAACAGGCATTTATCATTTGAGTAATAGTAGTGAAAATGTAACAGCATTTACCTATTATACAAAAATAATATATCTCACTGATCATTAATTTGGAAAATATAACAATGAAGCAAATATCTTTTAGTCATATCACATCACAGAAGAATTTTGTCTGGGCTTCCCCCACACAAAGAGGGAAAACTTGTTTCCCCAAAACCAAATTTTGTCTGTTTGTAGATAGGATGTAAGACTAAAATATTCTAAGGAAGTTACAGGATATCTTAAAATTCTGAGGAATGATTTAAAAGTCAAATTTTCATAATCTGCAATGTAAAAAATAATGTGAAAAGAAAATATAAAGACAGTGTCTTGCTTAGAAAATCCGGGCCAAAACATAGTTACTATCTCTTTTAATTGCTTTGTAGGAAATCAAGTTTAACTTTCACTCATCAGCTTTCACTCAACATTGTGTGTGAACCCTAATGCTCTTTTCTGGCCTATATTACTCATTGTCTCTTGATAAATCCCATTAAGTTTCTCTAATGAACTGCAGGCTGCTGTCCACATGAATTCACCTATGATCAGTGTTGTCCTTTTACATCCCCATGCCTTTATGTGACTGGTGGCTAATCATTCACACTGTTGATAAAGAAAGGTACAGTGACTGTAAATATTCTTTATCAGTACCATGATCTATATTGCAAATCTCTCCTGTCAATACAAATAAAACTAACAGAAACCTGGGACAAAAGTTAGCAGACAACACTGAAATTAGCAGTTCCATGGTTTCATATTATCTGTGGATTATATGTGTATATGTATTTTCTTTTTACCCAGAACATTTGTAAAAATGTAATAAACAGGTAGAAAGATCTTCCAATAATTTGGATAACTTCAACCTTCAAGCCTCTTTTGGTTTTTTTTAAACAAAATTTTTATATTGGAAAACTCAATACTGTATTTAAAACAACCCAATGGAGAGATTATGTCCAGATAGAATATTTAGTTAGAGTAAAACAGCTGGCCAATAATTAGGCCACACATATTTTTATACATGAACAGCAAATTATAGTCCTTCCTCTGAATAATGTAAAATTTTAAATCTTGACTTTTTATAGCTAAGCTTGTCACACAGAATAGCACAGTAGGGACAAGCCCAAAGCTGAAAAGTATACTTTTATCTAGTATATGGGTTGCTCAAAGCTTCAGATAAACTCTCTGAAACAAATTAAGATGTTTAAACCAATTAACACAAAAAGATAGCTTGTTCTTAGAAGCAGACAAAAATGGACTCTTTATCAGAACTTACGCTGAAACTAGTGTGAATCTTTTTATCTAGTGTATGGATAGTCATAAAACTTGGTAAAATAATTTCCCTATGTTTTACAGCAAATCAGTAGGCAGAATTACTTCTGCAGATACCTGAGGTCTCCAAATATGGACTCTCCCACTTTTTAGGATTTAAGTAGAACATACCAGGTCTTCCCTGACCATTCGTGAGCATTCTGCAGACTATCCTTTACAGGACAGGAACACCTCAAAAAATGCCTTTGGACACTGAGTTGCTCTAAGTGCAGGGGGGGAACAATGAATAACCGATTGTGTAACAGTACAGTAAATCTCTAAAGGAAAACTGCTGAATTTTTAACAAAATATGTGAATTTCTCCACCACAGCTTGGTTTTCAACATAAATTTCTGAAGGGCAGAATGACAGCTTTTGAACAAACATAGAGTATCCATATGCATCTCTGGGTACTCCTTCACAGAGAGAAAAAGAAAGAACTTGTATGTTTGAGAGGTCTAGAGAATAAAACATGTAATACATCACTGCATATTACTTAGTCAGAATAGATTTGGGTGTTTAGGTCTTTTTAGTCCCCTAGGATAGCAAATGTAACTTTGCTCTCAATTAAGGTACTCATAACACTTGTGATATGAATATTTATTGAAATAATGTTTTTGAATGTTATTTATGAAGCTCTATCATGTATAAAGAAGGTGTATCTATTCTGATATGATCTATGGAGAAAAGATAGCAGATATCTAGCACTTCCATATGTCTAAGGACTGTGCAAAGCTGTTTAACAAAACTATGTTGAAGTATGTATTTCAATTTCACATGTTGGAAATCTGCAGGATAGAAAGAGGGAATATACAGACAATAAGATGTATAATAAAACAAACAAATCCACCACCAGAAAACCTCCAGCCACAGATTCCTCCTTCTGTACACACATTTTGGAGAGTTTTGATCTCTTCTAATTTCTGTTAAATATTTATATATCTGTTTTGTTTCAAAAATATCTCAGATACTTGCACTTCCTTTTCCAACTCTTCAGCACAGCAGTGCTGTCATAGCTGTCAAAATTGATTATTTAACAAAAAAATATGTAATACAGTACTTCTCCAATGGCTTCATACCTAGAGAATCATAATTTAACTATGTTTATAAATTTACTCAGTATCTTGCTTTAAAAACTAGCTTGGAAAGTGCTTTGATACTTGTTTTTTCATAATGTTAGTACTGTGCCAAGTCTGACTCCTGCTATATGTACAAGTGTGCCATATTTGTAGCAAATAAAGTTTTAACTCCAGTTTCAGGGTCTGCTGTGACAGATGAAAATTCAGTTGTCACCCATTTCTTGGGCTAGATTACTCTATTTTCATAAATTGATTAGGGTCCACCAGAAGTAACCATTCAGTTTATCTTGTGAATTGTCATTGAAAGGATGACTTTAGAAATTTGTTTTATGAATGTTTTGCGACAGCGTTTGCAAAGGAATCTGATAGATGTTTAAATTCAAAATTATATTTGGATATTCTGCAAATTATAAGTAAAATAGTTTTAAATTTTGTAATTTTTTATAGAGTGAATATAGATTAATTCAGAACTTTTTTCCAAGGCAATCAAAATGTCAAAGCGGAAGGTCATAATATTTAATATAAATACTTTAGGAAGTATATTAGCTGTGCTGTGCAGCTAATATAATATCTGCAGCTCATAAACTGTGGTACTTAAATGTCTCAAAGCTTATCTGCTTTCCCTCAAGTTCAGTTAACCTCAAAGACAAATCCAAGGGGAGATAGTCCAGAAGCCTCTAGTGGAAATACACCTCCAGAAATTATTTTCCTGTAAATTCCTTGTAGATCTTGTTCCTTTCTAAAGGGACAGCAGATCTGCCTATACAGCTGTTCTTAGAATAGGTGTTTGTGTATTTGTGGAAGATCTCAATATTTACTTGCAGTCTGCAGTCTCTTACAGAGTAGAGTACTGTGGTACTGTATAAGGCTATGCTCCTCTAGCTGAGAGAGGGCTGTAACCAGGGAAAGGTGGGATCCTTTCCCTGACTATTTTGAGCACCTGTTGCTTTCAGGATATTTAACCGTAGAACAGCTAGAAAAATGTCTGTGTGGATTCTAATAAATCTAACAAGTGGAAAATCAACCGTGATTACAAGGAGATTCCACTTGAAATGTTCAAAAAGTGAATTCTTTTACAATGAAGTATTTTGAATTTTAGGAAATGTTTGGTCATAAATTCTTTCACTTGAACATTGTATGTTTCTTCATTATGTTAATAAAAGAACACTAGCAATTTTTGGAGAATCTTGTGAGTGTTAAAGGCAGTAATTTTCTGGAGGATAGGGTAGCTAGGGATGAATTTGAACAAGCAACTTGAGATGTCACTAACTGCAGACCACAGAACACAATTTAATCACTGGAGATTTTTTTCTAGTCTGTAAATGCCACCTCAACATTAATTGTGTTGAATTACATTTTGTATTTTGCTATTCTTAGTCTTGCATTTCAAAATCTGATACAGCCCTTAAAAATAACTTTTTACTTTCGGTAAAAATTAGCCTTCTAGTATCAAATCTATACAAAATAAGAATATGCTTGTTTTACTGATGTGTATTATTAGATGAAAACTGAAAATAGCTACTCAATTTTGCAAAAAATATCAAATGTTGATGGCAAAGAAAAAAACAATATATCTGGTTATATGTGTGTGAAAGATGAATGATTCTGTGTCCTGTTAGTGCTGTGGTTTGTTGAATCATACCTCTACACTAAACAAGGACATTTTCTCTGGACATCATTAAATACATGGTTTTGTAAACATCTACAGAGAGGTGAACCTGTCTAAGAAACTCATCTTTGGAAAGATAGGCTAATTCATAATGAAGAACAGATATCTCAACTATAGTTCCCCACAAAATACTACCACACCTCAAGAAGTAAATCTTACTTTAAGATTTAATTTAGGAGGCACCATGAATTTGAAAGGGAGAAAAAAGTCCTTCAGATGAGTTCTTGTCATCATTAGTTGAAGAAGAAATATTGCTAGTCATTCTTTTAGAGGCCTCAATTTTCTACCTATTTAATAAAATATTGAAAAAATAGGTATTTTGAAATATTTCTATATAAAGTAATGGTTTTATATGTAAAATGGACAGGGAACATAAGTTATGAAGGTTTAAATTTCAAGGAGGTTTAGTTAGGCAGTTTAGGTCAACTAAGCCACTTTATTCAGCTGTAATGTAGAATTGGGATGTTTAAAGACTAAACTCTAGGAAAAGTGTTTTGGTACACAGTCAGTTTTTAACTTTCCTTTCAGGTACATGTTCTGAAGCAAGAACGATTTTCAGGTTTGATTTATGGAGCCCTGCCCTAATGTAGTGCTTGAAGAATAAACATGAGCATTGTAATGCAAGTAAAAGACTTGAAGCCCACATAACTAAGCTTTGGATTACTCAGATATTTTTTAAACTAGAAATTACATTAAACCCAGACAGATGACTGCACTCACCATTAATGTATTCATAGATATTAAATTATATCATGCTTAAGCACATCACAGAATGTCTTGTAGTCATGGATAAGATCCTTTCCTGAGAGGCAGTAGTTCATTCAAGCATCTGTGAGCAAGGCAATATTTTTAACCTATCTCCTGTAACCCATATAATCTTATTTAGCAGAAAGGCTGTTGGGCTCAGTACTTACTCCCATTGTGGCTTTCCAAAGCTCAACACAGCAGACATTCAGAGGGAAGATTAATAGCCTGTGAGCTTGAGACAGGCATGGGAAATATCTATTTTATGGTGCTCAAAAAACCTTGCAGAAGTGGTAGGCAAATAACTCTTTGGTGCTGTCAAGTCAAACAGATTTGGGGATTCTACTGGCCAAAAGCAGTTTTAAGGATGCAGACTGGGGTCATGTCATCTACCTGCTTGTTTAGAACCATAAAGATTTCGTATGTTCTTTTTCACTCTAACTAATTTTTAAAATGGGAAACAATATTGAACAATAAAACTCCTATTACAAAGACTGTATATTTCAATTGGAATGATAGAGGTTTGTCTATAATTTAGCAAAATTCTTTATTAATGCCTCAGATGACAGATCAAGACTCGTAATCCTACTCACTTTGTCTCATGTGACTTGTTCAGTCCTGTCTGAGAAACTGGCAGAAGCTCTGTTATTGTACATATTATAAACTGTGAGATAAATAAGTACTATATTACTTATCCGTAAGTTTAATAGAGGTAGAAAATATCAGATACAGAGATGCTAAAATCCTCTATCTACTTTTTCTCAAAGCCTCAATGATTGATCTCCATGAATATGGAAAAATATATTGTTTTTGAAAGGCATATAATGCCAGCCAGCCTTTGAGACCTGAAGAGCTGTCGAAGTTGTTGCAAGCATTTTTAGTCTCATGAAAACAGTGACAATTTTCTTGATAGGGTAGGGTTTTTCATCTGAACAAGGTGGCACCTTACATTGTGGCCCCATACATCAGATGTTATCCTCTGACATCAGGCATAAGAATCAGTCATTCATCTATTTGATCATGACAACTTTGCAATGCTAAAAATAGTTTGAAGGGCTAGGACATAAAATTCCTGTATGTCTGGGCTCACCAGATAATCACCTTCCTAATATGTTTAAAAAAACCCACATCCCTAAGAAGAGTCTGAAAACTAACAGGAAATCACAGGTATCAGTTGCATACAAAACACAGCCTGAGAGATACCCCCTCAATAATAATAGATTAAGAGCAAAGGAGATATATTTTATTAGAAGGTAATGGATGTTAGTTGCACTTTTTTTTCACAGGAGTCAGTTGGAGACTGAAAGTTCTAAAGTAGGTCCTATTGATTCCTTGTCTTCGTGAGGACTTTGCAATAGCAGTCAGGGTCAGTGGCAATTATGTCTAGGTTTAATTCCTTAATCAGTTGTATCCCTGCAGTCTAAATTAATGAGAAAGGTGAATGGCGTAAGATCACCAGTGTTCTTTCAAGTGTTTCATTTCACTGCTTGTGGTGTGAAGAGATTTGATACTTCATGGTGTATGGTTATGCTTCTTAGAGACCACGTGACAACAAGTCCTGCTGTTTTCATGATTATATGTATTTGATTTCAATTTTTTTTTAGTTTTACTGAATACTGCAGGACAGCCTGCAATAGACAACCATTTGGTTCTAACCATGAGGGGTTGTTTTCTGCTTGAATTTTTTAAAGATACAGTTATATTCTCATTCTAAATGTCTAGCTGAAATTTGTGTCTGGGTCACAAAAAATGAAACTAATGCAGCTGCTGAGGTCACATGCTAAGACTGTTTCTAACACCACTTTCTGTGCAATAAGTCAAGTTGTCTTTGCTACAGCTGCTATGTACAGGCAGAGTCCAGTACCTAATGATCATGGTCTGTTGTCACTGAAAAACAGCTGAAAGGCAGTCAAAATGTGTTACTATTGCACTATTTATCCAACAGTGTTTTTACTATTTTCTCACATCTATGAAGCTGAAGCACACTTTGGAAGACTACTACCCAAAGAAAGGAGTGCCATAACCAGTGGTTAAGGCTTTACGCCAAAAGGTACAATAAAATAAATATAATAAAACCACAGATTTTTCTCATGTTCAGGTAGAGATGCACCTGACAATCTACATGTAATAACATTGTAGAATCTATGTCAGTAATGACTATAGAAGAACTTCTTTTTCTGCATTATTCTTAAAGGCAGAATCATAACTGCTTTACTTTTCATGCTACACCTGTTAAATGCCCTTCTGTAAGCAAATCACTTTCTATAAAAATCAGTTAGGAAATTCCTAATCATTTTGCAAATCAAATCAAGTATTTTTCTTTCACAGAGTTTGTCTCCTAGATCATTGCTCCTGTGAGCCTTCTGCCTATCAGCACACTCAGTAAGAGACGGAAGAGCACCAGACAGAAGTGCAGAATTTTGAAACCAAAATAAAACAAGGGAAAAAGACAGTACTTCTCTGTCTTTCTTCTTTATATACAATATAAAATAATTTTGGTGCTGGAATATATTTACCGCATATGTGCTACTCACTGCCTTGGTTTGAAATTCCATATAGCAGCACACTTTTCAGGCTCACTCTGGTTTTTAGTCAGTGAGAATTTTACCATCACTTTTTAGAATACATACATGTGAAACATTCTGAGGTGTTCACTGAATTTAGTGTAAGTACTCAAGTCTTGTACTCCATGCCTAAGTATTTAATTACATTCATTACAATAGTAATTCTTTATTGAAAAAAGTAATGGCTGCTTTGCATACCACACAAATTTAGTCACACAAAATTAATTCATGGAAACACAGTAACTGACTGGAGCAGTTGTGTTTACTAGCTGTTACAATGAAGGTACAAAACAAATCCTTTGTGCTCAGATATTCAAAATACTTAGATTCTGCAACTATTGATTTTTTGAGAGGAGCTAAGACTTTAAATATCAAGACACTGGGTTTTGGTCTTTGTACTCCAAAGGAAAACTCAATTTGCAATAACAGATATTTTCAGCAGCACTAAAACACCTGTATGTAAGGATCAAGTCATAAGGGCAGGAATTCATCTGAAGTGTTGGCACTTAGTTATTACTAATTTGTGACATAAATTTACTGATATAGATTCAGTATTATGTAGATTTTACATGTTTTGACTGTAAAATTTCCCAGAGATTAAATTTGTCTGAGTTTTTAACAAAAAGTTGTGCAATAAACCTGTAATGAAAGTAGGTTAACTGCTCGCAGTTCTAATTGTAACAGGACTCAGATCTCCTGATTTTTCCATGTTATTGACCATGAATAAACAACAATAAATCAAGTTAAAATTACACATAAATGAGATCCAAAGACTTAGAATATGGATGCAGACATCTCTATCTCCTTTTTCTGGTGTTCTCTGTCCACTAGTATTTTAACTTCACTTTCAAGGTTCACCATCAAGGTTTTAGATTTTCATACGAAATACAGAGAATTACAAGTGAGATGTGGTTTTCTATGTAGTGTAAAATTTATAGGTACATCAAGAAATGCAAATCATAGAATGATAGAATGTTTTGGGTTGGAAAGGAGATTAAAAATCATCTAGTTCCAGCCCCTGTGGCATGGATAGGGTCACCTTCCAGAAGGTTAAGAGGTTAACCAACATCCCCAAAGAACCTAGCCTTGAAAATTCTAGGGAAAAGGCATCCACCAATTCCCTAGGTAACCTGTTTCAGTGCCTCACCATTCTCACAGTAAAGAATATTTTTATAAGATCTAATCTAACTCTACCCTCTGAGATGCTGAAAAAGTTGGCAGTGTTATCAGTTTAAAGATATGTGTTCTCAGTAAGACTTGGAAAGTGTTAATTATCATAAATTCTGTCTATGAAAGAGAGGGGGTTTCTGTATTTTGCAATTAGAAAACATTTCATGTTTCACAATAACAAAAATGGAACAAATAACCATTTTAAAAGGTACCTAGAAATAATTTTCTTAACATGAAATCAAATCAAAGTGACCCAGAATTGATTCTGAGAAAACTCGCATTTTGTGATCACTGTGGTAAAACACATTGAAAGAACAACTTGATTTGAAGCTGTGATAAAGTTCCCTGCAGTGCGTCTACATTTATATTCATGAAAATGTCATTAAGAATCAAAATTTATTCAAAGTGCCAGCAGTCCTTTAAGAATGTCTCACACTAAACATGCAATGATTAAGAAGGTCTCAGCTTTCGCACAAAGATTTTTCATTTTCATTAATTCAGGAAATATTTGGAGGCTTTTTCCAGGGATACAAAACACAATCAAATAAAGAAAGTAGTTTACTGAAAACTACATTTATGTTGAATTAGACTGATATTTTATAGATCAGTTTGAATGTAGGTTACTACAATTTAAGGTTGTCATAGATATCTCTCTTAGAGATATATCACTTGTATGCCCTACATTACTAAAGTATTGTTTACAATCCAAGAATACTGTGAGGAACTGAGCAGCAAGTAGAATAAAATTAAGGGAAAGGTGGGAAACTTCAGGGTCACTAATTACGCTGCTAGTTATTGAAAATGTTCCTTTTACTTTCTCCACATTAGAGGAATTCCTACCTTCTCTAGGTATACTCTTACATGGTTCTTTTACTTCCCCATTTTCCCAGTTTCTGTTGTTTCTTCAGTTATCACTCTGCAGTAGATTTACTGTTTAAACTTCCCAGTGCAGTATAGTCCACATAAATCTCTGTGGAACAGTCTGAAAGATCTCTCTACCAAGCCATTAGTTTAACTGCCAGCAAACTGGCATAAGTGATGACTGGAGGTGGAATATATTAAAAACTTATCCAGCCCAAAGGAGTAGCCATTTCATCCCCAAACATTCATTTTAAATTTTTCTAGAAAAAGAAGTACATCTTGGAGGGAACAGCAACTTGCTCAGACTAACCCTGCCTGAGGACAAGGTTTGGATCAGGAGATCTGGGAGGTCCCTGCCAACCTCAGCCATTCTGTCTCTGTAACACGGGAATCTTGTGGTTTAGTGGGGGATCAGCTTATGAATTTAGGTGCTTCATTAAAACATTTGAATATAATTTCAGAAGTTTTATTAAACACAGAAAAGCCAGGCTAAAGGACAGAGTATTTTGGGTAATAATTTGAAAACCTGCATTATTTTTTAACTAGCTCCTCATAGAAGAATGGAAGTAGGTTGGTTTGTTTTTTTCTTTTCTGGGAAGAATCAGAATCATAGTGGACTTTGGATATTTGGATAGGCTTGGCCCTTTTTTTTTTTTTTTTTTTTTTTTTTTTTTGCTTTCATGAGCAATGAATTCTCCAGTTCTTTTCACAGGAAAATCTTTTTAAAGTCATAGACAACTCATTTTTAACTATTTTTTTTCCCAACTCTGATACATTTATGAATTGCACTCATGGCTTCTGAACAGGAAACCTACCCACTGAGATTTTAGTATATTTATTCAATAGGGCATTTCAGGTGAAATAATTTAAATTAATCTTGTTTTGTTTGTTTGGGTTTTTTTCAGTTTCTGGGTGGCTGTGAGACATATCCAAAACCGTGCTCTGTAGAAGAAAATGAACAAAACTCAGATATAAAATAAGAGATGCAACACATTGAGCACAATGAGACCTTCCTGCAATCAATCTCTTCTGTTGTTAACCACTCTATTGTCACTGGTGTTGATGCAAAGACACCAGACTCTGTGCAGTGGCATCTAAAAATTTTCTAACTTGAAGGTCATAACCACGGAGAAATCATCAGATTTATTTCTGCAACAGAACCTTCTACTTCCATGACACTGTTTTGAGGCAAAACTGAATGTATCATCTTTTCCCCAGACTTTTTTTTTTTCCATTGCCTTGTACACTTAAAATCTCTGCTGCTGGTATTTTGTAGAAGCCTATTTTCATTAGTTACTTAGAGAATCTGTAAAGAAGGATCCACAGATATTTTAATAAAATATAATATTTTGGTTTAGCATCATAATTTTATTCAATGCATGAGCTTTAATTTCTATCTTGTATTAGTGTCTTGATTTCAAAGCAAAAGCAGAATTCTTATGAAAAACTTAAATAAACCCCTGAAATGTCTGATCTTCACAGAGGCAATCATGTTCAATTTAAATTTCAAATCCCTGTACATTGTAGTCAGATTTATGTATACTATAAAAATATAACATTTGCATTTAAAAATTACATATTTCATAATTATTTTTGAGCATTTGCAAAAGGGAAAACATAATTTTTAATTCATTAAATATTTTAAGATAATTTCCCAAAGAAAGTCCTTACTTGCTAAATGCAGGCAGAAAAAATATGAATAATGTCAAGCTCACTTTTCTACTGGTTGAAGAAGTAATTGTTTTGACAAGTTAAGAAGACTCGTGTAAGAGTATGAAAAATTCTTTGTTAGGGAGAATCACAACCCTAATGAGAAAATAACTGTATGGGACATAAGAACTGGCACCTTAGAACACTATTTAGTATATGTTTTATGCAGTGCAGATAAATTGATTAGAGAACTTCCTTGGAAGTGCTTGCACTGTTAAGATAAGTAAAAATCTGGCTCTCATTAATTTTCTTCCCAGTTTCTGCTATAAATGCAAGACATTTATCACAACATTTCTGTCTCTCTCTCTCTCCCTCTCTCTCTCCCTCTCCTTTTTTTCTGTGTATCCGTCTCTTACAGCACACCTGGCAGATAGTACATACCAGCAGATCTCTCACTTGCAGTAATGTTTGGTTCCCTGCTCTTCACTTCCTTACTTATTGAACAAAGATTTCCAAACCATAAATTACCCATGGAAAATAAATCAGAAGAGTTATAAACTGCTATGAACAGATGTTTAAAAGGCATTGCTACAAGCTTCATGTGCAATTCAAATGAAGTAAATAATCTGGGGCTTCTGCCTCCTTTGCCAATTTGATGAGCCTGCCTTCTCATATCCTGATAGAAAACTAATGAGTAGTAAATTCAAATTATGTGTCAGGCCAATCACTTATACAAAACCACCCACTTCATGCAGAAAATACTAGAATCATAAGTATTCAAATAAATATTTAAGTAGCAAATATTTATAGAGGTCAGTTTTTGAAGTGTGAAAATTATCCAAAGTGTTTACATCTGGCTATAAACATTGGGTTGCACCATTTAAATTTAGGTTCCAACATACCTATTAAAAAAGAACATCATAAAGTAAATGTGTGAAATCCCTCTAATGTATTAGGATACACCATCTAAATATTTCTATAGTTGTTTGGCATATTCTTGGCTGGGAATACATGCTTATACAGCAAATTATACAAATTTGAAACTGTGGCTTATTGAGACAAGTTTTCAAGAAAATTCAGAATTAGTAAATACTGTGATAAAAAAATAAATCTTAAGGTGTCTTTCATGAACTGGCCTCATAAACTGTGGACCGGAAATTTGTTGGGTTTGGAGTTTAGAGGTCTGAATTTGTCTGTGCGAAATGCATTTCTAAGCGCCATAGCAAGGGGATCTTCAAAGACTGCTGCTAATAAAAGCTAAAATTCTTACCCCCTTCAAAATAATAAAATAACCCATGGATTTCCTTTTTTTCCCTTTTTGACAGAAAAGTCATCTTCATATATACTGAAAGACTAATTATTAAACTCACATAACTTTTCTATCAACAGTAAGATCCATTTATTCACTTTTATTCTTTCATTTTTTTGCCTTCCCTCAACATTATTATCCTGACAAAACCACAAACAAAAAAAACCCAAACCAAGCAAAAAAACAAAAACAAAAGCCCTAAACAAAAACCCCACCAAAAACAAATATAAAACAAAACTAAAACAAATAAACAAAAAAACCCCAAAAAGACAAAAAAGAAAACAAAACAAAAACAAAAACAAAAACAAACAAACAAAAAAAAAATCCAACCAAAAAACAAACAAACAAAAAAACCAAAAACCAAAAACCAAAACAAAACAAAACAAAAAACTCAAAAACAAAACAAAAAAAACCCCAACCAAAACAAACAAAAGAACAACCTAAAAAAACACAGAAGTTTTTCATAGACTTCTTCCCTTTGGTATTTAATATTGTGGTGAAGTGAAAGTATTTTTTCAAGTTTGTCTTTGCCTGTGGAAGATTTTTGTTACTATATTCCATGTCAGTACAAAGGAAGTTTCCACTTTCCCTGAAAGGTAATGTAACAGGTCATTCTGGATATCACCACCAAGCACAGGAAAGAAAAGAAGGAGATCAAGAGTAGTCAGCTTCACCAGGATTCACGAGGGTGAAAACATGCTTGACCAACCTATTATCTGTGACTGCATGGCAGGATGGGGTGATGAGGGGAGAGCAGTGGATGTTGTCTGCCCTGGCTTCAGGCTTTTGACATTGTCTCCCATGACATCCTTGCAGGTAAGCTCAGGCAGTGTCAGTTAAATGAATGGACACTGAGATGGATCAAGAACTGGCTGAATGGCAGAGACCAGATCATGATCAGCAGAGTAGAATCCAGGTGGAGGCCTGTAGTCACTCCCCCGTAGCATTCTCCAGGGATCAGTACTGGGTCCAGTCCTATTCAGCTTGTCTATCAACCACCTGGACCACGAGATAGAATGCATCCTGAGCAAGTTTGCTGATATGAAAGTGGGGGGAATGGCTGATACACCTGAGGGCTGTGCTGACATTCAGCAGGATCCTGATAGAAGGCAGAGAGAAACCATATGAGGTTCAGCAAGGGCAAGTGTAGGGTTCTGGAACTGGGGAACCCCAAGTTATTCCTCCAGCACAGGCTGGCCTATTGGAGAGCACTCTGCAGAGAAAGGTTTTGTACGTGGTTAATGGCAAATTGATCATGAGCCAGCAATGCCCTTGGGGTCAGGAGTGCCAATGGGACCCTGGGGTGCCTCAGGAAGAGTGTGGCCAGGAGGGTGAGGGAAGTGATCCTCTCATTTAATTCATCCTAGTGTGGCCACATCTGGAGTGTTGTGTTCAACTCTGGTCTCCACAGTTCCAGAGAGATAAGGAGGAGGTCTGATGGAGTACACAAAGATAACTGGGGTTCAGGAGCATCTCTCTTATGAGGACAGAGTGCAGGAGCTGGGCCTGCTTAGTCTGGACAAGAGAAGAATAGAGAAGGGTTTGCAACAGTGCATACAAATATCTCAAAGGCAGATGCCAAGAGGATGGTGCCAGACTTTTCAGTGGTACTGAGACAGGCACAGAGCAAAGGCAATTAATTAAATGTAAGGAAACATACCTAAGCCTGAGGAAGAACTTCTTTATATGTGGCAGCGGCAGAGCACTGGCACAGGCTGCACAGGGAGGTTGTGGAATCTCCCTCTCTGGAGATGCTCAGTGCCTACCTTGACATGATCCTGTGTCACCTGCTCTAGGTGATCCTGCATCAGCAGGGAGGTTGGGCTGGATCATCTTTTGAGGTCCCTTCCAATCCCAACCATTCTATGGTTCTGTGAAATGCTGGCAGCTGACAGTTCACAGGTCTTTCATTAATCAGAATTGCCACATTTTGCTTTGTGCTGTCATGGCTTAGCGACACAGACACACTTCTGCTGAAGCTGAAACACTGTGCTGCTCCCTGAAAGTATCCATTTGCTCCCCATGCTAAGCCTCCCGGTCTTTAAAATGCAGAACATTTCAATTTCCATCTGATATTCAACTTCATTTGTTGTTTGTTTATTTTTATTTCCGTTTTTGTTTTGTTTGCTGGGTATGGGTTTTTTTGTTTTGTTTTGTTTTGTCTGCAAAAAGCTAAAAGGAAAAACATGTTCTTAATTTTTTAAATTTTGCAATAGCTCTGACCTGAGCATTTCAAAATGAAAGAAGAAGAGGACACTTTGAAAAACCAGTCCAATTCTTTAGTACAACTAAATCACACATGGTCATCTTGGGATACAACAGAATTATTTTGATCTGTCAAAGGAAATAATGGACCTTTACAATGGTAATAATAAAATAAGAAGTAGAATGTTTTTACATAGTCATGAATGTCATTATGAGATGAGAGTTTAAAAAAGGATAATATCATGAGTTAAGGGAAAGACCATATATTACTTTACTTGTACCACAATGTAATGAACAAAAAGGCTTGAGGAACTGGCTGTTTAAAAAGTTAAAGCAATTAAAAAAGAAGCAATTTGAAAAGAAGCCTTAGAAATGCAGTAAAATAATCACACCATCTGTGTGATTCTAACAGGGAAGGAACAACCAATAAATCAATCATTGGGATAAAGGAAAAGACTCAGCCTTCTGAGAAAATCCAGTGAAAAAAAGAGGCATATTTAGCCCAATGTGGTGAATCTTTCTCTTTGCCCTAATATCTAGCTCGTGTCAATAATATTTAATATGTTCTAACAGCCATTTTTGAAAACTGGTTGTTAGAAGCTAGTTTATCAGTTGCCAAGAAACAAATACACTAAGAAAATGGTTTTCTCTTTGGTTGCCTTGTTAGTGTCATACACTTAAATGATGCTTTTTCAAAGCAGGTTTTCCCTGACACACTGGGACAGAAGATTCCTGATGTTTGTCAGATTTTTTTTCATAAAAATGGGACAACTTGTTACCACAGATAAAAAAAAAAATCATAAAGCATAAGCGTAATTAAAAAGAGAAGATCATTGTGGCCAAGGATGATAGAAATTATGATATTTAATGTCAGATGGTAAAATTTATAATGAAGCCTTCAGGATTTTGGAGAAGAAATGCCTCTTGATTCTTGAGCAGAATTAGGTTTCTCATCCTCACATAGACACAAGATGTTATTGTATTTACAAAAAGCAAAAAACCTCCACCCTTATTAATACTTGATCCGAGAGGCTCAAGAAAATTAATTTTCAGAAGACAGTGACACTGAAACTTAAGACTGTACAATTTAAGTAATATTTTAATGCCCTATACACAACTGACACTTCCCCAATGCATTAGGAGCATCAGATTTTTGAGCTTGCTTTATTGGAATCATTATAACAATTACAAATTAGGAAAACTGATTTTTAACTAGCTTTTTGGCACATATGTAAACAGCATTTGCTTGCAAGACACGTAGGGACACTACACATGAGTGAAAATTCTCAAGGTACTCTCTCCAGTTTTATCTATATATTCAAATCAGCAGGATGAATCTGAGAGAAGAACAGGAGATACAACGAGGAAAGTGCACACTGTATTTAACAGGCCTAAAAGGAACAACACAGTTCATTTTAGGAAGAAAGAGCCACAACAGTGTGAAGAGGAGCTGCCTCATTCCGGTGGTTTTGGATGCAGCATTCCAGAGAAGGGACTGCTCTGATATGTTAGCTGTGAAGCACTTCTGTTATGGTATAGTTGGGCTGGTTTATTATAGCTAAGGCTATCCTTTGGTGTCCTCTACACAGAGATCCTCTACTTGGCAAAGCCTCTTAATACCATGAGCAAACATTTATTCAAAATTAATTATATTCTTAAATAAAGCACCAGCACACGCACCAGATCTGAAGGCCCCCTATAACAGAAATCTGCTGTTCTTGTAGACTGAATGAGCCATTCTATGTTATTTAATAGTCCTTCCCCAGTACATAAGAAATCTGTGTTATTGTCCTATATTTTTAAAAGTTCAAACAGCCGTCTTAACTAATTTGATAGTAACTAAAAGAAAAGAGACATCTTTGAGGATAATAAGCAAATTTGGAAACACCTCATAAGCCTGAACTGTTTTGCAAACTAAATGTCATTCACTGAAGAAAGAAATTACCATGACAAACAATTTCCCAGGACCTCAGATCAGGAACTAAACTGCAAAAGGTGGCAGGGTATGATAGTGGGCCATAGAGCATAATTTTCAACAAAATCCTGCTGCTCTTTCCTAAATAACAAGTTTCGGGAATACTAAGTTAAAAATTATGCATTATTAGAAATTTAATAATATTGATACATTGAAGTTTTGCTGTTTTAGTGTCAAAGTGTCAACCCCCCAAATTCATCAGCATGTACAAGTGACACAGAAGGTAAATCCTACCATCAGAAGCTGAATTGCCAGTTCAGTTTTCCATATATAGAGTGAATTACTTTTTCATCTAAGGAGACCTTAATCTGCAAATCTTTCTTTTACACAAATGCTGTCTGCTAAAATATTTTAAATTTACCATACCTTATTCAAGCAAGAACTATGTTTTAACAAACTATTTAGAAGCTGAATTGCTTTTAAACTTCTAAAATAACGTTTTTCATACACATACACTATTGTTACTCAATTCTGCTCATTGTGATGATTCTGTCATTTCTCTTAACTTGACGTGCACTGATATCAGAAAGAGCTTTTCATATTTCATGAAACAGAAATGGTGAAAATCATAGATGAAAAGCTAAGAAGAAAGTGTAAAGCAAGAATAGAACAAGAAGAAATATGGATTAATATTGCCTAACTTATGAATAGTGTATTAAATAACTGGAACACAGCAATTACATTTAAAAAATGTAAAAAATGACTCTGTCTCTAAGTGCAGCTAAGAACAGTCAAGAGACTTCACCAGGATTACTTCCCACATTTGTCTCTGAACAGCACATGCAGGGTTCACAAAGAAACAAAGAGACTTTTTAAATATCTCAATACTATTTTACCTTGCTTGAATCAATATCAAAATTCCCTTACATTTGAGGTACTTATCTTGCTGATATTTCACTTATTTGAAAATATTTTGTTATGCCCAATTAAAACATTTTAAACATGTTATGTTTAATATATGCAAAAGAGCTAAAATAATTAAAAGCTCTTTAAAACATAAATGTTTAACACAGATATAAATAAAGTTGTTTTGAAACTCAGTCTTTCTTAGTGCTATTCATCAGTAAGCTTAGTAAAATATCATTAAGTAAACAATCAAATATGAAGCTTTCTATTTTTTTCATTGCACACCTTGGATCTAAGCAATTTATAAAAAGATATTGTTTTAATTGTAAAGGTATTGCTTTAACTGCAATTAAAGTTAATTTAATATTTCCTAATAAAAACACCTAAATTTACCTAAAATTATCTTTCAATCTTTACTCATTTTTCTTTGAAATTTGGGTTAATTTTCCCAGTACTTACACTGACAAGGAAATACATAAAATATATAAAATATACCAAGTTTAGTGCTACTGGGTAGGACCAGTTTCAGTGAAACATGGTGTTTGTGAAATGGAGTTCTTGTTCAGTGGCCGATGCTCTGTCTTACTCAGGTCTTTACAACGTACTAATGTAACAGTAATGAAAATAAAAATTAAATAAAAATTATTGACAACATGTATCTCTCATAAAACCCTTGCTTTACAAGTACTGATAATTGAAAGTCAAATCCTCTCAGTAACTGGGTAATGGCACAGTAATTTAGTAATTAAGTAATTTTCTTTTTGTACAGACATGATCAATTTCAAGGTTTTGAAACCCTATGGATCTCCAATAGAGTAGCAGAGGAATTAATTTAATTTTTCTATTACTAGGAAAAACAAATATGACACTAAAAAAGCAACAGTGAGTGGAGTAGAAAGTTATAATATATTAAAAATATATTTGACCACACCTGTGACTCTTTCATAGTAAAATTAGTCATCTTGTGATAGCACACAGAAAGTGTTTCAACATATATATTATAAATAGATGATGCACATTGATTAATG
Organism: Muscicapa striata striata; assembly: GCA_030060385.1. Taxonomy (NCBI): domain Eukaryota; kingdom Metazoa; phylum Chordata; class Aves; order Passeriformes; family Muscicapidae; genus Muscicapa; species Muscicapa striata. The sequence continues at coordinate 555,545 of JAREIS010000076.1, read as the reverse complement.
TTCAAAACTGAGAATTAATGAAAACTTGAATGAAAAACAGGAAAATAAATAAATTCTTTGCAATGCATAAAAAAAGAGAAATTACTTTTTTAGTAGAAAAACAGTAAAGAAATGACCTTTTAAATTCCATGTATAGCTGAAAGCCTACTATTTGAACAAACAAACAAAAATATCACAACTATTTCTGAGAATAAGAAAAAACTCATTTTTTAGGAAGTCTAAGTGTCAGCTAGGACCAAAACTGGCCAAAGATTTCAAGAGTAAGAAAGGGTCCTTAAGGTAGGTAAGCAATAGGGAGAAGCACAGGAAAGTCACTGGCTCAATACAAAAGCTCTGGCAAAATATTCACTGGGAATGCCGACCAGGCAGAGGTTCTCAGTACCCCTTTTGGCTGTTCACTGACACATCTGTATCCACATCACAGGATCAACTGCAGTAATTCTGTGCTGACCCAGCAGTAGTGGCAGAAGGGCTGGTCTGCAAGTGCTCTTATGCCTGGCTGCATCCACTCCAGGGACTTAAGGCAAGGGGCTGGCTTTGTTGCCAGGCCACTGTCTTGATATCTGCAAAGTTGTGGAAATCAGGGAGCATTTGGGTGGTGACTGGGGAAGAATAAATACTACCCACTGAAAAGGGCACAAAATAGAACTCAGAAAACTTGAGACCCGTTGGTTTTACCTGATTACTTTGGGAAAATAATGGAGAGAGTCCTCTTAGGAAGTATTGCAAGTCAAATAAAACAGGTGATTAGAAGAAGCTAAAGCAGATTTACCAAAGAAAGTAATTCCAGACTGACCTAGTCACACAATGCCATAACACATTCTGTTGGCATGAGAGGAGTGGTGAATACTGTTTGCCTGGCCTTCACCAGTGTTCTGCACCATTTCCCACAGTCTCTTGTGGGCAAAGCTGAAAAATATGGACTGGGTATAAGTCTGTGGGGTGGGTGAGAAACAGACCAAGCATTCTATCATTCTATTCTATCATCTCTGCCAGTTCGAAATTAGAATTAGAATTAGAATACCATAATATTTTTTAATTCTGTCCCAAAGAATAGAATTATCTCTCTATCCTGTAAAACAGCTTATTTAAAGGAATGTAAGTGCAAGTTCCTTGCTTATTCTGGGCTATATTATATAGAAATAAAGGAAATATTGCAAACCAGTTTGCACTAGGTAATACTTCTCACCCCTTTTTTCAGTTCAGCCATGCTCTGCATTCCTTATTTTTAAATTCCCCGTTCTCCAAATATGCAAAGGTAAAATATGAAGATTGTGTTATTGATGGGATACAAATTCCCTCTTCCCAGTAAATTGTCAAATGTCATTTAAAAGGCTTTTGCACATTTAGGTCAGCCTGGTTTGGAGACATTGTACATATACGCTGAAGAAAGAAGTCAGTTGCAACTAACTGTATTCATAGTATTTCCATGTGGAAGGACAAAAAACATTTCTTTGTTCTTCATCAAAATAAAATGACTTAAAGACAAAACAGCTTTGGATTGGAATTATACAACAATATATAGGCGTTTCCAAATTTTTAGTGTTTTACAGAATCTGAAGTAACAAGAACAAGAATTTTTGCCAAAATTATAAGTGTACCACATCAGAATCCTTAGAATGACAAAAAAATACTCCCTTCATGTACTTGAAAATCTTTGAAGATGTTATTATTGCCAAGGACATAGCCAAACCTAAAATAAGTATTAAAATCGCCACTTTTTAAATTAAAATGTAAAGCCAGTATTAAAAATTAGTATTTTTTTTCTATCTTGCTAATGTTTCCCAAACATCAATAATATTCATCTAAGAAATGAAAACCTCAATTGAAACTCTATACAAAACAATTGACTCAAACAGGGCACAAACAAAGTTGCCCTATGGATTATTTTTCCAAACTGAATAAAATGCTACATGAAGCAAACAGTGTTTATTCTTTAATTTAATGACCTGCATGTTTGGAGCACATAAATAATTCATTCAGACAAATCCTTAGCTCCTGGACTTTAACCTGTACAGCCATAATGAAAGGACTCAACCTTCCACACACACAGCTGTATGTGTAGTGCAAACCCCGTGTCCTCCTGGCAGTCACAGCACTGGGAAAGAGAGCATAAACCTCCTGCCATTAATTACTTGGATACTGCTGATCAGGACCTAATGTATGTCCTATTTGTGAATACAAATGATTCAGTCTGGTAAAGCTTTCTTCAAAGTAGAGACTCTTCTGAGACGAGAAAAATCACTTATCCCTTACTCATGTCTTTCTTCCACTTCCAACAATTTGGTAACGCACTTTCCACATTTAGGGTTTTTTTAATTTTTCAAGGAAACAATTTTTAATTTTGTTTGTTTTGTTTTAAGAGATAAAAATGCTTCTCTGTTGTAATGAGTTACCTTTGATCTACAGTCAAACACACACAGCCATTCACCCACACCCTACACCTGTTTCCTGATCTTAGCTGAGATTCTATAAAAAATAAAAATATAAACTTCTAAAAATACAGCATTTTATTAGAAACAAAGGACTAAGGTGTGTTCTATTGTGGACTCATTGCTACTGGCCACCCCCAGGCATCCCCTGGCTGTCTCCCCCAAAGACTGTCCCAGCTGTGTCTCCCACCCTGCCATTTTCATGCAAGTTTCATCTTCCTTTCTGTGTGTGTTTTATTCTAATAAGAAGTATTTTTGTATTGTTTTGTAAAGTCCAACGCAAAATATCGAAGCAGATTATATATTTAAAGTTCTTTCAGAACAGATAAAAAGCAAATTTTAATCTTAAAAATAGTTTTCACAGCAAAATGTAAAGGAGTATTGACCTATCTTCTGTATTCGTTATTATAATGATTTGATTAAAAAAATACCAAAAATAAAGGGTTTTTTCCCAAACTATGAGTCTGAATTCATTTGAAGAGATTAAATTAGCACTTAGTTGGAGTAAAGAAAACTGACTAGTTTCTGTTACATTGTATGGAGATTCAAAACAGGGTGGATTACTTATTTTACTATGTTGAGATTTACACATAATTTTTTTTCTAGTTTGAACCCCATGAACCTCAGTAAGGAATTTTTATTTTAATGTGGCATAATATATATATGAAATAATCAAAGATTTAAAAAATAATGCTAACTTAACTAACTTATGGAAGATTTCAGTGTCTCACTGCTCAAGTTTTAATTTTAATAGCTATTTAAAATTAAATCAGCATTTATCTGATTTTTATCTGCATATGGATAAATTGTGCATAATTGCTGCTAAAACAGCAAAGCTGAAGATGCTAATGGTTGCTCATTTCATCTTTCAGTTTACAGCTTGCATTTTAGAGTCCAGTGAGCCATCACAAGTAACACCAGCATTAATTGATGCAACAAAGTTTGGAAGTATTTGTAGTAATTTTACTCTAGAGCAAAATTTTTAAACAAGCTTCCTTTGTGTGACAAGGAAAATAAACTGATCGAAAATGTGTGTTGAATCATATAAAGTAGATGCAGGTAAAATATACACATAAAACCCATCTCTTTTTTAAAGAGGCATATAAAAATGTAAAGGATGTAGTAGGATGTTTGAAAAAGTTTCATAGAAAATAGCTGTGCACTCATACTTGCCATGTTCTTCCCTACTCCTCCAAATGTAAAAAAATTGTATTATTGGCCTTTTAGTAAAGTTAATAAGCGTCCATAATGGGCCAAATGAAAATGAAACAAGAAACCCCTGAGAGCTAAAGCTGAAAAAAAACCCTGAACAAATCTACTTATTCAAACATAATATGTGAGACCACAGCATAAAGCAGTGACAGAAAGCAGGGTCAATCATTAAATATTCCTTTCATCTTCATAGAAAGACGAAATAAATATATTAGACACATGACTGACTGTCATTGTTCAAGAAAATGTCATTCAGCATTACTGTTGGCAAAACTACCCAGTACTTTTCTATGGAAAGAACACTTAACTTCATGTTTGTCAGTGTCTTATAAAAAGGAAGGACTATAGATCTTCCTTGCCTTTTGTTATTTATTTCAATTTCAGTAATAGCATAAAGCAAAGGGACCCACTTAAATTGCAGATCATGAAACAAGATCATGAAATAAGATGTCAAGCAGCTGTCAATTCAAAATGCTTAAAGTTATTTAAAGGAAACTTCACAAAGGGTAAAATGTGATATATTTCTTTATTTATTCATTCAGCAAAACCCAGAAATCCTAATCCTGAAACACAAATTTGTAACCCTCTGCTGAGAAATAAACCACAACTCTGCTTTTCTTTGGACACCATTCAATTTATCTTTCCTCCCAATTACTCTGTATTGGTAGATGTTGCCCTCTTGGTAGCATATTAAAACAAATAATTGTGAAAGTGCTGAAGTGGAAGAAGTCTCCATGGAAACAGTAGCTAAAATTGGGTAGTAAAATATGCTAGTATAAAACTTCATCTCTCTACAGCTCCTGGTAGAAATAAATAAATAAATAAATAAATAAATAAATAACCAAAACTATATAAAATATTATATAGCCATATTTGTGACCATGTAGGTCTCCAGCACCATCTGTATTACATCAAATGTCACACTGAGATGATTATTTTGGACAAAACAGCACACCTTGAGGTCTATTTTGTTCTTGTTCTCCTCTTAACCAAATAATTGCAACTACCAAAGCATACATTTGGGATAGAATGCAACAGAAAAAAAGAATAATAAATTTTTCCTCAAATCTAAGCAAATATATATTTCAATTCACCTATCAAGTCTCCCTTTTGTAGTGGGAATAGTGAGATAGAGGTACAAAGCATAAGCAGAAAAAACCCTCCAAAAAACTAAAAGACTTGAAAGAAAGAATCATATTCACACAAATTATATTAAAACAAGGAAAAAATGGATTAGCACTTGTAAAGGCACAAGGCATATAAAAATAAATTCCTGCTATCAAAGGGAACCTAATTGAAGTCTAGATGTCCTACATGACAGCTGACGCAATGCAGTAAAATCAAAAGCTGAGACCTTGACAAATTGAAAAAAAATCCCCCAACCTAAAGATTTCATTGGCCAATCAAGCTGATTCAGGAAAGTAATTCCATAAATTAATCCTATGATTTTCTTTATGCATGTAGTTTTATGGTTCACGTACTCTTTTTCTGACATTTTTACAAACTACTTCTTCAACTTCTTAATAGAAAGTCAATAAACTACCAACATTCTCTCTAGATGAGAACTGAAACAATGATTAAGTGCCCAAGAAAATATAAAATTTCATAGTTAAATTAATGGGTCAGACAAATCTTTTAAAGTCCAACATTTAGCTTCATGCTTTTTGAATAAAGCAAGAGTAAACTCAGGAAACTCAACAATACATTGGCTTTTCTGCCCGTTGTTGCAACAACCAGGTATTAGAAAATAACCCTATCCTGCAGTCATTTACTGCCAGTTCTGAAGGCTACTTGGAATGACAGATTTCTCCTTGTTACACCAAAGTACTAAAGTACAGCTAAATTCAAGTCACTGACATTTACGGGACAACCCTACTCCAAGTCATGATGTAAGCTAACAGTAGTTTAAATGCCATTTCCTTTACCTTTTTTATTTCCAGAATTTCCTCTTTGGGAAGAATAAAGAAACCTAAAAAGACTTTTTGTCTTTTTTGCACATTACAAAATGTGACATACAAGATCTTTAAGGCACCACTCTTCGAAAGACAGCAGTTACTAGGGACAAGTAGCTCCGAGTACTCAACTGATTACCACTTCCTCTATTTCTTTATAAAGTTTAAAGAATAGGGTTGTATATCCACTGAGTTTTATTTGTGCCATAAATACTACTGGGAATTAAAAAAATAAATAAAAAATCTAAACTTTTTATTTTCTCCCCATACTCTCAGTGAAATTCAGTTGCAGGATTTGTTAACAAAAACATGATTAATCTGAAGAAGGGATCTACAATTTGTGCCATAGGTTTCCCTTACAACCAAGATATAGGCTGGTTTAAGATTATTTTACAAATTAATTTCCATAAAGATGCTGGAAGTCAACAGATTATGTCTGAAGGACTCTAAAGTAGAAAAGAATCATGAAACCATTATAAAATTGCCTCTATCAGTAAGTTAGCTCTAAGACCATTGTCTCTTGTTCATTTTTCTGAGGATGTAATTTGTTTTCTCTCTTTACCTATCAATTATGTATTCCTTCTCATTCCTATTACAGTTCAAAGATACTCTGCCACTCAAAAACCTGCAAGTAGAAGAATTGTAACTACTCAAATGTAGGAAGGAGTGGAGAAGTTGGGACAACACTGCATTAAAACAATTCTGTTTCCCACTTTGAGACAGGACAGGAAACTGCTCCAAACTACTTGCTCATTCACATCCTCTACCTGTGATAGTGCTGTGGCCTCTAAGCCACTGCCCCTCATCAGTCATCACCTTCAAAGCTGAACAGAAGCAACAAACCCAGTCCAAACTCTACATGGCATTAATACTTCTGTCTCAGCTACCAGCCTGGCATGGATGCTTGCCTAGTGTCACCAGACAGCAATGTTGATGACAATTTTCTGTCACCCTCGGGAGATTTCTGTGTTTCTCTGAGATAGTCAGTCAACTGATGATGGTTATCCTTAGGGGCAGCTCACACTTACACTAGACTGACCTGTTTAGTGACTAGAGCAGCCACATCTTTGAGACCTATATCCATCCTCTTAATCTTCAACAGATGGGGGAGAGAGAAGGGAAGGGCAGGTTCTTATCCGAGTTTATGTAGCAAGCTTTTGCTATGAGGTGGATGGGCAGGAAGGTTTGCAGGCACTACCTATGTGAATAGACACAGGAGCTGCCCCTGAACAAACCCAGCACCAGCTGGCTCCAAAACGTGGCCCATGCTGGCCAAACACAGCCCTGCCAGCAGTGCTGGTGGTGGCTCTGTGTTAACATATGTCAGAAAGGATAAAAAGTGTGCAGCAGCTGTGAGAGAGAGAAGTGAGGAAAACACGAGGGAAATGGTCCTTCAGGCACCAAGATCATGATGAAGGAGGAGGAGCAGGTGCTATAGGTGCAGAGCTGAGGTTGCCCTGAACCCTTGGAGAAGTCCATGGTGGAGCAGGTTGTCCCCCTGAAGCCCATAAAGGACCACTCTGGAGCAGATATCCGCCCTGTAGCCCATGAAGCAAATTCAGATCTCAATGTGTTATGCAAGACTAGAATATCATAAAGCTACTTTTTTGAAATGAACTCTACAGTAATTGTACAAAATTTAAACCAAGGTTTAAGGAATATCCAATAGAAATTTAAATTCAAATTTCTAGTCTCACAAGGCAGAGGGATCTGCTTGATGTGACAGTTTCTAAAAGATCAGACTCGAGGAGTAAAGAACCTTTCTCCAGTAAAATGACAATGTAGAAGGAATGTAACGAGTGAGGAAGTATATTTTCACAGGCAGCCACTGAAATCAAAGGCAAAGGAAAGTCCTCTATGGTGGTATTCCTGACACATCATAACACAAAGCAGCATTTCACAATGTTTTTGAATTATTCAAGTCAAAAATGCTCTGAAAAAATTATTCTTGAACTCTAGAATGTACTGAAGATATGTGCCTCAATAGCCTTCAAGGGAGATCAACTTTACAAAACCTGCCTTGTTACCTGCTGGCTTATATTGCATGCTCTTTGTGCAAGTTTCTTCAGTGCATATATCTGCTATAATTACTGTCTCAGTAGCATGTGTTTACTATCAACATGCAAAAGTTCACAGAAAATCTATATTTATGCCAGTGTTTAAAAGTTTACTCCTGGAGCATAAGTATTTTGCAATCCCATGTCACATGTATTGCAAGAAACTTAAGATTTCTGAGTGTTATATCTCATTGTGATCTCTAAATCAGAACTTCAACACTGTAAGTTATTACGTTTTGGTTTGTGTTTTTTAAATGTAACTTTATTTAAAAAAAAAAAAAAAAAAAAAAAAACCTAAAATATGCTATGAAACAAAGATAAGGAAAACTTACACTCTTGAAATACAATTATCTCCACACTTTAAAGAAAACTTTTATAGAACAGAAGTTATAACTTTATATTATCTGAATTTTCAAATTAATGTGATTAACAATATAAGCTAACAATAGGGTAATTTTCTGTTAAAAATAACTATTCAGAGGAAATTCTCAGTGAATGCTTATAAATGAGAAATACTGTCTGTGACATAATCAGTCCCCTCGTCTCATCATTTTTCTAGTGGAAAAATACCATTTTATTAAAAAAATACCATTACAATTAAAATTAATGTAAACATATTTTTCCTGCAGTTTTCACCCTTTATGGGTCTTTTGAGTTATTTGCTTACTGTTTTACTTGCTATGTAGAAAATTTCAGAACATTTGGAGGGTCCAAAAAAGCAATTTCAGAGAACCAGGCAGCATATTTTCAGCAAGCTGCATGCCAGAATTTACATGCTTCAACATTTGAAGGCTAAGGACTCCGAAAACACATTCCAGGTAAGCCTGTAATGAAAGAATCAACATCTGCTTTAAACCTGAGCAAAAGAGAATGGCTTGTTACTTTATATGACCTTGTATGCACTGAATAATGGGCTAATACTTTCCTATGTCTCTTGTTTCTTTTGCATATTTTGAATTCACAAAAACCAATAAGGATGCCATATGGTACCCATACCAAGTTCATAAAAATATTTTGGCAATTTATTCTGAAGAAAAAGGATTATGGATGGAATTTTGTTTAGTTCTAAAACAAACAAAAGAAAGAAAATAGAAAGTGGAAACATAAAATTACCAGCCTTTTTTCCTGATTTTGTAAATTTAAAAATATTGATCAGTCCTTAATACTGTCCAAAAACCATTTTGATTATTTTCCGTAGTGGTTCTGTAAGGTTAATAGAGAGCCCAATCTTTAATCTCTCTCCCTGTGAGAAGCACTGATTGTATTACCAAACCTCAGCATATGTCTCTTCACAGACTGTGGAGCAGTGACATTTCCATTTCAGCAGCTTTCCTTTAAAAAGAAATTTTGAAAAGTGTAACAGAAAAACATGAAGCAGATTCACAAAAGAGTCCTTCGTTTGGCTGCTTATTAACATTTCAGTGAATAGTACAGTATTTCATAGTACGGCGCCATTGCTGGTCTCACCAGTCCTATATTTTAAGTGTTTTGAAATTTTTCATATTTTTTCAGGAAATACTGGAAGTGCCAATTCTTCTCCATCCCACTTAAAAAGCACAGCATGATGTTCTACTGGAAGAGGAGGATTAATTTTCCTAGGGTGTGCAAATATTTTTTTAGTCAGCTAAATAAAACTTTTATTCTAGATCATTAGCACAGATGAAAAAGCTGCAACCTCAGTTATAAACTCAAATATTGTTTGTGAAAGTGATGTTTTATTTATTTTCAGTAGTAGAAGTATGGGGTTTTGCCTACAGTTTAGGGCATGGAGTTCACAGATTTAGAATTTTTGGCATCAGCACATAGCTAAACGAGAAATAATACAACAGATTTAAAATAATTTATCGCTACCTTACACATGAAAATGTTACAAGCAAAAGAATACATTAATAAACTTGTTTTATGACCAACTCCCTTATCTCCTTTTCATTATTGAGGAAATACCAGCAGTCTCTTCAATTTACAATCTATTAGGAAAAGATACATATGTCCATAAACAGATGGCAAGAACATGTTGAGATCTTACTAATTGTATTCTGTTCTTTGTTGTAATGTCAATGGCTTATGACAGTGCTATGAAACCACCATTAGTTGGAGGTAAAATTCTAATTGCAATTGCTCAGTAGCAATAATTTGTGAGGGAGGAAAGATCTGGCACAGAAGTCAGGAAGGCCCAGACACAGGAGATAGTTGAAGAAGAGAACTCTCCTTAATTATTCTCTACAATGTAACCTTGCTGAAATGACTCTACTCATGATTTGTTTTGAACAAAGAAGAATCTACTGATATATCTAATAATAATAATATCTAATCTAATCAATCAATCTAATCAATCTAATAATAATAATTCACTGAAATTTATTTAACATGGTAGTCTAAAAAGTTAAAAATATGCCAATCCTGTTAGCTATGTGTAACTGTTAATCAGACTCAATGCTTGTAGAAAAATCAGTCTTGTGACTCCTATATGTAATGATTCTGGTAATTAATTTTAGGATTTCTTATTAAAAATGTTTATTAATTTCCTGAAATAATCTTAAGTCAGAATTGATGTGTTCTGTATGATTTCATCATACAGTGAAACTTCAACATTATGGGGTTTTGCTATTTCTGTTGAGGAATGCTGTTTGAATAAAAGTGTGTGGACTATAACAGGATAATGAGGGAAAGGGTTTAGGCAGCTTGTGTATTTGTATATTGGCATAACATTTATTTTTTTAAAGAATATGAAAAGTTAAGAAGTACCTTATGACTACAGGGAAGACAGAGAAGCACTGGAATTGGTTTTTCAAAAACGCCACACATCTTCTGTCTTTGGAGGTTTTCCTAGATTCAGCTACAAAAAAAGGTATAAACTACCTAGTCAGATATAGGCAATCTTGTTTGAAGTTTGGGGCGGGACAGGGTGATCTCCAGAAGATCCTTCCAAGCAGTACTATTACAGTTCTAAGGAAAAAGCAGCAGGGTTTTTCTCAGAAGCATTTAATGGCTGCAATCCTTAATAGAAGATAATGCACCATGAAATCATAGAGGTGACATAAAAATATGTTAATACTGAAATGCACTGCAAAGAGAACATATTAAGCTGATTTATTTTAGAACTCAGTATTATTAGGCCATTTATCATGTAAGCAAGCAAGTGGAGAATAAGCTTAATGCATTTCAAATACAACAGAATTTCTAAAGCTCATCACAGTATATTCACAGATTGCTTCCTTAAATATAGTAGAGACTCAAGGATTATTACAATATAATCTCATATATGAATAATTAGTTGCATTCACTTATGCCCTCCAACAAGCTAAACTACTTCTCTGTAAAAATATTGTGTGCCTTTCACGTACACATGTATTCTGCAAGTATCTGTTCACGTTAAAATGAATCAAGATACTGCTTAAAATCCTTTAAACTGAAAAAATGGCAATGATCTTATCAGTCAAATTCCAAAAATACTAACCAGGCATCATGGAAGACAATGCAAAAATTTTTCAGCAATAGTTTGCAGGACCAGGTTGACTTTTACTAATATCCTCTTTTTGCAGGGATCAAGTAATATGCTTGGCTCCTATAGACTCCCAGAACATATATTTCAACCACAAGCATCTTAAAGAACACCCTCAAGTGATTTTTCTTTACAATGAAAAAAATGTAGTGATTTTATGGTGGTTTTGTTGGGAATTAAATTTATTCATAGTATCTCATATTTAGATATCTGCTGGAAAGAGTATTGATAGGTCAGGGATGGTCTCATTATTGCTGGGCAATGCTTGCACAGCATCCAGACCTTTCCTGTTTCTCAATATTTAGCACATGCACATGCTGCCCCACCAGTGAGCAGACGGTGCAAACAAGAGGCTGGGAGGGACACAGCTGGGCAAGTGACCCCAGACGACCAAAGGAATATCGTGCCCTGTGTAAAACTGCTGAAAATCAAGAGCTGTGAGCCAAAGGAGGGAGGAGGTATGGAATTATGATGCCCTTCTTCCCCAGTCCCTCTTCAAAGTTATGGACCCTGGAGGTGGCTGAATACCCACCTATCTATGGGAAGTAGTCAGTTAATTTATTGTTTTGTTTAGCTTGTGCACACATTTTTTGCTTTACCTATAAAACTCTTCGCACTTTTACCTTTCAAATAGTTTCTCTCAGCCTGCTGAGGAGGGTAAGTGAGTAGCTTTGTGAGCTGAGTTGATAACTCAGGTTAAATCACAAAAAGTTTGATCTGTAAAGGCCTTTGGTAAAATATCATGCACTAAATGTCTCGTAAAGATTATAAATCAGATGGGGAAAAAGCAGATAATTTTTCTTCTCTGAACTTGTAATCTCTGCCCAAATTTATAGTAACATAGAAATGGGTGGCATTCAGAAGATATAGCTTCTGTTCCAATGCAATTTAAATATGTTTACTTCTACTTTATGGCTACTTCAATCTTTTTGTCTCTATTGAACTTACAAAGGGTAGTAAGTTTAAAATTAGGATAACAGCAACATTTTCAGTGTTTTCAATGTCTATATATTCAACCTTGGGTTATCTTTTTTGTCATTTTTACTCATCTTTGAAGCTCAGATGCAAACCTGGATGAAGGAACCACAAATATTTATAGCTAAAGGGACTCTGAGCAGTGAGGACTACCGTGGCTCATTGGAAGAGGGATGAAGAACACAGAGTGCTACAATACCACTTTAGTTCTTAGCTCCTATCTCATATGCAAACATGTCTGCTTGTTCAGTTCTGAACCATCGTATTGACAATGGGAAAAGTTCAAAAAGGAAAATTCTTTGAGAAGGAAAGACTCATACAGTAGCCAGAAGATACACCATTCATCCAAATGACACACTGAACCAAACAATCATCTCTTCTAAGTAAGCCCTCAATTTCTTGTTTTCACTTCTTTATCATGCTATCAGATGCTAGCACTTGAAGCAAAATGCCCCATTGTCATACTATAATTGAAAGGTTATTACCAGAGAAAAAACTGTTTAGAGTCTTACTATGACTTTGAAGCTGATATTAAATGTTTCCATTTAAAACAAGTCATCCTAGAAATGATGTAGTCTTAAATAATATTATTGACTTTGTTGCCAAACAGAGTACAAGGCAATATGGAAAGCAAAAAAGGATATTTTGAGTGTCCTTGTCAGTTTGTGTGTGTGCTAGTCTTTAGTTAATTAAATGCCATTTCTGCTGGAGGACCTCAGCCTAACTTTCAAATAACTGCCTAAACCTAGAAGATTTTAAAATACACACTTTTGCTTCGGAACTTGAAATCATTTGGCACTTCACAAATCTTAATTTTTTAGCCTTTTATAGAATTCTGTAGAACTCATCACTCACACATTTTAAATTAATTTGGGGGCAAGCATTCAGTTTAGATTATGACTGTAATAGACAGACAATAGCACTGGAAAATAGTGATGCCTATAGCAACTTTAGGTCTACATTAGGTACTACCATCTCTCCAGCACAGCAGGAGATTTAGCTGCTTATAAATAACATTCACTACTTTGCCCTTATACTAAAATTCCTCTCACACTCATCTTTTCCTAAGGCAGTAATGCTCAAAAACAGAGGGTAACAATGCCTTCTTTAAAACTCTCAGACTATTCCTAAACAGCAGTCTTATGAATTCTCTGCTAAGCAAAATTAACTTGACATCCACATTATTCTGAAAACGCATTTCTTTTTTTCTTTCTTTTCTTTCCTGGGTCAAAATGCCTCTGAAGGTAATTGCACAGGGCTTGCAAAAATCTTTAAAATACTGCTATAAAAAAAACAAGTTATTTTTTCTTTTCATTGTGTTATGAACTGCAGTAGTCTAAACTCAGTTTTAGCACACTGGAATAATATGTTCCCTGTCATTTTTAGTGAATAGCACTTTTACTGTAATTCTTTCTCTTTTATTTCAATTTGTTTATATTTTACTAAAATGAAAAGGACACAAATATTCTCCATATAATTTAAGTTAAAGATAATGTCACTTAGATTTTTACCAGGACCTTTCCTACTTAGAGCAGTACAGTGTCAAAGTGATGAATAATTTTAAATTTTTCTGAAATTCATAAGTTAACAGGTCTTGCTTTAGAAATCATTGAAAACTGAAAAAAGAAAATCTGAAATTTCCATGGGGTATATTTATTTTCTCAAATTAACAAAGGACTAGAGCAGACCTTCTACTAAGCAGGTGTCTTCCTTTGTGTATGAATATTTCTGACTGAATATGATAGGGGAATGACATAAATTTCCTGAGATGATGGGAAATGTATTAAAATTGAAGAATGTGGCACATTTTGCTTTGTTCAGGTATGGTACTGGATGTGATAATAATTGTGTTATCTTCTCTTCCTATATGTGATCAGAGCTGAACCCAAAATTTTTTTTTTTAATTGAAATTTAAGGATAAAAATGTATGCTTTAAATTCAATATTAATAGCTATAAAATTGTAGGGTGAAATTACCTACCGTGTTTTGTTAAAGAAGGTGTCATGTGACATAGGATTGAGGTAAGATTGGAGAAAATGGCATGGAAATTTTGGAAAACTTGGGATAATATTGATAAATTGTTATAACACATGAATGAATCTTTTAAGCAAATTAGACTTAATATAGTTTTAACTCATCTGTTCAGCTTTGCCTCACAAATAAATTGAGCGGACAAGTGCCTGTCATGTAAAAAGGCATTTATCGATTCATTAAGATTAATAAATTGTATATTTTAATCCCACATCTTTTTGTGGTTGAAACATCAGAAGATATGAAAATGGGAGTATCAGAACATTGAGTATATTTAGATTGAATTATAATTCCTAAGAAAAGCTCCTGAAAAGAAATTCTATATATAGAGATGAAATGCTTTTAGACAGAGTTGTTACTGATCATTTATGACAGGAGACGAATCTTTACAGCTGAAATAACTGCAGTAAAGTTGCCAAGCCATCAAGTTTTATTAAATGCAACCCCCAAAATCTAAGTCCATCAGTGTTTTCATATATGACAACACAACATCTTGCTCTGGAAACATCACAAAACATCCAACAATGAATTTGTATTTGAGAAATCATGGGAAAAATTCTGATTAGTTGCCATAAAATTAGAATTCAATCACAAAAAAATCTTCAGACTGACAAATTTCATTAGAAATGGAGAAGCAATGCCAATGTTTAACTTTTAGGTGTTTCTCACAAACATTCTATCTTTACATGCTTAAAATACTTTAAAAGTGTAGAAGAAAGTGCAAGTCATTGAGGAAAATAGAAGATCAGCAGATCTCATGCAAATACAACCATGCAAAAATACAATTGGAATAATAGTAGTTCCTTGGTGATGGGCTTAGAATTGCTACTCTAGAAGAATATAAGAAGTCTGAAACCAAGGAGGAAATGTCTGAAATGTCTAGACACATTATGGCTAGGAAAGTTTTGTTCTTCACTGAGCTAATTACTCAGCTGGTTTTGTTTGTGTTTGAAAGAAGTTACGTCAAGAAATTACAAGTGAGGTGGCTCTGATAGATGTCTTGAAATAAAAGAAATAGCCAGGGGTGACAAGGAGTTGTTCCATTATTAAGCTGTGAAATTGCTTGAAATCTAGCTCATGATACATCAGGGAGAAGTCAGGCTTATTGGTCCTTTACCTCAGCTGAAATTTGCAAGTTAGAGAGACACATTAGGAGCATTAGATTGTTTTCAGGGTTACAAGCTGTTGCATGTTACAACATGACATAACTGTACAACCATGTGTCATTTCTGCCCCTTTCGCCCTTCAGTTCTGCCTAGCCTATTTCTGAAGTAAAAAGTGTCTCTGACTGTAGTTTTACTGAGCCTATGCTTTACCCATGGCAACATCAGTGACATCTTCAACCTGAACCCTTGCTTTGGCATCTGACTGTGAATGTGAAAGCTATGCCAGTGAGGGCATGGAAGAGATATGAAAAAAAGACATCCAAGATTTTGCATCTGTAGTCCCATCATTACATTTACTTATCCTTTACTCTTTTTTAAGTGTACAGATAAGAGAAGCAAAATGAAATTACTCTAATTAATATTCTTGTAATTAATGTGTCATTCAATGCTAGAAACCACACCAAACAGAGATTTGTGTCTTCTATTTTTGAAACCAAACCAATGAAATGTTATCCTGCAGATTTTGAAAGTCAGTGAAATATAGGTTGCCAAGTAACACTGATATTTCTAGCCTTTGAGCTTTACAGTGTTCATTTTTGAGTTCATAGCAATTAATTATAACTATATACTCAGACCTTTATGCATAAAACCAATATTTTGATTAGCTGGTCCATGGTTTGCAGCAATAGATTTCTTAAATTTTGTTTTAAATCTCAGGAGAACAGATTTTTTTTTCTTTTCTGTTGAATCACATACAGTAAAAAATTTCAATGTTTTGCTCATCCAACACAATGAATATTTACTTCAAGATTTTTTTATTCTGGTGTAATGCCAAAACATGAGTTAAAAATTCATTTTGTTTTTTCAGCTGTTACTTTCCTACTAGATGAAAAATTATGTAATTTATGTTACGTACACTATTCTTGTCCTAAAAATTTCTTCTAAAAAGTCACTTCCACTAAATAACTTGAAAGAAACCACTATTAAAAAATACATAGCTATCAGTATCCTGGGGGGAATTTCAGTTGTTTGGTTGTCACCCCTTTACACTTGCAGATAGAAAAGACTATATTCCTAATGAAAAATTTCTGCCAACCTCATTAATGTCAACTTTCTAAAGCATGGTAGATCAGCTGGTTATCATATATTGTATTTATATATTCTCTATTGCTTTTAATTTAATCTTTATTTCCTATCCTTTTCCTTTTCTTATGATCACTTCACATTTGATTAGTTTTTACTTTCATGATTAGAACTACATCTTACCTCACCTCCTGTGTCCCCAAGCTTACCTGCTGTCTTACTGAAGAAGACAGAAAAATTACAAAGAACAGAAAGTGAAACGCTTAACATGGATAATAAACTTCACAGCTAAACCCCAAACAACTCCACAAGCAGAGAAGCCAAGCCTGTCCATCTACAGAGCTGTGTCTCCCACATTTTCCCAACATATTAATTTTTCCCTTTTCTCAGAAAAACTCTCTACCAGCCTTTTACACACCTCCTCACACCCTAACTGCAGTCTGTCTCCTTTTTTTTTTGATGAGTAAGTGGCAATGTGTTTGTTCTGTGACTTGTTTGAATTAATCACTTTGTTCGCCTACTACTGGATGTGGCAGGTGCCTTTTTCAGGTGATGCCACAAGAGGCAGTCTTTATGGGAGCAATTACTTCAAGTTTTTTTAATTAATCTTTTGAGTTCCATAAGAGAAGAAAAAATTAATAATTTCCTTTCAGTAGGATTTTTAAATTTTACTGTCAGGAGGACAAGAAAGTATGATTGAACAAACCATACTGCTTTAGGAGGACAGGCTAAGAAGAGTCCTCCACTGACTTCTGTTTTGTCAGTGAAAAGTAAATTAATTTGACATTAAAGAGAGTTGCAGAAAGAATGAACTGATGAAGGAATTGGAGACCTTCTGGGTACCAAATCAAAGATAAAGCTTTCTAAATAGTTATGAACAGAAAGACTTTTGCTAAACAGTATCAAGTGTTCAATAAAAATTAGATGCCAGAAGGATAGGAACATAAATTTTAATTTATTTGAGAAAGAAAAGATCTAACACAAAGTAAAATGAAGAAGAAAAGAGAAGGCAAAAAACACCTGGTATGGCAGCAATTGAGGCAAAGGCCAGCTGATCCAGAAGTGCCTTCTAAATAATAGATCTTTGGAACACTGATGGCCATCTACAAATCATTGTGGAAGAAAGTGACACTGAATAAACTAAAGCTCTTCTAAGCAGGACAGCCAAGGCAAAAATTTTGACTATTGAACAAAATGTGTGGATTAGATGCATTTTCATCTTATCAGCTGCTGTGATTTAGGCATAACATAACAGAATAAGGGGGCTGTGGATATACACTACTGTTACTGGACAATAACAGTCAAAACTTAAGCTTGAATTGCAGGAAGCTGAAAAGGATTGGAGAGGAAATAAATCAAAGATACCACAGAATTTCTCCCAACTACCTGAATTAAGTGCCAGCAGAAACAGGTGCCTGACCTTTTTATCCAGAAGGGATGACTTTGGGCAGCATCACATGGACAGGAAGAGGCAGAAAAATAACTACTTATGAATTCTTTAAACACAAGGTTTTTTATTGGGAAAAAAAATAGCTTAAAAGTAATTTTCTTGTGGTTAGATGCAAAGATGTTTGTTAGATATCGGACATACAGGACTTTATTTGTGTGGAAAGCAAAATCAGATGGAGAGACTCACTGAATCAACCTAAAGCCAAATCTCCAAGAATTCTTACTATGGGTACCATTGTCACCAAGAAAATCATTCACATCCTGTTTAACAGATTTCATTACTCTTGGGAGAGTTACCCTATTGCAAAAGAACTCAATCAATTATTTTATTTCATTATTTTTAAAAAATTGTTCTCCTTCCTTAGATAAGATAGATGAACAGGGAAGACTTGTTTTACATATCTAAGTTTAGATGAGTAAGGGTTTCAGGGTTGGGGTTCAGGAAAATCTATCAGCAGATATTAGACAATTATTGAAAAGTGAAGCAGATTCTATTCCATCATGTAGAAGGATGAGCAATATAAGAGATGTGCAGTCTTAAATGCAGAGAATGCAGGACAATGGCACAGAAGAAGGGATCCATCCCAAGTCTCATTCATGCAAAAAGAAATCCTTACCAGAACATACTGAATCCTATGGACAGGAATGCTGTATATTGACATGTAAAAGAGACATTATTTCATGCATGAAAAATTTGCCGTTCATGAAAGAGTTACACCCATAAGTTCAAACTATCCACTAAACTTTTCAAGGGAAGGTATGTATTCTGGTGCATTTTGTCTCCTAGCAGCTTCTTCCAGAAAAACATTCCTTACGCTGTCTATAAATATAGCAGTAGTCTGTAACCTGATGTCAGCAGACTCCTAGAAGTCTGGAGGATGCTTCCAGTTGTAAGTTTTTCTTGGCAAAGGCTTAAAAAATCCAACCACATGCTTTTTAGCATACTAACTTCTGCTGGTGTGGGTAGTGGATGTTAGTCAAATTATATATAAGCTTCTTGGCCTTAGGTTTTGGGGTTTTTTTGATTCCATCCCTTCTGATTTTTCATTGAAAGTTTTTAGAGATGTAAAGTGTTACATGAAATATTTTCTAAGCTGGTGGTTCTATATCTTTTGCCAACATCATAGAAAAAAATATCTTTCTGGGGCAAGTGTTCCTCTGAAATATTTTTTAAACCAATTTGAATTACTCAGATTTCACAGCAGAGTTGAATCTTTTGGTATTGATTACAGTATAGTACATAACACAGAAGTTTATGGGTTTATTATATTAGCTTAACAATAGGTAACTCTGTTCCAGAATAATTGCAGTGGAAAAAGAAAATGCAATTAATAGAGAAAAAGTGGACTAATAAGCTATTATATTAACATTTATTGGAAAAAGAAAAGCAAATGTCAAATCTCAAGCTAGAAAATATTGGAGAAGTGAATGTGTTCCAGAGTTCAAGAAATGTTCGGACAACACTCTCATCACATGCTGTGATTCTTGGAGCTGTTCTGTGTGGGGCCAGGAGTTAGACTTCGGGTGATCCTTGTGGGTCCCTTCCAGCTCAGGATATTCTGTGATTCTATGATTCTGTAGGCATGTAGCCAGGTAGACTGCTTGGGCAGGGTTTGTTAAAAGATCTAAGTCAGTTTTAGTACTGTCACTCCTGAACTCTAATTTGGTATTGCCCATCCTTGGCTGGTAAAGTTCTGAGAGTAACAGGGTTAACAGTGCTATTTCTAACAGGGTTAACAGTGCTATTTCATGTGGCCAAATATGGTTTCACCTCGGTACAGTGAAGTCAGTTGCTCTGGGTTGAACAATTTCAGTTCCTACCGTACTGAAATGTATACAGGCCTGTTAATGTCCTCTTAACATTCTAAGTTTCACATTGCTTAGATTGCTGAAAAAAAATTGAAAACCACTTAGCCTTTCGAGTTAATAAAGTTCCAGGTAATTTGTTAGGATGCAGTTTAGTAGAGAAATAGCAGATATGAGTGGGACTTCAAGAGTGGGACCAAACTACACCACACCATTAAAGGAATTCATGTATGAGACATGCAAAAAAAGTGATAATTTGAAGTATAAATTGAATTAGGTGTTAATGAAGTCTGATGGATTTTGCCATTCAGCAGGTGATGCCTTCAAAAGAGGCAGTACTTCAGCATGTTCCCTCCTGTAAAATGGTGGATGTTTTGGGCAGAAGGCATGAGAAAGCTCTGGGAGAAGTGTAAGCACTGAAAACATAGGGAATCCATTAGAAAGATCAACTAAAATGGCAATGTCATCCTTTTCTTTCTTTACTAAGATGGTAGCAGATGTTCACACAAAGATGCAATATGCAACATCTCTATGTGGCTGCAGAATAACAGCCAGGTTGAGCAAAAAAAAAAAAATCTGATTATTTTAATGTTCCCCAGTCACCCTTTGATTATCAGAAAAAGGAGATGATTTTCCATTTCTTTGTAACTTACTAAATATTTAGGTCCTCATTACCTTGGCAGAGCTGTACTGAATTTTAAATGCTAAGAATTCAAGTCACAGTTAGTAAACATGCACGAGCCAGAAACATAACTTTTAACTCACAGTAAGCACAATTAGAACACTTAAAGTAACAAATTGAAGAGAAGCTTCTGTCTTTCTCGGCAGACACCTGCCCCTCAAACCAGGACAGGTGCACACAGTATGCCCCTTTTGGCATCGCAGCCGGTGTGGATGCCTCATGGAGCAGGTGCCGGCATTCAGGGTGCTGCTGTTCCTGTGCTGGCTCTGGTGCTGTTTGTGTGGCAGCCAGAGCCACTGGGGCAGCAGCGACTGGGCAGCCCTGCTCGAGGAGACATGGCCACCCTCCCCATGGAGGCAGAAGCTCTGCGGGCCCAGAGCTCTGTGTCAGGGGGGCCCCGGTCTCAGCTCCGTGGCCTGGGCAGCCGTGGGGGCCCGGGCTGGCCGCCAGCCCTGCCTCTGCCCACTGCCCTGGCAGCCCCCGTGACCGTGCCGTGGCAGGGCCCCCTTGGCCTCCTTGTCCCCAGCCCGGCCTGAGCCCCTTGGAGCTGTCCCCACCCTCCTGCTGAGGCCCAGCCTCGAGGCCTTCAGCCACAGGCGTGGCAGACTCTCTGGGGAAGCGCCAGAGCAGCCAGGTGGCAGGAACAAAGCGGCTGCCTGGGGGCTGCTTATGGCCCCTGACACACAATTCCTCAGGGCTTCCCACCAGCCCTCAGCAATGCGGCCGGCAACACTCGGCCAGGAGGACGCAGATGGCGCTTCCTGGCTGGGAGAGGCCTTGTGGCCATCTCCAGGCACCGGTCTCGCAGGATCCCCGCAGCTCCGGCCCCTGCCCAGCCGCTCGGCCCGCAGCGTTAAGGCTTCAGCAGAACCACCAAAGGCCAAGGGGCTTCTGGCCATCTTCCCTTCCCCACTGCACACCTGGGCAGCTTGCTAAGCACGAGGACCCGTCTTCCCCTCTTCCCCTGTCCCCTGCAGACACTGGGCACCAAAAGAAAGCTTGTGGGAGTCTGGGTATTAGAACACATTCTATATTTACATGTTAAAGAACAACGGAACAGAAGGAAAAAACACTCTTATAGAAAAGAAAAAGCCCTGCTGGCTCAGGTGGCCCCAGCTGGCAGAGAGCCTCTCCACTCAGCTCTCCCCAGAGCTCCAGCAGCAGAGCCGGCCACGGCCCCACAGACAAGGCCGTTTCCTGCGCGCCCCGCGGAAGTGATCTCGCAGCTTCCGAAAGAAGGAGCCCGAAGCTCCCTCGACTGTCCGCAGGAGAAAGGCTGTCTCGAGAGCCTGGCTTCTGACGGCAGCGCTCATGTCCTCTGCCTTGTCTTCAAGGGCTGCAAGAGAGAGGAACAGAGCCACGGTCAGATCCCGCATCTGCGGGGACCCGAGGAGACCGCCATGCCGGGGCCATCCCAGGCGGTTCTGGCCATGGCCACGAGGGAGCAGGGAGCAAGGGCATCCGCCCGAAGCTACTGGACACTGTTGCCCCTGAAATCTCTGTGGGTGCTCTGGCCACGGCAGCCCTGCTCCGCAGAGGGAGCAGAGCCCTCGGCAGCCGGGGCAGGGATTGCAGCTGCCCCCGGCAGGCGGGGCTGGCAGCCCGCTGCCCTAACTCACCCTGACAGATGTGCTGGAGCTCTCGCTTGTGCCCCCTGAGGTGCCGCCCGGCCATCCCTGCGAACACAGAGCCTGTCACGGCCCGAGCGGCGCAGCTCCCTGCCCGCGGCGCTGCCAGCCCTGCGGCCACTGGCCCTCGTGCCCCCGGCAGGGCTCGGCCCGGGCCCTTGCCGCATGCTGCCGCCCCAGGGCACGGCTGCGGGAGGGCGGCAGCAGCCCCGAGGGCAGCCGGGGCTCCACGGCGCCGGGCCCGGCTGGCGCTGCCGGGGCTGGGGCGGAGCTGCCCCGGGGCGGGGAGGGGAGGGAGCCCGGGCTCGTGGCTCACCAATGAACCTGATGGCCGCCTGTCGCAGGGACTCCTGCGGGCTGTCCAGGTACAGCAGGGCGTGGCGCAGGTGCTCGGCCGCTCGGCTCCTGTCCTCTGCCAGCTGGGGAGAGCGCCAGGAGGGTGCGGTTGGTGCAGGCTCAGCCCCTTGGCCGGACGCTCCGTGCGGCCAGCACTGGCCTCCCCTGCCCGCAGAGCCCGGAGAGGCGGCCAGCAGCCGCTGGAGCCGAGCTCTGGAGGGGGCAGAGGGCCGGCTGCTGCCCGGGGAGCCGCGGTGCCGCCCCGCCGCACAGCCCCGCTGGGCCGGGGCTCCATGGGCACCCGGCTCGGGGCCGCAGGAGCCGGGGGCAGAGCCCGCGCGGCCCAGGGAGGGGAGCAGCGTGCGGGTGCAGCGCTGGGCAGGGCCGCGCTGCCAGCCGCACACACTGAGCAGCGCGCTCAGGCGGCTTCTCCAGCCCGAGGCCGGGACTTGCGGGCCGTCCTTACCACGCCAAAAGTCCAGATCTGGTCATCCTGCAGCACCTCTTGGAGATCCTTCCTCTGCAGGAGCGTGGCTGAAGAATGCAGCGTTGCCCGGGAGGCCTGGAGAGCAGCAGAGACGCGGAGGTGGCACCACAGCGCAGGGCACAGGAGCCACGGCCCCGTAGCACGGCCAGGAGGCGGCTGCGGCCCGCGAGGTGCCAGAGCAGGAGGCAGCCGAGCCTCCTGCCAGGGGGCTGCCGGCAGCCGCCGAGTCCTCACCTCAGCCACGCGCTGGTTCTCGTCGTGGCAGTGGAAGGAGAGTGGGAGCAGGCTCCTGCGCACGTGTGACTTCAGGGCCCTTTTGGTCCTTTCCGATGAAAAATCCACCAGGTCTCGGAAGATTAACATGGAGCTCAACTGCACCTGGCTATCGTCCTGTATGAAGGGAAGAGAAAAAGCCCTCATCGTGGGCTGCTTCACCCCGACCTGGGCACAGGCCTGAAAACGCACAGGACACAAAGTGTGCGGGCAGCAGCCAGTGGCCATGGCTGGAGGCAGCGAGCCTTACGCTGTCAAAGAGTGGCAGGAGCATGTCAGCCAGCTGCAGGGCCAGGGGGGTTTCTATCGTGGTGCCGTTGTAGGGGAACAGACAGCTGAGGAGAACGATGCTCATCCTAACCACGTCGCTGTCATTATCCCGCAGGAGCTCCACGAGCCTTGTGTGCAGGCCCCACATTCGTACGGCCTGTGTGGAACAGAAGCGTGTGAAACGCCACCCTGGTGCCGCAGGGCCCAGAAGCCAAAGGCCTGTGCCAAAGCACTCGAGCGGCTGTGAGGGATGGCAGGACAGCTGGGAGCAGCTGCCTCAGCTCCCGAAGCCCAGCCAAACCCAAGCAACCGCGTTCTCCAGCCCCACGCCGGCAGCACGGCTTCGGCTGCTGCCGCCTTCTCACCATGGAGATGTTCTTGCCAAGCACCACGAGGCCTCTGAGTGCCAGGCCATGCCTCTCCCTGCACTCGCTCTGCAGGTTCTTTGACAGGATGTCCAGGACGCGCTCATGCCATTCATTCCAGGCCAGGCACTCGAGGATCTGAAAGGCACAGGGCGCTGCCAGGGGAGCCGGCCGGCAGGAGCCCAGAACCGCACAGGGCTGGGCCCAGGCAGCAGCACAGGGCGCACGGGCACCGTCCCAGGCAGCTGCGGCCACAGAGTGCAGAGAGCTGGGACGCAGCTCAGCCAGGCAGCGCCGGCCTTCAGGCTCACCTCCACAAGGAATGCCATGGTGGCCAAATCCCAGTATGGCACGTCTTTGCAGAGCAGCCCGAGCAGGTAGAAGGCAATCTTGGAACACAAGGCTACAGATGCATGGCGCATTTCTCTGTCAGGGGGAAACGGGAACCAAAACCCTGAGCCAGTGAGGGCAAAGCTCTTCCTGGACTGACTCACAGAGGTCTGATCATTCCCCAAACACCCTGCAATGGGACCCGTGCCCTTTGGGAGGCGCTGCTCTTGGGCACCCTCCTGTCCCAGCCTTTTGCAGCCTCCTTGGCCATCCCTGGGTGACAAAGCCCTCTGGCCCACAACCACGGGGACTGTGTGGGGCACCCCCGGCAGAGGACATAAATGCCGGGGGCAGTTGGGGCGAAGGGGGTCTCACCTGGCCAGCACACCTACAGCACAGTGCTGGGTGTCAGCACAGAGCAGTGTGTCCCAGGCACGCTTGTTTTCCAGTGCCACCACCACATTCTTGTAGTGCAGTTGGCAGAGCAGGGCCTTCAGGGTTTGCACTGCAAAGCTGTGTGCAGAGCAAAGGCCAGGTCACACTGGGAGCACTGGCTCCTGCCCTGGGGACACGGTAGGGACAGGAAAACTAGCATGGAGCACCTGTTGGGGTTGGTGGCAAGGCCGTGTTGCTGCTGGCACCCCTTCCAGAAGGTATCGACAGCCTCTGGCACATCCAGTGTGCTGGAGAGCACTTGGAAGAGCAGATGCGCAAAGAGGCGGGGGAAATAGACGGTCACGATGTGTGGGACGCGGGGCTCCTGGAGGATCTTCCACATCACCACAGTTGCCTGCAAAGGACAGAGCAGCCCAAGACAGCGCTCAGTGCCGAGGCGTCCCTGTGGCAGGGCCCGAGCATGGGAGGCAGAGGCCAGCGGAGATGCAGGGGCAGCTCTGGGCCTGGTGGCCCTGAAGCTACCCCTAGGCCAGGATGCAGCCAGGCACCCGAGGCAGGGAGATGCCCTGGGGGATGGAGGCTGGAGAGCTGATGGAGAGGTGACCTTGGGGTGAGCAAAGGCCAGTTGCAGAAACTCACAGCCAGGGCAAGGACAGCCGTGCAGTCGCCATCGGAGGTGCTGGTGCTGTGCTCTGCCCAGTTGCCCAGCAGCATGTCAAGGAGTATCAGCATGGCCGGCTCTGCCGTCCTGCACGAGCACATGATGCTCTTCCACATGGCCATAGCAGCTCTGTGGGGCCAGAGCTGTGTCTCAGGGCGGTCTGGGACACAGCACCGTGGCCTGGGCAGCAGTGGGGAGCTGAGCTGGCTGCCAGCCCTGCCTCTGCCCACTGCCCCTCAGTAGCAGCAGCCAGGCAGCCCAGCCCTGTGGGGACTGGCCCCTGAGGGGCAGGGAGGGAGCAGGGCAGCACGCTGGGGGCTGGCGTGCCAGGGCTGGCAAAGGGAGGAGCCAGAGGGCCCTGGAATTCTGTGCTTGTCAGACACCTGGGACAGGCTGTAGAGGGTGATGGGCTGGTGGGCCCTGAGCCTTGTGGGCACGTGGGCCCCATACCTGTCACACGATGGGGCCACACGCAGGAGAGCCATCACCACGTCAGCGGGCTGTGCCTCTGTCAGGTCCAGAAGGGGTCTGTACACATCGTACTCAGGCGGCTCGTTGGCCGTGAGCCACTGGTGGATGTACCTCACCATGGCAGGCA
This sequence comes from Muscicapa striata striata, assembly GCA_030060385.1. Classification (NCBI taxonomy): domain Eukaryota; kingdom Metazoa; phylum Chordata; class Aves; order Passeriformes; family Muscicapidae; genus Muscicapa; species Muscicapa striata. The sequence continues at coordinate 529,914 of JAREIS010000076.1, read as the reverse complement.
CCTGCAGAAGGCACGGGAGACTTGGAAAGCTGCCAGAGGGAGTAATGTGCCCTGCTGCCCCAGAGAAGTGACCCGGAGCTTTGGCCTCACTCCCATGGCTTCTGGGGCTTACAGTGCCCAGCAGGCATGGCTTGAGAGGCCAAGCAATTCCTGGGAGGATCAAAGGCAGGCCACAGGCTGCTTACTTGCTTTGGATTGGAAGGACCCTCCTGCACAAGCATATCCAGCAGGGCAGCACTGGTCTTGGTTTTGAGGATGGGAGAGTATGCTCTGACCACAGTGCCCACGCCGCCGGCCTCTTCCTCGCAAATTCTCTTCATGAATTTGCAAACCATCTGTAGCAGGAGGGCAAGAAGGGAGGGAGGTTCCATGGAGTGCTCCAAGCACGGTGCTGGGCTGAGCAGTGACAGGTGGGGCTGGCTGCAGGTACCTGCGCTGTTGTGCGGAAGAGGCCGTGGGTGCGTTGCTGCTCTCGTGTGCGCTCCATGGCTGCACCTGGCAAAGAGTGAGCGCAGCCAGGCCTGAGGGGCTGCAGGAGAGGCCGGAGAGCAGAGCCCAGCCCTGCTCTCCTGGCAGGGACATGCCCGGGAGGCCCCAGGGCATGGAGCACAGCTGAGGGGTATCTTCCCCTGCCTCTCCTCTTTCCTTGTCCACTGGCACGTCTACAGGGGATGGGATGGGATGGGATGGGATGGGATGGGATGGGATGGGATGGGATGGGATGGGATGGGATGGGATGGGATGGGATGGGATGGGATGGGATGGGGCCAAGCTGGCTGCAGCCCTGAGGCCCAGCTCTGCCACTCACTCTCCTGCGGTGGCTGGAACTGCTCCAGCTCTTCAGGCTGCTGTGCTGGGGTCGTTCCAGTGCCGTCTTTCTCCTCCTTCCCCAAGGCCAGCTTGGGCATGTTTGGGGATTTCTGCTCTACATCACTGCCTGGATTCATGGCTACTTGCAGGAGAGACGGCTCAGAAAAGGTCTGAGTCAGTAAGTCCTGCAGTCGTGTCTTGAAGGCACGTGCAGGAGTGAAGTCTTGGCAAGGCTGCAGGACAGCAAGTCCTGCACTCTGGTCTTGAGGGCTCCTGCCACAAGGACAGGGGACTCCTCCAGGTCAAGGACCGTGGTCAGCAAATACCACGGTCTGCTCTCGATGGCAGAGGCCGCAGGGATGGGAGATGCCTCGCGAAAGCTCGGGATCACCAAGCGCCACAGTGCGCCCTCGAGGGCACCTGCAGAAGAGAAGGCTCGGAAAGGCCACAGGTCAGCAAATGCTGTGCTCTGGCCTCGAGGTCACCTGCAGGAGTAACGCCTCGGAAAAGCTGCGGGTCAGCTAGGAACGAGCTGGCTGTGTGAGGGCTCCTCACGGCAGCGCTCTGTCCCGTCCTGTCCCGTCACGTGCACCGAGCACTGTGGCGTGACCGCGTCGCCGCCAGCACCTATGTCACCGCATGTCACAATGAGCCCTTCGACACGCTGTCCCGTTCCATGCCACGGTGACAGTGCTGTGCTGTGTCACAAAGGGCCCTTGCACACAGTGCCACCTGCTCTGGGGCTGCCCCCAGCCCACCCAAACTAGCCCAGGTGTGATGGAATGAATGCCTTGCCCCAAGTGTCTCACGCTGCCCGATGGGATCCTTAGGAATGGCTCAAACCACCAGCAGACGCTGCCCTGCTCTGCGGCAGCAGAAGGAGCCCCGTGGCTGCCGAGGCAGCTGCGACGGGAAGGGCGCGGGGCCTTCCACAGAAGCTGCCACGGCCTCCTTGGGACACTTCCCGCCCGGTGGCCGTCCTTAACGCAGCGGTGTGACACAGACAAGGATCGTGTGGTCCAGGGCCCGAATGCTGCCGTGACCCCTGGGGCCCAGGGAGCGCTGACGTCAGCAGGTGTGGCAGAGTCCCTGCTGAAGCAGACCTGCCACCCCCCGAGCCCTGGCAGCGCTGGTGCCCGGCTCCTCATTCTGCATTTTAAAAACTTTTACTTGGTGACAGGGAGAGTTTTCTACACTCTTTTCAACTATCATCAATTAGAAGCTTTAAGTGCAACTATTTTGTTTATTTCCCATTCTTTCTCCTTTGTTCTCAATATGCTACACTTACTGTTACTGGCAAACATAAAATAGGCAGAAAAAGTAATTTTGTATTTAATAAGAATGGAGAGTTGAGGAGAAGCTATGTTGGCAACAAAGCACCCAAGCAACAAACTTTTCAGAAAGCCAATTACTATGATAGATAACCTTGATATTTAATTGTAGAATAATACATAAATACTGCTTTCACTTCTTACTGTAGTTTAATCTCTATCCTCATGAGGAGATTTCTGAATACCATTATTCCCAAAGTCATGTCAATACATTAGATAGGTCTATTAATTATTACTTAATCAAAATCAGCTAGGCTAGAGTAGACCTGCATTCCATCAAGGAATTCATTTGAATCATGTTGGTCTGAACATGTGGCTTTCTGTTCTGTATTTAAGATTATTGCTCATAAGCAGTCTGCCCTGCTGGACTGCAGTATGGAATGTATTGTATTGTATTGTATTTATTATATTTTCCAAGGGTGTCTGCTGCTATTGTTAAGTCACAGCAAACAAGAAAATGGTTGTGGTATCTCTTAAACAGACATGCTGATTTGTGTTGACATTAGTCTAAAGTTATAAAATACATATATATCACAAAATTTTATTGTTATGAAAACAAAGAAGGTGAACCATAACAGACACTAAAATAGATATATTATAGATGGATATATAAAATATTATTATCTTTTATATAGATTATTATCTATTATATAAGTGGATATATAAAACAGCGAAGTTCCAAGGTATAACAGTACTTGTACAAAGCTGTTTGGTAGAAGTTAACTTCGGTTCATTCTCCGGCAAGTTGGTTGTATTATCAGCTTAGACCAAACAAATTTATCTCCAAGACAAGAAAAAACGCTAGTAGTATATGTCAATATATTTTAAATATTTGCTTGTAAATGAAAACTATAGGTTTTATAATCAGATCTGTAGAAACAAAAATAGTGAAAGATGTCTCCCTGTACTATGCAGCTAACTTCACTTATGTTTTTTCTATTCTTTATGTGTCGATGTAGTGCTAATGAAACCCAGCAATTAAGAGGTTCTGGTAAATACAACCAGCATATGATTCAGCAGTTTTGACAGAATATACTAAACATTAAATGGAACTAATTACTTTATATTCTAAATTTCCTTCAACATATCATTTTCAGTATTGCTTCTTAAGAAAGAAAAAATTCTCTCAGTAGTGGTCGCTGCACAGATTCTTTTCTTATGAATGAAGAATGAAATGAAGTTTAAAGGAGCCCCAGCTACTCTTTGCCCAGGAATGACATGAAAATAGTATTCTGCCTCTGGACAAAAAAGTGAACTCTGCATTTGAAGAGCACAGAAGTGTGAAAAACATTAATTTTCATAATTGCCTTATTAATTCCATGAATATTTTTGAGAGAACTAAGATACAATATCAAGATATCCTTCATTACATTAATTTATGAATGTTTACATATTTTCCTGTCTGTTTCTACTAGTATGTTACAGGCCTTTAAAGTTAAACTTATTTCACATAAAGATAATTAATTAATGGAAATTCTTTTGAATTTAATTTGAGAGCTGTTTATGAGAGAATATGCTTCAGAGATATAATTTCTTGATTTATTAGTTGCTTAATGATGACTTTTAAAACAAGAATTTAAAGCAGTTTCAGGAAGCAGTGAAGAGTCAACTAGTTGCAATAGTAGGACAGTATTTTTAAAAATCTATCTCCTCCTTTACTCCATGTTTAAGATTTTTGTTCTTCCAACTTTCCTCCTTCACCCCTCCCTCTTCCCTCTCCTGCCCCACTTGTTCCTGCTTGTTTTGTGATTTGTTAGTGAAGGTTAAATAAATTTATATTACCTAGTCAAGGACATTTCTCTGGGCCTGAAGTGTGAGCACTGCTAAAAAGATTTGAAGCATGCAGGAGAATAAAACATCTTCCAGATTATTGTACCAGTCAGAAAACAATGGATATACATACATTTTTACATTTTTTTAAATCCACTTGTACCTTTGAAAGCTGTGCTGATTTCCAGCATTTGCAGAGTTCCAGGCTAACGACACTAAAAAGGAATTTATATACCTAGCAATGAATTACACTTGAATTTTTCAGGAACAGAAAACATGACTTTAATGATTTTGGACATACTGATAGCCTCAGATAAAAGAAAAGAAATTGTCAAGGAGTGAATACACAAAGCTATGTGGAACAATTTCCTCTCTTTTATGCGACAGTATTCTTCCTCGTTTAGACTCTGGCTTTCCAGAATCATAAGAAAGGGTAGCTGAAAAGGTTGTGCTGACATCCATTAATTCTGGAAAGAATTCCAGTATGATTTTTCTCCTTTCTGCAAACCAGTGAGGAATTTTTCAAGTATTAGGAAGTAACATATTAATTCAAAATTGAATAACAAACAGGTATCATCATTCATAACTGTAATGGAAGATTTACTGAGACTTTTTTTGTATTTTTTGTTTAAATATTCCAGTTGATCTTAAAGACATATAAACACTGATAACATAATTCTTACATGGCTTCAACATGCTTCTGCATGTTTTATACAGGGCATACAAAAATACTTTTAAAAATAACCAGAGAATTTCTGTTTGCATATAGTACCCAAGCACTAGAGGCTTCTTGGCATTTAAAAAAAAAATTGAAAAGTAATATAGTAAAAAAAAAGTTTCTACTTCACATGTATGCATAAAAATGTCACAGTGCATTCACAGAAAATATAGGGAAAAAATCCATCTGAATCAGGTTTTTACAGACAGATGTTTGAAACCCTGGTGTCAGAAAGTCTGTACAGCCTGAAAAGAGAGCAAGAGTATCAACTGTACCTATTTGAAAGAATGCATAAATACACACTAATATGTAATAATATGCTCAGAGGCCAACCTTAGGATAATCATACACTAGTTAATAATAGCTCATATCATGAAAACATAGTCACTAATTCCAGCTGCTGTATGTCTATGACAATAAGTAGAATTAATGGTGACTTAAAAGTCTAAAACACACCTATGAAAAGATCAGGAAATGCCATAAGTTTTACAACACCAAGACTAGATTTACTTTGCAAGAATGAGCCACATATAAGTAGCAGTGCAAAAAATATCCCAACAAAACAACAAGATGTGTTTAACACAACATAGTGACAGCTTATGCATTCACTGTGAGAGAAAATTATTCCCATCTTTCAGCTCAAAACCTTACTCAATCATAGTGTTCAAAAAGAGAGATTCTTGCAACAAGCTGAAAATGGAAGTAGAGTTTTATTATCACTTTACTATGCTGAGTAAGTGATTCCACAGGAGGAAACCACAAGAGGAGGTAACAGCGTGAGAAATGATGAATGCTAAGCTGTTTTGTCATTAGAATAAAAACATTCACAGAAACAAATTCTGGTCAGGTCTGTCTCTGTCTCTTAGATTTTTATTTTTATGTAGTCACTTTTTTGTTTGTCTGTTTGAGGTTTTTGGGGATGCTGTGTATGTCTGTATGTGTTCTTTGTAAGGGATTTTTTTATTGACTGTAGCTTCACAATCCAAGTCGTGGAAAGACTCCAAGGCATCAAACAGATGAGTGTGCCACAAATGTCTGGAGTTACGTTGCTCATTTTTACAAGACAGAATTTTTAAGTACAGAAAATTCAAAACTCAGTAGGATAATCAAAAGATGTTGGGGAAAAATATAAAAATATGCAATCTAATTAGAATCACAAAACTAGTTTTCTGTTCTCTAAAATGGTAAATGCTCAGGTAAAAGCGAAAAAATAGTTCTTTAAACATGTCAGAATACTGTATAGGTTTTTTTTAAACTTCAGTTATTAATTTATTTTTAAAGAGGATGATGATATGGTATTGTGAGCGAATGGAAACATAATGATGCTAATAACTACATAAATCAGTTTTCCGCCCCTTCAGTCTAGCTTTTAAAGTAAGTTTTTAAACTAAGAAAATTATAGTACCCTGAAGGAGTGCTAGCATTTTCCCCTCTTTAGGAAGATTAACATCGCAACTAACTCTATGTCAGCTAGTTTGACAATTCCTATGGAGCCTGTGCAGAAAGGTAGAGGAAAGGATAACAGAACCTTGTCTTTGGATCCAGCTGATGACTTCACAGCATAAGAAGATTTAAAAGTTAAGCTAGAACCAGTGAAAACAAGTTTGCCATGTAAATACTTCCCACTGGGATAGAAAATGCAAACACTCCAATTAATTTACCTATCATTTTTTCAGTGTATCTTTGTAAAAGCCAGTGTGCTGGTTGAGGGTGGAGCAGGGTTAATTTCCTTCAGTGGCTGGTATGAGGATGTGTTTTGGATTTGTGCTGAGCACAGGGTTGATAATACAGAGATGTTTTTGTTATTGGTGAGCAGGTTTTACACAGAGCAAAAGCCTTATCTGCTTTTGTATTTCCCTACTGATGAGGGAGTTGGGGGTGCCTGGGAGATTGGGAGGAGACACAGCTGGGACAGGTGGCCCCAGCTGACCAAAGTTTGGTCTGATATTCCAGACCATCTGACATCCTGCTCTGTACATAAAGTGGTGACTTAATTCCTTCTTTTGCTTTGCTTGTGTGTGCAGCCTACTTTCCCTGTTAAAGTGTCTTTATCTCAACCCACGCTTTTTCTGGCTTTTACCCTTTCAATTTTCCCCCTGATCCTACTGAGGGGGAGTGAGCAAGCTTCTGTTTGAGGCTTGGCTGCTGGATGGGGTTAAACCATAACACCTGGTTTTACAGAAATTGCTAGTGTGGTAGTGTCTGGTAGTTGAGGGGATTTCAGCATTTGGAAGATAGGCTCTCATGTGATCGTAAGGTAAAATAACACTTGTGTAATTTGAAGACCTCATCAGTGTGTGATCGTGACAGACATAACCAAATCAGTGCTCACCCATAGTGCTTCAGAGCATTTCTGCAAGAGAAACATCTCTATTTGCTCCTTGAAGCAGTGATACACTGGTTTTCTGTTATGATTTAAATTCCCATGTTAAGTTTTACTGCTGTTCTTTCTAATACAATCTCCCTGCTGCAACAATTACATAGGTCAGATGTTTCAAAAGAAGATGAGTATAAGTTACTGACTGCAATTAGGAATAACGGGCCCACACAGAAAATTAGTTTCTATGCCAGTGAAACATGTCTTTAGTCCCAGACACACAGCATATGCAAAAAGATAAGGCAGAAAAGCAGACAAACTCATACAGAATATCAGAGTAAATATTTCCTAGCAGAATGTCTGCATTACTTGAGAGCTCAGTTCACTTTAAGCCAACACAGATGCTTTCCTTGAACTCTTCCTGTGCATTCCCACCTTGTTGTGTTTGCCAGCAATAGTATTCATGCATCCAAACAAAGAGGTATATTTGAGAATTAATCTGACTGAAAGGTCTTGGTACTTTTCTTTCATCAGCCTAGTTTATTACCAAATCAATTTCCTATCAAGCTCACCCAGGAGCTGCATGAGCTCCATTTAATGGCAATGTACAATTACGCCAGCATAGAGCAACTGCAGAGCCTGGGAGGACTAATCCCTCTTTAAAACTGAAGAAAAGCAGCACCAATGAAGAGCTGATATCTCCCTGTTGACTATGATAATGGAAAATTGCCCAAGCTCCTAAAATGGATGCCCTCTTAGAGACTTCATAATTGAGTTTCTGTCTCTCTCTGCATATACACATCTCTCCCTCTTTTTTGGACTCCAAGGGGTTGACTTTAAAAGAGGTAAGCACCACTATTTAATTGAAAAGTGCATTTCCACTTATCAAAGAAAAATAAATGCCTTCCATTTTATCTGTGAGGGATCTTACCTTTTAATTATAAAAATTAGGGAACACTACAAAGTTTACAGCTGCTCATTAGCCTGTTTAGAGTCTAAAAATCTTTCCTCAACAATGAAATTTTAATTGTGGTATGATGATGACTCTAAAAGATGCCTGTTTCTTCTCTACTCCTAAAAAGTTCGGTCAAAAACCCTGACATGGATTTTCCCAGTTTATCTTGTATTTAGAAGGCTAAGTTAAGCAGATTTAATTTTTTTTCTCTCTAGAAAGAATATGTAACCATTTCTTGAGCTGCTTAAAGAAATTTTTAGATTATTTTATCAGTCTTTCTTTACTTTATAAACAAAGATAATTTTCCCAATCTTTCTTCCTTCCTTGACCTACAATTTTCTAGGAAGACTAGGCCTTCTAGAGCTGTCACTGTATACAGAAAATTTTGGCACCCTGTCATATTTTCCAAATCTTTCATCAGTTGTGCCAAACTTCTTTCCTATAAAAAGTGTATTGTTCTCTACTTGCAAAAACAGGAAAGACAAGTAACATGACATCCTTACATATAAGTTTTTAATCCATTAGTATGAGACCCTTTAATTAGTCTATCAGAGGACTACTTTGCTCTAGTTTAACAGTTTTCTACTAATGAGATCCTGTAGATCTCACCCCAGATGGTCTAATACACAAATATGCGCACAGGAAAAAATCCATTTCAACTTGACATGAAAAACCTCAGGGAAAAAAAAGAAAGAAATAAACAACAGTTTAAATAGGTGAGCACTTATTTTTTTAATCACAGCAGCATTATCACTAGGACAAAACTACTGTTAGGCTACACCCTGATTGCAAAGAGTAACCTAATCAGCCAACCCTTATTTAAAAATTATTTTCAAATACTGAAGTATTTTTAAATGTCAAAATTTGAGACTCCAATAAAGCTTGTAACTTTTTAAAAATATTTTTCCTCTAGGGTTGAAGAATAGAGCAGAAATCAGAAGTTAAATTTAGCAAAAAAGTAATTTTTTTTCTTTGCAACCCTAATAGTAATTTCTCCTTTTTGTCAGGATCTAAGTATTATCTATTAGCAAGATGCTTGGAAAAAAAAATAAAAAGAAAGAAAAAAATACCTAAAATACAGGTATAAATAAAATACAGGTTTTTAAGTAGTTAATAAAATAAATAGTCAATGACACTACCAACAGCATGTCATAAGTTCAGCTTCTTTTGGAAGGAAATGGAATACCTGGTTACCCAGGGCATGGAGAAGGCTGAGTTACTCAGTTTTTTGAATTAGGCTTCACCAGCAAGTGCTCCAGCCACACCATCCAAGTCACAGAAGACAAGGACAGAGACTGAGAGAGTAAAGAACCTCTTTCTTTGGAAACCAGATTAAAAGGAACCTGAAATTCATGGAAGCTGGTAAGATGCACCCAAAGGTCCTGAGGGAACCTCAGGCTAAGCCACTATTCATTATCACGGAGCAGTTTTGGCAGTCCAGTGAAGATTCCACCATCTGGGAAAGGAGAAACAAAATCTTCAGGTTGGTCAGGCTCTCCTCAGTGCCTGGCAAGAACATAGAATAACTTAGATTGCAAAAAGCTTTAAAATAAAAATAAAATTTTAAAATTTCGAAAAAAATCTGTTTACCAATCATCACTCTATTCACCACTAAACCATATCCTCAAGTGTCATATCCACATGCATTTTGAACACTTCCAGGGATGAGTCCACCACTTCTCTCAGCAGTCTGTTCCATGCCTGATGGCTGTTACAGCAAAGAGATTTTTTCTAATGTTTAACAACCTAAGGCCATTTCCTCTTATCCTGTCACCTCTTAGTTGGGATAATGACTCCTACCCTGTAACAGCATCCTTTCAGGCAGTTGTAGAGAGCAATAAAGTCTCCCTGAATCTCCTCTTCTGGCTAAACCCCAACCCCCTCAGCTGTTCCTCATGAGTCTTTTGATCATGGAGCAGATCCTCCTGAAAACTATGCTAGGACACATGGAAATAATTGAGGTAGTGATTGGTGACTGCCAAAACAGTTTCACTAAGGGCAAATCCTTTAGTTTGGAAGACACCTCTGCAATCACCAGGTCTAACTGCTAACCTAATTATGCCAAGTCCACTTCTAAACGGTGTTCCTAAATGCCATATCCGTACATGTTTTAAATATCTCCAGGAATGGTGACTCCAATTCGCTTAGTAGCCTGTTCCAATGCTTTAAAATACTTCCCATGAATAAATTAATTTCTCCTAATATCTTTGTCTTGTTTGAAAAACACCTTGGCTTTCTTTAACAGGGTTACAGAGAAATTGATGTCACGTAGCATTTTTTTTGAAGAAAGCATTTGACACTACCACATGCACAACATCCTTGTCTCTAAATTGGAGAGGCATGGCTTTGCTTGGTGGACCTCATGATGGAGAAGGATTTATCTGTATAATCACACTCAAAAAGATATGATTAAATATCCAAATGGAGGCCACTGACAAATTACATTTATGGGAGTCATTACTGGGATTAGCACTGCTCAATATCTTTATCAGAGACATGGCCTATTGGACAGAACCCATCATCAACAAATCTTTAGATAACACTAAGCTGCATGGTGCAGTCAACAACCTCGAAGGAAGTGATTCCATCAGAGGGACCTTGACAGGTTTGAGGGGTGGACCTGTGTGAACCTCATCAATTTCAAGGACAAAAGCTCCTCCTGGATGAGGCAACTTCAAGCCTAAGTCAGGCAGTCAGGAGAATAGATTGAAAAATGGATTGAGAAATGGATCCCTGAACAGGATTTAGCGATTCTGGTGCTTGAAAGGCTCAACCAAGTGCACCCACAACCCAGAAAGCCAACTGCATCCTAGTCTGCACCAACAGAAATGTGACCAGAGGGTTGAGTGTGGTCATTCTCTTTTTCTGCTCTATTCTCTTGATACCCACTTGTAGTAACACACCCACCCAGCTCTAGGACCCCCTACATAAGAAGGACTTGGACCTAGTGAAGCAAGTCCAGAGAAGGCCACAGAGATGCTTGGAGGCCTGGAACATGTCTCCTGTGAAAACAGGCTGAGAGAGATGCCGTTGTTGGAGGTAGGATGGTTGGAGGAGAACAGAAGGCTTCTGGGAGACCTTAGAGCAGCTCTCCAAGGGCTCCTGCAAAAAAGCTGCAGAGGGATGTTCTACAAAAGCACGTAGTGACAGAATAGGGGGGAATAGCTTTGAACTGAATTAGAATAGGTTTAAATTAAATATAAGACAGACATTTTTGACTGTGAGGTTAGTGGGACACTGGTGCAGGTTACCCAGAGAGCTTGTGGATGGCTCACCCCTGAAAGTGTTCAAGGCAGGCAGGATGTCAATTTGAGCAACTTGGTCTTGTAAAAGGTGTCCCTGTCCATGGCAGGTGAGTTGGAACTAGATGACCTTTAAGGTTCCTTGCAACCCAAAACATTCTATGATTCAAGCAGTTTAAAACGCTTTGGAGTGGAAAAAGTTTAACTGAGTCTTAGCTGATTACTAATTACCTTATGCAGAACTTTGAGAATGTGCAGAAGGTGAATAGTTACTGATTCACTGCAGAAAGGCCCACATTAGCTGTTTTCAGAAACAGTAGGAGAAAAAACAGTTGAATAAATGGAAAGAAAAAAATTCAGTGTTTCTTTCTGAAGCTATTGGAGATATGCATATTCCCTTATACAGTGTGTTATCCCTTAAAATCATACATTACACACTCACTTATTTGTGAAAATAACTGGCATATTTCATGATTCACTGTTAGATAGCTATTTCCATTGATGCCTTCAGCTAAATAACACTTTGTTCCATAGATAATCCTACTGCAGAAAGTCAGATTACCCATTCAGTATGAAAAACAGGGGTTCGGGGACTGGAATATCTCATTTATTAGCTGTGAAAATTCCACATTTTTTTACTTTATATTGATTTCATTTTGCAATTCTATGCACAAAATTATAAGGCAAGCAGAAAATCTCTATTTGTTTTGAATGCATCGTAAGTATTACAGTTGAAGATCTATATTTGGATATGATTTTTTGCATAGAGATATATAGACAGTCTCTACTATTCTCTACAGAATAAAAACAGCACTAACAAAAACCCATTCTATTAGAAAAATCCCTGAAAGACTTGAAGCTTTTAACTTTTTCCTAAAATAATATGAAATTCAGCTTAAATACTTAGCTCATAAGGCATTTATATTTTGAAACAATTTTGTGGAAAACATAACACCATGCCATCATTGTACAGAAGTTTCCTTACTAAGGGTCACATAGACAAGAGCAACAGCATGACTGGGCAAGAGTCATCCATCGCACAACTAAAATAACCTGAAAGTAATAACTTTCAGATGTATATGAAAGCCATTATACAACTATTATACAAATTGTGAAACTACCCCCAAATACATTAGGCAGCTTCTCTATGAACATGATCTTTCAGGAAATAGGTATTCAGATATTAGATCATCTGAAGTAATAACCATTATTCTGCTTTCTAAAGAATTCATTAATTTACATGAAAGCTTTAAGGCATGTAGAGGCTTTCCTAGTATTTTGTACTGAAAGGAACTGGTTTACATTTGCATCAGAAAATAAAAAGTTACAGTATTTTGAAAGATTATCAAATAAAATAATTTTTTAAAATAGTTTAAAAAAAATTTAAACGCATGCACAGTCTTAAGATTTTGTTTACAACATAGTGATTTTTAGCATCCCTTATATTACAATGTTAGACTGACTTTTTTCAAATCATGTCTGTCACTGAAGCAACACCAATGAATAAATAATGGTCATTTCTCACTGAGAAGCACAAGATATTTCAAATAAAATAAAAAGATAATCCAAATTGTTTTCTTCATATATACAAATAGCAGTAGGAATCCCACATAATTTATAACAACACACTTGCAAAGTGGGCATGGTGCTGTTAACTCTCAGCAAGTGTATCAAAAATTAGATATATTTTGAGCATCACTGACACTATGAACCAGTACTCTAGGGATATATGCACTCTTTTCAAGCACAGATTTAGAAATTCCGTCACTAGTAATACCTTGATACGCAACCACTTACGAAGATATGGCATCAAAAAAGATTGCAGGAGCTCTGCAAAAGGAAAATGTATACACTATTAAGAGGAAAGTACTGTCTTCACTGTTGACTACTTCAATAATATAATTTGATGTTCTAAATATTTCACTTCTAACTCCTTGGAACCAGATCCACTATAAACCCCAACTTTTTAATATTCTGTTTGACCTCCGAGTTTAATCTGCTCTCTTCTACAAACTTACCTTTTCCTGTCCCCATTAAAAACACTGTCGTTCAACAATAATCTACATTTCTTTTTTCTCTTTACTAAAATTGGGTTTGGAATTTTAACAAGTATTTATTCATATAGACTAAACTCATAGTTTTATGATTAATGTTTTATAATCAGAATGGTTGCCATTATTCTAATGGTTATAAAAACAGATTGAGAGATGTCATTGGAGCTAACACATCCTTGCATAGAGTTTTTTCAATGCTTTTTTTAAAAAGAAAAAAAATGAAGAGCACCGTTTTTTAGTACAATACACTATATATCTATGTAACATATTAATCACATACTTTTAAAAGAGGAAAAACATCTTTCTTTTCTCTGCCCTGTAATAGAGGTGACAACACACCGTTTATTTTGTATATTTTGATGTGTCAATGTGATGACTGTAGAGAGAACAGAGCTTGTGGTAAATAATGAAATTTACCAAGGAAGAAATTAGAGAAATTGAAAGAAATTAAAAACTCGGTAAAATCACATGAAGTTGATGTAAACTGCTGTAAAGGTACAAATCAAGCTACCTGAAAAATAAAAACAGAAGTAAATAGCCTTTTTCTGCAATTATTGCCATAGAAGAATCACTTCAGTACTTGAAAACTTACTTTGCCTGAGGTCTCTTTTCATGCATCTCCTTCCTTAGACTGTTACTCTGACATAGACTGTCAGAGTATGATTAGATAATACTTGTGCCTCCAAAGACCACAGAATGAGCAGTTTATTAATTTAGATATATTGGATGGTTGCTTAGAATTGCATATTGTACACAAGAAGTGGTATAAAAATTCTTCTATTCCATAGATGAAGGGAATGACTATATATTAAAACAATTACAAAAATAGCAGTGAAAACTAATACAGGATGCCAGAAAGCAAACTCAGATATCACCAAAAAATTACTTTGACAGCAAGAATCAGATACATAAAATTTTACATAAAAGTTTAAAAATATTTTAAAAAGAATATGCCTTTCCATTACAAGAGGGCAGAAATTTCAAATATAAGATAGAGCCCAAAACCCCTCCCTTTTTTTTAATGTTTCTGGAAATTTAATGAAATTGCATGCCTATAAAATCATTAAAAGCCTGCAATTTCTACACTCAGATTCTCCAAACCCATGGCCTTGCTGATAGTCTCTTGTATATCATATATTTCATGTACTGATTTATGAGGTACAACTCTTGATTTTCTGATTACGGAGAATATGACAGGCAAAAAGAAGTCAGTCATTCTTTTAAAAGCCCATAGGGTTTTTGAAGATTATTTACTCAACAAAATTTTCTTGTAAGAGTTTAGTTAAATAATGTGCGCATTCTTTTAAATTATTGGTGGTTTTTAAAAAAGGTTCAGAAGAAGAGCTAAAACTTACCACTTTTGCCCAGTTTAAAGTTGCAATTAATTGAGTAAATTTTTAAAATAATCTATGCTAAATTCCAGTTGTCAAGATAAATGTAGGCCCCAATAGCCTTTTAATCAAAGGTAAGCTGCATATTCCCTTTCTATATTCTCAAGGATCGCTTTATTTTTAGAAAAATAGGTGGGATGAAGAAGAAATTCAGAAGTCCTTCTTTATGAAAGTCAAGTCTGTATGTTGCTTTCAGATAAATATTATTTGTCAGAATTTTGCTCTCCAATTTTATCTTGTGTTTTTTTTCCCAGTTTAATAGCAGTATTACCTTTATATTATACACTTCATGGAATCTATTGCTGGGATTGCTCCTGTTGTTAACTTCTGACTAATCTAAGCCACAGAAAAATTTAAGGGGAGATGGAGTTCCTTGGAATCATAAATATTTCTTATGCCTGCAGCTGAAGCAAAAAATGTTGGCTCAGACGGCTGTTACAATTTAATTAATTTACCAGGTAGAAATTGAACAGAAACTTAACAGAAAAGTTTTTAAAACCTTAAGAAGAATATTAGCAGAAGGAGAAGAACATAACCCCACATTTATTGTGTATCAACAAGCTAAAGACAATGTCATGTAACACACAGACACTTCTTAACTCTTTCAAACTTTCAGGAGTAAAAAACCTGGGGAATAAGGAAAAGAAAAGAGCATTTTATTCTCAAGATGACCTGTCTAATCATCACAAAACCTGGGAGATTAGTGAAGTTATCAGACTCTGAGTGAGAAAAGTTAGCTCTCTTACTGAAAGCAGGCAACAGCTCATGGGTTAGTACTAACTGGAAAGAGTGGTGAACGCAGTAGACATATTTCCCCATACAAAAATATTTGACACCAGAGAAATAATTTGTTTGCTCTCCAAATAGCCTTATTCATTATTATATAGAATTACTTTCAGAGTGATTCAGAGGTTGACGCACGATGAATCCTCAGCTTTGAGAACTAAGAGTCTCACAACAACCTTCCATTCAAGACAAAAAAATTACTCCAAAACACTTCATGTTTTTAACAGAAATGAGTGTGCAGTGGTTTGGAAATTACCTCTCAGTAAAATATCTAACTTTTCAACAGATAGGATCATGATTTTGCTAAAAATATGGAACATGCAAGGTTATTGTCTTATGCAACTTTTTATAAGAAAATTTAACTGCAGGGTTTTTATCACACTGTAAGACCTATAGATCCTTTTATCAGATCTAAGATTTCTCTCATTTTAGGTGTATGAAAAAGAAGATTACTAAAAGAAACCCCCAAAAGAAAAAAGATTTTTTCTTTAGAGACAGGGAGAAAGAGAAAGTGAGCTGTAATGAAATCAGTTTTGTTAGCTTACTGATGAATTAGGATTTCTTATAAAGTATTTAATTTTTCACCGATTATGAAAAATTCCCTGCTGCTGTGTCCCAGCCCCGTTACCAGTTAGCACAGCATGCATTTACCATCAGCTTTCTTTGCTGACGAGTGTCAGTACCATAGGTTATAATCTGTTGGTTAATACTGAATTTCATTTGCCAAGTTACAGACAAAAGTTGCAGACAAGCCCATTTTAAGGATATACTTCACTGCTCACACTGTTGTCTGGGGTTAAAAAAGCACTTCTCAGAACAGCTCCTGATCCTAATAATAGCATACCAACTGAAGCACTGAAGGTGAAAAACACACCAGAAACATTAACTATTAGTTCATAGAAAATTCATTTTGTTATATTTTCTGGCCATACTAGTTTGGCTTTTATATTTTCTTCCCCCTCAGTAAGAGGACAAAATATGTATAGGGGGGAACAGACCTTTCTTGGCAAGGCAAACCAAATAACGTATTCCTTTAACACTTCCCAGGCTTTCCCCATTTCCATAACACTGTCTCTTTGTTCATTATCTTTTTATTTCCTCTCCACTACAGGATAAGGACATAAGCATCAGGTCCTTCAAGAGTATATTTATATGAAACCTTAATGAGTGAGGGAGGAAATTTTTGCCTCCACTACGGCACTTAATGGCTCTTAACCTGTGTTGAGAGTTTCACTGCTATTCCTGTGAGAAGTTATGCATAGAAACCACTCACATACTGCAGTGTTTGTAGTTATCTGTTAGAAACTTTAAAATGTTTAAAACTTAAGAATGCAGATTCACAAATTTAAATAATGTTTTAACATATATAATTGTGCACAATGTAATAATCTTGATATAATAAAATATATAACATAATAGCATATATAACATAATAACATATAACCTAATACATATAATACAATAAAAATACTCTAGCAGAATAGTTGAAGGAGGACACTTAATATTTCACACAAATGTCATGGTTTGGGGTTGTTTTTCTGTCTTCTGGGGTGAGTGAGTGTGTGTGTGTGTGTGGTTGGCTGGTTTGCTGGTTGGGTGGCTTCTGTCTAGAATCCAATCAAAATAAAACTATCTCTATTCTAGGAGATCTATGACTTTTCAGGCTGTTCTGTGTAATTTTTATGGGAGAGAGATTATTAATGATAAAAGAACATCTCAGCAAGGGTGGCAATGAAAAGATATGGCATCATTCTGCTCTCAAATAACAAAAAATCTGTGAGGTTTTCAAAGACGTCTTTGATAACAGAAGCACAACAAAAAAGGATTGTCTAGTATACTGAAACTGTGAGCAGGTCATGAAATGTCTTTTAAAGGGCTTGAGATTACCACTAAGACCCTGTACAGGAAAAAAAAATCATAAAGAGCAAGTTTATACTGGAATTTTAGTTTAGTACTACGTTATCTTAAGAACTGCAAAATCTTCACACTGTTATCTTAACAAATTGTGATTTGTGCTTAGCCAAGAGCCTCTGCAGCAATCAAGGAGAACCAAAACCAATAGGATGTTTATTGCAGTATTAATACAATACAGAATCATTGTAAACAATGGAGATCTCAAGAAAATCATGTTTCTCTCTGAGGGAGCTGAGGATGTTCAGCCTGGTTGAAAGTGGGAGGTGGAAGCAGAGGAAATGGTCTGAAATTTCACCAGGGGAGGTTTAGGTAGGATAACAAGAAAAAAATTCTGCACCCCAAGGGTAGTCAGGCATTGGAGTATGATAGAGAAATGATGGTTTCACTATCCCTGGAAATGTTCAAAAAACCCTGTGGATGTGGCTTCTGGGAGCACATTTTAGAAGTGAGCATGGCAATGGTAGGTTAGTGGTCAAAGTCAATGAACTTAGGGCTCTTTCCCAACCTTAATGATTCAATAGTTATATGAAATATCTCTGTACCAGGACTGTTTTTTAAAATACTAATGTGGTGAGACATACTTTTTCTCAACTTTTGTTGTCTCCCAAAATAATAAAAAATAAACTTTCCTTACTTCCCATATTTCAGAAATGTTAATTTGACAAGCATTCTAGTGTAAAACACAAAAAACATGGCTTATTAAAGAAACTCTGTAAATATCTAGGTATAGATATAATCGTCTACATTGTCTGGTTAACTAAATATAACTAATTTTTATTTAACGATATCTAAATTTCCCTTGCTTTACATAACTGAGATGTGGCCACCATGTTTTTTCCTCTTGTACAAGAGCAAACTCATTTAAAAACTACTGTTTTGTAACAAAACAGAATTAAGACTAGAATCAGAACTTCAAAAACCACAAAAAAATACAACGAGAAAAGCTATGAGTTGAGTAGAATTTGATTTCAATTATTAACTATTTTTGAAGTTCAGTTGCCAAAAGAAAAAAGCTATACAGTAACTAACTGAAATTACACCAGTTAAAATCCACATGAAAGAAACTGAAATATGAGAGCAGAAGGTAGTCTCATATTTTGTAACTATTTAAGGTCTATCTTTTAAACATTAGCGTTAGTGCTCCTTCACACTCCTAAGAGAAGTCATACATTAAAATGTTTCTGTTTCTTTTCTTCTTAAATTAAGCATATTGGTTGGGGTAGAGGGAGTTGAAAAGTTCCAAAAGTAAAGAACTTTAACAAGAATATACCAAACTCTGCTGTCAACTACTAGCATTGAAATTATCAGAGGTAAATACCACCATTGCACACCTTAGCTGAGGAAATTTCTTCCTCATTATTCATGCTGTAGCTCAGTTGGGCCAAATACTTTATCTCTCTCTGCAACTTTATCTTAATCATAATTTCAGATTATAATTTTGATGCCAACACTACCATTAGAATTTCCAACCACTCCATCAGGAGATTTGGAACTGGATCCCTAAACACAAAAGTAAATATTTAATCAATT
The DNA here is from genome assembly GCA_030060385.1 of Muscicapa striata striata. Taxonomy (NCBI): domain Eukaryota; kingdom Metazoa; phylum Chordata; class Aves; order Passeriformes; family Muscicapidae; genus Muscicapa; species Muscicapa striata. Next base: position 511,096 of record JAREIS010000076.1, on the reverse strand, counting down.
TCCAATTAATCAATGATCAAAATCTCATTGTTATGGCATTAGTTGCAATAAAATTTTTTCATAGATTACAAAAAACTAAACTTCAAGTTGTAAAACACCAGAAAAATCTATTTCCTTTCAGTTGCCAATTTTTTTTCTTTTTCTTTCTTTTTTTTAAAAATTATATAATTATTTCTGCATCTATATAAAAAGATTTCAACATGTTGCCTAACTTGGGATTAGAGCATGCACACTATGCAATTTCTTTGCAGTATATTATAAAGTAGCTCCACAATAAGCAATCTTTTATTATCTTATTCAAACATGGGGTTTTTATTCTTTTTCTGAAACTTTTATGTTAAAATTATGCTTCATACAGTTGACAAAAAATGCAGCTTGTATTTAAGGAGTTCAAGTATTGTGATTTTTACTATCTTAGAAATCTTTCAAATTCATAATACACATAAGCACTTTCCCCAATACTTTCACTTTTGTACAACCCAAGACCACTTAAAGATACAACTTCAGATTAAAAATCTTTTAGTTTCAGATCCTCCTGGTGAGAATATTTTCCTGACCAGATAGCACCTTACTGTGTTACTGGAATACCTGCAAAGGGAATAAAGCTCTCAGGAAATAACCTCAAGGGAAATTAATTCTCCCCAAAATAATTTTTAAGCATATTTAGAATGTCTGAACATGTAGAGCTGAAGAAGCAAAAGCTTTAAAAGGAAACAGGTTATTCCTGTCCCCTCAGCTGGAATCATCCATTTCACAAAAAGTAATAATAATGTAATTTCACAGAGAGTAATAATAATGTGAATTTTAAATTAAGATAAAATTAACTAACTTTTTCTTAAGAAGACAGAAATGAAGTGCAAAAGCTAAGGCTAGAACACATAACACCACAGAAAGTGTACATAAATTATGAAAGAGGTTGCCTATTTGTAAGTACTTGCTTCAGTCACTGCCAATTCAGCTTGTCAGAATTGATGAGGTGCTAAATTACTCTCTTACATTTTATTTTGTGTTTCTTTCTAGTCACAAAGTGTCTTCACACACAAAAAATACACTGCCTCAGAGGTTTTAAAAAATATTGCCACTCAGTGTATAGAAGTTTAGAAGAAAAAGTTATTTAGAGAGAATAATGTTTTCTCTACCAGATTCTGTACTAACACCCTAATGACATATTTTACATAGGAAAATAAACAAACAGGGAAAGAAATGTTCTTATGATTTCTCCTAATTTAAAGATCTCTAGTTCAATGTGTTTCTTTCTTTAGCTGGTTCTTGAGTAGAGATTCATTCCACTCTTACTTGATCTTTTCTGTTTGTTTACTTGTTAATATAATTTAAAAATAATAAATGGGTTGATTAGTTCCTAATATTTTATACCTGTTGATCCTTATAGCCATAAAAGTCAATCCTTGTCCATTATCAGGGTCAGAAAGAAAGGAATGATGAGAAGGAAAGCTCTTACTTGAATAGGTAAATTCATGAAAAGGCAGTAAATGCAGAAATAATATACAGTGGACAACATATTTGGAATATATACAGAAAAAATTCTAAGATTTTCAAGTTAATTCAATAAAGAATTTAAAGTAATCACACGTTTTCAGATTAAGACTACATAGGTTTCAGAGAGAAGAAAAAAACAAATTTCAGCATAAAATCTCTCTAAACAAATGTATCCTTTGGTGTAATGAAAGCAGAATAAGAGTAGCAAGGGAATAGGTTATATCTTTTCATAATTCCAGTGTGTTGATTCACAAATAATTAATTATTCTTTGAAAAAATTTTTCTAAAATCTATTTTCTTCTCAGTTCTTGAAAATTTAACAAATAGTTCAGTGGTCTTTACTTACATATTTCATTTGGAAAAAATAAATTTGAATACCTTAGGTTTTTGAAGACAAGATTGGCTGCTAACATATAGCTTGAACCACAAGAACAATATTGATGGTTCTCAATTTCTTCTTCCATCCTCAGGAAGAAGAGAGAGAGGTAGAGCTCTGGAGGCGCCCACTCTGCAGTTTGGACACCTGGACAGATTTTATGGTAGAATTAAGGTTGTAAATAGCTTCACACACAAAGCAACCCAATGACAGGAACTCAGTTCCATCCCCTCCTTGGGGTTACCTAAATACTCAGTCTCTGACCCTTTGAACAAGCTTTCTCCACCTTCTTTCTGCATTGCCATGCTCATCTGAACCTGCATGGATGTTAGCGAAGGAGCTAAACTAGAATAAAATTAACCCTGTCTAAACCACTGACTCATTCACTGCTGGTTTAGCTACTTAAAACATCCTGGTTGAGCACCAGGAGCTGCATAAAGAAAGCACTGGGAATGTGCAGGTCTCTGCAGGGTCAGATACATGAACCTTCCTTTAGAAGGCACATGAACTTGTACCCTGAGCAAGACTGTTTTTAGGAGATTGCATCTCATTTGGGATCAAAAGAGGAGTTGTACAGTCGAGCCAAAGCCCACATTTCAGTGAAATAAGAGAAGATCCTGAAAGTGGACAGGCACCTTAGATTAGGAGGAAGAAAGATCTGTAACATGTCATCCTTTTTTTAATGGTTAGGATTAATCCTTTTAATTAGTATTTTGTGGTTTAAAATCAGAAAGTTAAAATTCACAACACAAGAACCCTCTCTTATTCAAATGTTTAGGTCAATTTGTAAGCAAACCTGTAATTTATAAAGACATAGCTCCATCATCTTATTTCTTGTGTTTAATGCATGCATCCCTCTCAAAGAAGGTGTTATTTCAGAGTATGAAGAACACTAAAAAACAGGAGAAAAATGTATTAATCGCTGCTGTTATTCCCCCCTTTCCCACTGCTGTAGCAATACTAAAGGTTTACCTCTGCTCCATTGCACTAGCAATGGAGCACATTCCACTGCATTTAAAAACTATAATGAGTCCACTTCTGGAAGCAGTGGTGTCACAATGAAAGTAGAACTATGATGTCTTCCTCATGATCTTGGTTAAAAGTTCAATTTCAATTTTAAATCTCCCTCATCTTAAGCTAGAACATCTCAAACAAATAAGATAAAAAGTATTAAAAATTAGGCAACAGCAGTTCCCTCATTTTTTGCTTTTATTAAAAGTGACCATATTAAAAATATATGCAAAAGATGTGTTAAAATAGTGTTAAGTCAAACACTAAGAATTTGGGTTTATGACTGCCCAAGAAAATCTGTTTAATGTTCTAATAGGATTAAAGATAGGATATTCATGCTGCTCTGATCCTAGTATCCAATAATTTATTAAATACCTATATCACACAAATTCTAATAAATTAAAATTATTTGTAATACTTTTTACCCTATATGCCTGAGGACTTCATATCAGAATGAGTTTGAGTAATGTTCATTAATAATAAGGTTCTGAATAAAGTTCAAAATAATACTTAGCTCTGTTTCCTGCATATAAAAAAATTTATCAAGGCAGGAAAATTATGAACCCCAGGTGCATGCTCACAAAAACAGTTATGCCAGTTACGTCTCACATCAATTTCAAGTCTCTGCTGATCATGAAAATGACAGCAAGTATTACAGTGAATGGCAGTTCTGTGGAAATGATTATATGTAAAACAGTCTATTAAGGGAAGCTTTCTCCCAAAAGTGCTAATTTTACATAATTATTATTTTTTTTGTGAACGACATCCCAAAACACACACTCTTCCCCTCCTGTGTGATTTGCATGGTGTAAAAGAAGAGGAAAAACACAAGAGAAATACAGGAGTGAAGGACAAGTGCAGCCTTCCACCAAGAAATTTTAGTTGAATTACATCACAGAGTAAGAGGCAGAAAAGATTTCATATGGAGATTTGCTGTTCCTCTGGAGTCTGTTCTACTTTTCCTGCCTTAAACCCTCTAAACAATATGCTAATGAAGCCAGGGTCCCTGGTTTTTCAAAATAGTATTTAAACTGAAATAAGGAACTCAGCACAAAAATCTATAATGTTTTTCTATCACATCTGTATCTTTACAAGTTATACATAACACCTGTTATATTTCCTATCAATGCCCTAAATGGATTGTATATATCTGTCAAGATAAAGAGAGTATATGACTTATGTCAAATGTACTTTGACAGAACAACACAAATTATACATAGAAAGTAGTTGAGAAAAACTAATATAAATAATAAATATATATCTGTCATCAGAAAAAAAAATCCATCTTTATTCCTCCTCATCATGAAGGAGGCAGAAGAAGAGGGGGGAAAAGCCATTATACAATAAATTACTCGATATGTTCAGGATCAGCGAGAGGTACAGCAAGAACACACAAAAGAAGCAGAGGAATAGTTCAACCACTTAACTAGTAGGAAGTGAATTCTGAATTATCTGCCCCCCAGACTATTTCTAAGCTTTTTTGCTTCTGAAATTAGTATAATGAGAGCATAAATTTAAATTAGGGCATAAATAACCCTGAGAGTAGTTGGTAGACTCAATAAACCTTATGTCCTTCCCAAATATCTCAATTACCAGAGTAGCATCTCAAGAGAAACCACATATCTTAAGTCACTGGCAATTTCTATTTTATAGCACAATACAGAGCCCTGTAGCTTGCCTTCATTCAACCTGAACCTATATAGTGTAGTTATTGTAGTTAGACACTTCAAGAGAAGTGATAAGCCCATAACATGGCTTTAACCAGGAGCTATCCAAGCTGATTTATTATACCTAGCACTAAATCCTTCCATACTCATACTTAAAATGAGCAGCCGAGGCCCTATTTCCTGGTTACTTGTAACAGGAGTTTTGGACTTGGAGAGGAGATCCATGCTTAGAACTGCAGATGTGGAAACATCTTCCAGAAATTCTTAATCAGGGACTCAGTAGATGGTCAAAGATGAGTAGATTTACAGTAAAATTCTTCTCATCCGTTTAGAGGACAAAATTCATGCATATACCTTTCAGCTCTTTCCAAGCTTGGGAAGGTGAAGTATTATGACTTTGGAACAAAATATGTGAACCCTCGAATCAGTACTGCTGAGTTAGAAAGTTTTCAAGTTAAAATGCTAGATCTTGTTGATTAGGATTTTTTTGTTGTTGTTCTGAGAAAAATTCTGTACAGAAATAATCCTTATATAAAAAAAAAATATTTTCCCTCTAGATGTATATTGCACACTCTAGTAGAGTGAGCATGTACAGTACTCTTTACTTGAGAGGTGGGATTTTTTTACAATTCAATGTAAACCCACTTCTTGTACAGCTGTTGCTAATTGCTGTCCTCTTTTACTCAGAGTTCAAGTGTTCTCCAAAGCTCCTCGGAGCTAGAGCTCCTATCCTCCAAAGCTAAAAAATTGCCTTTATATTACACACAAGACATATGCTGCTGCTATGCTGATAGGTTCTCTTCTCATATTTCAGAGTATACCAACATGTTCCCAACTAAGTAACATCAAAGCACAATGTTAACATCTAAAGAATGCCTCATGGGAGCTTGACACAGCAGATCTCTTCTGGTTCCTGGGAGATTTTAAGTCATTATTTAAAAAAAAAAAAAAAAAAAAAAAAAAGGAGAACTTGAAGCCTAGCAGCTTTCATATCCAGTGCTTGCCCTCATTTAAAATAGGATACTTTATCTATTTAATTCCAACAGAGGAAGAAAGCAGACCAAGTTTCTCATCTTCCCAGGTCCTCACTACAATTCCCCTCCATTAAAATTTCCTGCGACTTCTTACCTTTGTAGCTTGCATTTTGCCTTGATCTTCTCCCTGCTGTGCTGCTCACACTGGGCTGCCTTCTGCAGCACCACCAGCTGCTGCCCTGTCTTAGGTTGTAATACAGAACATGACCAAAAGTTTGTATTCCATCACCATCTGGTGAAGCCAGGTGGAGCTGTGATCCTTATCTCTGTGGGAGATATTCTCTGCTAATGGGCCATCTGTTAAAAACCAGGTGAGGCAATCATCTTTATCTTTTCCATAAACCATCCTCCCTCCAGGAAGACATCATCTGCTAATGGGCCATTAAGTCCCACTGTATGACTGATAAAATTACATTATCCCACTGGGAAATGCTCCAGCCAGGGGGAGGAGCTAAGCCTTTCCTACCTGATTAAAAAACTGAGATTTGAAATCCCAAAGCAGCCTTTTTCCACTGGATTCCAGAGGAAAGCTGGACCTTTCCACATCATGCCTGGACCTTCAGAGGAAAACTGCACCCTTCCACAGGGCCATTGCTTCAAGGGAACCACATCTGCCACTGCAGGAAGACTGTAGCCACCATTTAATTGGACTGTGTCGGGGATTAGGATTTTGTTCTTTTACTGTCCCAGTTTAAAGAACTATTTCCCATTATCATGCTAAGGGAGGCTGTCAGTTATGCCCAGGATCTTTTGAGGACTCTAGACAAAGGGGTAGATGGGGACTGGCTTCTGGGAGGGGCGCTGCTCACTCATCCAGGGAGCTCGGAGGAGGAGGACGCCCCGTTTGCAGCCCACGCAACCAGAATGCAGGGAGCGAGATTCTCTGCGGTCGGACTGCCCTGCACCTGCCCCGCTCCTGCCTCTGAGGACACCGCTGACCACCAGGACTCAAACCGTGAGCGGGGAGCTGCCCCTGCACCCTGCTCCCACCTGAGACACAGCGCGGCCGCCGCCGCCTCCCCCCTCCCGTCTGCTCTCCGCAGCTGTGCGGGCTCTGCCACGTTTCTCACCACTGGGAACAGACACAGGCAGAGTGTGCCTGCGGCTGAAGAAAGGACTGGAACTGAGTTATTTGTTCTGTCTTGCTGTTAATTTTCATAGCCGCTGTTGTTTCTGTTTGCACGGTTAGATATATTAGTAAAGAGCTGCTACTCCTACCCCCTCTTATCTCTGCCTTAGAGTTTCTGATTCAAACAATTATAATACTTGGGAGGGAGTGGAATTAAATCCTCTATTTCAAAGAGGAGATTCTGTCTTTATTGGCAGACACTTGTCCTTCAAACTAGGACAGACTGCTGCCAACATCCTGACTGACAGGGTGTCAGGTTGTATTCTGACTCTGTCAGTGTTTTGGGCTTGTTCTTTGCAATACTGTATTTCTATTTAAATTTTTCTAGTGAAGAACTGTTATTCCTATCTCCCATATCTTTGCCAGAGCGCCCCTTAATTTCAAAATTATAATAATTTGAAGGAAGGGGGTTTACATTCTCCATTTCAGAGAGCCTTTCTTGGCAGACATGTCCTCCAAACCTGGACACGCCTCCAAGAGACCAAGCCACAGGCAGTTCATGGCTCTGACCTCTCTGCTCAGGGGAAAGGGAGGGCTCAGGGTGCCTGGTACCTCTTACAGATCACTGCCACAGCAGCGATCTCTGCCTTACTGTGATGACACTCCTTTTTTATCGTTTTTTCAACGCAGTGATGCAGATATGTAAATACAGTGCAAGTCTTCAGCTGTATGTGAGTTAATAACTTGTAGCTGCAAAATTATTACTGGGTTTGAAATCTTCTTCTCCTCTATGCTAGTGTAGCAAAATAGCCTGAGCTGTTAGAACAGGCATGATAGAAAGCTGACCTAACATTAATGGCTTTATAATATTTTTAGGGTATAACCCCAGCAAAACAAAGAAGACAGTGGCAAAGAAAGGAGCTCAGACAAAAGTTTTCAACAGCAAGAGGAGAAGAATACCAATAAAGTAACAAGAGCAAGTAACAGTAGCAAGACTTCACTGGAAATTTGAAAACAGTGAAGGAAACCATAGGAAACATAATAAGTCTTTAAAGTAACTACTTTGTACTTCAATATATTCTGTAGTCTGAATACTTTGATTACCACTGATTTATTATCACGAAGATAGCTGTTACGTGCTGTTATTGCGTCCTGTATCTCTCATTCATTAATTATTCACTAATATTGTTTAGACCAGTATTCTTTCTCTATAGATGTAACAAATGGCCTAAAGCATGTTGAACATACTTCTTTCTCCACTTCATAAACAGCAGCAGTGACCTAAATTAACTGTATTAAGACTAGAATTCGGAAAACATCTTCATAATGCAAATAAGTTTTTTTAAAAATTTTATTTGTATCAGCTAACTACGAAATTGCATCTTTAACTCCACCAATTTTTTTACATGCTATGTATATGTGGTAAGATGTATACCATTAATACTTCTTTCCAGCTTCTTCCATTTGGCTGTCATTCTAGTCTGAGGAGTGCTATATTAATGGTTTTCTTCAGACTCACTGTGGTCTTTTGTCAACTTTTTATATAATACAGGTATAATAAGTATTCCTAAAGAATTCCTAAATATAACAGCAGAACAACCCACAGTAATGATGTTTATTTTACGTTTTTTATGACTATTTTGTTTTATGGGTCTCCTTTTTCAGTTTTAGCCTGGTCTTTTGAGACACCAAACATCCATTGACTCTGTTCATTTTATAGTAGAAAAAGTGGTGGTACCACCTTCTATTAGGAGCTTTCAAAGTTCCTTTCATTGTCTTTCAAAGTTACTTTCATCAATTTCAGGGCACTCATAGAGTGAAAGGAAGATTTAGGCTGAGCCTGACATGTAGAATATGAGAAAACAAGAACACTTAATAGAATCATAAAATCACGGAGATTGGAAAAGACCTCTAAGATCATCAAAATTTAACCCAGCACTGCCAGGTCCACCACTAAACTGTGTTCCTAAGTGCCACATTTATGCACTTTTAACACACACGACCCTTCCAGGGGTGCTAAGTCTGCAATTCCCTGTTTCAATGCTTGACAGCCCTTTCAGTGAGGAAATTTTTATTTCACATCTGATCTAATCCTCCTGTGGTACAACTTGAGGCTGTCATCCTGTCACTTGGGAGAAAAGCCCCGCTTCTACTCAGCTACACCCTCTTTTCCAGCAGTGGTAGAGAGTAACAAGGTCTCTCCTGAGGCTCCTTTCCTGCAGGCTGAACACCCCCAGCTCCTTCAGACACTCAGTTCACTTTTTATGTGAATGGGCCAAAACTGAACATGGTGTTTGAGGCACAGCCCTCCAGTGCACAGTACAGGGGGACAGTCACTGCCCTGCTCCTACTGGCCACACTATTGCTGGTACCAGCCAAGATGCCCATGGCATTCTTGGCCATCTGGGCACATGGTGGCCTGTATTTCATCCATATTCTTTTCCAAAAGAAAAACAGCATGTCTGTGAAATTTCTTTAAAAACTTTCTTACTATCTGAATACTAAATAAATACATTTAAGAGATCTAAATTTGAGAAAAATATGCTGTCATTTTAAATAGGTAAGTTTGAAATTGCCAGGTAGGTGAAAAAATCTTTTCACTTCCATCTTCTCCCACTCCTAATTATGCAGTTCATAGATAATATTTCAAATTACATAGTTCATGATGGATTCATGCTGCATGTGAAAGAAAAAGGTAGAAGGAGAAAAGATGTAACATCTAGACTCTTCTCTCATTAAGAATTCACACAGTGATGATTTTATCCTTTGTCAGTTTTTAAACGCTCTCATCACTGAAGGGACAGTTAACACTAAACTTAGCACAAGGAATCTAATGAGGCTTCAAACTCATAAATTACAATTTTGGGGGAAAGAAAAACCACATGACCTTCTTCTCACTGTATTTTCAGTGAACTCTAGTGTACCCTTTAGTTTTACTTCCAGTCTCAGAATTCAAATCTTAAATGTATCTCCAAATTTTCACTTCAGATTTTTTTTTTTTAATCATTTCACTCTTTCTTTTATCTAATAAATACCAAATCCTATGTATTGTCTCAGAAAAAGAAACAAAGAAGATGAATATCACCTATCTTTTTAAAAGTTCTTATGTGTGGGAAATTGGCTTACAGGAAGTGCTTTTGGAGAAAAAAGGAAGAAAAATGAAACAATATCATCAATCACATGAGGTAATAGATTCATTCCCATATGCAAATTAAAATTTAAAATCGTGCATTTGATGGCACAGAAGTTCAAGAAACCATTTTATCTGTAGTCCAAGTGGACCTCAATCATCTTGATAGGTCTCAATTAAGACATAAAGCTGGAGTGTTTTATACATATATTCATATAGTCAAGAAATGGATGGAAAACTTAATTTCCAAGTTCCTCACATTAATAAAGGTTTTCATATTTTTCGTGTTGCCAAGACTGAATACAATAATTTGTATCGTCAATCTTTCTTGACTAGAGAGTGATTCTCAAACCTGGCCCTTGGGAATAGCAATGAATAGAAGGAGATTTCTGCTGGTTTTGGAAATTCATCTGGATGCAGTTTGTATTGGTTCCTATGACAGTTTTACAGACCTTCACATTTTTAAGATTTTAGCAATTCTTGGAGCTTGGGATTCAGCAGAAATTTTGCTGAGGAAGACCCCCTAATTATTGTTTTTTTGTCTGGGCATTACTAACTAGCTTACTGACTGCTTCCACAGTAGTAAATCCACTGGCCATGAAGATTATGAGGTTTTTAATTTTTATTTTCTGAAACTTCTCAAAGACCTGTAGTCTTATGAACAGCTGAAGCCATACAGTAAAAGTGTTGGTCTGAAGGCTGGAAGCTTTGCACAGTTCTTCAGGGCAAATGAAGAATTGATTCTAAATCGCTTGACAGTTTTTGGAGCAGTCACAATGGACCAGTAATTTGATTCCAGTATTGTCACTGGCAGTGTCAGATTCAGTCAATAGACTGTCAAATAAACAAAGCCGGGTGTTCTTGTAGCTGCTGGGGCTAAAATGTAGCTTCGGGCTGCAAAGGAGGTCCGAATAGCTCTGGGGGCCCCCAAGGCAGAAGATCAGCTTCTCAGCTAGCTAGGAATGAGATCTTGGGAGTTGCCCTAGAGGTTCTGAAGATAGCTTTATTTCTTCAAAGGGTTCTACTAGCAAAATCCAAATATAGAGCATAGCAAGGGGTTTTTATAGGGTTTAGGAGGATTGAAATGCTAACCAGTAAAATTATAAGTTGAGAACTATCCAATTACTTTAAGATTTTAGGTGAGAAAAGACCAATCATTTAGTAAAGTTAAAGACCAATAGAAATCCTAAATGATAACAGGGGTTTCAGTAGGGGGATGAACATTTCTCTAACATGAGTCATCCTAAGAAAAAGCTTCATTGTCTCAGGGTATGAGATCCCAGGGGCCCTTTTCAGGGACAGTTGTACCATCCACATGTTCTCTCTGGATATAAGGAAGGAAAACTTCAACTTACTGTTAAAGTTCCTTAGATATCTGCTGTTGGCCCATGACTGAAATGGCATAATGACAAGGTGTATCGTGCCCATCCTCTCCCAGGTGACAGTTTGGTTGGGTGAGGTTTGCTTTTCTCTCTACTGTGTGAACCAGAACATTTTTAGAAACTGAGAGACAGAATAAGGGTATTTTATAGAAATGGCAGAATGCAAACCAGCAGTAATGGTGAAAGTTCTTCGTGTCAATTTAGTTTGAATTTCAATGAGATTTGTTTCCATTCCTTCATGACAGTACCTGACATACCAGTACTTTGGTTTGAAACTAATTTTTTTATCATTTCTGTTCCTTAGTATTATCCTTCTAATTTTCTATACTGGATTTTTAAATGTGTTTTTCCTCTCCCTCCTATGGGAGGCACTTTACAAATCTTCATCCAACAAATTGAATGTTGGACTCACAAGAGAGCTGGGAAGAGCCTGGAGCAACTGAATATGGTCACTCAAGTAGAAGGGAATACACTGGAATAAGAATGCCATGCCAGGATTTAGAGTGAGCTGATATGACCACTGCATTTCTTCTGACAGCTGGTGCCAGTGCCTGACTTTCTAATTATACAATTAGGGAAATTTTGTTTTGAAATATTTTAGACCTGAGAGAAAATATAGAAAGTAAATCATGTCAAACCTATGTACTTCACTTAGTTCTCATCTTTTGTGATGCAGTTAGGCTGTTAGCATGTTTCTTTCCCACAGAGGAATGTATTTCCACAACATTTAGGAAATTCAGCAATGAGTTCACAAAAAGGAAGCTGATATAGACGATGAAGTTATAAAACATGAAGAAGAGTAGAGCTGGTTGTGGTCAATGACAGCAACGATCATTTATCAGGAAACTATTTATCTGGTATTAGTCAGTCTGATTTAGAAGGTAAGATTCAGAGGTGTGTGCCATGTGTATGTGTCTGGACTGTAAATGTTCGAACTAGTGGCAGGTCACTATCAGCTAGCTAGCCAAATTATCTTTAAATGGAGACCAAATGGTAATCTGAACTAAAACGGATGTGCAGTAATAACAACGATGGGCAAACTTAGAAGAAAGCAGGCAGGCATCATCCTTGATATGGACATTGACATTTCATGCTGGTTTTTAGTAATACTTGACCCTGTGTGAAAAATCTGGATCAAGTTGATCCTGGTAGGATACTTTGCTCCTAGAAATAAAATGAAAATGCATACACCAATATGGCTTAAATTAAAAACAGTAGTTTGCCATCCTTTTACATGTCAGTGCCCTTCTCATTTATCCACTGGGTTCATAGTCAAGATCTTAGATATATAATATATATGAACACATTCATTAGGCAATTTTCACTCTTATAGGAAATAAACATCTAGTAGAAAAATTCTTGAAAGAAATTGTTTTTATGAAGAAAGTAGTATTGCAGTTCCTACGGTTTCAAAACTAACTTAGAGTGTTTTGTCTTTTTATCAGTCTTTAACTGATACACTTTTTCTCCTATAATAGAAGCTATCTTTCTATAGCATTGATGTAGTTTGGGTGTTTTATGGTTAGTTGCATTTATCTGCTCTCTCTCTTCTCTGTAGAAAATTCACCCAGAAATCAGCTACTCTAATCTCCTCATTCCTCAGGGATCTGATATGGTAGTCCAGCCTGGGTGTTAAACAGTTCAGAGACATCAGGGTAGATGTTCAGCAGTCCATTTATTACCTTCTATAATTCACAATTAATTAGGAAGAGTGACTTCCTTGCAAATATTAAAGTTATATATGCATATTCTTTTGGATCACGTGTTTCTAATCTTAAAATCATTACAGTTATTACACATTAACTGGACTTTTGATGGTCTTTGAAGACACTGAGTCAGCTTTCAGTCCCCTCTTCAGGCGACGAAGTGCATATTGAAAAAAATCCCTTTGGGAAAAATGAGTTATCACATCACAATTTTTTTTCAAGTAACTACAAGATAATTTTATAGTCATGTGTACTTCAGAACTTTATCTGGTTGATAAAACTATTTTTCTTTCATTTTCCAAAAAAATGATTATTCTGACTTCAATCAAATAAAAGCTCAAAAACTTTGAAAATGAAATGTCTTGAAAGATTAAGTTTAAAAAGTTGAACTCCTTATATTCTTTGCCAAAATAGACAACAGTTATTACTATACTTACTATATATGGTCATCTTTTGGACTGGTAGATATTTTCTGGTTTGTCACACACCAGGATGTACTAAAGTCTCTTCAACAGAAGCACACCTGGGGGGAAAAAATAGTGTAATTAAAAAAAAAAAATTAAAACCTGGGTAAGAACAAAACAAGAGCTTCAAAACATGACTGAGGTACATAAGTGGAGTATATATGGGAATATTATATAGTATATCATATATCATATAATCATCATAAGTAACTGATGTAATGAGTTTTTGCATCCTCACATGATTTTATATAGTCATAAAATTTTGGAAAGGAATAGCAGCACAAAAACAGAAGAAGAGTGCTCTGCTATGGATTATAGTAAAAGTAGTGGATGAAATCACTTTTGAAGAAGGATAGAGGATTGTGATATTCATACTGTGATGATGTAGATTACCTCCTGAGTTATAGTGCAATCTCGATGCTTAGGAAAAAGGGGAAACCTTCTCATCTGCAAAAAACCAGGTGATCCTTTATGAGGTATATAATTTTAAGAGGCATTGCAGTAATATTACAGTTTTACAGGTATAAAATTATATATGAACATTGTAATATTTACTGTACACAATTAGGATGTCAAACTGTGGTAAATGCTTCTTATACCTATATGAATCCTGATTTTTCTTTATAACAACAACTTACTCATTGTCCTTAAGAAACAAAATTGAAGAAGACTTAAAGCACTATTTTTGGACAACTTAAAACTTATGATTGTATTAAAATAACAATTTACCTTTTTGTATCAATGTACTTTAAATACTTTGTTTCTGAGGTATCCAAATGATGGAAATGCCACAAATCCGGATTTGAAGTGAGGACAAAGAAGTTATGCAAGATAAATGTACCTGTAAATATCCTTTTGGTAGACCCAGTTACACTTTATTGGGAAAGGGTTTGGGAAGTTGTCACTAGGCTTTCTTGATTTTGATGGTACAGTTTGCTGCTCTGCTGTGCTGCAGCCAGATGAAAATGAAGAAATCATTGCATAAGGTTCACAAAACACAGAAACTAGATGTAATTTTCACTTATTTTACAAAATTGTTTTAGCATATTAACTCACTGATCCTGTTTCTGATAGACTAAAATGTATCAATGCACCAATATCAATTAAGTGAAGTTTCTGGATAATAGGGCATGCCTTATATTTGAAAAGTGTTTTTTAAGTAAATCATATCATCTTTCAAATGTATTTTTCACAAAATATATCAAATGCTACATAAACCTTTCAGGAAATCTAATGTACTAGATCCTTTTTATTGCTTCATTGCATCATGAAACAGTCATGTAAAAATTTCTCTTGTGCATTACATAACTTACTGTAAAGATAAGTCGCACAAACCTTCAATGTTCATAAATATGAGAAAGAATAACCACTCTTCTTGTAAATCATTTAGATTATTTTTTCTGGGTTGTAGTTTTTAAATATTTAGAAGCCCCAGAAAACTCAGTATTTGTTTTACTTATGACTGAAGTAGGCAGCTCCGTGTAACTTTATCCCTCACACAATCCCAAGCATTTTAATAGAATGAGTAAAACTTAGCTTCCCAAGTGAATTTTATGTCAGAAATACAAAATAGCTAACAGGCACAATTACAGATTCTAACATGAAAGTTGTTTAAGATTATTTTATTTTAAAGCCACTAATTTTGTGAAGGAGCTTTATTTATTCCCCAGTCTTGAACAGAGCCTTTTATATATGCTCCTATATTTCTTAAATATTCAGAGTAAATACTTTCCATATTAGAGTCAAGAAGTTTCTCACCACTCTTCCCAGTCCATGTAGTGGAAAACAACTCCAGAAATTATCTGGATTACATTCCTGCTCCTTTTCAGAATCTGATGCCCTTGGTTGGGGTAGCTTTGGCTTTGTACACAATTATGACAGTTTCCAACATGGTATATATTGTGGAAATAAAATCCAATCATGCTGATCCCATCTGTCCACTTTTTATGTTTGACTTTTTTTAGAAGATTTTATAGTTTTGAAAAAGAAAAATATTTCTTCATTCATAGTATTTTTGTCTCAAAATCTGCCACTCAGGTGTTTAAACGGTTAGCAAGAAAGCAGCATCAGTCTTCAGAGCATCTCGGATAGACTCTAATTGTTTTGGAGTTAAGAATGTAGATTGTTGTACATTTGTTCTCCAACTCACCTTACATGCTGCAGATAAAACAGAGAAACAATTCAGATGTACTGGCCTCTCATCAAATAAAATAACTATGGTGATATCTTCTTTTAGTAATTCATAGTGTTTATCTGGATCAAGAACAAGATATGTTCTAATTCTCTTGATGAGGAAAGTCTTGAAGTTTCACCACAGTCAGATCAAAGGATAATGTTTACAGTGGTGATGAGGTAAAGCTGTAATGCTGAAAACAGCAGCTATTGCCAAGTCAAAGGTGATTTTGATACAAAATCCAATATTCTGGAAGGTGAGATGAAATAAGTTATTTGAGCACAGTCTTTGTTTGGGGTTTTTAGTTAGTTAGTTAGTTTGTTTGTTTGTTTTAATTTGGACAAGTAGTTTCAGCAATTGTGCAGTCGAAGTTCCCTGGTGCTGTTTATATAGATGAAGATGTTAGTTACTGCACATTCAGTAGAGTGACTTCAACATTACAGTTTTTACATAGCCTGATATAATTTTTAAGTTGCCCAAATTTTCCTCCTTTCCTCTCAAAGAGTGTACAATTTGGGTAGTAGTAAACTCTTTCTAGGAGCTTCTTCCAACAACAAGTGGATTTACTATTTGAGAGTTTTGAACCTGGGGGGGCAGAATTTATTTTCTTAGAGGGTATTTCTTTAGTGAATATTCTGGAAAATATCTCAGGTAATTTTTAAATGAAAATCCACAGAGTGAGCCATAAAATATATGATTTTTCTGCCTTTGTATTACCACATGCGTTTCTAGTACTTTCACATTTCAAAGATTATTTTAGTTCATATTGTATAAAAGGGAATTTCTACATGCAGTTTCACAGAGAGAAGGTGTAAAAATGTCTTCAAACTACTTCAAAGAGATTTCCTGCTAACTTGTATGTATATTTTCAATTTTTTTTCACAAAAAATATTGACATGTTTCAGCAGTACTGTACTTAGTTAATATTTCTGCTTTCCTTGTTTAGTGAATGGATAAGTATCTTCAGGGAAAATTTTCTGTTTATTCTTGAGGGGCTTGATCTGTTTATTTGTATGTTATTATTACTACTTGTATGTTGAAATCTTACCAGTCTTGTAGAGGAGACAGAATTTATGGAAGTTTCCCTAATTAATTTCTAAACTACTTCCAAAGAGATACAAAAAAGTCTGAGGTGCCTTTACTAAAATACATATATTAAATTATAATTTCTGAAGTGTAGCATCTTAGCAATATTCAACCATAAATTGTGGGGAAGAACAAAGCTCATCATAGTATGCTTGGGAGGGTAAACAGAAAAAGTCTGGTAGTAGGTCAAAATAGCAAAGATTAATTTCTACATTTTATTAATGCTTAAGCTTCTGCTCTCCCTCTCTGAGAATGAAAGATGAGCCATAATCTCACACCATGAGCAAAAAATGGAAACTCCCTTTGGGCAGAAAATATGATTAAGAACTTTTTGAGGGAAATGCAGTGAATCTCTGGCATTATAAGTATTTCCTTGACAGATGAAATATTTTCTTTTTTGTCATTGTGTGAACCTGGCATGTAAATTACTTAAATGATTATTTGAAATTTTTTTCAAGCCATTTGTAGTACCAGTTCCAGTACAGTGGTTTTAGTAGTACTGTGTATGTTATAAAGAAACAGAGAGAGATGAATTATTTGATGGCAATTTTACAACTAAAGTCTATAAATAAATTTCTAATGTTGAATTTCTTTGCAAGTGTTTCAGAAAACAGTATTTTATTTAAAAACTTGGCT
Organism: Muscicapa striata striata; assembly: GCA_030060385.1. Classification (NCBI taxonomy): domain Eukaryota; kingdom Metazoa; phylum Chordata; class Aves; order Passeriformes; family Muscicapidae; genus Muscicapa; species Muscicapa striata. The sequence goes on along the minus strand of JAREIS010000076.1, from coordinate 493,865 downwards.
TGTATTTTTCTGTTACTCGATTGAGTAACATTTCTTTAGCATATATTTTGGAATTTTATATTCAGTTGAGCTGTCTTATCTGTAATTCCATTTCAAAGCGTTTTTGTGAGAAGTAGGGGCCTCTGTACACTACGTATATATCTGCAGGTGCCTATATTCATGCTTTTTAATTCACATAAATTATTTTCAAATCCATTATTTCATCCCTGTAAAGAGCAATAAAATCAAGGACATTGTGCTCTAAATATCTAATGGAAAACTAACAAACGTGTAGAAGAAAATATTAAGAATTCAAGCATTTTATCAGAAACCGAAAAGTGTAGGGAGCTGTTAAAAATAAGTGGCCCTTACCAGAACTTAGTATTATTTATTTTAAAAAATCTGACTTTTAAAGAGTTTCGTAGTTACTTGAATTTTGCAACATATTAACTCAGAGGACTCTAGAATACAGACTTTCAAGACTGAAAATTTTGGATACTTAAATTTCTATTAGTAGTTAGCAAGTAAACTTGCAAGTAAACTGCAAGTAAAGGAAAAATTAAAATTACTTTGCATAGGAACACAATGCAACCTTTAATTACATAATTCTATCCCTTTAAGAGAGGAACATCATTTGCAATTTGAACTTATTTACCATAAGTGATATGGTTTTACACCACAAGTGACATTTGACAGTATTTTATTTAGCTAAAAATGACAGGTTGTGGAAAGTTTCATCATCATGTTGAAGACAAAGAGAGAGGCCATGAGCTCCATAGCTTCAATAATAAAAAAAAGGAAAAACAGACTGTGCAGACTGGGGAATCAATGAAGGTTTGGAACGCTTTGCACATGAAGATACATTTATGTTAAATACAGAAGTAGCAGATGGGAAAATTATTTTCCCTTATGAGATATGTGATGGGATATAATCACAAAGTGACAAAAAGTAGTGTGGGATTCACAGACTTAATAAAAGAAAAAGATGAGTGTACCAAGTTAAAGAATAATATTTTGGGTGGTTTCAGAAGTCAATTTTATTCTAAGGTGCAGATCTGGTTAAGGAGATTAAAGACACAGGAATCTTTTAGTATATTATCAGGATGTCTTATTAAAAAAACAAGCCAGACAAAATAAAGTCTTGAACTAATACTTACTAGCCAGAAAGAAATATATCTAATAGAATATATCTGAGGATAAATGATCATAATTTTTATTAACCTTGGGAAACAAAATAAGAGCAAAGCTGAAAACGCCATTAAAAACGTAGAATCTGTAGCCCCATCTATTGGCAGACCTAAGAATGTTTTTTATTAAGATACCATCTCCACATACAAATAAGATAAAAGAAAATAAGAGAGAAACCAGATATTTGGACATTGGGGAATGACTAACCGCACTCGTACTATTCACCCCCTGCTGCCTTGTTGGAGGCTTCATTAGGAGCTGAAGAGAATGAACAAATCATGCTGGTGTTGAATTCAGACTAAACATTCTTGCATGGAGCAGGTTAAGCCACGCGTTCGTAACAGCTGACTTCTTAATAGGGAAGAATAGAAGAAAGGACTAGGATCAGGAACCAGTGGGGGTGTTCTAATGATTAGGTAAGGAATTGAACTTAATACAAGGTGTAGGGCCTAGTGAGAATAATCATATATTTGCACGCCTTGTGGTTTCATCTAGACAGAGGTTTCTCTGCCCCAGCAAGATATGAGCAAGTTACTAATTTAAAACAAGTCTGAATTTAAATTGGTCACTAGAGCTAATAAAACACTGAGGCCCGGGGGGAAATAAGAGGTGGAATAGACTAACATTCTGCTTATGTAACATTCAGTCTTTATTCTCTGTACTGCTTTCGACAGCATGTGTGATCTTGGGTTTCCTGTGAAGTGTTTCCCAAGTCTTGTTACCTTTGTAGGTTTGTTCAGCACCTTCTAGAATTCAAATCAACTGCATTAAGCCAAAGTCTCTTTGGAAGTGTTGGCATTCTGACAGGTTGCTCACTGGGATTAGTGTGGTTCAGTGACACTGAGAAAGTAGCTTGACCTGCTGTTGCAGGTTCTGCTTCTTCTTTTTCTAAGACATTGAATTTTATTTCAAAATATGATGGACTACAAAAAACCACAAAAAACTCCAAAAAAGAAAAGCCTCTCTCTTTTATAGGAATGTCAGCTAAGAGCTAAGATACTTGTGTGCAAATGTTTGGTGCAATTAATATTAAAGTACTACATGAAAAATGGAATAGTATCCAGAATAGAACAATGTTAATAAAATAGATTGAGTAATTGAGCCCTGATGATTACAGTCCTCTTCCTGTGTGTGTGGACAGAGGTGTGGGGTAAGCACAGGTCTCATGTACACTGAGCAGCTGTATAAGCTCGTAGGCAAATCCTACCCCTTGAACATTTTTCTGACAAATGTAAAAACTTGGCTGATCATTCCCATTTCCTTTTGATTTTTTTCTGCCTGGTTTTGCATTTGTTAAAATTTTCTCACTAGAAATAATGTTGATTTATTCAGAATAATTAAAAATTACTTTCATAAAAAAACAGTTCTTAAAACTATTCTTTTTCCTCAAAGAGAAATGGAGATAGATTCCTGAGAGCTTGGACTTAAAAAATCTTTCCTCCACTCTCAATTTTTCACTCCACTCCTCAGGACGGTAGGAAGGAACTATGCAGCAAACAAGTCCCCAAAATGGTAATGTCACCCTAAATCCTTTCATTTTGCTGCTGCTAAAATGTACTGTGCCCAAACATTTGTTTTGGCCTTGTTCTTCTCCTTACTTGAAGCAGTGCTGCATAAAAATGAAAATAAAAGTGCTTGATTAGGGTCCAAACACGTTCATATTTTGTTATGACATATAAAATTACTATAATATACTTGTCTCCTTCAAGAAAATCTAACATTTTAAAATATGAAAATCTGACCCACCAGAACAATGAGGAAAAAACAAAGATTAAATAAAGCTAAAAAATAGTAAAAAGTGTCATGCCTGCAGGCAAAATTTATTCAGAATCACATTTTTTTTTAGAAAAATGCGAATGAGAATGAGCAAATCTAATGGCAAAAATGATAGCCTAATTATGTGAATTTCCACACAAACAATCAAAAAAATAAAGGTCAAAAATACACAAAGTAGTAACCAAACACCTATATACACAATGATTTCTGCTTTCAAGATTTCTCATATGAATTTCATTATTATGTAAATTCTCAAGAGAATAAAAAACAAACAAACATATAAGGGATAATCATGTGCACACAGAGATTACATGGGGTAAAGAATTACACTGTGAATAGAAGTATTGGACTTAAAGAAAAATACCTTGAATACAGTACATACGCTATGACATTTTATACACTGATAAAAACTGACAGAATAAGACATTACTTAACATATTTAAAGAAATGTTATTTAAAATATGATTTGTAATCATAATTTTTGAAGCACTCTCAATTGTCTTCTTTTTTCCATGTTCTTTATCAATGTAGCTCCCAAATATTTAATATTTTTTTTCTGAAGATAAAGTGAGGATCAACTATAAAATGATAAATGGGTAATCAGCTGAATAAGTGGCAAGTCAGATATCACTAGCTGCAATTATTGTCACAATACTATGACTTCTTACATTAAGTCTTGTCCCTAATTTTCCTGCATCCAAAAATTGAATGAGATTGATCCAGTGTACAAAAGGAAGTAATTTGGTTCACAAAACAAGATACTTTTAATACATATCTCAAAATAAAAAAAAGAAGAAAAAGAAAAAAAATAGAAAAAAAAAGTAATGAGAAACCTTTGTATAGTAACTTTCTAGCTAAAAAAAAAATTTATCTCAGAGGACAACGAACTTGAAAATTTAGTAAATATACTTAGAAAATATATTGAAAACTAAACAGAATTATTTACAGCCACAACACTCTCCTACTACATGATACCAAAATCTTTTTGCAAAACTCCTAAAGGAGAGGTTTATTTGGTTTTTTTAAAATCTGACAGAACAGAGTTCACTTCAAAAATTGATTAACCTGAGTTAAGTATATGTGCAGGCTGGAAATAAAAAAACAAACTATGGGGCAAACATTTCCAAACACAGCAATTTGAGATCCAAAGGATTCCTAATCCTCCCAGGTCACCCAAATCTGCCCATTTTTTTTAGCATAAATATTTCCATGCTCTTTTAGGATTCTCCAGCACAAATACTGGGGGGAAAAAAAGAGAAGTAGAAGAATATATCTCTCTAGGCCGCTCTTTCAGGTAACCCTTAGAAATGTTGATTTTTTATGTGAAATAAAAAAGAATTTATTTTGTGATGGATACCAGATCATGTATTAGGTGTTTATAAAGAAGAATTCTATAACAGAACTTAGAATGTAGAGTCTGTTTTTAAGAGACAAATAATAAAAATGAGCTTGCCTTATTATTGTCTGTGCTTTTCTTCCACTACTCTAACTATGGCAAATTCCAGAGCCGTACATTGCCCTTGTGCTCTGTCATTCCACGATTCTCAAAATCTTCCTTTTCAACCTCTGAGATTCAACTCTGATGCCACATTAGAAATTCAGAAGGACTGCACAACTGACTCCTTCAGTTTATTTTTATATGTTTGTATGAAAATATTATGTTTGGTTTGTTGATTTTTTTCAAGTGTTAAGACTACCATCTCTCAAAAGCCATAAAGTTCTTGTACAAGGATAGAAACTTTTTCCTCCTGTATTATAAAACTTCTCAAATTTCTTCCTTTTTTCCTGTTAGGTAACTTGCTCACCTTCAGCCATCTAGAAGTCATGAATATTATTTTAGATATTGACCTAGAGGTTTTCAGGACAATGTTTCCTGTCAGGATGTATGAGAAAGACTGAAAATGACACATTTTTTGTCTGGGAAGTTTGGTCAGCCAGACTCTTCCAATTTATTTTTATTTTAAAGATATCTCACTGCTCAAGGTAGAGTAATCTTGTGTGTGTAGTCTAATGTAACGTAAATTGTACTACTTAAACACTAAGCACTCCTTCAGTAATTCTGAATCCCTACATTTCCAGATCTCTCTCCTTGCCTTTCTAGACGATTTCTTATCCATTTTCCAATTAAATCATCTTTCCTTATTAATATCAGTATTTTTTTCAAGTTTGGGATTTTTAACCGTTCAATGTTCTTTTTCTACTCTTAATTTTAGACACAGAACTGCTTACAGATTAGGCTTTATTAATATTTCAAGCACTATGGAGCAATATGAGTCTTCTCTAGAAAAGCTACCTTCTGTATAAAAATTTCCCTTTTAGATGTATGAGTGATCTATCATGCCAGTGCTTAAGTTTGGAAAGCAGCCTTAGCCATTAGTAAATTCATAACCAATATTTGTAACTTTAAAACAGTAAAAGAAATCCAGTATGAAATAATATTCTAGTCAATTTCCTTGCTCTTAAAAAAAGAACCCTTTGTAACTGTTCCACTGAGAAATGAGCAGACATTAAAAATGTGAGATCAAACTCAAGAACCCAAAAGTTGCAGATTTCACTATGTCTTAATCCGCTGGAAATCCTGTAGAAGAACAACTAACATAGGTATTAGGAAACAAACTAAGATATATAAGCTCAGTAAATCAAATTATACCTTCTCAGTGAGTGAAACTTCTGGTTTAGAATTTGTTTCTTAAAAATTTTAATTACCAAATAACTATTTTCAGGTCATGTACATTTTATTTTAGATATTCTTTGCTTTGTCACTTAAGATGCAAATTTTTTCAGTTGAAATTGTGGAAGATTGAGGATTTTTTTCATTTTCTTTCTTCTCTCATTAATCATTCTTTCTTCTGCTTGATCTGCCATCGATTTAAATAGAACAACACTTGGTGAAAAAGAGTGATTTGTGTACTTTTATGTAAAACTTGAAAAGTTACAGCCAATTAATAAAGTTTATATTGGAAAGTTTAGAAATAGAAAAGCTTAGAAAAGACAAATCTTAAATACATGCCTTGATCTCCTCCAATAATGGAAACAATGCATGTGTAAGACCAAAACCTTTCAAATACACATGCTATTTTGTGATTCAGCTCATAAGAATGTAAGACTTGTTTCCTCAAAACATTCCTTTTTATAAACCATTTGAATAAAGCAAAGTATAAGCTTAAAGAATGACAGTAATATGAACTGAGGTTCTTTTTTAGCTCCTCTAATTATTTCTTACTACTTTTCACTTTGTACTTTTTTTTTGTTTTCTGGAGTATGAGTTAAATAACCACTCCCTGGAAATTTGGATAAAGGCTTTTATTATGAATCATGCTTGGCTATGACCTGGGATAATGTGTTTATACATGTCTGGAGACATCATCCAGTACTTCATGGCATAGCATTTACTTATTTTGTTCTATAATTTTTTTAAACCATTTTATACAGTAATTTCTGTATGAGTGATTCATTATACTCTCAAATTGCATTATTTCATGGCTGATCATTTCTTCTATTAGTTATTACTTGCATATGTTGAAATTGCACATTTTTTCTCTCTAAGGGGCACAGGAGTTTGTAGTAATAGAATACTTAAGTAAAAGAAAGAACTTCCAAAGGAAGAAGTATAGACATTGGACTTAATCTATTCAGAGAAATGACTGTTTCAACCTCTTGTTTCAAGAAGTCATGGTTGGTGTTATTTTTAGCATACATCTAGGTCATAATTTTCTAATACATAGTTGCAATGCTAATGACCTATAATCCCAGAAATAAATTATATTCAAGTAAGATTTCTGTATTTCTTTCAAAGTTTGTAAATGTGACATAAATTATCTATATTATTATAATATTTTTTAAAAAAGCATATCATGCAAATGTTGCATTACAACGTTGGCAATTTCTGAATGCAAGTCTAGTCACAACTCTAGACTGTGTCTTAAACTCCTTCTTTGTTCCATTAGTCACCCAAGATACTCCTCCTCTCCAAAAACACTCAACACTCAAAATTTAACTCAGAGTCTCACCAAACCCTATCATACTGAGGCTGGTTTCTTAGCTCTCAAACTCATTAATGAGTGAATTGCTTTTCCAGGAAGCAGTTACATGGAAAATCCTCCACATCCAATGTGCCAAATTTGCAAGGACTGTAAAGAAATCCACTTGCACATACACAAAAAAGAAATTCCTAACACATGCTTATCAAGAACTCCTAAAATGTTGCCTCAAGAGAAATAATGGATACATCAAAATTTAATCCTTTCCTAAGTTGTAGTATGTCGAACTTTCCTATTTTAGTCATACAATATTGAGAGACTCTGACTAATATTTTCACTTTAAAAGCATATGAATTGATTCTAAATTTGGAGTGAATGTCAAAATAAATAAAGAATACTAAAATGTTGAATAAATAATCCAAAGCAGAATCTCTTCCACTTCAGTTTAGTAGCATCCCTACAATCATGACATATTAATATTCATGGCCCAAACACAATAACAGGCAGAATTATTTGTGGATTTCTGAATAAAAATATTATGTGCTTGACTAGTTGACTGACATAAAGAAAACAGACTTTTAAAAATTGATTCTTAGTATACATTAGTCTTTTATAATTTTGTGCTGGATTGACTTTTTTTGGATGCCTGTTACCCACCAAAGATATCCTAACCCTCCTATCCTCAGTGGACAGGTGAGAGAAAATACCACAAAATTCTTATGGGCTGAGATAAAGACAGGGAGAAATCACTCACAAATTAATATCATGGGCAAAACAGACTGACTTGTGGAAAGTAATTTATTTTCAATCAGATCAGAATGGGATAATGAGAAAACAAACCTTAAAACCACTTTCTCTCAGCCTCTCCCTCCTTCCTGGGCTCAACTTTATTCCTGATTCTCTACTTCTTCTTCCCAGTGGCATGAAGGGATGGGATATGGGGGCTGCAATCAGTTCTTCACAGATTGTCTCTGTTCTTCCTCCCCATCATGTGTAGGATTCCTTTCACTCCTCCCCTGCTCTCAGCACTGGGTTTCTCCCATGGGATACAGTCCTCCATGAACTTCTCCAATGTGAGAACTTCCCATAGGCTGCAGCTCTTTACCAGCTGCTCCATCTTGGGTCCCTTCCATGAGGTACAGGGTGGGGTCTTCCATAGGTTGCAGGTGGATCTCTGCTCTGCCATGGGCAGAAGACAGACAAGGGATCCCCAGTCTTTTCCATGGATTGCAGTGGGATATCTGCTTCTGGTGCCTGGAGTACATTCTCCCCCTTTCTTCACTGACCTTGGTGTTTGTGGTGCTGTTTGTCTCACATCTGCTCACTCCACTTTTCACTGGCTGAGAGAACTTCCATGCAATAATTTTTTTACTTCTTATTTTTCAACTTAGAGACATGAAGTGAATCTATTACTAACAAAATCAGAGCAGAATAATGAGAAGTAAAATAAACTCTCAAAAATGCCTTCCCTCCACCACTGTACCTCCTACCCCAGTGGCACAGGGAGACAGTGGATGGGGATTATGGTCAGGTTCATCATCTGTGGCTTCTCCCACTGATCAGGGTGAGGAGTGTGGGAAGATAGTTTGTAATGATGCTGTAGAAGGCAATTTTCCTCAATGAATCAGCTGTACTGAATGCTGGAAGTGGAGACAGCCTTGCCTGTGAGGACAGGTGTTATAAAAGAGTGGGTTAGTTGGTCAAGAGTTAGATGGAGTTGGAGCTTGAGAACAAGGGTCTGCTGCAGTTTGAGATAGAATCTGCTGGCTGTGCTGTGAGGACGAAAGGACAGACAAGGTAAGAAGATGTTGTGAGAGGGATAGACAGGGTAAGGTGGCTGGGTAAGGGATAGATTTGGGTTAGCCAGTCATGCAGAAGAAAGAAAAAAACTTGCAGAGAGAAGGAGGGAAGGAGTCAGTTCTGTGTGGAGCTGCCTGTGAAGAAAAGATTCAGTACTTTGTGGAGTTGCCTGAGAGAAGGCATGAGAAGCTGTTAATAAGGGTCTGGTGATGGTGCCAGTCATGTCTGTCCTTCCCCTCCTGCACTGTGGGGTCCCTTGCATGGGAGACAGTTCTCCATAAACTTCTCTGAAGGGAGTCCAACTTACAAACAGCAACTCCCTGAGAACTGCTGCAATGTGAGTCCATCCCATGGACAACAGCCCTCCCAAAACTGCTCCAGTATGGTTCATTCTTCCATGGGGTGCAGTCCTCCAAGTACAAGCAACAGCATGGGAACAGGGCTCCTCTCTCTTCACAGTCTCCCACAGGATCACAGGCTCCCCCTGCTCCATCTGCTCCAGTGTGGGGCTCCTCCCTGGGCTGCAGGGGATCTCTGCATTCCTGTGATCCTCCCCATGGGCTGCAGGGGCACAGCTGCCTCACCATGGTCTGCACCACAGGCTGCAGAGGGATCTCAGCTCTGGTGCCTGCTCCTTCCTTCTCCACTGACCTTGGCATCTCCAGAGTTGTCCTCCTCACATATTTTCTCTCTGCTCTTTTCTGGCCAATACTAAAACTGTACAACTTTTGTTTTGATTTCTTCTTAAATCTGTTACCACAGATGCATTACCACCAGCTCTAATTGCCACAGTCTTGGCCAGCAGCATGTCCTTCTTTGGAGGCACCAGGGACTGGCTCTGCCAGACATGGTGGAAGCTTCCAGCAGCTTCTCACAGAAGCCACCTCTGTGATATCCTGATACCAAAACCCAGGCTGTGCAAACTTAATACACCAAAAAGAATATAATACCTGCTCTCTTGGAGTTTTTGAAATCCAGACATAAATTAATACTGAAATCTTAAACGAAGAAATTTTGAAACAGATCTTATTCCTTTCCTGATGGACTTAGATCTGCTCCACAGAGTAGCCAGGGGCTACTGTATAAGAAGCTTCTCTAAGATCAAAACTTGGGTGTAGGAAAGGTAACATGAAAAGATATTTACTTTTACATGTACATTTTTAGTATGTTCTTGTATGTTCAATTCTTACTTCAAACTGCATTTCACTTGATGCATGGTTTATACACACAGAATTTCTCACACATATGATTGTTTCATCTGTCATATCTTAGTTTGTATAAACCATTGGCAACATGTGTCAATGCATTTATAAGAACTAATATTACTGGGATTAAATGAAGAAACAGGCACAACTGAAACCCACACTGTTCAATTATCCATTACAGCTACCTGCTTTTTGAAGAAGCACTGTGAAAAAACAAATTGTGCCATCTCAGGCTATGAGAATGCAGAGGAAGATCCTTGCTCAGACTTCTGTGCCTGCTTCTCCCAGGACAGTGAGCTTTTCTGTATGTATATCTGTCATGGTTTAAACCAGGCCAGCAACCAAGCCCCACGCAGCTGCTCACTTAGGCACCCCCAGTGGATGGGAAGAGAATCAAAAGAGTAAAAGTGAGAAAAGTTGTGTATTGTTATACAAGCAATGTCCATCAGTAATGAAAACTCTGAACTGTCAACACCATTTCCAGCTGTGAAGAAAGTCAAGTCTATCCCAGCTTAGACCAGAACAACATACTCATATCCTTTTTGGATAAATGGGTAGTAACTCTTAAGATCCTGACAAAAGCCTGAAGTCTGTGACATTTTTGAGGCCAAACTGTAAAGAAGTAAGATCAGATTTTTTTAACTGATTAACACAGGTGGGTTTTTTGGGTGTTTTCCTTTTGCTAGCTGTTCTGATTCTTCTGTTCCAGTGCAGGTTGAATTGTTCCATGATAAGTGGCGGGATTGTGCTTCCACCCGTTGGACAGCCAGTTTCAGGTGTGTCAAATACCACCCCGTGTGAAAACAAAGAATGGCCTTCATTCAGCTGCAAAAGGGATTTGGACAAACACACAGACAGTGCCAATTGTAGCATACAGCTTAGTTAGCCTCAACCCTGGCTGCCAGGGCTGTCAGACACATGAGGAGGGAGGCATGCAGCGGTGCCGCTTGCAGGGGGCAGCCAGGAGTGGCGAATCCTCCTCTCTGGAGGGACTTTGCTTGGCAGCACCTGACATGAGGCAGTCAGTAGGAGACACTGCGGAGGGGCTTCTCCAACCAAGTCGCGCAAAGGTCTCCACCAAAGGGCTGCAAAGAAAGCTTGGAGGACCAGACAAGCTGTCTCCTGTCCGAGGGCAGATATGGGAGGGGTCGGGGGTACAAAAACTAGCTGGATCACAGCCCAGCGCTGCTGCTCGCTGAGGCCCGCCGCTGCTCCGTGACTGCCCCGCTCCCTCCTTTGCCCTGGCCCCAGCCCCGGCCCCATCCTGCTTTCTGGGTCTCCTGCTCTCGCTGCCTGTCCTGCCTCCCTGTGTCCCCGACCGCTGCCCTGCCACTTCGCCCCTCGTCCTTGCCTGGGCTGCCCAATTCCAGCCGTCCGCCCCGATCCAGCCGGCGGCCGCGATCAGCCTCGGCACGACCCTGTCCAGGGTCCTGGACCGCCGTCCGAGCGCCCACTCACCGCGGGAACCGGGCCCGTGGGGAACCGGGCCCGTGTGGAACCGGGCCCGTGGGGAGCCGGGCCCGTGTGGAGCCGGGCCTGTGGGGAGCCGGCCGTGTGCAACCAAACGTGTGGAACCGCGCGTGGGGAGCCGGGCCCGTGGAGCTGAGAGCAGCATAGGCTCGCTGGGCCCCAGCCCGTGCAAAGGCGGCAGCGTGGCACTCACCCCTCCGCCGACAGCATTTCCCTGATCGCTGGTGGTAACGTGCTCCTTTTCCCTCTGTCTTCTCTCTGTCTCCCCTCTCCCCAAGTCCTTTTCCATTTTCCTTCCTCCTTTTCTGTCTGTTCTAGCCCTCTTTCGTCTGGGCAACTCCTTTTTCTTCTCGTTTTTGTTACTGATAAACGGTTCTCAGATACAACATTTGCCTCTTTTGTCTTAATTGCATTCCTGACTATCCATTATTAAAAGGACTCATCTTTTATCCCACACTGGAATGCGACACCATAGCAAGACTTAAGAGAAGCTACAATAGTCCACTATTAACTTCCACCACAATTTTTCACTAGCCATATGGGGGACTACTAAAGGCTGACCAAGTCCTGTTGGTTATTTTGGCACTCCAGCTGATAAATCAAGTCATGATGGGAATCAGAAAGTCTTGGACAGTGTGACATTGCCACTGGTGCATCATCATCATGGCAATTGGCACCTGCTGTTCCAAAAGTCACAGCATGGCCCTAACAGAGGGATTTTCAAAGAGATCAAGTAAGAAAGCTGTTCAATCTTTTCCGTATTTTAGGTAGCTATACCAAAAGTTCATTGATAACTTGAATCCTTGAAGTACCCTTTCTTGAAGCAGTCTATGCCAAGGATACATGGAACCCTGACCTGTGTGTGCTGTGCACCTGTGCCTAACAGAGCTTTTTTTTTCTGTGTATTTCATATTCACACAACCCACACAATTTAGTATTACCACTCCTGCCTTTCCTTCTCCTCTTCAAAGACAGAAGCCCTGTATTCCCATTCATAGTCACAGTCTGACTCTTGCACTGCCAGACCAGAGGTTTCTTCACCAGAATCCTCAGGAATTTTTTTCTGCCTGTGGAGTATCAGCAATTGCTTTTTTAAATCTCAACAGCAAAATTAAACCGGCGGGTTTCTTGGGTGGTCTGTTCTTAGCAGATATCTTCCCACTGAATTTTTTACGTGGGTTTCCAGGTTAAAGGTTTATTTGCCATCCTAATTCCTCAAGTTTTCCAGCTGATCCTACAGGAAGAACCAGAGAGCGCCATGCAGCACATGCCTGGGACTCACTTTCTCTCTCATCAGTGCTCCATAAGGCAGCCCTGACAACCAAGATGCTGTCCCAGGGGAAAAGGAAAGTGAGAGGTTTTTTCCAAGGTTTCAGAGCCAGGAAAATGCCCTTTCCATAGATAGGATGTCTAAATCTGGGCAATATAATCGTTGTTAAATTATTTGGAAGCTGGTGCATTTTAGACTATTGTCCTGGTTTTAGGACAGGGTTCTGCCAAAAAACGGCAGAAGTTTCCCTTTGAAATAGAGAAATCAATGTCACCCCCCTCCGAGTGTTATAATTGTTTCAAATCAAGGACTCAAGGCGGAGATAAGGAGGTAAAAGTAACAGCTCTTTACTACTCTAACTCACAGCACAAGTAGAAAACAACAGTAGTTATTAAAATTACCGACGAAAAACAGAAGAAAAAGCCAGTTGTAGTCCTTTCTTAGACGCGGACACACTCGGTCTGTGTCCGTTCCTGGGGGTGTAACTGTAGCAGGGCCGGCACAGCTGCAGGCGCAGGCGGGAGCCAGGGAGGTGGAGTGGAACAGCCGCGGCCGGGCTGGCTCAGGTGGGAGCTCTTTGCTCCGGTCCTGTGTCCAGATGACCAATTATATTCCCAGAGGTAGGAAGTATTTGGTCTTTGGTGGTCAGCAGCGCCTCCGAGGTAGCAGGGCAGATGCTGGGCAGCTGAATGCAGCCGGCCCCCGGGTCTCCTACCTCCTCACACCGCCGAGCAGACTGGAGAAGTTCCCCCTCCCCCTCTCTCTCCCCGGAAAACAGCCGGGCCCCTCCAGAAGCCTCGTGCTCCCCTGAGTAGCTCCCCCCCTTCCCGGAAGTCCGCATCCCCCTCCGGGTAGCTCCGGTCCCACCCACCCGCCCGTCCAGGGCCATCACAAACCCTGGGCACAGCCGGCGGGTTCTGTTAGCATTACAATGGGAAAAAATTCTCCCCACTCATACATTGAAGGAACACAATCCCAACCTTCAACAACTATCTTCTTCTACATGGCCTGTGCACACAGCCTGTCGAATGGATCTTTGGAGACCTTGTTTTCTTCTAGGTTAGAAGACCTTCAGCACCACTAATTTGCTCAGATACTGGATGTCTTTCCCAGTGATAGTGCACTTCTCTTGGTAATTAACAAGGTTTTCCTTGAATATATGTCTTGTCTTCATGCTTGACAGGAACGAAGACTGCAAATGGTTGCCTTCTTTTATTTTCTCTGTCAATTTCATAGTCCCCAGGAAAGGACATAAATTATATGATTCCATCAACCTCCATGTCCACTGGTTCTTTTTCACTGCCTGTATGACTCCTGTAGTTCAGGTTTGGGTCCCTGTCTCAACTGGTGTTCTTAGTTGTTGTTTGGATCACTGTCTCAGTCAAGATGTCTTCAGAGGCAGTTTGGGTGTCTCTATCTTAACCATCTACTCCAATAATACTGATCTGTGGCTCAGTAAACCTGGGCCAAGATTCAAAATGGTGCTGGAAGCTGCTGTGTTTTATTGGTGAAGGCAAGATACCCTTCTACCAGGCAGTGAATGAATTCACTGAGGTTATTTGCTTGGTTCAGATATCAAATCCCACTCCATGTGAGCTGATAACTGCCTGAAACAACCACCCAAATACTTCTCCACACCGTGCCACACAGGGACCATCTGCCCAATGGCTTTCATCTCTCCCCAGAACTGTGCCCTCTTACACCAGAACGACATTGGATTCAGGAACCTTACAATAAGCTGACAGTGTTAATAATATTAAACAACTCGCCTGAAAGTGATCAAGGGCCTCAGGAGCCCAAGCAAAATACCCACACCAGTCCTGAATTAGAAGGATATGTGCACTCCTCCTGCCCACAACAAAGCTACCCCAGCACAGCTAGGCACCAATGACAGGGCAAAGCACATAGCCATTGTTTCTATTGCTGTGTTTCCAATCTCAGCAAAATAAAGAGCTGAGCAGTGCAGCAATTAAACTCTGTGACCCTCACACAAGCCTGCCAATTAATAACTGTTATACTTACAAATTCAAAACTGCCTCACATTGAAAGGAAAAGGACTGTGGTGGGTTGACCTTGGAAGGCTACCAGGTGTCCAACAAGACAATTTCTAATTCCCCCTAATAATCAGGACATAGGGGAGAAAATAAGGTAATTAACACATGGATCCCAATGAGAAAAGCAAAGGATGTGCATGGAAACAAAGCAAAACAGCAAGGTATATTCTCTATTTCCATTCAGCTAGTGATGTCCAGCCTGGGAAGCAGGGCTCCAATACATGTAGCAGTTGCTTCTGAAGACAATCACCTTAATAAGAAACACCTCCCTTTCCCCTTGTCTTTTCTTGTCTCTTCTTTCTGATGTCAACACCATGAGGTATAAGGCATGGAATATCCCTTTAGTGCACTCCAAGTCGCTTTCCCACACCCAATCCATCAGCCTTGGTAGGGTTTCAACAGGCAAAATGGATGCTGTGCAGGCACAGCTCAGTAGTTGCCCAAATACTGGTGTGTCATTCACAACATTCTTGCTGCAAATACAAATGACAGCACTGTAAGGTTTTCCAAGGGGAAAGTTAGCTCCATCCCACTAAGATACTATAAACTTTAGAAACTTAGGAGTCCTATGAGTTGACAATTTTTCAGATAAAGTTCACATCCTGATCTGCTTGTAGAAAAATACTATTTTTTTTTTTTTTTTAATTTTAGTTTTCTTTACCAAAAACATCTGCATACCAGTGGTATGGTAAATGTTTTTATCACAGTATAATTTAAAGCAGCCTTAATAGCAACATAGCAGCAACTACAGCCAGATGTTCTCTGATCTCTTTATAATAGCTAATGAAATTTCTCCCCAACGTGAATTTTACAACACCATTGCATATCACACTTACTTTTCCAATTAGCTTCATATACTTATTCTCACATCAGGGAAATTACTAATGAACTAGAATGAGGTATAGACATTTTTGTTTCAACTCGGTTTTTGTTGAATCATGGCTACGTGTCCATGCAAAAAGTTGAAGATTTCCAAGTTTTTATCTGTAATTTTCTGCTGTTCTTTCCAAACTGGCAAATCTCAGCCATGCTGTAATGCCATTTTACTATTTTTAAAATGTAATTAGTTGTTCTGTAATATCAAAAATGTGTTTTCTTTTGCATATGTGTATCTGCATATCACTCACTCTTTGCCCATCCTCATTTTAAGTAACATTCAACTCTCAGTTTGGTAAATCAGTAATCTTTTTGTGTTATTATAACTGTCAATATATTGCATATAGTAAGTTCTTGTTAGGTAGAATACACAAACCTTTAGCATTTTAATAATTATTTCCTATTCCTATAGGAAATATACAACATGCTCTTCTTGAAGATGAACTTTCTTGTAACAGTAAAGCTCTCTTAAATTGGTGAAGAAATAATAATCAACTTTCTAATCAATCAATTTTATAATTAGCAGGATGTTTTAAATGAAGCACTTGACATTGATTCCACTCACTTGAATGCACACATATTTGATATCCTTTGATGCTAAAATTATCAACACAGTTAAATACAATTTTCTAACATAGCAACTGGATTGCTACTGTCTCCAGTCATGCTATCCAAATGGAGATATGAACAGATATCTAATATACAAGAAATAAAAACAACTTTTTAAATTGCCAGTTATGCCACATTTATTCTCAATGGTAAGAACCCCATATACCTCTTGTTATCTTATTGAAACTCCAAGCATTAGACAGAAGCAAGAAAATAAAGTGTTCCTGTAAAATTCCTTACCACATTAGCTTGGTAGATTTGCAACAACCTAAGCACATACACCACTGGAGATTTACACCTGTGTGTGTGCATATATGCACTACTGTGAACACATCAACACACACATCTGCATAAAAAACTGATTTAACTCCTTCATTATTAGTGTTAAGTTGCTTCCTCCCTTCACCTCTGAGAATGCCAATTCTCATATAGTAATGAAGTCCAATATTCTACAGAACCAAATTCTTATTATGGCTCAAGCTGTGCCATAAATTTTTCCCATATTTGATGCTTTATTCTTTTTGCTAACAAAAATAGTTGTGATAAAATCAGGTGTATTTTTTACTTCCACTAAGCCCTTAAATATATTATTTCAGTGTCTCATAATGCATGTCTTTAACAGTGTTTGCTGTAACCAATGCAGACCTCTCAGATACCTCAAGAGAGTTTGATGTTCTCACTGTGTGGAGAAAAACACACCAGTATTTTTGTGACAGTACTTAGCCAAGATATTTTTCTGATCACATTATGACCATTGAGACTTAGTGACCTTACAATTATGATTGAAATAAAGGAATAGACAACAAAACAGAGTTCAATTACTATAATCCATATTTACTTGCTGGCATTGAGATCTACACTTAATTAAAAGGAACAAAAGTATTGAAAATGAAATTATATTTTCCCCAAAGCATATGCTTTGCATATATTTTAATAATGGAACACAAACAAAGGCTTCAGGTAGGTTTCAGCCAGTCAACTCAAAGACTAGTCAATTCAAAATTGTATTTGAAAGAGATAGGAACGTTTCCATTTTTAGTGACTGTTAATACAGCAAGTCAGTAGCAGGAGTAGCAATCATTGTATTCTTAATGTTAGAATAAATTCAGAAGAACCTTATAACACTGAAAGAGAATGTCAGTTTTAGTCTTATCATAGTCCATTATGGCAAGGGGAGCTCTGAACCAAGTCAGGAAGGTCTGCTCTTTTGTGCCTTCTGAAAAAAAAAAAAAAACCAACAAAAAAACAAGAAAAAAGAAAGAACCCCACATAGCCCCCAAACACCCAAACAAACAAACAAAAAAAGTGAAACAAAACCCTGACCCCAAATAAACCCATAATCTCCTCAAAAAAGAAAAAAAAACAACCCAAAACAAGAAACCAAAAAACAAACTCAGTCTATTTTATTTCAGAACATGAAATAATTAAAGATTATGAATTTTCTCTATAAGCGAGTGCAACAAATGTTGAGGTAGTGTGAAGCTGTGATTTTCACAGGAAGTGTTATGTCAGAGAACAGCTGAAGGTGTGTAGGATAGGTGCTAGCAGTAATATAATATTTTTTAAAACAGGCTGCTGAATATCAATAGTGTTGTAGGGCTGAAAGAAACTCTTCAGCTCTGTCATTTTCTTGGAATAATTTCTTATAATTGCTTCTGTCAGGTAATAACTTGCTGGCTTTAAATCTAAAGCCTGAAAAAATCAATGGTTAATCAAGTGGTTAAGATAAATGTGGCTTCTATTTACTCTGGATCCAGACTTGAAAGAGCCTTCATCTTAATACATTTCTTCAAAGTTTCAATTGCTACAATACGTTTCATTTACCACAGTACCACAGTGTCATTAGAAAGTCCACCCTAAAACCTTGATTCTCAGTATGATTTGCCTTTCACAATCCAATCACTGCCCAGGTTAAACAAATAAGCAATAAATAAAATAAATAAATAATAATGGAACTAAGAGGTTAAAAAAAAGACCAGGTTTCTTGACAAGATAAACATGGCACAGAGATAGATAACGTCTCTCCATTTCAACTGTTGAAATACAACCTAATGCTCACTTAATGTATTCCAGAGAGCCCACTGTCCCTGTTAAGGTAAACTGATTTCTCTTAATACAGAGGCAGTAAGACAAGCAGAAAATAATAGAAAACTATAAAATACACTGGTGACCTTATTCTGTCAAAAAACTAATTAAAAATAAATGAATATAATAAAGTACTACAATTCCTTCCAAACATAATTTTTGAACTATTGTGAAATTCATGGTGTCTGTGTCCATACTTCCAACTGTTTCTTCTGATAAACACAAATTAGCTATAGACATCTTCCCCTTAATAAGCAGAATTACATACTTTTACGAAAGCATCACCATCTTTTTTCATTTGTTTCTTCTTTTATAGGTACATGAGATATGAATAATAGTCAGATTACCCGCTGCTGAAGTAGGCAATATTTCCATGAGGACAGAGAATGTCCTGTATTTAATGCATATTAATTTCCTTCCTGCAATATTCCTAATTGGTAACTTGAACAACAAATCTCTTTTTAATCTTCATGCTGCTGAAGGTTTTTGTTTTACACTTTCCTCTGCACTTCTTCATAAATGCAAATTC
Source organism: Muscicapa striata striata (assembly GCA_030060385.1). Taxonomy (NCBI): domain Eukaryota; kingdom Metazoa; phylum Chordata; class Aves; order Passeriformes; family Muscicapidae; genus Muscicapa; species Muscicapa striata. Next base: position 475,044 of record JAREIS010000076.1, on the reverse strand, counting down.
CTAAGGGACAATGCAAAGCACCGTTTTATATCTAGGGTGAAGGATAAATCCTTCTGCTATTTATTTGGTAGCGGAGCCAAATTGAAAAATAAGGGACAATGATTTTGAGGCTAATAGTGAGTATTGTTTTATTTGAAACAATACCATAGCTTACCAAGCCATACACTAGATGCTTTCATTAATTGAGAGTTTGAATTGGTCCTACTCTTGAAAATGACTTTCTGAAAAAACATCCTTTATCATTATTTTCAGTTAGGTAAAATACACAAAATCATCAGAAAGTTTAAGAGGGCCACTTGGTGAAAAATTACTCTTTACATCTGTAAATGAGTTCTAGGCAGCATAGCCTGTTAATTCTTATAAACAATTCTTTTTCTAAAAGCACCAAAATAAACCCCACCAAAAAAAGCTCACAACCAGACAAACGAAAAACAACAACAACAATAAAACCCACCAAAAACAAACAAAAAATTAACCAAAAAACCAAACCAACAAACATCCCCAAAACTAAAATCCCCACAAGACCAATGGAGACTCTCTACAAACTCCAGATAAGACTTTTCCATTATTTCCCATGATAGGCAGTATGCTATTTTTAAGGGTTCTCATTTGAACCTCGTCTGTGATGCAAGTTAGTACACTAAAGAACCCTCTAGTGATTCAGCCTGTGTTACTCCTTCACCACATTCTGCTCCTTATCAGACGTCTGTTGCTATTTATACTGAATAAGAGGGGGTTCTATGGGGGGATGTTCTTCAGTTAGAAGCTACAGTGGCTGAAAAGAAACCTTACAACAAAACAAATCAAGTAAACCTTATAATAAAGTAAATAAAGTTTTACTTTAGACCATTTAACTTAAAACTGGTAGATCTAGAGTTTTACAATGAAAGAAGTTAATTCATGGGAGACTTGATTTATTTTTTGCAAAGAAGAAATGACAGGTATTTTTCAGTATTTTGCAAGTAGCACACTGATCTTTGAAGTCTGTGATTTTGAGATTGTATTTTATATTGATTATAATAAAGGAATAATAGAGGAAGTGCATCTGAGTTATAAGACAAAAAGCTTCACTGTGTAGTAGCCATAGATAATAGAATTACAAGGCATAAAAATACTCTTTGGTTCTTTTGGAGGTCACCTAGCCCAAACTCCCACCTGAAGACAAATTGCCAGCAACAGATCAAATAAGCCATGGTTTTGTGAAGATAATTATTCATAACTTTCAGTCTGTCCTACCCTTGTTAGGCGGTTGTGGATAAATTTCCACATGCATTTGGGTGCTAACCAGCCAAGTAATAACTGAGTTAATAATGACCCTTTGAACCTAGTGACCAGTTATATTCTATCCTAACAACAGTCCATTCCTCCAGCCTCTATTTTCTCCAGTGAGAGGGACGTGAAAATGGTGTCAAAAGGTGACTAAGGTTATGGTATCTACTGTCTTTCTGCCTGTGCAAACAGTCACAGAACACAGCTGGGCTGGTCAAGCTTGGTCCTTTGTAAGGCCTCAGTGACTGTTTGTGATTACATTTCAGTCTTTCGTGTGACTGAAAAAAATACACAAGGCAGTGTACACTGTAGTGCCGCTGTGTGGGATTGATTGATTCCTGCTTTGGCTACTTGTCATTGCCTTAAGTAAGTGTACTCAAAAAAATTTTTTAAAAAGAAGGCCCAGGACAATGCCATTTTTAAAGCTGATTACAGAGGATACTTAATCACACAGTGTATAAGGGAAAGGAAGATTATTTGCAGACAGAAAAAGGCCTAGAAATTATATTACACTGAGACTCATCGCTCATAAAATATCTTTAAGGATTTTTTTCTATATAAATTAATAACACTGAAAAATGTCAGTTGATAAAAAATGCTTGTGAGTGCCAATACTGATTCCTATGTTAATCTTAATTACTCACCAGGTAACAAGATTTTGAAAATAAATCTCTGACCGCCTTACAGCAATTTATTCTGAAACTGTGCTGTACAAAGTGGCTGAGTCATTGGTTTTCAGCACATTGCTTCATAGAGTAGGAAAAAATGTATTGGGACATTCATATGTAAGCCAGAGGGTATTATCCCTCCTGGTGAGCCACAGCTGGCTCAACTATGCAGGCATGAGAAACAGTGGTTATGTCTTAGAAAGGGTCATTAAACAACCCCTGAAGTATCCCCAGACTCATTTCTGGGGTCTCTGGTGATCACCAGGGGATGATCCATAGTGCTGCAACAGACAGTGCGAAACACTTCCCACAGGGAATCTGAATCTGAATCTGAATATATATTAACCAACTGGAATTTTTTTGAGGAAGGGCTCCCTCACTTCTGACAGATGAGGGCTGAAACCACCACTTTAATCAGTGAACATTGAAATTAAAATAACTCAGTCTTGTTGCTGGATTCACAGGTAGCAATATTTTTCCTCCCCCCTATCTACTCTTGTGTTTTCCTTTTCTTCTTTTCTTTAACTTATTAATTTCTTAAGGGATATTTTTAAACTTTCTTATTGCTGCATTTTTGCAGATAATTTTAAAAAAAAGGCTAAATGCCCTATTTCCATTGCAATCAAATAGTTAAAAAACAAACGTGCCATAAACACATGCACATACATACACATACACATACACATACACACACATACCACACACATACCAATCAGTGTCATTTCACTGTAATCTGCTCAAAGGAATTTACTAATTAGAACCTCAATTACCCTGGACATATTTGAACAGCATTTAGAGGTGGCACTTGGGGACTTAGTTTAGTGGTGGACTTTACAGTGTGAAGTTAGTGGAGTTACTTATTTTGTTATAACTGCTTTTCCAACCTAGACGATTCCATGACTCTGTGAAAGGAGACCTTAATAACTAACAGATTCCAACACCAACTGATGTTTTTTAACATTTGTTATGACAGTGTGGATAGGAAGCTGCCGTGCTTTAAGTGCTCCTGGTGACACGTGAGCCAGCCTTGTGCTGCTGCAGCAGCAAAGACAAATCTGTCTTGGAGGGCATCTGCAGGACCATTAGTGGCAGAAAGAGAAACAGAGTCATGCCACTCAGAGCTAGTCAGGCCAGATCCAGGGTACTGGGCCAAGTTCTGGTCCCTGCAGTTCAAAAGTTGTGGGCTCTCTGGAAAGGATCCAAAAGAGGGCCATGGAAATGGTCAAGGACACAGAACCTGTGCTATGTGGAAAGACTGAAGCAGTTATGTCTCCTCTACTTGGAGAAGACAGGGTTGCAGAGGACCTAATCACAGTACTCCAGTACTTACAGCTTCAAAGAGGATGGAGGCTTCCCCTTCATGGGTGCCACACAGAGAGGGCAAGTGGAAATGGGCATAAGCTGAAGAGAGATGGGATTCATACTGACAGAAGCAAATACTTTCTTCTTAAAGAGCATTTATTGACTGCAACCACTCCTCTGGGACATGGCAAAGTCCCTATTCCTGATGATTTTCAAGATGCAATTAAAGAGGGTGGTAGATATTTTCATATAGGTTCCCTTTCCCACGAAAGCCTGGGAGGTTCTGTAATTCTATGAAAAAATATCAGAAAATACTTCTTAGACTTCCAAACATGAATTCACTACCATAATCTCTTTTTTTTTTCAATTCAAAAGCAGTTAAAACCATACGCTCCACAAGCAAAACTATTAGCTAATTGTTCTGTGCTTATAAAGCAATTAGTACAGTGAGAATTAACCCTGCAATGTGTTAAGCAGCCCAAGTAACAAGACTGTTGAAAGGAAAAAATTTAATTTCTAACCTTGTAAATATTTTTTTAAATAAATGGTTTTATATTCTGGAAGTCAAATAAATCCTTTACTGTCTGATGATCCATGCAAATAAAGGCAAACAAGGTTATCAAAATTTTCCATGGTTGCCATTTTAAAATATATTAATTAAAGGAGAATTATAAGCAGTCTAAATGAAAATGTCTCCATTGTTTTGAGGAACTAATAAATTAGTTCTGGACTTGACTGAGCTCCACTTTGCTAATCATCAGGCTTGCTTCAGTGTTGTTCTTCATTTTAAGCATTACAGTGAACAGCTAGAGCTTGTTATGTATACACCACGTTTCCCTGTTTCCTGTGAACAAATGACAAAATTAGGCCTACGGTTGGTGCAAAAAGATCCCTTCTGAGATGAGAGCAAAGTTGCAAGGAACACATCACCATCTGTATTATTTTTCTTTTTTGTGTGTGTGTTTGTGTAGTTCTGGTCTTCAACTTTTGATTAGATGTAGGAAATATTTGGTAAGGATAGGATCCATTATAAAACAACTAGTCTCTTTGAAGTCAAGAATTGGATCTGAAATCTTAACTCGACTCCACCTTATCTGTCACCTACTAAAACTAATTAAAAATTGTTGAGTGTTCATGTCTAAAAAGAAAAATGTTATTTATCTTCATTATCACTGTCGCCTCTAAGGAAAAATAATAAATAATTGGAAGAATGCAAAAAGCTAGTGAACTGCTCCACAAACCATTCATTACATGCTTATGTAGTAACATCTTGACACATGACCTATATTGTGAGCCATGCCTTGTCCCTTAACAGCTAGAGCTGTTGTTGGAAAAAGAAGGAACTCAAAAATTGATTAGAGACTTATCATTTGCTTTGATAAAAATGTGATAACATTTACATGAAGTTTCAGTATTCTTACTAATAGCATGCCCAGTGTTTAGCTCTTATATAATTTCTGCTGCTGCACTGCTGATCTTCTTACTCTCCCATCATGTGAGTCCATGGGGAGTTTAAACATATCAGGGATAATTTCTTGTGAATTTTACATAGTTTTATTTCTGTTCAATTACCACTTTCATGTTTTTCTTCTCATTTTATCTACACATTTATAAGCTCCCATTTTCTTTCTCAGGTTTCTATGACTATTTTATTCATGTCACACTAACACTCTTTCCTTGTTTCTGTTGATGATTGCAGGAAACAGGAAAAGATTCCCCTCCTCCCAAAAAAAGTCTTATTAACTTCATGAAAGAGTAAAAGGATTTTCCTCTATAGTCACAAAAGTAGAAATATATTATTTTCCTTCCTTGTCATTTACTGATAGGATATATGCAAACATATAATATGGAGAACTCATTCCTCATGTTAAAAATTGTATGTTTCTCAGAGTGGTAAAGACGCGGATATTTATAAGGATAATGATTAATGGAAAGCATACAACTTCTAAAGTAGAATGGGGCAAAATTCTCAAATATCTTTTACATGAAGCTACTTCACAGCTGTTACAAAGAAATTCACTTTTAAAAAAATTGCAGAGAAAAAATGCTAAACTGTACTACTCTAGTTAGAAATAAAATTTTGAGTGGTGTAATAATGGGTAGTTGCACTGAATAATATGCACTGCACTGAATAATAGTTCATGCTTTCCACAGATTTTTTTTTTTTAGTGAAGAAGAACTACAAAAATAGCCACTTCAAACTAACTCTGGTTCAATTTTATGACTTTATTAACATTGCTGCTATAAAATGTTATTTTATGTACCCTTATATATGTATTATATATAACCGTATTTGCACCACAAGTCATTTTTTTTAGTTGCTTAAATGAATAGGTTATTCACTGATTATTTTAGAATTAGTTTCAGATATTGTATGAAAAAATAAATTATATACTGACCTAGAAAAATACATTATATTCATTCCAGGCGAATTTTATAGCACTTTCACTACTGCTTATGCAGTGGTTGTGGAATCCAGGATAATCATATCTCCTTTTTTTCTGTACTTGGGCTTTTGCAGGATTCACATCTAGACAAAGGTAGCTCAATAACTCTTCCTTATCATAATTTTCCATTGACAAACATAAAAAAAAAGATTATTCAGCAGGTGTAATGCATCAGATGAAATTCAAAGTATTCTATAAGAGTGTTTCAGTCAACTTAATTGCATGTTGGATTAAGTTTTATTTACTTGCAATTGTGATGCAGGTGTCTCATCTGCCTAACATCAAATGAACACTTATTATTAATATCGTCCCCTACTAACAAATCAGTGGTTGGTGTGGCACAGGACACAGCAAGAGAGTGGAGAGAGTGGAAGCGGTATTCATTTCACATAAAACTAGTGAACTCTAACCTCCCCCTGCCTTATTTAAGCAAATAACCCACACTGCTTCTACTTGTTAACTTTGCAAAGCACGATGCTACTGTAAAACAAACAAGAAAGCAAATAAAGAAATAAATAAATGGAGAAAATGAAATATGGGCACTCTTTTATTGGGATATAAAATTATCTTACTAAGGGTTTTTTGACAAAGCTAATGGAATGAAAATTGGCAAATAGCATTGTGCCCTGCTGCTCTGCATCAGCCATCATAACTATTGTCCCTTCCATCACCCATTTCTGTATTTGCCAGTGCAGATTTTTTTTTTTTTACTTTTTTCTTATCAGAGGAAGATTCTTAAAATTGATGCAAGCTGACCAAAGATGGCAGAGAGCATAGGGTATCTACACTTTCACACAAATTCATGAGCTTTTAAACCGCAAAATTTCTCTTCATAAGTCCGTTTACAATAAACTTAAAGCAGAATAAGGTGAAGGAAATAAAATCTCCAGTAGACAAGTCTTTAGTACTGTTTGGTACCGCAAATCTCATGAGGAATCTTATTATAGTCTAAGGGTCATTCAAATTAAGCTAGTCTCACCATAATTTTTGTCTTTGTTTCCCAAATATACATTAATGCATGACTGTCTCATACATTTGTTTGGCATATCCCTGACAAAAAAAGCAAAAATAAACCAACAAACTAAAACAAACAAAACAAACACACACACACAGACACACAGACACACAGACACACAGACACACAGACACACAGACACACGGAGTCGTATCTTCTCCCTACAGACAAGTGTTCTGAAGAGAAAGATCTTTATGTCAGTGCAAATTTGCAGTCAATGATTGAACATCTAAGTGTGGTCTTATGCATGCCTGAAGCAAAATAAAATCAAATTATGTCACTTCTGCTTTTTAGATATCTCCCCTCAAAAACCTGCAGGCATGCAGTTTCTATAACATGATCAGTGCTTAACACCCATGTGTGAAAGTTCTTCGTTCACCTACCATCCCTGCAATTGCACAGCCAACAACTCGGTCCTCACTAAGCATCTTGAACACTCAGCACAGTTGATCACTGAAAGCCTGCTACTTAAACCAAAGTTTGCTCTCCTTTTCCTCTCTGCGAGCTGCCTAGCAATGTTAAGAGTCTGAACTGTTGATCAGTACACAAAGAGAAGAAAATATAAATAAAACCAAATCAGATCTATATTTTTAAGAATCTCAAAATGTTGCATTAATTTGTTGTTGATAAATATACAGATTCAGACTTGCCCTTTATCTTAGGCAGAAGAAATAGGAAGATATTACTTTTCCAGGCCTAGTCAATGAAACATAGGAAGAGCTTACTTGAGTTTTTTCTTGGCATATATTTCTTCAGTGATTTTTTAAATAAGGTCCAGCTGCACATTTCCTACTGAGAAAAGGAGGGAAGAAAGCATCTTACATAACTGGTTGTAGGAAGATGTTTTGGATGCTTAAATACAGGTGATATTCAACATACAGTAAGCTTTGAAATAATAAATATTAAGTCCTCTTACTCTGTGCTCCTCTTGTGCAACGACTTTTAGAGAAGATCTTGCACTTCAAATAATAAGGTTTGTGTACATAAATCCTGAATTTTTTTGAAATGTGCCTCTAAGGAACCACTGGCCTTTTCGACGTTGCTTTGCAAGTGTAAAAGACTAAAGTCAGCCTCAGGGCCTCTCTGAATAAACAGCTTTTATTCAGCCTCTGGGATGGTGGAAAGGAATGGATGTTTTACTGAAATGTGATGAGCATTGGCCCACTTTGCTGCACTTCAGTTTGTAGACACTAATTTAGCTCAACCAATTGATGTTGTGTGTCTTGATCTCCCCTATTAACTCACTTAGTGTGTTTTTCCACTCAGTGTCTTATGATGGGCACATGGGAGCTGTTTCCTCCCAGAGGATAAACATGGCCAGACTGATCACAGCACAGACATTGCCAGGCCTCTCCTCTCACCCAGCAGCTGAGATGTCTGCACAGCCCTGTGACCCACCTGTATGAACTGTGCCTTTTTACCATCTCTGCTCAAACCTTTCCACACCTGTAGGCACTGAATTACAATTGCACTCTTATCCAGCCAGGTACCTCAGCCTCAAGCAAAATCACATACTAATAAGAGGAAAATTAATGTGGTTTTTCTATTGTACTTATTTACTTTTGTTTTTATATTTTTTATCATTGCTATGACCACTGGTAGTGCACAACACAAGTTGCACACAATGAAGTTATTTTCACTGTTTAAAATTTTTATCTTTACTTATATTAACATCAGAGTTTTCATGTCTGTTATAAAGCTAACGAAACTCTGTTCTGAATTTTACTGTCTCTGGTCTGGCGAGTGAACCGTGATGTGCCAATTGTTGCTTTGCAACATAAGTAGTACTGTGGAGAGCTGAACATTTTACACACTTAGTTTACAAACTTGCATTGTTATTATAATGCATAATCCAAACTCACAGTGAAACAGTGGGGATTTCTTCTGCCTATTCCACAGTCTGAGAAATGAGCCTTTTTTCCTTACCAAAAAGGATGAACATCCAGAGAAAGGTAGATGATATTTCAGGAGATTAAGCAAAGATTCTGAATTAGCGTGTTAAATCTACTGAAATTATGTAGTATTTCATTACGAAGAAAGCTAAATCACAGTAAATGGACTGGAATACACCAGATATTCTCTTAGGAATCTCCTCTTCCTAACTGACCCTGAAAATACAAGCAGTTACTTTCCTTCCTATCGCCATAAAATAGAATGTGAAAAAATACACACAGCTGTGTTATATTTTGAGTCAAGTCTTTGCCAATTTATTTATATAAGTTTCTGGCTTGTATGAGAGGGCAAAAAGACTAAAGGGCAGAAAAAAGACTGTTAAGTAAATTCAATTTATGTCTCATACTGATGGCCAACATATAAAATTCTCCAATTGCTTGAGTTATTTTTGGATGAGAGAACTTCACACCCAAAGTCTTTTGCCAGTTCACAGTTAAGGGATGGCTATAAGTATTAAATATTTTTGTGCAACTTTTCAGGTTTCCTCGGACCTTACCTTATAGTGTAATGATTTTGTAGATATGTTGTATAGATTTTTTGAGTCACACAATTCACTTTCATTATTTCAGTGAAAATTAGGCAGAACTGAAGATTTGAGACTCAGGGCCTTAATATTTTCTCCCCTAGATTTTTTTTTTTAATTTCTTTTGGTGACATACACCTAAAATTGTATGCCTTTCTGTCATACAAGGTCACAAGGTGTTCATCAGACTGTGAATTTAATATTCCTCAGCTATTCACAGGTAATCAGATAATGGAACAGGCAAAGTGAAGACTTGCCCTTGCAAGGAGAGCAGACCAAATGTGTGCAGGGGTCTTCATATGCCATACCCAAGACATGCATGTATGTGTGAGAAAGAGAAGGGAAACAGGCCAAAAGAGCATGGTTGGGCTTCTCAATCCCTCACAATCTAAATAATTATAACCAGGTAACTCAGTGACTCAATTTTGCTCTGTATTTTGTAAAACTGGAAGAGGATTTCATGTTAATTTTTTTTTCCTCCACAGTTTACCTGTTTTAAATGACAATTTCCTTGGAATAAATGCTTGGGACATAATCTGCATGCAGAGCAAATATTATAGCCAAATATCAAGGCTTTCTCAGCTTATTTTAATTTTACTCCAGGATTTAAATTTATCTTTATCTTGATGATTCTTCTACTACACTTATCTGAGAAGGAAAAAAAATAAGGAGTCCATTGCACTGCTGTGGTGTATGGCTTTAAAAGACATGTTAAATCAAAATTAATTTACTTCTGTATGTTGTTAAGACAGAATTTAGACAGAAGAGAAAGTTACTCTTGACAGACTCAGGAAGCACTCCTAATGGTCTGACTTCTTTCAGATTTCTCCTGTTTAAAGGCAATATTCTTACATTGACAAGACATGTTCTTACAATTGAATTAATTTACAGACATACCCAATTTAATTCATTGCTTTCAGAGTGTTTTAGTATATCTAAAGAAGATGAGATATCACACATTCACTTGAGCTCTTCTATGTGAAGTCCAAAATCAGCACTACTATTTGATTTAAGTGTCATCACTGAATGCCTCTTGTAACTTGTTACCCTGGACAAAGAGAGCTCACTGTGAACAAAAGTGATGTTACTGCAGACATCATAATTTTTGTTTCCTTGCATAAAACTGTTACATGTAGGTAATGTGTGTTTTGAAAATGAATGTGTTTTCCTCAAATTCAGCTTATAAAATTTTCCTCACCATAGTAATGTTTTTCTGAGAGTTAGGAGGCCACACCATATTCTTAATCACTATGTCACCTCTTGATAAACTAGATAAGATGTTTAAGAGGGCTTGTTGATTTTGGGAGGGTCTTTTTGGATCTATTGGCTGAGATCACAGTTATGTTGCATTAGATTTTGTAAATTACTCCATTAAAAATATTTTAGAGCCAGCCCCAATAGACTGTCATGAATAATGGGCTCATAGTGCTTGTAATTCTGCCGACAGATGTGGCAGTGATGATTTAAATGACATTTTTGCTTAGATGACATGATGTTCTACAGCAATATTTACCCCAAGATGTCTGAAAAACAGGAATTTCAGAGGTCGCAGTGTCTCCATACGAGAGGGAAGAGGCATTTTTCTAGAACTCTGCTATTCAGAACTGCTTGTTTGTTTGTTTTCCTCATGGTGTGTTTTTGGCCTACTCTTTTGCGGGAGCTGATCCTCATTACCTGGTTAAAAGCAATTTTAGTTATTATTTTTTATTTTAATTTTTCATATAATTTACTCAGACATGAGGGAACTAGGCTTTGCTTTTTAATCTATTATTCTGACTGCACAAAATGTTTGATCCTCTATAACATTTGTTAAGGCTGGGAAACATGATAAATGAGGATAAAGACTAAAGCCAGAATGCTGAGTGTCACAGATTTTATTGAAACAGCTTAATCCCCTTGCAGAGCATGAATGAAGATGTTAAAGAAACCTGGATGCAGAAAGTTGTTTCAATGAAATCTGTAGATGTTTCTGAGCTGAGCAGATTTTTAAGTATAAAGGAGAACAACAAAGAGAAAACAAAACCAAATAAACACCTGCAAGGAAAGAGCAGAAAGGAGAATCAGAGGCAGAAGTTCAGAAAAGTTCTAGTATATAAAATTGAAGACAGCTTTCTGGACCCGTAGAATCAGTCTCCTGATATGGAGTTGTTTTATATAGTCTTCTTAATAAATTTTATCCAATATATTGCTATACTAGCACACAGTCTTAGGCTGTTCCAGCTTTTTAATAGGTAATTTTCTTTTAATCTGAATGGCTTGGTGCATAGAAATTTATTGCAAAATTGAATGATGTTATGATATCAGGTATAAGAAAATTTCACTTAAAAGTATTTAAAATATTAATCTCCCAGCATAAGAGCAAGAGAGTGCCAACACACTTAGAACAAGATATCTTTGGAATGACATGTATTATAGTTCAAGAATGAACAGTCAGAATAACAAGAAATTTGTACACAAATACCAACTCTGATGAAAAAGATTACTGAAATATATAAAATATACAAAAATATAAATGGCAAGTAGAATTTTCACTTAGCTTCTAGGGTATATATACATATATAACATACACTTTGCAACTGAACTTTTTTAAAAACTGTGATTATCTGTAAATGTTTTGCTTGATCTCAAGTAAATATTTTGAACAAATTAAGTCAATCAGAAATATACTTTAAAATTATTATTATTAGACTTGCTTTGGCTAATGAGCTACAAGCTTAGTTATTCTCAAAGCTCAAGGAGACATTTGGTCAATGATTCAGCACAAAGAATTGTTTTTACTTTGGCACCATGCATTTTTCTACAGTGGAATAGCTCTCCATTCCCTGTGTGTGATGAGAACTTGTTTTTGGTTCTAGGAAAACTGAATACACAGTTGCCTTCATGATTTATGACCCTAACCTCTGCTTTTTTACCCACAAGCAAAACACACCTGTGTAACTCTGTTAAAAAGCCCTGCATATTTAAGCAGCTAAGGCAAAACCAGGTATATCCCCCAAGGTGTTGAAACTGGAGGAATTTCTGCAACACCAAGTACAGCTTGTTTTTATTTTTTTCAGGTTGCAAAACCCACCAAAATGTCTATTCCTTGATTTGCTGAATGTTCCTTGAAGAGGTTTTCTTTCACATGTGAGTTTTGAAACAAGTGAAGCTGCCGGTGGTATCACATACTGATTAATAAGTACATAACAATTTATGTGGGCATATAGTTTCCAGGTTTTTACCTGCCAGAGGCTTTTTCAGTCACTTACAGTACTGGACTGTGCTTCCCCTCTCACCACAGAAAACAAAGACAGCTTCTGAGAAAGATTACATGCCGCAAATCCCAGTAATCTGGAGACCTGTTGATACCATCCCCTTGAAGTCAGCTCTCCAAAACACCATGGCAGTGTTTTACAGGTCCCTGTGAGACATAAAGAAAGGCTGTGCAATCCAGGCAACACCAGGAGAGTCCGACAGCTGCTGGAAACTGCTTTACATTGCAAGGTCCTCACTCTCAGCTGATGGAAGTTTTATCACCAGTCCCGGCTGTGCGCCACCCTCCCAGGGTAGACTGGGGATGGCACTGGGGATGCCAGTGCGACCCATGTCCTGGCAAACAGCAAACTGGGAATGCCAGCTGGGATCACCTCCTTGCTGTTCACCCAGAGCACCACTCATCGTGTACTTGGCATTCTTGTTCACCTCTATCAGACACGAGCAACCAATGTCTGTCTTTCAAAGGTAAAGTACTTCGGTATCAAAAGTAACAAAAAATGTTCTGAGCTTTAGAATAAATTAGATGTTATTTTCTAGACACTACTTGGTCAATATGGGTTAGTTCAATGAGGAAACATAAGTTAGAGATTTTGGAAATCTTAGTAACCCACCGCTCAGCAGCTGCTGCCACCTTTTTTTTTTTTTTTTTTTTAAGTCTTCTTGGTATCATAACAGCAAGTTTTATCATATTTTGCTCTTTTTCTTTTTTTCTCAAAGCTTTGCAATACTTCTAATGCAAGCTCTTCCATCAGTACAGTGGTTAACCTCTTTAAAAATGAATCAGTCTTTGATTTATTTAATATTAATCTAAACCTGTTTTGCAGCCAGAAACTGTGTAAACCTTCAATGGATTTATCAATAATATATGCTCAGACACATTTTTCCATAATTTCAGACTAAATATTAATGTCTTAAATAATATCAAGATATAAAATGGTTGAAAGCCAAACATAAGGAAAGCACTGAAAAGGATTTGCTAGGACAGCAGTATGCTAAATAAATAAAGAACAAAGTGAGTGAGAGAAGAATTATATGCCACAGTATCAGCTGGAAAAGGAGAGAAAACTAATTCAGTGCTGGCATAAGTGGAGAACAAGGAGTGATGATGTATGCAACAACAAATATGAGAACACAGCTAGTTTTCACCAGAAGAAAGCTGGTGGGTTCTCTAGTAATGTGAGGGGTTCATTGGAGGAGACTGTTACTGTTGTGATCACAGAGTAAACCAAAACAACCCGTCCAAAAGTGAATATTTAATTTTCTTTCTTGCTTTCTTGCCAAGTCAGTTTTCTACTCTTCTGAGCTGAAACAAATGATTATGTGATCAGATAAGTACCACAGAGAGGGTAAGTTGAGGTTGTCAGGTAGGCGAGAAGGAAAGAGGAATGAATCCCAGTGGAGAAGAGTGGCTAATTTAGCCAAGTCATCTTACAGAAACGCACCCTCAGCAATTTGCTTGCAGAACCTCTTCACAGAAGAGCCGAGTTTCTTCCAACATGCCTGGGCCAATGAAGGACAGGATTTGCACATACATTTGTGGGTTTGAACAGTAAAAGTTGCAGAATTTTACATCCTGTAGTTACTTTCTTTTTATAGTGGCAAAAGAGTTTTCTGAACACAACCTGTAACAGAAGAATAGAGTGCTAGCTACTGTGCAGTTTTCTATTAACATTTTTACTCTTTAAGTGGAACACAGCCATCTGTATTATGTACTTGCTGCCAAAGAGTGCCAGAATAAAAATCACCTCTGTCAAATGTAAAGATTCCATAAATATTAGCACTTCTTTTATTCATTACCATAGTACTCATTAGGAGCTGGACAAACTGATTCAGAATATTTTATAGCAAGTTGACACCTGAAACCAGAAACCTGAGTGTTAGCTGGATGTATGCTCTGATCTCTAAAAAAGCATCTTCTACTTTCAGTCTTTACAAATACCAGGGCTCTTCCTGGCCCAGCTTTACTTAAGGCATTCTCAGAATAATCTGAGCGACTAAGTCACACAGTTTGTGTTTAACACAAAAAAAATCCCTCGAACCCAACCACATCTTTGACTGGAGCACAGGTCAGAGATGTAAGTGAGCTTCTGCTGACTGCTGTGAGCAGAGGCCAAGCTGCTAGAGGGACAAAGAGAAAACCCTCACAAAGCCTGGAAAAGTGGAAAGCATGTGAAACAAGGAGAATCTGAGAGCTGAACAGATTATTTTTGTCTACCATTCCAGGATTTATTTAAAATATTTTGTACAATGAGAATAGATTATTCTTTTTCCCTGATTTTAGACCATTATTTTTCCATGTTATATTGCTGTTATTTGTGGCTATGTGACAGCAGTTATTTCATTTGAATGAGGCAACCCTTCACATATATCTTAGCTTTCTTCTTGTAAATTTGTAAGTATTGAAATAGAATTTATAGGGACTCTACTCCCAATGTGATTAGTTAAAAGCATGAAGCAACCTCTACTGAAATAATTTGTAGTTTTACCTGAACTTCTTTTTCCTAAGCTTTCTAAGCAGACAGCGCTTCTCTCTCTTTGTTAATTTCTGTCACGATTTGTAAACTTGGTAATTCCATAAGAGATGTACAGTTGCATTAATATGTTAAAATATGTCACAAAATGAGAATCTTGCTAAGAAATGCATGTCTTCATAGTAAAAAATTATGCAGCTATTGAAAACACTTGGCTTTATATTTTGGAATATTGTTCTTCTTCCCTAGTTCATTCTTTTCCCCCAAGTGCCTTAATCTGCTTGGAAGGGTGACAGTAAAAAAAAATCTGCCATGGTAAACCGAATTTTGCTTCCTAATAACCCAACAAAACAATTATTCTGGATATGTCTCTGCCTAAAATTAAGGATGATCTTTTTGAGTTGTTCATCCATACTCCACAGTACACACTTCCGTGTGTGACTTATCTGTTTTTCCTTTCTTGAGAGAACATTCCATAAGCCTTTTCCAGGAGTGTCCCCACTGGGGTCTCTGGATTGTTTTTACCTGAATTTGAGCTGTAATACATTGCAGTCTCCAGGAAAGCTCTTTGATTTTTCTAAAAGTTTTCCCTGAAAATGCTGCAGATGACAGTTGAACCGTGGAGGCAGAGTAACAATTTTTTTGCAAAACAGAAAGCATTTTACCCAAAAGGTGCATACTCCTCTGAGAAAAGATTTTAAACAAGTGAGTTTTATAGGTAAACCATCTTACCTATGCTTGCTGTTTTATCCCATTTTTTAAAGGCAAACATGCATTGCTCTTTATGCCCTTGACTATTTTGCAAGCCAAGTGAAGGACCTCTTTCTGTGTGTTCACTGCTTGATCTTGTAGAACCACCCTGATCAAAGCAGTGCCATGTCAGATCAGATCTAGAGTCAGGAAATGCACATTAACTGAAGAATAACATCTGAACTAATAATCCCCAAGTCTCAACAGTGCTCCAGAACTGTAACATCTCTGCACCATATCTGGACCTAACCTAGATTACACCTGACAGCTCAGTGCTTCTGCTTTATTTTTCCATGTACTTTTCAGGGTTAGGATTAGGATGGATCAAGTCCACACCCCACACATGTCTACATTGACATAATGCTGTCAGTTTCTCTACATTCCACAAATCTTCCTCTATTTTAGGTTAGAGGACCATTTCTGTTCAATTAGGTTAGAAGACCATTTCTGTTCAATTACGCATAATATCCTCCTTTTTTTTTCTCATCCAGTGCCTGTGTATCTTCTTTAATGACCACCTGAGTAGAAAATAACCCACCAAAATAAATATGTACACAGAAGCAGGCATCATGTTCATTAAACTAAAACTGATGCTCTCCTGACTGTCATCACTCAAAGTCACCACTTTCATCCTGATGCCTTCCCATTGAATAATTTAATTCACATTTGTGGTAAAGAGTCAACTTTTAGACACCCAAAGGCATTTTTTTCCCCAGTTTTTCCACCTTTCTCACAGAGGGAAGGTGATGCAGATGTCAGCCATGAGAGAAACTGTCACAGAGTACCATGTAACAGACTGTGTCACTCATCTGAAAAACAGCACCACCTCCTAAGGCATCAGCACTGCTTGTGAGTACTGGTACATCCAGACTGGTACAGCCAGTTGTGGCTGTACATGACAGGCAATCCTCACCAAGCTGCAGCTCAGCTGCATCTGGTGAGCTCAAACCCTCTGTTTAACACTGTGGGGAAAGGCACCTCTGAGCTTATATTTTACCAGTTGTACTGCTGGAGGCAGCACTTTATAATGTATGGTTTTCTTCTGCACATCTATTTCATGCGGTAAAATTTGATTTTCTCACAGACTACTGCAAGATACAAAGCATTTATTCCAGATACAGAGGTAGTTTCATAACATTGATCAAAGGGTTTTCAGTTAAACTTTGGCAGCAAATTAACTTAGGCCCAAGTTTCCTTTAGAACACTGTTGGCATCAAATTTCATACTAAGCAGCATGACCCGTGGGAAATATTTCTGGTATCTGACACAGTTTCCTAGAGCTGCAAAGACTTCGAGGTCACAAAGGGAGCAAAATTGTGATTACATGCCTTCAAAAAGTTAATGCAACATAAAGATGTGACAGCATTCATCATCTTTCTTTTTCTCTCCTCACTTGGAGCTACCTGTAACATCACACCGCTTGCAGCTGGAAGTCTGGGTGCTGCATGACCCTGTGTGTTTGGTCAGATTGTTTTTTTATGCCTCACACATTTCTATCAATTATGTGAAAAGCTCTTGCAGAATACTATATATCTTATTTTGCTGCACCACTGTATCTCAGTTGAGATCCAGAGAATACAGCCCATTTTCTTGCGGATTATGTATCTATCTGTCAGATAAATGTAGCCTGCAAGTTCAAATTGTGTTCATAATGAATAGTCCTGCCAGAGGAAAATAGATTAAATTGTGCCCTAAGTTACACAAAAACCTATCAGTTTATCTCTGAGGTCCTCAGTGCTACTCCAAGTATAATTTAGAATAATTTGGGGCATGCTCCTTTATACAATTCAATATCTTTGTGCGATTCTCAAGGCACTGTTTACAAATGTTCATTATATTAAAATATTCTTCAGATAAAGGAAAATTACCATATAAATAACTTTAGTCCTCATCTACATTCCTATTTCCTACCCATCTAGGCTTTTTCTTAAGAAATTTTTATACAAGAAATCATACAAAACTTAGATATATTTATTATTATTTTTATGTGAACTGATGTTATGAAACTTGGCTAAAATAATAGAAATAGGTAATGAAATGGGCTAGTAAGGACATCCTAACTGAAGTGAATTCATTTCTATCTGAGCACTGCAGTGTTCTGAGATGGAAATTTAAGAAGTGTACAATAATATCACATAATTTTAACAATTGTTTTGTTCCCTTAGGAGACAAAAGAATTTGACTTGCATGTCAGTATTTTATCTGCTTTCTCCTAGTGTGCAAACTGTAGTGATATCAGTGACCAAAAAGACGCTAATATAATTAACAAAAAATACGGCATAGGTTGATTTGAATTGACAATAACATACTGGCATTTTTCCAGTTTAATTTCCACTGGGATGCTACTTCTAATGCACAGTCACACAGCAAACTTCAAAATTTGAGATGCCTGCTTTTTTAATCCTTACCCCCATCTGCCTATCAAGGTGGCTGCAGCATGCACTGTCTGTCTCTGTGGAGCTTGGAAACTTCACTCATTGAGCCCTTTGTCTTAACTCAGATGTGGCCAAGAGTTCCTAAAGTGACACATGGAAGAAGACAACACAATTCCATGGGCCTTGTTTTCTCAGGGAACTGAGCAGGAAACCAAGAGAAGAACATGAAATTAAAATAAAATAACCTGTAGCATCTAAAAATCCGTATGCATCAGGAGATTCAGTAAAGATAGACTTGAAGCAAAATGTGCAGAACTTGAACAGTATGTGTGTTTTTGTCCCAAGGTTTCAATAAAAGCCTAAAACCTATATGACCTAAACCTGCACAGATTAGCATGTCATGGTCAGACCTGTACTTTTTAAAATTACTGCTAGCTGCTTTTTAATCTGTGGTGTTTTAGACAGAGATATAACAGATGAGTTGGATTTTATCTGAGCTGTCATGCCTGGCTGCTACATGGAAAACAACCCAAAATCTGAAATAAACACATCTGGATTAAAAAGATCAAACACAAAATAAGATAATGTGAACTAATGCCTGTTCTGCTTGGTTTGCTGAAAAGCATAAAAATTCTGGGAGTGAAGGACCTTTGGTTACAAAGTCAGGACCAGTACCAGATTGACTGTGACAGCATCTGGATGTCAAATTTTTCTTTCTATGCCCTCTCCTTTACTGTGCCACATCCCATTGCCTCCTGTAATCTATCATACCACCTAGTATATAAAGAGAGTTATTCTGAGCTCTCAATAGGATGACTAACATAATTTAATTGATTTACGGGCAATGTGCTTGATGCTAAATCACAGCAGATACAGCTACATTACTTTTACTTCACCCTGCTAAATGTTTCATTCCATAGTCATATGTTTTAAGTTGTATTAAGACATAGAATGGTCTCAAAAGCGATATTCTTCACTGAAATACACTTATTCATAAGTAAAGAAGAAACTCTGCCCTCTTTCTAGCCCTTAACATTATTAGGAAAAGTTTTATGGAAAGAGTGATAAATTGTCTGGAATTGTCTGCCTGAGGAGGTGCTGGAGTCACCATCCCTGGATGTGTTTTTAAAAGGACTGCATATGGCACCTGGTGCCATGGTTTAGTTGAGGTGTTAGGGCATCTGCTGAACTCGATGATCTCAAAGGTCTCTTTCTGATTCTGTATTTATTTCAAAACCTATATTATCATTATAGTTTTCACTCTCTAAATTAATAGAAAGAACTGAAACAGGTAACTTTCAATATTTTGTTTCCATTTCGTATAAACGGATGAAGTCATGCTTCATCCTGGCCTGGAAACACCAGAACATTGGGTAAAACTGAATTTAGGTGTAGTGTTCCATCTCCTCGCACAAGGAACAATTGCAGATACCTAAATTTTGGGATAACACTACTCCAGGGCACAGAGTGACCAACAGTATCCAAAAAGAGAAAAAAACCATTACACTGAAAATAGTCTGTGAGTAGTGCTCAGTGTCTGAAAAGCTGCAGTCATATGGAATATTGCCAGCTAAGTTCTTGCATGTTGACTTTAAAAATAATAAGCATAACCACCTGCAGAACTAAAACTGTGGTACAAAGTTCCTTGCTCTCAAGAATAATCTTGAGTAAAATTTTAACTTCATTATTAGAAGTCAATGAGAACTTGTTCCAAAACATACCCATAACCGGATCAAAATTTTGTGTATTGGGGATGAAATGTTTATCCTTTTCTCATGGCTAGTCCACAATGAATCAGGTGATTTATTTCTTTTAAACATTTAATCAACAACCTCTTCTGAACCTTCTGCACTCAGTGAGAAAAGGAGAAATTTTAAACATTTTGATCTTGGTGAAATATACCATTTCATAAAGAATACACCAAAATGGCTGTGCTTAACCTAAGAACTCTACTTAAGAAAGTAAAAATTCTTCCGCTGTAAAAATGGTAGTGATGAACTGCAAAGCATTCTGTTTCACAGTTCACATCTCAAAAGGGGGACTGCTTGATGCTATTCACATCTTCAAAATGACTAAGGAATTTTTAGCATGAAAAAGGAATATTAAGCAAGTTTGCTATGTGGCTAAAACTATCTTAAGGGGTGGTTCAGCAGCTGAAATCCAGGAAGAATACCAGCATCTTTTAATGAGATAATCTTACACAGACCAGCAAAAAACTCTCTATGGATGAAATGTTTGAGATGATGGTTGAGAAACAGTAAACTGTCTGAAACAAGACTGAAACACACAACTTCCATGCTGTCACATCAAAACAACTGCCTCTGCCTCTTTTCTCCTTACGTAGATAAAACAAAGTATCTTGGCTGCACACTGAGATGACAGATTTTATTATGGCTCTATTGCACACTCACTGCAAACTCTCCAACACATTATGCTTTCAGTTTTGTTCTCTGTAGAGAGGGAACTATATTGAAGTTCTATTAATAATCTATTAGTGAAATTATGGGCTCAAAGCCAATGAAAAGATAACCGTTATTATCACTCCAAAAGATTTATGTAATAACACAACAGGGTTTTAGCATGAAATAAACACTTTTAATAAAAGGATGATGATGTCCTAAGTTTGTAGAGTAGTATATTTAAAAAATAACTTGCAACTGCATTTAAAGTAAGTTCAGTATTAATGTCAATGTCAGATTGTTTAAAAACACTCTTTAAAACAACAAAATAAAATGAAAAACACCTTTTAAACAGTCCATAAGGCATACACTTGACTGAGACAAAAAAGGTGCACGAGCCTTTCAGAGCTGTCTGTAAACAGCTATTTGTGATGTACAAGCCAGTACATATCCTCGTCTGAATAAGTCTTTTCTTACCTACTTTATTAGGTAAAGCAAGATGCTTTAGTATCCACTATCATCAAAATATCACTGACATTCACATCAATTACGAAATTTTGATTAAACGTTGGTTTTGTTTTTTTTTACTGCAGCATAAAAGAAAAACACCTGAGGTTTATCCTTTTGAGAATTACTGAAGTCCCTTGTAAAAATTCAGCAAAATAGAATATGCACGCCTTTAATCACCAAAATGGTGCATTATTTGGGGTTCTAGTGGTCTCCTACTTTGAAATCTCCTAAGCACTTGGAATCTCATTGATCCAAAAAAGTACAAGCTCTTTTCTCTCACATTCAATCTCTATACATTGCTTTGTAGCTGTTCCTTACTGACAGAAAGCATCAGGTTTTTTTTGTTTTTTTTGTTTTTTTAAAGTTAAAATTGGAGTGATTTTGAAAATCTTCCAGAAATAAAACCAGTCACAAGAGAACCAAGACCCATTCAAAGACAGACAGACAGACAGACAAGAAGCTATTTCCACATAGGTTCATTAAATTCCCATCCTGACTCAAATGTCCTAGGTGTGCTAAGTGTTGTACCTTTGCACTTAGATTGTAGCTACTATCTTGATGAATGTGAGCAAAACACATTCTTGATTAAACTTCAGCAACCACCTAGGACTCAATGTTATTACTTTGGTAACATTTTTTACCCAAGAGGACCTGGAAAATTAAAATGCACTTTTTTTACAAAGAAGTGATTAGACAGAATCAAAAGGAATGGATGAAAAAACTATATTCTTGGTGGGTAATTTGTAAATAGGTAAATTGGTAAATTAATAAAAGGTCTGAATTCTCACCAGAGAGCAGATTTGTGAAATAATTGATAGCAACTCTTATGTACTTTACATTTGCCAAAACATACACCAGAAAAGTGTTTTCTTGCTTGGTATTTTACTCCAATTCCAACATGAATAAAATCAATCTTGACAAAAGTAGTGTTCAAATATTTTCATCTGCTAAGAATTTCTTTTGATGGTAGACCCACAAGCTCTAGAACTGTAAGGATTTCTTTTTACTTACATAAAGGACCTCAGGATGCTCAGGAGTACAGCCTTCCATCAGTTTTAAACTGCAACCCATAAACCCAAATCCTTTCTAGGAGGTAATACATATAGAGTGCTTCTACACTGCTGAAAGGCTTTTGTGTGCATTTGAAACAGCTGAAGTTAAATTACTTTTACAGATGTGATAAAATATTGAGCACTTTTTAAAGAATAAAATAAAGTAAGATTATATGGTATAAATACAACTGAGATAAAGCCAGATGATTTTTCTTTGACCCAGTATTTCCTTGGTACTCAAGATGCATAGTTTATCTTATTGAAGTTTCTGTAATTAAGATGGATGGAGTCACCACTTCCTGAATGCCATCTCCTATGTAGCAGGACAGTTTAAAATCCTGTAATCCTGCTGCCTGGTTGTTTTTGGTTTTTTTTTTCTTTTGGCTAGTAGCTTGCTTGGGTTTTGGTTTGGTTTGGGATTTGTTTGTTAGGGGCCTTTGTGTGAGTTTTTTTCTTTGTTTTGTGGGGGTTTTTGTTTTTGTTCTTTTTTTTAAGGTTGAGAAAGGAGTAGTGATCAGTCCTACTATCTTGCAAAAACAGTGATGTTGATTGTTATTCCTCTGATAATCCATTCTCACCTTGCATATAAAAAGGAACCTTTAGAATTATATTAACAATAGCAAACCACAGGAAAGCTCATTGTAGGAAAGCTGGATATGAGAAAGTAAATAGTAATGATTTATTTCCAAAAATAATAGCACAACCAAATTAAAAAATTAAATTTAATACATTTTGCTTTCAATATATATCTAGCCCTACTGGGTTGAAATGAGCAGTCTGGTTCCTATGTGGTACATGCAATGTAAGAACAGATACGTATACTTAGGCCAAATACCAAAAAAATTGAGCAAAAACTATCAACATAGGAAAAGAACTCAAACCTGTAAATAAACACTGGGGTCTCAAAGAGCTTTTCAATTATAAACAAATATTGTGGTGCTACAGGTTTTTGGTTTTTCTTCTGGTGGAACTGAGACACAAAAAGTTCTATTTTGCAAACACCCTTTTACCTGCTCCATCTGCCTTTTAATTAGCATCCTAATTGAGATTTATTAATTTAATTATTTTTCCCTGCTGTCCATCCATCAGTGCTGGCAGACAGTCCTCCTATTCTGTTCCTGGGTGGTTACTGCTCTTACATTTAATTTCTTTTATATACGCTCCTGTGTGCATTGAATCAAAGCCTTTATATCCAGACGATTTGAAGCCATGCACTTTTTAATTTTTGGCTTCACTTTATCCTGCATTTATCCATTATGACATATATTATTTCTCAGACTCAACCAGAGAGTTTTCTCTCTATGTCTATGGAAGACCCTAGTTACTATATATGTCATTTTCAATAATGTCCTCATATTTATCTTTCTGAAATACTGTTAAATAATTTGCCTTTGCCTAGAGCTTTGTTTCTCCCATATGATTTATAGGTTTCTCTGAGGTTCCTGAATTCCAGCAGTACATAAGACATAAGAAAATATGCTCTGGAAAAAGTGGATGTGGACTTTGAGGCACAGGAATTCTTTATATATGGAATATAGGAAGAGGAAGCCTATTTGTGTATTTGAACTTTTATTAGCCTCTGAAAAAGATAATAAAAGGTACTGAAAAGGTACTAAAGGTAGTATTAAATGTCTTTTCTCTATGCATAATTGCAAGCTATCAGAAAGTTACACTTTTTGGACTGATGTTTTTTCCTGCAAGTGCATGAAACTCTGAGACATTCAGTCTTCTATCCAGTAATTATGTTAGAATTACCTTTAACTGTCAAGGGCAATTCTCTTTTTTCTTTTCTTTTTTTTTTTTCTCTTTTCTTTTCTTTTCTTTTCTTTTCTTTTCTTTTCTTTTCTTTTCTTTTCTTTTTCTTTTCTTTTCTTTTCTTTTCTTTTCTTTTCTTTTCTTTTCTTTTCTTTTCTTTTCTTTCTTTTTCTTTTCTCTTCTTTTCTCCTCTCTCTCCTCTCTCTCCCTCTCTCTCCTCTCCTCTCCTCTCCTCTCCTCCTCTCCTCTCCTCTCCTCTCCTCTCCTCTCCTCTCCTCTCCTCTCCCTCTCCTCTCCTCTCCCTCTCTCTCCTCTCCCTCTCCTCTCCTCTCCTCCTCCCTCTCCTCTCCCTCTCCTCCCTCTCCTCTCCTCTCCCTCTCCTCTCCTCTCCTCTCCTCCCTCTCCCTCTCCTCTCTCCCTCCTCCTCCTCCTCCTCTCTCCCCTCCTCTCCTCTCCTCTCCTCTCCTCTCCTCTCCTCTCCTCTCCTCTCCTCTCCTCTCCTCTCCCCTTTTTTTAAATGTTGACCATCCCTGTGCTTGCTTTAAAGGTTGACACTCTACCTACATGAGATGAGGATATTACCATGTATGGTGAGAGTAAAATTTTCTTCATGTGTTCGAAAAATAAATTTTCATTCATTCATAAATAAATTTATTTCATTTGCCATTTAGAGCATTTCAGCAGTGCTTTTGCAGTGCTAAAAAACGCCTCTTTCTGAATGGTTTGCTTATGTTATTAGCTCACAAACCATTATTCATCCAAAAAACACTCTAGTCAAAGAAGTAACTATTACGGATTCCAAGGAGCAAATAGCCAGGGATTCAGTGCTTCACAGTTAGACTGAGATTCTCAATTCTAACTGTCACTAAACATATTTTGCCTTCAGATGATGATGATTTACATAAGCACTCTCCGAGAAGAATTTATTTCTGGAAATGCAGTCTCATGAACACCTAGAAAAACCCTCAGTATCATTTCTATATTGGGTATTAGAAATAGACAATAATTGTCATATATATTCTAAAGGAAAGTCATCCTACCTTTTGTACTGTACAACATTATTGATTCATTAATGTTGCCTCAGGAATACTCTTTACCACAGTATGTATCATGTCTAATACTTGACTCCAATACTTGTTGGCATTCCATTCCTCAGCAAGATATTAAATAAAATGAATTGCCCTTGGCACAATGACAATGAAGATAAATGTCAAAACTGCTTCATCCAAGAATAGATGAAAAGTATCTAAGCATGCAAACTCAGTGTATGCAACCTTTGTGGCATAAATAATGTATTATCTAAAAATTGCAAACATCAGAATTTCAATTTTGCACAACTTTTCTCCAACACAAAATACGTTTCTATAAATAGAGATCAATATCTAAAAAAAAATAAAATATCATTGTAACAAAAACTTGTATTATTCTGCCTTGCTTGAGAAAAAAAATTTTTTTTGGAAAATTGTACTAAAGAATAGACAAATGCATAATTGCATTTGATATGAGGTTTTATTAACACTAAACACACACAAAAAAGACAAAAATTTAAGTGGATAAAGCTGGTCACACACATTCTTGGTACCCAAAAACTTCAGATTTCTCAACAAAAATAAAACACTTTCAAATATTTCTACCATCAAATTAGAAGAGCTTCTAGACATCAGAATAAACAGTAGCGTAAAAAAAAAAATAATAAAAATAATAATATTTAAATCTGGATAAAATGGATTTAATGGATAAAATTTAAACCCTGACAATAATAATAACAAAAAACCCCAAAAGACATCGCCTGGTAAATGTATGGTTTCTATGAAGATGAAGCAGTACATGAAAACCCAGCAGGAAGAACAGCAGGTGATGAGTGTAATCTTTATCCTTCTGCATCTGTAGTAAGTACACTTTTATCAGACACATGAGTTTACAATAGGTAGAAGAACAGAATGTTACCCCTGCAGTTCAAGCATTTGAAAATCCCTAAGTTCTTCATATTTTTGCCTGCAGCCCTAATCCTTCTGTCCTTAGAGATGAGACTAAATTGCATTTCCTGTTTCAATCAAAACTAAAATATCATCCCTCAAGGATTATACTGATGCCCATTTCCTACTAATGGGGGTCTGAAAAAATTTCAAAGACATCTTTTAGCTTAGAAAGGTTCATGTTTAAATTATTCTGAGTAAATATATCTGTCAATGTCTCTGCTTTGTCAATATGATCCACCCAAAATAAAAATAAACTGGTTGCTAGAGTAGGCTCTAAAAAGAAGACCTGTTAAATATTTATGGAGGCAAATAGAGATGGTAACCTAGTAATACTGTTTGAATCTTAAAAAATATGAAAAACTAGGAAATTCTTATCTTCTATTCACCTAGGTAAAATAAACCTTTCATTCTAGTATCAGTGTGGTTTCTGATTACGGCAAACCTGACAAGGCCAAAAAATTGTTTTTTCTTGTATGTGTTACATACTCCTCGTAAAAAGCAGTATATCTGTTATTTTTAAAGTTTATGCTCCATCCATTAATAGTGTCCTAAATCGATAATTTTTTTTTAAAACATGACCATGTTTGGACAAAACTTATCTCAGTGATCTGCAATAGAGAAGGATTCATCTTAAGTAGCTTTAGTTAAAGTTAAGTGTTCAATCCAAATCAGCTTCCCATCTGCTCATGCCTCCTGCCAGCAGAACGATGGAACAATGTACATCCAGAAGATAATTCAATTTCTCACATAATATATCTCAAACAACGAGATTTTTTTTTTTTTCAGTTCTTTTCCACCCACATTTTACTGAGATCCTACAGGAAAAAACCAACCATAATTATTTTTAAATTCAGGAACTATCCTGCAAGTAGTCAAACACACAATAATGACTCTAATGCTGTTGACTACGAGAAACCACTAGTGGTAAGGAGAGAAGGTCCCATTTTAATGTAAGTAAATCCCTTAGCATTGTACTGTCAACAGAAAGTAAAAGTAAAGTGAGAATAAATAATCTTTACACCTGTCGCAAGACACACATATTTTCACCCTGTTATATATCCAGATTAAATGGAAGTCAAGTCCCATGCAATTTAACTTTTTTCTGCCCTTTGTATTGATTTTGTCCACACAGATAATCATCTACTTTCATATGCATATGGGTTAAGCAAAAATTAATTAAAAGCAAATTCAGATAACATATCAAAAGAATTTCTGTGCTTGCCTGACAGGCTATTTTGGTCTCAAAGCTTCATTCTGCATTAACAGGCAATATTCAATGTTTGCAAATTTCAGATTTTTTAAAACCTTTCTGCAGTAACTTGATCAGAACTTTTATACTCTGACAACTAACTATTTCCTGATGTCATCCAGCTTTTCAGGTGGTCTCTTCGACATTATTTGTATGTATCATAATGAGCAAGACACAGCTCTCCAAAAACCTGACTTGTACATCACAAGTGTAACATTCACATTTATTCTTGGGATCTCACCTTCTTTTCCTATGTTCCCTGCTCCCAGTGGATTACTAAGCTAGTAACAGTCACATTGCCAGCCTCATATCCCAGTTGACAACTTCTCTCCCATTTACAGAAATGTTACCTAGGTCATACTCCTGCTTTTTGAAAATCATGCATAAATCTCTCCAGTCAGCTTTCTGTGTACATCAAGACCTCTAAAGATGAAGACTGTGAGACACATGGTATTCACTTCTTGTCCTCTTCAGCTCCACAGCACTGCTGCTTCCAGTAGCCTGAATTGTTACCACAAGACTGCTCCACAAGGAAGGGAAGCTGAGGGAAGCTAAGTGGTACAGAAGAAGCAGAGGTGTGTGTTACGTGAAGAAAATTCCTGACAGAGGAAAGATCTGGTGTGAAACCAAGGAAGTGTCTGTGGACACCCTCCAGGTCTAGGTCCGAGATGATGCAAAAGGGATGCTGTGAGGGAGACCTGTTACAGCTTGCCTGACTAAGATGACATCTCTGGAGCTGTCCACAGACAACTAAGAGGAATCCCTTGATCAGAGACCTTGGTCCATTGTGAGGGATTTTGACCATAGGGACATCTACTGAACAAGTAGTACAAACCTTAAGCATTGTGGAAGGGTCTTCAGAGCACCATGTATGAATTTCTAATGTGAACTTAAGGCCCAGCCAGGGAAATGCTCTGTTTGACCAGATGTTCAATGAGGAGAAAACAGTTGTGAGTGCAATTGTAGATGTTAGTTTGGGTTGCAGTGACCAGGAGAAGATGAGATGAAGACTTGGGTTAAGGTAAAGAAGCTAGAAAATGGACTTGGGCTCCAGACTTCAGGATAGAAGATTTTGACTAATTCAGAATATTGCTGATTAATACCCTTGGAGCCTCCTACAAGGAGCAACCAGAATAGCTAGCTGACTTTCAAAGAAAAATTATTTGGAGCTCAGGAGAAAAGGACCCCTTCATGCAGATAGACCAGAAATTTCTAACAAATGATGCATTTGAATCATTATGCAGAGAACTTAAATGCTAGAAATCATACAGGAAATGAAAACAAGCACAGAAATCAAAAGAAGACTATAAAAGTATTGCTCATGCTGTTAAGGTTAAAAAGGCCAAAACCTGATTAGAGCTAAAACTAGTTAGGGACATAAATGTAAGAAGAGTTCTTACAAGTATGCTATTATCAGAAGGAAATTCACACAAAGTACAGACTGCTGAATGGGAAAACCAATTGATTGGTAGGTTATATGGAAAAGGATGAATTATTTAATGACATTTTCAACTCAGTCAAAGCCTACTTTTTAAATTCTACATGTATCTGCCTCATTTTGGAAGCAGGCTTACAGGAGACCAGGAAGCTTGGAGCAACTTTAAAAGGTTAAAAGGCAACTTAAAAAGTACAAGAAGTCAGATCAAATTGACCTCAATGTGTCAGAGGTGCTGACTGCAGAGAACGCAAGCCTACTATCATCATTACCATCATAAAAATCACTGCAATCAAGAAAAGTCCTCAACAACTGGAAGAAGGCAAATATTATGTTCATATTAAGACAGGAGGGAGATCAAGAGAACACTAAAAAAAGCACCCTCACCTTTTACACCAGAAAGCTCACAAATAGCATTCATTTAGAATTAATTTCTGAACACATAGGGAACACAAGGCAATCAGGAACAATACATAGAGATTTTTCAGTGGCAAATCATGCTCTACAAGTCTTAATGACTGCCATGATGAAACATGGGATCAGGGATCTTGATTATGACATAGAATGCAAACTTGACAAATTTCTGGATGACGTTAAGGAAAGAGACCAACATAATGAATGACAAAAATTAATGTCAGCAGGATCTGAGGAAACTGATGGATTTTGCCTAGAGAAGACTGATTACACTTAGGAGGCAGAAGGGCCAAACTCTGCACCCAGGGTGGAGTAGGTGTGGCTGGTGGAGAGTGACTGGATAAGCTGCAAGGACCCAGGCTGAGATGACTTGAGGGTGATAGCAGACCACAAGGCCAACAGTGAGCTCTTGCCCTGAGCTGGGTGAACTGTGCAGAATCTGCAGCAGAGGCCTCAGGGGACCTGAAGGTGACCCATCACTGACATGGAGGTTGAGTGAGATGTGCTGGTTTAGTCTGGCAAAGAAAAAGCTAAGGGCCATATTTGAAGAAGCAGAGGTAAAGGTCTTGCAGAAGTAGCAAACAATATAAAAAGGATTATAGAAGGGACAGTGGCCTTGAAGAGCAAAGCAGATAGA
The DNA here is from genome assembly GCA_030060385.1 of Muscicapa striata striata. Taxonomy (NCBI): domain Eukaryota; kingdom Metazoa; phylum Chordata; class Aves; order Passeriformes; family Muscicapidae; genus Muscicapa; species Muscicapa striata. The sequence continues at coordinate 445,586 of JAREIS010000076.1, read as the reverse complement.
TCAGGTTGTGTGTATGGAAAAATGTTTTCATGACGAAATACCATGATCCATAGAACACGTGGCTGCATCATCAGAGAAGGTTGTGAAGCCAAAGTTTTGGTTGATCACCTCCAAAGCAAAACCAGAACACTTTTTAACCAGTAAGATGTCCTAATCAGAATTCTTAGCACTGCTTAGCTTCATCTACCCTAACTGCAAAAGTTTGAAAGTAAAATGATGATATATATTTTACCATTTCTTAATTAATATTCTGCAGGCATCAGTTCCAGGAATATAATGTTCAGTGTGACCCCTCCTTTTTCATGTTGGAATTTATATGCTTTAGCTATATCTTACAATGCATTTTCAGTACATTTGTGACTGCATCCTTCCAAAACGAATTTGAATTTTTCTACCTTTTTGGTTGTACTTTTGTAAAGATCTCCCTTTTGCCAGTCTACATTTTATCATTGTTTGTTTACTGTCTTTCCATTAAATAAATCCTAATTAAAATCCTAATTAAAGACTTACTTAAATGTGAGGTAGGATCCTCTGCAGTGTCAGAAAAGGAACAATTTTGCAATGTAAAAAAAGATATTTAGTGATTTCATTACGTTAAATTCATTCCACTCAAAACAACACCTGGTTAGTTCAATTAGAACAAAGCCTTAACCAGGCAGATGAAAATACTTCTCATTTGTTTTCAAGATATTCTAAATTAACATAGAAAACTTTGTTTAAACAGCCTGTACTAAAGACAGTGCCTTTAGTCAGCTTTTCACCCACATACCACATATTTACTTTAACATAAGATAAAAACAGTACAGATTACTGAATTAATATAAGCCTGTTAACACAAGATCATCCTGCAATATCTCTTTTTCAGCAAAAAGAAGAGGGTATATGATCAACAGAAATGAATTCCCAGCAGATTAATTAAGTTAGTTTTATAATGTCACAGTGACAACTGTGGTTTGAAAACAGAGGAAAGAAGTAAGCAGATGTCTCTTTTAGCAATGCAAAAGCAGAGAGCATTATAGAGAAACTGGAGAAAAAGCAAGCATTTGTTCTAAAAACAGATATATGAAAAACAATTTTTAAACCAAATGTATTGTCCTATTTCATCAACAGCACCACAACTGTAACAGTGACAGTCACAACAATAATAAATACTCTGCTACCTGAATTATAATAATTAGAAATGTATTGACTTTTGCAGATACAACAATTTAAACATTTTTCTCTAGGAAAAAAATCTTATTATACAATTTTTTTTCTATAGCATATTTATTGCTGCTACAGTATCTCCTTAAATGAAAACAAATAATAGGCTAAATCAAATAAATTCCATTGCATTCCACATTACATATAGATTTTGGTTCATTTATAATCTTAGATGGTCTAGCAACTTAATTTTCAAAAGTTTTAAATCCTATTGACTGGGTCTTCTAGTAATAAATTCTAGGTATTAGTCTCTCTAGCAAAATGAAGTGTCAAAGTCTCCACAATAAACAAAGGGTCTATAATATGCCAAATTGCTATCAGTTTGGTGGAAATGTGTAAAAACTCTCCAGCTATTCAAATGCAGATAATTCAAAGGGAGTTTGTCTGATCAACATGGGGCTCAGATTCTCAAATTCAAAGCTTTTATTCTGATTATCCAGGTGGTTTCCATTCACAACTTGCCATGCAACCATATTTATTGGTAAAGAATATTTATTTCAGTGATAAAGTTAAGGAAACAAATAAACAGACATATACGTTTATTTTAAAGAAATAGATAACCAGCACTAATCAAAAGACTGCAGTTTGTTTTTTTTTTTTATTTGGGATGTTTTACTTCCTGAAACATTAACCTTTTGCTTGACACTAGTCTTCTTAATAACAACACATGCCTACTTAAATCAATGTAACACATTACTGAACAGGTAAATTTTTAATAATTACATAACTTCCAGAACATCATCCCTTTGCTGTCATAAGGATTTTTTTTGGTGCTCTCTATATGAAAACTCTAGGCTGGTTTTGCTAATTTGTTTGTACCACTATAAAGCACAGAGTACACATTGCCAAAGCAGAATTTTCTGCCCCCTGGTTTCAGTTTATGTAAATGGTATATGTGAGCCACAAGAGCAGCTGACAGTGATCCAGAACATACATAGAAATTCATCTTCATTATACTCACCCTGACACCAATGGGTCTTCACTGGGGCAAAATCAGGATTACTTCATTTAGCAACTCTCAATTACTATTTTTCTTTTTCTTCTCACAGCCCCTAGTTCCCATAAATTTTCAGCATATGCAATATGTTTTGAGTGAGAGTTCCACAGCTTCCCAACACATGGCTTAAATAAACACTGTTGTGTTATTTTTGAGCTTCCCAGTGGCTAGATTTATTTGATGTCCCCTGCTACTGCACACTTGATGCCATTCATGATCCTGTAACTCTACTCTTTCACACCTCTGTTGAGCAAGAATAATTGTTGCCTGCTGTCAATTCACAGACAGAATCTAATTGTACTATTTTATTTTTCTACCTTTTCATTCATTCTCTGAAGCTTTTTCAGTTTGATCATTCTTTTGTTTGTTTGTTTGTTTGTTTGTTTTACAGTCAAGGAACTCACTGCATAGTAATTAGGAAGTTAAATATCATATTAAGCTACTGCACATTTATTGATTGATACGATGCATTTAATGTTCACTTATTCCTCTGCTGCTTTCCAGTAATTATTAACTGCATACTTGCATTTTTTTTCTGACCTCCTAAGCACAAGACCAACACTTTCATAGAAATATTTAACCACTAAATATAAAGCTAAGTGAAATATGTAAAAATATAAAATTGTTTTCATATCAGTTTACATTTACCTTCATTGAATTTAATTTTAATTTTAATAACCAGTATAGTAATTCAGGCCACTCCTATGTAACACCTTTAATAACTTAGTTATGATCACCAAATTTACCAAATAATTACACACTAATTTTCCAGCATATTCTCATGTTCAAATATATTTTGAGACACATGGATAACAGAATATGTCCCCTGAAATTTCACTCTTGGCCTCTGTTGCCTATGAAAACTGACACAAAAATCACTCTTTTGTCCAATATTTTATAAATGTTTTTGTGAATGCAGGAACCTTCCTCTTAGCCAGCTGCAGTTTCCTCTTTAGCCATCTGTGCAATTTCCTGCGTTGTTTGGTAATATTGACACTGTCAGATGTATTCCAGTTCTTTTTAGAAATACATTGTTATAGTTTGAACCTCTTGCCCCGTACTGATTTAAAGGATCATACTCTTTCAATCTGAAACTGGCAACATAGTTGCAACCTCACACCTCAAAAGCTATCAAAACGGCTTTAAACCACGAATTTCACACCACAGGTACCATTTGGCTGTTTCATCCCTGAGTGTCTTTAAAAATCTTAGGTTTATACCCCTTCCTTTTGTTTTGTACCACCTCAAACTGACAAACCATGACCTCATAAGAGCTCACCTACAAAAAACACCCATGTTTGAGAATCTGTAAAAGTCCTCCCATAGCATGAGCAGAATAAAAATATTATGACAATTTTGCTCCTACAGCTTCTTCTTCTAAGTGCTTCTGTTTTCCTTGAATATGTTTCAGCCTTACAAACAGTCTCCCAGACATCCCTCCGCTCTGTTGTAGACACAGAATTTCTTAATTCTTGTTTCTTTCAACTATTTTAGTTGAGAAATATCTAAAGTATCTTGGAATTGTTGTGATTAATGTTGGTCTGGGCTTAGTTGTTCGTTGTTTTTTTTTTTTTTTTTTTAAATTCATTTTTAGTCTTACATTTATTCCTTACATTTTCTTTAAATATCTTGAGCTATCTGAAGGATGTCCTACCCTCAGCAGCCTCTGATACCCTGCTGATTCGCTGTGCACTTTCCCTTTTACCTTTTCTCAAGCCTTGCTAGCTAGCACAATGTATTTGTTCTCTGCCTTCAACAATACCTTAGTCTCTGTGCCATCTGCCATGACTTAACCCTCTTAGTATTCCTTCCAGATTCTCCCAAACAGAAGTCCTTGTTTATAATTGTCTTTTCTGAAGTTCAGCCCAACTGTGGGGAGATTTTGTGGCTTCCTGGCAGTTCTGCAAAGATACTGAATCTAGAGAGAGAAGTAATTTGAACAACATCCACTTGGCTTTGGCTTCCTCTCTCATGGCATCTTCAGCAGTCCAGATATGAAAATCATTGATTTAGTCTCAGCAGTCCTCTAACATTCCCTCTAAGGTCCAGTCTCAGTCTCAGCCTCCTCCCTTGGGGCAGAGTGATGCTGTCCCTCCTCCACCCCTCCTTAGACAAGAGCCTACCACGACCTGGCAGTCAGGTTCTACCAACAGCATCACTGCCTTTCTGTGTACCCAGCAAACCACTCATCAGAGAAAAAAAATCTCTCCCTTGGGCATATCCACACATGACACTTGGGTCACCTCTGTCAGGAGAGGGATACTTTTGTAACACCCTGGTAATAGCCAGGCGTTTTGTAATCTTTTTCTTCCACTCCACAGAAGAGCTATTTTAACATAACCCAGTTATTCTCACGAATGATGGTGATCCTTGTCTTTTAAAAAAAATCAAGTATTGAAATTATGTCTTGTAGACAGGTCTAGAAATGGCAGTATTGTGTTTTGCACACCTCATCCTTTCAAGCTTTTGGCTGCTTCAGATGGCTTTTTAGATGCCAGCTAATGAAACAATGCCCTATTACTCTAGAACTATTTCTGCAGGCATTTCTTATATGCATGACAGACACATAAACCTACAAAATGACCCAGAAGTTGCTGTAAAGCTCTGATGGTCTTGTCAGTATGCTTGGATAAACACAATGGAAATAAAACAGTTTTTATGCTGTTCAATGAGACAATCTAATTGCCTCCTCTGGTTTTAAACTACGAAAAAGCATTTGAGTGCTAATTATTTGCCAACAATTTCTGAAATTGTGTGTTGAAATGCCGTCTCATGGGAGTATCTGCAGAATACAGAGATATCATCTCAATTTATATTCAATATTGAATACTTACCTAAAGATTTAATTTGAATCTATGAAAATCAAGCAATTTGGATTTCTACCAGTGGTACTGGTAGTAAAATAAGACATGATACATGACATTGTATGAGTGAGCACACACACTGAAATTAACTTTCCATCAAGAAGTCCCAGTTAAGCAGAGGTGCAAATATAACAGCACGTGATTAATGAGACCTGCGGTTTGCAGTGTTATCTCCCAACTACATTTATCACTTAAATTGGGCCTACATGTTGGTATATTTTCATCATTTTTGCATTGCACATACTACATAAAACCACGCCTGGGACCAAGTCATTATTTTTCATATCTCATGTATTTTCTGAAGAAAACTGTGCATTGTTTCAGGTGGGTTTTGTGCAACAAAAATTTTACACACAAGCTGATCTAGAATTCAGCATAGCAGAGAAGTATTTGCAAGTAGTAACAAATTATTCCACTGGATTTTTATTGGGCTATTTTCAAATACAGATGAATGCATTTTGTTCACAAAAATAATAGCATTTTCAATTGTTATTATTAGGCAAAGATGGAAGTGTTCAAATTATCATTCTGAAATTTTCTTGTCGTTAATGTCATCCCCTTCTTAAACAACAGAGTACTTGTCTCAAGGAACAAGGTCTCCAATTTTAAAATATACATTATCCAGAAAGGGAGGAAAACCAAGCCCATGCCAGTTGTGTGTCCAAATAATGTATTCTAACGACATAGGAATGACATCACAAGTAAGAACACTACAAGCCAAAAGCTAAATTGTGTGTGAACAAAACACAGTCATCATTCTTGAACAAATACAAAGATTTCGTTTATCCACTGCACCAAAAGAAATTGACCACTAATTTTCATAGAAAGAGTCAAATCATAAGAGCATCTCAATTTTTGCCAAATGAGGGAGCCCAACATAAACTTCCTTAATTTTCCAGTTTCCTGACAAACTTCAAATGCTGTTTATGGCTTCAGAGTCACAAGCAAAGACAGAGCTCAGGTCTTTCACCAAAAAATACAGTAACATGAGCATCTTTTGCAGCAACAGGACTTGTGGCACTTACTTCAGCAGAGCTGGCATTTTACTCATGAGCAGGCAGGGGTGCCATGCGTGCACACACACACGAACACACACGCATAACACTTGCTAGCACATTAGAGCAGAGTAACACATTTTTAAGATATCTGCCCTTCACAAAGTTAACCCACAGACTTTTTAAAATTAATTCTTGTTGTTGAAAGGTACTTTTTCTGTTAGTGAGCACTTAAATGCTTCCATAAAGCAATGAACTGAAAGAAAAGCCTATTCAGCTTTATAAATTGGATACTTATAACTGGATTTAAGAGGAATTATTTAAGTGAACTGGGAACGAAATGCATTACTTTTCTCTTCAAATTACACATAGGCTAATGGACTACAAAAAAAAAAAGAAAAAATATTTTTATTCGAAACCGCTCTAGCATTGAAATGTTCAATAACTCTACAACAAAACACTGCATTAGATGGATAAAAATGACTGTTCTCAACTCCAAACTGTAGATTGTTCTAAGAAACAATCTTTTATTCTGTAGCTTTTCAAATTATGAGCAAATAGTATCAAATTCATGGTCTTGTCAGTATGCCGAAACAAACAAAACACCAAACATAAACCTTAGCACACACACCCCCCAGAAAATCCCAACCACCCCAAATGACTAAACCAGTTTTTGAGTAAAATGAGACAGCTGGCAAAAGGTCTCTGTATAATTTGGGAAATCATCATTATTTGACTACATTCACTTCATTCTTAAACATCCAAATTTTCACTTACTAAAATTCACTGATAATAAAAACCCTATCCCATTATATATTTAATTTCTTCCTGTGGATATTAAAATAAACTATGTTCTGAAATTAAGAGTTAAAATACCTCCTTTTGTTTTCCATACATATTTGCCTATATAAATATACTTCATCATTTTACAAATTACAGTATTTATATTAAAGCTTTCATTCAGCAAATCATTACAGCTTAACAAGAACAACAATCCCTGTGTTTTGGTTCTGTCTTTAAATCACTATTGGAGATAATGAAAACCAGCCAAAATGAGTGACTGCAAAGAATACAAACAACACATTTATTTAGAAAAATAAACTGAAAATGTTGCTTGTCTGTTAGATTTCTCCATGAAACATAGACAAATGGCTAGAAAAATTTTATGTCAAGTACATATTACAAATGACTTCTTTAGCAGTAACTGGGACTAAATGTCAATGTTCAATAGGAATATTTTTTTATGTATAATTCAATAGACTGTATTTCTCGGCTGCTAATATGATTAAAAAAAAGGATGCTATTAAAAAAAGATTATATCCCCTTTTTAAATATACCTTATCATGTTGCTGCTTTTTCATATATATACATATGTATATATGTATGTATATGCATGTATTTATTTCATCCTAAGAAAGGAACATAGTCCTTTCTGTGAAGAGATCCCCATAGTGAAAGAGAGCAGAAATGTCTTCTTCAGTTCTAACTTTTTAATTCCTTTTGGAGCCCTGGCAAAGTATAGCTTGTTGTGGTCTAAAATCTCCTGGGGCCATCTGTGCAAATGGTGGCACACATCATTACCCTGAATGGAAGTGACAGTGCAAATAATAGAAGTGCATTGAGATGCAATCTCTAAGAGCAGAACTTCCTCAAAGTTGGGTGGAGGACAGGAGACAGCATCCTTTTAAGTGACTGAAGTTCTCTTATGCCCTGTTCCTGTATGGCTTTCAATATATACAAGGGACGACAAAGATCTTCTTCCCCACAGACAGTAACATTCCTCTGTTACAATAAATGCATCCATTTTCTGAAATTATGCAAGTGCTTTGTTTCTCCTTTTGGCTACATATTGAAATATTTGTTGAAGCTGGCTGTACCCATAAAAAAACTCATCGTTTGGTACTCTGGTTGCTCAGCACAGAACTCAGGTGTCAGGCTTGGAGACAGCAGTTTCTGCAACGCAGCAAGACATTGAGTTCTCTTATCCTTCTTTCCCACTAAATGGAATTTAAGGCTGTGGCTTTTGCCAGGACTCAGCTTGTAGCTGTCAGATCTGAGAAAGACGATTCAATGCAGATTACACTAGTGATCAGTTGTGCTCTGACTTCAAGGGTTTTTCCATTCTCCACTAAGGGTCAGGTTTCCTGGTTACGTCTCAGATCTGGCCTGCAAGAAGTCACAATGATGAATCTGATATGCAAATTAATTGACGTGCCTCCAAATACAGATATTCCTTCAAGCCTGAAGGTGCTGTTAAAAAGAAAAGAAGGGCAAAGTTATAAAAAATGTTATTTTAAATAGACAAGTTAATCAACAAAACATAATTTTGAATTATCATTCCATTTTTCATGTAAGCAGGAGTTTAAAAATAATGGTATTTTGAAACTTGATCTTTTATAGTTGCATATGTATACAAGCCTTGGTTTTCTACTGGGGTGGAAGGGTTTAACTTCAGTGGTGTCTCTGAAATACATCCCCTGTGAAATCTGGACTCTAGTACTTGTTCATAAATTAAATAGAAAGCAAACTCAGCAGAAGTTCCCCATTTGACAAGTAAGTTTTATAGTCCCTAAAATATAATATAAAATTCTGTCTTTCACTTTCATTTTTGAGAAACTATTTTAATTTGTATAAAACACTACTAATGCTGCAATCTAATGCTGAGGTTCACTGACTCACTGAGTTTTCCTAGCATTATTTCCTAAGCAACATAAAGCAGCAGTATTGAAAGAAGAGACCTTAGAATACTTACATATTGGTAGCTACGACACTAATTTGTATTAAAGGATTAAAGTCACATGTCCTGAGGAAAAGAATAACAACTTCCTCGTGCAGTTTTGGTGATTTACACCTGGAGGTAAAAACTTCAGTGAGGAGGAAGGTTTCTTCTTTGCCATCAGTTTTATGAATCAGCCCCTTAAACACATTTCCTCTCATTTCTTACTAGAATGATTTAAGTTGATAAAGACTGTCAAGGGGTAGGACAAAATTTCACTGTCAGACAAAAAAAAAAAAAAGGGAATCTGAATTTGGTGTAATGTAAACCCTTTTAGGTTCTTTCCCCCAGCATTAAATGGAATGATAAAATATTTAATATCCAGAATTGTTAGAGTGAGTGCAACAGTGCAGCAGAACCCAGCAGTCTAGCAAACTTGATATAATAAATTTTTGATACCACTGGCTTAGCAGGAAGTTGTTTTCCTAGTCAACTATTCAGGGTTTTGACTCACATTGTTAATGAAAAAGAAGAGTGCTCTAAACATCTGTTAGCAGCTTACTTTTTAACTGAAGACAGTCTTCATATCACTAAAAATACACAACATTTTCTCAGCTGTCATAGTTTCAGGCTTCAATTCATTTGGACTAATGATTCCTGTATGTTATTACCTCATAAAAATCACCAAAAAGAAATAGTATTACCCTTGAATGCAGCTTAATTCTCAGGAACAAGATGAATATGGCACAACTAACATACATCTAAAATAATGATAATAATATTCACAAAAGAGATAATGCGACTGGTATTTGTTGTCAGAAAAGAGTTGTTCCTCAAACACAGATTCTGAACACAATAAAATACAATGCTGAGCACTGTAGACATAAAGAGCAGTAAGATTTTTTTCTTTTCCTCTGGGTTGCAATTCATAAACATAGATATTATCATGCTGTTGTAGATTAATCCCAGTCAGCAAGTAAGTAACACGCAGTTACAATCACTCCCCCACCACACAGTGGGCTGGGGAGGAGAACTGGGGAAAAATGGATAAAATAGAATAAAATTAAAATATTGTAATAATAATAAAAACAACTGTAACAAAAGTGAGACAAAAAAGGAAAAAAAAAAAAAAGATAAATTAAAGAGAAAGAAAGACAAGTGATGCACAATTCAATATTGCTCACCACCAGCAGGTGGCTGACATCCAGCCTGTCCTCAAGCTGTATGAGCAGCTCCCACCCAACTCCCCCCAGTTTACTGGACATGAGTTTATGGTATGGAATGTCCCTTTAGCCAGTTTGGGCTATCTCTCCTGGTTTTGCTCCCTCATGGGAGCTTTTTATGCACTTCCTCACTAGTAAAGCAGAGGAAGCTGAAAAGCCCTCAATTTAGGGTACCCACCACCTAGCAGCAGCTGAAACACCTGTGTGCTAATCAACATTATTCTCACTCTAAATCCAAACACTGTAAGAAGAAAATTAACTCTATCCCAACCAAACCCAGGATGATTGCAAAACCAGGAAGTGGTTATATTTTATAAAGTACACATTTATAAAGTATATATATTATAAAGTATACAATAATTTCTCCATTATCACTCTCATTGAGTTGTCAACCTACACAACTCAATTCATTCCAACTCATACAACCATGTGACATCCACCCTCATTCCATCAACATTCTATCAAGGAAGAAAAGACTGTCTTTTTCTCTTTATAATAATTGTGCTAGGGAGTAAAAACTATGAAAATATTTTGCACCTTTCCACATTAATAAAGAATATGTTCAAATTAAAAATGACTGTTAAACTTGCTCAGTGGAAAATTCATTAGATAGCAATGCCTGCATTAAAAAACCAGCTGCTCCTCTTGCTACATCCCCAAAAAATCCATAATTGCAAACCATTATTGTACACATGAAGAAGTGAGCAGCAAGAGAAAAAAGGCTGAAAAAAAAAAAGCCTACTAATTACAGATTCCTATCCTGAACTGCCCAGTTTTGAATCTTATAGTCTGTACTGTTTTTGATAGCGAGGTATCAAGGTATTTTGATAGCAATGTATTGTCATTCAGGTCTATATATTTAATTCATCATTACAAAATAATTTCGTTGCACCATACCTTGTCAATAAACTCATAGTAAAAAACCCCTGACCTTATTAAAGTCTTTATAAAGGACCTAGGGCTTAGAAAATTCATAGGACACAATTTTTTTCACTCATGTCCATTCTCCTTTTTCTTTCCTTGGACAGCATCATCATGTCATTCTTTTTCTTCTACACCATCAGTAGTTAGTCCTGAAAGCCAGAGAATTAAAGAAACCAGTGTTGCTGTTCTCCCTGTTCAAAATTCGTTAACCATCTTCGGTAATAAAAAATAAATTTTATTTCTCTGCATGTATTACTTGAAAACCATCTATGACCTTCTGCTTTGTTCAATTTGTCACAGTCTTCTTAAAAAACTAAAAGTGAGTTACTACATCTACAAGGACATCCTCCTTCTCATCATGGCCATGACCACATTGTCTCCAGACAAATTGCTATGCAGAGTGCTGTGGAAAATGTTAAGGGACAAGACTACTAAGGGAAGGCTCCTTTCAACGCCACAAAATGGCTACCCCATTCTCAGATACAGAGAAACCAATATAAAATACAAATAAATATATTACAATATATTACAATTACAATATAAATACAAATAAGACCAATAAATGCAGTGGTGTGATTGGAAGACACCAAGAAAATTATAGAGAAGGCACCATCAACTTTGAAGTGATATGTACAGTGATGATGCCAATGATCACAGAAAAGAATACTTCTAGTGAAAGTTTCTATGCTGGGCCTCGTGTCTTTCATCAAGGAAAAAGCAAAAAAAAAAAAAAAAAACAACTAGGAAATGTATTTCATATTCAGTTGAGAAAGGGAGATTTACTGGATTTATACTAAACCATGTAATTTCCACAGCATTTTAAGTCTGGTAAAGCACCTGAAAAACTAGCCTGAAAACAAGGTACATTATTTGGGCTATTTTTGCTCAGACAGTATAATTTGGACATATGTTATTACCTGTCTTAAGTACACTGCAAGTCAGAGCACATGCCAAGCTCTTAGTTGTACTCACATATTTAGAAATACAACAAAAGTTTTAATGGGAAAAAAAAAAAAACAAAAAAATCATACAGTAATAAATTTTCCTAAACACAGTACGGATGTTTTCTAGATATTGTTTAAATACAAATGGCATCTGTTAATTTGTCTGTTGTATAAATTCCTTACTTATTCCTGAAAGATACAGAAATATTTAGATTCAGACATAGACTATTTTATTTATATTGAGTTTTTTACTCTTTTCAGTAAGATTAATTGCTATGCTAATACCCTCAATAAAAGAATTACCAAAAGCAAAGGGAATGCTTCTCTAAAGTTTTGGGGATTTTTGTTAGTTTCTGTTGTCCAAGAAATCTCCATCATGACACCTGTTGAGACATCTTTGTCTGTAAAAACAAAAACATCTAAACACACGGGATGTCAGCAAATCCACCACCACACTCTTTTTTTGGTAATGATTCCTACTTTTTTCATCAGAAGCTTCAGAAAACATATTTATTTGTGATTGCCATCCTACTGTTTCAACCCATAAATAATTTATTTATCAATGAGCAAGTAAGAAATCCCAGTTGCTTACTGGAAGATTATCTTTCAAGCTTAGGGAGAGATTGAAAATGGCATGAAAAATGAAAATATTTACACATTACAAATGAAATGTACACATTTTCTTTTTCTTCTTTACACACTACAACCCATTTTTATGCACTGGCATTGTGTATTAGGTTCTACAGTGGTATTCTTGTGATCTCACTAGCCTCTGCTAGCAATATTTCCTTAATGAGATTATAAAATTCTTTGTTGTGGCAGTTTCGCTATCTCCAGAGCTTTCACTATGCACAGTTCTACAAAGATAATCCTGAGTAGAAACCCATAAATTATGTCAGAAAGTATATGATGAAAGTGTTTACTAAATATCGTTATCCAACTGAACTCAAACTGTTTAAGTAGTGTATTTATAGGTGTTTACTGTCTTTGTCTGCTTGCACAACAAAATGAAGACCACTAGAACATTGACTCTGAGAGCTACTTCATTTTTTTATAGCAATAAGCACACAATCAATGTCAGAACCAATGTGCTTATCAATCTATGAAACTCATAAAATCCCCTGCTTGTTACCTATGAGCTACTGGCCAAATTAATGTGGTGCTTGTCCCAGTCAAGTCCCAGGCAGTTTAAATTTGAGAGAAGTAATATGTAGGACCTACAACATGCAATCAAGCTTTTTCTCTTTTTTTTTTTTTTTGTGGGTTTTGTTTGCTGCTTTTTTGATACTACTGGTTTCCAACATAGCTGATATCTAAGCAGCCAAAATTACCAGGTGACAGATGCCAGGTATCTTGACATCATAGGAGTCAGTAACTGACTCTAATAGGGAAAAGAATGGCAGTGGAAAAAGACCTAATGATGTATCCTGGGAAAACCTGGCAGTCTTGTTCTCTGGTCAGAAGCACATCTACTTTAATTTTGAGTAGAGTTGTATGTATAGGATGCAGAGAAAGCATATCTAAATTTGCATTTTTAGAATTCTTCAGATATACCCTTGACAGTGGCAATACACTTCTGTTTACTATTTTCAAATTTCAGAAACATTTCTAGCAGATAGTTTTTCTTTACATGACTTTCTTTTCATTTGCCTTTTCAGTCCCTGATGTGTCAGAAAACTCTTTTGGCAGTATCGTAACGTGTATTTTAAGACAGAATTAGTTATGCCAAGTGTGGAAACAGTCCTGGGAAGCTTATTAATTTTATCATGACTTTTTGGATATGTTATGATACATCTTTCAAGAGAAAAGTACTCACGAATATTTCTGGGAGGGTGGTTTTGATTCATTTTGTCTCTCAGATACATGTTTACCAGCTCCCAGAAAATTATTTCTCTCAAAAAAATATCTTGAACTTAAGTAACATGCATAAAAAAGCAATAAATTATCAAGAAGATGAAATCAGCTTTTTCTTCATACTAGAGTATAAAATTTAAATAATGCATTTCATTTCAAAATAAGCTGTACCTTGTCCCAATATTTATTTGCAGACAGGCTTCTGATGTAGATTTGCTTAAAAAGCAAGTCTAAATACACTTAAATGCTTGCTTATCAATTGTTGTAATCAAATATATATGTCATTATATAAACATTTATATATATATTTATGAATTATGTGTCTTATATATGTGTATACATACAATATACATATAGACAAATTAAGTCTCTCTTTCTTCTACACCTTTAGATTAGATGCAAGATGAACAACATCCAGAAGACTGCAGAGGTTAGACTGTAGTTTGCAAGGTCACATCCACAGCCATGGCTCAAAGTGGCCACTACAGCTGTGCCAACAGCAGCAACTGATGTGAGAATTACACTGGGTGGGTCTCCTTAAAATAGAAGAACTCATACTGTAGCTTAGTTTCATCCCTAGGAGATACATCCTAATGATGCTATGGAAATTACTGTGAACTGACAAACACTTTAATGTTTGGGGGTGGTTCTTCAACAGCAGATATCAATTGTTTAGCTGTAACTGCATTTAATATGGAAAGTACTTGAGCATTGCTTCATGAGGGGTTGTGAAATGACTTGTACCACGTGCTCAGTAGACAATAATCAAACCATAAAGCCAGTGTTGCATATGAGACACTTAACTCTGTACAAGAAAATTTGGCAGCATTTCTGGTTTAGTTGCAGATTTTTTTTGAGATCCAAGCAATTATTTTAATCAACATGTTACAAGCTAGCATTTTATTTCACTCTTTCCTTTTCAGACTCTACAGATTTCTGCTTATTTTCAGAAGCAAATACTCTGAAATATTCAACCTACAAGCCAAGACACTAAAAAAACCCAGTTTTGATGCTTGTTGAGGTTTAGCTACACTTGTGAAACAAATAAACCCTACATTGCTAGTGGTGAACAACAATCTGATTCTCAGCATCCTTCCCGGAATATGGAGGGATGCAGATGAATGTCTTCCTAAACCTGAGGCCTACAGCTGCTTTCCCAAATTAAGGCTGTGTATCTGAGATTCTCCAAGGGAATCTTCTATGGTCCAGGGAACCCACCGATTTATTCTTAGTGCATTTTTTTTAGTATAAGAGCTAGCTAATATGTGATACTATTTTCATCTTTCTGCCCTTATTTTTGTCCACCTTTTCAAGCTGAGTCAAAACAAATTTCCTTAGTTGCTTTGAATGAACATCTATGTCAACCAGAGGTAGGATGAACATTAGTAAAAGAAAGAGATGCAACATTTTATTTCTAATGATTAGTGACATATAGCTAGTAAAACACTTGGGGAGTTGGTTACAAAGTCTGTCTACGTAGTTTAATGTTGGCAATATCAGAGTAAGTGAATATTGAAGCAAAAAATATCAAGGATGAAGCAGGTTTTCATTTGATATTACTGCCAAAGTACGGCACATTCAGTATCTAGTGCAAGGAAGCTCCTTATCAATGCTGCACCTATTACCTCTTTAATTAATCTGAGGACCTTGCCATCATTGCCTTCCAGCTCTTGGTAGAAAGTAAAAACATGGAAGGTCCGATGTGTAAGAAAAGATAACTCATACCTCATGTAAGTCAGTATTTTTTCTGTAAAAATTCAGATTTCCTGTGGCATACTTTAAAAAGAGTCAGTTCCTGGAGCTGACTGTATAAAGCACACTAATTATATAACACAATGATAATAAAAATGTATATGTAACTATATAACAGGATGATAATAAAAATCCTTGTGAACCTACACTCAATGAATAAAAATAAATTACTTTGGTATACAGCATAATCTACATGACAAAGGAAAAAACCTTTTATCAGTCAGTGAAAGGGACAATAAAATCAATACAAGTAAAAGTTCACACACATTAATTAAATGGTTTAAAAGACTTGCATCTGCTATTATTTAAAAATTCTTATGTTTCAATTTTTAGAGTTTAGAGATTTTTGTATAATTACATGTCTTAAATTGACCTGTAAATGGTTTGAAAATCATTCTCCCCTGAGTACATCTTCCAGCTGACAGGCGTAACCTTTTCTCATTCAGCCTGAAGGTAAGGATAGATGATAAGTGAGCTGGCAGCCCTCCACCTCCTTATTTAAAAAAAAAAAAACAACCAAAAACCTATATGGGTGAAAAGAGACATGTAGGACACAATGTAACTATCAATATTTCTGCCTTTTTTTTTTTTTTTTTTTGACATTTACTGATCTTTCATCTATTTCAAATTACTCAAGCAATCCATCAGCCTTGTAGGATTAGGCTTACTTTGCAAGCCAAAAGGACTTAAAAGACATCAGAAAAAAACCCATAAATTTTTGATGCATTTCTTCTGCAGTTTGCCTGTTGAGAGATGAAATAATTTGTGTTCTAGCTAACCACTTGCTGTTCATTACCATGTGCTTTACAGGATTTATTTTTTTCCTTTCTCATTTCACACAAATGTTTTGTCACTCAAGAAAAAGTATTAATTCCACTTAAGGTAAATATATGGAGATTACTGAAACTACATTATCCTGTTCTCCCTAAACATGCCAATGTGACTAAAGACACACAATGATTCATTATTATCACTGTTCATTATTATTCCGGTTAGTCAAAATACTCAAATTCAATTATTTTCTTTAAAAGGGGTTTCTGTGATGTTGCTGGACACTGGGATGTTCTGTCTTTGTTTCCAGGAATTTTTAGCTAGAAATCACTGAGTAACTCACAACTGAATCTTGGGCAGAAATCTATAAATGCAGTAGAGGTCCTGAGGCCCATGGACAGAGTTTACTACAAGTCCTCACACTTCAACAGTCTATTGGAAGACTTTCCACCCACCCAAACACAGCCCTTTTCCAGCACAAGGCAGAACAGAAAGGGTTCCATCAACTGCTTGAGCCTTTCTGCTTTGTGAAATAAAAATACTAAAGCTTCTACACATCCATTTACCAAGCCTTCAGCAGTTATCTTCTTGAGCTCCAAAGGAAATCATGGTATCAGGAAGAAACAGAATATAAACCACAACAGAGACTGAATATATTTTTGATTGGAAGTTGATGAAAAAGACATCAGGGTATTATTTGGAATCTTCATATGTATTGTACTCTCAGCAACAAATATGCATGAAAGAGATCGACCTGGCAAGACATTTACATTGAAGACATTTGAAAGTCTCCTTCCTTATGCAAAACTCCATGTATTTTCATTAATCTTGGAAAGAGCTCTAATTTCCGATTACCCCACTAGCATGTACATGCTCTCAGGATTATAAAAATAAATAC
This sequence comes from Muscicapa striata striata, assembly GCA_030060385.1. Classification (NCBI taxonomy): domain Eukaryota; kingdom Metazoa; phylum Chordata; class Aves; order Passeriformes; family Muscicapidae; genus Muscicapa; species Muscicapa striata. Next base: position 428,445 of record JAREIS010000076.1, on the reverse strand, counting down.
AGAATTTGTAACTTTTGTTTGTACATATACAATGATTCAATACAAACTTTCTTTTTCAGGGGTCAACTTTTGTTTCAACAGCTCTTTCAAATACCTGTATACAAAACAAGAGCTGGTCCTGTGCATCCTTTCTTAAAATCTACTTATTAACCTCCTTACCCACCACTCAAACACAACAAAATACATGAAACTGACATCAAAAAGGCAGAAATACAGTATTTATATTCTTCTTAGGAATTCAGAATTATGCCTTTTATTTTATTTTGAGCAATCCTAGAAATGAGCTTCCGGAACTCTTTTACATAGGAGTGATGTAACATTGCTATATGTGTTACACACCATGTGACAGGAGCAAAAGGGGAAGGAAAGACTACTGAATCCATAATTTGGAAAATTCCCTCTGCTTCAGTGATAATGCACCTGTTTTGTTTTGGTGGTAGGTTTCTGATTTTTTTGTGGTTTTTGTGCACACACGTATGAAAAGAATTGTGTTTTGGACAGCACAATGGGAAGGGAAAGTATTAAACAGAAATTCTTACCTAATTAAAACAGTAATGAAAAACAAAATGGCTTGGTGTTTTTTCCTGCAAACTCAAGGAAAGAGGGCGTACCTTTAGTGATGAAACTTTCTTCACAATTATTATTGAAAAATACATTAAACCTCACCATTACTTCCCCTTTTTAAAGTTATCCAAGCACCTCTTCATGCTGAGAAGAGGATCTAAGTAAGAGCAATACAATAACTTTTAAGTGATTAAAACTGAACCAGTTGCTTTTATATGTCCAATCCTTGTATTTTGTAGCCACAAACATGTCCTGAATAATAACCTGAATTATCTGTATCAATAATTGGAATGACATAGTTACTGCTTGCAAAGAAACACTGAATATTTCAAAATACATTTCCTAGATTTAAAAAAAAAAAAAAAAAAAAAGCATAGATTTGTAAACATCACTGAAAGTAAAGATGCTAAATTTACTTTTGTAGATTGTTTAACCTGTGCCATAGTAATTTTACAAAAAGAAAACAAAGAAACAAATCCAGGAAAAACATAGGAAATTCTTAGCATGTGAGCATATCAATCACTGCATTAATCTCAACTCTAAGTCAGCAATCAGCTGAAAACTCAGTGATGAAAATATTCATGTACCATATCAAAACTGCAAAATATATAAGGGACAAATGACAAGCTGACATTTCGTTTCTGAAAAGCCTTTTTCCACACCACCACCAGACTCCATTTTGAGTGAAGTTTTACCACTCCTCCCACCAACACAGAGTGTGTGCTGAACAGTAAATTGCTAGCTACATCCTTCTGAAATCTTCTATTAAAAGTCTCAGGATAACCAAAATTATTTTACTTTGAGAACCAAATTTTGGACTATTTTGGGGAATGTCTAAACTTATTCCAGGAGAGAATGGTTGGCTCAGCTCTCTTTGTTGCTGCAATGTGTCAGGTAACTCCACTCACCCACAAGAGAAAATGGCTTCACTTAAAGGACTGGGGAGAGAAGTTAAAGACAAGGAAGGACATGAAGACAGAATTTGGTGAGGCTTTCACTGTCTGATTATGGTTATTGAGAAAACTGGCACAAAGTGTGACCTGGCTGATCACGTTTGCAGAAGCAGCAGCTCAGGGTCTGAAGGAGATCTGATGGGAAACTGGCTAATGGGGAGGGCATGACCCCAAACGAGTGCTCTTGTCAGTAGGTACATAACTGCTGGACACACTCAAGAGGGTGTGTTTGTGGAGGCTGCAAAAGAGAAATTCACTCCATCCTTCAGGCAGATGAAAAAGCAGATACTCTGTCCTTTCAGCTGATACTTACATTGCTTTTCCAAAATCCAACCATCATCTCAGTATTCTCTCCTCTTTCGCAGTACCTTCCTCTACCAAAATCTCAAAGCAGCCATGAGCAGCTGAAGCCATACTGCTACACACAGAAACACAGGGCATGCTTCAGACACAGGGAAGCTGTGAGTTTAAAATGCCTCAGGCAGAGGAGGCAAGTCAATTTGGATTTCTCTTATCTCTAGCAACAGAGGGCAAAAGAAAGGCAGTCTATAAACACCATCTCTTTCTCCAGCAATTTGTAAACCTAGCACATCTGTCCCATGCTTTATTTATGAGTGAATGAAAAACAATTGGATTTGTGTCAGGTAGAATATCTAAATGCTGAAAGGAATGACAGATTTTGGTTTTTCATTTTGGCCATACAAATACACAGTTCATGTTTACTTTCACTATGAGTCAAAATCCACTGTCTTTCCTTAGAGTTATAATTAAAAGGATGGATACAAACAAACCCTTTGGCCTTGCTGGCTTGCATTACTTGAAACAATGCCACCTCAGATGGTGGAAATATTAGGAAACTAAAACTGCCAATTTTCTTTTTCTTTTTGATGACTTGGACTACAAGACCAGCACTATGTTAACTATATTCCTCACGTTTCTAATTTCAAAAGAAATGCCACTAGACCTACAGATAGCAACCAAAATAGTGAACCTTCTATCTTGCCTGTGGGCTGAAGTTAAATTATACACTAGTTTAAAAAGGGAATTACATGGTATGCAAGGATTTTCTACAGTAGAGATTAGAGGTGAATAATTCTTTCCATGTATTATTCTCCTTCCTTCACCCCAAAAATAGCTCTATAAATAAGAAAGTTCAAAACCTGCAAACTGTTTTGAGAGTTAGCTGAACACTAACTGATAAGGATACATCAGAAATAGTAAAAGTGCATACTGTGTTTTAGAGGCTTTAATTGAAATACAAGTATTCAGCTGTTCAGACAGTAATTATTTTATTAATCTATGTGTAGAAGCCATTACTAATTTTATTTTTATTGCAGCTGTCCAATAGTGGCACCACAAAAACTAAGTTGGATGATGGTATCTCAGATAATTTTTTTAAAAAAATAAACAATCAGGAAAAAGTAATATAAAGGTTTTTGCAGAAGGATCAATATGCTCTTGATCTGGTTTAAGACAGTACCAGAAAGTTCTCTCAGAAAATCACAGGATTAAATGGATAAACCCCTTTATTTAATAGGATTTGGAAATAAAGGCCCATTAACTGAGATGGAATCAGAAGGAAAATCCAAGGAGGTTATTTATGTTTTCTGTATTAATAAAATGTAATTCCTGTCACTGATTCCTTCAGTAGTCTGCACACCGATAATGATTCTCATATAATTTTCCAGCAATTACAAAAACGATGGTTAAAAGTACCCTAAAGTGACCTATTCTTAGTGGATTTAAAATCTGGCTTATATTCAGAAATTGCACTTATTCATAAATATACTGGGTACCTTTCAGTATTTACAAAAATGCATGGATACTTAAAAAACTAAGCTGAAAAAAAAGCTGAAGTAATCATCGCTTGACTTAATGCTTTTACAACAGATTTTATTTAGTTCCTTCTGTCGTACCTTACTGGTGATAAATTGATGGGTTCTGATGGAAGATATGGAAGAAAAATTTGTATTAACAGTTTCATGCTGAATCATTTATGCCCCATCTAATCTAGCGCAGATTGATTTCCACTTTTCAAACAAGCCTTTAATACAGTAGCTACATGAAAGGACACTGCACCTACTTTTGGGTTGTTCCACTCTCTTAATTGTGGTGATTCCCCAGTAGAGGTTGACACCTCCCCACCTACACAAGCCCTGCACCTGGGCTGGCAGTACAGCCTGGACGCAGGCGAGAGATCTGTCAGGAAGAAACAATAGACAAGAGCTGCAGACACAACTCCATGGCACACACAGGGATGACTTCTACTGGTTCTCTGCAGGCTCCCCAGAGTGTGTCCACACCACCACCACATCCTGCCCCAGCATCTTCCTGCACCCCACCTGTCTGGTAAGCCTCCTCCGAGGGCAGGCAGGCTCACAGCCAAGGTGCAGACATTCACTACATGCTTTTACTTAGAAAAGTCACATTCCGAAAAATTCACAGGACTGAAAATTAGCATTGTCCTTTTATTTCTTCTGGTATTTTCTGGAATACTTCTATCAAGGCGTTACTTAACGAAGGTGGAATTTGCTTCTTGAAAAAAATGCAAATGTCCTCTCCATGGAAATGTATATTCATAGTGTTGAAACCTTCTCAACATGTTCCTAACTGCTACTGTTACATGACTACTTTGAAAGACTAGAAAACACTCCAATATCTCTGATCTTTTCCTAAAGAGAGACACTGTTACAAAAGATTCATGTATAATGGGCCTATCCATCTAATTTCTCTGGACTTTAATACTTCCATAGGCATTTATGATCCTAACACTCTAATTCTTAGTCTAAACTTACATATTTTTCTCTTCATTGTCATATAATATATATGAACTTGTCACATGTAAAGGAGGTGATAATTTCAGAATGGATTGTACCAGTTATGCAAACTTACATAACTTTAGGTAACGCTAAAAGTAGACTAAATTTCCCTCAACAAATGGAAACCTTTCTTTGTATTTTGTGAGACATCCAAGTTGCCAGCAGTCCTCTCTTCAATCTCTCATCCATATTGTGCTTTCTGCATGGCTGCCCAGCCCTTTGCTCTCGCACTGTTCAATGCCTGTTGACTGTTCTGACAAGGCCTCAACGAGGAGAGCTCTCTCCCTACCCAGCACATGCATGTACCTTCTTCCCACAGGTGTACATCACTAACGACTTACAAAATTAAAACATTCACTGGTTAAACAGCGAAAATATCGACAGCCAAAAATTCACCTCTCTTTTCTGTCATAGTTTCCTCTTCGGAAACTGAAATTTATGAATACTCACGGATCTTTGAAAAAGACATAGAGACTCTCATCTAGCTTTTTCCTGCAGCTCCTGAAAAATTCCTCAGCCAATGTTGACCCAGTGTGGGCTCAGCAGCTGATTTTCACTGAGAAACATGTTTTATTTAACCATGTAACATCTACTGGAGTTGCTGAAAATACTATGCTATTCTACAGCACAAGCATTACAATGCAATGAATTTACAGTGTTTCTCACGGCTGAGTTCAACCTCAAAGCAAAAACAGATTTGTGGAAGAAAATTAGTTAAATAGTTTGTTTTCCTCTATGATAAATTATATGCCCTGCTTCAATCTCAATAATGAAAAAAAGAGGTATTGCTAGGTCCAAGTAACATTCCTATAGAATATGGAATTTATATATATATTTCACACTTAAAACAAATGCACTTATAAAAACATTTTGAAATTGTATTTCCAAGTCTTGGTGTTTTTGGTGCAAGGTTAATTAGCAGTAACAATGCAATTTGGCCCTGGTGTCAGATTCACAGCATTAATTATTACAGAAAATACATAAAAACAGTGATACCCAAATCCTTATGCACAGGAGAATTATTCATTAATTTTAAGAAGGTTTTAGCAAGGAAGTCTAGGTTGAACATAAAAACTAAGATGAGATTTTAATGTCTCTGCATCATTACCTACTTTAGGGTGTATTTCAAACTCATAAAGCTATCCCATTTTGTACCCATGGCAGAAATCACACAGCAGGCCAGAACTTTCTAAATTATGTATTTAATAATTTATTAATAGGACATCTAAATGCAAATAGCTGCAAAGGATTGAATAAGGTGCTCTCATAACCCAGGGTTTAGTTAGGAAATGCTTACACTACTTAAAATTTTAATTTTTTTAACTTGTTTTCTACAGCTTCATCTAACCTACAGAGATTAATTGTAACATTTCATAGTACTATCAGGAGGTATGTTTTCTTTATCCCCTACTTAATTTCAATAAAACCTGTTGAATGCACAGTTAACTGTTATGCTGATGCATTATAAAGGTAATATGAAGATAATGTAAGACCCTTCAAAGCAATTAGTTTAATTATTATATTTTCTTAAGCTGTCCACCTGACTGAGTGCCAAAAAAAATCTATAGTCACCTTGACACTTTCTGGTAACTTTATTTCTGTCTAGACACTAAGTTTTTTACTGATGAAATTTCTGTAAAATAAGGATATGAATTTGTAGATCACACAAGATTCATAATCTCAGAAAACATAAATGACCATACTAACATATCTGAAGTCATCTTTAAATGTTATCATTTGTGACCATTGGTATAGAAACTGCAAAAATAAAAGTGATTTTCATAACGTTTGACCTTTACCATTCCCATTTTCATAACAGATATTTTCTTAAAACAATTTTATTTATTTAAGCATTATTATCTAATTCTGATCATAACGATAGGGCTGAAATTGGTTTGTACTTATCCCAAATGCCTGCATTTTACACAGCTGGTGACATAATAGACCATGACTCTAAAAGATGTTCTGGGCTACAAATCACACATTTCTGTCTTCATTAGAGACGCACAGAGGACAAATAACAGGCCATTTTTAACTAGCTCTCAGCTTAAAATGAATACGTCACATCAAACTATTTTCTCAGTAATTGGAATTCTAGAAGTTTCTCCTCCAACAGACTTCTCCATAAGAACTCAGAAATGTTGACTGTTGTAAGTTCATTTCTGCTCCAGAATTAATTTCCTCCTACTACCAGACTTGCTCTTAAATTCATCATCATTAACACCCCAAACCACTTATTCCTATCTGACCCATCTGGTTCTTAAAAAGAAGGAAAATCTGCGTATTATTCCCATCCCTACTGGTGATCCTGAAATGAGAATAACATATCATTTATGTGCAAACAGCCATCCACTGTTTTTCCAACAAACCCTCATATCTCAGACTAGCAAAAAATACATCCTATATCTTATTCTGAAGGAAACTGTAAGATAAGATTCTTGCTCAGGATGTGAGTACAGTCTGAGATGTTTCTGGGCCCCAGAGAGTCAAATGCCACAACCATGAAGATGTTGCACCACTATTTTCACAGTGATTTCTAATACAAAGTATTCAATGGCAAAATTTTCTGTTGAACTTGCCAACACAGCCTGTGAAGAGTACTCTCAGATACCCTTTAGATTTTAAGAGTATTCACCACAGAGATGAGATGCAGAACCAGCCCCAATGGTACCAATTTATCCCACCTGCCTGGAGGACTTTATGGGAGCAGACTGGATTTGTGAAGATTATACACCTTCATTTTGCTGTGACATCAACTGAAAGAAGTGATGCTCGTCTGAGCACCACCTTCCCCAAATCTCAGTGTTCCAGTGATCCAGGACAGCAAAGAAGCAAAGACACATAGTGAAGTAATCAGAACAAATTACTATAGTTAAATCTTATGCATGATATTAGAACTGTAGTTTGTAATACTACTATCAGGGAAAAAACAGAATGCCCTCCACAGCAAACTGAAAAGCTTTCACATTCAAAAGCACAAAATAAAGCTGCATTTTGTGGAGAGAGAGAAATGGTAACTGCTGGAAAACTAAAATATAAAAAAAGATGGAGAAAAAGCCTGCTTGGGCCAAACTGTGTTTTGATTCGCATCATAAGTATCTAGGACAGAATTTTATCTGACTGGACATATAAAAAAGTGTAAACCAATTAAAACAATTCTCAGAGAATCAAAAGATCATATCTAGAACAAGAGTTCTCATGGGTGAATATTTCTAAAGAAAAACTGTTACATATGCCAAATTAAAATTCCTAAGACACAAGATAATACATAGAAAGAAAATACCATATTTATCAGGATTTTACTTTGCCTTTATAGGTAGGTATCTTCAGCCAACTGAAAGTATGATATCTATTATGTATATTCCATGCAAATCAATTTCAACTAGAGTATTCCAAATATTCAAGAAAAGCAATCACTTCCAGTGAAACTGAACAGCAAGAACGTTGCCCTGTCCAAGTGAAATACGGCAAAATGAAAAAGGAAATAATAGCTTTAGTTTTGTTCCTAAACATATCTGAAGTTTGCCAACAATTATTAGGATTTCAAGTAGTGATATGGTACAAGCCCACTAACCTTAGAAGACTCATCTGAAGTTCACCTAGCCTTATGTTACATGCCACGAGTAAACCTGATAACAGAGATGCCCAGGAAAAAATACAAGTATAAAATTGTAAATTATTACCTTTAAATGTCTATTTTAGGTGACTACTGAATACTTTACTCAATAAAAGCTGCAGTTTACAACCTAATGTGTTTTGGGTTTTGTAGATAGGCAAAAGACATTTGCAGGGCTGAGCCACTCTATCTTGCTGATATTCACAGTTGCTGGGATTCAGAAACAGGGATTCCTGTACATAATTTCTCTGTGAACATAGATTTTAATAGTTAAAACTGACCAGATCAAATTCACTTGAAGAGCTTGCCCTTTTTTTCTTTAATCTATACAGAGAATGCATACAGAAGAAAAAAGGAAAGACTTGAGAGATAAAAGTAGATTTTAAATGTAAAAATACCCTTCTAGTAGTGAGAAAAGCAGTTTCTTTCCCTCCTGTGACTGTATTTTAACCCCATCTTCTATTTAGAAGACAACCATGATTCCAAATTAGTGTATGAGATTTTCTCCCATTACTTTTGCTGAAACTATGCAACTTTTTCAGAAAACAATGCACAAGTCATTGACAAAGAGACAGCATGACTGCAGTTAATTACTCACTACAGACACGGGAAGGATCCTGATGAAAAAGGATATAAAAAAAGAAACACATTTTATACCAAAACAGTCTTGTTTTCTCCTCATTTCTATCTAAATACTGTGCTATCCAAAAGGGTTTTGACAGCTACCCTAGGGCACTAAGCAGAAAAATTATAAGCAAAAATGCTTTCTCAGGACCTGAAATGGGATGCAGTTTTCAGGTGGATTTGCCAGCATACTTCCTAAGCAGAATATGCTTCAGAGCCAAAAAACTCTTTCAACTTTCAATGTTAGGTTTCAGTACAGCTCCTAGAGTATGGTAACATTTGAAAAAGGCAATTTGGGTCTTCTGGATCAAAATGAAAATGAGAGAATGAGAGGAAGAATCTAGATTAGGGAAGCAATCTAGATTAAGTTAAATGTTAATCAAGTTACTGCAGTAAGAGACTTGGGAAGCAATGGAGTGCTCTGATTCCACATAATTTCCACCTATTTGCATTCATCTCTACATGTAAAGTGCCTGAGCTGCTGTCCATAGTAATTTAATCACTATCATTCCCAACCTTTCATCTAGCCTGAACATCTTATGAGCTAGCTATGGGATTATTTTATGCAGTTGTGATTTTCTCTCTCTGCAAGGCAAATGAAAGTGCAAAGTAAATGAATACTTTCATGAAAAACTATTCTATTCCACAAGATCTGCTGCTGTTTCAGAAATTGCAGTAATTTTCATCTCTCAAAAGAAAAAACTGCATCATGGGTTGCTTTATCACAGGTGACATTTAAGACAACTATGTCTGAAGTTGCTGCTGGAATATAACGGTAATATTTGCAAAGTGATTCTAAGCATGAAACACTTCAGAGAAATGTTGAGTTGCTACTGAGAAAAATGGACTCAGAGGTGACTAACAGTAATGTAACTTTATGTGTTCCAAAAGTTTCCAGCTGAGGCACAGGCAAAACTCAGGTTTGGGCTGGGTTTTTTCTTCTTCTTCTTCTTCTTCCCAACAACTTGCTTGAACTTTTTTTAGTAATATGACTAAGTTATCCTCTGTGTAACTTTTGTTTGTAAATTCAAAAAGGGAAATACATCTCTTAGGCAAAAATGTAACCCAGATAAAAGCATTATTTTTTGACCAAGTTGCTTTCTACATGACACTTGTCTCTCAAAGACCACCAAATCCAGCCACTAAACCTGCAAACTCCTAAATTAGTTCAGTGGGCCAAATCATCTTTGGGCAGTACACTGACAATATCCATAAATATTGGAACACACAATCTTGTGTTCAGGACTGGAAAGACAGACATGATTGAGCTCAAAGACATTATTATGGGACAACTCTAAGAAGGAACCTGATAGTATCACTAACTAAAACCAATGAAAATCCTAAAAGATTTTATTCTCTGTTCCAACTATAAACAACAGTGACATATGACACTAATGACACAGCAACAGAGTGTTTTCATTTCAGTTCAAAAAGCAGCACAATTAAGAATATATGTGGTGGTGGAAAGACTGAATCAACTGTGGAAATTGCTTAGTGAACAGCCAGAATGGACAGACTCACTCACAGCAGATATCCCTAGAACAGGAGAAAAAATGGTGCTAAACTTCTGACAATATTCAGTGTTAACACATTAAGACTGAAACACAGTTTGCAAAATCATGAGGAAAATTCTGACTCAGAAAAACATACACTTCATGTTTTTGCCACTTTTCAACTAATTCAAGAAAATTAAGACCAAACCACCCAGAACAACTGCATGCATGAAAGAATTCTAATACAGCTTTCTACAGCTTGCTAAGTCTGAAATAGCCCATGGCATACACATGCATTAAAACCTGCCTTTCACAATACATTAACCTCTAGGCAAAAACAGTTTTAATACTTGGTTTAGAATATACATAGAAATAATCTCAAACATATCTTCTGGAGAGAATTTCACAATTAAACTAAACATTATTATTAATATCTGCCCATTAGTGAAGCTCCAGATGTCAAGGATGATGAAACAGGCAGCAACTTTCCAAGCCGATTTTTATCAGATCATTATTACACCTGAAAAGTGACAGAGTCTGGTTTAACACCTGCTGCCAAAGGGCAGACCCTGGGAAGAGCTCTCCACCACTGCCCAGTGGCTGCAGCAGCACACAGAAGTTAAGCACCTTTCTGTGATTCTTCAAGATGCTTGCAAACTTACACATTTCAAAGTCAGGAACTATGCTACAGGCTTGAAAAATCTTCTGTAATGTGGAATATCTGAATTGCTCTGCCAGCTCTGTCTATGAAAAGAGACAAACAGTTTAAAGAGACAAACAGTTGAAATTTTATTATGCAGATTTCAAATGTTGTCTCAAGTATCTTGAAATATCTGTCATTTGAATGTAGCTAGTTTCAATAAATACTTAATTATTACTTAATTCTTCTAATAAATAATAATTAATAAAATCTTATTGCCCTGTTCCTCAACTACATGATTAGGTTCTATCATATGAATGCCACCATTTTCAAAAGTTAACCAAATATAACAACAGTTCTTAAGAAACAATGTTTTCAGAACTGTGCACAGAGCTAAGATTTCTGTAACAAAGACAGTAAAAAACCCTTATTGTTCCCTTGCTAATTAACTTTTTAAAAAAATTACCATTTTTATTTTCATTAAAGAAGTAGATTTATTTTTTAATTTTTGTGAGTGTACACCTAAATTGTCATTTGTCTTCACCTTAACTTTAGAAATGCAATTTTGCATTATCTTGCCCAGCTCAATGTGAAATTCTACTTAACGACAGTATTTCACATAAATTTTAATATTTAACACGACATATTTTTTTTTCTAGAGATGGGTTTATGTTAAACCTTTAAAATTTCAGAAAAAACAGGCATTAAAATGCACTTAAAAGAAATGCTCTTTTAAACTATTACAGGTGACTAACTGAGGGGTGGTATCCAAACTTGAGGAAATCTGCATTAATGAACGTTCCAGAGCTCAGAGAAACTTTTTCATTGTAGTACAAGACAGCTAAAGATGACTTACATTGTGGGAAAATTGAATAATGATTTCAAAGTTGTAATGGACCAAAGGTACTATTTGTGTAAATGGTTATACTTCCACTGGTGAAATCTGTCAGTTCCTGCAGGTGCTGAATTTGGCTACAGACCAGGCTTCACGGCAACAGACTATTTAACATAGAAAAGCAACAATCAGAAACCTACTGTAGATGCTACAGGGTTTTCACAAAGAAAGAGAGTCACTAACTTCTCTTTCTCAAGTGCAGTGTGTGATTATAGAACAGAGAGGCACAGCTATTTGCAGCTTTAAACTTTCAGCAACATTTACAGCAGAGCACACTGAACATGAAATATTGTTGTGTCACAGATGAGCACATGGATTTCAAGTTGAAAATACTAGAAAATTAAATTATATTTTTATGTGACTTGTGGCGGATCAATTGCAATTCCACTTTGCTGGACTGAAGCATGAAATATTTTTGTAAAAATGTGTGAAACTATGGATTCATTTATCAGACTCCAAATCAGTCCAATACTTCTACAAATTTCTACATAACAAATTGCAGCAAAACAAAATCCGCCTTCAGCCAATCAAATGAAATGGAACAAAACCAGTAACATCACCACCACAATCAGAACCCAACAAGCAAAACACCAAACCAAATAACACTATTGTGTTTGTAATATTTGCAGCTGATTTATCATTAGGTTTAAACTGCATCGAAAATATAGAAGCTGTCACCACCTATGAATATTTGCACTCTGAAACCAAAAATCCAAATTACAAAAGGAAACACTAATACTTCATATTCTTTTCTTTCAAGAGGTAATTTTGGGGGAACAAATAAAGTTGTGAATGGTATCCCAAGAATAAATTTCCAGGATAAAATTTTTTGTTTCTAGAAAACCAGTATGATAATTTTATTATTATCTTTGAACCAAACAATGGTAACAGAATGTGCCTATACTAATTGAAATTTGATATATGCAGTCCAAATGTATCATAAATAGTTTTATGTACAAAACACTCTGCATTTTTGAAAGCATTGATTGATTGAATAGATAAAATTAACGGTATGCAACTTTGAGCAATTAAACCATAAAAGAAAAGAATAACAATGGAAAATTAACAAAGTCTTCGGGGCCTTCAAAACTTTTACAGGTGAGAAGATCACCTCCCCATGGTGAGTGGGACCTCTTTGCTTCAGTATCACCATAAACAGGATAGCCCAGAGTTGATGCAAACTCATCTGGCATTTTTGGCTTTATTTTATCCAAAAGGGGAAAAAACAGCAGAATTTTTATTCCCAGTACATTCATAGCTTTGGAAAATTCAAGTCATACATCCTGTTTCACTGAATGTTTCAATGACCAAAAATGCAATTTTCCTTGTCTAGTGAAAATCAGAAATATCAGTTCAGCTAAATTACACTTTTGGTTATCTGGTACATATGGTTTAGCACTTAGACCTGTCCTTAAGTGTCTTTCCAACATTAAGTCTAAGCAGGGTTTTTAAACAGTGCAAGTCGAAACAGCAAAGCAGGCAAGTAGTTCCAGTTAAGTTCATATAATGTGCTTCTTCTATTAAAGAGTTATTTAAACTATCAATGAATTGTCATTGTTTCATTTTACCAGGGATTTTTACTCCTAACTTACGCACAGATCTGTCACTATACATGAACCTCAGAATCTATACCGTATTTTTATGTAACTAGTCACGACCATTGCAAAGTATCCTTGAGTCAATGCCTCAAGCTGAAGTTTCTGTCTCTACACTAGATATCTGACTTGAGTGCTTATCTTTGTGCTAAATTATTACAGTGTGTTTTAAATGGCAAGAGACTTGGATATGGCAAGCATTGTTTTAAGTCTAATCAGAAACATTATCTGGGAAAAAAAAAAAAAAAAACTGTAGGCAGTTGGGTACACAGCCTTGAATATATCTGATGGCCATCTGATGACCTCTGTCAGTAAGCATCAGTATTAAATACATTATTTATTGCAGCCATTGGTAAGAGCACCCTAGAAGTAATCCTGCAGCAAGTCTTCCAGTACTGGAGGCTTGCTTTGCCTCACTGCACTGTGTAGGAAACTAGCTTCTCTAAAGTTCTGTGAGAACAGTATGTTTCACTCTGGAGTTATGAAAAGAGCTATGAAATTACTTCCATAACCTTAACAACCTGGCACATGCTGAATGAGATATGCAAGTGCTGTGATGTGGGCCCTTGTCAGCCCCAGAGCTTCAAACAAGGCCAAGTGCAGGGGGGCTCTGCAGCTGTGCTGGAGGAACCCCCGGCATCAACGCAGGCTGGGGAGTGAATGGATGGAGAACATTTAGGGTGCTGGGGGTGAGAGGTTAGGCAGGCGCTGCCCAGAAAGCCAAATTTCCTGGGCTGCATCCAAAGCAGCATGGGCAGCAGGGGAGGGAGGGGATTCTGCCCCTCTGCTCTGCTCTGGTGAGACTCCACCATCAAACCCTGCATCCAGCTCTGGGGCCCCAGCACAGGGAAGACAAGGACCTACCTGCTGGAGCGAGTCCAGAGGTGGGACACAAAAGTTGTCAGAAACTTTTTTCAGTAGTGCCTGCAGTTATAGGACAAGGAGTAATGGTTTTAAACTACAGGAGCACAGATTTAGGATAGATATAAAGAAGCTTTTTTCATTACGAGGGTAGTGAGAAAATTGAACACGTTTCTCTGAGTTATAAAATTATATATTTCCTATTAAAAATTCCTATAAATATAGAATTATAGATTTCCTCTCCCTGGAAACATTCAGTGCCAGTTTGGACAGGGCTCTGAGCAACCAGACCTAGCTGAACCTGCTCATGGCACAGGCTTGAAATACATGATCTTTAAAAGTTGGTTCTGGCCCAAACCATTCTGTGGTTTGATAATGTAACTGATATGCTGCAAAATATTAAGAGACGGATTCAACATGTTTCAATTATGCCACTTCATATCTTAACATAATAATGAGTAAAAAAAGAAATGTTAGGAACATTAGACATCACCTGCACAGATTGTTTTTAGCTGAAGCAGTAAGATACGTCAATCTCTCCCTCTCTTTTCCTTCTTCTTGTCCCTTTGTGTTTTTCATCAACTGCCGTGCCCAGTAGCTACTTCATAAATGCATGATTCTAAAAATTCTTTCTGACATCTGTTTCCAATTCATCTTTGTTCATGCCCTTTTCAAGCTCCATATCCTATCATCAGTACATTGGGCCCAAATCACCCCTGATGCAATAACCTAGGCACTGGCTTTAGGGATGGTTTTGGTCTTGTCTATTCAGAGGGTTAATTTCTGTCTAAGCTAGTTAAAATGATATTTCAATGCAATTTCCTTTTAACTGTCATGTTCTATAAGATGCATTTGTACTTCTGTAACTTCCATTTACTCCTAGGACCACTTCTATGGCTTTTATAAAATATTATCTACTTCATGTTGCATTTCTTCTATTTGAAATCCCAGCAATGCTCTTAGCTTTCCTGTGGTTATATTAGTCATAAAAGTTCAAAAGAAAACTTCCTGTTTAGTCCAAGGACTTCCAGGTATTATGAGAATTAAAAAAATTAAAAAAATTTAAAAAATAGCACACACACGAAGATACGGAACTAAAGCAAACATTCTCTGCCCATTCTTTGCATACACAATAGAAAACCAACGAAAGATAAATGTTCTATCACCCCGTGCCATGTCCCCTTCAGGAAAGAAATTTTGTGAAGAGGTCACTTAGAGATTACCTATAAACCTAATCTAAGGTAGGATGTTAGACAGTTACGATGAAGCCAGAATATTTTCTGAGTTAGCTTGTTAGCTCTGCTTTCCACTTCAGTGTGGTCCTTCCTTTCACTGCCCCTTAATCCTGCTTATCCATCTCCAAAGTTCCCCTTTCAACCTTGCAATGGCATGGCATGGCTTTGACAATGGCATTGGGCCATGTAGAGCTGGTTCTGAACTGTAAATTAAGGTTTGGGCCTTTGGAAGGGCGAGTAGATAAAAACTTCCTATTGCTCTCCACAGTACTTGCTGTAATCAGCAGCCCCTTAACAAATGCAATCCTCAACAATGCCCCAGGTTCCAACATCTTATGCTTAATAACCTTTGACAGGTGTTAAAGGGACTCAAATCAAAACTGCTCAATAAAACTTTGTCTCAAAAAGGGCAAGAAATAACAGCATAACCTTGCAGTTGTTTGCTACGACACTCTTATGTACAGATGCACACACAGAGAAATGCTTATAAATGTTTTTAAATTTTTTATGTTTAAAACTGTAGCAAGCCCTGCCATTCAAGTTGGAGTTTTGGCTTTTTAAAATAAATTATTAAAGCATCATTCTAAAATTATGTTCCCAGAAAGAAGTTTCATATTGTGGAAGATTGACCAGAGGAACATTTTTTCCTAGTTGTTCCACTGTTCTGTTAGCAACACTTAAATATTTGCTTCCATATAAATATGGGCATGCCACAATAACTGAGGGAAACAAAATAGTTTTAAAATTTTAACACTACGGCAACATACTTGCTACTGGCTGTGCTGAAAAAGCATCTAATGCAAAATGAATGTGGCACCTGTGTAGTTGCACAGGCAGAAGGCTCTCTGACAGTAAGCAAAAGATGAAAAATGAGTATGTAAAATTTCTGGGTTTTAGCACCTCAAATCACTTTAAGCTCTTGGGTTTGGAAAAGCATTAATAACTAATGAGAAATTACCAAAACACTTCTCCAAAGGAAAAAGGCCAAACAAACTTTTCACTGTTGTGCATCACAAGAAACAGATGGCAAGTCAAACAAGTTACCACAATAAACTTGACCCATACCAAGAAACTAGGGAGTAAAGTGAACCACTAAATCCCATGTCCCTGTGGCACATGTTCCATTCACCCCCTAGATGCATTTCCCTCCCTTTCAGTTCCTCCTTCAGAAATAAATCAGGGAAAATGTATTCTAATCATCCTTCCCCTGCACTCTTAATCATCTCTTTACACTTCAGTGCTGCCTACCTTTAGGTGGATTCAATTTGCCCAGGAATTAATTCTTCTGGGTTTGTGCTGTAATTTGTCACCAGTCCTCACAAAAAAAACCGAAACCAAACCAAACTAAACCAAACCAAACCAAACCAAACCAAATCAAAAACCAAATCAAACCAAAACAAACAAACAAACAAACAAAAAAAACTGTAAGGAAGACTACGTCTACAGCAGTTAGTTACGTTAACAATATAAAACTGTTTATAAATGATATTTATACTGTAGTATCTGCTCCATCCAATAGCAACCACATTCAATTGCAATCAAATTGCTTATATTCAGTGCAATTTGTAAGGTTCCTCCAAAGATACCTAAAACAGACCTCAAATCCCTTATTTAGAAAAAGAAGAGGCAGCTCTGGTTTTATCACAGATAAGATTTTACAGTATATAATTTCATAAACAAACAATACAAATACTGAAAGTTTTCTGAAAAATTAGTTCCTGTGCTGCAATCCTTCTATTTAGTCCTTACAACATAGAAGAAATTGGAATTGTTATTTTAATATGGAACAAAACATGAAATTGAAATGCGAAGAAAATTCTCCTTTGATTTTGTTCCTGTAATGCATTATGAAAACAGACCACAGCATGTGCCACTGCATTCAAGCTTCATGCTGGGGATACATTTGAGAGCCTGGGCCTTGAGAAGAAAAGCCAGGTAGCGAAGGCAGGTCAGTCCCTTCCAACTCCCATGCTGCACCAAGCCATGAAGATGGCATCAGGCCCATGTTAACCCTTTTTTGCCATCACACAAGAACCTAGGCAAACCTGTATGGGAAGAAATGCTGAAGATGCATTGCACTCCAGCTGCTGTGACGTTCACCTGAGCCAGTCTTCGGCAACAGATCAGCTCTACCAAGGTAGAGCCAGGCATGAGTCACTTGTTGGGTTGACCTCAGCTGGTCACCAACTCACTCTACTGCTCCCATCCTCAACTGGATGGGGGGACAAAATATGATAAAATGCCAATGGCATACAGAGATAAGGACAGGGAGATCCTTCATCTATTTCCATCACAGGCAAAACAGACTCAACTTGAAAAATTTTATCTACTGCCAGTCAAAGGCCAGAGTGGAATAATTGGAAATAAGTATGTTTATGTTATCACAGATGTGCATCAACCCTGTTGCCAGCTCAGCTTTGGTGAGCAGCAGATCCACCTTTGAGAAAATGGCCTTGTCTGACATGGAGACAAGTTCTGGCATGTTGTCAGAGATGTCACCCCCAGAGACCCCCAACACCTTTGCCAAGTAAACTGAATATACATGGTTACCTAGCCTATCTAAATTTGGGACCCTAGGAAATCTGCCAGTTTCCTAGTCCAAGCCTGTACCAAAAATTACAAATCACTCCCTGGCAAAAGCAAAGACCACAGCAGTGTCCTTAATCTGTCTTCTGTTTCCACGCACCAGTTTCTACAAAATGAAAATTCAGGACATGTAGATTACAGTTCACCATGTGTGGTCTTATCAACACAACTGGGAGACCATCTTCTACCACACAGCAAAGACTCACAGGGTAAACTGGAGAAAACACAAATGATAGAACCCCAGAATGGTTTGTGTTGTAATGGACCTCAAAGATCATCTACTTCTAACTCCCCTGCCATGGACAGGGACACCTCCCCCTAGACCAGGTTGCTCAGAGCTCCATCCAACTTGGTCTTGAATACCTCTGAAAATGGGACATCCATAAGTTCCCTGCCTCACCAGCTTCACAGTAAATAATTTCTTCCTAATATCTAATTTAAACCTACTGTCCTTCAGTCTGCAGCCATTCCCTTTTTTCTTGTAATAAGTCTGCCTTCAGGTTTCTTATATGTTCCCTCCAGGTACTATAAGACTAGAATTAGGTCACCTATAAGCCTGCTCTTCTGCAAGTTGGACAATCCAAATTATCTCAGTCTTTTCTCTTAGGAGAGGTGCTCCGTCCTACTAATCACCTTGATGGCCCTGTTCTGGGCTTACTCCAACAGGTCCTTGTCCTTCCTGTGCTGGGACCCCAGAGCTGGATGCAGGGTTCCAGGTGGGCTCTCACCAGAGCAGAGCAGAGGGGCAGAATCCCCTCCCTCCCCTGCCCACTCTGCTTTGGATGCAGCCCAGGACACGTTTGGCTTTCTGTTCTGTGAGTGCTCATGGCTGGGTCATGTCCAGCCTCTCACCCACCAGCACCCCCCAGTCCTTCCAGCAGGGCTGCTCTCAGTGCCTTCATCCCCCAGCCTGGACTGCTAACAGGGGCTGTCCCAACACAGGTGCAGCACCTTGCACTTTATGTTGTTAAATCTCACTAAAGTCCCACAGACACACTCCTGGAGATTATCCAGGTCCCTCTGGATGGCATCCTGTCTTCAGGAGTGTCACTGCACCACTCAGCTTGGTGCCATCTGCAAATCTGCTGGGGTGCACTCTATCCCTTTGTCCATGAAGACATTAAATAACACTGGTCTCAGTACAGACCCCTGAGGGCATCACTTGCCACTGATGTCCACTGGGACTCTGAGCCATTGACCACGACCCTCTGGATATGATCATGCAACTAATCCTTGTGCATCTGACAGTTGATCTGCAGAATCCAGATCTCTCCAGTTTAGAGAGAAGGATGTTGTAGGGGACCATGTCAAAAGCCTTATGGAAGCCCAGATAAATTACTTCTATAGCCCTTCCTCATGCACTGAGGTAGCCATTCCATCACAGAAGGCCACTAGGCTGGTCAGGCAGGACTCACCCTTGGTGAGCTGTGCTGGCTGCCTCAAATGTCCTCCCTGTCCTCCACGTGCCTTAGCAGAGCTTCTAGGAGGATCTGTCCCATGATGTTCCCAGGCACAGAGGTGAGACAGACAGGTCAGTACTTCCCAGGGTCCTCCTTTATACCCTCATTACAGCAACTATTTCTCCTGTCACCTGGGACTTCACCTGGCTGCTATGAATTTTTTAATATTGTCGAGAGTGGCTTGGGAACTCCATTAGAAAATTCCCTCAGGACTCTGGAATACACCTCATTGGGTCACAGAGATTTATATATATTTAGATTCCTCAGGTGGTCATGAACCTGTTCTTCACTTTGAGTGGGAGGGACTTTGTTCTCCCAGTCCCCATCCTGGTGTCCATCCAGTTTAGACTTGTGGGAAGAGGTGCTGCCAGTGAACACACAGGCAAAAAAGGTGTTGAATACCTCAGCCTTCTTCTCACGAAGAACTGATGTACAGTTCAGTTTTTCCAACCAATATAAATGAAGTAGAGTGATACAGGTTTGTCTTATCAAACAGACAATTTCCCATTAAACAGAAAGCTAATAACATAGCTTTAATAATTTATAATACATACGTTTTTTCCTAGAATCTTATGGCATTATGATAAAGCTCCCTGTTTCGTATTTCCGACATTTAAAGCTTCCACTCATAGATCAAACTTTCCTTGAAAACACATCATGAAGCACAGGTGCTGAAAGCTCATGAAATATCCATTTAAACACAATTTAAAAGAGTCATTGTACGTCTGAGAGACAGATAATAATGTCCTGCATGCATGGTTAATGAGTGATAGTGAAAGAAAATTGTTAAAAACAACTAGTATATACAAATACATACTTTTCCAATTGTTTTCCTGCCTCAGCTGTGAATTCAGACAAGATCAACAGTGAAGCTTGTTACACTGGCAGTTGTCTTCCTAGAAACCAATGAATACCAAATTTATTTACAACCTTATTTCTTAACCCCCTAGCCTTAAAAGAAATTATTGAACACCTTGTCTTCTTAGAGTGGGCACTAAATATATTAAAAAAAAAAAAAAAAGTGGATGAAAATAAGCAATGTATGTAAAAAACACATTAGTACTAGAAAACGTAAATGTTGAGCCTTAGGTTTATATGTATTTACTGTTCTGCTGCAACACTGTCGTTGTTTACTCTTCTTCTGCCTAAGCAGTACAATTAAGGCTTTAAATGCTGTTCCCCACTTGGACACTTACTCTTGAGTGTGAGTGTGATCAGAATCAACTTCAGATTATACCAAATTATAAATTACTTGGAACAAAGCCCTCCATTTTCTGTACTTTTGTAGTCCAAAACAGATGCATTTTAATACATCTAACAACAAAAATCAGTGTTGGCTGCTGTCTTTCATATATAGACACTACTTATTTTTAAAAATTATTTTCCCATCTCTTCTGGCCACAAAGACATGAAATCCTTTTCACACAAATAAATAATAATTTACTCAATAAATTGTAATAAGATTTTGCTAATTAGGACAATGTGTTGTACTATCATAAAATGAGGACTATTTCAGTATTTACAGCTCTTTTGCAAATTTTGGCAAACCCCAAGTTTAAATTGTTTTCAAATAGCATGGCTGGTCCCCAAGAGAGTCCAACAACAAGTCTGCAAGTCAGACATGATCTTAAAATACTACTCTTGTATTTAAAAATCAGGTCATGACAAGGGAAAAAAAAATCAGTCTCTAAAGTATTCAGGATCCATCCACAGAAATCCATTTGTGTTTCATTCTTATCTGCAACAATTATGAAAATTAATTCTACAAAACAAACATACACCAGAAGCTCTTCTTTACGTATTTCTTACTTTACAGTATTATGACAACTTGGAGCAGAAATGTATTATAAATGTCTCAGAAATAGGATGCTAGATTTCCTTAATTCTTATGAAAAGGTCTGTTCTACTAGAAGGATTAATTAAATCACATCCTAACACAACTCAAAATCTTATATTGATTATCTTTTGTCCTTAGTTATTTTGGTGAAGCCTAACAACATATTTGAAACATATCTAGGTGTGTATACATGAAAACATTTCTCCTGCATCCTTTTCACACTTTGTAGAAACAAGTAAGGTCAAGGAAAAACCCACATCTCTGTGACAAAGTTGATTGTTTTTTCACTCTCCTCTTTCACAGTCTAACTGACTGACTGGTTTTGGGGATAAACATTGTTTCAGACAGCCTGGGCCACTCAACAGGTTCACTGCTGCACTGCAAAAATGCTTGTAGTTGACTTATCATAGGGATGACGCAGGAAAAATCAGCAAAGCTGGATGTTTTTCCCAGAAACAGATCAGGGTTAAATAAAGTTACATCAGCAATGGAGTTTGAAGAACGTTTGTTTATGGCTGCACTGACTGACTGATCCTGAGATCAATACCTGCATAGCTGACAAGCACTTTGGCTGCCAAAAGACTTGTCATTACAGCTGATCTAGAATATGCTATTCTGCTCTAGATTTTCCACACAGATACAGAAAGACGCTCTGCTCTGAAATCGTAATTCTTGACAGTAGAGAAGCACTTCCATATATATTCTTAAAAGCCATCCAACACATTCCTTTCAAGTCACCATATAAATAGAAGCAATTCATTAACACTCTGAACAATTTGTACTGAGTTGTGCCGGTCTATAAAAATAGTTTGACATTTTAATTTTTCCATTGCTTCTGGCATGCTTAACTGATTCTTTTCATCTCCCCTCTCTGTCAAGTACAAAACTACACCTGCTAGCTATATCAGAAAAGTGTATTTTTTGTCTATCTTTTAATGAAAGGTGTATCAGTTCTTTTAATGGCTAACAGTGAGCATTGAATTACTTTGCCTTCCTGCTTACGACTGTAGTATTTTCCTTAGACTTTGTCTCCTTTTTAGAGAAATCCAGAATTAATTCAAAGACTTCACAGTGTGGATTACTGACTACTTTTCCAAGTAAGTTCTTCTCATTGGGAAGAACTTAAATCTTATTTCTAGTCTGATTTTATTAATTCAGACAACAATACCTATACTTCTTTGCAGTATGAATGGGTTCTCTGCTATCTGAAACATTATTTCTACTGAATTAATGAGTAAACTCCCTCTAAACATTTAATCATTTAAGTTAAAGCAAAAATGTCCAGAAATGTTTAAGTTTCAATATGAAATTACTTTACTTTTCCTTTTTCTGAATTTGTAATTTGCAGTTTTTCTGAAGATAAAGTATAAGGAAAAGATATTTTCCAGTAACAGCTCTCACTAGATCTTGGCAGTCTTAGATACTGCTTGTGAGGGGGCTAACCCTGGCTGGATTGAAAGTGCAGGAAAGATGCTCTATCACTCCTCAGCTGGAAGGTGGAGAAAATATAACCAAAGGCTCACAAGTTGAATCAGGTAGAGACCCCTCACCAATTACCATCATATGCAAAACAGACTGGATTTGGAGAAATTAATTTATGACAAATCAAGTAAGAGTAGGAAATAACAAATAAAAACTAAATCTTAAATCACTTTCTTCCACTCCTCCCTTCCTCCTGGGTTCAACATCATTCCTGATTTCTCAACCCATTCTCCAGGCTAAATAACCCAAAGTTCATCAGTCTTTCCTTGTAGGGAAGGTGCTCCATCCCTCTGCTCAGTTTTGAGGCCCTTCTCTGGACCTGCTCCAATAGCTCTGTGTCTTTTGCATACTGAGGCAGACACTCCAGCTGGGGCCCCACCAGAGCAGACTAGAGGACAATAACTCTCCTTAACCCACAGGTCACACTTTTGATGTGAACAGGATACAGCTGGCTTTCTGGGCTATGTACACACATCACCAGCTCATGTCCAAACTGTGATCCCCCAGTACCCATGAAATCCTCAGCAGAGCAGCTCTTGATCTCTTCATGCCCTAGCCTACATTGAGGACTCACTCCTTAAACTTGTGTAGGTCCCTCTGGATGTCATCTTGCCCTTCAGGAGTGTCACTGCACCCACTCAGTTTTGTGTCACTTGCAAACTTGCTGAGGGTGAACTCAACCCCTTCATCTATGTCATTAGTGAAGATACTAAATAACACTGGTCCCAGTACAGACCCCCAAGGGCACCATTTGCCACTGATCTCCATCTGTACATCAAGCTGTTGATCAGCTCCCTCTTATTTGGATGTGACCATCCAAATAATTCTTACTCCACTGAATAGTCTGTCCACATCTCATCAATTCAGCAAAAAAAGATGTTGGAGAGAACTCAGCCAAATGCTCTACAGGAGCCAGAAAGATAATGTTTGTAGCCCTTCCCCTGCCCACTGATGCAGTCTCTGCATTATAGATGATCACAAGTTGCTCAGCTGTGCTGACTTGTCTCAATTCTCCTCCCTGTTCTCCGTGTGCCTTAGCAGAGCTTCTAGGAGGATCTGTCCCATGATCTTCACAGGCACAGATGTGAGACTGACTGGTTGGTGCTCCTAGGCTTCTCCTTTATACATTTTGTTAGATGGGTTGGTTCAATGCTCCCTTTTTCCTGTCACCTGACAGCCATGGAGAGTGGGTTGGCAACTACAGCAGCCAATTCCCTCACTACTCTATGATTTATCTCATTGGGTTCCATAGACTTACATAAATTCAGAGTCCTCGAGTGCTCACAGACCTGATCCTCATTTACAGTGGGATGGACTTAGCTTCCCCTGTGTCCATCCACTTGAGAGTTGTGGTAAGAGAGATAGCCACTGATGCACCTCAGCCCTCTCCTTATCAGCTGCTACCAGTTTGTCAGTCTGTGTTCATCAGGGGCTGTATACTTGCTCTGACCTTCCTTTTCTGTCTGCTTAACCTGTTGAAGCCCTTATTCTTGACATTCCTTGCCAAGTTCAGCTCCCTCTATGTCTTGGTCTCCCTGGCCTCACACCTACACAACTAGACAATGTCTCCCTAAGATCTTTCCAGGATACCTGTCTCTGCTTCCATTATCTGTGCATTTCCTTTCCTTTTTGTTTAACCAGCAGGTGTTGATTCATCCATGCTGAGGTCTTGCTCGGCTTCCCAGATTTCTTAAATGTGGGTAATGAGAGCTCCTGTGCTCCATGGCTAGATCTTTCAGTCCTGTTCTGCTCCCTTGTCCCAGTTTCCTAGGTATGCCCATCAATTAACTTCTCAGAGCTGAAAAGTTGCTTTCCTGTAATTCAAGGTGCAGACTTCACTCTTCTCCTGACCCATGACTGGTATTGAATTTCCTCCCAACTTTTCTCACCTTCACAGCTGTCCTTACACAACTGGAATGAGACCCTGGTATCTAGGGACCAGAGAAATGAGAACAGGGATTAAGGTTCTTCTGGGATGGAGGGGTTGCCTAGGGCAGGGCAGGCTACCCCCACACCATGAACTTCAAGAATTAAATAAAAAGAAGAGTGGTAGTCACTGGTACCTCCCTTTTGAGAGGAATGCAGGGCCCAATATGCTGACCAGACCCAACCCACAGCAAGGTGTGTTGCCTCCCTGAGGCCCACATAAGAGACATCACCAAGAAACAACCCAGCTTTTGTTATCAGCCTGATTATCTGCCTCTGCTGGCTTTTTAGGTAAGGCAGCAATGAAATCCCATCAAGAAGGCTTCAGAGAGTCAAGCAGGTCCTCATGCCTTGAGAAAACTGGTCAAGGGATCTGGAGTACAAGCCATGTTCTCTCTCTCCTCCCATTTGCAGGCAATGATGAAGTAGGAAACAGGAAAATAATGAAGAATAATACTGGCTTGGAGACTGGTGTGACCAGCAGAATTTTTTGATCACAGGTCACAGTTTGTACAGCATCAAGCTGACTGGCAACAAATAAGGAAAAAGTATCTTAGCTCAGGAGCTACCAGGACTTGTTGAGACAGCTTTAAACTCAATTTGAAGTGGTATATGGACATAGACAATATTTTAACTCCAGTATACAATCATCACTGTATTTGCAGAAAAGGAAAACCAAAATATTCTGTAGGCATTAGAGATTTATACAGAAAGACACTATCATAATGTTCTGGTTTTCACATGCTAATTTATCCAAGGAGACCAACACACACAACTTTTACTTAGGAAAATCAATGCTAAACTGGAAAGGAGAGAAACACTTCTATGAGAATTTCTGTCACTGACTGGCTTTATTTTTACCTCTTAATATAATCATTGTATTAATTTCATCACTTGAGATTTTCAAGCAATAATAAGAACCTTATGTAAAGAAAAAAAACCTTTCATATTGATGTTGTTATTGTCATGTAAACACAGAGGAATACACTTAAACACATCTGTTAAAAGTTCTTTTTTTTCATAATTTGCCTATTATTCTTCTTCTTATGCAATTTTTCCCACTATTGCTTGCAAGATTGCATAAAAAGTTATTCAAAATATCAAATAACATCTAGAGACAGCTGTGATATCAGAAAGCTCTTACAAAAACTCTTTTTTTAATGAATATAATCTACAAATTGTGCTAAGTTCCTTAAAAAATTGCAGTATACACATTTGATATTCCAAGAATTAAAGAATAAATCTCTTGTCATGAGAAGATGATGCAGCAATTCCTGGACCTTCACTCTTTATCTTTCCCAAGCAATGCAGCAGAATTATTCTGGTTTTACTCATTTCTCAAAGCACTGCTCTTGGATGGCTATCGGGTGCAATTTATGTTCCACTTTTTTCTCACCTGTCTATAAACACAATTTTCATGTAACAAAAGATACACAGTCCTGCAATAACAAACCCAGCCCCTCTAAGTATGAAAAGTTCTAGTCCACTTCCATCATACCTGCATGATGATTCTCATCTTACTTGTAAAACCTGACAAGAGAATGATTATCCCAAAAGTAAGAAAAGCCTTGCTTCAAAATTTCTAAATATTTAGCATTACAAAAGACCAGGCAACTTAAATACACCCATGCTTCACCACAGAAACAATACAGCTCAGTTGATGAACACAATGCAGGTGTAATTTCTTAATGAAACTCTCCCACCATGTAGCAACAAGAATATTACATACAGGACAAAATGCAAGGGCACAGCGAACAGGAGCAGACTTGCACCAGCTGACTCAAGCACGGGTCCCTCTCCTGCAGGATTCATGGTCAGGTCCATTTATCCCAGCAGCTCCAGACTCCGCTAACACGAGAGCTCTTCGGCCAGCATGAGTTAGAGACATGTCAAATCATTTAAGATCAGTAATGAAAGCCAGCTTGCTTGTGCTCTCCAGAGCTATCCCAAGATGGATTACTACAAATCTCTTGCCAAAATTATGACTGATGGAGAAACTTGGTCTGTTGGACTATTTGCCAGCATAAAACAGAAGATTGAGATAAAATCCCTGCTACTTTTCCCCAGCTAAAAACCATCAACATGTAACTGCTACCAAAGATGAGGCTGCACTGCTCCACAGGATACTGATCCAGCAACACCAGCACTGCTGCTGCTGCCACAGCTGTGGTCTGTGCTAATACAGATACAGAAATTTTAGGCTGCAGCATGTAAATATTGCATGAGATATATCAGAAGTATCCCTAAAAAACATGTTTTTAAATAACAGGTGCCACATATTTTTTCAGATTTCATATTCTAGCAATTGTGCTTACGGAGACTTACCATATACGTTTCTACCACATGCTTTTGTGCAAGACCTTTCTACACCATTATTCTTTCAACAGTATTACTAGTTTGAGCAGTGGATAAGTATTTTGCTTCATATAGCCCCTGAAAAAGCATGGCTCACAGCATACATACAAATAGGGTGTGAGGAATTCTGCCTCTGCAAAAATATGTGCCCCAAGACTCATGCCTACTTTAAGACTACACCACACAAGTGACACAGCAACCACAGTATCATTTCACATGCACATGTAAAATTACTGTTTGTGGCATTACTGAAAGGAAACCCATCACTGGAACATCGAAAGACAGGAAACATCCCTATACAAATCTCTCTGGTAATTAAATAATCCATACCTCTCTATGCTTCAAAACCAATAAACAAGTTATCTGAAGAAAGCTAATAACAAGAGCTGTTGCATACTTGACCTATTTTATGTCATATTTTAAACAAAATACTGATTTAATAATAAAAACAGCAATGAAGATTTGGATTTTTTTCTTGTTTTTAAGAAAAATGAACGATGTGATGAAAGACGTAACAACTCCAGATGAGAAGAGAGAAGGGGAAAAGTGACTTTACCAGGTGGTAGAAAGACCCAAGATTCCTACTTTATGTCTTTCAAAAGGATTGTTATTGAATATTACTCTCCTAGTTTTATTTTATTGCATATGTTAGCTTTTTTAATGTATGCCATTATTACAAATTAAGTAATTTTCATTTTTACTCTAATTTTCCTAAGCTTTTTCCCTTCATTAAATTGATAGAAACCACCTTCTCCTATTTGCATTTGAGAAGTCTAGATCTGGACAGTTCAGATTTTAAAATACCACAGGGAATCAAAGCTAGACAGCAGACTGAAGTGATGGCAAACACTGAATTAAAGCTCTGAGTACTGTTACTGGACTTCCATTTTTTTCCAAATATTAGCATATTTGCAAAACTCTAAATGTAATCTCAAAGAATATTACATTTGCAGACTCTTGTCCAGTTCTGGTTAGCTTACAGGGTTTTCCTCAGTAAGGTGTGAAGCATACTGTTTTGTAGACGTTTAAAAATGCTTCACAGACTTTATATTCCTAATGTAAATGTAAAAAATACTGCTGGCTGAGTACACTATTGCATTTGTTGTTACACCATTTCTATTAGCAGTTTCCAAACGGTGCTGCAAAATCTAAAGTTAATTGTTTCCCACATCTTTCAAGTTTACCTATTTTAACCTTAATTTTATTCTGACACATTATTAATGTGAAACTATTATGCTAACAAAAATACCTTACAATAAGACACAGGCCAGAGACATTCTCATTAAAACATAATTGATTCAATGTTTGTACTATGATTTAACAGAGACCTTGAAATATGTTGTATTAAAGAAAGCCTGGGTAGTCAAACTTTGCAGAAAAACAATGTTTCTCCATCACATTTTGAAACTCCCTTTCTGGCCAAAGATAGCATTGCATTTGAAAAGCTACATCTTTCCATGGCACAGCCACAACACCTGAAGATATTCAGGAGGCATGGGGAAAGAGACAAGAAAGTGCTTCTGAAGGAGAAGACAAAGTACGAGATCCAAGTAGTTTGGTACCAAAACCAAACATTAACTGCTGAAACTCGGATGCTGTTTAAGCTTTCAGAGCTGAGAACTGTGAAAAATCTGAAATTTACATACCAATGCACATCCACAGAGTACAGTGTCCAGTTTGGAAGTGCTAACATGTTTACGAGAGTCTGAAAAATCCAGAGGAGAAATATTGTGCTCTGCTATCAGAGGTGAGCTCATATTATAAAAAATGAAGCCAAGTGAGGTAACACATATGCACCAAACCATAACCTCCTAAAATGACTCCCTGTTATTTCCTTTAATAATTTATGTGCAATATTTGATTTGCATTATCTTATTTCTTGTACATTTGAGAAGGAAAAAAAATACTAAACTAGTTCATAACAGGTGTATGATCTTTATAGTAATGATAAAGTAAGGACATCAGGAATTTTCTTTTTAAAAGAAAAACCTGCAGCTATGCAATGTGGATATGTCCACACACTGTTCCAGTGGTTTTAAATCTAGTTTTCAAGGTATGAACAAGGGAGGTGCTGTGAAGTACCAGCACATGAGCAGAAGCCACCTGCCAAAATCCTGATTTGGGCAGCAAAGACCTCGCACAGATGTAGAACGAGTTTTTGTCTCCTACTGCGAGTGCCCGGACTTTCTGCACTTGGCAACAGCTCTTGTGGGATTAAGTACAGTCAAACAATACCAAATATAAAGTGCATCATGAAAAACACATGGGAGGCATGAGGGGAAAGCATGATTAAGAATTTAGGATGATTTCTTTTCTTTGCCTTTTGTGCAGGGAATATTTCATGAAGCTTTAGACCCCGGATGTGTATTTGCACAGAATAAAATATTTGCTTACTGCTAAGGTTTACAAATAGTAGTCATCTGATGGAACCTTTTGTTACACTTATTATTTTGGTTTTAATACTAGAATACATACACAGAGAAACATAAATATCTGTTAATATAAACCTATGAATAGATGCAAATAGAAATTAAAATCTGTCTGGTTTCCCCTGCTCTGCCATAAAGTACCTTTTATATTTCATCTGAAATAAGCATACTTTTTTTAATACAGCATTTTCTGTTGGCCATTGAGATTATTTTGGCACAAGTTTTGTAAATAACACATTTATTATCAGATTTTCTTCATTGACTGGATGTTTTTTTTAAACTCTAAGTCCCTGCAACTCTCTTTGTGAGAATAAAAGGATGTTCTCTCATAATATAATTAAAAACACAGAGGAATTTTTTTCAACTAGTAAGAATATTAATTGGGTTCGCCATCAAAATGTGATAACATGTAAAATATCTTGTTTTGCATGTTAATGCTCCATAATTGCACAGAGCTTTTCAACTTCAAAGCTCTTTACATGAATTAAGTGGATGTCCCTGGAGGCCTTAAGCAACATTTTCTTTGCTTTCAAAAAGAAGATTTATACCAGACAAAAGCTTTGTGAAAAACACAGGACTGGGCTTTGTTTTTTCAGTCTACTGCCATTGCACAGTGAGATAAAATACCACCACCATTTTACAGATGGAGAAAAAAGGGGAACTTAATGGGACCATCCGTGCTCATCTTAAAACTCTGTACTTTACATCAGTAGTGATGCACTAAGACAGCGAGAAACAAAATGCAACTCAGTTTTCCAGAGCCATGCCGACAAACATTTCAATCATTTCTTTACTTCCCCTCCAAAGACCAAGCTGCTTAGAGTCCAGTGATTGCCTCCTACTGCAACCACCCCACACCCAGTGAGCTTGCTCAAGCACTCATGAAGAGAAAAAAAGCATTTCCTACAATTCAGTCAAAGGCTGTTATCTGGTACCCACTTTGCTTCATCAAAAGACATTTGAAAAGTCCCAAAACCCAGGAGAGAAATGGTTATTCCCTTATGTCAGTAGACTGAAATCTACCACATAATGCTACGCAGTACTTTCACACTGAATTGTCTTCTTCATTGTCTTTTAAAATATGCTACAAATAAGAAACTGCTAGAGATGCTTACAACTTCGGTGCTAAAGAATGAGTATTTTTTCAGCACCCTTTTCCATAAGGGTATCTGTGGCGAGTACAAATAAGATCAACAGGTATTCCTCTTTGTACTTACCATGTGATTTTTATGCCACTTCACCGGACACAGGGTGTAATACATTGCGTCTTTTTATTGCTCAAGTAGAAAGTGCTCATTACCTATTTATGTTTATATATAGGAAAAAACAAAGAGTTATTACAAGGGGCATACTTCACACTGTTGTAGTGGTTGATTTCCTCAAGATGGTCTTCTGGGGTTTTGGCGCAGTTTGTGGAGGCACAGTTGCAGGTCTTGGAGGAGGAAAGCTGTTACTGGGACTTATCCCCAATCCTCCATTTTCCAGAAGAAATGGAGGCAAAGGAGGTGGAGGAGGCGGCAGAGGAGGACACTGGTGCGGCAGCTTCCCTGCAGCCCGGGCCGGCTCGCCGTGCAAGTGCACCTCCCTGTTTTTGATGTTATACCGAACGTCACAGTCGGGGCAGTAGCCGTGGTACTGCACCTTTTCACTGAACCGTACGCGCTCCCTGGCTCCTGGCTGGGCACACCGCTCTTTCTCAGCTCTGTGCACCAGGGGCGGCATCACCACCTTCTCCAGGCTGGCGCTGCCCAGACAGCACACATCTCCGTTGGGGATGCGGCCGGGCCCCACGGGCAGGCCCCCGTTCCGCAGCAGCGTGCCGTTGGTCTTGACCGGGTTGGCCAGAGGAGGCACTCGGGGAGGCTCGTCACACCTGACCGGCGTCAGCCGCGGCGGAGGAGGCGGCGGGTTCGGCTTGCGCAGCACGGTGAGGATGGCGGAGGGGTGCGCGGGGGGCTTGATGAGGGGCGCGCTGCCCCGCACCTTCACCTTCTCCAGGCTGGAGGCCGTTGTGCTGCTGGAGCTGCTGTTCAGCGTGTCTGTTTTGGAACTGTCCGTCATCTCATCCTCCAGCTGCAGATCACATGTCAGTGTGTCAATCTGGTCAACCACCTGCACAACAGCCAGAGTGAGAACAGTGAGAAAAGTGTACTTCAGAGAAGGCACAGAAAAACAAAGCCATTCTCCACTATCAGTTTGTCCTTCCCAGAACTGAAGCATCCAATTTTTTTGACCATTATTTCTTTTTTCTTGTCAACGTAATAAAATAATCATAATAAAAATGACAGCAACAATAATGATAGGGATGGCTAGTTTGCTAGCTCATCACCTGAATACAAGAGAAATATAACATGAAAACAGTCTAGAATGAAATTCCCTTTCTTTCCCTCCAGGGTTTACTTGGTAATATCATGGTGAGTGAAGTGTAATTCTTCAGTATTATGCTTTGCCTTCTAGTGCAGGAGGAGACAAAATTGTTCAGCTTTAGCTTCTGCATGACAGCTTAAGAACCAAAAAATTCTGCAGAGTATATCTTTTAGCTCTGACCTTTCAAAGACTCTAGATTTAAATATGCGTCTTCTGTACAGGTGATATTATACACCTAGAATCCTAACTTTGTTACACAATTTTCTGACAATATTTTAACATAAAAGAGACTCTGAGAAAGAAATTCTCTCTTGCATTATCTCCCTTTATGAGTATTTTCCATAAGATCTGAAATCCTCCAAAACAATCCTTAAATAGCATTTGCTGAAAGAGAGAAAATGTTGCTTAGTTTCCACTCTCAAGTATTTAAGAACTTAGGCATTTTATGTGAAGTTTTCCTCTACCTCCCATAATTCTGTTTTTAGATTCTACATTGTTAGATCTTTTCTTGTCTTCAAGACTCCTTTTTCTACTGATTTTTTTAATCCGGCATGAAACCAATGGTGCATTTACTTGGTAGAGAAGTTTTTCATGGGACAAGTAAAAGCCCTCCCTGAAAACTGCATTTAACTCTGTACCCAGGTGAACAACTGTAGTTACAAGCTAAACATAACTACAACAGATACCACAGGAAGTAGCACTGGTACACACTTAAAAACTGATCTCTGTCTTTCACAGCCTCACAGGATGCACATAAAGTAAGTGGTAGCTGAAATGTTGCTAACTAACTTTAGTACATGATTAAAAATCTGTGCCATAGCTTGGTGCCTTTGTGGAGATCTGTGATGTTTTTGAGGAGGCAACCCAATACATCTGAAATGAAACCAGATGTGGCCATAGTGCCATAGAAACTTTCATTTCCACTTCCTGCTTTCAGTAATTTGTTGCTGGTACTATTGATTTCAAACTAAGACTATTTTACGAATATGAGCCATATATTAATTGCAAAAAAAGTGAAAATTCACTACTGAAGGCAGTGACTCTTTATTCAGTCAAACTAGTCATCCACTTATGTGCCCACCAGTAAAAGGTAAATAATAAAAGCAAAACCACCATAAAAGGAAAAAGCACTCCAGCTTTCACTGCTCATACAGTAAGCAGAGTTGCATAATAAAAAAAAATCAATAAAAATTCATATGCATCAATTCAGTTGAGTGCTTTCCTTCTCCTAAAACCAGCAAACATGCAAATAACCATCATTCAGAGAGCTTTCAAGCATCTTTGAACAAACTTTACAATAATTTTTCTCTAAAAGGCCAAATATACCACTCATGTATTCAGTATGCCAAGCCCAGTATCTTGCATTTAAATTTTTTTTCTCAAAAAAAAATACCCTTAAAACATTAAATTCCTGAAATAGTAAGGATTTAAAGAATTATTCTAGAAGTTGAAATGTACAGTTGAACTCTAGTAACTGTTAGATCCCACATATCCCCTCCAGAGTACAGCATATAAACTCTTGAAAATTTCAAAACAGGGGTAGACAAATCCCACCTATACCAAAATTCATTGCAAGAATGAGAGTTTACAGGTGAAAGAATTCTTATTGTCATCTTCTATTACATAAGCAAAATAAGGCAGAGAGGATTGAGAAGGAAACAGGAACAAGAAAAGGAAGTCAGATTCTGTACTGTAAGCCTGAAATTTAAACATCCCTCTGCATGCTAGGTATGGATTTGTGTAAATATTAGGGTCTGCCTATATATATCTAAATATCCTACTGCTTCCTATAAACCCAAGGAATTCCTTGGCAAGCAAAGAAATAGAAAAATTATGTATTGCAGAGCAAAAATGTACTCAAGAGTAACAGGAAAGTCTGTTATGAACTACCCTTCAAATTAATGACTGCAAGAGTTTATCTCATGCCTTCTGGGCAAACGTGTAGTATACATCAAAATTTTTTTGTCACTTTTCTGTTTGTAAAACATAAATCCAGCATGAAATGGCTCTGAACACAACAGCACAGTTTATCTGTCCAGATTCATTCCAACCATGAGCTCTGAGTCTGTGTACTGTTCTTTTCTTTTGCTTTTTTGTCCCAGAAGGTAAAATTCCAATAAGATGAAAAACAACACAAGAATCCATGATTGACACAGTGAATTCCTGTAGTTAGAAAGAAAAAAACAGTCTTATTTCACAATGAATCTTCTATGGACACAAGAAAGAGCATATTAATTTTAAAACAGCAAAAAAAAAAAAGCTGCTCTAGTTGTGCAGAAATCAGTCCATTTTTTCAGTTCTGAATAAAACGGGACTTGATTCACATGTACAAATATTAGGGATACATCATTTTATAGTCCAAGGAGCTCCTTAGCCATTAATTGGATTTGAGCTCTGCAGATATTCGAGCTCTGCACTTCTACTCTGCCAGCAGTATCCTGAGGCTTCAAGCTCTGTAGAATCCACTGTGACAGTCCCGAATGAACCAGGACACCAGTTTATTCTTATCTGCTTTCTAGGTTGGTAGTGGACAGCAATAATAGGTGCCCAGAGCTGGATTTCTCTATCAAAACCCAGGATTACACCCTTAGCAACATGCATTTGGGCTCAGGAATTCTGTGCTGCAACTAACAGAGCATGGAGAACTAATCAGTAAAATCAAGTTCAGGTAAAAAAAAAAAAAAATACTATTCAAGCCAAATTAACAACAGAAAAACCCCAAAACCCCAAAAACTCACTGAAGTTACAAACAATTTTCAATGCAAAATATTTTAGAGCTAACCCAAACATCAATGTAACCAAATTTTCATATAAAACTGCTTGGAAATATAGAGCTAGCATGAAGTATTGCTTTTCCATTGAGGGCAAACTGCAGTTCCTGTTTAAAGGAACTTCAGAATCTAGTCCAAGAAAAAGTCATGTGATTATCAAAAGCAGCCTATACTGATCTAATATTTATATTGTACGAGCTGTACTTGTAAGTTTTGCCTAGGTTTTAACTCCTCTGATGAAGGCCTTTCGTGGGCAAATGGCCTGTTTTGATTGGACCAATACTCAAAACTCCGTATTTCTCACAGGATGCCAGGATCTCTTTCCAAGAATCTAAATTTGTAATCAGAAGATTAAAACATGACACAGAAAGTAACATGTACTTCTTGCTTGTAACCCTAAACTTCTCAGAAAAGCATCTCTACAATCAGTCACAAACACATTTTTCACGGTTTCTTTGTTTTTCACTGTTTCTAATACACCTCCAAAAATACATCTATGGAGAGTTTTGTTGTTTCCTTACAATAAATGCTTCACCAGGTTTATTCTACTTTTTATTTAAAGGAATGTACCAATGTTCAGTGAATACATAATCCACTGTCCGCCCTCAATCCACCACAGACAATTGTTGAGCTTTTTTGCAGCCCTTAAATAAAAAAGCAAATTGCTCTTCAGGAAAGAAATTAATATATACTTAGAGATTCACAATTTTTTAAGTTCACAGAAGTAATAAATTGTAATATTTCTTAAGATATCCAGCCATTTGCATTGATTTTTTATGTTTTTCAAAGATGCACATGGATTTACAAACTAGATTTTTTTTTTAATTACTTGCTTCTGTAAAGGCTAGCAGCTCTCAAAAAAGCTGCATAAGCAAATGGAACTTAGATAATATTACTTCTGAGATGGAATAGGTATAATTCATACATTACTCTTTCATACTACATCACAGCAGTGTGCAGATATGAGATTTAAATTTTGCTGGAAGTTTACTAGAAAATGAACAGTTATGGTAAGATGTTGAATTTGATTTTAAATCAATGAGGATAAAATTATGTCTCATTTTGAACTAAAGAAATTAGTGGTGAAATGAGCAAAATTAGGTGGACAAAATAAATGGAATAAAATGTACAATTTTTTTTTTACTTTAAAACAATGCCAAAAACTTGCAAAGTTTGACATTTTGCACTTTATGTGCAAAAATTAACTACCTGTCAAGCCACAAAAATAAATATGCTATTAAGAATAAGAGCCATCAGCTCTACCATAAGGAGGCTACTCTTGCCTTTAAGTAAAAGACTGGGAAATATGCTGTGTCAGTAGCTCTAACATCTCATGATTGCATCTTTAATCCTACAAGAAATTGGTCACTTGCTAAAATTAGTAGTGGAATCTTCTAGAGAAGCTGTCAAACTATTTACATTCACATCACTTTAGCTTATTATTTCCTGTATAGTTATTAGACTTCTATTGACAAAAATGAGTGTTCAATCTATACAGATTAGAAAGAAAAAAAGGATGAAACTGGGCATGTCAGATACATATTTGATACTTAGTTCTGCATACAATTCTTTTATATTCATTAGCACAAAGAAGGAAATTTAAAAGACAAATTGCTAATCAGCATTCTCTGCCTAAATATGCATGTAAATAAAAATAAAAAGTCCTCCCTATAGAAACTCAGGAGAATTAATATTGAATCCTTATTTACATGTTTCAGTAATACTCCTTGCAGCTTACTACTACTTTTCTTTCTCAAAACATGCAATGAAATTGAAAAAATTGAAAATAGCTGCATGTTGACAAAAAATAAGGAATGGTTAATCTGTGCATTCTCATTACTGCTAATGTTTTCTGGATAAATATGTTGTAAACCAGCTGTAAATACAATAATACAAAATCTTAGAGATTTTAGTCCCTACGTAACAGCCTTTGATATAAACATTCACAATGACTACAAATACAGTGATTTGCCTAATTAGAAATCATATTAATTTAAATGAATACTAAATATTTGTCCAAGCTCTTAACTATTAAGGTAAACAGAACACAGAAGTTCCTAAAAGTATGTTAATTAATGCTAACCATGAAGACAGTTGAGACTAGAAGTTCCTTTGTAGGATTAGAAAAATCATGTATTTTCATAAATACTTTCCTAGGTAAACTTTTCAAATCCATTAATAACAGTTATTGTTAAATAAAAAGAAAAGCCCTTGTAACATTATAGCTCTGAAAAATAATTTGAAATATTTAGCATGCCCAAAGAGAATTTGCTGAGAAGGTGATAAACAATTCCACTGCAATTCTTTTGTTAATGCTAGTCTTAAGTAACCATTTCACTATGCAGAGTATTAATTGGCATCCTTCTTTTTCCTCTGGCCCTCTGAAAGAGATTCCAGAAATAAATTTTTATCATCCTTTTGTACTAAAACCAAAAAAGACATTTTCCAAGAACAGCCAAAATATCTTTTCTGAGACCACATATTAGGCTGTTGGATTTTTTGATTGAAAGGATTTTATTAGTAAAATACAACTTTGAGTCTAGACGGCCTCCATATTTTAGTATTTAAGCCCCGTTTAGGTAACATTTAAGTCCAAATGAAATGTGCAAAAACTTTACATTAATCTGAAAGTACTTTACATTAATCTGAAAGTACTAATTCCTGTGGCACACTTATTAAAATAGTTTCAACCGAAATGAACAGAACTAGAGGATTTAAATGAGCAGACACTTCTAACCAGTCTTTTTGCCTTCAAATATGTTCCTAAATTGCGTAATCCATTAAGTTTTAATTTAAATAGTGAACAAATACAACACTTACAGCAAATTTTAGATGAAGCAATAGCATTCTCTGCTTTTTACACTCAAAAAAATGGAAAGCCTGCTAATGCAATATACTTTTTTCAGACACATCTGCAATACTCTTTCTGTTGGTAAGTCCTGTCCTTGAAAGAGGTTCTGTTTATGCAACAGGTTGAATTATCTGCCTGGATAAAAACAATGTTATAGGCAATGATGATGATTATTACAAAGTTTGCAACGTTTTCTGCTGGGAGATCTTAAATGCAGAAGCTCCCACCTCACCCTCCTGGTGAGCTGCCCCTAACACCTGGAAGTACAAGTACTACAGAAATTGTTCCAGGAATGAGAGAGCACAGAATTTTTTGCAATAGTGACACTATCAAAGGCTTCTTGGAATTCAACCTGACTTTTTCCAGTTTAATTAAAAGAATATTTTATCTTAACGTTTAAGAATAAAATTTTTTCAGATTCCTTTCAGCAAAATGGCACATGGGCACATGAGAAATATATACAAAAATAGAGTTTTATCTCGTTTTTGGTACTATATATTAAACCTTTGTTTATTAGACATCTAAAACTGAGCTCTTCAAGTGATTGACTAACATCTTGCAGACAGTGTAAACAAACTGTAGCTAAGTAATTTTTTAATAAATAATATAATGAAATGATGTAACAATAATTACACATTCACATTAGCATAATATGATCATTTGTCTTGCATTGTCAAGAGAGCTCTTTAACAAAATTTAAAGCAAACAATGTTATATGTTTATATAGATGGTCAGTTATTCTACAGTTAAAGCAAAATTTAATCAGTCACGTATTTTAGAGTTCAAAGAAAGCTGTATATCAGCCTTCCAGTCCAAAAAGAAATTAATACATACCATAAATCAAGAATGCATGAGGATCATTAGTGAAGGAGCAGAGTTTATAGCTAATAATTGCAATAAGATACATATTCCTCCCACAATTAAAAAAAAAAAAAAAAAAAAAAAAAAAGGCAAATTAAAGAAAAATCAGGAAATCTCTAGGTCAGGTATTTTCAGCACTTTTGAAGGAGATAATAATTTCAGTGTGCCAAAACGCAATACTGCAGATGTTGTTTCACACAAAGATTGTTAAATTTTTGTCCTTATAAGACCATTAGCTCATGTTTTTGGCACAAATAGCTGCTTCTCCAATTCTGTTTCTGGTTGCAGATCAGCTAGCTAATAACACAAGAAAACAGAAAGTTTTCTTTACTTTTGCATAACCTGCAAAGCTGCTGGGCTTGTTATGCCTGTAACATATTTACACTCCCAGCAATACCGAACTATTAAAAGAGAATTTGGGCATCACACAAGGTACATGGTGCTGCACTCAGTACCACGACACTGTGTTTTTACTGCTGGTGGTCCAGTTCCTCTCATGTGTATTCAGTTCTGATGCTTCTGCACCTCTGGCATAGGTTTCCCTTGGATATAGTTAGTTTTGCTATTTTTAATGTAAAAGAGAGGCATGACTTATAGAGGTATTAATGAAAGGCTGAAGGTGAAATTCTGAAGAGATCTAGGTAAGTCAACAGTAGTAGAATACATCATGCACAGAGTAGAAAACCATTCCAAACAGATTTGCAAAACACAGCGGTGAGCAGGATGGGGGAGAAACTGTCTGTCTCAGTCATGCAAATAACAAAGTGCAGCCAAGATTCAGTACAGCTACCACAAATTTCTAACCAAAGATAAAGTCAAAATTATTCACTCCTTTAAAAGACTTGTAGATGCTTAGCCTTTGAAACTTGGTTTTGCTTTTTGGACTTGCTACAAAGCATTTTCAGTTGAGTTAGCATCTTATTAAAAATTATATTGAATATTTATTTTAAGTTTATATATTTCAGTAATTACTTCTATAGTGATTTTGAAAACATAAAGAAAATCTGATCCAAACCTCAAGACAAGAGGAAAAAAATAGCTGTCTATATTTTCTGCATCTTCCTTTCACAATGTCTTCTGGGGTTTACAAGACATGAATAATTTTTCTTTCTTCTCCCTTTCCCTCTCCCCCTCTCTCTCCCTCCCTTCTTTCTTTTCTCTCTTTTCTCTCTCTCTCTTCCCTCCTCCCCTCATCCTCCCCAATATATCCGAAGTTCTGCTCAGGTCAATTACACAATGCCTCAAGTAAAAAAGCATTTCTTTGATTGCCATTCACATTACTAATCACTTTGAAGAGTCCTCACATCTTGTCCTTATAATCCCTTCCTTATAACGGTAGTACTTGTGGCAGCAGGAATAAAATGTTTTGTACCTAGTATTTTGAAGTGGTCCTTAGATGTAAAGATGCAAAAAGTGGAATTTTCCCAATGCAGCTGGCAGAATGCACAGAGAAGCACTAGAAAGACAGATCAAGTGCCCCCTTCTGCTGCTATCCTATGGAGGTCATCTTGGTTGGCTTTGATTCAAAGAAAAATGTAGTTCCACCATTCAAATGAACATAGTTCGTGAGAAGAGATGTTAAGCACAAGAGACCTCTGGTGTATGCACTGAAAGATACCATGAATCTCATCAGATATATCGCTATTTAAAATGTTATCAGATAGCATTAACAAATAGTTGTTTCATTTTCTGGGCTATTAGTGAAAAGAAAATTATACAACTAAGCTTTAAAGTCATAACGCATATTTTAATACTGAGACTTATTATTCTAGAGCCAATATTTTCATTTTTAGCAAGGCAAATGTAAGTTGCAAATGTAGACACTGGGGGTTCAGACGCAAAAAATGGACCTGAATACCAAGGTAAAAAGCGTATCTTTTTAACACAAGATAGTACTGCAAATGTGTGAAAAATATGATATGTGTTTGAAAAATAAAATAATCCTGAAAATGCCTAAAGAAAGATAAGCATTGCAAATTATTTTAAAGTTTCAAATAAACATTATTAAAAATACTATGGACTTGCACTTAATTTTTAAAAGGCCTAAGAAATGTTTTGACTAGGTTCAGTCAAAAGAACTACATTTACCTAAGTGCTGTAAGTTCTAAGACATTAGGCACATTTAAAAGAGAGAACCTTTTATACACAGCTAGGTAGGTTGCATCTTTCTGGTAGGGATTAAGACATTTCTTTTGGGCTAGATGCAACATATTGAAGATGGTAAGGAAAATTTAACATTAAATTAAATTCTTTGAGTTCTGAGGGAAGTGGTAGACAATTCATCATGGATTTCCACAGTGGTCGCCCTTTTCATCATACTTGAAAAATCATGGCAGTCAGGTGAAGTTCCTGATGACTTGAAAAAGGGAACCATAATCCCCTTTTTTAAAAAAGGAAAAGTAGGAGACCTGGGGATATACAGAGCAGTCAGCCAGGCAAGCTTATGAAACAGATTCTCCTGGAAACCATGCTAAGACACACGGAAAACAAAGAGGTGATTGGAAGGAGCCAGCATGGCTTTACAGACAGGAAATCTTGCCTTCTGTGATGGAGCTACAGCACTGGTGGATAAGGGCAGAGCAATTGACATTGTCTATCTGTACTTATGCAAAGCTTTGGACACTGCTTCACATTATATCCTTGTCTCTAAGTTGGAGAGATGTGGGTTTGATGGATGGACCACTTGGTGGATAAACAACTGCCTGGATGGCATGGAAAGAGTTGTGGTAAAGAGCTCCTTGTCCACATGGAGACCTGTGGCCAGGGGTGTCCCCCAGGGTTGGTGCTGGGACTGATACTGGGACTGACACTGGTCAACACCTTTGTTGGTGACAGGGACAGCAGCATCAGGAACCCTGATAACTCCCAGCTGTGTGGAGCAGCGACATGCCAGAGGGAAGGGATGCCAGCCAGAGGGACAGGCTTGAAAAGTGGGACTGTGTGAACTTCAAGAAGTTCAACAAAGTACAAGCAAAGGA
Organism: Muscicapa striata striata; assembly: GCA_030060385.1. Lineage (NCBI taxonomy): Eukaryota > Metazoa > Chordata > Aves > Passeriformes > Muscicapidae > Muscicapa > Muscicapa striata. Next base: position 387,247 of record JAREIS010000076.1, on the reverse strand, counting down.
TCCTACACCCAGGTCATGGCAGTCCCAGACACACTCACACAGGCTGGGCAGAGAAGTGACTGAGAGCAGCCCTGTGGGGCGAGACTTGGGGATGGTTGGTGGAAAACTCCACGAGCCAGCAGTGTGTTTTCACAGTCCACACAGCCAAACATGTCCTGGGCTGCTCCAAAAGCAGCATGGCCAGCAGGGCAAGGGAGGGCATTCTGACCCTCTGCTCTGCTCTGGTGAGACCCCACTGCTGGGCTGTGTCCAGCTCTGGGGTCCCCAGCATGAGAAGGACATGGAACTGTTGGAACAAGTCCAGAGGAGAGCCATGAAGTCAATAAAGCATGTCCCCTACAAAGCCAGGCTGAGACAGCTGGGGCTGGTCAGCCTGGAGAAGGGAAGGTTGTGTGGAGACCTCATGGCAACCTTGCAGGATCTGAAGGGGGCTGCAGGGAAGCTGGAGAGGGATTCTTCATCAGGAGCTGCAGTGACAGGACAAGGAGCAATGGGTACAAACTAAAAGAGAGCAGGTTTAGATTAGATGTTAGGAAGAAATTCTGCACTGTGAAGGTAGTGAAATGTGGAACTGGTTGCCCTCCTGAGAAGTGGATGCCCCACCTCTGGTCACGTTCAAGGACAGGTTGGATGTGGCTTTGAGCAACCTCATGTTGTTGTCCCTGCCATGGAAAGAGAGTTGGAATTAGGTGATCTTTAAGGGCTCTTCCAACCCAAACCATTCCCTGATTCCATTAAATAAGATTTACATTCTAGAGATATAATTTCATACATTTAAATTACTGCCATCTAATACTTTATTAGTACGACATTAGTTGTACCATTACTTAAATATTTTTGTTTAATATCTGTGGGTTGTGAAACATACCTTCTGCATACCCTCTTAACCAAAAGTACTAAGGAAAATGTCAGGAGACAAAAAAACCTCAACCTTAATGTATAAACAAGTATCATAGTTTGTGGGAGTCCAGGATGTTCCCCTGGCTTCCCTGGGGGTCTCAAAACACCCCTGGCAGGCCTCTCAGAGACCCTGGAATGAGACCCAGGTGTCTCAGAGTCTGAACTTAACCCCTTGGGAGAAATCTGCTAACATTGCAGAAAGAATTACAAGTCACAAAAATAAGTAGAGTATAAGTTAGACTGTTAGAATTTAGAATAAGTAGATTTTTGGATTGTTTATGATAAGGACCATGTGGCCAGCATTCAGGATTTGGGGCGTGGTGTGCCCCTTCCTCCTTCTTGTCTGTGCCATCCATGTTGGATGACATGCTGGCAGCCACAGATTGGATGGGGACAAAACTGGACAGTGTAATAAGGTTGTACTGTATTGGAAAGTAATTGCAAATATTGAAGATGTAGATTAGAGTATAAAAGATAGGTCCTGCCTCTCCCAGGCAGGCATTTGGTCATGGTCGCCTTGCTGAGGGACCTCCGTCAGCCTGTCTGGACACTTTGTAGATAAGATATAATAAACAACCATGAAAAACAACAGAAGATCATCTCCTGCAGTCTCTCTTCAGCAGCCTCAGAAAAACCCTGAATCCCAAACCACCTACATGGCTGTCCGAGGAGGTCTCACACCTAAAGATACCCTTGGACAGTGACAATAGTTGTTTGTATTATTCCTAAGATCTATTCATTTAAAACAAAAGCAGTTTTACAAAACACCACAGACATTGTTAAGTGTATAGATTTTCTTAATCCATCTCTTTTATATGCATTTTTTTACAAGTGCTGTCATATGCTTATATATAACATTATTTTACATTATTATTTTTTATTTTATTTTAGACCTGCTGTCAAATATTTTTAATTTATCCAGGTAACCTGGTGACCATTCTATTTGGTTTTTTCTTTCCTCTAAGATAGTAAAATCCAAGGGCAGAATTACATTCTTAGCCTAACAGTTACAATAGTGGCCTTCTTGCACTGATAAACCATTACCAAAAAAATGAGTCCACTGATGATTCCTCTTCCTATGCTTACAGCAGGTAGTTTTCTTGCTCTGGATATCTCCTAAAGTATTTTTAAGATCAAATATTTCCCCCTTGTCCAGATAAAGAAGTGTAAAAACAACATGATGATACTGCATAACCAAAGCCATTAAGTCTTTCAACATACTTCTATTCATTCAGAGATACTGCAGCAGTAGATATACTACTTTCTTTTTTTAACAGAAAAATAAAATAGCTTTGAATGTAGTTGCTGCGTATTCATACACTACACAGGTTATCCTAAAGGAGATCACAGCAAATAGGAGTTCGCCCAGTGGTTTCTAATTTCCACCTCTGCTAATCATGTAACTGCTGTGCTAACTCAAGCAAGGAGCTCCATCTTTATGTGGCACTATTTTTCTCTTTATGGTTTATTTCTCATCCATTTACATTGTATGCTCTGGAACAAGGGTAACACTTCTCATTTGCAACCCTTCCTGCAAAATGTACAGTACTGCAGAGTGGAATGTTTTTGGCTAATCTTGTTGGCTAATAGGATCACTTGACAGCAGGACAAACAAAACACTTACAGTCAAGTACGAAGTGTAATGTTCCAAAGTTCAAATACCCTTTTAATTGACATTTCCTTGCATCATATGCATTGGAACATTTATTTAGAAAAAGACAACAACCAACAACAAAACAAAACACTCAAAATTCCCTGCATCTAACAACATATTGGGGGGTTATTTTTTAGATAACATCTATTGTAAGCTATTGTTACATGTTTTCCAGAGCCAAGCGTAAGTATATGATATATTAGGTTATATAAAAGTCTCCATGGCAATTCTGAACACATCAAACCATTTAGGACCACTGATATTCTCACAGAAACTGATCAGCACACCCAGGACTGCTTTAGACCTTGCTCACATTCAAACATTACACACATATGCCTAAGAAGTGATATAAACCACTGTCCAAGTATCCAAATATCAAGAAGAAAGAAGGATCCCTTTCTTTTTTTTAAGAAATCCAAAATAATTATACACATTAATTGAAAGATTAAATATTTCCCTGCATAAGAGTTGTAGTACACACAGCTACAGCTGTGTTTAATGCATTACAGAAAATACTACTTTTTCCCACAGAGGAATATCCAAACTTATATTGAGCATTTTTTCCAATCAACAAAAAAAAACACCGCTGTGGTGCCTCAGTGACTAGCAAAAACAATCATATGCTACACAAATTCATTTCAAAGCAGAAATGACATAAAAATATTTTAAAAAAACTCCATGTGTTGAATCCATATATACAAACAGTCACAGAAGAAAGGTAATGAAGCAAATTAAGCATTAAAATTGCTCAGCTTATTAATGAGATTGCATTGTGTGGGCTGCCTTATGCACAAGTACATAAAGAATTAAAAATTTCCAGCACCTCTGGCACACAAAAACATAAATCCCAGAACAAGAATAATTTAATGTCCCACATAGGTAGTCATGGTAGCGTTAAACAAGCAGAGAGTAGAAGACAGAGAATTTGTGTTTGGTTTTGGGGTTTTTTTTTTTTTTTGGAGGGAGGTGGAGGTTTTTGTTTTGTTTTTTGGAGTGTTGTTGTGGATTTGGTTTGGTTGGTTGGTTGGTTGGTTGGTTGTGGGCTTTGTTGGGTTTTTTTTTGTCTGTTTAAGTTTTTTTGTATAATAATTTTGAAATCATAAAGTTATTGTGTTATATAGTAAAGATTTTACTCCTACTGAGGCAGAAAATATTTAGGACTTTCAGAAGCTTAGCAAGGAAAAAACACCCTTTTGTCTCCAGACTATCCGAGTTAACAGGCAGAACAGAGTCCTGACATCTATAAGATTAAATCTTTAAAGCATTACAACTGTAGTGTAATTTAAGAAAGTACACCCACATTACAGACAGCTCTCTCCTTAACTAAATCAACCTATTTCTACTCACTGACATCAGATTCTGATTCTGCAGGTGAAATTATGTTCCTTACTACCAGTAAGTGTAATGAGAAGGTGGCAGTGTTATCTCAAAAAAGAAAAAGAGAATAAAGAATGCATCATGATGAAATAAAGGAAGCAATAAAAAGGGGAATCCATGAGCCAAGATGCTGTAGAGACACAGAACATGTTCATTCATGCTGACAGTTTTTACTGATGGAGTGAAAAAGTGCTGCAGAGCATAAGAATCTGTATTTTTCTTCACTGGACTGCAGTAAAGAGTGAATCCTTATTAGGAACAAATTCACTAATACAGTTCTCTACATTGCTGTTAAAAGCCATAGATTTATATTTAATCCTTTTCTGTAAGGGCAGAGTTTAAATAAGAGAATTCATGAACATACAAATAAATAATTCCAGGCTGTGGAAATGAATCTTCCAAAGAATACATATTTAAGAGTCTGTAATTATTTACTGTATCTGTAATAAACCAGAAGATTTTACTGAAAACTATACATTAAAGTTTAATTTTAAAAAAATCCTAAGCTTTTCTAGACACTGAAGTGCATCTCACTTCCTGATTAACACGTTTGCTTACAAAATGCAGCAAGCAGTAATATGTTTGTAAGCCTGGCTGACGGCTGGAAGAAAACATTCTAGCATTCAAGAGCACAAGATCTTTACTAAGCAGGAATAAAGAGAAAAAGGACAAGGATTTTTTGTTTTACTTCTTTCCAACATTCTGAGCAGTTCAACTCCTTCATATGTATCTACTTCCTTCTCTCAGTGAGATGAAAACTTTGAGAGAGAAAAAATTCAGACTTGCTCATCCAAATTCTTTACTAAAACCAGACATTCAAACCTCTCATTTTGTGCATTCTACCAAAAAAAAAAAAAAAAAAAAAAAAAAAAGCGAAAATTAATTCTTGTGATCTCCAATGTCAGGAAAGAAATCATTTCCTTTCATCACAGAAAATGAAGACATAGCTGTCTTTAATCCATGAGTTATGAAAAGTTTTGATCAAAGAAGCAACACTCAATGAAAATCAAATTAAATTCTATTTTCTGTTGACTCACATTGCCTTCTCAAATATTTTGAAATACATGATATGTAAACATTGCAGCTATTCATTACATTGCCCACTTCTATCACATCATTTTTTAATCCTCCATCTTGTTTTGATTAAACATGTGATCAAAATTAAACACAATTTTCACAATTTTAATATCTGAAATTTCAGACATCTATTTGCTTTTCAAATCTTTCACTGCTATCTTTTGCCAAACAACTTTCCTGCAGTCATGGGTTTCGTAAAAAATATGCAACATTTGAGCCAAAGCAAGAGCAAAACCATGATAGTTCAAAGCATAACTGATATTTACATTGGCCAAATTTTAAAGCAGGATGAATAAAAATGATGCTATTAAAATGCACTAATAAAAGAAAATTAATGTTTTTTTCCACTGAGCTCCTGTTCTGGTCACCAGCACAAGCTACAATGTTCATATTCTTAAAATTTGAACATGGGGATTTGCAAATTCAATTGTTGCCATGACATCAATGTTCCAGACTGCATCACTGCAAAGTACTGCAGTAACTGGACTGACAACACTAAACCAGTCATTAAAGTTTTCATGTTTCTCACACAACACTACCATACATGTGAAACATCCAAGCAGCAACCAAAATGTAAGAACCATTCAGATTCCTCAAACCTTAGCAATCATTAATAGCACCCAACTCCAAGAAGAAACAAACACGCTGTCTAAATAATGCTCCATTCTTCAAAGCTAATAGTTACACAAGTCTTAATGACTTAGTGTATCACTTATATCTTGCTGTTCCAATAGACTGTAAGAAATTAAGCAAGAATGCACCTTTGCATGGGGAAGTGCAATATACCTGTTTGTCTTGGATGTCTGATACCCAGGAACACTGAAATAGGGAGACTGAAAGGAGAAAACTACCCTACAGTGACTACAGCCATATGAAATTAACACTACTTTACAAATCAGTCAGTTATCCACATATATCCATATTTCCTCTTTCTCACTTTTGCAAGTACAATACTAACAAGATGACAGAAGGAAGACTTTGAAGAGCAAAACTTCTAAAAGATATGCTAATCTTTTAATTTAACTTAAAATCTCTCCCGAGGATGTTAGGAATCTATTACTGTTAGAAATGGAAAAAAAACTTTTCATCATCTGACTGTAAAGTGGCTGTGAAACATATTGTGAAGCACTGGCTTACCTTACTCTACTCACCACTCCTGTAGCAGCACTGTTTACAGCTTCCAAGCAGCACAATCACCTTTGCATGTACCCAAGCACTCCCACTGTGCTGCCCACCCTGCAGCCCACGCTGCATCATCAGGCATCCTGTTTCACAACAGCTGTAAAGTTCTGGCCTAACCACGTTCAGTAGACCTTGAGGGCAAGCCTAACTCTTCTGGCAGTAAAGCCATGGAATCAACCAGCATCATGTCAATGAAAGGAAGCTCGTGCTGCCTTGTGGTCTCTGCTGCACTTGTGCACAGCTGTGCCTGTGGAAAAGCTTTCCCCAGTGGCCTGTGAAAAAGGGAAGAGAGACTTAGAAAAGTCTTTGACAATCCAGACTGCAGAAGACTTCACCGTAGCTTTAGAGCTACTTCAGACATCAAAAGTCATTTACATGAACTGAAGAGTAAGTAAGCAAAATCTCTAGTCTCCAGGGCTCACGCTGGATGAGCAATGCTTGTACACTTTCCCCCTCACCCCTGGAATTCCCAGTTCTGGACACAATCCTGCATTTTCTGTTAGTTCTCCTGAGATACCTGGGAGATGTATCTGGCATCCCTTAACAACTGGTACTCTACTGAAGTTTCCCTTGTACCCCTGTCTTATCAGTTTTGGGGACAGAGCAGTCAATAAAAAGTTTCTTTGTCCCTTGCAATGCCATAGATCATAACCAGGATTGGTTCTGAGGGAGGTTTCTGTGAAATTATTTTTATTAACTTCTGAATCTTAAACTGTAGAAAATAATTTGTCTGTACTGAAAAAACTGTCAGAATAAGAAATATTCTAAAGATACAGTCAGTGCTGAAAAATAAGTGTTCTTCTAATCTGATTTTTGAATGTCCTAAAATGACATTGTATCAAAAGATAGCTATATACATTTGACAAATATACACAATTTATTGTGTTAGACATACAGTATAGACTTACTTACATACAGTATAGCCTTACTTACTGTTCTGAAGAGTAAAGTAGATGTATTTGCATTATCTTGGTTTATTTAGTTTGAATTCAACATTGTTTCTGATTACTCTTAGTCCGCATTTACACCAAATAGTACTACTGATAAGATCGCAGGGAGTTTTACTGATTAAAAGAACTTCAGAAACAAATCCTCACCTTCCCACACCTCAAAAAGATCTTGTTTGCAACCACCTGTATTCTTCCTGATGCTGTGTACATAGTTTTTTAATTGTAAGCTAATTTAATGAGACTGTGGAGTGTTAGGAGTGATACTATGTTACAAAAAGCAATATAGAGAATAAATTTTAGTGAGATTTTCTGTAGCTGCAAAAAGGACCCTACAAGATTGGCTGGCTATGTGAAAGGTTTTGTGTAACACATTACTTGGACTATTTTTATTCACCTTCAAGAGATGAGTAATTGCCCAAGCAGAAGCCACAGAATTATGCGAGTTCACACACCAGTAAAAATATTACATTTGTCAGTGTTTGACCAGTTATTCTTAGAGCATGATAGAAAAATTACTAATACAGTTTTGTGCTTCTTCTCCTAGAAATACTGGCCTAGGTCTATAGTAGGAAACATGACCTGGGTTTATTTCCCTGCAACACTTGTTATATACCAGAGAAGATTTATGTAAAAAGACCTAAGAGTACCCAGAGCAGTCATTACTATTTCCTTTGAGGAGATATAGCCAAACACGAGTTCATTTTCTAATATATTTCATAGGTCAAATGGCATTTGTGAGGTGACTGGAAATGAAAATAATTATCCAGGCAATTCCCTGGAGAACTAGGGTGCTGACACAAGGCTCAAAGCCCATTTCATAACAAAGACCCCATATTTCAGGAAGTGTTGACTAGCTGTGTATGTCCAGGGATATCATGAAAAGCCAGTGATTTTAACTGCTTTTAAATTCAACAGGAGTGGGAATATGTCATTTAGAGTATTTCACCCTTACTGAATATACTGCTTCATCTCAAAAACATTAACCTGTACTGTATTTATCCTGTGTATGACAAATGCAGTTTGTCATAAATCAGGACTATTTTTCAATTCATATGCATACTATATATGGTATTTTAGGAACACTGACACAGACTTATACATAAACACAGAAAGTACTCAGCTAATTTCTTGCAATTACATGCAAAATAATAGTCTACAGAACCACAAAATGCCTAGCTAGGACAACTAACAAAGAATGAGCCACAAGGAAAAATGTAGCTGGTGGTAGTGATGGGGAACATATAGTCACCCAGAAATTTGTTTTGTCACAAATGAAAAATAAGATAAACCCCCTTTCTTAAAGATGTGCACTCTTTTCAGGGTATGGTACAAAATGTCTGAATGTGGTAGCATATTGGATCATTTGAGATTGCCTAAATTGTTTTTATAATGTAAAAGCTTCTGAGAGGTTTTTAAATTATTAAAGCACCAAATAGATCTAAGAAAGTCCATATATAAAGCACCAAGGTCTGATTCCCAGATCTCATTTGTAAAGACCCAGGCACCTAATAAGCCAGGACCATAAGGCCAAGGAAAGCACCTACAGATTTGGTGAGAACAAGGCAGTGAGGGGAACAGTGAAGTGGCTGGAGCAGCACCTGCTCCAGGGGGAACTTCCAGGCTTTCTCGTGCACTACCTCTACCCCCTGCAAAGGCTTCCCCATGCATATACTGAGGCAGACACTATCCTAAACTTAATTAGACAACATAAAATAAATGAAAAAAAAAAATCCCACTTTGCCTTTCAATTTTTTACAGCAAGGGAGGGAGCAAGGTGAAAAAATCAGGTCCTGGGAATCAGTGAAAGTAATGTGGACAGTTCCAGCCCAGGAAAGTGAAAAACTGCAATGCCAGTCTCCTGCTCTAGAGAAGAACTAACAAAATTTAAAAGCTTTTTTTCCCCTTTCACTCTATGCATCTTATCACATAAAAATAATAGAAGCATATGCAGTGATGTCAGTCATGGGAAATGCTCATAAAAGCACAGCAGTTTGGAACATTTAAAAAATAGCTTGACAAAGCATTGCCAAGATCTTATGCAGTAAAATTTCATGCAGGATCACCACAAAGAACTTAATAAGCCTGATTTCCATAGTTGAGGCTAGAGCTCCATGTTGACTACTATATGACTACTTTTATAGTAACAGCATAAATTACTGCAATTCCATGCTTAGATCTGTATGCTGAATTCACAAAGAGGCATTTATTAATTCACTAATACTTGTGATTATAAATGACCTATTTACTTTTTTATGAAAAGAAAATCCAGTGAGTACACCACTAGAAATATTAAGAATATCACAACATAAATTTTCCTTTAAACATCCATCCTACAAACCCAGAAGAAAATTCATTTGCTGCTCAAAATCAGTGATGGATTAATAACCACCATAATAAAGACAATCATACTAATCTTTTACTTACTCATGGTGTTTCTTATTGCCACTTTCCAGCTAAAATGACAGCCTGCAACACTAATTTCTTAGAAAATTTCTAAGGTTTACACTAGACCGACCTCCACACAAAACTGCTTAGTGTGGTGTGGAAGATCCTCCTGGCAGAAACTTGCTGAACGGGCATCATTCCTCATAACTCTTTTTCTTTTCATGTTTCTCCCTGGAAATTTTCAACAATGCCCGGAATCTCTGTGGAACAGATAGAGGAAAAAGACAATTAAAACTTCAACAACTGTTTTGTGATAAAGAGCACCATGCTGCTTCTATTTTCAGTAAGATTTAAAAATCAGAATCAGAGGAACACCCCCAACCACTTTTTGTTTTGAGATGAATAGGCTCATAATCACAATTGTTGTTTTCCAAATAAACTCTAACCTTACACATTACAAAGAGAAATTCCCTGAATACTTCAGTACGAGTGCACCAAGCTGAAATGCAATGCTTTTTCTCCTTTCCTTTCCTGTTTTCCTCTGTTACTGAAGAGAAGATGTTACAAATTCAGTTAAGAAGGATCCCAGCACAGGGTAATGAAATCCAGAAACCAAGTGAGCTAACAAGATATAAAGTTTAATTGTAAAGTTAACAAGAATTTAGTCACTGATGGCAGGAGGCCAGCAAATATATCCAAAATATGCTGTATTTTGACTAGTGTCCTCAATTATAGTCTCTTGTCCCAAAGATGACACAGTGGAACTAGAAAAGGTAGCTAGAAGGGCAACTGAAAGGGTAATCAAATGGCTTTTGTACAGAAAAAAAAATAAAATACCCTAGCTAGACAAAGTTTCTACAGCTTGTAAAAGTGACAGATGAAGGAAGATTTAATCAAATCACAACTTGCTATTCACCAACACCTTAGTACGAGTGACTAATCTTTTTCCTATTCACCACTACCAAGGAAAAGATTAGTCACTTGCTCTCGTAATGCAGAACATAAAAATTAATGAAACTATCAAGATGTAATTACAAGACACAGCATCACTAAAATTCTTGTCTGAGCTGAAATCAGCCATTCCTTTATATTTCCTACAATCCTTCATTTCAGAAAATCCCTTAAGAAAGTTGAACTATAACTTGAATACTTTCAATGGATTATATGTTCTCCTCCAGAAAGTTCCACTTTTTTTTCTCGCAGGGAAGTGGAGCTGGGGAAATGTTTTCAGCTATGCACCACCCCCTGACTTCTTCATCCAAAAAGGTAGAACCATGACTTACTGGAAAAATCTGTGTATTTGTGGCAATTGAGGACATATAAGCCCACAGTTGTTCTAAAGAGTCGTCCTGTTCTTCTGTGTGAATAAATGTTAAAAACACAAAACAGGAAGGACTAATGAAAACATAAGAATGAACAGAGCTGCAGATTGCACTGTCAAGAGGTAAGTCAATGTTTGGATGCTTACTGATTTAACTGGTGTGTCCAGCAGCCCTTATCAACCACCTCTCTTGAGTACAAGCAGCCTACAGACAGATGTCCATCAGCACAAATGGAATAACGTTTGAGTACACATTTCAGATGCTAAAACTGATACAATCAGCTCATTGTGATGTAGCTATGCGTTAGTTCAGTTCATCTGCAATACCAGCACACTAAGGAAAATGAGTTTTTTGAAACAAAGAAAAGGCATGCACATCTAAGAAGAACACTACTTATAGTATATCTGCTTTATTTATTCTAACATTCACCCATGTAAATTCAGTCACATCTTAAGGGAATACAATTATTCCAGGTTAACACACAGAAATTAACATATGCTTTTATTTTTCACGCATTTTCAATTGGCTACCTTCAGAATACATGACTTCCTAGCACAAAACGTACTAATTCTATTGCTTTGCTTTCTTTTTTTTCTTTAATGGAAAGGAGGAAATAGAAATAATAAAACAATAATTAAAAAAACAGTAAACAAACTTGATGAGTCATAAATTGATGATGTGAAGAGATAAAGTCAGTGTAAGCATCAAGTACATTTAATTTTCTGTCTCACATCTCTGCTAATGTTTGCTGAGCTGGCAATAATTTTCTAGACTTCATCTTACAGCTGGTGAGCTTCAAGCTACCCTTTCCACAGAACAAGTTACATAAACACAATTTCTGTACTTCTTCCATTTCCAATTTATGCAGTAGAGGGGAAGAATTGTGTTACTCCTGAAACTTTATTTACATACCTTTAGCAAGGATCGAAAGAAGAAAGTGATCTTGATTGCTATTTCCTTTTACCCTAGACTCTCATCTGGTAAGTCTAAAGATTCTTTTTCCAATTATGTACTATGTCTTTCCTTGCCTAACTTTTTCTGCATTAGTAAATACTCTAAACACCAGGTTTTAAGGAAAAAAAAAAAAAACCCTCTCTATTTTAAAAGCCATAATTGAGTAACACTACATTTTGGGAAATATCTCCATTGAAGGTAGAATAGGGTGCCTTGGCCCCAATGTACAGGAATTATCCCTACAGATGATTCAAATTAAAGGCAATCATTCGGATTTTAATCATGAAGTGCCTCTCACTCTCATTTTGGAGAAACTTTACTGCATTTTGATGCTTGTTGAACATGTATTTTCTCCTTCACATTTGGGAAACACATAATGAGTATTATTGATACCCTAATGATGCCTGAAAGAAAATACCACAATAGCTTGATGGAAAGAAAACCAGCAGTGAATACACTTGGAGGCTGGTATGTTGGCCATCACGGTCTGTTGCTGCAAAAACGTGGCATTTTCAATAATATGAAGAGTACTGAAGTATTCAAACAAATGGAACAGATGAGTTCAAACAGCACAAGCTTTGCTTAGATGGACTGACTGAATTAATGAGCATCTGACTTCTATTCATATCATGTTGACTGTACAATAACAAATGTGATGACTGCATGGCTCAAACCTCCCAAGAAAGAGCTGGTCTTTTCCTATTGTCCTGCTTTGCCTGAAGCATTGCTTTTCTTATGTCATTGTATAAGGCAAGATTTCTTAATTTTTTTGTTCAATATTTTCAAAGGAATGTACTTGAACTCAGGTTTCCAAAATAATACTGACTGGAAAATAGGCTAAAGAGTCTCTGGGGAGTGCAAAATCTTCTCAGAAGCTGGCTGTGCATTCAGAAATGTGGATATATGCATAAAGGACTATCAGACTTAGGAGGACTGCAAAAATGGGTCATTGGAATTTTGGGTATATTAACCACTACAACTGAGCTACAAAAGCCAAGATTTCTTAGCTTACATTAGAATCAACAATCTTTATATGCCATTGTAAAATTACTCAATTAACTTCTCAGGCATGAAAATAAAATGCCCTATGAATCTCTTTACTGGAAAGACATTTCTAATTTAAAAACATTAGTGAACGAGTATTTTTATAAATGGGAGCTGATAGCAATTATCATCCTTGATGTGATTTATTATTTGGTCTTATGTATTTGTTGACCTCCACAAAGAGGTCAGCTATTCCAGTTTCTGGAATTAAAGGCATGAATTTCTCATCAAATAATATTAAAGAACTTTAATTTTTCCTCATAGCTGCAAGCTACCCTAGCAAATTGATTTAGAGAGAGTAGAAACTAATTTCAGTCAGATGCCACAGGAGAAGATGCTTTAATGTATATTCAGTTTGTTTACCACTGGCTGATGTTTAATTCTACATGAATGGAGAAGCTTATTTTCAAGCCATAGAAGATCTCCCCTCAGCTCATAGGCACAAAACTTCTGTACTGTGGTGGAATGAGTGACATTTCCTCTCATCCAGCTGCCTGTTACTTACTCTCCTGAGAACAGAGTCTAAATTCAGAAACCATCTTGAACTGCACAGTAGCCAACATTGTGACTAACAGTGCTCCTAGCTGCACAGAAAAAAATTAAAATTTAGTAGGTGACATCTGTGAAATTTCAGTTTAAATCAGAAAATTAAGAATCACTGCATCTAAAAAATTTCACATACTGACAAACAGAGAAAGTCCTGAAATCAAAAGAGTTGCCAAATTTTATGAAGATGCATTCGCAATGATTGTTTATGAAAAAACCAAAAAGCTCAACATGCAGTCAAAAGACAAGTGTAAGAGGATGTGAGATCACCTGAAATTTCCTGTTCAGGGTCTTTAACATATCTTTAACATTTCTTCAAGCTCACAAGGAATACCAGCACGGGTCCCAGCCTCCAAGGAGGCAAGGACAGCAGGGAAGTTCCAGCATGTGTGTGCTGGTGGACCACTCATGCCACAGAGGAACTGAGCAATCTGGACACCACCAGAAGTGAGAACAAAGAGATGGACTGTGTCTCCCCCAAGGACTTGTAGCTTCAGAGGCCTCAGCCTCCAGAGGCACCAAAGGCAGAGCAGGCAAAGTCCAAAATTACCTAAGAAAAGTGCTGGAAGCACATGACATCTGGCATCAGGCGGCTAAGTGACTGGAATGAAGCTTTGCAGAGAAGGACTTGCTGGACACCATGCTGACCATGACCAAGCAGTGTGCCCTTAGAGCAACAAAGAAAGTCAGTAGCCGCTTGGGAGTTGATCATCCCCCTCCACTCAGCACTGACGAGCCACAGCTAGAGCCCAAGGCACAGTGCTGGGCTCCCAGTAGGAGACAGTGGGTCTTGCTGTGAGGTTTTATTTCAGTTTGCTTATCTGTAAATTATTTTTAAAGAATTCACATCAACATGGCAGGACATGCTACCTTGTTTAATAATAATTTGGTAAATGCTGAGATTTTACATTTCAGACGTAAGAAAAGGTTGTTTAAAACAATTCTGTAATGCATTTTATCTAGTTTCAATATTATGGTTAGCAATAACTGTTCAAGAAACAAGGCTGGGAAGATTTCGGGCACCCATATAAGTTTCTATTTAAGGTACTGTGCTGTAAAGAAGCAAGATATTCCATGGCATTACATGTACATGCTTCCCTCTTGGACACTGCAGAAGGGTAGAAGTGACCTAGATCCAGTGCCACTGCACACATGATCCTAACCAGCTCTGATACTCACAAAAGGAGAGGTCAGACAGGCTGTCGGGGACAAGCCTAGGTTTCATTTTTATATATATATTTATAAATAAATAAAAATAAATAAATAAATAAATAAATATATTTATATATATATATATATATATATATATATATATATATATATATATATATATATTTATAGTGAGAAGAGACAGAGTGACCAGCAGAGGTTATGGCGTGGATGACTGAGTCCTTGCTACAGAAACATTTATGGTATTATAGCAGTAGCTTCCTCTCTGTTTCCTCTGTCTGAGAGGAAAACATTGAAAACATTTACACAAATAGACAATATCTGAAGGATTTTTAATTTCATAACAAAAATGGATGACTCTCACCTAACTTCATGCAAATGTTACTTTTCTAGATATTCACTAATGCCTGCCAAAGGGACAATACCTTAAGTAGCACAGCAGTTACATATCAATGTAGAAAGTATCAAATTTGGATCAAATTTGGTTTTGGATAGATTTGGATAAAATTGGTTAATGATTTGAATGATGGTGCACTCATTGATAGATCACTGTAACAAGAGCCCTACTCTTTCCTCTGCTTATCACACCCTCTAGATTCAAAAGGTGTTTGAAGTTACACTGAAACGCATTATTGAAGAACTCAGCACCCAAAAGCAGCCAACACCAAGCCATTCTTCAACCTACCAAAAGGGATGGCTTATTCTGATAGACTGGAAGCAGCTTTTTGTTTTTGCAGGCTTATATTGCCTAGAAAGCTTTTCATCTTCAACTATACATTTCCTGGACCTAACCCTATTTCTAAAACCTAGTTCCCTTTCAGACTGCTGAGCAGAACTCAAAAGACAATTAAGACATAGCGGGGTCCAGAAACACCAGAAAGTATCTATATTCTCTCAGGGACACAAATCTGACTCTGACATTTCTTTCTACCTTAAGAATTAAGCTAAAAAAACCAACAATCATTTCTGACATTAGTGCTATTTCATTTAGCTGAATGGCAAAACTGTGCACATCAACTGGAGATGAGACTTGATGTCTCTTTTTCTAATTTTACGTATTTGTCCTTTGTGGTCTGGCACAGAAAAGTAATGGAACCTCTAAGTATAACGAAACATTAACAGGAAGGCCATATATTATCTTTTAATTCTGTGGTTTCGGAGGCCATGTATGTGTTGAGAATTAAAAAAAGGAAAAAAAATGTCTGGGTCACATTTCAAGATCATTAAAACATCTCCTTCAAATCTATTCTTGTTCTGCTATTCCTCAATATAATCATATTTACTAAATATTGAAGTTTAATTGCTTACCATTATTTTTCCTCAGCATGGGAACTCCTGCATGTCTGGAATATAGACACAAAATTTTAACATATGATCCATAGCCTTATTAGTAGATAATATATAATATTTTCAGATATACTCTCTTGCTTTGAGTGTGATTTAATTTTTTTCTTGCAAGTGTTCAATCAGATTCCCATGGTACTTTTTGTTTTTAAAGAATATCTTAATAACCCTAACTGAAAATAAACAGCCATAGAAAAGAATATCTTTCAGAACTACTGGAGCATTTTAATAAAAAAATCTTGCTGATGTTTTTCTTAAAACAAAAGGAGAGGAAAATGGATTCTACAGTGTAATTGAAAGGTCTCTCTAAGGCTGCTTGCTCATGAAAAATAATTAAAAGGGTCTATGAATGACAGAACCTTTAGTCACCTAATATACAATAGGCACTGCAACTAGAAGCTGTCCCCCATACCTTTGTTAAAGATTCTCACAGGTCAATTAAAATTATCAGTTGAAATAAATTTAAAAAGAACAAAATTTCAATGTAAAATTACTACTTTTTGAAGTTGATTAAAGCAGTCCTTAATTTTTTTTTACTCTAATGAGTGAGTTTTTAAAAATCTATTAAGTATGCCCTGCTTTCTAGACCCCCAGAAAGCTGCCTCATCATCTTTGCTGTGAAATTTCTCACGCTTGATTGGAATTGCTGTCCTTGCAATTTGCCTCTTGTTCCTGGTCTTTTTGTTACGCATGTCTGGGAGGGCTCCAGTTCCACTTTCTCCAAAACGTCCTGTTAGGTAGCAGAAAATGCTCACCAGGCAGCCTGTGACCTCCTTTAGCCTCCTCTGCAGAATGAAAGAGCACAGTTATCCCAGTCCCCTCCTCATACTCAAGGCAATCACCTGGAGAGCTGTCTGGACTCTGCCCAGTTTGTCAATGTCTTTCTCATACTGGGGCACCAAAATCAGACAAGGCAGCCCAGACATGCTCCAACACAAATACACTGCAGCATTGCTAACCATTTCTAGTTTCAAGACCTTTTGAAAAATCCATTTCCTTTCAGTTGGCTGATTATGATTGGAACCCAGCATTAACTCTAAAATGCAGTTAAAACTGATATACATTGCCACAAGCAATTTTATAGAATTAGAGAGGAGACTGGGAATGACACCAAGAGTTGATTTTGAGTAAAATAAATCATGTATATAAAGGAGTGGTAAATACAAAGCCTCTTCCTCAAGCAAGTCTGCCAAACTAAATTTATCAAAGTAGCATTTGTCAAGGGAAAAAAGAAGAACAAGAGCAAACACCAAGTGCAAGAGAACCAATGTGATTTACAGAGGCAGTCAGCTTTAGTCTCCCTCAGGTACAAGAGACAAGATTGCAAGAGCAGAATTCCTTTGGCTTCAAATTGCTTTCGGAAGCAGACCTCAGAGACTGCTGCTGACTGAACAGAAGACCTTTAGGCGTATTATGAAGAAAAAAGATTTCAGATGCTCAGCAGCTTTCATGGGTTTACTAGATATTGTTTGTAACATGTCTGGCCAGTATTCAGGATACATGCTTTGAATGCTGCACAACTAAACAACTCCGTAGCTTTGAGCACACAGGTGCAGTTTAGGGGATGCTGTAAGAAACACTGCAGATTGTAAAGACATTCAGTTCACCTACACAACAAATAATCTCAAAAACAAAGTATTAATTTTGTCTGCACAAATAAAACAACGCAAACCAGTAACCTAACAGCACCAGAGTCAAAGAAGGATTTCACAAAGAGAAATTCCTGATAGCAATGATACATCAGTACACTGATCACAATTTTTAATTATCTTATCTGATAATGTTTCATTTTTCTAAAGTGTTTCTTGGTTTTTGCTTGTGTGTTTTTTCTTTCGTTTCACTTTTTCACAATAGCTTCTAGGTTCAGTACGTATTTGAGATTTTCAAAAGCTAAACTATTAATGATTTTTATAAATAATGTATTCAGTATTTTTAAAAAATTTTGCTGATACACTGGTTCATGTTCTATAATTTACAGTAAAACTTCCTTGCCTGAGAAGTTGATACTTCTTACTGTAATTTCAAAGAACAGTTTTATACTGTCATAGACAAAGCATTTCTAACTGCATGGCAATAGACATCTGTTCTTTTTGCACTTAACAAAAGTACTTAAGGATAGAAATAAATCTTTTATCTCAAGAAATCTGAATTTGTTAGGTTCAGAAAGCATTGGGAATTTGTTACGCACTTACTGTTCATCATTTATCATTTTAAACAATTCACATTGTTGATATTAAAAAAAGTGTTAGCGGAAAAGTTTTTCCTTACATTTCAAATACAAATGCATGCAAACCACTGACAGGTCCTCCATTTGAGAATGCTGTGATTTTTCAAAAAAAATAAAAGTCATCCTTCTGCCTCCCATTTTGCTGCCTGCATCTTTCCTTTCTATACATTTAATATTTACATATTAAAGAAACCACAAACCCTATTAGTGTTCATGGTGCAAATAATACATAGTTCAGAATGCTCCCTGAGATATAGTCAGATTTTTCCTGATTGTCAGACATATTTATAAGGTCTCTAGCCATTTATATTCCCAGGGGAAAAAAAAAAAAAAGTAAAAAAAAAGGCAGTTTGAAACACAGCATATGGTTCTCAGACAGATTCTATTAATACAGCTTCACAGGATGCTGGTACGTACACACAATTGGGTAATTTCAATATGAAAAAGAATGCAGGGGGTCAGCAAAAAAAATTTCTCTGCTCAAAATCAGAATTTTTGCATATACAACTCAAATAAATACCACAGTATAAAATAACTACCAGTGGGTAAGATAGAGAGTTATGAAATTTCAATTAATATCTACTTTTTTCCTTACAGTTTCCACAAGAAATATGCTCTATCCCTTCTTTAGTCAAAGTCTCTCATAAAAGGTCAGGTTCTCCCATGCTGGTGTGCTTCTCTGTTTCAGCGTCTGCCATCCTGAAAAGCACAAACTTCATTTTCAGTCAAAACACGAAATGCAGAATTTTTAAGGTTATTAGTCTTCCAAAACTCTTTGGCTTTTAACGGCAGCTAAAATATTATCCCTATTTTAGCCTTTGATAGCTTCCCTTGGTAGATGCTGATTTTCAGGCAGGAAGTTTATGACTGCCTTGGCAACTTCAGGATTTGTCATTTCTGATTAATCATTTTCTGCCATTCCCAACTTAGTAATACTGAGATATTCAAGAAAGAAGGACTGGTGTCATAAACATTTAAAAGCTGCAAGAGAGACTTGAAATTTATTTCAGTAACATTGAGGGATCTGATATTTCCACTAAATTCTCTAAACTTCAATCCAGCAATCCCTAGTTTGGAGAACTCTCACAGTTAAGCCTACTCAGAACAGTCAGTACACAATGCTACTTGATTTTTAATTATGTTTAAAGATCTTTGGGGAAATTGCTAGATATATTCCAGATCTCACACTTAAATAGCCATTTTTATGCAATATCTGGTGTCCAAAGATTTAAAATCAAATTCTGTCACATTTTTCTTAAGCTTTGTAAAATTAATGATAGAAAATGGTACAAAAATACAGGAATTCCTGAGGAAGGCTAATAGTGATCAGTCTTTAACTTCAGAAGCAGTATTTGGTCTTACAGTAAGACATTTCTTTATCACCTGAGCTAGAAAAAGAACTATTAAATGCTATTACTGTCTGCTTTCTCTGAAATAAATTGTATCTTTATAGCCAGCATCTCAGAAATCTAATTTATCTAATCATGTACAGAATGTTAGCTTCAGTATAGCTCTGCCCTTTTTGAAAACATTCTCCAATATTGTTCCTATATTAATATTTTAAGAAAACGTTTATAAATAAAATAAATCCTTCTAAAATAAATAGGCTGCATTCTGTTTCCTGTTTTTTTACTGAAGAAAACCATGAGTCAAAACAGAAAACCACTTAACCCTGGTATTTCAAGAGCACTAAGAATTCAGAACAAAGGAGCTCAGTCTGTAGAAGCTCATGATGAATCACTTGCAAGACTTTCACTATTCATCGCACTGGTATAGGAGAAACAAGAGACTTCAGAGCTCCCTCCACCAGCAGAACAACTATGGAGGAACATACTACTGAATTTCATGATTTCAATTTGTTTTCTATATTGAAATATTCAAATCCATACCCGAGGTCCCATGCCCATATAAAAGAATCCATATATTTGAAGGAAAGAGGACAATTACATAACTGTAATGCACAATTGTCTAATTTTTCTGGGGAGGCAATCAAGTGTCAATTCACAGGCCATCAGCTGACCTAAAGAGTACAGACACATCAAAACTCAGGGTTGCAGGTTAGGCTTTTTCAGATATCAGAGGTGTGATTTTTATTTTTAAGTGGTACCAACTGTCTTGTGAAAGTACATCTGCCCCATTTACACTTGGGCTGAAATGTGACTCCTCTAGAGCAGTCTGGTTAGCTGATTCTCATCTGTAGGTAACGAAGAAAAACATGGTTCAGTCTTCCTTCATCTCCTAGCCCATGCAATAAGCTCTTTCCTACAATATCTGTTATCAAAACCACCGTTGCACAGTAAATACAGCTTTAATGTAGTATTGAACACAAAATTGTCCTATAATTACAAAGCTTCTCCCAGCCCAGATATGTCCTATTTTACTGAAAGCATGGCTTCACTCAAAAGCTTTCAAAGAATGAAAATCTTAACAATATGTCTTATCTGCTCTCAGATACTATCTTTAAAATGGCTGTATTCATTTCAGAAAGAAAACTATGGTCTTCAGTAACAACAACAACAAAAAAGATACAGTAGGAGGAAAAAAATTCCCAACTCCTGAGTGTTCCAGATGGTGAAAGATTTAGGTTTCACCTCAGGTGTAGAAATCCTGCTAATGAAGGACAGGTAGGAAAAACCTCCAACATCCTTAAAGCCTGCAATCAGCATAAACAAATCTATTGCTTGAGAAAGTGGCAACTTTGAGAGTAAACATGTATACAAAAAAAGGGAAATGGTATTCTGTGGAGAAGTAGTGGTTTTGCTCCTGTTCTCTGAAGAGTAGGGGATCCTTAAAATAAAGATGTTTTTTCCTATTTTATACCTATCAAACAGTATAAGAACCATAGAAGACTTCCCAGCTACTTGAAAGGAATTTCCTGCTTGTTCCTGTATCACCTCTAATCTCTTCACTGCATGGCCTCTGGTTTTTCTTTCTCGCAGTTATAGCAGCATCTATATATTTTAGCATATAAAGAGAAATTAAGCCTTCAATTATACACAACACACTTAAGATTACTTTCACTAGAGACCAAGTAATTTAATTAGGTTCAACAAAATTATGAAAAGGCTGCAGCTGAAAATAAGTTACAAAAACCATGAGGAAGATTATGATGCTGCAAATTACCATGAATTAAGATATACACATAAAGCCGTCAACAACATTTTTAGTCCCTGTAGGGTATAAAAAGATAGGGCTACATAAGAATTAGGAAATATAGGACTAATGTGAGTAGGACACTTCATAGTCCGCTTGTTTTGACACTGCAAAGCTTTCTCTGCTCTGTCTGAACAGAGTAAAAAAGACTCTTATTGCAGGACACTCATCTGAAAATCCTAGAAACACTGACCACATAGCAAGCTTTTCAACATGGCATGGAACCCTTCTGGTGTGGATTAATTTCCTCCAAAGAACAAGGCCCAGAATGATCACATTTTAATTCATTTGAAGTTTCAGACAAGCTAAAGAGTGAAACCAAAGAAATCTCATGAAGTTCTAACATTAGGCTTCAATTGTAGGAATGGAAGCAGCATGACAATCCACTATGAAAATACAATCATCACCTATGTTTCTGCAGTGAGAAACATAGCTTGGTTTCAGCAAGACTTCCAGGTTTCTCCAGTCTCAGGTCCAGCAGACACAGACCAATCACCACATATATGGTTTTACTTGTATAATTACTATATGCTTTTTTTCCTGAATCTTGCCCTATAGCAAGCCTGAAAGCTAGTGATGTACGCCCCTTGCTCTGCTGTCTCACCTTCTGTGGGACAGTGTTCAGTTTCCTATTCTTCTCTTTTGGTGCATTCCTCTAGAGCCAATATTAACAGCACTTTTTAGATCTACTTCTTTTTACATGAAATGTAGGGGGTAATGCTTCCTGTTTAATAAAAACTTAAATTTGACGATACGTATCTCTTCTGCCTTTGAAGATATGTTACAAGCTGGAAAATGGCAGACTTTTTGAACCCATCTCTTGTTACCGTACCTCCACCAGGCCTTTAATTGCTTCACAACTGGCTTTCATACTCATTTAAAAGAGCTCCTGACTGCTAAGAATTCTTTAAGACTGTTATACAACAAATTACTCATTGTATGAAATATGCATTGCATGTTCTTTGTATTGTCACTCTGTAGCCTTGTGACTACAGTATCACCAGTGCTAGTAATACATGTCCTAATGACTCTGAAAGGCCTTGGGACTTGTAAGGCTTTGTCTGAGTATGTCTTGGCTTGCACAGAGATTTGATTTTGCTGGTTTAGCTATAAAAGCCTAGATGCCTACTGTCTACTTGGTTTTTCTTTAAATTTTAATTATCTTTGAGTAATCACATGGCATAACCGTAATTTTTATATAGAGTAGTGACAAGCAGTTAGACTAAACAGAATTAAATACTTATAACTCCATTATAATGATGTCATCTGCATTTAAAAAAAAAAAACAAAAACAGCAAAAAGTATGGTATGGCAACAGCAGCCTCAAGAGTGGGGAAACTGGATGAAGTGCAAAGGAGTATGAGCACTGTACCACAACAGTGAGGTAGAGGATTACAGTGGAGATTCCGTAAACAACCCTCTTGCCATCAGCTGAAGTTATTAAAAACCTGGGATCTAAAAAAAGCTTCTTTTTTTAGGGGTAGAAAGGGGAACAAAGACCAACTATCCAATATACAGAAAACCCACTGCATCTATCAAATTCTGACTGATCATGGTGCACACCCACCCCAGATTTCAAGGAAGGAGAAGGAGATCCCAGCAGCATCACAGATTCCTTGGTAAAGGGAAGGAAGAAACACACACTGACTGTCCTGGCACATGGTATGTGCATGCTGACAGCTTGCTTATACCAACACCACCCACCCAAAACTACAGCTGACCACCTTAGGGGACCACTCACGCTGTGGTGATAGAGGTTGAACGTAACACCAAGAAAAGGAAAGACAGGAGGAAGGGTGTCTGTATGAACTGCAACAATATTGTTAAAAAGAATGTATGCCAATTGTGCTGACATGCTCCAGACCTCCAAGTTCATTTCTCCCACTGCACTGCAGACCGAGTTTTGTAGATTTTGAATGGACTAACTGCTAAAACAACTGTTTACGCAGATTTTGTCAGTCAGTCTCTTGATATCTGGCTCCAAAGTTTTTAAACTGGAGAAAAACTGTTTCTGAAATATGTAAATTTGTCAGGCTTTAAATAAAACTGGCACTGGTAAGGTAGCTCATAAAACTTAATCAGAATTCATGTTCCAAATTGCAAGGACTGAGGCAGACCCACTACTGCTCTTAGATAATCTTGCTAAAACTCTCCCCAAGCTGTTGCATCGTGTGGGGAAGAGGGTCTTGTCGAAAATTACCTTTGAGGCTGTTGGTCACAAAACCAAACACTAGCTTGTCAATGCCAAGTTTAAGGCTATATTTTGTAAAAGGTTTTCACTAATCACCTGCCAGCTGCACAGCTAAGGAAGAGGCCCTTTGCCAGCTAGGAACTATTCTGCAGTTACTATCTAAAACTAAGTGTGATCCTTCAGAAAAGAAAAGGTTATGCAAAAAAAAGCACGATCTGGCATACTCAAAATACATCTACATCTAAGATGGCAGAGCAAACCCTTGCCAGAAAAGGTAGCAAGATTTACCCTTTTAATTACTCCGTAAGACATATAATAATCACTAGCAAATGAGGGATTCATGCAGAATGGCTACAACCCAGCCAAAACCTATACAACCATACAAAATGAGCACTCCCATGAGCAACCAACAATTCAGTCTCATCAACAGAGTAGATTATGGAAGCAGTAATAACCAAAGGACTATCTGAGGACACATATCCCACCAAAGCTGAATCCAAAGCTTTTTGGAAACACAAGAAGATTAACAGGAGAAGCAGGGTCTCCCTCCCTACACAAATCTAGCAGGGACTACACATTTTGAACACTGATTTCTGTCTGTGAGTGTCTCTATAAGGTGGTCAAGAATTTACAGATAATACCTGCCTACATACAAAGCAAGTAAATTACCTTCAGTATACTACTAAAGGTGACCTAAGGCAACTTTCTCTTTAAGAAGCAAAGAATAGTCCTAGTGAAAAGGCAGCAAGTATCCTCTGGAGAGTCAAAATAGGTCACCTTCTTCCCTGTGTACATCTTAGGCAGCCTTCAGTGAGGTACTTGGGCAGGCTCCTGGAACTAAAAATAAGGTCTGTGAAGATAAGCAATATGACCACTGCGAGCCTCAAAATAAAGAATATGAAACCAGGAAGGGGCTAAAATATGGTGCAATATGCATTATTCTTCACCAGCACAGCTCCAGGAGCCCAGGAATGTGCAGGAATACATGCCACAATAAAGAGAGGCAGAGGTGAGGCGGCAGCAGCAGCAGCTTGTCACTAAAAGCAGAACAACCTGTTCATGAGAAACTCCAGAATTCATGGGGACATAAACACTATTTAAAAATACACTCCTCCTCAGCATTAGAGAGAACTGAAGCTAAACATTCATTAAGAAGCTTGACAAAACTGCACTTAAGATTAAGGAAAATGAAAAACCCCATCATCTCCCCTCAGGGTATTCTTCCTTGCAGTTACTGCTGCAACGGCAGCTCACATGGATGGATATATCAAATCCAGCTTAAAATTGCTAATAAGGTCTCCACAGTAACACACAGCTCAGCCTTTGCGAATCATCTCCATGGATAATAAATTGGTTACATAAAACTTGGGTGGGTTTTGCACCTAATACGCTCTCTGCATTGGTATGGCAATGCTTCTTGAAGAATCTAGTGCAAGCCACTGAGCTTTTTAGACACTTACTAGAATAAAAGGAGGAGAATTTAGAAGATGATCACATTTAAAACCATAAGGAAACAACTTGGCAGTGTATTTTTGTGTGACTTTGGTTTTGGTTTGTTTTTGGGATTTTTTTTTGGGGGGGGTGGTGCCATGCAGATTTTCTGTCCTGTGAAATTGGTTGGGAGAGAATTGAAGTCCTGCCCCCTGTGTTTCCCCACTGCTTGCACATTGACCAGAAATCAGTTCAAGACTGGTGTGTCTCCAAGTAATTCAAGCTGCCATTTCCAGCTAAAACTTCTTACCTCTCTACCTTAAAAGCAGTAACCAGATGGTGCCAATACAGCAGCCTCACATGTTGCCAGACCATCCAGTATCCTGCTGCCCCTCTCACATTTTGGGAATTTGAAAGCTCTCCTGATCTTCCTCTCATGCTCTGAGATCCCAAACATCAGAAACCTCTGCCTTGCCCCAGCCAGGACCTTCAGCTCCATATGGAGAATAAGGTCACAGAAAAAGCAAGAAAGTGTAATGCTTCACTGCCCTGGAAGCTTTGCTACACTCAGGACAAAAGATGTACTTTTCCAGATCCAGACATGTTTTAGCTGTGATTCCTCTCTCATGGTGTCATTTGCTTAACACACATGCTTCTCACATGGGCCAGCACATCAATAGGAAAAATAAGAAATACTGTACCTTGGATAACCATCTAAATCTATTATTTATAAACAGTAACATATTATGATATTTTATACAGTCACAGACCCTCTTATAAAAAAATAAAAAAACAAAACTGAAACAATTATTTAATTTGTATGCAACAACAACTTAATCATCATTCCAAAATCACTTTCGAGCACAGTGTCACAAATAAGAATTGCAATAATTATAACAGAAATATAATTCTGTATATAAGATATAAGACCTATTATATATGTATATAAGAGTTATAAGTCTAGTTGAAAAAGACTGCTTTAGCTACCCACAGAATAGTGTGTGTGCCATACACGCACACAAACAGCCACCACTTTAAAGACAGTACATACTTGAGTAACTGTAGGGCCACAGAGAAGATATACAACCTCATGAGGAAAACCTACCTGAGAGATTTCATTTTTTTTAACAGACGAGCGGTATTTCTTGCCTAGCAAAAGCAGAACTATTTGCTTCAAACAACCATGAGATTAATTCAGATTTCCATAACTTCTTAAGGAAACTTATATTAAGAATTATTACCCCTCATGCCTTCTTACAGTTGTGGCTATTTTTTTAAGGTAATGCAAGGAAGCCTATAGAAAAAGAAATGAGATTTGAAAGCAACCAGTACAGGCACAACTTCTCAGTTACCTGTTCTTTAAAAAACCTTTAATCTGAAATTATTTTAACACTCACATTTGACACTTACATGGACTACCGTGATTCTACAGGGAAAGTCCCCCACCCTCATATATTAGTTATTTAAAACATGACAAGTTGACTGCACTGCAGATAAGTACAAATTAAGTATTAAATAAACCTCTCTAATAAAAGTTCAGAGAATATTTTAAAAAAGGGTGAAAACAATGTTCAAAAGTGAATGGTCTTCCAAGCTACATGTACTCATCTTTTTTTTTTTTTTCCCCAAGAAGCAGGCTTGCTTATTATTTATTATAAACTTGCAAGGATTTTTTTTGAATAATAATGTTTGGTTTCAGAGCTGAACGAAATCTGTAACTTTACCTTTTCCTGAGATTAAAATTGAAAAAATTTTAAAGTCCATCTCAGAAAAACTACAGTATCTTCTAGTTTCTTGGAAACTAATTTACAAATTTTTGTGAGACTATCAAGCCATTTTATTTCAATAGCTCAAACATGAGACAGAGCAAAGGCATGAAACTGAAAAATCCGTGCCAGACTTCTTAACTACCTGGCTGACAGTCTAGGAACTTTTAAGTTTAGTTGTAGGCATTACAGTCTAATCTAAGAGTTCACAGGTTTCCAGTGCAAACCACTGCAGCAGAAGTTATCAGAGAGATATTGCTTTTGATATCAAGTTGCTAAAGGTGCCTGTACCAGTCTGCACTCTGTATTAAAACAACCACTGAACTATTATGTATCAATCTGGACACAAGGGCACTAACTGCACAGAAGAATATTTTCCATTTAGGGGGTCTAAGGTGGACTTCTACAGTCATGTTCTCAGCTTGCAGGAGAAACAGCTGCAAAGAAAGTATTTTAACAGCCAGCTGCATCCTTATTAAGAATATTGATTAACTGTGAAATATCAGACTCGTGCAGCTTAATATAAACATAATCAGGCAGTTGCACCCATGATTTCTCTAAGCTGCAAAGACTCCGGGGTGTTTGATGCCTGGGCTGGAATTTGTTATTTTGGTTTCGGTTTCGGTGCATTGTTTTGGTTTTTTTACATTCTTGATACAAAACATCAGGAATTTCACCTTCAAAAAATTCTCACTGTGAACTGAAGTGACAAAATACACAACATAATGGATGGCTTGCTAAGTAGCAGCTGCTGTCAAAAATGGTGGACAACTATATATAATGCAAAATTTATTTCTGCAGAGAAGTCTGACCCCAATGTCCTGCTTCTCATGAATCTTATTCTTTCTTAACTATAAATAAATAATATAGCAACATACAGTTGTCTGCTGCACTTTGTTGTACTTTCTTACCCTTCTGTAAAGTTGCAACTGCAGACATGCTGGTAGAAGCAAAGAACTGCAAATAAATAGGAAACCAAGTAACATGAAAGAATGGAGAAATATTCTTCCTAGCAGAAGTGAATCACAGACCACTGAAGGAGGTACCTATACATATGGCATAACCTTTTAAAAACTGTTTTGAAAACCTGTGATATGAGATTGCTGGAAAATGATGAAACGAATACCTACCTTTTAAAGTTTACACTACTACTCCCTGTAAATCCAACGAAGTACTGGAAACCTCTCATATCCTAAAAAAACAACTGGAAGAAACAGTGAAACTGACTACTTGTAAACAGAGACAAAGCAACAGACTGATGACTAATAGCCAACACTGGCTATTCTGGTCAGGAACAAATCATGTCAAAACAAATCTGATTTGCTCTTGTAACAGGGTACCAAGTATAATGGATAGGAAAGACAAAAAGATGCAACAACTTTCGGTCTTTTCCTCATGTGTCATCATCCTCTAGGCTTGTTACGAAAACACAGTCTGCAATAGGTACAGGTAAATTTTATTAGTACCTCACTCCTGTGTGTCTACTTGAGACTAGAACAATTAAGGAACAAAACAATAAACTTTTCATTAACCAAGGAAAAAGGAGAATAGGATGTCTCAGAAAAAAAAGGAAAATCTAGGTAACATCTAATGCATGACACTATCATGTCTTGCAAATAGATGGTTACAGAATTTAGGCATAACGTTTTTCTTGCACAATGCATCAAGGTTAAAAATACCCACATGATATTGATGCTGTAAGCACTTCAGTTATGCAAATACATTTCTCCCCACTTTTCTAGGCAGGCCTCCAATTTCAGGTACTTGAGCCCAAAGTAAGATGTAGAAAATGTGAAGGCTTCTCCAAGTCAGAAATAATGCCACATTTAGTGTCTTAAAAAATCCTTCTCAGTCACCCCTGTCACCCCACAAGCTGAAGTGTGGGATAACCCTGAACACCAGAAAAACCTGAGACAATGATCCTGGCACCCTGCCATCCCTCCCACAGCCTGCTGAAAAAGGAAAACTTGCTGCAGGTATTCACAGACTCCAAACCATCTCGTACAGGCGTCCCACCACACCACCAGCAAAACTCATTGGAGCACAGTATCAAAACACCACCTGCAATTGGGTCATTACCACACCAGAACAACTGACCAAATCAGACAGTTCAGGTATGTGGCTTAGGTCTGCTGCCTACAATCATGTATTTTAAGTAACAAGGTAGAGAAAGAGAGACTATCCTTTTTCAGATCCACATCCACAGGCACTGGCAATTTAGCTGTTTTCTAGAAGAGGGTTAGAATTTAAATCACAAGCTGGGATGTGATCTGAAACAGATAAGATGCAAGCCAATACTGTGCTGCTTCTACATAACAAAAAATAAAACAATAAACCAAACATCCCACAACCAAGAATATCCCAAATTCTCCCAATCCTCATTATACCAGAAAGAGGCTACAAGAAAGAGTCTCCACAGTATCTCTAACAATGCCAAAGAATTCAAAGCTCCTACTTTGAATATATATATATATATATATATATATATAATATATATCTATACTATATACAGGCATTCAATAATGCCTATAAACTGCTTGTCACCCATTCCTGGACTAATGAAGCTCCACCTTCATAAGCACTTTTCTCTTTAAAAAATAATTACATCAAAAATTATAATATTTAGAAATGGACAGGATATTTAGCAAAAAGATAAAAACACAACTGATACAGAAAGAAAAAGGACTAAATGTAGTGTAAGAGCTACTAGAAAAATTATGTAGTAATATGAGTTGTCCTTAAAAAGTATGTATATTTTTCTTTTTAAATTTCTACTTCCATAGTATGATAGAAAACATGCATGTGGAAATCTGCAGATATTTACAAGAAGAGTAACCTCAGCTACCTTATAGCTTAATCAACTTTTAGGTGCATTCTTTACATGAATGCTTAAAGACACTAAAGTATTAAATAATCAGAAAAAGTTTCTGCATATAGCCATGCTATATGAAAGATTCTTCTCTGCTTTATTTTCAATATTTCTGGTACAGAATAAGTCATAGCAAGTAAAATAGTTTCCTAGCATACTGTGATATTCTGTCTTTTGCTAAGATTACCCTACCCTGGCAGACAGATTAAAGTGCTAAGACAATTTCTGTACTAATCCTTGGAAATTCTTGTTTCCCAAAAAACACCTAACATACAGTTGAATCCTGTGGCAAACTTTGAGCCAAGAGAAATATTAACATTTCTCTTATCTGACTTCGTTAATTGCAGATTTAAATTGTCTATATGCGGAAGGCTTTAGAAGATTCACTGAAAAAAATTAAATTAGAAACTGTTCATGAGACTCTTGGCTAAATTCAGAGACTGTAAGAGATGGAGCACCAGATGTGAAATAGGGTAGATGGGTAGAAGAGCTTACTTAGAGGGTCACAGGATGTACAGGATCACAACAGGACAGCTAAAGAGTTCACAGTAAAAGACACGTATGTGATACAGTGCTGAAACACTCAAATAAAACATATTGATTTGACTGACTTTAAGTTGAAAGAGAAGAAGACAAGAGGCTCCCTTTGAGCATGGGAGTGCCATGAGCTGTAGGCATACCTGGCATAGCCCCATAGTTTTAAAAACACTTCCTGACTCCTACTATGTTGAGACAACAGTTCGGCAGACATGGCAAAGGATTCTTTTGACCAGGTAGCTTTACACACAGCACAATGACTGTGCTCTGTCCAACCTCTTGTGCACTCAGATGAGGAAGGACTCTGATGACAGAATTGACATATACCAGCAACAAGTCTGCATCATTTAAGAAATCCAAGTGGCATCTGAAACTTAACTTTCTGTTCTTGATGCTGGTGTAGTGCTTACTGATGATGGAGGAGGCAGAGCAGACCTTCTCTCCATGTCTGTTCCAAACCCAGAAGAGGAAAAGAGAGAACCTGAGCTTTTGTCAATCAGACACCAATTTTACTCTGCCATTTACATCAACCATATTTTTGTACTAGTGAAAGAAGTGGATGGATGGAAAAGCACATCATCATGTCAGCATATCACAAACAGAACACTTTCCTGCCAAGTCTCTCTACAAAGCCTTCACAATTACATAAGAAGAATTCTGCATTTTCAAAGCCAGGTAAGACTGATATCCTTAAAAAAAAAATCCATGCAACTTCTTGAAGAGTTAGGGGGAACAAGAATCATTCCCAAAACAGACGTATGGCTATCAACCTTAAAAACTAAAATAATGTTTAAATAATAACTTCAAATTTCTAGATTGTTTTTTAAACTCCAATATAGTAAGTACATGCTGTCTCAATAATTGTGTTTAAAGTGGTGTACTACTCTTCACTTACATATCTTCTTGATTTGTGACCTTTCTTAATTAACAAATTGAGTAAAACATATGGAAACTTAACGATAAAAAGTGACTTGAACTTTTCATAGAGTGCCATCAGCTCCCACCATTCTGCTACATAAATCTGCTAGGAAAATTTTTTCAAACATCAGTTAAAAATAAAACAACTACAGGTTGAGAGGGGTCAAAATGAAGAATCTCTTGGAGACAGATATTTCTGCTGTGGCTGTCTGCACACCGCATACTATGTTAAAGACTTAAGAACAGCTACAGCTAACAGTAGTCACACAGCAGCAAGGAAGGAAAATTTTGTATTCTGTGTTAGGAAAGAAATATGGCACTTCTGCAGCAGAAAAAGATTCAAAAGTGGAATGAGTGTCAGAATAGGACCTCATTCATAAAGCCTCTTGCATTTTATTAGCTCTGAAGGGTTGCATGACTGACAGATTGAGAAACAATATTGTATTTCTACCCAATACGAGTTTGACACAGTTGGAAGATATGCCCCAGAAATTTCACTGCCTGTGTACTTTACTTCTGACTTACAGAGACGCCAATTCACACTCTAATCTAAAATTCCTTGTTATCTTTATTAAAACTGTCAAGACAGGAACAAATTTGCTCCAAAAAAGAGGAAATTCTCAGATACAGCCACCTGACCACAACAAATCAAACAAAAATCATTGGGCTCTTTTACCAAACCACCATATAACAATTTCCAATCAGTATAAATCTAGATGTCATCCAAACTACCCATTCCTTATGTCAAATGATCAGCCACCAAGCCCAGGAAAACTGTAAACTCTATCCCACTATCTTCTTTATGCTTTTCTGCTGCTTATTTATTTTCTTTTCTATAGCTCTCTTTCCTACCAGTCTTGCATATAGCACAGTATACTGTATCACAGAACACTGAAAAATAGAAAAAGGGATGAGAACGTTTGAGAACAGTTTTCCGAAGCTGCTGACAGATGTCCCTGTAAAGAAAACTGGAGTGAATAAAGCGACTAAACACCTAAGAAGTGGAGAAAAAGTAATCTGCTTAAAGTGCAGCTAAGAGGACTCCATTAAGAAATCTTTGTAACAGTAAGGGCAATGGAACAGGGAATCAGATCAACTGAGAATTTTGTTTAGTCTATATAATTTCAGAAATTCATAGAAGACATAATTTTGATCCAGTCTTGGAGCACAGAAAGGGGAAAGGGATCATCTCTTACCTTCCCTTTTGAATTCAGAATTGGAAAACTAAATTACTTAATTCCTTCAGGAAAATGTATCTGAGAAAATCTGTTATTACAGAAAAAAAAATTTCTTTTAAATGAGAAAGTCTACAGTTTTGCTTACTACTTGAGCTATGCCTTCTAAGGTTTCGTGCACATGTGAATGTACTGTAAATGCTGTAACAAGTGTATCTTAAACTCAAACACAGTTCTGGTAAACACAGCTTGATATTGATGAATATGCAGACGTGCATAATCTTAAAGGCACTATGACTTAACGACTAAGAAAAAGAAGGAACTAACAGATACTTTGTCTCAATACAAAAAGAAATGCCTTGCCATTTTA
The DNA here is from genome assembly GCA_030060385.1 of Muscicapa striata striata. Taxonomy (NCBI): domain Eukaryota; kingdom Metazoa; phylum Chordata; class Aves; order Passeriformes; family Muscicapidae; genus Muscicapa; species Muscicapa striata. The sequence continues at coordinate 354,705 of JAREIS010000076.1, read as the reverse complement.
GTGATCCTTACACATCAACAGACATTCAACTCAATATATAAACATATTTCACTATCACATATGTCCACTTGAGCCAAAATTCTCAAGCTTTCTTCAGTTTTATTCTCTCAGGTACTAAAGCATGAAAGATAGATACAGAAGACTGGGTAAATAGCTGCAATCTTGTCCATTTGTAGCACTGGGCTAGTGCAGATTAGTCTCAACCATTTCTCCTGTAATTCTACAGACTAAAAAGGGAAACATGTCTCCCAATATACCAATTTTCCATCAACTTTCATCTCTCCCAGTATTTCTGATGAAACTATCCCATCTGGGGTTTTTGCACTTAAGGTTGATCAGCACCAAACAGTCTGCTGCTTCCCCACCCACCAGTACTACATGGTTTCTAGATCCATGGCTGAGGGAAAGTGCTCACTCAATCGAACAATGGCAGAAACATCTCCTCAGAGGCTAATTAGGTATCCGTGCAAAGAATTTTCACACCAAGTATGAACATAAACAATCAGCATTGAAAATTTCTGCAGTAACTGAGAGGCTACACCAAAATGGAGGCTAAAGCCTGCTGTGGTTTCCCTTGGCTGCATCCTTTCCACTCTTCCCTCTTTTCACTGTGTTCCAAAATAAATCCTCCCACCAGCAGAAAGCAATTATCACTGTTATTTTTAGACACCACCTCCCATACACTTCCTGACATTTTCTATAATAAAGTGATGCCTCTGCTGTTTGTGGAAGAAAGAACTCACACTAGGAAGGACCTGGACATCCTACCTGCATCCAGAAGGCAAGATTAAAATCCACATAGCACCAAAAGCATTTTCCCCTGACGTGTTCAGCCCTGACCCATCTGCTGACTGTTGCAATCCCTAGTTAAATGTACCTGCATCTCCTGAATTGTTACACAAGGAGCTTAGGTACTCAGGTCTGTGGTTTCTTGCTTGTAGCAGCTTCCTATCTACTCCGTGCAGCCATGTAGAGCACAGAGATCCTGAGGCTCCCTCCACACATACAAATGCTACTTCCTCACAGAACATGAAAAAGCTGAGATCAAGGCTTGCACTTCAGGAGCTGCCAGAGGAACACAAATAAATAGTTTCAAAGAGCATCCATGACACATGACAGTCTTTACATCTGTATTATTTTTAGTGGCTATTTCTTTAGTCAGTGACTTTGCATCCATAGCACATCTACAAAGATGTGTACGCAACATTTACACACAGAGGCAGAACACCTTGAGGAACAATAAAATGTAAAAAACTAAATTTTCACTTTAACAAGTCACAAACAGTGAAATGTGTTTAGACAAACATACCACCAAACACAAAATACATAAGTCAATTTTCCTAAGACAAACTGAGAAATTTATGGCTAGCATCAAATAAGCTGTAAAAATTAATTGAGCTGCTTTTTCAAACTGTGGTTTGTGAAGCCATTTTTCCCTTTCCATCCTTGTTCAAACGACTCTCTACAAGCAGTCCTTAAACAGAATCAGGTTAATCAAAAGGTTAATCAAAAGCACCAAAAACAAGAAAAGCAAATCACAGTATCATTCATAGAGAAATACGAATTAGTGCACAAAAAATATGTCTCTTCCTTTTAAATGAAATTGATATACTCAAATAATTTATTTTTAAAGATAAAAAATCAAATATTAAGCATCTTTCTTCTTCCAAATATTAAGCATTTTCTATCTGCAAGAACCAGAAGCCTAAATTATATATGCTTTTCCTGCAAGCTTTAGTGTAACAGAGTTTAACTCTTCCTGATCATTGTAAATTTGAGCAAAACATGGAACACTTTCAATTTATCATCTTTAAACTTTATTCAATACAAACCAGTAGGATGCTCATAGCTGTTTAGGGGGATACTGATCAGGGACAAATTGCTCAATCAGGCTGAAGTGAGACAATGACAGGCAGCAGTTTTCACTCCTGTGCTAAAAACAGAGACAAACCCCTCCCAACTCAAGCAACCCAAGCTTTTCTCTTCAGCTTACTTCCCCCTCTAGCCAAGCTTCCTTCAGCTCTTTCAATATCTATTACAAGTGTAGAAGGAAGAATAAGTATGTCCCTTGTACCGATAACTAACCTGGCTATCTCTAGATGCATGCATGCAATATCTGCATTTTTCTTCCTAGCTGTTTCACTTTTAGAACTAGGAAGAGTCAGCAAATACAATCACACTAACATTCTCCTTTTCCTTTAATATTTATTCTTCCAATTTTACATTCTTGAGTACTCTGTATCTATTTCAATGACCAGGCATTATAAGGAAAATTAAGGTTTTCATGAGAAATTAAATCTCAGAGAAAACAGGTAGGAAAGCATGAGATGCCTTTGGAAATAGTATGGAAACACTTTCGCTTCACTTGTTGCAAAGTTAAAATTTCAAATATTAAGGAGACGGTCTGAATTTCTAGCACAGGTTTGATTTACCAACATTTATTGGTCACAGAATGGTTAAGGTTGAAAGGGATCTCAAAGATCTCCTAGTTTCAGTCCACCTGACGTGCACAGGCACAGTTTTTTTGAGGTAAGGTAGCTCAGAGCCCCATCCAAAATGGCCCTGAACACTTCCAGGAATGGGGCATCCACAATTTCACTGGGCAGCCTGTTCCAGTGCCTCACCAGCCTCACAGTAAAGAATTTATTCCTAAATTCTAATCTAAAACTACTCCCCTTTATTGTAAAATCTCCCCTTTCTCCTTGTCCTTGCATGTCAATGCATGCTCTTGTTAGAAATTCCCCTCCGCCTTTCTTGTAGCTCCTTCAGGAAAGGCAAGGCCACAATTAGGTCACTCAAAAGCCTTCTCTTCTCCAGGTTGAACAATCCCAATTCTTTCAGCCTTTTCTCATGGAAGAGGTGTTCCATCCCTCTGATCATCTTGGTAGCCTCCTGTGGACTTGCACCCATACATTCTTGTGCTGAAGACCCCAGAGCTGGACAGCATCACCTCCCCTGACCTGCTGGCCACAGTGCTTTGGATGCAAGTGACATCTCTTCACAAAATCAAAACTAAACAGAATACTAGGAAAAAAACATTTAAAAAAAACAAACAAAACAAAACAAAGAAAAGAAAAAAAAAAAGAAATATATCAAACCAACCAACTGAAACGAAACAAAAAACCCCATGGAAAACAACAAAATGCATTATTAACTTGCTGAGTCAATTTATGATTTACACTAGTATCACCTCCTCCATGTAATGACTATTTCTGACTGCCCTTTGTTGGTGTCCTGTTTTGTCATCTGTTCACAGAACGGTGTTTGCCCCAGTTCTCAAGCTCACGCCAGCTGCCTATGGCCACCTGATGGAGCTGCAGTTCAGCTGATACTCTGCTGGGGATGCAGCATTGACCTGGGTTTGGCCAGCAACTCACATATTGGATTTACCCATATTTTACTCCTGTATGGTAAAAGAGACCTGAAGTCAGTGAGTATTCCCATAATTTTGTAAGATCTTTTCAATTATATATGTAACACCTATATATATACCACCTTGTTCTGCTAAATAGAAAGGGGCTTTCCCAAATTTAACAGAAAACTGCAGTACTACCTGCAGAAAAAAACCCAAAACTTACACACATTGTCATATTTCTCCCACATAATCTTTTCTAGTTTCATATTAAGATTTTCACATGATAGCAAATCCTTGCTCAATTTCTAGTTGCTTAGAAAAATCAAATCATTGACAGACGTCTGGTAAACTACTATAATTTCAACATTAATTTTTCATAGGAGTGATCTAAAACAGCTCTGAAAAGGTATGAAAGAGATCAAATCACCACATATATCAGTAAAGATTAGAAGAAGTATTTATCTTTAAGTTGGTAACCAGTTGAACGACTAGACAATGTCAGACTAGACAATTTGATTGCTAACCGCAATTCAACACTCATAGTTCATTAGTAAAATATAATGCACAAATTTCTTTTTGAAAAACACTGAATCTTTTACACAGGTATCTCTATAGCTGAGAAGAAATTATCTCAGTTTTTTGCAATGAACACTTTGTTCCAGCACCTGAGTACCTGTAAGTCGTCTCCCAAATGAAATACAGTTCTTAAAATACAGCAAGCACATGGTTTGGTTGTGGTATCAGTGCACCATTTTTAAAATTCTAAATTACTTTCAGCCAGAAAAATGCATAAAGTTGTTCTTTATTTCCACAATATTTCTTTTTAAAAAACCCTATCCTTTGATTTGCAGGCTCTTAGAACAGGAGTAATAGATTGGTAGAACTAAATACATTATTGGTTTCATTGTAATGCCTTCTGTACTTGTACTAAAAGCCAGAACTGCCTTGAGAAAGCAGCAATTTAAAAAAATCTATATGAAACTCATGAAAATCAATTAAAGATGCAATTACACAACATGGTAACATTTCTTTAAATGTTCATTGCATTTATTTACCAGCAAGTCCAAACTCCTCATCCTCAATCTCACTCTGATCTTTTATGAGCAGCTCATGCTTTAGCCAGTCTAAAACAATGTGTTTATACATTCTACAAGGAATTCAAGCTTGCAAAAAGAAATGCAGAGGTTCTATTTGTCTGGATTTTTACCAACACCTACATCAATAGTCTTAAATTCTATCAACAGTTAGTCAGCTCTTAAAAGAAAACTGCCCTTTTTTTCAGCAAATCAGAGTTCATTCCATTGGTATATTTGTTCTCAATAAATCCAAAATAACATTCACCACCTCTGTTCCCTTTAGATGGCTCTCAAGAAGTTGCTCCCTTTAAGCATTTTGGTATTGTATATAATTTATACTGACTTTCAATCATCTCTCCCTGTCCACCCTCTGTCCACATGTCCTAGAGCAGCTGAAATGGCTGCCATTATCAGCAAGTTTGCAGAGCAAAATCTTACTTCCAACTCATCATTTATATCAAACAGCTTCCTACTTTCCCATAAGTAGTGAATATATATCACAGAGGTTTAGTCAACACCTCCTACTAGACCTTCTCTAAATCTCTGTGTCTGCTATAACAAAATAATTCTCAGGCTCTGTCATCTGTGACGGATATTTTTCAGATACCAGTCATGAAGTTTCTTTTTTTATAAGGTTCACAACACTATGCTTGAAGTATGTGATGATAAGTCCACAAATTAAATTTTAATCAATCCATCTGCTTTTGAGTGATTTTTTTCCCCTTTAAAACTGTCCAAGAAAATCAACATCTGTAGTTTCAATACCTAAAGCTACAGAGGTTACAAATATTAACATAAGTTCAATTAACTTTTGCTCAGACTCCCTTCATTTCATTGTGATTAGGTACCACAACAGATTGAGATAATCTTAATAGGTGTTTGACCTGTCAGTTATTTCTGTCAGTCTATTAATCAATAAAAAAACTTTATTTCTTGAAAAATAAAATCCATGCCTTAATAGACAATGTAAATCTATTTAATGGTTGCAAAGTACACCAGAGATTATTTATCTGCGGGATTTTTCCAGCTACTTACAGAGTCTTTGCTTATTGACAATATTCTTCTCAGTCACCCTGTAAAACTTTTTCTCTTAAGGACACAAAAGATATACTTAATAGAAAATGACAAAATTAAATCTTTCTATGGACCACTAACACGACGGTTAAACTAAGTGCCTTCATACCAATGTGCAAAAGATCTTAGGAACCCTTAAACCACGGATTACTGCCATAATGGACCACACCAGCTTGTGTCAATTCCTACTTATGTTACTTTAATCAGGATTACCGGCACAGGAAAAGCATCAGACCTTCAAAATGCCTATAATGCTGTATTCTGTAAATGACACATTTTCATAAATGCTAATAACTGTACAGTGTATTAGCATTACATTTTATGCATCACTGCCTCCCCTCCAAACTGAGCAGAAATGATCTACTGTCATAAATATGCACACTAAATAATTTAAACATACAATATGGTGTTTTTACTTACAGCAGTCACAAATATGAGAGCTACCTGAAAATTACTCAAGAGCAGCCTTCTCCAGGTTACAGAGAAGAATTTAGGTATTCGTCTACATTAAAAGTACTTCACTTCCTGGTTTAAATTTCCTAATTAAGTTTAAAAATACAGATTTATTGAAATAGAACTGAGTATGACAATGGAAGATGGAAATACTGTAACTAGTTTATTAACATCTAACTCAGTTGTGCATTGCCTCTGAACAAATGACAAGCATACCAGACACATTTAAATACTGCATTTCCACAATATCTGGCTATGCTAACACAAGATGAGACAGGTGACTGTGTTGCATACAAAATTACATTACGTATTTGTGTGACTTTAAAGTAAATCACAATAAAATTCTGAAAAATACTCCACTGGTGATCTCAATAAAAGAAGTAACAAAATGTCATTTGAGATGGAGATTATGGCAGCCAAAATTTAGAAAGATCCTCTGCATGCTAAATTATTCAAATATTTAATTTTACCTCTGGAAACTAAATCACAACTAGTGATCCAGTCATGACTCTTAAGCCTCTCAAGAGAAGTAAAATGAAAGCATTAGAATTTGACAATACTGCATTCCAATTTTTCAAGTCTTGCACTTAAGATGAATCCAACATCACCATGGTTCTCTTAGCTGTTTAATTAATGACTCCACAAAACTGTCAACATTGAAAATCTCATATGAGTAGTGACTATTATTGACCTCCTAAAAAGAGAGAAAAGGTAGTCAGCTTCCCAACAATTTGAATATATTAGTACTCGATATTCACAGGAGATCTTAATATTCAAAAGAAATACCACAACAAGCAAGAAAGTGTAAAATTAACAACAAAGACATCAAAGGCTATCTTCTTATTTTTACTCACAGGTTTTGAAGTCGAGAAATGACATTTCAAGCATGGGCACAGCCTATCTAGGGAGGCAGACAATATTCCTGGGAGTGTTCAAGAAATGAGAGGACGTGGCTTAGTTGACATGGTGGTGTTCTATCATAGGAGGGGCTCAATGACCTTGGGGGTCTTTCTAAACCTTAATGATCAATGAAGTATCAACTTCTTAAGTTGCTCTTACGTATCTTATAGTTGACCAAAATATTTTATTCACCTGTCTTGGATTTTAAAAAGTGAGTTTGGCCCATTGCCAGGTCTGGCAATGCCCCATGTGCTTCTCCTAGTCTTTTATATTATTAAGCTCTCTCACACTAGTACTGCACCTTTCTAAATAACCAAATGTAAAGCACAGGATACAATGTAGAAATCACAGGAAACACAAGTTTCTGCATTGAAAACAAACAAACAAAAACCCCAGCTACAGAAAACAGAGTCTGAGTAATCACAAAGGTGAAAACTGGAACAGAAGTTGTGGAAATTACTCATTTGTACGCTATTTATTTGACATTTTCTAGAAAGAGAAAACTAAAATGGAGATTTTTTTTTTTTTTACTTCAGCCTAAATATGCCCCCAGTCCATAACAACCACAGATTTCTCAGGTTTGGAGAAGGTTTTTCAGTTGTTTGTTTGTTTGCTTGTCTAAGCCTAGCACAACTTCTCTAAGAAGGAAAACTGAACGAACAACTACTCCAATTCAATCACATTTTCATAGCATCAGTGTGAAGATATTTTCTTTTTATAGAAAGGAATATAAACTGTAACTACTGTCATGATAAAAAAGGAAACGTAGTTCTCAACATCCAAAATCTCAGGAAAAGGCATCATTTTTGTACTACAGAACAATTATTGTCTTTTCACTGACATTAAATCAGTTTGCTCTACTCCTGGTAGAGAAGACTGGTTTGTCAGGACTCACAAGTTTGCCCCAGGTGCTGCAGCTGCTGTACCCAGATAATCAGCAAAAAAGTTGCAAGACTACCAAACCTGAGTTCCTAATTTTCTGTTGATATTTTCAGTAACTCAAGCTTTGGGAAAGCTTTCTAGCAACATCCTTACAAAACTCTAATAGTCTTAAGAGACTCTTAAGGACACAACGATATTGAATAAAGGTGTTGTGCTTAGGATATGTGATTTTCACTGTAATATTTTTTTTTTAGCAGGTTCAAATAATGCTGTGGTGGTAAATTATGTACAACATTAATTGTTTTAATCCAGTGCTTTGAGCATTTGAACCACGTATCTTTGGTGCACTTCCAGGAAAGATCATTATTCATCAATGGATCGGATATGAAGCATGAAATAGCAGACAGCAAAGGCAACCACATCTTTATAAAAGGAACAGGACTTCCTTGCCTCTACTCAGCACCCATGAGACCACTGAGTCCAGTCTGGGGCCTGTTACAAGCAGGAAACACTGATAAAGCACAGTAAGCAGCTCAGTGGAGGCACACCAACACTGGTGTAGCTGGAGCATTTCCCTGTGAGGAGAGGCTGGAGGACCAGGGCTGGTTCAGCCTGGAGAGTGGTCAGCCTCAGGGACACCAAAGAGTTGCTTCAGGGCCAGTGAGGGACTGCCAGGGATCTGAACTCTTCTCAGCAGGGCATGACACATGGGTAAGGGGCAATGCCACCGGGACCAGCTTGAAGGAAACATTCCCCCTGAAGGACAAAAAAGTGGTGGCTCAGGTGCCCTGGTGCTGTGCAGGCTCCCTCCCTCCCTCCTGAGCCCCTTGGTCTGCTCATTGCTGCAAGGACAGCACCTGGCAGCCAGCCCCCTCTGAGCTCCCTGTCCCCAGGTTATCCCACAACCCTGCAGCCAGAGGCAGCCGGGGGTCTGCAGGTGACAGACATCCTTGGACACAGCCAGAGGATGCAGCAAGGACAGGCAGCACCCAGAGTGTCTTCATAGACTTCATGGGTTTTAAAAACACTCAAGACCCCAGAAGTGGATTTCTTGACAGGTCTAGCAAGTGGATAATGTGCAGTGTGTAGATCAGGGCTGGCATAATGGTTGAAAACTATAGTTGTGCTTTCAGTGCTCTTAAAATGTACAAAAAAGATTTAATGTTTGTAACAGTACCATTCCACAGTGCATTGCACATGCCATGCTTGATCATATTTTACTCTGCTCTCAGATACAGGTTTGTAAGAATGTTGAACAGAAGAGAAAAATCCTGCCTTTAGAGCACCTCCACTTTTCACAGTACCACAGAGTGCTCCATTTATGACATGGATCATAGAAACTGATACACCTAGTTGTTTTTGGATTCAGCAACTAGTCATATAATAGAAGACGAAATAAATAAATCAATTAAATAAGTAAAGCACTGAAAATAAAAGACCTAGTCTAGTAAAATAAAGTGTCTAGTAACTACTTCTCAGTGACCCACTGAGACAGACCAGAAATGCAGCTAAGTAAATCTATGCCACAATAATTTCACATCTCTGTATAACAGAAGAAATAGAACCCATTCATTTTCGTAAGTATTCATAATTTGCATGTTTCACCCAAATCCTGATCAGTATTTTCTTTATGTGTCATCTCCACTTTCATATGTAGCGAAGTCCACCACACACTAGACACTCTAATAGTTCTCTATCTTAGCTGATCCTCTTAGTCTCTTGATCTTTTCCATTTTGAAGAGCAACCTAAAATTGGACATTATGTTTCAAATTACTAATTTCTAACATATCACTTCCACATTTTAGAGTTTCAAACCTCCTCTTCACATTTTTAAGAATCTTACTTGCACTCTCAACTCCTGTTGCTAGATGTAGTTAATGCTTAGATCAAGCTGTGATGTTTTCATTGAAAGAAACAGTAACCCTCTAAGTACTGCAATTATTTAATGAGTATCAGAGTAGAATGCACGTATGTAAGTGGAATGTCAAGACAGAAAAAAACACTCTTGCTGAATATCTTAAATTTATTAGGTCCATTTAATAATAGCTTGGTTTGGGTGATACAAATACTGAATTTTCATTATTGTTGCCAGAATATATTTTTCATTATCAATATAGGCCAAATAGACAACTGCAAGAATTGGGACATGACAAGCTAGGACTGAAAGAAATCCTTTCCCCAGGGGGACATGGAAGTGTTGGCACAGGAGAGACCATGCATCCTTAGGATGAAGCCTCAGGCAGTAGCCTCAGGCAGTCTGGTCTAACCCTTGGGCTGACTGCTGTGAGCAGCCCCTTTCACCAGGCACCCCCAACCTCCCAACCACCCAACCTCCTTCCCCAGTGAAGCAGTCCTGTGTTTGTGATTTCTATTCCAGTGCTGGCAAGAGGAAGAAGCTGCCCTTAAATCTTCTCATGCCTTGAGTAATCGGAGGAACAACCCATGCCAATTACTTACTTCCCTTACAGACAATCGATTTCCTCCAGATACAATAATGTCCAGGCCTTTTCGGTTTTACCTATATAATAAAAACATCGCTGTGACATCGAAGGAACAATCCAGTTTAAAAAACAGCAAGCTACATCTGAAAATCTGACCCAATTGTTTTAAATTAAAAAAAAAAAAAAAAAAGAAAATGTCAGATGCTTTTTATGATTACATGAAGAGTTTGTTTAGGTTTAAGGTTTTACCTATAGTGCACAAGTTAGGTTTATAATTACCTAGATCTTCCACTGCTTCAGAAATCTGTGTACAGCACTCCACTTTGCAATACAATATTGTGCTAATGTCAGGAAAGACATGACTCTATGCTACTGGTCTCCTCAAATCAGCTTTACTTACAAGCACTTCAGATCACATCTGGTATGCCACAATACGCTTTAAAAAAAAAAAAAAAAATTACAATGCTATTGACTTGCTCTTGAGACAATTAATAGAAAAGTCTTTGTAGAGGTGTGGAAAAGGGAAACAACCCATACAAATCTAAAGGAGATTCTACAAAAAAGACTGATCTATTTTCATCAAGTACTGCACCAAAAATATCTTCAGAAGGGCTGTTGGCTAGATGAAAGTCATCAAGTATTAAAAAGAACAAAATACAGCAGTTAGAAAGGAAAGATACAAGTCATTTGAATTATGATTACCCCGGCATGATGTTAATTATTATCATAGAATACCAGTGTAACATTTTGGGGTTTTATGTAAACATCAGCTTCCAAAGTGGATGCCTTTCTTCCTGTATTTGCAGCAAACCTTGCACTTTTAATACAATTTTTTATACTTCTTAAACTCAGGTTTTTCTAAAGGTCACAATTCTCTGCTTTCAAATATAAATAGAGTTTATATTACACTTTGAGTAGCTGAAAAAGTAAGGGATTTAGCACTGGTGTACACTTAATTCTCAAAACATTTGAGTTTCAAATACATTTTTTTGGTAGCCAGGTAAAGCCCAGACAAGTAGACAGTCCCTTTCACTCAAACTAAAACAAGTATTTTGAAAATTCTGTCCTTCTTGCTAACTGTTTGCTTGGTTAGATGGTTGGTTTTGTTTGTTTTTTTATGAAGAGTAAGTGACAGAGCAAGTACTTCATCCTCTCTTTTAAGATGCCTGAATGAACTTGCAGGACAGAAATTCCATGACTAATTCAACTCTTGAAAGTTTATAGTCATGCAATGTCTTCTCACACAAGTGAGAATTAGTACCTTTTTTTCTATTTTAATTACTTTGTGTTAGTATTTTGAACCTCACATTCTGGTATCCAACCCATAAGGTGCATAAACATAGTCTTCTTCTCCTAGTGGGCTTTAGGTACTTTGCTAGTGCACAGTCAACTTAGTTTTATGCCTTATTATAAATACTAATATATATTTTTACAGGAGTTCCTTTCTGACAAATCAAGGAAACTAACAAGCTGTGGAAGTACAACTACAACAGACAGGACTTAGTGCCTCACACATATGTCTGCACACATAGTTAAGTGACATTATATAGTGATTTGACCAGAACAAATGCGATGTAGATGATTTTATAGAAACCTAAAACGATTAACACAAGCCAAGCATCTATCTAACTGGGGTGTTTTTCATGTAACATCTCTGAGACAAAGTCTTGCAGAACTGTACTAGTTCATTTATAAGTCAACACCATGTCTACATATATGGAGTAATTATACTAATATGGAGTAATTATACTACCTATATATTCCATACACATTATAGTCTGTTCACTGAGGCTTCATGATTACTCTTCACAGGTTTATGATTAAGTAATAAATTCAATCCACACTTTGCTGTATTTAGAGGAAAAGTGATTAATCATACAATTTAGGAACTGTACTACTAGAGAAAATTAGAATGCCTGCTCTGCAATCTACAGCTGTAAGTCTATCTGCCATGCTAGACTGGGTAACTGGATAACTGCTGTGCTACTGTGCCACCACACCTGTCCCATATCCACACATATTTGCAAGCAGGCAGAAATTTCTTTTTTCCACCTCTTTAGTCCACCTCTTTATACACACACATATATATATATATATATATATATATATATATATATATATATATGTATATATAACGGTAGCTGTTAAATTCATAAAGACTCTCCAAGATGTGATACCTGATTTGCTGTTCAATAAACTGGGAGGGGATATATTAATGTTCCCTAAATTAGCACTTGCATTGGCAAAGGTATTATTTAGAGGAGAGTTTAAATTACATAGTAACCATTTTAAGAAAATTGTTTCAGTAAATCACAAGAGAACCATTGGGTAAAGCAGGTCATCTAAATCCTTACTATATTTCTTAGGCAAGACTGACATGATCCACTTTCTGTCCCTAAATCAATCTCATGCTCAAGCTGTGGCATGGGTAATCCATTCAGATATCTGCCTAAGCATATAAGGTATAAAGCGAACCATCTTGAGGAAAACAAACTGTCTTAGTTTAAATCTGTGTTTGACAAGTGATATGGGGGTTAAAGGAAAGCAAACTATAAAAAAGAAAGTCACTAGCAAAACCAGCATCTGCTGAAGACAAGCAGCAATAAAGCTGACAAATACTATACCTGTACCCACTTTGCCTTCTGCCATTGCTAAGTGGAATAATGCTAAAAACGTGAACTGTTATGAAGCAGCAAACTAACTTCCAGAAAGATAATCAACAGGAAAAACATTATCTAAACATTAACTAAAGATGGTACAAGCAGGTGTGGAATTGCCTACAAGGCATGTTTGTATTTAATTTTTTTTGCCACAATGAACATGCCTGGGCCAAGCATTATCTCTGAACAGCCATGCCTGAATTAGGAGCACACCCACCTGATGCACCATTTTTTCAACTCCTATCTAGATTAGAAGGAGGATTGCTTTCAGTCTTAGTTAACTGTGCTGTATGGCAGTCCAGACAAGAATGCAACATATGGTTATCTTCTACTGACCAGAATGTTTAGCTCAAAGCTGCAGTGTCAAGAGACCCATCCAACAGACATGCTACATCTTCTTTGGAGAACTCCCAGAAGCTCAGAAGGAAGCAAACAAGATGAGTGAAGGAGTGCAGCATCCTGTAACTATACCTGCCTTGGCCTGGCCTTGTTTTGCCCTCGCTCCTGTGGCACCCAACTCACAGGTGGCACATCCAAACAGACTAAGCCTTCCCGAGCCTCTAGTGTCACCTGAGACAACCTGAAATAAAGGCAAGGTAAAGATAAAAATATAAGTATGAAAGATATGCAAGTATCTCTAGTACAAATATAAAAACTGTGTAAAAGCGTAAGTGAAAATTTTCCAGGGGTTTGACAAGGAGCAGCCTATTGCAGAACGCTCTGATCTCCACAGTTCCTTTCGTTCATTGAAGGGCTTGAAAATCCTGATGGGTTAAGGCTGGGGAAGCCGTGTCAAGAATCCAGCAATCTGCACATACTGGAATGTGGATCAAATTTTCCAGTAACTTCTTCACTTCCCTTTATTTTAAGATAAAAAATAATACAGAGATCCATCATAGAACAGGACTATGAGACCTAAAGTATTTAACCTGAGCTTAAACTTGACCAAAAACCCCACATAAAGAGGATTTAAAAATAATTTTCATATCAACAAAATGGCACTTATCATGAAGCAATTCTGTTTTGTCATCTATGAGTATAAAACATGTAATCTAATTTTAGATCTGCAACAGAGTGGGTCTTTTCACTTCAACAGGCACTCACATCTTTGAAAGCAAATTAAGTTATGCTTGTTTGCCAAACTTCCCACTGTCCTGCCCTATAAAAAGCAAATGGGACTGTATACTTCAGCAAAAAGGCTTGATATTTCTCTTTTCACACAAACACTGTTTTTGTTTACAGATCTTGTACAAAGAATATGATACACCACGACATAAAATGTAAGAAACAGTTATGAAATTAATTCACAAATACACCTGCTGAGGAAGAAGAGTAGTAAGTACTGGAATCTATCTGTAAGATTTGATCTCCATTATGAGTGTCAAACAAACCCTGAATATAACTGAAACTATTTTGCATATCACAGAATGGGTATGGTTGGAAAGGACCACAGAGGGTCATCTGTCCCAAGCTCCCTTTTGAAGCAGGGCAATCATTATGGCTTTAAGTTTGAATGAACATATATGCTGACAGTTCACTAATCTGCAGAAGATTTTTTTCTCTATCAAAATTTAATCAAATATTAATTACCCGGCGCCAAAATTGTTTAAAATTATGATTTAATAAGCTACCAGGTTTGACACCCCTACTGTCCTCCTTGCCAAATAATTAGGATGTACCAAATTTCACCTCATTTATTTCATTTACAAGATATCAAATTTAAATTGTGGAGCATTTTTAATGAAATAGTCTTTTAGAATAAAAATTTAAAATAAGGAACAAAAAATTATGAAGAAAACTTCTGTATTCAAAATATCTGTGAAATTTAGGTAATATTGACCCATACTAGAACAGTTTAGGTATTCACTACACAGCTGAAGCCCTGCAAACCTAAAGTTTTAAGGCAAATAAGTATTTTTATTTTTCATGGCAAACAAAGAGAATAGTGAAAGGAATGAGTTAAAGGGTATTTTACCTAGGTTCCATAGCTTTATACCATTTGAAGTCTAAGTAAGGTAAAGCAGATCCTCTGAAGTGAGAAGAGGAAGTTTATCTTGTTTGGTTTTGAGAAAAAATAGGTTCTATTGAGTAAGATGGAAATGACTATGATGTAAAGGCAACTTACTGGAAGCCACGTCGTATTTCCAATGCCTTAAAAAAAATACCCCAGAACAAAGCCAGCCTCCAGATATTCAGGCACTAAAATACCTTTTTTTAAATGTATCTTTGGTCAAAGAGCCCAGAACACCCTAGGATGCTTATTAACCCAAGAAAAAATAATTCTCCAAAATTACAACTAAAATTTCTATCTCAGAAACAACTACTAATATCATAAAATATTAAAATCATATAAGAAAGAAAGAGAGAAAGGCAAGTCACACTCAGCAACTTTGAGAAACACTGAACATCTGAAAGATTCACCAATTTTGCTTAACATTACACTGAAGGTAGTCAGTATCCCTGACATAAGATCAATGGAAGGAATGAAGTTGAAACTGTGTTCAGAAAATAAATCCTTTTTAGTTATGGCTGCTATCCTTCCCATCCCTAACCTAAATCAAGAATTGAACATCTGCAGTACTCTGTGCAGAGATAAAACAGTAAAACAAACATTGGTTGCACAGACAGAAGTCCTTCAACTTCTATCACCTAACATGCTTCTGATCATACTTCGGAATGATAAATAAATGTCAAAACAAATTTTCCTTCACTATCATCCTGCTCACACATTAACATAAGAATTAAGAAATCAGGAATTAAAAAGATTCCAGAGGCTGTCATCCTACTTCAATTACTAAAAGAACCTGAAAAAAACACCAACAAACCACACCACCCAAATCAGCACTCCATGCATGGTAAAACAGCACACTACTCGTCGCTGAGCAGAAAACTGGGAATTCCATAAGCTTTGTGAAGAATAGCAGCTTTGGTTCTGAGAGCAACTCTCTCAAAAGTGCTTTGGCTGGCCCAGGGATCATGTGGAAAGCTAAGCAAAACCTACCTTTGTGGGTGTTTTGTAACGTCTGGAGTACTTTTGCCAAAACCACTTACCCTATGAAGATGCAAAACTTTAACACTTCCATTTGCATTGAGAATAGTGGAAGGAAATCAGGAGACCCAAAATCCTGCCTGGAAATTTGTTGTGCAAGGTCTGCCTGCTCGTTGGCTTCCAAGTCAGAAATGCCATGCAGAAAGCCCCCTATGCAACTCCCTGCAGATCGGGTATGCCATCTCACCCTTTCCAGATGAACAAACTGCACTAGGGCTGCTGAAGAGCACTGCCATGGCAGGCAGGTAGGAGCCAGAGGACAGCGTGAGGAACACCATCCCAACCCAACATCATCATCTCTCACAGCGGACAACCCTATGGATGGAACAACTGAATTCCTGGAAGAAACCGATACTGCTTCTGTGAACATCAGGTTGTACTGATGTTATTAGTTAAGCTCAGACAACACATATGGGATGCAAAAGCAGCACATTGCACAGCTGCCTGTCTCAGCAAGTCCCACCAGGAGGGCAGTAAAACAGCCAGGATTCATATTCAGTGCTCTGCGGAAGACAGCAATTTCGCCTTTGTGGGTTACACAAAGTATTCCAAACAATTCCTTTTCCTCCTCCTCTCAAGTAACACTCTGTTTCTTTAGGCTTCATTATTCACCTTTTATGCTGCAAGTTTGCAAATCTTGCTCTGGAGGGCTAAAGACATTTGCATAATGATCTCTGTGTCAAGATAAATGTTTTTAATTATCACAATAATTTAGACTTTTTTTGGGTATTAGAGAACTAGAGAATATTTCAGACTTCCATTTTTAATGCAATTATAATGACATCTTGCCAGGAAAAGGGAACTCGATGATCCCCAGAAGGTTCCCATAATCTTCTTACAGGAACATGCAACTGATTGGACTAAATCATTTCAACATACCAGAGGTGGGATTCACCAACCCCACAAAGAAAAGCTCATAGAATTACAGCTACTCAGGACTGTCAGTCACATTAAAAAAAGACCAAGTTACAGTCAAAAATATGCTTAAGCACTTCCAAGAGATCTTATATTTTCCAAACTGCCCAACTGATATGCAGTGATGAAAAAAGGAAGTGATGAGCCTAAGACAGCTGTTTACATTAATAAGCCAGGTAGTTTCTATGATATTTATCTACATCTGAAAATAAATTATGTACTTGCAGATGGTTCCTAAACCAAGCTTTCAAATACTACTTATTACAACATATAAATTGTCAAACCACCCCAGCAAGCTGAAAAAGTATTTCCTGAACAAACATTTCTTATCCATTTCAAGGAAAATGGGAGGAAGGGTAGTTGAAAAAACAAGATGTCACTAATATGATAAGACATATAAAGTCTAGACAAGGAAAGGGAGGCTTACCTCTGCCAAAACACTTGGAAAAGTAAAACAAATAAAGCTGTTTTCAAAGCTGTGTATTTCAGTCATGTTCTTCTATAACCCCTTTCTCTTTCTATCCCTGCCTCAAGCTAGATGAAACCCTTGGGGGGAGGGGGGGGGAAAGCATTTCCCACACACATATTCCACACAAAACAGAGACAAAATCTGAGAAAGAACAATCACACTTTAAAATACTTGAAAAAATACATATTTCTAGGTGACACATTTTTTATAGGTTTATTGTTTTTAATAGGGTTCTTAGTGATATTTGTCTGCAAGAGTCACTGGCTTGACATGGTGGTGATGCTTATTTCACAGAACCAAATTAAACTGGCTACAGCCCTGCTGAGAAGTCGCAGAGAGCTCACAAAGGAACATGTTCGTAAGGGTGAGGAGTAACTGCCTGAACTTTCTGAGCTGCCAACTACAAAACTGCAACACAGCCAAAAGAAAACATCTTCCAGCTGCTAAAAAAACAAAACAAAACAAAACAAAAACCCAACAAAACCAACAAATCTCTACTACAATGCTGGAAGTACAAATGCTGGGAATCTCATGAACAAATTAACCCACACAATTTTAGAACACAATTTGTTCCCAATGCAAACTCAATAACAACCTAATTTTGAGTTAGGTAGCTTTTCCATGTCTTTACAGAAAACTGACTAAACATTAGTCCAAATGCACTCTGTTTTATTTATATGGTTCAGTAAGATTTCTAGAGCTAACATACAGCCCTTGCACTATATAAGTAAAAGGACCCATCTGTACTATCAGTCTGGGTTTTCTCCTTAATAATTCCAAATCTATTGAAACTCAAGGCTATTATTAACCAATGATACACTAGAACTCCTTAAAAATTAGTAGAGAGCTGGCAGATTTCACTAACAAAAGACATACTCAGAGAACAAGAATATCCATTGAAAAAGGCAAATTTTTCCCAATGACTCGCCTGGTTTTTAGTATATTAAGTCACTTCGAATTAATTCAAAAAGGCTTATCAAACTGTGTTAAGCCAATTTCTTTTAATTCCCCTAACAAAAAAATAATATATATATAAATTCCAGCACAGAAAGGAAACTGAACTGAAAAATTTCTAATACAGGCTCTTTTGCTAAACTACGTCTTAAGTTTCCTGCTGTTCTTCCTCTATATTTGAGTAGCAGCTAAGAAATATTATATTATTTACTTTACAGTAAAATATATAATTAGCTAATGCTGGAGAGTGACATATAATAAAATTAGTTTCTTTCTTTAGAGTGATTCTAATAAGGTTCAAGCACATGAATCTTTAAAAATGCAAAAAAAAACCACAAACCAAAAACCAGGAAAATTTAATTTCAAATATTCACATTTCTCAGGATCCAGTGACAACAAAAGTTAATGCCATGACATAATGATTGAGACTATACCTCTGTAAGTCAGCTAGACCAAACCCACCACCTCCCCCCTCATTTGTCCTCTGTCCCCACAGGCTCTTTGAAGGAAAAGAAACTTTATGCATTCAACTGCATGATGTACAAAATATGCCTAACATATAAATGTTGGTTATTGAGCTCACACTGCACCTCTTTAGGTCTCCTTTCCAGCAGTTTTCTGGTAGACTTGGACTCCTGTCTCTGCTCATACTTTCTCTTCCATCCCGAACTGAAAGTAGCTGACTAAAATAATGTAGCACTCATTTGGAAGTTACATATCAGCTTCCCATTAGTGGTCCCTTGCATGAGAGTCCTACCTTACGTGTGTGACATAAATAGCAGAAAGCCAGCAAAAATGGTATTGAATACTTGGAGCCTAGGCACACACCATTTTATGAAAAAAACAGGTGTGACAGGTTGTGGCTGCACTGAATTTTCTCTCCCTAAGCACTTGGAGGCCTTGAAATAACTCCAAAAATGCTTCAATTTTATTTTCAGTATAATTACCATTCAGATAAACTCACTCCTACCAAGTTAAATACAGAATTCAATTCATTACAGACACCAGTTAATAATGCTTTAATCACTGTCTTCTTATCTTGCCATACGAGAGCTTAGCAGTACAACTTCAGTGAAATGATTATGTACCTCAGTGTACTCACACTGTTAAATATTTAGAAATTTACTAAATACTTCTATTTAACAATAAAAAATAGTCTGATTTGTGCTTTATTTTTGACTTCCACAAAATTCTTTAGCTGAAGAACAACAGCCATAAAAGCAAAATCATACAAAATTAATTATAAAAAACACAATATAAATTGCATGCTAAAAAACAATCTTGAGAGATTAGGCTACTAAGAATAAATGCTTTCAACCTTCCAACTACTGAAAGTGATCAAGGAAAATGCAACAACATTTAAAATGTACAACCTCCACAGTTATTCTGCTCATTATCAGCTTTCTTGCTCTATTAAGAGTTTAATGCCTGACTCCTCCCAAAAATAAACAAAAAAAAACAAAAACAAAAACAAACCAAACCAAAACAAAAAAAGCAGCAATATCCTTTATTTTTTTTCCTTTGTCTAGAAACTAACCAGAAAACAGCCTCTAAATCGAAGACCTGATCGAAAAGTTTATTGCTTTCAAGTTTCTATTAGCTAGCCATTTTTTCTTTATGTGGAAAGAGAACAAGAGGAGAAAAGAGAAGCCATTTTTAAAAGCATGCATTTTTCTTGCTCTGCCCTTAGCACTTCTTTTCTCAGCATTAGCTTCCAGGAACTCACTTTTGTTTTCTCAGTTTTTTTCTGATGACAAGTCATGTTGTGATAAGTCATATCAGGCTGCATCAGTCATGCAGCAAATACACTGAAATGCTGAAAAACACTTTCCCCCTCAAAGCCATACTTACAGCAGTAAAGAATTTAAAAGGAGTTTCACAGGAAAAATCATGCCTGCATAGTCTAAAAAAAAAAAAAGGTACAGCATTAATGGCCAATTTAAGCTTTACATTAATTCTAGCTATTCACTGGAGCTAAGCATAATTCATTTCTGATGCTTGTCCAAGAACAAAATTTCAGTCTGTCTTTTTGGTTTTATTTTGCTTTTTTTACAGTAACTAGATAAAAATGAGATGTCTCAAAACTGATCTGCGTAAGGCAAAAGCAATAGATTTGAGCAATGTATGTGTGCATACACAAGTAAATATAGAAAACATACAGTACATCACATACTTTAATATATCTCTTCCACTATCTGAAAAAATGTGAAAAAATCAAATGTACAATTGACATACAAGATATTTTTAAAATTGGAGAACAAAGATAAAAAAAAAACAGCCTTCATATAGGCAAGGCACCAATGGAATGTTATAAGAGTTTTAAAAAATTAGGATCTATAGAACAGTCTTCCTGAAACAAATACTGCATACAACCTAACACATAACTGTACAGTTCAGGGGGCTCACGAATTTCACCTCCAGAAACCTTAAATTATGCAGAACTCACTGCCATGACATGTGATGATCACAGCTGGATGTTTTCTTGCCCCATTTGACAACTTCCTCCAAAGACATTGCTTTAAAACTCTTAAAATGATCCTGACAGAAGTCATTCAGTCACTCTTCCTTCAGGGAAATTCTTCACAGCCTGTTGGAATTATTTATTGGCAAAGCAGGGGAGCTTCTGAGATCCGTGACCAAAAGACTTGAGGTGTGGCACTACACCAGAAGAGGAACTGGTAAGATGAGTGCAAAAATGTGCTACTTGTCCTAGCACATGGGATACCTTGGAATAAGGAGCTGAAATAAAACCCACCAAACCAGCTATTAAAATTCCAAAAAGCCTCAAAATTCACACCAATAGCTTTAAAAAGAAAGGGTTTAAACAGTGCATCTGAATATATGCACATCCAACTCTTTATATCCTTCAGGTCTTTGCAGCAAAGGCACTACTGCACTGATGACAGCTAAAGGCCTTGAAATCGTTGCCATTCACCCACCATGAAAGTGGTGCTAGGAATGACATTTGACACTGAGATTGAGGGCTGGAGATTTTAAGGAAATCAGACAAACAGAAATCACAAAACATGCTATTGCTTGTAAACTTTAGGAATCTGAAAGTGCAGAAACACAGTAAAGGAGCTGGAGTGTTCGGGGATGACATTATTTGTAAAAAATGGAGTTGGGCCAGGTTTGAGAGAGAAAACTTCTGCAGTTTATAGTTTTTTGGTGGGTAAATAGCAAGGGAAAAAAGAAAGAGTCTGTGATGTCTTCTGTCCACTACAATTTCTGGCTTCACTAGAGAAGACAATAATTAATTGGGAACAGGTAAACCATCAATAGCAGTTCTAGCATCAGTTCTTGCTGTGCTGCAACCACTTGTTCTTAGAGACAGGTTCTGCAGCCACAGAGATATAAGCTTCCCTTTCTCAAGACAGAGTGATTACTGATGGAGAAAAACAACAAGTTTTTCCGTGATCTGTAACATCTGTGTACTATGCTAGGCACTCTCACTCATACACCCTGCTGAACTGTTTTCATAAACATTACAGACCAAAAAATCCTGTTATGATTTGACTGTAGAAATCCTACAGCAAGTGTAGAGCTTATTGCAACATCCTTTTCCCAGGCCTTGAGAAAAATAAACTTGCTTCAGCCAGAATTATCCACAATATCACAAGTAAGATGGCTAATCTAAAAAGTCTTTCTGAAAGCATTTCCTCTCTAGTGGATCACACTTTCAATCATTACCTGCTTTGTTTTCCCTTTCCCATCCTCCACTGTGAGCTTTCACTCAGCCTTGCCAGCAGGAACAGAAACAGTAGCATATCCATGATTATCCCACAGTGTTAAACGTTCAAATGAAAATTTATGACCTTTGTCCAATGATACCCCACAGAGGTAGGTTAGATACATCTGCAGAAAACCACTATCTTCCTTCTATCTCCTCCTAAAAAATACACAAAAAGCTACAGCTGAACTAATCATACTGACTAATACTGTTTTTCTGTGCTGCCAGGTAATACTCACCCATTGATTTTGTCTTATTTTTATACTGCAAACCAGCAAGGACATTCTACAGTATCTGGTGAATATGGTCCTCATAGATAACCTGGTAATATAAATCATTTTGCCCCACAAAGTACTTTGGGTAGCAACCTGTGGTTTCCTTTCCTTTCATCACCCAACTGTGTGAGTCTATTCCACCCTCCAGCCTCAGGTATTTTGTCCTAAGCAGCAAGGTAAATACATGCACAGAACCTAAGAAGCCTGGTGGCAAGCACTGACAGTCCCTGAAGCAAAATTAGACAGCTGTGTACAGACTCTTCGCTTCTGTTTTCACTTTTGCCTTTTCCTCCCGAACCAAAGTACTTCAAATATCAGAATTTTAAAAGACCCAGACCATTTCATTTTCCTGTCCTCATCCCACCCAGGGCCCAGAATAATTCAGTACTTCAGATCTGCTTCCCTGAATGACACACTGTAGCATACACTTGCTCCCAAGATAAACACATTCAATGAATAAAAAAATTGTGTACTTGCTCAATATAAAATACTTTGTGAATACTTCTCAAGTGAGAGACTCACAGAGTCACAAAGAAAGGTTTATAACTGCCATTTCTCATTTATCTCTGAAATTTACACACTTTACTCTTTTGATTTTGCTTCTAGCTGTAATTTCTCCTCACCTCTATGCTCCAGAAACTTGTGCCTTACTGCTGATGTTAGGGGGCTCTAAAATCAGTCAATTATCAATCAAATTCACTTTCAGTCACAAAACAATTTTAAAATCACTTTTTTTGGAAAGAAGTGTGACACAACTGATTTAATATTACTTCTCTTTCCTGTCAGGTGTCATTGTTTTTATTAAAAGGACTGAATCTGATGTTCAGACCGCTGACTTTAACAGGTTATTATTATCAGACCTATTAAAACAGTAGTTCTATGCTAATAAGCACAGTTTTCTGTCTCTGGAGAATAGATTACATTTCGGGCAAGTCAGAATGAGCTTCATATCCCCCAGAAACTGTCTTGGCTCCCAGCATAATGCCATCAGTTCAGCGCTGAAAGCCTGACTCCAAAATACAAATTCCTTCTGCAAGGAAACCTGCAATGCCCCTCTGAAGGTGCAACAAAGCATTTGTCTAAACCTGCTTCTCACCTACACTAACGTCAACCCAAATGTCCTCCTGAACGTAAAACTGTAATAACACTGAAGAGGTCTCATTCACTGTGAATTAAAAAGTCAAAGCTTTGTTAACTTTTTAATCAAAAAACAAAGTTATCATTGTATTAAAATTTCAAGGAAGAAAATATTTATGGAAAAATTACCAAGGGGGCTATAACACTAATGCCATTGAAGGAGATGGGAAAAAAACCTTGAATCACACCAGAAAGAAACCTGCCAGGTATCTGCCCAGCAAGCTGAGCACACATCAAATTTGCATTATTCAGCAACTGACCTAGCAGGCTTTCCATTAGACAGCAAAAGCAAAAATCTTAGAGCCCCCATATTGTTTTCAATTAGATCAAAAATATCAACTGTAATAATGCAAAGTGTAATAATACAACTGAAATAATGCATGTAATTAATAAGACATTATTCCAATTTTTTTCCCATTTTGCACATAAAGAGGGAACCCTTAAATTAGGACTTTACAGCCTTTACCAAATTCCAAAGTCACCAGGGGAACTTAGTAGAGAACATTTTCATGTTTCCTAATTATGACATGAACTTGCACCACATCTTGTCTTCAGTATTGGGGCGTCCTATCAATCAGAGGTACTCCCTATTCAGTTGTACACTCAATTTAGCCTCTATGTTGCCCAGGTGCTGGCAGGTGAGTGCAGGGTGGCCCCTGTGAGTAGGGACTTTGTGCCAGCACAGCTGTTCCAGCCTGCTCCAATGGATCCACTACAGTGCACAGCTGAGCTCAGCAGCCAAGATCACAGAATCACCAATTGTCAAAAGAAACCTTTAAAGGTCAGCTGGTCCAACTCCCCTGCAATGATCAGACACATCTTCAGCTAGAACAGATTGCTCAGAACCTCATCACACCTGACCATGAATGTTTACGGAGATGAGGCGTCTATCACCTCTCTGAAAAACCTGTCCCACTGTTTAGCATCCTGATGTGAAAAACTCCTTCCTTATATCTAGCCAAAACTGACCTTCTTTAGCTTAAAACCATTACCTCTTGTCCTATCCCTACAGGTCCTGCTGAAAGGAGACAGTGAGGCAGCTGGCACTTGCAGCCCATGGAGGTCCATGGTGGAGCAGAGACCCATCTGCAGCATTTGGAGGACCCCAGTGCGATAAGCCCTGAAGGAAGATTCAGCCCATAGCAACCCCATGCCAGAGCAGGGTCTCAGGAGGAACTATAGCCTGGAGCCCACACATGAGCAGGTTTTCTGCCAGGACCTGTGACCCATGGGGGACCCTTGCTGAAGAAGACTGGTTCTGAAGTCTGCATCCCATGAGGAGGACCCAAGCTGGAGCAGGGGAAGAGCATGAGGAAACAGGAGAGGGGACCACAAACTAGGAATTGACTACAACTCCCATTACCAATCCCCCTGCACCACTTCGGGGGAGAATACAGAATAGCTGGGAGGGAAGCTGAGTTTGGGAAGGGCACAGTATGGGAGAGGCATTTTAGGTTTTACCTTTGTTTCTCATAATCCTACTCTCTATTTTTAATTTGAAATAAATTAATTTCTCCAAGTCTGTTTTGTCTGTGATGATAATTGCAGAGTGACCTCCTCTTCCCATCATGACCCACATGCTTTTCCATCTCATTGTCTCTCCTGTCCTAGTGAAGAGGGAGAGTGACAGAGCAGCTAGCAGACACCCAAGGTCAACCCCCAAAGACTGTTTCCTTTCTCAGTCTGCAGTCAAGCAGATTTTCTGTCATCAGAACAAAGCAAGAATAACAAACTCGCAGAAAAGAATTTCATAGCATTCTTAGCATTTTAACTTTTATAGAATAAATTACTGTGTTTTCAAGAAAATATTTCATAAGGCCTGAAATAAAGTAATTTCAGTATAATTGAACTGTCATTAAAAAAATCAGAAACCTCTACAGTCATTGCAATTCTCTTATCTCAGGCAACGGCCAAAAAAGACTAAGTATACAATCTAAATCATCCAGACTGTTAAACAGTCGCTAGAGACAAACTATTTAGCACTTAATGAGATAAAATTAAGAAGACTAAATCTAATTAAGGGTCTTTTAAAGAACAGTCCACAAGTGGCTAACTCTTCACAAAATTTGTAGTTACCATCAAAACAGAAGAAACGCAGATTTTGAACCATCAAAGATGACTTCTGATTGAAAAAAAAAATTATATTTTTAATTCTCCCAAAATTCCTTGAAATTATAATTTTAAAAAATATGCAGCAGACTTATACCTAATAAATTTACACTGATAAAGAAAAGAAGAATGTAGTAACTATTAGCAGAAACATATTCAATTCTAGCACTACTCTTAGGGTTTCTTTAGACTTGGCATCAGCAGTTTAGACTTTCCTATGCTGGTGGGTTCTAATATATTAGTCACAGATTCAGAAAACCCTGTCCTTACTTTGATGTTACCTATAGGCTTAAAATTCCACGTGTGACAAACTCCAGGATTTTACTACTGTAAGAAATCCTTCCTGCTAAGAATTACAAGCTGGTTCGTATCTTCATTGGAACTAAAAATTAACTGCCTTTGAATTCAGCTTCCAATTAATGATAGACTCATGTCTGAAACAGTAATGGCTTTGGTACAGAATTAAGGCCCTTCTGCATGCCCAATGTTTCTGGAAGTAGAAGGGAATCCTACTTCCAAACACACATCACAAAATCTGTCGTATATTAATGGCAAATAAACATCTAAAGTCTTACACAGGAAATGTAGCAAATTTCTTCATGTACCCCTGTTCCACACACAGACTGCAGCAAAAGAAGCAGAACAGTGGCATCAGCAGACATGATAATGTACAGAAGGGTGGCTCTAATGACGCTCCAACCTGAGTGCCCGCAACCGAAAAGAGTACCCTGGACTACATCCAACTGTGGGAACTGATCACACAGTCGGGATTTTTTTGTGAGGAATAAACTTCTACATGTATCAGCATTCTGAAATATTCTATTATGGAATTACCAGTTATGAGAAGACAGCTGCTGAGGATGGTCCCTGTGCCAGCCATTTAGCTCCACACCCAGATATTAATGACAGTTTTGGATTAAGCTGCTACAAGACGTAGAGTGATTTCTAAGGAAAATCACCCTCAGTTTTACTTGGATTTATTTTATCTGTCTCTTTTCATAGGTGTTTACACTTTCCTGCTTCATGTCTATGTCTGGCTGATCTCAGAAAATTGAACTTTTTAGATCTGCACATCTTCCCAACAGTCCTGCACTGGTTGTTCAAATCATGTCTTTGAACCATCTGTACTTGTTTCTATCACTAGAAGATAAGGGAAGCAGTCAACTTAATTACACCCAAAGCTGACAGAAACTTCAGACAGATATTTCAGCTACCCTCCATCTATTCCAACCATTAAGAGCACCTCCTTTCCCGAGAAGCCATTTCTCTCCACGCTGTTCTGATCCCTCTCATCTCCTAATTTGACTCTGTCTAAATAACTAACCTGAGACTAAAAAATACTTCCATACAAACTGATTACAAATCTGTCATTCTGACAAGTTCAGAAACCGAAACCAGCTTTGTAACTCACAGTTTTATTTATTTTATTAATTTTCAAGAGCACAACAATATTTTTCGTCTTGATCAAAACCATAAGCAGCTGCAGTTTTAAAACCTCTGAAATGTGCAAATGAATGCCATATGAAGTACTGTAAGCAAGGCTTGTGATACTGACTATTCAATTACTAAGTTGCAAGGACAGTGAAAAAAAGATGGTTTGGAATGGAAAGGTGACTAGGAAAGAAAGATAAACAAATTTTTTGTTGTTGTTCTGATGAGGTTTTTTTGTAATTATAAGTATATAGAAAGATATAAAGAAGCAGTAGGGAACAATTAATGCAAATCAACTAGCTCTAGAGAAGAGAATGAGTATACACTACATTATAAACATATCATCCTGATATGCACACAAATACTAAGAGATCTTTTTAATGGGTCTTTAAGCAAATGGTTCAACCTTGCTAACATCAAAATTATTTTTGAAATGAAAACACAGGTTTCTTACTCTGTGATCACGATTTCACACCATGATGTAATTTATAATTTAAGGTGTATAGGTTGGAATTATTGCATATAACAACTTTAAGAACAAAATCCTTATGATTTTCAGGTGTAAACACTGGCTCTCCTCTAATTCTTCTGGCTGGATAATTATTACGGTGAGAATAAAAAGAAAAGAAAAAAAAATGCTACAAAATATTTTTGTCCAAATTCTGGTAATCTTTCAAACAGTCTTGTCAGAGGCGTATCTGAGAGCCAAATACAGGACAAGAGTGAACGTAAGACACGCATACACCTGTGTGAACCTTGATCAATCATCACTAAGCGATGGGACACACCATCCCTACCTGCCCACAAACCACCAATTATTGAAATCTGTTTAAAAGTGCTGCCCTTCAAGAAACCTCCTCAGGTTGAAGACCTGATCAGAGAATGAGAATCACAGAATCAACCAGGCTGGGGAAGACCTCTAAGGGTTGTTTAGCCTGGAGAAAAGGAGACTTGGGGAAGACCTTACCACTCTGCAATTCCCTGAAAGGAGGCTGCAGCCAGGTGGAAGTTGGTCTCTTCTCCCAGGCAACCAGCAACATAACAAGACGACACAGTCTTAAGCTGCCTCAGGAGATATTTACATTGGACATTAGGAAGAATTTCTTCACTGAAAGCGTGACTGAATGGACTGCCCAGAGACGTGATGAAGTCACTGTCCCTGAGAGGTTTTTCAAGAAAACCTGGATGTGTGCTCAGTGGCTTAGTTGACAAGGTGGTGCTAGGTCATGGGTTGGACTTAGAGATCTTTTCCCTCGGCTGCTCTTTGTTGGACTTGTGCTCCAGATCCTTCCTCAACTCCACTGCCCTTCTCTGGACAAGCTCCAGCACCTCAATGTGCCTCCTGAACTTAGGGGTCCTGAACTGGACACAGCACCCAAGGTGCGGCCCCACCAGTAGCAGGTACAAGGGAAGAATGACCTCCCTGCTCCTGCTGACCACATTATTCCTGCCTTTGGATGCCTTTGGCCCTCTTGGCCACCAGGGCACACTGCTGGCTCATGTTCAGTCAGCTGATAATCAGTACCCACAGCTCCCTTTCTGCCTGGGCACTGCCCTGCTACTCCATCCCCAGCCTGCAGCACTGGAGCCAGCACTTGGTCCTGCTGAAGCTCAGGCTGTTGGGACTCTCCAGTCTGTCCAGCTCCCTCTGCAGAGCCCTCCTACCCTCCAAGAGACCAGCACTTTCCCCCAGCTTGGTGTAATCTGCAAATCTGCTGATGGTGGGCTCAATCCCCTCACCCAGATCATCAATAAAGATACTGAACAGGCCTGGGCCAAACACTGATACTTTTACCATGAGGAATACCGAAGTCACACTGAGGTTTGCAGCCAAAACCACAAATGTTTAGCCTCCTTACCACAGAAAAGGCATGACATATCGGTTTATGAAATTATGACATGAGTACTACACCAAAATCCCAATGAACTGTGACAAACTCTTGACAGAAGGGTGACATAATATAATACCGTTTCAGTCCAACTGCAATCACACATCCACCTTTTGACATGGATGCTAATGCTTAGCATCTTATGTGTATCTTGTGTTTCTGGGACCATTCATGCAATGTTTTCTTCTTTTTATTTTGAGTACAACATGAATACATAAGGAGAGAATGAGCCATAGAAAGGAAACAGACACTGGCAAATTTAGCACATTAAGTCCTAGCACTCCTCTTATTAACTCCTCACCGTTGTGAAGGTTTGCTTCAAAAGCTCTGGGTTCAGAGGAAAGACCCTACAGATGTGGCTGTTATGTAATGCACTGTGTAAATACACTGTGCATTTGAACAAGACAAAGCAAAGTCTTTCTGTGTTATTTGTACAAACTCTCTGTTTGAAGAGTTTGAAAGTATTCTGATAGGTATTCTGAAAGTATTCTGAACCTTCTGAGAAGGTTCTAAACAGTATCATTTAAAAGGCAGACAGGAATGGCATAAACTGTAGAACACAATCTTGCATGTGCTGTAATGCTACCATTTATCTGCAAGACAGATCTGATGGATGCTATAAGAGCAAAGTTTGAAGCTCCTGGAAGGAAAAAAAAATTGCAATAATTATCCATAAAAGTTTAGTGGAAAATTTTCTTCCATTAGTTCTATTAAAAAGTAATTAGCGCCTGTGCAACTGCCAAAAATTGGCAATTAACATTGCTACATAGGAGAACACTGGCACTTAATCTGGTTAGTGTTCTCAAGGAAACCTCTAATGTACTAATGGTATCTGTCTATCTATCTTAGGCACTTGCATAGCTCCTATTACTGTAATATATCGGCATTTAACAATCTTCACTGCAGTTATTTTTACGACACCCTGGTGAGGTCATGAAATACAGTCAAACCAAGTGCACAGATGTGGAGCTGAGTTTAGGCTATAATGTTACACAGCATTTAATTTACAAAATCCTTTTTCAGAAAGTATTTCCAGGTGCATTATGCTTGTAATAAAACACACAACTAGGTCAACCAAGGAAGAATTATTAACTTCGGAGCTTAATTTCAAATTTAAAATCACGTTTAGATAGTAAAACAGTTTTGAAGAGAAGAATTCACTGAAGCTCATGTTTAGAGCCAGAGCCAGGGTGTGTCTTGGATGCTTGCTGTAACAACAATTCCTATTTCCCACTGAATTTAAAACTAATTCTCATTCAGCTAATCAAACTTCAAAGATGGTCTTCCTAGCATCTGAACAGATGCACATGGAATAGAAGGACATCAAAAGTCAAGCAAGAAAGTTGAAAAATGTGCTCTGAACATGCCAGACCTTGAACATTGTCACAGTGATTATCTAGAAAGGTGACTAAAGGATCCAGTTTGAAAGAAATGTTTAAAAGAAGACAAACAGATAAGACAGTGTACTTGTACATGTGTGTATACAAAGAACAGAGAGCAGTACACACATATCAAAGCTGTGTTAAACTCTGTTTTGCTTAAAAAACCTAACCTAAAACACAAAAGCCAACACAATAACAATATAATCTGTTTCTCAGTTTCAACTGCTGACTTGGGCATAATTTTAGCTATATGTAAGCTAGCAGTTTGTCACCTCTAAATATAACAAAAACTTAGAGAAAAAAACCCCCTACTTTTCCCATATTTCCAAGCTGTGAAGAGGCTTGCAACATATGTGAAACAAAATACATCACTGGCTTCTGGTTTATGCTGCAACACAACTCAGCACTGAAAACCAGTTTGGAGCAGTAGCTAAACAGTGTTTTCCTAGTGGTGTATTACACCAGAAGCCGCATTGCCTTTATAAAAAGAAATAAAATGTTGATATTACCCAGTGAAAGAAATAAGTGACTATCAGAGATAAAAAGAGAAAAATAATAATTTCTTTTTAGTGTCCTTTTACTACATAAAAAGTACACTGCATGGAAATCAAATGTACCATGGAAATAACATAGAGTGTGTTACATAGTTCACCTAAAGAAAGTATTACCTTTTTTCAATATGCTTAGTTTTTTGAAGAATTTCAATTTAAAATTTTAAAAAGCATCTACCCTAGCTCCTTGATGATTTTGCTTATTAAAATTACAGTAAAAGAATGTAACCAGTCTGTTTCCACAGTACATGAAGAAGCACAAGCAAATCGCACTTTTTTAACTTTTCTTCTGAAGGGACCAAGACCATCCATAATGACGGAATAAAAGATTCTCTCTGCGTGTTATAGCATGATTAAAGGTGATTATTGATCTAGCTAACAAGGTAAAACAAGTGCACATATCGTCAAGAACATGATGCATTTTTAATTAAAATAGTTTAGATTATGTTTGAGAAATAAGACAAAACAGGACTGAAATTTAAACAGGAGATTTATATAATTCAGACTACAGGAGAAAAAAAATATACCAGTAGGACAAAATGTTGATTTAATAATCCTATGCAATTCAGATCATTTAAATTTAATATTTACAGTTACTTTATTCAATCAGAATTGAATATACTTCCGTACCAGACAACTCAGATACTGAAATTCTTTAAAAATAGCTACCTGACACCTTTGAGATCAATGAGCACTACAAGACCCTTCTCCAAAAAAGTTCTGAGAACACAGAATAATGAAAATACAATCACAGAATCTCAGAATGGTTTGGGTTGGAACAGACTTTAAGGGTCATCTAGTTCCACCACCCCTGCCATAGGCAGGGCACCTTTCATTATACTAGATTCTTCAAATAGAAAGCTGAAATATCCTCCCCAAAATACAGTCAGCTTTTTGGTGGTATTTTCTCCTTTAATGTGTACTGATTTCAACAGCACTTCAGCTGAAAAGAGATAGACAAACTATTACACTTTTTCACAATTCTGTTAGCTAATTTCAGCTAGCTGTGGATTTGTTTTGCATAAATGATCTCAGAAATTGCCATTATCAGTAGCATTATTTCAGTCAGGGATTTGATTTTAGAGGCTGGTTTCCATTATGTATGTTTCAGTTTTCCTGGACCACTTAATTAGTAAAATTTTGTATGTCTTTTGTGTCCTTTCTACTGGAGTCTAAACCTTAAATATTAGGGCATAAATTAGGATAAACAAGCCAAAATTGGCTCTAGAATTTCAGCTGGAGCTCCTGGCACATGTATTTGTGATCCAGACTTAGGAGTTTCAACTAAGACCAATGTCACTGAACAGCAAAGGTCAAACTGGCTTGAGACTAAACCAGCATCTTTTCATAAGAGAGCTCTCAATTATTGTGCTGGAAGATACAAAAGCAACAGAGAATTAAAAAATCCTAGAAGGTGGCATGGGGAAGATCCAGTAGCCAATTCAATATGTTAATTTCAAAAATACACTGATCCTACCCCTGCCTCTGTCACACAGCTTGGGGGTACCATAGGAAATTACTGACATCAAAATTGCACCTATCTTGTAGATGTTTCTTATTTTCTGACCTGAAATAGTCATATCTAATTTGTCAAAGATAAACCTATTTCAGCTGAAGTAAGGAGATCCATAAAGCCCTTAATACACAGAAAAATGAGGTGTTTACAGATTTATATTTGCCACCCTCCAGCCTTGTATCTATGAACTGGAGATAAAATCTCCCCACCTCATAAATGTATTATGAAAATAAATTCATTAAACATTTATGAGAATTTCCAACACCACAGTGACATTTATCACAGAAAAGGCCAAAAGAAAATTAATTCTTCATTCAGAAAAATCCTGAATGTCATGCTATGTATACAGCAGGGCTATCACACCAAATAATCATAGTGGCTTAGGAACACACATCTAATTACTAAGCATGAACCATCAAAAAATACACTGAGTAAAGCAGTCTTATATAAAACAGTTATGCAAATGCAACTGAAAACTCCATCAAAACTAATAACAAACCATTTTAAGAATACATAACTTAAAAGTAACTTTAAAATGGAAACCGAAAAATAGAGAAAAAGACTAACTACACTACTTGATACTATGCTGATAGTTCTGCCATGTAGATCACTATATGACCACTGGTACACAATGAAACAAGACAACTGACACTCATGATATGAAGGATCTGAAAGACTGAGGCACCTTTTACTAGAGGGTTTCACCCACTTATAGATCAAGGCGTGAGAAAATCCAGGATTATGAGAGTCTTTTAATTCAACCCTCTGAAGAAAAGGCACCTCAAGTTCATGGATTCTGCTCAAAACTCTCAAACTTCCAGCCAGACTTCTCTTCTAGAGCTATCTAACATGCACATCTCTGGTCACAACTTTACTATCATACTGGTATCTCATTTACAACCATTTTCCATCCCTCTCTGACAACCCTTTCTTAGGCAAAGGTCAATTGTACATGTAATTTAGGTGCATCACAACACCTTAACTCCAGTTTCCCTCAACCTTCTCCTTTCATTGGAGGCATGCATCTCTCCACCACATTAGCCTAGCACAGTAGCATGGCTTACTCAGGAGAGGAGGGGAAAAAAAAGAAACTTGTTACAGCAGCTCAGAGGGAACATTTACATCCCCTGGTCATGTCAGACAGGCTTCTGCGATCAAAAAAAACTACACTCTAGCAAAGGCTAGACTTTTTTGCTAGAGTACAGAAAGGAAGCAGCGGGGGGCTGGGAGTGGGGGAAAGCTTTCAAGCATGAAGATGACAAGCCTGATCAAAACCATGACGTTTTCCCAGGCTTATTGCTCTGAAGCAGATCAGCTACTTAGTCTGAAAGAAAGGGGTTTTTTTTAAAAATAGTAACAGCATGATGTAGAACTCAGCATTGAAAAATTCCATCTGAACTATTGGACCTTAACAAAATAACTGAAGGTGGTATTTTATAATGGGAGGCACCTGGCAGCTAGCGATGTGTTACACTTTCTACAACACTACGTTTGTCTTCAAAGTAAAATTAAATTTAAAAAACCAAGTAAACTCTTCAGAATGGCATTTTATTCATTTGTAAATGTACCCAGCCATTCCAGACAGTGCTCCTTTGACATGAACATGCTATAGCAACTTGGTCCTTCTGATGATATTTTACTTCACATATAGAGCAGATTTGTACCAACATGCAAAGACAAATTCTTAATGCCACTTCCTCATAGAAAAACACCACTTAAATTGTTATATTCAACTACTATTACTCTTTATTTTAATGGGATATGCTGATATAACATCTCCCAGAACATGAAATAAAGGCCAGAGGACTGGAGAGCAGAAATAGGAGAAAAATTATTAGACAGGAGACTCTAGTCCAAAAAGGGTGTTACTCACTGGCCATGGTTTCATACCAGATGAAACATAACCTTCCAGGAAGACAGGAAATCTTGTGAAAGCTCACTGCCCTGATGAGAGTATTAAGCTGTTGCCACAAAACAAAAGAGGCCAGGACACTTAATGTTAGTTAATTAGAACCATTACTTTATATTAGAACAAGGACAGAATTTAAGTCTTGTAAGTAGCCTTTGTTTACTCTAAGATGGAGGGAGAAAGGAGAGGGAGAAAAGAAAAAGGCATTTTGAAATATGCTTTTGGAAAATAATCATGGTCTGAAAAAACAGAGAAAATTCAGAACCACAATATATGCTTTCATAATGATGCAATATGCACAAATTTGATGTTTGAATACCCAAAAACCAAAATATTGACAAAAGAATCCCAAAAGAAGTAGAAACGTAAGTCTAAAGAACAGTAGACTACTACCAATGTGGAAAAAACTGGGCATATTCCTTTATGAAAATAAGAGTGAAAATTCAGGATTATGAAGAGAAGGTTTTTACAGGAAGTGGTAAAAAAATTAAGGATAAGAAACAGCAAGGATAAACTTCAGTGAAAATCTTTCTGAAGTTGTAGTCCTGACACTTCAGGTATCCTTGCCATACCATACAGACATTGCTCAGATTCTGAAGAGCAATATCAGTTTCCCTCACTTTTTTCTTGCCTTTTTCAACTCATCTCTTCAATTTCTCTAATATATATTGCTGGAACAGTAATTTAATATTACTATGGTACTGTAATCATTGTTTCATAAACATGCTTGTTAACTAGAAGTCTTTGAACCAAGTCCACAGAATCTACTTCACTGCCTAGTAAATTGCTCATTCACTGGTACTGGCACTTCCCAACTCCAAATATGTCCATTAACACATGTAACATTACCACCGCTAATGGTAATACAAGTATTCCTGTGGGTGAAAGCAGATAAATCCTTCTCAAATCCTGCTTCAATAAATGATTATACACACACAGACCATTTCAGACCCTGTAAAAAGAGTAATCATAGAAACCCTGGCATATAACAATAGTAGATTAACACATTTAGATGGAAATAAATAAATAATTTTAAAGCCCTAAATATAAAGAGGTCTTGCATTTTTAAAACACAGATGTTGACAGAAGCCATTAAACAGGACCAGCCCCATCACTGAGCCCTGGGGAATTCCACTGGTGACTGGCCACCAGTAACTCCATTCACCACCACTCTCTGGGCCAAGACATCCAGCCAGTTTTTTTACCCATCAATTAGTACACCCACTGCACTCCTGGAGAAGCCAGTTTCTCAATGAAAATGCTGTGTCAAAGGCTTTACTAAAGCTTAAGTAGAAGGAGATGTTGAAGAACAGAGATGCTTTTCTATGCCTTTAGAGAATGCCTTCTCCTTAATTTTGTCTGCTCTCGTCTTCAATGCATAAAAGCTCATATTCTTCATATTGTATAGCAGCAATATCCTACAATTTAAGTACGTACCACCTGAAAAGAGACATGTTTCACGTCAGATGTCATACACTATTTTTATTAGTTACCCTGTCACAAAAGTTGCAAGTGCTCTCAGTAAATTTGCTGATGTGGGAGAGCTAATAGACAATACACAAGGCATTAAGTAAATCTCTCAGATACTTAGAAATGGGATAAAATTCCCCTTGTGCATTACCATAGCCATGAGGAGAAACAAATATCTGTGCTACTGGAAGTCATGTAATTCATAGAGCTCTTTGCAGAGCATCATGGAATGACTGCCAGCAGACAATTTCTCACCAAATAGAAAAGCAACTTCAGAATGTAGCAAAACACAATTCCAGTAAAGTTCTGATTAATCTCACCAACAGTATTGCACAC
The DNA here is from genome assembly GCA_030060385.1 of Muscicapa striata striata. NCBI lineage: Eukaryota > Metazoa > Chordata > Aves > Passeriformes > Muscicapidae > Muscicapa > Muscicapa striata. The sequence goes on along the minus strand of JAREIS010000076.1, from coordinate 318,741 downwards.
ACTTCTGTGAAGAACCACTCAACCAATATAGAGCTAGAAAAGCTCTGTTTCATCAAATTGAAAGAGTCTACCAAAGAAATAAAAATGTATAGATTCTTTACTAAGTGCCAACATGTCTGTACAGCTAAATGAAGAAATATTCAAGAACTACCAGAGCTGAGTGGCAACACTAGCAAAAAGAAACTGCAACAATCTTGGTATTGTTATTTATTTGTCATTATTTATTTGTTTGTCCAATGGAATTGTTTGCCTAGATTAAACAGTTTCCAGCCACAAGAACATGGTACTAAACTTCCTGTCTGCATTAAATGGCAATCTGCAGTAAGAAGCATGTGAAGTCTCATAAAATAACTCCTCCATTGGAAGAAAACCTTGAAGACATATACATCTGCTACAGACAGGCGTATATGTCAGGAGAAAGCAAAATGTTGATGTCTTGTCCTCTAGCCACACAGGCTACCAGACTAATACTACATTCTTCAAGGAAGAATTCTATTGAAATCTTGCAAGTCTATAGTTACTGTGCAAAAAGCAAGGGAACAGCTTAATCTGTTCAAAATAGACATTCAAATATTAAAAATGCACTTGATCAAGATTTAATTGCAGTGTATCAGCATTTATGTAACAGATAACTTTGTTTCACTATGTACAAGAAATCATTTAAGGAAGATATAGCATATCTGTAATTCACAGTGACAAAAATGATGCCTTACTCTTCATTAGTAAATTAAGCCTATAAATAATAGATGAACATGGCAGAAGTACTTGGCCATTTGTACTTTTAAAACAAGCTATTAAATGAAAAGAAGTACTTTGAAAACAAGCTGTTATTAAATGAAAACTTGATTTTTAGAAAATTAGGAATCAACAATGTTCCAAATTCCCTCTGGGCCTTGCCACTCTTCCAAAAGATCGTGATAAAAAAACCAAAAGCCATTTGAAAAGCTGTCACACAACACCAGGGCATCAATCCTAAAACATGAAATGTCACTGTCAGAAACTGTGAAACCTAAACAAAAGCCTATTTCACATTTAGCAGTGACTCACAAGATCTATGAGATTTTCCTTTTTTCATAGCAGACTATTATTAACTACATTTGACTTCATAATACAAAGCATCAAGTCAAGCTTATTTACATTTTCCCAAAGAAGACTAAATTCAGAGGGTTATTTATTAACTTTTTATGTTAGTACCTTGTTTAATGCCCTTGATTGACTAATATCTGTTGAACATACAAATTCAGAAGCAATTTATATTTGAAGCCAGATATAAACTTTTAGAAGACTACCAGATAATGGGAAAAATTAACCAGGTACATTTAATATTCTGTTGAAATTATCATAAAGTAGCTCCTGTTTCTAAGATGATGTACACTGCATAAACCCTGACTTTGATAGAATTGATTTATTTTTTTTTAATTCGTAAAAAACTTGAAGTAGATATTCATGATGCCTGCCAAGTGCTCATCTCCTAGAAATAGTACACAGCTGTCATTCATCGAAATATAGTCTGTTTTTTTTCTATGAGGATCATACCTCTTGTACTTGCAATCTTGCAATAAAACTCAGAAAATATTCATCATTGAACAGAAAGTTTCAAAACTACCTTTAAGGACTTCTAAATTTTAAAAGTTATTTTTACATTTTTAAGGGCATTTCCATAAGTTACCTGATATTTAATGTAAAATTTCTATGTATGTCTAGCTTTAATCAATCTTAGACTACAATTCTTTTGTATGCAATGAATTTCAGGCTGAAATAAAATAATGGGAACTTAATCATTGCAATTAACACACATTACTGTCTATACAAATACTGGGGTTCTAATTCCTCCTAAAAATAGGTATGTAAATCTAAGACATCATTTTTGAACACAAACATATACATCATATGTCTGGAATGACTGGCACTGCTTAAGGACAATGTACAAGCAAATACAAGATGGAACAGCTCTATCAAAGTCAAAGCTGTATCACATCAGCAAACATTCTGCTTGCTAAGATTCAAGACATCTAAACAAAATAATTTTTAAAAGTGTTTGTACATTATTTAAGTCCTTAAAATTCAAGCATTCTTTTTTTATTATTTTTTTCTTTAGTAGACAGAATCAAATAATCACCAACCGAAAAACCAGAGAATGCAAATCAACTGTCAACAGGGAACAAGAAAAAATAACAATCATAATCTCCTCCTTCTTTTGCTTGAGCAGGAACATCCTGGACTGGTCAAAAAACAGTTTTCTCTAAGTCTTTCAGGTTCACCTTACCACCTGCATTTTCATTTCAAGGAACAGAAAGTTATTAGGTCAGCAGAGGTAGATACATGGTTTCCTAGTCTTAAAATGTTATCCAAACACTGTGTTCATACTCAGGTTATTTCTTTATCCAAATGCCATAAACCTTAAAATATGCCATAAAATTACCTATATGCATAAGTCTAGACTGTACCACCCTAGATATCACAGAAAGAAGTTCTTAGCACTAGCAGAGACCATCTGCTATGATGAACTTACCCCACTCAAAGTTTCTCTGCAATCAACAAAAAAACCACAGAATTAAGTACAGTTTAGTTGAAAATCATTTATTTAAGAGAACAATTATGTAGTATTTTGAGAAAAGATAATGCAAACTTTAGAAAACAATGTTAACTTAATCTACCGTGGATGGATTTTGCTGTTGTAATAAAAACCAGTTAACTTGACTCTAACAACACCTTTCAGTTTCCATCTACATTAGATTAGAAACTGAACTAAAAAAATTACCAACAATGAGCCTACACATGAGAATCTCCTAGTAGCACACAGAAGATGCAAGAGAAAAACAACTGAAGCTCTAAGATAGATGTCAGAGTCACCTGAAATTTTAAGACTGTCTTGAAACTCTGATATTGACTTTTATGTGTGAACTTTCAAGAATGGAGAGACAAGCACTCTAATGTCTAAGAACACAGATGACGTCTGACATCTCCTAGCAGTGAGGTAAATAAATTTACACTAGCGGAATATTACCTGAAACTGTTACGAGGGGAAAAGAGGAAAAGGGCTAGGAAAAGAAAACAAAGAGCCTCAGAGGAATGGAAGGATTACTGTAAGATTAGTACAGTGAAAATGCAGGTGAAAATTGTTCACAAAGTTAATTTCAATAATTACATTTGGTTTGCCTGGACAATTTCATTGAAGGCGGGGAAAAGGATGCATCACAGTTTTTTTATTGAGGGAAGCAAATGTTTGTGGCCTTGCATTTTTACTAAATATATGCCTGATTTTTTGAATCTAGATCCAAAATGGTGTGTGCAGGTCCAGGCTCCTAAGCATAAAACAGATATGAACACAGTAGAGCTAATCCAGGAAAGGGGCTGGAAGGGGCTGGAGCGTATGTCACATACTTGATTAGAAGGAGTAAAGGAGACAATGAGGGGCACAATTAGAAATACAGAAAATTCAGCCTAAACACAAGACCAAAAAAAGGAGTGATTCAACACTGAAACAGGTAGTCCAAAAAGGTTGTGGAGTCACGGCTTTGGAGATATTCAAGAACAAGATCCTAAGCAACCTGCTCTAGCTGACTCTTGAATGGGTTGGACAATTTCTAGGGGCCCTTTTGAATCTCAACCAGTCTGTAATTCTGTATTAAGAAATAAATGTATCTGTTACAATTCTTTGTCCAGTAACTATTGAACTTTCAGTCGTTAATTTAGCTGAAAATCCCAATGAAAAAGCATATACAAAGAAAAAATTACACTTTGTTTTATTACATTGCAGTAAAGAAAAAACATACCGATCTCAATGTTCCATATATTCACACATAATTTTATATAGAAAGGACACTGTTACTGTATGTTCACGTATGAACCAATAAATTATAATGGAGAAGCAAGTCCAAATAATTTCTTAATGCTTTCATTTTGTTAAATTTATAGACTACGTCTTTTAGGTCACATAAGCTGCCTGCTTTAACACAGTGACATTTCCAGCAAAGAATGAAATGCATTTAGACACCAAAATTTTGAATATTTTGAACACTTATCTCATGTTTTGCAGCTGAAGGAAAAGCTCAAATTAAGTTTTTGGTATCCCACTGAAGTCTTGGAGCCTGCCACAGCTTGTCTCACCTAATAAACTTAATAAATATATCATAAACTTTTCACACTATTTTCATAGGTATTAAGTTTTATCTCCTTCTTCTATTTACAAGGCAAATGATTACTTTGCAAGTAAGGATGTCTTCCTCTGATTCTATCTTGAAGGTCTTCACAAAGAACTAGACCATAATAAATAGAAGAATATAATACCGCCATGGTTCCAACACTGGAATAATGACTGAATTTATCAAAAAAAAGTAAGGGAAAAAATATAAAGCATTTTAAATAACAGGATCTTTCACATTTACTGAGAAGTAATCTTCAATGAAATCTGGAAATTATTCAACATCAGTGCTCTCAGTCTTCATAATGCAATGTGGCACATGCTGCATGAAACAAGGGATGGGTTTGTTAACCTTTAAAGACACATGAACACACTGCAGTTTTTGCAGAAGCAGAACTGATGGTATAACTGCTGTTCAGAGAAGACTGCTCCTCACTGCCTCCCATCAGCTGTACTGCAACAATCCCAAGCCAAACCAGAATGCCAGCAGCTCAGCCACCAAGACCTGTCACGCCATTCATTCAACACACATAACCAGACAGAGGGAAGCTGCAGTGAGAGATCTGCTGAACGATTTTCTCAGCCCTTCCACAGGGTCTGCTTTTCTTCTTTCCCTGGGTACAGTAATAAATGGCATTTTGAGGCACTGCAGCTCACTGCAGCAAGAATGACCAGTCACTTCTGTATAGAGACCGACAGGAGCTGTAGGACATATGTATAGGATGTAGACCTTTATCACATATTCATACCTAAAGAAGAGGTAGCATTTTACTTATCAAGAAAACAGTGTACATTAACTGCATTTTGCTGCTTCTATTAAAAACAAACAAACAAACAAACAACAGACAAACAAGCAAAAAGCCCAACTACTAGTAAAGAAAAATAAAGCCCTATCTACATATAGGTAGCTAGGCTAGTGATAACCTGCACGGCTGTCAGACACAGGCTATGTGGGAAAGAAAGCATCCCATTTTCAAAATAAACCCCTTAACTCTCTGCCTCACAGCAGCAACCTCTGCTGAAATAGGAAGAAGAAAAAAGAGCAACTTTCAAAAGATACACAAGCCACCCTGTGAGGTTTCTTTTTTTCGGCAAACACATTGTTTTTTCAAAGAACACGTATAACATTAAGAGTAGACTATGAGCCATCAATATTTTGCAACTCTAAAAGAAATGAAAACTGGAAGGGAATAGTGATGCTCATTCACAAAGGTATTGTGAAACAGGCACTGTTGGGAAAGCACTCTAAACTTAGGGACACCATCTGCAACTCTCCACAGCTCTCCCAAGAGAGTAATTAGTTGGGCCACAACTTGTGTACAATATATGCAGTAATTTGGCTAGAAGTTTTTCACTGGAAGTGAAACATCGTATAATTGCCAAAAAAACTGTCAAAAATCTTCAAGGCTTCAACAACGGTGTTCAACCAAGTCGTTGGCGTTGCATAGCACACCCGAACACATGTGTAGCAGTAAGTAAATTCTCTAAACTTTGAAGTTTAAATAAAAATTATGCAACTCAAAACTAATTTCCATCACCCAAACTTAGTTTTGTTCCTTCCAAAGTCAATGGAAAAAATTGACTGCAACAGACTGAAGTTTATGTCTCACTATTTCTGTTTTCTGTATCACGGTCAGCAGGGCACAGACTGAGTGAAATTCAAATCTTACAAAAAAATACATATTTCTGCTGTGCTACTGTTTTTATTTGAAAACTGAATTTATGTATGCTCTATTTAGCTCCTGACTGCACAATACACATCATTATCAGGAGCTCAGTATTACACATAAGGAATGAAGTAGCTGATATGAGCTTAAAAATAAAATAGGTAGCACAAATTAGTAGTGTGCTTTCCTCTGCCAAGTATCTCAATACCAATAAGCAACTCTCTATAGGTACCCAAGCTATTCTTTTGATGGGGTTACACAATACAATTACTACCTCTTGATAGATATGGATAAGATGTGGAGCAATTCACCCTGTCATGTATCAGCATAAAAATGTTTCTGACCACCTTAACATATGGGGGGTTTTTAAGGCTCACAGTTACCTTTTAGCTCCATTAGTTTAATTGACACTACTAAGCATAACAGTTTTATTTTAGTTCATTGTAGGTTTTATTGTCTATAACTGTATGAATGCTTCACAGACCACAAGAAATAAATTGAAAAAAATAATACTATACAGTTATCTGCAGTGACTATATATGGCCCTCTTTGGACCCCTGGGCAGATCAAAGTTGCTGTGCACTGCTTCTCTTAGATAATGAATTGCACTCTGCAGTCAAACATCCAGGTACGGTACATGATTGCATCTGGCACAAAGGAATAAGTGCAATAAAAAAGCATAGAAAAAAAAAAAAAAACAACAACCTTCTGCTGGAAAGATTAATAAGTTTTGGAATGGCAAATGCCTTTACTCATGCAACACCTTAATCCTGGTACCTGAACTGGATTCCAATCCCACCTACAGTAAAAAAATTACAAAAAAGCTTCAGTCCCACACACACCTTACTGACCGGGATCTGGATATGCAGACAGTGTATGCACCGAAGAAAAGACTCTACAAGGAACAACGTTAAGAGGGCCTGCATCCGGCATCCAGATATAAGTAGGGCATCTGCATTTAATTGGATGTCTAATGGTAGGAACGCATATGCACAGAAAGCTCTTTCTTGAACTGCCACTATCTAGCAAAAAAGAGTGGCAGGTCCTTGACACCTGGACAGAATCCAGAGGAAAGAATCAGGAGAAGAAGGAATGGATTAAAATATTTTGCTGATTTTCTACCTATCCTTATTTTTCTATATAGCACCTCCTATAACCATGCTTTAATAACTCCCGCCTCATCTTCATGCAGCAGTATGAACCCAAAACATTTTTTATGTTTTTTGACAGTGCTTGCACTGTCTGCACATCAGAGATACTGATACACGATTGACTATTGCTGCTTCAGTCCTCTTGGTGGACCTGACACCTCCTAGCTTCTAGTTTAACAGGCAAGAACTTGAAGTACCTTCTGCCATCTGGATAGTTACCAGAACACAAAACCACAAACAGAATGGAAAAAAATTGGTGGTTGAAATTGTAATACACTTCTGCAGTCCTGATCCAGAAATTAAAATCACAGAACACATGACCACCCTTTGCTTAAGAGAGAGATGACTGGCCTGCTTATGGAATCAGGTGGTTTATACTATAACAAACTTTGTCATGATGTTTTGGGGGAGGGGGTTGGTATCTGCTAGTCTCATCATCACTCAGAAAACATTTATTAAGTAAAGCCCAAATTACATAGTTCATATCTTTACCGAAAATAAGCACATCACTTAGATGACTGAAGATTATGAACTCATTCTGTCAGTAAGACATTTTCACAGGATTTAAAGCAGAGGAGGTAGATTCAAATGACTGGAAATTCACTGATGTATGTGCAATGCCTATGAGGGCTTCTGTTTCTCCTGCACTTCCATTTTGGAGTATTCTAAACATTGGCAATAGCTACACAGCTGCTTCCTTTTGATAAAAAGTTGGAGCATATTTAGCCAATTAAAAGCTATGCAAATGTCTCACACATAACTTCCAGGAATTTGTTCTGCAAGACGAATTTTTACTATTACAAAAAGTATTTATCAAATTATTTAGTTAAGTATTTCCTTAATGAAAACAAGCAAACAAGCACAAGACTACAGAAATGTGCAACATTATCATAAAATGTGAAAGCAAGGAAAGCTTAATAATTATATCATCATTATTAAGGTTTATACAGATCTCTGTGCCCTGCTGTTTACAGGTGCACTTGTACATACCCTTCAATCCCTGAAATCAGAGGGCTACATCATGCATTTTACAATAGTTTAATTAGCACACATCTTTTGATTTCCAATAGTACATTACTTAGACACCAGACAGATAAGTATCAGTTCCAAAACAAGACTTAATAATAACCATCTTTCTAGACAAACTCCAGTGAAAAAAGTCTTTTATTCAATCCTCTGGAGGAGAACCAAAGTTTAAGGCTCCACCAACCTAATTCTGAAATAGTCTGCACTAAAGAAATAAAAAGTGTTACTCAATCCTCTGGCACCCCTTCGATTATTCTTTGGAATATTCATCAAATAACAGTGACTTAAACCATTTCAAACCCATTTTTCAATGCAAAAAACACATCCTGTTGTTGCTACACACCCACACAAGGAGACAAATGGGGCCAAGCCTCTCCTAAATTAACTGCACCCTAGAGAAGACTAGCCATATACCAGCTCAGACTCTGGACTCAGCATCACTCCATCCTTCCATGTCTCCTAGTCACCCCCCTTATCTATCCTTAATCTTCTGTGGTTACCTTAACCTAAGCAGACCAGAAAAATAAATAGAGGGAAGAGGGGGAAGGAAGAAAGGGATGTTGCATTTCTGAGACACAGTAACTCTTAAAACGTGTTTGTTTTTATCTGCATGATTTAGTCACATGCTTTGAGAGTATTTTTAAACTTCGTGACTTGCCCATCTGGGTTTAACATGCCATCCTTTACCCAATCCCCAATTTCCTCTTTATAAAAATCTAAAAAAATGCTAAAGAACCAAAAAGGAAAAGGTTCAGAACAAAGGGCAAATGCAAATACATTAATGTAAGTAAAACATAACAAGATAAATGTAATAAAACATACAAGTGCTGTACAGCCATGCTACTTACTGTTAAAGAGCAGTTCATTTTGAAGCAACAAAATGGTATTTCATTTTGACGGTATTTTGACTATAAAACCTTAAAAAAACAAGACTGAACAATAGTCATGAAGTCCATCAAAATAACTTAAGTGCTCCATTAAGAATAATCATAATTTATATGTAAGGGTAATAAATATGTAGGCATTAAGAGGAAAAAAGTGTTTTAAAAATGCTGTAAATCACAAAAAAAAATTACTGTAATGTTGTATTTTCTATATCACAACATTACTGGAACTACACAAAAAAAAGGGGCTAAAAAACATTCATGCCCTACCACTGTGTCAGAACTGAAAACTATTTAAATAGTGATAAAAAAAGGAAATGCTGTTTCCAGTATACTGTATCACTCACTTAAAAAAAAAAAAAAAAAGTAACATTTAAGGTTGTAGCACAACAGCTGGGCTGCAGCAAACACCCAGGGGAAGGGGGGGGATGGGGGGAGAAGAGTAGCAACAACATTTCCAGAAATACAGAATTTGCAGTGAAAGTGGAAAGTGTGAACTTACATCCTCTATTTCATCATTTTGACTGGTCCTAAAGTAGAGAACCTAAATGAAGCTATGAATATGTGTAATGCGCATATGAATATGTGTATATGAATATTTCTAAGTGTAATACACCAAAACTGACTGTAGACTAACCTCCTCTAAGCTTTAACAAAGAGCCTGTCATTGCTTCCTAACACCTACAAACAACCTGTGAATGAGACTGGTTATTAGTTTCTGATATCACCAATTAATTCTTACATAAAAAGTATACATTGCAGTTATGTCAAGAGTTTTTGTGCAGACTTAGCCCATCCTATAAAGGCAGACAAACTGAAGGTACTCAGACAGCAAACTTCTGCAGACTTTCCAAAATAAATGTCACACAAGTGTATTTTACACATAATGATAATATTGCAATCAAGCAGATGTATGTGTATACAACTCATATTTATTGAGTATCAGAACTACCATCTTTGTAAGGCATATTTGGTGCAAAACATTACTAAAAATCTCATTTGTGTCCAGAAACACACGACAGATAGATTTAACTATCCTTTTTACAAAAATACCTTCATTTTCTCCAAACAGATGCTGTTGGCAATCCTTGCACCCTTCAACAGGTACACAGTACTCAACAGAGTTACAGCTCCATTTTCTACAAGTTTCCCTATCAAGCAGAGGTAAATCCAGTTCTCTTTTACAGATGTAGTCAACCAGAACGGACAAGTTTGCTTAGATAAAACATGCCACAGTAAATGATGATATACCATCTCCATTTACAGCAATCCTGTTTGCTCACTAGAAGAAAGCTAGGACTGATTATGTGCAGGGAATGATTTACATTCATGGGACAGAACACATTACATCCTTTCCAGGTCCTGAAAATGTGCTTCTGCAGCAACAGAAGCCAGTGTACGCTATCAGTCCTAGAAACGTTTAAAGAGCTGCTCTACAAACATTGTTTATTTCCATTTCAAAATGTCACAAAAATTACAGCAGCACATTAAGGAAGAGAGATATTACAGATATATTAAAAAAAAAAAAAAAAAAAAGGAGAAACCTGGAATTGTGGGTGAAAAAACGAGCCTAACAGCTGTGATTAGTGAGCCGTGTTTATACGTCTTTCAACATTATACAAAGCACTGCGTGAATTTCAGACTGCCTCAGATGGCAAAAGACTGTTGAAAGAAACTTGTTGCCTATGCTGCTAAAATAGAAAACTAATACTGGATGGCAAAAAACCAAAGCTTACTATAAATGTCAAATATAGGATTATAAACCAATACACAGAGATTCCGGACTTGAATTCCGGTGCATAATCCAACCATCTGTCGACCAGTTCTGTAGCAAAATCAAGATAACCTGGGAATCTCCAAAAGGACAGCCAAATTCTTTTCCTTCAGCTACTGCATTTCCCTGCTTATGAACACACCCGTGGTAATCGCACTCTGCCTGCAGATTAACCTAGAGGAGATGACACCCGCCACCAGCAAGAGGGATTGCCAAGGCGATCGTGGCGGATCGGGCCGATAAGCAGGCTCATCTCCCGGCGAGCGAGGCGTGCAGAGGCTGAGGCAGCGCCGGGCGCAGCCGGTCCGGGGCCGCCAGCCCTCACCGCCGGGCTGCTGCCGCTGCTGCTGCTGGGGCCAGCACGGCGCTGCACCGCGCAACCCCGAACTTAAACTCGCTGCTCCTGACTCCTCTCCCACCGCCGGGACGCCGGCGCGGCTTAGCCCGGAACCGGGCAGCGCTGCGGACCCGCAGCTCCCAAAAACACCTTCCTCACCCGGCAGGGACCTCTCAGGAGAGGCTCGCCCCGCGAAAAAATAAAACTCCGAGGGTTGCCCTGAGGTGGGAAGTCCCCGGCCAGAGCCGTCTCGCAGTCGAGGGAAGCACGGGCGGACCCGGGGCGCACGGCTCCCGGGACACGGGGCTCCAGCCCGCCCCGGGCCGCCGGGCAGCGCAGCGATGCCCAGCCCCGGGCACGGCCGGGAGCTGCCCCCCGCCCAGCCTGGACACCAGTTGCTCGATCCGCGGTGAAGAAGCGGTAAAAAGAGCCTGGGGGCGGCAGCAAAGCTCCGGGGGAAGCTCCGAACCCCGGCCTGGGGGCGGTGGGGCGCTTGCCCCACACGGGGCGGACGGGGGTTCCGCCCGCGCAGCCCTTCATTCTCACCTCCTTAAGTTCCTTGGCGACATCTTTCAGGTCCCCCAGGACTAATTCCAAATCCTCCACGATGATCTTGATCTGCTCCTTCACCTTGGCTTTGGAGGCTGCCGGCGGCCCCTCGGACGGCGAGGAGGAGGACGATGCGGTCCCCTTGGACTGGGCGGACATCCTTCGGGGCAGCCCGGCGCGGCCAGCGGGGCACGCAGGTCAGGCGAGCGCGGCGGCCGCTGGCCGCCCGGCCCCGTCCCTCCAGCTCCCGGAGCTGCCGCAGCCGCTGCCGCCGCCGCCGCCGTCTGCCCGCCCGCGCATCCCGCGCCGGGGGCGCCGAGCCGCGCCGCGCTCCGCCGGGCGGCCGCGCTGTGCAGCTGCCATCAGCTCCCGGAGCGGCGCGGGGCCCGGCTGCAGCCCGCCGCGCGCCGCGCCTGCGCCTCGCCCCGCCCGCGCGCCGCCCGCGCCCGGCCCGCCCCGGCCCGGCCCGGCCCCGGCTCCGGGCGGCAGCGGCCCGGGGAGCGGCGCCCACCGCCCGGCTCTTGGGGGCGGAGGAGGCCGGGCGGCTGCTTCGGGGCGATGCTTTCGCACCTCCTCGGCGCCCGAAGGCCCGTGGGGGTGAGCTCTGTGCCGTGTCTCCCTCAGGGTGCGCGGTGCTCTCTCCCCGGAGCCCCCCGCCGTTGTCCGCGGGAGCGGGACGGGTCGCACCAGGTATGACGGGGAAAAGGTCAAAACCCGCCTAAACAGCCCCCAGAAAGGAAACACTTTTCGTGGCTGGCTCACTGAAGAAGACACCGGTGCTTGTTTCTGGTGATAAAGGTCATTATTGGAGGGGTGACGCTCACACCCCGGTGCTGTTAAGTGACCGGTTTGGCTCGTCTGGAGTGTGCATGGCTCGGTTTGGAGTAAGGAATGAAGGTATGGGAGGACAGCGTTGTTGTAAATGCCACCAAATCGGTAAAAGCATTTACATGTCCCTGCTCTCCCGTATAAACTGCTCTGCAAAAACAAAATAATCAGTAGACCTGTTCTAGTTGAGAAGTAAAGGTTATGTATCACACCATATAGAAATAAATGAGGCACATGAGCCAGGGTATCTTTGACGAGTATCCGTTCAGGCTCTTTCTCTGAAATACCAGCCAGTGCCACTTTTGAAGACATATTTCCCCTACTGCTCTTCAGAGATCGATCTATGGAGCAAAATGAATAGATTGTAAGATATCACTAACCTCTGGTGGTTTTTCATTTTACTGCAAAAACGCTAAAAGGAGTTGGTTTAGGTATTTCTATCTTCCACTAGCTATAAGCATCAAGAAGAAGGCATGCAGCCAAATCCTGCTTCGAGCATCACCCTGCATGGCTGCAGCTGACTTTGATGTTGTAAATGTTTCTGAGAGTTCTGGCAGCCTGAGATGTTTAAAGCTAGCTAAAGCAGGACAGGAAAAGCAACCTTGCCCAGATCAGTGTGTCTGCACGTGGTAGAAATCCCACTTGGTGACAGTTTGTTTCTAGGAAGACTGTGGGATTGGGATATGAATAGAGAGGGTCTGACAGCACCTGTTACTGCCTAGGATAAAGTGTAATTATCTTTCCACATATTGCCACTATAAAATTTGGAATATTTGTCTGAAATTATATGTTTGTAGGCATAGTGTTTAATTTCTTCCACAGGTGTCTCAAAGACCTTTCAAACAATTTCAAGAAGGCCATGTTCAAGAAGAGCCACTGTCTTTCCTTTCAACTTTTCTTAAGTCAAATGGGAGATTTCTTTTTCATCTCACTGAGTAAAAGCTCTTCCAACACTGACTTTTAAAAGCATTCCCTCTGGTTATTTTTACTTAACTGTTTCTATATGAGCAACAATATCATATGATTTTCGAAGCTGGCTAAGTCAGAATTTCCAAACTGCAGTCACCACTAAATTAGAAAGAAAGCAACCCACAAGTTGTTGAATAAGCTTTAATTAATGTGTTTGAATATTATTCCTTAGGGGTATTGTATGAACAGAAAAAAAATAAGACATTTATGACAAAATTATCAGTGGAATTATCTATGCTGAAACCAGTGCACATCCAGTTTATAATTAGAGAAAAAAAAGCCTATTTCATGACAGAAATTAAGGTTGCTGTAAAACAGTATACCTAGCTATACATGACATGGCTTACATGGATAAGGGGTGGTTTCTTATTGTACCAACAATTATCATTGTCACAGAATTGCTACCAGATTTGCTACAGACACTGTAGTTTGAGCATTTTATAGATTGTCTCTGTATAAAGTCTTGCCAAATATTTTTATTTTAAGAAGGAAGAATTGATTCCTGTTCTATGTCATTGGTTAGTTTTAAGTCATGACAAGACTTTACCCATAATCCTGTGGTTATCCAATTCCTGTAAGCCTGTGACCATCTTTGGAGACTTCCCAAACTTCTAAAGATAAAAATCATATTCCCTTTCCCAATCCCTCCCTTTTTGCAGTGAAATTCTTCTAAGAGCTGTGCAGGATTATACAGTGGCTGATATTCTCTATTCATTCAAGTGTCTACTGCTTAGCCCTGAAAAATACTGACAGCACTTCTAAGTCCTGAGTAGAGTTTATTGTCCTATTGGTCTTTAAAGCAATTTAATGCCTTTAAAAAATGTTCTATATCTTGGCAAACCATGTCTTAGTTAATTAATAAGTCCTTTCCCACAGCAAAGTTATCTATTAGTCATTTTAGTTATTTTTTTCTTCTGTCTCTGCATAAAATGTTATTTATTAGTGTGCTGTCAGTTCATTGTTTTATAGTCTTTCTCTCTATTCCTTCACCAAACACTAACACCTGGCTAATCAAGCAAAATAAGAGCAACTGATTAATGGAGGCCTGACCTCTTTAGGGTGTTAGAGAGATGCAGAGGATGCACAAGAAGTCTCCCCAGAAATCTTGGGGACAAAATTATTTAGAAAGTAAAAAGCTTAACACATTAGAAGTGCAGTTCACTGATTTTCCATTAACACTTGAAATCCAGGAACATTTATTCAGAAAAAAAAAAAAAACCAAAACCCACACACACATTAAATGAATACTTAGTGCGGTACCATATCACTATCAGCTGTGATGTCAATTATGTTTGCAAGTTGAGTAAGGCTTGCAATATTTGGGAAGGACCTCTCTCACAAAAATCTATCAAGATGCTGCAAAGGTTTGTTTTAGTGATTCAGTAGATGGCACTTTTCCTTCTAGAAAAAAAAGTTCTATATCTCAGCCAAGTGTTACAAATAGAATGAACTGCACTCACACAAAGCAGTGATTTTACCATGCTGTTTTATTTATGCTGTTTATTTTACGAATGGAGTCACTAGGATTTGGAAGCTATGCAGGAAATCATGAGTAATCATAAAATGTACATGAATCACAGAAATTATTTTGCATGCGAATCAGCCACAGCAGTACTATCAGAAATGTAATGACTTTTAAATTTAGTCACTTGTCTCTTATTAAAAAAAAAAATAAGCCGCAGATGCTTGCCTGCTTGGAAGGGCTTCTTTAGTACAGTTTGTAGTTATTCTTGTATGAGAATAGAAACCAAAGGAGCACTTTATAGATTGTATATGCAAAACTACATCCCAGTTTCCTGCATTTGTTAGTATTTCAGATAAATTAATTAAAAAATAATTTGCTGTTGCCTGATGAAGGTATTTTGCTTGAAATTTGGGCTATTTATCAAAGGCAAAAGTTCCATAAAGCCTTTTATGTCAAGCAAGATCTGGATGTTCTGATTAATTTTAAACATTGTGAAACTTTTGAATCAAAAGCAAATAATTTACAAGGCAAAAAGATGTTGTAGTGGAACATCTTAATTTGGTGAATGATAAAATAAAACCTTAATTTGTTTTCTATCTCTCTTTAGAATTTCTCCTTAAAGGAAATACTCCCCATACCTACATACAAGTTAGGGAAGCAGTGAAACAGTAAACCTGTCTTTTTCTTGCCAAATGAAGTTGTGTGGTAGAAAGGTTAGATCAATTGCCAGAGGCATGAATGTTGGACACATACTATTTAAAATGTTCAATAAAATCATCAAAATTAATCATAAGTTAAATTAAAACAATGGGCTAAGATAAAGTACAATGCCACTAGCTTGCATTCCACATAATTGTTAAAGACAGATTTTCATCTTTCGTAGTTTTCATCCTAAGAGAACAGTACAGTAATCTTTTTTCAAAATGCTTCCATACTTAACTGAATATTATGTTCTTTTCTTAACTCTTTGACAGATTTTTAATGGTTATGATGAGAAAGTCACTCTGGCTGCTTATGTTCCAAACTGTAGAGTTGTAGTTCATTTGCGTAGAAGCTGAAAAACTTTTCAGTTAAAGGAAAAAAAGTGAAAAACTTTTTTGAAGGTGGTACAGTAAAATTACATTATCTTCTTCCACTTTTTTGAAAACAGGTTATTCCTTAAAAAAAAACCCTCAAAGCCTCACAAAATAAAAAACATACTTCTGAAGTCAGTTTGCTCATTTCCAAAATGTAGCTAGAAAACATACTGGAAGTCACAACTGGGGCAACATCACCTTTTGCACCAATTACTTGTCCTACTTCTCCATCATTTTTTTCTTGATATTGATTCAAAATCATACATACCATATGTATAACATGAAAGTCATATCTTTCTGTCAATCCCCAGATGCTTCTCATAAGGATTTACGTATTGGTAAACATGGTTTAGGACTGATTATTTGTAGAACTCTAGGTATGGAGCCAAGAACCTGAACACACACCTTAAAGTATCTTATTCTCCTTTCAAAGTAAAAGTAGAGCAGAATTTTATGCAATCCAAATCTATTTTCCTTGCATGTTGTATGCAATGTGTAAAATGAGGATGGCAATAAAAGTTACTTTTCATATCTGGAAAATCCTTTGTTGAGTGATGTTGTGAAAAGAAAAAGCGGTTATTTTCTCCTAACTTAAAAACATATATGCAGTAATTTCTCTATTAAATGTGAATGAAATGTATCCTATGCATCACATGTTCAGTTCCTTCAGTCTGCTCAGGATGGAATGTCACATTTATAAACCCAGTTTAAAGAAAATCTATATTAATGTCTCTGTATTGAATACTAGCTCACAAGATTTACTACAGCTTAATGGGGAAGTAAGTGCTGGAAGATAAACATGGTGGAATTAAGTCCTTCTTTCAATTACTTCTGTTCTATCAGGCTTCCTTTGTGAGCTGTGAACAATCATAACATATAAACACATTCTGCATCTGGGATATTCCTCAGGCACTGATTGCAGAGGGCGTTTTTCCCATAAAATTTTAACTAGTATTAGTTCTCTAAAAATGTCAAAAGCTCTGAAAAGTGCACAAGAGAAAGAATTTAAACTATATATATTCTCCAAACTAGTCTCTCAGTAGTTTGCTAAAGGAAAAGAGCATCTAATAAAAAAGAAAAACAACAGAGTATTAATTATATCTGAGATTTGTTTTAATTCAATAAAGATACAATTTAGAGTGTAAAACTCAACCATGTACTGCCTATAGATTTGATAAGATAGGATAATAAAACCAAATTAAGTCAGAATACAAGTATCTAGAGGTGATGTGAACTTTGTCAAAGTTATGTGGATTTTGTGAATTTTGTCTATCCATGTTATACCATGACTTCCAATATCATGTAAATAATTCTCTGTGGAATTCTTTGATTCAAAAAAGATCCACTGTATAGGCAAGAATAAAAAACAATCTATTAGTTTAATTTGGGAGAATGTGAGTGTTGGGGGTTGGGGTTTTGTTCCTTTAATGTGTGAGTTTGGAGAATTTTTTCCCATTGTAATGCTAACAGAACCCGCCGGCTGTGCCCAGGGTTTGTGATGGCCCTGGACGGGCGGGTGGGTGGGACCGGAGCTGCTCGGAGGACCGCGGGGGCTTCCGGGCGGAGCTACCCAGAGGAGCGCGCGGGCTGGGGCAGGGGCACGGTGGCTTCCGGCGAGAGAGGAGAGAGAAGGGATCCCCTTGGCCCGCACTGCACGTGGGGGAGAGGCAGACAGCCAGACCCTGCTGCCATCAGCTGTCCTGCTACCTCGGAGGCACTGCTGACCACCAAAGACCAAACGCCTCTTGCCTTTTGGGAATACAGCTGATCTCCGGACACTACAGTGAGTGAGGAGCTGCTCC
This sequence comes from Muscicapa striata striata, assembly GCA_030060385.1. Taxonomy (NCBI): domain Eukaryota; kingdom Metazoa; phylum Chordata; class Aves; order Passeriformes; family Muscicapidae; genus Muscicapa; species Muscicapa striata. Next base: position 301,069 of record JAREIS010000076.1, on the reverse strand, counting down.
CACCTCAGCCCAGCCCGGCCCCGGCTGCTCCCCTCCACCTCCCTCGCTCCCGCCTGCTCTGCGGCACGTGTCACAGCCCCGGGGATGGACACAGACCGAGTGTGTCCGCGGCTAAAGAAAGGACTAGAACTGGGTTATTTTCTTCTGTTCTTTTTGTTGGTAATTTTAATAACTGTTGTTGTTTTCTACTTGTGCTGTTAGTTAGAGTAGTAAAGAGCTGTTACTTCTACCCCCTTATCTCTGCCTTGAGTCCTTGATTTGAAACAATTATAACACTGGAGGGGGTGAGATTGATTTCTCTATTTCAAAGGGAAACTTCTGCCTTTATTTGGCAGAACCCTGTCCTAAAACCAGGACAGTGAGGTTAAGGACCTCCGGTGCTCTAGGCACCAACTTCGTCAGGTTATCTTCTAAAATGAGCAAAGCAGCTAATAGTTGCTAAAAGGTTATTTATTTCAGAAGCACCTCAGTCTCAAAAGGCACAGTCACAGACATCAAAGTGCATGCTAAGTTTTGGTATAAAGTCCCAAAGAGAAGCAGAAGCTGCTCTTCCCAAAGGTCCTTGGGTGTTGACAGATGACAGTGAGAAAAAGCAGAAAGAAAAGCAGTGGCAGGAAAAGCAGGAAAAGCGATGGCAAAAAGCACCAACTCTTCCCAATACATACACTTATACAGAATCTTCCCAACAAGCTAAGACAAACTTGGACCACCTCTCCTTAACCTATTAGAATTCTAGTTTATTAACACGCCAGGTTACGTATAGACTATGCATGCAACCTATCTTGTTCTATCTGAAAGATGTAAGCAATATTCTTCCTATAGCTCTATTATGTCTAGGAGCCTTTACTGAAAACACTGGTATGTTTTTCAACCTTCACTGGAACTAGCACTTCTACTTTGGTATCTAAACCTTTTACTTACTAAAAGCAATGGAGCTCATACTAAAGCTTACTCATTGACTCACTTACTTATCCTAAAACTTAAACTTACACCTCTACCTTATGTGTGAATGGCTTAATATACTTCAATCCATGCACAGGCTTTAATTCAATTTCTGCACTCTGATTTCTCTCTTAAGAATTCAGAGACCCCTGACTCACTGACTCCAACAGGAGAATAACAAAAAACTGAATATAGGAATACAGAGCCTTGAAAATGCAAAAATGTATTTGGTCGCACCATAAGTACTCAGTTCACTGTCCCTGCTGTGGAAACAGTTAACAGAAATGGCTGTCTTAGTGTGAATCAATAGAAAATTAGGGGGAAAAATTATGAAATGGGTCAGGCAAGAAAAAACTTATAGCATGCTTATTGCATCTCCCCTGCTAGTATCTATCAAAATACTTTTAAAATTCAGGAATGGAGTGAGATAAAGAAGTTGTTTTTTTTTCTCTTGAATATGTGCTGCATAATTGCTTGGAAAGAATAGAAGTTTCTTTCCCTTTTCAAAATGTAAAGTATGGTGGTAAACAAAGTGGTGAAACTGAAAGAAGGTTAGCTGAATATGTTTCTGCAATGATCCTCAACCAATAGCTTATATTAGGAATTTTTAACATTTGGTTTTCACACTCAGTTATAGGAAGTTATATACTTAATTTTAAGTTTACCAAGATTAGTTATTTGTTTACTGGTTAACTGTCAGCTAACAAATTGGTGCTTCTTTTTCCTCCTAAGGAGCTGTAGGTTGGTGTCAGATGCAAAGTATTTCCTGTGGAGGAATATCCTTTTATTGCTGGCATTCACTTCAGTGTTACGTTATTGTAGACATCTGGAGCACAGCAGAAAAACACTGTCTGGATTCTTTCCTAAAGCACCTCAATAAGAATATTCTGAGCTAAAGAAATGCCAGACTAAATGAGTAACCCAAACGTGGAAAAGGACTGGAGTACAGAATAAGGATTATTCTTACAGAGTAAGAATAGAGAGGTAAAAAATGCAATTCTTTAACCTGCAGACCCACAGTGGATTTATAGAGCCTTTACCTCAAAGCCCACTCCACCTATTGTAATTTAAAAAACTATTTCTTCTATGTCATAAACTATAAAGCAAAGGTGAACATTCACACGTTCAAGGCTTTAATTTTAGATTGATGAATTATCTGTTGACAGACAATGAATCTCTGCCACTTCGTCCTCCACTCTCTAGATTCAAATTATGTTAAAAGCCATGGTGCAAACAGAGAAGCCAGAAACATAAATGGGAGGGATCCATTACTTACAGATGAACACTGGGCTGGATTGTATGAGTGCCAAGTCGTCCCTTGATGTACTGACTGTTCTCCAACAAAAGGCACAAGAAAATGCTGGTTCTGTCCATGCCTCTTTGGACTGGACCTATAACATTACAGACCCATGCAGTCAAGGGCACCAGTTAGAATCTTCCAAATTATGGAAAAATATTCCCATATTCCCCTTCTAAATGCAGATAATTATGATTTTAAATCTGTGAGCTTTCCAATTTGCTAATGTCATCTGTTACTCATTTAGACATTAATGCTTTTACCCTATGATTTTTAAAAATTGCTATTACTTTAAACTTTTTACTTTTCTGTAAAATGGTCTCTTCATGAATTTCCACCATCAATTTACCTGGAATCTGTTACATCATTTCTTGTAGTCTCTCAGGACCTATGACCTATCTTCAAAATGTCAGTTGCACAATGATGCTTTCAGATATTCTGTCTAGTGCTTCTCTGAGAAGTCATGCCAGGTATTTTCAAAGAAGTGATATTTTCAGTGGATATCCAAAATATCCAATCCTCCAGTCTAATTCAAACAAAGTGTCATTATTGTTTACCTCGGCTTTGAATTTTTTCCAGGGAATCTGCAATTCTCTGCAGCTGTGCTGGGAAAATTCACAATTCCCCTTCTCCCTAGAAAAGAACTATTGCTAACAGAAATCTTCAGAATCAAGGGCATTCCATTTGTCTCTTTGATAATTAATTACCACCAGTCCATAATTAGCTAGTAATTTAGAACAAGGAGTTCTAGAACCTGTGCTCTCTGGATTATAATCTCATTTGTCAGGTAAAGAAAAAACAACACAGTGAAAACACATGCAAACCAACACATAAACAACTTTTTCAGGTATTTGAATATGTATTTGCTTTCAAAATAATAGAATTATTTTTTATAATAATGGAATTATTTGCTATTTTTAGCAAGCATCAGGGAATAGCAGTAGCATCCCAGTGGCAGCCAAAGGTTATCATACTTTTTAAATTTTTTTAACATGACATGACATTGCAAAAATTAGGAAGAGAATCCAGATCTGAATGAATTTTTCTATTCAAATAGAGACTGTTATTTTCACAAACCAAGCCTGGTAACTTGATTAATAGTAACCATTTGATTAGTAGGTAACATAGAGAGAGAAAAACAACAAGCCAGTTCAACTTCTAGAAAAGTCCCAATATTATATTTTTAACTCACATGCTTGAGCTCTATTACCTGAAGGTCTGACCCACAGTCTATGAACCTGGTTTAAAGAAAGAATCAATTTGGTTTTACAACTGCAAAATTGTTTTGTGACAGTCCTTCAGTATGTCCAATCTTACCTTTTAGCAGCAATATTCAACTCCTCTGAAAGTCAGATCACAAGAAGATTCTGTCTTAAATTCCCTACAGTGTGCTCTGGTTTTATGCCACCATCGTTTGACTCTGTAGTAATTCAATACCAGACAGAGGTTACTGTGTTAAAGGGACCTTATCTCTAACCCAGTACACATACACTTCCTTTCCTCAGGTCTCAAATAATACAGTCAGTCTAAAATTATATTGCTGAATACTTCTATCTAACCAATAAATATACCTAAATTAATTTTGCTACAGGTGTAAAATACTATATTTAGTAATTCACTATCTAAATCTCTCCCATATATTTTTTTAGAACAGAAAAATGTTGAATATAATTAGCATTGAATAATCTTGCCTTAAATCTTACATGGAATAACTTTATTCTGGAAAGAAATTTTAAAAGTGTAGTGAGGTGAATGAAAAGGAATTTCCACATATAATTTACAGTCTGAAAGGTGGTGAAAATACTGGGTTTAGGATTATTTTGTGTAGGAACAGCAAACTTAGGCTTCTCTGGTATCCAAATAATAGTAAGGGAAGAATGACTTGATTTTTCTTTTACCCTTGTTATTACTCAATCTCTTAATATTTGAAGCTAATGTTTTGAAGTTTTTTACACCAAATCAAATTCCATCTAGAGATAAAATGGTAAAGATCAGAAGGCTTAATATAAATATGCTCATTTGTTCCTCTCTCATAATTTCTATTATTTTTTCTGCATTTCCAAAATAACGCATCAGTAGTGTGCTTGACAAATCCAGAAAGGGCCATTTAATTTAATTTACCTTTGTAAATATGTGACTTCAACCTTGTCAGTATTTGAATGAAAAAACAATCAAACAAACAACAAAGAAAGACCTACAAAGGCAACTTCTTAAAACTCTGCTCCATTTTGCAAATTGTTTGAACTTGTTGATTAGGTTTCCATAAATATTTTATAGCAATGACCTTCTGCTTCAGAAGTTACTTGAACTAGAGGCACTGGAAGCAAATACAATTCTAAACCTGTGTAATCTGATAAAATGGATAATCAAGCCAATGGTTAGTCAGTTTACAGCTAGTTTGGTCTTCCTCTACCTGCTACTGAGACCATCTCTTTTTTCTCGATGAAGTTCAAAGCAGTTTTTTCCTTGCTTTGACAGACACTGGAAACTATATTCCTATTCCTAACTTTCCATGTCACTTTGCCTCTTCTTAAATTCACACACGAACCCAAGTTGTACAGAAATTGCTGGGCTGATAACTTGCATTTATGATTTTGGGATCCAAATATTTTGCTACTGCACAAAGCAAGTAATCTAAGTACAAAGAGAGATTTCATCTAAAAGGATTGCATTTGTATGATCAGTCCAGTTGGTGTAGAAGCCAAGGACCTGGGGTCTCAAGGCCCATCAGGTGAATCAGATTTTTAGAAGTGTGTTTAGACTGGACAGGCTGCTCTGTTCTCACAGGTTACCCCCAAGTCAAGTCAGAAGTCTTTTTACTGTTGTGCAGGTTGCATGAGGGATAATTTATCTATGCAGGTTCGATCAGTAGAGAGAGAAGCAGAAACTTGTAACTTTTGCCTTATTTAAGATTTTTGACATTCACTTCTGTTTTCTGTGACAGGAAGGATGTAATTATTGTGGGTGTTTATTGAAGACGTGAGGAAAAAATGCATTCCCATTCCCATGATCCTCTCCAGTGATCATTTATTCTGAAGTGTTTAAATTTTTATCAAGCCTTGGCTTTTATATGATGATGCCTTTTGAAGCTGGTGAGTCTGTTGTTATGGTGCAGGAGTTTATTATAGCTGAATTGTTTTTTGCGTGTCATAAATTCCGAGTCTTCGCACTCACCAAACTAAGGAGCAAAAGATGAGTATAAACTGTACAATAAAAAGAGGTAAGTGTAAAATATCATCTCTTTGATTTGACAACATCTTTGGCAGGACTTTATACATGTACAGACACAAAGAAAAGAATCTCAAATCAAGATGCAAAATATTTTTGTGTAGAATTAACTGCTATGGCTTTCTTATGTATCATTTGGAGTAAAGTGACTCAGCTTTTTTTTTTTTTTTTTTTTTTCTGCAACACTGCCAAATTACTGCCAAATCACTCTTAATTCACTGCCAAATCAAGCATTAGAAGTCTTGGTACCTCAGTTTCTGTTAATTTTTCCTTACAAAAGATAAGTATGATAAACAATGAGAGCCAGAGTTTTAAATTCTTATATTTACAGTTACTTTTAGGTAGTACTTGTTAAAATATATTCACTATTGTGACTGTGTTTTAATCCACGGACTGCTTCCTGTTCCTGTGGAAATTAAACACTAGAGGAGGGATTAGACACAGGGCTTTGAACTCCTAGCAAGAAGTTCTGATATACAGGATCAAACCCTCACAAGCTCTGAATGCCTGACTGGTGCTTACAAATTGGCAACTGGCATTTCTAAAGTTTCAGGACAGCTCAGAAACCCCTCAGTCCTTCAGTCTAATGAAAAGTGCCCTATGGACTTGGGAATAGACCTTGTCACACAAAAGCTGTGTGCTGGATCCACTAAGAGGATCAACTCCAGAACTCAGCGAGGCCAAAGGCAGCCTGAGGCCACCTGGGACAAGAGGGGACATAATCTTCCATGGCTGTGTGTGTGCTAGCCCCATGAGGTGTGCTGGACTTGCAGGCAAGACTTGAGCAGCTTGTGAAGTGGGCACCTGAGGATACAGATTCTTCCTTCTGGAGCAAGGATTCTGGGCTTCCTTAAGAATAGATACTTAGATTCCTAGCTTTCCCAAGTACAGATGTTTGAAAGGCCACAGGCTGACATTTGGGTCACACCTGGCAAATATTCTGTGTGGAAATGAGTGAAAATGAGTATTAATAATTTGTTAATCTCTTTTCCCTTAGCTTCAGTGGTTGAAATTTCTGAAATCTAGGATTTACAATTTGCAAGTTATGCAGAAGCTCAAACATTGTTTTGCATGAATACATCAGTACATCAATAGGACAAAATTAACCTGTTTCTTCATGGCCTACTCCAACACCTATTCCATGTTAGTGGGTGAGAAGTCTAGCCCTTGGTCAATTTGTCTTTTAAAGATCTGCCTATTTTTACATTATTATGAGGTGGAAGCATCATTTAGAAATTATTATATCCTTAAAACTTTAAAATAGGAAGAAAAACTTTATGAAACTAAGTACATAGTCTGTATTTTTGCCTGTTGACAAATAATTTAGGTACTTTTGCAACACCAATAGGTTCAAAAGTTGAGCATAGTCTCTAAATGTGAGGTCTGTCAGCCCAACCATTATTCTTAAATAATGGTTGACACTCTTAGTGAAAGGACTTAAGCAAATAGGCAACATTGATTCACTTTTTGCTAAAAAATACTTCCATTCTTACGCTTCTACTTTCCTTTAATGCAAAGCAGTTGACTTGAGAAGAAAAAACATTGGCTCTCTTGTGTGGCAAGGTGGGATACTTGAAAACTTTCAATATCCTGGCATGTCATTCTTTGAAGATGTCCAAAGTTTTTCTTCCAGCTGTCATGTAACATACTCCTTCCACTGTCAAGACCTGAAAAGGTTTACTCAGAAAGTGTATAAAATTTTGTTGCATCAGAAGCAGCTCTAATGACAGTATTTCTGTCTCCTAAAATAATTTTATTCTTTGGTATTTGTTTCTTGTGCCCTCATTCTGATGGAATTTTAAATACTTAAGGAAAATAATAAGTCTTAAGGTTGTGTGTGTCCATATTGTAATAATTTTGAAATATTTTTTGTGCATTATCTTCAGTTGAGATGAAATAAGACACCAAGAAGAACAAATAAAGATTCATTTTACATATAAATTCTAATCAACTCTAAAAATTTAATTAATACAACTACAAAGACTAATAATCACTAACAGTTTTATAGAAGATTGTACTTTAGATCAAAATTACTGGCTATCTATGAATGTATTATATCAAATGCTGAATAATCTAAGAGCAGACTTTTGACAATGAGAAGCAGGTCATTGCCCTACTCTTGAGGCTGTAAAATCACACTGCTATATCTTCCTTATGATCTTAGGAGTCTTTGAAACTCTGAAGTGCCCTCCTGCAACTCAGAGTGACTTCTGACTCCCTTCCACAGTTCATACACTTTGGAGTTGATGTTACAAAGGGTGCTCAGATGAGAAGACATCAAGAATGTCTTTGGAATTATTTTTGATGAAGCTAAGTTTTCTTCAAGTCCGTAGAGGTGAAACTCTATTAAGATATTAAAATGTGTTGTCTTCTGCCTGTCATGCACAGATCAAGTTTCAGCCTGCTGTTAGATTTTCAGAGAACTGTACATGTGGTATTTGTGCATTGAGTAGAAAGATGTTTGTTATAAAAAGGCAGAATTGCAGATATTCTTGAGTTAACTTATTCTTTAATTCTTAACTTACCTAAAGATACCCTTGTTTTCAACAAAAGCAAGAATATATATTTTTCCTTAAGGAGCTGTATTTATCCTTTTAGAAATACTGCTTTTGTCTGCCCTCTGACAAATTTTTGACAGGTAAAGCTGGTCTCTGTAATTTTTTTTTTTAATTTTTCAGAAAAAGAAGATAGGATTTCATTAGTAAGGACAAGATATTGCAAGCTAAAAAGCTGGCTTGGTTGACCTCAGTGGACAGGGATAAAGCAGCAGTAAATGATAGCAGCTAGGGAGTGTGCTTGCAAACCAGATGAGAAGATCTAAAGGTGTATATTTGATCCTCATTCTCTGTTTCTGAGAAGAGCATCTGGAAAGTTGCACCTAAGTCCTGGTGACCTAAAAGGGTGATCTGGCAGGGCACTTCTGCACTTTGGGCCTTGAAGCAGGCTGAGTGAATGCTGAGGAAGGGAAGGAATGAGACTCTGTTGTCTGATAGAGTAGCTTTGGAAAAGAAAGTACTTCTGTTTCTGGAGCTGCAAATAACAGGAGAGTGGATCACTTTAAAATATTAATATATAGCAAACACAACCATTCATTTTTTTTTCCATGTTAATAATGTCCTCCATTCATTACTATATTGGTTGTAGAAAAATAATTTTGCCTGTTCTGTTTATACCATACAAAATTACACAGATTTCAGTTGGGAATTTGAAAACAGAGCTGCTGTCAACTCATTTAAAACCCAGGACGAAATTGACAGACCTGGTATCTAACATAAGACCTGCCCCAGAAGGAAACTGGGTATCATCAGCAAAAGGACAGTTCTAATGACAGTAGCTTCTCCTGTCTTTGGTTGAATGAAGGTGGGATAAGAATCCTGTATGAATGCCTTTTTTTTACAAAGTTGTTGGGATTTTGAATTCCTATTTCAGATAAGTGCAGCTTGGAGAAGATCACTGAGTTTATAGCAAAAAGTAGAGAAGAAGACTAAATACCTCCCCATTTAGCAAGTGATCTGTGCAGGACCAGACTCACAAATGACTTGTTATCCCTAAACACAGAATAGGGAGCTTGAACATTGAACTTAAACCAACCATTTCTACAGTACATTAATGCTCCTTCCTTCAATTTCTACCATGCTGATGTTAAATTGTTTTAGCAGACCTTCTCATGATCTTCCACTCCATATTTAAACAAGCTTTCATTTAGATTTTTGTCTAGAATCTTGATTTCAGAAAACTGTATCATCAAAAACCATGCTTACAGAAACAAAATATTTACTAAGTAGATTGAAAAAGATATCTCAAATTTAAAGTATTAAATTTAAAACATGATTTTAAAAATACCAAAAGCATTAGTAGGTCTTTACAGTAATACCTGAGTAACTGCGTTGCCATAAGTGCCAAATAAATATTTTAAATTCTTAAATTAATAAGGCAAGGTCTTTTACATTTGAACAGAATATCCACTTCCTTAGGTTAAAATCTTTTCAGTATTATTATGTAAAACATTTATGCTAATTGAATTAAACTTCAACAAACTGTATATATTCCTTGTGAATACATATTACCAGCACTATATTTTAATAAACAAGGAATACATCCTCTTTTCACAGAACAGGGGGTTCCAATAACTCCAGCTTTTCTAAATCACACTTACAATGATTGAAGCTGTCTAATTTTCACAAAAAAGGCAATGGAAAATTAATTTAAGAACATATTAAATACACATACGTTTGCAATCAAACTGTTGTTTTAAATTACTTAATTAGAACAGTTTGTCATACTTACTGGAAACTAGCATAATACATGTTGAGACCACGAAAGTCAGAGAGAGACTGAAAGGACTGTGAGTGAAAGTAGAAGAGCAAATGTTTTAAAATTCCCAGAGTTTAACAGTTCTGGAAAAAATTAATCAACAATTCCAGTCACCCATCCCTCTGTGTAACACCTATATGTTTTCTTATGGTGAGAATTGTAAATCTGTTTTTTTTCAAAGTCTTTCATTCTTAGTAAACTGTAATTGCTAAAACTGACGAGCTATGCTACATATCTCATAGTGGTACCACACAGAACAAAGGCAAAACATACAGTCATTGCCGTGGCTTTGCCTCTGTGGGATTTTCGACTTGGAGCTTTAGTTACCAATAGCATTCCTCAGAAGTCCTTCCAAAACGTTATGGAAGGAAGATTGATGGAAACATCATGGCATGACAAATGTCAGTAGCAATGCTCAACAAAAGTTTCTGGAATTCAAATGAAAGTCATGTACTGTACTTCTGCTGATGCTGCCAGAGCAAGTTTTCCCTTTTGGACATGCTTAGAACCAGGCTCTGACCTGCAGGATCTCTGCACTCACATGCCTAACTGGCCAGCAGCTCATCTTGTAAGCGAGTTTTAAAAGTTTGCTGGACATAATTTTGTTTCCCCACAAGCTCATTACCTTATAGTCAAATGCTGTAGTGGTTTTGGTTGCGTAATTTCACACGTTCTATTTTCAGGTTTCATAGTATCAGCACTGATATAGCCATACCACAGAGCCCCACTTCTTCAGATACACCCATTTAGATTTAGATAAAAGCTGAGGCACTGAACATCTTCTTTGCCTCAGCCTTTTGCAGTAAGACTGGTTAACTTCAGGGCAATGAGCCCTGTTAGCTGATAGCAGCTAGCCCTGTAGTCCAGGAGGAGGTAGGTAGTGACCTGCTGAGCCATTTACACACTCATAAATCTCTGGGAGCGGATGCAGATTATTCCAAAGATACTGAAGTAGCTGGTGGCAGAGCTTACTAAGCCACCCCCATTATTTATCATCAGTCCTGGCTCACTTTGGAGGTCTCAGGTGACTGGTGGTTGGCCAATGTGACAGCCATCCAACATGAGGAGTCGGAGAATTCAGGGAACTACAGGCCTGCTAGCCTGACCTCAGTACCCGGAGAAGTTATGGAGCAGATCATCTTGGTTGTGATCACTCAGCACGCAGGGGACAACCAAGGGGCCAGCATCAAAGCCAGCATGGGTTTAGGAAAGGCAGGTCCTGCCTGAACAACTCGGTCTCCTTTTATGACTGTTGGACTCACCTGATGGGTGAGGGGAAGGTTGTGGATATTGTCTATATGGACTTCAGAAAAACCATGGACACATTTTCCTACTGCATTCTCTTGGAAAAGCTGTCAGCTGAGAGCTAGGACAGGCATAATCTTTTTGGTTAAAACAGCAGAGTGGTGGTGAATGCAGCTACGTCCAGTTTGCATCTGGTCACTGCTGGTGGCTGACGGGAATCACTGTTGGACCCAGTCCTGTTTAATAAATTTATTGACAATAAATAGTATGGATGACGTGATCAAAAGTATCCTCAGGAAGTTCATGGGCAACTCTAAGTTGAGTGGGGGAGTTGATCTGCTGGATAGGGATTTCTGCAGGCCAGATCAATGGGCTGAGGCCAAACAGATGAGGTTCAATAAGACAAAGTTCCAGGTTGACACTTCAGTCACTACAGCTCCAGTGCTACATGCTGGGGGTAGTGGTCAACAGTGGGTGAGCATGAGCCAGCCATGTGCCCAGGTGGCCAGTGACAACATGGGTTCTACCAAAAACAGTGTGGCCAAGGCAGTCACATCCCGCTGTACTGAGCACTGGTTAGACCTCACCTTAAATCCTGTGTCCTGTTTTGGACACCTCATGGCAAGAAAGACTTTGAGGGGCTGGAGCAAGTCCAAGGGATGGGCAGTGGAACTGGAGAAGGGTCTGGAGCACCAGCCCTGTGAGAAGAAGCTGAGGGAGCCAGGGGTGTTTATCCTGGAGAAAAGAAGGCTCAGGGCAGACCTTGCTGCTCTGTACAACTTCCTAGAAGGAAGGTGTACCTAGGTAAGGGTCAGCCTCTTCTCCCCAGCAAATGAGCATCACAGGCCTCAAGCTGTTCTGGGGGAGGTTCAGGTTGGACATCAGGAGGAATTTAATCATGCAAAGGGTTGTAAACACTGGAACCACCCAGGGAAGTGATGGTGGTTGAGTCCAAATCCCTGGAGATATTCAAGAAAGAACTGGAGCATTTAGTTGACGAGGTGGTGATCAGTCAAAGGTTGAATTCAATGGACTTGGAAGTCTTTTCCAACCTAAATGGTTCTGTCATTCTGTGATTTATATTTTCCGTTATAGCTCTCAGTCGTCTTTTAAAGTAACTCTAGAATATGAATATCATTTGACTAAACTAATGAACAAGAAAGATACTTTTATATTTTCCTTGCTTTTACACAGACTGAAGGGATACATTTTTCTAATTTTTCAGCAGCCAAAGCTCCCACTTTTTCAGACAATTATTACTGTCTTCCTCCAAGACAGATCCCTTCAAACACACTGTCACAGGAACAGCATGACATAAAAAAATTTTGTATTTGTTTTTACAGAGCTTTATATTCCACAAAAATCTAAGCTATAAGTGTAATATGGAAGCTTAATCATACACTGAACATACATCCAAATAATCAATGTATCTCAAAGCATTTTAAACATCAAGGGATAATACACAAAGAATACATTGAAGAACAATATATCTTATTATATATCTTCATATATAATACGTAATACAGCTCTAAAAGATATTTAGATATTTAAAAAACAAACTGGTATCTCATGCAGTGTTCATATTAATTAAGGAAACTAACTGACACTGCAGAACCTGAAAGTTAGAAATATGAGTATCTTTTAGAATCTCAGTAAATAGTTGCATACTAGAAATTCATGAAAAATGGAAATTTCTTCCAACCAAAAGTTTTACTATAAAGTACCCTGCAATTAAGGAGAATTCAAAGCCAGGAGTTTCTTTGTCATTTTATTGAACTCTTTCTTTAGTACCAGAAATCAAAAGCAGATTCTGTCCCCTTTTCCCCTTCCAATTTTAGTATCTTTGAAGTAGGTTAACAATCCGTTTGTCTTAAGACCTCTTTAATGTCATACCAATTAGTCAGATAGGCAGATCAAGAGCTGGGAGAAAGAAAACACTTGGTTATCACTAAGAATTAAATTCTCCATGCTTTTCTGCCAGACATATTTTCCATCCTTCCCCTGTAAATGAAAAAAAAAAAAAATAGGAAAGAAGAAAATGAAAGAAAAAGTGCAAGCTCTCTTGGGGCAGAATAGGATTTGACAGAAAATTCCTGTTCAAATGCAAGTTGCTTCACTTACAACTCAATGGTGGGAATTTACCTTTTTAAACTTTATATATAGGTGAACATTGCCCTCTAACTTTGATTTGATTTGCTTTTTCTCCAAGTGTAAGAATACAAAACAAGTTAAAGAGCTACAGGTGTGTCATTAGTAAAATGCACACACTTGAAATGATACAGAAAACAGTTTGGAATAGCACAGCCAATATCATAGTCAGTCTCTCTCACATCCTTTGTTATCAGAAACTGAAGGTGTCTGCCAGATACTGACTAAAATATTTGAAATTTTTTTGCATAGTATACTCAGAATCAGTAGTGAGTTTGAATCACAGATGGAGTGAAATATAGAGCTCTTGTCTCTGTCTTAGTTACATATGTCTTTACTCAAACAGAAATTACAGTTATCATGTTTGTAGCATAGCTTTTTCCCATCAGCACAGTCTTTAGATTAAGTGCTTCTCTGCTAAGGAGAGATTGTTGTACTCTTCCTCACCTTCCTCTTCCTTTTAGTCTAAATTTTAAAAAATCTTCTGAAGTTTACTTTTATTTTTATACCCTCTGGAGAGAGAAAAATTATAATTTAAGTGATGGAGAACACTAGCAAGACTAAATCTGATCTAAATGGAAGAGGCTCAGGAGAAAAATACTTACAACATAAAATAAAGAACTCAAACCATCACAACCATCTTTGGGAGGTCACTAAAGGTTATTCAACAAGAAGTCTGGTAGAATTAGTGAGTAATTGATAAAGAGCAGCTGGAGAATAAACTGGCTATCCTATGGCTCCAGAATCATAAGCACATATAGACTGGGCTGGGAAAATTTTAATCTTTCCAAGTCTGATGCTTTTTTTACTTGATGCTGACTTGAGAAACAATATATTAGCATGCCATGATTGCACATAAGCTCAGTAAGTGTCAGCAGTGCAAAAAATACCAGGTCCATTAAACAGAGAGGAGACTTCACTAATACGAAGTAGGTTTAGTCCCTTCTTCTTGTGTCATATGCACTCTTTGAGATTCAGGATTGTTAAAAAGAGGTAGAAAGATGCTGTTGTACTAGCACTCCATGTGTCTGTCTAGCTGAATTCTAAACTACATCAATAAACATAATTTTTTCTAGTTTTGATGAAGATGCCACATGAAAATGCTTAAAGCTGTGGATGGATTGTACAAACCTTAAGTGTGGGAGTCCAGGGCACCCCCCTGACTCCTCTGGGGATGGAAAAACCCTCCTGGCAGGCTTCTCAGAGACCCCAGAATGAGACCCAGGTGTCTCAGGGGCTGAATTTAACCCTTAGGGAAAATCTGCCAACATTGCAGGAAGAATTACAAGTCACAAAAATAAGTAAAGTGTAAATTAGAGTATTAGAATGTAGAATAAGTAGATTTTTGGATTGTTTATGATAAGGGCCATGTGGTCAGCATGGAGGATTTGGGGCGTGGTGTGCCACTTCCTTCTTGTCTGTGCCATCCATGTTGGATGACATGCTGGCAGCCACAGATTGGATGGGGACAAAACTGGACAGTGTAATAAGGTTGTGCTGTATTGGAAGGTAATTGTAAATATTGAAGACGTAGATTAGAGTATAAAAGATAGGTCCTGCCTCTGGCAGGGGGGCATTTGATCATGGTCACCTTGCAGAGCGGACCTCTGTCAGCCTGGCTGGGACACTCTGTAGATAAGATATAATAAACAACCATGAATGAGAAAAAAAACAACAGAAGATCGTCTCGAGCAGTCTCTTTTTCCTGCGGCTTCAAAAACCACCGACATGTCAGTCCGAGGAGGTCGCGCACCCTTAAAGAGCCCCTCGGACTGTGACGCTTAAGTACAAGAGAATATTTTAGGGGATTTTGCAATTATATGTTGATCAAGTAATCAGACATCCTGTTCCTTTATGTTACTAGACTTCTTGTCTAGAAATTGTCCCTTGTATAGTAGGAAACTTACCTTAAGACAGAATAATAGTAATGTTAAATGGTTAATAAGAGACTCTTGCTTATAGCATTTTGGGGTGGAGGTTTTTGAGGAAAATAGATATTGAAGTGTTGAAATTGCCGAGAGAGATAGGCCAAAAGGCCACAGGACTAGATTTCTGTATATTTCCAAAATTTTCTCTGAAATGTCTCTGTTTTTTATTTTTAAAGGATATTAGAATATACGAAGTTCTGCTCCTCTAAGAGAGTGCTTGGGCATCTGTTGCTGAAGTGTATGATAAGCTGCAAGTCACTTCTATCTGAACGTGAGAACAGAACAAGCTCAATTCATTATGATCGAGTGTCCTGGTTTGAAGGACAGGTGTCTGCCAATAAAGGCAGAAGCTTTCTTTGAAATGGAGAATGCAAACCCCTCCCTCCAAATTATTATAATTTTGAAATTAAGGGGCTCTCAGGCAAAGATGTGGGAATTGGGAATAACAGTTCTTTACTAGGAAAATTAAAATAGAAGTACAGTATTACAAAGAACAATCCCAAAAACACTGACAGAATCAGGGCTATCATCCATTGTCTTTTAATTTTTGATACATATGCAAAGAAGTCATCAGCCTTCTCCAAACTAAAAGGAAGCTTTTTTAGAAGACAACATCACCTCTTATTTTTCATTTAGTTTGTGTTTTTGGCCTTCCTGGGTGGGAAATTTAAGCCTTTAGAGCCCACAGAATAGAAAGTGCTATGAAAATATGAAATATTACAGCCCTGAAATGTTCAAAAAAAGATTTAGAATGGTTATGAATCAGATCCAGCACCTGTTTGCATCACTTGGTGACATATTTCAGTTATATGACTAGGATATGGTAAGCAGCACCACATAAAATACAAATGTTTGTTTGATGGATTTGACAAAACTTAAAAGTTAGAGGGGAAAATGTTATCCCAACCAATAGGCTGATGAAGCTTTTGTAAATTGCAGTACTGCATTATAGAAAGCATCTAGTACTGCCTTCCAGAAAACTTCAGATGATCTCCCATGAATGATATTTTTTTTCCTGTGAAAATTATTGTCTTGATTGAAAATAGTTATTTTGACAGAAACAACTTGACTCCATTTTGGAGGGAAAAAAAAAGTAAGCATGCCATGACTACTTCCCTAATATTATATGAAGCCACTGCCAAATGTTTAGTAATTGACCATTTAAGAAAAAGGATTACCCTATCTTGCCCTATATGTGATTTGTATGATCCCCCATGAGAGAAGGCAGAGAAAGAAAAATAGATAATTATATATGTTCATTTCCATCAGATAAAATGTGGCATTTTTCTTTGCCTGGCAGTGAAGATATTCAAAGAAAAGCAACAAGATGATGTGTCAACTGTTAGTGATAAGTAGCTCCAGTTCAAATCTACAAATATGACAGATCTGGGAACACGCTGTGCTATGTTCTGTGAGTGAAAACATTTAGTGGCACTATCAAAGTTCCTGCACTCCAAGACATGAGACCAATCTTTCACTACAAAGATAGATTGCTTTAGTTAAATCTCTTTTTCTCAAATATTCTGGATATATTCTGCCTAAAGTATTTTTATGCAAATGCTGTATTTGCAATAGCACAGTAGGTGTTTATCCCAAACCCAAGAGATCTTAACACAGGAAACCAGGGCATCAGAGATACAAAAAGTTAGCTGTACTTGTGTCAGCAATAGAATGACAGAGGTTTTCTTACTTTAGTATATATAAGAAAGAACTAACTTATTTCATTTAATCTCTGGCAGAAGTCAGAGGAATCCACTTTATTGTCAACTGTTAATATTAAGCAGATACCTGAAAGATTGTAATCTGGTGAGTTCTGCTCCACCCTTTCATGCATTATTAACCTTGCAGAAGTCCACATACTGCAAGTGACTCTCCAAGCACCTGCTTTGCACTACCTTACAGTGAAGGCCCCTGCAACTGGAACAGGATTTGGGGCCAGAAAGATAATTTCTCCTTTAAAACATTTCAAGTCAGACTTTGAGTAAGCCTCCTGTTCTATGAATCCTGCACAAAAACAGTTAAGGGATTTACAGTATCTACACATTAGATCATGTGAGTGCCCACAGCTTAAGACGTTGTTAACATCCTTTCTACATTACTGAAGGAGTGTGCAGTGCAGAATTCTGGTCTGGGGCACAGATCTGCTCTGCTGTTTCCTGCCCTGTAACCTTAACCTGCGTTCTAGGAGCCTGGGTTTCTAGGCCACTCACTGATCATAAAGTATATCTTTTTGTGACTGGACACAACTGCATTGTTAGGCTTTTCAAAATGTGTGTAAACCAACTTTGGCTAAGCCTTAGGATCAAGCACAGAAATACAACAAAGAAAAAAAAATGTTTTGAAGTATTTTAAGAATTATCTGTACCTTCTTTTCCCATTACAAAAGTCTTTTAAATAACTGTGAGTAGCAAAAAGAGATATTTCTGGCAGTTAAATGTAATTCTTCTGCTCTGAATATCAAATTATCAGTGCTTGAAATTATATCTTTGAGTGATTAAAGAAGGTATAGACTCTTTATAAATCTTATAACTTTACTGCATTTTTTAATTTCATTTTATCAGAAAATCCATTATTAAAATAAGAGCACGGTGCTTTTATGTCAAGGTCACAGTTTGATCCCTGTACAAGCCATTCATTTGAAGTAGGACTTTGTGATCACTGGGGGTCCCTTCTAACTCAGAATACTTTGTGATTCTGTGATAGTTACTCCACAAAATAGCACCTTCACTAAAATACGATTCAGTCCATGAAACAACAGGGAACCTAATTGTCACGGTGAGACTGGGGTTTGTCAATTCTAATATATTTAATTTCTCTTGGGGATCGAATTTAGGAGTAAAGACAGAGCAGGTTTAAAACTTAAAAGGGTATAAGAAGAAATGTATTAATAACACAAAACAATTCAGAATGAGATTTCCAGATTATTCCCTCCTCCCCTTTCATCATACCAGCAACATACAGAGAACACTTCAGTCAGTTACCTACTTAAATAATCATTTCAGTTCACTCCAGAGAGACAAGTCCCTTCTTTTAGTTTAGGCTTAGAGGGTGTCTCACTCTCATAACTTGCGTCCGCCCAGAAACTATAAATTATGATTTTTCTTCCTCCCATTCTCACAGTCCTTCCAGAGCTGTGTTATGGGTTGCTGAACACATGGGGTGTCATTTTAAAGGCAGGCTGTTGAGAACACAAAAGTCTTTTTATCTCATACTTCACTAAATGTCTCTGTTCAATATTCCAGTACCAAAAACAGAAAGCTTCATTTCCCGAGGAAAAAAAAAGTCTTCATCTCAAGCACTTAACCTCCCCAAGTATATTCCACAGTTTAAAGGAATTTCAGTAAAGTCACAATCCCTAAAACCCACAAAAAAAGGTTTTAAGCTACTTATCAGTGGCGACTTTTCCATCTCTCTTTCCATGAGAACTTTGTCTTCATTCTGCTGACTTCTGTAATTCTTCTTGCTTTATTCTTTTCGTTCTGGGAAGCGCAGGAGATCTAGAGTCTCATCCAGGCACTAACAGTTAAACTTGTATCCAAAAGGTAAGGAGCCAGGCTGAAGCCACGCTGGGAGAAACACGTGGCCACCAGGGGACCACGTGGAGATGTCTGGATCTCCCGCTGACCTGTGCTCAGCTGGGGCCTGTATCCAGACAGTGAGGAAGCCACCTGGCCATCTGAAGGGCTTCTTCTCAAAACGCTCGGCCATGCCGGATAGAGCAGGAAAGCCGAGCTGGGCCGGGCCGAGCCGGGCCAAGCCGAGCTGGGCCGGGCCAAGCCAGGCCGAGCCGAGCCGAGCCGAGCCGAGCCGAGCCGAGCCGAGCCGAGCCAGGCCGAGCCGAGCCGAGCCGAGCCGAGCCGAGCCGAGGCCGGGCCAAGCCGAGGCTGGGCCGGGCCGAGCCAGGCCGAGCCGAGCCGAGCCAGGCCGAGCCAGGCCGAGCCGAGCCGAGCCGAGCTGAGCCGAGCCGAGCCGAGCCGAGGCCGAGGCCGAGCCCTGCCGCGCGGGGCCTGGGGCCGAGCCGAGCTGGCCGTGCTGGGCTCCCCCGGGCTGGGCCAGGCCGGGGTCCCCGGGCCACCCGGGACCGGGGCCCGCCGGGCCGGAGCCGGGGCTGGGCCGGGTCCACCCTGGGGCCTTTCTGGGGCTAGGGCCGGGCCCCATGCCAGGGCCGGAGCCCAACCTGTTCACCTCCCTGACCGGAAGGCAAAAAGACCCAACTAACCCTTTTTCCCTGTGATTTGTGAAAGCGAAACAACCTTCCAATTGGTTTTCTGGGCTGTCAATCACCAATCCAGGTCTCTGATTGGTCCCCGCAGCCTCTGGGCAGGCTCCCAGAGAGGAGACCGTCCTGTCTCAAGACCTTGTGGTTTTCAAGAGGCTCTCTTGGGGGATGGGCTCCCATTCCCCTCCCTGCTTCACATGTCCCCAGCACACTAATAAATGAAACTACATTAAACTCTTGGTGCCCTGCACAGAATTACCCATCATATGATAACTATCTTCCTTCTTTCCTAACCCAAAACTCATTTAGGGTCATCTCAAGTGCTGAGGGAGTTTTGGGTGCCACAATACAAAAAAAACGTAGGTTTTAGAGGGTGTGCAAAGGAGGGCAATGAGGACAGTACAAGAGTGCAGAAGAGGGTATGCCTCGCAAGGGGTGACTGAGGGCACTTGGTCTGTTCAGCCTGGAGGAGGCTGAGGGAAGACCCCACTGCAGTTACAGCTTCTTGGGAGGGGAACAGGAGGGGCAGACACTGATCTCTGTGGTGACCTGTGACAGAACCTGAAGGGAGATCTAGATTGGGTATTAGGAAAAGGTTCTTCACCCAGAGGATGGTTGGGTTTCCTTGGCTCCCCAGGGAAATGGTCGTAGCATCAGCCTGACAGAGTTCAAGAAGCTTTTGGACAATGCTCTCAGGCACACATTGTGCCTTGCTGTGGCTGTCCTTTGTATGACTAGAGTTGGACTTCCATGATCCTTTTGAGAATCTTCCACATCAGGGTATTTTATTCTGTGATCAAACAATCCTAATTTTAGATACATGTTTTGTTAGTCTATTTGTTTTATCCTCTCACTTGTGAAACAAAATGGCATTATGAAATATGCCATTTCTTTGTCTCTTCTGCTGCAATTTCCATAGCTATTTTGCTAGTTAATTTTTGTATTTCTCTGCCTGTATTACTTCCCTGCTGCTCACTGTAAGTATACTTTATAAAGAAATTTTTATAAGTGGTTGAAATATACACTGTAATTCTACACTCACTCCTTGTTTTTGGTTTTTAACATTTTTATGACTCCCAATGTTTTCCCTTCCCAGATTGTTCCTGTTACTTAAAGACCTTCTGCTTATTACTTATACTAATTTTTTCTATCCTCTAACCACATTGGCCTCTGTTTCCCCCTTTCCTGTCTGAGTTTAAAAGGAATGAATTTCTGCTAAAACATCTACAAAATTATTTCTGTATTTTCCAGTTCTGATGGTGACATCACAGCTATTAAAGGATTTCAAACACTTTTCAGTCATCTCCTGTGCTAAGAATTTTGAATAGATTCACTATCATCATGATGCACATCCCCTTTTTTTGCACTAGTTTTCTTACGCTACAGTCTGGTCACATATATCTACAGTTAAATGTTGCTTAAAGAAATGGAAGAAGGAAGATACTCAGAGGTCTGAGCACGTGCTTTATATGCTTGCTGAAACTCCTGGCTGTGGAGTTGGCAGTGGTCTCTGACGCTCTGAAGCAGAGCGTTTATTACTGCGTGAAGCAGTTTATTACCAGTGTCAGATCACTAGCTCTGCATGTTGAACTCAGAACAATGTCTTACCTTCTAGTTTTGTTGTACCCTTTTGATACCTTCTCTCTGTTGAGTTCTGAGACATAAACCCTCAAAGTAGAACATACTGTATTTTATGGATCAAAATAATCACGGGTTTAGTTTCCTAATGGAACTCATCACACATTCACTATCTTGTTGTTTAGAAAGAAAACTTACAAAGAAATCTTATTACTTTTATGTTATTTTATCTCTCTTTTGGGGGGATTTTCTTTTTTGGTTTTTATTTTGATGGGATTTTTTGGGTTTTTTTGGGGGTGTTGTTTTCTGTGGAGGTGTGTTGTGAAAGCATTTCTTAGACTGAACTAAATTTGTTGGGGGGCTTTTTAGCTGTTATGGTTCACACATTACATTATTTTTTTATATTAATTTAACAGAAGATATTTTATTTTGAATTAAAACTCAAGTCAACATTGTTGGGATATTTTAGAATTCAAATTATCATTATATCAAGAAAATATCATCACAGCATCTTG
This sequence comes from Muscicapa striata striata, assembly GCA_030060385.1. Taxonomy (NCBI): domain Eukaryota; kingdom Metazoa; phylum Chordata; class Aves; order Passeriformes; family Muscicapidae; genus Muscicapa; species Muscicapa striata. Next base: position 279,655 of record JAREIS010000076.1, on the reverse strand, counting down.
GGTGTTTCCTACTTTGTTTCAGTGAATTTTACTTCAATTCAGGAACCAGAAAAAACCCCCTGGTCCCAGGTTGCTATGCCAATATTATACAAAGAGTTTGGAAAATTTAAATCTTCCAGTTCAGTTTATTGTTACATGAGCAAATAGTTTCAGTCATATTGTAGAGCAGGCAGAATCACTGTAAAACATCAGTGTAGATGTGTATAAAAAGCTGGAATTACTGCATTGGTGTTTTGGGAAGGTGAACAAAAGTAGAATCGTTTCATAGTGTTTGCTAAGAAAGAGGAGCAAATACGTTTAGAGACTTTTCCACAGACGCTTTCCAAAGCTCAAAAATAGAAAACCCGAAACATAAATATGCATCTTGAAAAAACCCTCTGAGTACACCGTCCCTACATGAAAACATCACTAATAGTAGGACACAAAAATCAGCCCTTGTCAGATGACAACGCTGAGATACTCTGAAATCATATTCTGAAAGAAGAAACTGTGATGGAAATATAAATTTACATGATGATATACTACAGGTCTCTGTGACATGGATGCATTTGCATGATAAAATCTCAATTATTGTATTAATAAAAAATTAATAAAAATCTTTAATGAATAGATGCTGCCATTCTGATTGCACTGTGACAGAAATTTTACTGTGTGTATTTGATTTCCTTTGTTTGAAATAAAAGGTGCAATAATGTAAATTTTTTTTGTTTGGATCAATAGCCTCACAAAACTAAGTAATTATGCATTAAATTCCCCATGATAAGCAAGAAGTACTTGTTATGCATATTCGGACAATAATTTAAACACATTAAATATGTATGATTATTGTGAGTGTCCTGAACAGCTATTTGGATATGTTCCAGAAGCAAAATTGTCCCTATTTCTGAATAAAATTATTCAGATTAAAAATGAGGAGGAATTGGAATTCCAGCAATAGTTCAGTGCTTCTCTAGTGGCTGGAACTAGATGGTCTTTAAGGTCGCTTCCAACTCAGATAATTCTATTGCTCTGTGATTCAGAGCCATCAGTCCTTCCTTCCTTTCTAATAAATAGTAAATCAAAGATGCCAGCTGTGAAAATTAAATGGAATATATTCTGGTCTCTGGTTTAAAAAAGAAAGGAAGAAAGAAGGGCAAAAGAGACCATTTGAGAAAGCAGGTCAACAGCCACCCTAGCATGGAAAGAGACAAACCAAGGAGGTAGAGTTGGAGAATGACAATCATCACCAAACTATAGGGTCATAAATATGCATGCAGAGGGAAAGAATCTTGGAAGAAATACACATACTTCTGTACATCCTTAAAATGGTATCTTGTATTTTAAGAATAGTACAGAAGTCTCAGGTTCATCACTCCACAGCAACAGATTAACATCTTTATCAAGCTGCTATACTTGAAACGTGTGGACTACTCCTTTAAGGTGTATGAACTCTACTCCTGTGGAATAATGCATAATTGTGGAATAATAAAAAAATTTTTTATACCTAGCTGTCAATAACTGGTTGAAGCATTTTTGAAGCATGCTCTTTCACATAGCTTTGGCACATATTCATGGGAAAAAAATGTCATATGCTTGAAAAACAAATTTCTTTGTCATTGATTAAAAGGCTTGTAAAACCCTATTCCTCAGAGGGTGATTCACACACATGGCAAAAAAAGACTGAGGGGCTGAAGAAAAGTGTTTAGTTAAGGGCAGCTTCCTCTTTGTCAAAAATCATCTCCCTGTCTCATTAAACTAGTCAGGATTGAACAGCTCAGCAATGCGTTTGGTTCTAAATAACCTCTACTTTTTTATTAAGGGAGCTGTCAGAAATGACCATAATCCCTAATCTGCAAAGATGTTCTTTAGTCCTCTCCAACTCATCCACTTAGTTGGACAGATTTCTACCCTCCAAAATTACAGCAATAAAACATGTCATTATGAAGAGGGACAAAATTCTCCACATCTGATGCATGAACATCTGCTGTTTGCAACCTAGATGAAAGTCCTCTGTTTTTGGCTCAGTGACAGTGAAGCTGTGCTATCTAGGCCTCCTGTAGTTGGGGGACTAAACTTAGAGGGATATGTCAACCAGCAGCAGAGTTTAGATACAACACATTAAACCAAACTAGTAATAATATTAATAATATTAATAATATTAATAATATTCATCATCATCATCATCATCATCATCATCATCATCATCCCTTTAACCTTCCCATTTTTCCTCAAGTATTACTTCCATTTGCTACTATTAAGCAAGCTTTTAAGATTTCACCCTGGAGTAAACTGCCATGCTGTCATGAACAATATAATATCTGTATGAGACTAAAAAAGGAAATAACAACTTCTTGTTTATAAAAGCTGTATATACATCTTTTTCCTTCATGAAAAAAAGAAATCACAAGATAAAGAATCAAATTTCATAATTTTTTTTCAGGACTGTTATGTAAATGTGACCGTTAACAGAGAAGAATAGTATACAAATATTAATCAGGCAGGAAGATTAGTAAAGGGATGTTTCTCTGGGCATGAAAAATTATTTTAAAATTGTATTTTCTCAAAAGAACACAAGACTGCCTTAATATGGAATAAAATCAGGGAACTGGAAACCTTTTTCTTTCAAGATTTAGCTTTTTTCGAGGTTTACTGTGCTCTGTTCTCTATTTAGTGTGCTGGATCATCCTGCTATTTAAAGAGCCAGAACACTTACTAGGCAATTCAGGAGAGCCACACATTCTGTCTTACAACTCACAACAGCCATGGTATTAGCTTTATCCCATGCTAGATATCTGGGCGATGAAGAAAATATAAAACAACACCCATGACTACCAGTATTGTGCACATCAAAGGTCAAACTTGAGTAGCTGCAAGGGAACTGTGCATTACTCTTTGGATAATCACCCGGAAAACTATTTGCTCAAGTAATTAATCTCTATTTTCAAAACTCTTGAAAAGTAGAAGATTTGAGTCTTAGAAAACTCTGAAAACATTTCAAGAGTTCAAACAATCACCAGAAGAAATATGAACATATTCGGATATTTCTCTCTTTTCTCCTCTGTCTTCAAAAAGGGTAGATAGGAATGCTTACATAATCTCTAACCTGTAATTCTAAACTCTGTGCATATATTATATTGGGGCAAAATAAATAAATTCCAGGTTAAGTCTTATAGCTATAAGAATCAATTAGCTACTACAATTAGAGTAGGTCCATCAAAGGATACATCCAGTGGGTTTCATCCTAAGATTTAGTAAAAATAACCAGTGATTGAATGTGCAGTGTTGAATTACCATAGCCAGACATGAGCAAATGCCACCGATCAGAAAAATCAAGGCTAGATGCAGCACCTCATAACTTCCATTTCAGAGCATATTAAGATTAGAGCAAAATTTAGCAATTGATAGGATAATTGCATAAGACCAAGTAGGTTGTCTCTATTCCTGTTAGACTCTTAAGTCTTAATTCAAAGCTATTTTGCAGATACTTATGCACTGCTGACATTAGATTTCTAGACTTCTTAAGCTTACCCTAGCTTCCAGAAAGGATATCTAGGAGCTGGAATACTTTTCCAGTCTTAGGAAATATTCTTAAAAATTGGTTCTTTAAGCTGAGATAGTCACAAGTCTAAAAATTTCAAGTTGCTTGTGTGCTAGACAAAAGGCTCATCTTGAAACAAACACAGAAAACTCATTTCAGATCCCCAAAACTGTGTCATTTTGGTGTCGTAATGCAAACAATGATGAACCCCTAGATAAAACCCACCCAAAAACAAGCAAAAAAAAATTTAATAATTTGCTCATTTTCAAGATGATATATACAGAACTTCTGTGTTCATTGAAGATTAGAAGGGCATGTACTGTACAAGGATATTCAAAGTGAATTCTCAAAGGGAAAATGAAGGTTTCTGATTGGCTTGCTGGTACATTACAAGCATTCTGTATTCTCTATAAGTGGAAATCTCAGACATGATTGTTTAGCAGATTAGAAACACCTTGGTAGATAGGAATGTTGTTATCCTGTTTTCCAGAGGAGACATGAACCTCACATGGCCAGCAGGTACCAGCCCTGCAGGGTCAGAATTGAACACAGCTCAACATTCTTTGGTGAATAAATGAGAGATAAATTGAACTGTCAAAAATAAAGACAGAAGATATAAGCAAAGGTTTCATTTGGAAGTTTTGCACACACTTGGAAGAAGAAATTAGGCCTTTCAGCTTCAATTGGAAATGGAAAACACCCCACTTGCCCCTACACTATAAATAAGTATACATGACAGACTGCAATCTTAGTGTGCAGTAATATTAGAATCTTGTATTTCTAAATCATGAGGTAAAAAATTTCCTGAAACATAGGACAAAGTAGATGACCTTTACTGTGGTCTTGCTGTAGGCTGAGTGAGGTACAAATGACTGGAAACTAGCACACATAGCAAGGCTATTTTATTTTGTATCCTCATGTTTTCAGACACTTGCCTCCAGGCTGCATCATTCTCTTTTTAGAGCTCTTGTTTTTAACTTGCTGCACACATATTTTTAACTGCATGCTTCTACAAACATGATTAGATTATTTGTGCTACAAAATAGTGCCCGAGTGGTGTAGTTAAACATATTCTTCCCCTTGCAAATGCTTCAAAATTAAGACAGAATTATCAGTAGTATCTGATTTTGGAACTTCATAATGGAGGGGAAGCAAAACGGGGCACCATATTACAGGGGTTGCAATTTTGGATTCATAAATATTCAGGTGTTCCTGAACTCTTTGATTTTTTTCCTCAGATGGATCAGTGTAATCTATTAATCTGATGTGGAACTTAATGTGCCCAGTGAAACAGGAGGTGTTCATTTACATGAAAAACAGTCAACTAAAGAGAAAAAGTTCTTTTTCCTCAAGACAGGTAGTTGTTAGAAAAGACAATTAATATATTTATTTAATAGAAGAGGAAAATTCTCATTCTTACAAAGCCAATCTTCACCATATTCTTTCAAAGGATGCTGTTGATGAAAATATCGTTTGTACTGTGGTAGAAGTTTTGGCTATTTTCTGCCAATTTTATGGTGTTCATCACAAAGTGGTGCATGGAGGGGTTAATTGAGACACTGTTTCACTAAGTGTGTTTCCAAAGGGTGTGTTTGTTCCTGGGAGAAAGTAGAGGTATGCTAGAAAGAGGGAATGACAAGAACTGATATAAGGAGTCAAGTGGAAGTGAGAGTTCATGAAAACAATAGTTGACGGAAAAATGGAAAGGAAAAATGAGAATTACAGGTTTATTGCTGAAAAATGAAAAGAAGCAGATAACACTAGTGAAGTAACCACAGATTACAGGGTGAAAATATAAAGATAAGAAATTACTTCTTGTAGCAGAATTCTGACTGATATAAGAAAAGCCACAGAAAAGGGTGATGCAAAAACTGAAACATAATATGATAAAAGTCTGGAGGAGAGTTTTAGCCATATGGCTACTTGGGAAAGAAATATCTGTAACACCCACATCCGAAGTTATCATAACTCACAAAAGCATCAGGTTTTTGAGCATGTTCCAGATTTGAAAATCTAGAAATTGAAGAAGAATGTCACAACCACATTATATATTTGAGTGATAGGCTGGATGGTAGTACCATCAATGCCAATCAAGAAATAGAGAAAGGGAGTGAGAAAAAAAAGGCTTCGATTAGACAAGGAGAAGAGAGGAGAAGCTGATCTGCAAGTTGTTGTCATAGAGATATTCACCAAGTTCAGGCTTATAGATTAGATTAAATATAGAGAGAAAAATCACAGGAATTGCCTAAAGAACCATTGAATTTCCTTCTGATGCTGCACAGATAGAGGAACAGTGATAAATACTGAAGATGAATTAGTAAATGACAGAGTACTGTAAATCAATAAAGGAATAGGAAGACCACAAACAATTTTGGAAGAAAATTAAAGTTAGTTTTGAAATTTACCATAGAGAAACAATCTATATAAAAATTGAGACAAGGTAACTGGAAAATATACCCTACAGAGAGCTAAACCAAAGGAGGTTCCAAGTGCAGATGTGAAAACTCTCATAGATACCAGCAAGAGTTTTAAATTAGCTAGTAAGTGAAAATAACCAAGATAATGAAGCTATTATTGTATATTATTTTACAAGGCTCATAATATTATCAATGAGGCTCTCTTTTAGAGGAGTTGAAACATATAGGTATCATAAACAAAGCAAGTAACAACCACCACTAAAATTATGCCACCATAGTTGAGCACTCAGTTGAAAAACATTTAATATGAATCTATTCCAGATGAAATTTATGAATTAAATGAAAAAGTGTAAGGAAATAACATATACTTTAAATATACATCTGTACTATATGACTTTTTTTGTATACTCTTATAATCTCTGAACATTTTTAGAAATATGTTTAGTGAGAAAAAGTCCAGCTGAGTTGAAGGTCACCGATTTGCAAAATGGTTACAATGTAATAGTTATAATCAGGAGATAATTGTAGTGTAATACTTTTCAATACTTCAGTTTAAAGTCACTGACAGTGATCCCAGATTTAGAAACCTGTTGCTTGCAAAACGTGCAGTATTGCCATAACAATGGTTTCTTAATAATCTGCCTGAATTATACCGGCCAAATATTAATTGTCTCTATACATTGAAAAATCTGAAAAACATGGCTTCATATTCAGCAGACAAAAAAAAACCCAGAAAATATTGTACATCACGGGGAAGGGTACAGAGAACAAGACAGAGAACATCATTTTGCTCTATTAAAGACCTTGCTGTGCCAACATTTTAAGTACTCTGTGCAGCTCAGATTTCTGCATCTGGAAAAGGATATAGTGCATTTAGAAATGTACAGACAAAAAGCTGAAAAAACCTCAGGATGAAAAAAATGCCTTGTGCATTGTTACTGAAAATATTTTAATTCTTTATTTAGGCAAAGCATAACCTATATATGATCATAACGTATATGATCAAGGTTAAAAAATCATGAAAGCAGATAAGTCACCCAGTGACTTATACAATAAATAAGGTTCAGTCATTGAAACTAGAAGGAAATCAGTTTAAAACAGTACACCGCACCTGAGAAGTTTTTGGTGAGATATCAGCAGATTGAAGCATGCATTAGATGGGCTTATGGAAAAATCAGTCCATAAGAGATAACCAGATAACTTGCAACATCCAAAATGCAACAACTGTAGACCTTGGCAGAGACAAGTACCATGGACCACCCAAAATGGCCTGCGTTGAGAGGTCCTGCCAAAGGAGCAGTGCCCATGTCACTAGCTATCTGAATTGCATTGGGTCATGTCTATAATGTGAAGGTTTTTAATTGAACTAATCATACACATAGGTCGTGTCATTGAAATCCAAACACTGACTTATTTTTTGTAGCTGTAGCTGAGCTTTACAACTCCAATGTCCGTTCTTTATGACATAGTATCAAAAGACCTGTACCTAATTGTTTAATGTCCCTGATTAACACCAGAATTATAACAACCTGACTCCTGTTTTCTGAACTCTCTGGCTTGACTTATAGTTGATTTTGTTTATGGTGGGACTGTGCAAAATGGCATAAGTAGAATAGGCCTTTGCTAAGCTCACCTTCTGCTGCATACTCATTCGACAGCTCTCCACACACAAATTTGATCATGAGCACTATGAAGAAATAGATAGTCACATGACTTCTGATTCCTTTACTATAGCTTTCCCCTAATATAAAAAAAAAAAAAAAAAAAAAAAAAAAAAGATGGAAGCAACCATTCCTGAAAAATTTTGTATCTTCATCAATGGTATTCAGATAGGGTTTGATTTATATTGTTAATTTTTACTTTTGCTTTCACAAGGTATTTCTATCTGGTTTAGTTTGGCTTCCTTGCTTTTCCAGCTGGACAGCTGATCACAGTTTCAACACTTGTTTTAAGAAATTTTCTTCTAACATCTATTCATTCCTCCATATCTTATTGCTGATCACTTTGTCAAGGATGCAATAGATCAGGTTTTACGAACTTATTTTCCAGTAATTTAGAAACTATGATGGTCAAGGCCATAAATCAGGCCAAAATTTCCAGAGATACTGTACATTTTTATGGATATCTACACACAAATACATACAATTTGATTTAAAAATTATGTAGGAAAGAAAACAGTCCTGTTTGATACCTGTAAGTTATCACAATGTAAGTTATGTAAGATACCTGATGCTGAAAATTCTTATGCAGGTATTAAGCTAATAGTCAATCACACTTTATTTGGCTCAGTTTAAGAACACTGTACTTACAAAAAGAAATTAAAGGAACTGCTAAGCTGTGATATGAAGCACTATGGTTTGAAAGGCTTAAAAAGAAGTTTGAATGTTTAAATCTTTTAAATTGCACAGAGCAGAGCATTAAGCCATGCTCAGTACTCTGTCCCTATTTTTGATATTGTGCCTGTAAGGGATTGGCAATTCTCTACAGAGGTCTGTAGAAATGCAAGAGTAAAAGGAAGAAAGATTTTTCAGCTTTCTGAATTTTAGAACAAATGCCATCTGGACTAATTTGTGAATCCAGTAACACCGCTTCAGTTCAGCTCAACACACGGGGAAATAGCTGAAAGGAAGTTTGGTTATATTGAGGAAGGCAATTGACCTATCACTAATTCATATGCTTTAGGAGGTGTCTAGTATTTCTTAGGAGATTCTCTTCAATAGATTACAGTATGTTTGATTAAGATGGTGCAAAACATTTGTCTCACTGGAAAGAAAGTCACAACTTTAAACAAATAACTTGTCCATTTGTCTTCTGATTTTAGGCAGAGAGGAGCTCAGCATGCATGGTGCTGTGTGGATTGCATTAGCTGTTATGGGACTGTACTTTGGATCTGCTTGGATATTGCAACTATATCTTTAAAATATAACTTCTATATAGGCTGTCCTTACTAGTTAGCCCACTGCCTAACTTTCCCAAACAAATTATGAAGCCAAAACTTTTTGGGCCCTAAATATGCTGTATGCTTCCTATCACCATCTGTTGGTTTTGGATACAATGTAATATGTCATGCTTCCAGCAGGTCACATGTGCTTTGACTGTCAACCGGGCCAAAGTAAATTTTTCCTGTAGTTCTAGAAATTACCTAATGAAACATCCAATTATATTAGGCCACATACATTCACATGCTTAATTTAATATAAATATATGGTAATTTTAAAATGAACTTTTAAATGGAAGTATTCAGATGCTGCTTATTGCAACATCAGTTTTAACTGTCTCTGATTTGTAAAATGCAATGCTAGCCAAAAGAAGAAAAAATAATACTCTTTTAACAATCTGAATAATTCAGATGAAAACACAGACTCTTGATGGTTAGTTTCTTATGCCAAGAATGAAATGCCAATATGAAACAAGTAAAAGGTTCCTCATGTGAAGTGGAAAAACTCCATACTTCCCAGGAGTTTCTAAAACTGTAATTGCATTTAAAATCTAAATTGCAGCAATACCCAGAGAATGCCTAATAAACTCAAACGTATGGATCTCACAGTGATTTTAATACTGTTTGTGTTGTAATCTTAATTACAGCAAACAAGCCATTGCAATCACGTCAGACCTTGCAACTAGGATTACACTCACATTACACTACGAATAAGCAGTAGTTTATCCAAAGAGAAGTACTATTGTTAATAGGAAAAATACAATATTTTTGAAGGTATTGGAGTTGTTATGTCTCCAAGCACCTAGATGTCTTTAAAAGTCTCTATTTCATAATATTTTCTTGCTGTGGAACTGATTGAATTGATTCTGTGATTCCGATCAGTAGTAAAACTTGACAAGACAGCTGGGCAGGCTTTGACTGCCAACAGTTTATTACTGATTTGTTGTGTGGGAAAATTTCTTTTTCTTTTTTGACTAAAAATTAAAAGTATTTCACAGAATAAATTATGTTGGAAAAATCCTCTGAGGTATCAAGTCCAACCTATAAACTATCACCACTTTGTAAACTAGACCATTTAGAGCCACATCCAGTCTTTCCTTAAACATCACCTCCCCAGGCAGCCCATTCCAAATTCCAATGTTTAACCACCCTCTCTGTGAAGAAATTCCTCCTAACATCCAATATAAACCTTCCCTCATGCAGTTTGTGAGTAAAGACAAGATCAAGGGCAATGTTTAGGGTTATCTGGGGGCCAAAGAGGTGTACTTTAGGACTTTATTCAAAATATAGCTGTCTATAAAATTTCATTTAGTGACAGGCAGTATGAGGGCAAAAGCTCAGTAAGATCTGTTTCTAGTCGTCAGGAATATTCCTCTCCAGAGAGAGGGCATTGTTGAACTGCATCAAATGTGTCTATGCCTTCTCCAGCCCTCAGAGAACTGCTAAAACAGGCAAACTTTTTCCATATATAATTAATATACATGGGTAGCTGCTGCAGCACTTTCTGCTGGTGCACTCAGCCTATGGAGGGAGACATTCGCAATTCAATAGGTGGTTTAAATGCTCATAAGTCATTCAAACAAAAAAAAAATTACTTCCAGAATAGGATTTTTTTAAAAAGTTTCATTCTTATGGCAGATTTCTTCTTGCAAGAGTCAGCAGCTTTCAGAGGAATGTTCAAAAATAGGTCAGTTTTTTATAATGCATAGATATTGCACAGATACTTGCGCTCAGAATTACTCTGAAAACACCTAGGCTTTTAAAATACAGTGAAAGGCAAAAAGCAAATAACAGAAGGAAACATTTAAGAAAGGGTTTAGAGGGGAGATCTATAGGGAAGTCCATTTAAAAGGCTGATTATTAGTCTGCTGTTTTAAAGAGGGCAAAATCTCAATTTGGTTGCAAAAGGATTGTTTGATTTATTCCTTGAACTGATATTCTTCCTCTTTCCTATGTATTTTTTTTTTCATTTCACATGCCTTCCAGAGATGCTGCTGAAATATTAGCTGATTAGCTATGGCAAAAAGGCAATTTTGCATTTTCTTGGTAGCAAAAGGCATGAAAGTAGTCCCTGATGCCCTATGCCTCAATCTCTCCTGGTAAGACCAGTTAGTGGGAATCCAAGGTTCCTAATATGAGAAGAAAAGTCTGGGACAAGGGAGACTTCTTCCAAGAAGAGAAGCAGATTAGAGAACATTTAAAGAAATAGGATATACTTGGGTTCATGGGACTTGATGGGATGCACCCCCAAGTCCTAAATGAGCTGATCAGTGTTTTCCACAGGTGACTCCTGAAATACACAAAGGACAAGGATGTTGATGGGAATGGTCAGCTCGTAGTTATGAAGGAGGAATCCCATGTAACTGACCTTTCAGGTTTCTGTGTTGAGTTGACCAACTCAGTGGATGATGGAGAACAGCAGAGGTTGCTTGCACTGCCATTAATCACCAACACATTGCATTTGGCAGTCAGTTTTCAGTCCACCTCACTATGGGGCTAGAAAAGCAACAAAAGGAGGGCTAAGGAGAATCTTTATCTTTTATTGGATGTCAGGGCAAACATAAACGATAAAGGAAAAGGAAAGGGCTGATGTAATACTCAATACCTCCTTTGCCTCAGTCTTTAACAGTGAGACCGGTTGTCATCAAGGTACGCAGCCCCTGAGCTGAAACACAGAGATGGGGAGCAGAATGAAGCCCTCATAATCTATAAGACAATGGTGAGTGACCCGCTGTGCCACTTAGAACACAGAATTTCATGGGACTCACCCAAATGTACTGGCAGAAGTGCTCACCAAACCACTTTCAGTCATTTATCTGCAGACCTGGTCAACAAGGGAGGTCCCAGATGACTGGAAGTTGATGTATCTGATGTCCATCTACAGGAATGGTTGGAATGATGATGCAGGGAATTACAGGACTTCACTACAGCACTACCTCAACCTGAATGCAGGAAACATCATGGGGCAGAACCTCTTGACTGTTATCAGGGAAAAGATAAAGGACAGCCAGTGGGTCATGGTTTCAACAGCATTTCAACACCATTTTCAACAGCATTCTCCTGGAGAAACTGGATGTCCATGAGCAGATACACTTTAGATACAGTAGAGGCTGGATGGCTGGGTCTGGAGAGTGCTGGTGAATGGAGCTAAACTCAGGTGTCAAGTGGGGTTCCCCAGGGCTCAGTACGGTCCAATCCTGTTTTAATATCTGCAGCAACAATCTGGACAAGGTGATCAAGTCTACTTACCCTCATTAAGTTTGCAGACAACACCCAGTAGGGTGGTAGTGCTGGAGGGTAGAAAGGCTCTGCACATATTGCACCTGTGGGCTGAGGACAACTGCATGAGGTTCAATTAGATGTCAAGCTCTTCCCTTGGGTCAGAACAACCCCACACAGCACAGCTGGAGGAGGAGTGGCTTGAGAGCTGCTCAGCAGAAAAGGACTTGGTGGTAGCGGCTGACAGCCAGTGGATGTGAGCCAGCAGTGTGCCCAAGTGACATGGAAAGCCAAGAGAATCCTGGCTTGTACCAGCAATTGTATGGCCAGCAGGATTAATCAGTGATCATTCCCCTGTACTGGGCACTGATGAGGCTGTACCTAGAGTGCAGTGTTCAGTTTTGGACCCGTCACTTCAGAAAGGACACTGAGGTGCTGGAGCATGTCCAGGGAACGGCAATGGAGCTGATGAAGGGTCTGAAATATAAGCCTTATGAGAAACAGCTAAAGGAAGAGGGGTTATTTGGCCTCAAAAAAGAAGACTCGAGGACTTTATCACTTTGTACAATTACCTGAAAGGAGGTTGTAATGAGGTAGGAGCTGCTTATTTTTCTCAAGTACCAAGTGACAGAGATAAGAATCACTACCCCACCCGGCTTTAACAGATGCTGACAGAATACACATTTCTGGCCACATCAACCCAACCCATTATCCACCCCTTATTCTATTACCATCTGCATAATGAAAAAGACCCTTACACACAGTTTTCACTTAAGATTAGGTTTCCCAGGGGTACACAATGGGTTTCCCCATCTGTCTGCATCACCCACCAAGTGTAACCAGGTCCTGCAGCAAAGACAATCCCATGGATGGGTTTGTCCTTGCCCGAGGTGGGACTAATCCAAACAATCTTTCCTAAAATGCCTTTCATGTGTACTACAGGGACTTTATCTCCATCCACTGTGTGTGAGGGTTCAGATTGGGCAGGACCAGCTCGACTGATGGACCCTTGGGTGTTGACCATCCAGGCGGCCTTTGCTGGGTTCGTTTCCCAATTCTTGAAGGTTCCCCCACCAAGTGGCTTCAGGGTAGTCTTGAGTAGGCCGTTGCAGCGTTCAACTTTGCTGGCAGCTGGTGCATGGTAAGGGATATGATATATCCATTCAATGCCGTGTTCTCTGGCCCTGGCGTTGCTAAGGCCGTTCTTGAAATGAGTCCCGTTGTCCAAGTCGATTCTCTCGGGGGTGCCATGGCTCCAAAGGACTTGCTTTTCCAGGCCCAGGATGGTGTTCCGAGCAGTAGTGTGAGGCACAGGATAGGTCTTTAACCACCCGGTGGTGGCTTCCACCATGGTCGGCTCGTAGCATTTGCCTTGGCGGGTCTGAGGCAGTGTGATGTAGTCAATCTGCCAGGCCTCTCCGTACTTATACCTGGACCATCGCCCACCATACCAGAGGGGCTTCATATGCTTGGCCTGCTTGATGGCAGCACACGTCTCACAGTCATGGATAACCTGGGAAATACTGTCCATGGTTAGATCCACCCCTCCGTCTCGTGCCCACTTAGAGGTGGCGTCTCTGCCCTGATGACCTGAGGCATCCTGGGCCCATCGAGCCAGGAACAATTCTCCCTTGTGTTCCCAATCTCAGTCTATCTTTGACACCTCTATCTGTGCAGCCTGATCTACCTGCTCGTTGTGCCGGTGTTCTTCATTAACCCGACTCTTGGGAACATGGGCATCCACATGGCGGACTTTCACGAGTAGCTTCTCTATCCGAGTGGCAATGTCTTTCCACTCATCAGCAGCCCAGACTGGCTTTCCTCTATGTTGCCAGTCAGCCTTTTTCCACGTTTCCAGCCATCCCACAGAGCATTGGCTACCATCCATGAATCAGTGTAAAGGTAGAGCTTTGGCCATTTCTCTTTTTCAGCAATGTCCAAGGCCAGCTGAACAGCTTTGAGTTTAGCAAGTTGACTTTGATCCATCTGGAGCCTCACCCTTTTCCTGTGCAGCCTGGATCAGTCCATGGCAGATGGTGGGCTGTGTTTCCCCCCCCCCCCCCCCCCCCCCCCCCCCCCCCCCCCCCCCCCCCCCCCCCCCCCCCCCCCCCCCCCCCCCCCCCCCCCCCCCCCCCCCCCCCCCCCCCCCCCCCCCCCCCCCCCCCCCCCCCCCCCCCCCCCCCCCCCCCCCCCCCCCCCCCCCCCCCCCCCCCCCCCCCCCCCCCCCCCCCCCCCCCCCCCCCCCCCCCCCCCCCCCCCCCCCCCCCCCCGGGGGGGGGGGGGGGGGGGGGGGGGGGGGGGGGGGGGGGGGGGGGGGGGGGGGGGGGGGGGGGGGGGGGGGGGGGGGGGGGGGGGGGGGGGGGGGGGGGGGGGGGGGGGGGGGGGGGGGGGGGGGGGGGGGGGGGGGGGGGGGGGGGGGGGGGGGGGGGGGGGGGGGGGGGGGGGGGGGGGGGGGGGGGGGGGGGACCCGCGGCTTGCCGGTTTAATGTGAGGGGGAATTTTTGGCTGAATTGTAAGAACCGCGGCTGTGCCAGGGTTTGTGATGGCCCTGGACAGGCGGGGTGGGGGGACTCGGCTACCCGGAGGGGGAGCGGACTTCCGGGAGCCGGGAGGGGAGTACGGAGCAGAGGCTTGAGGCCCGCGTTTCCCGGGAGAGAGAGGGGAGGGGGAACTTACTCCAGTCTGCTCGGGGGTGAGGGAGGAGACCCGGGGCCGGTGAGTCAGCTGCCCAGCATCGCCCTGTCCTCGGAGGCACTGCTGACTACCAAACCAATCTTCCTACCTCTGGGATCACGGTCATCTGCACAGGACCGGAGCAAGAGCCCCCTGAGCCAGCCCGACGCGGCTTTCCTCCACCTCCTTGTCCTGCCTCCTGAGCTGTGCGCCTCTACATTCTCTAGGACGAGACACTACCATGTTCCGCCTGAAGCTGAAACAACTGGCTTCTTGTGTTTGTCTTATTTAGAAACTACTGTTTTTTTACTCTGGTTATTATTTCCTTCTGGGCATACCTAGTAGAGGTTCCTTCAAGTGGGTCTGACAGATCATCCTCCCTTCTGTAGTACACTGCACCTTGATCATGGGAGGTTGAGGCTACCTTCACTTTATTAGAATTCCCTTGGTTAGTGCATCTCTCCCTGAGCTGATGCACCCGTGCTGCCAGGACAGAAGTGGGTTTCCCATCCCATTTTCTGATGTCTTCCCCATGGTCTCGCAGGAAGAACCACAGGTCAGCTCGTGGGGTGTACCCTCTCTCCCTAGCTGGGGGGCGTTGGGCTCCAACTGTAGGGCCTGTGACTCGTACTGGTGCTGCATTGATCTTCCTTATCTCCTCCCTCACCTCACCTCTCACCCCTCTCATTCCCTTCACCTCCTCTTGGAGGCTCTTAACCACAGCATAGACATGAGCCTGGACTGGGCCACTGATCATTCTCTCAAAATTTCTGAGCTTGTTGGCAGCAGAACCCACTGTCTCTTGGTGGTTATCAGCATTAATCATTGCAATGTAGGTGGTATATTGAGATGGCCCCTGGTTTGCCAGATTCCACAACATCTGCCCTGTGCACCTGACCTTGTCAGGGTCATTGTCATGCTGTCCATCCCTCCCAAAGAGTGCCTCCAACACTGCCACTTCTCTCAGCTGCTGGATCCCTTCCTCAAGGGTCTTCCAGCACATTCTATGGTGGTGCTCCTGCATTCTCTCTCTGTGGACAAATCTCTCTTTCACACTCATTAAAAGTCATTCCCAGAGGGGAAGGGGGCTGGCTCCCTTACAAATACCTGATCCACACCAGAGTCCTGGGTCAAGGGTCCCAAATTCCTGTCCTCAGTACCATCCAGGTGTACACCTGTTCCCATAAGGTCCCAGACCCAGAGTAACCAGGTTGTAAAAGCCTCACGGCCCTATAGTACAATGTCTTTTCGCAGGTTACGGAGACATTCGTACAAGAGGGACTCGGTGACGATCTCAACCTCTGGCTCCCCTGCTGGTTGTGAGGGCCCTCCTTGCTGATCCTTATTACCTAGGTGCTTTGTTTTCATTTTAGATTTTCTAGTTTCCACAGGAGCAACTGCTGCTGGCTGTGGCTGCCTCTGTGGTTCAGCTGGAACCTGGACAGATGTAGCATCTATGGGTTCCACTGCAGCACCATTCGAATCTCCCTCATTAGGACACAGGGAGTGTTCCTCCCCAGCACAGTCTCCTCCATTACCCCCATCCAATCTGGGTAGTTTATTTCTGAGGGGGGCTCTGGGGCAGAAGCAAGTTCTGGGGCAGCATGCCTATTTCCTTGGGTAGGTATAAAGGTTGTTATCCAAGCCAGCATCCCCTTATTATTGAATGCTAAACAGAACAGGCGTATCAGCAACACCAGCCACTGTATGATGTCATTAGCATTCAGAGGAGATCTGAACCCTTAAAAAACTGGTGGGGTACACCCAAAAAACTAGGTGAAGGGTTGGGAGAAAATTCTCCCTGGTGCCACTTCCTCACAGTAGGTGCCATTGTTAAAGTAACCCCAAAAACATACAGTTAGCGTATGATAGCCCTGAATCCATGTACCCGCCTTCCAAAGGAAGTTAAAAATCCATTAGTTCCTCACCTTGTTAACCCATAAAGCAAACTGGATAACAGACACAGCAGCCTTTGTTATACCACCCATGTTTAGATAAGGGCCTGCAAATGGGAGAAATAGAGCCACGATCATGTGCCACCTGAACCAGGGTAAGCTAGACCACATGATTCCACCAAATGAGGTTTCTATATCCAGCACACAAACATTAGGCTACTGAAGAATTATTATTCCTGTTATCTCTCGATGCCCTCGTGCCCCACACTGGGCGCCAAAATTTGTCCTGGTTTGAAGGAGAGGTGTCTGCCAAGAAAGGCAGAAGCTTCTCTTTGAAATGGAGAATATAAGCACCTTCCCTCCAAATTATTTCTCCTGGCTGCTCCTTCAGGGGGCTGACACCATCATCAGAGACACAGAACAGCTTCTCCTCCCAGACTTATCCCTAGTCTCTGCACTTGCCCAGGTGGCTGCCTTGATGTTCACTGGGGACCTCCCTGTTTGTGGCCGTCCATTGCCGTCCATTGCTCAGCAGGCGCCCAGTTGCATTTGGACATGAGCTGCCATAGGCAGACATACAGCAAATGGAATGTTGAATAGCAGAGGCTGGGCCATCTCCTTTTTTGCCCAAATGCAAGAAAGACAGAGAAGCACAAGGAAACATGGCAGTGTCTCTATGGAGTCTCTTTGTCCTGTGAAATTCAGTAACTGATTGTGTTTTTGTGCTACTACCAATCCCTTCCATGGAAAAAAGCATTCCAGGAAGGAGCAATATTATCTGGCACATAGCACATGCTGCCAGCAGTTGCTGCAGGTGCTCCTGCCAGCAGCCCCTGTAGGATGGAGCACAGCCCCCGTGCACCGTGGCTTTGGCTGCCCTCTGGCACAGAAGCCCCCCCAGGCCATAGGTCTCTGGGACAGGAGCCGGGCACCAGCGCAGCCAGGGCTTGGGGGGTGGCAGGTCTGCTTCAGCAGGGACTCTGCCACACCTGCTGACGTCAGCGCTCCCTGGGCCCCAGGGGTCACGGCAGCATTCGGGCCCTGGACCACACGATCCTTGTCTGTGTCACACCGCTGCGTTAAGGACGGCCACCGGGCGGGAAGTGTCCCAAGGAGGCCGTGGCAGCTTCTGTGGAAGGCCCCGCGCCCTTCCCGTCGCAGCTGCCTCGGCAGCCACGGGGCTCCTTCTGCTGCCGCAGAGCAGGGCAGCGTCTGCTGGTGGTTTGAGCCATTCCTAAGGATCCCATCGGGCAGCGTGAGACCCTTGGGGCAAGGCATTCCATCACACCTGGGCCACTTTGGGAGGGCTGGGGGCAGCCCCAGGGCAGGTGGCAGTGTGTGCAAGGGCCCTTTGTGACACGGTGCAGCGTGGTCACCGTGGCATGGAACGGGACAGCGTGTCCAAGGGCTCATTGTGACATGCGGTGACGTAAGTGTTGGCGTTGACGCGGCCACGCCACTGTGCTCGGTGCACGCGACGGGACAGGACGGGATAGAGCGCTGCTGTCAGGAGCCCCCGCACAGCGCACTCGTTCCTTGCTGACCCGCAGCTTTTCCGAGGCGTTACTCCTGCAGGTGACCTCGAGGCCAGACCACAGCATTTGCTGACCTGTGGCCTTCCCGAGGCTTCTCTTCTGCAGGTGCCCTCGAGGGCACACCGTGGCACTTGGTGACCCGCAGCTTTCTCAAGGCATCTCCCATCCCTGCGGCCTCTGCCGTCGAGAGCAGACCGTGGTATCTGCTGACCACGGTCCTTGACCTGGAGGAGTCCCCTGTCCTTGTGGCAGGAGCCCTCGAGACCAGAGTGCAGGACTTGCTGTCCTGTAGCCTTGCCAAGACTTCACTCTTGCACGTGCCTTCCAGACACGACTGCAGGACTTACTGACTCACACCTTTTCTGAGCCGTCTCTCCTGCAAGTAGCCATGAACCCAGGCAGTGACGTAGAGCAGAATCCCCCAAGCATGCCCAAGCTGGCCAGCCGCCTGAGTACGATGTGTACAGACCCCTTCTGGACCTGACAGAGGCACAGCCCGCTGACGTGGTGATGGCTCTCCTGCGTGTGGCCCCATCGTGTGACAGGTATGGGGCCCACGTGCCCACAAGGCTCAGGGCCCACCAGCCCATCACCCTGTACAGCTTATCCCAGGTGTCTGACAAACACAGAATTCCAGGGCCCTCTGGCTCCTCCCTTTGCCAGCCCTGGCACGCCAGCCCCCAGCGTGCTGCCCTGCTCCCTCCCTGCCCCTCAGGGGCCAGTCCCCACAGGGCTGGGCTGCCTGGCTGCTGCTACTGAGGGGCAGTGGGCAGAGGCAGGGCTGGCAGCCAGCTCAGCTCCCCACTGCTGCCCAGGCCACGGTGCTGTGTCCCAGACCGCCCTGAGACACAGCTCTGGCCCCACAGAGCTGCTATGGCCATGTGGAAGAGCATCATGTGCTCGTGCAGGACGGCAGAGCCGGCCATGCTGATACTCCTTGACGTGCTGCTGGGCAACTGGGCAGAGCACAGCACCAGCACCTCCGATGGCGACTGCACGGCTGTCCTTGCCCTGGCTGTGAGTTTCTGCAACTGGCCTTTGCTCACCCCAAGGTCACCTCTCCGTCAGCTCTCCAGCCTCCTTCCCCCACGGCATCTCCCTGCCTCGGGTGCCTGGCTGCATCCTGGCCTAGGGGTAGCTTCAGGGCCACCAGGCCCAGAGCTGCCCCTGCATCTCCGCTGGCCTCTGCCTCCCATGCTCGGGCCCTGCCACAGGGACGCCTCGGCACTGAGCGCTGTCTTGGGCTGCTCTGTCCTTTGCAGGCAACTGTGGTGATGTGGAAGATCCTCCAGGAGCCCCGCGTCCCACACATCGTGACCGTCTATTTCCCCCGCCTCTTTGCGCATCTGCTCTTCCAAGTGCTCTCCAGCACACTGGATGTGCCAGAGGCTGTCGATACCTTCTGGAAGGGGTGCCAGCAGCAACACGGCCTTGCCACCAACCCCAACAGGTGCTCCATGCTAGTTTTCCTGTCCCTACCGTGTCCCCAGGGCAGGAGCCAGTGCTCCCAGTGTGACCTGGCCTTTGCTCTGCACACAGCTTTGCAGTGCAAACCCTGAAGGCCCTGCTCTGCCAACTGCACTACAAGAATGTGGTGGTGGCACTGGAAAACAAGCGTGCCTGGGACACACTGCTCTGTGCTGACACCCAGCACTGTGCTGTAGGTGTGCTGGCCAGGTGAGACCCCCTTCGCCCCAACTGCCCCCGGCATTTATGTCCTCTGCCGGGGGTGCCCCACACAGTCCCCGTGGTTGTGGGCCAGAGGGCTTTGTCACTCAGGGACGGCCAAGGAGGCTGCAAAAGGCTGGGACAGGAGGGTGCCCAAGAGCAGCGCCTCCCAAAGGGCACGGGTCCCATTGCAGGGTGTTTGGGGAATGATCAGACCTCTGTGAGTCAGTCCAGGAAGAGCTTTGCCCTCACTGGCTCAGGGTTTTGGTTCCCGTTTCCCCCTGACAGAGAAATGCGCCATGCATCTGTAGCCCTGTGTTCCAAGATTGCCTTCTACCTGCTCGGGCTGCTCTGCAAAGACGTGCCATACTGGGATTTGGCCACCATGGCATTCCTTGTGGAGGTGAGCCTGAAGGCCGGCGCTGCCTGGCTGAGCTGCGTCCCAGCTCTCTGCACTCTGTGGCTGCAGCTGCCTGGGACGGTGCCCGTGCGCCCTGTGCTGCTGCCTGGGCCCAGCCCTGTGCGGTTCTGGGCTCCTGCCGGCCGGCTCCCCTGGCAGCGCCCTGTGCCTTTCAGATCCTCGAGTGCCTGGCCTGGAATGAATGGCATGAGCGTGTCCTGGACATCCTGTCAAAGAACCTGCAGAGCGAGTGCAGGGAGAGGCACGGCCTGGCACTCAGAGGCCTCGTGGTGCTCGGCAAGAACATCTCCATGGTGAGAAGGCGGCAGCAGCCGAAGCCGTGCTGCCGGTGTGGGGCTGGAGAACGCGGTTGCTTGGGTTTGGCTGGGCTTCGGGAGCTGAGGCAGCTGCTCCCAGCTGTCCTGCCATCCCTCACAGCCGCTCGAGTGCTTTGGCACAGGCCTTTGGCTTCTGGGCCCTGCGGCACCAGGGTGGCGTTTCACACGCTTCTGTTCCACACAGGCCGTACGAATGTGGGGCCTGCACACAAGGCTCGTGGAGCTCCTGCGGGATAATGACAGCGACGTGGTTAGGATGAGCATCATTCTCCTCAGCTGTCTGTTCCCCTACAACGGCACCACGATAGAAACCCCCCTTGCCCTGCAGCTGGCTGACATGCTCCTGCCACTCTTTGACAGCGTAAGGCTCGCTGCCTCCAGCCATGGCCACTGGCTGCTGCCCGCACACTTTGTGTCCTGTGCGTTTTCAGGCCTGTGCCCAGGTCGGGGTGAAGCAGCCCACGATGAGGGCTTTTTCTCTTCCCTTCATACAGGATGATAGCCAGGTGCAGTTGAGCTCCATGTTAATCTTCCGAGACATGGTGGATTTTTCATCGGAAAGGACCAAAAGGGCCCTGAAGTCACACGTGCGCAGGAGCCTGCTCCCACTCTCCTTCCACTGCCACGACGAGAACCAGCGTGTGGCTGAGGTGAGGACTCGGCGGCTGCCGGCAGCCCCCTGGCAGGAGGCTCGGCTGCCTCCTGCTCTGGCACCTCGCGGGCCGCAGCCGCCTCCTGGCCGTGCTACGGGGCCGTGGCTCCTGTGCCCTGGGCTGTGGTGCCACCTCCGCGTCTCTGCTGCTCTCCAGGCCTCCCGGGCAACGCTGCATTCTTCAGCCACGCTCCTGCAGAGGAAGGATCTCCAAGAGGTGCTGCAGGATGACCACATCTGGACTTTTGGCGTGGTAAGGACGGCCCGCAAGCCCCGGCCTCGGGCTGGAGAAGCCGCCTGAGCGCGCTGCTCAGTGTGTGCGGCTGGCAGCGCGGCCCTGCCCAGCGCTGCACCCGCACGCTGCTCCCCTCCCTGGGCCGCGCGGGCTCTGCCCACGGCTCCTGCGGCCCCGAGCCGGGTGCCCATGGAGCCCCGGCCCAGCGGGGCTGTGCGGCGGGGCGGCACCGCGGCTCCCGGGCAGCAGCCGGCCCTCTGCCCCCTCCAGAGCTCGGCTCCAGCGGCTGCTGGCCGCCTCTCGGGCTCTGCGGGCAGGGGAGGCCAGTGCTGGCCGCACGGAGCGTCCGGCCAAGGGGCTGAGCCTGCACCAACCGCACCCTCCTGGCGCTCTCCCCAGCTGGCAGAGGACAGGAGCCGAGCGGCCGAGCACCTGCGCCACTCCCTGCCGTACCTGGACAGCCCGCAGGAGTCCCTGCGACAGGCGGCCATCAGGTTCATTGGTGAGCCACGAGCCCGGGCTCCCTCCTCCCCCCGCCCCGGGCAGCTCCGCCCCAGCCCCGGCAGCGCCAGCCGGGCCCGGCGCCGTGGAGCCCCGGCTGCCCTCGGGGCTGCTGCCGCCTCCCGCAGCCGTGCCCTGGGGCGGCAGCGTGCGGCAAGGGCCCGGGCCGAGCCCTGCCGGGGGCACGAGGGCCAGTGGCCGCAGGGCTGGCAGCGCCGCGGGCAGGGAGCTGCGCCGCTCGGGCCGTGACAGGCTCTGTGTTCGCAGGGATGGCCGGGCGGCACCTCAGGGGGCACAAGCGAGAGCTCCAGCACATCTGTCAGGGTGAGTTAGGGCAGCGGGCTGCCAGTCCCGCTTGCCGGGGGCAGCTGCAATCCCTGCCCCGGCTGCCGAGGGCTCTACTCCCTCTGCGGAGCAGGGCTGCCGTGGCCAGAGCACCCACAGAGATTTCAGGGGCAACAGTGTCCAGTAGCTTCGGGCGGATGCCCTTGCTCCCTGCTCCCTCGTGGCCATGGCCAGAACCGCCTGGGATGGCCCCGGCATGGGGGTCTCCTCGGGTCCCCGCAGATGCGGGATCTGACCGTGGCTCTGTTCCTCTCTCTTGCAGCCCTTGAAGACAAGGCAGAGGACATGAGCACAGCCGTCAGAAGCCAGGCTCTCGAGACAGCCTTTCTCCTGCGGACAGTCGAGGGAGCTTCGGGCTCCTTCTTTCGGAAGCTGCGAGATCACTTCCGCGGGGCGCGCAGGAAACGGCCTTGTCTGTGGGGCCGTGGCCGGCTCTGCTGCTGGAGCTCTGGGGAGAGCTGAGTGGAGAGGCTCTCTGCCAGCTGGGGCCACCTGAGCCAGCAGGGCTTTTTCTTTTCTATAAGAGTGTTTTTTCCTTTCTGCTCCGTTGTTCTTTAACATGTAAATATAGAATGTGTTCTAATACCCAGAGTCCCACAAGCTTTCTTTTGGTGCCCAGTGTCTGCAGGGGACAGGGGAAGAGGGGAAGACAGGTCCTCGTGCTTAGCAAGCTGCCCAGGTGTGCAGTGGGGAAGGGAAGATGGCCAGAAGCCCCTTGGCCTTTGGTGGTTCTGCTGAAGCCTTAACGCTGCGGGCCGAGCGGCTGGGCAGGGGCCGGAGCTGCGGGGATCCTGCGAGACCGGTGCCTGGAGATGGCCACAAGGCCTCTCCCAGCCAGGAAGCGCCATCTGCGTCCTCCTGGCCGAGTGTTGCCGGCCGCATTGCTGAGGGCTGGTGGGAAGCCCTGAGGAATTGTGTGTCAGGGGCCATAAGCAGCCCCCAGGCAGCCGCTTTGTTCCTGCCACCTGGCTGCTCTGGCGCTTCCCCAGAGAGTCTGCCACGCCTGTGGCTGAAGGCCTCGAGGCTGGGCCTCAGCAGGAGGGTGGGGACAGCTCCAAGGGGCTCAGGCCGGGCTGGGGACAAGGAGGCCAAGGGGGCCCTGCCACGGCACGGTCACGGGGGCTGCCAGGGCAGTGGGCAGAGGCAGGGCTGGCGGCCAGCCCGGGCCCCCACGGCTGCCCAGGCCACGGAGCTGAGACCGGGGCCCCCTGACACAGAGCTCTGGGCCCGCAGAGCTTCTGCCTCCATGGGGAGGGTGGCCATGTCTCCTCGAGCAGGGCTGCCCAGTCGCTGCTGCCCCAGTGGCTCTGGCTGCCACACAAACAGCACCAGAGCCAGCACAGGAACAGCAGCACCCTGAATGTCGGCACCTGCTCCATGAGGCATCCACACCGGCCGCGATGCCAAAAGGGGCATACTGTGTGCACCTGTCCTGGTTTGAGGGGCAGGTGTCTGCCGAGAAAGACAGAAGCTTCTCTTCGAAGTGGAGAATGTAAACACCCCTCCTCGAAATTATTATAATTTTGAAATTAAGGGGCTCTCTGGTAAAGATATGGGAATTAGGAATAACAGTTCTTTACTAGGAAAATTAAAACAGAAGTACAGTGTTACAAAGAACAAGCCCAAAAACACTGACAGAGTCGGAATTCAACCTGACACCCTGCCAGTCAGTCAGGGTGTTGGTAGCAGTCCCATTAAATGGTGGCTACAGTCCTCGTGCAGTGGCAGATGTGGTTCAGTTGATGCAGTGCTCCTGTAGAAGGGCGCAGTTTTCCTCTGAAAGTCCAGGCATGATGTGGAAAGGTCCGGTTTTCCTCTGGAATCCAGTGGAAAGGAGGTATCTTGCTGTCCAAAATCTCAGTTTTTTATCCAGGTAGGAAAGGCTTGGTTCCTCCCCCTGGCTGGAGCATCTCCCAATGGCATGATGTAATTTTATCAGTCATATAGTGGGACTTAATGGCCCATTAAGAGCAGATGATGTCTTCCTGGAGGAAGGATGGGTTATGGAATAGATAAAGATGATTGCCCCACCTGGTTTTAAAGATGGCCCATTAGCAGATAAAGGGTGCCATGGAGATAAGAATCACTACCCCACCCGGCTTTAACAGATGCTGACAGAATACACATTTCTGGCCACATCAACCCAAAAAAAGAGCTACACATCCTTTACGAAGTCATTTGACAAGGGATTCTTCTGAAGATAGTCTTCATCTACCATGTTCATCAGTTTTATCTATACGAGAGGTTTATTATAACCTTTGAATGATTGCATAATTAATATAAGCAACAATAGGAGGAACCTGAGAGTTGACCCACAGCTGCATTGATTATTCCTCTGAGTACAGATGCATTTGTTGTGGTGTTTCACTCAGACTCTTCTGCTGGTAATTAGGGGCAGTGCACTTTTAAAAGGATGTAACCACTTTCCTAAGCTGTGCTGTAATAACTGCAATAAAGGAAGGCAATGTGAAGATTTGAGTCATGAAGGACTAGCTAAAAATTTTAGTGTCACAAGGACACTAATCATGCAATTTATATTCCATGAGGAGGTGAGCCCATTAAGTCCTTAATTCTCAGAAGGCTCTGCTACATGGCGCTCCTTGCTAGTATATTTGAAGTTTGTATTTGAAAAATAAATCTTGTTCATATCCTATGTCTTTGCTTCATTTTGCTGTAGCATTTGATACCATTTCAAATAAATATGACAAAATAAGGAAATAAATAATTACATTGTTGCAGAATTCGATAACCATAATGTCTTTCAGAGATGAAATGTTAAACCCATCTTGATTGATACACTGTGGAGTGAAGCAAATGGCTAAAACCAACCTTTGTTTATGAATTTATTTAATATTTAACAGCCTTAAAGGACTGAAAGTTCACCATCTTGAAAAATTTGTTGCCTTTTTTGATACATAATACTCCTTCTCCAATCCTGTTCTTAATATCAGTAGGTATTTTTTTAAGTCTACAGTGTTCCCCTGTTGCATAATGTTGCCTGCACTTCTGGTAAATTAATTGAAGGGAATAGGTTTCAGAGCATATGCAGATCCACCATCCAAACAAGCAGATTATTGCATGGTCAAAGAGAAATTTGTAAACTCACTGCATGAAGGAGCAAGAAAAACAGGATTGTTAATGCAGGAAAAGATTATTGCGTCCAACCATCAAGCTAGCACCGTGTTCCCCACTAAATCATATCAAGTGTCACATCCACACATTTTTTAAACACTTCAGGGATGGTTAGTCTTCTACTTCCCTGGGCAACCTGTTCCAATATCTGCTGGACAATTCAATTTTTAATGATTAGTGTGTTTATTGTCATGCTTATGAACCAGAGTGATCAAGAATATAGTTTTGCAATGCTTTTGCAGACAAAAAAATCAAACACAGACTTTCCCTTGAAAAAAAAATCACAGTTCTGGAAAAGAAGGAACAAAGTGAATGCAATATAGTCTGCAACCACAGCAGATTTGCAGCACAAAAAGAACAAAAGAGTCACGAGTCAACAGTGTCAACTATTTCCCAAGACTTGGTGAATTTGTCAAAGAGCATCAACATAATCCTCTACCTATACTTCCTTAACTTCTTGTGATATGTGAAATATGTCACTTTCGCCACAGCCTCATGCTATGGGGAACCTGCTATGAAATTTGAATAAATTTTAATCTTCAAATCAAACCCCTTGAAGTATATTCAAAAGCATAAAGTCTGAATTTCAAATTACAGAAGAAGAATCAAGTAAGCAAATAGAAGAAAAGAAAATAAATGCTATAATTAATAACATTTGGTGCACACAACAGTAAACACTATTTCATGTTTCTTGTTTAATTAAATGCATAGAAATTCTTCTACTACTTTACTTTCAAGCAAATGAGGTTTGAAGCACTATGTAGTTGCATAGCCCTGTGCAATAATAATTTGCCCATTTACTTGTATTCTCTTTCTGTATTGGCTTTGGAAAACCACACTTGAACTGCTTTATTTTTTTTAATGCGTTCTGTGTAATAAAAAGGATTATTTTACATAGATATACTAAATTTCTAAGCAATGAAAATAGTGTTATTAAATAGTATCACACAAGAGACTCTGGCCCAATTCTGACAGCCATAGCATACCCCCATAACAAGGACAATCCCACTACTTAACTTCACCTCTTCTCATTATGAAGTTGTATGATAGTCTCTTCCCAAGTCATAAAGAACTTTCAATTTGTCTTTTTAAAATTTAACTCTATTACCAAAAATAGGTATAATACTTTATGGGTCACTCCTTGTTTACACAAATATTGGTTACTTCATGTATTTACTTGAGTCAGAAGATAATGTTATTTCCATAAACTTCAGTTTTTAGTAAATTATGTTTATTTCATCTACATTCTGATGTACCAATTGGGAATGTCAAATATTTGACAGAAAAAAACTTGAACACCACTGAAAAGAAACAGTTTGAAAAGACTGCAAGAACAGAAAAAAAAATAAAGAAAATGCAAAGGAAACAAATAGATTCTTCGGCTGATTATTTTTTTCAAACAGCCATGAAGACTTAAAACATAAGTTGCATGGAATGGACTCCACTGCTTAAATCATGACTGGACTATATAGATCCCATACAGAGAATCAGCTAGGGATCATAAAGAATTCATTGGTTATGTCAGTGTATTTAGAGTATCCTGCAGAGTATAATTTCATTGTGCAAAGAACAGAAAAGCCAGTGTTACATGTATATTCTTTTCCACAAAGCTGAAAAATTTCAGTTTCATGAACTGCTGCTACATCTGCAGAAGAGCACCTGGACAAGATTCTCTTGATCCCAGCTACACAGATTCAGAGTAAATTAGCTTCCCACTGTGGCCTTTTTCTAGGAATATTTTTTTTTTTCACCCTTGCACATGCATTGGACAAATCTGCTCTCTCTAGGAGCTAGAATTTTCTATCTCACAAAGAAAGAATCACAGAATTTAATAACTTGTCAATGAAAAAGTAGATTAATTGGAGAAGGCTGCACGGTGACCTTACTTTACTTTGGCTTAATCTCCCACTCACTACAAAATTTATTTGAAAAAGGCTATGCTGTCCAACATGGAAAAAAGTACAAAACACTGTTCAAGAGTTTTGGAATCGATTGGTTACTGTAACATTCTCAGGTCTTTAGTTGAATCTTACACCTTACACTTAAGGAACACAGACCCTTGGCACTCTTGTTTGGATCCAAATAAGTTATACCAGCAAGTAAAAACTATGAATTTTTGTTGCTTATTACATCACTGGTTGTGATTTGCCTTCATAATATAGAAGAAACCAAATCAGATCTGTCATCCACAGTGATAACCTCCAAGGATGCATCTTTTTGACTGCATGCTACTCCAGTCTAACTCGAAAGTAAACAGAGACAGGATTATGTCAGCAGAAGCAGTGCTGCCAGTAGCTGCATAATCGCAGTCATCAAGGGAAAAACCACAAGGATAAATTATAATAAAAATGAGAGATGAGAGAGAAATGAAACAATTTGGTTTGAATTGAAAGGGGAAGAATGTATGGATTTCCAGGGTGAAATTTCAGAGGGGTCTCAGCATGAGGACATGAATATATGAAAAGTTCTAGAAGTCCTGAGATTGTTGGTTACCAACATCACATGACAGAAGAAATATCCCACTACATGCACCCAGTTTTACATTGTGTCCTAAGGCAAAAGGGATGGAGCCAAACTCAGAGAATTATGGCATCATCAAGGTTCAAAAAGGCTTCCAAGATCATCAAGTTCAACCTTTGACCAAACACCACTGTGTCAACTAAGCCATAGACCTGAATGCCACATTTCATCGGTTCTTGACCACTTCCAGGGATGGTGACTTCACCACCTCCATGGGCAGTCCATTTTGATATTTAACCACCTTTTCAGCAAAGAAATTCTTCCTGCTGTCCAGCCTGAACCTCCCATGGTACTGCTTGAGCCTGTGCTCTCCTGTTCTGTCACTGGCACCTGGTGGAAGATGCTGACCCCCACCTGGCTACAGCCTCCTTCCAGGCAGGTGTACAGAGCAGCAAGGTCTGCCCTGAACCTCCTTTGCTCCAGGCTAAACACCCCCAGCTCCCCCAGCTGCCTCTCACAGGTCTGGCTGGTGCTCCAGACCCTTCCCCAGATCCAACACTCTTCTATGAACTTGCTCCAGCCCCTCTTTCTTGCTGTGAGGGGCCCAAAACAGGACACAGGAACTCAAGATGTGGCCTCACCAGTGCCAAGCAAAGTGGGACTGCCACTGCCCTGGTCCTGCTGGCCACACTATTACCAATAGCAGCAAGGATGCTATTTGCCTTCTTGGCCGCCTGGGCACATTTGCTTCATGTTCAGCCACTTCCAGCCAGCACCTCTAGGTCATTTTCTTTCTTGTTCCCCAGCCATTCTGTGCCCAGCCTGTAGCACTACCTGGGGGCAATGTTCAGTGTCAGCAAAGTTCAAGACCCTGCACTTTGCCCTGTAGTGCCTGCTGGCCTGAGCCCATCAATCCAGCTTGTCCAAATCCCTCTGCAGAGCCTTCCTGCCCTCCAGCAGATCAACACTTCTACCAAAACCTGTGTCATCTCCAAACTGCCTGAGGAAGAGCTCGAATCCCTCATCCAGACCACTGACAAAGATATTGAAGAGACCTGGCCCCAGCACTGAGCTACCAGGAACACCACCAGCACTTGGCTGCCAGCTGGATGTAATTCCATTCACTTCTACACTCTGGGCCCAGACATCCAGCCAGTTTTTAATCCAGTGAACAGTGCACCTGTACAATGAATGTCTGGCTAGGCAGAATTTTGGTGTGAATCAAAATGGAAGAATTTATTTTACAGCCTTCCTTTTGCTCGCAGTTCAGGCTATCATATCTCGGTACCAGAACAGATATGAAGCACTGTAATGATTTACTTTTCATTGCTCAATTTGAATGAAGCAGTGTACCCAGCTTGTGGTCACTGATGTGGAATCAAATCCTATGCTGAATTACATTGTAAGGCTGAATGCTTTCCTGTGTACACCCTTTACAAACCACAGTCAGCCACAGTTTTGCTTTATTTGTAACTCAACTAGTATATGAACTGTTTGCAAGTGATCAGGGTTCTGGTGGAAAAAAAACAACAAAACAAACAAAAAAACCTTGGGGGCGATTCAAGAGAAAAATAACCTACCTTATTCTGCATTTGCCTAAATATTTACAGGATATGCCTGCTGTGAAAACATGTGTTTAATTTATGGAGCATTATTTTCTAAAAGCCTCTTCTGGGGGTAATGCACTTAAAAAAAAATAGTCATTAAAAACCAAAAGCAAACAGACACATATAAATAGTGTTCTTAACTTTTCTCCGCTTCTCTGAGACAAATCTCTGTTGACAAATGCTTAGCTACAATAATACAAGCAGCCTGAATAAAATTGCCAGTTTTAGTAAACTTACTGTGGGTATTTACCCATAGAATTCTGTACACATATACACCACAGAATTTATCTCCTTTTTTATTGTAATGCAGTAATTTGGGGTGGGGGGGAAGCAGTTTTATATGAAGTAATTTTATTTCTTGAAAATCAAACCTGAGGTGACTCTAGTTACCAGAAAACAGAGTAAATAACAAGAATAGAAAGATCAGGTGGCATTTTTCAATAAGTTCAGGCCTTTTTAGAGCCTGCAACATTTGACAGTCCTCAAAGACTTCAAAAAGGCAGAAATATCAGGGTTTGTAATATTAGAAGCATGATTCAGAACATGGCAAAAAGACACAGAATTATGCACAGCTAGTGCACTTCTGTTCACATCATCCTTCTTAACATCATGACTGTGCAAGCACAAGCATATTGAAGCATGGGGCAAAATATTTCTCCATCTGTACTGTATTTGTCTAGTGATCAGCCCTTGTCAAATCACATACTAGATAGTAAAACATGCTAGAATTTTTTTCCTTTCCAAAAGCAAGGACAGGTTTGAACTTACACTGATTCTCTACACTGCTGTGTTAAACAGTGCACCCGGCAGTTGAGTTGGTTTATTCTAATGAGCTGCATGTAAACACAGCGCAGAAAGAAAGCAGGTATGACATATCCTGAAGAGAAAGCAAGGCCTTTACCATCCAAAATCCTTTCACTTGAGGCATGTGAGAAGAGACAAACTCCCAGCTTGCTACACTGTCTTTTCTGGCAGTTGTAGAGATCAATGAGGTTTCCCCCAGACTTTTTGTCTCCAGGTAAACAGCCCCAGCTCCCTCAGCAGCTGTTCACAAGACTTGTGTCCAGACAGCAGCTCCATTGCCCTTCTCTGGACTTGCTCTAGCACTCCAATGTCCTTTTGAAGAGAGCAGCCCAGAAATGAAGACAGGACTCGAGGTGTGGCCTTACCAGTGCCAAGTACGGAGTCATTCAGTGCCCTGGTCCTGCTGGCCACATTATTCTTTATAGAGGCCAGGCTTCCATTGGCCTCCATAGCCACCAGGCTGACTTATATGCTGCATATGAGACCTCCAGGTCTCTTTCTGCCAAGCAACTCTCAAGCTGATCCTTCCAGCTTGTAACACTGTCATGATCCATCTGTAGAGCCTTCCCACCCTCACCAGGTCAGCACTACCCAACTTAGTGATGTCTAACAACCTGCTTAGGGGTTGTTCATGTCCAGCTTATTGATGAAGATTTTAAAAAGGACTGGAACAATATTGTGCCCTGGGGAAGCTCACTAGTGACTGATCTCCAGCTGGTTTTAGCTGCATTCAGCTTCAGTCTCTGGGCCCAGCTATCCAGTTAGCTTTTTAACCCATGAAGAAGTGCATGCATTCCCACCATGAGCGCTTAGTTTCTCCAGTGCTCATGGAGAAACGCTGTTGAAAACTGTTTTCAGGAACTTTTCTAGGTAAAGTCTGGGTAAAGTAGTGTTTTAGGTTGCAATACAGGATGTGACCAAAAGTATGTATTCTATCACAGACTGTTAAAACCAGGTGGGTCAGTGACCCTTATCTCCATGGCACCTTTTATGGCCCATCTTTAAAACCAGGTGGGGCAATCATCTTTATCTTTTCCACAACCCATCCTCCCTCCAGGAAGATATCATCTGTTCTTAATGGGTCATTAAGTCCTGCTCTATGACTGATAAAATTACATCATCCCATTGGGAGATGCTCCAACCAAGAGAAAGAACCAAGCCTTTCCTACCTAGATAAAAACTGAGATTTGGAACACCAAAGCAGCCTTTTTCCACTGGATTCCAGAGAAAATTGGACCTTTCCACATAGGAAAACTGCTCACTTCTACAGGAGCACTGCTTCAGCTGAACCACATCTGTCACTCCTGGGGGACTGTAGCCACCATTTAATGGGACTGCTACCAACATCCTGACTGACTGACAGGGTGTCAGGTTGTATTCTGACTCTGTCAGTGTTTTTGGGATTGTCTTTGTAATACTGTACTTCTATTTTAATTTTCCTAGTAAAGAACTGTTATTCCTATTCCCATATATTTGCCTGAGAGCTCCTTAATTTCAAAATTATAATGATTTGGAGGGAGGGGGGTTACGTTCTCCATTTCAAAGAGAGGATCCTGCCTTTCTTAGCAGGTGCCTGTCTTTCAAACCAGGACAAGTAGGATATCTCTAGGTAGGCATACTAGGATTATATCTAGGTTCACACATCCACAACCTTTCCACCATGGTCTGTGTCACTTTGTCTTAGAAGGGGATGAGGTTGGTCAAGCTGGACCTGCCTTCCATAAACCCATGAATAAGGGTTTTGGCTTTGCCTGAAGCCCTGGTTGTCCTGTATGTGCTGCATGACAACACTCAGGATAAACTTCTCAGTGACCTCCCCCAGCACTGGCATAAGTTTAAAAGGCCTGGATTGTCCTCCCAACCCATCTTGTGAACAGGCATTTCTGGTGAACAGGTAATTTCTGGTCAACTGGGACTTCTCCAGCTAACCAGAACTGCTGGTAAATTATTGAACATAATGTTAAAGTAGGGGAACAAATTCACTGCTTTTTTATGAAACTACATTTTTTTCAGTGGATTCAGTTGGAGATTATTACAGTGATTAAGTTCTCCTTTGGGATGCTGTGTCAATACAGAGAGGTTGAATGTAATGCTTACAAAGAAATGAAAATTTTAAATATACGTAATTAATAAAATATGTGGGGGAATGTATAGATTATCCTCAGAAAACATTGAGTGGCAGAATTTACAATAGAAAGCTAATGAAATCTATTTTATTAGCCTGCTGCTCCTCGTTGCTTATAATTAAGCAATCAAATGTTCCTATGTTATTCAGTACGAGCTATTGGTCTTCAGGCTGGGATAAACTGGTGATACTTTGTTTTCTTTTAAGATTATTTTCTAACATTGAAGAAGGCAGAAGTAGAAATGCACTGTATCTGACGGAAATCAGGTGTTCCTTGCTATATCAGAAGAGGTATATCCAAGAATATATGTGTGGAAATTTTCAGAAATGTTTGATTCCTTATTGGAAGTAACTGGCCTGAAAAGCCCTGAAAGCTGAAGAGGAAATTGTTGTAAGCTAATGTGAAAGCAGATTGAAGAACAGAATTTTATATCCTTTTCTTTATTGTGACAAAGACTCCAAGTTTTGACAGGACCCATCAGTAACTCTTGGAACTGATACTATTTCCAGAATCTGAGCAGATGAAAAAAATTAGGGTCTTGGAAAATATATTAAAAAATAAAATTGAAAGGAACAACAACTGTATTTAGCCTAATATTTTTTAGCCTGTTTCGTTAAAGACATTTTCAATTTGTAACAAAAAATGAATACTGAACCTACTACAATGCTGTACTAACGCTAGTATAATAAATGAAGAAATATTGACATGTCAAAATCCATGATCTCTGGTTGCTGATGCTTATGCACTCACTAGCCCATATTTCAATTTGTGTCTTTCGACTATTTACTCACAGATAAGTTTAAGACTGAGAAATGGTAAGATGTGACATTTTTTTCTTGTTTAAACCATGATGATCCATGTCCTGAAATGATGATCCATGGCATGAAATGAAAGATAACCCTTGGTAATTGTTCGGAATGAGATATTGTACCATGCTGAATCATTTTACTCAGTATTTCATTTTACTCAGTTCCCATTATGAGCTTCTTCTTTCTTGTATGTTAGCAAGTTAGTCATCTCAATTCAAATTCTTTTCTGTATTTTAACCAGGAGAAAAATTTCCATTTGGATCCTAAGCTTTAGGGTCAATATTGTTACTTTGGTCCTGTACTTTGAGCAGTACCAAAATACAGAAAAAATGAAACCAGACGATACCTCTTACTTATTAATTGCTTTCTGGGCAGAAATAGGCTTGAAAACATTATATTCACAGAGAAACCTTGTTCAGTCTTTACTGAAGGACCAGCTAATTCTGTTCCTTCCTGTAGTGTTGTGGATTTCTTTTGATGAATATGTAGAAATAGAAATGCTGCACAAGAACATTATTTTTTATTAGCATTTTTGGTCATGTTCTGAGTGTAAAATTGTATTTTTTATTTATTCTATGTTGCTGAAGTTTAATCTTAACTGGTTTGTTCCTTTATTATGTATGTACTTATTGACAGTGCAGAGTCAGGGATCAGCAGAAAGAATTTCAGATTAAATAAAAAAGACTCCATGGGAGTATTCACTTAATGGTGGTAAAATTAATTTTCAGCTGAATTCAATGTTATCTTAAAAATTACAAAGTAATATATTTGGAGACAAAGTAATTCTTATAATTTGTTGGTCTGTTAAACTGATACTACACTGAGAATCTGACTTGTAAGCGGCTTATTTTATGGTGCAATGAACTGATGATTCTAGAATACTTAAAGCTGGCCCATAATTAATCATATTGAAATTACTGCAGGGTTACAACTCTGACATTGTTAATTAAAATGAAGTATTTTTCTTTACTTGCATGTTTGCTACCATTGGCAAGAGGTCTTACCTGCCTTCGTTTCAGAATGACTGAATAAAGTTTCGGTCGGTCTCCTGTAATCTTAATGGACAATTCTATACCTCTGTTAAAAAGAAAAGAATGAAGGCAAAGCTAAAATTTAGCATATTTTGACCAATCCTGTGAAGAGATGCACATTTCTTTGTCCCCTGAATTGCTGAATTGTGTTAGGTGTTGACTCTTACTCTTGCCTGAAGTTATGTTTATTTCATCCATCTGCAAAGGATGGATGAGAACCTGACCCTTGTCTACAACTTCTGCAACTTGTTGTGAAATATGCACTCCAGTGGAAGTAAACTAAACAAGGAAATAGAGCATTTGCATCTTTCATGAGATTTGTGAAAAATGAATCCACGCTGTGGCAATGTGATCTGAAAGTTTATAAGGATTGTTTGTAAATGTGTTTGTTTTTTAGGCTTTGAAAAAGGAAACTTGTTGAAGATACTTCTTTCAAGACTTTCTTGTCTGAAAGGATTGTAACAATTGAGTTCGGCAGTTTAATGGTCTTTCTCCAGTCCAGCAGACTTGCATTTCCTTAGCTTATTTCTTTGATTTATTTCTTCTATAACTGTTGCCCCGTGATGTAAGAGGAAGTGAAGTTATCTAATTCCTTCCAGCTTTAACTGAACTACCAGAATTTCTCTTCATCATCTGTCACATCCATTAAAAAAAAAAAAAAAAAAAAGAAAAAAAAAAAGAAAGAAAAAAGTAGGAAAAAAAAAAGAAAAATAAAAATGTCAAAAGGAAAGCTTTTATCCTTAATATTTTTAACACCCTTAATACATTTTAATATTTTCCACCACTCTTTAGAGATTCTGTCAGTATACCTATAAATCTGGGTCCTAAAACACCTGTGAGTGTAAGGATGTTACTATGGAGATGTCGCCTGTATGTTCAAGCTAATAATGCAGGCCCTGTAGGGCAAAAAATGTTCGAATCCTTTACTCACAGTAGCATAAGCATTGACATCAAGGAATTTCAGGCAAATCAATGTAAATATTTGTTACATAAAAAAGAAAACTGTCTGTTACTAAGGTGGGAGATTTTGGGCAAGTGACTCTGCAGTTTTGTAGTCTACATTACTATTACAGGTCCAGTGACACTTGTTTAGCTTTATGGATTCAAGAATAGAATTAAACACTCAGAGTAAAACAAATAAACCAGGAATATTAGCTACTGCTAATATTCAGTGTCCAAAGGTGGTGGTGTGCAATTCAGTATATGCAAATAAAAGTACTGAAAAGAAAAGCCAGTTGGGCAATGTACACAGACCTTTGTATTACTGTAATAGCAACTGACACAACCATTCATTCTTCAAAAATGAAATATGACCCCGTACTTTTTGGGCTGATATAAAATAGTAAATTGCTATTCAGTGCTACAGATTTGTTTTTAAATTTTGTGACACAACAGTCCTTTTCACAAACACATATGTAGCAATGGCAAGTCCCAGTTTTCAAAAACTTGTGAGGACATGCTAAGATAGACTGCACTATTTTACAAATGCATTTTAATTCAAGTATCTAAATTACAGACACAAAGAAAGCTTTTTTCGAGAAGGCTTTTTTTTTGACAATAAATTTGATCATTTATGATGTTGACTGTAGGAAACCCTGGGCAAAGCACAACTAGTAGTGTATGAGATCCACAGGATTGACCACTCCTTAAAAATGCCTGGAAGGAGGTTATAGCCCGGTGGGTGTCAGTCTCTGCTCCTGGGCAATGAGTGGCAGACAAGAAGACACAGTCCTAATCTCCCCCAGGGGACGTTTAAATTGCAGATTAGGAAGAATTTCTTCACAGAAGGGGTTATTAGGTATTGGAATGGACTGCTCAGGGAGGTAATGGAGTGTCTGTCCCTGGAGATGTTTAAGGAAAGAGTAGATGTGGCACTCAGTGCCATAGTCTGGTTCACGTGGTGGTGTCTGGTCACAGGTTGGACTTGATGAACCCGGAGGTCTTTTCCAGCCTCATTGATTCTGTAATCTAAAGGTATATATAATTGTGGGCTTTTTTCAGCCACAAAAATAAGCACACCACTTTAAAGTGTAGTGTTTCTAATATAGTTTCTCTACAAAGTTATGAGATAGTTCTGCTATTCAGAAGTATTCACACAATTCTAGAAAATCAGAGCTCCATTGCAATTGGTTAAGCTAAAAAACCTTGTTCTTCCAAGTTACCTCTTATTACTCAAATAGAAAAATGGAAGATAACACTTCAATTTTAAACAGAATAATAGGGCAGCAATGACAATCTCAAACAGTTACACAGGTATAGTTTTGCTTTGTGAGAATTTCAACGAAGTTAAAAAAAGAAGAATATTTACTTAGCTACCAGTTTTAATTGATATGCATGGTCACTGAATATTTAATCATAGGAACCTAAAACAAAGGCAGTTAGAATTTTGTGAGACAGAGCCTACCAAATGTATTTTTCCCCCTACTCTATTCCAGTCCAGTTGCAAAAAGAATGAAGTATCTCAAGGTCTAAAAATAAGAATTTAGGAAAGTTTTTAAAGTCCTCATGTCATCTTTACACAACCTCCCACCAACACCTAGAAGCAGTAAATATGGCAAAAACAAGAGCTACAAAACCAGGGCTGCCAAAGAAATTCTCTAGTACCTTCAAGCAATTTTATAAACTACCAGGTTTCCAATCAATAATTCACTAATTACAAAGAAAAATATTCCATTGGGCCAATTTAACTTCTAGACCCTTTCTATCTAGTCTTTTATTCTGCAGTTGCACTCTTGTGCACATCAATTTTCTGGATTAGCTCTGAAGGAATATCAGAAGATAGTAAAAAGGATTAAACTCTTCATGAAATATTGCATGAATGATTGTAGTTTTGGGGGGTTGTTGATTTTTTGGGAGGTTTTGTTTATTTTATTAAGCTAGATAAATGGCATTCTCAGTTGAAGCTTCATAACAAAATGAGGAATAAAAAGACCCACTGAGAAAGGTTCTCAGCTAAACCACTCTGATGAGGAAAAGCACTGTCTACTTAGAATCCAGAGGATTTGCCAAATGAACTTCAACATCAAATTCAGAGTTGCATTTGCTTATGAATTAGCTAGAAATAATGGTAGTTTCATATGAAATCCAAACATTTTCCAAGCATGTTTTCTGTTTTTAGCCTATGTTCTCTGTGGAGGAGCAAGATATCCAGAAAATAAAGTGTGTTTCAGCAGCAGTAGGATATTTTGTTATTGTTGTTGATATGAAAACTAAATAAAAAGAGATACATTTCTGTGTGCAGAATTTGAGTTATTACAGGCAGTTATCATATTTTAACAACTCCTTTAGTAAACATTTCAATGATATGTATTTGCAAATCACTTTTAATCTTTTTAGACGATTTAATGGCAACTTGAAGGCTGACCTAATCTTCCCTTACAATGGTTGTCTGGGCAACAAACAGTTTTTATGTTTCTTGGCAACAGATCTTTTCACAATAGTGTACTAGTGTGAAAGACTGTACAAGAATAACTTAATTAATACCGTAAGATATTGATTATTTTCAAGATGAATTTTTCTCAGGAAAGAAGTCCGGGGTTTGTTGTGGAATTGAAAAATCTACAATATTTAAATATTTAATATTTATTCTTTTCAGATATTTAAAGGCCCTAAAAATCTAAATTCTTCTAGTAAAGTTATCTAAGCACCTGCATTTCATCTTGGAGAATGGTTGATGATATCACACTTAATTACCCAAGACCAAAGAGTCTTGATAAAGTATTTAGTGTTCTATATATTTTTCTTCAGGTAAATAGTGCAGTGTATTCTCTAGATCATATCATTCACATACAAAACCGGAGTGTTGTAAGCGCATTATATTTTCCCCATGGCATTATAGTTAAGATACCTAAGATGGAAGAGAAAGACTAAACAGAGCAAGGTCTTATTTTTGCTGAAGAACATCAAATCCACTTCTCCCAGTTCTAAGAGTCTGTGTTTCTTAACCCTTCCTTCCAGAAATGTTTCATTTTATACAAAATACCTGTGCACTTAGCGGCTGGTAAAGCGGTATGGTGGCATTTTCTGTCACTCTTTTCTGACTGTAAGCTTTTTTGTTATTTTTATGCCATCTCTTTCTTTGATCTGACTAATATTTCATTATTCACTTTGATTATTCTGTGTTATTCCTTGAAGCTCATGAAGCTATAAAAGCCTAGGAAACTTATTTAATGGAGGAGCTACAACTCAAAATTGAAATCCCTCTCCTGGAATACTATATAGTAATTAGAGTCTAGGCAAGTCACCTGGAGCATCAGCCCCTCACGTGTGGGAAGGTGTTAAAAATTAGGTGAAAAAGCACAGAATAATAGAGCACTACGTTTAGTATATTCCATTAAGCTAATGTCTCACTTGCTCTGAATACAAATCTCA
This sequence comes from Muscicapa striata striata, assembly GCA_030060385.1. Classification (NCBI taxonomy): domain Eukaryota; kingdom Metazoa; phylum Chordata; class Aves; order Passeriformes; family Muscicapidae; genus Muscicapa; species Muscicapa striata. The sequence continues at coordinate 240,982 of JAREIS010000076.1, read as the reverse complement.
AGAAGCATGAGGAGCCTGTACCAAATAAGCAATAAATGAAACTAGAGATGCGCCTGAGTTTTTTTTTTAAATGGTTATATGATTAATGTATAATTGAAATGTAAGTGCATCCTGAATAATATCTTGTCCCAACATAGCTTATATTGACATTCAAAAATCAGGTTATGATTAAAAAACAAACAAAAAACCAAACAATCTCCCCCCAAAAAGTCAGCAAAACCCCACTAAATAACAACAAGGGTAATTAAAAAAAGTAGGAATGTAAGATGAAAATATTTAGACTCTTATGAAAGTAATGGAAAATATGCAGGATGTCTGCAGATAAACCTCCAAAGTTTAATGTTTCAAAGACAATGAATATATTTTAAAGCAGTTAACAAGAATAGTAAAAGTAACATAAAATGGCAGTTTTGCTGTTAAACTCAATATCTGAATGACTTTTTTGTCATGCTTCTTCTTCTAGTCTTTTTCCATTACTTCTCTGGCTCTTTATGGCTCTGGAAGGTACCTGAGGTGGGAGGTTGCACAGTCACTCACACAGATCAGCCAAGAGAAAGCTGCTGCACTCATCACCGTAACCTAGAAGGAAAGTGCCTTTATTTCTCTTTATTCGTGGTTGCAGGAGGTGGAATGTGCCTGCTCTAGATGGCTTCTATCCCTAGTGATTTCTCCTTTGAATAGGGTGAGTTCTATGCATTCATTTGTATACCACAGCTGTGCAATGGGCAGTAACCCAGAGCCACTCCACACCACTACAGACCTTGTGCACAGGTACAGGAAGGAGATCACTCACTCACTGCAGTGAGCACCTTCCAGCTGTGTCTCTCTGCTGCCATGTAGAACTAGATTGTCATTCACAGGCTTGACCACCATGGGACTAATTATAAATGGGATGACTCATCTTGATCAGCTTCTGTGTAATAAGGATAAAAATAGGGCCAGTGGTATTACAGTGATAACAAGCTGATGCAACAACAGCTCTCAGAAATTATTGCATCTGCTAAAATAGCTAAACACCAACATTTTCTAAGAGGAAGCAAAAATGTCATCTTTAAGAAATGGCATGAAATTTTGTAATTTTTTTAACTCATAAATTACAATAGTTTTCCTAATGGAAATACTAGAAAAAGGTGTTTGAGTTCAAAGACAGACCACTTAGCTTTGTAGCCTAGAGGGGAAAATTGCATAATAGGTGGATGTCCATGCACAAGGCTTCGGCATGTCAATTCAAGTTTTGTGCACCTTAAATTATAAACAGGTGTTATAACTAGGTACCTATTGTAGAAAGTGTTAATTATAAAAGAGAATTTCCTCTATTTGCTGTGCATTTTTGAAGTGAACTGGTTGGTGTTTGGACACAAAAATTTGTGTCCCCTGAAATAACAGAGGAGAAGAAGAAATAGAATTTTCTTTTAAGCTTTAAATGGTTTAATAATACAAGAAGAGCCTTCAGCTGCTAAAACCTAGGGATGGGGAAACAGGCAGAGTTTTGACTTCATTACCTAACAGGAGAAAATCAGATATAGCTTAAAAATGTCTGGAGGGTGCAGAGCTGCTTACCAGATGCATATGATGTATTTTAAATGCTGTATGATCAACTAAACTCACATGACCAGTTTAGGGTCTCTGTTTTTTTTTTTTTTTTTTTTTTATCATGAGAAATTTCCACAGTAGCCAATTCATTGTGCCTGTAGCCTCTGAATGACTGTATGACATGAGATAGTTATTTTCAGATTAAAGGATTCTCAGTCTGAGCCACTGGGGCTTGAAGAAAAATTCTTCCATTTGACTGCTAATGCTGTGAAAATGGGAACTAAATGGGTTGTGGATGCCTACATTTCCTAAATGAAATCTGTTACCAACCAGAAACTAGACATGGAAAAAATATTTCCTATAATGTGATTTAAAAAGAAACAAGGGCAGAGAAACCTAACAATAAGAGATATGAAGTTCACATTTCATAAATCAGAATATGGCAATTTCTGAAAATCAATTCAGTCAGTTCCCTCCTATTTTTAATAATGCTCATTTCCATCCCTTATAAAAGTAGCTGAGATATTTTGTATTATCATGTTTTAATTCTTAAACCATTTTTTTTTTTTTTTGAGAAAGCTCTGTTTCACTGGGCATTAAAGGCATTGAAAGCACATCTGTTCTGAACAATTCAAACAGACTGCTTCCTTAGACAGTGTAAAGATAAAGACACTCACAAGTAAATTCATCCTATCCACTCTGTTTCTGTTTGGATAGGATGATTTCTATCTCTCCCTCCCTCTTTTTCTCTCCTTTTATTCTCTCAATCCTCCCACTGGTTCTGTTAACTTTATAATGGTACAGGCAACTAGTCTGAAAGGTTTTATCTTTCCATGGATGAAGTAAAATGCAAAAACTTCTTTTGAGTTTAGCTAAAGCTGTCTGCTTGCTGGCAAATTGAACTGGCTGTTATTTGTGTATGAATAGCAGTCTAGAAACTCTGTGTTGATTTCAAGTACAAATATTTATAGAATTTTGAAATAGCCACTTTGAGAGTATCTAACTGTATAAATGAAAAGAGGCTGGTGCTTGAAAGACAGAAGTGTCTCAGTGTTTTATAGAATTGTCTTCTGTTTCAGGAAAGAATACATGGTAAAAGACCTAGTCTAAAGATAAACTTTAAATGGATAGCAACAAAATGCAAACAGTCCTATACTTTGTGAAAAACACATTGTGTTCTTGTGATTATATTTTTATGGCAAAATGTAGCTTGAAACAACATTTTATGGCCATACTGTAAATCATTAGAAGAGGAAAGGTCTCAAGGGAGAAAAAGAACTCACACAACAATGGCACAAACAGAATTAGCAGTTGTTTTCTGTAGTTTTAGTGAGCATCTGGAACTCATTGTTTATTGTTGAAAACTGCCAAGATCTAAGACTAGAATGTAGGAGAGGTTTGACTTCTATGGGGAAAGAATAGAACAAATATTAAAGATACATAATCAAGCAACAGCAGTGAGTTCTACATAATTTACAAATGTTTTATTTTTGCTGGTACAACTGTTCATTGCTCTAATACAGTCTAACTACAAACATTGGACTCTTAATATAAGACAATAAATGTCAGATATACTCAAGTATCACCCATTCTCATCAATACCACTAGAAGTTATCATTAGCATATACTATAAATAAAGTAAATTATTTTCTTTTTGTTGTAAACACTAAGAATTTTAAATATGGAGGATATAATTGTATAAGATTGTCTTGTATAATATAGAAAAATATGGCATAAGGTTAGGTAATATCTCAGTACAAAAATTATCTTCTTAGAAGAAAAGTAGACTAAAGGATAGATTATATAAGCAAAAATTATTCTCTTCATTAAGAGTGCTCTTCATGATTCTGCCATATCATTTGCATGGCCATTTAGAAGCTGTAGGCAGCTGTAAACTAAAAACCTCACCAAATAATCTAACATGCAACAGAGATGGTCCTAAAATATATCTCAATTTATAATCAGAAAAAAACCCCACACCTAAAGATTACCTTTACAAGTTCAGGACTGTTTTCTTGAGTTATTACTATTGCAGACATAACATAAAGATGCAATTATAATCTGGATTATAATCTGTTATGAAATTTTAACCTAGGATTTCTATTTGGTCTCACCTTGATATTATACTCTGAACCAGAAGGAAAAAAAAGCTTGGTGGAAGACACTAATTATCCAAGCAAGCCATCCAAAAAAAAAAAAACCCAAAAAATGACAACATTCTCTGCTGATGATGTATTTTGAGACAATTTCTGTAAATGTCTTGTTTGCTCCTCTTAATAACTTTCTACCCTTCTCTAAGAAATGTAGAAAATCAACAGACTGGATTGCAAGCTAGGACAAAACCCTCAAAATATATTGTTGGTTTTGTTTCTGATTTAGATAAGCAGGTGCCTGTGATCCTGTGACATCCTAATAGTACTGTGTACATAAATAGGAAACATCAATGCTGAAATTTCACATTATTTTCCTGGGTGATCACAGCTGTGATACTGACAAAGAAAAAGACAAATAAAGCCAAGTACATTATTCATAATATCTTATTTATTCATGTGTGCTTGAGGAGGCTCTCATGAGCTAACTGAAAGAGAGGCACATGCATATGTTTTCCGGGGGCACCTTTTTTCCTCATTCTTGCACACAGCTTTTTGCCAGCAGGTAATTTCATTGATTTCAACAAAAGTGATTCGTAGTTTTAACAATCATAACTGAGTTGGATTCATGCAAGGAAGGAATAAAATTCAATAAAATATGGTGCTTCATATAATCTCACCTGTGTATCTCAGGGGAGAAAATAAAATAAACCCTTCTGCTATAAAAGGGGGGTTTTGAACATTTCTGTATGGGAAATTTTCCTAATTAGTGGGAAAAGAGCTAACTTATTTTTAACTTGAAATGTGCATACTAAGAGTTACAGAATCACAGAATGTTCTGGTTGGAAGGGACTCACAAGGATCATCACAGTCCTGCTCCTGGCCCTGCACAGGAGGACACCCCAGAGTCACACCATGTGTCCGAGAGCATTGTCCAGACACTTCCTGAGCTCTGTCAGGCTGGTGCTGTGACAGCTTCCCTGAGGAGCCTGTTCAGTGCCCAAACACCCTCTGGGTGAAGAACTTTTCCTGATATCCAACCTGAACCTCTCCTGACAGAGTTTCATGGTGTTCTCCTGAGTCCTGTCCCTGTCACCAGAGAGCAGGATCAGTGCCTGCCCCTCCTGTTCCCCTCCCAAGAAGCTGTAACTGCAGTGAGGTCTCCCCTCAGTCTCCTCCAGGCTGAACAGACCAAGTGCCCTCAGCCACTCCTCACAGGGCTTCCCCTCCAAACCCTTCACATCCTCATGCTCTCCTTTGGACACTCTCTGACAGCTCAATGTCTGTTTTGTGTTGTGGCACCCATTTCTGCCCCCAGCACTGGAGGTGAGGCTGCCCCAGCTCAGAGCAGAGCAGGACAATCCCCTCCCTGCCCGGCTCTGATGCTGTGCCTGATGCTCCCAGGGCACTCTTGGCCCTCCTGGCTGCCAGAGCACTGCTGGCTCATGTTCAACTTTCATTGGACAGATAAAGTTTGGATCAAAAGATTTATTATAAGTTTTCAACACCCAAAACAAAACAAGGGAGTCACAGGAGAAAGAAATTTGAAAATCAATATTACTATAACAGTGGTGCAAAACAGAATAATCTGCTTTTTACGACCCTGAACACATGGAATTCATGTGTTTACTCCTAGGCCAGTAGGAGACCATACACATTATTGTATCCAGTTGTTGGCACTTTTTTTCCCCCTCATGAAACTGACTACTCACACAAAAGAAAAAAAAAAAAAGCCAAATGAAATAAAGCACAACAAAGCAAAAAAAAAGTATTAAGTCCAAATTACATAATTAAAATTGAGCATCTTCTTTGGAAAAGGGCAATCCTGATTTAAAGATTTCAAATACTTCTGAACTTACTCTCTGCGTTCTTGTTCCTTTCTGTCTTTTTAATTTTCCCTCATCCTGCCTAGACTGTTAAAGAGACCTAGCCCAGGTTTATACCCTCAAGCAGACACACACTCTATCACAGAGGAGCACTATAAAGCTTTAATCATCTATGAAGACATAGTGCATACCTATGTATGCAGTGTGTAAGCTGCAGTCCTGCAGACTTTCTTTCCATTGCTGAGACTTCCGAGGGTAAGGAGGAATCTTTCACAGCTATTTCAACCATTAGCTGAGAACTGTGTTTGTTTCTCCTAAAAACAATTACTGTGATTTTTTCATTGTCCCAAAATAAGTGCTCCACAGAAACAGGAGGATGAAAACTGTTCATGTAAGCAGAATATACAACTAAAGGAGCATATTAATGTTATACAGAAGAAGAAACATTCACATAATTTCCAGAAACTAAAAGTGCTAATCAGTTTTAGTAATAGCCTCAAGAAAATCAGCTTTTAGGAGAAATGAAAAAGTATACTATTAGGTTTGTTATAATTAAATGCTATTTCTAATGATATCTGTGGTAGTTGGAGGCATACATCTACCAGTGCAAGTATTATTTGAAAATAGTAAGGTATGTTTTGCAAAATTGTTGTAGAAAATGAGGTTTTTTTTTATTGGCTTAGAGTCTTCTAGAAAGTATTTTGGGTAGGATGTATGGTTTAGTCTTCATTCACTTTCTCTGCTGTGATTCCAAAGATTATCTCTGATTAATAGTTGCATAAAAGCTAGCTGTTATAGGGTATGCAATTCCCAGTGCTGCAAATGCAAGTGACTAAAGTTGACACCAAGCCTGGGTGAAGGAAACACTGCAGCTTCTGCAGCAGAGGATGTCAGAGGAGATAGGATCACTCTGAGTAGTTTTTATTCTGTTTTTATATACCTGTTGGCTCCAGAGAGCTATTGACACTGTGTACTAAACTCTGCACAGCCTAGTGGAACCTGCTGAGACTTCTGGGACTGACTCAGATTTCTGTGGTAAGAACATGCATTACTTTTAACAGTAGAATGTGATCTCATGTCAGGGACCCACCTGTGGTGGGTTGATGCTGGCTGGATGCCAGGCAACCACCCAAGCTGCTCTATCACTGTCTTCCACAACTGGACAGGGGAGAGAAAATACAGCAAAAGGTTCATTAGTTGAAATAAGCACCTGGGGAGATCCAAATACCTTCACGGGCAAAACAGATTTTAATTAGACATATTAATTGATTTTATTACCAAAAAAAATCAGAGCAGAACAATAAAAAGTAAAATCAAATCTTAAAAACAGTTCCCCCACACTCTCTCACAATCCCAGCTCTACTTCCTCCCCTCTATGTGTGCAAGGGGACAGGGAATGGGGATTATGGTAATTTTGTTGCTCCTACTCCTGTTCAGGGAGAGGAGCCCTTCCTCTGCTCCACCATGGTGTCCATCCTGTGGGAGGCAGTTCTCCTTGAGCTCCACTAGTGTGAGTCCATCCCATGGGCAACAGCTCTCCATGAGCTGCTTCAAGTTATGTCCCTTTCCATAGGGTGCAGTCCTTCAGGAAACAGGCTGCTCCAGTGTGGGCTCTCCACAAGTCCTACCAGGAAGTCTGTTGTGGATTCCTCTCCACAGGTGTGCAGGTCCTACAAGGACCCTGCTCCAGCACGGGATTCTCACAGGTACACAGTTTCTTTCAAGCATCCCTCTGCTGTGGTGTGGAACTCCTTCCCATGCTGCAGGTGGATCTCTGAATCCCTGCTGCTCCATGACTGCAGAGACAGAGCTGCCTCTCCATGGGCTGCATCCCAGGCTGCAGGGGAATCTCTGCCCCAGCACCTGGAGCATCTCCTGCCCCTCCTGCTCCAGTGACCTTGGTAAGAGCTGTTCCTCTCTCATGTTCTCACCCTGATTTTCTCTGCCTGCAGTTGCATCTTCACAATAACCTCTTTCTTTCTTCTTAAATATGTTTCCATGGAAGTAATGTATTTTTATCATTCCTGATTGGCCCAGCCTTGGCCCAGCAGTGGACTACCCCCGAATTGGCTGCTCTTGGCTCTCTCAGACACCAGGGAAGCCTCTGGCAGCTTCTCCCAGGAGCCACCCCTGTAGCCCCCCTGCTACCAAAACTTGACCACACAAACTCAATACAGAGATTAATGTTAGCTGAATATGGGGCAGACACTGACACAGTTAATGAAACAAAAAAAAAATTAAGGTAAAAAGAAAGCTTGTTTCTTCTCTGAGATTGCCCAAATCACAGCCATATTATCCGTTTCTTGATTCCTTAATTAAAAACTCCATGTCAATAATTTCGAAAGTCAGTCCTGGAGTGTATGTGATCTTTAACATATACTGAAAACAGGGGCTGTGCTACAGGTATCCATTCTCCTGCACCAAGCTTGGCAACAAAGAAGATAAGAAGGACATTTTTTTCAGAGACTTGGATGAACTTATTTGATCAGTATATCAAATATATAAAAAATACCAAACATATTGACCTCACGGGAAAATTTAATATCTGACTAAAAGGAAGATCAGCAACAGGTCAGGTATATCCTTCAGCTGAAGAAAGAATTGAAATAACCTATTTTTTAATAAACACCGAAGTATAAAATTAATAATTCTCTCTAACAAAGTCAAAAAAAGTCAAAAAAGTCACCAGCTGTATCTTATATTTACTTGATGGCATCTTGTTGAACATGTGATACTTCAGCAGCCTAGGCTGAATGACTGAGGAACATGAATGCAACACAAAGTTGCAGTACTCTCTTTGATCTATTATCAACTATTAATATAGAGACAAAATTTTTTTTGATGAGCAATCAAATCTAGTCAAATAACTTAAACTAAGGCCTTCAGCAGCAGAAGATAAAGAGGTCAATTTTTTTAAGAACCTATGACTAATATTATAAAATCATTTGGAATCTTGCTATCTGTAGTGAACACTGTAAAATCTGTAACGTTACCCTTTTGCAAATTAAAAAAAAAGCAAAAAATGCCTTCTCACAGCAATTAAAACCAACCAATTAGCTCAATAATAACATTTCTAAAGAAAAATCACTTCTGAGTTATACTATTTTCTTAACAGAACAACCTATGAGATATCCATGTCCATGTTTGATAAGGCTAGCTAGGTCAGTGTCCTCACCAGTTCTTATCCCATTGCCTTTAGCAAAGAAATGAGCAAACAAACAAACAAAATTAGAACTTAATATCATTCTGTCCTCCAGTTATGCTACTCTCAGATAAAGCAAGGAGTTTGATCTGGATACATTTTTTATTATGTGGAAATTGCTTTAACTTAATGAGCTTGAAACTCACAAGTGTCTTTCTAGAGAATTGTGAGGTGTTGTATGCTAAACACTTTACCTTGAGGCTGTCACTGATTATTGGCTTTAGTAACCTCATTTATAAAGGGGTAAGGAGTCATTATGAGCAGTGGAAAAACACTGAAGTGATAGATATGCCTCCACCAGGTAAAGTTTAAACAGAAACATATGGTGGGAAGCTATCAAAAAATTTTGTCGCCTTAGTGATGTATCAGATGGCAGCTGTTTGTACAAGGGCCTGACAAAATGCACTACCAGATACAGCATGTCTTTTGGCTGATGAGCAGGAAGAGTTTGGAAAGAGCAAAGCAGAAAAACTTTGAACTAAAGAAAACATATACGTCATGGCAGTAGTATCTAGTTTGCTATAAGGGTGTGAAAAATTGCCATACTATTGATATATATAAAACTTTTAAATAGATTTCATCTGCACCATCTGTGTGCCATATTGTGCACAATATAGCAAAGCCGTTTGTAACAATGAAATTTTGAAACATACTGCCTGCCCTTTCGGGAAGTAAAGAAACAATCATCACAGAACAGCTGTGCTAGGCCAACCACACAGCTAGAATGGAAGACACCAAAATGCCACTGCAGATGCTGAGTGCTGAGCCATAGGAATGGGTGAGATAGACAGGCAGGGATACACAGGAACACAAGCTTGAGCAATATGTCTGTCTAGACAGTGATTAATGTTTACTGTCAATACAAAGGTAACACCAATACTCAGTAGTCTGAGTATGAGTCTTGGTTTGAGAAGGTAAATTCAGTCAATGCAAGAAAAATACACTTTCCAAAACAATAATGAGATTAGTAGGAAGATGCTCCAGTCTAGGTAGAAGAGACTTCTCTTAAATTCCTCCATCAAGCCTTATATCAAAAACATTATACTTTTCTTGTTTTTCTGTGGCAAGACACTACTTCTCAAAACTAAGAAAATGCTAGTTTACAGTGTTTTAATATCTTATTTCATATAATGTCAAAACATACATCTGAAATGTAAGTAACTATTCCTATTCTTATCAAGTTCTATGAGAATTAAAATCTCTGAACACATGGTTTGTTTTGGGTCCCTAGAGAGCTACAGTCTTATTTTCCATATGGTGCAAGTACTCCAAAGCTAGCCACAAGCCTTTTAAAAATAAATGATTGAACAAGCCTTGCAGACTATAAGAGAGCAAGAGCAATTATCAAACACAAGTCATTTTTCATTTTCCTTTTAAAAGACATATGATGTTTTAATAAAGTCTTTACAAATTACAGGAAGTATACTGTCTCAAAAGCAAGGTATCATTAAACACAGCTCTTTATGAACTTTATATTTTACTTGAACTCATTAGAAAGCGGGTTGTCATAGCAGCTAAAGTCTTTGATCATGTTTTTCTTTTAGCAAATTGTGAGCTCCTTGTTACACTCTCCTACTAAAAGCCAGATCTCTACACATTTATAAATCAGCTATGTTTAAGTTTATACAGAATACTATTGATGTTAAAAAAGAGGCTGAGACTGTTAACATGAGCTGCTTACGTGAACAAAAAGTATCCTGACATGATGGAAAAGAAAAAGGTCTCTTTTGTGGAAACAGCCTAGTATCATGAAGAATAAAGCAATACTGTATGTCTTTTGAAGAGAAAGCCGTGGCATCTTAGAAGATGCTGTGTTCCTGGCTGATCCAGTCCATCGTAAGGAAAAAGACCTGGGTAAAGAGAGTGTCCTATTCTAGGGCTTGCAAAAAAAAAAAAAAAAAAAAAAAAAAAAAAAAAAAAAAAACAAACAAAAAAATACACCTATGCCTCAAGTCCAGAAGCCTCTGGTGAGTGGGACACATTTCTTTATCTAGAACTGAACCCCAGTTCAAGTCCACAAATCTGAACGTTTACAAATGTAAGGGAGAAGATTTGTGTTCCCAATAAAGGCTTGGATTCTAATTTCATGTCTGGGTTTTCTTCTTAACAAAACTCAGTGAATCTTATTTTTGTGCATTAATTGGAATTTCCTAAATTCTAAATCTGGGGAGTTGACACTCTTTTAACAGAGGCAAATATATTTCTCAAACCATCACATGATGAAAAATTATTCACTTTCATGTGACTATATTGAAATCCACTGAAACAAAAGTAAAGATTTGCTCTTCCATAGTGCCCATAATAATACCATAATAGCTAGATACTCCAGAGTATTGAAGGTTCAAGTCCTTCAAAGCAGTTCATATCCTTCAAAATTTTTCACGATTTTCACTTTGCAACTTACTATTTTAGAAAGAATACCAAGTAAAGAAAAATGCTGTTATCAATTCTCCAAACAAGCAAAATTACTTTTCATGGCAGAAATGTATCTAGCGATGATTTCTACAGCACTGATGAGGGTACTACTCTATAAGTAGTAGAAACATGCTGGTTTCAAAAGTGTTTTATAAACCCCTTGATAATGGAATAGAACATTCAAACAGCTACTATTGAAGCTTGAGTTAATGATTCAAATGCAAAAGTTTTAGCATAAATCTGGAAATTACTGTAGAGGTCTTAAATTCAGTTGTTCATCCAAATTTTCTGAAGCAGCCAGATGTCTTATCTTACACAAATTTTGATCTCTTCTCTCATACAGGAATAGTACCTAAATAACCTCCAGAATACTAGCTAAATATCTAGTCCATTCAAAAAAACTATTTGTCTGCTACATTTTCTTTTAGAAGAGCAGCCCTGAAAGAGGAGAACTGTATTGAGCCAAAACTGGAAAGATGGTTTACCTGCATTCGGACACTAAAGGAGCCCAAGCTTTTCTTATTGATGCGTACTTAGGAGAATCATTCATTTGCTTGTTTGCTACAATTTTTATTTATTACTATGAGAGATTTTGTGGAGACAGAATGCTTTAAACCTCACAGCATTTCCATTGGTATTACCTCAGAGGAAGACATAAAGGGAAGATGACAGACCATCTGTTGGTCCACGTTTCTTCTAAGCTAGTACTACTGTTATTGAACAATGTTTTGTCAGACAGCCAAAACATGAATAGCATTTTGCATTCCATCACTGCAGCTTCTTTTACAAGGTACATGCATCACTAGAGGAGGCCTACATCTTCTCAGCTTTTTGTCTTCCTCTCAGATGAAGTGAATTTTTCTCACCAGTAACGGCAGCTGAAGAAGTGCTGTCAATTTCATCCCAAAAAAGTCCAATTTCCAGAGCTGAAGACTGTGGGAATTTGGGCCGTAAGTGATGAAATTTAGAAACTCACTACTCTATAATGTTGTAACACAAAATTATTGCCAAAAAACTATTGTTTGCTAATAAACCCTGTCTTCCAGTGTTACTAACTCTTCTCACATACAAAGCATCCACACTACAAAGAACTTTCAGTAGCTGTTCTCTGAAAAACAGGTTATCAGTGGCTGGTTTCTGTAGATTATTTTCCTGCCAGAATCCTGGATCCTGCCATCCTTCAACTACCCTGCTCTTCTACCCTGTCATACTAGACTTTGGATGATTTAAGCTCCATCCAGTGTCCTTCATCACCAGCTGCACAAGTGGCATCACACTGTGGCTGGCTTTGAATTAAGTGTGTGATGGCAAGTTTTTGTTAATGAGCTAGCCAGCAGGCCAAATGGAAGTAGTAGCTGCCCAGCTCAGACTGCAGCTTGTCTCTCTCCGTGGCAGTCATTTGGACACATTTTCTCTACTTATTCAAGAGTTTTATGTTATCTCTCTCTTTTATTTGATGAAAATTAAGGAATATGCTTGCAAGTTAGTTACAGGATCCAAGGAATAAACAAGTGGGCAAGTAGTGCAAGTATTTCTATGCTTTACTACCTCAGGAAATAAGATTAATTTTCTTTTATCTTGGCTACCATTTTTCCAACATGAACTATTTCATATAGTACTTCTTGCACCTGCTCAGTATTACTGTATCACTGTATTTCAAAGACTACTGGGGAGAAACATCTTGAGCACAGGAGCCTGAAGGGCTTAAAGCCTTTATGATACTCCTAGTCCACAGGTACCATTCATATTACAAACTCAGAACATGTAACTCAGTACATCAGTCTGGTTGTTCTATTTGCCTAAACAATTATAGACTCATAATTATATTTCCAGAAAAATGTTGTCCTCCTATGGAATGATTTTGAGCTTGATGATGTCATTTTAGAAGATGACAAATGTAAAACTTTTCTCCATCAGAGCAGAGCAGTGCAGAATACTTCCATGATAAGAAAAAACAAAAAATGGTGCGCAGGTTGTTGTGCACTAAGAAGAACTGTCTGACTAAAATCATATTGCTCCTTCACAGTAACCCTGTTGACATTTGTAACTTTGCATGCATCCAAATCCCATTGCATTTAAAACATCAGTGGAGATTTGAGAACAAATGTAGCCTGCAGCCAGCTCCAGGGCCCCACTGTTTTCCAGCCCCGTTCATTATACAACTATTAGCCAAGCATCAGATCTTCTCTTCAGATCTAAAATTTATTAGAATAATTCTAAGAGATTTGCTGCAAACATCATTTTAGGTGATTGTTTTCATAAAAGACACATTCTGCTTTGCAGAGATCATCTTGATTTTTGCGTGGCTTTCTAAATGGTGAATGCTGCCAGCCCACCTCACCTCTGTCTGCTCCTAAAGATGAACTTTTGTCACACCATGCCCATTAACATCAGGCTACATAGTGGGAAAAGTGCAGCTGAAGGTAGCTGTGGCATCAGACTGTATCTACTAAATAGATCTTTCTCTTTTGACACAGATATATTTATTCAAAAAATTACAAACAAAATTCAATGAATTTAACATGGATAAAGCATACATGAGAAAACTAATAAAGATTGAAAATCTACTTTCAAAATGCCATGGAATCTCTGATTATTTTCAAGAGGACTGTTTACACCCAGATGATTTAGAAATAAAAAAAATGGAGCAACTAATCTTTATACTTTTTGATTATGCATTGCTGTGCAGAAATCAGTAGTACTATTGCAGCAATATCTTGAACCTCTCATTTTGCATGGACGTTTACTCAGAATAATGAAAAAAACCCCAAACCTTGACTTTACTTGCAGGTAGCATATGTGAAAGTTTGATTCTTTACTTGTTTTATTTAGAAACACAGATAGAAAAGAGAACTTACACAGTATGTGTTTATGGATTAAGTAGACTAAATTTGGAACAGAATAAAGAAAAGAGTTTGAAATGTAAATTGCAGAAATGGGTAGAATTTACATTATAGTATCTTATTATTATTCTTTAATAGGAAAAAACATACAAAATACAATATTTTTATGTTAGAATATTCTGTTTCTCTATTCAAATCCTCTTTTTCAGACAACTGGGAACTCCCTTGGTTGTGCCATGCCAAAACAGCTTGTTTTATGCAGAAATGCTGTCAAGCACAGGTCAAACACAAGCCAGCCCTATAAAGATAGCAGTACTTGTAAGCTAAAGCGCAGGTTTTCTTAAGCTGAATGTAGTGGAAGTTTCAGGTTAAAAGACATTAATTGATGTATTAGCCAGAAATCTAAAATTTATAAGAATTTTTGAGCTCCATAAAATTCTTTGAGTTTCTCAGAAATCTGTTTTCTGGAGCAAGAACTAGCTTTGAAGTTAGCTCTGCTTTTAGCAATAGATTGCCCTAGAGACCTCAGGAGGTTCTTCCAGTGTAAATTATTTCCTAATTGTATGATTGAATGGTAGAAAGCTACTTGGTGTGGATGGTGGTGGGATGGAACTTAGGAAACAGATATTTTAGAAAAGCAGTTTAAATTTGGCTGCCTTATTACATTTAAATATTTTTAATGCCTGCAGGTGTACTTAATATATTAGAAAACAAACAAACAAACAAACAAACAAACAAAACCTGAAAAATATGTGAATTTAAGGGAATGTAACATGCTGCATGCAAAAAAGAACACCATCTCCAGTTCATTGAATCTTGTTTGGAAAAGACCAAAAGAATTCCTTGATTATCTAAAGCAAAGGCATAATAAATAAAGAATACAAAATGAAGGGTATGGCATCAAGGAACTTACTGTGTTTTGGAAAAAAGAGAGAGACAATATCAGGAATCAGGTAAAGTTATTATTTCTTCAAAGCCATTCTTCAGTTTTTGCAGAGGCTTTTTAATTGTCAAGATTTGGAACATTGAGGACTACAAAAATCAAAGGCCATAAAATTTTATAACAGTCTACATATTATTTGATGAAGGAAACATTAGAAAACAGTGAAAATAGCAGAAATAAAACAAGGTGCTAACATGACTTGCTTTTATCCTTTTCCTTCATCTTTTCTTTAAGGAAAACCGTTCCCTTTTTTGTTCAGACTTTCCCTGCAAAATCTGCTTCCCATATGTCTCTTAAATATATGGCATGCAGTATACATACATGTCTAGTATATGAAGACTAGAGGGGGTCATAAGGATTAAAGGAAATTGAAATTAAAACAGCATGCATTAACTTTTCCACTAACAGATTTCCAAATGGTTGTTTGGAAAAAAATGTACTCCTTTTTTCTGTCAATGAGCACCATATTTGATCTTCAGTTTGATTGCAGAACAGTAGATTAAATCAGCATATGGCCTGCAAGGAAAAGCAAATTTTAATGAAATTTTTCTTCTCTTTGCCATGAACTTAAGTTGGGACATAATTTTTAAAGTTTCTCAAGGCAAGAAAACGGGAATATTAGTAAAAATTACTCTAGATTTTAGGCTAGCCAGTTAAGGATAAATCCCTAAAATATTAGATTATAGATATGTGTTGAAATATATTAAGATACATCATAAATCAAAATAAAACTATTACTGTCGTATGATCACAGCTCAAAAATGGCTAACACAGAAGCTGATAACTATGTGAACTGGGCTTTTATGGCAAGGTTTTGGTAGTGGGGAGGACTGCAGGGGTGGTATCTGTGGGAATGTGCTGGAAGTTTCACCCATGTCGGATGGAGCCAATGTCAGCTGTCTCCAAGATGGGCTCACCACTGGGCAAGGCTGAGCCCTTCAACAATGGAGGCATAGAGTTAATCAGGGGAAGAAAACCTGATGAACAGCAGCAGCCAGAGAAAAAAGGAGTGAGAATATGCAGGAGACAAAGCCATGACATCCAAGCCAGTGGAGAAGGAGAGCAGGACATGCTCAGGTACCAGAGCTGAGATTCCCCTGCAGACCGTGGTGCAGCTCATGGTGAGGCAGCCATGCCCCTGCAACCACAGAGGCCATAGGAATGCAGAGATCCACCTGGAGCCCATGGACAGCCCCACACCACAGCAGCTGGATTCCCAAAGGAGGCTGTGAACCCCTTGGAAAGCCCATAGTGGGCCAGGGTCCCGGCAGATCTTGTGACTGCACAGGGTGGAGAAGGTGAGAGTGAAGGAAACCCAAAGAGAAATTTAAGAAGGGATGGGTGGGGCACATGTTCACATGTTTTAATTTTTACTTTTATTTATCACTACACCACTCTGATTTGATTTGCATAAATTAAAACAATTTTCCACAAATTTAGTCTATTGTGCCTGTTGTCATAATTGATGAGCAATCTCTCCTTGTCTTTATTTCACCCCATGAACTCTTTGCTATATTTTCTCTTCCCTGTGCTTCTGAGGAGGGTGAAATGATAGAGTGGCTTTGATGGAAGCCCACAACACTATGTCATCAATGGTAACTGTCCAGAGAATATTGCAATTTCTGGTGGCATATCTCCTCCTCGGGCTTGTTTTTTCCATTTTCAATGCATTATGCAATAGGCTTCTGATCCCTTAATAAGACAAACTCCAAAGTGTTCTGGGTTGATGTTGATGTTATGACTAGCTCCTCTCCCTGCCCCCCGCCCACGGAGCTGCCGGCCGTGTCGCGGCCCCTCCCCGGGCTTGCTCGGCTGCTGCTGCTGCTGCTGCTTGGCTGCTGCTACCCCCTGGCTTGGCTCTTGCTACCCCCCAGCTAGTTTTTGCTACCCCGGCTTGGCTTTTGCTGACCCGGCTTGGCTTTTGCTGCCCCTCTTTCCCCCTCCCTTCCCCCCCTCCAAGATCGGAACCGGCTTCCAGAGGAAAACCTCGGAGAGTGCCGCTGGAAGCTTGCCAAAGAAGCTCTGCTGCCCTTCCCAGCGAAGATCTCCGAGTTCGTCTCGCTGCCTCGGTGAAATTCGTTTTGTTTTCCATCCGGGTCTGACTGGGAGGTGTTTTTTCTTGTGTTTTGCCAATAAACAAGTTTTTTCCACTTTCCCCCTGGGGGAGAATTCTTTCTGAGTTCTTTGGGAGATTTCTTTCCCCTAATTTGTCTAAAACTTGGACACAAAGGAACTACCTATATCTGTAAACTGACAACAGGGGTATCCCATACCATACAACACCATGATCAGCAATAAAATTTGGAGTGCAGAAGGAGGGTGGGGAGGACATTCGAAGAATTTTTCAAGTCACCCTTCCACATGATGGAGCCTGGATGTCCTGGAGAAGGCTGAACACCTGCCTGACCATGGGAAGTGGTGAAGGAATTCTGTGTTTTACTTTGCTTGTGCCTGCACCCTTTGCTCTGCCTGTTAAACTGTAATTGTCTCAGTCCATGAGTTCTCTCCCCTTTGCCATCCTGAGTCTCTTCCATGCCCTGCTGGGAGGTGGGAGCGAGCAGCTCCTTGAGGCTCAGCTGCCAGCTGGGGTGAAACCACCACAGATATTTGCAATGTCTGGAAACATTAAAAAAGCTAAAAATATAACTACAAGATGACAGCAAAAAGTATTAATGCTGGACAGAATGGCATAATTAGGGAAGTGTATTACATAATTATTACTGTATAATTGGTGTTCCTGGCCAATTTATAAGTGTAAGAGTATTTGATATTAAGTTGTCATGAGTCAGTTAGCAGTCATTAAAATAAAGCCATACAACCAAATTTTCCAGTTTGATCTCAATTTTACTAGCAGATCCTTTTATCATCATGCCACATAGCAGCTTTAAAGAAGTCATTAGTCTTTCATTTACTTCAATGCTGGTCACAATCTTCAATATTCTAATGTATTTGGGCAATTTCAAGGTACAAGAGAGATATCTGCTTCCAAGAGGACTTTTCATCATTAAAACCTTCAAGAACATCTTTGCTTTTCAACCTCAAAAGGTAGGAGCAATTATAACACTTTATATTCACTTTATAGTACTTGTAATGTGTGCATTGTATGTGTAGCTGATAATAATAACATAGTTAAAACAAAGAAATCATAGTTTTTAATTTACTTCAAGGCAATTAGAAATCATCTTCCATTTAATTTTAAATATCTTTACTCCTTGCTTAAATAAAAATCTTATTATGTATTTAAAGTGAATACTTACATAAGCAAAAAGGCTTTTGTGGCAATAATCATCAATTTCATATTGTTGAATTGGTTCAGAACTGTTCTACATTAGCATTTGATTACCATATCATTAACATGAAACTTAATAAATTAAACCATTAAAAAGTGCTCTCAGAATAGAATGCAAGCTGTCTAAGGACCTAAAGATAGATATAGATTAAAATTTTGCTCTTTGGCAAGTTGCAATAATCTAAATATTTTTTAAAGGATTAATTGAATTTTCTATAAAAATTCATGTTTCAGAAATGAGAAAAAAACAGTTTGATAACTAAAAAACAGTCCACAGTAGAATGAATTTCCTAGAAAGGACTAAGTATCAGTTCTTTCATCAAAGTAAATACTACACATAAGTGTATTTGATATAATGTGGAATCTAGGGGGCATCTACTTTGATAAAAGTCTTAAAAGGTATCAAACATATAGTGCATAATGCAGAATTGCTTTAATTTTGAAAGCACAAAGAGGGATGGAACATGTTGCTGTCTGTACTTTGCAGATGGTTTCCTTCTAGCTTGGATTTAAATGTCACTAGGAATCTTGTTGTTGATATGTCTTCTGTTCAGGGGAAAAATCATCATTTTGAATAATACCTGTCCAGGTGTGTGTGACTGGCAGGGGCTGATAAAAGCAGCCTTCACGGAGCTCATCATGGGCAAAGTCTGCAGCTCACACAGCATGCCCCATGTTTCACATCTAGGTTGTTTTATGCCCATAAGAGGACACCTTTCTGAGACAATTCAAGTACATGAGAGCCAGAAAGGATTACTTTATTATATTGTTTCCCTTACTACAGGCAGCTGTGGTAATCTGACAAACTGCTGCAGCAATCAGAAAACTGAACCCTGATGTGCAAAGATCTACATATTGTTTGTTTGTTTTATATTATAGAGGCCTAAAATCCCAGCTCTTAGGGTGGCACTTGTACTGTTAAAGTAGTATACAGAAGGAGTTATGTCTGAAAGTGTGTCATACTTAAAGATATACTTCAGTCTATCTTGATATCCAAAATATAAAAATATTTTGTAAATTATTAAACTTTACAGTACCTGTAAGAAAAGAAGAGACTCTATCAAAGCCATTTCACTGTGTTATCTTAAAACAATGTTTTTTCCTGTTAAACTTGTTACTCTAAAACTCCCTGCGTAAATCTTCAGAACAGCAACTAGTTGGTCTGGCTAATTTTGCAGAAAATGAGGATTAGAGATAGTCGTAGGATCAGTTTTTCAAATACATAATACAGATTGATGTTAATATGCATACTTTCAGTTGTACGCTGCAGAAAATCTAACTTTATTTCTTGCAGTCAAACTATCTAGCTAAACATAGCACACTGCAGGTTTCTTTTTAAAATAATTACTTTTCTATAATTGTGCTTCATAACTAAGGAAAAGTGCAGGAAATCCAGTCTCCTGTTCAAATAAAGAGCCTCTTACTTTAACCCAAAGTCAGAAATGTACTGTTTCATCAGATAAAAAGTCAGTACCCAGCTGCGCAATCTTTCTTCTTTATTGTAAAAGTCTGGGAAGCATTAAAAATCAGATATTAAACTCAAAGGTCTTGACAGTGTCAGTTTCCTCTTCTTGCTAAAAATAACTTGAATTAGGCATATCACATTCACCAGGAGTATCCTCTTTGATGTCCCTTCTATCCATAAAATTATTTCAACGAAATCTGTACAAAATAACAAACTTTGATAAACCTCTACAACTCTGCTTTAACACTCAAGATACGTTAAAATTACATTACTGTAAGGGAAAAGAAACTTGTATTTGTTGTATAAGCTTTATCAGCTCACCTGTTACAAATTCCACCTTCACTATATTTTATTTTTCTGCTGATATTTACTGGACTATTAAGTACACTTCATGTGGACCCATGTTATTTGCTGTTGTTTATTGCAAAAAAGTACACTGTCTTTCTCTACAAAGAGACTTCCATTTTCCATCCACAGTGAAGAGGACAACAGTTTAGGCAAGCACAGACATTAGTATGTCTACATTAAATCAAAGATCTTCATGATCAAACACAACTGTTATGCCAAAGTTAATTTTGAATAAATTTGGTAGGTATGCTGCTTTGCAAAAATATTTTTAAAAAAATTCTAAATGTCAGAATATTCTTGCTGAACTCTCATTTAAAGGATAAATTCAGCTTCCTATTTCTTAGGGTTTTGACCCCTTAGTCCAACATACCTGCTGTCACTGTATGACACTTTGAAATCCATCACCCAGATAACCCAAAATGTAAATTGTGCTCATCTCCAGTGCTGAGAGGGTGGACTACAAGAAATGTTGTTTAATCTCCTTCACAGTGATCTAAATACGTATCTGCTACACCTACATAAATTAGACCATTTTAGGAACTGGCTAAACTGGCACGTTGTGGAACCCATCTTTTCCTTCCCCTCCTACTATTTAAGAACAAACATGCCAGTGAGACTTTTCATTAAAATATTCTTCAATGGTCTTGCACTTTATTTAACTTTATGAGACAAAAACCACTTCTTTCAATTTTCTTCTCTCCATTCAAGTATGTTTGCACCTTGTTCCAACATGTCTTATCATCCTTTCAACAGCATGAGTGTTTTTATATCAATTTATATTTCTACATAAAGAACTATGAAGGTTTAAAGAAATACTTTGCAGGTTGTTGCATTGTAGTCTTTGGAAAATCTTTAATAGATCACTTGCAGAAGTGTTTCAAGATCTACATGTAAGAGTCTCAGAACTCTTACTGAAGATTTTTTTTTTTCTGTATCTTAATCTATGCTAACCAAATATATTCTTCCATTAAAGTTGTTTGCTTTCAATTCATGGACGTTGATAAGAAGTCAACACATGCTAGGCATTAACCATGGTATGCAAACTGAATAAGTTTGTGAATCTTCCAGTTGACACATTTCTGTATCTAAATAGCCATGTTCATGTAAAGGAAAGTTGCATTTTACAAATTTTTTAGATCTTTATAAATGTTTTCAAAAGGAATAAATTAAAGATATTAATAAAATTTATTTACCACTGTGTGGTGGTTGAACTTGGCTGGCAGGCAGATATCCACCAAGCAGTCATAGCATTTCTCCTGTATCTAGAGAAAAAAGGCAAAAAAACCCATGAAGATGTTTTTCAGTCAAGATAAGAATAGGGAGAAATATATCAAATATATTGGGCAAAGCACACTCAGCATGGGAAAAATTAATTCAATTTAGTATCGGTTAATCACAGAGTAGCACAATAACTCACAGAAATTGAGTAATGAAAACAGAACTGAAACCACCTTCCCTCCACTCCTTCTTCTCAGGCTTAATTTCTGCTTTTTGTATCTCAAAAGCTGTGCAAGGACACAGAGAATGGGAATTTTGGTGAGATCATAATCCTTCATCTCTGCCACTCCTATTTCCTCATATTCTCCCACTGCTCTGGCATGGGAGCTCTACCATGGGAGACAGTTCTTCACAAACCTCTCCAGTATGAGTCCTTCCCATAGGCTGTGGCTCCTCAAGAATACTCCATTATAGGTCCTTTCCATGGAAACAGTCTTCAGGCATGATCCGGGCCTCTCCATGAGCCACAGCTCCTGCTAGGAGACAGCTTCTGAATGAGCTTTCCATGGGCTTCAGCTTTCTTCAGGGCACATCCACACATTGGGACATCAAAATCATGAGAGACGGGGCAACTAAGAGACCTTTTGAAGAATGGCTTATTGCCTTATGGCATCAGTCTCATAGAAGGGTGAGACCTTAAAAGTGTTACATTTAGTGCCATAAAACCAGAAGCTGTCCAGTTCCTTGTTACAATGCCTTATGTTAGACTTTTAGCCAATCACATACTTCTACAAAACTTTATAACATCTTTTTACACCAATCATTAGTTGCTTGGCTTTTTGTGGCTTTTCCGCAATGTGTCATTTTTAACCAATCACATAACACTTCACAAACCTACATTGATATATCTTAAGCTTCTAACAAACTTTATAACAGGTTCTCTTGCTAAACTTTAAAACTTTTAACTATCTTACTTGACATATTGCTTTGCTTACATAATACATATCTATTTGCCTGAAATATATTTCTATTTAAACTATGAACTTATATTCTTGTTTTAAGTCTGTTTCATTTTCACTGTCCGCCTTCTCCAAGCCTTCTCCAAGGCTTTAGGTCAGACATTGTATCCATCTCTGTCTCTGAACCTGTATGAACAAGGCCCTGAGAGCTCTCTGTTCTTGCAATTCCCATATCCACCTGCTGTGTCCTCCATGGCACTGACTTTTTGCTGGATATTTGCTGTCACACTGTCTTCATGGCCTGTAGAGCAGCAGCCTGCTTCACCATGATCTTCCCCTTGGGCTGCAGGGGAGTGTTGCTCCTGGAGCACCGCTTCTCTCTCCTTCTTCCCTGACTTGGCACCTGCAAGGCTGCTTCTCTCTCAAGTTCTCGTTCCTCTCTCCCAGCAGCTCTTGTGAAGCGTTTTTACCCTTTCTTAAATATGCTATCCCAGAGGTCTGTCAGCATCACTGATGTTCTCAGCTGCAGCCAGTGGCAGCACTCACTTTGAGCCAGCTGGAATTGATTCTGTCTGACATGGGCACAGCTGCTGGTGTCACTTCACAGAAGCCACCACTGTGTCCCCTCTACTATCAAAACCTTGCCACATAAATCCAGTGAATCTTTCAAAAGACCTTTCACAGGTCCTTAACAGGCTACTAAAGAAATGTGTAGACATTAGATTAGATGGAAAGAGTTGATATAGGATCAGGAGCCCACTTGGAGTCAGGAAACAAATATTAAATTACCTATTTTTAACAAAAAATAATTTGCTGCAAAATAGAAAAGATCGATAGCAGAGTGTGTAGGGATTCTGTGTTATATCCACTCTTCAGTATTTTTATTAATGTTCCAGGAAAGGAATTAGCAATGAGGTAAAAAATTGCAGATGATTAAAAGTTATTTTTTTGAGAAATGCAAGGAACTTCAGTGAATTATATTCAAAGTTAGACACTTTGGTAATATGTCATCAAATAAATAGCGAAGTTGATGAAAAAAACTCCAAACAATGATCACTGAAGAGGAAAATATCTCTTGTGTGGTTCTAAATTTCCTGTACCATTGGATGAAATAATTTTAATAGCCACAGCTTAGTTGTGATAACCTGAGTTTCATAACCAATTACAGTCCAAACCAAATCGCATTAAATAAAGGGAGTGTATGGAATTGTATACAGTGTATAAAAGTCTTCTAACTTTTTACACAATAAAAAGTAATTACACAATAATTTTACAACTCAAGAATGGTAATAATAGTTTCAAGCGGCTCAGAGAAGGAACAAAATAACAAATGTTTTGAAAGATCTCAAACAAAAACATACTGAAAAAATTGATGCTGGTGATATCTATGAATAGCAACTTCTTTTCAGAAGATAAATGTAGAGATTCTGTTCCAACTCAAAATTGATCTCAATTCAAAATTTATTTTCAAAAATCCTTACAAATTTTATCATGCAGAATAACCTAAGAAGGTAATTGTCTAGCATGTCATGAAGATAAAGAATATTGCAATCTTCAAAATAAAGGGATTTTTTACAGACAACAGATATAATCAAAACTGTAACAGTTAAAAATACCAAATGCTGTGGAAATGGAACCTCTTACATCAAGGTTTAAACTTCAACCCATTTAAAGGCAATTACAAAAATACCTAAGGCTATCCTTTTAATTTTAGTGAGGCTATTACACTCATAGACACAGAGACTACTGCTCTTTGACGGAAGAACACGTCACTAAAAACCTAACCCTAATGCTATATGTTCTTCAGAATGCCAGCCCCACTTTGCCATCAATACAGCACTAGCTAGGACTGAAGAAGTTTTACTTGTTTAAATTAAAGCAATGAAGCACACTTCATTGCTCTCCACATCAAGAAATCAAAATATTCCAAAGCAGACTAGGAAATGAGCCCAGGCTTTTAAGCTAAGTCTTTTAAGTTAAATACATACCTGGGGAAAGAAAAGTTAAATTTTTAAAAGATTCTTCTGGCTGGATTTACAGAACAGCTGAATTGGTGAACTTTTTCTGAAACTCTTCTACCTGCTTTTTTATGTGTTTGTAAATGTCAATCCAATTGCTTTTAGCGATGTTAGTGACAGGATTCTGTTGGGCCTTCATTTTTAGGCACTATATTACATACATACCTGTTGCGGAGGGTTTTACCATAATTTTCATTAGACCATACATACAATGGGTATTTTACAGATTTCAGATTTTTTAAAATTGCTATTCGTTTATGACCATTTCATTTTGAAAATTAATGATAATAAAATTTCAAATACACATTCAGCTGAAATTTTCTCATCTTGAATATAATTCTTCAAAGATGCTGGTGTGTTCTCAAGTGGAAATATTTGAATATTGTTTCAGATTTAAAGGCAGGAGTCCTGGAAGTCTCCATTTTCATAATAATGGCACATTACACAGTCTACACGGTCAGTAAGTCAGTCTCACTTAATGGATAGAATAGACAATTTTGCAAGTTGAAAATTAAATAACCATTTCATAAGCCTGGTTGGGTTGATATGGTTCATATCACTTTTTTCACAGAACAATTAAAATTGTGATGTAACTATTCAGAACAGGCCTTAAGCATTTAACACAGGAGTGAAACAGGCAGCCTTGAGGAGAGAGTAATCTCTTTAATCATTTCTGGCTGGAGGAAACAGTGGAGGACAAAATGAACATAATTTTTAGCCAAACTGATTCTTTATTCTTCTTCAAATGGAAGGAAGAGCATACTATCAGAAAAAGGAGATGGGTGAACTACTCTGGGCAATTTAAAAAGTGCTATGTATGAGGGATTTGTTTAGAATAATACTTGGTCTGATTCTTACCATCCATTACCACTTTACATTCACACAGGAGAATACCATTTCTTATTTGAACAGAATAAATCGGAACAATAAGTCTTTTGCTAAACATTTCATTGTTTACAATGACCTTTAGTCATGGCAGTAGCTTAACAGGAGTGACATCATTTAAAGCTATAGTTTGTAGACAATGAAGTTTTGAGTTCAAAATTGGAGTTGGAATATTCTTGATGGTCTGTGGATACAAAAAATAATTAAAATTTGTCTCAACACTAACCAGTGATTAGTCTCAGAGGTTATGGCAGAGCATGCTGCAAGCATTTAGCACGATAGAGACCTTTTAAGCCTGGTAAGATTACAAGGCATAAGACGATATTCACTGCAGGTCCAGGATGTGCCATTTTACAGAGCTTGCAAGACCCAACACTCAGAAAAGTCCAGTGCTATTCTGACAGCATCATATTGCTTGCTTCTCCAGAGCAATCTGTGTTACCTAGCTGAAGTAACACTGAACCTCACTCTGGTGGGCAGTAGGAGAAAACCTGAGAGACAGTCAAGCATGAACTTTTTATCCATTTAGATCCTGTGCGCTGCAACCAGCATACCATAATCTTCATGGATTCTCCCAAAAATTTAATCAAGCTTCTCCATGAGTATGTGCTATTCTCAAGAACCAGAAAGGATAAAACTTAATGGACTCTTACTCTTAAAGGCAGATGGAATTACAGAAAAAACATGCTGAATCACTTTAAAAACAACTAGCTAAAAATAGGGCAAAATGTGCTTCTTAAAGGACTGCACAGTTCCTTTAGCCATGTCTTATTTGTCCCTAAATTTGCCACCCCTCCCCATCTTTTATGTATTCATTTACTCTTTGCCGCGATAATCTTGTTAAAATGTGTAATAATGAGGGCTGCACATTGATGTCTTTCTTGGTCCTTTCTTGTTAGAACTGCTCCCATAAGACTGTCACTTTACACAATGAAGATATAAGTATAGATAATAGAAAAAATTTTTAGTGTTTACATGAATATTACCTGATTAAAAAACAGACTTTTGTTAAAGTATTGATTGAAATCAAGGGTTTTTTTATCTGTAGGAAAGTAAATGATGAGAAAGAAAAGAAAAAAATCCTCTTTCCAAAGCATGTTTTCTTCATATATCACTGTGACAGCATTTTAAATCATCCTTCTGCTGTGGTTATATATATTCTGGTCCTTATAAGAAACACTGCAAATTTGGGTTATCAAACATGTCCTTGAATAATCAGATCAGGCTTTCATACATAAAGTGAAAAAGATACAATCTAGGAGAATCTGCCATTTCAAACCTTATTTAAATTGCAGACAATTTCTCCCTTCCTACTCTAGCGCTTGTAAGATTCTTACACCCATCAGCAGCTGGTTTTGTTTAAGATATGGTGATTACTTTGCTTGATGAAATATACACACAAGGTGGATGATTTATTGCTAATGTTCACAGGGTTTTGTGTTAATTGCTGAAAAACAGGGAATATACAATTGGCTTCTTAAATGCCACTGCATTTTTATGCATAATTTCATAAATAACAGATATTTCTATTACCTTTATTCAACTGAAACACAGGCAGCTTCTAGGTCACTATTAGTACTTGTTTCTTCTACAAACATTCTCTGTGCTTTTGAACACATTAATATAGAAGGTGATGGACTTAACATGATAAGCAGATATATGACAATAATATTTTTAAAATACGAAGAGAAAAATTATTATTGATTCCGTGTGTCAATTTTTTTGCTTGTGCCTTACTTATTATTCTTCTTTCTCCCTACCTCAGTTTCTTTTCTATAGCATAGATGTAGATTTAAAACTGCAAGTCAGCTATTTTACAATGGAGTATTTGGATGGCTTGTTCAAATACTCAAGAGGGCAAGGAACTTAGGCTACAAAAATCATCACAGCTACTTCAGAGAGAAAAAAAATTAGTAACTTATTTGCATCCTGAAATACTCCACAGAAGCAGCATCAGCTAGGCACCATCTGTTTTAGAATTTTGAGAAACATTCAGTCTGGAAATAGAAAAAACCTATGCATTTGAAAAGAGTTTCAGAAGGAATCTGGAAAAAAAAAAGATTACAAGTTTTTTTGCTATTGTGTGTGTGTTTTATATGAGCAAGAGATTTACATTGGCACTGATGTGTCGAGTAAACAACTTATGCTGAAACAGCTAAGTCTAGAATTGTATGTGATAATGGTCATCTATGTCAAGGACAAGTGTAGACTATTTGTGTGTAGAGGTACTGATTGTCGAAGGCACTGACTGGGGATCAAGGCTTACACTCACAGACTTTGATAGATTCTTCATTGCGCGGGAGTGTGAGCTAATTTACAAGGACAGATCTCCAGCCAAAATGAAATGTCACAATTCTTCTGCTCCTTGGTTCTCCAAGCTGACTTGAAATGTCAGGACACAGAGATTCAAAATGGTGTACGCACAAAGATAATTCAGAATTTTTTAAAAATAAATTTAGTTAGAAACACATTGATATTCACATATTGAAATTATTTAGTGAAGAAATGATCTTTAACTCCTCTAATAATGTAACTTAATAAGTTTATTAGCAAATATATGCATATGTACTAGGGATTTTAAAGACTCTCACCATCTGGTTGCAAATACTTTTAAAATAAAATGAGTTTGAGGAAACTCTAGTACAGGGAAATGAATAAAACAAATTTCACAGTGTTATTTCTGTCATGAAGTCCATGATGGAATGTTCTTACATATTGATCATCACTCTAATATCAAAGAAATTAGTTCAATGGCATATGGATGTTTATTACAGGAGCTACAACCCCAGAATACTTATATTTTATCTAGAAAATTTATTCTTTAATGTTGTTTGTGGGATCTGATAATCTAGGGGGGAAAATGTTGGTTTGGGTGTTTTCTCTTAGCTGAAGAAAACAATTTTCAGTCTCATCTTTTGCATTCTGCTATATGACTGTTGGAGCAAAGTGACACAGACCCCCTGGTGCATCCAAAGGCGATGGCTTTATTGTAGAAATCACACCCTTTTTTAAATCTTTAATCTCCACCTGAAATAACTGAAACCAGAGCGAGAACTAACAGAATTTAACAGAAAGAGGTCACCACCCATTGGCTGGCACAGCTGCCATGCTGCTGTCTGCTCAAACTGTAACCTAGACTTATAATATAGTAACTATATACACCATAGAATCAGGACCTCGTGGTCTGTGGTGGCCCGTGGAGATGCAGGCATAGCCACTTCCCCATGTTAATAAGTCTAGGGGTGCTTTCCATTCTCCAGCCAGTAAGTCCTCCACTGTTACAGGAGCTCTTAGATGAGTCTTTGTGTCAAAGGAATACTGCCTTTCACATGCAGTTTGTTGCAGCTCATTGTGATTTAAAAAATTGAGAACGTGCAAGGCTTTAGCAAGTCTGTTATGAGGACATCCCAACTTCCCCTTTTTTGTTTTTCAAGCATGGTTTTTAAGTTTTTATGGGCATGCTTGACAATAGCTTGCCCTGTGGGAGAGTGGGGAATGCCCGTATGGTGAGACACACCCCATGGCTGCAAGAAGTTATGAGTTAAGGCAGGTCCATTGTCCATTCTGACGGCATGTGGAAAGCCTAGGGTGGCAGAACAGGTGATCCAGTGCCAGGTAGCATCACGGGCCTTTGTTCCAATGTGAACAGTTGCCATTAGGAAACAGGAAGATGTATCAATAGAAACATGAACATATTTTATGCGACCAAGTTCTGGAATATGGGTAACATCAGTTTGCCAAATTGAGTTAGCAGTTAAACCTCAGGGTTTAGTGCCTTCTGCTAAAAGAGCAGGAGCAATCTGAGGGACAAGGATATCACGAGCCTGTGAGGATGTCAATTGAAATTGTCTGCAAAGAGAGTGAGCATTTTGATGAAAAAAGTCATGAGGTATCCTGGCCTGTGCAAGGTATAAGGTTCCACATTATGGTTATCATTATGGTGATATCTGCATAATTGTTACCCTCTGCAATAGGCCCAGGTAAACCTGTGTGGGAGTGAACAAATAACACATAAAGATCATGCTACCAGCTGTTAATGAAAGTCCACCATGTTCTTAACTCTGAAAACAAAAGATGGTTATTAACATGTTTTAAATAGGAAAATTCTGAATGGAATACAACATTGGCAGCCTATGAAGAACCAGTTAAATGGTTCTTGTGAAAATAACTGAAAGGTATGTTGGATAGCAGCCAATTCTAAAATCTGCATGGAGGTATCCTTTAATATTAATTCCCTTTTATGACCCTGGGCAAAATCATCTCCATGCCAAATCACTGCAGTTACTCTCTACCTTTCTTAACTAAATATGAGATCATTAACAGTCCACAAAGTCTTTGTTGCTGTGAGGTTGAGTCTATTTGTATGGTTGTTCCAAATTGTCTCAGGACATCTCTTCCCCATAATATGCACAATATAGAGACAATGAATGAGGAAATCTGGGCAGTTTGCCTATCAGGGCCAAGGAGAAGATGAAGGTGAGCACTTTGTTTAGGACATCGAATTCCTCCCACCTCAGTTAGGGTTGATTTGAGACTGATTGTGGGCCATTTACTAGGCCATTCATTGTTTTTAATAGAGACATCAGCTCCAGTATCAACAAGCCCTTTGAATTTTTTGCCATCTGTACTCCATGTTAAAGTTGGCTGTGTAATAGAGCTTGTCCAGAAAATTTGTGGCTGACCTGTGCTACCAAAGTTATCTGTGCCACATTTGCATTTGCAACACCTGGGACAATCTTTAGATGGTATTGTTATCCTGTCCCTCTGTTGACGGCAGTCCTTTTTAAAAGGACCCATTGAACCACATTTAAAACACACCCTGCCCCCTGCCCACATGTCCAGAACCAGCGCTGTCAGAGAGTTAGTATTGTCAGCAGTAGTTCCCACATTTTGGCATGCCCTAACCATATCTGCTATGTTACAAATATGTGGGTCACGAACAGTAAGCAATGCCTTTCTACAATCTTTGGTCACGTTTGTAAAAGCAAGCTGCCACAACAGAATAACTCTGGCTTCATCATTATTGACTTGCTGTGAAAATGCCGCTTGTAGTTTGTCCAGGAACTGCACGAACGACTCTGCTGTAGAATCTTAGTGAAAGACATGTTAGAATTGATACTCATTCCCGGGAGTCACCGTGGGGCCTGCAGGGCTAGGTGAGTGATGATACCATACATATCACATGGGCACCTGCCTGTGCTGCACAGCTGTGCAGTGGTGACTGCTGGGTTTCTGCTCTGCAGCGCTTCTGCCTGGGCTGTACACAGTTCTCAGCGATTGGGTTGCCAGACTGAAAACTGCGTTGCTGTTAGAAACATTCTCCTTATGCTTTTCCAGTCGTAGGGTGTGAGGATGTATGCAGTACTGATAGATTCTAGGAAGCATAGGGCTTGATGGGTCAATATGCTGCTTCCTTTTACTGGCATCCTCAGCTCTTTAATTACTTTATAGTCAAGCTCTCAGCACGCTGGCCATTGGTTTGGTGCATACACTGCTGGGTAGGCTGTAACAACTGCCAAGTCATCCTTCTTCATGGTGGCTTCCCAGCATTTCTGCCAGCACTGGACTACTGTGTTGCCATTTTGAGCAGGGAGTGAGTCTGCCACTCACTCATAATACAAGAGCTCCTCACCGAGGGGTCCCAGTGCACTGGGATTTTTATTGGGGTAAGGCAGTGTCATGGGGCTTGGGTTAATCTCAGGATAAGGCGATTCTACCGTGTATGGGTTGATCTCAGGGTCGTGTATGGGTTCTGGTGGTGCTGAGGGTTTGGAGGAATTAACTTCTGAAGCCGCGTAATGGCCAACATTCGAGCAGCTTCCTTTAATGGCTGCCATGATTGAACCCCATGTACCAAGGTGCCCGCAAGCTTTGGCATCACTGTCCCTGGCAACATCCAAAAGTCTCTGCCCTACTGCTTGCCAGGCCTCTGATTGAAGGGGCCCACTAAAGGGAAAATCTTTGGCATGATTTGAGACCCAGCCCAGCAGGGTGCTTAGTTTCACATCAGCCACATTAATAGTTTGCAGACTTAGGAGCCACCTTACCTGGTCCAAGCTCCTGCTTTGTTTCAGGGATATTCCACCTCCCATATTTGCCCCGCCAGTCTACTCACCCTCTAGGTGAGATGCGCGCACTTTAAATTACTGAATTCCTTCCTGAACTCTTCCCAGATCCTTCTCCATATTCTTTTCCCAGACTCTTCCTGGTTGGTTCCTTGACCTAGTAGGAGTTGCTACCGGAGCAGTCTGCACACCCTGCGCTGCCTTGTAGGTCCCGATTCGGACCCAGGTTGGGGTGCCCTCATGACAGACTTGCTAAAAGCCTTGCACGTTCTCAATTTTTTAAATCGCAATGAGACAAACTGCATGTGAAAGGCAGTATTCCTTCAACACAAAGGCTCATCTACAACCTCCCGTAATGGTGAAGGACTTACTGACTGGGGATTGGAAAGGACCCCTGGACTTATTAACATGGGGAAGTGGCTGTGCCTGCATCTCTGCAGGCCTCCTTGTGGAATGGATTCTGTCGCGGTATAGGCAACTTTTTGTCGCACCATCATGATTCTATGGTATACGGTTAACATGTTACAAGCACATGTTACAGTTTTTGGGAAGTTGTTATAGTTATTATTGTTGTCACTGTTATTTATGCCTTAGGAGTTGTTTGGGCTTTTTTCTAGTTGGCTTTCCTTACTTAATAAGAAAACATGGGGGGCCATGTGGGATATGGGGTTACAATTGTTACAGTGGTTAAGGCTCATGCTCCTCAGAAGTCCCTGTGGAAAGGGCACAGCTGCAGGCTGGAGGGTTGGAATTCGGCTGAGGGGCGAGTGGCAGCGGTGAGTGAGGGGAGAGTCAGCTGAGGGACAGCTGGGAATGAGATTGTGATTGGCTGGAGGAGCGGGTGGACAGCGAATGAGCAGGAAGCTGATTGGGTGGAAGGCCTCATGGACAGCAAATGAGCAGGAAGCTGATTGGGTGGAAGGCCATGTGGACAGCGAATGAGCAGGAAGCTGATTGGGTGGAAGGCCTCGTGGACAGTGGCATGGCAGCTGTGCCAACCAATGGGTGCCCTCCTTCCGTTAAGTTCTGTTAGGCTTTGGTTTAGTTTCAGCTATTTCAAGTGGAGATTAAAGATATAAAAATAAAACCTACAATAAATGGGTAATCTATTTCTACAATACAATAAAACCATCTCCTTTGGATGCACCAGGGGGTCCGTGTCACTTTGTTCCAGCTGCTACATATGACAACTTCTCCAACAAAGGAGGTGTCTCCCAAAAAAATAATTAAACTTATATAGAGTCATAGTGTTTCTTCTCAAAAGATCACAAAACAAACCAAACTAAACCAAACCAAACCAAAACCAAACCAAACCAAAACAAACCAAACAAACAAACAAAAACAACAAAAAAAACCCCCACAAAAAACCCCACAAAAAACCATTAGAAAGGGCTTTTCAACTCTAAGATAAAGTGTTCTTCAGCCATTTACTGTTCACAAAATACCTCTATACTGTAGTTTATTATAAGCTTTATGCAGCCAATACTTTTCCAGAACTTGACTGCAAAAAATATACTCTACAGAATAACAATTTCCATCATGTGTTTGACAAAGCCTGAATCTGTACTCTCACTCTTGAAACAGGTTTTTCTCTGCAGAACACAAGCCAAGATTCATTTGGTTATAAAAAGAGATAACATGTTTTTGTTATGTTTATATAATGACAGACAAAAAACCTCCAGTATTCAGTCCTCACTGAAGGGATAATTGGTGTACTTTACAGAAAACAGAAGACTTAATGAAACAGAAAGACTGAGCAGCTAGTCCTTGACTTAGGGTTTAGAGCTTAAGAACAAAAAAAAGGCTCAGACTGTAAGGCATGCTATTTGCTTACCTGGCTGCAGCAGTACAGCTGTATGCTTTCCTGTAGGCTGCGTTTACCACATCACAGACAGACTAACGTTTTGTGATCATTAGTAACATGCTTGTTGATTTGTAAGTGTTGCCTAAACTTTCCAAGCAATCTGTTGAAGTACCACTGAATTCTGGAATTATTGGAATTGGAATTGGTGTTGCAAAATTTAAGTCTCTCTTTAGATGCAATCTTTGATACTCTGTTTGTGTACCATATAAGGGTAGGTACTCATTCAGCTGCTTTGGTGGTGGGAAGTACATAACTGCTCAATGACTCTCAAAATATGAGACAAAGGACAAATATGACAAATATGAGTGAGAAAGGAGAAAGTCACAGCATGGCAGAATGGTAGGAAAAGCAGTAGGTAAGCAGAGTCTGCTTCCGTGGCCACTTAATTCCTTAAATTAACCAGTATGTATTATAATGCTTACGTATGTTTATTATTATTATATTTATTATGCTTATTATATTTATGTTTATTAATTTTAAGCTTATTTATTATTATTATTTCAGTCATAAAAATACCCTTCAATGTAAGTGAAGTGAAAAACAGCAATAAGCACAAATAGAAGATGCAGCAATTTTTTAAGTCTATCTGTTCTTTCTATGTATTTTCTCAAGAGAGTCTTTTTTAATGTAAATTATGTTCTTCTGATAGTGTTGTCTCTGTGTGTAGAGTAGTTTGTCCACATCAAACACTGGGGATATAAAAAGAGTAAAGATTAGTTTTGAAATCACTAAAAGACCATATTAATGTAAAATGCTCTCGTGGACAAAAAAACCAGTCATCTTTTGTTGGGGTTTTTTTATGACAGCAATGAGCCTGTCATATTTGTTCATTAAGTAGGTTGTATTAAAACATACATAATTATTAAACCATACATCTTTACATTCCACTTAAATTTCATTATTATGGCACCAATCTAGAGAGGAAGAAACTTTCTTATTTTAAGAAAAATTTTAAAAACACATAGTACTCTGAATCCATATGACTCTTCATTTCACCATACTGTCATACAAAGATAAAACTATGATTTCCTTGCTTTAGAATAGAAATAAATTAAGAGCATCAATGAAGTGCAAGAACTTAGTGAGGATTTATTGTACAACTTGCATTAAGTAAAAATTTCTGCAAGAGATCTGTCAAGAAAGCTAAGCAAAAAACTGGTCTAAAAATACAAGATGCAAAAATGTACTTGAAGATTTTTAATTTCTGAGAAACACTGCATTTTCATATAAGGTTTTGGGGGGGAAGTGATTTTTTAAATTAACTAGGTGACTGTCTCTAAATGCAAGTACCTGTTACTTAGTGACAATTCTGGCATGTCTAGCAGAGTAATAGTGCGCCCAGGTCTTCAGCAAAAGATTACTCACTTCCATGCTAAAATCAGGAGCATTTTGATTGGTAGGATGGAAATTAATTGTTTAGAGGTTTGGGTTTTTTGGGCTTTTTTTGGTTGGTTTTTTTTTGTTGTTTTTTTTTTTGTTGTTGTTGTTGTTTTTGTTTTGTTTGTTTGTTTTTGTTTGCTTTTGTTTTATTGGGGGTTTTTGCTTATATGTTTGTTTTTTGTGGTTTTTGTTTGGTTTTCTTCATGAGAAGAGTAGTTTGGATTTTGGCTTTTTGCCTCTCTAAGAAGAATCATTTGAGAAATTTTTATATGTAATTTCAAATCACCATTTTAATGCAGCAGAATGTGGCTGTACATTATTCCAAATCCAACAGGGACTACTAGCATAAAATTAAATCCAGGATATTTCTTTTTTCTAATACTGTATAAAGTAACGTGGGTTAAGTAAATTCCATTTCTGTCTGAATGACAGGTCAGTGATCAGTGATTAACGTCTCAAGATAATTCAATTATAGCAGCATGAATCTTGCACAGCTCAGCAAGAATGCAAACAAACATTCTAAATGTGATTCTGAGGGATCTAAATTGATAAAAGATTCAGCTCAATGAAAAAACCCAGGCCTAAGCATATATAGTCTAGGGCCCAGAATGTTAATATGAAGCATTAAGCAAATCTTTCAGATTAAATACATTGTCCATTGATGGAACATGTTTGTATCTGTTGTTCCCTAGACTGTGGTGTCTTACAAGCCCCTTATGTGACCCTGACACTGCCATTAGGAGCAAAACCTATGATCCCATTCCTGGGAAGGGAGGGAAAGGGGAAAGGTTATTAAATGTTTTAGTTCTCACCTGAAATGAAAAGAATCTCAGAGTGAACTTATGTGCTTAAAAGTACATCAAGCAATCATGAAAGTAAAAGGAATGAACAGAAATCAAAGAACATTCTAAAATCCATTTCTACCTAGATCATTGAACTTCTTTAGCCAGTTTTATTATCAGATTTTTCATCTCCAGAGGATGTTTTTGGGGAACTTACTCTTAAAAATCATGTGTGAATGACACTAGGTTTTACAGCAGTGCTTCCTGTATCTATCAGGGACAAAAATGTTCATTCAGAAAGAGTGTAGAGATAGTTATACATTAGTTGAAGGCCATAAAAGAGAAAAATAAGCTATTCTCATTTTTAAAATATATCCTGTAATAAATGTAGTATGCTTACACCTCATTGCTGCCACCAACTTTAGATAGCATTGTGAATCCGTCTTTGCAAAATGGCTAATCTGTGTGGGAAGGTATGGGAAATTGGAATGAACAGTTACATTTACCTCTATCCCCAGTTTATTACTTTTGAAGATATGATTCTGCATAATTGTAATTTGTTGTTTCTCACCTTTCTGTGTGGAGTGATGGAATATGGGTTAAGCACAGTAGTTTCTGCAAGAAAACAAAACTAGATTCCATAGAAATATGCTATCAGTAGGACTACTAATAGAGTAAGATGATATCTTCAAAATAGTTATCACCTAAAATTTCTAGAGGAGATTCAAAGAGGATTGCTGAAGACATGGAGACAATTTTCCAGAGACTGAAAAAGTAGGCAGAGGATTTTATATTCCCCAACAGCACTGGAGAGCAGGTGAAGCAGGAACTTTGTGTCAGGCAAAACCTTCTGTGTTTCCAGACTCAAAATTCCAGCTTCCCCCTACCAGTTGTCTGTGCTTCTTTGCTGAAATGTGTCTCTTTAAATGACCAAAGATTTAAATAAGAAGAGTTTTTAAACAGTCTAAATTAACTACCACCCACCCCCCAAAAAAAAGCTCAAAAATAACATCAGCTAACATAAACATATTGTATTATGGATTATAGAGCTTTAAAAATAAGGAAAAAAACAGTATATTAATTTGCACTAATTTAGCTTCAGTTGTTACTCAAATGTCCTTTTGAGATTTACTCTAAAAATTAAATTGACAGAACTATTAAGCAATGCATATTTATGTAGTGGCATATATATGTGTATATGTATATATATATAAAATCAGTGTTCAAGAAAAGGCTGGACATGGCACTTAGTGCCATGCTATAGTCTATACTCTGAGTTGAGGTGTTTAGGACATAGGTTGGACTCGATGATCTTGGAGGTCTCTTCC
Organism: Muscicapa striata striata; assembly: GCA_030060385.1. NCBI lineage: Eukaryota > Metazoa > Chordata > Aves > Passeriformes > Muscicapidae > Muscicapa > Muscicapa striata. Next base: position 204,529 of record JAREIS010000076.1, on the reverse strand, counting down.
AACCTCAATATTCTGTGATTCTGTGTGAAAATGTATATGTGTATGTGTGTATGAAACATCATATCAGTACCACTTGAATCTGATGTTAAAATAGAGGAATGCTACAAAAGGAGAGTCTTTTACATTGGAAGCCTAACTCTTAAAAATTCCTTTGAATCCTTGAGATGATTTGTAGCTATTCTTTTTCCCATACTCTTCTGTGACACAGAATTAGAGAAATCATGAAGGTCAGATGAAGTCCCTGCTGACTGGAAAAAGGGAGACATTTTCCCTAATTTTAAAAAAGGGGGAAAAGACAGGGATCTACAGACTGGTGAGCCTCATGTTTGTGCTTGGGAAGATCATGGAGCAGATCCTCATGGAGGTAAGGTCAGGACACATTCAATGCAAGGTGGTGATCTGAGACAGCCGGGACAGCCTCACCAAAGATAAATTGTGCCTGACCGCCCTGGGGGCCTCCTGTGACAGAAGGACTACAACAGTCATCCAGAGAAAGACTGACCAACAATCTCTAACTCATCTTCTGTAAGGTCTTGGACATGTTCTCACATGCCACTTTCGTGTCCAAATCGGAGAGAGATGGATTTGAAGAGTGAAATTTTTGTGGTAGAGGAATTGGGTACACTTGGGCAGCAAGCTGTGATCAGTAATTTTATGTCCAGGTGGAGGCTGGTGGCAAGTAGTGTCCCTCATGGCTCAGGTACAGGACCAGCTCTCTTGAATATTTTCATCAATGACACAGCCAGAGGGATCAAGTGCAGCCTCAGCAAGCTTGCAGATGACACCAAGTTGAGAAATGCAGCTGACAGGACAACTGACCAGGATACTATCCAGAGGGACCTGCCAAGCTCAAGGAGTGGATCCACAAGAACCTAGTGAAGTTCAATACATCCCAGGACAAGGCTCTACACCTGGGTTGGGATAATCCCAGACATGACTACAAACTGGGAGGACTCATTTAGAGCAGCCTTGTGGAGAAGGACTTAGAAGCTGTGATGGATGAAAAGCTGGACAAAACTAAACGTGAGCGACCACAGCCTAGAAAGCCAATAACATCCTAAGCAGCTACAAAACAGGAGTGACCAGCAGGTAGAGGAAAGGAATTCTCCCTCTATGCTCTGTCTTCATGAGATCCCACTTAGAGTTCTGTGTCTATCTCTTGGGACTTCAGCAGGAGAATGACATGGACCTCTTGGAGTGGGTCCTGAGGAGGATCCGTAAGGACGATCAGAGTGTGAGACACCTGCTGTTGTTTGGCCTGGAGAGGTGAAGGCTCGGGGGGGGACCATGTGACAGGCTTCCAGTACATAAAGGGGCTTATTTAAAAAAAAAAAAAAAAAAAAAAAGAAAAAATGTTTTATATGGGCATGTAGTGATAGGAAATGGGGATATCATTTTAAACTAAAAAATGAGGTTTTTAGGTTAGAAGCAAGGAAGACATTTTCTGTTCAGAGGACAGTGAGGTACTGGAACAGGTTGTCTGGAGAAGTTGTGGATGCCCTATACCTGAAAATGTTCAAGACCAGGTTGTCCTGAACAACCTGGTGTAGTGAAAAGTGTCCCTGCCTGTGCCAATAGGTTGAAATTTCCAGCCTAAAACATTCAATGATTCTGTAACGTACCTTCTTATCACCAGCACTTTTAAAACAAGCTAAATAAATCAACAGAACACTTTAAAGAGTTATAATGTTTTAATGATGTGGGGAACTATCGAAATTTTTACAACCTGAATAAGGTTTCCATAGTGTTGACAAGCAGAACATTTCAAGTTTGTTATATTACATGACACAGGCACTATGTACTATTACTGACACCTCAAGTAGGAGAGGAATTTCCATATCACTTTTGCACTATGTGAAATGAATGATCATTTTTATCATATTTCAGATAAATGAAACATTGAATTAACTTATTTGGCCTCATAAAGAAGCCGTAGAAACACATAAAGTCATAGGTCTTCACTTCTACTACATCTTTACATTTATTTCTCTAGCAGTCACATTCAGAGCAATAAAGAATATTAACATTTTTGAACTGAAAAGAAGATAAATGACTATTTTCAAAGTATAGATAGAACTGCACTCCAGAAAGCAAAGTTTAATAGACAACCAATATATTCTATGATTAAATTTCATATTACAGAGGTACTCAATCTTTCTCAGGCCAGGAAAAGAAAACATACAGTGTGAAAGAGATACAGAGAACATACCAAAGCTATAGCATCACTTACATCACTCTTCACTTCCTCTCACCTTCCCCATAATAGTCTCTGAGTCACAAGATAATATCACAAGCCTGTACACTTACCACACACACTAGCTCTTGACTTCAGCTCAATTCAGAAGACACAGTTTTGAAAAACAGTAAGAAAACCGGAGAAACAAAAACATAATCTGTACATCACTCTTTTGGCCATTCCTGTCACAGAAGAAACTCACTCAGTGAGAAATCAGAAGCTATTTTCTCAGGAAAAAGAAAAATCACCACATGAGAAGGATGGTCCATAAATCTTTAATTCAAACACCTGGAGAATGCAAACTTATTTGTGTAAAAGGAAATCTGTAAACGTTGGTTTCAGGTACTGACTCAAAACCACTCCGAGATCAGTGTTTTCCTAAACATCTTCAATTTGAACAGGTTTTTGTTATCATCAGTTCTCATAGCTTTATGCCTCACTTCTCTGCATTGTAAGTTTTAAATTGTGTTCTATGTGTTCATCTATCAGCAAGTAGTGGCATACCATGTTTGCTCCCTCTTGTATAATTATAATTTGTGTTATTAGAGAAGGGGAGTAAAGGGAAGGGGAGGGAAGGAAGGTAAAAGATACAAAGAAAGGAAAAAAAATACAGAAGAAAAAAGAATGTGAAGGAAAAAGGAGGGACAGAAAAGAAAAAAGAGAAAAGAAAGACTGTAAAGCACTGATAAATCTCTGTAACATAATGAAGCAGAGAAAACATAAAAATAAATATTTGGTTCCCATTTTCGTCAGTATTTCCCTTAACATTCCTTTTCTGAGTATAGGCTAAATTTATATCAAGTACTCACATTGTATTTTTAATTTCACTAGGAGTAGTAACAAGGTAGATTTTTGTTTTCTTATTAAAGAAAATTAAAATTATGAGGATCACTTACTGTTAAAAGGAACTTGCAAAGTAAATCTCATCCACAATAAATATGATGGGAGAAGATGACAAACAGATATGAAAGAGAGAAAGAATTTCTGATTTTAACAAAAGACTTGACTATGTCCTTATATAAAAATTCTTGTTTGTTGAGAGAAATGCTGTGTTTCTAGACTATAGTCCCGATTTCACCACTTTACTCTAAATTTATGTTGCTCTTTATCTCATTAATTTTAGAGACGAAGGCTAAAATATTGAAGCTGGTAATAAGATATTAAACTTTGCTGAGAAGTAATCTGAACTATCAGTTGGTTTGCATTGCTCTGTTGCTTCACATTCATAACTTTAACATGAAATATTACCTTTTAATGGAAGGCAACCTTTGTAACCTGCATTTGTTAGAAGGATAATGGGTCAGAATAAAAATGTTACCCAGCTATCCCTAAGAAATAATACCTTGTATATAAAGAAAAAATGGACAGGCCAAGAAGTTTAAAGAGCTATACTCACTTTATGGCAACCATTTTTCTGTAACTCCTACGGTTTTTGTTGACTTAAAAATTTGTTTCCTCTTGCAAAAACATCTGAAACTATATTTAAAAGCATATTCTATTTTTGGTCATTTTGGAAACAGAAATCACTAATTTAAGAGAGCATTGACTTCTTATTATGTTCTTGAAGACTCATTAGAAAAAATTCATTGTAGTCTTTCCCCTTCATGTAAACCCTAATTTTCACTTAATCTGAGAAATCTTTTATCAGATTGCATTTACACTTTAATGGATTTTCCATTTTTTTTTTGGTGGCTTCTGTGACAAGCTGCCCAAAATTTTCCCATGTCTAATAGACCCAATTCCAGGTACCCCACAGATGGACCTGCTGCTGCTCAGGTCTGAACCCATCAGTGACCATGGCGGTGCCTTTGGGATTACAGATTTAGGAAGAGGGAAAAGATATTGTGCAGGAGCATTTGCAGACAAAGACAAGAGGAGTAAAATTATGTGAGGGAAATGCTCCTGCAAGGTCAGTGAAGAAGAAGGTGGAGGAGGTGCTCCAGGGGCTGAAGCAGGAATTGTGAGATCCATGGGAGTGCAGAGATCCCCTGCAGCCTGTGTAGGATACCCACACTGGAGCAGGTGCACAGAGCCTGAAGGAGGCTGTGCACCTTGGGAAGCCTGTGCTGGAGGGACCTCTGACCAGGAACTGTGTGGGAAGAAGAGCCCATGTGGGAGCAGGTTCTCTGTAAGACTTGTGACCGCATGGGGGACTCATGCTGGAGCAGCCCTGAAGGATTGCACCCCAGGGGAGGAACCCGCAGGGGAGCAGTTTGTGGAGAACTGTATCCTGTGGGAAGCACACCCACTGAAGAAGTCATGGGGGACTCTCTCCTGTGGAAAAGATCCTACAGTGGAGCAGAGGAAGAGTGTGACCGCTCCTCCTCCTGAGGAGGATGGAGCAGCAGACACCATGTGTGATGAACAGACCACAGCAGCCATTCTCGGCTCCCTGGACTGCTGGATGGAAGGAGGGAGAGAATATCAGAGTGAAGCTGAGCCCATGAACAGGGGAGACATGGGAGAAACATATTTTAAGATCTATTTTTTATTTCTTACCCTTGATCTGATTGGTAACAAAATTATTTAATTTTAATTTTTTGCATGTCCAGTCTATTTTGCCCATGATGCTAGTTACTGAATGATCTCTCCCTGTCCTCCTCTCCACCCATGAGACTTTCATTGTACTTTCTCTTCCTGTTCTCTTTCCAGGTGAGGAGTGTAGCTAGAGTATAGTGCAGCTTTAGTGGATGCTTGTCAGGCAACCAGGGTCAACCCAGCAAAACTTTATTAGACTTCTCTACCAAATCCACTAATTCAAGTATTGTTTTAAGAATTAATATACTATTTTGTTTATATCTGTCATCTAAAAACCTCTGAAATTGCCTCTCTTTCTTCTTTGAATGATTATAACCACTCCTAATATGTGATAATTTTTGTTTCCTAAACAATATTATGTTCATAGAAAACCTGACTCCCTCTTCCAAAGTAGAGTTTAGTGAGAATTACACTTCACATTGTAGCAGCACTAATTGATGCTGTGCTCACTTACCAGCCAGAGCAGAATGAAGCCTTCTGAGGATCATTTGGGCCTCCTCTACTCTCTGTTTTGAAGGAGCTAGGCAAATCTGAAATGGATAAGATACTTTTCTAATTTCAGTGTAGAATAATGTCCTGAAATGTTTTCTCTAACCTCTAAGTGTGAGATCTAACCTCTAAGATCAAAAGCTTTTATTATTTTCAGTGAGTGCTAGTCCTGCTCAATATAATTAATGTATTTCATGCTTTCAGACTCTCAAAAATGTAAAATATCAAGGCTTTACCAGAAATACTACTTGGTAGCTGCAATGAGAGCAGTAAATTGCAATTTACCTTCAAAGTCAATTACATCACACCAATAATTCTTCCTTACTTTTTACTGCAAGTCTACTGGAGAATTCACTTCCTGTAAAGATTCATTTAAAAATTCCCAAATGGCTAGTACCACAGGACCTTAAAAATTAAGGGGCTGCCAATAGATTTTTCAGGATTCAAACAATACCCTGAGCTGGTGTAAATGGATCACAAAACCTGCCTATCCTATTAATGTGATGCAGCTTCAAAATATAGAATGAGGCATACAGAGACACCCAGAATTGTGATAATTTGGGCCAGTGATGTTTCAGGAGGTTGTTAGAAGTGTGGTATGAACTCGTAAAATTGCTTTTGTTTAAGAAATATTAAAAAGGAAAATATAGTTGGATTTGAACCCACTATTCACTCTTGTCTTGTCACTACATATCCTCATAAAAAGTCTCTCTATCTTTCTTGTAGGCTTCCTTCAGGTACTGGAAGGCCTCACTTAGGTCACACTGAAGCCTTCTGTTTCTGAGGCTGTACAATCCCATTTCTCTTATCTTTTCCTCATAGGAGAAGAGCTCTAATCTGATCATCTTTGTGCCCCTCCTCTGGACTCTCTCCAACAGGTCCTTGTTCTTCCTCTGCTGGGACCCCAGAGCTGGATGCAGGGTTCCAGGTGGGCTCTCACCAGAGCAGAGCAGAGGGGCAGAATCCCCTCCCTCCCCTGCCCACTCTGCTTTGGATGCAGCCCAGGACACGTTTGGCTTTCTGTTCTGTGAGTGCTCATGGCTGGGTCATGTCCAGCCTCTCACCCACCAGCACCCCCCAGTCCTTCCAGCAGGGCTGCTCTCAGTGCCTTCATCCCCCACCCTGGACTGATAACAGGGGCTGTCCCAACACAGGTGCAGCACCTTGCACTTGATCTTGTTAAACTACATGAAGGTCCCACGGATCAACTCCTTGAATTTTTCCATATCCCGCTGAATGGCATCCTGTCCTTCAGGAGTGTCAACTGCATCATTCAGCTTTTTTGTCACCTGAACATTTGCTGAAAGTACACTTGATCTCTTCGTCTGTGTGAAAATTAGATAACATTGCTCCCCACAGACCCCAGAGAGCACCCCTTATCACAGGTGTCCATCAGGACTCGGAGCCACTGACCACTACCTTTGAGATTCAACCATCCCACCAATTCCTTATCCATCTAACAGTCCACCGTACAAATTCACCTCTCCAGCTCAGAGAGAAGAATGTTGTGAAGTGTCTGTCAAAAGCTTTACAAAAGTGATGATAACTGATTTCTATAGCTCTTCCCTTACCCATGGATGGAATCACTTCATTGTAGAAGATCACTGGGCTGGTCATGATGAAGTTGTCCTTGTTGAAGCTGTGATATAAGAATATCTATGCCATATATAAAATCAGCAAGTGGAATATGAGTCACCAGTGTGGCAGTCAGGAGGGCCAGCAGTGTCCTGAGTTGCTTGACACACAGCACAGCTGGCAGGTCAAGGGAGGTGGTTGCCACATCTGCCTGGGGCCCTTCTTGAGTGCTGTGAGCAGTTTTGGGTGCCTCGATACTGGCAGACGTTAGAGGAGTGGGTGAAACTCATGGAAAGGGAGAATAGTATATAGCTGTAAAAAGACAGGGAGTAGTAACTAAAAAGAGTGTAAAAACCTGTATGTTGGGTATAAAAATGGTATAGGTATGTGGTATAAGCATGGAAGCATGTGGTAGGCATTGGAAAGGTATTTAAGTAATGAGGATTAAATAAAATGGAATGTTTAGAAGATATGTAAGTTTATCAAATTGTGTAGGACTGAACACAATGACACAAATTACATGGAATAAAGAATGGAAACTGTAGTGGGTCTGGCTGGGAGGGAGATAGACTTCCCCTTAGCATCTGTCATAGCGCTGTTCTTTGTGCCTAGAAAGGTGCTGATAACACATCAGTGTTTTGGCTACTGCTGGATAGTACTCCCACATCAAGACTTTCTCTCCAACATCCCCCCTGGCCCACAAAAGCCAGCACTAAAAGACTTAGGAGTAAACCTGAGCCTGGGAAGAAGCCAGGGATGGTGGGAAGGTATATGCACGTTTGATTTCATTTCTCATTACCCAAATTCTGCTTTGACTGGTAATAAATTAATTTCCAAATATTGAGTCTGTTTTGTCAGTGGTGGTAATTGCTGAATAATGTTTATCCCCTGGTCCAGTTGAGGAGGGAGAGTGATAGAGCAACTTGGTGGGCAGACAAGGTGAACACACAGTCCTCATGGGAAATTGCTGAGGGAACAGGGGTTATTTAGCCTGGAATAGGACTTGGAGGTGAGGTCTTACCACATTTATGTCTACTTCAAAGGAAGTTATAGAGAAATTTCAGTCTTCTCTCCCAAACAACAAGTGAAAATGAAAAAATGCAACAAGAGAAAATGGCTTCAAGTTGTGCCAGGGGAGGTTTAGGATTTAGATTTAGATTTTAGGAACAAAATCTTCATTGGAAAGCTTTTCAAGCACTAGAACAAGCTGCCCAGGCAAGTCATTGATCACAATCCCTGGGGGCATGTAATAGGCCTTGTACATGTGGCCCAGCCCTTGAGAACATGGTCTAGTGATGGCCTTGGCAGCATTACCAGCTGGGCTTGAATCCTACAGGTCTTTTCCAAACAAAAAAAAGACAGAACTTCTTCTTTCTCATGATTTGAAATGTTGATATGAAATGGCAGTACTTTTTTATTATGAAAAATTACACAGATGACAAACACATCTTTTAATGTCACATCCTAAGAAAGACATTTCATATTCTCCTCGAGGAGAAAGTAATCTAAAATGCCATATTCCAGGAAATATACTTCAACCAAAAGCAGTTGCCACATCATCGATCAAGCCAATGGCACTGCATTTAAAAACAGCACATTCATGGATACATCTTTGGGAGATAGCAAGGTATTATTGCTTCTTCTGTCACATTTAACTGCTACTACAATTAAAAATATATTTTCCTTAAAAATGAATTATGAAGACAAAGTGAAGCAATAGGGAGTTTTCACATTTCATCTTCAAAGGAACATTCTTTGATGGAAACACACCACTTTCATTAAAGTAAGTGGGAGTTAATCACAGAAGAGTGAAGGAAACTATGCAGACATAAATATACTAAGGTGGATATCTCCTGACAATGCCCTGGTTTAGTTCATCCTTAAATTTGAGTCACACCTGTTATTTTTCCCAGAAATTGAGTAACTTCAAACTCAGAGTAAGTGTTGTTATAGTGCTGTCAGTGTGTGTAGTGCCACATACCATAAAGGAAAATCACAAGAAACACGTAATGCAAGATATAATTCTCCAATTCTTCTGGCAAAGAGTGCCAAAACAGTAACCTTTATTTGTTGAGCATCCCCAAAGATTTCAGTTCCTCAGAAGGGTAGCAATTCAAGGGCACTAGAATCAAGACCTCTATTAAAAAAAAACTGGCATGTTTACAGAATGGAAATGGCAGAGAAATTGTACCTTCTAGTCTCAGATTTTTTTCCTTTTCCTTATTTACAATGTTTTGCATTCTGCCTGTTCTGTAGTGTGCAAATTTAGCAAGGTTAATTAAGAGGTAAAAAGAGAACTGATTAAATAATAAATTAAGATGTGAAGAGCTACTGGATAGAAAAGTATTCTTTTTCCTTAATCAGTTTTCCTGTTCTTACTGACAGAAGACGAGCTGAAATTCAAGTCCTATGTGCACTGAGAAAATATTTGTCCCCCGTGCTTTAGATTTGTCTCAATACTATTTCCATGCTTTGTCAAAATATCTGTCAATCCCAGTTTAGTTCCCTAGAGGAAAAAAGTAAATTTATTATCTTTGTCACTGACTCAACTTTGACAAATTACTGGTGTATTTTTCACTTACAGAAAACATAATTCTTTATTTGGTCTTCTGGCACTCTTCAATCTGGCAAGTAACTACCTGTGTAGTACACATTTTAAAATGTAAATTATAAAAATTTGTTTAGTACAGATGCTAACATTACTCTCCCAAATTATTTGAATGGCCATGTCATTCACATCTTATCATCCTCACAGCTTCACCTCTAGGAAATATTACATCTGCAAGCTATTTCATATTTTATTCTGAGGTTATTAGATAGATCAAAAATGATCCATATATTTTTAGTGCATAACCACTAGATTTGTTCCCAAAAAGGATATTAAAAGATCAAGAGGCAACATGACAAAAAAACCCCAAAAACTAGGACATAGTAAAGATGTCACAAAAATAAAGACTGGAAATTTTTGCTCAGAAAGAAGGCAAGTAAAAAAAGAGACATTATTTGACTTTAAAGAATGGCATTTCCAGATGTCAGCATGTAGACTTTATTTGACAGATATTTGTGGGGGGGAGGGGGAGGTATGAGGAGAGGGAGGCAGATAGTATCTTTATTGTTATGGCAAGTAGAAAATATTGCTAATCTTTCCCCAGGCATTTTCAAGACCCATCCTTGTTACTTATAGGTAACTGTGATTCAAATGACATTGGCATTTAATTTTACTGAGTGGCAGTAAAGGAAAAAAAACTTTAATATCCTTTATAGAGGAGGACTTCTAACTGCCTGGTCAGTATGTAAGATAAATAGAAAAAGTAGCTACACTCTTTTCCTACATAAAATCTCCAAGAAATCCCTTGTGCATTTTTGACAAGAAGGGCCTATAGTTCATTATTTATAAATTGAACTAAGTGAACCAAGCCAAAATCAGAGTACAGTTGCTGGTTTTAGTGGCACATGATAAAAATTACAAAATACACCAATAAAAACATTCATACAAGTGCTTCAAACAAAGAAGAGATACATGAAAACTTTGAAATAAGGTGCAACACAAGGAGTGAAGTAAAATGCATAACACCACAATTTACATGGGACTATTAGTCTACAGTACCTAGCTATCAACAGCTGCATAACTGTTTTTATTGCACAGAAGTTTAAGTTAAAGAAGTAATTAAAGACTTAAATTACTAAATATAGGAAAACACTAGAAAATGTACATAAGATAGAATAAGCACCATGATATTACAGCTGATACACATTTTGAACTGCCAATTTATATGATAACAGGATGGCAGAGAAAATTTAAGATAATCATAGGCAACTGGAGTCACTCCAGATAGATAATGAAAGTCTACTGGACATTTACTACTTATTAGGAGATGAATGAATAGTGAAGGAGGGGGTAGTAAAGTGTTAAGGGAATTCAAGTAATTGCAATATTATAGGAGGTATTTCTTAAAGTACTATTAATGAAAAGCCTCCTGACACGCATACAGTTTTTTAAGCTATTTACACCATCCTGGGTAAGAGGACTTTAATACATCTCAGTATGAACATTCCCGCTTCAAGGTTTTTGCTTGCACTCATTTTTGTTTTTAATTTGAGAACAGAAAAATTGTGCTCCATTTCACTATGTCACTATTAACAACTAGTGAGAAAAGTCCTAGAGAAAAGCTCTTCTATGCTGATTCCAATTGAGTTTGCTTGATATCACAGCTCAAGAAATAAATGAGTGAAGTTATAGTAGCAGTGGAAGTCCTTTGCCTGAAGGACTTGGAGCACTCAGCAGGATTTGGAAAATTCATTAGAGGTATCCTGAGATCTGTAAAGATAAGAGACAAAAATGTAAGCCTATTTGATTAAATATTTAAATCCTAGCAGATGTCTACCTCTTCACAGAGAAATCCTAATCCCTGATCCATGAGATATTTGAAAGTGGTATCATGCTGATTTATATCAAATATTTAATTATCGGGACATGGATAATGACTTTGTAGGTAGCAGCTAGGTCTCCCTTCTGTGTGGTCCTAATGAACTGGCTGTACATTGCTATAAAACAGGAAAACACCAACACAGCAGACACCATAAGTCTGTATAAACTGACATACCCAGATATACTCATTTACTGTTCAGCTTCCAGGACTGGTCTCATAATTGTTAACACTGCATGTATATCTCAGTTTCTGCCTGGACTTTAATAGGGATCAAAAAATTTATTCCCAGTCTTATATGTGCTTCTTGAGAAATCAGATGAGTCATTCTGATTCCATTCCCTGCAGGCTGGATATGCAGAGGCAGATGGGTCTGCGCCACTTACTTAAAGGACCATAACACTGCACCTCACAAAAAAAGACTACATAAGTGTTTTAATTTCTGTGTATTAGATCTCTGTGCTGGCTACACTGGTGGGCGGAGGTGAGCCCAGCCCTTGGAGGGCCAGCACGCGGCTGGGGAAGCGGAGGGCTGTCCCCACCCCCCTCTCTGGGAGCCTCCCCTGAGGCTGCGGGGACCAATCAGAGACCTGGGTTGGTGATTGACAGCCCAGGAAACCAATTGGAAGGTTGTTTCACTTTCACAAATCACAGGGAAAAAAGGGTTGGATGGGTCTTTTGCCTTCCGGTCGGGGAGGTGAACAGGTCTGGGGCTCCGGCCCCAGTGTGGGGCCCGGCCTGGCCCCCGCGTGGCCCGAGACCCAGCAGGGGGGAGGCCCCGGCCCCGGGAAGGCCCCGGGGTGGATCCAGCCCAGCCCGGCTCTGGCCCCGCGGCCCCGGTTCCGGGGACCCGGCTCGGCCCGGTCTGGCCCGGCCCCAGCTCCTGGCGGGGGCAGCCCCAAGCAGCTCGGCTCGGCGGAGCCCGGCCCGGCCTGGCCCTGGCTGGGCTCGGTGGTGCCGCGGCTCAGCTCTCTGGCTCCTGTTCGGCCCGGTTTTCCTTCTCCATGCAGCATGGCTGAGCAGGGGATGGGAGAGCTACTGAGGCTCTCCTTTCCCCCTGCTCTGAGAAGAGAGGCTCCAGCCAAGCACGTGGCAGAAGGAGATCCAGCCGTCTCCAAGTGGTCCCCTGGTGGCCACGTGTTTTTCCCAGCGTGGCTTCAGCCTGGCTCCTTACTTTCTGGATACAAGTTTAACTCTGAGTGCCTGGATGAGACTCCAGATTTTTCCTGAGCTCCCCGAAAAGAAAGGAATAAAGCAAGAAGAATTACAGAAGGCAGCGGAATGAAGGCAAAGTTCTTGATGGAGAGATTGAAAAAGACACCACTGATAAGTAGCTGAAAACCTTTTTTTTTGTGGGCTCTAGGGGATTGTGATTTCACTGAAATTCCTTTAAACTGTAGAATATCCTTGGGAAGGTTAGGTGCTTGAGATGAAAACTTTTTGCCTTGGGGAAATGAAGCTCTGTTTTTGGGACTGGAATATTGGACAGAGACATCTGATGAAGAATGAGATAAAGAGACTTTGGGTTCTCAGCAGCCTGCCTTTAAAATGGTACCCCATGTGTTCAGCAACCCATAATACAGCTCTGGAAGGACTGTGAGAATGGGAGGAAAAAAATCATAATTTGTAGTTTCTGGCGGATGCAAGTTATGAGAGTGGGACACCCTCTAAGCCTAAACTAAAAGAAGGGGCTTTTCTCTCTGGAGTGAACTGAAATGATTATTTAAGTAGATAACTGACTGAAGTGTTCTCTGTATGTTGCTGATATGAAGAAAGGGGAAGGAGGGAATAATCTAGAAATCTTATTCTGAATTGTTTTGTGGTATTAATAAATTTCTTCTTATACCCTTTTAAGTTTTAAGCCTGCTTTGTCTTTACTCCTAAATCCTGTCCCAAAGAGAAAGTAAATATATTGAAATTGGCAAACCCCAGTCACACCGTAACAATCTTCCATGTGATCAGACTGTTATATCAGAAGGAGATGTTTGCTTCAGGTCTCTTCAGACAGAGAAAATAGTTGGATCTTCATTCCTTACATCTTGCTTGGTCTATTCTAAGGCAATTCCCATATTATGTGTCATGTGGAAATCTAAATACTGCCTGTTCAAATAATTTTTTCTGACAAAGGTTTGATAAAATTTGATAAAAGTAAGGGCTCTTAAATAGTCACAACTACTTCTTGGCCAATAAAGTTTGTGTTTGTGGTTTTTTCTGGAGTTGTTGGGGCTTTTTAAACCAATAGTTATGCAGCAGTACTAACAGTTTGTCTCTTTGCCATCTGTTATTTTCATTAAGTGGTATGTTAGGTTCATTCTACTTGTTAGATAAATAATAAGGAAAGATTTCAACTTCAATTCAGAATTCCATTATCCAGCATTTTTAATTTTCTGTGAACTCTCTCTCTTAATTGAACTACTACAAATGAACTACTTCTCTATCCCCTTTTTCCAGTTAACTCAGATACAGAAAAAGACCCCCAACTTTGACCCCTGTACCAAAGTGCTTATTAGCGTTTTGTTGCATGCAAAGACTTCAGCTATCACAGAATGACAGAACTGTTTACATTGGACAGGAGCTCTGGATCCCATCTCATCCAACTACCCTGCTCAAGAAGGATCAGCCAAAGCAGGTTCCCCAGGACCATGTGCAGTCAGGTTTTGAGTATTTCCAAAGATGGACATTTCACAGTCTCTCTGAGTGTACAATTTTGGCTAGGGTAGAGGTTTTTTCTTCATAATAACTCACATGGTTCCATGTATTTCAGCATATGTACCTAAAAAAATCCAAAATTCCTATTATTTATAACAATCATACAAAAATTACTGTGTATTTGATAATTTAATCATATGACATGAAGGAATGGCAATGAGATTAGATCTGTGATTTTGTATATTTAAGTGAGAGAATTAAGAAATTCTCCCATTGAAACTTTCATATTTGGATATTGGATGAATTCCTGAAAGAATCAGATATTAACTGTAGCTTTGGGTAGATACCTCTAGATAAATTAAGAATTACTCAGGGTTACCTTAGTAAATACTTTCTTCACCAGTTTCTTTACAAGATGCTGTATTACAATTGCATCTTGAATATTTACCCTGGCAGGCATGGCCAATTTCTGATACTGTTCTGTAACACAAAATCAGTGTACTTCTGCTAAAGATGACTTTGTCTTATTGATTATGTGTGCTACGTTGATGGAACCTAATTCTTAAATAACTTAAATCTAACATTATGTCTTTAGCCTCCAGCTGCTTGCAGTGCTCAGACAACTACTGGATATATCTGGAAGATGACAGTTCAGCTTTTCAGGAGTTAAAAGTCTGCTTTCATTCTTTATGGAGCAACTGCAACAAAGAATCTTTTGAGCACATTTATGCCAAAACTTTGAAATATCTGTTTGAGACTCAAACCATCACTTTTTAACTGTGATATTGGGAGAGCTAGAGCACCTAATCATTTCCTGAAGGTGAAAACAATTCCCAGGAGATCCCACCTTTTTCTGACTTGAGGGATATCATCAATGATAGGATCTCAGTTCAACATGAATCTTTTCCATCTCAGAAGAAAAAATCCTCTAGTCCAAAGTCTGTGCTACAAATACCATGGTTATACTGCTCCTCTGTTATAACTATGGCACAGCTTTTTAGTAACAAAAAATAAGCTTGCATTTATCTAAAAAAGTTTGTAATCATATCTAATTCCAGATGGACTCACTTTACCTCTCCAGAGCCCAGTGAGTAGGGCACTGAAAGATACACCCATTTATGCCGTAATTCTACCTGATCTGAATTTATCGCTGCCTGGACCTGGCAGTCTAGACTTAAGTCTGACCTGGCTCCAGACTGAAAACATGGATTACTCTGGGTGAGTCAAGACTCTAGATTCTGGAAGTATTAACTCATACTGAAATCTAGATGTAGCTTTGGCTGGTCCATTGTAGTGAATGCTGGAGTTTAACCTCACTCATCCTGATTTCTGAGGCAAGGAGGAGGGAAGCCGGGGGCACAAGCAAAAAGAGGCCACTGTGGAGTGTGCTGGCTCTGTCATAGAATGGTGGAAGCCAGCATAATAGGTATCCATCCACATGACAGTACAGACAGTATAAAGGTATTAGTGGCATGCTCTGGAGGAATCTATCTCCCTTCTTTTTCCACTTATGGCAGACAAAACTAAGTAAACCATTTTTGTCACATAAGGAATGTGTCTCCAGTGATGCTGCTGTCTTGCTTTCTTCTTCCTCTGTAACAGCAACGCTGTAGAGCAGGTGCAAAAATTTTCTGGCTCTTTCCTCACTCTCCAAGATAAATACTCAGTTCAGGCTTTGTAGCTGGTCTAGGAGTGTGCTTAGCCTGAGCGCATATACCCTGGTAACTAACCTGTACATAGAGCTATACAGCATCTGGACTGGCTCTGGCTCACTTCCAGGAAGCTTAGAGTGAAAATGATGTCTGGCTGTACATCTGTATATTCACAGAAATAGGCAAAAGTTGGCAATTACGAATCTGCCTCATTATTAGTGATACTAGCACTCATCTAGTCTTTTATGCAAGCCTAAGATCCACAAGCAATGTTACTGGGTATATTCCAGGCTGAAGGGATAAGTCTTGGAGTAAAAAGAACACTAACAAAGACAAAAAGGACTTCAATGTACAGCACGAGACTGGGTCTGAGTATTGTGACTGACCATGGGGAAGCAGACTGGTTTACTTTCCTTAAACAGGTAAAATTTTATTTTACTTCATGCAGCCAATTTATGCTATTCCTGGTGAACATTAAGCATAAGCTGGCTTAGCTTCTTCAACCTCTGTGAGGATCATGTATCTCCAGCAAGGTTAGACCAGTACCTCTTGGAATTTAACATGCTCCTTAGATGCTGCTGCTTCACCCCATAAACCTATTAGCTACCCTCACCCTTGCAATGCCAAAATCTTCTTATTACACAGGGAATTAGATTACTTGGTCTGGGGTATAATGGCATCTTTGTCTACTTCACAGACTACAAATTCTCTTGTTCCAGGGCAGTTGTCAACTGGGAAACTTTAATTTATATAAGCAAATTTAGTGCTCCATTAACAAAACTAAGTAGCAATAATTGGGTCAAAGTTCCAGCTAAGAGCAAACAAAACCAGGAAAACAAGAATGAAAATTTTTAGTGGGGGATATCTGCTGCTAAAACTGTGTTTCTTGTTTTTGCCCAGGAACCAGCTATTGTGTGAGGATAAAAGCAATGAAACCAAAGATAATGGGTCCTCTGCAGAACTCATGATGTCTTTTCTAAAGAAGCATTAGTGTGTATAGTTCAATAAAATAAACACACAAATAAAACCTCACACCTTATGCTCTCCTGCAGGTTCTGATATGTGTTATTTTTTTAAAAAGTAGAGGAAACCTTTTGCGTTGTAATATCCTGAAATACAACTCAGTAAGAAGCATAAGGCACTACATAAATAATTGCAGCTTAACTCAAGATTTAAGCCTTTAGCTATAAATGAGACACCCAAATTGGTTTACTGGCCCTTATTGAGTTAAACATATAGAAAAATGTCTAGATTTACTACAAGGCGACTTGTAATTTAACAATCTACAGGATTTTAAAAGCTTCTCAGAGCATGTTCATGCTGAGGACAGCACACATTGCAGCTTATGTAGAAATTTGTGAGCTAGCTTTAAATTGCTATCCATTAGTGCACCACAGTATACTGCAAAACCAGCAGAGGAGAGTGGATGAATATTGTGTTAGTAATGCCAGCTTTCTTTATAAAATGCTGTACATTTTTGTTCGAGTCTTGTCTTTTACTTTCAACTAACAGATTCCCCCCCAAACAAAACCCTTGTTTTCCAGCTGATTTTGGTTTAAATTAAAGTTTGCAGATCTGCAGCTATCAAGAAAAATGTCATAAAATTAAGCTCCTATTTTTTGACTACTGCAGATCTTTTTTCTTTCTAAAAAAAAAAAAAAAAAAAAAAAAAGGCATGTAGGTAATCTTCTGCCAATATAAAGCCATCTTAGAGTGATCTGAAACACATTAGAAGGACCTTTGCTTTGATGAATATGAGTGGAAAAGGTCTATGGTGAATTAGAAAATTCACATCATACTAGAGTGATCAGAGTGACTTGTGTAAGGAGGACTTAATAGCATCTCAGAACTTGACTTTCCAAGAAATAATGATACCTGCCTCCTAGTAATTATTAACCAGTATTAGCAAGAGAGTGTAGAACAAAATAAAATTTATACTTACACAAATTGTCTTCCCGACTAGCAAAAAATAACCATTGGAAGAACGTATCTCAAAAGAATTTTGTTAATAATCCCAGGAATATGCAATGCCTATCCTTAGCCTGTCTTTTATGGGTTCTCATTTCTTCCTGCTGTCAGACTAAAACAAAATACATGGGAAATTAGCAATGCTTCCATTTCAGGCTCTTTAGGATGAAGGAGAAATTACACCCTAGAGTAGCTAGCACACAAATCTGTTCATCCTGTAGCAAAAGTAACAGATGAACAAAAAGTTTGCAGCTGCAGGTTGGAAAGAGGTCCTATGTAAGAGTAATTTAGTCTCAAGATTGGTCAACAGACTTACTCAGTTGGGCCAAACCTGATGATTGCAACAAGAAAAAAATATTCCAGTTAATTGTAGGGGATATTTCGCAAACAACAGGTATCCATACTCTTAATGTGGCTTGGCTGGCAATACAGATGTGTGGGAGAGAGTTCACAGGACTCCAAATAGCTGCAAAGTATTCAACAGCAGGACCTCAACAAAATGTTCAGAGACAGTACAAGAAGCATAATAATACAAAACAAGATATTTCGCTACTAAGTGGTGAGTTGGAGAGTTACTGTTTCATATTTTATATTAGTGTTAATAATATCTAAATACCATAGCTAGACTTAAACTGTAGAAAATATATAAGAAATACTTTGAAACTGTATTTCTAGATCCAGGAAAACCATAGTCCTCATTGCTTACCTGCACATAGCCTGAAATTAAATGAAATGTAGAAGAAATAGTAATTTTTAGAAACTGAATTTAGAAGCCATGAAAGGAGATGTGCTTGTTTATAGTTAATGGTCCCTGATTAATGCCAGGTGGTTTGCCTCCCTGCTTCAGAGTTTTGCAGTGCAATGTACCATACCCTGACATGACTCACTGCCCACAGGCAGGGCCAACCTGTTCAGGGCAGGAGAAGAGCTATCAAGAACTCTGGGGCTCTGACAAGGCAAACAGAGCTGAGAGTGTCCAGTGGATACAGGCAGAGCACAGGGACAAGGTTCTTGTGTGCAGCAACAGGGAGAGAATCAGCGTGGGAAGCACACTCTGTCCCTTTGGCTGCCCTTCTGGCTCTGGTATATAGCAATGGGTTGTTACTTGGCATGTTCTTAGCCATCTGTGTTTGCTGCTTTTCAATTTTTCCATCTTTAGTTACCACTGTCCCATACGCATGGGATACTGGATTAGTGCTGGATTCCCAAAGACATAGGATTTACTAAACTGCCCTTTTTGATACATCATCTTCATGTTTATTCATCCATTTACTCCGTAGCATAATTAATGACACATTTTAAGTTGTTTTGTAAATCATCCTATCTAGATATTGTCTAGAAAGTAATCATTAAAATAATTTATCTGAGAATCCAAGAAAGTTGACTCTTTGATTTTCTTAATTGAAAATACTATCCTCTCTCTTTATCTTAAGATATCTACTAGTAAGAAAAAAAATCTCTGATTATATTGTAAGCTTCAATTATTCTTTACTTCTAGTGTAGTACCAATATTGGTGTACATTGCCAACTTATATGAAGAGACTTGTATTCTGTTTACATGTCTTTGTATTCCAAACAAAGAAGGGTATACTTTCATGTTGCTACTCCTCACAGAAGTGGGGAAACGTGAATATGGTATTTGAGAGCTCTATATCTGTGTTTGGAAAAGATCACTGACTTTACTAGTATTGTTTTTATCATTCTTTTGCCTATGTCTGATCTCTGGCAAGTCACCATGACATTAAAGAGGCCAAATAACTTTGCTATCAAGGTTTTAAAAGTCAATAAAAACTCCTAGAAATTGTTGTCTTGTCTCTGACTTCTTTGAAAAGAAAGTGTCTTCAGTGTCACTACTACAGCTGCCTTGTGCACCATAGATGACTAATTGTGTCAAAACAAGGTATTTTTTCCATTAATACGTTTGTTCTAAAATACCGAGGACCACATGCAGAAAATTAATGACATCTCTTTTCAGAGTGTGATAGTTCCTGATCACAGTAATGCCTTTCAGTCAACTTCATCTCATTTGCATGAATCTTCCTTATATTCCCAATGCATACTGTGACAGTGAGAACAGTGGGAAAAAAAGAAAAAGACTCAATTATTTGTTTCTCAATCAGCTCCAAAGGTTAGAAAAACACTGAAAAACTGTCATTCATTTTCTTTAGGACAGATGGTACTCTTTCATGTCTCCAAACATGGATACAGACATACCTGCTATGAAAAGATCAGCTTCTTATGTTCCCTCGGTTTAAGCATAGAACAGGTCTGATTACAACTAATCACATGAAATACAAATAATTTGAGGATAATTGTGAACAAAGACTTTTCAGTAGTTCTGTACACCAAAATTCAATAGCTTGCTGCATTTATCATACTATGTATAATACTAGAATTTGAGACTAAAAACAGAAGGAAACAAAAATCCTGCTCTCTTTTGCATCCCTGTGCTAGGGACACAGGGAGCGCTGGGGGGAGGGGGGGGATGGTGGCCCATCCCCCATGGAAGCCACGTGGAACGCACATGGTCTTAGGACAAAGGGAGCAAGGGGTCTTCTCTGCGAGCCTCCCCTGAGGCTGCGGGGACCAATCAGGGACCTGGGTTGGTGATTGACAGCCCAGGAAACCAATTAGAACGCTGTTTTGCTTTTACGAATCACAGGAAAGAAGTTAGTTTTGTGTCTTTTGCTTTCGGTGGGGCAGGCGAGAGGAGCTGGCAGGGCTCCGGGTCCCGGGATGGGGCCCGGCCCGGGTTAAGCTCTGGGAGGAGGAAGGGCCCACGCCCCGGGATGACTCCCGGCCCGGGGAAGGCCCCGGAGTGGACTCGGTTCTGGCCCTGGCGGGCCTCGGCCCGGCCCGGGCGGCGAGGAGCCCGGACTCAGGAAGGCCCGGGCAGCCTCGGACCCGGGGAGCTCGGCGCGGCTCGGCCCTCGGCCCCACGCGCGCGGCTCGGCTCGGCTCTGCCCTGCCCGGCCCGGCCCAGCTCCAGGCCTTGCACAGCGGCAGAAAGAAGTCCAGCCATTTTATCATCTTGTGTGGCTGCGTCTTTTCCAGCATGGCTTCAGCCTGGATCTTTACCGTGTGGATACAAGTTTAACTTCTAGTGCCTGAATGAGACTTGGGAGTTTCTGAGTTCCCCAGAACGGAAAGCATGAAGCAAGAGGAATTACAGAAGTCAGTAGAAGGAAGGCCAGAGTTATAGAAGGAGAGATGGAGGAGTCGCCACTGATAAGTAGCTTAAAACCTTTTTTTTCTTGTGGGCTTTAGAGGATCGTGACTTTACTTAAAATTCCTTTAAACTGTAGAATATACTTGGGGAGGTTAAAAGTGCCTGAGAAGAAGACCTTTTTTGCCCTGAGAAATGGGCCTCGGGAAATGGAGCTCTCTGTCTTTGGGACTGGAATTGGACAGAGATATTTGAGTGGAGAGTGAGATGAAGAGTCTTTTTGTGTTCTCAGCAGCCTGCCTTTAAAATGCCACCCCATGTGTTTTTCAGCAACCCATACACAGCTCTGGAACGACTGTGAAAATGGGAGGAAAAATCACAATTTGTAGTTTCCGGGCAGATGCAGATTATGAGAGTGAGACACCCTCTAGGCCTAAACAAAAAGAAGGGGCTTTTCTCTCTTGATTGAACTGAAATGATTATTTAAGTGAATAATTGACCGAAGTTTTTTTTTCTGTATGTTGCTGGTATGAAGGAAGGGGGAGGAGGGAATAATCTGGAAATCTCATTCTGAATTGTTTTGTGTTGTTAATAAATTTTCTTGTACCCTTTTTAAGCTTTAAGCCTGCTTTGTCTTTACTCCTAAACTCGATCCCCAAAAGAAATTAAATATATTAAAATTGGCAACCCCAGTCACACCGTGACAATCCCTGAGCAAGTTTTGCATGTAGTTATTGAGAGGCATAGTTAATAATTCTTTAAGCATAAAGCAACGAAAGGGGACAACATAACTACATGATTATGCTCCCACAACACAAGCTAGCAAAGATAATGGGGCATGGCATTTCTCTCATCCCTTGTCTGAAACAGTAAAGGCTTCACTACCTGACAGGAATGATCGGGTGAAGTGCTTCCATTGCTCAGGTAATTGCAATAAAGGAATAAGGTAAAAAGTTCTGAGTTGGTGATTATATCCAGGCTTTCATGAGTCCTTGACACAGAGGGTGGTATTTTGATATATGAGTCTCACATACAGTAACTGCTCTGAAACAAATTGTTCCAGAGGTTCATCTGTACTGAGGAAACTGAAGAGTGATAATGGGGAGTAAAATGAGCCTCGGGTATTTGAACAAGGCTAATGACACTCTATATTTACTCTTCACATCTAAGAAGCATTGTCTTGCTGGAAGAGATTCAATGGCTGGTTCACTGGTTGTGAGGAACTGTATTTGTAAGAAAATATCACAGTAACAATTTCTTTTCTCCAAAATAACAGAATAGAACTGGAACACAGACAATGAGACAGACTTGGTCAGACTCCTGGGTTCAAAACAATAACTCCGGGTGAAGATCAGTTGGTCCCACTTGCTTATAATCCAGAGAATAAATAGGGTGGAAACAAGAAGCAATGAAAACTGAAGACTATGTATGATATACAGTAAACTCCTCTTCAGGGAAACAATTGTGAAAGGCATGATGTTGTGCTGGGCTGGTTAATAACCAACTGCCTTGTCATAATCCTTGGGCACAGGAAATAAGTGAGATCATCATGCTTGGATGCCTAACGTATACTGTGCAGAAAATGTTAATTAACCTGAGAAAATATATATGTCATTTAGGAGTGCAGTTAGGTACTCTCAAAATAAGTTGTTTCCGTATGTTCACCTGTGGCACAAATTACTTTCAGAAAAAAAGAAATCAACCCAAACCAACAACATTCCTTCATTTCCACATTTCTTCATTACCAATGCATTATGGAGTTTATTTGTATCAATGATAAACAGCTCAAAAAAAAGAAAAAAATTTCATACTCCTGGGTGAGAAAATTAGGCCTTTGCTGGACACAGATCTAAACACTAGACAAACACTGTCTTTTGTCTTTGAAATTCAACCCTTAATGTGAAACCTACAAAACAGACAGATTCTGTATACTAACTAAAGCAACTTTTACACTGCCAACTGACAGTCATGCTTTCCCAGTTTCCAGTTTAATTTTCAGCTCTCTCAGATTCAACATAAGAACTTCTCTTTCTGCAACACATTCAAAGAAATTTCCGTAACACCCCTTTCAGGTGCTTGTCTCCACCTCTTTGCAATCCAGCTGGCTAGTCTTAAAGAAGCTTCTTAGAGAAGACAGTCTATCTGTTTCCACCTCAAAGACCAAGAGTCTTCCCTCTAGACTTCCCTTCAGCACCAATTACTGAAAGTGAAGTCTGTGCCAGCAAGCTTCATTTCTTTCATTCTTTTCCTTTCTCACTGCCACAGACTTCAACAGACAAATTCATTAGAGGAGCAACCACTACTATTCCTCAGCTGGTATCCAGGCAAGCATGGTGCTTTCCCTTTTTTCTGTCAGATGTTCTTAGCCCTTATTCTTCCATTTTTCAGCTGCATAAGAACATCCAGAGACATGGGCCGCATGCAAGGAATAGGAAACATAAAAATGTACTAACAGGAAGGGTGTCAAGGGAATTATATGGAAATAAATTTCCAAAAGTCCACGTTCCTGACACATTCCAGTTATTTTCAAGATAAGGTTAATAGAGTAAATCAAAAGAAGGGTTGTTGAATATACGTTTAAGCTACAGTTTATGAAAGGTGAAAGTTGCCTCTCTCAATTTCTGACAAACTTACCTGTACTCTTACGTCCAAACACACAGGTGGCAATTTGGGGATCCTTATTGTCGCTTAGAAGTTGATGCTCACCTAAGCAGTCTTGATAAGCTGATAAGCAGCCTTGCAATAGGGGATGTGTTGCAAGCATAACAGCTCCACTGAGCAGTCCTTTTCTGAGAAAAGTTATTGCACCTTTTGCTGTCTGCTGTTGGCACTTGGAACACCAAAGCACTTACCAGTGATTCATTCAGGTGCCCTTCCAAATTGTATTAAGTCTAAGGCGATTGGCTTCCATAGATTTAGGACAAAGGAAAAACCTATTCAGATTCAGATTCAGATTTGTTTTAAAACTATTTGGTTCCATTTTATTAAAAGAAGAAGCACCAAGGTTATAAATTTCAGTACAGTCTCTTGTTTAAAACTGAGTTATAAATTCCCAGATTTACTTATGATAATACCTTGATAGCACATGCTAATATAGATATGTTCAAATGTCAGTATTTTTCTGATGTTTAAGTCACACTGTTTTAAACAATGACAGAGTGTGTTTGCAACTGTGAGGCAAATAGAGAAAATTAAAACCACTAAAACCACTGTGAAATGGTGGTATGATGAGAGGAGAATTCTTTGAGAGAGGCTATTTATTTATGTACCCCTATACTACCTGTGTTTGGAACAGCACTTAATCTGTCTATGGCCCATTAAATTCCCCCAGTCCTAAAATTACCTGGAGTCATCAAAGTATGTAATTTTGTAAGTAATTTTGTATGTAATTATGTATGTAATTTTAACAGGTATAGTATCTTCTGCAATATATTAGTGCAGTAAGTAAACTTTAGAATGAAAAGATACATTGATTGCAAATTTATCTACTTCTCTGTTTTGATGCAAATGGTATTCAAACAGAAATCTAAAATTTCCTTAATCTCAAAATGCATCGAACTTTACTAATCTTATCTTGGAAAAAAGCTTTAAAGTACTAATTGTTGAACTTTGAATCATATCAATGATGAGTAAAGCACAGACATGACAACTTGGGCATGAGCTACAGATTTCACATCAAGTTTTATGTCAATTTTTTCTGTTATGTTTGATGTTGTAAAACTTTTGTTAACACCTGGCCTGTGCACGGATTTCTTAAAGCTCTTTGGGTTTTATAGACTTTTTTTGTGAGTTATGTAAAAGGCTGAATGAAAAGAAAAATAACAAAAACCCTCTCACAATGAAAGACTTCTTAACACTGTTGTCTCTTGAGAGATTTCCCTAATTTGTTCAGATAATGCTTTCACTTCTGTTTTACAGAGTAATTCAGTGTAATTAGTACAAATCTCCAGTTAAGACCTGAAATCCCTACTTGTATAACCAAGCATATCAAATGCTTATCTCTTGAGGAAAAATGATTTATCACATTCTTCCTTCTCGCTAATACTTCAGAAATGCCTTCATTTTCATTAAATTCAGTAGATTTCTTAGCTTTATAGCAATTCACATCAAATTCCAGTATTTACTTAGAAGCATTGACTGACTTATTATGGGAGTATTTGGTGTTTTCTAAATGTGAAATTACATTTGAGTTGTATTAAAAAGAATACATGAGGGGAAAAGATGTATTTTTTTATTATAATTACACTTTTCATTACTCCCAGGCTTTAAATAATCCCCTGAATAAAAGATGCATAACTGAGGTTTTTCATACATTCTAATTTATATTAGAAAAATAAAATCCACTTTTTTTACCAGGAGTGAATTTTATTTTGATATTTCTGATTAAAATGCTGCTAGTGCATTAAAGCTAAACCTTCTCCAGTGTAATAGCAATTTCAAGACAAAAATGTTCTGTGTTTCTCAAAGGCAGCCTTACTCACTATAAAATAAGAAGGTTTTGTGTAGAGATAGAAAATATTCAAAAACATCTATGTGAAACAACAGTAAACAAAAGAGGACTCCTTTTAAAATAGAAAAAAGTGACATAGAGAGAAATTGCTTAATACTGGCAGTGCAATTTTTGAGTTTTCAGTAGGAGTTGAAGGCAGTGACTTCCTAAAAGGAAGAAAAATCTCTGTATGCTAACTCTCAAAATTTATCCAAAGACAACCTTATTAAGAATATTCTCTTTATTTTTTAATTAGAAATCTAAGCTTCACACGCCAAGATCTACTGGAATTTGAGGTGATGAGGAATTGACCCCCTGTGCTGAATGCTGCTTCTTTGAGGACAGAAAGTGAAAATCTCAGCACCACTCCTTAGCAATATGCCAATATGTGGTGCACTGATCCAATTCCTGTGATGCATCCTTAATACCCAACTTCATTACTCTGCACATTATTTGAACTTGTTGTCTACTTTATTTATTACTTTAGATGAAAAAACCTATACCTGGAAAAACAATCCACGATTATAGTGTACTTAATAGCAAATTTGATCTATATCACATGCACTCTAACTGAGACCACACTTCCTTTGGTGCCTGTCATACACTCTGGTTTTGGTTATGTAACATTTCAAATTTGCTACAAAACTGTTATCATCCCTCAGTTTTACACATTCTAGGAGATGACACAATGTAGAAGAAAATATGGTAAAATAAGATTGCTTAAAACAATAAGAAATCATTGCCCTAGGTATAACTTTTTTTCATGCGTGTCAAAAATAATGTAATTTAAAATTTGTAAAAAAGCTTTAAGAAGCTTTATTTATGATATAAGATTATTGACTACTTGTAGCAGATAGGCAATCAAGAATATGATACAATATAGTTAATAACTCACAGGAATACAGAGCTGGGAAGTGAATAATTGTGTAAGATTGTCTATTTCATCTCACTATACTGAGGCAAAAGCTAGGGTACCCAGATAATTGTCTATTGTATTTCAAAAAAAAAAGGTATTTCCTCAGACCTGTAAGAAACCCCACTCTAACTTTTAGGTTTTTTTTTAAATTTTCATAGGTTTTATTTTTAAATTCTTAGATATTCCTTTCCCAAATAATCATCTTTATTATCCCTTCTTTTAAAAACTTAAAAAATTCTAGGTACACTTTACACTAATCTATGTTGGTTTTCTTCTTTATTTCTCATATGATGGCTGTGTAGATTAAAACATCATGGTGATACCAGAGACAAAAGAAAACTACCCCAGAAGACTTTGCCAAAATCAGCTATTTTTAAGAAATCTCGTGATGGAAAAATAAGTCATTTGTTTGGTCCTGCACAACACCTAACTGAGCACACTGTTAATGATGGCTATAATTTAGCTAGGTTAAATGAAACCAATAAAAACTCAGTGGTCTATTTTATTTAAGTTTTAAAAAGGTTATAATGAGACAGTTCTAGGTAAAGGTCCAGAATATTGACTCCAATGGTTCCAAAATCTTTATTGGCTTTGGTGATTCCCAGGTCTCTTTATCCAGTCTGACACAACTGTGTTTGGGCTTCTCAGCAAGGGAAAAGGCCACAGAAGATATGCCTGGACCTGACTTACCCCATTAGATCTCCCAGATGATGCAACAAAAATAACAAACACAGACTGATGAAGTGTTGCTTTTATAGGACAGGCACTATCATACGATTAAATATTATTGAATTAAGTTTTGAAGTTTTATTCAATAATGTCCAAATCTCACTGCATAATTATATAAAAGAAATGTGCTGATTCCTCAGCTCTGTATACTGAGAGTGACCTAAATATGATGTTCAATAAGATATTAAAAAACTTTTTAATTGCATGCAGATGGCAAAGATGAATAAAGTCAGCATTTCAAATGAAAATGTTCTGTCCACTGCCTTAGATAGTATTTTCCAGCTGATGAAGACATCCATACTGGGACCCAGAAATGAACAAATGAATAAATGGAAAAAACTGAAGGAATGCATTTTATAAACTGAAATAGTTCTGTAGAACCACATATTTAATACAGAAATAAGGTAATATAAGATTACACATAAAATTCACAAAAGAGACAAGGTTGCTCCTTTACTTGATTTGGTCTGCATCTAAAACCATACTAAATCCTTTCTCTTTTTTTTTCTAATCCAATCTTTGTTATGCCAAATCTTGGTGGAAGAGAAGTCCCACATGGAAAAATGGGCATTTGTTTTACAGTGATATAAACTAGATTGACTAAATGACTAGATAATAGACATGCAATTAGCATTACTGTTAATCTATCTGTGAAGAAAAAAGAATTTTCTTGGTCTTGTTTTTAGTTTGAACATGTTTTTGTAAGTATACTTTCTGATGTGTTCATCTAAAGCTACATTTTTCTTGTAGCCATAGTTAGTGTTAAGTTATATGACATTGGGGGACATTTATTGTATAAAATAAATAACAGTTTTTAGGGAATGTGGCCACTGTAACAAAACTGGTTCTTGAACATATCCTATTTCTCAAGTGCTCACTCTTTGGACTGTTAAGATTAACAATAAGACTCTTAATTCTTACTGAAGATAAATCAGTTTTGCTATCTCTTTCCTGGATTTGCTGCTACATAAATGGCTTTGTTGTTGTCATTGCTGTTGTTGTTGTCATTGCTGTTGTTGAAACAATTTCTTACTCCAAAAGACAATGCAATGTGTTTTTCTTGTACTCTAAAAATCAAGCACTAAAGTGCCTCTTTATTCTTCTGTCTTCACAGTGATGCCCACCTCTGACACCATGCACTCCAGACTATAGGAAGGTAACAAGAGATGTGTGGTCCTAAAGTTCTTTGACTGGCATGTGGCATACATCAGTGTCTTTCTATACTTCTTGCTCTATTCTGTTTTCACATTTATTACTAGATTTTGTTGAGCAGTGAACAGATGTTCTTCCTACTGTGCTGTATGATAGTTTTAAGGCACTTTTCTTAGAACAGATGTTCTCCTGCATGCACTTCATTTTCTTTAGTTTTTATGAGTTAACATCTGACAGCTAATTCTTGCTTAAATTTAAGGAAAAATGCTCACTAGGGAATCCCACCCAGGCCATGGGCCATCATTTCTAGAAATTAGTTAGCTCAGGGTACAACAGCACGCCAGAATACATTGATCAATAACAACAAAAAGAAAAACAGTTATCTAAGAGGATAGGAAAGGAAATCATTGAGTTCAGGCCACAGCAAGTCCACATTCAAAATTAATAGCCTGCTACCAGGCCAATTCACACTGGGAGTCAAATATCACGTCAGAGTTCAGAAAAAGGAATCAGAGCCAGGAAAGAAGCTGAAGTAGAGCAACAAACAGACAGATGCATAGGGAATAAAAAAGGCAGGTAGGTTAGATTTAAAAAAAGTATCAGCTAGGCCTGCATCATGCACATGGTAGAAATCCCAGAAATGCAAGCTGGTCCTAAAATATTTCTGGGGAAGTTGGCTCTACTAAGTAGTAGCCAAGGACAAAAAGGAACCAAGGAGCATCAGCTATTAATGGTTTGGTGGATATTACAAAAAGTTTAGCCTAAACATTTCCAGTAAAGCACTTAGCATTTTCACAGGAAAGTACGTAGAACCAGTTCACTTAGGAAGGAGCTGCTTTCCAGCTGTTGAAGTTTAAGCCCAGCTGGAAATCAAGCACCATGCAGACACTCACCTTCCTCTTCCCCCATCACCCAATGGAATGGGGAGGAGAATCAAAATAAAACTCATGACTTGAGGCAGAAATAGTTTAATAGGGAAAGCAAAATCTGTGCACATTAGCAAGGTAAACCAAAGAAATAATTCCCTGTTTCCCATGGGTTCGGCCATCTCCAGGAAAGCAGGGCACCATCATGTGCAGTGGTGACTTGGGAAGGCAAACACCATCCCTCCAAATGTCCTCCACCTCCTCCTCCTTCTTCCCCCCACTTTATGTACAGAGCAGGATGCCAGGTGATCTGGAATATCCCTTGGGTCAGTTGGGGTCGCCTGTCCCAACTCTTCTCCTCCCAACCACCCAGGCACCCCCAACTTCCTCACCAGCATGGAAATACAAAAGCAGAAAAGGCCTTGGCTCTGTTTAAGCCCTGCTCAGCAACAGCAAAAACATCTCTGTATCATCAGCCCTGTGTTCAGCACAAATCCAAGACACAGACCTAGACTAGCCACCTCAAAAGTTAACACCAGCCAAAATCAGCAGAGAGCATAATAAAATAATCTCACTTTGAGTTTTGGCATAAAAAGAAGTGATACTTCTAAGGAATGAAATGGAATCTAGAAAAATGGGTGTTTGAACATTGGATAAGGTGTTCAGCTACAGATCTTTCAGCATTTATCTGCTCCAATTTACAGCCCTATTACATTGTCAGAATAAGATTTAAAATATTGCTGGACCTCAAGTGCACAATTCCATATGTATGCGTCTTACTTATTTTTAAGAAAGTAAAAATAATAGAAAACAAGGAAGGACAGGCAAACTGTATTATATGTCAAATTAGACATCTAAACACTGAAAAATACCTAAATTTTTAACAAATATGTTGAAGTGTTTGACCAAGCCCAAGACTTTCAAAAATGGAAATTCTTCACAAAGTCTCTTTTTTGTGGTTTGTTTGTTTGTTTGTGGTTTTGTGGGTTTTGTCATTTTCTTTGTTTTGTTTTGAATTTTTTGGGGGAGGAAATGGGAGGGCGGAACAGGAAGAGGGGACACATGTCTGAACTTCTATTTTGAAGCATATCAGTTCTTCAAGGGATTCATTTGTGCAATAAACCAGCTGTTGATTGAGAGAGAAATAGAGCTTTCTATGGAAAATCTAGGATAACTCACTAGTTTTGCAATTTTTCATTGTTCAGGGGTAAGCATACATAAATAATAAATATGAGCGGAAGATCTCCACGTGAAATGTATATGTGTTAAAACTGAAGCTAAATTAGAGCATGCTACTGAACAGAGAATAAGACTTCTTAGAATACTAAGTCAGTTTGGTTTTCTACTTTATTTAGCTGACTTGCAATAGAGGTCAGGATCCCTATAGAATTTTGTGATATTTTTACTTTTTTTGTTTTCATATTTCACATTTTTATCACATTTTTATTTAGCTGTGATTGCTAATGTAAATCACTTGCTGTGTCGACTATCACTAACATGTATTAGCCAGGGTGCAAAAGAAACAATGTAATTTAAATCCAGCTGCTTCTCTGACTGACAATTCAAGGTCATCCAAATGTTGCTGACCTATGTTTTCTTTACTGTAATGTCTGCTTTTATGAATTTTCTACATTTCTTTACTGCAAAAAGCCTTGTGGTCAGTATGACAGAGACACTACTTACAGACTTTAAAAATTAGTACAATTATTACAAAAATACTTAATCTTGCCATATTTTATTGTGCATTTATCTACACACATTCTTATATGAAAATGAGAGAAGGGAAATTTTTCGTTTACTGATAGAACAAATTATGTAAAAGCTTGTGGTCATATCAGAAGGAATAAGACTTACCAATACATTAGTATTTCCTGGAAGTAGCAAATGTCTTCTCCCTGTCAGTATTAGACTGTTGACATTTTTAAATAGCTATATTTTCTGAATGCATATTTTTGAAAATGAGACCATCCTTACTATACATGTTTCCAATGTCTAAAACAGAAAGGCAGCCCCAACCCCAAAGCATCAGCAGCATCAGTGCAACTGAAAGGTGGAAACAGTAGATAAAATACACTGTGGTGTGTACTCTCCATGATTTCTGTCATCAAATTTTCATAGGTATTCCATCAAAGACAGTTTGAAGGATGATATTAGTATTTACAAGCAATTCCCAATCTTATAGGAAATCATAGGGCCAAAATGTATTTTAAAGTATTTAAAGAAAGTAAAGAAAGTTTTAAAATGCTACCAGTGGTGATTGGGAGTTGGAAATAGGTGTTGGCCTAGCCAAGGAACACCCAACCCCCTCACCACCCTCAAGTCCCACTCACAGCTCCTTTTTTTAAGTACAGACACAGCACAAACGGCTCGTGTGTGTCATGTTCTTCATCCTGGAGCAAAGAGAACAGGAGGTTGTTCTCCACCATACCCCAGACCCACCTCTTGATGGCACAGGCACTGTGCAGATTCAACATCTGAGAGATGTCTTTGGGACTACTGCACACACACAGACTACTTCCACAATAAAATTCAAGGGTGATTCACAAATATGTTCATTTTTACAAAAAGATCTGTGAATCTCTCAGAGGACAACTAGCAGTGAGTCAAACATGCTTTGCCATGGTACTGTGTCCTGAGTGGAGTACTGTTTTGCCTTACTTCTTTAGTTCCCTTATGTCCTCTGCATTCCAGTTTGAGCACTTGGTATTTTCTTCCTCACTTTTTTTTCCATGTTTAATATTTAGCTTTGCACCTTACTTAATAATATCAACTCCTGCCATCCAAACTCTTTCCCAACTTCTTTCTGGACTGCTTGAGAAATAACTGTTTTCTTAAGAAATCCTATAATATTGTTTTTTATATTACTGGAAACCATGATATGAATACAAAAAAAGGGAAAAAGTATATAAATTTTATTTCAAAAAAAAATATTCAAAAAAGGGATAAATTTAAAAAAAAAACCAAGACATGAAACCCACAGTTACAATGCACTGAGTTTAAAAAGCAGCATAAGGAAGATGGAGAAAAACTCTTATTCAACTCATAGGCTTTGTACTCAGAAACACTGTAAATAAATAAAATATAAGGAAGATTTTGACAAAAGAGTAGAGATGAGAAATATTCTCAATTAAAAACACTGCTTCTGAGAAAGATTGAAAATGGAAGAAAATCTCTGTTCTTCAACCCAGAGCTCAGAGCCAGAGGAAATAACACAAACAGGAAAAAAAAAAACCTTTGACAGTGAAAACACTAGATTTTCCCTAATTTCAAAAAAATGTAAAATTCTTTTTATATAAAATTTGTTTCCCAGGGGATAAATAGATGAAGAATGTGGGGACCAGACAGTTCCTAAGAATTTTTTTTTTTAAATTCTTTTGAAAAACCCCAAGAAAAATAGGACACCTACTTCTGTC
Organism: Muscicapa striata striata; assembly: GCA_030060385.1. Lineage (NCBI taxonomy): Eukaryota > Metazoa > Chordata > Aves > Passeriformes > Muscicapidae > Muscicapa > Muscicapa striata. Next base: position 172,264 of record JAREIS010000076.1, on the reverse strand, counting down.
AGCCTCAGCTGTAAGATAAAAGAATGTGCATGGTTACAAAGTCTGCCAACGAGTGCCTCAACAGGCAGCTGCTGTGAGATGATAGAATTAGCTAATAAGATCTCACAGTGCCAAGAGACCAGAAGGTTCTCTCTGTGGCACCAGTTATGTTGTATCACAGCTCAGTGCTGCTCTGCTATCAGACAGATGCTTCCAAAAGGACTATATATGATGCTGGAGCTGAAGGTACCTGTCTGTCTATGGCTCTGTGCTCCAAAATGAGCTGTTCAGCCTGCAGAAGCCAACATATTATCTGAGTGGCCTGGCACACATTTCCTGCCAGTGCCTGCTCTATTTCGATTTAAGGCTACTGTTGAACACCATATATGCCTCTTATTCCCTAAATGACTATGTCTTACAAGGTTCTTACACAGAGCTGTGCAATAAAAAAGTATTTCTTTAACCAGTGGAAGCAATCCCATTAATCTTAAGGCATTTTAAACTCAATAGGGTGCTAATTATTGTCCATAATAATTATGTTAAGCATAATGTGTAGGGAACAGAGTCACACTCCTGTGGAAAATAGAAATAATCATGGGTCTTCTTCCACTAAATTGACAATTCAAGTGTGAAATGAGGGAGAAAAGGTAAATGTAGTCTAATCAGAAAGTACTGGCAGCAAGGAAATCATATATTTCAATATAACAGATAGTAGACTCAACACATCCCTGTTCAGGATGCCTTTCACAAGCACTGCAGCAGACCTGGACCTAACAAAAGATAACGAGGAATCATTACAGATGTTTACAGGGAGCACTCCCAGGAAAGATGAGTTATTTGCAAAAAAGAATGGAGATGACTCTGAAAAACTAACACCTGGGGGAAAGTAGACTGATAAGAAAAAAAAGATTATTCCTAGTATGAAGCTTGTCTCTATTTTGTCTGAAGGTAATTAAAAGCATCTTATCTTTTGTGCAGCACAGCAGAGCACAGAATACTTGCATTTGCCTTCCCCAGAGTAAATGATCAGGACAAAAGTATCTGTGAACTTTCCCAAGTTTTATGTCTGGGCACAGGGAAAGAAAAGGCAGTATTTCAGATATGGCCAAGAGAATCAAAATGATTTAGCTATGTCAGGACATAGGACCTGAAAAGGGTTTTAAGACTAAATACCACTCAATAGTCAAAGCTGATCAATGAGTGAGAGAGTAATCTTATTGTATGTCATCATGAAAAATTACAGGGTTAGTCCTTAAAAATATTTAAAGGTTTATTTAAGGGAGCAGCTGGATAATTTTCAATGGGTAACAGACAGAGGGGAAAAAAACGGTCACCATGTTGCAGTTTATCACTATCAGAAGCTCAGGCTGGAATGAGGGTCAGTGGAGAAATGTGAAGTCATACAGGATTTAAGGAAATCCTGTGAAAATCCCACAGAAGCTGAAAAGATAGAAGGTGCTTTCACCTGAGGTCCAAACACATTCCTTCTGCCCTGGACACTTGAACATGTCTCTGTGGGGAACTTAATGGTACAGCTCCTCAACTGTACAGCAGGGACAGCAGAACATGAGAGGTCTTCCTGTTCGGTTTTGTTTCTCTTGGTAACAAGCTGCCATGCAAATAGAAGTGTATTTTAACTCTGTGTCACTGGAAGGTTGAAGTCATGGAGTTCAAATGCTGCAAGTCACAAATTCAAACCAAGTGACTTGGAGAAAGAGAGATGATCAGAATGACTAGATCTCCCCATGTTGCAACAACTAGAGAGAGAGAAGGAGAAATAAACAAAACAAAACAAACAAACAACAACAAAAAAATACACCAGAAATACATGTCACCTGCTGTTGGAGTCTGTGAGTTAGGGGTCTCTCTGAATTCTTCAGAGAGAATCAGAGTGCAAGGATTTAATGAGTTTTAGAGTGAGTTCTAATGCTTTCAGTAAGTGAAAGGTTTCAAGTGCCACAGTAGCAATGAGTGTTCTAGTGAAGGTTGAAACATACTGATATCCTCAATAGAGGCTCCAGGCCCACAGCTGTAGACAGGACTTAGACATAGTACAGCTATAGTAAGAATATTGCTTACATTTCTTAGATAGAACAAGATAGAGTGTATGTGTAGTTCTATACGTAACCTGGTGTGCTAAGAAACTAGAATTCTAGTAGGTTAAGGAGTGGTGTTCAGAATTTGTGTCTTAGCTTGTTGGAAAAATCCTATATAAGAATATGTGTTTGGGAGAGTTGTTGCTTTTAGCTATTGGCTTTTGCCAGGGCTTCTAGCCATTCGCTTATTGCCACTGCATTTTCTAGCTGCTTTTCCATTGCTTTTTGCTGTTGCCTGTCTGTGTACTGTTGAGCCTGATATGCTTTGTAATAAGATGTGCTTTTTAATAAATAGCCTTTTAAACTATTAGCTCCTTTGGTTATTTAAGATAACCCGACGAAGTAGGAGCCTAAGAGCTCCAGAGCTGGTGCCTAAGAGCACTGGAGGCCCAAAGAACCTCACAACCTGCAAATAGACATGAGTAAAATATAGGCTGATTCTGCTGTTCCCATATTGCAAATATTTTCATGGTCTGATCCTGGGAGAATCATAGATGATGAGTCATTTCTGGCCAGCTTTTTAAAATTTCCCAATTAATTGGCATCTAGAAAATGAAGATATTTGGATTATTCTAGTTATCAAATAATGTAAAACCTACATATGACAGCTGTATTAGATTATTTTTCCTGAGCAAAACACCTTATGTTGTCAAATCTAAAAATTCCTATTATAATCATTGATTAATAGTTCCAAGATATGGGGAACTTTGTAATTTTTTTTAATTTATTTGAAGAGCAGTGATATTTTTGGTACTTCTTGAAGCAACTAATTGAGCTATAAATTTCTATACTCAATAAAAAATATTCAGAGAAAATGAGCTCCCCATGTAATATACTTTATCTAACAATTTAAATTTTTCAAAAAGTTGAATCAATGGTTAAACATCTTAATTTTAACTGTACAAAGACAAAACCAGTGGCTTTTTGAGAACTATTCTAGTCTATGGAGTATCAAAACTTACCTTTTATAATAGAAATGCCTGTGGTTTGGTGGTCGAAGAAAAAAGACAAGCAAACAAAACACAACTGTTTCACTCTAGAGATACAGATTTTCTTTCTGTTATAGTAGTGATTTTTTGGCAGCAGCTGCTCCTCTGGCATCCCCTGAGCGTTACTCTCTCTATTAGCTTCAATTTCATTGGAATTCACTTCTTCTGAGTGCTCTTCTTTAACCTCTTCCTTTGATATTCTAACTTTTTCAATTTCTTGAAAGCTCAGCTATATCCTTGTTTGTGAATTGTTGTCTCTTTTACACTTTTCTGAGAGTACGAATACACTGATAAGCATCCTTTTCAGTGTTTTGGTAACTACTCAATCAGAGGAGAGAGTCTATGCTTCTGGGGTTTAATTCCTTGCTAAAAATTGAACATATTTTTGTATCAGATAGTAGATATAAGCAAGCAATCCTCAAATTAGCAAATAAAATGGCATCTTCAAGTTATTTCAAATATCCTATACATATCATTCAAATAAGAAACCATCATTTTAAGCCACAAGACTCTATTCGAGCTTATGACTCACAATAGTAAACTAAAAGAAAATTCTGCTGATGATGATCCAGTTTTGAACCTCTGGCAAACCCTGAGATTCAATAGAAACTGCTGAATGAACATACAGTTCTATTTATAGTAATTAGTCAAAACTTTGTGTCACTGTAACTCTAACTATGAATGAAATATTCATTAGGATTGGGTATTAAAAATTCTGTGATCCTAACACAAATGAAAGTAGGTACTAAAGTGTGGTTAACACAAAGTTTTGGAGACAGTACAATTCTCAGTTTAAATGAACAAATTGTCAGCCTAACTGGGCGAGCACTGAATCATGTCAAGTACAGTAGTCTTTATGGTGAAATATTCTAAGACTAAAGATCACTGTAGAAGCAGAAATCCTTCACAGAATTTTTCTGGAGATGAAGTTTTCATGCTTAAATTCATGTATGAGGTTTTGCTTGAAATACTTTTGAGGTTTTTTTGGAAATATATCTATACTACAGAAAGTTCGAAAAAATAACTTCATGGATGCTAAAGATAATTTTGGAAGTTTGAACGCTTAGGAATAGGCATTCTGAAAGGCAGGAGAACAACCCTCCAGAAAATGCAAAGGATAAAATAATACCAACAGGTCTACATTTCGGTAACTAACACTGATAGTTGAAATTGTGCTTTTATGAACTAAATATCCAAAGCCTCAAAAATTAAGAGAGAGATGCACACACTTTTAAAATCCTACCATCCATTTTCCAACTCTAGAGTAGATCTCAAATAAGTATTTGACTTGCATTTCAAAAGGGGTCTTGATTTCTGTCTTAATGAGATATTGGTAGTTAAAAAAACACATTGAAATTTAGATGAAATGCAAGAGATGTGAAGTTGCTAAATCATTTATACAAAACTACCACTGAAATTCACATATACTTACATTATTATTCTATGAATGAACTCTCGTTGTTTGAAAGGATATTTAGCTTTTTAATTGGTAGTAATAAAGCCAGCAGAAGCTTCTTAGTTCTTAGTTAAAGTAAACATTTCTGGTCTTGGGTCCTAATTGCAGTTCATCCCCTATATCAAGGCAGACTGCAGAACAAGAAGAAAAAACAGGACTGTGGCTCTGTTTCTCTTGCAGTGTGTCAGTTCTTCTATGCTGAGGTCCAGCCCATCTGGATGCAACTTAATATGCATATATTAAGCACCCCAGTAACTTAATATGCATATCTCTCTCAAAATTTCCACAAAAGTCAAAATTATTATCATATACTTCCTAGGAGAGGCAAGCCATATAAAGCTTATGAAGCTTTTCTCTGCTATTATAGCTCCATTTTGGATTACTCACTCCAGTTCATATTAATGTGAGTAATGTAGAGTCAGAAATTACTCACCCCTTACAAAGGGGTGCAAAAAAGAATTTGAATTAAAATCCAGTAAATTTACAGGCTATTATACTGCTACTGTGGACATAAAATTAGTGTCTTGGATTAGATACTGACACTATAAACACTTAGCAGGAGCCAAATTTCTTAGGGAAATCAGTCTTTGAAATTTATGTCTGGAGAATATTTTATAGTCCCCAGGAAGAAAATGAGGAACTATTCACTCCAAACATAAAGTTTTGAAGATACAACTTCTTTTGAAAAAAAAAAAAAAAAAAAAAAGTCTCTAGTAGGATATACTTAAACCCTTTCTTTTTTGTCTTCTTCTTGGATGATGAAAAACACAGCAAGTAAATTGATAAATATGGGAGAGTCTATATATTCTTTTACTTATGTTCATATTTTTTTTACGCTGAGAACCCAGTGAGTTTTAAGTATCATTTTTATACACTGATACTACAAGTACACAGGAAAAAAAAGTCTTCTTTAACAAATGGAAGATGAAATTATGGAAACAAGGTGCACTATTTTCCTCAGAGATGCTGGGTTTCTAGTATGGTTTCTTGGCCTAAGATAATGGTTTGTGACAGCTGTATATTAGATTCTTCCAAATGCAATCCGAATCATTTCCTTCAACTGAGCTGCAATGGCTGGTTCCTCATGCCTCCTGTTCTTTCTCATATATTTACAGCCTTGGGGCTGTGGCCATGCCAGAAAAAGATAAATTATCAGGATCACAGTGGAGACAAAAGTGATGTCTGGGTATCTGCTCTGATGGTTTTAGCTGTTGGAAAGTAGACTTCAGTGGGTCTTTAACTGTAGGACTACTAAATCAGGAAGTTTCTATAGAGCCAGCAGATTAAATGAGGGAAGAAAAAGTCAGAGTGATTAGTAACTGCTTAAGTTTTCAGAAGCTTATCCTATCAACTATATACATCCAGCCTGCAGATTCTCTCTAATCTCTAGTCTCCATTTGAAGTAGTTGAATGAATAACATTTTTATTTGATTCAGTTTTATTTCATGTTTCCTTTTCTAACATATTTGAAACAAAAATTTATTTTCTTTCCAGCTATGCAGAGCATGTTCACAAATTCAGATTATAAACTGATGTAAACTTGTGAGGCAACTGATGAGCCACAGACAGACCAAATGCCTGTCTGTATGAGTTTGGAGGGTGCAAGGCCCAAACCATGCCAACAAATCCTTCATGACATTGAGTTTTGCATGCCGCAAGCAGCCGACAGCACGGACAATTTGTATTGTTTTGTAGGCTGAGACCACAAGTCAGTCTGGCTTAATTCATGAGCCTTTGTGATTTAATTGCTGGGCAAGGGCCACACAGAACCAAACACTGTTCTCCTCCAAGTCAGAGAACTTGTACTTTATCCCAGTTGAAGAAGTAGAGGAAAGGCAAACCCTCCAAGGCATAGGCTCAGTTGAAAGAGTCCAGAAACCACAAAAGCCTGAGCTAGAAACTTCACTTAAAACAAAATATTATAGTATTTAAGGCACTATTTAGGCTGCTGGTTTTATTATTTTCTAAGGAAATTCACTTAAGAATGAGAAGAAATATCAGGGGAATTAAAATTAAAAAATACATAACTTAATTAAATCACAGCTGTGCAAAACTTGATTAAGTAATTGAAGGGGTAAAATCAAGGAGAGAAGAGATTATTTTAGGCAGTCAGAAGTGCATAATTACGAGTAATGGGCTAAATCTGAGCAAAAAAAACAACTTTAAAGATAAAGCCCAGAAACAAATTCTCACTAGTCAGCTCGACTCATGTACAAAATAGCTTTTGCTGGTGTAACCAGAAATCTAAGCTGGGTAAATGCATACTGAGGCATTTAGATATCATAATCAAGAGAGAGATATGTTAGCTCCAGAAGGAACTTGAAGCAGGGTACCTGATGCTCATCCTGAGAGAATGTTCAGATCACCCTTCAGTTCTGTTAATATCTGAGGCATTGACTCTTCAATGTTTTTTCCATTTTCTGACATTATTTAAAACAGATCTATCACATTGGTGCTATGGGTTTGAGTTTCTACTGATGAGAGGCTGGAGCATGGCCAGACAGAGCAGGACTCAGGAGTATGAGACACCACTTCCTTCTTTCTCCCAATATTCCATACTTCCATTCAGTTACTGAGCATTCAGTTACTGAAACTAAGTAAACCCAGGGATCAACCAAGTACAGAAATGTTCTGGCTTCAACTTCTTTGAAGTGTAGTGATTTAAAGCTATTCAAGGATTGCAGTAGCCCAGAGACACCATGCCTTTTCTTCGGCTTTAACAGTTTGTATTACCTGACTCTTTTGTCCTATCCATGTCACTAACTAAATACCCAGCTCACATGGGTCCTTCACTCAAAGTCCAAGTCTCCATGAAAAGCTCTACCTGTTCAAGAAAGCATACAACAGTTTTTCACACTATTCTCAAAAGGCTGGAGGGAAATCATACAGTTCATGAATTTGTAACATGAGTACTAGCTAAACTCTTTCCTAGTAACATCAGAGACGCAAACTGTTCTCTGAAGGGCTGCCTACCAAATCTTCACAAATACCCTAATTATCTGGTTATTTATGAGACAGGAAAAAATCTTTGCAGAGGACAGAAAGCATATGAATGCACAGTGGAAAATATGCTAGGCAGTATTTTAGATGGTCACTGCCTTCATTAGTCTCTCTGGTGCATGAATCTGAATTTTGGATATTTCAAGAGGTTTTAGCACAAGATGTCTTTTAGAACCTACATGTATTAAATGGCAGTGAAACAAAATGTCCAAGGTCTGCTGTGGTAGTCCTACTGCTATCTCTTCCACAAGTTTTTATTTTCTCCCTTCACCTCTGGACACCTCAGGCCTTATCTGAAGTAGGGATTGCCAGAAGTTCATTAGATAGCCCAAAAGTTTTCACAGATTTTTGAATCACTTTCTTTCTTCCTTTTTTAAGGAAAAAGTGGCCAAACAGGACTCCTTTTGAAAAGCTACTTCAGCCCCAAACTTTTCCTGTCATTTTCAAAATGCAGTATCTCTTTTGACTGCTAAGAATTAAAAAATATAGTTTCAACTGATAAAAAATACTTGTATTCTCTGATAACTAGCCAACAGCTCTTGTGAGAGCAAAAATCATGCAGCCACCAAGCAAGCACAGAGTAATTCATGGTTTCAGTTCTGGTTATCAGATAAAGTAATTCAAGCTGGCTATTCAAAAGCTTTCACTAGCAATATTGTACCAAGGGGACTGCTTAAACTGGGATTTACAGTACATCTTATACATTTAGGTAATCACATTTCAGTTTAAACCTTGCCATGACCCCAGATTCAAGGGAATGTAATGGTCTGCACACGTGATAATCCTGCTGGGTTATGTAAGGAAATGATTAAGGGTTTCACCATGTCCTGTCAGCTCCAAGCACTAATTCCAAAAGCACATTCTGCTTTCTCTGACGGATTTTAAGAGTGTGCATGTTCTAAATGGCAGTTGGTCTTCATAATAATCTGAGCCATTACACTCAATACTTTTATATAACACTGCCAATAGTGTCTTCTTAAATATCATTCTTTTAAATTATATTAATGTTTTATATTACCAGTTTGTGTGTTCATTCACAGCTTTAATGTCTGGAATTTCCCACTCCTCCCCCATGTACCTCCATTTAGGCAAACATTCAGCTTGACATCTTCACCTTTCCATATTTAGTAACTAAATTAGATTTTAAATTAAGAAGCTCTCCTTTGTAATATCCAAGACTTACAAAGGTATAAAATGAGGAGTATAATGTCTAGGTATATTAACTGATATGGAAAACATATATTATTCCAGCACATCTAATCTCTGAATCCCTGTAAGGATAAAATCTTAATCTCCTGTAAATAGGACACAAAACCAAACATACTGTTTTCGTTTGCAGCTCCTTAATAGTTTTGTTTCCTCCAGTTATTCTCATTCTTTCAAATGTGTAGAATTTTTCTAATCCCATCTTCAGCCTTCAGCCTTTGCATATACTAAACATCTGCATGCAAAACTGGGAATACCTACCTCTTGGATTTATTTCCTTTCTGAGCTCTCATTTTCATGTTCCTAATTTTCATTTGTTTCTTTGTTGTGTTTCATTTCAAGGGTTTTTGTTGGTTAGTTGTTGGGGTTTTTTGGGGTTTTTTGTTTTTTGGGTTTTTTTGGGGTTTTGTTTGTTTGTTTGTTTGTTTGGGTTTTTTTTTTTTTTTTTTGTAAAAATATACTCAGAGTTCTGGATTCCATTGAGTCTGCAATTATAGGCAAACTCCAAAAATTGAGGATAGAGTGGTCAAAATGTACCAGTATAGCACTTCAGAACAGAGCTTTACACTTTGCTATTTACAAAGAGACAAGTAAATATTAAGCATCTATACTAAGTACCAAAGGGTTAGAATCCTTAGTTTTAGGTCTGGCAGGTGTGCTCCCTATACCATACCTATGAATGCTCCCAAGGGAAGTAGCTTTATCCACAAGTGTGCTTTTGGAGCACACCCAGTTACTTGGTGGTAATCTAAACAAAGTAGACCTGGAAGCAGCATGCAACACAACTTTAAAATGTGGAATCACATTTAGCACTTTGGGATTCCTTCATTTTCCTCTCCATGTTGAAAATGCTAATCTGTGCTGTGCGTTTCCTTTAAGGCTTATCTGACAGCAGATAAGCTAAACCTTTGAGGGGTTCTAGCAATCTGAGCTGTGCTAAAATATGTACTTTTCAGTCTGAAACTGAACTGGTGAACTTTTTGTCACAGTCATGGAAACAAGGTTTAAAATATGGATCAGCATAAGACCAAGCCAATTCACAGAGAAGGGGTTTCTGCCTCATCATCAAATATCTGGAAGCAACCATTGACTCATTGCTTGGAGCTGAGATTGTATCAATAGAATAAGCGAGAGAATAACTTGCTCTTGCTATTAGCTTAAATTTTGAATGCTACATAAGGAAGATATTTTTCTCAGTATTGAAATAGAATTTCCCTTTTGGGGAAGATTTTTTTTTACCATTGAAGAATAAGTCTTTGAATGAGTTGTACACATTGAAACATTTTGTTCTGTAATACATGCAAAATGTCTGTGTTTCATATCATGCTCAGTTTTGCCAAGAGAACATACGAGTCAACATGGAAATTTGATTTAAAATAACCTGCTCTTCTTGCCTTGATTTTTGTACCCATCTCCCCTCTTCTCTCCAAAAATCTTTCAAAGCGAACAATTTTTTTAATTTCCCCCTTCTCACAAGAGTGAAACATTTTCTAGATTTAAGAGACTTGAAAGTTCTTGAAGACTTCAGGAGAATGGGCTTTTTTGTTGTTGTTGTTACTTCATACTGGAGATTTTTTTTTGTTTTATCAAACTGTGAACAAATTCCATTACCTATTTTTAGTGTTTTGTCTGATGAGTAAGATAAACACACAATTATATCTTTTAATGTTCTTAGAGTTTGATTTTTTAAAAGAGATTGAAATGTTTTTACCCCTACAGCCTTTTTCTCATAGAATTATGTGAACATATTCTTGAAGAATGGTGACTTGCCTGACCTATTAAAAGCATCATTTGGCTTATTGTTTTATTTATATGTTCCTGCTCGCATAAATATTTTCTACCTTATATATGAATATAGCTGTGATGTGACAGCAAGTCCTATGAGATGCAGATGTATCTGAATGCCATCTGATTCTGCAACTGGCTCAGCAATAACGTAGGTTTACACAGTGTTGATATTAACACTAAACTATTTTAATACAGAAAAGTCAGGATTAATTTTTTTCCAAAGTACTTAGGTAGATTAGTCTGCTTTTGCAATATTCCATTTTCGTAATAAAAATAATACTTCTGCAGAATCAGATATAACAGTTCAGTAAGTCCGTCTTTCCTCAGACATATCCACTGATAAACACTTTACTCCAATGAATAAATATTTTATTCTGCAAACAGTAAGTAAGATAAACTCTACCATGCTCTATCTAGATCCGCTTTGACAGTATTAATATGTTTTTAGAAGATTTACCTATATCTTAACTATATTTTTAATACAAGATGGAAGCGCAAGATGTAAAATACTGAGTTCTAGTAGTGAACGAGTATTGATACTAACAGATGCTGATAATAAATAGAACTAAAGGCAAAGTATAGATACATTTATGTTTGAGTCCAAAGTTATCACTCAATATCATGACAGAAGAAGATGAAATAAAGTGTTAAATAAAGATTATGGGTAGAAGTGTGAATGAATATAAGTAAAAACCATAGCCATTAGAGAACAGTTTATGCAGTTTTATAATTTTCTTTCAAAGAATAAGAAAAAGGCACCACAGCTTTTCTGTTTCTTCCATTTGGGAGTAACAGAATGTTGTAAACTTATATGTTTTTCTTCATCACATGTGGCTTGATTTCTGTTTATATAGAAGATACATCCAAATATCATTGTACATAATTGCAAAGCCAGGGAAACAGGCAGTTGACAAAGCAATAAAAAACTAGTCTATCAGTGAGTGTTTCAGGTGCACTCCTTCAGTTCTGAAAATGAAAGGCCTCACACAGACACTCTTATTTTAAATTAATTTGTTTCTGCAGAAATACAAATGGAGCATGTCATTTCTAACCCAAAGAAGCAATAAAGACTTTGGTATTTCTATTTTCTATCAATTATGTCTGTTATAATGGAGATATTTATGGTCTATACATATTTATCATGCTGTTACACAAATGGCAGTTTGAGATCCTCTCTGGCAACTTCCTGAAAGCAAAAAAGCAATACAGAAAATTATCTACAGCATCATTCTCCTAAAGCATACCTCAGGTAATCTGTGAGTTTACATCGTATCGTCAGTTTTGTAATCCCGAAGGAGATGCCACAGACAGACCAAAACCCATCAAAGTGCTGTGCACTGCTCAGCTCTATATGCACAGCATGAATGCAGACCACAAGCTGATCTTCCCCTATTGCCTTTGATAGCACTTGAGATAGTTTGGGTGTTCTACTGTGAAGCGGTGAAAAATTTATGGTCAATTCAAAAACTGTGGCTGTCTGACAGACATAAGATTTTTTTTCCCTAGACAAGTCTGAGACATACTGAATATTTTAAGACTTCATTTTTCAAGATATCTATTCCACTTGGCAAAATGAGACTTGTAAAGCATGATTTTCAAGTGGAACTGGTGCACCGTTTGGGTATATTCAGTGATAAAACTTCCCTTTTATTTAAGATGGGTGAAAGTTATAATGCCACAAAATTATTTTGGTGTTTCTTTTTTAAAAAAACTCATAATTTGTTTTTTAAGTTAATAAAAAATATTCAAATGCCACTATACTTATGATTTTACCACAAAATACAGTATCATGTAAATATAAAGTGGCATAGGTTGCAGAAATAAAAAAATAAAAAGCTGTAAAACCTAAACCCACTAACTACTTTGTGAAGACTTTTCATGGTCCTTTCACATTTCTATACATGGCGTGAAATATGGATGATCATTCCAAAGTATAGATGACTATTCCAACACAACCAAGAAATCTTCAGCACAAAGAGAGTGATTTCCCCCTAATTAGCTATCTCAGTCTGGCAGAGGAGGAAAGCAAGGGCTGGATTGTTAATAACCACACAACCAGAACTGAGCAGTAATTTCTTCTCTATGTTTTTTAATGGTCAAATGTTCCAACGATTAAAAAATTCATACAGCAAAACCAAAACTTGCCAACATTTTTAGAGAATCAGTTAAGAGAAAATAAGTACTATTTTTTCTTTGGTGAATCAGCTCATACTAAGGCTCCCTAATGTCTCAGGACAAAATCTATTATTTCAGTGTACTCTATCCACTGCAATTACATTTTATACAGGCAGATTAAAGACCTGATATATGGCGCACAAGACTTCCTAGCAAGCCCTAGATGAGATCTTCCAGGAAATAAAAATTAATAGAGTTTTCACTGTCTTCCCTTATATAGGTATCATTTTTGTTCTGCGTACTAGTAAGCACCAGAAAAAAAATTTATTGGATTTCACTTAAGACTCCCATTGCCTGTACAGTGCAATGTTGATTTTATAGTATCTGCATATTAGGCTACTAGATGGATTATGGGACTATATCAGAAACATGAGAGCACAGAAGGGGGAATTATCTCTTTAATTGAAACCAAATGAAATTTGTCTCAATTCAATATTTGTATCATACTTAGGTGTAATACTCACTGCCACTATAGTAGCCAAGATGTCCATACTTTCACATATTTAATCTGGGCTCCTTTTAGATCAAGGGGAATTAGAAATATTTGTGGATTTTCCCAGTATAATGATTTTTTCCAACATGTTTGATTTTTTCCCAGGAATTTGAACTGTCAAAAAACATTGTTCATCCATAAGAGTAAAACAAACTGCTGAGGTGCTAATTTGTCTATTAGCCCAAGTTTTGAGGATCTCAGGGGGTAATTCACAGCGAGATGCAAGGAGGAATACCAACAAAACTTTCATTAAAAGAGGTGATTAGACTGGAAGAATCTTGATAAAAAAGAATACACAGGCTGATGAAATCACAAATTCACTAATAATTCTTACTTTTAAATTTAAAATGCTTTTCCTGAAATGATGAAATAAATATTTAGTGTTCCTAAGCCGTAACTATAGTGGAAGAATAATTTGTCAGGGGAAAGCCAAAACTATAAAGAAGAATAATTTGTACTTCCTGTGTCATATTTATTTCCAGTTACATAAACCTGACACTTGATTTCATCAGAAAAACATCTGTGTGAGTCATCAGCTGCCTTCACAGTTTGCTTTGCTGGGCTAAAAAATGTTACCTGGTCATTAGCTAGGAAAAAAAAAAAAAAAAAAAATAAGAAAGAAAGGTAGAATGAAAAGCATCTAAAGCTTAAGATTCTTTCTACTTACAGCAAAGCTAAATAAAAATCTATGCACAAACCATTCAACTCCCTAGGGTCATAGAAGCAGTCAACAGAATAACTGTGATCACCAAGACACGTACTCTGAAAGTCAGGCTCAAAATAATAAAAATCCAAGAGTACTTCAGACAGAAGCCATGAAATTGAAAGTAAAAAATGTTATGTGTGCCAAAGTTGAGACACTTGATAAACTTGGAAATATATCTTGCATTTGATAATCAAAGAGACAGAACTTACATTTAGAGAAGGAAATCTATTGTGCTGAATGTAGAGAAGATCTGGAATATATTGCACACACTTTCTGAGCTGAATTTATGACTTCTTGTGGCCACCAGTGAAGTCAACTACCTTGAATAAATTAATCTCTGGTTAGGTGTAGTTTGGATGCTTTTATGGCTTTCCATTTAGCCACTAGGAAATAAACATTAAAATTATGGCACTATTTGGCATTATTTGTTCCATGCTTTCAATTTGGCCAGACTTCTACTGGAATGAATGAGAATAAATTATATTTTGGAAATTTTTTGTTGTATTTTTGTCCTGTCCTCTTCAGAACAGGAATTGTTTAGTATAAAAATAAATAAATAACAATAATCTAGTCTTGGTCAAATGCAGTGGGGTTTCTGGTATTCTCCATACCACTAAGTAGATCACAATATTAAATCTAGCTTTTAGTCCTAGAAAAGTTCCGTCAATTCTTTCAAATATTAACAAAAAAAAAATTATACAAATATACAAACTTTTCATAGTTTAAAAAATATTATCAAAGAAACTAATTTCAAGGTAAACAGCCATTACTTTGTATATATGCAGTTGAATAATACTGAAAATTATTATCTGAGGACTAGTATGAATCATTTTTCTAGGCCAGCATACAAAGTCAGCAACCAGGAAAGAAAATTTATAAATCGCAGGCATAGATCACTGTGCAATGTTTTCCTTAGGTCTTGTGTTATTAAAAATAAAACAAAACAAAACAAAACAAAACAAAACAAAACAAAACAAAACCCCAACTAACATTAAAAATCAAACAAATAAATAAATAAAACAAACAACCTCAAAAAACCATCTTGATTTAAACAAGAGTTCAGACTATTCAAGGCCTTTATAACTAGACAGCTAAGAGAAAAGATGTCACATCCTTTTTACTGAATATCCCACCTTGCACCATATTCTGTCCTTTTTGTAGTTCTCCACCACAATCACTGTGAATGCAGGAGTGTGGTAAACCCTGAGGTCTCAGAGCACCACACCATATGTGTTGCTGTGGTTAGGAAAAGAAAAAAAATTAAAATTTTGACTGTCAGCCTTAAAATCCTTCTTCTAGGAATTCTAAAACTGAGGAATATTCTTTTTAACCAATTGTAAAAAACAATTAGCTGATCTTGCTTAGAAGAGAATCACAATATAATTATTGTCCCAATATAGAATTAAATGTCAGTGTTCTTCATTGAATTACTGATTAAAATCTCCTCTCTTGGTTTTTGATTTTTATCTGTTATTATCCCTTAAGAAATCTGAAACATAATTTAATGTTTTCTTTAATAGTCTTCCTGAGAAACAAATAAGTGGGGGGGGAAGGAATAGCTTTTTTTTTTTTTTTTTTTTTTTTTGAGTAAATTTGAGCTATTTAGAGCCTTGTCAGTGATCCTGAAAAAAGTCAGCAACACAAATAGAATGACTAATATTTGAGGTCACATATATCAGAATAAAAAAGTATTTGTATAATTATGTGCTTCAGCAGCGTACCCAAAAATGTTTTTAATTCTTTTCTTTGAAGTATTAGAAGCTCAGACCTTATTACAAAAGCAATATCAGTTGTGTGGTCTTCCAAACACATTTTTGAGTGCAATTCCATTACAATGGGATCATGAACATAAGCAACTGAAATGAATTTCTGTGGGGTATGATGTGAGTACTATTACAAAAAGCATGTACCTTCTCAGACTTGAGATTATTTTAAGCAAGACAATTTTAATTTTCAGGTTTTTCTGTAGGAAATATTTTTGGCACAATATTCTACTTTTTTTTTCAATACATATATTTAGTTCTTAGTTGAGACAAAGAAAAGAAGACCAGCCACACTTGCCAATGTTTTCAATACTGCGCAACCATTCTTTTAAGAAAAGGGGAAATAAATGCTGCCAAAGGGGTATGGTGTTTTAAAATAATTTAAAAGCAACTCTTAACTCAAGGGCACTGTTTTATTCATCATTGACAAGAATAGCAAGTGGTGAGTCATGACTCTTTTTTGAAATTCATTCACTCACTTTACGTGCCTCTCTTTTTAGCTGCCAAACTTGCAATACCATCTGCTTTCAGCCTTCAGTAACTCAAGCTGCCTCTAGCTAAGACCAAAGCCATGAATATTTAACACCTGCGAAAGAAGCAGTAGATCACTCACGACCTAAGATCAGCGGAAATTTGGAAACTTCCATCTCTAGATGCTGTCAAGGACCCATATGACAAGTTCAGTAAACACAGAAGGAGATGGTGGTGACTTCCCCAATCTCAAATCTCAGGGTGAAGGTTCATGTCCAGGAGCACTCCTACTTTGGGATACACTGACCTTTTCTTCTTGTTGTCTCCTCCCATACAACAATTTTTGGTGCCCTGATGGTCAGATAGCTTTAGGGGTAACAGAGATCTGGATAGAAAAGGGGGAAAGAAAAGGGGGAAAGAAAAGGGGGAAAGAAAAGAAAAGGGGAAAGAAAGGGGGAAAGAAAAGGAAGAAAGAAAAAGAAAGAAAGAAAGAAAGAAAGAAAGAAAAGAAAGAAAGAAAGAAAGAAAGAAAGAAAGAAAGAAAGAAAGAAAGAAAGAAAGAAAGAAAGAAAGAAAGAAAGAAAGAAAGAAAGAAAGAAAGAAAGAAAGAAAGAAAGAAAGAAAGAAAGAAAGAAAGAAAGAAAGAAAGAAAGAAAGAAAGAAAGAAAGAAAGAAAGAAAGAAAGAAAGAAAGAAAGAAAGAAAGAAAGAAAGAAAGAAAGAAAGAAAGAAAAAGAAAGAAAGAAAGAAAGAAAGAAAGAAAGAAAGAAAGAAAGAAAGAAAGAAAGAAAGAAAGAAAGAAAGAAAGAAAGAAAGAAAGAAAGAAAGAAAGAAAGAAAGAAAGAAAGAAAGAAAGAAAAGAACTACAGACAGCAGCACCAGGGAGCCAGAAATCAAAAGTGAGAAATAGCAATACTTAAGCCAGGGCACTTTGACCAGACCACCTTAATCAGATACAGCATTTGAGTCCAGACTGAGAGTAAAGGCCTGAAAAAAAACAGGCTAGAGTGATAACAGACAATTTAAAAATACTTGACCAATTTCAGCCTTCAACATTTCATGCAAAATTATGATTTCATTTATTTATGATATACTAAATCTGTTAAACCCATTCACAATTATTTTATGCGAGTGTAAGCAAAATAAAAACCAAAGGACTGTCTGAAGATCAAATATGATAGAGCTACATGATTCTTTCCCATTAAAAATACGCCAAAAGCATGGACTCTTTCAAACAGAACACCACTTGAAAAATTGCAAGGGAGGCAAAAAAGTGACATAGCCATTCTGGTCGTATCTGTTCAATTTCTGACGTCTTTTCACTAATGCAAAGGTGAAATTTCTCTTCTTTAAATTTTTTTTTTTTTTCGTTTGGGTTCTATGGAGATTATGGATTTCTTTCAAATAGTCTTGTAGAAATTATTTTAATATTTTTCTAAAGCACCAAGAACATTAACTATGGAAAAAGAATAGGAAATAAATTCTGGAAGAGATTCTCTAATACTTAAAAGTGCATAAATCAATTTAGCACAAGCTTCATGGTGATGCATGATGAGGCAATTCTGATGGAATAAGTTATGCAAACGACCTTTAGTGATATTTTGGAAAGTAATTTGCAAAATGTAGTCCATACACCGTACCTCTTCTCTTTTTCTCATTTGCTCCTGCTATTGAAGTGCAGCCAAGTGTTTTCTTAACAGTTCTTAACTGCAGCAGTTAAGAAATAGTTTCCTAGACTGCTCTGTAAAGGCAGGAATTTGAGTAGGATTTATGAAGAAGGAAATCAAAACCTTTTTAAGTTGAAACAGGCCTCTCTTACTAAAACCACACACCAGGGTGACAGGCGTTCTTCTGTGCTGGGTTATTTAGAAACAACTGCAAAAAGAGGTCCATATTCAGAAATGTAAGTGAAACAAAAGCCATATATTTTAATGCTCAGCACAAACTGGTTATCTGGAATTTTAAAAGTCTCAATGGTTGATAATTATTTTACTGCACCAGGAAACAAAACAATGTGACCTCTAGTTAATTAGTACAAAGAGGAGGAAAAGGATCATTCCTCTACAGAAATTTTAAATTTATAGCACTTGAAATTCAGTAAATTTTGTAAAACTCCAAGATTATTGTACCCATAAGACCTGACCTAGATGTTGCTCTAATTGCTGAATTTTAACATTTTTTTTATTTACCCAAGTGTGATAAGAAATTATGTGATGTGTAAAGGCTTATGTTAAAACATTGCTCATTTATTTTCATGATCATTGTTCTTGCTCTTCTTAATAGTTAATTTCTTTTTGGCAATTTGTTAATTGCTGTTTAGAATTTTTCCAAACTTCACCATCAGGGGCTAAAATTTCCATGTTTCTTTGCTGGTTCTTTATGCTGGTTTTAATAAATGAAACCATTCTTTAATAGGTTACAACATCGCTTTTTCCTGCCACACTCCTACCTCTCTAGAGGCTCTGTAATGATCTGGAATTCAGAAAGAAAGAGTTTTTATTTCCTTGGTGATCCTCATATGGTTTCAGATTCCGAACATCCGCTTTCTGCTAATCCTCATGTGCTAGGCTTTTAGTAAAGGTGGTCACTAAGGCTAAAACCACATTTGTCAGAATGAACGTCAAATTTCTTAATGCTGATAAAAATACATCATTTACCGGCTACTACATTGCTGTACAAACTGCCACTATAAGGAATAGAAGAAAAAAAGAAACCTAATATTGTATGTGTTTCATGAAACCAAGCTTGTTCACTTATTTTTCTTGTTAGATGGGAAATTGGTTTCACTTACTACTCTCACTGCCAAAATCCTGAGGTTCTACCATAATTTTCACAAAGGTACTTTCTTCATCAAGGACAAAGTATTAATTACATGTTGCTTGTCCTTACCAGGTATACTGAAACATTTGCATTACTGCTTTTGAGGGTATAAATTGGTGTGTTATTAATTTTGGTGCATTACATAAAAGAGTAAAACTATTTATTTGATTTTCTGTTTCCTGATTTTTCTTCCCCTTCCAGGATGTAACAGTTTCTTTATCGAAGAAATTATGATGATACAACATAAATGAAAACTACAGTGTCAGAATGGAATTTTTTGTTGAATTTCTAAAATTAATTGTAACTCAGCATAGTCAAAATCCCTTTCAAGATTGTTTTCAGATTAGGTCTTGCTGCGGAAGTTGAATTTTACAGAGATATTCCAAGAGCATCCAAATTTAATTGCAGTTCCTTAGTACTGAATTCAGAGTGCTCCTTGCATTGGTTCCTCCTGTCAGAATGCTGTTCTCTGACAGTTGTGTATCTTAATTCTCCTGTCTGATTTTTTTTTCTGTACTTTTGATAGGTAGAATAATTCTTGAGTCAAAGTGTCTCTCCAAAGTGTGACTTTTCTTTATGTATATTTATGACATCACTAGCATCTCACCAGGCCCAGTCCCTGAAAAAAAAATTCCTTCTGAGTCTACATGCCATCTGTATTCTTTGAGGGCTTGTAAGACCTTCAATGTCATGCTAATAAAAGGAAATTTTAGCACAGCTGTGACAGCAACAAAATCACCTGTAAGACATATATCACCAAGTGGTCCCCTAGCATCACTCTCCAGGTGTCAGTGAAATTATCCAATCAGAGAATTTCGCCCAGGCTACAGCTGCCAAATCAGTCTGTTATTTTTTCCTAATTCCTTATTGCTTTAAAAATTTGATTCATTAAAAGAAATAGTCAGAAAATCTGGAACAACTAAAAATTATCTACGAACAACAAATGAGATGTGTTTTCAGATCACAACAAAAACACTGAAAGAGAAGAAACAGCTGCTTGACATTTGTCTCCATTTTGGAAGTTCCATTTTCCTCTGTTGCAGCCTCCTCTAGAGTCCATCTGCATACATCAAAATCAGATGCATGTGCACGTGATTTACTGCTTGGAGATATTTTGTGTGTGCAACATATGCAAAAGGCATGCAATAAATGTCCAGTACACCTACCGTTTTAAAATAAACAGCAAGTTTAATGCTTTATTTTCACATTACTTTGATTATTCAGTACAAGATGCAAAATAAAACCTCTTTTTCCAGGTCTGATCACAATAAAGGTCACAATGTTAATATCAGAACATTTTGATAGTCATCCATCTTTTTTTTGGTTTTTGGTAGTCATCTCATCTTGATGGAATACTAAATATTTTTTGAAGTAAGACATGGAAAAATTACACCCGTATAAATATCTACCATCAATGTAGGGTTCTTTATTTCTATCACATATTCTGTACCTGAAGTCTTTCAAGTAAGGATTTGCTTTTATATTATCATTCTAGTCTTGTTTGGAAAAGTTTGTGTCCTGTTTCCAAACATAAATACTGTACCGACTATGGATATTTTTTGCTGCTTGTAAAACTACAGTATAGTTTTCAACAGCATACACATTTTTCACATTTCTTTTCCTGAACTATTTAAAATTCAGCAATGTTCCAGGTTTGGTTTTTTTTTTTTTTTTTTTTTTTTTTTTTTTTGGTTTTTTTTTTTTTTTTTTAATGGAAAGGGTACTAGAAGATTATTAGATCAAATAATGTATGGAAAAATAAAATAGAATACTTAGTGTTGCATATGGAATGCCTAGGTTACTGGCTTCAAAATTTACCAACAACCTAAACCATACATATGTTCTACCTATCTATTGTACCTATCTATATTTTCAAAAATCATAATCCATTACGAAGTACATGAGAGAAAGTACAAAGTAGGGTATGAGACCTAGTAATGTGAAAGAGATTTTTTTTTGCTATATTGTGTTATTCTTAGCTCCCACTTTCTGCCAGAGGATCACTGTAAAGGCTGTCTGTCTAGAGGTGTTTATATGGAATGCTATCTACTTTGTGAACAAATTGCTAATATAACTATTAAATAAATTTAATAAAGTGAAGCATACACATAAAGACTACACAAATGGTGACGTTATCATAACTGACTCATTTAACTGGCATTATTATTCTATATGTGTTTCGTGTTCATGGGTCTCCAAATTCCTTTTGTTATCCCTTCCTATAATTACAGTGTAAACACGCACTATTTGCATTTTGATTTTAAATTTACTGTGAGCCCCAAAAAGGGATGGATAATGGTAATACCTGGGTCTAAAAGAGATGAAATTTATAATTTTATTTACTTCTAACCATTTCATTATTTGCATGATAGCGGCAAAATTGTCAACATCAGCTTATAGGCTAGATATTAAAGAGTAAAGTAAGAAATTAGTACTTGTTGCAGTACTAGGACTTATCCACAAAAGGCAGATAGTTAGGAAGAGAGCCTTAAATTACATGATACAGCATGCCAGCAGAATCATGGAGTATTTCTAAAAAATGAAGTACAAGTAAAACATGAAGAAACCAGAGATAAAGAAGTGACATGTGGCAATGAGACCACATTACTGTTTAGCTGCAAGTTTAATATAGATGTTTTCCATATTTTCCCATAAATGGTGTCTAAGCTGTAAAAGTTATTATGACAATATACATTTTATTAAAAGGCCAGTATTTACTGTTTTTTTTAAATTTTATTTTTGTCTTACTTTATGGCTTGTAATTATCTCTTTCATGATTCTGTATTTGTTTTAACCACAGTGCACTCATTTAACAACACAAGTGGTTTTACATCTGCAGTAACAAGACTACTGGAGGCTTGTGCCTGCCTCCAGGAACCAACCTGCTCCAGCTGCAAGAGCACATTCATCAATTTGTGAACATCATCAATAGTGGGGAGACAGTTACATTTCTGAAGGTTACTTCTGCTGGTCTTATCACACACTCTCTTCCAGGCAATTTATTACATCAGTGGAAGACCTTTTCTTTTTTCCTCTGTTTTGTGGAACATCCAATTTTCTTGGTTTGGATTAATCAGCCAGATTAATCTTCTCTTCACATCTCTACTTTGATCTTGCTTTGGAGAGTTTTCTTCAGTGCTAAGATTTCCTTGAAAAAATCTAAAAAATTAGTAACAAATGTATTTTACAGCTGTGGCTAGAAAGGACAATGGAGCAAGATTGTTGGACATGGTATTAATGTATTACTACAGAATATTTGTATGACTGCTTCCTAAAGATGGTAGGATTTGTACTTTAACTATGATATGGTATGTTTGAAAGTGCTTTTGCACAAAAGAATGTGCATCTTTTAGGTGCAGAGGAGACCATAAATATCATCTGCCTGAAGACTACGGCATTCATAACTTAACTCTGTCATTTTTAAGGGGTATTTGGTAGAGAGGGCTCCCAGGAAAGCACAAGAAGTCCACCAGTTATTTGGTGAGTTTCCTAATGCTTTCAAAACTGTGAAAGCTCTGAGAGCAGTTCAGACAGGAGTGAGAGAGAACAGAGTTAACAACCAGTGACTGTACATATCATAAAAAAGAAAATCTGAACTTGCTTCAGTAGCTCAACCAAAAAGTCTTTACTGGGACATGATGAATGGGAGAGATGCAGCAGAAATCTAGATCTGTGACTGGGATGAATATACAGCAGGGGATTAAGGAGACAGGAAAAAAGCTGTCAGCTAGGTAACAAAACAGAATAGCCCAATAAACATCAATGAATATATACAAGATGTTTTATTTAAGTGTATTTTCTTGTTTATAATGAATACTGTTTAATACCAAACCAGTTTATTTAAAAACTAATACTATAGTGACTGAAACAGAGACTCCATTCTTTTTAATTTGCTTTTGGTAGTGTTGAAAAACCCTAGCAAAGATTCTGATTTGCAGAAGTAATTACCTGGAATAATTTCCAAACTGGCTGTGGAGTATGGCTACAGAACTCATTGGTTACACTAAACTTACAAGAAAAATGAGACATTAAACAGAGAGAATGCAGAAAAACAAAATCAATAATGGTTTATAATAATAATTGTAAGTTACAGTTATTTTGCTTTCTAACTTTTTACTTTGTAAGTTCCCAGGAAAAAATACCAAAATAAATGCATAAAACCTAATTTGATACAAGAAAGAACAGGATTGTTTAACAGATAATTTAAATTAGATGATGAATTTAAATTTCAGTTGGTAGGGGAAAAAGTCATCATGTAAGCCACGGAAAACAGAGATTCATTGAATATTCCCCTTGGATGCATCACATTTTTTTAATATGTTATTTTTCTACGCATGAGGTCTACCTTGATATTATGATCTGCTACTGGAAAACGAGAAAGCTGTGTAAAATATACCAGGTTTCATGATCAATAACTATCACTACCATTCATCAGTCATATAAGTGTATAAGTGTTTGGAGAGACAAACCAGCTTATTTTTATTTAGAAAAAACAAGAGAGATGCCCATATAGCATTTTTTTGCATTTGATTCTTATTCTTCGGAAAAGTATCTACAGAATTTATTTAACTATGCTTCTGTGTTGAGAACTTAAATTTTTAATATTTACCTGCAAAATGCTGCAACTTTTGTCCCAGTTGCATCATCTACAAAAATTTGATAAAACTGTGATTGTAATTCAGTCATCAGGTTTTCCAAAGGAATTATGTCCATACTTGAAATTCTTCCAACCAAAACTCAAATAAGACTTTTTTTCCATTTCCTAAAAACATTTTTCTTTATTTTGCATCTCCAGGCCAAACTTTGTTTTCCCTTATGGTTTTCAAAGCCAATCAAAACTAGTGTTTCTACTTATTTGTGAAGCCTCCCATCTTGTAAAAAAAGGTTTTGAGAGAATCTGTTTATAACAAAACTTCATTTTTTTTAGGTTTTCTAGATAGTCTTATTCAGTAGCTCATATCTTACTCCAGTAACAAAACAGGAATTTCTCCAATGGAAGACCTTTGATTCTCTTCAAGTTCATAAACCTAAAATCTCTTATTCTAAGCTGCACCACCTCTTTCTTTATCATTATTTCAAAATACTTTAATATTTTCCATTTTTGTAAAGCAGTTTAAAGCAAGATATCCATTATTCTTCTGTGTCTGAATCAACAGGAATTTGCTCTTCTTTGCTTTTAGTCACCTAAATTTTCTCAGACTTATTTTCATCTCTACTTACAGCAATTTCTTTGGCTTTTTACTTCTTCATAAATGTTATTTATATGCATATTTACTTCCTTTTAAGCCTGATTATGGCTCACCTTCCTGTTTTTCTACACATATATATGTACCATTCCTTAAACTCATCTAGGAACCTATGTGTTTCCATTGTTGATGTTATTTTTGAGATTCAGTTTCAGAAAGATGTCCCGAGGCATTCACAAATGCCTCTTTATGCTTCCAATATACCTTCAAAAACAGAATTTGTGTTGGGTATTTGACTAAATTTTATGCAGTATATTATTCTCCCAACAATTCTATGCTTTGACTTATTTTTCACAGGATTCTACTCATCAGATCATTATTTTTAAATCTTTAATACTTATAAATCTTTAATCCTTATTCTACAGCTCTCACAACTTGTTTTCCTGGTGAAAACATAAAGATATTAACTGTTCAACACTGTTCATTATTTCCATTTTTAGATTTTCCGAAGGTTTTTTCTTTCTCATTAGTACAGATTCTCTTCAAGAAATTTTCTCCTGATAGGATTCATGCCTCATACATTTCAAAACATTAATCATCTACTTAGCTATTTTCCAGGAGATATTTGTGGAACCAAGGGACCTCCTGTAACTTCAAAGTCCTGGTTTTCAATACTTTCCTAAAAAACCTGCAAATCCCTAGTTTTATTAACAGTACCAAATCATGGTCATGACATATTCCTACTGTTTTCTTTTTTACTTGGAGAAATTCAGGAAAACTGCCCCTTACTCTTCCCCAAACACACAGAGGAAAAACAAAGTACCTATGAGCTAAACTAAATAATATCATTAATATTTTGAAAGTAATAATAATAGGTTTGGCAGTATGAACTTTGTCATGAAATTCCGTATCAGGAGTAACTTGGTCCAAAAGTTGTAAAACTATCACATGGAGAGGTTGCACTTATCAAAAAGATGTTATCAGCAGACTTCTTGCACACAAATTAACAGTACCAAGGCCACTTAAAGCATGAAGGTCCAGGACTACAAAGCATTTATCTGCTAAGTGGTGTTATCAAAACATTCTTTAACAGAAAATCAATGTAACCTTTGCAACATATTAGAATAAATGTGCTTAGTATGTTTGTTTTGAAGAGGAAATGTTGCCACTGTGTCTAGACTTCATCCATTTTAGGAAAATTGGTTTTAAATTACTGGTATATCATAATGAAAAAATATTTTCAAGTCAATATACAGTAGTTGAAGTACAAGTTTATCATTGCAAGATTATTTTTAATCCAGAAAATTTTTGTCTGGTTTACAATGTGACTCCAGAAGCAGTGGAAGTACAATGGAACAGCTTACAAATAGAGCAACAAAGATATCCAGATCTCTGAAATACACAGGGTGTATGAATGTGGTTATCTTAAACCATGAATTTTTCATTGCATTATCTCTGCCTGTCCTTTCAATGAAGGGAGAGAGATGAAGTGACTTAGTAGGTGCCTGGTGACCAGTCAAGCTCAATCCAACACACTGAATTACAAAATCTTTCTGTAGTTAGAATACAAAAACTAATTTTCTCAGCAGGTACTGCAAAGGTGGATTAATTTCAGATTAAAGCTCTGAACCTCCTTTTACTTTTGAGACACCCTGAATACTGGGACCTTTCTCTCTGGTCCCTTCCTTTTCATGCTTTGACTAGATTTTCTCATCATATGAAGGAGGCAGAGAAATATACACTGAGTGGGAAGAATTTAACTGACACTAGAATATTCCTGAGAGACATTCCTGTTCCTGTGTCTCTGGTAGATAGGGCTCATTGCAAACAGAACATCACCTAAGTTAGTAAGTCACAATCTAGTGGGGAAGCTATCTGTTTTATAAGAATAAGATGCTACAACATGGAAGTTACATTTATCACATTCTAAAAAACCGCAGTCTACTAGAAAACCAGCACTTCAGAAAAATAAAGAGTCTGAATCTCAAGCAATGTAGTGGGAACAATGAAACAGCCTCTGCAGTTGCAACAAGGGGAAAGATTTATACTGCACAGGTAAATAAAAATATGATTAATGGGTATTTATTGTCAAACAATCCCCTTTAGAGTAATTCAGCCCCCATTATCCTGGTTCAAACCTAGGGAATAGATAGAAGAAAGGAATTCTAGTGACAGTAGACATAATATACCACATAATACCAAAATTACAAATAGTTAAGTAAATCTCTTAAAGGCTATTGAAAAACAGAGACACTAATACAGAACATATGGTGTTCTATAATTTCTAGAAATAAACATGGGTAGAAAAAAACCCCTTTTAGTTAGCACTATCAGGAAAAACTGGCACTGATGAGGGAAAAACAAGTGAAAACAAGTCAAAAATTGCCGAAGCATCCTTATCAATCTTCAAAGAGTCTAAAAGAATATGACTATTCAGAATACCTAAGGTCAGTTAAAATCAAGGAGGATCAGAATTTAATTTCTAGCATGCTAATTTCTATCACCTAGTGCTACACAGGGAAGTCATCAGAAATTACTCTGAGCAAGTTGTTTCACAGCTGCTACACAAAGCCCAGTTCTTAAAAACCATGAAAAATCATTAGAGTCAAGTTTGCATTTTTTTCCTTTTCTGTTCAGAAATACCCCAGCAACGCAGGGGAATCTTACATGGGACACAGATAATCAAATGCACAGTAAGTGCAATTAAGGTTCATTGTCACTTGCTGTCTTTTCTAAGAAGAGTTTGCTGCTAGCCGCTGTCACAGCTGTGTCCTGTTAATACCGCTACCGCTCGCCTGAGCCCGAGAGTGCTGTGAGTTGCATCAGCTCTATCAACTGCAGCTGAAACATTCAAGGCAGGCTGCCTTGAAGGAGTGACAGTGTGGATCTGAGCTGCAGAACCCTGTCAGCACTTCTATGAATGTATTTATGATTAAATGAAATAAACTGTTAGTGTCATGTATAATCCTGACACACTCTCACAATCCAATTTTAAGCAGCAATTCTGATTTCAGGTTCTCCCTAGACATCTTAATTCTGTCCTCTGAAGTGTGTATATTTTTGAGAGGACAAGCACATAGTTGCAGGCACTAATCTGAGGCAAACACATAAAAACCTGTGCGTTTTTCAGAATGTATTTGATTAAACTTTAGTCAGCAAAATATTAGCAAGTGAGTAGCCATATTGACTTCAGACTGCCCATCTATTTAGAAGTTTTGCTGTTACAGACTGAGTACTCAAATGGAAGGAGTTAGAGATGAAGCAAAATAGATTATTGGGCAGTCTGTAAAGAAGGTACCATCCTCAGTGGCTTATGAATGAAAATGCAGTACACACGTTGAATACTTGGTCTGATGTGTATCAGGACATGAGTAGATTTACAACTTTTTCAAGATTATCAGAATGAAAAGAAGTATGTCTTCACAGAGTTAAGGCAGAGCACTTTATTTCTAACCATGAGCTCCCATCTATATTTTCTTGTACACACTTTCTAATATTTGTATAAATCTTAGCACCTGAAAGCTTATATTATTAGCTAGAAAGTTAAAAATGGATTGAAAGCTTTAATATCTATTACTAGGTGATCATTACAGAATGGAGTTTGTTGAACTCTAGCTGCATTAAAAAATGCTGATAAGGGTATTAAAAATATATTGCAACAGTTGAGCACAACAGGTGCACTTGGTGTTGTTGAGTTCATTGTTGATGTTTAACTGAAACAAATAATAATACTGTGTAAGACATATGCCAATTACGAAAGTTAATGTATCACTATTACAAAAAACTGTTCAGAGTATTCAGACAAATGTCTGTATATATGAACCAATACAAAGATATTTTCGAAGCAAATTTGGTTAATTTATATGCTTTTCTTTTGTGACATTATTTTATTAAATACTATACTATGAAGAATAAAAATATCATTATACACCCAGCAGTGAGTAAGTATTAACTCTCTGTGAATTTTTGTTAATGTCAATAACATCTGTTTTGTCTTGCTTTTTTATCAGCTGTTCATTTTTTATAAGATTTATGGTTAGCTAAATGTTGATTAGCTCTTTCTTGCTTTGTATTGACATACTGAAATCTGTAAATCTGACATTCGTAAATTCACATTTCTATTGGCAAGAGATGAAATTTTTTTCTAGACTAATTATACCACCACTAATATTCACAAAGAAGGTAGAGAAGCAACTAGTTTTGAAACCCCAGTATTCCTGAGTTAATGTAATGCCATCTACTTTCTGCAGGTGTTAAAAATGATAAAGGGGTTATATTTCTTCTAAATGAAGTGCTTTTATTCCCATTTATGTGTTCAGTTATAGCTGTCAATCAATTTCAGCCACACATCTCTAATATTATTCCATGAAAAAGGCTGGATAAATCTGAGTAGAGATTTCTACATGCTTATTTACATAATATTATTTTTAAAAAATTAAAACATGAATGTGTAAATTAAATTTTAATAGGGTGAATCCCTTAACAAAGTCTACATCTACAGAGCTGCACTAAGCTGAATGCTTTCAATACTGATTGCCTTGGTTTCTAATGCATTTACTTTTAATAAATTATTTATATTTTTAAAACTTCCACTAATAAAACATTTCAATATATAAAACTGTTTCTTGAATATACATTCAATGCAAAGTCATTTGTTTATCTGAGAAGAGGAATTCAGCTATTAAATTTCTCACATTCAATATATTGGGTACATTTCACAAATTACAGAAAGACGTCTCATACTGTTCTTAAGGCTAACATAATAACAGTGGCTGCCACAACACAGGTTATAGGACTGTAGCTGAAAAGCTACCTCCTATTTCATTGCTGTGGCACATTTGTAAAAACCAGGGGAGAAAGACAGAAAGGAAAATATATAAATTTTCACATTTCTGGGGTATTAAAATCTGGTGCAATGATATTGATGGCAACACAGACTGTTCCACGATGTAACTAATTTAAACATTACATACTTCATAGGTTATTTCTCATTTGCATATATTTTATTAGTGCAGTGAAGGGATTAGTGAGAAGTGCATGCAGGAAAGAAGGACATTATTTCTCAGACTAGGTACCTTGATATTGGATTCTGGACCTTTTTGGGACACAAGGATGATCAGCCAGAGAGAGGTGACAAAGTATCCTGTCTATATTTAAAAAGATCAAGGGGAAGAGACATGAATGGATTAAATAACATCAAGAACAAATTAGCAAGACTAAGATTTAAAAATAAGTAACTTGCATTCATTCCTTACATCAACATAATTTTGTTTGTTTGTTTTTTCTCTCATGACACACCCGGTCCCCTGGTATAAGTAGACCACATCTACAATCTGACAAAGTGAGCAATCTTCACAGTCACAGAGAAATCTCCTCACAAAGAGATGGCTGGCCCCAGAGCTGCATGCTGCAGTATGAATATTTTAAAATCTTTAAGGTATTTGTCCACAGAGTTATTACTGTGAAGTAACACAGATAGACACCTATGCCAAAAATTGAAATCTGAAATACACAGCAGAATCTCAAGATATAAATAGCATGATGGATAAAAGTTAGAAAGACCTCTCAACCACCCTTAATTTACTACCCATACATAAAAAACACAAAGACAGTAATAGTAAATGGCATCCCATTTAAACTAATATATGTTACAAGGATACTAATCACACAGATTAAATTCCAGAATGCATTATTTGGGATGTTTCTATTTTTTCTGATTTGAGACTCATCGCAGTCTCAATCAGATCTTGAAGTATTCTCTCTCTATTGTAAATAATTTATTCTCAAATTGGAGGTAAAACTGGGCTGATATGGGGTCAAAATCTTACTCTATCTTCAGAATCACAACTTTTCTATGCTGAAAGACTTTCTTGGCACAAACCTTGCACATTAATATATATAGTGGGTCATTACTTTCCCCAGGCTTATTTTAGCTCATTTGCATTTTTCCTCTTCTCCTTCTTCTTTTGTGCTTCTTATTTCTATTGCTGTCTAAACAGATGGGCACTGTAACTCTTTTTGTGCTGCTGTGAGCAGAGAAAGGTGAACTCCTAGAGCAGTGTTTAAACTCCCTTAAACAAACAGGTGTTAAACTGAAGAATTGCATTAGCCACAATCTCTGTCTCCTTTGAAAACAAACAAGTCTTCCTTCCCTAACAACCTTCTTGCCTCTCTGCCTGCACAGTACATACAGACACTTTCCAGGTGGGTAAGTCTCAGAAGCACTACCATCAAACTGTCAGCTGTGTCAGTCCTGTGCAGGAGCTCTGGGTACTTCCCACACAGCTGTGAGAAATGAATAGGTGAAACTTCACATGGAAGCAATTCAGCTAGAGCTCTTCTGTCTGGCTTGCTAGCACAGGTTGAGGAAGGGCTACAAAAGCCTGCTGCATTAGCCAGTATGACAGCAACCTGCTGCTGCAAAGGCACATGTAAAATACAAGTTTTTTTGTCCAATGGTTTCATTTTTTTTTCTCAGCTAGGGTGTTTTACAGACGCTTCTCTGGACATTCAAAACTAAATTAATGTAACCATTTTATTTATAAGAGAACTGAAAATGCCAGCAACAAGAAATAATATCTTTCAACTACTGTCTTGTTCTTTTAAAAAATAATGTGGATGGTAAAAGGACAAATGAACCAAAAGGAATTCCCTGTTTCAACTTCTTTTTTCATTCTTTTACTAACAAAAACATAACTTTCTGTAAGTTTTGAAAATAAATCTCAAGAAGGTGCCCCATTCCTCTTTCTCTCTGAGTCAAAGCACCAATTTAGCTTTCATCTAGCGGTAAAATCTCTCCCAAAGGATTTATATGTGACAAAACCCTCATTATCTTTACTGCAAAAACAGAGATGTGTGTTTGTTTACACTCATTCAAGATAGTGATAGATCAGGAAGAAATCTTTTACTTCTCATTATCTCCCGCTATAAAGTCCATTATAAGTATTTATCCATTCAAAATTATAACTTTCAGAGAAAATTTCAAAACTCTCTTGCTATGCATCATTTTTTCTACAGCTGTATTTATTCTGCAGTCAAATAAAAAGGCTGGTATTCTACAGTTGCTCCTTTGAGACTTAATCCTACTTAATCAAATAATTTTCACCACATCACAAAAATTATTTTCCTTGGCCCTGCCTTAGACCCTCCATTTCATATTCGAGTTTGTAATCTGTAAATATTCATTAAATATTAATTAATTTCCTACCCATATTACAGTTTGATTTAAAGAATGTGTATTTTGACTGTTGTCATCAAGTAACATGATCACCTTTATATCCTGCTATATAATATATCCTACTGTATATATTACTTTATATCCTACTATATTTTCATTACTATTGAACTTTTTCTTAACTACCTGTTCTTCAGAATAAGCAGTTATTTACATACAACATATGTTTATAAAAGCTTACATTTCTTAATAAAATTTCTTTTCCTGCCTCTGCAATTTATTAGAGCTCACAGGTATTTTAAATTAGATTATGAGACATCGGCAACTAGGATTTTCCTTTTGGTTTTTCCAAGGCTCACTTCCCTGTGCTGTCTGCAAATGGTTTGCCATCCCAGTTCCTTATGTTTAAGGCATAGCAGTGAAATATTGAAATATCCTTCTGTACGGTTAGATGCCCTGGAGTCATCACTGGTAATTAAACAGGAATTCAACACCTACAGTATCTGGGCTATGCTGTGCAACTTGACACTGCAGACATTATAGGAAATACCTCATACTGTGAATGGATATGGCTGAGGTTTAGGTTTTGGGTTTTCTTCTTCCCATTCAACAGATTATAATCAGTTTAACCATATGTCACAATAGACAATTTTGCTAGAACAGGCAACATCAATCCTATCTGAAATGAATGTATTTTTCAACTACTTCCAGTCTGTTTCTCACTATGATTGCAGCCAGCAGTGTTTAGTGCTTGATTCCCATGAGAACAATTCCGGGAGTAAATGACTCTCTGTAGAATATCAAGCTTTTTGTTCAAATGTCTGAGACTAGACAAATCTAGACAAAAAAAATGCACAACTTGTCTCCAACAGATTTGAAATATGAAGATACATAGATAGATATAGATGATAGGTAGAGATAGGCAGACAGATAGATAGATAGATAGATAGATAGATATACACCCTTGATTATTTTATAATCAGAGACAATACTTGGCAATTACAAAATTACCTAAGAAGTGACTACTGCTACACCAAAAAAGTCCAGAAAGATCTCAGCACAGGTGACATATCTGTAGTATTTCATGGGATTACAGCTCTGCTTATAGTCCTGACACTGTAGAAAGTTTCTGAGCAGCTCACACTCTTGCCAGATACTAATTGCTTCACCTTGGCTTGAGATCATTGAATGTTGTAAATCTAAAAGTGAAGTATACATTGTAAGATGATCATGTAAATGACAGTAAGTGGAAGTAAAAACAGAAGCTCCTGTAGGCAATAAATTCCATTTCTCCTAGATGTCCAGTTTAGGATAAATGGAATTATTCTTTGGAGATTCTATTTTCTTTCTAATATCTACCAAGAAACTCTAAATCACAAGCTCAGGGTGAACATCTCTTTTTTTTAAGGCCAATGAAGATAGGTGAAATAAATCACAGCTAAGATATAGAGCTGTATTTAATTCCTGAAGTCTGCTCTCTTTTTTGCTTAATTCTCTCAAATCCCATTCCTACTGAGGATCAGTAACTCTGAGAGAGGTGAATTTGGTTGAAATGGTCAGGTATTTTGAACAGCTAGTAGTCTAGCAATGGCAGCATCTCCTCCCTTCCCCCAGCTCCTTCTCATATTATTTCTTTCAGTTATTTCCTGTTTCTAATCTAAAACCTCAGTAGTGCAAAAAGACTCCTGAGTAGGTAAACTCGTTTTCTATTGTAGCAATTTAAATTTAGGTATCTAGCATTGAAAATCCTCAAGGACAGATTTTTTTTTTTCTAGATATTTATAACAGAACAGGCACCCTGATTCTTTCCTTTGAGAATAGAAGGTTATTCATATATTACACATATACAGTTAAACATGAACAGGTGTTTAAATACACACTTAAGAAAGACTAATTATTTAAGCAATTTAGTGTGATAGGAACTCATTAAAAAAAAACCAAATTAAATTAAAACTTTAATTTTAAAAATATTTTATGTATAAATATGGTTGACTAGGTAATTGGCTGGGTTTTTTGCTCAACAACTAAACACAACTGGGGATGTTAATATATAACGAGGAAAGACATGCTCACACCAAAGTGAAATTCCAGAATATATGCATATCTTTTGGCAAGCAGACAATCTGATAGAAAGATCTGGTTCTGTTTTGTGACAGCATACCACAAAGGCCATGATAGATGATAGAAAGTAGAGCTTGAAGGCAGTGCTCTTGGCAAGTGTTTTGGCAGAATAGAAACTGTCTTGTAAAAACCTACAAAAAGAGATGTTACTCTCCTGTGAAGTTACTGCACAATTCCAATGGCATTGTTGGAGGAGTTAGATTTTTTTCCAAACCACACTCAATCACAACACAGAGAGAAATACTGCAGAGATGAGTCCAGCTATGTGCTCTGTCATATTTAAATCTTGTCCAACAAAAGTATATACCTGGGGTTATAGTGCTGCTACCCAAGCCTGACCTTGTCTTCATCTCTTGAGGCCTCATTCAAAGCATATATTCCCTCTAAAGTCATAGGACCTGACCCGAAGGAAAGGCACTGACCAGCTCCAGATGTTGGAAGTTGCAGCAAGGGTGACAGGAGAGGAGTCACCAAGGACCCCTGCTGACCTCAGTACCTGCACAAACCTAGACCTTCAAAGCAGGCAGACAGCCAGCTGAACATTGAGCAGCAATATCTCCAGTAGCAACATCATCTTCCTTCCTCAGCACAGTATTTTGCTGCAATCATCATCACCAATATCATCATCATCATCATCATCATCATCATCTGAAATTTCTGTTCTATATTGTTGTGAATTTGTCTAACCATTAATTTATTCTTGCCACTGTGGTGATTTTAAAAATGCAATGAAACATAAAGTTTATGCATTCTTTTTCCTCTTATTCTGAACACCTTTCCATGTAAATCAACCTCCCCACAAAATCTGAGAAAAGTTGATGAGCTCAGAAGTAGATTTGAAAACTGAGACCACATGTCTCTCTCTGAAAAATAATCTACCACCAGCAGCCCCAAAGAAAATTGTCTAAAATTGGAATACATTAATAAATATGTCTTATAGAAGGTGTGGAATTCAGAGACCACTGAATCATTTGTAAAATATTTCTGTATGCACTATAGAGAAGCAGAATTACAAATTAAACCATTATCTGCTTCACATTCAAGACAACAACGCTGACTGCCTTTGAGAGAAAAACTT
This sequence comes from Muscicapa striata striata, assembly GCA_030060385.1. NCBI lineage: Eukaryota > Metazoa > Chordata > Aves > Passeriformes > Muscicapidae > Muscicapa > Muscicapa striata. The sequence continues at coordinate 137,764 of JAREIS010000076.1, read as the reverse complement.
CTGCACAGAAAGACATCTGAAGAAAAAGCACATTTTATGAGTTTATGTATATCACTTTACCAAAGAATTCATTTGGTTCTCAGACACTTAGAAAGAGAGAGAATATACTTGAAAAGCAGAAAAAAAAAAGTCCTCCCTTGAACACATAATTTCAAAAATATCATATATTTTATGTGGCAAATTCTGAACATGCCAGATTGGTTATGAAAGACCCTGTTTGTCAGGGGTGTTAACCTGGAGCTACTACTGAAGCTAAAAATTGATCCAAAATACATTTGTAAGTCAGAACTATATGTTCTAAACTCATCAAGAACATGAGCCATCACTGATTAAGAACACTTCAAAATAATTTACTGAAATCCATCCTGGTTCTTTCTGGCAAGCCAGCCTGAAGAGACATGAGAAGAAACAGTCCAAGAAATTTTAGTGAGAAATATTTATTTTTATTTTACATATTTATTTTCCAACTTCATTTACTGTCATTTGACAGCCTAATGTTCCTTGAGCACCATTTAAGCCTTGAACACCATTCAGGCAATGTGGAGAGTGAAGCAGTGCCAGCAAGCTAGGAAACACCAAATAACTCACAAGATATTTTAGTACATTATTTAAATATATTTAGCATCCATAAAAATGTCACATTATTTCATGAGTTATTACTATGGTAAGTGAAAGAAAAAGAAAAAAATATTATTTTAACTGTACAAACAATTAATTAAAATATGAGGATAAACTTCAGGAAATGAGCGTGAAAGTTACACTTTTAAAAGGGAAATATGATCCTATGTTTTCTTTTCTTTGCCTAATATCTATGCTCTTATAAAATAAGAAACAATACGAGCAATGGAGGGAGAAGGTTAAATATTTTTTTTGCAAAGTAGTCTCTATACTTGCAGGGAAAAAAGTACTTATCACTACATGCAATGTCAGCCAATACCTTACTGAAGTCCTCCCTCATGGATTGTGCTGCTCCTAAAAGATAAAGCCTTATGAGTGCACTTCATCTGCTAATAAATGGCTTATAAGTACATACATCTGAATAACATCAGCAGGAGAATACATACTTTTGTTAACAGATTTTTTAAGTATCCATCCTCTTTAAAGAAAAATAGAAGCGTGTACTGCCATATTTGCTCTCTTTTTTCTTTGATTTCTGCCTCTAAAAACAAGGACTGACTTTCTTTTTAATGATCCAAGATGAGTAAACACAATGCAATCTCAGGTTAGTAATGTTGGAATAGATGTACAATAAAGAAGTAAACAAATGTCTGAACGCATAATAAATATATATAAATAATTAATGTAAACTACTAAACACAGTTACAGATGGGACAGTTTGATCTAAGCCATGTTTATTTAACTATTTACCATTGAAAAATCCAGAGGTAAATACAAAGAACAATGCATTTATGTATTTCTACCACTCTATCAAAATATCTCTTTAAATACCAATGCTGTGGGAATCTACATGTTCCACTGAAGTTCCTAACCTCAGCTCTGTTTCCCTTTATACCAAGCTAGCTATTTGAAGCACTCAATGAAAACTCTTTATCTACTTTTGAAACTAAAAAATAAATTGAAGGAAAAACTGTTCCTTTAAGTTCTTTCTCTCAAACATATGTTTTTTTACTTCAGCATAGCTAGATAAATTTAAAAAAAGTTCTGTCGTTCTTTTTTTATATATAATCTATGATGTATTTTTCCCTGGTTAAAGATAGAATGTTTTACTTAACAGAAGAGAATATTAATTTGGTAGAAAGAATACAACTTTAATATAAAATCCTCAGGATCAAGGATCTTTACTTCCATATTACATAGCAAAAGGACTTTTGTTGTTTTGGGGGTTTTTTTGCTAACAGATAGAGTGCGTGATTTTACTTCTGACAGAAAGTCAGGAACATTGTTCATTTTTACTTCCTAATTTGAACTTGAGTTATTATTCAAAACAGAGATGCTTTTCTGGTTCAAGGCAATACTATAAGCTGGGACACGTAAATTGAAAGAAAATGGCTTAGGCATCTGGTTAGAATCTGGATGTATAAACTCAGCCTCAAAGTCACAGAACTAAGTGGCATGTTACTTTGATTTAAATAGCCTTTGGTCCAGACCAGTATAGCTATATTAAATCAAATAATATTTTATCCACTTAGTTCAATATATTTAAATCCGAAAGAATATAAATGGACAAGACATTGTATCTTTCAGTATAATCAATGTTTCTTCAAAATTATTCAAAGACACAGAAATAATTAATACAAATATTTATAAAATGCAGAGTAACTATTTCTGTAGATGCAAACACTATCAAAGCCATGACTTGGGTATTATCAACATCCCCTCATGATTTTGCACCATAAAACAAGTTTGAGTCCAAAGTCAAAATAACCTGTCATTTTCTCTGCCATTGTTTTACATATATAAATTCTCATCTCCATTATTAGTTCTTCAGTAAATTTCTCCTGTTGTATTCCTGCCTGCAGACTGTCTGCCCACAGAATGCCAACAAACCACATTACTTTGGTATCAATCTACCTTAGACTTGATGGAATTTCCTAATGGAGGCTGTGATCATTATCTCTTTGTGAACCCAGAATGGCTCCAGTCATGCCATATCAGAAATAGGGGGCGGAAATTTAGCTGGCAGCCAGCATGGGAGAACGGAACTGTATCAGTTTATTGTTAAGTAGAATTGGCCAAGGGTGACTGTTTTAAAGATAGATGCCCTCATGCATTTAGACAGAAATAATAATTATCTCTTTTCTTTCTAAACCACAAGAACTTTTAAAATTCTTAACCTCTGAATAACTTACAATTTTTAATGTTAGGGAAAAGCTAGATCTCCTTAAAATGACAATGTGAACATATTTTTCTCAGGGCAGGAAATATCACCCATTCCATCTTCCTTGAACAGAGTATTTGGACTCTGTACAGAGGAGATAAAGCATGTGCTACTGTGTCACCTAAGGTTTACCAAATGGTGGGAGCATCTACACTGTCTTGGAAGACAATCTTCTGGTCGATAACAAAATCTCTAGTTTCTTTCCAGTTTACTGCTTATTCAAATATATTCATGGAGAAACATGCCCTCAGCTAAATGAAAAGTGAAAGCACTCTTGCAACTGCCAGCGTGTAATGTTGGAATTCTGCTGTGGCAAGCGAGGTTCATCATGAAATAGAAATCTTCTTAACAAATACGCCCCTGTGGTTCATCCTCATTTTCATGTACCTGAGTTACTTGGAAGTGAGAGAAAGGATGTCTTAAAAATTCTTTAAATCTGTCATAATGTAGTGTGTTTCATCAGACAAATGCTAACCTGAAATAAAAGTTCAGGTGCACTAAACAGTTGAACATCTGTCATGTGGTGAGCTTTGCACCTTTAATTAGCTCATTTGCTCGAAAAGCAGAAGCTATGCTTAGCATGTTAACAGTGTGGTTCTCCAATTCTATAGAACAATATAGTACTTCTCTCCCCTTATTTATTTAACGGTTGCTCAAAAAAGCAAGATAAAAGAAAAATACTCTGCTCAATGAAAAGACTCAAATTTTCTGCAAAAGACCTTTCACTATACAGGTCCCGACATTCAAATAATGAAACTCTGGTTCTAAGGTTTATGTGACCTGTATATTTCAAAAATCTGTCTAGCCTACATTACGTCAAAGGATGCTTTTCAAAACTGTGCAATAGGACACCATAACTTATTATCAGTTTGCAGATAATATTTTTCTTTTTCTCATATCACAAAAAGGAGGGAAAACAAAGAAGGAAAGGGAGTGCACCTGGCTACCTAAATAGAGGAAGTTCTTTTGTAAGTTTCAGGGTTGTCTGGGTTCATTGCCTGTACCTTCATTTTGAATCCAGATCTTTAGAAAATGCTTTTTCTTTCACAGGAAGATACCTCAGCCATTGTCCTGGGTTGGTGTTACGTCTACTGCTCTCTTTTTGGTGGAACTTTCTCTTTCAGTCTTGCCTCCCTTCAAGTCACACACTCGTTGTGCCAAAGCAGCTGTAGATTTTCCATCTCATCTCCTCATGTTTACTCCACAATCAGGAAGAGCCATAACTCAGCTCGTGGGGTGTACCTTCTCTCCCCATCAGGGAAACGTCTGCTTTGGATGCCAGGACATCTAATTTACACAGCTGAGATTTGGAGGAGGTCATCCTTAATCTCCTCTCTGAGCTTCTTATGATTTTCCTCTCTCTTGTCCTTTAAGTTCTGCAAACGTGTTTCCACGGCTGCAATTCTAGCATGGGTTGGGCCATGTACAGCATCTGTGTGTGCCCGGAGCTTCTTCACCATGTTGAGCACAGTCTCATACATCTCTTCCCACTTCATTATTGCTAAGGCAGAGGTGTACTCAGATGGCCCGAGCCACACAAGTTTCCTCCACATCACCGGTGTGCATGGTACCAGGTCTGGATTCCTAGTTGTTATGTCATCTGAGAAAATGATTTCTGCCACTGCCATTTCCCTCAGGCATTGGATACCTTGCTCTGTGGTTTTCCACTGGGTCTGCTTCATATACAGGTCATCTGCACATAGATATCTTTGTGCCACGCTGTCCAGGACCCGTGCCCAGAGGCTTTGAGGGTTAGCCCCCCATCACACCTTGGTCGATGACAGGATCATGAGACAGAGACCCCAAATGCCTCACTTCAGTGCCATCCAGAATTGTAGCTTCACCCCCTGAAGCAGATTCTAACATTCCTATAAACCTCCTGCAAACCATCACCACCAAGCCTAGCCCAATGAATATTTTGGTTAATACCCCTTTAATATAAAAACTACGTACTAGAGACAACATCGGGGCTGTCTCCGGATAAGAGAACAAACCCAAGGACCACAGGGGTATTAACACTTCCAAAAAACCTAACGACCAAACATAGAGGCAGGCTCCCACTCCAAAAGACAATATGGATTTGAAAGACGTACCAATACCAACAACTAAAACCAAAATATTATTAGAATAAAGTTTTTTCCACTTTTTCTGGTTCCCTGTATGGGCCACCAAATTGTTTTGTTCAAGTTTAGGACAAAACTGGGGGAAGACCTCCAAAGGAGCCCCCCACAGAGAATAAACCCCGCCCACAATTCCTTCCTCCACCGGGTTCAGAAAGAATTTTCCTCAGGGAAAAAGTGGAAAAAACCTATTTATTAACAAGCACAAGAGAGACACTCCCCAGCCATCAAAGACAGGGAAGGTAGTTTATGGGCTAGTTTAACCATGTACCAAAATGTTCATTTGCTCAATATTTGGGCAATCATTTTCCACGGGGCAGAATATCAGCACAGGCTTTTTTTTCACAAGTTGCTGTGTCAACACTACATACTAATCAAGAACATGAAAGAACTCAGTCTAGCACCTACTGCATTTAACTTGGCAATCTGACTTAAAGGAAAACTCACTCAAAAATTGGATTGATGTAAAAAAGTCTGGCTATTATCTTTTATTTCATACACAATCATATGCATTGCCTCTTAGTTAACAGCCTACATGTACCTGAAGAGGACAGATGCTCTGTTCTGCTCTGCCTGCTCAGTCCATCACTTTCTCCTCTATATCCTCGTTTCATTTGATATTATAGTGAATTCTTATCAGATCATAAAAAAGTTTGAAAGGACTGAAGCTATCTGTTGAGCTTCCATAATATGCAGGAGAATTTAGGTTTCTTCAGCTATTTGTGATGAATCCTGCCTAAGCCAACAAACACTGTTTGTAGTCATAGCAACTGTGTACTGCAAGGCTCTGAGTCAGATGTCCTCCTCAACCTGTGCAGGTTGAATCCCTGCTCCAAAAAACCCTTGTTACCTCTGTGAAATAACCTGAAAACAGTATTTCATATATAAGTAATTTTCATTATTAAGACTAAGTAGCCAGAAACATAAGAATCATCAGTCTTTATTCCAGAGGGAAGATAAAATTTGACTACATTTAGGAGAGAGTAGAACCAGGAATCTGGTTTCTGGTCCTATTACTTTCAGGTAATGACAGCCTATTATACTTCTTCTGTGCTCATGTGGCTATGTATCACCACCACCACCCATTCCTTAAAGAACCTAGGAATAGACTACCTACCCTCTCTCATTTTCAGATACCTGTGTGATAGTAATCTTGTTTTGTCATGAACAGAAACAGAATCTCAGTAAGATTGGATTGACTTGGGGTTCTTTAATTGGCAGCTTTGAGCATATATAAGCAACTAAAGTGTTAAATACGGGGACAATCAAATTAACCTCGCTTTTTTCTGTACTTGTCTGTGTATGTTGACCCATGGTTTTGACCTTGCTCCGTCTTGAATCTCTTCAGATCCTAAGCAATTGCATGGTGCTGACACTTCCTGGCTCACTTCCAGTCATTATAATTTTCATGCAAGATATTTTAAATAGAACTTGTTAACTTTCTTTAATCTTGCCCTCCATCATTTCACTGCAATATTGTACCTAAGTAATATTCAATAATATTAAAACAGCAGTTCCTGCTGCTTTAAACACCACAGTCCTTTTGATAATACACAATTAAGTTACTTGAAGAATGTCAAGCATTCTTATTTTCATTTGCATTTCTGTGCTTGTTAAGTACTCTATTCCTCTTGAGGATTTGGAGAGGATTTTTTGTTTGTTTTTTTTTTTTTTTAATCTTTTTTGTTCCTCTGAATAAAATTCAATATTACAATATTAGCCTTAGTGCAATATTTCTCAGAAACAAAAGAGAAATCAAAGTATTGAAGAGCATTGAAGCATACTTTTTGCTTCATCCTTTTTGTTATTTGTCAGTCTATTAGCAATATCCTAAGTAAACTAAATAGAGTGATTTGTACTTTGAAAAATATGCCATTTTTTTGATGAAAGCAAAGCTGTCAGAAGAATATTAAAAGTCTTACATTGGAATCAGATTACAGGACAGTAATATATAACCTCTATTGTCTGGGAAGGGTCAAACGTAGAGGTTGAAATATGGTTTAGACAATAAATAATCACCTATCATTTGGATTCTTTGATAATGATGATAGAATAGTAATTAAAAAATATTACCAAACCCAAAACACACAACCTATTAGGATTATTAATCAAACACATAGTTTAAAATAAAGTAAAATATATACAGTTTTAAACTTTGGCTTTGATCCCATTTACGGTCCTAAAAAAAAATATGGGGTTAATTTTATTTGCAGCAAATTTCTTAAATCTAAAAAAAAAAAAAGCTTCATTATGATTTTTGTTGATATTTTAATAAGAACTTCAATATAGTTCACAAGAATGAAGTTCTTACGTATTTACCGTATTGCAGTCCTAAATCATTATTTCCATTAAGATCTGACTAAAGGCAACCTGACTTCTAACTTACTGAAATAACAGATGTAGAGTCTAACTGGCATTTTCTACCATTATTACTTTTTAAACTTAAAAATATCAGAGGCAAAGGCATGTAAGAATACACACATAATTATTTTTAGGTGGCCTGAAGAAAACAGTAGAATTAGGGAAAGCACAGGAGGAAGACCATCACATATTAATCTCCAAAAATAATTTTCATGCATACTACCCTATTGTCAGAAATTGTGCAAAGGCAAATTAGAAAATACTTCTGTTTTCTGAGGAAAAGAGTAAGACATTGACAAGAAGGCCACTGGGAAATTTTTGTTAACTTCAACTGAATCATTGCTGCCTTCAATCACTGTGGATGGTCCTGATTTTCCATGCACAAAGACCTTGCACAGAAAAGCAGAAATCTTAATTTTATGTCTTTCAAAATGGAATTTTTCCTTCATAATTCAACTATTGATTGTTTGCAGCAGGAATCCTGTTCTGTTAAATGATGTTTCTGAAGATAGTGTGTGCAAAGTCATTAAATGTACTTCTTTGTATCTATGAGAAACATCACCAGAAATTCTTAATACTCTCAGGAATAAATGAATAGGTGCACAATAAGAATGTGGAGTTCTGTGGGGAGAGATTTTTCTGGACTAGGCTTTTCTGGTATTGTCCAACATACTGGGGCTAGGAAATATCACTGGAAGTTGGACCAAGCCCAGCTCTAACTGAGAGTTTAGTACTTAGATAGCAAGACCTCTTCTAATCTGCCTTGGTCTCAACCACTGCAATTTGCCCAATGGCTCTACCACTCTGTCAAAAGTTGGAACAGCATCAGTTGGTAACACCTTGTATTTGTACATCTATAGCACCAGATGGTTTAAAATGTTTGAAGACCTCAGCCATAGCACTGTCATGCGAAAAACTGAAGGCAATGGAGGAAAAATGCTTGTGAAATCTGGTCTGAAAACCAAACAACGTATTTGCTGTTGGAAGATGATGCCTATTCATTTGGAAGAAATTCAGGACCTTCAACTGCAATTTTCTTTAAGGAAGAGAATTTTTGTATGCAGATAATTTTACAGAGATATCATCTTTCAGTCAGCCTTGTGTGGCTGTTTGTTATCCCCATGAAAATACACAGACACATCAAGGGAGAGTTCCATAGGTGAATGCAGAAATGTTCTTACAAAATTTTTCAATCTTCCTTCATCCAGAAATTACTGCCTTAGATCTGATGAAAAGCTTTTCTGTGGTAGAAATCGAAATTAAAATATTGTTGACAACCCTTACTTTAGAAAATTAAACTGCTATTTGTAATAGAAGTTAAATTGTCCAGCACAGCATGGAAATGAAGGTTTGGAAACTAGGAGATTCTTATTTAACTCAAGAATTTTGTGTGACTATTTGCTAGACTTCTTCCAGTAAATGAGATTTGATGAGTAGCTATCTTTTAACAACGTTGATAGAAATATGATGAAAAGCAAAAGGAAAAATTTTGAGAACTATATCTCACTGAAATCTAACTCCATCCTTTTGATATAACTGCTTCGATATTCCATGATACTCAAAATAAGTTGACCACTACAAATGAAATATATCCCCTTCCCTCTCACACAGTTCTACTCTCCTGATAAGGAAATTGTATGCATGGCAGGGGACTTAGCAGCCTAGGAGGTTACTCAGAGGCCATGCACCATCTGTTTCATCAAATGCACACATACCACCACTCTTTTCAAGGTCTCTTTTTTAATCTTTCTGGGTTTTTTGGTTGGTTGGTTTGGGGGGGGGGGTTTGGTTAGTAGCAAATGCATTTGTATGGAACATTTTGCTTAAATCTCCATCTTTGCAAAGAGTACCAGGAAGGAAAATTCCAAATGTCATTTGATTGTAAAAATAAATAGTGAAGTAGAAATCTACAAAAGAAATGGCAAAACAAAATTCTTTGAACACCAATTTTATAAACTATAAATAGTATTACAAGATATTAAGAATTAATCCTTCCAATGGCTGATGTAACATAAGCTCAAATCTTTTCCAGTCTACTCTCCCATTATACCAAGAAGGAATCTTCAGGTCATATTCTAGGTGATGTTATTAAACAAAAGAAAATAAAGGGAAACCAAACCAAAGCAAAAACAAGCAGCAACGATAACAACAAACTCCCCTCCCAAAAAACAAACAAAAAAACCCCACACAAAATCCCCAAGACAGACTGTAATGAATTTAAAAAAACCAAACCAAACCAAACCAAACCAAGCCACCAAAGAAACAAAACACGATATATACACAGCTTCCTTCCCAAAAATGTCCAACAGCAACAAAACAAAAACAAAAACAAAAAAAAAAAAACAACAAAAAAGAAATTTTTTTTGAGTAATTAGAAGATTATAGAGGTTGTCCTTGTTTTTCAATCTACATAGAAAATTTATATTTTCTTTCTCCAAAGAAAACCTTATATTGTAACTTCAGCCTGAGTGTGAAAGTAAATGAGAAGTAGTGCCAAAAAACCATAACAATACAGACTTTGAGTAAAAGAAGACTTGCAGGTAATATCATATGGTGTGAGCAGATGACATGGCTGGGCATGAGGTAAATTTCACTGGTACAGTCGTACAAGGATATCTAATGTGCTTTGCAACCAGCATGTCAAAATTTCTGTTGAAGAACAAAACCAGAGATGTTTCAGTAACACTGAGAAAATGAGTCCAACTCTGGAATAAGGCTTCTCTCAGCACCAGATTTTTTAAAAGTCTATGCCCTTGTTTCTAAAGTCTGACAGATCTTATGAGATATACTGAAAACAAAATTAATATTTTTTTTTAAACTGCAAATTATTCAAACTAAAATATTGACAGCAGACTCCTCTCTTACTGATGTAGTTAATAAACATACTTTTTATGTTTATGGGGTATGTGGGGTCAAAGGTGTTACTTGGACATAAAAACAGTAAAACTGAGAGAAGAATCTGTGAAGCCAGATTTAATATAATTGCTAGTTGTAAATGAAAGTTCTCTATGAGCTTGTATCTTATGCTTCAAATTTATGATTGTTTCTCTCTCATGTGAATTTAACAAAAACACCTGTGCTACTGCATTTTTTCTTTTAGAATGGGCAAATATAAAACCTTCATTCTGCCTGGCTATGCAATTTCATAAAATAGGTAGAGACTCCAAGAGACTCAGAGAACAAACTGTTGTGTCTGTCTTGGTCAAAATAATCTTACGCAAGGAGAGAAATGGAATTCTGTGAAACACCCTAGGCTTCATCCTTCTATATTTATTTGTGCTTTCCTGGAAAATGTGTTTGCCTTTTGCTAGATTTTCACCTTGACTGAGTTTACTGTTCTGTTGTAATACTCTACAGGGGCCAATCTGAAACTCAGTTCAGAAACAAGCCCTGATTCCTCATAAATTTGTGCACTGTAATTGACTAGAAAAGCTTTCAACAGCTCTTAATCATCTCAAATGCTATGCAAAAGGCACTCTTCTTATCACTAGATTCTACCTCTTACTTCCCTCCAGAGACCTTTCAAATTGTGATTGAAACACTGATTTATAAAAAGAAAAATATATTACAACATAAGCTTCACCTTAGAATTCTTCCATTTAATAGGCTGATTTGTGTATGTGCGACTTAAATGGGAAAAGTGTTTGTGCTTATTTTGACCTATGCCTGCTCACAAAGCTAAAAGTCTAATTTTAACAGTTCTTTGGTTATGTCCATCTACTGAAGGAACCTGAGATATTGAAGCAGTCTGTGTTTTTTCATGCTAAAGATGCATGATAATTACTCAGGAATATGGAAGTCAGGAATTTTTAGCTGAGGTGCCATGGGAATATGACAAATTACAGCATCCATAATAACAGGGAAAAAAAAACCCAATTCATCAGGCATAGGAAAATGTTATATTTCTTACTTATTATTTGGTTTCATAACTGAAATATGATAATAGTTTTGATATCCAGAAACTCCCAATGAACAGTAAATGTTAATTGCTACCAATAGACTAGGCCTCGGTCTTCCATTTGGGCATTGGCACTGGGAAACAAAGACTCTTACGTTTAGGCTGCACATGAAGCAGAACCACTTCAGCCAAAACTCGTGTGGCAATCACTAAGGAGTATTGGTAAAAATTTGTGTGTGTGAACAGTCTAAAATGGTCTCTACTTTTACTTTTCATGTGATATTAGGTGATATTAAATATACCATATTTCAACTGATGAAGAGAGTATAAACAAATGTGTTCCTTTCGTTATTGCTTTGATTGTTCTTTTCAATGAAAGATGTGCTGAAATTTTCATGAACTAATGTTCCTATTGGACTCCTGTCCTAGTTCAAACAGCAAAAGAAACAACAGTTAGATGACCTTTAAATCTCGATGTGTTTTCTAGGCATCTGTTTTAACTCTGTAATTTATCATTTGCAGATTTGCTTCTCTTTAAACAGAAGTTGTGCTTTCAAGATGTTGATTTAGGTCAGAAACAAAACTGTGACTTTGCACTAGTCTGGAATGTAACTAGAGACTTTATCATCCAGTTAAGATATATACAAATTTTTGTTCATGTAATTGAGAGAAGAGTGTGAAAGATTACTGCATCAAATTCTGATTTCTGATTATGCAGTGGTTGAATGGTCACAGGAAAAAGAGGTAGTGGGCTTTTATATGGAATTGATTGTGAAGCACACTACAGAAACTGAACTGCATCCAAATGTATGAACTCAAGAAATGGAACAAAAAGGTGCATGCAGACTTGCAGGTGAACCATAGTAGAGATAATTACTGTGGTGTGATCATGATGTAGTACTTTTTGCAAGTAACTGCTCATTGCAAGTGTACTTTCTGAAGCAGCAGAAAATGTTAATTTTTAAAGTTGAAGGACACTATCAGTAAAGGAAAAGGTCTCTAAATGTTGCAGATTAAAGCATTTTCTAAGGAGTGAAAGTGCCCAAAATTAAAAGGTTCCAAAAAACCACAATTTTTTACATCCTGACAAACAGTTGCTACACTTATCACGAGTCACTCAACTGATTTAAAGGCAGCTCTTTTTCCTTTTTTACTGTTCCAAGGCTCCTCCTTTAAATTTTCCATGTGTTTACGCTTAAACACAGGCAGTACCTATGACATTCAAAACCTAAGCATATCTGAAACTCTGTGAAAATCCATCACCAGAACCTCTTATTTTGTGTTATAGGACTACTTACAAAAGTGATGTTGCTGAAACAATACTAGGACCACACGATGAGGACATGTTCTCCAGAAGCAAGTGATACTGTAAAAACCCTGCAAATTATGAGTACAGCATTATTTTCCTAGCCCCAGGCTCTAATCAACTAAAGGTCTGAACCCCAATAAAAATAAACAATTTTTTGTTGTTGTTCCAGCAGCACAACAAGAGTTTCAAGTCCTCTAATTAAAAGTCAAATTAATTGACAATTAGAAAAACACACCTGTATTTCAGCCAGATCCTGCCCAAGTGGCAGGATTTGTCTTGAATATATATTCACTCACTTGTAACTCTGGTTTTGGTCTTAGTTGCACATACATCAATTTTCCCTATTTTAAGTTTGCACACTCATCACGTAACTGCTGGATGACTCACTTTCTGCCTTTGAATGCAAGTGCCCATTTTTTTCCAAAAATAAAGTATCTCCATGAATGGAAGTAGTATGCTAAGTATATGAAAGCAAGCCTTTTGAATGCTTCTCCATGAGCAGCTGACAATAAATTAAAAAGAACCTGATGTTCTCTCTGCACATATTCATAACAAACAATTTTCTTCTCTGGTAAATGGGCATTTCTATAAACAGGAGAAGAATTAAAGACAAAAGTGTATGCATGCACAAGTGACCAAATATTAACATAAAATCAAGGACATGGAAGCCCTCATTTTAAATTATTTTGTTAAAAATAATTTTTAACAGGGCAGAGTTTTGCTTGCTCCTAACATTAATGATTTGCCAACCCCAAAATATTTTTTTTTTTTAAGAGGCTAACAAAGGTAACCTTTCCTAGGAAGAAAAGCTTTCCTTAATACATGGAAGGAAGGAAGAAAGTAGAAAGAATTTTAGTCTTTTCTCTTGAGGATCATGGTAATATATTTATGAAATATATGTTGTCAATAGCAGCTAAATGGTTTCCTGGTCAAAGTAAACAAAACATATGGAAATAATTCTGAAAAATTTATTAGCATGGTCACACTTCAACAGTCATCCAAACTGTACAAAATTTCACAAAGGCACTTAGCATCACATAAAATCTATTACATTTTGCACACAGTCAGCTATTTCAGCACACAGCTTTAATACAGGATTCAGCTGTATCAACAAAATATAAACTGTGTTCTAAGTAACTAATAGGGAAAGCAGATTTACTATACATCTAATCTTTGAAGTCTTAATTTAAAAATGAAGTTGCTACTTCTATTTCAGCCTACCTTGGCCAACTTAATGATCTTGCAAAGTAAAAAATTTCAGAAAATATATACAGATACCACCACTGTGGTATTTTGCATCATTTGGACTGGTAAGAACCACAGCAGACAACAAAATTTGCAACAAAGACAAAAACTCCACCTGTATCCCAGAAGGTGGACTCCCCTGATGGGCCATTGGTGCTGACTGGAGTGATATGCTATTCAGGAGTGTTTTCCTAGAGATAAATCTTAACAAGAGAAGATAAAAAATTTTGTCTTGGTCCCATTACCATTTTTTCAAAAAAGCTTTTTATACAGCTGGATAAATTTTCAGTATTTTTAGTAATATTTCAAGAATCATAAATTAGGAAATAGACTTCTTTAAAATCTACTGACCTTGAGTTAGTGCACTATTTACTCTTTATGTTTTCATCCTAGCTCTGAATAAAGTGGGAATTTTTGTTCTCATTTCATTCCATAATGTAGGTGGCTCTTAAATACACAATATGTGTTTGCAGACTTCTCTTCACAGTTTTATGATTACTGATTAGATCTATTTAACTATATTGTTTTCATTCCAGAATCATGTTGGGAACTGATGATCAAGCAATCCATTACCTTGATTTTCATGTCACATTTTACCAGTCTAACTTTATGGTCAGTACCAGTCATAAACTGTGGCAGTTGGGGTCAGGTGTAGCTCTGTACACCACATCAGACTAGTAAAGATTACAGTTTCTGAGAGCTAAATCCTATTCTTTATGTAATCCATCAAATAATACCAGTGCAACAAGTCATACAAAAGAAAAAGGTGATTTTTCTTCCTCAAATATTTTCTAGATCACTGAACTGGATGAAAATGCGTGAATGAGAAGCATATAATTTCACAAAGAGTCTAGTGCTTGTTGCTGCCAAGTGAAAGAATTTCTTTGATTTTTAAAGTGAAAATATTTCCTACAAAACTTATTAACCAAGAATAAATTGAAAACATAAATTCATAAAATTAATAGACACAGGTGACAAACATTCCTCACTGAGAGCAAATCTATACAAAGTGAAAGCTAATCTGCTCAGAATAGCTCAAAAGAATAAGTATTCTCATTAAAAGTTGATAATTTTATTTAGCATTTTGTATACTTAATGATTTAGGAAATTAGCCCAGCCAAAAGAAGTTGGCTTATGTAATAAACATTGCTGTGACTGGTCTCTGTAACAAGGATTGGGACACTCATCCCTTTTGCTCAATACAATAGAGACCTGTAGGGGAAAAAACCCAAATACAACAACTCTGCAGGCTTAATCTTTATTGTAGAATTAAAACTGTATATCACATTGTGCTGGGGACACATGGAGCAGGGATGGGGATGGGAGCCCGGCCCCGGGAGAGCCTCTTGAGAAGCACATGGATTGAGGCAGGGGGGCGGTCTCCTCTCTGGGAGCCTCCCCTGAGGCTGCAGGGACCAATCAGACACCTGGGTTGGTGATTGACAGCCCAGAAAACCAATTAGAACGCTGTTTTGATTTCACAAATCACAGGGATGAAGAGGTGGTGGGGCCTTTTTGCCTTCCGGTCAGGGAAGTGGGCAGGAGCCTGCAGGGCACTGGGCCCCCGGCATGGGGCCCGGCCCAGCCTGAGTGCAGCCCGAACCCCGGCAGGGGAAAGGGCCCGGCCCTGGGAAGGCCCCAGGGGTGGACCCGGCCCAGCCTCGGCGGGCCCCGGTCCCGGGATGGCCCCAGGGGACCCGGCCTGGCCGGGCCCGGGGGTGCCCAGTGCAGCCCCGGCAGGGCTCGGCTTGGCTCGGCTCGGCTCGGCCTGGCCCGGCCCGGCCCGACTCGGTTCGGCCCTGCACAGCGGCAGAAGGAAGTCCAGCCATCTCATCTCCACGTGGTGGCCACGTTTTTCCCAGCATGGCTTCAGCCTGGCTCCTTACCTTTTGGATTCAAATTTAACTTTTAGTGCCTGAATTTAACTTTTAGAGACTTCGGATTTCCTGAGCTCCCCAGAACGAATGGCATGAAGCAAGAAGAATTACAGAAGTCAGCAAAATGAAGACCAAGTTCTCATAGAAGGAGAGATCGAAAAAGTCGCCACTGATAAGTAGCTTAAAACCTTTTTTTGTGGGCTTTAGAGGATTGTGACTTTACTGTAATTCCTTTAAACTGTAGAATATATTTGGGGAGGTTAAGTGCCTGAGATGAAGACTTTTTTTGCCTTGAGAAATGGAGCTCTCTGTCTTTGGGACTAGAATTTTGGACAGAGATATTTGGTGAAGAGTGAGATAAAGAGACTTTTGTGTTCTCAGCAGCCTGCCTTTAAAATGATACTGCATGTGTTTCAGCAACCCATAACACAGCTTTGGAAGGATTGTGAGAATGGGAGGAAGAAAAATCATAATTTGTAGTTTCCGGGCAGATGCAAGTTATGAGAGTGAGACACCCTCTAAGCCTAAACTAAAAGAAGGGACTTTTCTCTCTAGAGTGAACTGCAATGATTATTTAAGTGGATAACTGACTGAAGTGTTTTTCTGTATGTTGCTGGTATGAAGAAAGGGGAAGGAGGAAATAATCTGGAAATCTCATTCTGAATTGTTTTGTGTTATTAATAAATTTCTTCTTATACCCTTTTAAGTCTTAAGCCTGCTTTGTCTTTACTCCTAAATTCGATCCCCAAGAGAAATTAAATATATTAGAATTGGCAAACCCCAGTCACACCGTGACACACATCTTTACAATAATCCCTAGATCTGTAAAATATTCCTCATTTAGATTTAAGAACCCTGCCAAAACAGGTAAAAAGGTTAGGAGCAGCCCAAATCTATATATGCAGTGTTCAAAACCCACAGCACTATTATGTTCAAGAGAAATGACAGCTTGTTTTGTCAAACTCTACTATATTCCTCAGATCATCTAAGCTCAGAGTGGAAATATGTCATTGACAAACTCAGCAGCTGGAGAACACCAAGGAGCGCGCAGCTTGAGCAGAACACCAACTGGGCCCAAGTTCAGTGCAGGAAAAACATCACAATTATGGCACATCAACATATCCTTTCTGTGTGATTAAAGGAAACTACTATGGAATACATATTTTTATTTTCCAGACAGTTTTTCTTAATTCCTATAATCAATAAGCACCAGGGCTTTAGTAAAATGTCAAAAGCCTTCTCCCTCTTTTAGGACTAGTTAGCTGACCTTTGCCAAGAAGGCACTACACAGTGTAAAACTGTTGTGCAGAAGTTGAAGAAATGCTGATTAATAGGCATCTAAAGGCTGGAAATGGTAATGAATTTAATAACATGGTATTTAAGGACTTTTCCTTAAAAATCAGATGCCTTTCTTATATGACAGTTATTTCACACCCTTCACTGTACCAGACAACCTTCCTTAAAGACCTTCTACTGTCTGCACTGGCATCTTTCTTCAGTACTCACTTTTACTCCTTTTTATATAATAACTGTAAAGGAGAAGGGAAATCTCAAACTGGTAGCTTTTCTGCAGGTTGCTTGATCCTGTATTGTTGATAATGACATGATACTAGGGGTATTTTCTTTATTTAGCACTAATCTTCCTAGATTATTCCAAAGAAGTGAATTTACATTAGTATGTGTGGGTCAATACAATTCTTCTCAGCCACGTTGCAGAGTGATTTGGCTCATGCACCCCTGCAGGATAAGAAGGGGATAATAGCAGGAACAAATTAGAAACTGCTTATTCCACTGTAACTCTCAAGCATTTGTAAAGAGATTTTATAGCAAAATCTGGGCTTTTAAAAAGGTATCTGAAAACAATTGCTAATAGAACCAATCACATTTAAAAAAATCCAAACATTGGCAGTGAATAACAGAAGGGTAAGCAGTTGGCAATGACATGTACTGTTCACAAAAAAATACAGTTACAAACACAAGCCATGTAAAATTTTCCTCTTGGGGATGGGTGGAGGAATTTTTTGAGTCTCAGTAAACAAATAAACTATCTTTTTACCAAATAAATTATTCCAATACAAGCTAGAAAACACATATACAAAGAGCAGAAATCCTGCTGAATTTTCAGTTATTTAGGCATGTAGACATTAAGGTGGAGGTGTGGAGGGCACTCAGAGATGGGATTAGTAATACTTGAGAAAAAAAGAGACTCGTTCCATTTTTTTCCGATGGGGAAACCCCATTGGATTTTGAGGCAAATTTCAGGACAAAAACACACTGGAATGAACGTTTGCTCTAAGGAGAAAGGGCTTCAGAACTCACTTTTCTTCTGCAAATGAGAGAAACGTATACCAGGGAATGAAAGTGAAAAAGAGTAAAATGTTTATTAACAAAGCAAGATACCCACAAAGAACAGGAAAAAAGGAGAATGAGGGAAGAGACCAATTCCGTCTTTTTCTTGTACTTTTCACTTCAGTGTTTGGTTTGATGCACTTGTCCAATTTGGAAGTGCTCTTGAGAAGAAGAAGACCAATTGAAAAGGCATCAATATCATCTTCTATGAGATTCATTCTTTATTCTCCTGAGAAATCTGAGATCTCATCTTTGTATCTGATTTACAGCCTCCTTTTTATAATAGTAGCTATTTATACAAAAATCATAAACACTCTATGGCTTGTGGGTAACCAAACAAGTCTGAAACTATGCCTTCCACACAGTATTTCAAAATAACAGAAAACTCAGAATGTAAATGGGGTTACATGGATAGTTAAGGTAGATAGAATCAGGTGCACCCACTGGTAAAGCTAACTTTGAAAGGAACAGGATACATGCCAGGCAGATGCTCTCTTGCAAGGATTTCTATAGTCCTGAATTCCCGAGGATCTTGATTCATTAAATTACTGGATGGTTTTGAATAAACTGCTCTGTATTGATTAATAGCAGCCAGAAGGAAAGATAATGGATTTTCTCAAATACCATGAAGCTCTGGATAGCAAGATTATTGAAGTACAAGTCAAAGTGATATAAAATCAAACCAGGCCTAATGAAGTAATGCTTGTCTCTAAACATTTATAAAGCAAAAATCTGCCTCTTTAGAAATATAAGTGATGTAGAAAATGAAGATTTTTTTTTTTAATTTAAAACAAATTAACAATCAAAATCTAAGAAAAAAAATACCCACTTGCTGTATTTACTGGGACATTGGGCTACCCCTGAGGTTTTAAGGAACAAACCTGGGCATAGATTCTGCTTTGTATGCCTGAAGTTCCTGGTAGTAGCCTGGGTGAAAATTTCGAGGAAAATAGACACACTGTGTACCAGATAGAGTATCCACTTTGTGAGTTATTAGAAGATTTCTCCTTCTTTTGAACTGAGAATTGGATTGAACATGTATGTCTGTGCTCCATAATATGTACAATAATCTTGCAAATGTCTTTCATGTACATGATAGTACAGGCACTACGTTCTGACAAAAATAAACAACAGAATTTAATGCAAATTTTGTTCTGTTTCATTAACTGTGGTGTTTGGTTTCTGCTTTGGTTTAATAAGCTTCCATTATTTTATGCAAGTGTAAAGGACTGCGCGCTTTGTGATGTTCTGTTTGTTGTTGCAGATCACCTTCAGTACCCTCTCTAAAAATGCACAACACAATGCTATGTAATGCTACATACAATTTCTCTCTCCAACTTTCTTTAAGTGATTAAAAGACTACACCGCACCACACTTACAACAAATGTTAGCCCTTTTTGCAGTCAAGAATTTTTAGGAAGCATTTATTCATAAAGAGGATGTAACTGTTACTAGTAATACTTGAGAAAAATTTAAAACTTGGTGTCATAATCAGTAGTGTCTTTTATGACAGACTAATTTACAGCAATCAAAACAACATACTGATCTTTCAATTGCTTTAAAAAAAGACCAAATCTGCTTCACTGGTTTTATTACTACTTTTCTTCATTCTGTAATAAAAGAAAAAATAAAAAAGAAAAAGAAAAAAAAAAAAAAGAAAAAGAAAAAAGAAGAGAAGAAAAGGGGGGATAAAAAGAAAACAGAAAGGTGTGCTCTCTTTAGAGATTTTTGAGGTTTTCTTCTATCTAGCTATTCACTATCTTCATCACATTTGAAGTCCAGGATCATGACTGCAATAAATTAGCTGCAATGCTTGCCAGTCACAAGGCAGGTTTTGGTCAGCTACTTTCCACAAGCAGCACAATTACTCCATGATGATTTCAAAACCTCTGCTCCTGGGTTACTGGACTCTGATGAACATTTATTCTGAGTTTCTGAAGTCTGCATCTTTGTATGAAATCTCTTCTTGTCCAACCCCAACAAACTATTTGAATTTCAAAGACTTCAGGAAACACCCATTACAAATACAATTTACAATAAAGGGACAGTTTTGAATCAAGGAGGAAAAAAAAAACTATAGTCAAGAATAGCCAGATCTTGGATGGTTTATGTGCAGAATCCTTTACTGAAGTATTTCTAATTCTTCTTTCCTTTCTACATATAAAGCAAGGGTTGGAAGACTACACAGGGTAGTACTTTTCAAGTGCTTCAAGGCAACATCTGTCCTTAGTGTTTCCTGATAAAATCTTGTACATGGATTCAGGTTGGGCTGGGCTTTGAGCAACCTATTCTAAGGCACAGTGTTCCTGCCCACACCGGAGGAGGTTGAAAGCACTGTCTTTTAATCCTAATGATTCAATGATTCTATAAACATGTATTTTGCATTGAGTGACTTCATTTAGCATCTTAATAGAATTTCAACTGTGTGCAATACTTTCCTTTCCTTGTGAACATTTTTTTCCTTCATTTTAACCAGGATATTGTTTTCATCTCTCAATAATTCAGTAACATGAATTGTCTGAATAGAGGCTTACCCTATTAAGATTTCGTGGAGAAAACCCACCTTGCATTAAGCCTATAGTAGCAAGTTAAACAACATCCAGGGGCAATTCCAAGTACTAGAGTGCAATTTTATTTTCCAGTGTTTGAGCAGTCCCTGATTTTTGTTCTGCCTATTAGAACATCACTAAACAGTTCTTCATGTGCTTTATAAGATTTTACATTATTTGTTTATAACCAAGAAACTTTTATTTTCTCTTAACAAACAGTAGATGAACTAGGTAAATAATTTTTTCAAGGTAGGAAAGTTGTTTCTCTATCTAAAACTTAACCTATCCCATTCCTTCCACATGGAAGGGGAGTTTCCTTTCTTCCATTCTAAGTTTTCTGAGCTTTTAAGTGTACATAACCAGCAAGAAAAATTGCTATGGTTCTTATGAATAGGTTGAAGAGCACATCCTCTTAAGCTGTATTTTGTGCAAATGAGATTTCACAGGGTGTTGAAGCTACCTGGCATTTTGATCCTTTAGGGGTACCATATAGTTCAGAAACTAGTTATTACTGAGTTGTGCTTGGGGAAAGACAGCACACTGGGAGAAGTGACTTAAACTTTTCTTATCATTCCATCAACAACTGTGTAATATGGTTTTATCAGTAATTACAATTCTATTAGTAAGGTTGTTTTTAAAGCAATTCCTTATTTCCCCCTTTTTAACAAGGTAGTATAAAGTATAGTTTGTGAGCTTCTTCTTCATATTAAAATATTAGCTGCCTTCATGAGATTTTGTGAATGTTCCTAACAGTTATTTTTTAATGTTCAATTAAATTTCTAACAGTTGGACAAACTGGTAGCAAAAAAATCCATTCATTTTGGGACACGAAGAATTTTTGGTTTTTTCTGCCAATTTTTCCTGGAAAGGAGACCAAGAGCATTGAGATAATGGATTAAGACTGCCAAAACAGCTTTTGAATATTTAGATTGAGTTACATCCCATGGTCCACATGCAACATCAGCCATCAGAAACTGCAGATTTCTATGTAGCTTCACTCTGTTTCTGCCACAGAAAGATGTGTTGATACCTCATGGCACAAGAAAAAAATGTTTTCAACATGAAATTCTTAATGTATTGCATAGATGACTGCACCATAAGGAATAGGTTTAGCTGACTTTCTAACATTAATACTATTTTACATTTATTAGTATTATTACATATAATTTGGCTGAAATAATTTTTTTACTGATTTCTGCATAAAGAAAATACCAGGTAGAACAAAAAATTAATGTCATTGCATCTGCAAGGAAGATTTAATATTGCTCTCAAGTGCAGCAGGGATAATTCTTACAGCAGGTGAAGAGGAATGTTCTTATAAAAATAAATCAGATAGACTGTACTTTTCTTACTGTAAAGTTTTATAAATTTTATTTGGTTCATGTCTTGCCAAAAAAATCAAATCAAGATAGAGAAGAAAAATACAGGGTCTTAGTGATAATTGGTTTATTACATATATACTATTTAGTAGGAGGCTTGGAAAGAAAGGACAGACTGTGAGAGTAAAATACTTATAAGGTTACAACTTCTCTTTGTCACTTGACTCCAAAATCCCTGCTCCCAAAAATAGGTTCTTGTACAACTCAAAAATTATTCATTTAATTCCAAAGATAAAAATATTTTAAAGGAACTTACAAACAAGATACAGGAAAATATATAAAAGCCTGAAATATCTCATCAAATAGCTTCACAGACAGAATCTGTGAGGTAATTATTACCTTTCTTTTTCATTTTTTTCCATAGATTAAATTTTCTTAGATTTTCATTACACATGCAAGTATAAATATTTACCTTTTTCTGTGGCTTTTCTTTTTTCTTTTTCTTTCTTCTATTTTTCTCCTCTGGAACCTGTTTCAGAAAGACAAAGTCAATTTTTCAATTAAAATAAGCAAGAAGCATTATGTGTCATGCAGTTCATACACATCAAATCAGAAAAACTCCTATTTGACCAATAACAGCCAGATGCTAAAGACAACCTCCGAAATAAAAGACACTGTAAAGACAACTTGTCATCCTTTAAACTCTCCATTGTTTTTAATTAAATGCATAGCCCAAAATATTTTCTACACTTTATAGGACAGAGAATATTTTGAATCATAGCAGCTTTCAATTGAACAGAAGTAAAACCAGAGCTAAAGGCAGTCTTGGAAATATGAACCTTTCAACAAGCAGATTGATAAAAGCAAATATCTGTTAGGAGTCAAAATTTCAAAAATATCAATCATTAATTAGGGAAGGAAGAGAGAGAATTATTCCAAAGCATGATGGTTTCAGTACTACCTGGGAGTCCCAGCTGCAGTCCCAGCTCCAATAAATAAGTCAGGATTTCAGAGCAGGTAGGACCAAGTTAAGAAAAGAAAGTGACAGAACACAATGCCATTCCCTATGTATGAATTTCCTCGGGTAGTAGGAGACTTTGGCTTACAGCCTGAGAAGAAACAGCTGAATTCAGGATACCAGCATACCAGAGTATGTAACAATAACCACAATATAGACAACAAAAGCCGTATCATGATCTTCCCCCTTGAGGAAATCTATTTCCTTTGAGAGAAAATGTCTAAATCATTTGGGGGAACATTACTCAATTAAACAATCAAATATTATAAATCAGGAAAAAAAGAGGTAAATATTATTTAATCACACAAGCCTATAGCTTAGATAGACAATTTACATATAAATTTGGCTTATCTGCATGTTTCTATTTCACATTCATATATAAATAATACAATGATAAGTAAAAAAAAAAAAGTATGAACAAACAAGCAATGAGCAGTGAAAAGCAAAAGATGGAAATACAACAGCTCTGGGAAAAAGAGATTGTTTGGAATAGAGAACATAGCTCTTTTGAGCATATTCAGCACTGGCTTCAATCTCCTGTACAACATTTAACTCCATAGAGTTGTATGCAGCCCTAAATAGAAACACACCAAGAAAAGCAATATTTCTCTTCTTGGCAACAAAGTGTTTTAACAAGGCAAATTAGAGTCCCACCAAGGGTTGAGAAACTAATGCCCACAGGAAACACAGAGCTTGACTGACAATGCACAGGAAAAAAAAATCAAAAAACACCTGTTTATGTTTCCACAAAGGACTTAATTAATCAACATTTCAATTAAAAGGAAAGAGATCTGCCATATGTCCACTAATATCTGACAAAATGAATTCAATAACTACACTATAATATATAAATTTTTAATTGCTACTAGAAAGAGAAAGATGAGCTACTCTACAGAAACTATATATCTATCTACATGAGCATGCAGAAAGGATCAGACCACTTAGCCAGAATTCTTTCTGAATTGTTTAGAAATGAATGTTTTTTAAACTGCCATATGTAGAACAGACATATCATTATCCAAACCATGAACACTTACAACATTATGCCTTTCCCTGCCTTCTTCTAGTTGTTTTTTTTTTTCTTTAATATTTTGCCAGACTGCAGCTTACCATTGCAGATGTACATTTAACTTACCATTGCAAAGCGTTTAATAAACACAGAACCTGCCAGATGAACACAAGAATTTTTTCAGACATTTGGGTGCTCACACTGGTTTAATTCAAACATGATGACTGTCATGTCTTGGCATTTTTTCCTCTGTTCTCTGGGCTGGTTATATGTTACAAAGGCGTGGTAAGCTATGGAAGCAGTGCTGGTAACTGAAACTGGTTGCAAGAGCTGCTGACAGGACAGCACAGCCAGGACCTCACTGCTTTGAACTGATAGCAATAGGCTTCAGGAGACAAGCCTAAGCAAATGAAATTATGGTAATTTTGCATAGCAAACCTTGTACACGGGGCAGAACAGCTAGGTTTTCCTAGCTAATTCCCTAAGCCTAATACATTTTAACTCTTTTGATTGGGATTTTACTTCACCTTTTATCTGAGAGATGTTCTAATTTGCATTAGCAAATCTCACACTGAGAGGCGGGACGTGGCTGCAAATATCTTTCTATTTATTTCAAGTAGGTAATATCCTCTTAATTATTTCTCACCAGTAGCTTTACCTACATAAATATAAACTGTTTGTAGACAGTAAATAGAAACACTTTTTTCTATTTTTCTATCAGCAGTACATCAAAATAGTCAGTATCTCTGCCTAAAAGTTCAAAGCTCTCCTCATGCTTGTCTAGTCTGTGACAGTTGCTGGCAAAAGGGAGCATTTAGGATATACTCCTGGTACCATGGTGTTGAATGTATAACAACCAGTCACAGAAAAACAGACAGGCAGTTATCTAGACAGTCAAAAAGAGGAAGCTGTCAGAACCACAATAGAACTCCAGTGAAAATTAACTTAACTGACTGACACAAACTCACAAGCTGTTTTCATGCAAACCAATTCTTTCTGAAGTAATAAAGCTAAATGTCCAATTCCACTTAAAGTGGTGAAATAGAATGCAAATTTTTCACCTGAAGGTGTCTGAAATTTCTTCCACATCATTAACTGTTTCAGCTCTCTGTGAAGCAAATCCAAATGAACAAGAAAAGACCAAAAGCAAGACATGTTTTCACAACAGGTTTCTTGGAACCATTTCAAATTTTTCTTCTCTTGACTAGTATGCAAGAAAAAAATTTAAAACACTCTAAAACTGTCAGAAAAAAAAAGTCAGTGCAAGAAAAGAAGAGGTTTTCTTAATTGCTCTCTGAGAGTACTTTCCTGTCCCATGCTGTATTAATTTAATACATTGCAGAGAGACAAGGGTTTAAAAACTTATATAATACAATGCACCAATAATAAACACAGAAAATATTCGTTGTGTTGAAGCTGTTTCAAATTTGAAAAATGTTGTTCAGTAAATTAAAATATAATGTCTTCACTTCATCCTTTGGATGTCTTCTCACGCTTATTTGAATAAAACTATAATTATTTACATGCATTCATCTTTTGTTCATTTTGAGTTTTTGTTTGCTTGTTTCTTTAGTGAGCTTTCTTAGCAAAAACATGCATATGAAAATAAGGAAGAAGTTTTGGAAAAAATATTGCTGAGTCTTACTAATAATATCCAAGTTGGAATTCAAATAGCATGAAGTCTTTAGGTCTAATAGCCAGAGAAAATTGTTGATAGATCAAACGAACACTTTTCCAAAAGAGACCAATTTTTGTCTCGTATGGGGTTTAACTCACAGAACTGTCTGTCAAACTGCATTTCCAAAATTAGCGGTCTTTAAGCAAGCCAAGAACAAAAAAATCAGTGTTTTTTCTAACAGCACTTTCATACTAGATACAATTTAGAGCAGTGCTACAACACATATAAGAAAGAATTATTTAAACAACAGTAAAGAACTTCATAAGAAAATTCAAGCTTAATTTCATAGGAAAACTCAAACTTCCTAAGACATTACCAGAATACGTTAGCTTGGACTCAAGATTCTTTCCAGATGACAGCACATACTGGATGCCTCTCTCCTGCCAACATTTTGTATAAAGGAAGACCTATATCATCGTTTGCCAAAAGAAAACTACTGCTCAAAAATCATGTGCAGACTGTGCCAATGAAGTGAGAGGATTCCCCACAGGTCATTTCCAAACAGGAGCTCTGGATCGTGTTTGACCAGAACTCCCGAAAACTGGGTCATACAATACAGTGGGAGACCAGCCCAGTACCTTACACAGTAGGGAGCAGGATTAGATGGTATGATTAAAGGCAATTGAGAAAAATGAGGACACATCTGTTTCTGGAGGCAGTGTTTAGATATGCAGACACCCAAAATGCACCTGCAGCCTTTGGCCATTTTGTCCCACAAAATTTGGAGATTGACTGTGGTGCCAGCCTAAAGTCTCTCTGAAAATGTAACCCATACAGAAGTGCTCTAAAACTTTGTGATCAAACGCTTTCTATTGAAAGGTTCTATGTCATAACCCCCACCCAAAGAAAAAATTTAAATGCTAAATATCACCACACTTATATACATGGGCATATATGCATTCCATACATACATAAAATTTTTTTTAGCCTTCAAATTGGCTTTGAGT
The DNA here is from genome assembly GCA_030060385.1 of Muscicapa striata striata. Lineage (NCBI taxonomy): Eukaryota > Metazoa > Chordata > Aves > Passeriformes > Muscicapidae > Muscicapa > Muscicapa striata. The sequence goes on along the minus strand of JAREIS010000076.1, from coordinate 111,246 downwards.
TCAACTGCCTAGGTTATCCTCCTTCTGCAGTCTTTTTACAGTCTCTTTAAGACAAAAAGTAGTGAAAAAAATATTTGTAAGGCGACTGTGTGTTAAACAATCACCTCAGCCTTAGATTAAGAAGCAGTTTTGAACTCTTTTGCAAAGTTTCCAGCTGAGGGTCACATTTTAGCTAAAGTCTTGGGCTTCCTCAGTTAAAGTTGAATTAGGCATCACATCCAGAGGCAGCCAGAGGGTCACTGGAGAACAGCCATATCACACAAGAACCTGGGAATGGCCAGTCATGATTTTGCCAGTCCAACACCAAAATTAATCCACTAGATTACTAGTTAACTAGAACTAGAGAAGATATTAGTCTTGACCTGGGAATCAGATTCTTGTATGTATATATTCCTTTCTCCCATCCCAGTCCCAAAACATGCATGCATAGAAGCAAAGAGATTGCCCTCTATACTGGAGGCAGATGCCAATTTCTGATGTGCAAGATGCTGCTCCTCTGTCAGCAGCTAGGACAAGGGGAAGGAAGCACTAGTGAAACAGGAGATCAGTAGTGCAGAGTTACTGAGACTTAATGCCTTTCCCTTTTCAGTGGTAACATGGAGCCAAACAGACAGTTCCAGCTATTTGAGGGATGCCTGTAATCACAAGATATTGCAGTGTAACAGGAATATTTACAAGTAGCCCTCAGATTTCTTAAAGTAATGAACTTCAGCTGGGTCAAAGTACGCCAAATATCTTTGCTGCTTTCACACACAAGAAAAGAAGGAAAAGGTACTATGAATTTCAGGATTACTGTAAGCTACCACAAGAATCTTTCAAATATGTGGAAAATTCCACCCAAACACCATTTTTTCCCCTGTGTTATTTGCCCAACTGTGTAAGAAATTTCTTTCTACTTCAAGTGTTACGACATGACACACAGACAAACAGATCTCAGAAAGCAGAACAGATGGCTAGATAAAGAGCATGAACTTTGGAAGAAAAATGCGTGTTTAGGGATGTGAACTGGTCTTCAGGGGGAAACAACAAAAAGGAACTAAAAAAAGTAAAACTTTATTTTGTTTGAGTACTATGAAAGAACTTTAAAAAGCAAAATCAATTCTTAACACTAGAAAGAAATTCTGCTTAAGAAGTGTTACCTTTCTGCTTTATGATGGTATTGTTCAGGATAGTTCTTTGAATACAGAGAATCACATTTCATTAACATATGTAAAGACTAAGGAATATAGAACTCTTAATGTCTGAAATACAAGGCAGATATCATGTAGTCTGTCTCTAAATTTCTCCAGGTAAGGCGCATGAGAATTTCACCAATATAGATTGTTTATTACTCAGTGATGACTTCTCATGCAAGAGATATGTAAATATTAATTAAAATAATAGCAGAAATTTAGAATTCTAATAAAGTGCACCCCCAGGTCTACATTCATGAAAACTTTATGTCTTATCCTGCTGTGCCTTTGATCACAGAAGTGCAATAGTTAAAAAAACACACTAAATAAAAATCTCAGACATCTTAAGAAAAAGCCATGGTTAGATCTTTGGTGATGCTATTTAGAAGCAAGAACGCTGTTTGAGCCTTTTTCCATAATTTTTGTGTCATTTATTTCCATGGCAGTGCAATAGAGTTCACACAAAGATGTACTAACCAGAATATATCAAAAACTCTGGGACTATATTGATATTATGAACCAGTGGAAAAAGTACAGCTAACTATTGCCAAGTAAAATTCTTATTTACCAAATAATACAGTTTGGTTATTCCTAATAGTTCCTCCAGGAAACCAAAGGTAAATTTGTTAACGGGATGGCAGGGTGCTCTGCTCTCTTGAGTGCTCCCAACTCACCATTCAGCATAGCTAGGTGAAACATAAGTTAAATTCCCATCTGCCTTGCCAGACTAAACACCCAAAATCTACTAGTAGTGCTGTGGGAAAATGCCACAAATGTGGCTTCCTTACCTCTCTTTGTGTTCCTGTGCTTAAAACTTGACCGTAATCAGAGCAGGAGTTGAAGGGGAGAGCAAAGGATGCTCCACACTGGAGACCTCCAGGTTGAACACTGTTTCAGCTCACTGTTTCAGCCTTGCAGCACTCCCTGAATGCAGCAGGTTTTACTGTGAATCTGGGAATTGCAGAAACATCCCACAGCAAGTAACTTCTCAAAGAGAGTACTGGATAAGAGGAAGGCAATAAGAAAATTCCTTGTGGCACTGCAGATCTTAGATGCATCAATATGTCATGGTAAGAGGCTTTCAGATAAGATGGATTTATCCCATTAAATATTTTGAAAGTCAACACTACTACTCCGTGCAGGTGTTCTAATTTTTAATATTGATCTGCAATGAACTGTTAAGCTAAATGACAGGGCTATTGAATTAATTGCAAATTGTGATGTATTAAATAATATCAGAAGCAGAATAAACATACAATCTGGCTTCAAGAAGCTGAATTTGCTACAATGCAAAGCCTGTAATCTCTAGGCACTCAGAAGAAACTAAACACAGCTTAAAAATATGAACTTTAAAAAATACTGCAACACTTCAGAATACGTTGGAGTAGTGAAGGGTGTTGCATCCTGGGACATGCATCAAAACAAATGATAACTTTATTGTTTTCTTCAATAAATATTCATTTAGCAATCAGCAATGGCTTTATTGCCATGACTTCAAATGACAAACGAAGTAAAGTATGGAATTAAAATATGAAATTCAGGTATAGTTATATTCTGAAAAGTAGAAAGCAAATTTTCTTGTGATTTAAAAAAAAAAAAAAAAAAACCAAAAAAACCACAAAAACCAAATCCACAACTTGAAAGATCTTAGGAACAGAAAAATGTCTAGTATCTGGTCTAAAATGTCTTCAATAATTTTGCAGTACTCACAAATCTAGGTTAGTATTTTTTAATTAGGGCTGGAAGCCAGGAAAAATTGTATTTAGGGTTTAAAATATTCATAACATATTCTGATGTGGCAGATCTACAACACTTGTAAATTGCCATCTTCCTCTGGCTCCTGTAAAACTAAGCTTCTTGTAGTGATTCCATGCATGCATATATTTCTAATTCCATAACTATATTTTATATCTGGTAAGTGATAATACATTTGTAATATCTCTTTTTGAATGTCGAATTCACTGTATTTTTGTCCATTAAATTTCTCTTTTTCAGTTATCTTTTATAATCTAGATGATTTATCACTTGAGATATACTCCTTTCCTTCAAGAGTTTTGTTAATTTATGCAACTTTCTAGTTCTTGTTTGTAACACACCGGCTTCATAACAACATACTGCTGCTCCTTGATACCAAATTTTATTGAAGTAATGACTAAAACTGGGATATTTTATTTTTCTTGAAGATTAGTAGTTAGACAAGGCAATATTTTTCCTTGGAAGTAAAAATTTGTTGTCTGTAAACACATACACACTCATAATAGACTTCTAATCATTACTAAAGTTTTATAAAAAATCTTCTTGACTCTGTTGGGCTTTGGGAAGTTGTCATCTGTGCAAATGCTAACTTTCTGAGGGAGTCTTCTTGGATCAGGTATTCCAGAGAAATAATTTGAATCACAGCAGGCAGTTTAAAAATTTCATTATCCCTGGGAGTTAGATAATAACTGATACTCAGAATCTTAGGTTTCTCCCTACCTGTGTTTTATTATAGAGTTCAACTGAACAAATTTTTGATATACACCATCGGAAATAACATGTCTTGGAGGGGTTAATTGAATTAATTTCCCATTATTCTAAGACGGAAGATTACCCATATGGAATCTCTCCTTTGGACATCTGCCATGGCACAGCCCTCCCTGCACTCCTCTCTGCAGCAGCAATGGTACAAAACATCCCCTGCAATTCCAGCAGAATGCAAAGTGACAATAGCAAGCCTGGCAACAGCATAAGAGCTAATTAGTCAAGAGAACACCTCAAGAGTTTTAAAGTTCAAAAGGTAGCCAAAACCAAGTTTGCTTGATTAACAATTCCCTCTATTTCTAATGACAATATAGTTCAGAGAAAAATATCATAGAAATCACAGCCAAAACCTTATAAATCGATTTTTTGCAATTCAGTCTATACTGAGCTACTAAATTTTATAGGTTTTCAAATCTAATTTCTAATGTTTGTACCATTTTAAGATAAGATATTCCAAGACTTTAATAACTTTAGTATATTTTTAAAATATTAGCATGAAAAATGGATTTTCAAATATATTAGCTATAGATATATAGATTTACATAATTTTGTAGATTTCAGAGGGGAGGAAATTTACAAAATCTTCAGTCATTATGTAATTTAGAACTTTTACATGCTAATTCCTTGATCTTTAGCTCTTCTTAAAACACTATATATTTAGTCAAGAAATACATTTTATGGTATTCTGCTGCAGTTTTATAACCAGATGGATTATTTTTTCTGGTTAAGCAGACATAGGACAACAAATATTATTTCTTGGGGCATCTGTTGTAAACACAACGCAGATGTAAGGTGATACAGGTTTGTTTAGTAGTCCTGGTACATCGTTGTTTTAAGATCACTCCATATACTTCAAAATGGAACATGACCTCAGCATGAGTTGAATATGTTCTGTCAGATTTCAACTCAGGATGAAATAATGTGTGCTTATGTATCTATTAATTTTTCTTTATGAAAACCATGAATTAGAAGGCCTCTATTATATACATGAAAGAATAAGGAACGCCATTTAATTTAAAGTTTATTTCAAGTGAAAGAAGCTCAGCGGTAAAGAAGTAAGATTTAATTTAACTAAGTTTGTTTCTAAGCCTGAAGAGATTTATGCGTGTAAACAGCAGTCATCATCAACACTGTAAAACAAAGCTTTCAAAAGTTTTAGCCCCTGACAAACTGCTATTTTATTCAATAGTACTCATATATGCTATGAAGACAACTATATATCATGGAAATAAGGCAAGTCATGTTTATAGCCAGGGTAAACACATGGTGTGCCACAGTGCTCTACTATGAAGCACCACCCTAGTAATTACCATTGCAGCCCAGGGGTCAGTGCTGTGTCTGATCCTGTTCAATGTCTTCATTAATGAGCTGGATGAGGGAGAATATGCATCCTCAGCAAGTTTGCTGAAGGTGCAAAGCTGGAAGAAATGACTGATAGACCACAGGGCTGTCACAGCCAGAGTGACCCGGAGAGGAAGAAGAAATGGGCTCACAGGAGCTTCATGAAGTTCAACAAGCTGAAGTTCAAAGTCCTGCCGCTGGGGAGGAACAACCCCAGGCACAGCACATCCTGGGACCACCTATCTGGAAAGCAGCTTTGCAGAAATGGACCTGGGGACAGAAATTTGAACATGAGCCATCACTGTGCTGTTTCACTAAATGTTAATGGTATATGTTGTCACCAGGATGGGAGAGGTGATCCTTCCTCTTTATTCAGTACTGTTGCAGGCAAACTTGGACTACTGTGTCCAGTTCCGGGCTTTTCAGTACAATGGACATTCTGCACACAGTCCAGTGATGGGCTGTAGAGATGAAGGAACTGGAGAATGGCTAGGTGGAAGCCATAATATTTTAGAAGGTGCCATAATCCATCAAAGACTCCCAAAGTGTCCTGTGATCCAGAGCACCTAGCACCAAACCCCTCACCCTGGGGGAGGTACCTGTGCATTCCCACTGAGCCACAAAGTGTATGTTACCCCACAGGATGGACGTGGTGTTTTGTGGGCTTCCCCCACCCGCGATGGATCAGGACCATCACTTCAACACTGAATTTGCAACAATCAAGTCTGGTCATGGGATCCATAGGTGGTGATGATGTACCTTACTACTCTTAGCGGTTGTTTTTGTTTCTTTCTTTTCCCTTACACATTTTCTTAACCGTTATTTTTTATGTTTTTATATTGCAGCATTTCTAAACAAAATAGTTAGAACAATAATCACAACCAAATATCTTATACTACCTGAATGATACAAAGTCTGTAAAGTCTGTTATTGTACCTCCTGAGAATTTTGTTTTCTCTTCTGTACTCCACACTAAGTAAATCAAACCACTTTCCCCTAATCCCACCAAACAGACCAGACATAACACCTGACAGCTTCAACGGTTCTGTGATTCTGTGAATACATGACTTTTATAATGCTGTGTGTCATCAAAAGTCATGGAAATATCCACTTTCATAATAATTGCATTCTCAAATTTAAGAATGAATAGAACATCTAAATTCTTTTAAAATACAATAAATTTCTTAATAAATTGTATTAAATTTGTAGATTGCATATAATTTTAGATCATAATTTTAGATCTGTCATTTGCTTCATTAAGTTGTATAAAATACAGTATGTTAATGTTTTTTTCCACAGAGAGTGAAAGTGACTGGAAAAGGACATGATAGCAGAGAAAAAATAGCATCTAAGTTGAAAAATAAACTTTAAGCCCTTTCCAACATCTATTTTAAAATTAAATCAGCAATTCATGAAAGTGCTGCTAGTTATGTACATACCTAACATAGCATAAAGGATGCATTTTGTTAAAAATTTGTCTTTTGTGTAAGGTTGGGGAAACAAGATAATTAATTGAAGGTAGAACCTGCTAATTGCAAAATGAATGATGGACACATCAAATGTACTCTAGCCAAGCCAAGAGAAAGAAATAAGTCTTCCCTAAATTGAAATTAAAATTATGGGATCTCTTGAGAATTTGCCACAGGAGCAGAGTGAATAAAGTACAAACAGTATATGGACAGTGTGAGTCAGCAGCAGGAACAGTGTGAGGAGGGTCCCGGTCTGCACAAGTGCCCCTGTCCCTTCATGAACACACTGGATGCTCTTGTCACGGAATATTTCCACAGCTGTGAAGGAGACAGCCATCCCCAAAACCAGGACAGAAGGTAAAGCTGATTTTTGGTTTGGAGTTGGTGCAGTTGTAGACAAGCAGCTGCAGTACACCCTGTTGTGATTGCTTTGCAAGGGTGAAAATGAACACTTGTATCATGTAAAGTGATGCACTAAACCAGGAAAACCTAGATGCCTCCTTATTAAACAAATAACCATTGCTGGTTCTCATGCCTCCCAGACAGCAGAGGCATAGAAAAGCAAAGGTTTGTGGTGAGAATACAGAATTACTTTCTTGTCATTCTGAGAATGTGAACACATTCCATTTCTTAGTTATTAATAGGTCCTGGTTCAGGGCAATAACAGCAAAACTGACACAATAATGACAGCTTTCCAAGGCTTTCTGGCCAAGGCCCCTTAAATATGACAATGACTAATTCTTCCAGCTCTATAATTCTCTGACATGACACTAGAGAGACAGCAGAGCTGCCTATTGGTATTCTGAGTATTGTTTCAGTCCAGAAAAAAAAGAAATCTACAGTTTTTACTACCCCCCATGCCTGCTGCCACAGAAGATGCTCTTGTGACATAGAGAATATGCACGTGCCTTGCCCTTTGGATACCAATACATTCACTTTACCCCTTTAATATTAGGGAAAAGGATCAGTAGATGAATTAGAAAATCTCAACTGTTAGCAAAAAAATCTGCAACAGCAGTAACAGCTCAGTTGCCTTACAGCAGGTTAGAATTGTCCTAGATGTTACAAAAATTGGTCATTACTGCTGATATTTTAGGGCAAAGTATACACTCTTGTCCCTGGTCCTGCACAATGCAGAATTTAATTACAGTAAGTTTTGTGGACAAACCTCAGTACTGCAGGTGCTGGGCCAGCTGTGATACAAAAAACTCTCTCAATGACAGCAACAATATTAAAAGAACATCAGTAAATAATCAAAGAATGTAAATCACTTATGAAGTGAGTAGTCCAAAGGAACCTGAAAATAGGTGAACTTTTAAAGGATACATTTATGCTAAATGAAAAAGCCAGAATAGTATCTCCTAGACAGAAAACCAAGTACTGGTTCAATACACCTAGAAATTTCTACAAAACCTAATATTCACATTGATTTAAGTGCAAAGCAAAACTAATGAAAGAGCCAAAGGAAAGAAGAAAGTACATCTGAAAAAAATGAACAAATGCAAAACAAAAAACAACCACAGACATACATATATGCAACAGAGAACAGGCTGAGAAAATAGGACAGAAAAGGTACAGAAAGAAAATATCAAATGTGAAGAGTTTTAGTCTAACAGAAATTATCTTCAAGAATAGAAAAAAAAATTATAAATATGTGAACAAGACTATGGAGTTTTCCATCTACTTAATATAATTTCACATCTAGTAACATAAATCTGAAGTGCTCTGCCTTAAAAAAATAATTTGAGATTATTTATTTAAAGGGTCATTAAATACCTGAGCTGTTAGAAACAAATATTTTTGCTTTCATCTTTCTTTACAGTACATTAGATTCAAATTCAAAGAGGTATTCTGAAGTTAAGTAACATAAGCACTAATGGAATTAAAATACCACTGCTCAGGTTCATAATCATATTTCTTAAAATGCAAACTATGATGTTGGAAACTTTTGGAAGAAACCAATAAATGTATTTAACTCAAATACATAAATTTTGGGCTTGTTGAATGAAAATAGTTCTTCAAAGAAAACTTTGTTCTGAATCCCCTCTGAATTCCCTCAAGATTATTATTATTACTGTGTAATTATCAATAAATTATCTCTCACAATTTTATTCTCATGTTCTCATTAAAATCCATAGTTTTTTCCTCTAAGGATGTTAACTGAGAATGAATCTATCAGAAACCATCCCCAAGTTACAAAAACTGATAACAGGTGTTTTATGAAATGTTTACAGTGTTACACCTTTTCAATCCATAAATGCCATGCACCATGAGAGCACACTATATAACCTTCCCTTCATCTGTCCTGTAAAAACAACAAAAGAAAGAAGTACTCAGCTTCTATGTCATTTTCCTTTCTCTATAACTACAGATGGTAAAAGGCACAGAAAGGATAATAAACCCAGCTGATACAATAGAAAACAGAAATGCAATCAGCATATTGAGTGTTTTGCAGTTGCTGTGATTAGCTTGTTTAGCACAGTATAAACTCCTTTGATGGCACTTGGAGTCCTTGTTCAGGTTGGAATTATTAAGTGAGACCTTTGTTCACACAGAAGCTGCCTGGGAAAATCTCACCGCACTACACAGGCCCCAGCCTATCACCACGGCTTTGTGACACAGTCACAATAGTAAAGACTGAACCTTTTAATTTTTTCCCCAGTAGTAAAATACACCATACTATAATGGCAATTGACATTCAATGACAATATTTGTACACCACCTGGCAAGACTGGTATATCCGCCACCACCTCACAGAAATGCTTTCTTTAATTGCTGCCCGTCTGGCATTCCTCTCTAAAGGCTGAAATCCTTTCTTGGTGGCTGTCAGGGAAATAAAAATAAAAAATGGATTAGAAGCTGGCATCTGAAAGTTCAGACTGGAAGAGTGGATCTAGGAACACTAGAGAATACAGCGTAAGAGAAGCAGCTGAGTCACCCTGGAGATTTAATGGAAAATATTTGTGCCAAGGAAGATGGCATCAAGTGTCCATTTAATTCTGCAGACAGCACAAGAGAGAAGTACAAGAAAGCAGATACTAAAGGCTACTTCAGTATACGTTTGTCCCAAATTCACCTTCAAATACAGCCTGTTTACAGGTTTTGGTGTAATTTTTTGTTGACCTAAGGCATAACTACGACTTCATTCAAATTCAATAAAATACAATATAGGAGCAGAGGAAAGTTAACAGGTGAGTAAAACTATTAGTCTAGATGAGCAACTGTGTGGCAGCAAAGATTTAATACATTTTTCTGACAGTTAAGTTTTCTACTTCTGCCCAAATGTACTAGAATCATATGTATTTTCTCACACTTTCTTGCCTATTTCTCATCTCTTTCTTGTTGAGACTGTTTCTCAGTCAAATATACAGGAGTTAAGGACTGTTATTATGCCACCAGCTTACTGTAAAACCCTCAGGTACAATACCAATTTTTGTTAAATACTGAATAATGTACAACCCATGACAGATCAGCCATAAAAATACTGTATTATTAATTTTCATGAGCAATAAAACACATGAAGCATGGGGTTGGAACTAGATTACCTTTAAGGTTTCTTTCAATTCAAGCCCTTCAATTATTCTAAGAAGCCCATATTTTCAGTGCACCAAATCCTAGTAAAATGAAAGAAATTCAAATGCCTAAAATCCTTCTGACTTTATTAATATAGGTTTATAGTTCCAAACTTAATTCTGATTTTTTTACCTTTTACTCCTTATACTTACAGAAGAAAGAATTTGAGAATTTGAAGAAAGAACTTGAAGAAACTTAATAAATTGTGGGAAGCCAGAGAAAGAAAGCATAGTATTTTACTGATAAGTAACTGTGTAAAAGAAGGTATTTCACAGTGCAAAAGTTTTCCTACCTGGTGCTGAAATGAAAGAGGTATATGTTGTCTCTGTCAGTGCTACAGACACTTCCTAGTTTTATGCTCTTTTCATAGACTGCTAGAATATTCATCTGTCTTAATTTTTCTTTCAATGGAACTAGCAAAGAAACTTCTGTCATTTGAAAAGCAGTACATCACTTTCAATCTATAACTAATATATTCTTTGAGCAGCATGCCAGTGAAGGATGGCTGAGTCCAAGGAAGGCTTCATTTAACTTCATCCATTTTTCAGGGAAAATGTCTGGTGATTATATAAGCTACTATCCGTATTAATAGCCAGATAGATAAACACATTTTTAGAAGAGGTTATAATTTCTCACTTTCCTCTTTGCAGCGTTGATTAAGGTGGAATATTTGTGCTTCATATCTGTATTTTTCTTACTTCTAAATGTTCTCTTGCCTTCTCTTTTTTTACTCAGATATATTCTGATTCATACTATGAGTCTAATGTTTTCTGTTTTCCACTTATGTAAAGGTTGACAACTCATGGGGGAAAAAAAGGCCACTGAGAATTAGCAACATCCCTGAGTGATTTTAAGGTACATACTGTGGTAAGGCTAATTGCTGGTTTGACATGGGCTTAAAACATTGACAGCCAAGAGCTTACAGGTTTGCCAAAAAGTCTAAACACATAAAATTCCTTTGAAATTTTTGAAATTTCTACTTAAATACATGTCTATAAAACCCAACAATTTTGCCATTTAGAAAACTTTAAATTATTTAGTTTGACACTGTTGAGTTTTCTCCCTTGGTAGCACTCTCTTGCTTTGGCTGACTAAATGTAACACAACCGACTTTTCACTAGGGCATAGGTTTCTCAAAACCTGATTTTCACAGTTTACCTCTTCATGTTTTGAAGTAAACACTCACAGTCTAATTACAGAGGGACTAATTCCTTGCAGAACTGTCCATTAATTCCATGACTGAAGAGCTTCAGTGTACCAACAGGGCAGTAAGCAACCTAAAAATAATGGTCATCATTAAACTTTAAAAATGTCCAAACACAAGTTATACAACAGTGGTGAGGAAAGCAAGACCTGATGACACAACAGAGTTTTTGATCTTTACCTTGAAGCTTTGATTGCAGCCCATTCCACCTTTTTTTGTACTGTGACCAGCTATGAAAGCCTTCAAGGCAAACATGTTGTACAGCCGTGTTAATTCTGCAGAAACCCATGCCTGGCCCTGAAGGAATTTTGAAGTACAAAAACATTCCCATTGGAATTTTGATGCAGGCACGGAAGAGGTACCTTAGAATCTTCTGTGAAGAATTGTGGCATGCTACACAGAGGAAGAAGGGAAAGAGTAATAATTTCAAATATGAGATCTCATTTTGAGGATGAAATAACTTAATGGAGCAACCTCTTCTCTTACAGATTTTAACTTTAGGGAGTAAGGGTTTAGACAGCTAGGAAAATGTGGATTTATTGATTCAACTTCAATTCTAAATCATTCTAAGTTTCAGCTTTTACAGTTGTCTTATCATACTAATTTCATATTCAGACTAATATGATAAAATCTTACAACCATGGTACCTTACCTTACCCTTGTTGTGGTTTGACACTGGGCAAATGCCAGGCACCCATGAAAGCCACTCATCCACCCTCCCCTGCCAGTGCTGGGCAGAGGAGAGAAAAAAATTAACAAAGGGTCCATGGGTTGAGACAAGGGCTGGGAGAAAACACTCCTAGGGCAAAAAAGGCTCAACTCAAAGGTACAAAGTGAATTTATGACTAACAAAATCAGAGGAGAATAATAAGAAGCAAAATAAGACCTTAGAAACACCTTTTTCCCCCCACCTCCTCCCTCCTTACCACTGATAGAGCAAAGAGACAGGGAGTGGGGGTTTGATCAATTTGTCACCCAAGATTTTTTTCTGCTGCTCTAGGAGAGGAGTCCTTCCTTTGTGAGGCCATGGGATCCTTCCCACAGGAGACAGTTCTCTGAGAACTGCTCCAGCGTGGGTCCACTCTCAGGAGCAGGTGTTCCTAGCTTCCATCATGGGCTCCTACAGGGCTGTCAAATACTTCCTGAATCATTTCTGGAGTCGTCTAATGGCTGAGACCTCAAATATTCGCATTTGCTCTAGAATTATTCTACACCTTTCATCAGCAGAGTAACTAGTCATGTCACAGATATATAAGCCTTTTTATTTGATTTGAGGCAGGACTGGCTCATGCTGGTGAACTTTTGGCAGCAATTTTGTATCAAAAAGTCAAGCTAGTAAAATGTGTCACTTCATAGTATCTCTTTACAACTTTCACAGAATTACCGAGTGGGAGGAGTTGGAAGAGAGCTCTGGAGGTCATCTAGTCCAACCCAGGTGACAAAACCAGTGCACCTTGAGCATATTGTACAGGATCATTTCCAGGCTGGGTTTGAACATATCCAGAGAAGGAGACCCCACAGCTTCTATGAATAGCCTCTTACAGTGCTCTCTCACTCTCTGAGTTGTACCTCATATTCACATGGAACTTCCTGTGGTCTGGGTTGTGCCTATTGTTTTAGATAACTATTTGGTTAGAGAGCTGTTCCAAATACAATCTTGAATTTTAACATTCTAACATTATATTCAGAAGAATATAGAGATATTTTCTTGGGGTTTTTTTCTCCTCCTATTTTCATTTATTCACACAGGGAACTACATGGTACATATAGTGAACACCCATCCTAATGAGACATGGTTAATTATCCCTGAACATTATTAATAGTTACAAATATTACAATTTTATTCATGTCATTCCACATGGTGTGTGAAGATTACATAGAAATAACATTCCCAAATTACCTGATTTCTATTCCATATTTAAAGTTTCTTTTCCAGCAATAGAAGATATTTCAAAACTTAATTTAACAAAATGTTAAACAAAATGGAATGATCTTATAGAAGCACTACTCCATGTAATTAAACAATAATGCAAATAATTAGATTTCATTTTGATCCTAGGAGAAATATCACATTTGCTTAAGCAGAAAAATGCAAAGTTCATTTGTATCTTAATGTAGTATTCTGCAAGCATTATGAACCAAAGTAATAAGAAATATTCAAACTATTCAATGTAATACCACTAAAAGGTGAAACTCCACTGTTGTGTCACGTTGTGCAATTTCCCATCAATTCATCAATTTTAATAATACAGACAAATCAGAGAATTAGATCTATTAAAATATCTATGAAAAAGAAATTCATTGTAATAAGCATAAGACTGAATGCCTACTTAATACACACTGACACACTACAAAACACAAATACAGTAGAGTAGAACTCTGTATGAAGTGACATTCTTATCTGGGTTCTTATCGCATACTATAAATTATAAGGAAGGTTTGACTACCTGAATGTCACATTCTCTAGCTTTGTCTGTTTTTCTTGAAAGTATACTTTTTCTTCCTCCTTCCTAAAGAATTACCAACTTCTATTGTCTAAAAGCATAATTTTAGTGCTAGGTGGTAAGGGTTTTCATGCTTTTCCAGTGTTTAGCCTGTTACATGCCATCCAGCACATGATTAACATGATTAACAGCTTTTTTAACTACCCCTAACAGCACCTGGCATTTTTCAGACTGACACTAGAGCATGATTTAGATAACTAAGTGTATCTTCCTGGAACTGCAGAGAAGCAGGTGTAGGAACAAATACAACAATTTAGATAAAGAATAAATTAACAGAGGAAAAAAACAATAGCAGCAGACAGAAAGTATCAAGAATTTCAGTAATTAAACATTGCATTTCTCTGTTCATATATTTAGATAAAGGGAAACTTTGTGTTGAGGCCCCACAAAGTAGAGTACCCAAAGCTGTTTACACTTTGAATCACCTAACAGTCACAGAGAAATCCCAGAACCCAATAGACCTGAATCATTTTCTATCCTTGCAGTCATGTGGTGACGTTCAATCCCCTAGACCTAAGGTAATGGTAAAAACATTATTACAAATAAATGGGAAGGTCCATGGGACCTCATTACATGGGGACATGAGTATGGGTGTATTTCTATGGACACCAGAACACAGTGGACACCCACCAGGTGTGTCCATCTTGCCCTACATCGTGCTCAGGACCAGAGACAATATCCTCATGACAATCCTCCAGCAGATGCTGAGGAGCAGTGACTTAAACAATTTGCACACCTGCCACACAGGGAACTGGAATTTCTTGAGATGACAAGTCTATTAAAGGATTTTATCTATTTATGGACATGAAGGTTTTATACATATTTAAATGTGAGTAATATTTAAATGACTTGAAGATCTTGAGACAGATTGTTTTTTCTTGTTGGTTGTTTTTCCCACAGTTCTGAGACTTGAAGTATTTCCTGTTTGTAGTGTTAAGTTGTAAATTTGTAATCTTTAAGCTATAAGCTGCGGGAGTCAGCCTGACTGGTATTCCAGGTCAGGTAATGATTACTGAAGAAGAACTGTATCCTAACCCTAGGCTTTGGGAGGCATTTGTTGAGTTGTGGCAATCTCAGAAGGGAATGTTCCAAGGAGTTATAGGATTGCCCATGTTGATGCCTCAAACATACTCCTAACCTTCATTTTCCAGTTGATCATCACCACTCCAGTCCCTAGAATGTTCTCCCTTCCTTGTGTCCCCATTGGCCCTCAACTGATGCAGTGTCCCACCCAGCCTACCCCACTGGACCCTACCTTCCCTTACCCCACCTCTGCACCACTTTCCCCTATACCCACTGGACACTAACCTCACCTCCACCCCCTCTCTTGCCCCACATTTATACCCTGGACCTCCCTCCATCTTGGTCTTCAACCACCGACTCCTAAAGAGACATTGTCCCCTTGGTTAGTATATTCGGATTTTTGGGCCTCGTCCCACAATTACTTTCATTATTATTAAAGTATTTTATGTTGTTAAGTTGTGGTCATGGCACTGCCCATCTTTAATTTCTGCCACTATTGTTCTAATATCAGAGAACCCTAAAAAGTATTGTAGGAGACCACCCTCACGCCCACTGATAAGCCTGCTGCATGCCAGTATGATAACCTGTATTGTTAACAGCCCTTCCTGACAGCTCCCAAGACTGAATGTTACAACTTTAAAAGGATATGGGAAACACTGCCAACTGAAAAGGGGCTGGGCCTGTCGAATTGAGTTGAAGGCCTCATTCAAGCTTTTCAAAGCCTGGGTTGAGGTTTTTACACAATTCCGAGTCTGTCATCCTGTGTGCAAGGGTCCTGCAGAGGATGGCAGACACTGCTTTTGTATTTAAAAACAAAAAGGGGAAACTGTGGTGGCCTACAGCTGGCCTGGAGGCCCCCTGGAGAGCAGGCCCAGGCTGCTGGGGATTCAGGCTGCTATTGGCTGGCTGGCCGGGTGGCAACCAGCTCGACCAATGAGGATTGGCCGCAGGTGCCTCTGACCTATATAAGGAGGCAAGGCCTCAGTGAAGTGGGTTGTTGCTGCACAGCCTTTGGAGGTCACATTCCTGCCTCCATCATTGGCGGCATCTGGTGAACCTGGACATGATTTCAACGAGGCAGGAAGGCAGTGGGAACAATTGCCTGCAGCATGCAGACCTGCTACCTGCAGTGTGTAGAGCTGCAGAAGACAGTGTGGAGGGCTGTGTCTGAGTCCGGACCTCTTCCTTCTTTGAGGATTTAAGAAGAAGCCTTTGGGATGGTAGCATGGGGTTCTATGCCAGAGGAGCCTACCCTCCAGCTAGCTCCACCTTTGCTAAAGAAACAAGGTCTTAAGTATGATGACTGGGCTCTAATTGCTCTGCTAATGTGGTGCGAAAGCCACAAACTTGATGTGACTGAAGCGGCTGCTTTAGATTTTAAAACTGGGACCAGGCTGGTAGGCTCATACTTCAAGCAGTGTCTGTTGGAGACAAGGCTGCCATTGGCATCATTAAGTCACGAAGACTCATAATGGACCTGCTAGGGCAGCTACAGAGGGAGCGGAATGTGAAGGCGGCAGAGCAGACGCCTTCCGAGGGGGGTGAGGAGAACCAGGCATCAGGAGAGCTGGCAGGAGGCATGGCCACTGCTCTGGGCACGCGGGGGAGCAGAACAGCAGTGAAGGACTGAGCCACCACGTCACACCAGGATGCTTCACCCCTTGCAGCACCCTAGAGACTGCCTTGTTGCCCCCTGGCAGGACATACAGACAATGGGATGCACCCCAGCCAAGCCCGGCCACTCTGGACAGGGACCTAGCTATGGGAGAGCCATGCCCAGTGCCAGAGCTGATTCGTGGGCAGATCCCAGAAAAACATCACCTTGGGTGCCCAGATTCCCAGCGAACGTTATATCCAGGAGCAGCAGCGGACGGCAGGGTCCAAAAGCCTCTGCCGCAAGCACACAGCTCCTGCCGGAGCTGGAGTTACCCATGGAATACCCACCAGCTAGGGGCACTGAGACCCAGAGCCACCATTTTTCTGCAGACCCCCAAGACAAGGAAAAAGGTGTCAAGCTGGCAACAAAAGGCACGAAAGGGCATTTTAATCCTAGTATGTTTAATGGCATGTGAACAATGCCAGGACTTTCAGAACACAGACAGAGCTGGGTTTGTTATAATTATGGGGAAGTTATGCAAATTGTTTACTCTAGCTGATAATTGCAGCCTCTTTGAAGAGCTACGTACATTGCCTTCTATTTCATATTAGTGAGTACAAATGTGGCTTCTGCATCAGTTCATGTGATTAATTTTTCAAACACTGCAGAGTATGCAGGAAATTTACATTCCCATGACAAGCCATATTGATTGTTCGATGATACCAAAAGTTGCCAAAAGAGAGAAGACCAAAGAAGAAAATAAACAGTACTGCAGTCTAAGGAACTCCCACCCCCAAAATGTTTTACAGACAGATAAGATCTCCTGGGAAGTCAGAGTTCAATTCAAGAAATTTTCATTCAGAAGCAGAAGTTAAGAAAGAGATTCAGAAGTTCTGTATCTAGCAGTGGGACAGCAATCGCCTCAACTGTACAGTCCAAAAAGAAAGGGAGGGAAAGGACAGGAAAGAAGGAACAGGACTGGATAAAGAAATATTTAAAGGAGCACAGGTCTGGAGAACATTTATGTGAGACATTTCCTGAAGAAAAGGGGAAAAACACTAATGTATGGGAAATTAAAGGGCTCTGAAGAGGAAGAACTAAAACAGTGAGGTGCCAAAAAAGACAAGAGTTAAGTGTTCTTTAGAGGAAATGCGGAAACTCAAGCAGCTGAGGAAATAATTTATTTCCTCTGGTGAAGGCAGTGTAGAGGAGGAAGAACCTGAGATAAAGTGCTGCAGAAGCATGTCCTCTGCAGTAGGAACCTGCAGGAAGTTTTGAACAACAGGGCAGTACAGAGCCACCACTTCTATGGTGCTCCTCTTCCTGGGGTTCCAGGTGAGAGACCTTCATGGGACCTTCATGGACCTGTGGAGCTTGGCAGCAATGAGCTGAGGTCCCCGCCATATTAGTCTTTACATCCTTCTCTCTCAAGCACCCTACAGCTGTCTACTTTGGCTGTTTTCCATTTTCTGGGACATGGCAGCCTCACTACAATTGATAATGAAGAGATGACTGTGCATTTGTTCTCTTCCATCAATTCCACTTCTAAAATAAGAAATGAATATACAACTCAAGCCCATGGAAAGTAGCCTTGATCTAGTGTGACCAGTGCATCAAAGTACTTCCTGACATTGTCAAAAGAGATGTTTTGATTACAGATTGTGCAGAATAATAAGAAATAAGAAATAATTCACCTAGAAGGGGAATTACGTTTCTGAAGTTGTGTAACATAAAAGTTGTATGCAAACATAAAAGTGGCACAGAAAATAGCTAAGGTTCAGTGTCCGGTTTTCATGTAATCTTTAGCATCCAATGTTCTGCTACATTAGACTGAAGTATCTGGATATTTTGTGATATTTCAGTTTATATAGCCTTTAATCCAACTACTTTGGAGTCTTTATAGTACAAAAACAGAATAGCACATCAAATCAACTTACAAAAATGTTAATTAAAAGCCCCATAAAAGAGAGATTTAAAAAGGCCAAATGTTGTGTTTCTTAATAACTCATTATGTAAACAAAATATTAATATCATTGTGTGAATTATGTTTATGTAATGGATGAACAACTGAACATACTGTCCAACAACAAAAGTTAAAGTTAAGATTTTCACAATATTTTTCCTTGTGAAGCATACTACATGGATTGATTATTTACACTGTGAACATTTTACTGTGAAGCTGACTTTTCACAACTCAGTGCAACATCTAGCAGCTATACTAATATGCAAGAACATTCCCAGATGTGCTATATCAAATAGCTAAAAAAGTAATTTTTTTTACAAAACACTTTTCCAATATAGCCAAGATCCCAAATGTGGGAGAAAATCTTGATGGTACAGAGCTTCACTGGCTAGCAGGTTGAAACTCCAGACAGCACAGGATATTGATAAAGCTACATAGCAGCATGCAGTTTTATGTTTGCACAGTGGCAGACGTCAGGAAGTGAAACACAATTGTGTGTAACTCCTCCGAGAATATAGGACTGCTGCAAAGCTGATGGTACTATTTGATATTTTGTGAAATGTAAGGGTGTCCAGCACTAGAGGAAATTAAAAGACGGTAATTATGGTAGGACTTTTTTCCACTTCTAATTATATTTATCACTGTATCTAGTTAAGCAGAACTTTCTCTGAATCTTTCAGGTCCTCTGCCAGTATATACCCATTGGTATGCAGCAGGAATAATTCTTAGACTCCCTGAATTACTACAATTATATATATCTTTAAATTTAGTTTAATCTGCAAAAAAAGTTATCTTTTAAAAGCTCTTAAAAGTTTTAACTCTTTTTAACTCTAGTTAAAGTTTAACTTTTAATGCTTTTAACTCTCTTAAAAGCCAGTAAGGCTGTATCTTATCTTTGAAGTACATAAAGAATACAAAACTTTCCAGAAGTTTCTCCTTTCTTTATTGTCTCCTTTCCTTTTGCAGTTCACAGGTTTTTTTTCTTTCTTTACAATTAAAGACAAGTGATCCAGAACTAAGGGAGTAGAAAGATTCACTATTTCTTATCCAATTTACACAAAAACATAGATACTTGTTAGTGATAGGTTTCATTTACCATAGTTATTGCTAACTTAACTTTATAATGTACAGTTTAGGTTAATACTGATACGAGTAAAGTGACATTTCCCTGTGTGGCAACGTTAAAACTAAAATGCTCAGGGGCCAGAGTGTGTTCAGAACCAAGGTATGCTTGGTCCTACTAAGAGTCAGTAAAACAAAGCATAGACATTAAGAAATCAGCATGATATGGCCACACCCAGATTAAAGATAATAAATGTGGTAATTATGAACTATGAAATTTAAAAATAAATCATCTCTTCACTTGTAAGAAAACACAGTTCCACCAAAGCTAATATTCTACAATGATAAAAATTGCATGTTAAAGCAATTGCTACAAGAGAATTCTGCCAGTATTGAGTCGATTGAAATCTAGTAACTGTAGTTGCTCTCTCCAACTGAAAAATAGTTCATTACAAAATTACTTTCATATAAATTTCTTTCCTGTTGCCTTGGAGAAATACATCATTTTCATTCTCTGAAATTACTTTAACTACTAACAGGCTTTAATTAATTTCCAAACAAACCCTTACATTGTAAGAGCTAAGAAGCAAAGAAAGAAAAATGTTTGACTGGGCATTAAGTGGTGCCCCAATGCAAGTCATCTTCCTGCTCTTCGTGCCTTTATTAGCAGTCTCAACTCCACAGTCAAGAGTTCTAGCCCATAACTTTACATCTTACCAGTTTGCAACTACTCCTCTCTCCTCACTAATGGCTTCAAGCACAGAAGAAAATTATAGTCTCTGACAGTTTGGTCATGGTCCTATTACTCTTTTGTACTGCTTTTATCAAAAATTTTACCAAACTCCTTCATGGGAGGTGGAGCGAAACAACTTTTATTCTACAGCAATCCAGTGAGTGAACTCAAATTTTTCCCTTTTGGATAAAAGAAATTCTCTCAGGCATCCTACGAAGCCATACAAAGAATTAGTATCTTAAAAGCTTTGTCACAGGAGTTATTTTTTACAAAAAGCAGCATTAAATGATGGTGTTTTTCTTTTTTGTTACCCACCTGAAACCTCAGACAAGACCACTGCCTAAGTATCAACAAGAACCTTTTTTAAAAATTAATTTAATCATTAATCTGTCTTAATTAAATCTGATCAATAAGCAGTTGGCACACATTCAAAAATTTTGAGTTTTTTAATTCAATATTGGTCAGAATGAATCATGTCAGTGAAAACTGCCCTTTTCACATGTATCTACAAAACAATAAAAGATTGCAGAAATGAAATCATGTGACATTTTATACCCATCATCTGAAAGGTACTAATAACCTTTGGGGCTGTTGTGTAACCAGAGTTCATCAATCCTAATCAGCTTCAGCTCTGAATTCCCCCAAGGTTTGAACTGGCAAGAGCAGGGGAAGGCTGGCTCAGTGAGAAAGATCTTGCAGGAAAAATGTTCATATTTAAAACCAGCACTGCACTGACATGCTATAGTCTGTCATATAGACAGTGACATACTTGCAAAGAGGCACCCAGGTTTGGCACAGCCCAGAGGTACCTTACTGAAGGAAGGGAGGTGGAGGGAAGAGAGATCCTATTTCCGGCTAATGTAAAGTATGAAACTACTATGCAAAATGTCTTAAAATGGGCAACAGAGAGCTAGATGACAGCAGTACTTGGATGCATCTTACAGAAAGTAGAAGTCTTAGGCCACTTACTTCTGCCTGGGAGCTCTGGCAGCCTTTATTTATGTGTATCCCTATTTGACTTGAGGCAAAATGTTTCTGCACAACTTCTGCTCTCGAAACAGCATAGTTAAGGTCAGGATTGTAAAAGGTCACACTTAATAGACTTTTGAAATATGCATAGCATTCAACACTAGCATAATTAAAAATTGTCCAATTCCTGAGATATTTCCAACCCTACATCCAGAGGAACAATGCCAGTAAAGAGAGTGGGTAGGGCTGGGTAGTATGCAGAACTTTAATGTTAAAAACACAAGAAAGAAATTGTTTTTCAGAGATTCTTTGCAAACATCATTTGCCTTCCTGTTCAACCAATTACTCTGGAAATAAGAAGAGAAAGAAAACATGATGCAAAGATTTTTAAGAACCTCAATGTCTTGTGACTTTTCGAGATCACCCAAAATAATTTATCTAAATTATTGTCACGGTGTGACTGGGGTTGCCAATTTTAATATATTTAATTTCTCTTGGGGATCGAATTTAGGAGTAAAGACAAAGCAGGCTTAAAGCTTAAAAGGGTACAAGAAATTTATTAACACCACAAAACAATTCAGAATGAGATTTCCAGATTATTCCCTCCTCCCCCTTTCCTCATACCAGCAACATACAGAAAAACACTTCGGTCAGTTATTCACTTAAATAATCATTTCAGTTCACTCAAGAGAGAAAAGTCCCTCTTTTTGTTTAGGCTTAGAGGGTGTCTCACTCTCATAATCTGCATCCGCCCGGAGCCTACAAATTATGATTTTTCCTCCCATTTCCACAGTCTTTTCAGAGCTGTATATGGGTTGCTGAAAACACATGGGGTGTAATTTTAAAGGCAGGCTACTGAGAAACACAAAAAAGTCTCTTCATCTCACTCTTCACTCAAATGGCTCTGTCCATTCCAGTCCCAAAGACAGAGAGCCCCATTTCTCGAGGCAAAAAAAGTCTTCATCTCAGGCACTTTTAACCTCCCCAAGTATATTCCACAGTTTAAAGGAATTTAAAGTAAACTCACGGTCCTCTAAAGCCCACCAAAATAAAAGTTTTAAGCTACTTATCAGTGGCGAACTTTTCCATCTCTCCTTCTATGAGAACTTTGTGTCCATTCTGCTGTCTTCTGTAATTTTTCTTGCTTCATGCCTTTCGTTCTGGGGAGCTCAGGAAAATCCGAAGTCTCATTCAGGCACTAAGAGTTAAACTTGTATCCAAAACGGTAAAAAGCCAGGCTGAAGCCATGCTGGAAAAAACGCAGCCACAGGTGGTGCTAAGCTGGCTGGACTTCTTTCTGCCGCCACGCGGGGCCGGGAGCCGGGCCGGGCCGGGCCGAGCTGAGCCGAGCCGAGCCGAGCCGAGCCGAGCCGAGCCGAGCCGAGCCGAGCCAGGCTGGGCCCCCCCCCGGGGCCATCCCGGGGCCGGGCCCTTCCTCCTCCCGGAGCTCAGCCCGGGCCGGGCCCCATGCCAGGACCCGGAGCCCTGCCAGCTCCTGCTCCCCTGCCTGACCGGAAAGGCAAAAGACAAAACTAACTTTATTTCCCTGTGAGTCGTAAAAGCAAAACAGCATTTTAATTGGTTTTCTGGGCTGTCAATCACCAACCCAGGTCTCTGATTGGTCTCTGCGGCCTCAGGGGAGGCTCCCAGAGAGGACACTGTTCCCTTTGTCTCAAGCCCATGTGCTTCCCGTGTGGCCTCCATGGGGGATGGGCCACCACCCCCTCTTTCCATGTGTCCCCAGCACAATTATTTCTAATTATTTTTCATATTATACAATATCCAAACCTAAATCTCAAACCGGCTCTTGGAAATGAGTTTTTATCAAAATCCACAATCATAAATTGCTCAACTCTACACATACTCTGTACAGATAGTGCAGGAGAGAAAGAAAGAAGTAGGAATGTTCTCTAATATTTTTTTCTTGGTTTTTTATTTGTCTGAAGTTTTATAGATTCTACTGTCTGTCATGGTTTCATGACATCATGACTCTCCTCATTTCCAGAGAGTTGTTGCTAATGCTCAAATTACTACTCTACTAATGGAAAATCAGACTCCTCTTTATCACAAATGACTTGAAGGATAAAAAGTCATGCTCACTTTACTTAAGGATGGCAAACTAAAAAGATTACAAGGTGATAGGAACTTGGCTGCTATAAAACATGAAAGATCTTTACAAATTGGCTTTTAGTTCAAGCTGGCCTTTGGAAAATACTGTGTCTAATGTTCATCTCACTTAAAAGTGGAACTGAGAGACTATTTTTTAAATTAAGTATTTATCCAGTGAGATGCACGTTTTGGTCCTTTTTTTTTTTTTTTTGTTTTCCCACACAAAAATGAGAGTCTGCTCTGATTCTTTATCACTCCAAGGTGTCTGATCATGATCAGCTTTTTTGTGACATTTCTTTAAAATTATCACAGATCTCTCTGTTGAGACCCATTTTCTGCAAGTGTTCTATTATTCCAAACAAACTGAAGCTGTAAGTACATACACTGCACATGTCTGGCCTGATTGGTTGTCCACAAATTTATATGCACTTCAGTATATGCATATTAATATGCTTTTCTCTTTCCATGTATGTGTGTAGATGTGTATATATCTCTGTATATAAGCACAATACAAAGATTCTCTCAGAAAGGGGACTTCTTGTGGATTAGGCTACACATAGGACAACTTCAGACAGCAGAAGTCTTCATAGCTGTCTAACCTGCAAGTATCCAGGGAAATTACCTGGCCTCAAACTATTTCCAAATATGATACCTTCAGGGCATTACAGACATATTTGGTAATGGCTAAGCCACTGGAAAAGGAGCTGCTCTTGGCTTTGAAAATCAAAACATAAAACATTTACATTCATGTATGAGCAATTTAACCTAGCATGGAGTAATTTATATTTCCATATCTCTAACAAACCCATTTGGCATTCAGAAGAGTGTTAGACTAGAGCCCTGCAGTCAAAATGTTTGTTCTGCCCTTAGGAGCGCCAGTATCACAGTCATCCCACAGAACAGCACAATTCTCTAAGCCAACACAGCTGAGCAGACCCTCATCCTCTGGACTGCCAGGATAACAGGGATGGTTAACCCCTGTACAATCAGACAGCACTGATGGCCTCCCTCTGCCCATTAGGATGCTTAGCAACAGACTGTAAACAGAGGTCAAGCTATATTACAGCTTTATTTCTT
Source organism: Muscicapa striata striata (assembly GCA_030060385.1). Taxonomy (NCBI): domain Eukaryota; kingdom Metazoa; phylum Chordata; class Aves; order Passeriformes; family Muscicapidae; genus Muscicapa; species Muscicapa striata. The sequence goes on along the minus strand of JAREIS010000076.1, from coordinate 86,930 downwards.
CTAAAATTTTATATTTTTATTAGCTGTTCCATGATTCAATTTGCAAAAAGGAAGCATCAGATAAATACGTTGATAATCCTTCTCATCTTTACTACAGTGTGCAATGATCACGGTATGATTTATAGCATAACATAACATAAAAGGATGATGGTAAAATAAATCTGTATCGTATTTAGTCAAAACCTGAGTAAAAGGTGTTTTGTACAATTACAAGTAATTTTGCTTAAGTACAGTTTTAAAAATAAGATAATTTCAATTTCTTACAAGAGAAATCCTACAAATAACATGTTTTTATCTTTACTTTTTGTGATGATCATAAGTTGGGCTTGTGAGCAAATTATTGAAGTTCTACTATTGTGTTTTAATATAACTTCAAAAGAACATTAAATCTTCAAAAAGAAAGAAAAAAAAGAGACAACAAAGAGTCAAGTACCTTTAACAGGTGACATTAGCAAGAAGCTTCCCACAGTAAATGATAAGTCATAACAAGTCATCCATACAATAAAGAAACTAGGGCAACATCTGTGTGGGAGGTAGGAGGCAGTAACTCTGATCCTTACTAGCTGCATGCTCCAATACACATGGCAGGGACTTATGCTTCTGGGACCACAAAGCACCCTCAGCTAGTGCACTCAGATATAAACAAAAAATTCTGTGCCAATTTGGCCCTGTTAGAAACCTGACCACACAAAAACTGCAATGATACCTCAAATTCCCTGTTACATTTTATCTTTTTTCTGTCTGCTCTGTTGGGTTAATATTATTTTGAAATCATTCAGACTGTCTGTCTTCATGAAAAAAAATCACAGCAGGAAAAGAATAAAAATGCTGGGGTATGCACATTTTTCATTCACTAAGCAAAGAAATTCCTGATAAATTTTAAAATCCAGTAGAAATTCTCCCCTCTTTCTATATCTGAATGAATTGTTAGAAAATTTTACTTAGATCATCAGCAATTGCAAGCCTTTGGTAACCATTTTGTATCATAAGCACTCCCAGCATTCTTAAATGTAATTAAACAGAACCCTGTCAATGGTTTTAAATAAAACATGTTATTTACTGTTGTTTTGAAAGCTGTCAATTTTCTTAAAACAACGATCCATGTGTTTATAGTCAGAAACATATATCAGAATGCTTTATGGTAAAAATATGTAGATGACACCAATCAATAATCATAACTGATTTGGCAATTAGCAGCAATGTTGCTACTTATATGACATTGTATTTGTGAATCTTAGCTTCACTACTGCAAAGACTGATTGAGCCAGTTCCCAATCTGAGTTGATACTTTCTTTCACATTCACAGTGGACATTATCTTAACCCCATAAAGACTATCAGGATAGATTTACAAGACAAGAACAGTACTTCTACCTGAGGCTTTGTGTGATTTATTGATTCCTATAATTAAACAGTGTACCAACCAGCATAACTCGTGTTAACTATTAGGGAGAAACTGATTCCTCCCCTGATTTCATGATTTCCTACATGAAAACATGATCCATGTTGATTAGGTCTACACAAATTTGCATTTTGGTTGGGGTAATGGAATCAGCAACACATAACCTTCTCATCCATTGAACCAACCCAGAATCACTGACACTGTGAATGAATCCATGTTTTACTTTTGTGGCTACCTTGTAGAGAGGCTTCATTGTCCTTTAAGTCAAAGAAGTCATAGGCTCACAAGAGGGTGGTGGAAGAACAAGCTCTTAGGAAAATCAGTTTGCAATATTGGTTATGAACTCAGCAAATGTTTTTCAGACATTTCAGAAGTTATTGAAACAATAATGAGTAGAGGGAGAGTGATGATTCATTAACATCTTAGCTGTGTCTTAGTGAGGAAGAGGATGTCCATGCCTGTTTATCTCACTAACATTTACTTTATGAGAATAACCTTCAGCTCAGGGCATGAGTCCTTTTTACGTTATATAAGTACTATACCTCTTGTCTTTGCACCATTCACAAATACTTCACATACAGACATTCACACTCACATTCAGACACTTCTGTTGATCTAATTTTTCCAGAAGAGCAAAAGATTATGCCAGACATACGTTCTCAGGCACCTGCAAAGCCAATGTTGGAGGCCAAGAGCTATTATGCAGACATTGATTCATTGTTCCATAGTAACTTGGGTATTTGCAGACAGACAATAAGACCTGTCTTCAGTCTGAGAGCATGCGTAATATTTTTGTATATTTGCAATGTTAAGATAATTGTCTTTCACCTTAACCTCTGGAGGCAAGTGTGACTTGCAGCAACAGTTTCATCAGTCCAAACTTTTTTTAAAATATAGGTAATTTTGAGGAACATAAGGTAACTGTTTAACAATTCCAATGCAACAGGAAGCAACTCATAGCTTACCTCAAACAACACTACATTGGAATTAAAAGATTTTCACATAAGTGTTTTTGTTTGAGAAAAGTGTATCAAAGCTATTACTAAGTTATTACTAGTCCACCGTAAACTGTATCAGCAGAAAAAAACATACCACATTTCTTGCAAGGATTCTTGCAAGAAATGGAAGGAAACTATTCTTGTAAGGATTTTGTTGATAGAAGCTTTGTAATTTCCAAGATTACCCAGTTTCTTTTGGTGTTTCACTCATCCCTCTATCCCATCAGATTTCCTCTCTCACAGAATACTCTCAATTTCTTTCCCCTCCTGTGTGGTAACTCTAGCTCTGTTGGATCCAGGATATTCAATTTTAAAGTGGTATCAGATCAGCCTCTCTTATGCTGCTCCAGTAACACCACCTTTAACAATCTATTATTGGGATGTTCTCAGAAGCACTTCCCAGCCTAATGGCACACTCTCAACAACTTAGAACACTTCTGAAAACCAACTGAAACTAAAAATAACTGAAAACTAACTTCCCTTCCCTTCCCTTCCCTTCCCTTCCCTTCCCTTCCCTTCCCTTCCCTTCCCTTCCCTTCCCTTCCCTTCCCTTCCCTTCCCTTCCCTTCCCTTCCTTCCCTTCCCCTCCCCTCCTTCCCTTCCCTTCCCCTTCCCTTCCCTTCCTTCCCTTCCCTTCCTTCCCTTCCCTTCCCTTCCCTTCCCTTCCCTTCCCTTCCCTTCCCTTCCCTTCCCTTCCCTGAAACTTCCCTTCCCTGAAACTTCCCTTCCCTGAAACTTCCCTTCCCTGAAACTTCCCTTCCCTTCCCTGAAACTTCCCTTCCTGAAACTTCCCTGAAACTTCCCTGAAACTTCCCTGAAACTTCCCTGAAACTTCCCTTCCCTTCCCTGAAACTTCCCTGAAACTTCCCTGAAACTTCCCTGAAACTTCCCTGAAACTTCCCTGAAACTTCCCTGAAACTTCCCTGAAACTTCCTTCCCTGAAACTTCCCTTCCCTGAAACTTCCTTCCTTCCCTGAAACTTCCCTTCCCTGAAACTTCCCTTCCTTCCTTCCTGAAACTTCCTTCCTGAAACTTCCCTCCCTGAAACTTCCTTCCTGAAACTTCCTTCCCTGAAACTTCCTGAAGCTTCCCTGAAACTTTCCTGAAACTTCCCTGAAACTTCCCTGAAACTTCCCTTCCCTGAAACTTCACTGAAACTTCCCTGAAACATCCCTGAAACTTCCCTGAAACTTCCCTGAAACTTCCCTTCCCTGAAACTTCCCTGAAACTTCCCTCCCCCTGAAACTTCCCTGAAACTTCCTGAAACTTCCCTTCCCCTGAAACTTCCTTCCCTGAAACTTCCTGAAACTTCTTCCCTGAAACTTCCCTTCTTCCCTGAAACTTCCTGAAACTTCCCTGAAACTTCCCTGAAACTTCCTGAAACTTCCCTGAAACTTCCCTTCCCTGAAACTTCCTTCCCTTCCCTTCCCTGAAACTTCCCTTCCCTGAAACTTCCCTGAAACTTCCCTGAAACTTCCCTGAAACTTCCCTTCCCGTCCCTTCCCTGAAACTTCCCTTCCCTTCCCTGAAACTTCCCTTCCCTGAAACTTCCCTGAAACTTCCCTTCCCTGAAACTTCCCTGAAACTTCCCTGAAACTTCCTTGAAGCTTCCCTACCCTGAAACTTCCCTTCCCTGAAACTTCCATGAAACTTCCCTGAAACTTTCCTGAAAGTTCCCTTCCCTTCCCTGAAACTTCCCTTCCCTGAAACTTCCATTCCCTGAAACTTCCCTTCCCTTGGAGAACTAATGACCCAGGACTTCCCTCCTCCCTGTGCCAAAATGAAACCATAGTCTGCTGTGATGTATGCAAAAATCCATTGTTGCTTTTGGAGGTAGCTGGGGCAAGTTCATTTTCATTTAGATGTATGAAAAATGCTTCTCATTGGTTTGTCTTGGTGTATATGGTTTCTTAATAATTTTGCTGTCTTGATGTTCCACTCATCCTCTCACAATATTAATTTCATTTATTTGCCATAACTTATTTAAAATTAAAAATAAGTTCCTTGAAATAGACATTTTGGCTAGTGTAGTGGGTCTAGCGCTGGTTAAATTGCCACCAGAATTATTTGTTCATTTCTTGCTGTGAGATAGGATTAGAAGAAAGGCCAAAGCAGCCTCAAACTTTGAAGGGTATAAAGAAGAACTTTATTAAAATAAACTAAAAGAAAAAAATAATAAGAATCAGAATAAAACCTCCAGAACACTTCTTCTCCCTCCACATCCTCTTTTCTTTCACACTGACAACTTACAGAAATAAATCAGCCAATTTACCGTTTCTGAAATAGTCTTTCTCCAATTTACTTAGGGAGAGGAGTCTCTCTCTTCAGTCTGTGGAGACTTCTCCACAAGAAACTGTTCTCTCATGGCTTCAATGTCACAGTGAATCAGACATCCAGGAGAATGCAAATCAGATCACTGTGTAAAAATCCTTTTTCTCAACTGACAGTTTTCCTCACAACAGTTTTTGAGGACCATGTCAACTTACGTGGTACCATTTTTAAGGATGAAACTGTACAAAAGCACAAATTCTCTTCATCTATCTCTGAGATCATCTTCAGCTCTGGGAACAGTGGTCTTCTTCTTCTTCTTCTTCTTCTTCTTCTTCTTCTTCTTCTTCAGGTCTTCATCAGGTCTTCATCACTCCTCTCTCTCTGTTCAAACTTCTCATGGGATCACAGCTACTTCAACATCTGTTTACTTCAGCAATGGTGTGTCTGTGGTATGGCTGTGGTTAGAATTCTTCATCCCCCAAATTGCATTCCACAAGTTACAGGCGGAAAAAAAGGGTCTGATATATCAACCATATCTTCTCCATAGCTTACAAGGTAATTTCAGCTTAAGGGTCATCCTCATCCCCTCCCCCAACTGGGACCTGACTCTTTCTTCTTGTCTGACCTTGATGTCTCCATGCTGTTTTCCATGCATGTCTTCATCCCTCTATTTTCTATCACTCAAGAGCGAATCGATGTTTGCAGGTTTCATCTGGGCAATGAAAAAGTTAATATCTCACCTGAGGCCTGCAGATGGTCATGTAATCCCTGCCTGTGGTGGCCCAGAGCTGTTTAGCTGGACAATTTTTTGGTGGCTGTGCTGGGGGCTGGGTCAGGATAGCAGGGGCCCAGCACAAAACAGTGGTGGCTGCTCTGGCTACATGACTATTTTCTGCATTCAATTCCAGGAGGCCCAACCCAGCCCCCACCAGGCTGTGGGCCGTGGCAGAGAGGGCCTGGCCTGGCCCAGACCTGCTCCTGGGGCCCAGCAGACCCCAGGTTCGGCCCGGGCCAGCAGCAGGGCAGGGCTTAATGTCAGCAAGATGTGAGCAGTGGTAGAATTTCTGCCACACCACAGACCCCCTGGCTGCACTGGGAGGAGGGGGACCCCAGTCCTGCCAGCGCTGCAGCTGAGGCAGGACCTGGCCCAGCCCGGCCCCTCCCAGGCCCTGCAGCAGCCTCCTGCCAGGCCTGCTACCTGTACTCAAGAGGAAGAGAGAAGAGAGTTTCCCAGGGTTTGTACATTGTAAAATGTGTGTTCACAGAGGCGTGTTCTTCTTTCTCAGTGGTTTAACAGGTTGTCAGTTCCCAAAACCAAAGATTGGTCTTTGCCAGACGCAGAGGAAGCTCTCAGCATCTTGTCTCAGAAAAAAATAATTTCCATGGATTCTTTTTCCCTTCTCACCAAATGTCATGTGTGCAAAACCAGGACAGCTAGGACTACTTTATTTAAATTTTTAGACATCACTATAACAGAAGGAAGGAAAAAACAGCTGACATCAGAGATCTGGGTTTTTTTTTTCTCATGAGAAACATTGTTAAACTGATCACGAAATTCTGAATGATTTTTGTGTTTTGCTCTCAATGCTATGAGTCATCTGTTTGTTCTCTTTTTTGCGCTTATCTTTGATGACCTACCTTGGTCACCCTGTATCCAAAAGCAGTAATTCACTCCTGTGGTGAATCACCACCCAGGATTTAGATGTTTCCAATGAGTCATACTTAACCTTATAGAAAACACAACTCAGGCTACATAAATTGTGCACTTCAACTATAGTGGGTTTAGATGTCCATGTCTGGAAAACAAAATTATATATTTCAGTGACAGAAGTGAAATAAAATGTTGAACAGTAGTCCCTGCTTTAAAGTCTGTATAAATAAACCCCTTTTTTAAAAATTCAGTTAAAAAACATTGGTCAAAGTAAGTGTGAAAGAGAGCACCCAAATAATTTTTCTTTCCATTACTGCAATCATAGGCCTAACAGCCTCAATAGAATATAGTTCTAACATCATGTTCTCCATCTGCAAAGACTAATAATATCAAAAATTCCCACCCATGAAACAACAGAATTCATAGCCAGAAATTCAGGATGAGCTCAGGGCCTACATTCCAGAAATTAGGTACACTACCGTCAAGTTCAGGAAAACTTACTGCGCTGTTGTTCCCTCCACCTGCTCTTTTTGCACCTTATTATCCAATGCTAAACATCTGCCTTCTGTTACAGGAATTCCCTGTGAGAAAAAAATTATTTGTAATCAGATCCCATTGATACCCACATGAAAACCACCTGTAGATAATGAGAAAGTAGGCTTGGTTTTTGGTTGGTTGGTTGGTGTTTGGCTTTTTTATTTCTGATCTTAATTAGAACAAGAATTAGCTCTTCAGAACAGTGAATGGTCAAAGAGACTGAAATGGGCAAAGGGAACCAAATAAGGCAGCAGGGTTTGCAGGTACTATGTTATCAAAATAATCTGCTAATGCCAAAGGGTGTACTGGGGGTGTTATTAAACTGAAGTTTTACCCCTGCAGAGCAGATTCGAGCTCTAGTCTTGATTTGTCAGCAGGAGTACTCTGTCTGCTCTAAATGCCTCCTAAATTTGCCATAACTGGTCCCTAATGAACCTTCTTTCTCCATCAGTGAGCACAGCACCAGCGAGACTCTGCCTCTATTCTCACTCATTACTGTCGAGACTGGGAAAACTACTGAAAATTGCTTAATTTTCTGGAAGAAATAATGTAATAGGACACAGTGCAACAGTGTATCTTACCTGCATCATCAGTGAGGAGCAAGTAAGTTTTTGGTTTTTTGTTATAATAAAACTTCAAAGTACATTAACAAATATTCTGTAAGCATTTACTGATTACAGTGATGTATAATCTTGAAATATGGCTTTCTTCTTTTTAATCTTTGCAGAAATGTGAAGAGAGACTGTCGAATTTTTTTTCTACAAATTACTAGATATCTGAATTAACAAAGTGCAAATTAGTAAGGCTTTAGCATATTTAAGTGTTTTCTTATCAAAACACTCAGTCTCTATCTTTGTAGACACTACATTAGATGTAGTTAACCCTAGAAATTATGCATTTTTTTGTTAAGACGCTGACACTGAAATATTCGTCTTAAGTGCTTGGTATTTCACCCATGTTTTCAGCATCCTACTTTCATCTAAAGGGAACTTAATGCATTTACACAATTTAAAACTTGCAAATATAAAATATAAAAATTCGTAGAGCTTGCAGATATGTTCAAAGCAAAATACTTCTGACACATATCCTACAGGTATACTTTGTTCCTGTTGTTGTTTGGACTCTAAAATGTACCTGGACAGAACAGCAAGACAGTATCCTACTCAAAGCTAAAGATCACATATGTAAGAACATGGGTAGTTTTTGTCAGTGTACAATGTAATCTTTTATAATACTGCAATGCTTCAAATACCAAATAAAATATAATCAGCTCTAGATTGCTAACCCTCACATTCCAAACAGTAACTCAATTGAGTTGCATACTGTATTCTGCCATATAGGAAGAAAAACCTGGAAAATTAGGTTGCCTTTGACACTGATACAACAGCTATTTGAAAATAGTCTTGTAACAATAATCATATTTCTAATTGTTGTTCTGCAGAAGGGAAAACAAATATTTTCTCCTAAAGAATACTGGACTGCATCTTCATCACTAGGCAGACACTATATTAATCCTACATAGTTATCCATATAATAGTGATTTTTAAATAAATTGAAAGCACATGTATCATGCAGGTGTCTTCTTCTGTGGTTTTTTTTTTTGTTTGTTTTTTTGTTTTTTTTTGTTATGGAGTGCTATTCTCTCCTATTACAAAATTGCAAATCAAAGAGACACTAAACCATTTGCCAGTGGCCACATTTAGGCTGTGAACTAAATGTAGGTCTTCCAAGTAATGTGTTTGTGCTCTAAGTGCTTAGGCAACCATTCTCAATCTGCAGAGTGTGAAACACTTGAGATCAGGAAAATGCTTTTCAAAAAATAAATAGAACATAAGTGAGAAGTGTGACTATGCTGACAATGCTCATTCCACTATGCTCACACAGAGGTCATAAGCTAAATTTGAAAAGTATCTCAAATTGCCTCCTCTATAAATAATAATAATAATAAAAAAAAAAGCAGAGGTTGATTAATTCTCATGAAATATTATAACATTCCTGATTATAATCACACTTGGTCTCCATATTTTATCTTAATTTCCAATTTGAAAATATAGAAAGAGTTCTGAGTATATCGCACTTTTATGTGGTATGTGATGTCACCAAGTACAATATAATAATTCACTACCCTCCTTCCATTTCTACTTTCACACTTCTGGAAGGCAAACCTGGGTCTCTATATTTTCTTTTAATATCTGACTGAAGAAGCTAAACTGGAACTCAGGGGTAAAAGTCTTCCCAACACCACTGTTTTTTAGGATACTTTTAGGAACAAACAGATTAAGAATAGCCCAATTTTAATATGTTATCTATCATTCCATTTTAAATTATTACAGTTGTAATTTATTTTATTTCCACATAATACAACCTCATCCTGTCGGAGAGGTGCTTTCAGGCACATGCTTTGAACCCATGATATTTAGATCTCAAATGACAATATCACACTTCTGCAGGTGGACAAAATGCTAGAGCTGAAAATCATCTCTCTTTTTTACCATGTAAACATGCTTACTGAGTTGACACAGAATTCCCTGACTAGTTAAATATTGTTTCATATATTCCAAGCAAAAGTTCCAACTACTTTGAAAGAGGGCTTAGGTGAGAGTTTTGCGTGCCACCTTCCACTGGGTTGCACAAATACATCCTAACACTGACAGGAACATGGTCTAACCGACACATGACACCTGTAGCTGAGATTTGGTTCATACAATGAGGTCTCCCAAGTGCACCACTAAGAAAAACTAAATATCCTTCAAAAAGGAAACACAATTCACTTTTTATTTCAAATAAATGGATTTCAATGTTTAGTTCTATCAGAAAAAAAACTTCAGTCTTTAAGTTTTACTACCTGGAAATGTACCTCAGATTAGGTATTGACATTCTGCTGCTATTCATAAATCCCTTTATGTTCCAAGTACCTTTGTTCCCATAAGGCCTTAGTTCAAAGTAACATGTTTTTGTTTCCCAATATTTCAAGTGCCTGTAAGGAAACAATTGTTCAGGCAGATGTAGACCTTTCCAACTAGCCCTTAACCCCATTCTGGCTGACTAAAATATGTTTACTGCTCTCTGCATGTATCAGTTCCATATAGATGAATCTCAATAAACAGTTAAAAGTACTATGAGCTGAAGCAATGAATTCCAATGGCAAGACTTAAAATAGTGACAGCAAATTTTAACCCAATAATCTAAATTGGCAGATATCAGTCTGCAAAAGCTGATTAGACTCATTTGACCAGTGTAGTCATTCATGTTTACATTTGTGAACTCCAGTAATGTTAATCAGCTCCACAGGCAAATAAAAGATGGTTTTGTGCCTACTGTTTCTTGTTTGATTAGTGTAATGCAATACTGAAAATGTTGTACATAAAGCTGCATGATTTTACTTTTCTGAGTTTACAGGAATTTTAATGCTCACAAATAGTACTGAAACAAGACCATTAGAATCTCTGTCTTGCTAATAAAAGATACACAAAGCCTTTTATTTTCTTGCCTACTAATAGATTTATGTCTTTCAACCCAAAGTTGAAAGAGGGAAACTGCTGAGCTACCATAATTTCTGAGTTTGTTTCTTGTCAAACCTGTCTATCCAAGATCCAACTAAAATAAGCCATGGCTTTGTCACGATGTGTATACATACCCTGTGAGACCTTGATAAACTCCACCAATTTTTTTCACAACAACACATTTGACATCTCTCAGAAACAGCTGAATACTGGCAGTTTGTCATGAACTAAATGATGAAAGTATTCTCATCCCTGTAAACAGTCTTTTGGAATGATTTCTGTTGAATATCAACACCTTGAATTGAAATTCTTCTTTCAACAATGGTTCTCAACTCTCAGATGTCTATATAATATAAACTGAGCAAGAAGTAAGCTAATAGGCTGTGTGCTGGTTCTCTCTGACATCAACTTCTTATCATGGTGGAGCACTTAGTGGGCAGCACTTTGTAGGATACTAGCAGGCTAAGAAACAGAGATCACCTGGGTACCAGGTTTGCTGTAAACGGAGTGGATGTTACTTAAATGGCAGATTATTCAGAATGTGCACTTTTGACACCAGTATCATAAGTGTTCCTTATCTGCATGCTTTTTCAATTTTAGACTTTGAATGCTTATTGCTATCTTTTTATCATGAATTTTGCATCACGCAAAAGCAAAAAAAAAAGACTTAAAAGAATTCAAGACTCATCATAATAACATTATTTATACAAAAGAAATTTGCAAAATATATTTTATTATTACTGTGACAAGAATGTCACAAGTAAATTAGTGTATCCAGACTCTGAAATAAAATCAATTGGATTTCCATTTTGCTACTTCTGTTGTTAAACTCAAGTAGTTGTGAAACCTATAAACATTCTAAAATAGTGCTTATGACCACAGATGAGTACAGATGAGTACTAGATGAATAGAACATGATCTGCACAGGTAGTATTCAAACATGACATCCACAGAACTAAATTTTAGTCTGTCGTTAGCATAAGTTTTTACTGGATAATATTGATACTCGTTCAACCTGGAACTTGTTCAGTTCAACTGAAGTTCAACTGTACTACAATTACAGTTGGAAAAGATTCAAAGATCTGGTAGCATTAAATATTACATTAGAAATCAATATGCTTTCCAAAAATGTGCATTACAAAATACCTCTTAATTGACTACACACCAACCTTATATATATACATAGACATATTTTTATGGTAATATTAAACAATATGACATATCGTCCCACAGTATTTGAGTTGCAGTTAACAGCAGACTGAAATCTCAGATTTCCATGGTGATACAGATCCATACATTAAACTAGCACTTACTCCTGCTTGCCAACAGCTGAACCATCCATTCTGCGTTTCCAGAACCAGAACCTTCTTTTATTGTGGAATTCAAATATTAAGGCAGAGAACTGCACTTTCCCCAGAGTTCCTGACTACCTGTAATTCCCTCAGCATTTGGAGATCTTCTGGCAAGATTATGGCTGTGGAACATTGCCTTTTTCTCCTCGTACAGTCTTTTGTAGGAGAGCAGCAAACATCCACAAAATTCAGCACATTGGGATCTGCAAGCTGTTGATCAGAAATGTATTGTGATTTGAATCCACAAGAAAAAATCCTAATGTAAGAAGTCTCTCTTCTACATTTTTTCCTTCTCCATAATAGGTGAGCCTGACAAATTTTCATTGCTCTGTGTAGGAGACTGAAAGGTTAATGTTTAACCACTCACGACTGATCATTTGCAGAAGCAGCAGGTGCTCTTCTGAGACTGGGTCTGCAAAGTAACTGCCCACATGCAGAGAGGGGGAGCACACAGATAAGGGAGAAGTTCAGTAAGATGCAGACCCTGTGAAGGTGGGATAGTGCTTTTTATCATGTAAACAAAACAACTTTCTCAGATGAAAAATTCCTCCCTCCCCGCTGGAGAAGATATTGGGAAATCCGCACGTTAGCCTGAGGGTTTTCGTCCCTTCTGATGGGGCTCATCAGAAGGGATGACGATGAGGGACAGGATGTCTTACAAGGCCCCCCCAAGCACTCTCAGACTCACTTCTGGGACCTTCCACCAGACTGCACATGATCCACATTGTAGCAAGAAGCAGTGTAAAAGTTCTCCCCCTGCCCAGGGGAGGAACCTGGACATTCCGACCTGAACGCATATTAACCCAGTGAAATTTGTTTAGGGGGCTTCCCTCATCCTGATCTTGTGGATCAGGACTGCAACCATCACCTCAGCCAATGAACACTGAAATTGCAACAATCAAGTTTCATTACTAGGTCTACAGGTGGTGATATCTTTCTTCTCTGCTATTTTACTCTTTCTTTCCTTTTTTTTTTTCTTTTCCTTATGTATTTTCTTAAGCGGTATTTTTATAGTTTGATATCACTATATTTTTACAGGTAATAATGAAAGCATCTGTATTTTTATACTACGCACACTGTATTTTTATACTACGCACATATATATGTATGTATGTATTTATGTATGTATGTATACATGTACATACGTATAAAAATTAGCTGTTCAGTGCAGTTTCACTCTAATCTGTCCCTGGGGATCTATTAAAAAGAGCCCAAGTTACCCTTTCCTTCAGGGCCAGGTCATAACACCCCCTAAGAGATGTTCCTGGATAAAACCAATGCTGTAGATTAAACAAAACTAAATTTTAATAGAGAAATTATATTTTATCAAAAAAGAAAACAGGCTTAGGGAACTAGCACAGCAAATTCTAGTGTATTCATCTGTCTTCCTCAGTATTCATCATATATAATAAGAATACGCATTTCATTGAGTTTTTATCCCAACATTTGCATACAAAAATCCTTTAGAACAATGACCTAGTACAAAGCCTTCTACTGTCCTCTTCTCTGTGTGCCTCTGCATTACTGGCTTAGCAACTCTGCATCCCACCCTTCCCTTCCTGGGATCCTCACAATAGATTTATCATTATCCAACTCCAATTTCAAGCCTATTCTACTTTTCCTCTACTGATGACATAATGTCCAATGTTCAATTTCAGAGTTTTTTCTATACATCACACTTTCTTCTGTTTTCTCCCCTAATAAAACTTCCTTGGTGATCCAACACAATCAGGCTGCAGCATTTTCCTTTATTTCATGATATTTTCCAGCTTTCTGGCTGTCACATCTGTCTTCCTCAGGCTAGATATGGCACAGTCAGCCCTACTGCCAGGTTTAGCACATTGTTTGTCCAGTTCCCCAGGCCACCCTGGTCTTGCCTAATAGATGTACTTGAAATAGAAATAAGCAAGAAAAAAAAGTTGCAAAGTAAAAAGTGAACACTACGAAATACAGTCAATGAATGCTACTTAAACACTGGGTTGAAATAGAGCTTTGGTCAATGCCACTGTTTACCAACAATAGTTGTTAAGCTGGTGAAATATATAATCAATAAATAACAGTACAAACAATAAATAACAGAAGAAATTACTATGAATTTCCTCTCTGAGAAAAGTCTGATCCCAAACACAACAACTAAAAGGCATATATTCAGAGTTCTACAAAAAGAGGAAAATGTAAAATTAGTCTTATAATCATAAACCTTTATAGTGAGGAAATATGAAAGACTATGACAAAACTCCACAAAAAATAGAAAGCAATATGCCATGCAGCAGTATAAATAAAGCTGTATAAATGAGGTTTCATCCAAAGCAGGATTAGGGCCACAGCAAATTAGCATTTTCTTTAAGTAGCTTAGGGCAAAAAGCTTCTCAAAAAAAGAAATATGTGAGCAGCTGCAAATAAAAACAAATAATAATGAAGCAGTCTACAGAGATTAAAACCAGTGCATTGCTACAGTCTGTAATTTGATCATTCTGTTGAGAATATACATAAATATAAACGTGTTCTAATTAAGTCATCAAGGATGTGGTGAACTGATAAGCATATTTTACCAGCTCATACAGAAGATCACCATTCAGACAGTAGTTCCCTCCACAGCTGTCCAAACCAGTTACAGCTGCATTCACTGGAACCACCAAGAAGATGGTGATTGAATTAGCTTTGAATTCCTACATCTAAAAGCCAAATTAGGGAAAGTCAAGGAAATTAATTACTGCAGCTCAATATTCCATAATGGGTTTAGAAATTCTCCCCATGGGATATTTTTCTGTCAGAGAACGCTGCTTCTACAGTGTTAAAGCATTTTGCAGGAAAACACAGGTTTCATCAAAAAGTGCAATGGACAGTAACTGGAATATTTACCTTTCACTGTAGCATGCTCAATTAAAAATGAAATTATATCACAATATAGAACACAGTACTGATGCCTTGTCAGAGGTAAATATTTAACTTCAAATGGAACATCTTAATATAGTCAAAATTTGTTTTGGTGTATTTTATTTCATCCTGGATATCATAACATTTCCATTCTTACTTCAGTAGGAATGGAAAACAGCATGTCTCTTTCCAGACAGCAAAAATCATTCATCAAGGTTGTAATATGGAATAGTAATTAAAATGGGCAGTACTATGAAAGTTTTGTAAACAAATGTGTATTTCTCATAGAGCAGCAACGTAATAGGCATTTTCTAGGAGTGCTTGTGTAAAGATGTTGTCATAAAGTACTGAGTTATCTCAGAGAGAACAGGAAACCACTGGGAACAGATTGGGAAATTATGTTACCTGAAGTTGTTCTAATGCTGGTCTAAAGCCCTTACCAACCTGGTTATATCAGAGTGCACCAGAAAATTGAGGGAAAAGAAGCAGAATTTCCTCCAAACCAGAAGACAATGATAAGGAAACAAATTTGTACTGGAAATTTGCAGATACTGTATAAGAAAGTAATGATTGATTTGAAAACAACAGCAGGGTTGATTTTCAGGAATGAATACAAATGAATTCTCATTTTCCTCCACTGTTTTTGTTTCTGTTATCAAGATACAGATAATAGTAGGTAATATAGGAGAATGTAGAGGATGGAATTATATACACACTGTTAAAGGAACTATGTAAATAATATTCTAATATTTCTTGAATTATTGTCATAAGACTTCATAGAGGGATAAATAGGTGATAAGCTCAGAGAGAAAGAGGATATCAGAGACTACAGGAATCAGAAAAAATACATGCATAGGGAGTTGGAGAGTAGAGACATAAAGTCAATACAGAGAGTAATGTCAGAGGAGTTTTCCTGATGAAGAGATAGAAGTGCAAAGTTACACTGAAGGACACAAACCATTAGAAGAACCTAGGTAAATAAAATAATTGTAGCTCATATCCTTCCATGTATAATTCACATAGAAGCTCTTTGGTGCTCAAATATTGTAACAAAGTAGTATTGATAAAGTGTGATGGAGTATCAAGTAAAAATTCAAATATTAATTGACTTTCCTAACCTCTTATGGTACTACACATATATATAATACTCATAATCATAAAATTTTAAGATTCTAAGTATACTTTCAGTGAAATATGTAGTTTTTAAATCTCTCCAAATATGTACTCTGCTGTTATGTTTGCTTTGTGTCGATATTGTTGTGCTGAATCATCTGTAAATTGGCTGTGATTGGGAAAATATTGCTGTAAGATAAATATGAGATACATAAATGACTGTATAAATGGCCAGCTCATGAGCTTGCTGTGAGTAGTGTTTCAAGATCTGTGCTCTTGACTGTGACTTTCAGATTATCTGGTGTCTGTGGTGCTATGTTAGAAAATGGCACTGTCCTTCACACTCTGATCATCTGGGTTACTCCTGATATGAATTTAGGCAAGACACACGGACTGCCTTAAGGAAGTTGTTGGAGCAAGTTGTTGAGCAGCTCCGTAATCTTTACTGCTGTGGAGACTCATAATTGTGAGATCTGTGCCTCTGTGCAGAAGATAGTTCTGATGTCATTTAGAGTCCCTCCAGAGGCCCAGTCTCATTTCCTTCTGTTATAAAACAAGCAGTTATGCAAGGGCACGACTGAGTGCACCTATGCAGCACAATTGATTAAAAGTCAAGGTGATGCTTTGAGTGCACTAATAGGCCAATTTGAGTTACAAATCCACCTTAATTTTTGTATCTGCTGTAGTGGAAATCACACAGTTGATACCCCAAAGAGGTTGCCTATTTCTGCCCAAACGATGTGTCTTTCCTGCCTGGGGATAGCTCCCTTTTCAGCAGCCCTGTACAAGTTGCATTGCACCACTGTGACCCTTATGTACTCTAAAAAGCTGGGGTGAATATTTCATCCATCAGTGGATCCTGTGTTCTTTGGAGCTGCTGGTCATTGTCTTAGATCCCTGTCTACTTTCAAGATATCATTGCTGAGAATACCAGGATTTTGTTTTTTCTACTGATATGCACATACTGTATGTTGGTGTATATCCACACCTCTTTGTTCCTGACCTAGAGTTTTTTTTTAAAATCCAATACTTGGAATATATATACAAATGTACAGGAAACTGTTGATAAATTCCTTATAACCCAGTTTCCAAGAAGAATATTTAAAATTTGTGATAATAATAATTTTTAAAAAGGACAAAATATAAGAACCAATGTAAAGCTATGAATTAATATTTTTTCTAGTTATATTTGTTTTTTTTTGCAGATAAGAGTTATATTTCTGCTGCTTTCCAATTATCATGCAAGCTAATAAAATTTGACTTCTACATTTCTCTTTTAAAAATTTTTTTCTGCATCAATAAAAGTGCAAACTGCCTATGAAAAGAAAAAAGGAAGTCACAAAGTTAGAAGAAAAAGGAAACATCTTCCATGCTAGTAAAAAGAACGTGAATCAATCACATAATTTTGTATAGGGCTGTGACTCTACATTTCATTCATGCTCAGTTTTTATATTTAGTTCTACATTATGTAAACGTTTTGTCGTAAGTTCTAGATATATATAGACATAAGTATGTCACACACATATATAAATGTATGCAACCATATTTATAGGTGTATGTAAAAGCTTATAGGGGCTTTCTCAAGTACATATTATGACTATTTGTCACGGTGTGACTGGGGTTTGTCAATTTTAATAGATTTAATTTCTCTTGGGGATAGGATTTAGGAGTAAAGACAAAGCAGGCTTAAAACTTAAAAGGGTATAAGAAGAAATTTATTAGTAACACAAAACAATTCAGAATGAGATTTCTAGATTGTTCCCTCCTCCCCCTTTCCTCATAACAGCAACCTACAGAAAAACACTTCAGTCAGTTATCTACTTAAATAATCATTTCAGTTCACTCAAGAGAGAAAAGTCCTTTTTTTTTAGTTTAGGCTTACGGGATGTTTCCACTCTCATAATTTGCATCCGCCCAGACCTACAGATTATGATTTCTTCTTCCTCTCATTGTCACAGTCCTTCCAGAGCTGTGTTATGGGTTGCTAAAACACATGGGATACCATTTTAAAGGCAGGGTGCTGAGAACACCAAAGTCTCTTTATCTCATTCTTCACCAAATATCTCTGTCCAATATTCCAGTACCAAAACCAGAGAGCTTCATTTCCTGAGGCAAAAAAAGTCTGCATCTCAAGCACTTAACCTCCCCAAGTATATTCCAGAGTTTAAAGGAATTTCAGTGAAGTCATAATCCCCTAGAGCCCACAAAAAAAGGCTTTCAGCTACTTATCAGTGGCGTCTCTTCATCTCTCCATCAGGAAACTTTGTCTTCATTCTGCTGACTTCTGTAATTCTTCTTGCTTTATTCCTTTCGTTTCGGGGAGCTCAGGAAAAAAATCTAGAGTCTCATCCAGGCACTGAGAGTTAAACTTGTATCCAAAAGGTAAGAAGCCAGGCTGAAGCCACGCTGGGAAAACACATGGCCACCAGGGGACCACTTGGAGACAGCTGGCTCTCCTGCTGCGTGCTTGGCTGGAGCCTCTCTTCTCAGAGCAGGGGGAAAGGAGAGCCCCGGTAGCTCTCCCATCCCCCGCTCAGCCATGCTGCATGGAGAGGGAAAACCGGGCCGAACAGGAGCCAGGGAGCCGAGCCCAGCCGGGGCCAGGCCGGGCCGGGCTTCGCCGAGCCGAGCTGCTTGGGGCTGCCCCCACCAGGAGCTGGGGCCGGGCCAGACCGGGCCGAGCCGGGTCCCCCTGGGACCACCCGGGGCTGGGCCCCGCCGGGGCCACGCCGGGACTGGGCCGGGTCTCCCGGGGCCTTCCCGGGGCGGCCCTCTCCCCTGCCAAGGCTCAGGCCGTGCAAGGGCCAGGCCAGGCCGGGCCGGGCCGGGCCCCACGCCGGGGCCGGAGCCCCCAGACCTCTCACCTCCCCAAGCGGAAGGCAAAACACCAGAGCTAACCTTCTTCCCTGTGATTTGTGAATGCGAAACAACCTTCCAATTGGTTTCCTGGGCTGTCAATCACCAACCCAGGTCCCTGATTGGTTTCCACAGCATCAGGGGAGGCTCCCAGAAAGGGCACTGTTCTCTTGTTTCAGGCCCTCGTGCTCTTCGAGAGGCTCCCCTGGGGGTTGGGCTCCCCTCACCGTCCCTGCTCCATGTGTCACCAGCACACTATTATAGTTTCATATTTGGATTTAAGGAAGTTCACTTTAACAGAATGGAACATGGCCAGGTAAAAAAAAAAAATTCTGTCCTCATGTTTGCTTCCCTCTCGTCCTTTCAAAATCTAAGTGGGGAAAATGCAATTATGAGATGCCAGCCATGCACATGAACTTCTGTCTTGGGCCTGCATGGCCAGGTTTTGGTAGTGAGGGTTTTCACAAGGGTGACTCCTGTGAGAACCTACAGAAGTTTCCTCCATGTCCCACAGAGCCCGTGTTAGCCAGTTCAGCTCCTGGCCAAGGCTAAGCCCATCAGCAACAGTCGTAGTAAAGCCTCTGTGGTAACAGATTTACAAAGAAAAAAATTTACTGCACAGATGCAAAGAGAGAATTATGCTAAAAGAGATAAACAGTCCTGCGGACAGCAAGACTGGTGAAGAAAGAGGGGAAGGAGGTGCTCCAGGAGCCAGAGCAGTTTTTTTTTGGTGAAGACTCTGACAAGGCATGAACAATGTAAAATACTCCTTCTTCTCAGCTTCATTTTAACTGAACTTTCCTGAGTTTCTCAGCCTTACCCTGGATACTGTAAGGAAAGGTAAGGAAAAAAGGAGCTATGTGAAACATCAAGAGGAGTCAAGTTGCAGTCAAGTTAATAGAGCTCAAATTTCAACATGCAGTTCAAAGCACTGCAAAAGGGATCAGGCTGAAGTTTCTTAAATGGGATCTCAAAATAATACTTTAATAAGTTAAGGCTTTTCTGTTTAAGCACTTGTTTAAACTAGATTTTCTTTCTAACACAGCTATAGAGATAAAACACCGATTTTAAGTTTTCAATATACTGTGAAGCACACCTATTCTATGAAAAAGCCAGGATCTGAGGATTAATAAAAACATTGATTCATGCGGGGCCAGAAGGACAAAGGAAACAACTCTCTCCTTCCCTTAGGTCCTTTGGGTGTAAGTGAAGATTTGGCACATCCCTTCAAGTTTCCTCCACGTCAGGCAGCTGTCAGAGCAATATTTCCAAATCCGAGATGAATGCCTGGGAGCACTGCTGTGCCAGGCGGTGGCCCCATCACTCCTCTGCCTCCCCAGGGCCTCCCCATTGTCCCAGCAGGGCCCACAGCCTAGCCTGCTCTGCACCCTGGCCTTCCCAAAGCTCCCCTGCAGAGTCTCCATCTTTGGTCCATACCTGATTCTCACCCTGGAACAATTTGAGGGTGTCTCAGGGAGTCCATGGGCTCCTTCCCCTCCATTAAGGAACCGTGAAAGCTCTCCCTTGTCTTTCAGACATGTGCATTTGGCAGGCTAAATTCATCACTGTTATCTGTCTGTCTCTCTCATCTTTTTTTCTCTTCTCAAAGGAGCACTTTGTCCCTCAAATGGTATTTCTATTTATTTAGTCATACAGTAATCTGGAATAATTAACGGAATTAATTAACAAGATGTAAATAAAATAACAAAGGAAGATACATACTGTGAGGCTCACTGCCTCTCAAAGAGTTTGGGTATTTTACAAAAAAGGCAGCAGTAAACAAACCACAAATTCCAGTCAAGTTCTATTTGTATCTTTGGTAGACACCTCTGTATGTATTTTCTTATGTTTTGCAGGTAAGATGAAAGTTACCTTCATTAACTTCATGAAGCTTAATTTCTCAATGAAAAAGCCTAGGGTATTCAATGTGTATTGAATGAGAAAGTCATTTTCCGGCTGCATTATTTTGATTAACTAACTGATGTTGCGAAATAAGTTGCTGCATTTATTAGCGTCTAAGGCACTGCATGTCTGTAAATATGCACCTGTGTAAGTGTTTTGCAGAGTCACCACCCTACCCCAGAACCAGCCTGGCAGCATGGTACAGGCCTTTCCTTATCCCTTGTCTTTACAGTAAAAATTTCTTCCTAATATCTAACCGTAATTTCCTCTCTTTTAGTTTGTACCCATTGCTCCTTGTCCTGTCACTGCAGCTCCTGATGAAGAATCCCTCTGCAGCTTCCCTGCAGCCCCTTCAGATCCTGCAAGGTTGCTATGAGGTCTCCACACAGCCTTCCCTTGTCCAGGCTGACCAGCCCCAGCTGTCTCAGCCTGGCTTTGTGGGGGACGTGCTGCAGTCCCTTTATTGACTTCATGGCTCTCCTCTGGACTTGTTCCAAAGGTTCCATGTCCTTCTCATGCTGGGGACCCCAGAGCTGGACACAGCCCAGCAACTCATAAGTTTTATTTTTATTTATTTATTTATTTATTTATTTAAAGACATGTAAATTCTTCAAATTTATCTCTGGATGGAATTCCAACTAAAGGTTTTGGTGACTTTATTCAGGAATGGTACATTAAGTAGTCTATTTTCATCTGCATAATCCTCCTTGCTTTTTTGCTATTAATGCTCATTCTAGAAAGTTACATGTTCCAACTATTTCAAAATTCAGTGAAAATGGGCCAGGTAACTCTTTTGGAATGTATTGAAAATTAGTCTTGGTGAAATAAAAGTTTGGTTAATGCAGATTCAAAGTGCACACTGTTTGAAGACTTTTCTGTTACTAGCAATGACTTACAGGTTACTAGAAGGCTAGAAATAGATCACTGATACATTCTTATTCTTTTTCTAACATGTTAAAAAAGATACATTCACTGAAAACTTTTGCCTTTTTTACGGAACACCCTGAGAGCACAAAACTGGTCATGCTGTCTGAGCTTATCAAATCCAGCTCCATTATTAAGGCAAATACATCACAATCTTACATAACAGTTTTTCCATGCTGTTGCCCAGAATATTTGTAGATGTTTGCTGTTCGTGCCTTTTCTTCTGACCTTCTCCATTTCTCTACTTTTTGTTTTCCTCTTTCCTTTCTTACTTAGCTTCTGGTCCTTTCCTATTTTGATAGTAATTTTCTCTTTCTTGATCAGCTTCTGGAAGTTTCAACTCTCACTTTTCTATTTGTTTACAGTTGCCTCATTCTTTGTTCCTCCTAGTTCCTTCTCCTTTGATGGTTTCTTCCCTCTGTAAGATGGGACAAGATGTGAAAAGTAAGAGTCTTGCTGGCTTCACTCTTTGACTTTTTCCGCTGGAAAATTGTGAAAGGGATTTGAGGGTTTCATTCACTCTTTTTTACAGCATTACAAATTAAAGATTATGCATGAGTTCCAGGTGATTCCATGAAAACCATCCAAATAAAAACAAACAAAACAATGAGCTCAAAATCTTTGGTTTCTCCTAAGTAGTATATTTCTGACATGTAAAGGAAGTAATATCACCTTGAACTTGGTTACGAAAAATATGAGCACATAACAGTCCTTGAATAGCAAGCCGCCTTCCCCTTTTAAAGGTTGTCTATTATTATTCATTATATTTGTAGGCTGAACACTCTCTCACATTAATTAATCTGCTCAGTTTCATTCTGACATAATTTTACTCTGAAAGAATATAAATTTTAAAACATTAATAAATACAGTCTAGCTGTATTTATTAATTATTAGAGAAATTTAACTTTTTTATTTTGTTTGGGAGTAGGTCAGGCACGAAGATTTAGTTTGCAAGTCTTTCATGTTTTTGCTAATGTAAAATGACAAAGTCCTTCATAATCCTGCCAAACATAAATTTTTTAGTCTATTAAAGACTAGAAGTTGCATCTGTATAAAAAAGATGGAATATATCACACTGAAATTGACAGAAGAGCTATTATGCAAGGGGAATGTGGCTTCTTTAAAGCTCTCTGCCTAGCTAGACTAAGCTTGCCAGTGCAATTGTTTTTCTCTATTAAGTCTACAACCACCTGTTACTATTGCTATATATCACATCGGAAAAATACTGCCTTCAGGAAGGCATTTCTACTTTTAACAAAAAAAAGTTGCTATGCCACCATGCACTCTCTCTTGTCATCAAAATTTCTGCCAATGTGCTAAATTAAAATCTGTTACCCTGCAGAGCACTGCATCTGCTGTAAAACGGGAATGCTTAACATAAGGAATGTGAAAATATTTGTTTGCTAACTGTTAGAAGTGAAATACCAGACTTAGCAGTCCAGACAAATCTACAACTACCTTTGAAAGAAAAAAAAATGTTAGCTTATCTTTTTTTTCTGACCGATCTTTTCTCATTCATCATATGGAAGCTGATTAACTTCATTTCAAAATCCTGAATATCCCTACCTTTTTTCAAATTGCAGTTGATTAAGTGGAAAATTAGGAAGAATATGCAGAAAAATTGATTTTAAAGTATCTAGGAGTCCTTGTTTGTCCCTGTTTGGTGTTTAATTCTGGTGGTCTATAACAGTTTCCATCAAACTAATTAATTAACGGCAGCTGACTGCTGTGCTTGATAAAAGCTACAGCAGCAGTCTGAAGACTTAACTTCTCTTTCAACTTCTTTGTCATTATGCCTACTAAACCTAAGAAAATGTCAGGCACAGAAAGCACTTGACAACAAACCAGTTGACCGATTCAGTGGATTCTTCCTGCACCTGTATATAATATACTCTTTCCTCCCTCACTGGTAATACCTTTGTGACAAGAGTCAGCTTTCTGCCCCAGGTTTGGAGACACTGTGGTTTCCAGGTAAAACAGAGAATATTAGCAATAGCTATAATACACTGGCAGCCCAACCTCAGAGACCAAAATAACTCCTGCTGTGAATGAATGCTCCCAATAGACACAAAGAAGTATAAATTACAGAGCAATAAACTGAGCAATAGAGTAAACTGAGATATGTGTAAGTAGGAGATAATTGTTACTACTACAACTCAGATAAAATTATTCTCAATAAATGCAAAAAAATACCAAGTAATTTTTCAGTTATTACTGCTCACAAAATACATGTTGGGAATGAGAAGCTTTAATCACAAAAAGAAAGCAGAGAGGAGGCATTGTCATGGAGTCTTACACTCAGTGGTAGTATTTGCTCAGCAAGGAAGATAACACGAGAATGAGAAACAGAAAACATGTGAAGGGAAAACATTTTAAAAATAAACTATCCATGGTCCTGTGGGATCATCTGATACTAGACTCACAAAGGCACTGTACTACTTGTTATACAACTCAGGATTTTTCAGAAATGGTGTAGGTGAAATTATGCACCTTTAAAATATGTTCTTACCAAAATCCAGGCACCTTTAGCTACCCCATTCTTTTGCATAATCCTGGCATTCTGAATCCATGTTTTTGTTTCCAGGGAAGAGAGGGGAACAGTGTCCTGTGTTTATGTGCACATGTACACCAGGCAGGAGGCTGGTGCTGGAGCCGCTGCCCAGTGTGGTAAGTTCCCCACCCACCACCCTGTCAGCAGCACAGGAGAGACACATTTGCCTTTCCAAGTCGTATCCTTTGCTCAAACACTTCTCCTTCCCAGGAAAAGGCAAGGCCTTGATCTCATGTTTTTTGTGGGGAGTGTTCAGTACACAGTGAGGCTGTGTTAGACTGACTCAACAAAATGTCAGGGAAATCCTTTTTAAAGCGCAACCCCAGCTGGAGAAGGGAGCTTTAAAATTAAAAACTTGTTAAATATTAGAAGGTAACATGTGCCAGAATGTTTTGCAATCCAAGCAATTAATGCTTTAGGTTTTGTCAAATTGTCTTTGTTGATGAACAATGAAAAAAAAAAACATGTTTGTTTGCATCGATTCTGTATGCCAAAAAATATTAAATAGTTTGGCAGACACTATTCAGGCTTCACTGAGGGTTAGATTATTAGTCATTTAATGAAAGACAAAATTTTAAGCTTTTGCAGTTAGAAGAATAATATTCTGATTAGCATGAACAATAAAACAATATAATAAATATTATATCATAGTACATATAAAATATATTGCTAAAAGTTACATGACATAAATCAGCATTTTATTGATGGAGACCTGAATAAAAAGTCTGGGAATGTTGCAAAGTAAATAAATAAAGACCGTATGACATTTGTTAGTACAGTTTTGTAACTATTTGCATTCCACATGCTTACTTTATTGTTTGTTCATTTTCACCAATTCAATTACCTTGCACATGCCTGAGAGTACAACCTGGAAACTGAAATCAATTCCCAGCTTCAAATGATACCTGCACAAATAAAAGAAGGCTTTACCTGCTGCAGAAAGATTTAAACTATTGAATGACTAATAAATACAATTTTTAGCATGAAGCTCTGGTTACATAAATAGATTTTTCAGAGACTATCAACATTCAGTATGCACAATGAAAGTAATGGAAGTTCTCAATAAACAGATTTTATACTACCAGCATTGAGCATTTTTTCCCCGAACATCCATGACCATTATGTTTGACTTCAGCTTCCAGTGCTCACAGTCTAAAATTCTTTTCCCAATTTAAAGTCCATTTTATTATGGAATGCATTTCCCATACCTATGATACTGGAGACTGAGCAAGGAAGGTGAGTTAATATTTATTTTCCGGATAAACCAATAATTTTAGACAATATGTCTCCCAGGGCAACAAGATTATACAGCTTCAAATGGAGACTCACAATATTCCTATAGAAATTGCTCCATTTTGTATTGATAAAATAGACATTGAAATTCAAGTATAAGGTAAGTGTGGAGACTGAAGGCATTCCCAAAAGAAACTCCTGTTCTGTTCCCTGGGTCAACCCTGGCCCTCTGTCTGTCAGCCTTTAAGTCACTCCCATCCTGTTTCCTTTTTGGCCTTTTTGCCCTAACCCCTCCCTTGTGGCACCCCCATATCCCCTGGTAATTGGTCTCTGATGCTCTCCCCACCCTGCTCATCCCATGTACTTAACTTAGACCCTTACAAAGTTCCTGGCCTTTGTTCTCTGAACCATGAGCAATGCACATTTGTGGCTGAAGTAAAGAATTCTGTAAAACCCCTGCAAAGGCCCTTCTTGCTCTCTTACTTGCTATCATCCCAAGCAACACCAAATGCAACAGGTAAGAACCCTAATCAATCTTTTTATAATTCTCAAATTTTAACTATAAAAATCAAATAGTATTTCAAGTCACTAATTTTTATTAAAAAGAAGAAAAAAAAAAGGAACTTCTTCAACAATGGAATTCGTTATTTCTTCCCAATGCCAGTTAAACCTATCCTGAGAGCTAAAAGAGTGGAACCAATGTCAGACTGAGGAAGAAATTTGATCTACCTATCCATCATCTTCTGGAAGCATTTTAAATGCAATCATTTCAAAAGCAACACCCCTTGAAAATTTTGCAGTTTCAATCTTTATCCATATTCAATTTATTTTTAAATACCAGTTTCTATTCAGAGTACAACAATTGACAGGTTTGTGAGTGTTACTACTTTTTTGCAAATTCATGCAGTTAAATCTGAAACTGAAAATACATTATACAATACAAAAGAAGTGTTAATTCTGATAAGACTAGGTCATGATAATTAATAAATACCACATTCAAACTATGTCCTTCTGCTGCCAATAACACTGAAAAATTTGATTAAATTTTTATTTGAAGAAAATGAATGCTTTGAGAACACCTGTAACAAAGATGATGAGAAGCAACGCTGGAAACAGTCGATGAACAGTCTCAGGCACTTCTACCTCAAGAGTGCTCCTGGTGACAGTCCAACAACAGAGTAGATATTTGGCCAATAATACACCTTAAAGATGAAATTATATACTTCCTTTTGCTCCTAACTTTAAAAAAAAAATCCACCCCAGTTTGCACCAAATGAGGCTTTTAAAGTCTCTCTTTAAGAAATACAAATATTACTCCAGATCTATTTAATAAGTGTTCAAACTATTTTGAAACAGAAGCAACAAGAATGTACAATTTGTAAAGAAGGCTGAGGAGACCAAACAGTAATATTTTAAGCATCTTATGAAGACTCCACTAAAACTTAAAAACTCTGCTAATAGAATCAACATACTTTTCACATACTAATCTTTTCCCAGTAGTATTTTGCCCTTACCATATTACAGTATGTTTTAACACAAAAGATAGGGTTTAGCTGCCCAGAAAGCATCAAATGATAATTGTCATCTTATTATTTTCACTCAGTATGATTAGTTTCACGTTCACTAAATTCAATGTGGAAAGCAAAGCCACTCACAGAATCAAAAAATTGCTAATCCATGTTACTTTGGATAATTTATTACTGTTATTACTTTGCAATGTGAAACCCCTCAGGGAAGATAAAAACTGATAGATGTAGTAAAAAAGACTACTTTGTCAAACATATTTTGAAATTGCATGAAAATTCAGCGTACGCAGATTAGTATTTCCAGGTGTTTCAAAATCTAGAGTCATTACAAGACAAACTAAGTGTATATTCTGCAGGTGAACATCATACTTTTTCACTGACATGAGAAGATGGGAAAAGAAGGGCAGAATATGCAACTGAGATTCAAGACCCAGGAAGTGCTTAAAAGCCATGGAAGAAAGCCATTATATATACTGAAATGCCAAATAATATTTGCAGTTAGAAGTTCACCACCTTAAGCTAAATCTAGGTTTCTGTGAAGGCCTAAAAGGAATTTAGATGCAGGACCTTATGAATAAAGTTGTAGTAGGATTTCTGAGTTTCACTGAGTTACACTAATTTTGAAAATGTCTTCTTCTAACACATATGTGTTTTTGAATCTACAGCTATTAACAGAGAGAGCAAGCACTAGTAGAAGATAGTGAAACACTAAAGAGCTGGAACTAAAAACAGGGAAGTACAATAGTGGTGCCATTAAACTTGGTGACTAAATCCTGTTCAGAACATTCCAACCAGCACATGCATTGACAAACCTGCCTCTGCTGCTGTAAAAAACTGTATCTTAAATAAAAGGACCTTGCTATTATTTACAAATACCACACAGTATTAGGTGATTTACTGCAGACAGTTGTTATTTGAAATAGTATAAAACTAAAAGAATCTAGATACAATTTTATGATAACAGCAAGTATTGAGTCTTGAGACACTGTCACCACATTTTTGAACATGTGTATTTTCACCTGCTCTTGGAGTTTTATTTGCAGAATAAACTATTCTTTTCTATTACCAAGTATTTTTTTTCCTCCCAAATTGCTTTAGGTCACTATAAGAAATTTTGTGACCTGGGAGAGCAAATATAGAAGCCTCAGGTGCACAAGGAGAGCAGTTACTTTACCTGTCCCTGTGAGTGTAAAGCTCTACAACCATTTTGAGCCTCTGTGTGTCCCTCACTTCTCTGTCTTCTCTTCTACATTTGTCTTAGGCAATTATAGGACACTTGGCAAAGGTTTGGAGATGGTATTAATCTGTGTCAAGTAGTGATCTGAGGAAATCTTTGGGACACGAAAACAGTGGGACTGAATTTTAAACACTGCAACTAAGCAATGAACCTTTTTACTGGAGAAGTTGCATTTTAAACCTTCAGAAATATAGGAAGATTAATAGCTTAAGTATTCTGTTATCATGATACATTTTTTGAGTCGGGGCACATGCATCTGAAGGTGGTTTCACATGGATATGAGGCAGAGAAGCACAATCATTAATACCAGAACTCCCAGGTGTATCAGCTCACACAAAAAAGTACTCTAAAGAACTTTTCTGTACCCAGAACTCACTGAAATTATTTCATTTGCAGCTGCCTACTCCAACTTAAGTTTAATGAAATAAAAGTAATAGTTGAATTGACATCTTGTTCCTCAAGATTCCCTTATTATATTCACAGTATCTCAGAATTATCCAGATTATTTCGTGAATGTCAAATATGAAATATATAAAAGCATACTTCACTTCAGAAAAACAGCCAGTGGAGAAATTTATGCAGAAAAACCTAGCTTGAAAGAGCACTTGCTGCTTTTTCTGATTTTTAGACATCAGATCTCCAAAAAAGAGACAATTACCAGAACTATATATTCTGGGCAAGTAAATTCTACATTTAAATGCAAACAACTATTAGAATATATTTTACAAAATTAATGCATGCACAGATCAGTAGTGATAGTTTATGACAAAGAAAAAAAACCACAAACACTATAAATATCATATTTATATGACCAAAAGTAATTGGGATCAGAAAGCCACACACAGATAAATAATTAACAGCTTCCTAGTCACCTCATTTTCTACTTAGCAAATATTATACAATTATTCTTTAAAATTAAAAAGATACATTAAATTATGTGTTGACATTCAAAATTATTCTATAGAATAACTGTAATACTCTGCCTTTGTGATATGGTTTAATGGTGGCTATGTGACTTAGTCATAGAAGCATAGAGAATGCTAATTTCAATTTTTTGCATTTTTATGCTTTGAAACTGTGGACTGTTTGTTACTTAGCTACCAACTTTTCCCAAGCAGGTAAAAACAGATTTGCTTCTGATTAATTATGGGTTTCTAAAACTGGATTTTTCCTAGAAAGACACAGTAACACAGGTGATAATTTCATTTCTATTATTTTCATGACTTGAATTGTCAGAGAGGTGGCATAAACTCTCAGAAAGTAATGATAAGATGAAATGTGCAGGTAAAACAGTAGTTCCATCTTTCCACATATTTGCATTAAGTAATTATTTGTATCTCATAGCTGTGTCTCCTACAAAAATGCAGAAAATATTTAATTAAATGGTCTCTATACTTGCACTGTATTGTGCCAGGGAGTGCATACGGTTGTACTCTTTGTGCTTGTCAAATGTGGTCAGCAATTACCTTATGTTTTAAAATTGGTGGTAATGGGTTATTTTTCTCAGATGTGATGCTGATATCAGGTACAAATTATAATAAACATGAGAACTAAAATCATGTGAGCACTGTGCCCAGGACTTCACTCAGAAGAAATTCATTGAGATCAGAACTCCATCCAGGTCTGGGATATGTAGCCAGTTGTTCTTAAGTTTGGGACCAGGAAAACACTGAACAAATTGCTTCACAATCTGCTTTCTCTTTCTTTTTAAATGCATGAAATACTGACTAAAATTTTCCAGGTCTACTTAATCTGAAGTAGCTAATGGCATTTCCCGTACCTTGGAATTGCCAGATTAAATTGAAGTTATAAATGCAGAATCACAATTCTCTTGGGTCTGTTCTTTTAAATCACCATTTCATCATATGCACCATTCACATCTGAGCCTTTTCCAAGTGAGAACTCAAAGTATTTGCAGATAATATTGTTTATAAAGGAAAAAAAAAAGTTCAGTGCTACATCACATTCACACCAGTAACCTAATAAGCATAGTTGTTAAAATTGGAAGCACAGTGCTGGCAGCTTACTGACAGCAGCTACTGATCATTTAGCACATGATGTTTTTGTTAGATGCCTAAAGCAAGAGAACCATCAAATATAATACACAAATGGAGAAAACCAGTAAATATTAGCAAGCATTGTGAAATACATAGTAAATACCTGCAGGCCAGGACTTGAAATTCGATTACTGCAAGGGGAATGGCTAAAACCTGGATCAGCTGAAGGCATGGCTGCTGCAGTTAAGTGTGCAGGGAGTTGCAGCAGAACTCTGCACACCAGCCAGGCCACTGCCGGGGCCATGGGCAGCACTGCCACTGTGCACATGGCCACACTGCTCTGCTAAGGAGGAGCTGGAACTGTCCAGTATCAGCTCACCCAGGTGAAGAGCAGCGTGTGCTGTCAGCAGCCTGAACCACCAGGGCTGCGCTGCGCGGAGCAGTTTGCTTGGCACCACGTCAATCCCTCGTCACTGGTACCAGTCACCATGCTGGAGTGAGTGCCCCTGCCCACGCACACAGACTGCCACTGCAATCCTGCCAGATTGGTTACTGCACTTGGCATCACATGCAGATGCATATCATGGATGAGGGTAAGCTCTTCCTGACGTTCAGTCTGACTACAAGACTGCTCAGAAACATGACAGCGAAAAAGAAGGCATTTTTGGGGAATCTAGTAGGGGTTGTGGCAACTTCTGAAATAAAGCATACTTAAATATGTCAGTCTGAAGGACTATAACAGATTTTTGGTGTGATGTAGCTACTAAGATTATACAACGGCTAATGAACACCAGAAGTGCATCATCAACTTGTTGATAGGCATATAAATGAGATAGCACTGGCAATAGACAGAGATTATGACAGAATAGTGATAATTACACCACACCAGGCAGCAAAAATCCCAAGGAGAAGAGATGAACACTTGGCTGGAGTGACTGGCCTTCACTATTAACATGTGATTCTTTAGGTCTGTACCCAAATTTGAAGTCTATTCTCATTTGTGGAGGAAAGCTGAGCACAAGAGTTGGTGACCTGTTTTTCTTCTCGTTATCCAGCCCTGTTTTTTCAGAGTCTGCTGATATTACACAGTTATTACTCACAATTAATATGACAACATTTTTCTAATGCATAGATTTGAAGATTGCCTTGTCTTGTCCCATAACTTCTAAATCTGGGGAGAAGCAAACAGTATTTGTGGGAGTCCTAGCCAACAGAAGCATTATGAATATCAGTTTAAACTGCTGCTTTAATTTAAGGACTAAAGAATTAGCTTTGATGAAATATCTCACTTTGTCAGCTTTGCAGCTGATTCCTTCTCCAGCTCAGACCTGCAGTCCTTCCTGCTGTGGCTGCATGACCAGAACAAAACAGAACAGTGAATCTCTAAACTCTCTATTTGTGGAGGAGGAAGGAAGAAGTTGCTCTGTGTTACTGGCTCAGGTTCAACTACCAAGAATGAATTCGGAAGGTGTTCATTTTACAATGACTAAAGGAAATTTGAGAAGAAATCTGTGAAAACCAAGAAGGAAATAATATATGCTCTCTGCTAATCTAATTTTGAGAATTGTACACAGGTATATCAGCTGATGAGGAAAGAAATTGTGCAGAAATTCAGTCACTGAAACTGATAGTCCAAGTTTTAGACAAGGCCAAAAAGAACTAATGCAAGGAGCGATATTAATGGCCCAGCCCCTCTGTTACTGTTTGACAACTTTTTAAAATGAAGGTTTTTGTAGCACTTTGCTTTGTTGTTGATTCATTCTTCTTTTAATTCAGTGTTTAATACAGCCAGGAAAATTTACCAATAAATCTGACAATATTGGGGCAATCTGCCACTTTGCATCAACATCAATATTGTTGACATCCACATACATTTTCCCACATATGCACATAATTGGCAGAAATAAAAATAATTTAACCTGGTGAAACTCCACTGAATCCATTGAACTTCACTCTTGTGAAACTTGTACCCAGGCCTGGCACAAGTATCTGTGTTATCTGTAGAGGATACTGATTTACCAAAATAAGAGCATTGGTCTAATACCAATACTCAAGTGTGATGGACAAAAGACTCTCTAACAGTTTAAAGTTAGAAAGTGTATGTTTATTCAGCGTTGGGATAGTCCAGTTTCTCAAAGAATGGGTTTCTGGTTGCCTTGTCTATGCTTGTTCAGGTCTACTCACTAGTTTCGTCTTTTCCATTGTAGGCTCAGCTGAGCAAACATGAAATGACAGACAATCAATTATTTAAGTTTCAGATAACTATTCCCTTCTAACCTCTAACTTATAATTATTTTTAACAAGGTAACTAAAATCCTAATTTTCTAAAATTAGTGTTTCAAGACAGTCCTGTCTCTTGATAGCACTGAGCAAAAATGCAAAGGTTAAGAAAGGATTTTCAAAGATTATGTTGATTGCCCCCCTATCTAAATTTTTAAGCAGAAAAAGCCCTGGTGCTAATACAGATACACCAATCGTTTATTCCATTGACATGTTTGAGATGCCAGACTTCAGGGTAACAGATTTGCAAGCAGTTGTTGTTCTCCCTCTGCTAATTCTGAGGACATACCCAGCATGCAGAGAAAAATTTACTTTCTATTCTCTATCCCAGCAATGATTTTACCTTTTTCAGCTACTAAAGTCTCCAAAGATAGGATGATTATAATTTTTAAAGTAATCTTGCTTCTGACTAAAACTTGAAGGTTGCATGTGCATAGCTTTACTTCATGGAATACCAGAGCCAGGCTTGTTATTAATTTGCCAGGGAAGATAAAACCATAAATAATTCAATACCAGAGATTTGATCAGAAAAGTTTTAAATAACGCAAAGTGACAAAAATACATATCTCATTACATACATTATCATTACAAGGTAAACAGTGTATCACCCATATCACAAAATCACCTTGGCTAAAATCAGCCATTGGTTGTTTCATTTCAACCTTGGGGCAGAGGATATTTTCCAGCTCATTTTTAAGGCTATTGCTTCCAAAAGGTGGAAGGAAAGAAGGAAAGAAGGAAAGAAGGAAAGAAGGAGAGAAGGAAAGAAGGAAAGAAAGAAAGAAAGAAAGAAGGAGAGAAAGAAAGAAAGAAAGAAAGAAAGAAAGAAAGAAAGAAAGAAAGAAAGAAAGAAAGAAAGAAAGAAAGAAAGAAAGAAAGAAAGAAAGAAAGAAAGAAAGAAAGAAAGAAAGAAAGAAAGAAAGAAAGAAAGAAAGAAAGAAAGAAAGAAAGAAAGAAAGAAAGAAAGAAAGAAAGAAAGAAAGAAAGAAAGAAAGAAAGAAAGAAAGAAAGAAAGAAAGAAAGAAAGGAAGAAAGAAAGAAAGGAAAGAAAGAAAGAAAGAAAGAAAGAAAGAAAGAAAGAAAGAAAGAAAGAAAGAAAGAAAGAAAGAAAGAAAGAAAGAAAGAAAGAAAGAAAGAAAGAAAGAAAGAAAGAAAGAAAGAAAGGTGTTTCTTCATCACTAAACTACATAATCTCGCCAGTTATCAACTTCATAGAGATGCAATATCTATTCTCTCAGATCATTGGAGATAAGCACAATTTCTGACTTACCATATTGCCAAGAACATCAAACTGGGACACCAATTGATATACTATTACTTAAAACATACTACTACTACTACTACTACTACTACTACTACTACTACTACTAATAATAATAATAATAATAATAATAATATTTTTATTTCTATTCCTATTTCTATTTTTATTTTTAGTATCTAGAATTATTTGCATGCAGAGTTCGCATTTTCTTTGTATCTGTGCATATATACACAATATACATGCAGCTGACACCTGACTTTTAGAGAAAATTACCTTTTTTTCCAGCAGGCATTTTCTAGTGCAGTACATAGCTATACATTCTTTCTTATCACAAAGTTATCAGAGACTGTTAGTATTTTCCATCTAAAAATGAATCTGGTAAAGGAACTTCTAGCTTTGCATTTGCATCTTTCATACTGGCAGAGCAATTAGTGCAGCTTTGTGCTGATCAGCAATGTTCCAGGTGAAAAAGCTGACATTTCACCAGAGACTTCTGGTGGCATAACAAAATTCAAGGCAGTCATCTTGTAAGGGAACATCTCTACAATTCCTTCCACTTAAGCTGTCAATTAAAACATGGTTTTACTGCATAACTGGCATGAAATTCGTAACAAAAGATCTGTCTGACTGTAGAGTCATTGTATATGAAAATTTACTGTGTGACACCTTGATAAAAGAAACATTCTAGTACCTCAATACCATTATCTTCAATATCAAACTGCATAATACTGCCATAAAGTTGCCAACATTGATTAAAAAACCTTAAGAGCTACTGGCTGCTTAGTTTAGATGTGGTCCTAGCGCTCAACAAACATAAATTTGATGAAATAGAGCTTGAAAGGCCACATTCAATACTTGATTTCCTCATGATAAACAACTAAGATGGGAAATTGGAAGACTTATCCTACTGCAAATTATACAAATTTCTTGTGTGACTCTTCTCTGGGTTAGAAATGCCTCAGTAAGTTCAGCAATGGCTTTGACCTTGTTTGACATTTGGGTTAATTATGCCAAGAGTTGATTCTCATCTTCCTACCTTGAAAATTCTCTCTGACCACCTTGTCATGAATGCCAAAAATTTTATCCTACAAGTATTAGCTCCTTTCAAAAAACCAAACCAAAACCAAAACAAAACAAAACCAAACTTAAAAAAAAAAAAAAAAAAAAAGCCACCCAAGATAGATGGAAAAACAGTATTTTAGAGAGTGTACCTACCCTGAAATGAGAATATGCTACAACAATACACATCTGAAAAATTCCACTTAGGAGAAAACTAACC
Source organism: Muscicapa striata striata (assembly GCA_030060385.1). Classification (NCBI taxonomy): domain Eukaryota; kingdom Metazoa; phylum Chordata; class Aves; order Passeriformes; family Muscicapidae; genus Muscicapa; species Muscicapa striata. The sequence goes on along the minus strand of JAREIS010000076.1, from coordinate 52,182 downwards.
TAATGCATGAATAGACAAAGAATTTGGTTAATTTGGCACTCTGCTGCTATGGTGAAAGAACTCTAGTGAAAACCTAGTCAGCAGAGACAATTACTCCCTGAAAACCTGAAGATTTTGATTGAAATGATAATGAGGAACATCCAGATTAATCATTCCAGTCCAAAATCTAAAGGTTTTACTCCAAGAGATTAATTCTTGACAACCACAGAAGGATGAGACCCATATCCTTTATCCTATAAAAATAAGAAAACCACCTTCATTACAAGTCAATAAATACATTATGCAGGATGAACTTTGCATGTGCCTAATAGAGTTTATAAGATTAAACTAAATACATGTGAACAAAGAAGTCTTCCAGTATGCAATCTCATGAGCAAAGCCAGTTAATCCAATCTCAATTTCAAAAAGGAGAAAAGAGTTTCTGGAGCATAATCCACTGGTGTTTTCTAATAAGAAGCCCAAATGAGTGTGAAAGTCGCCTTTAAAATGCATGAACATCTGGACTATGCTAAATGAAAACAATGTTACGTAAACGAAAAATAAAAGTTTTCTCTGTCTCATGTCTTTACTACAGAGAAATCAATTTTCTTGACACAAGTACATTGATGTAATTGATAAAAGGTTTAGCTGGCATATTTCTCCATATGTGTAACTTGGAACTGGTGCAACTTTGTTACAATAAAACAATAAAAGCTAGGTTCTGCCAGGATTTTAGTGGGTTGGCAAGTTCTAGGGCTCTCTGCAGAGTTCCTTTCCTGAGTCTCTGTATATTAGTGAGCCAAAAATTCACATAGTAATATAAAGTGCTTCTATGACAGCTACAACAGCAGGGAGAATTCACAACGTCCAGCAAACAAGTAGAGAGCATCCTAATCTCATGTCTGATGCATTAAGACCAGTGGTGCAGATAGAAATCATCGTTCAGGTAATTTCTCATACCATTTAGAAAAAATATTAAAGCTGTAGGCATCCCAACCCTGGCAGTGTTCAAAGACAGGTTGAGAAACCTGGTCTAGTGGGAGGTGTCCCTTCCCAGGAGGTTTGGAACTAGATGATCCTACAGGTTTCTTCCCACCCAAATTATTTGATGGTTCTATGGTTCTAATATCTATTTCAAGAAACTTATATAATTTTTCAAAACCAGTAAATAACTCAGGTTCAGCAAAACCTATTGACGAGGCAGTCAACTAAGGATGAGTCAAATATCTACTAGTCATATTTGTATCGTGTGACATTCCTGAGAGCACACCAGCTGCCAAAAATGTATCGTGCTTTGTACCAAATCTACTTTCCCATGCACATAACTACAATGCATTCAGAAGCTAACATAATGCTGAAAACAGTGTCAAATGCAATAAACTTCTAGAAGTTCTACTTGCCTAGCAAATTAAGCAAAACTTCACCAACTACTTTTAATTCTCGAATAGTAGAATGCATACTTATGGTTGGAAGAGGTCTTCTCTACTCTGAATCAAGAAACAGCACATCTAAGAACAAAATAAAACCTGGCACCTACTTGAAGTTAATGAAATCCTTTTTAAACACACTACATTGATTTTGATACTATTATTTATGTGGAATCAATATTAAGCATAGAGAAGAATGTTTAAGACAATAAGATTTTAAAATAAAGAGTATTTTCCTCTGAATCATGACATTCTGATAGAATTTAAAAGTTAACTTTTTCTACATATTTAATGGAAGCTGAACCACATTTAATTTTCATTATGTCCTATCAACGTGAATGCCCATTTCACTGGGTTACTTCTACGGGGACTATAATGTGTAGGAAGGTGTAGTTTTATTGTTGTCACTCAAAAGCAAATGCTGTGTAATTCACATCTCAGCATGTATTCTGGATAATCTCTTGGTACCCAAAGGATCCCATTGTGACTCCAAGAGCATCTTCCTATCCCTCCCTCCTCTGCAGTTTAGATCTGCTTTGCTGTTGCTGGCTGGGGGACAGAGACAGGAAAGAGATCCACGTTCTATCAAATCTCAGCCCCTTTTGCCCATAACTCTGCCAAGGGCTGGCTCAGCAGTTCCAGGATCTTCCCAAATACAGACATTACTGGGATGCTGATAGTGCAGTCCAGAGAGATAAATAGCCTCCTTCATCTTGAGAGAGGCAGTGAAATAAATAACACCCCTGCACATTACTTTTCTAGTGCCCAGTCTAACTTTCTTTGTAACAGAGAAAAAAAAATCTCTAGAAAAACATAATATTAGACATACAAATATAGAAAATAGGGGGGCAGGTGGGAGGGGAAGGACATCTGCTTGGGACTTTATACCTTCCATGTTTGGTTCTGTGTGATCTATTGTATTCTAATTTTATTTTTCTTATCCAGTACTGCTGTTGTAAAGATGAGCCCCACATTAAAAAAATAACCTCCACTGTTTTCTTGGCTAATAGAAGAAAGTGAAAGTAACCGATCTGGAGCAAAGGCTCATCTAGCCTCTTTTTAAAAAGTGGGTGGATTAAGAAAGTTACTAGAATGGCACAAGCTTATTTCTCCAGACTCCAGGTCTTTGAAGTTTTTGGACTTTCTGACCCGATACTCATACAACACTTTCTTTTATAACTCTTGAAGAACTGATCAAGCCTAACACAGCTTACTGATCTTGCAAAATACCTGGAAAATTTAATCTCACACAGTATCCTAGGATTTCTCAATATTTCATTGTGTCCTCTCTATGCTATTTTAAAATAATTTCTGTTAAACTATTTAATTTTGCATCTGGATAAAAAATTGAGCAGCTAGCAACACTTTAAAAAAAAAAAAAAAAAAAAGGCAGCAAATTTAGTGCCAACCAATCACATTGTAAGTTGCTTCCAACGAGCAGTCAGGCACCCACACTGCCTACACAGCCTCTTACTCACTCCCCACAAGTAGAAAAGCACAAAAATAGAAATAACAAGAGAAAAAAATCTCATGGATCTTACCATCACAGGCAAACAGACCCTACACTGGGAATTCAACTTAGCATAAAATATTAATTACTGAATTGAAGATTGCAGAACAAAAAAAAGAAACAATTAAATGCCTAAAGAAGACACCTTTCCTCCACTTTTCCCAGTCTCAGCTTCACTCCAGACACTGTCCTCCTCCACTCCCAGTCTCCACATCTGCCATGATCCCTGCAGGTTATGCTCAGCTCAGTACTGTTAGCCTTCCTGAGATCTTCCTGTCTCTTGGTCTTAATCACAATTTTGGAAACACATTTTCGCAGAGGCACCACACATTTGGCTGATGGACTCAGCTGGGTCCTGTGGTGGGCTTGCAGTGGGACCAGCTGGAACCATCTGTGTCAGAAAATGGTGGTGTCCTTGAGGAAAACTGTTTAAAAAAAAACAAAACCAACAATTTTTAAATTCTTGTGTCAAAAAAAGCTGATATGAAAGTTACAATGGACTGTAAGTCTATTTGATCCATTAAAGAACTTCAAATCCATATTTCAGTAATTTTGCTTCATATTTTTATAGTAAATTTTATTTAATTATTGAATCACAGAATGGTTGAGGTTGGAAAGAGTCTCTGGAGGTCATGTGGTCCAACTTGCCTGCTCAAGCTGGATCACCTTGAGCAGGATGCCCAGAACCATGTACAGACATCTTTTAAGTAACTCCAAAAATAGAGATCCCACAGCCTCTTAGGGCCCAGTATTTGAGATTATTCAGAGATATTTAATTGGTTCCCCACACTTATAATATTACCTCTTTCAAAGAACTCTAGAATGTTTTAATTAATTTAACTAATATGATATATTTCTACTTATTTTATCTGCAGTAGCAAAAATTTTCAGGTCTGCAACTCAGAACCTGACACTCTGTGGGCCAACAATAAATCTACGCTTCTATCCACTTGGTTTTCTCTCAGCTCTCATTCAAATTGACCTGAAATAATATCTTTCTCTTGTTTTGCTTTATACAGCACCTTTTCACATCAGGTCTACTTGAAGTGCTCAATCATCCATAAGGAGTGCCTCAGCAAATTCTTTCTAAGAAGTGTATAATGTTTTCAAGCTTTCAATGGGCCATTACATTACATTTTCTAACATTTGCAAGCCTCTGAAGAGTGCAGTGACAAATCCTGTGTTCCTCCATGGCATACACCATTCTGACTGGGAGCAGAATGTCAATTACTTCTGTGCATCTTGGATTTGTATCAGTAGCTGTTCAGAAGCACCACTAATTCTTTTTGACTTGTTAACTTACTTCCTAATGGCTGGCTCCCTGGAAACTATATGTATTTTCAATTCAAGTACTTCAAAAGGGTTTACAGCCTTGCAGTTTAACATTATAAACTTTATACTGGCATACCACATTATCTTAACCATGTTTCATTAGGAATCAGGAGAAATATTTCCTGTATTATAGACTTATATTTTCAATATCCAGGGGATGGAATGATTTGGCAATGTTAGGTAGAAAAACTGGACAGAAGGCAATGTAATTATCGTGGCTTCCACTAATGAAAAGAAGTCCTCTGAACAGAGCATATATTAATTTTACACAATAGGGTCTGTTTATCTCATAAAATCACTAAAAGAAATGTATTGAAATGTATTGCAATGTATTGCTTGATAGTATGTCAAGCAAATTTGAATATGTTTCTTAGTCTTTTCTCTGATTTTAGTATAAAAACTATTGAGGTCATGTCTTTATTTAGGGAATTCCTTGACAGAAAAATCACACTTAGTGAATTCAACCTTGGACAGGATTTCTTTTTCCAGTGTGGCAGCATTTTAGCTAAAAAATCTTCATACCAAAAGTTCTGAACCTTGTCACTAACTTTATCTTCCTGTATCATGCCGAGAGTCCCAGGCCACCCTCACCAAAGTTACAGAAACATTCTCGGTTATACAATAATTTTCTGTTTCCCATAGCCACAAATTTCAAATTGTGCAAATGAACAGAAAGAAAACAGCAGTGAATTTGATGATAACACACTTCACGGCAATCAACCATGTAATAGTACAGCTTTTAGGCATGGAAATTGAGAACATACAAAACACAAAATATTAATGATAAAGAAAAAAAAATTGCATGAACACGTATTTTATCAAAATATTTTATCAAATTCTGGTGTGGATGTGTAATGCCAGCTATATGGGATTGTCAGATTTCCTACTCTGTACATATAAAGAGGTGACACAAGAAAAGCAAAATTTATGATTTGATTTTTCTTGGATCTTTAAAATTCATTTCATCATAGCATTCATTTTCATCAATTCAGATTACTAAATAGACAACATACAAGTATCTGATGCATCATAAATACCTGAACTATAATATCTTATCTCATGTAGGCAGGCTAGGCCTCAGGAAACACAGAACAAATCACTGAAGGCCCACTTAGAGGACTGAAGTTGGTGATCAATGTTTTGAAACAAGTTTAATACTTTTCAATGCAACAAAAAATTGAGAGACTGACATGGTTCTCAGCTGCATTTGGAGGAACTGGATTGTTGTTACTTGAAGGTTGTTACAGTCCAGTATTGGGTTTTATCATGATGTCTTCACTTGCCAGAATAATCGTGGTATTTCCATGACTCAGTATAGACACTTTGGATAATAACTATTATTACATGCTTTTCCACACACCATCTCCTCAGGGAAACATAGACAGTTGTGAGCCTCCTCACCTCAAAGATGATGTGTGTTTTAAAGAAGAAAACTGGACCGAATGTTAACAACTGCTGCCACATATTCTGGGATATTTTTATACCCTGGACTACCTATTGGATTATTCTAATAATTTCTTATGCTATACAACTCAAAGCTGAAGGCAAATTGACTACATTATCACAGTATTAAGAAGGCTTTGGCACACAACCACAGGACACATTCAACTTCCTAAGAATGCAGTGCAGTGTTTTAAATGAAATAACTTCTGTCTCATAAATAAGTATTAATCTTAGTGTCAGCTTATCAAAATTCTACACAATGATAACACTATTGTAAGAAAATTAAAAATAACTTCAATAAAAAATAATTACTTTTTTAAAATGAGAGTTTAAAGGACAGTTTTCTGCCAGTTTCTTTAAAAATATTAAAATACTATATTTAAATTACTGATAAGACTTATTGTATATGGGCATTTGAACACTCATAAGGATATGGTTTCCCCTTTCCCTGAAGCAAATTTTCTGAGTCTAGCAAATTCTTTAACAAATCCTAGCAGCAGCAGACATAGCAAGCCAATATATATTTATGACTTAAAATATGTCCAGGTAGCGGAATGGTGGAATTACTCATCAGAAAAAAAGGTATCATATTTTAAATTCTACAAAACTAACATATTAAAGAATCAAAACTACAAATCAATGCAAAACAATGATTTTAAAATTACCTATTTGTTAACAGGACATTCCTTTACCTCAATCTCATGTCTTACAGAGACTGCTTTTGGAAATGATGTCAAATGCACACATCCTGCTTACTCACAGTGAGATTATTCAAGAAAGTGGACATCTACAATTTAGAATCATTCAGTTGTCACCATAGTAACATGCCTATCTTTAGAACAAACTTCATTCTTACAATGTTTACATTTATCAAAAAACAGGATCTCTATGAACCTAATCTTACATGACAGCATCTTTTCCCTGTCCTCCTTATTTGCTGTTCAAATCTTTTATTTAACATGGACCCAAAGACTTCCTTGATACTTATATCTTACCTATAGAAAGCCCTAATTGCTTTCAGAATATAATTTTTTTATTTTACTCTTGTAGCACTGGGACCATACTAGACCCTTGTGGGCCAGCACATTTGGTCAACATTTTTTGTTGAGATTGTTCTGAAGGAAAGTATCTATTCTTCTATCCAATAACAAGTCATTACAAGGGTGTCTTAAGCAGGCACCTAACCTGAAGCCCCAAAGAGGGTTCTAATCTTCCAGTTCATATATTCATGAGCCCCTTTTCATGATGTTTCATCTGTTTTCAAATAAAGCTTTGCTCAGCGAGCCCACCAAATGCATCACATTCTTTCAGGACCACTCTGTAGCCCTTTTTTGGTTTTTTCATTTATTTTGAATGTTTTTGCTGGTTTGTCAGCACAAAAACTATCAAAATACATATATTCTTACCAAGAAAAATTATATTCTGTTTTAGGTTGTAAGATAAACCTTAAATCTAAAAGCAAGGATGGGGGGGGGGGGATGTATTTGGAAAAAAAACCAAATTGTTTTCATTTTGAAAGTACTAGAGTTATTTTTTTCAGATTAAAAAAAATATAGAGATAGATACACACATTTTCATGTGCAATCTATATAATTTGGTTACTTAATTTAATTTGCATAATTTTCTGAAAGGTATTAGCCTTTACAACTTCATTATACCGTTTCATTTCAAAAAACTTTTAAATTTTTTTCATCAACTGCTTACATTTTTAATTAGAGTAAATGAAATAAGGAAGACTTAAACAGTCTGAATAAGCACTTCCTCCTTTCCCTCCTACTAAGTCAGACATGTAAAACTATTAAGATTCTTCAGTTCAATGGCAGTCTGCTTGTTTTTAAATACATTTCCAGTTATAACAACTTTTATTGACTTTGTGAAGCTATATTTACAGTCCATAATATTTCCATGAAGCAAGGTGGTCAAGCTAGGCAATATGGTCAACAGTGATGGAAAATTAGCAAAATATTAATTTTCTTATTTTTTAAATATATCTATTATGGTGTCCTAAAGTTTTATAAATTTTTCCTGAAAAAAATTTCACACTTGAAAGTCATCATTTGCTGATACATGCTGTAGGAAACAGTCATAAATGTGAGCTAGTGGGTGAAATGCTAAAGAAGAAATAAACTAAATATATTCATAGCACATTTCATCTTCTCAGAGAAAATCAAGTTGTCCTGACAAAACATGAAACATGCCAAGAAAGCAAAAGAATTATTGCATTAACACAGCTCATCAGTACCTGGCCTTTAGAAGTCATTACAAGAAATGCAATAGAAAGTTAAAGTAATTTTGTAAAATTAAATTCTCCTTTTCCAAAATATGAGCAACTACATACCAGTGATTTACAAATGTTTAATTTCACAGGCTATAAATCTTGGAGTAAATTGCTCTGCATGGCTTTTGACACAAATACTGAGAAAATACATAATATTGAGTTTTTTGATTACTGATGATGAACCATCTTTAGACTATGAGCAACATTTTATTTGCATCAGTTACACTGAAAGCTTAAATCTACATCAGCAATTGGATGCAAGAGCTACTCTGATTTTGTGAGTGTCAATAATTTACAAATACATGACAGAAAGGCATATAAAAAGTTTAAAATTATGAAAGTGTTCATCCCAAAATGCATGAAAAGGTTAAGAAAACTTTACAGCTATTTATGCTCTCTTTATGTCAAATAAACTTCCTGCATATAATGGAGGTTACCATTTAAGACATTTAGAAATCTTACAGAACCTTTCTGTAGTTATATTTAGTTTCACTATACCTTTTAGTCCACTATATCTTAGGTCCATTTGACTAAACCATAATTTCACAGAGCAAAACCCTTTCAGATGACCACTAAGTCATGTCTGCAAGATCCCTGTCTCTTTTATTATGCTTGCACAGAGAGCCTCAGCCTCCTATTTTCTGTTGGCCTTCCTGTCAATGCTTTACCCTGCATGCAAAAATTGTACTTTACCATGTTTCATTAATCTATACTATTATGTCAACTTGTTACAAGCAATTGCTTTAGTAGACAAACATTTTCAGAGCAATATTTAGACATCCATTTAGACATGAAAACATTTCACCATCAACAGTGACTCAGGATGTTGAGATTCAGTGAGAGACAAGAGATGGAAAATTTTCAAAGGAAGACAGACATTGAACTCTACAGGAGGTAATTGTCATTGATTTTGCCTCAAAGTTCAGGTTTTGGTCTCTGGTGTAACAGTAAGGGTGAGAGTAAGGCCTTATGAAGGAGATCTACAAATGTGCTGGCAGCATTTTTTAGGTGAATCAGAAATTACAAGAGTCTTAAGCTTACTGTGGATATAACATCACAAATCTTTCCACAGAAACAGGCAAGGAATTTTGTTCCATGTCTCCTAAAATGTTTTTGAAATTCCTTTAACTTGTCATAATAGTTCAATATTTGGCCATATTCTTGCACTCAAACTACCTGGGAAACCTGCCTGAATTCCCATATTTCACCTACTCTGAAACATCATTTTTCAAGAGATAATAAATGACAAAAAAAAAAATTCTTCATGCATTATCAACCTCACATGCAGAAATATTGACTGTGTAGGCCAGAACAGGAATAGATGCCTTTCATTTCATAACCTGATTAGCCACAGAGGAGTGCTAAATGAGTCTGAGATGCACCTTTCCCAGAGTGTGGTGGATGATATATCTGAGAACAGTGTGGAGAATCGTGTAGAATGTGCACAAAACCTCCTTATGTTTTGTCCTGGATGGATGCTCTATCCCTTCCAATAAATGGCAGGTTTAAAAACCCCAATGGTTTTTAATGTTCCAAATGTTTATCTTCAAACACACGTAAATCAGACACACATAACCATGGGTTGGCACCACAAGATAGCCTCAGAAATTTGCTGTGATATAAAGATCATGTCTGAAAAATGTGTATGGTTTTCTTCCTTAACAGTCACCTGCTCATTAAGTAGTAAAAATTTTCGGATAGAAAGAGGATATTTTGATTCAAAAAGTTATTGTTTTATGCAAAGATTTGGACTTCATATACTGGTGGCCAAAGAGCCTATATTCCTAAATTTCATCCAATTTATTTTCCTGTATGTGGTTTATTTTTAAATTCAGATTATATTTGAGATTAGAGAAGAAATTGAATATTACTTTTGAATAAATGGAAAATTTGCTGTGGACATTTTTCATAAATGTGTATAAGCAAAAATAATGTATGTGCACTGAGCAATACAAGTTTATAAAAGATCTTGATCTTTTAGGGAAAAACAAACCTTATGCTTAGTACAGAAAAGTTGAGAGTCAGGTATTGAAGACTAAAACAATGCATAAGTCATTAGACAATAGAAAATTTTAATCTGCTAATAGCTGTGTTAAATCAACCTGATAAACTGACACTCCTCCTGGCATGGGTACCACTGTCCTACATGAGGCAGGCTGCCTGCTTTCATGACCTTGTGGGTCACTCAGCCTGTAGTGTGGCAGTGATCATGACCTTTGGGTTATGTAACACCTAGGCTTCACCTCCTGTGTTTCTCCACTTTATCAGAAATTACCACAAATACTAAGAAAATCACCATTAGTCAGTATACTTACGATTAATAAAGTTTATACATATATATATATATATGTATATATATGAAAAAGCAGCACTCTGTAATAGCATCAACCAGCACATCTATAACAGTACAGGCTACTACAAATTTGCCACCATTAAAAAAATTTTATCAATAGTATGGGAGCAGATATACTCAAAATATTCTTATGTATGTATATGGTACCAGGCACAGTAAATAGAATCCAGATGGGGCCAAAGAACCTTAAAAGGAAGGACAAATCAAACTGATCCCAGAAGTGAACCCAGGGGAGGACGATTAAATAAAATTGTCTCACTTTAAGGCGATCTGAGTCACAGAGTTTGGAGTCAAACAGGCACACATGGCAAGTGTCCAGAATGTCAGAGGAGAGGTCATGCAGAGAGCTCAGCCTGTTGGAGAGAAGGAAAACTGCATATTCTAGAAATTCTCAGAGAGATAAGCACTATTCTGAATAAAAAAATTTTCATTTTTTTACCACTGAAGTAAAAGAGGGTCCAGGACACCACTATTTAAAGGCACCCAATAGATGTTGTTAATTTAACCTGGGACATCCAACAGCTAATGATTTTTTTCTAAAAAATTTTAAATTTCCAGACTGTTTTTCTGGTTTGCAGTTTAGAATAGGCAATGTCAGCTACTGCTTTGTTTTTAGGACACTTTTACCTTTTGAGGTCATAAGTAGTCGTTATGGCTCTTATCCATGTTCTCTCATAATGTCTCCAGTTTCCAGGTAGATAATTGATAGAAACTGACAAACAGGAGTAAATTATTGGTGAAATACAAATGGGTTAGAATAAAACTTAGCTTTCTCCCAGCTGTGCTCACTCTGCCTTGTTAGGTAGAGTAAATGCAGCATATCTTACTTTTATAACTGGATTCAGAAGATACATCACTGAATACAGAAAAAAAAAGGCTCTGTCTTATAATCACTTTTCACAGTAGTGGCACATGTTAAGCACAGAAACAGAACTTAAAGGGCTTCTAGTGAAAGTCAGCCATGAAGGGCACTGAACTTCAAGGGTGTGTTAGCAAACACAAAGGCTATACATACAGGACTCAAGAATAGTCTGGGACTTATAGGTCTGAACCCAAAGCAAAACCTGCTTTTTCATATTTCTCTTTCATCTATGCCTCTCATTTGTGGTTCTTCATATAAATGAGTGCACTAAGAGAGGGTTTCTCAGCATGGAAATCTTCCAGGTAGGCCATAAAATACAATTCTGCTTCTCCACAGCAAGTTCCCATTATGGAAAATGCAACAGTGGAAAATGAAAAACTGCCTTCTAGAAAAGGACTAATACATAAAGGAACAACCAGTGAAACTAGAAAATATCAGATATGCTGAAAGAATGAGACCATATCAGGAAAATGGCCAGCAATAAATCAATAACAGGTGCTGCAACTGGAATTAAAAGTGCAGCCCTCTATGCAATCTGTCAACAGCCAGACAGCCAAATTTGGCAGCTTGGACCAGATGACCCATTGCAGTCGCTTCCAACCTTGCCCATTCTATGACTCTGTGATTCAGGAGCTACTAAGATTCCTGTTAGTGAGCAGGAAAACCAAGCTTGTGTCCAAAAGAGACATTCGGGGTGTAGCAAATAAACAAGAATAAATCTCTGCATGAGATGTGAAAAGCTCATGACTATATTCCACTATTTACAGAGAAGGAAAGCATCTGTTTTCATACAACACTACCAGCAGCTTTTTATTCTTTTGTAAATACTGGGTTGGGGAATTAACTGAGCATTGAAGATGTCAAAGTGGCTGTACCTGTTACAAGTACAGCTAGCTGACTTGCTGATAAAGCCTCTTCATTGTTGTCATACAAAGGGCAAGGAATAATGGACTGACTCTCAAATAATTTGTCTCACAAAACAGATGCATGCATTTTCTTTAAACTTCTGTGATTTACACAGTACTTAATTGAAAAATAAAACATAAGGATCAAGAGAGTTTTAAATATACACAGATTAATTCCCTGAACCTAAGTTCCCTTAAATGGTACATAGAAAAGAAGAATTTAGGAAAGAAAACGGTACTTAATACAGATTACAATTATTTAGAGACTCAGCAGAATTCCAGAAGGGCTATACTTCTTCTAGAAAGTAGACTTTCTTCCTCTGCAAACCTACCAAGCAAAAAATCAATGGAGAAATATCATGCCAATGCAGTTTCCCTCATGTAATTATATATTTCAAGGACATTTTCACTGTCCTAAAACAATAATTCTTATATTTCTTGAATGAATACTCCTAGGCCATGTGGTCTGAGCAATTCTTGCAGTTTCAAAGAAAACTACTTCTACAACACTACATTCTTCTCTAAGTCTCACTTTTTTCAATATTATGTGTATCTAGAGATAAAGGGCATGCATGTTCATGTGTCTGCCTCCATACTAAAAAACACCTGTTAGGTGTGTAATGTAAAAGAAAACAAAAAGCTCATATATTCATAGTTCAATGCTTATAGTCCTTAAGAATGGAGCTGTCATGCTCTTTATGTAAGAAAGGAAATTTTATTACAAATTAAGTGTTTTTCCTTATACTGAGACGACAACCAAAACAATTGATGTTGCATCTTATTTTCAGCAGATGAAAGAAAATAGGCAAGCCATTTGAACTCATTTCCTGCAGTGCCTGAAGGGTTTTTTGCTGAAAGCTTTAAAGACCTTTTGCTTATGCAGCAAAGAATGGACTTCTGTTGCAGCTAAATTTTGGTATCAAATCCTAGCAAGAAACTGGGATTTTTTTTTAAATTTTTTTATGCCTCTGTTCCTAAAGGTTTTTAGTGAAAGGGGCAGGAGAGGGAGTTTCATACTTGGTATTAAATTCATCCAAATAGCAAAAGTAAATAATTACAATGTTCTTGAATTTATCCTAATCAATTCCTCCAGAAACTTTTATATGCCTAGTTCACCCCTTATTAGAATTCCTGTCAAATTTAAAACTAATTGAAGTAAGCCTTGCTACAAACATAGCTGACTGGCAAAACATTGTTTAAATGTTAATCTGGTGTTTATTCAGACATTTCAGACTTTCTACTTCCAACAGCCTTTAATTTCAACAAACAAAAAAATAACAAAGGCAAATCTAACCAAAAAAGAAAAAAGCTGCTATATTTTGCTGCATTTTCCCATTTCCATAATGTCAACTTTTTCATTAACTTCTGTATTTCAATAAGCATCATAAATTAAATAACAAATACATTATTGTGTGGAAAAGGCTATGGATTAGATCCATCATATTTTAATTTAAATACAGATTATGAGAATTTAAGTCAATTGTCAAAGGAATCTGGCACTCATTCAAGTAAATATTCTGTTTCCCTCAAACAGTTGATCTCAAAACAATGAAGTAAAGCCACTCATGCCAGTAAGCTTATTTCTTAAACCTCCAGGAGACGAAAAACTAAAAAGTGTTTTCCAGCGGAATAAATGTGACTGACCCTGTAAATTCAGGATTCATCCCTACAGACTTTGGGTTTCCTTTTTTGTTTAGTTACACACAAAACTGAGATGTATTTGCCTTTCATATGCTTATCAGATTTGAGCATCACACTGGAATTCCATGCTGCTTACCATAATAAAAAAAACCTAAACATCTCCCCGTTTTTTGGTAAGGCTATCAACCTTTGAAAACACAGTCCATCAACACACCTCAAATGAAATGAAATCAGGCATTTCTACTGAATGTTGCTCTGTCTATCTGGCTAAAATTCACCATCCGTTCTGTGAGAAAAAGAGGAGCAAGAAGATTATATAGGGCAGGGGGGAAAAATTAGAAAGCTAGAAAATACAAAAGGAAAAAAAAGGTATTTTGTCATACCAAAAGAGGGTAACATTTAGTGGTGAAAAGAAACTGCCTTAGCTAAATATTTTGCCTGTAACAAATGAAATAATAGGATTTTAACCATTATTTTTATTTAAGAGAATCAGTTTATGAGCACATAGTGATTGTTACTAGAAGTTTTTAACATATCAACATCCGCTGTCCATACTTATTTTCGGGGAAAATGTTACCATACCATAGATGTAGATGAAGTAACAGCACATCCATGGTTTCATACCATCACCAACAAATAGTCATCCTTATGACTAACAAGGCTCTTTACCCCCACAAACTTTCTGACACTGCATGCAGATTCAGTGTTCACACAACTGACAAAATCTCACATTTCCACCAAATGAACAGTTTGTTTCCTGTCCAGGCATTCCCCATTACTGCTGTTTCTCAACAGCCTCTGCTTTTCCAAATGGCAGAGTGAAGATGGCACAACTGTGACTGCTCCTGAGCTGCCTTCAATATTCAGTATGCAAACAGATTTAATCAAAACCTGCAGTAGAGAGTATCAAGACTAACAATGTCCAAAGACACAGAAAAATTATTTTAAAAAAAAAAAAAAAACAACCTTTTCTTTAATTCTCTGAATGGGTAAGTGGCCAAAAAAAAAAAAACAAAAAAAAACTATAACACTATGAATTAAAAACATCTACCTATGAAAATAATATCACAACAAAGGAATAGCAAAAACACTTGAAAAGTTGAATTATGGGCAAGTTGCCAACACAAACTGTAACATCACAGTTTTCTACTACGAGGCTAGTCTTTAAAGATACAAATTATTTTAAATTTGGATTAAGCAAAAATCAAGAGTAAAAAGGATTTTTGTGTGTGTGTGTGTGTGTGTGTGTGTGTGTGTGTGTGTGTGTGTGTGTGTGTTTATATCTACGATACCAATGATGAAAAAAAAGGTTAGCACAAGTTAAAACATGAAGATAAATAACAGTGAAGGTTTGGGATGCATCAAAGAATTTTAAATAAACATACATAAAAAAAGGTCATTGTACTTTTCAAAGATGAATGGAACTTTAAAGAGAAAATAGAGAAGGTGCTAAGATGCAAAATATTACTTTTTCTCCCCCTTTTTTTCCCCTGCAAGGCAGTGAATTTCAAGCCTGGGCTTTTGCAAACAAAAGTCAGGCTCACAATAACGGCAGCTGAGTACTTGGGAAACATTGACATCACACCTATGAGTGTTTTTGAAAGGTTACAGAACATTACACTTTATAAGGTTTCAAAACCCGACAACATAAAATGCAGAGTGCTAAATGCCACAGAGGCTATATGGACATTAGCAGATATTTCATTACACTGTAGCTGTGGGAGATCTTTAGTAGTGAGAACTCCAAAGAGTAGTGAGAAGATGCCATTTGCCTTTGATTCATCTGTGCTCTTAACCTTTCTGCTCCAAAAAATGAGACAGGATTTTAGCCAGCATGTATTGGTTAGTAAGTCAGTTTTAACCTCTGCTCAAAATCGTGACTGAGAGTGCAAAACTTAACTTGATTTATAATCAAAACTAATTCCATAAGTTTCCATACTAACCAGGTACAACTATGTCAGCATTTAAAGCAAGTAATTATATACACATTTTTTGGTTACATGGCATGAAAATTGTCATTATTTTTACTTCATGAATTCGATGAGAATTTTGCAAATGTCCCCTTCTACATTTCCTAACAAAACCAGAGTTTTCTAACTAAAAGAGAAATCCAATAAAACAAACAAATCAACCAACCAACAAACAAATATCTTTTTTGATGAAGGTTTAAATGAAAAATTAACATTTTATTATGCCTCAAGGAAACCAAGTATATTTACCTTCCTTTAAAGCAAGAATATCCCAACACTACTCTACCCAGGACGAAATTAATAGTTGCTGGAACAAAGAAGTTTGTCCAGATGTAATTTCACTGAAGGCATGGCTAGGTAAACAGGCAAAAGTTTAAAATACACCTGCTTATAGACACTACAATAATGTTAAGTATTTCAGAAACTTCAGCAAGCAAATAAATATCTGGATGTCCTTTCCTATATTTGAAGAATTAGAGTACTTGTGTATGACACAGTTTTTAAGTCACCATAGATGTTACAAAGCCAGAATATGACATTTGCTGTGCTTCCAGAAACATTAGGGGTCTAAAATCATTTTACTCTCTGCCTGTCTCTGGGATGCCACCTGGGACAACATGAGCTTCTTTTATGCTTTTGTGCTTCTTTATGAGCACCAGCTGAGCCAGCTGGATTTTATGAATCATCAGCAGACAGCAGCTTTCCACTTTGATCCTGTACTGGCAAAAGTGTGCCTGAGTGTTTTCCAGGATAAAGCGATTTTCTAGTTTAACAGGAGCGAAGATGTGTCTAGCTACAGTCAAGTCTGCACAGGGGAGAGCTGCTGAAGCTGCCTCACAAGTGAAAGTGGAAGAAATGCATGTGACTGCTTTGAACAAGTCTCAGCAGACAAACCAACCCACTTGCTAAACACAAGAAAAGGTTACCAAGGAGTAATCTTCAGGCTGATGAAGAGATTTAAGTGTGTTTCTTAGAGTTGCACATAATCAGGGAAGCTTTTCCAAAGGCAGTTTGAAATTAAGGAAAGGTGTCAGAGGCAAATGTCAAATGCCTGCCTGCTCCATCAACAGCAATATGTTCTCAGCTTAACCTGATCTTTCTCAAAATCATAGAAACAGACAAAAGATATCAAAGCATGACATGAATTGCTCTGAAGTCAGAAGAGAGAGAAATGGAAGGACACATGCTCTTGTGAAAATAATGAGCTACAATCAGAGAGGTTAATCTGGTCTTGTACATTTAACCTGGACAAAACGGGTTTGTTTTTCTCTGGTCTTATTTGTTCTTTAAGAATGACGAAAAAATAAAAACTGTCTTTCACAGAATTGTCAGACCAAGATACACAAAGGGAAAATTACTAAGAAAATTATTAAATCCTTAGTATTTTTTTTGCAAAGAACAGAAGTCATCTGTTTTCAAATTAAATTTCTACTGAAAGAAAATGGAAAGAAGGGGACAAACATGCCATAAAGAGATTTACTATTCAGTACTGACTAAGTTACACAATTCAGGTGAGAATTCTCTCTCAGTGTAATCATCCCTGTGTTATCAAACCATGAAACAGCAGAGAATGTCTTTACTTCAGAATATTAACAGTACACAAGCTGTAAGCTAATGTAGGCTGCCCTCAGGACAGCAACAAAATTTTGCAGTTCATCCTCTCAGGCAAAAGCAAGAGTAGGAATGAAGGGTGAGGGCAGAAATGATACTCTGAGGACACAAAGCTAGCTAATAAATGACCTGCAGAGATGTTGAAGAGGGCATCCATGAGGGATTAGGGATTGGGACCAGAGCCCGCCATATGGCTTGGAGACGCTGGTCACAGCCAGGATTTTCTCTCTTGCTCACTGAACATAACTTCTTTACTACAGTTACAGTGAGGAGGATCCCTTAGTAAATGTGCCTGTAAATGGCACAAATTTATAATAGATAGATAGATAGATAGATAGATAGATAGATAGATAGATATAGATATAGATATAAAAATAATATAGATATATATATATATATTATATATAATATATATAATATATATTATATATATTATATATAATGTAATATATATTATATATATATAATATATATAATATAATATATATTATATATTTAATTTTATATATTATATATATTATATATATTATATATATCTAAAAGAGAAATTACAGTACAATAACTGTTTCTGCTTCAATTGCCTATTTCCTCAAAAAATGTTTTCAAAACATAATTTATTATTAGAATGGGGAAAGTGATAGTATAAAGTGATAAAAGGAAAAGTGAACGAATTTGTTTTTTCAGTAAATTTTAAGAGCATATTAAGCACATGGGGAAATGGTCCAATGGTCCACATGTTCAAATTAGTATTAAGAAAAAAGGCAGAATCACTCAAAAATTTCATGTTCTGAAAGATCCTAAGGAAGAAAACAAAGTCCATTGTTCTACAAGCAGCCACAAAGAGATATATATACACTTGACTTTTTGAAATGGCATAAATGAAAGCGAAATGCTTTGTTTCCCAGTAAATGCAATACTGGGAATACAATAAAATTCTTTTCACTTATGTCCAACAATATCACCAGATTTTTTTCATTCATTTTCTTTTTTGTTTCCTTTCTGTTATAGGGAAGAAAAAAAAAAAAACGAAGAAAGAAAAGGAAAAAAACCCTCAGTTCAGTTCAGTTCAGTTCATTTCCCACCCTTTTTTGTTTCACCACTAAGGGAAAAGATCACTTTTCACAGAATCATCACAGAATGACAGAATAACCTGACTTGGAAAGGACCCACAAGGACGACTGAGACCATGTTCTGGCCCTGCACAGCACTGTTCCTGGGAGTCACACCACGTGCCTGAGAGCATTTGTCCAAATGCCTCTAGAGCTCTGTCAGTCTGGGGCTGTGACCACTGCCCTGGTGAGCCTGTTCAGTGCCCAGCCAACCTCTGAGTGAACAACATTATTCTAATATCCAACCTAAATCTTCCCAGGCACAACAATCTATTGAAAAACTAACCCCTCATGTTTTCCATCAAGACTGATTTGAGGGATATATTGTTTTTACCAAGTTTCTCCTGTCTTACTTGGGTGCACCCGTACTAAAATCTGTGACACTCTCAGCCAACAACAAAGCAGGGAAATTCAAAGTATATGCATCATTCATTTTTAGATAAACTTTTTCAAACTATATTTCTTTCAAACTATGCCTCTTTTCCCAAATCTCTCATTTAGATCAAGAAGCATCAAAAGTTCCAAGTTTAGCTACCATGATTCAATAACACATTTTATTTCCATTACTAAACACTTAGATACTCTGAATATCGTACTAGTGGTATGCAATAAACTATTTTTACAGATTTGGTTTGGTTTGGTTTTTAATCTTAATATATACAAAAATATTTAAATTTTTAAATTCAGTGTTGCTGAGAACGACGCATGATGAAAGAAAGTAGCTGAACATATCTTCATCTTCCTGAAACCTAAATGTTTATGAAATTGTCTGGTACAGGGTTTATTATTCTTTGGCAATATAACATGAAAAATAATGTGAAGGATGTGGAAGCAATTTCATAGGGCAAGAAACAAGAATGTCATTTAAAAAGGCAATGAACAATTGCTAGAAATTGTAGTTTAAAAATATTAAATATGATTAACAGATTAATTGTTTAGACGAGTTCACATACTGTATTTTAATTGTGAGCCAGTTTATTTATATATCTTGTATTTCTCTGGCATTTATAAATCAAAACAGACAAATCTCAAGTAAAAGCTTCCCTTTGGAAAGCAGAATTTTATTTTTTTTTTAAAGCTACAAGGGAAAATTTGCAAAAAAAGGGGCACAGCAAACATTTCTCCAAGGACACAAGGTCCAAAAGAAGCCATTCACCCATTCTTTTTGTACAGTACATAAAGGTAAATTTCACTCAACTCTTGATATGAAGAAAAGGTAATGAGATGCCAATTATTATCTCAGGCTATACAGGACAGGGTGAGGATTTATTGATGTTCTCAGACATGATGAAGATGATCTGAACTGCCCAGAATGTTGATACTCAGGCTGCCTTCTTGAACCCAGTCATCCTCTGCCAGAAAAAAATATCCAATTTCAGTGGAGAAATGCAGTATAATCACAGGTGAAAAATTCTAGGCCACATCCCAGAGCACATATATCACATCCTCATCTTAGGAGTAGTAGAGCAAAATCCAATTACATATAGATTGTATAGCACAGTAAGTACCTCTGCCATAATAACTAACCTTTTAATTGCATGATGGTTGTATATTTGATCTTTGCTCACAAAACGATGAATGATTTCAGGTCCAAGTAACAGGCTACATATATTAATTCCTTAAATTCATACAAATCCCTTCTCAGCTGAGTTGACATAAACTGAATTAAATGTCAGTGCATGGATGTTAATATATGCTTTGTTTTTCTGGGCTTGTTTTTAAATTCATATGCATGAAATAAAAGGCTTTTTTCTAGCAAGGGCCTTGTTAACTGGACTAGGGTCTTCAGTGCATCAAAAATATGAGCTAGCATGCTGCACACAATGGTTTTTCAGTCTAGGCACTTCTGACATAAAACAATATAATTGCTTAATTCTATCAATTAAACACAAGTAGCTGTATCTATCAGCATAATAACAATAATAACAAGGCTTTTTGTAATGCAAATGAACTAGAGCCTTTTAAATACACCACTAAAATTTTCATTGAAAGACATGACAGTGACCAGGAACATAAGTCTGTGGTTTTCTGCAGCCTTTCAAGAGCAGAGATTGGGACTAGAAAACTGAGCATTGATAGGCTGGCTTTGACAAATTCTTTCACTGGTTTAAAACCTCTTTCTGGCAGAAGGCTGCATCTTTCCTAGGGGCAAATAGTGTCTTCAAAGGGCACAGGGATATACAATGCCTTGTAGAGCACCATGCTCAGGTCAGCAAACACCTCCACTTGAAATGCTCTCAGGCTATTCCTACCTCTTTTAACATCAAAATTTTCAGAGCGTTTTTCCCTCCTTGAACTTGGCCCGCAGACAACATGTACATGTACACATGCAGGCAGCTATGGGAGAGTCCTGCCAATGACTGAATGGCAATACATAGTAAGGAAGTTGTTGCTGATATTTCGTTCCTGCATATCATCCTAAAAAAAGAGTCCAGAAGGTCCTCTCAGTCAATGTTGGCTCCCAGCTCTGCCTGTGTATTCTACTTCTTGCTTCTCTTCCAGCCCTTCTATCTGCTGAAAAACAATTGAAACTGGCTTTTTTAATTTCCCCTGTTTCAATGGTTAAGTGATAAATTGTCTATCAGGGAAGAGTTTTCTAATCCCATAAACTTACTGACTCATCCCACAAAGCAAAATTTTTAGTCTGTCAAAGAAAAAAAAAAACAAAAACAAAACTGAAAGGCTTACAATGATGATGAACATATTTTTAAAAATTAAGGAAAAGAATCCAAAGAACAAACTCCTTGTTATGTAAAACAATTATTTGAAAGAAATAATTTCAAATATCAACATGCAAAAGTAATTCCAAATTTATTTTCTTCTTCCTGTCTTTAGATAGAACTCCTCTCAGACCCTTTTCCTGAAAGAAACCTGCTACAAGAGTGAAATTTGATCTTACTTGTGTAAGACATTGTGTCCCTCCAAAAGCCAAGGAATTAAATCATGCTTAGGAGACCACTCCAGTGAAGCTTCATGTTAATACAGGATACTAGGGTGTGGAGCATCTTTTTAAAAAGTCTCATGGCTTTTCTCATGGACATGAGGATAACAAAACAGACAAAACAATGCTATAGAGCACTGTTCAAGACAGTTCATATTAGGTAAGTTAAAACAGAGCTAGCTCTAGCATAAAATATATTTTAGTGTCTTGCCAAGTCCTGGCTATTTGGTGATGTTCCAGCCTCAGCTTTCAGCAGGCAAGTCCAGGTGCCATACACCTGGTGTGTGTGTGTCAGATCCCTCCATAAATTCAGTGATCACACGCAGTATCTAGCCCTCCATTTCACCATACTGCTGCCAGGATATCTCTACATTGTTGGTGAGATGCAGTTTACAAGCCCTGGGTTTTCCTCCACTGGAAAAAACCACAATTCAGACAAGCACTCCAAGGCTCTTTTCCCATCAAGTTTGAGGATATTCTGCCCAAACATACCCAGCTCAGTTTCCCTCCCAATTTACCCTAAGTATCCTCTAACTTAGACCGAGAGTTTTCTTACCTTCCCACCCCAGTTGACATCTCACTAGATTCTTTTGCCCTAACCTGCTCCTCTCTAATTTTGTTCCTAAATTTTATTCCCTTTGCTTTGCACTCCTTGAGCCCGGATGCTGAACACAATGCAGTAGGAAAGGGGTCACGATTAAACTGCCAACCTCTCTTCACTCTAGGAACATTTTAAAGTAAAACATCTTAGTCATATGCAGTCACTGATAAAAGTAAACTGACTTTCTGGAAAATATTCAGAACTAAGAAAAACCTTCAATGAACACAGTAATTGTCAAGCATCTCTTAAAAATGCCCATTTGTGACACGTAAAAAGTCAAATCTGAACAGATTTTTACAGTTATATCTGTTCATGATTTGGGAAAGTCACACTGATGGAGTTCAGGTTCCCAGCTCAAAGCCTGGAGACATGGTAGCGTTTTCAGAAAAGAATAAATGTCTTGGATGTAAAGTAACCAGCAGTATTTTTTCCTGTTCTCATGATGAGAAACAGTTCAGCCATTTGGGGTTACCAGAAAAAAGGAGGTCAAAACACTTACCTATCATAGAAACACCACAGCTTAACTGTGGCAGACATGTGAATAATAAGCAATCTGGAGTAGTTCTGTGGGAGACTAGACAGCTACAGCAATTTACAGAGAGCTGGGCTGCCAGCTGCACCAGCCCCTCTCCACTGCCACGCTTCTCGTCAGTCTCTTTATCAATCTTCATAACCTTTAACAGTCTTTTCTTCTTATAACTAGAGTCTTCCCCACTCAATGTTCAGTCTGCTTATTCCCAGGAAACAGCTATCAGCCCTCTTGCTTGTGGTGTTTACAAGCTCAGACTTTCTCCAGGGTGCAGTACCATGGCCTCAGTGCCCCGTGTGAGAGGATGAATCAGCTCCAGGCTCCTGAAACTCTCAGCGACAGCCAGCCTCCCATTCCAGCATGACACAGCAGGCTAGAAGGGTCTTCTCAAGCCCATCCGCTCATTAATGGTGACAACCATGTAGGACCAGAAAAAATTCCTCCACTAGTCATTCTGCCTTCACAATTTCATTTTTATATATGTATTTTTTTCAATGCTTTGAGTTATTTCATATATTTTGTGCATATACTAGAACAGCTGTAATTTGCATTATAAAATTAGACCTTCCATTATTAAGAAACAATAGGAATAAAATATTCATAAAAATTTAATTTTTTTTGTTAATAATGAGCACTAAAGCAAATATAAAAGAGAATGAAGAAACAGATTGAAGCAGCACATTATGTTGACTAATTTAAGTTCTTGGACAATAAAGAAAATTAAAGTCAGCTTGACACTTTAGTGACTTTTTATAAAATAATTTTATTAGGTTTTAAAGGACAGCAAAATTATTGTCTTAATAGAATCCTTATTAGAGTAAAAGAAGAAATTTTAATAACACAAAAAATATGAAATTTCATACTGCTTTTAACGATTTCAACAAACTGTGACAGCCCTGCAAGATGCTATATTCTTCATGTCATGCCTCTTGGGCTTTAAAGAGTAACAGAATTAGTGATTGTAAGAGCATCCTAGTTGTATTTTTTTACTAATAAGGATAAAGTGTTGTGGCTACTGTGCTGCCTCTGTAAATCCTGCTTAAGCACAGCAGTACAGAACAGACGCATTATCCAAGGGCAGCACATAGTAACCTACAGTTACCCAATTTTTTTCAGACTTATTTTCAGCATACAATTAATTACTAAGATAAGCTTCTATTGGGGGAAAAGAACAGAGAAGCAATATACTTTACATTAATTCCTCCAAGGTGAAGCACAAATTATTTCTCGTATACACTGTTATGATTGCTGTTTGATTGTTCAGTAAATACATAAAATACTAGGTGCCATTAGGTAATCTGATTTAGGATGCATAAATCCTACTACATTATATGCAAAAGAATTATGTAGTATAATTAGAAAGTGAGTTTTGCAGAAACATCACGTAGGACTAAAAATTTAAGTATATATATGGAGTTTAACAGAAAAGTTTTACTAGGAATATAGCAGTTGAGCTCATCTGAGAGTTCAACTTCTTTCTGTAGTTTAAATTTCATTCTTAGTTATTATGAATATTACTTCCTCCCCACTGAATTTTGCTCTTGGATTATTAACTAAGTTTTTGTAGTTTTTCAACTAAACAAAATAACTTTTCCTCTTTGATTTATTGCTCTGAGGCTAAGGAAAGCTTAAAGGAATAGAGAGGTGCTTTTACTCAAGGATTCCTTATCCCTTTTTAAAACCTTGCACATACATTTTCTTACTTTTTTTTCTTTCTTCAATACCTATGTAACCAGCACTGACAGTTCAATTCTCAATCTTCAATTTTATAAACTATGGAAAATAGGAATGTAATTATGGCTTGAGAGAAACCAGACTGAAACCAGTAAACCAAAACAGCTTTCATCTCAAGCCCAAGGGAGCAGTGAAATGTCCCTTTGACTAGAGAGGCTGAAAAATAAAAGTCGTCA
Source organism: Muscicapa striata striata (assembly GCA_030060385.1). NCBI lineage: Eukaryota > Metazoa > Chordata > Aves > Passeriformes > Muscicapidae > Muscicapa > Muscicapa striata. The sequence continues at coordinate 27,781 of JAREIS010000076.1, read as the reverse complement.
CACAAGCCACAAGTCACACTGGAAGCTCTTCGGGAATTTTAATTATACTGGCTGATCTTAAATGCCAAAATAGGAGGACAGATTTGTTGCATTTTTCACATTTGTGCATGTGTAGAGAAACTACATGAGAAAAGAAAAGAATAAGGCACAGGACACAGATAGGTGGAGCAACTGAGAAAAGAAATGAAAGGGTTCCAGTGTTGAATACTGGTTGACTTAAGACATGGAGCTATGACAATAACTAAACTATTAATTAACTGGTTCCTTCTGTTTGATTCTTACCCTTTAGAGATTCTCTACTATATTTATTTTTTCAAACTAATGGGGTTTCTTTTAATACCTGAGTACATCACCAATTCCTTTAAGCCAATGTATTTGCTCACATCTTCTCTGCTATGTGCAAGATCAAATTTTCAAGTTTTCTCTCCTCATATCCTTTAAGTCCCTCTCTGGAACAAAGTGAAGGTCAAGTCACAGAAAATGACATCTGACAAGCACTTTCCCAACTCTCTGATGTCCGTAAACCACAAGTAATGGTGTGAAGAACACACAATAAAGTGCCAGTGCAGAAAGGACTACCTCTTCAGAGGGCAAAGAACGGGTCTGCAAGAGATGTCCAGAACTGACAAAGCAGAAATAACAGGATGTGAGATTTCACACTTTCACATCTTCACAAACCCAAACCCCATTACTGAAAAGAGTTCAATGTAACAGAAATTTAAAAAAAAAAAAAAAAAAATCCATTGTAGGTATCACAGTATACTCTGTCATTAAATGTGATCAGAATCTTTTAGGGGTTTGATGTATCATTTGGAAAATATATTGCAAATTTTCATCTGTTTAAAGCAATTCAAGATTTAAGTCAGGTTTTCCTTAGATAGACACAATGCAGTACAAAATATTACACCAATAGATTGCATTTTGTGACTAGAAATTTCCAAAGTTTCTGCGGAAAGCATTCTGTCATGACATGAAGAATTACAGCCAAGTAAGCAAAGACATCCTCCCACTTGATCTTCATTTTATACTCCTGCAAAATCCAATAGATCTTACTCCTAGACAGAAGAGTTGTTTTGTGTCCTGTCTCCTTCCTCACAGTGACTTTCTGAGCCCAGCATTTCTTACAGGAAAAGAGTTTGGACATTACCAGGCTTCATGGCTTGGTCTGAGCTCCATAAACTGCAGCCAGTTTACCCTGTGGCACATGGTCTTTGTGGTCTTTGTAATCTCTCCTGCAAGTCTCCTTGCTCAAATCCCCTCCAACTTCTCCACACAGTTTGGGGGTTTTTTTTGTTAGCCTGCCTTTACAACATTCAGTCATCACTCCAGTAAGCCCCAAAACTACTCCTTTATTTTTTTTCTCCTTTTTTCCTGCATCTTTCCCTCACTAGGAACTCCTACACCCTGCTGCTGATTGCCAATCATCTTTCTCCCACAAACCAGCATATACTTTTCCAGAAAATGACAGTGATATGATACAAATAGCCTCCTCCTGGTCAGTATTTCCTCTTTAAAAAAACCTACTGGGTAAAATTGTTAAAAAGCCCAAAGAAGCCTAAGCCAATAGCTCTTCACTATATGAAAAAAATAGTCATAGAAATGTCAGTTTGATTTTCTACAAGCTATGACCATGTCTAAGATTAAAAGCAGATGATCCCATGTAATCATTTTCACATGTTTTAACAAGGCTGTTATTGCACAAAAAAAACATGACACTGACCTAAGAAACCCAAATTAAGCACTAAATCAGCATGATCTCAGTTTATCCAAACTTGTCCAGAACATTTTGAAAGACTTTTTGACAAAACGATTTCTTGACAAGTACTTTCTTCCAGCACATGTTGCCTGTTCTCCCACAAGCATCATGGTGTTACTTGCATTTTTACAAAACTTACAAGAATGCTGTCATGGGCTTATGACTGATAAAATCCTAATAGTAAAATCAGGTGATCTACTAATGCACAGACATGGCATGACTAAACATGGAATAGTGCTTCACACCAAAATGTGGTGACAAAATTTTGCCCACTATTGCACATTGTAATACAGCAAAACCAAACCAAATTAGTGGCAGGAACTTCTTGTGCCATTAAACTAAACTAAACAGTTTCACAACAATATAAGTAAATGTTGTTACTTTTCAAATTTACAGCTGGTTTTAGGCCAAAGCTGGAGCACCAGTAAGAAGAAATCCACAAACATTTCTTGGAACTGTATATAGGTTTTATTAGTACTTTGTACAGAACATATATTTCAAACGTTTTCCCATGTCATCATATAATAAACGTCTTACAATAGTTAAAAGTCTACCAGAAACAAGTTCCAGCTACAGTGAGAGAAAAGCACAAACTCTAAGCATGAGATTCTCCTTTGATTTTGCACACAAAATATAACAATTAAATATTTCTTGAAAGAAGGGGAAAATGGGCTAATAGTAAAAGCCATATCTAGAAAATGGAAATGGATTCAAGAGTGAAAGCATGAAATGATCAAAGGAATTCAGAATATACTGCTAAAAGGGAGCCGAAGGAACAAATTGTTCTTCTAAACAAATGCAAATTGTATCCCGATAATGGCTAGCCCTGTTATAGTACTACAGCTCTGTGCCCTTGGTACAAATTTATCGTAGGGGTTTGAGCATCCCTTGCAGGGCTCAGATAAAATAGTGTGGAAAATGAAGGGCTGTTAAAATGATAGAGTGATAATTCAAAGCACCTGTGACTGAAGATGTATAAACAACAATAAAATGGCTTAAGAAACATCAGCTCCCAAGTAACTCAGAAGCAAAGAGAGAGGAGAAAAACTTCAAAAATATGATATTGTCTTTCTTTGTTTCCTTTTGTAGGGACTCAAACGTTATGGATACAGCTGTACCCCTACAAGTCTGAGTACACAGTATACTTTAGGAGCTGAGAAATGTCACTGAAGTCAAAACAACAGATTCACTAACCTTGGTATTATTTAATCAGGAGGAAAAAAGAAAAACTGTAAGTATGACACAGGATTGCTTTAAACCAACTTTGTCCAAATACAAACACATCTTAATATTACATATACAACTCAGAGAATCGTAGAATCAATGGAATGGGTTGGGTTGAAAGGGGCCTAAAGATAATCTAGTTCCAACCCCCAGGAATACCTGTCATCATACCAGATTGCTCAGAGCAATCAACTCTTCAACCCTTCCAGGGATGGGGCAGACACAGCTTCTCTGGGAAACTTGTCTCAGTTCCTCATCAACCTCAGAGTAAAGAATTTCTTCCTAAAACTTACATCTAAAAGTGCTGTCTTTTATTTTGGATCCTTTCCACCTCATCCTAGCACTACAGGCCCATGTCTTCCTCTCTTTGGCTCCTTTCAGGTACTAAAACACCACAACTGGGTCACCCTGAAGCTTTCTCTTTTCCTCACTAATAAATATAAATAAACGAAATTCTCTCAGCCTTTCTTCATAAGAGTGGTGCTCCACCCCCCTAATGATCTTGGTGTCCTTCCTCCCTATTCCTATCTTGACCCATGAGTCACATTGTCATATTTTTCTGCCTTTTGCTCTCGATGAGGGGATAGTGACAGAATGACTTGGTGGGAACTGGCTGCTAGTCAAAGTTAACCCACCACAAAGTATTCAATGCACTATTAGTCAGACCTTTATAAAACATTAAACATAACAGCACAAAAAAATCTAAATTATAAACTAGAAGGCTACAGAATACAATAACAAAAATTAAATAGATGAAAGAAAAGAATTACAGCTCATAATTTGACAGAGAAAACAACATCCTGTAGGAATGCCTCACCTTGGATTGCATGAAATCAGAGGCTGATTTTCTGCTGCCACAGAGAGCACAGCTACAGTCTGTATTTTCTGTTAACCCAAACTGGAGCAATGTGAGAGTGAAGTAAATATTTCCAAAATGGGAAATCATACTGGGAAGTTGCAACTCCAAACGGGACATAAGAATCACAGTTAGTGAAAAGCTGAACATCAGTTCCCAGGTCAAGAGGGTAGGTGCTCTACTTGATTGGATGAACAGAAAAATTCTGAGGACTTCAATCACCCACCATAAGCACTCTACAGCTACATTCCAAGATGGTTTCAATACTTTAGGATGAAAGTTGGTAAATCAAAGTAAAATTGAAAAATCCACCAAAAATAATAAATTTGTAAAGCATGCTTAATGAGAAATTTCAGAATTTCAGTTCTGCTTTGCTTCTCAAATAGAAGGGTAAAGCACTGTAAGCACCTAACAAAACTTTAAAAATCTCATAACGTATCTCATAATCCCCACATATCATAAGTAACCTAAGCATAACATTGTCAAGTGGATGGAAGCTGAAGCTTTTTAAAGTCAGTACAAAACTGCATTACAGGCCATAACAGAATCTGCCTGACTGGCCATTTGACTGGCCATATTTTCCCCTAATAACTGAATTCAAGTTCACAAAATTACTTTAATCTTCTTCCGTTCAGACTAGATGATCATATTTTCCAAGGTCTTAGAGGCTGTAAGTTTACAAAATTAACCATGTGTCAGTGTGGGTAGCTTTGAGTTTTCAATATGCTAACATTTAGGATTCCCCAAAAAGTAGACTAATGTCCTAAGAAAACAGCTATTTATTTCAAGACATTTTCATATAACCTTTTCTCAAGGGTGTTACATGCAGGTTTGACAAAATACATCTTCCAGTCTGGTTTTCTTACATAGACTTTCACATCTTAAATGTCCTCCATCTTATTTGCTGTTCCTTCTCATCTTAAAGCATAAAAAATTCCAAAGATTTTGTCTCTATAGAGAGGTTTGTTAAAATTCCAGTGCAGAATATTGCACTAATCTTCTTTTCCTTTTTTTTTTAACTCTTCCTTTTTTGTGGTTAATGCCCCCTGAAAGAAGAACAGTTAGAGTGAGCACTTCAATGTGACAGTTTCTAGACCAGCAATATGCAGTGAGCAAAGACCTTGAAACGAGGAGGAAATGTGCCAGTTTCAGTCTGCTCTGAGAAAGAGCAGAGATGACCAAAACTCCTGAGGCTGCTAAGCTGCTGCTTGGCACCTCCTGTTGCTGCTCTGGCTGAATAGAATCTGGCAACAGCAAACTGACCCAAACACTGAAGCAGATAAAACACATGGAGCTCATATGAAAAGAACAGCAATTTAACCATATGCACCTTTAGATTCTGCCAAAGTATGAATGAGTCTTCTCTGCCCAGCAAATATCTTCACTGGTTCTCAAAGAAAGCTTGACAGAATAATGGTTTCTTTTATATTCCTTTAAATGTGTTTAAATTCACATCATAAGGTTGAAGTGCAGTTATTACAGGAATCTGGTAAGCAGCTAAGCAGCTAAGTAAAAAGGTAACTTAGAACTCTCCCACAGTGAAAGGTAGCATGCAAAACAAATCTGACTCTGCTTGGTCTCAGGAGCTGAAAAGAGGAATCTGACTGAAAGAAAAAAAAAGCAGTTGTAGGTCAAATCTTTTCACCTCAATTTCAACCATCTCCTAGACCCTTGCAGTTTCTTAGATGGATAATCTTCAAAGCTCTGCAAGGGCTTTAGAAGGCAATATTTTCATGGGCAGCACAGCTTAAACAGATCTTTTTTTCCTGACTTCTTAGTTGATGGGGATATCATCTGGGAGTAATAATTATAACACCACTAAAACTAATAAATCAACGTTGATGAAGACATTTACATGAGAGATAATACTCAGAAGCACTACCTACAGATGAGATGGAGAATCAACACAGAAAGGGCTGCTCAAGTTGGTCAAGGATACTGTTCTTAAAGGCAAGCCAGACTATGGTACACATTTCAAATAGAGAAGGGGAACAAAAGGTGAAAACTACAATCCTTTACAAGAAAGTAATTGCAGTAAATTTATAAGTCCACGCAAGAACCAATAAACAGCCCCACAAAAATATCTGGAAAGATACCAAGTTTCATTTACAAGTCAATGAAGCCAAATTAAAAAATGCAAAATGACAGGAGGCTTTACATGCTTAAAATACTTTCCATGATTCAAGGAGGTTCTTCCTTTCTGCCATTGATTTAAAGCTATACACACATCTGCTAATAATCTCACTGAGTAACAGGTCACTGGGTTACAGCTGATTGATATTCTTCACTCTCTCCTGCAAAAACCCGATCTCCTCAGAAAAGATATGGCTGACATTTAAAGTATACACATACTGTGGTATTTGCTAAGGCTTTAAACAGTTGTGAGTCTCAGATTCTGAGAAGTTGGCTTTTTTTTTTCCTGAATGCCTGATTAGCATAAAGAGGAAAAACCATATTCTGAGAACTTTTGAACACACTTAAGGTATGCCAAGCCTCACACATTATGCAAAGGAAACCTGATTGCTGCAGCATTTAAGTTCAGAGCTGCATCCTTCCCCTTCTGCACAGCAGTCTAAAGGGCAGATGTTGAGAAACATTTCTCACCCCAGTTGTCACATCTAAGACTTGGAATAGAGCCAGAGGTAAAGTTGGAAGACACTTTTCCTTCATGTGGCTTTGGACAGCTGTCCTGACAGAGGCAGGCAGTAGAAAGGTCACATTTTTTCTTTTTTCCAACAGCATTCAAAAAAAGAATAGTTAGACACAGCTTTATTTTTCTTCAGTGGCTGCAAAGCTATTTCATGTAGCTTACAAAATATTTTCAATCTACTTAAAGAGAACTTCCAATACAAAGATCTCTTAAACTTCATAAATGGTTACGCAGTCTTGTAAAATGAAGCCTCATGAGACTGGAGTCTTTAAACTGTAAATCTGTAATGTCCAGGACTGGAATAACTGTTGATTGGCCACAGGTGGGATGCAAAATTGGCTTCCCTAGTGTGGACTCTGGGAATTCCTGAACCATCTCTTCTCTCCCAGTCATACTTCTCCAAGCACAGCCCCACAGGGAGCATTAATTACAGCCACAGCTGATAGAGAAGTAGCATGTCATGAAGAAACAGGTTTGAGAGGGAAGGGAGGAGAGAGAGAAAACAGATGTATACTGTGTCCAGACTTTGCCATTGGAGGGGGATAGATTTCATGTTAGGAGACAGCTAAAGCAGTCAAAATTTTTCTCCAAACTGCTCCTCAGAACTTGATGCAATTTACCAGTTTTTCTCTTTATTCCCATTGGATTTTTCTATTCTTTAAACACTCTTTTGATTCTAATATCTTCAGTCTTGTTTCCTGTTTACTTATTCCAATTACTTTATTTCAGTTTATTAAAACAAAAGACACTCATTGCAGCCTAGATCTAGAAATACCCATTTTAAAAGTGCAGACTAAAAGAAAACGAGTTTGCAACCCTTTAAATCTAAGCAGAGATTACATTTAAAGTTCCCAGGTAGTTGTATAAGAATTTCAGAGAGTAACACTCTGAGTATATAAACTTCCTGCTAATTTATAGTTCAGAACTGATCAAGAGAAAATTAAAACTTGAATATTGATTCAGTATTTTTTAAAGTTCCACTGAATTTCCTCTCTTTCAGCTGTGGCTTAATAACAGAGCATGATCATTTTTAGGGAATGCAAGGACAGAGACATCTTGTGGTAATAAGGAGTTTGCAAACAATTTTGTATACTAAAAATTCTTTTTTGTTACATGAAATAAGCTGAGTAACTTTTCAAAGTAATTTCAAAACAAAAACTTTCAAATTAAAATACCAAAATGCTTCACTGATAAAAACGTTTATCATTTTAAAGAATTGTTTGGAGGTTTTATTGACCAAAGCAACATCGTTGAAATTGTACACCCGTTGAAAGAAAAACTGTCAAAAAAGACTCAGCTCTAATTTCAGTAAACACATGCAGCTGCTGTGAGTTCAAAGTACCTAGAAAATAAATTTAGCCAAACAAATATAAGCAAAATCATTGTCTCCTTACAGAGAAATACTGAAAAACTCTCCAGTTGTAGGGAAATTAAATGGTGCATCCAAATTGCAACAAGGAAAAGTCGGGACAGATGTTTCTTCCTGTAGTGGCCACTAAAAAAGACACTGGAAGTAATGGTTCGAAGTGACACAGGTATGTCAAGAGAGTGAGGACTTTCCTCGTGTGGTCAGCCTACATGCTGGACTTCTTTCACTCAGTTTCTTCACTTTTAAAGAGACTTCTTATCACTTCCATGAAACATTTGGAGTTTCTGATGGAAGCATTACCCTCTACTTTCAACACAAATGCAATCCAGAGCAATATGAAAAATATCTTTTCACTGTTGAGAGGCTTCAGGGAGGTTTATCATGCAAAAATGGCTACATTAAGAAAGGCATTATTGTTACCGACCCATGTCAATATTAAATGCACTAGAAACAGGAATGATTACATAATTTCTAAATTTTCAGGAATCTAGATGAGTCTCTCCTGTTGTTAAATAAATGCCATTGATCAATATTCTTTTAAATGAAAGGGGGGAAAAAAGTAAATATTAAGGATTGCAGAAAAAAATAAGTCCTACAAAATATTGCCAAATGCTGCATGACTGAAGGGTCATGAGGTTCAGGGAGATTAAACACTTCAGCTATGACTACAGATCAAGGTCAGACACCAGCTTTGGAAAAATGTCTCACACCCCAAGCTGTAGCTTTTAGCAGCAGCTGACACAGTCTTATATAGGCATATTATCCTTCAGTTTACTGGCATAAAAGCAGCCATGCATGAGATACTAATCACTACAAGCTACCATAAAAAAGAGAGAACTCTCTCCAAAAATATTTGAAACAGATGTTGAGAACAACATTAGACATAGGTCTGTGTTGCCCTCTGGAATGTGAGAAAAACAAGTATGCTAGTATTTTCAAGTAGAGAACTAAATTCCTGTGAGTAGATTTACCTCACTGGATCAGAACAAGATCTCTTGCATGATACCAGGTTTAAAGAAGAACAATTTTGGATCTGCAATGCTAAATGAGTTTGCAGAGTGACAATTGAGATTGCTATTAACCGACCTGGAAGACATCACAGGCTGTTTTGCCAGACGTCTAGAAAGTCAGACATTTGTGGAAGAGAGAGCATTCAGTCCAGGAATTGTGTTGCTCCTACTGCCACTATTTTTTGTTAATATTATATCCTGTCTTCTGAAGACTAAATATCTTGTCCTCATGCAGATTTCCAAATATTGCAGAGGAGGGAGAGAGGAGATACAGGCAAGATTACATACTTCTGCTTTCACAAAGCTGTACCATAGCTGTACCACAGTTATTTGTAATGTTTAAAATACTGTTAAAAAATATTTGGTTCACCTTTAACCAGGAGACAGACACTTTTCATGCCAACAGCTAGATAGTTCAACAATTATTACCAAATTATGAGTACAGCTTCAAGTCAGAACACATTGGATTTTTAAAAATCAAATGTAACACCTTTTAAAAAGATGAAACTTAGCAAAGAGAAGGCTAGCATGCTGTCACATGCTTCAGGCTGTAAACTATGATAACCAGGAATAATGAAACATGGCAAAAAGTTCTGGGATCCCTCATTGAAGAGATAATTAGTAAGGAAACAAAGCCAAATTAAATACTGCACTTGGCAACATAAGCAGTTTTTGAAGTCATGGTTTCCTCTTTCACAATTGTTTTCAGCTAAACTACAGCCTTCACATTAATTGTAAACCAAAACAAAAGTGCCTAGGAAAAATAATGAGTATGGAATAAGGAGAAAAATAAATGCTTAATTAAGGGATTAGGGAAGTCAAAAGTTCCCGAGGACCTCCGACTGCCATTGCTGTAGAAAAACTCAAAATTTTTTCCAGGAGGCACTGCAGAGATGGCTGGTGACAATTAGCTCATTTGGCTTGTATCCAAATAAATACAGTTTCACATAAATGGGGTAAGAATAATGATGCTGCTGTTAGGGACAGAGACAGGCCTGTGAGTCTGAAAGTTCAGAATACAGTATACAGTCCTGCAAAGGAGATAAAACAGTGACTAGTAACTCAGACATGTTGAGATGATGTAAAAAATTATGGAATTGGGGTGTTCTGGCTTTGTACTTTCCTCCCACAGAGATAATTAAGGAGAGGAAATTAGCTCACCCCTTTTTCAAGGTGACAGAATTATTTACTTGTGTGATAGAACACACAGTGTGCATAGTGGAAGACAGTACAACTCAGATGAGATCCAGATGTACACACCTGGACACAGGGATACACACACAGCCATTCAACCTTCATCGTGGGGTGGTTGTGACCTGTAAGTGATTCCCTGAGGACATCTAGAGTGTGAAACAGCCTCTAGCACCCCACCTCGCTCACAAAAATAATTATTTTCTTTGCCTTCAAGAAACAGAGCAGCTTCTTCAGGAAGGCGGAAAGTGATCCAAAGGATAGAGATACATTTATTGTTCTTTGAACCAGTGTCCTGGCATTGCCTGTGCTGCACTCCCCATTCAAACCCTGTGTCCTTCAAGCAATTTGCCCCATAACCTCCTAAAAGTGCTGAGTCTCTCTTTGCTTGTGAATCACATTCTAAATGACTGTATCTCAGGTGAGCAGTCTCTTTCCTAGTCTTGCACCAAAAGAAATCCAGAGGGACTTAGTTCTTGCTTTTTCAAGAAGATTTAAGACTAGATGATCTGTGTTCTTTCACTATTCTCCTCTCTCCAAAATAAATAATTCACAGTAACAGGCCAGCATATTTTTCAGATCAGCAGGGGGATAGTATTATGCTCTGAGAACTGGACTTACAGGATTCAGAGGAAAGTCAACTTAAAAGGCTGTTCAATCAGAATTGATTACATTTACACTTTACTGTAGATAAGAAAAATCTCCTTCTATATAATCTCTCAGAAATAATTAAAACATAAGGAAAAAAGAGCCTGAAAGACCATAATAGGGGCATCTATACACTTCTGCAATTCTTACAGAGGAACACAAAAGTAACCTTGAAAGGAGTATACAAGTCTGCAGCTGGACCTATTCTGAAAAAAAGCTTTCCATTCTGCTACTTTTTGCTGTCACAGATATACTACTGAAAACAGAGTTTTTTAAATGAAAGTGCAGCAATTACTGTGTGTCCTCATCCTTCCTAGGTATTCCTAAAAAAATACTTACAGGGACTTCTCGCAGGGGAAGGAAAAATATCTGAAACATAATTATGGGCCTCAAGAGTGTACTACTTAGGTAAGTATTAATAGTGCTATTTCCCTCAGAACTGAAGATCAGTTCAGAAAACTAAATTTCTAGCATTTCAACAAATGCATACATAGAACATCAGAGCACTGTGAAGACTGAAGCAAGTAAGAGAAAATGGATGGGGAAATGGTTCAGGCAAGAGAGAAAAGCAGAAGATATGAAGAATAATAATAAAGTGGTTAAAATAAGCAGTGCTGACATGAAAAATTACCTTTCCCCAAATGTTTTCATTGGCCTTCAGGCAATGTGTCATACTGAAAGTAACCTACCAGTACCTTTTCCTCCTCAAAGCAGTATTTTATCTTTTATGCACCTGCTGTAAATATTGTTGGATATACAATAACTTTGCTAAGCTTTTCATTAAAATACAGTCAATTCCGGGTGGAATTACATGTTTCCTGTCACTAGACATCACCTATCACATTGTCTGCAAATCCTTGACTACTGAAGTGCTACTCATTTTGAAGGTACAAACTACAACTATAAAAACTGCCTATCCCACTGTAAAAAGCAAATTTTTAAGAAATTGAAAGGATTTTAAAGAAATTTAAAGCTCTTTTTCCCCCCCAAGCACTTAAGTTGTTGAGCCATTCCCATTATAAAGGAACACTTAAGTAGTAGTTTATGTCACGTACCACTCCAAATTCCTTTTTAAAGTGTTTTGTAACCTTCAATTGCTTAACATGTGCTTCTGCTTCGTAAACAATTACCACAGTGGAGGTAATTCTTAAGTATTTCTGACAGACAGAGCAGCAAAAGGCCTGTACCAATTTACATGCTTCTACAGGCCTTTTATAATCAAGAGCCTGTGTTTAAATGCTGTTTAAAACTTGCACTGTTAAAAGCATGATCTTCTTGTAGTAGGCACAACAGAGATAAACATCAAATTACAATCCCTCAATACATTAATTTAATTCTAAGTCAGGTAAATAAAGGGGATACATGACTTAACTCTTCTCTCTTCTCAGAAACTGTTCACATTGTTCTACATATACCATTGCTACATGTTATATGTAATTTCATGAGGTAAACTATTGCACAGGACTACTCAAATAAGTGCAGCTAATTCACAAGACTTAAAATTCCATTAATTATTCTAGATTATGTTAATTTAACTTCAAGAGCAAAGGTCTATGCCCTCAAAGTATCCACATCTCCTGCCAAAAAGAAAGGCCAGTTTTAAGGCCAGAAAGAAAATAGCAAATAACCATCTCAAAAATTCCAACATGAAACAGGAGATGCCAGTATATCACTCTTTTGGTTACACTGGGTTTCACACAATCCCCAGGTATGCAGAGATGTTCCTGTAGCCATGGAAGTTCACATGTCTCTGCATCACAAGCCTGAGATCAAAAGCAACAGGACAGCCATGGAAAAGAATGAATGCTATAACCACACCTGGTATTTAGTCACAAGGTTTAGCTGGACTAAGTTGAAAGCAGCAAGGTAGGATCACACAGACATGGGAAGCAAACAGACACAGGAAAAGCAAGCAGAGAGGAGGTGGCAGTCCTGAGAAGAACATGTGTATCACCCACCACAGCTGCCAGCACACTGCTCTGCTTCTCTGGGGTGGAAGAGGACAGTAGTTTTGGCCACTGTTTACTCTCAGGGCAGGAGTCTGATCATAAATTTAGAGGCTACTTAGACTGTCAGTTTACTTTCTGGGTACCTGAGCAGGTACAGTGCAGCTCACTTTGCTGATAGTGCATATCAATTAACAATGTATGCTGTATAGTATTGCTACTGCTGCAGGAAATATTTCTAATTGATTCTAAATCAAAATATGTTCTCTCAGTTTACAAAAAAGCAGCACTAGTACATTCAACTTATTATTAATCCCCTCCAACCTAGTATTACTTTGAACTTACTGTGCTACCTTTAATTTAGAGAAAAGAAATTGCCAACATTTTCGTCACCAAACTGCATTAACCTGAGCAATATTCAAATTCAAATTTACAATATGACCAAAGCTGAGCTACTCATTATGTCTGTTTGGTTTAGGTCAAATGTTTTGACAATTATATCAACACCTCCCAGAGTACAATGTCATTGTTAACTACTCTAGACATTGCTCAAGGTTTGTACAAACTACCTCAGCAGCAGTGCTGCTGGAATGCTTCATACCTGCTGCTCCCAAAGGAGCAGTATTTCCCACTCCATTGTTTAAAGGCCAGAAATCCACAAGAGACCTTTACGTTCATTGGGTCAGCAGGAGGCAGACAGGGAATTTTCCCCAATAGAATGATCCTACCAAAGGCTTCCTCTTTAATGGTTAACATCAAGAAAATCATTGAGAACAAACGTGAATAGTTAAAATGTTATGACAAATAACACAAACAGCATAATAAAAACAAATCCATTTTTCCCATTTTCAAATATTTTAACAAAACACAAACTGCCAGATGCCTTGTTCACTATTCTGTCCTCCAAGCAGCAGTAGCAAACATAGCAAGTTATCAGGTGAAAGCCTTGTGTTAGTTCACAGACACATGGGTACTATCTCAGATTCACATGCATTAAAGCTGAATGGATGAAACTGCAATTTTCACATCAAGCAGGAAAGCAGACCCAAACCACTCAGCTAATGCACATAAATCTCCTTGTCTCCACAGAGAAAAGCTTCATCAAGTCTCAGAACAAGCCTTCATCAAAGATAGTGACCACAGACTGGCAATAACACACCGGGTTACCTTTGCCTGAGCTGCCACAGGTGCCAGCAGGACTACAGAGGTCAGCACAAGCTGCACGCTGAGATCTGCTTCCCAGCAGCTCCCACACACCCCTCTGAAGTCCCTGGACATCCCTCTGCCAAGCAGCCCTGCTAACTACAGCAGAAATATGGTCTTCCCACATGCCTAGTAGTTAAAGGGGAAAATGCAGAAGAAAAGGTTGCTCCAAATGAATGATATTAAGAGATATAAGGAAGTCTGGGACAGCTTACATCATTTTTACTAAGGTTTCCTCCCAGTATCAAAGAACATTAAAAATTCAGAGAGATTTTCTATAAATTCCCTAACTTCAATTTCACAGTTTCCCCCTTTCCAGCAAATCGACCAATCCAATCTCTTTTTATAAAAAGGTTATGCACTTAGTAGGTGAAGGGAAAGGTTGTGGATGTTTCTTAGTAAAGACTTTTACACCATTTCCCACAGCATTCTCCAGGAGAAACTGTCTACCCATGGTGTGGACAAGTGTACACTTTGCTGGGTTAAAAACTGGCTGGCTGGTCAGGCCCAGAGGGTGGTAGTGAATGGAGCTGCATCCAGTTGGCAGGTGGCCACTAGTGATGTTCCCCAGGGCTCAGTGTTGGGGCCAGGTCTCTTTAATGATCTTTATTGATGACCTGGACATGTAGATTGAGTGTATCCTCAGCAAGTGCACAGATGACAATGAGTTGGGTGGGGTGTTGGTCTGCTGGAAGGTATTAAAGCCTTGCAGAAGGACCTGGACAGGCTGGATTGATCAGCTGATGACAACTGGATGAGACTGAACCAGCTGAAACACAGAGTCCTGCACTGGGTCTCAACAACCTCATTCAGGGCTACAGGCTGGGGCAAGAGGGGCTGGAAAGCTGCCCAGTGGAAAAGGATCTGAGAGTGTTAGTGGACAGTTGGCAGGACATCAGCTAGCACATGCACAGGTGGCCAAGAAAGCCAATGGCATCCTGGCTTGTGTCAGCAAAAGTGTGTCCAGCAGGGCTGGGGCCACATCCCCCTGTGCTTGGCACTGGTGAGGTCGCACAAAGAGCCCTGTGTTGAGTTTCAGGCACCTCACAACAAGAAAGACTTTGGGGAGGGGGGGAGCCCAGAGGAGGGCAACAGAGCTGGGGAAGGGTCTGGAGCCCAAACCTCTCAACACCCTCTATACAAATATCTCAAGGGAGGTTTTGATGAGGTGGGTGCTCTGGTTCTTCTTCCAGGCAGAATGTCATAGTAAGAGAAGAAATGCCCTCAAGTTGCACCAGGGAAGGTTTAGACTGGATGGAAAATTTCTTCATCAAAATGGTTGTCAAGCTCTGGAACAGGCTGCCCAGGGAAGTGGCTAAGTCCTCATCCCTGGAGGTATTTAAAATTTGTGTAGGTGTGTCCCTTAAAGGCATGTTCTAGTGGTGGAGTGTTAGGTGTTGTAGCTGGATTTGATGATCTGAAAGGTCTTCTCCAACCTAAATGATTCTGTGATTGTCTTATAAAAAAATATCAGAGCATTAATAAATGCTAAAAAGGAGTAGCTAAAAAATTAATTCATAATCCAGATCAGTATGTTAAAAAAAATTTCAAGTGGCTTCCAAATTTTTCACCAAATGATTGCAGAGACATTGGAAGCATCCCACTGCATTTGAAAGTGATTAATTAAGAAAAATCATTATTTTATATTACTTAATATTTGTTAAAAATACTGCACTGAATACTGAAAATCTATTATACAAAATGTTTGAAATGACAGAGTAGAAAAGCATGCATAATACTGCAATAAAAATATGCCTGTCATCTAAAGACTTCAAGGCCTTCTCATGGCTGCTTGGATTTTCACAGCAGTGAATTGTCTACATTCTCCAAAACCAAAAGCAGATTTTCCCTTCACAGCTAAGAGCTCTGACAGGTATAATTTAATCATACTACTCAGCCTGTGACACACAGCAGAACAAATTTGATGACGTCCAGTACAGAAGTGTTCATCATGACCAGCCAGCATTCAGGCTTCAGATGAAAAATACAATTCCCTAATGGAACTATTTCAAATATGAAAGAGAAAGGCATTGTAAGAGAGCATATAAATCTCATGGCTTCTTACTCCTTCAGATAAGCACCTTTCAAGCTTTGATGATCCAAGTCATTTTACAGTTAATATAAAAGTAATGTTCTTTGAATCAAACTTATGGCAAATATAGCTGTTTCTTCATCCTCTGATATTGTCAGCTATGGGAACAGTAGTGCCTTTAGGAAATGTGAGTATAGCAAAACAGAGGATGATAATAGCACAGATACTGTTAACATAAAGCCACACAACAGTTTCAACTCAATTGTTCCCATTTGCTCAATACATAAGTCAATTAAATTGATTTCACTGAGTCAGGGAATATTAATAATTGTCATGTTAGAAGAATAGCACCATGCAGATAACAACAATATGATGTGGCTGCATCTAGCAACTAAACACTATCTCACAACAGCTCACATTTTTATATCCTCTTCTAGTTTTTTCTTGGCGTTTCATACTTTAATCCAATTTTTGATTTTTCTCTCCTTCTTAAAGCAAAATACTGTGTCAATACATTTCTCTGGAAACCACAAACTTTCAATGACTTCAAAGTTATCAACATATTTCTTAATCTTTGACTTTTATCATGATGAGAGAAGCCTTCTGTCGAAATATATCAATGAGAAAAGTAAAAAATTAGTTGCAGCTTCATAAGTCTGAGAATCACCAAGTGGATTTTGCTCTGCAGACATCTCAACAGGATAAAAAAGTGCATCATTTTTTCTCTGTTATCACAAAAAAATCATTACAAGAGGGCAGAGTTAAATGTTGGCAAAATACCTTCAGAACTTATTGGGATAATTTCCTTGGGACAGGTGAAGCACCAGACCACATGATTTACAGTGTTCACCCTTGAAATAACAAGGGCATACCTCAAGTTTTCCCAGTCAAGACATAAAAGGGAAGCAAAAACCCAGTCCCTTATGGAGATCTAGAGACTGTGGTATTTGATACATCAGGGGCTTAATAAGGCATCCAATATTTTGCAGCAGAAAGGATTGCTGTTATTAACAAAGGATATTTGAAAAACATAAGGTTACACATTTGTTTGTTTTCCGAGCAAGATTACTCATTCCCTAGTGCAGCTTCTTCTGTGGTCAGTTAAGTGCAATCAAATTACAGACTGGTTATCAGGAGTTATCTCTCATACATGCACTGAGTCTTAAACAGAAGAAACCAGATATCTAAAAACACAAGACAGAAATGCCATGGGCTTTGTAAAAGACATGGTATCTGTGAAAACCTTCCCTCTGATCACAAAACATGTAAGTAGTGGCTACTGAAATTTTACCTAGATCTCACAGGGAATTTTTCTGAACTCAGCAATGTACCAGCTTCATTTTGATCAGATCATCTAAATTTTATTTGCTTTTTGTGAATGTATTTGGTCTTAGTGCACTGCTACTGTTCTCTGAAGTCCAGTGAATAGTGACACAGGTTGTGTTTCCTGCTGATACACAGAAGAACTTCCTAAAATGCCAGTAAAATCTTCATAAAGTACACATCTCAGAGAAACATTTTAACAATTGTAAAATTGAAGAAGAAAGTGATAATCAATAGCTGCTTCAGTGAGAAACCACTAAAATTTCTACTACCCATACATGGCATCTATGATATCAGAGAGACTCCAAGAATTATATATGCATCAGGAAGAAATCTTGCAGGACTTAAGCACAAGACAAAATAGCCATCCTGACTAATGCATGTGGATTCTTGTATGTCAATCTGTCATTGAAATTACTCCTGAATTGTTAACAAATCAGACTTTCCAACAATATAGATATCATCTTTGCTAAATAAATACTACATTTATATCTAACAGGGGAATTTTCATTCTGTCTCTTGCAGGAGATTTAATGCATTCACACTATTAATGATTAATAAACTTTCCCTCAGATTTCACTCCTTCTGCTGCTGAAGATTCTTTTTAAATTAGTTCTTCTGTGACAGATATCTATGCATCACTTTAAAGAGACATTTATGCAGGGCACTGTCATCAGCATATTGGGAAAATATATTAAATATTTAAGAGATTATTACTAATGCAACAAAGAGTATCAGAGTAATAAATGAAAAAATACAGCATTGGAACCAAAGTCTATTTTTGCACTATTAAAAAGAAACTCCATTCCATGCATTCCTAATATTTTCAGATGTTCTAGACCCAGTTTTATAGAACTTATTACATACCTTTAGTCTTAAAAAGACTAAAATTCTTACACACTTCTGGTTTCAGCATCTTTAGACCATGACTGTCCTGAGGAAATGGGAAACTGAAAGATAAAACAAACTTCCAGCTCTTTGCAAAGTAGAGCAGAACTTTGGGAATTAGGTTTAAGAACCTGCTCCACCCATCTGTTACATGGCCATGAGCAAGTCAGGTAGCTTCCATGTACCGAATTTCTCCCTTACTCTGATAAGTCTAAAAGTTGAGAAAATGGAGACTATGTAAATAATACCAGCAGGAATATGGTGCAAACACTGCCCAAGGAAAGTATAAGTACCAAATAAAAACCTGAATCCCCATAGAAGAGCTTTTTAAAAAGCTCTAAGAAAAAAAAAAAAAAAAAAAATTAAGAAAACAAACAAACAAAAAAAAAAAAAAAAAACCCCATAGACATCACTCCATTTTTTAAGCTCTCCTGAAA
Source organism: Muscicapa striata striata (assembly GCA_030060385.1). Classification (NCBI taxonomy): domain Eukaryota; kingdom Metazoa; phylum Chordata; class Aves; order Passeriformes; family Muscicapidae; genus Muscicapa; species Muscicapa striata. The sequence continues at coordinate 9,248 of JAREIS010000076.1, read as the reverse complement.
CCAGATAATCAGAAAATTAAGAATACAAAATAACTGTTTTAACCAGTAGTAACTTCAACCTAGAAAAATAATACTGTAATTACTTCAAGTTAAGAGGTACACATCTGGAGCCACTATATTCTTCAACTTTTATCTTTCTGTGCATGAATAAAAATGAAATTTAGCATAATCACAGACAGATGTACTGGAGGAAAGCAATAATGTTTGAGCCCCCCAAGGAAAGGCTTCCATCTAAGTCTGTTATCAGAATGGAGTTAATATTCACCTACGAGTCTGTAAAAGGCATCCTATAGCAGAGCTCATGAGTTCTTTCAGTCTGGCTGGATTTTTAATTAAACAAAAACTTCCAAGGAACTTCTTATCAGAGCCTATTCTTCTGGTTCTGTGCAACAATTGATTAGCATGCCTCCACTCTTTGAAACAATACTAGCAATCAATGAAAGCAATTATGCTCATAATAGAATACACATAGAAACACAAGATTTGATGACCCTTTAAAACTTCAATTATCCCAGTAGCTAAATAATATTGCAAAAACACTCCATCTGTATTAACAATTTATACTGCTGACCAGTCCTACTGTACTTAACCACTTGCTGCACTAATTAAACAGGCTACCTAGAGCTTCTGGCTTTTCACTCATTTTTGGATAACAGAACACTGCCTACACAGGTTTTTGATGGGTAACAACAGGTAGCATTGGGCCTGTTGCTGTGTTTTATCAGAACATAGTTTTCATTTTTAGCCATAAAAAATACCATGAAAGCAATATTGATAGTCCAATTGCACAAGACACAAACACCATTTCTGGACAAGAAACACATTTTCCATCATCATTTAAATTGGTAAGAAGTGGTTACACAGAAGGCAGCACTGAAGTGTGTGTTCAGATGAAAGACCTGCAATCATCTTGTGGTGGATTTTACTACATGGGTCTCAAAAGTTTAAGCAATGTATTTGATTCTTTCCATACATCATGAAGCTGTGAGAGGCACATAGCAGAGGCAATTAATTTAGTATAGACAACAGATCTGTGCCTGAAATTACTAAAACTTTGGCTTCATTTGCCTATGCTCATTCTCTCCAGCTCCTTCCCCATGCCTTGAATGCCCAGATGAGCTCCCAGATTGCTGAACAGATGAAGCAGAATGGGTTTTAACTGGCAGCCTCGAGATTGCCATCTGAGATTAGCAGGACTCTTTACATGTATTTGAATACCACTTCAAGCATCAAAGAAGGAATTGGAAGTTTCAACATGCAGGGTACACATGCACGTTATGTAGTCAATATGTATTTTAATTAATTCCAATCTACATAGCAATGCCTGTTAACCAAATCAGAATTTCAAACTGTATACATTTGCATATTCCTTCATGACCACCAAAAACAGCATAAAAGTAGATTGTGTAAAGATGCATTGTTGCTTGGAGTTAAAGAGTGATAATACAGTCTTTTCAATGAGCAAAAAAAATAGAGTCTTTTCAATGATAATACAGTCTTTTCAGTGCAATACAGCACTGAGTTTACTAATTACTGATAACATCCATCTTTATATCAGCAGAATTTCACTAAATAGTAATTGGAGAATTTTTGATGTTTTGATGGTTTTCAAAGTGGTTTGGAGTGCCATGATGACTCCAGCTACTTGACACATTTGCCTTGCTCCAAAACAAACCTTAAAATACACTTAAATGCTAAAACTGCAGGTAAGAAGTGTTAGAATAAAATGTGAAAAATACTCTCTGCCCAAGAGACTGAACCAAGGGGCCAGGAACCCCACAGATGGTTTGAAGACGGAATTTTCTTCAGTCCATTATCAGCCCTGTGCAAAGTCACTAGAATTTATGACATTTTGTTATCTGCTTTTAGTTGCCATTCAAACAACATCTCTAAGGCAATCAAATCTGTGACTACACCATCAAAGTACAGACTGATTCTTTCAGGAATTACTTAAAAATAAGTGAAAAATAACATAATGTAGCATGCCTTTTGGTTGTCTCTGTCATCACCTAGCAACAGAGTGACAGAGTGCTCCATAAAATATATATGTTAAACCTCACGGAGTAGAGAGCATAGCAAAGATGTTTACAGACAGTTTTCATGATGGCAAAATTTGTATGTAAAGCAGGGCTTGCACATACCACCTAAAAGTGCTTCAAAACCCAGGACCCCACTGTGGCTTTCACTTTTGGTCTTTTGTGTGGGGAAAGAGCTGTGTGGGGGTACTGTTAGCTTGGTATGGGTTACGTCTCCATTTTCATCTACTTAAAATAGTATTTTATCAGCTCCCAAAACCGATGTTTTATGTAATTTTTACACTAGCTACATAATCTCAGAAACCATGAAAGCTTTTGACAGACTTCTGAAATTGAGAAGGCACTTAACAAAAATTACTGTCTAACTAACTGACTGTAGCAATACATTTACTATTGGAGCTTAGAGCTGAAACACATATACATTGCATTACAATTGTGTGAGTCCAAAGCTGTTATAGGAGAGCTTTTACATGAAGAGCTATGAAGATACATCACAGCCTCTGGTATCTGAACCACCGGGGAAAAAGGTTTCCTTAGCTCTCCTAGACCTTCACTAGAAAGCACATATCCTGTGTGCTGCAGACTCTCAAGACTGTGCACTATGGTTACAGAAACTGCCATAAATAAATGAAAATTCCTTCACTAATCATAGTCCTGCTAGGAAATAGCAAGAGGCCCTCACATGATCTCACACCACCAAGCAGGGATTTGATTAACTGAGCGCTTGACCTCTGATGAGTGGTTTCAGCAGCTCTTTTTAGAATACTGGAAAATTAAATAAAAGCATGCCATTCCAACTACAAATTGGCATCTCCTTACAAAAGAAGGTATTTTTATAATAAACACCACTGGCCTTGGAGTCTGACAATTGCAAGCTCATTAAGTGGCCTGGAATTAATCACCACACTTCAAGTTGCAAAAGGCATGCCGATAAACATATCGTTTTTGAAAACACAACAAACCCCCCAAAATCCTACACTAACTTTGAATGACCACAAGTGCTCAAATTTTTTATTTTCCTCCAGATATGAGTAAGATCAGCTACCAGAAGAATTTTGTAAAGTGAAACTGGGCCTTAGTTAGGGTTGACCATTGGCAGGCTCAGAGACAAATGATTTCTGGGCATTTGCTTAAGCCTTCTGAATCAGTGCTGTGCATCACAGACCACACAGGGAACTTATATCCCCATTTAAATCTCTTCTTTTTTAATTCAGAAAAAGAAAAATGGCAAGTGGTTTTGCTAGTTTCTTTTTCCCTCTTCTTTTCTACATTCATAGTTTTGCTTGTTGTCCATGGTCACATATGTAAAAAACAGACTGAAAAAATAAACAGAAACAAATTTAAAGTATGTTTTGAATTAGGAAAGTTGTATTTTCTCTGTTATAATCCTCAGGTGGACTCATTTTGTCTTCATGAAATAAGAAACACCTAAAAACCCACATGTATTACATTCAGTCAGACACTGCTACCTTTCATCACCATTTCCTAACTGGATTACAGTGCTCTCAGCACCAGAGCTATTATGAGCTCAGATAAGGTTACAGCAGATATCCATTACATTTCCCATTGCTCATGAAAATCAGGCTGCAATTCACGCAGCAGAAGGCTGAACTGTGCAGAGCACAGACCAGCTCTGGCCAGAAGAGAAGCAGACGCTGGGGAGCTGGGAACAGAAGAGTCAGGCAGCTCCAAGAGAGGTCAGGCAGCTTCACAAACCTCATGCATTTCATCTCACTGGAAGAGACTATGAGTAAGAACAGCACACAAAGAGCAGTGTAAGAGAAGAATACTTGTGCATTTTTGAAATGTAGCATTGAAATCTAACCTTGGCACATTGATTGAAAGAGACAGCAACTCAATTACTATTTTCTGTGTGTATTTGCTGTCCTAATAACTTTGGAAAGACTAGCCAGATTGTAGACTTTTTGACTCTAGTACGAGATGAGTATGTTCCTTTCTTTTTCTTTGTAAATGTGCAAACTATTTGGTTAGAGAACGCAATGAAACCTCAGCAACTCACTACAATTGATTTTTAGCGTTTATAGTAACATACTCTTTTTTTTGTGTGGGTTGCAGTAAGAAACACAGACTTAGAAAGGAACACAAACTCCCGTCTATTTATTGCATTTTTTCACTTAGTTCACAGTAGTGCTGGAATCCTAAGACTTTTATGGCTGCTTCACTTGTCATGACCCAACATTGAGTGAGATCCAAATCTAGGTTACCACAACGGACTATTCTTGCCCATTCCAAATCCAAGCGCTCAGGAACTACTGACTGCTACAACTATCTATGTTCACATGTCTTCTGACATGCCTTCACAAGAGAACTGGCAAAATGCAAGAGAGCAGAGGCAGGGAAAGGGAAAGAGGAAGTAACTGGTTAGAAAGAAATAACAAATTCACTACAGCAACTTGCTGAAATTTTTTCAAAACTATTTTATGACTGTATGAGGTTATATGCCTTCTGTAATTAGAAATTTAGAAATATTTAATCCTAACCTAAATCATGTATTTATTTAAATGTGGGTATTCTCAATTGTTCTTTCAGTTTACGTGATGCACATTTTTGATTCCAGTGGAAAAAAGGCATTTGACATCATCAGGGCAAATGTAGCATAGGGAAATATAAAGAAATTAGTATTTGAAAATGGCTCTTAGAGAGATGCACACACCATTACACGATATAATTCAGACAGTTTCGCATATTATTATACCTTGCTTGATTCTATCTTTGAGGCACAGTGACCTTTCAGTATGTGATTTAAGTTAGCAGACAACAGGAACTTTGATAGTAGTTACTGCGAGACACAAACAGATGCACCTCTCACAGAGCTCAGCCTACCCACTCACTTAAGACCCTATCATGCCAGTTTAGTGAACTGATTTTTAGACAGATGAAACATATAAATTGTATCATGAGGGTAGCATTGAAGTCATATAAATGATACCACATTCATAGCCTACTTTATTTTTCCTAACTGACTTTCTATCTGCTGATGTGTGGTGCTTTTAGGTCAGTCTGCTGGAGAAACAGCCAACGGCCAAAAGAACAAAATTTCTTACTGCAGATGAATTGTGGAGAGCTCATTCTCACACAAGTAGGAAGATATCTGCACCAGCTGAAGTAGAATTAAAAAATCATCCCAGGAATGTGGAGATATTAGTATTTCCTTTTCTCCCTTTAACCTTTCAAAGATTATGATCAGAAAGAAAATACTGCAGTGACATGTATCCTTTCTTTACACATATTTTTGCTCATGCTAGAAGGAGGCTGCATTGCTGCTCTGCCCCCAAGAAGTGTGGAAGAAAATAGAAGACATAACTTCAGCAACATTAATCTCTGTTGGGGTATATTGCATAGAGACCGCCTTTTGCATATTAGAGAGCCTTTTTTCAAAAGTATACTAAGCTGTTTAAAAATGCCTGTTTATCCAACTTATAATTCTTTATTTATTATATTACTGAATCGTTCCATTTCATAAAGCTCTTTAATTTAACAAAGTAACTCCTGAGTGATGAAGAACCTTTTACAGCAAATGCTACCCAATTGTTGGGGGTGGAGTTTTTCTTTTACTGTGTCAATTTAAAGAATTTTCCCATTCTCATGCTAACGGAGCTTGCTGGGCTACACCCAGGATCTTTGATGACTCTAGCCAAAAGGGGAGGGGCACGCGGGCTTCCGGAGGGGCACTTGTGTTTCCAGCAGGTTCGGTGCAGGAGGATCTCCCCGTCTATAGCGCACGTGGCCAGGAGGCAGGAGAGCCGGACGCCTGTGTCACCTTCCCTGCCTCTGTCCTGCCTAGCCTCCTACCTCTGGGGATACAATTGGTCACCTGGACACAACGGTGAGCGAGGAGCTGCTCCCACCTGAGCCCAGCCCGGCCGCGGCTGCTCCCCTCCACCTCCCTCGCTCCCGCCTGCTCTCGCAGCTGTGCCGGCCCTGCCACGTGTCACGTCCCCGGGAACAGACACAGACGGAGGGAGTGCGTCAGCGGCCAAAGAAAGGACTGGAACTGGGTTATTTTTTCTGGTCTTGTCAGTAATTTTAATAACTGCTGTTGTTTTCTGCCTGTGCGGTTAGACATAGTAGTAAAAGAGCTGTTACTTCTGCCCCTTATCTCTGCCTTGAGTCCTTGATTTCAAACAACTGTAACACTTGGAGGGAGTGAAATTGAATTCTCTATTTAAAAAAAGGAACTTCTGCCATTTCTTGGCAGACACCTGTCCTTCAAACCAGGACAGATTTTGGCACCCAGCTGTGGGGCAAAAGGAGAGTTAAGACAGGAGTAGCAGCTCTTGAGTGGCAACATGTTGTCTAGTTTAATCTGGTTTGGGCTCCATGTGGTCACAGATATTTCTCTCCCATTTGCAAGGCCTTATTTGAATGTGGGTCCCCTCACCAAATTTACTGTAGCTATGATCCAATTTGTGTGGTGGATTGATTATGTCAGGAATTCATGTTTTTTTAATTTTTTCTGGAAATTGGCCACATGGATCCAGAGCTATCGTACTCTAACTGCGTGTTTCTGGGGTTGTGATATATATATATATATATACCATATTGTAATTCATGTTTTGTATAAAATAAGTCTGCAAAATAAAAATAAACGAGCCACAGGTAAAGGCAGTGATTGCCTCAGAGCTAGGTAAATTAACATATCTACAGGCCGGACTGCTACCGATAAGCACCTATCTCCTGGGGAAGCCTGGAAACTCACAGGGGAGCAGCATTTCCCGAAAATCCCATCACCTCCCCCAGGACTGCATTCCCCGACTCTGGTTCCCGTAAAGATGAAATCAACCACCTAAAAGCAATACACAACGGACACAAAATCTTGTCAAAGAGCCGGAAGGACTTTGTCTTGTGTGGACACCAGAGCTGAATTTGAAAGAAACAAAGGACTGTCCTGCTCCAGGCTATGAAAAACAGTATAAAAAGGGGTTCAACCAAAACGGCGGCGTGAACACCAGGGGACCCAGTGCGACAGAGGCTGGGTAACATCGTGTGTTCACCCAACTCCGAACCCGGGCTCGGTGTTGTTTTTTCCAGTTGTGGTTTTCCAGGACCGTATTTTCGGTCGCGAAAATAAAATTTGCCAATTTAACCTTTTAATTCGGTTTGATTCGTTTATTACCTATAACAGGGTTATTTCAACAATGGTACTTACTGTGAGGCAATGAATGCAAGGGACATTTTCTCCCAACCCATCACGCAGTTTTTTGAGGCTACCCCACCAGTTTTCAAGGATTTCAGATCTGCTTTAATTGCTAGTGTTATTATTCAGTGGCTGGTGTTGCTGATAGGCCTGTTTTATTTGCATTCAGAAACAAGGGAATATTGGCTTGGATAATAGCATTGAAACCTGCCCCAGGCACTAGGGATGCTTCCCCATAGCCTGACCCTGCCCCAGGGACTAGGGATGACGCCTCAGAGCCTGCCACTGCCCCAGAGACTAGAGATGCCGCCCCAGAGCCTGGTGTTGCCCCACAGCCCACTGCAGAAATGAACCACCCGGAGTGGGTGGGGGTTCTAGTGAAGGAGATGCGGGACATGGGCCAGGTGTTGAAGGAGCAGGGCCAGGTGTTGAAGGAGCATGGCCAGATGTGGAAGGAGCACTTTTCTCCAGCTGCTGAGGAACCCTCCCCGTGCCTTAAAGAGGGAGAGTCTAATGGTGCTGCAGTGGAACCCGTAGATGTTACATCTGTCCAGGTTTCAGCTGAACCACAGGGACAGCCACAGCCAGCAGCAGTTACCCCTGTGGAAAGTAGAAAATCTAAGATGAAAACAAGGCACCTAGATAATGGGGATCAGCAAGGAGAGCCCTCACAACCAGCAGGGGAGCCAGAGGTTGAGATTTTCACCGAGTCCCTCTTGTGTGAAACTCTCTGTAACCTGCGAAAAGACATTGTACGATGGGGCCGTGAGGCTTTTACAACCTGGTTACTCTGGGTCTGGGACCTTATGGGAACAGGTGTACAACTGGATGGTACTGAGGCCAGGAATTTGGAACCCTTGACCCAGGACTCAGGTGTGGATTGGGTATTTGTAAGGGAGCCAGACCCCCTTCCCCTCTGGGAATGACTTTTAATGAGTGTGAAAGAGAGATTTGTCCACAGAGAGAGAATGCAGGAGCACCACCATAGAATGTGCTGGAAGACCCTTGAGGAAGGGATCCAGCAGCTGAGAGAAGTGGCAGTGTTGGAGGCACTCTTTGGGAGGGATGGACAGCATGACAATGACCCTGACAAGGTCAGGTGCACAGGGCAGATGTTGTGGAATCTGGCAACCCTGGGGCCATCTCAATATACCACCTTCACTGCAATGATTAATGCTGATAACCACCGAGAGACAGTGGGTTCTGCTGCCAGGAATTTTGAGAGTATGATCAATGGCCCAATGCAGGCCAAGGTCTCTGCTGTGGTCAGGGACCTCCAAGAGGTCCAAGAGGAGATGAAGGGGATGAGAGAGTTGAAAGGTGAGATGATGGAGATTATAAGGAAGGAGATAAGGAAGATCACTGCGGCACCAGTACGAGTCACAGGCCCCCAAAACTAGTACCCAACGCCCCCCAGCTAGGGAGAGAGGGTACACCCCACGAGCTCACCTGTGGTTCTTCCTGCGAGACCATGGGGAAGACATGGGAAAATGGAATGGGAAACCCACTTCTGTCCTGGCAGCACGGGTGTGTCAGCTCAGGGAGAGATGTACTAACCAAGGGAGTTCTAATAAAGTGAAGGTAGCCTCAACCTCACAAAACCATCTGTCAGACCCACTTGAAGGAACCTCCACTATGTATGCCCAGGAAGGAAATAATAACCAGGTTTAGAGGGGCCCTGCCTCTAGCCAGGGAGATGCATGGGATGACAGGATCTATTGGGTAGTGTGGGTGCGATGGCCTGGCACATCAGAGCCACAGAAACATAGAGTGTTAGTTGATGTGGGTTCACAGTGTACCATAATACCATCAGAACATGTGGGGAAAGAACCTGTTTCCATTGTTCGGGTGACAGAAACATCCAATTGTAACTGGCCCAGGGGCACCGTGCATTCTAGGCATAGAATTCCTCAGGAACGGCTACTACAAAGACCCAAAGGGGTTCAGGTGGGCTTTTGGAATAGCTGCTGTAGTGACAGAGAGCATTAAGCAGTTGAACACCTTGCCTGGACTGTCAGAAAATCCACCTGCAGCGGGACTCCTGAAAGTGACAG